>CM077028.1:23428192-26242359 GCA_039090855.1 Macrothele yani | reverse complement strand
GCCGCCCCGGTGGCGCAGTGGTCTAAGCGATGGCCTCTGATCATTCGTCCGAACGGGGTCCGGGTTCGAATCCCGATGAGGCATGGATGTTGTGTTTGTCTTACGGCACTGGCTCTCTCCCTTCCCTGGAACCAGTGACCCTAAATTAGGGACGGGCGACTGCTTATAGCCCATTGAGTTGCTCACGGTGGTCGTTTAAAATCCAATAAAAAAAATCAATCAACCAACACGGGTCCCTTCACCTCCTCTTCTTCTAACCTCCTTGAATGCAACCCTTCTCCCATTGCCATAGAAGAACATACAGCACCGATAGTAAGTGTACTACATTTTCTTCATTTATCCAAAAAATTCTGGAGGAAGGGGGGGTATCACTGTCCCTGCATGGCTGTAACTAAAAATTCAAAAGAGTAAGTTTCAGAAACGGCTAGCACGCTAGGTAACATGAACAATTCGGTTAAGAGTGAGTGAGTATTGCTTAAAAATATGTAAAACCAAGTTCAATTTTGAATGTTTTTCCTCCAGGTAGCACAGCCTAGAAGTAAAATAAATGATGTGTTGTAACTTTCAATATGCAACTGTTGTATACATTTGATTTCAATTTAATGTGTTTTTTAACGTCTGGTTTGGTTTCAGACAACTAAATTAAGAAATGAAACTGTTAACAGTTTACGTAAGTTCTGAAAGTGTACGATTTCAAAGACTTTAAAATCACCCATTTATATGGTGAGGTGCTTTTGAAGAGAAGCTTCAATGAGCGATTATCGTGCTCAATGTTTATATATATATTACACAATATTGGATTTTTATTTCAATGACAGTTTCGTGTCTTTTACATACCTATCAAATTCAGTGTAATCCTTGTATTTTATATTGCGATTGTACAACACGAATGTGGCACACTCACATGCATCTTTTCAACCCGATAGTTTGTTCTTGCCTGCTTACGACGTCACGCCACAGATTTGTTGTGACTTATGGCGGCAGAGCGGGGCCGTCTTGGTGGCCCTGGGCAGAGCCAGTGGTGTCTCCACCTCATACAAGCTGCATGGGGCCCATAGCTACTTGTGCGAGATGAGCGACCTCGAGCAAGGCTGGAGTCGCAGATGACTCACGGCCGGCGAGTTCTTTTTTTTTTTTTTTTTTGATTGGAGGTTTAACGACCACCGTGAGCAACTCAATGGGCTATAAGCAGTCGCCCGTCCCTAATTTAGGGTCACTGGTTCCAAGGAAGGGAGAGAACCAGTGACGTAAGACAAACACAACATCCATGCCTCACCGGGATTCGAACCCGGACCCCGTTCGGACGAATGATCAGAGGCCATCGCTTAGACCACTGCGCCACCGGGGCGGGCCGGCGAGTTCAATTGATGGCGGTGTTTTTATTCCTCCCTTTTACCAGTGACCCCAAATTAAATACGGGAACTGCTTATAGTAGTTCATGCCCAATTTAGGTCCAACATCGGCCACTATGAGTCATAAGAAATTCTTATGTTGGCACACCGAAATAAACAAAAAATATTTTATTTTCACTTTAATTTTGGTAATCTTTGACCACCATGCGACGCGATGTTTTCTGTGGAAACTATGAAGTACTTTGCTTTGAAGTTCAAACCGTAACCTGTACCGGTATATTGTAGATCGTGTGCGAACTCTTGTGTACTTAGTTTGAAAGTTGAGTAATCGTGGAATTTGGTTTCGAGTTCGAATAGGTTTACTTCTGTACTCTGTATTATTCATTTGTTAGTAATACGTTGAGTATAGAAAGTAGTAATGGAGTCATTAATTCCGACTCCAGATGTCCATGCTTCTACGATAGCTGAATGTAATTCAGAAGGAATTTTGGCATACGCTACTCGAAAAATGTAGCGTTGGTCAATGTGGCCACCTTTCCCCCAGTGTTTAAAGATTTCCTTGAGCATCGTTTCCGAGTTTCAGCTTTGAGTTTCTGTAAAGGTAGAAATCCTAATATTTTGGTTTCTGGATGTGATGATGGAAGCATTCATGTATGGGACATTAATCATTCTCAAGGATCGACCACTTCGTTTGACAATCCATCGGTAAATATCTTTATCCAGTTTATTAACTGCTGCGTTTTTAGATATGTTACCTAAGCAGAATGTTTTAAAGTTAACTTTCAATTTTATATTTATTTTACTGTATTTAGGATAGTTTCATGCATTGCGTTTACCCAATAAACTGTAAGCGAGTGTAGAATGCCGGAGGTTTCTTTTTCTCACAGATTTCTTTCATTACTTCATGGGTGTGTTTAAGGGCACTGTGTTGATATGAATTAAATTGCAAGTTTTTAAGCAAATGCATTAATATGCCTTATGATGCATAAATATGCTTTTGTTATAAATTAAAATCACAGTGCGTATTCATACGTTTCCATGTTACTCATTTCGATGCATTTATGTGTGCTCAGCCCATAGGATATGTGATACAGTACGGTTGAAGGTGTTTTTATTGAACATGTACGATTGAATGTCAGAAGAATGAAATCATGTCGATCATGAAATTATATTCGATAGAGCCAGGAACATATTCAGGGGGGGACAAGGCCCCCTTGGCCTCCCAGAGAATGTTTAATTTCTTTGTTAAAATGCAACTTACATTAGAGAAAATGCTTTAATTTAATAAAAACGCATCAACTTACAATGGAAAATAATGCTTTAATTTTTTTCTTCTGTTTTTCATTAACTTTTATTTTGTTCTGATGGATTTCAACAACTTTCATTTACAGCCCCCCTCCCCCCAATTCTACATACGCCCCAGGTTAGAGTGAAATTTCATTGCATTGAAGCACTGTAGAATACTAATTTGATCCCCATGAGGAAATAAGACAAGTGTTTTGTTTGTAAATACTCAGTGTAAGTTGAGCTGATTTGGACAACTGTTGTATAATTGCCCCTATCATTTGGCTTGTTTTATCTTTGGCCATAACTCTGTTTCATTAGAATATCCTTCATCCCCCTTAAAAATAAAGCAAAACTAAACACTTTTCATAACAGTAGTATTTGTTAAAAAAATGGAACTTAAATTTTATTTTTTTTGTTTCAGTTTAATCATATATTTTATTAGGCCAGAAAGATGGCATAGGAAACCACAACTGGAGGAGGACTGATGTAAACAGGTTTTGCACAGAACCTGTCAAGTCCTTGAAACTGAAAATTTTAATTTCCAGGCCTGGAAATCCTTGAAAACAGTAGATATGTTCCTATAGAGTCCTGAAATTTTTTATTTTTTTGCATAAAGTCCTTGAAATCGGGAGACTTTATTGAAATGCGGATGTTTTTTGTTTTGATTTTTTTCTGAAAAACTCATTTGGTAACATCACGGCTACCTTCACTTTGTGTCGTAAACTGGGCGATGAAAGGTCTAGTAGCAGAAGCCCCCTCTGTCACGCCAGAGTTTTCAGATGTGCCATGATGCAAAGTGGGTTTAAAGAAAGGACTGTGTAGCAGGCAACAGGCATGCACTCACTGACTGGCTACAAAAGAATTTGGGCCGCCCCGGTGGCGCAGTGGTCTAAGGCGCTGGCCTCTGATCATTCGTCCGTAAGGGGTCCGGGTTCGAATCCCGGTCAGGCATGGATGTTGTGTTTGTCTTACGGCACTGGCTCTCTCCCTTCCCTGGAACCAGTGACCCTAAATTAGGGACGGGCTTATAGCCCATTGAGTTGCTCACGGTGGTCGTTAAACCTCCAATCAAAAAAAAAAAAAAAAAAAATTTGGTGGCAAAAATCACGAGGGGGGGAGGCACTCTCCATTAAAACTATCATGCCTCCTTGTTGAAGCCGAAGCATTGAGCAGTGGCCATCTGTGCTCAATAACCCATTGTCGCACAGTGCACGGCCTACACTAGTCTTTGGGCATTATACTTCCATCTTTGCCTGAGCTCCCTCCTTTGTTTTTTTATTGTTTGTTCATGTGTTCACCTGTTTATGTTTTCCATTCCATTGTATGCATTTCTTACTTTGTTCATTTAACAACAAAGTTGTGGTTTGTTGTTCGATCACTGTTTACAGATTATTTTATTCCTTCTTTTAGAGAATGGCTGCAAAATGTGTAAATTGCAAGAAGTTTGGTTAGAGCAGGGCTGGAAAAATAAGCTCCAGATCTATGAGCCAGCTCCAAAATTTAGGAACCAGGTGAAACGAAAGCAAATTTCAAAGTATCGTGCACAAATGTAATGCATGGTGATGATGTCGGAACAGAGTAATAATATAAGTGTATTAAGCACTGCCTATTACCCAAACTACTTGCCGCTAAATGAAATTCAAATTTGGTCTACGAATCTGAGGATTCTATACTTTTGATAAAAATCTAAACATAAAAAAGAATGTGAAAAAAAAACCAAAAAAAACTTTTAACCTCATCAATCTGAGATGAAACTATTTTGAAGAAAATAATAGCTAAAAAAAATTGCGACCATCAGCTTCCGGAGTACCACGAATACGGCTTTGGAAAACGAAGGAGGGGCCATTAAAAATACGTAAAGATGTGGTTTTAGAAAAAAAAAAGAATCCAAGATAAAGCCATCTGGAAGTAAAAAAGATAAATAAAATAAAATGCGACTGTCAACTTCCGAAATGCTGCATGGCCGCAGAAACGGAAGAGAATATTCCAAATGCTTAATAAATATGGATTTTGTAAAAAAATAAAAATAACCCCCAGCAACAATGTAACTGAAATGAGCTATCTGAAGCCAAACAATGCGAAAACGAAAACTGTGATCAACTTCTGGAATGCCTCGTAATGTGACCATGAAAAATGGAAGGCGGATGATAAAAATGTGTAAAACTATGATTTAAAAAAAAAAAAAGAACAAAAAAAAAAAAGACACCTTATCAATCTAACTGAATACTGAAGTGAAGCTATCTTGAAGCAAAAGGGGAAAAAAGGTGCAACATCAACTTATGGAAAGCTGACGGCCATGGAAACAGAGAAAACACTTTAAAAAATATGGTATGGCTCTCGTGAAAAAAAAAAAAAAGAAAGAAATCACTTTAATTTAACTTTCAGTTAGATTAAAATTTAGGCATCCATGCCAAAAAAGAAAAAAAAAAATGAGGAATTGCGACCATTAGCTTCTGAAATGTTTTTATGCCCTTTTAACCACCACGCACATCCAACATGCGTGGTGCGTTAAAAGCGCATAAAGATATTGCTTCCGAGATTCAAAGCTCAAGAAAAGCAATTATATCTCATCAAGTTGAAGTTATCTGTTTAAAAAATATGGAAGAATGAATGCTAAAATGAAATGAGGGGGTGATCTATCAGTTACATCTTAAACGGGAGCCAACGTTAAAAATGCGTGAAAATTTCCCTTTCCTTTGTTTTAAAATTTAAAGAAATCTTAAAAACAATTAAAGTTAAGAAAATAGAAAAATAGTCTGTAAACCTTTCCAAGAATCTGCGACGAGCGTCGCCTTTTCTTGCTGTTTCTGCCCCTGTGCCTGCATCTTAAAGGGTCATTCCATGTGAAAACAACCAGCAAAAATAGCATTTTCAACCTGACCATTTTTGGTTTTTATGAAACTTGGTTGGTATATTTGTAGAATTCATCAGTATAAATATATATGAATTTTATTCAGAATTTTTAATGCTTGCATTTTTGAGTTATTGATTTTTGAAATTTCAGAAAACCCCTGAAATTTCATCATCTGAGCAAACGTTAACTGCCAATTACTCGGGTTCTAGTAGAGCTAGGGTCATGAATTATGGCTCATTTTAAAGATCTTGAATTGGGCTTTCATTTGATATGCCACATGACACTATTAAAAAAATTAATGTCAATTTTAAAATTTTGAAATTGAAATATTAAAAAACGTGTTTTAAAAAATCTGAAAAAAATATATGTTTAACAAACATTATTTTTCTACATATCCTGAAAGTTTCATAATGGGATCTCTATGGGATCACTATAAAAAATAAATAACATAGAAGGACATTACTAAATGCACCATCAGTGACTGAGGAATTGTTTATTTTGTCTGTCTAAAATGTTATCCCTGGTCTTACAAACACTGCAAATGTTAATGAATTAATTATAATTAGTTAAAAAGTTAATATATATCCATAAGGGTAACAAATCATGTTTCTTTCCTAGGTTTTAAAGTAAAAGCAAAGTAAAAGATGGATGCCAGCAGACCATCCACATCAAAAGTTTCAAGTGTGGTTTACTACCGAACCATAAATATAACAAAAAGAAATCTACGACCAGTTTCCAAGAATCTATTGCTTCAGAACAAGTTGCTCAAAACTGGAGACAAGATCTGTGACAGTTGTCGTAAAGCAATCCAGAAATTTACCTCTGAAGCTGCTGGACATTCCTCTTCACCTTCTGACAGCTATAATGAACAAGAAGCCAAAGGCCATGCTGTTCCATCTGAAAACATTGAAATATCAGCTCCTGAAAAAGAGCATGCTATAGAAGCATTTAACAGAAGTTTTTACAATGTCTGGATGAAACAGCAATCAAGAAAAAATGCCTGCAAAAATAAAATACCCTGAAGAGGAATATAAAAAAGCCCAAGAAGCATTTTGAGCAAAATTATTAAATTTAAGTCCTGGGTCAGAACCAAAGGATATTTCATCTCCTGAACCAGAAATTATAAGACAGATGAAAGAAAAATTTCATTCCACAGAAAATAAAAGCATAAGAATGCAGATATTGAGTATGCTGCCTAAATCTTGGTCACTGAAATTAATTGAAACAGAATTTAGAGTTTCAAATTTTATGGCCAAAAAGGCTAAAAACTAGTAAAAGAAAAAGGTATGTCTTCTCCTGATCCAAAGCCAGGAAAGACTTTAGACAAAGACACAGCAAATTGTATACAATAATTTTATGAGAGTGACAATGTAAGCCACCAAATGCCAGGAAAAAAATACTTTGTTTCCATTAAAATAGATAATAAGCGTCAACAGGTAAAAAAAAAAATGCTTCTGAGTAATTTGCGTGAATTGTATACTCTTTTTAAAGAGAGATTTCAAGAGAAAAAGGTGGGGTTCTCCTAGTTCTGTGAACTTTGCCCTAAGCACTGCATTCTTGCAGGAGCAAGTGGCACAATTCTGTTTGTACAATGCATCAGAATGTTACACTGATGATGACACAATGCAAGTTACCTGAAAAAACAGGAGACACTGTTCAGCCAATAAACTCCTATAAAGATGTCCTTGCAAACATAATTTGTGGAAACCCTACACCTGCATGTTACTTCAGTCAATGCAACAACTGTCCAGGATTAGAACAGCTCAAGCAACGATTTGAAGATTGTTTTGATCTAAATAGTATAGAAAATGTGGCATTCAAGCAATGGATGCAATTAGAGAAGAGGACAGTACTTGAAACATTATCAAAATCCACACAGGAGTTTTTGGACCTGTTGTTTGGAAAATTTCCAGTCCTGCTTCACCATTCTTTTTAGCAACTCAACAGTCAAGTTACTTAAAACATCTTAAAGACACAATAACAGGAAATCAATACATAGTAATTTGTGACTTTGCTGAAAATTATTCTTTTGTATTGCAATATGCAGCTCAGGGTTTTCACTGGAACAATGCCCAAGCAACCCTGCATCCTATAGTTATATACTATCGAGATGAGAAAACTCAGAACCTAGGACATGTAAGTTTTGTGATTATATCCAACTGCCTAATTCACGACAGTATAGCTCTCCATCTGTTTCAGCGTTCCCTAATTAATTTCATGCAGTCACATTTTTCTCAAAAACCTGAAAAGATATTTTATTTTTCGGATGGAGCAGCTTCACAATACAAAAACAAGTCAAACTTCCTCAGCTTGTGCTACCACGAGACTGACTTTAATTTAAAAGCAGAATGGAATTTTTTTGCAACAGCACATGGCAAAAATGCATGTGATGGGATAGGGGGTACTGTGAAGCGATTAGCTGCAAAGGCAAGTTTACAACTTGTTTATAATAATCAAATTATGACCCCACACCAACTCTTTGAATGGGCCACTGCTAATATTACCTCCATTCACTTTCGGTTTGCAACAACAGAAAATTACAAAGAGGAGGAAATTATCCTTAAAAGTAGAATAGCTTCTGCTGAGACAATAAGTTGTACTCAGAAACTCCATTGTTTCATTCCTACAAGAAAACACAAATTACTAGTCAAAACTTACTAACTTTCTGAGCATTTTAAAGAAGAGATATGTGCAACAGATGAAGGGGAAGAGAGCATTAGTTTTGAAAGTATGGTAGGTTTTGTGATTAGTAAGTACTTACACTGGTGGTTGGGATGTGTACTTGGTGTGAATGAGGACACAGAATGGTTAAAAGTGAGCTTCCTGGAGTCGCATGGTCCATCTCCATCATACAAGTATCCTCAATCACCATACTGTTGGTTCATAAATCTGATGTTTTGTTAAAAGTTGACACGACAACAGCTACTGGAAGAGTATATAATTTAACAATGACTGAGACAAAGAAGGCAAATCAAGCACTGGCATACAAGTGCAGCAAAATTTAGAAGAAAGAAAAAAGCAGGATACATATAGAAGATAAAATAATTTTGTAAGTGTAAATATGCACACAGAACCTTATACTGAATTTTGAAAGGAATTACTTTGGGACACAGTTTCAAATTACTTAGATGTTTATTTTCATTCTTTAACATTCACAATGTTTAAAAGAACAAGTATGACATTCCGGTAAGTACATCTGGCACATTTCAGTTGCATTGTTCTACGTTATTATTTTTTTTATAGTGATCCCATAGCGATCCCATTATGAAACTTTCAGGATATGTAGAAAAATAATGTTTGTTAAACATATATTTTTTTCAGATTTTTAAAAAACATGTTTTTTAATATTTCAATTTTAAAATTGACATTAAAATTTTTTTAATAGTGTCATGTGGCATATCAAATGAAAGCCCAATTCAAGATCTTTAAAATGAGCCATAATTCATGACCCCCTAGCTCTACTAGAACCCGAGTAATTGGCAGTTAAAATTTGCTCAGATGATGAAATTTCTGGTTTTTTTTTTTTTTTGAAATTTCAAAAATCAATAACTCAAAAATGGGTGCATTAAAAATTCTGAAAAAAATCATGTTTGTTTATATTGATGAATACTACAATTATACCAAGTTTCATAAAAATAAAAAAATGTCGAGTTGTGAGCCTTGTTGATTTGACATGGAATGACCCTAAACCAAACAGTGTGATCTTCAATGCTTCTGCGATCTGACATGTTAGTCACGTGACTCAGGATTTCATCACATTTCTCTGCTTAAAACACGTGGTTCAAGATAAAAGCTGACAGAATTTATAAATGCGATCAAAGCAAAAAATTTCAGAGTTTGATTTTATTAAATTACAATTTGTTGAAGTTACATTTTGTGTCCATGAACTCAAAGTAATGACTGCAAATTACAGAACTTGAATTAAAAAAGTTGGGCACCAGGACAAAATTTCTAGGCGACCTGGTGCCCGGTAATATTCCAGCCCTGGGTAAGAGAATAGTTTATTTTCAGGTCGACTGTTACCCAATACCGGTAACATATCTAGAGCTCGTTGCCAATCGTGCATGAAAAATTTTGACATTTTCAACATGGGTGTATCTGGATAACTGGAAAGCCACATGATGAGACCTAATAAATCTAAAGTGTTAACTAAAAGTCATTTGACATAACTATAATGCTTTTTTTCTTTGTATTTAATATGTACTGAGTAAAATAAGAATGCAGCAATAATAAACTTACTATGCAGCCAAAAAAAATAAAAAATGAGTGGGTGTTAAAGAATCAATCTGAGCTGTTTCACAGTAATTGGGGTAATTTTTTCTTTCTATATCAATTATTTGAATAAACTAATTAATGTATATGTAGTACATAAGGTGATAAAAAAATGCAAACCTGGAAAATGATGTTTATTAGTCCTGGAAGGTCCTTAAAATGGTACTGGAAAAAGTTTTGGACCCTACTAAATGAACCCTGTATAAAGGAAATCACAACTAAGAGAGTTGGCATAATGACTAACATTTTTGAAATAAAAATTTGTTAATATTCATATCCATGTTTTTGAGTTTGAAAAACAAACCAGTGACTCCTTGTTCAATAGTAAAACCATCTCACTATCATATCTTCTGTTATACATGTTCTTTTATATCTTCGGATTCAAAGTCGAGCACTCTCGGGGTGCTGGACTTTGAATCTGAAGATATAATTATAAAAGAATGTGTATAACAGAAGATATGATAGTAAGATGATTTTACTATTTACATGGTTTTGTATGCTCCTTGAAAACTTTGAAAAGTCCTTGAATAAAAAGTTCATTTTCAAGTCCTTGAAAGTACTTGAAAAAGTTTAAGGCTCTGTAATTAGTACTTGAAAAAAATTTTGTTTGTTAAGTAATGATATGAAAGAGCATGTGTAAAATAATTGTTTGTGCTAAAAAGTTGTATACGAGATATCTGTGTAGGCCTAGTTCCAATAAAAACACCAAGCTGATCAAATAGTGCAGAACTTGCATTCAACCCAGGGGAGTATGTAGACAGCTGGTACCTTGGCTATGATATCACTACAGAGTAAAGCATCAGCCATGTGAGTAAAATAAGTGGAATCATATATTTTCAAATTGTGATGAGCTTCTGTTTACTGGGGTTAGGGACACATTCTTGCTGAAGGGTGGAACTTCCAGGAATTGCTTGTGCTTCATGCATGGACCCTTTCTTCTCCTCACTGCATCAAAAGCATCAAAGTCATGCATCAAAAATAAAAGGTTAAAACAAACAATAAGTGAAAAAACCATGAGGAATAACCACTCACCATAAAGATCATGGTAACCTCCAATGGACCACACACTTCCAACACGTCATTCATCGTGATGTAACCGGGCTCCCACAGGTTTACAGACTTCTTGCTTACGCTTCTTATTTTCGGGTGTGAAACATCTTTTTTTTTTCTTTTTTTTTTTCCTTTGCCTTATAATATGTTACTATAATGCTTGTCAATTCGATAAAATCACACATACAACTCATTCATACAATTCAAGTAAAAACTATGTACATAAACCTTACATTCACAGGTGATTAAACCTTAGTCAACTCTAATTATGGAACTCCTCCTTCTGTTTCACAACCTCTGCTACTCCCACTGCAATTGTCACACCCATTCAGCCCGCACATCCAATCCTCTAGTACTTTCGACAGGTCCCTGTCATCTTCAGGAGGCAGGTGTGTCTCATCCGCCCACCACAGCTCAAGTGAGCAGAGCCATCGAGGCATGGGTTCCAGTCGCTATCTCTGAATCGTTGTGTCTCTGGCGCCATCTATTGTCCCTGCTGCTCTTTTTTCCCTCTTTCTTTTTACGCTGCTGTTCAATTTTTATTAGGGCTTTCCATTGTTCGTTTAGGTTATTTGGCTCATTAATGTTTTTTTATTAGGGCTTTCCATTGTTCGTTTAGGTTATTTGGCTCATTAATGTTAGCCCTAATAAAAATTGAACAGCAGCGTAAAAAGAAAGAGGGAAAAAAGAGCAGCAGGGACAATAGATGGCGCCAGAGACACAACGATTCAGAGATAGCGACTGGAACCCATGCCTCGATGGCTCTGCTCACTTGAGCTGTGGTGGGCGGATGAGACACACCTGCCTCCTGAAGATGACAGGGACCTGTCGAAAGTACTAGAGGATTGGATGTGCGGGGCTGAATGGGTGTGACAATTGCAGTGGGAGTAGCAGAGGTTGTGAAACAGAAGGAGGAGTTCCATAATTAGAGTTGACTAAGGTTTAATCACCTGTGAATGTAAGGTTTATGTACATAGTTTTTACTTGAATTGTATGAATGAGTTGTATGTGTGATTTTATCGAATTGACAAGCATTATAGTAACATATTATAAGGCAAAGGAAAAAAAAAAGAAAAAAAGATGTTTCACACCGAAAATAAGAAGCGTAAGCAAGAAGTCTGTAAACCTGTGGGAGCCCAGTTACATCACGATGAATGACGTGTTGGAAGTGTGTGGTCCATTGGAGGTTACCATGATCTTTATGGTGAGTGGTTATTCCTCATGGTTTTTTCATTTATGAATTGCACGTAAACTATGCGCACTTTGCAAGAGGTTAACACCTTAAAAGTGCAAATATAACAAACAATAAGTGTTATACCAGCAAATGAATACGAAAATAGTGTACCCTTTCAAAATATTTTGCAAGATAAAATGATTTCAAAAAATACCAAAACAGAGGGGCTATGCAAAGTTAATAAAATAAATGAACTGTTTGTAAGGGGAAGGCATAATGGCAGGTCATTGAAGATGTGCCAGCCCCAGCTAAGATTAATGGTCTGAACTTACTAAAATACCTACCTACTGACTGACGGACAGTGCACACGTATGATAATTCGGGTTTAAAAAGTCCTTGAAAAGTGCTTGAATTTATTTTGCTTCGAAGAGTACGAACCATGATTTAACAAGAAACACAAAACATGTAATTTAGTATGCTCAGCATGATATTATGAATGAGTGAACTAAAACCAGTAACTCTTTTGGTGCTGGAAGAATAAAACAACAAATCAGAGCTGGTGGGGCAATAAAAAAATATATATAAATAGTACATAAATAAAACAAAAAAATTACTTTATAAATAAATTATTTAACACAAGAAAATTAGACAAAAAAGGCTAATACCATGAGAAGCGCCAAAGGCAGCTAAACCTTGTGTAGTAGCTTATATAGAATGAAAATATTACAGAACTAAAATACAAAATTTCAAGACAAGTAAAAAACTGGAACGGAAATATTACAGAACCAAAATACAAAATTTCAAGACAAGTAAAAAACTGGAACGAAAATATTACAGAACCAAATTTAAAATTTCAAGACAAGTAAAAAACTGGAACAGGTTGCCGTCAGCAGGAGAGCATCAACCTGTGGGAGTGGCCTTTCTAGTACCAACAAAACGACAAGGCAAGCCAAAATTGTTGGTTGGTCATGCTCCCTAGGCCACAAAACCAAATTCTAATAAGCACAAAAATTACAAAAATCAAATTTATAAAACTAAAAAAAGAAGAATTAAAAGCTTACCGGCAGAACAAAAACCGCCATGACAAAGAGTCAAACAAGACTGAACAGAGCACCCACAAGAACCCAAATACATACACTGATGTAAAAGGTGGTCACGGTTAAACAACTACCTGGTAAGCCAAAAAATGTGTGAATTGACAAGATGCAAAACTGTTTACGTAGATAAGATCTTCAGCTATTAGGGACCCACCAAATAGCACTTTATGTTACCTATATATTTAAAATTGTTAGGTCCTAGGTTAATAAAGCATGTCAATGTGTAATTTGAAACTTTTGGACACCGAATTAAAGTTCAAAATTAAATGGTTAAAATGATGCCTTAAGAATTTTTTAAGAAAATTGTTAGATTGCAATTTAGAAAGAAGAGCTTTCAGATTTTTTGCAAGTAAGAGCTGTGTAGAGCAAATTTTAGCCATTCTATGAAACTGGGAGATGAGTAGATTGCGATGTATAACTTTTTAAATATTGGATGAGCAGTGAGTGTAGCGAATGATATCAAACAAATTCACCACACCTCTTCCCTCCTCGTCCACCTGAACCTCTAACTCGAGGTAACAAACACAAGTAGACAATCTGTTGGTTTTTTCTAGGGTAAGGTCGTCAGGATACAAGTCAGCGGCGCAATGCAAAAAGTAATGTTAATGACAATAATGTCATCAACATATCTTAGAGCAATCCCAGGTAAAGGATGATTGGCAACATATCTATCCTAAAAAATGTAGATAGAGATTAGCCAAACTGCTAGAAAGGCGACTGCCCATCGGGATACCACGAGTTTGGAGGTAAAGCCCATCGCCCACAGTAACAAAATTGTTATTGATACAGAAATCCAGTAGGAAATGCCAATACTGTTCTGTAGTCCCGGGCTCGAACTTCGTATGTATGTTTAGGGCTACCTGCCACAGACCCTTCAATGAAATTGAGGTGAAGAGGTTTTTAAAATCGTAAGTATCCACAGATGTGACAGTCACCGAGCCAAGTGTCTCCAAGACTCTGTTATTGCTCCCAATATCCAGGTCGAACCCAACCTGCGAAGAGCCACGGACAAGAATCTCTGAAGCAACCCACCCACTTTGCTGTTATAACATTTGCGTCCACTAGTAATAAAACGGAAGGAAACAGGTTCCTTATGAAACTTTGGGATGGCATAAATAAAAGGAAAGTTTAAGTTGGACACATTAAGCCTTATCCTTTTATGCAGAGCGATTATTTTCTTAACAATGTCTTTATGGTTTTGAGAAACCGGAGTGTAAGTATCTGTGGTATTCATCTCCTGTATTAGGAGATCCTGTTAGAATTGTTTACAAAAAAAGGCAAAGTTATTACCAGCCTTATCCACTGGAGAAATAGTGAATAAGTTTTGAAGTTCATGAATTTGTGAATTAATCAAAGCAAAATTATGTGGCTGCCGGGTACAAACACCTAGAGCTTTTGAACTTGTCGAGCTCATGACGAATGTCACATAATACAGAATCCAGCCATTCGTTAAAGGCTTCGAGGGGCAAACCAAACTCATAAGAGAGTTTTAGTGCGCATTGTAAAAAATTACTGCGTACAATAGAGACACTTTTCTTAGTCGCTTTTCTAGCAGTTTGGCTAATCTCTATCTACAATTTTTTGAGGATAGATATGTTGCCAATCATCCTTTACCTGGGATTGTTCTAAGATATGTTGATGACATTATTGTCATTAACATTCCGGACTTTTGCGTTGCGCCGCTGACTTGTATCCTGACGACCTTACCCTAGAAAAAACCAACAGATTGTCTACTTGTGTTTGTTACCTCGATTTAGAGGTTCAGGTGGACGAGGAGGGAAGAGGTGTGGTGAATTTATTTGATAAAAGAAACACTTTTGAGTTTGATATCATTCGCTACACTCACTGGTCATCCAATATTTCAAAAGTTATACATCGCAATCTACTCATCTCCCAGTTTCATAGAATGGCTAAAATTTGCTCTACACAGCTCTTACTTGCAAAAAATCTGAAAGCTCCTCTTTCTAAATTGCAATCTAACAATTTTCCTAAAAATTCTTAAGGCATCATTTTAACCATTTAATTTTGAACTTTAATTCGGTGTCCAAATGTTTCAAATTACACATTGACATGCTTTATTAACCTAGGACCTAACAATTTTAAATATATAGGTAACATAAAGTGCTATTTGGTGGGTCCCTAATAGCTGAAGATCTTATCTGCCACCCTGGTGGCGCAGTGGTCTAAGGCGCTGGCTTCTGATCATTCGTCCGTAAGGGGTCCGGGTTCGAATCCCGGTCAGGCATGGATGTTGTGTTTGTCTTACGGCACTGGCTCTCTCTCTTCCCTGGAAACAGTGACCCTAAATTAGGGACGGGCGACTGCTTATAGCAGATTGAGTTGCTCATGGTGGTCGTTAAACCTCGAATCAAAAAAAGAAAAAAAAACAACAAAAGATCTTAATACACAGTTTTGCATCTTGTCAATTCACACATTTTTTGGCTTACCAGGTAGTTGTTTAATCGTGACCACCTTTCTTATCAGTGTATATATTTGGGTTCTTGTTTGTGCTCTGTTCAGTCTTGTTTGACTCTTTGTCATGGCGGTTTTTGTTCTGCCGGTAAGCTTTAAATTCTTCTTTTTTTAGTTTTATAAATTTGATTTTTGTAATTTTTGTGCTTATTAGAATTTGGTTTTGTGGCCTAGGGAGCATGACCAACCGACAATTTTGGCTTTTCTTGTCGTTTCGTTGGTACTAGAAAGACCATTCCCACAGGTTGATGCTCTTCTGCTGATGGCAACCTGTTCCAGTTTTTTACTTGTCTTGAAATTTTGTATTTTGGTTCTGTAATATTTTCGTTCCAGGTTTTTCTTGTCTTGAAATTTTGTATTTTTGTTCTGTAATATTTTCATTCTCTCTCTCTCTCTCTATATATATATATATATTGGGTACATAAATAAGTTTTGAGGGATTTGAGGGGAACAAAACACGTTGTTGGAGAACAGAAACAATATTTTAATATTAATCGAAGTAGGCTCCCTCTGATGCTACAACTTTACCCCATCTTTCGGGCAGTGAACTTATGCCCCGAAGGAAGAATTCCGTTTTTTTGGAAGAGATCCAGTTGTCCAGCCAATTTTTGATGTCTTCATAAGAACTAAACCGTTCTCCAAAAAGTGCTGACTGCATCGACCGGTACAAATGGTAATCCGATGGTGCAATATCTGGCGAATATGGCGGGTGGGGTAGAACTTCCTAGTTGGATCCTTCTAAGTATTTTTTCACAGGTCAAGAAACATGTGGTCTTGCGTTGTCATGCTGTAGGTTGATTTTGTTGTGTCTATTCTCCCATTCCGGCCGTTTTTGCGTGAGAGCTCACTTTAAACGTATTAATTGGGTTCGATACTGATCACCAGTAATAGTTTCTTACGGTTTCAGTAGTTCATAGTGGATCACACCCTTCTGGTCCCACCAGATACACAGCATTACCTTTGGAACCATGGATATTGCGTTTTGGTGTTGAAGGACCTAGTTCACCTGGCTTCACCCATGCTTTCTGCCATTTAGGGTTATCGTACCATATCCATTTCTCATCGGCAGTAATAATACGATGCAAAAAACCTTTCTTTTTGCCTTTGAAGCACCAGTTCGCAAATGATTTTTCGGCGTTCGAGGTCTCTTTCCCGCAAAGCATGTGGAACCCAATTCCTTTCTTTTTGCACGATTCCCATGGCAGCTAAACTTTGTGAAATGCATGTTTGACTAACATTTAATGCTGCTGCTAGTTCTTTTGGGTCTAGCATGAATCCTCGTCAAATAAAGCTTCCAATTTGGCATCAGCAATTTTTTTGGGTGGTCCAGAACGTTCTTTATTACTGACATCAAAATCGTTCCTTTTGAATCATCTAAACCAATACTCACATGTTTTTATGGATGGGGAATGTTCACCATAGATTTCTGACATTAAGCGATAGCTGTCGGCAGTACTTTTCTTGACAATAAAGTAAATGCACTAACACTTCCCGCAAATGCTGTTTTGTCGGGACGAAAGTTGCCATTTTCCATAGAGTAAAACAAATACGTCTTCGCACCCCAATCCAACATCGTATACTGACTCTGACAGCTGGCCTCTGGTACTGTGATATCACAGTGTTGCCACCTTAAAATACATGTGAGCAGTAATAAGTGCGTACAATCGAACGTAAATCCCTCAAAACTTATTTATATATCCATACTGACCTTGGCTACTTACAATGGACGCTCCCTATCTTCTGATTCAAGGCTTCTTGAATTGGAAGAGGAACTACAAAGGATCAAGTGGGACATCGTGGGGCTAAGTGAGGTAAGGAGAAAAGGAGAAGATCTCATCGAACTGAAAAGTGGACATCTCTTCTACTATCGTGGGACAGATACTGGCAGAACTAGTGGTGTTGGATTTATAATAAACAAGAAACTGAAGGATAAAGTTGTAGAAGTTGAAAGTTCCTCTGACAGAGCTGCACGGCTTGTTATCCAACTCTCGAAAAGATACCAGTCTCAGATTATTCAAACTTATGCACCCACCACAAGTCACCCTGAAGAAGAAATTGAAGAATTTTATGAGGAAATTTGTCACCTAAATAATAAAGGTAAGCAGCACTTGAAAATAATTATGGGAGATTTCAATACAAAAATAGGGCAACAGCAACAGAATGAAACTTCAGTAGGTAAATTCGGTCACGGCAACAGAAACCAGCGTGGAAATACTCTCGTTGAGTTTGCAGAGGCAGAAGGGTTTTTCATCTTGAACTCCTTCTTCAAGAAAAAGCCACACAGGAAATGGACATGGAGACATCCAAATGGGACGACAAGTGAAATTGATTTTATTATGTGTAACAAAAAATTCGTCATGGAAGACTGCAGTGTGCTAAACAAGTTCAACACAGGTAGTGACCATAGATTGGTGAGATGTAAGATGCACCTCAACACTAAACTTGAACGTGGCAAGCTCATAAGACAAACAAAATCTATTGACATAACCAACCTTAAAAAACACCATAATACCTTCAAGTTAGAACTGAAGAACAGGTTCTCTGCTTTAGAAGGCCTAACATCGGAAGAAGTGGACATCTCTGAAGTTAACAGAAAAGTAACCAAAGCTCTTATGGAAACAGCAACAAAATTAGCTGGGTCTAAGAACAAGTTGCATGTGAACAAACTATCAGGAAAAACCAAAATGTTGATGCAAAAAAGAAGAGAGATGAGGGCAACTAAAGAAGATGTGACTTCCAAAGTGGAATATATAGAGCTATGCAAGACAGTAAGAAAAAGTATCACTGAAGACGTAAGAAAATTCAACTGTGAACTAGTGAGGAAAGCAATTGAAAACAACCAAAGCCTAAAGATAGCAAAGGGACATCTCAGTAAGGGAAGAAAACAGATTATGGCACTGAGAAAAGAAGATGGTTCTGTAACAAGAAATAGAGGCGAAATTTTGACAAGAGTGAAAGATTTCTACTCCAAATTATATGAAAGGGATGATATATGCACTCCAGACATCATGAAAGATACCAGTACCAGAGTTCCTCCAGTCCTTCCAGCAGAAGTTGCACATGCAATCAAGAACATGAAGCGAGGAAAAGCTCCAGGAGAAGATGGAATTACTGTAGACATCATACAAGAAGCAAGTGGAGAAATCGAAACAGTACTCGCCCAAATTTTCACTCGATGCCTTAATGAAGGAAAGATTCCTGAGGATTGGAACACCGCTACAATGATCCTGCTACATAAGAAAGGTGACATTGAGGATCTCGGAAATTACAGACCTATCAGCCTCCTATCAGTAGTTTATAAAATCTTCACTAAAGTTCTTTCACACCGCTTGAAGGTAGCACTAGACATGGCTCAACCGAGAGAACAAGCTGGATTCAGGAGTGGCTACAGCACAATAGATCATATCCACGTGCTGAGAGAACTAATTGAAAGAGCGAGGGAATATGAACTTCCATTGTGCATGGCTTTTATCGATTATGAAAAAGCCTTTGATTCGGTGAAACCATCAGCAGTTACAATGGCTCTGAAAACCTGCGGTATTGAAGATGCATACATTAATATTATTAATAACATCTATGAAAATGCAAGTGCAAAGATTAGGCTGTTTGAAAATACAACACACGTAAAAATTGGAAAGGGAGTGAGACAAGGTGACACCATATCTCCGAAGCTCTTTAATGCCACATTGGAGGGTGTTTTTCAGTCGCTGAGCTGGGAAAACAAGGGGATAAAGATTAATGGAGATTATCTAACCCACCTTCGTTTTGCTGATGACGTAGTCATTTTTGCAACTATCCCATCAGAGCTGCAGAGTATGATCCAGGAACTTGCTGACAAGAGTAAAGAAGTGGGATTAAAAATGAACTTTCAGAAGACAAAAGTGATGTTCAATGCTTTTACAAGAAATGAAGATTTATCGATTGATGGAGAAAAGCTGGAGATAACAGACACGTACGTTTATCTTGGACAGCAGATATCAAGTGAGGGTCACATTGATGAAGAAATTAATCGGCGTACAAAACTTGCCTGGAGAGCTTTTGGAAGAAACAGCATAATTTTCAAGAGCAATATGCCATTATGTCTTAAAAGAAAAGTGTTTGATCAATGCATCCTTCCAGTGCTTACGTATGGTGCAGAGACGTGGACCTTAACTAAAAGAGACATACAAAGGCTGCAGACAACTCAAAGAAGCATGGAGAGGTGCATGCTTGGTGTAACCAGGAGAGATAAGAAGAGGAACTTGTGGATCCGAAAAATGACGAGTGGAAGACATCATGATCAGAGTTAAATCCCTGAAATGGCAATGGGCTGGACATACTGCCAGAAGGACAGACCATCGATGGACAGCCGAAATTTTAGATTGGATTCCAAGGGACAGGAAAAGACCCAGAAGAAGACCACATAGGAGATGGGTGGATGAAATTCGAAAGTATGCAGGGGTGACATGGAGGAGACTGGCACAAGACAGACCGTTGTGGAGGAAACTTGGGGAGACCTTCGTCCAGCAGTGGATTGATAATGGTTGACAATGATGATGATGATGATGATGATAAAAATAAAGACTAACATTGCAGTTTGCTTCAAGGTAAGTTTCTTACTACTTAGCATAATGCTTACAAATAATGTAAAAGCATTAATTATGAGTTTTTTATGGTTTTTGCCAGTTTTAGACACGTCACGTCAAAAACCTAACCATGTGTGAAGTACAACAATGTATTACTCTTGCTTATGGATGCAGCTGCATACGTAAAGAAAGCTGACTCTTTTCGTGAGCTTTTAGAAAATGATACATGTAATGTGTGTCATTCACACTTTGTGCAGATGGTGTGGAGAAAAATCCGAATCCACATTATTCTAACGTGGACAAGTTAGTATCGAATGGGGAAAAAAGTGTTTGTTACATCACAAACAAGGATCGATGTTTTCAAAAATACTTCTGATCTATCATTGCCAATTACATGCATAGTCACATCACCTGGCTCTATGCCGTGATATAGTAAGCTGATCATTTTGAAGGCTTTAGATCTGCTGTCCATAAAATAGACAAAGACAGTGCTTTTTTAGTTAAGACTGTTCGGCATTTAATGAATAAATTCTAGTTGAAAAATAGACTTAGCGTAAATATCTGCTAATTTAAGTTTCTTGTGTTATTTGCTAAAGAAATTAGAAACAACAGCAAACTTACTGTCTGAAACCCCTGCAGCCCTAAAGAATTTTTTTCATGAAATGTATTGGCTGTGATTAGTAAGTTGAGTACAAGCCTTTTATATTCCTTTTATCACAGAAAATAACTAGTTACATTATTGTTGAAGAAAATTTAATTTATTTTTAGCAAATGTTTATCTATTTTTAGCAAACATTTTAAAAATTATTAGCATGTGAAAAATAAATATTTTCCTGTTTTTAGCACCTAAAAATCCATTCCCTGGTTATGAAAAATTAGAAATTACAGTAAAGCACTGTTTATACATCTTTCAAAGGACCCCGTTCATAAAAGACGTATAACTGAGAACGGACATATAACTAAAATTAAAGTTTAAAATGTGAAGCGAAATTCTTTAGTACATACATATAATATGTACAGCACTACTGTTGTACCTGTTACGTACAATGAAAATATATTTTGTTATGAATTAAATATTTACAATTATTACGTTATTTATACAGTATGTTGAAGAAATTTGTTAAAGTTTAATTAAAAAAAATCAAATTGTACTAAAATTACATATATGTAATATACAGCTAAGAAAAATTCATACCTTTATTTCAGTATCACATCTTGATTAAATATGTTAACTCTCTTTCAAACAAGAAAAACTGCTGGATCACATCGACCGTTAATAAGCACTTTTAAATTCATTTGAAAAAGTCTTTTAGTGATGTTTGCCTGGTTGTTTGATTTTGCGTTTTAAGGAGAGTACTGTGGATTGAATTAAATTCTTCAAACGTTTTCTCACTGGTGTTGACATGAAAAACAAAGAAATTTCGCAGTGTATCAATACTATGCATTGCGTCTTGAAAGAACAGTTGAACGGATTCTTCACTTTCTTCATGACTGCTGCTGGAATGTTCATTCTCCAAATTAGTGTCTATTAATTCTTCTACTGTGCACAGTTTTGAAGTGATCATATCAATATCACAATTTACACACTTCTTGAAGGTTATGTCTACTCTCAGAGTTCCCAATCCTTATCATCCATAATCACAATTTCTTCATCGCTTTCGGTTACGAAAGCGATGAAGAATTTGCTTCTAAGATTGAAAAACCTCCTTTGACGAAACAACAAAGCAATCCAACCCCCCTCATTCATGGTCTTTTGATGGAAAAGGAGAGCCCCCACATTTTCATGTATACCCTCTATCTTTGTAGCCCCCACTGGTCAGTGAATGGTTCTTCTGTCTTCGCTGAAGAAACAGGCCTCGAGCCTGCGTTCGAAAAGGGTGTCAAAGAATCACTCAGCTAAGAAATATTTGACCTCAGTGGCAAACTTTGACTAATTAATGAGGAAAACCGACTGCGTATAACCAAAGTTACGCATTGTATAAACAAAATGTTTTACTATTAAAATGAATAGGAATTAATCGGGACCGTCCGGAAATGACATATAAATGTAAAAGACGTATAACTGAGAAGCGTATAAATGGTGCTTTACTGTATATGAAAAATGTTTATCACCACAATCACTGTCCTACACAAATTGTTTTTCAAAACAGACTTTTATAGGCAGAGATATCAGAAAAAATAAGATATTGTACATTTATGGCCCTTAGCAGAAAAACTGTGCATTATTTTGAAAAGGGAAATGTATGCAAAATGTTTTCTGTTGTAAGCAGTATCTGACCCTAAAAAGGAATTTTCTAAAGAATTATTCTATGAAGATTGTATAATATAGATATATACTATGTATACAGTATTAAAGATCTATTTCATATGATAAAAGCTCTCTTGTGTCTCTAAAAGGGATTATATAATGTCTAATATGATATTATATTGCAATGATAGAAAATATTAGCAGTAGTGCTTTAGTGCAAAAGTAACTCTTCTTGATAAAATAAGTTTTCCTTGTCAAAAGATATGTAATAGATATGTATACATATAATCATGGACATTAGAATCATTCTGATTTTGACCTTTACTGTACATTTGAGTTTGTTACTGTTAAGAAACTAGAACTTCCACTGCAGTTTCTTGTTCACTCCTATGTGTGTTTTAATACATATGTACAACGAGAAGACAGAAATCATGGGACTCCGGGGCAACGTGGTGCTGTTGTTTCTGGACAAACCCACTGCTTGGCAGTTATGTAGGTTGGAAGACATCACTGCATTTTGTAGATGGCAATTCGATGTCAGTATTGATAAACATTGTGAGTTAACAGTTTAAAAGATGGGTGATAGTGGGTGCCCAACGCGTGGGTTACTCTATTGTGGAGATGGTTCAGGAAATGCAGTATCCCCGTTCGACAGTATCAAGAGTGTATCGGGAATATGCCATTTCTGAAATAACATCAAATTTTGGATAGTGCTGTGGGTGGAGAAAGATGGTGTATTAACGTGGCCACATCAATGTCTCTCTTGCATAGTTGCCACCAAACAGAGAGTGACAGTGGCACAGATTACCACCAACTTCAACGAGAGATGTGCCAGAAACTTCACCAAAACTACCAGGCGATCATTAGCCACAATAAGTTATGGAAGCCATTGACCTACCAGAGTCACATTCCTAGCACCACATCACTGGACTGTACGCCTCAACTGGGCTTGTTTCCAGTTATGGAGGCGGGGTGATGTGGATCTGGCAGAAACCAACAGAAGCGATGGACCTGACATGTCAACAAGGAACTAACTGTTCAGGCTGTTGGAGGCTCAGTTAGGGTCTTGGGGCAATGTTCATTTGGCACTTGTTGGGATGTCTTGTATGTCTACATGCATCTCCGAACGGTCAGCGTTACATGCCTATCCTAGCAGACCATCTGCATCTGTTCATGGTCATCATACACCCACAGAGCAACAGACTCTTCCAAACATGGTTAGAAGACATACACCTACAGAGCAACAGACTGTCTCAAACATGGTTAGAAGACAGTGCTGAGACAGGCCGAGCCCAAAAGCCTGAAGTTGAGCCTGGGCCAGGCTCAGGTTGCATAATACTTACTGAAGTTTGGGCTCGGGCTCTGAGAGAGGGAGATAATTTTCTTCCTTTTTTTTAAATGTGATTTTGTATGATTTAGGATGTGAGACTTCTTTGGCAACTGGCTCTAGATTGGGGAGTGGGAACTCTGCTGGGCTATTCATTCTGGGCTTGGGTAACAAATGCCATAGGCCATGAATTACTGAATTTATGAGAAGGAAAAGTTTCTTTAAGAACTATAGATAATAGAAAGCAAGCTGCCAAAATTTTGCTCCCTATCTCAGTGGGGCAGCTCCCTGCTAATTCTATTAAGCAATGTACAACATAAATTCTTGTGCCTTCCTATTTTCCTATTTTTTTTTTTTTTTTGTTCTGATGCCCGGCCCCCCAAAACATTTCAGGATTAAATGAATTGTCAAAGAAACTATAGAAATAGATTACCACCTTTCCATCACTCTGCAGTTGAGAAAGACATCAGTTAATTGCACAAGGGGGAAAGAGTGGAAGTCTGGATGAGGAGATATTTTTTTTTAATGCCTAAACAGGTTAATCATTGTTTTCGGGCTTGCTCGTGCCCAGGCTCTATCTTGCAATATAAAATTTCGTTCTTGGGCTCACACACTTCCGGCTCTTAAAATTGAGCCCGAACTTAGCTCTGTTAGATCATTCTACAAAAGATCCCACCTGGAATGGGTTCACTGTTCACCAGATGTGAACTCTATGGAAATTCTTTTGTATGCTGTGAAAAGGTCTGTTCAAGATTTGAATCTATCCAGGGATGCAACAGAATTATGGGCAGTGGTGCAACAAGCATGGGTGAAGATGTCTGTGGAATGCTTTTGTGACTTAACGAATGGACTCTATGCCTTGCGGTGTGACTGCTCTTATCTGAGCAAAAGGTGGGCCCCTCCATTACTAGACAGATACCCCATGATATCTGTCCGCTCAGTGTATGTACATCTACACCTCTCCAAAAATATTAGGCAGAAACTTAAAAAAGTTTTAGACACAGTACCAAACTGTATACTATTGTCCTATATGTTCTTTTTGCTTTGAATTGTGGATTTTATACCTTTGCAAGACTATGCAAAGAGCAAAGTGCATATTTGTTGTATGGTACTGTATAGCTATCATTATGTACAGCAGCTTGTGATAGTTCCCTATGAATTTGTAATGTTTTTTTTTTTTTATTTTCTTTCTTTTCACAGAAAATTTTGGCTGTTGAATGGAAATTTGGGACAGATAACATAATCTTTTGTGCTGATGAGCGATCTTATGTTGTTGAGTGGAATGTTACTTCTCGAGCATCTAGAGCTTTGAGGACAAAATCTAAGAATTCCATTTTTGCCTTGTCATCTTGCCCACATGACCCCAACCTTCTAGTTGCAGGGTTTGTACTCTTCATGTTATAAAATTGTATGTGAAAACTGCACTTCATTTGTGTAACTTGAAATTTTGATTCTTTATGTGAAATATGCTGTTTAGCTGCTGAATCATGAATGTACTTAATAAACTGCTAAAAAAAAAATAAAAAAATTGGAGAATATTGCCGTAGTGATGGTGCATGGATAGAGACATTGATTGGTATTGAAAACATGAATGTCAATGGGAGCATGTAACATGACATAACAGCAGTATGACATGGAGCGTCATTCTGCTGAATGAGGTATGGGCCTTTACCCAAAATACTGCCGCAATGTTGGTACTGCGTAGTTCAGAGATGCCAACATCTGTAGGAAGCCAATAGTAGTACATGTGTGGCACCCGTAGTTTCTCCATAGTGAAGTCAAGTTCCCGCATTAAAATTTGCAGAGTAGCATGCCTGTTTTCCAGAGTACACTGCTACATTTTAGCAACATTTTAATCTGGAGGGGGGGGGGTACTCTTTCAATTAACCATATTGTTCATGTTTTTTTGAAATTACGAGGATAGATCCAAAAAAAAAAAAAAAAGGTTACAAGCAGCAGCATTGATAGTGGAAGTTTATGGTGAAGAAGCAATCAGCCGACAACATGTAGCGAAATGGTGTCGCTCTTTTCAATCGGGCAGAGAGGATGTGGAAAACCGCAACAGGGCAGCGAGCAGCCGTCCAAGTTCGTCAATGACAGAAATCAACATGGCACGAGTTGACGAAATGATTCAAAATGATCGACGAGTAACTGTGCGTGCAATGGTGTCAAGCTGGGACTCAGCTATGGTACCGTTCAGCCTATCGTTTCTGATGTTTTGGGATATTCCAAGGTTTGTGCCCGCTGGGTACCACGTGTGTTATCCGAGGAGCAGAAAGCCACATGAATAATGTGCAGCCTCACGTTTCTGCAGCGTTACCATGCCGACGGCCAGCAATTCATTGATCACATCGTTACTGGGGACGAAATTTGGCTTCATCACTTCGTCCCCACAACCAAAAGAGCCAGATGGAGTGGAAACATGCTGGATCACCAATGAAAAGAAAGTTTAAGGTTACACCCTCTGCCGGTAAAGTCATGGCAACCATATTCTGGGATGCATGCGGTGTTATCCTTATCGAGTATATGGAGCGTGGCCATACCATTAATGCCGATCGTTATTGTGCCACTTTGACAAGGTTACGTGAAGCCATCCGACGCAAACGGCCTGGCATGTTGAGTGATGGTGTCATCTTAATGCCAGGCCCCATACTGCACGCAAAACTCAAGAATTGCTGCAAAAGTTCAAGTGGGAAGTCTGGAGCCACCCCCATACAGCCCAGATTTGGCACCCAGTGACTACCTTTTTCCGAAATTGAAGGAACACTTATCTGGAAGAAGGTTCTCTTCCGACAGTGATGTGAAAACAGCTGCAGAGAACTGGATCAATGGGCAGGGACGTGATTTCTACTGAGCCGGGTTAAACAAGTTGGTCATGCGTTCTGATGAATGCCTAAACAGATTTGGTGATTATGTGGAAAAGTGATTGGCAAGTATGCCTCATAATTCCCTTTTGAATTTCCTGTCTATTGATCAATCATTTTTTATGACCCTTGTAACCTTTTTTTGGATCTATCCTCGTACATGCCTCTGGCAATCATCCCATCCACCATGAGCCACCGAAAAATCACAATTCCATACGGTACAAAACACATGATTCATGGGAACCTGCGACTGCTCTAAACATGGAAATTCCAAGGAATAGCATTCTTTGTACTGCTGCAAATTTTTAATTCTTTTTGCACCACTGGAAATGGAAGCCACGGAAGCATGCTTCATAATTACACCAATTCACATCACACCACAACTAATCGACTTTCAAATTAACAACAAGAAAAAACAACAACATGGAATCGAGTCTACCTCCGACAGTTTACTTAGTTCAGGACTCAGTTAAGGTTTTCTGAAAAGTTAACAGATGCTTTGTGTTGCAACGCCATCCCACGGCAAGCCAGGTACAAAGTCACGTGATCATGTAGAACGATCTTCACGGCAACATTTCTGCTTGCATGTCAGCCAGCCAGCCAGCCAGCCATGTGACGGTTTTGTGTCATTACCGTAAAAATCACATTTGGCCATGCATGAAAAATAAAATAAAATGCTAAGTTAAAAAACTTCTGAACTTAGCATTTTATTTTTTTACGCCATGTGCTTTAACTATGGGATAAAAAATTATCCGTAACCAGGTTAAGTTTGGCTAGAGTATAATTGGGCGTTCTCAAAACATTGTGACCATGTGACTTCCTGCTTTTAAACAGAATAAAAAAAATTACGCTTTAAGTACACCTGAGGAAAAAATGTGGTAGGAAAGTATTTATACACTAGACTTGCAAAAAAAAAAAAAATAAAAAAAATTGGATATTCACATGAAAACGGAGGTCGACTTATACACAAGATATACAAAAGCTGCAGATATTCATATAAATATTGGGAAGTCGACTTATATATGGTATAGTTTTTCAGAAAATCATCAGGTTTTTTTTTTAATTAAGTTTTCCAGAAATACCGAGATCTTTGGAAAAATTTGTAAGTTTTCACACCTCCGCAAGTCCCCGTAGTTTGAACATGATATCCGTAGAAATTACAGAAGATCCATGGTACTTGGCATCTCTGCATAGTTGTCGAAAAGGTATAGGTAGAGCTCAGCATTCATGGGTTTGTCCAAAACTACAAACAGGCCCAAGCAGAACCGTGAAAAACAGCTAAATAGCATCACTCTAGCTCTACTAAACTTCATTGTTTAGACAATACTGTCTGGAAGGTATCATTTTTTCTGCATCTGCCACAACCAGGAATGACCATCAGATTGGTAGACTGTACAATGACTTGTCAGACCAAAGTATTGTGTTTTCCATTGGTCTACTTTCCTAGACTTATACTTCTTACACCATGTTAATCTGAGTATGGCATGATAATTAGTAAAAGTGATTAGCGGCTTGTGATGGTGCTAACTTCAGTTTCAATAATCTCACAACGGCTTTGCACGGTTCGATACAATGTTGATTTACTTCTGAGTAAATAATACTTTGCAGAGCTGTCCTTTCACATTCTATTATCTTCAGAGGTGTACTAGGTTGTTTCTTCGTAGATTCAGGCCCAGTGCACTTTCATTTGCATATCACACCACAAACTGTCAACCTAGGGATCTTCAGTGCTGCTGAAATATCATGTATGGAGTGACTGCTTATGTGGTATTCTATGATCAATCCAGGCTGAAAATCAGTTAACTTTGTCAATTGAGGAGGTGTCTTACATTCACAGACGCACTATTGTTTCACCATATCCCTGTGAGCATATTTATAGTTGGATCTGTGATCACATACTTTTATAGGGTATAGTTCACCATCAGTATTGGGTTTGCCGGATATCAATAGTAGAGAAGTGTATGTACAAGGCCTAGCAATAAAGTAACTAGGCTGACTTTGTAAAACATTTACATGTAACCACAAAAACCTAAAAACTATATTTTATAGTAAAACTGCTGTTCCTGTTGGGCAATTGTCAAAATTAGTAGCTATTACTGTGAAAACATAGTTATTTAGTCAAGTATTATGCTATTTAGTCAAATAAATGTAATGTTATTTAGTCAAGTAAGTACACTCTTTGCCAAAAATGCCCAAAGCACCCTGATGGAATTGTCCAACCAAGAAGAAAATTGGTATGTGCAATGTAAATGTGTAGGAAAGGAAATGATTGCAATTTCAAAGCATATTTGGGTTTCGGATAAAATAGCTACATGAGTGGAACAATTCAGTACATTGTGGTGCCACCTCTGGTTCGGGTACAAGCGGTTACCCAGCGTGGATATATGCATACAGTTCACAGACTGTCCTGAGGTATAGCAGGCCAGTTCACTGACATTCCGGGATGGGTGTAGGTAGTGTCCCATCATGTCTCAAACATGTTTGATTGGTTAGAGGTCGGACGATTGAGCTGGCCATGGAATGGTGTCGCCATTGCGGTGGCAGAGCTTG
The DNA here is from genome assembly GCA_039090855.1 of Macrothele yani. Lineage (NCBI taxonomy): Eukaryota > Metazoa > Arthropoda > Arachnida > Araneae > Macrothelidae > Macrothele > Macrothele yani. Next base: position 26,213,247 of record CM077028.1, on the reverse strand, counting down.
GAGAGCCGTGCCGTGCCGTGTGTGGCCGGGCATTTTCCTGTTGAAAAATTGCTCAGTGATGCTGTGAAAGGAAATGACAACACAACAGGTTATAGAATGTCATTGACATACCATTGAGCCATGAGGGTGGTACAGAGGACTACCAAGAGTATTTGGCTATCTTAGGCAATGGCTCCTCAGACAGTCTCTCCTGGTGTGTGAACCATTTGCCACTCCACAATAAAGGCAGGATCCGTGCGCTGGCCAGCTTATTCCCAAACACATGCCCTGGTCATCGGTGCCAAGTGCAAACCTTGACTCATCACTGAAGACAACATGCCGCCTTTGGACACTATCCCACATTAATTGGGTCCAACACCACTGCAACCAGTGTCGGTGATGCTCTCTGGTCAGTGGTAGGCAGCAAAGTGACCTCCTTGAATGTTGTCCCCATGCTGCAAGTCATCTGGCAATGGTCTGGGTGGCCACTTCTGTACCTGTAGACAATGCTACATGTCCACAGATATTTGAGGGTGACAAAGTCAGTTCTGTTCATACTATCACAATCATTCGATCCTTGCATTCTGTCATTGCTTTTGGCCGTTCACTGCCCATGTGCCACTGGGTTGTTGTGCCCTCCTTGGCCCATAATGCCAACATCGTCTGATTGCCTCATTGCTTCCACCCAAATGCCTGGCAATACGGCATTTGACCAACCGGTCTCTCAGCCCATTTATACGTCCTCTCTCAAACTCGCGCAGCTGCACAGATATGACTTCGATATGATAGTCACGACTTTGATGTGATTGTGGTTGCATTAACCTCCATGGATATGTGATAGTCCATGGAGGTTAATGCAACCACAATCCACTGTCACACTTGTCTGTGAATGTGAGCTTTGCTTTTAACATACCCTCCTCAATGCTCGGTTCCCATGCACTGTGAAGGGCCACTATTAAGTCATTGGTTTGTTTTTTTTAATCATTTGCATATTTGGCCCTGCTGTACTTGCATGCAGAGTTTCATTAGGATCAAACAACTTTTGGAGGGGGGGGTGGCAGAGTATTTCTAGTGTTTACCACTTTTTTCTACTTTTCAGGGAAAAAGTTAATATCATACCTCTTGGTTAAAATCAAACCATCATTACATCTCACTCATAGTTAAGGGTAGACATATCTATCGCACCTAAAATTTTTCGTGCTTGTTGCACCTGATTTTTCAGATTGTTTTCTGAAAATTTAATTTTTTGAAATTTGTATTTGTATATTTGTATTACAAATCTTCTGTCTCTTTGATAAAGCAACAAGTACAGTATGTGGATTTTTTTTTTCTGTTTTATAGTTAGAAATAAATATCTTCACTTATGGACCTAAATACTATTACGTACCTTATAATCCGTAGTTGATATGAAGCACATTGTTGGTGTGTTAAAAAACAGACTTATAAAAAGAAGAAATCAACACATCAAAAATTGGGGAAAAGGGAGAGAATGTTACAGCAATGATGCAGTACTGTTTTGAGGAAAATGTGAAACCAAAATTTGAAGATATTCAAATGAAGAGTGGATATAAGAATGAATGGGAGTTGAGGTACTCCGAGGCTATTACCATAGAAAAAAATAAGCACAGGGCCTATAATAATAATGAACCAATTATCATCGTGGAACATTGAAAAGCATTGATTAAAAGGGAAAGAGAATATAAAGAACAACTATGGAAAAAGGGAAAAAGAAAAATAGGACAAAAATGAATGAAGGAAACATAAAAGAATTAAACAGCGAATAAAAGTGTAGATGACAGCACAGCATAAAAAATGCGAGGAACTTAAGAATGTAGGGAGAAGAAGCACGTGATCGTTCAGCCCTTTCGCACACATAGGTGGACCCCATAGTGGGATCACCTAACGCACATAGTCAGTTTACAACATCGTGTACTAGATGATAGTTCTGAAGATAGCTTTGAAAAAGTTGAAAAGCTTTAACAAGAGTTTTAATGGTAGTTTGATGGTGGAATAGTGGTGATCTTAAGCATGGCATGATTTTAGACTGTTTATTGAATTTTAATGGTGAAATGGTTTTAGACTTCAAGTTTTAACTAGTTGTGCAACATCTGCATGTGAACATCGATGGAATAAGAAATTTTACCAGCTTGTACATAATATGTTCTTAGCATTTAGAGTGTTGGAATCAATGTGCAATAATGTACATGAATGAGAGAATAAATCCAGATGTTTCACCTCCTGATGAAGTTATAATTGGAAGAATCGCCACATGGTTGGGATTCATCAGTGTATCCACAAAGAAAATAAATTGGCACACCAACAATGTGCTTCATATCACCTATGGTCCATAAGTGAAGATATTTGTTTCTAACTATAGAATTTTCAGTGTGAATAATCACTGTATGACCCGGAAATACAAATTTTGGGTTCATATAAGATATTCACTTTTTTCTGTTTGTTTGTTTGTTTTTGGTAGACTACTAACCGTGAAATGGAACAATGAAGATGCCAATATCTGTTTTTTGAAACTGTCGCCAGAAGAGTTATGCATTCTTCAGCAATATTGAAAGTAGTGATTCAGACTTAGTTCTGCAGTGCAACCCAAGAGAGAGAGAGAGAGAGAAAGAGAGATGTTAATATATGTAGAGTAAGCATCAGAGATTAACTATGGCGGCATGTGAACTACCCACCAGTTCAATTGTTGGGAAATCGAGGCATCCACTCTCTGAGCTCCCCCAATCTGTCCTTTCTCAAAGTCCACTAAATCCTATCGTTTACCAATCACGCTCTGAATTTTACTACTTACTGCTTCACTCACACCTTGTATATGCTACATCGGTCGACTAATCGCGCCTTCTCGGAAATCACGTGGTCATTGCGCCCTGCATCCACTTTTTAATGGGGTGGTGATAATTCAGTGATCACTTGGTGTGTTTGGATATGTATGTGCTGTCTACCTGGCCCAGCAATCAATCAATGATTAATAGCCCAAAACTATGGTCAAATTCTGACAGTTGTCAGAAAACAGTACTAGCTAGTTATTGAAAGGTCTGCTGTGTGTGAATTTGAGTCCTTCAGTGTTTCATCAGTCATCAACATCCTCATCTGGTTAGCTTTCTGTTGTAACAAGGAAATGGTCTGACATTACTTTTCATCACTATTCAAAATTTACTTTATATAGTGGGACTTTGCTTATACATTCTCACTTTTATACATAATTCTGAGTTAGTCTCAATATTTTAGTGTAGTTTCTATCGCTTTTCCAGTTCAGTTATATGTAATTTGTTTATACGCTTTTTGCAAGTTTTTTCTTTATTCCTTTATATGTATTCCAGTATGTTAGAACTTTGAGAGTTCGGACAGCATTTTTTTTTCAGCTGCAAAATAGATGCAACTAAAACTTGTCTAAATAACATTCACAGTTCTCTGAAATCAAGAAATTTAAAACAAATAAAGATTAGTAAATATTTTACTTGGTACTAATGCTAAATCAACAACTAGTGAGAAGATCAGTGCTTGCAAGTAAAGAATAGGTGTAATAGGGATATTGAATGTAAGCAAAATCGTATTTGGATATATTTCCTAGTATTTCAATTTTTTTTCATGTGTTAAAACTATGAAAGTGTACAGAATTCATTTTCCTAGTTTTTTTTAATGAAATTAGAATAAAAAAATAATAATACAAAAATCAAAATAGACATATACTTAAGGTAACAAACAAAAGTATTCATTTATGTATTATCATATGTCTTACAATAAAAATTTGTGTAATCTCAAATAACAAGATCCTTCCTCCCTCCATTTTACACGTTACACAGTGTAATTTTCAAGAGCAATATGCCATTATGTCTTAAAAGAAAAGTGTTTGATCAATGCATCCTTCCAGTGCTTATGTATGGTGCAGAGACGTGGGCCTTAATTAAAAGAGACATACAAAGACTGCAGACAACTCAAAGAAGCATGGAGAGATACATGCTTGGTGTAACTAGGAGAGATAAGAAGAGGAACTCGTGATCAGAAAAATGACAAGAGTGGAAGACATCATGATCAGAGTAAAATCCTTGAAATGGCAATGGGCTAGACATATTGCCAGAAGGACAGACCATCGAAGGACAGCTGAAATTTTAGACTGGATTCCAAGGGACAGGAAAAGACCCACATGTGAGATGGGTGGATGAAATTTGAAAGTATGCAGGAGTAATATGGAGGAGACTGACACAAGACAGACCGTTGTAGAAGAAACTTGGGGAGACCTTTGTCCAGCAGTGGATTGATAATGGTTGACAATGATGATGATGATATATATAATAGTGAAGAAGAAATCAACACATCAAAAATTGATTGTGTTCCATTCAAGAGGTAAATTCCAACCTTTCAAATCATTTCACGTTGTACCTCTTCGCTCTGTATATTATTGTTGGTAGGTTTTTTACATTTTATTATTGTTGGTAGGTTTTTTATATAAACATGTTTCTGTTTTTTTCTTCTTTTACTAATAATGACAAGTCCAAAAATTGAGCTGATTATCTTTTTGTACTTCTAGGGTAAATTTTAAATATTATCCAGAGAGTTGAGCCTGTTTAATACGTCATATGAAAGAGACACATTTACAAGTATGTTGTCTAAAATGAAAATAATATCATCCATATATCTTGCATAAAGACTGAAGATTGAAGGTGTAATAAGTACCTTTTCTTCTAGTTTTCTCACATAGTAATTTGCGAGAAAAGGTGCTACTGGCGAGCCCATCGCTAATATATAGACGTTTGCCTGTAGAATTTGCCACCAAATTGAAAATAGTTGTTTTTAAAAATAAAAATCAGTGTTTCAGGAATTCCTGTAAGTTCTTTCTTGCTGTACTTATGAAAGACTATTTTGTCAGCCAAATCTTCTGTTAGGAACTCCAAAAGGCAATCTGTATTTATATTAGTCTACATAGATTTTCTGTCTAGACTAGCTATAATATAGGATGTTCAAGTTTTGACTTAACTAGTGTTCTCCCTAGAGTATTTTTACAGCTGGGTGGAAAGAAATTTTAGCTGGGTGGTACTTTAAATGACCCCTTCCTCAATCGAAAAAGAAGAAAGGATCTTGTTTTGCTTAACATGATTGTACTTATTAAATACTTACTGACAAATCATATTCAACACAGATTTCAGTCGTTTTCACCAATATTTATGGTGTATGTGGAAGTAAGTTTTTCAATCTTACTATTATGCGTGTTGTGAAAACATTCATTAAAGGAAATTTAGCTGGGCGGCAGAGAAAATTAACTGGGTAGGCCGCCCAGTAAAAAGGCTCTAGGGAGAACACTAACTTAACTATAAGGTTTTTGAGTAAGGCAGGTGGATCTGTAAAATGATTTTTCAGTTGTCTCAGGAGATTATATTGATCTCGTAGTTAGTTAGTAATTTAAAGCAAAAAGAAGAAAACATGTTTTTACAGGAAGGTGTGGTCTACAATGTAAAATGTTTGTATAGTCTCAGCTACGAGGGAGATACAGGCAGACAGTTTAAAACCGTATTGGCAGAGAGAGAGAGAGAGAGAGAGAGAGAGAGAGAGAGAGAGAGAGAGAGAGAGAGAGAGAGAGAGAGAGAGAGAGAGAGATAAAATCAATTAAAAATATGACAAACAAAACAGGTTTGGACAGACAGGTGCAGAATACAGGACATAAAGTGTTTTTGGACACTACAGAAATTCTAACACTGACAGAAGGACTGGAAATAAAGGGAAGAAAAGGTACAACATTGAATGATTCGAAAGGTTGGAATTTACTTCGTGAATTGCAACACCTACTATAGCTGTAGTCCTGAGGAAAGATAAGGGTACTACCCAAAAATTTGACAGTAAATATTCTTTTTATTCCTTAGTAAAAACCCATGCATTTCATTTTCCTACATGCCCAATCAGGCATGACAAAAAAAAAAAAAAAAAAAACGCACTGTAGAAAATAAAAAGTTTAAAAAAAGTAATGTTTTTTTTTTCCAGTCAATTTTGTTACTACTCAGAGGCTCCCTACCCTACCTCTGCTTCTAATAAAATTAATAGGGTGTATTTTGAGAGATTAAAGTTCAGAATGGATGACCTTGAAAACTAAATTGCCCATAATACTGTATGATTGTGTGATATATTGAAAGAAAGCTTGTGTAATAAGTTTTCAAATGAGATCAGTATGAGCTCTGTTGACCACTTAGGTCTACAGTTATTGTCATTTGTGATAGACATGGTAAACACAAAAACACCTTCTTTTTTTTTTTTTTTTTTTTTGTAAATTTCAGAGTCCTATGACTATAGAAGTATTGTATGTAGGAAGCTGTAATTTTGCATTAGGTTAGTTTATAATGCCTACAAGTTCAAAAAGTTTCATGAAAATAAAGCATGGTTCAGTTCAAAAATGCTACATTTTTTGTGATGATTTGACATAAGACCCATAGGCATTCAAATTTCATTGCTGGGGGACACTATTATGAAATGCAATAAAAGTACTTTATTTCTGAAATGTTTAGAAAAAATAGTATAGTATGCTGACAGGGTTTGTGTGTATTTTGGCATATAAAATTTTGGTCCGAACCAAATAAAATTTTGTTTCGGACCTGTATATTACTGGATATGTCTAACTGGTCATGTTACAATTTCAAAAATTTTCTAACCCTGATACCTGGCAAAGATAGTAAGCAGCTTCTTTAAAGAAGCACGAATGTGTATACTTGTGTTCCACACTGACAAAAAGTTCCTTGACAAAGCAAATATTTTTTACATGAAGTGGCAGGATGAATTTTTACTTTGATTGCATGTTTCACCACAAGTTGTACAATCTTTGGTCTATTTGTAGGCACAAATGTGGAGATATCAGCATTATTGACTTGTCCACGTCTGTCGTCAAATACCAGCTGAGGGCACATTCAGATAATATTGTTAATGTTCTGTGGTCACCGCACTCTGCAGATCAGGTATATTTCATCATTTTGTTTGAAAAATAATTATTTTTTACAAGATATGTTGTCACTTCTTTTACTCCTTTAGAACATTCTAACATTGGATTTTGAAATATGTCACAGCTGCGACTTAAGGTGGTGTTTGGGCAATGTACCATTTTTTTTTTTTTTAATCTTATTAAATGATGTACTTTTGTCAGTTTTTCTTTTGGGTAAATCTGTGTTTATTAAGTAACAGTTGTACAGCTTTGTTTAATATTTTGCTTTTCTGGTTAAAAAGATTGCTGAAAAACACATTTTGTTTTTACAGTTTTTGTGTCACAAATGTTCATTGAGTAAATGTGTGTTTATTAAGTAACAGTTGTACAACTTTGTTTAATATTTTGCTTTTCTGGCTTAAAAGATTGCTGAAAAACACATTTTTTTTTTTTTACAGTTTTTGTGTCACAAATGTTCAACAAGTCAGTGCTTTTATGTTAATCTGTGAGCAAAATCAGCCTTCGGCAGTGATTTACTTTTGAGGTTTTCATTAGAATATTTAACAGTAATCATCTAGGTGTTAGTAGGGAAAATAACAGAATTAGCCTTCAATAGCAGACTGTTTCTGGATGTTCACAAGCAACATGTTCATAAATATCCCCCTTGCACATGCATAGGCCTTTAAAGGAGCAATACTTACTAGAGTTTTCTTAGAAAATATATAGTCCATAGCCTTCAACAGAGGATGATTCTTCAGCTTGTACAGGAAATCCTGAACAGACTGTCACTTCATGTGCTTACTGTAGTTTTCCCGGATAAGCTGTGGTGTTATGTATGAAAGGCCCTGGTAGTTTATGACTCTTTACGTGCAAGATTTTATAATTATGACTGTAGTTGAATGTTCACAAAGTATTGGGTCAGTTTAGAAGGTGTGTGCATCCATGCCCGATGCAGAAATAGACCATACTGGTTTAAGTTTTGGTAATTCCTGAAGAGCAAACATAAGTTGCAGAGTATGTTGTCCTAGATGTACAAAATTTGTATAAAATTTAATACATGTACAGTGTTCGAATTACCCAGTGGTCCGCTGAACATTGGCCAATAAAACTTCGGTCGGACCACTGAACTATTGATTTTACTGGCCGAGATGGCCAGTATTTTTTTCAGGCTGCAAACTAATGATAGGTTTAAAAAATATTGGAGATAATTCCGTTGAAATGATGCACTATTTTCTACATATATTGTAAGTGTCTTAATTTTTTTATTTTTTTACGGACCAGTGGTTTGCAAATTCTAGTAGTCCACTGGGCGCCAGTAGAAGATTTATTTCTAATTCTAACACTGCAAATCTTTTCATTGAGGTTCAAAGGTTTGCTCCTCAAAGAAAAGCTCATCTGCCAGATTAAAGTTCAAAACTGATGGGACTAGATTTTACTTACTGTTGATGTATGAAATATGCAAATTTCCCCATACCATTACTATAAAACTCCAGAGATAGAAGCCACGGATTTATTGAAGCCATTCTCTGTTGCGTTGTTGAATTTCTTTTCTTATAAAAAGTTATCAAGATGCTATTGAAAAAGTTTAGTCTGTTTGCGACATGTGTGGTGAATAATGTTTTATACCGCAATTGCTGGGCCTGTGGTGTGTGCAGAGCTGGTTCAACCAGTAGGCAGCTGCCAAGGGTGCCAAAATTTGGTGGTGCCAAGTTTTATAATCCATAAAATTGAATGAGTAAATAAATTAAAAAAAAAATAAAGTTGATAAAAACAATTTGATTTTCTGTTTTCCTTTCGATATTCGATATAACTTGTGAATTCTTATTCCTTAAGAGGTAAGGAACCGAGCCCCGGCCTTATAGACTGGGTAAATCGGCTTGCAGTAGCAGGGGTCAATCCAGGAGGTATTTGATACTGTTGGGTGGTATCTTCACAAAAATATTTTTTGCTCAAACAGTATTTTCACAAAAACATTTTGAACTGTAATGGTATTGTCACTTTCAGTAAAAATTTATCTTAAAAATATTTTAGTGTTAGAGGCATCTTGAATATTCTTCTGCTCAACTGATGCTGATGACCCCCCCTCGTTATGAACAGTTTTCAGTAAAACTGTCTGACGGATGCCTATCAATCACTGCTTCATCACCATGGGTGGTGGCTACGCTACCGGCAACTGAGGCGATGCTTGCTGAAAGGAACCCCAAAGCATTATGAGAGCTTTTTTTCCCCCTCTGGTAGCCTAATTTCTCAGGCATTTTCCAGGGCTACCTTGGAAGTAGGGATGGGCACATCGGAGAGAAACACTGATGTGGGACATCAGTGAATACTCATTCCCGAAACATTCATGCATCGATAGTATTAGTGGAAAATCTTGATGCATCGGTAGTATTAGTGGAAAAATTAAATCAGTGAAAACCTCGATGTTTCGCTAAAAAAACGAAGGATTTTCATCTTTTCCATATGCAGCAGTAATCGGCACATCAGTGGGTAAAATGGCTGTTCAATATATCGGTGATTACTCACCAATTTAACATCGAGCAACCAATCTTTGTTAAAACTCTTGATGTATTGGTGAAAATTTAATGTTTCTGTGATGTATGGGCTCCTGTAACATCGAGGATAAGAACTCTATTTTCGGCGATGAAATATCCAACAAAACAGCAAAAAAATCACCAATTCAGGACATAGGAATATTATATTCTCTTCTTTAAAAGAATGCAACAAAAAGAAATTCATTTACTTCACATAGAAAATATTCTTTTGCAGTTCAAACATAGATTATCATTTGCAAAACAGCGGTGCTCAAAAACATTGATGGTTTTTTTTTTTTGCCCATCCTTAACTCAGATTACATGGTTCATATGCTCCTTGAAAACCTTGAAAAGTCCTTGAATTTAAAAGTTCATTTTCAAGTCCTTGAAAGTACTTGAAAAAGTTTAAGGCTCTGTAAATAGTACTTGAAAAAAAAATGTTTTGTTTGTTAAGTAATGATATGAAAGAGCATGTGTTAGATAATTGTTTATGCTGAAAAGATGCATATGAGCTATCTGTGTAGTTCTAATAAAAACACCAAGCTGATCAAATAGTGCAGAACCTATGTGCAACCCAGGGAGTGTGAGGACAGCTGTAGGTACCTTGGCTATGATATCACTACAGATTAAAGCATCAGCCATGTGAGTAAAATAAGTGGAATGATGTATTCACAAATTGTGATGGGCTTCTTTTTACTGAGGTTAGGGGCGCGTTCTTGTCGGAGGGTGGAACTTCCAGGAATCGCTTGTTCTTCGTGCATGGACCCGTCGTCTCCTGGCTGCATAAAAAAAAAAAAAAAAAAAAAAAAAGCGTCAAAGCATCAAAGCCATGCATCAAAAATAAAAGGTTAAAGCAAGCAATAAGTGTCATGCCAGCAGATGAATACGAAAATAATATATCCTTGTCATTGAAGGTGTGCCCACCCCAGCTAAGATTAATGGTCTGAACTTAGGGAGACATTTTTAAAATTATGAGGAGAGGACCACAACGATGGGGAGGTGCTCACTGCAAGCTTTATGGGGAATCTCGTTGTGATATATTATAAACTTTTTTTTTTTAGTTAGCGAGTTATTTTTTTCCCTCTGGCACTTAAAAATTTTGACCTTTGATAACTTTCCCTGGTTTAATACAACCTGGAGTGTTATTATTATTATCCCTCCTCCCCCAGAATCTCAGTTGGAGTATATAATCACAGAGTTGTATTTAAAAAAAAAGAACTATCTGCATATGCAGTCATCAAAATAGAAAACTTGTTGCAAACTGGGAAAGCGTGAACCACACACTCACACAAACCAACCAACCGTCCGTCTGTCCGTTCTCTGAGATTCGGAGGCTAGCTCCACAAAGAAATACAAACCACTAGATAAATTTTTAACTGATTATTTACTTACTGTTGCTGTATCAATATTCTCCATTTACAGCAGTCTTGACATACAACTCAGACTTCACTGTCATCCATCACACGATGTACACAAGACCTTCTATACTTCATATTCATAATTTTTTTCTCATGCAGACATTCCTGAATCTGATCCTCCCATGACTTCCTTGGCCTTCTTTCCGCTTTTCTTTCCTGCCACGTGGGCTGAAATTTTTTTCTTAGTAAGCATCTCATCACATGGTTCGTACACTCCTTGAAGACCTTGAAGAGTCCTTGAAAAAAATAAGTTCACTTTGAAGTCCTTGTAAGTACTTGAAAAAGTTTGACTCCAAAAATAGTACCTGAAATTTTTTTTTTCGTTTTTTTAATTACCGTAATTTTTGGGCTAAGAGAGCTCTTACGTTACTAAAAGTGAAATTTTTCGGGTGTGCAGCCCTTATGCCAAATTTGTTTTTGATAAGACTGTTTCTTTCCCTACCTTTTTTTTTTTTTTCATGCAGATGCTTAGTAAATTTTTTCAAACCACATCTTTTTTTTCACAAACTCTACTGTGATCATCCCCCCCCCCCTTCTACTCATATGTTAGACACGTCTATTTAAACGATAACATTGCTGTCCTGATGTTGGTTTAGGAGGGAAAGTGGGGGAGGACAGGAATGCTTGACTCAAATGCCCTTTGCATGGGGGAGTGGAGGATGGAATGGGGACATAAGCACACAGACGTGCCGTCCGAGGCTTCCGTGGATAGCACGCCCAGGGTATCTCTTTTGTTGGCTGCAGCATACATCATGTAGGAAGGTGTGATGCAACCAAGGGAAGGAACATTGATTTTCACTGGGGAGGGAGACCGGTTTGATGGGCACTTCCCTGAACAAAAGCTTAAGAACATGAACAATGCAGTTAATCTGGCATGTGATACAGGTGTTTCTTGGCTCTGTGCTCCTGAGTTTTGCTTCGATTTTAATTTTTTTTTAAATTTTTTTTATTGACTGACAATAGTGGAAGTTGAAGGCTTTGGCTGGAAATGCTTTCTCACTAATAAGCGCTGTAGCATTATCATCTGATGTAACAATGGGTAATTAATTTAATACTTGGCTGAAGATAAAATCTTCACAAACGCAAAAGAAAAAGAAGGGAGAGCTTTCCCATTCATATAAATGCAAAGGCTCAGTGTGCAGTAAATTAAAGTAGGTCAAACCACTTGAAAGAGAGAAAGCGGCACCGCTGTTTCAAGTATCGGCGGCGAGATCCGCGAACACGTGCGAGGGAGCTGGTAAAAGGAAACTTAAAGCAACTTGATTCTAACAAAAAAAAACATCTGTAGACGAGAAAAAAAAAAGCATAACATAGAAGGAATATATTATTAACAAAAACATTAATCGAAAGCATTACAAGTGATAATTTATAAGTTAATTACTTCTAAGACGGATTCTATTGCAGTGAACAGAGAACCATCCTGTAGCAGACATCCAAGTTGAATGGAATTTAGACAATTGTGCGGTTTTACGAGCAATGTGATATTCAAACGGGAGTCTTGAGATTAACAGTGATTTATATTGATTACATAAATGGTTTTGAGCATTTAATAAAGACAAACAAATAATATCTTTAGCATGATTAATAGAAAATGTATAAATACAAATTTTTGCCAGTATGAAAAAATAAGTGCATAAAGCAGATCGACACTGAGTTGCAGAATTAGCCTTTGAAGTATACATATATTATAATCACGTTGGGTGTGAGTTAATTCATGAAAATAAGGAAGACAATTTAGTTTTCTGAGCAGCACCACGACTTCACAGGTGCGGCCCTTACGGTAACTTTTGCTTCCAAGATCGCAAAATTTCTCACCTGCGGCCCTTACGCCAATGCGGCTTTTTGTCCGAAAATTACGGTAATGATATGAAAGACCATGCATAAAATAATTGTTTGTGCTAAAAAGTTGTATAGGAGATTTCTATGTAGTTTCGATAAAAACACCTAGCTCATCAAATAGCACAGAGCCTTCGTTCAACTCAGGTGAGCATGTGGACAGTTGGTACCTTAGCTATGACATCTCTACAGAGTAAAACGTCAGCAATGGGAATAAAATAAGTGGAATGATGTATTCGTGAATCGTGATGGGCTTCTGTTGACTGAGGTTAGAAGCATGTTCTTGCCAGAGGGTGAATACGAAAATAATGTACCTTTTCAAAATATTCCAAAAAATAAAATGCTTTCAAAAAATACTAAAACAGAGGGGCTATTCAAAGTAAATAAAATAAACCAACAAGGAGGTGGCAAGGGGGAACAGGCATTGAAAGTGTGCTTGTCCCAGCTAAGTTTCATGGTTTGAACTAGCTAACATACCTACCTACTGACCCACTGACAGCACACACACATATAATAATTTGGTTTTAAAAAGTCCTTGAAAAGTGCTTGAATTTATTTTGCTCAGAAGAGTACGAATCTTATATCACTTATTCTTTCAACATGGCCAGACCACCTAAGAATATTAGTCTCCACCTTACTAACAACATTTTGCTTCACATTACACAACTGCAGCACATCTTCATTCCTCATACGATCAGGGACTGTCTTGCCACAAACTCCCTGTAAGCAACGCATCACTTCAGCACACAAATGTTTCCTATGTCTGTTCTGCAATACCCAAGTTTCACTGCCATACATCAGAGTTGAAACAAATACACTTTCATACACAGCCATTCGGGACTTCCTTGAGAACCCATCATTCCTGTGAAAATCTCCCAGAGCAGCTATGACTTTCAATGAAGAATTCAGTTGCCTACTAATTTCACTATCTAATTTGTTCTCTCTATCAAACATACTTCCTAAATACACAAACTCATTCACCTGGTTTGTTACTGTTCCATTTAGACTTATATTGCATTCAGTGCTAACAGTTCCTCACTCAAAAACCATAACTTTGTTTTTTCCCTTATTTATACTCAGTTTGAGTTTCATGCGAACTTCATACATCCAGGACAACATACTCTGCAACTCAATTTTGCTCTCTGCCAACAGGTCTGTGTCATCAGCATAGAGCAATCAGCACACATGCATATTACCAAGACATAAACCAGCGTTGTCCATTTTGGCATCACACATGCACACATCCATTAATATATTAAACAGCCATGATGACACTACGCAACCTTGTCTAACTCCTGCATCAATAGAAAACCATTTTGATACTATACCATTTACCCATACACAAGCTCTACTGCCAGTATTCATGGCTTTTACTTTATTAAGTAGATTTGTAGTAATACCATATGTATTCAGTACCTTCCACAAAAGTATCTTATTTGCTCGGTTATAAGCTTTCTCTAAATCTATGAATGCAGCAAAAACTTTCTTACCAACAGTCAGATACTTTTCGATCATCATGGTAATGCAAAAATTTGGTTAGCCCTTACTAGGCATAAAACCACTCTGAACATCCTACACTTTCTCTGATATTGGACCTCACATCTTTTCAATAATAACCTTACTAAAAACTTTCCTTGGTATACTCAGTAAGCTAATACCACATATTATTATTATTTTTTTTAAATGATCATATGTAGAGGATTTTAGGAAGGGAGTGTCTGACCCCAGGTCTTAAACAACCCTTAGAAATAGAAAGCTAGGAGATTTGGGCTACAGTGCTCGATACGAAAGTGACACGGAAGCGAGGTAGAAAGGGGGAGGAAGACGCCCCTATTTATTACGGGGGGGGGGCAGTACCCGAGGTCCGACGGCTTAACGTGCCCATCCCCAACGCACGGCGGATATTTAGTAGATCGAGCGTTCGTACCTGCCTGGGATTAAACCTGAGGTCTTCTTTATGGCAGTCACAAACGTTGCCCACTAGGCAACTCTTGCAATCAGCCTTTCTAATCACCTTTTCCTTTATACTAAGAATCACCTTTTCTTTTGTGTACCATGATTAACAGTAATATGCCTAAATAAAAAGTAGCTGAAAACATAATAAAACAATATTTACTGTCAGAATAAAAGGATTGAAATTGCTCTAAACTCAAAAATAGGCAAAATTCACAAAAACAGGCTAAATTTCACAAAAAAGACAGAATTTCAGAAAAATGGGTATCATCTTTAAAAACCTAGACCAGCCCGAGTAGATCCAACACTGAAAAGAAAGGAACTAATCTGTCGAAAAACTTTCATAAACCAGGCTTGTCCGCATGCAGCAGGCAAGTCAGGGCGGCATAAAAATTAAAAAAAAAAAAATGGATTCTGTATAACTGGCATTCAATAGGAATATCAAGACTGTCCACCTCTATTACAAATAGTGGCAATTCTCAATGCCTAAAAAAGGTCAGCAAATGCCATGCTCAGACTATATTCTCATACTAGGGGCAAGAGTAAAAGAGAAGCTCTACCACAACATTCATCATTCAGCTGGAATTCTCGTCTCTCTTTTTTTCTTTTTTTTTTTTTTATTGTATCAGAGTATCCAGAAAGAATCTTGTTGGATTATCTATGTTATCGATCAAATGAGAATTGCCTGTGCCATTGATTTGAAGATACTTATTAGTACTTTTGCGAACAATAAAGCACACGAAATGAAATTTTTATTTGCATTAGACCAGTAAATATATAGATGTAGTTTCCACTGTATTTTTTGCATCTTGAAATTATACGTATGAACAGCCAAATCTGTCTGTCAATCTATCTCTCTGGAATGCTTAACATCACAGCAACGTCTGCATTGTGGCGCCATCTGAGAGGAAATGCAGTCAAATACGCCACATTATCATACATCTTGCAAAATTTTTGCAACAAGCTCACTTACAAGTTGAAGTTGAAATCAGTCATGGAAGATCAGACAGTTGATGGTGTCTTGAGAAAATCGACAGCTCATATTTACACGACTGAGTTTCAAAAGTGAGAACTGCCAGATGCTCTCATTTTAATTGTTATACGAACTGAAAACAAGTTTTTAACTAGTGAACGTATCAATAATAATCCGTGTGTGCTGAGATTCCAGCAGCTGATCAAAATCCATGCTTGCATGAAATTGAAACAAAGTGTATGATGCATGGACCATGTGGCATCAACATTCCTGGAGCACCTTGCCTGGAAAGCAGAAAATGCAAGAAAATGTTTCCCAAGCAATTTCAACCGGAAACGGCACAGGATGTGAATGGCTATCAGTTTTATCATAGACGCTTAGGTGTCACAGGTGAAGTACGAGGAACAACAATGGACAACAGATTCATTGTGCCCTACAATCCGCATCTACTATTAAAATATGACGCACACATTAACATCAAAGTTTGCACTTCTCCACATGCAGTTAAATATATTTACAAAGGAGCACGAAAACAACTGGACTACAAAGAAAATTGTTAAACAGCAGCAAATATTTTGCACAGAATGTTATTTATCATGAGGTCTTTGAAAAACAGAAATAAATAGCTTATGATTTTCAGCTCTTACACAAATCAGTTTTTACTATATTTCCTTACAGAAATCCGGCATCTATCTGATTTGTTTTCAGTCTACTTCAATTAAAAATTTCACCATGTACTAGGAAGAGCAACATCCCCTATATATCAATATTTATTTAAAGCTTAAAAACAACCGTCCTAGGGCGGGCAGCTATAAAATAATAATGGGAAAACGTCCCATTTGCGTTAGGTCATTTGTAGCCTCAATAACTGATTGACACTTTTGGAAGCTTGCATGTGTTTTTAAGTATTGATTTAGTACTGTTAGCATTCGCACGTGGCAATTTATAAATCACAATTTCTGCAAAAGATTAATTCTCACTGAATTTCGCATTTGTTAATAATAATATAATCTCCTTTGTTTTGAACGTTTGTCTCACTTTGGTGGCACAGTGGAAAGAGCACTTGCCTGTTTTAATTGTTGGATCCCTGTCTCAACCAATATACTTTTTTATTGTTGCAATGTTCATTGTTGTCATGTTCATGAAATGTACCTTCACATTTGAATATCAAAACAAAAATAATACCCAGTCATTAAGAAATTACTCTACATATCTTACTTTTCCCTGCCATTATTGATGGGCTTTCACCTAGTTATTGAATAAATGCAATGTGTTTAGTCACACAAATCAGTAACATAAGTTTTGGGGGCACAAATCTGATGACTTGCCTAGAGTGCTAAGCACCCTAGCAGTGGCCCTGGGGGTGTGATTTATGCTACATGTAACCATGCATTTTCCTGAAGCAAGGTAGGTTCCTTGATTGATCAGTTATTATTATTTTTTTTTTGTGTGTGCAACTTTTTGTGCATTTATTTCAGTTCTTAGCATTAAATCATCTTACTGTAGCTGAAAAATAGTGGTGAATAATGCCAGCTTGCACCACTGTACAGTTAATTTTAACCTTCCTTTCATGCATCTGTGGCTTTGGCACATCATTATGGTCAAGTCATTGTGTGAATCATGCACAATTGCTTTTGAGGATCCGTTTCTTGTTGCACATCACAATTTGATTGCGAAGTGTACCCTTCTCATTATGCATCAACAGTGTAGGGAATACCTCATAATGGTGTTGTTTCTGTTTCTCACTGAGTTTATGCTGAACCCAATTTTCCAGCTTTTTCAGTTTGATTTACTTCATCTTCTGTAATTGTTGCAACATCAACAGCCAGTTCTTGTCCCATTACTCCAAATGTTTGGCATGGGTTTCATTCTGAAGCCCCCGTGTTTCGATCGTTATCCACAGTAGGAGGATGCCAGTGACTATCCTTATTTTTGAGGCTCACATCTTCGTAGGTTCAAAAGTGGTTCTGTTACTCCATCTTTTGTAAACATCACTTGTTGTTTGAGATACATAACCAACTTTGAATTTGTGTAAAAAAAAAATGCACAATTACGTTTGTTCCATCACTGTTACTAGGGTTCTCAAGTATTGAAAATGAGACTTTTGAAAAATATTGACAACATAGATGAATATGGAGCAGTGCTGTCTAACTCCTATAGAGCCACTGGCTAAGGTTCTTATAAAAGAATTTGATGGCTGGCTACAAATTTTTTCAAATGTGTATAAGGTGATGGAAATTCAAAGATGTCCTGCTTAATATATTAACTAAACCTTTAAGGTCTTTTAATTAATATCAGAACAGCTGAAATTTAAAATTTGAGAAACAACAACTTAACATTTAATGAGAGCACTGTGGATGATTAAATTCCACCAAAACTTGTATGCCCACTTCGATGCTTGTGTTGAAAGTTAAAGTAATTGTTCAAGAGTTAGAGTCATTCATACTGTTTCTGTGTTTTGACTTTATGTACAACCTACACATCCAATAAAGTTCCGGGACTGACTGTATAACTGACATAACAGTAGTGGGATAAAAATATCATGTGTATACCAGAAGATAGTGGTCCTTGGCCAATCAGTGAACAGCTGGAAACTGGTTTATACCGGTACCGACAGACAGGCATTGAGGGAGTCATAGCAAGCGTTCTCGTCCCATTTCATTTTAGCCCTGGAAGAGCAGAGAATGAACATCTGTTTTTGTTAGAAACTTAATTCAGCTACTGAAACTTACAGAATGTTAAAAGAAGTGTATGGAGACACAGCATTACCCCGCAGCAGAGTTTTCAAATGGTATGCACGGTTTCATGACAGGCAGGAATCTTTTGATGGTGATCCAAGATCAGGGAATACTTTCAGTGTGCGGATGGCAGAAAAAATTAAAGAGGTGCAGAATTGGTTAAAGATAGATCACCGAATTACAATGAGACTTTTGGCTGAGTCAGTGGGCATCAGTAAATCCATCTGTCATGAGATTCTCTGTGAGGATCTAGGAAAATTAAAACTTAATGCCAGATTGGTACCTCACATCCTGAATGATGACCAAAAGGCAGCTTGTTCATATCGATTTGATCTGATCTGCTGGGCACTGCAACTGAGGATCACCATCAAATCACTGTGTTGCCACATGCACCGTATTCCCATGATTTATCACCTGTGACTTCTTCCTGTTCCCCAGGATAAAATGGGCACTAAAAGGACAGTATCGTGCAGACATTACATCTATCCAAGCAGCCGTGGCAAAACAACTTTCGGAATTGTTTTCAGGATCTTCAGAAACATTGAAAACTGTATGTTGATTTGGAAGGGCGGTATTTTGAAGGTGACTAGCATTAATTGTGAGTATGGCATTTTTTTATATTCTTTATTGCATCAATCTTGGAACTTTTCGGACATAGGTTGTATTTTATGTCAGAAAATGCCCTCTCGCACATATAAGTACTTCCAAATGTTGAAATAATTTTTAATCCCAAATCTCTTGACGTTTTCGGTATTTCTCAGTGAAAAAGTTTAAACAGTTGTGCTCCAATCTCTGGTCAAGCTCTAATAAATTCATCTGCTCAAAGTTCATATAATTCCTTTTGATAAGTGGGCTTTGTGCTTTCAAAGCCAACATTCAGTGGATTCTTGGTTTAAGTTCTGGTCATCAAAATTCTTAATAAGAATATCTAGCTGAGGAACATATACTTTAAAATCTATAGTTCCACAAAGAATTGCTATTTCATCGGACATCATCTCCTTGTTGGATTCAAAGTGTGTCAAACTGTTATTTTCTAGATTTGATATTAATAATGGCAGCTTGTTAAGAAAATTAGATGTATGACTGACTGACTGAAGATTTTAGATATTTTGCTGTTTTCCTTGCAGAGCAATATTTAATGCATTCAAGTGGTATGTGATATCAGCAGAGGTGCCAACTATTACGGATTGTTCGTAATTATTACGGTTTCGACTGTCAGATTACGGAATTACGGACAGGTTGGAAGAATTACGGATTTCAGTGCGCTTTGGAGAATCTCAATTTTGTATCCTTTTTTGTTAACCCTTTTATTGCGACGTGGCCGATTCGTTGGCGTCCGATTTTGATCCGAGTATTTTCCGAATCAGACGGCAGATATCAGTGTCGATTATCATATCATTTATCAATCATATCGTTTTGAAATGGAATCTCCATGAATCATATCGCGAAACAGCGATATTATCGAAAGAATCGTAATATGCCGTAAGAGTCGTATCGTGAAATAGTTTGCGCTTGCTATCGGGCTTCCCACGTGCTTTTTCCGTGTGACGGGAGAAAGGCTACTTTAGCAAAACTTTTCCTACGTTAGTTCAGGCAGGGCTGTTCACTTGGCCTTGTTGGTGAATTACGTATAATTTTAACAACAGGAATCTGACTACAGCACTTTATGCTGACGACACTGCACTGGCCTATACTTCCATGAATAAAAATCAAGCAACATCTATGTTGCAATACTATGTGGAAAAACTGGAGAATTACTTCCTAGACTGGAAAATTAAAATTAATACTGACAAGACACAAGCAATTCTGTTCTCCCGTAAAACATACAATTACAATCCTGACTTTGAAATTGAATTGTATGGTAAAAAAATACCTTGGGTAAAGGATGTCAAATATTTAGGCCTCATTATGGATCATAATCTGAATTGGAACAAGCATATTAAGGAAACCCTGGATAAAGCTCTTAAATTAAGAGGATGTCTCCAACCCATAATTAAAAATAAAAGGCTTAGCAAAAAAAATAAAACCTTGTTATGGAAAGCATGCTTCAGCCCGGTGATTACCTATGGCTGTCCTATCTGGGGTAACTGCAGAAAGCAGCAAAAAAATAATATTACCTCGTTTCAAAATAAAACACTTCGTATGATGGTAGGACTAGATGGAAAAACATCCAATAATGCTATCCGTTGTATGCTAAATATCAGCTCTATACATTATACTATGTATGATCTAGCGCAAAGGTATTACGAGAAAGCCAAGAAACATCCCAATCCTCTTGTCAGGGAGGCCCTTAATTATGTTGTAATGATACTGACAAATTTAAAAGACCGAAGGCTATTTTAAATAAAATTCCTGAAAAGAATCCAGTTCACAGTTATACTTCCAAAAAAAGAAGAAATAACTGGGACTAAATTGAAGTTATTCCTCACACGTAGGACGAAAGCAAAAAATTGAATAGCAGTTTTGGGTTAAAAAAAAAAAATAAAAAATAAGGGCCAGTTTAGGGGCCGAGCAAAATGTTGCATAAAAGATTTATCTTTTGTACTAAATATCTCTGCCCCTAAAAAACAAGGTGTTGTTGGTCTTGCCTTTTATATTAAAATTTGTTGTTGTTTTTTCCTGTTTAAAAAAACAAAACAAAAAATAAAAATAAAAAACGGCTCTTTTAAGAGCCGAGCAAAATGTTGCATAAAAGACTTATCTTTTTTGTACTGAATATTCTGCTCCTAACCAAACAAGGTGTTGTTGGTCTTGTCTTTTATATTAAAATTTGTTGTTGTTTCCAGATTAAAAAATAAAAAACAACAACAACAACAACAATAAACGAAAGAAAGAAAAAACGGCTCGTTTAGGGGCCGAGCAAAATGTTGTATAAAAGACATCTTTTTACGCACTAGTTCTGAAAAAAAAAATAATAATATTTAAACAAAACAGGACTAAATTTTTTCCGCTGTTGCACATAATTGTGCAACAAGCAGGCAAGTAGCGAAGGAAAAAAAAATGATGAATGATTGGTCCATAAACTACCGGCTTCCTAAATAAGGAATAAAAAAACTTTGGTTGTGGCTTTTTTTTTTATTTCTCGGTTGTTTACTCAAAATGAGTATCTTGAACCTCGATCAGTGTAATATTGTGATCACACCACCTCAGCTATGGTTACTCTGACATGCCCACATGTGAAGAAACCATGTTAAATGAAAAATGAGGGAAAAAAAAAAAGGGGGCTCTTTTAAGGGCCGTACTCTGATTTGCAAATATACTTCACACATGTGAAAAAATCTCGTTAAATAAAAAGAAAAAAAAAAGTGGGGGGGGGGGGGGGCTCCTTTAAGAGCCGTACTCTGTTTTGCAAACACTTCACACATGTGAAGAAACCGTGTTAAATGAAAAATGAGAAAAAAAAGGGCTCTTTTAAGGGACGTACCCTGTTTTGCAAACATGTGATCACACCACCTCAGCTATGGTTACTCTGACATGCCTGTCAAGAATCAACAAAAGTAAACCTGTGAAAAAATCCTGTAAACCAATGGGGAAAAATCTTTTCTCTCATTGGCTGGCGAGAAACACTGAGCAAATGGCCAGTTTTGTCTTACCCGGTGTTCAAGACGATTTTTCTCTGGGAAAGATGTTCTGTGTGTGATGTTTTTTTTTTTTCAGGTTCCCCTTTCCCGTGTCCTTTTCTTCCTTTCCCCTGTACTCTTCTGTGGCACAGGTGTACCGGGCATTTTTCTGCGGAGAGAAATATCACTTCAAATGGCTTGTTGTTACAGGTAAGTATGTAGGGCAGTTTACAACTTCACTTCTTAACGGGTAACCGTCTACTCCCTCTCCTCTAATATTTCCATACTTTTCTTTCGTACTATTCTATCAGGGAAATCTGTTCCCAAATATCTAATATTCCTCTTTTTCACCTGACAAAAGGCGCAGAGCGCTGAGTGTTCGGGTCTCTCAACCTCAGATAGGAAATCTCTCTCTCAAATAACTTTTTCGAGCCCCGTTCGAAGTGCAATAACGTGCAACTCGTCGCAACGCATGGTCCCCGCGATGGCGGGTGTTTATTTTTTTTTATTTATTTATTTTTTTTTTTTTTTTTTTTTTTTTTGCGGACTTTTGCCGCGCGGGAGAACGAAATGCAGTGTTTTATTACTAGAAGCTCTTCACATTATTCATTTCTTTTTTCCCAAACAGACACAATCGCAAAACTCCGTGAATTACAAATCCTCCTCTTTTTCCAAACTAGTGTTAGCAAAGGATGACTTTATTGACAGCTTGTTCCTCAGACTAGCAGACGTGCTTTTTCCTACTGCGTGAAATGTTTTTGTAAGGTTATTTGAAATGGCTTTTTGTAGTGAGAGTGAAAGTTTGCCAAGTGATAGTGATGATTTTGAATCATCTGAGAGTGATATTGGCCAAGCAACATCAAGCCTAGCCACCGTGCCACGCACACAATATCTTCTGAAAGTGAAGATCTTGATAGTGAATCTTCAGGTCATGAAAGCGAATGGGAGGATGTAATAAAGCATATCTGCCAGCTCTTCCGATTTTGGCAGAAGTCTTTCAATTTTTTACACATTCTTCCGATCTTCCGACCAAATCTCGCGTTCTTCTGCCGTTCGAAAAATGTCTGTGTTTTTTGCGAAAAATAACCTGTTTTATTAATTTTTGTAAGTCAAAAAATAAAAAAAATAAAAAGTTGAAAAGCGCAGCAATAACTTACTAGTCTTAATCAGTCAGGGCTGCCACACCTGCGCCAATTCGCCAGCCCGCGCCAAAATATTGTTCTTGCACCAGTCTGTTGCGATTTTGACAAATCTGCGCTAATTTTGCGCCAAAAGTTAAAATTTACTGGTTATCGATATTTTAGCATAGTTTACGCCATTCGAAATTGATTTAGCGGTTAATTCGTACGTGAGATTCTTCCGTGGATTCACGCAGTCCCCCTCCAACCCACCCTTTTTTTTTTTTTTTTTTTTTGTCATTTTCGAGATCGATGCAAAAATGAAGAAATTGTCTCGGGGTATTAGTTAGAGCGGGGGTTCGTATTCCGTCTGGGGACGTTGTTTTGTCTGTTTAAATGTTCGGAAACGGAAGCTAAATGGAGTGCAGATTTTTCCCGTAATCGTACTTTTTTCTCTCGCGATGTTGCTTCTGTTCAGTATTGTTAAATATAATTTTTGCCGCCCCGGTGGCGCAGTGGTCTAAGGCGTTGGCCTCTGATCATTCGTCCGAAGGGGTCCGGGTTCGAATCCCGGTGAGGCATGGATGTTGTGTTTGTCTTACGGCACTGGCTCTCTCCCTTCCCTGGAACCAGTGACCCTAAATTAGGGACGGGCGACTGCTTATAGCCCATTGAGTTGCTCACGGTGGTCGCTAAACCTCCAATAAAAAAAAATAATAATAATTTCATTGCATAATTTCAGCTTGAAATTGTAGGCAACGATTTCTGAAAACGAAACTAAGCCGCCCGAAAATTTCCCTGTAATCTTCGGCCACGAGATTCTTACGCAGATTCGAGGAATTCCGTCTTTTTTTTGTTATCATTTGGACCCTTCACGAGATCGAGGCACATCTGAACTGAAATTTTGGGAGGACTGGTGGTGGTGGTGGGTCGTTTTCTCCATCGGAGGACGGAATTTCATCCTTCGAAAATGGAAAGTAGACGGGGGTAAGATTTTTCTTGTAATCGTAATTTTTTTTCTCACGATGTTTCCTCTACCCAGTATTATTAGATATCATTTTATTCCTATTGCATATTTTTACTTGTTTTTCACTAATTTCATCCTTGGAATTATCGTTTCTGAAACAAATAAATATGCAAAGAGGTTTCTCCAGGAACATCCAAATCTTTCTCCCAAATCTCGAGCTAGGAAATGGAAAAATGTTACAAATGCTGAAATAAAGGTTTCCTTGCATGCCTTCTAATATGGGAGTAATCAGTAGTCCATGTAGGATGAGGTGATTGCCGAAGGCATATCCAGTCAAAAAAACACAAAGATTATGTAAAATGAAAGACTCAATAAAAGCCTTTGGATAATTTTTTTGCAAAAAAGAATGAAAATAGTGTGATAAATGCTGAATTGCTGTTTACTACATTCGTTGTGGAGCATAACCTACCTATAGCAAGCTGTGATCATGCTGGTCCCTTGTTTAATGCTATGTTCCCAGAGTGTGATATTGATGAAGCTGGATATCCTAGAGCAGATGTGGCATGGAATGAAATATCTAAGATGAAGGATTCATCTGGCCTTCCCAAGTATTCTGCATTGCCTATACTAAAATGTTGGCAATATTGACTATACCTCACAGCAATTCCCCTACAGAGAAAATATTTAGTCTAGTAAGGAGAAACCTCACATACTTCTGCCCAACAATGAGCACCAAAACATTAAGTGCCCTTCTTGTTAATGTACAGAAAAGTAAAGCATTTTCCTCAGGTGAGCCATGTTATAAAAAAAAGTTTTCTGAACAAGAAGATACCACCGCAAAACAAGCAACAAGGGAGTCTTTATGTCAGCAATGACATGAGGTAAGTACAATATTGATAATTTAATTTCATAATTTTTTATCAGGATAGTGTAAACATATAAGGTTATTTACACATTAATTTCTCATGAAATACCTTTTCCGCGCGTTAACGATGAGACTTCGTAGGGTGATTACTGATAGGCTCCTCGGAAGGTCGTCACCTCATACAAGTATTACAGGTTACACAGTAATACTATAATATTGTCCTTAACTTTGAAACAAAAATGGTGTGTTACATTACTGAAAATATTACTGAAAGTTTGTGTTCCATTACTGAAACATTACTGAAAAATCCCCTATTGATTACTGATATGTTCTGCTAGAGGTTGGCACCTCTGTATCAGTTAGAAAAGCTAGTGAGCTAAGAAAAGCGGTCACTGAGACTTTTAGTTAGATAAATTTTTCATTTTATTTCTTCCAATAAAAAGATATAAATTCTTTCCTAAGTTGGAAAAGTCTCACAACATTTTCCAGCACTCAACCAACAGATTTGATTTTGCAGAAACGAGTCCTCATATTTGGTATCAAGTTCATCTAAAAATGTTTTCAATTTTCTGTGAGTAAGAGTACAGTTTTGGCCACCAATGAAATTCATGATTTTCACTTCCTGGTTTATTGTATTTGACAGTCCCGGCCAAAAATCCCATAACGCTTGTTGGTGTACAATGCAATGTAACATTTCAGACTTGATGTCAGCTGCCTAAGGGTCTCTGGTTTGGGCAGCACTATAAGAGAAAAGTGTGGATTTTCAGACGATGTATACCACACTTAACAACAAAACAAATATTTATTTTGAAATAATTGCTTGCCGCCCCAGTGGCGCAGTAGTCTAAGCCCTGGCTTATGACCATTCGTCCGTGAAGGGTCCGAGTTCAAATACCGGTGAGGCATGGATGTTGTGATTGTCTTACAGCACTGGCTCTCTCCCTTCCCTGGAACCAGTGATCCTAAATTACGGATGGGCGATTGCTTATAGCCCATTGAGTTGCTCATTGTGGTCACTAAACCTACCAAAAAAAAAAAAAAAAATGCTTCAAATAAACAGAAGGAAATTGATCATTATTTCTCTCGCAACTCAACATATGAACTCTTCTTTTGTGCAGTTTACATTCTGATAGTTCGTACAACAAGCTTATTGAACCATTACTACGTGGCTTATGTTACTTTACGATAGCTGTCGACAATATAATTGTGACGCATGTAATACTGTTTCACACGTTATTCATGAATAAGTCGATTACCCGCGGGAGCATGTCGTATGAACATTATGCATTTGATTATGGAATTAATCAATGTTTTAAAAATGTACTCACCAGGTCTCAGTTCGGTTGTATATATTACTGCAGTGTTTCATATTCGTCTTTTCGCTTGGCCAAAGGTTATGCATTTTGAAAGTATGAAGATTGAATTCGTATGATGAGTGGTATGTGAAGTAAATAAAATCTTGAACTGGTTGCCGCCGTGGGCTGTAACACTGGTTGTGGCCCACGATAAATTTATTTGCACAGTTGGGCAAATAAAATCTTGAACTGGTTGTGCCGTGGGCCAAACGTGTATTCCACGAACCAAAAACGAAAAAACTTCCGTGAAATGAGAAGGCATTCATGAAATGACTATAAAATTGGTGAGCAATGAATTCTCATGACTGTTGAATTTTCAGTATACCATAAACCTACCTACATCCCTGCAGTTGTGCCTGCTGGCTCTTGTCACCCCTGGAAATATAAAACATCTGCCTTCCAATATTACATTAGAAGGACTATTACACATTCCTCAGATAAGGATAAAGAAATAAAAGAAATATGTTGGATTAAAAACACAGCAAGATCTTTTGGATATAAAGAAAGCTTGATTAACTCAATGTACAAAAATATTAAAAAATCATTTACTGCCAGGACATCTAAACCAACAGAAAATCAACAATACTGCAGATCTCTACTGTATATGCATCCCATCACCAGAATTCTGAAAGATTAATGTAAGAAACATAACCTGCAACTTGCTGAGATTGTAGTTGACAATTCTATATTATTAACCAATGGAAATAACAAGAAATTGATTCTTAACTGAGCAAGAGTATACGCTATTCCAACGTGCAGCTATGATGACAATCAAATGAATAAAAAAAATGTACATCTGTAGCACAAAACGAAGATTCAAATCCAGACTGAATGAACATATAAAAAATTGGAACAATAAAGAAGAAAAAACCTCTTTGGTTGCAAATAATACTGAACCTGATGGGACGAATGCTAAAATACTCACCTCTCATCGAACTCATAGTCAGATCTTAACCTCTGAAACACTTGTTATTGAAAAAACTAAGGGCTACAATTGTAATAATAATGCCCCAATTGAATTACCTTACCCCTGGAAGAATCTAATTGAACAGGAAAGAAAACAGAAGTTAAAATGGAAATACAAACTGAAGTTCAAAAATAGTTTACAATAGTAACAATTGAGGATGTCATTGATAACAGATGGTGACTGAATATATCCACGGATTACGTGACTACCACGTAATTGGATGAATGAATATGAATACACCCAACCTGAGGTGCAATGGAAGTTGCGCAGAAAAGAACAGTCGATGAGATGCAACACAACGTCAATGTGGCCCAGTTGTGACATGGTCCAAAAGTGAATGCGGCATGAGTCGGGCTTCTTAACAATGGGAGATCAATGCGTATATACCCACAGATGATGTCTATGATGGGATGTAGTGAAACTAGTCTGGGTGCATTACCTGCAGGAGTACGGATTGTTTCCATTGAATATTTTAATTTTTTGGTTCTGGTTCTTTGTCTTTTCGAAGTTAAGTCGTACTTTCTGTAAATCATCCTTCCTTTTTTCGTAAAGGTTTTTAATTTTAACAAAGGGTTTGGTTTTAATGTCGACTGCCAGTCACAAGAATGCATCATTCACCAATTTTATAGTCATTTCATGAATGCCTTCTCGTTTCACAGAAGTTTTTTCGTTTTTTGGTTGGTGGAATACACATTATGGGCGTATTACCTGTGGGAGTATGAATTTTTTCCATTGAAGATTTTAATTCCTTGGCTCTAGTACTTTGTCTTTTTGAAGTTAAGCCATGCTTTCTGTAAACCATCCGCTTTTTTCGTAAAGGTTTTAAGTTTAACAAAAGAGTTTGGTTTTGTTGGCTGCCAGTCATGAGAATTCATTGCTCACCAATTTTATAGTCATTTCATGAATGCCTTCTTGTTTCATGGAAGTTTTTTTGTTTTTGGTTCGTGGAATACACGTTTGCTCTGTGCTGCCCACGGCAGCAACCAGTTCAAGGTTTTATTTACTTCACACCACTCATCGTTCGAATCATCAAACTTTCAAAACGTACAACCTTTGGCCAAGCAAAATGACAAATATGAAGCACTGAAGTAATATATACAACCGAACTGAAACCTGGTGAGTATGTTTTAATAACATTGATTAATTCCATAATCGAATGCATAATGTTTTATATATTACATTGCATATGACATGCTCCCGTGGGTAGTCAACTTGTTCATGAATAATGTGTGAAACAGTATTACGTGCGTCACAATTACATTGTTGACAGCTATCGTAAAGTCTTCTTTTGTGGTTGTGCATTTGTTTTTGTTTTTTAAATTATGTTCTCCAGCTCTTTAGTTGCTTTCTTTTTATTGTTCCTGATTGATTTTACTGGTTTTGTTTTTCTTTGACATTTTTTAATGGTACCTTGGTAATTAAAACTAGTATTTTTTTATTGATGCCATAGTGTTTTCAATCATAAATGACTTCTGTGTGTAATTTTTGTTTGTTTGTTTCATTAGCATGAAAGTATGTTCTATTTAGATGTGCTACTTTTTAGGTATTTAAATGATAAAATCTTTCTTCCTAGTTGTTATCTACTAGCAAGGACAATTCCATGCGTGTTTGGTCACTTGAAAAGGGAGATGTAATCCACACATATAACTCAGTTTCTCCTGTACGTGGTAGTGGTCTTAGCTGCATATTCTCAGCTATGTGGCATCCTCAGGATCCAGACATGATAATTTGCACTTCCCAACAGTAAGCATTGAATTTTTTCTGTGTTAATTTTTTGAGAATTGCATTGTTACTGGGTAAGTGGTAATCCAAGCTCATAAAACCCATCTTACACTTTTTTTTATTTATGACAAAGTTGCTCATATCTAGAATATTTTAGTCTCACAGCACTTTCTGTAGAAAA
Organism: Macrothele yani; assembly: GCA_039090855.1. NCBI lineage: Eukaryota > Metazoa > Arthropoda > Arachnida > Araneae > Macrothelidae > Macrothele > Macrothele yani. The sequence goes on along the minus strand of CM077028.1, from coordinate 26,184,171 downwards.
AAAAAAAAGCATGGCTATATTATTTTCCTAAATTAATGATATTCAGGGAAGACTAATAAATACATTCGTGGCCAAAAGTCCTGCACCAGTAGACCGAAAGTCAATTTTTGATGTTTGAAATCAACTTATACAGCGTAATAGTTAAGTCAGGAATACATATAATACATCATTTTAAAGGAAATTTTATGCTGAATTCAAATATTTTTACCGAATGTTATTACTAGTAATAGAAGTGAAGTTACAAGCAAAAATGTGCAAGTGAAGAAACGCAAATCCAGTTCTGAAAAAGCGTTTGCACCCCTCTAATCCACTATAGCTTTCTCCGATGTCCGCTAGTTAGATATAAAAGGATGTATAATCGTCTGCCGACTTAGAATGCAGCTGCTTGTAGTCAGTTGACAGAAGTTTATGCAGAATTCCTTGATATTTGAATTTTGGAATGTCAAAGACATGAAAATTGGTCCTGCCTCTTCAAACCAGGGCAAAAATTATTACTTTGCATGAAATTGGATTCAGTAGCTGTAAAATTGCTGTTAAATGTAGCCGTGATCATTCCACTGTCTTGTGCTCCATTAAAATAGTTGCAGAAACTGGATGTGTGGGAAACAGAAAAAGAGCAGGTCGACCATGGCTGTGTATTTAACGTTATAATAGCATGTCAATTCGTCGTTCCTTAAAATCAAGGTTTAAAACAGCCACTGATTTAAGAAATGAGTGGGAAAATGAAGTAGGCATTATTGTATCTGCATGTAGAGTTTGTCGTAGGCTACAAGAAAATGGACTGACTGCACGAAAACCTTTCCTTATTGAACAACAACGGCTCAAAAGAACTGCTTGGGCCAAGGCACACAAGAATTGGACTGTTCTTGAATGGAAAAATGTTATTTTCAGTGATGAAACAACTATTACTATTTCTGCTAATAATGGAAATAATTATGTACGTCGTCTGGCTGGTAAAAGATATAAGGCATGCTGCACCCAGCCAACAATCAAGCACCCACATTCAGTGATGTTATGGTCCTGTATTTCAGCCAGTGGTGTTGGCCGTCTGCACATTGTTGATCACATGTTGAATGGACCGAAATATGTGGATATTTTGGAGTCCAAACTGCTACCATCTGCACAAGATATGGGTTTACGGAATTTTATCTTTCAGGACGATAACACGCCATGTCATCGGTCAAAGTTGGTTGATGAGTGGTTTAATCGAAAAGTTATAAGAAAACTTCAGTGGCCAGCACAGTCACCGGAACTGGATCTTAATCCCATAGAGAATCTGTGGGTGAGATTGAAGCAGAAGATCCGTCAACAAGGACACACATTTAAAACAGCATTAATTGAGTCTGTCAGGGCTGTATGGCACCATGTTATCGCCAACAGACTAGAGAAGCTCATTAGTTCCATGCCAAGAAGGTGCACTTTGTTACTAAGAAACTGTGGTTATCCAATTAAATATTAAAGTGCATTTTGCTTGTTGGTAAGTTATTTCAAGTGTCCTGGAAGTTTTAATAATGTACTGTACAGTAATTTTACGTTAAATGCATTGTACACTAATTTCACAAATTGCACTATTTTTTGCTTTTTATGACTAGATGCTGTACTTTTGCTTGTAACTTCACTTCTATAACTGGGAATAACATTCTTTTAAAATATTTGAATTCAGCATAAAATTTCCTTTAAAATGATGTTATAATATGTATTCCTGACTTTACCATTACACTGTATAAGTTGACTTCAAACATCAAAAATTGACTTTTGGTCTACTGGTGCAGGACGTTTAGCCACAATTGTAAGTTCAAAAATGGTAAAATAATTAAAAAAAAAAAAAGAAAAGGACAAGGAAAGAAAAAAAAAAAAAAACGCACAACGGTGAGTTCAATGGATTTATTGTGTAGAGTAAACGAACTAACATGATAAATTTGGTCATGAACACACATAGCCAAAAGTAACAAGTATTAAGACTTTAAAAACTCGGTTAAGTTACGTAAAAATTTAAAGTAAGGAAGCTTTCAATCAATGTATAATTTCAATCTTTTTCAACCTAGGATGGGCAATGAATGGTATGTGGTTGCCAGATCTGGAAAGCGTAGAAAGTCATAACTTACATGTGTTTTCAAAGTTTTAATACTTGTTACAGTAAATGAAATTGTAGTAATGTAAACCTCCATTTCATGCTCAAAGTTTCAGTAAGTTGATGCATATCAGCAGACCATCTGTCTAAGATGATGGCTGTCAAAAACAGAGCCATTTGTATGGATGAAGCAAGAAAGTCTTGGCCAACATTACTCCTTTATGGCATCATATACCATCATCATATGGCAAACTCACAGAAAACATATAGCATTACTTAGAGTAGGAATTATCCCTCTGTTATGAAGTTTTCAGGTCTCCTAGATAGTTTCATGGTGATATTTCTGTGCAAGTTAATTAATGATGGCCAACATTACTCCTTTATGGCATCATATACCATCATCATATGGCAAACTCACAGAAAACATATAGCATTACTTAGAGTAGGAATTATCCCTCTGTTATGAAGTTTTCAGGTCTCCTAGATAGTTTCATGGTGATATTTCTGTGCAAGTTAATTAATGATAATCATTTAAAAGTCAAATTCGCATGATTTCCAAGAAATTTACAGATGAATTGCATTCTTTTAAAATTGATTTCTAAGTACAGTCAAACCTTGGCCTTCCACCCCAAATCATGGGAGAATGAGATTCAGGAGTGTCTGCATGAGAAAAAGATTATGAGTATGAAGTATAGAAGGTCTTGTGTACATCATGTGATGGATGTGAGTGAAGCTTGAGTTGTGTATCAAGATCACTGTAAATGGAGTAGTTTGAAATAGCAACAGTTAGAAATTTACCTGGTAGTCTGTATTTCTTTGTGTGACTAATCCCTGAATCTCAGAGCTCAGCTTAGTTATAGTGAGTGAGTACAATCAAACCTTGTTAAACTGGCATGATTTGCTCATCATGCTTATTTGGCTGTAAATGAGGGTGGCAGTCTACAAAGGTTCATTGGGTATTAGGTAAAAATGATTGAATAATAGTGCAAGGGAGAAATAATAAGCTATGCTAGATAACTCCAATTTTTCGTGTAAAAGGACAGTCATGAAAGATTTAAAAAAGTAACCAGTTGCTTTCCTACTTTCTTTAGTATCACAAATGTTTCCTGTTTAATGTGAAATATTGCATCTGGGTCCAGAGTCGCAGAATATAGACGTACGCCGTACTCGGATAGTTTCCAAATTATTAGATTTTGCAGATAGTTTTTGCTTGTAGATTAAAAAAAATAAAACTGTTATTTACAGCAATTAAAACACTTACTCAAGGCTTTACTCAGATTAATATATTTAATTCTATCTTAACGTGGGAATGTTCAACTATTTTTCACATCTTCCGATAGCGAGTTCTTTTGTTTTTACAGACATTTCTGGCCTCTTGATTTTATCAAGGCCTGTTCTCAATGTATAGGGACTGTAACAAAAGTTTTGTTTACACTAAAAGACTAAATTTTATTGCCAGGTTCCTCTTGCAGTTGCCAGTTATTAAATTAAAATCTTTTTCTTCTTTTTTTTTTTTTTTTTTTTTGTAAGTCTATTTTTGAATTAAGTTGTTGAAAATGCTAAATTTATAGTTTTTGAAGGTTCATTAATGGAACTGCTTTTCTAGATATAAAAACTTTCTTTAATTAGTCTTTTGTTTTTATGAAGTTCACAGTCCAATATTTCAAAGTTTTGGCCTTAAGGTCCATTTTACACACATTTCTGTGTATTTAGTCGTAATGTACTTTTGTCCTCTCTGGAATCTGTAACGTTCTAATAATTATTTATTGTTATATTAATTTTTCTTTAAATTATCTTATTGTATTGTTATTCGTGATTCGCGGGTTTGCAGCAATTTTTCTGTTTCAATGGTTGTGTATGCAGATACATTTTATTTTTAAAAAACTCTGCCTGGGTCTATCATTTTATCTGTGGCACTTTGTTATTAAAAAACAAACAAACCCACCAAGTTTACAAGTTTAAATTTGTATTGCTGTGTGCAATATTGTTTCTTGAATGGATTCAACATCATCATCTATGACAGATTCACTGAAAGAAACCTGAGTGGGCTTAGTCTAAAACATTCCAATCATGTCGAGCTCTTCCACTTCTTCAAATGCCCAGCCATGAGTCAAATATCTAAAAATTAAATAGTTGGCTTACAGGAAGAGAAAATGCATTTCATCTTCTGCAAAACTCAATCGAAATAATTTGAGAGCTTGATATGCTGCACCTGATGTGAAAGAGTGTTAACAGATTTGCTGGAATTGTACATTACCAATCCAGAATGTTTCCAGCAATTTTCCAACAAAAAAAAAAAAAAAAAGAAAAAGTGGAATTCATCAGTAGAACTCTTCAAAATCAAGTGCATCCAAATGTTGTAAAAGATATATCAAATAAACAAACTAATGATCTTGAGTTGATAGTGTCTGCTTTAGGATTTAAAAAGGAATTTCTACTATGTTTTGGGGGCATTTTTATTTAATATATTGCATTTTCACGAATATTTTTGAGTATAAAAATGAAAGATGCAGCTTGCTCTTATTTTTTTATTTCAACACTGCACTTGTTGTTAAAGCGTCATGAAGATGGCATCTTTCCTGTTTGCATCCATGCAAGAGAAGCAATGAGATGTCTGACTTTTGTAGTGTGTGTGTGTGCGTGCGTGCGCGTGCGTTATAATTTTTGTCTACCTGCAGAAAAATTGCATGCAGGGGCCATGTACTGATGAATGCAACCTCATATGACAGGAAAAACTCAATCTAACATTGATGGTGAGTGAAAAATGCCCTCTGATAGTGAAACCCAATATCCCAGGTATTTCCTCCCACAAGAAATGAAAGTCATGGGTTCCAAGTAGGACCAAAAACTTATAAGCAAGCTCATTTTGATCATTTTTAATCTTTGCACCATATAAATATTTGTTAAATACTGTATTACAAGTGTTTGCAGAGTGGCTATTTCTTAACTTATCAGTAAATGTCAGTTGCACATGGGTGTGGAACTGACGCTAAGACTGCTGCATCAGTCTGAATTTGAGTAACTATCCTACTCACAGTTTTTACCCACAATACAGTTACTTCACGACTTTGTGGGATATTTTTTTTTTTAATTTATATTTGGAAAGGAAACTTAGTTATGAGGCCTGTTATACCTGGAACATACCTGCCAAATTTCACAGCTTACTTGTGAAATTTAAAGAAATTCTACTTGTTTTATAGTTATTTTATGAATATATTTTATAGATTTCAGTGCCCCCTCCCCTCGAGTTGTTAGTGCAATTTCAAGGGGCTTATGAGTGTCCCTAAGGACCACCATGCCTGTAAATTCTGAATTTACCTGATCACATCTTCACTCATTTTTACATTCCCAGCACCCTCTCTGCTCGCAGCTTAGTGGGAAAAATTCAGTAAAACTGCTGTAGGATTAGGGTTTGGCAATATATAATTATAATTTCATGATATAAATGAAATTTTATCTGCATGTATAGTCAAATCATAGTATACTAATCAGATAACTATGTATCAATTGTATTTATATCACTGTAAGGTGAAATAGTGTCAGGTATCTTAATTGTAGCCTATAAATCAACAGATCACTTGCACAATAAATTGGCTCTTGATCAATATGTTTGATACATCAGTTAGTCAAATATATCAATAAAACAATATCTGAAATTTTTTTATGAATTTCAATTCATGAAAGTTGGCAGGTCAGCTTGAATGCCATAAAAATGTCATGCACAAATTCGATAATTACTAGGGTGTTTGATATCAGTCAGAATCTTTGGATGTCATTCAACCCCTGACTGTGATGTTTATGCACGCAAAGTTAGCGACTAAAACATACAGCTTTAATCTTTTCCTAGAAATGTTTCCAGAAAGAAAAGAAATGTCAATGTTAGATTTAATATGTCGTGGTCTTCAATTTGCCAAAAAAGTTCCTGGCGATGTATTTCACGGACTTAATAAGTGTGAACACTTTTATGATGAATCATAATCAAAATTTGTTGTGCAGCAAAACATTAGAAAGTTGTTTACACAAATGTAAATGCATATGAATACTACATAAATACATATGCTTTTTTCAAGGTATGTTCAACACATTTTTTTCTGTTAATTCTTGTTTGTAATTATATATATATGAGCATAACTTGTATATAATGTGATTTGTATTCACTTAAATTATTTATAAGAAAGAGTCCATTAATTACAAAATGATTTCCTAAATACAATATACTACACAATGTGTATGTATAAAAAGGTCAGGCCATTTCTATGCATCAAAGTTTCTATGTATCGAATTTTTTTTATGGAACCATCGACTTTGATACACTATACTGATAAAAGTCACCGGACACCCCTTCAAAGCAAATGAATAGATCCACTGCATTGTTAAGATGCGCGGCACAGCTGCAAACAGTATAAAAACAAACCTACAGCTGACCGCTGTCGTATAAAAGAGATTGAGTGAAAATGTCGCAGTGCGAGAGAACTGACTTTGAGAAAGGAAAAATTGTTTGGTGTTATATTAGTGGGTTGTCCATAAGAGAAACCGAGATGGGTTAAAACATACCCAAGTCAACTGTTTTGGATGTACTGAATAAGTAGAAGACTCATGGCATGCCTGAAGTAGCAAAACGTACCGGCAGACCAAAGAAAATCAGTGATAGAGGACGTCAAAGCCTCAGGAGAGTCGTTACAGCTAATTGACGGAGTACTGCACAAGACCTCAGTGTACAGGTGAGTAAAAATGCTGGAACCTCGGTATGTACACGTACCATTCGCAGAGAACTTCATTCCATGTGTTACCATGGTCATACGGCTGCTCATAAGCCTTTCATCTCCCCTCAGAATGCTACTCATCATTTAGCATGGTGTAAAGAATATTTATCGTGGACTGTAGATCAATGGAAATAGGTCTTATGGACTGATGAATCCAGATACACGATTGATCAGTCTGATGGCCATGTGTGGGTATGGCGGCAGCCGGGGGAACGCTATTTACCACAGTGTACTGTTCCTGCAGTCAAGTTTGGAGCTGGCAGTGTACTCATGTGGGGTTGTTTTTCGTGGTATGGTCCCAGCCCATTGGTTATCATGGACAAACCTGTTAATCAGCACGTCTACCTCGATAATTTGGACAATTACGCCCTACCGACTTTGTGGCAATACTATGGAACCGAACCTTGTTGGTACCAGCAAGAAAATGCACCTAGCCATAAAGCAAGAACTGTTACGGTGTGGTTTGATGATAATTCTGTATCGTGTATAGACTGGCCAGCACAGAGCACTGATCTTAATCCCATAGAACACTTATGGGATGAATCAGAGCGCCACATAAGAAGTTTGGAACTAAGGCCTGCTACTAAACAACAGCGTACTATGTACTGAATGGAAGCGCATACCTATCGCTGTGTCACAAAACCTTGTCGAAAGCATGTCTCAAAGGGTCAGCGCATGTATTAAGTCCAAAGGTGGACTGACACCGTACTAATGTATGTCAATAAATGCTATGTTGGGTTTCTCTTCTAGGTGTACGGTGACTTTTGTCAATATAGTGTATATGGAAGTCAGACTGTAATTGGTTGTATGTACACTATCTACCAACAAGTAATTGGACACCTGTGATAGCAAAGGAAAACAAAGTTTATTCATCTTCAATAGTTGGTGGAGCCTCCACGAGCGGCGATTACAGCTGCGACCCTCCGGGGCGTACTCTCAACCAGGCGTTGTACGACGGCTAGCGGTATTTTCTTCCACTCTGCTTGGAGAAGACAGGTCAGTTTCTTCACCGATCTCGGACGGTGGGGTACCCCTTAAGTCGACGCTCCAACTCGTCCCAAAGGTGCTCGATAGGGTTAAGGTCTGAGCTGTGCGCAGGCCAGTCCATTCGATTAACCCCATTGTCACCATACCAAGCCATGGTGGACCTCGCAACATGACAGGTGGCATTGTCATCCTGAAAGTAACATGGGTCCACCCCGTAAAACTGCCACAACGTAGGAAGCGCATGGTCATCCAAAATGGTGCAGTAGGTCTCGGCGTTGAGTCTACCAGGAATTGCGACCAAGGGACCCGTGCCATACCAGGAGAAACACCCCATAGCATAATTCCACTGCCGCCAAACTTCACAGTTGGCACAATACATTCCGGCAAGAGGCGTTCTCCAGGCAGACGCCAAACCCAAACCCTGCCATCCGAACGGTAGAGGGTGAACCTTGATTCGTCGCTCCAGAGAACCTGTTTCCACTGTTCAACGGTCCACTGTCGATGTTCTGAGCACCACGTTAGCCGAGCAGCGCTATTGGACTTGATCAAAGGCTTGTGGGCGGCAGCACTCCATGATAACTGAGCAGATAGGCTTCCTTATGGATGGTGTTCATCGAAAGAACACTCCAGGATGCCTGTTGAAACTCCTCGCAGATGTGGCCCATCGACTTGGTGCGGTTCTTCTGAATTTCTCTGGCCAGCGCCCGTCGGTTTCTAACTCCCAGTTTTGTGGGTCTGCTGGGTCGGGGCACATTCCAACAATCACCTCTCATCTTCCACTTGCCAATCACGTAGGCCACTGTCTATTTTGGGTACTTCAACTCGCTGGATATGTCACGTATGGATCGGTCATTTCTGTGATACCCGACGATTACACCTTTCTCGAAATCAGAGAGCTTTGAACTGCATGGCATCTTGCATGCGACTGGTTGCGTTGTCGTTTCCCACATGATATTTAACGGTGACGGCCGTGACGTGTATCAGGACCGCAGATATCGTCGATTGCAGGGGTGTCCAATTACTTGTTGGTAGATAGTGTATAATACATCATGTACAAGTTAAACTTACTTATTTTTTTCTATTTAATTTTATTGAACTGTTTTAGTACACCTACCTTTATATAATTTAATTCAATTCAATTTAATTTTTTTTTCCCTATTTCAAGGTTTGTGGGCACTTGGAATCTGAGCTCTTCAGGGAAAGCAAAAATGCATCAATATGATACAAAGAATGGAATGCGCCATTTTAAGCCAATCTCCCACCTCAGTCTTGATAACCTGCATAAAAACATAGTGTTTTCTATCTCAATGGATCGTTTGGTGTGTATGATCTCATCATTCCATTTTAACTTATTTATTTAATTTTTGATGGGCATTTGGTGAAATATTTGTAAACAAAGAAGTGTGTGTATGAAGTATTTGGTTCAGTGCTGATTGTGTAAATACCTCTTGCTACTGTGTGTAAATGAAAAATCCAGTATTTACATGTGTATTTGCTTGTTGAATTGTGTTTCAGCAATTGCTACGACCAGTTTATTTGCTCATAATTCAAAATAAACTGTATGGCAGTGATAGATTATTTTTCTTGTGCATGCTGCAAGTTTTGGGGAAACAGAATGACTAATTAAACGTGAGAGAGGAAGTGCATCTCTGTCTTTCTCTTTCTATTGTGCTTTGCTGTATCATTATCCATAATATTATGCTATGCAAAAATGTTGTGGTGAGGTGTGATTTGACTTACACACATATCACTAAACTGTTCTCTGAGCTTCAGACAGCAGCTCCTCAAAGAAAGCTTAACTGTCAAATTAAAGTCATCGATAATGTACCAAACAGTAATTCAAGTGTAGTAGTTATCAGTCTAGAATTATTCACCAGCAGTGTTATTCAATAGTAATTTGAACTGTAGAATTTATTCACTAGCAGTGTTATTTATTTAAAACAACAATAATATAAAGAAAACAAAACTGAATCTTATTCCCACAAAATTGAATCATTTATTAAATCCTTCTTAAAGTTATTGCAAGTTTCATTAAAATTAGACTACTCTTTCTTGGTATTATGGCTTCAGTTAGTATTATTGATTTCATGAGTATGTTTTTCTAATAAAATGTTGTGTTTCTTCAGAACTCTACTTTAAAAAGGTGATAAAGAAAAGTATGTAAATGCTTTGGTATGTATAAGCAGACGTGCTAAGTGCTCTGCTTTGAGCGGAGTTGCTCTGTTTTCGACAGCTAAATCCACGTGCTCCACTCAAGGCTTAAAAACTCCGGTCGTTAGAAGTTAATTTTTTTTTGTTATTATCCTTATTTCAGTGTTTTTTAAAAGCTTAAATTGAAAATTCTTCCAAGTGTATTAAAGTATGCTTTCCCCCTCTTTTTTTCTCTTTAAATGCCATCTTTCAGTATGTGTTTGTAACTACGGAAGAATGGGACGTTTTGCTCTTCTTGGCGCTTGCAGTGTTATCAAGGCCAATCTGTTTCACTACATTTCCGAGTACATTCACGCTTGTTGTTCATGACCAATGGCATTGGAGGGCAACAGAGTGCTGAACAGGTCTGGGGGGAGTGGAATGGGGGTGGGAGGGATTACTCCGAAATGGCTTTGTGCATGGCAGGAGAAGATATGAATGAGTCATTCCATGTCAATTCAACCAAGCCATGTAACCCACTGTCTCGGATTTGCATGAAACTCCCTGCAAAGTAAGTTTACCATGGGAAATGGAAACCCCCCCCCCCCAAGTTTTAGTGTTCTATAGCTCTTGTAGTTTTTTTTTTTTTTTTTTTTTTTGTACAGATTTTCAAAGTTCGGGATATTTTCCAGAAAATGCCATTTTTTGCTTCTGTTAAAAGGGTATGTTTATGAGTATATTCTTTTATAATTCTTGAACAAATTAACTTGGGAACATAAAATTATTCTTAAATTTTAGCTTTTAAAGTGTAGATTCCACGTATGGCATGCAATTTGTTATATGTTTCATATTTCTCTATTTATTGCTATCTGAACAGGAATTTTGCTGAAAAAAAAACGCTTTTAGGTTGGAAAGTGAACCCTAAAACATTTTTTTCTATAACAAGGTACTAATATATATTATATGTAAAAAAAAAAAAATCTAAGAGGGGAAAATTGTGGTTTTGTCATAAAAAAAAAATTAATTCGTGTAAAATTTTGAAATTTATGTAAAAAAAATAATAGCATTTTTTATGTTAGTAATTTATTAGGCAAAGATTTTAAAACTTTTTCTGTAGTTGAACTGGCATCGTGAAATACTACATGTGAAAAAATATTATTGAAAGCCCTAAAATTTTGCAAATTTTGTTTTTTAATGTTTATTCTAACAAAATGTGATGCAATGTATCCAAACGCTAATGAAACTTTGCTGAAGTAAAGTTAACTGCAGTGAGGAGAGATATTTAGTGTTCTGTTTCTCTCCCCCCTACGGATCTTTAAAAAATTGTGAAATTTTATGGAAATTGGCATTTTCTGTTTCAGTTTAGTGCTGCTGCTTGGTTTAAATATTCGTTTACAACTTTTCAATGAATTTACTTGTGAACATAAAATTTGTCTGAAATTTTAGCTTTAAAACGTGGATTACAATTATGTTAATAAATTTTGTGCATATCCAAACAGAACTTTGGTAAAAAAAAATTTTGTTAGTGATAGTTTTTTGTTTTTTTGTTTTGGGCTCAAGGGATTCCCCAACTTATGTAATAAGAGAATGTTTATTTTTGTTAAAAATTAAAAAAAAATCAAATAGTTTTTTTTAAGGTACTAATCTAGATAGTATTGACATACATACAAAAAAAATCAAGAGAAATATGGATGGAGTCTGTACAAAAAAAAAAAAAACAGCAAAATTTTGAATATTTTTAAAATAAAAAATAAATTTTTTATATTGATATTCATGCAAGGATTTTGATGAAATTTTTCTATTATTTTAGATTAATTATTTCAAATTAAGGTGACTTACCATAAGATTTTGTTGAAGCTTTTTTGAAAGTCACCAAATTTATATGCAAATTTGCATCAGTTTCAGATCTTCAGTTCTTGTTAGAAGAAATTAAAAAGTGACTTGGTGTTTTACACAAATTCCAGGGATTTTCATGTCAGCTGCATATTAACAGTTAGAAATATCTGACATCAACATATGATTAATATCTAGGTGGATATTGAAATGTGATTTTTAAAAAAACAATTGTTTTCAATTTCAAGATGTTTACCAAAATGATGATTTAGTATATAGCATGAGCGTAGTGTACAAGCAGAATTCTATATTTTTAGGCGAAAATTTGTCTTATAATTTTAAGACAAACATAATTTACAGGACAGTAATATCTGAAAAATCTTGGTATTTTGTCCAAACACTATTTCAAAGAAAATATGTTTTCCTTTTTAAGAACTTCCCATCTTAAATTTACCACTTTTTTGGAAGCTTCTGATAACTTGTAATTTCTTGCTGTTGCAGTTACTGGTATAATGTCTACAGCACACAAAATATTTGTGAAATGAACAAAGCAGTTGCAGTCCCTTGCAGGCCAAGAAAATGTTGGTGATCTTCTGTGAGGCTCCAGAAATCTTACATCTGCATTTTCTTTTGCATCATCTATTGATTGAATAATGCTTAAATACCAGTTTTTTTTCATAAGCACATGCAATGTAGCAGCTCTTAAAAATCTGTGATCTAATAATGTCATTTGCTAGACCTTCCTGGAAATTGGTAGTAACAGCACACCAGTTACGGAGTGTGTGTGCTTATCTAGCCCTCCTCTGCCAACGCTCATGGTAGTACTTTGTTTTTTTCCATGGAAGGGCTCATTTTCCTTTCTGGAAGATTCCTCCACCCCACCCGCTGCCGCCCCCCATACACAGAGTCGGAATTCAACACAGCTATGATTTATGGCGACTTGATTAGCCAGACACCTCTGGCAGACAAAGAAAAGGTAAATAACAAATGCAAGAGTTTAAAACTGAAAGCCCGCAAAGCACATATATGTGTGTTCTCATAAATTTGTGAATATATGTTTTGACTGCGGGAGGAGACATCTGCTAAATGAAAATGGGATATGCCCATAAACTAGATTTTAAAGAACACTCAGGACTTTGCTAATAACAACAATGGGAGGGATGTACACATACTAAACTGAGAACAAAACCCCAAGATTAAAGCAGCAAAATGACGAACGTCTGCTGTTAGAAATAGTAGAGTTTTGATTATTTATTTATAATTAAGAGGGGCAAAAAAATGAAAGAGTAGCTATTTTTTTTCTCCACGCATATATTAGTGTGCGTGCATCTGTGTGAAGTGCACACTACTCATCTGCCTCAAATTAATACCCGGCAGATGGTCCTACGATTTATGGCAATATATGCAACTATTTACAGCGACAGTGATCGTATTCCCTGCACCATGGATGCAGAGGTCTGGGAACTGACACAATGTTATCCTAGCATCAAAGATGCTAAAATACATTGCATCAAATTTTGTTAGAATTAACATTCAAAAACAAAATACGCAAAATTTTAAACAAACTGAACAGAGGATCTGAAACTGATGCAAATTTGCATATAAATTTGGGGACTTTCAAAAAAGCTTCAACAAAATCTTATGGCAAGTCACCCTAATTTGAAATAATTAATTTAAAATAATAGAAAAATTTCTTCAAAATCCTTGCTGAATCAATATATAGAAAAAAATTTTATTTTAAAAATATTCAAAATTTTGCTTTTTTTTTTGGACAGACCATATTTTTCCTGATTTTTTTGTATGTATGCCAATACTATCTAGATTAGTTCATTAAAAAATTTTATTACAATTTTTTTTTAAATTTCTAACAAAATAAACATTCTCTTATTGCATAAGTTGGGGAATCACTTGAGCCCCCCCCCTCCCCCAATATGTTTAACAATTTTTTTTAACAAAGTTCTGTTTGGATATGCACAAAACTTATGAACATAAATGTAGTCTGCATTTTAAAGCTAAAATTTCAGATGAACTTCATGTTCACAAGTAAATTCATTGAAAAGTTGTAAACAAATATGCAAACCAAGCAATAGCACTAAAATGAAACAGAAAATGCCAATTTCCATAAAATTTCACAAAATTTTAAAAATCTGTAGAAGAAAAAAAAAGGGGGGGGGCAGAACACTAAATATCTCTCCTCACTGCAATTAACTTTACTTCAGCAAAGTTTCATTAGCGTTCGAAAACATTGCATCACATTTTGTTAGAATTAATATTAAAAAATGAAATCTGCAAAATTTTGGGGCTTTCAATAATTTTGTTTTACACATAGTAGTAGTACATCATGGCAGTTCACTACAGAAAAAGTTTTAACAAAATCTTTGCCAAATTACTAACATAAAAAAATACCACATTTTTTTTTCAAAAATTTCAAAATTTTACACAAATTATTTTTTTTATGACAAAACTACAAATTTCCCCTCTTAGATTTTTTTACATATAATTGCATATATTACTACCTTGTTATAGAAAACAAAAAATGAAAAAAATTCTTTAGGGTTTTTTTTTCGGTTTTCACTTTCCAAAAACAATATTTTTTTCTAAGAGCATTTTTTTCAGCAAAATTCCTGTTCACAGAGCAATAAATAGAGAAATATGCAACATATAACAAATTACACAGCATACATGGAATCTGCACTTTAAAAGCTAAAATTTAAGACCAGTTTTATGTTCCTAAATTAATTTGTTCAAGAGTTATAAAAGAATATACTCGTAAACATACTTTTTTAACTGAAGCAAAAAAATGGCATTTTCTGAAAAATATCCCAAACTTTGATAATATGTAAAAAAATAATAAAAAATAAACTACAAGAGATAGAACACTAAAACTTGGGGGTTTTCCATTTCTCATGGTAAACTTACTTTGAGGGGAGTTTCATGCAAATCCGAGACAGCAGGTTACATTTCATTAACATTTTGGTTAAATTGACATGGAATGACTCGAGTGTGAGTGACGTCATAGCAGAGCATTGGCCTTTGGCTGTGGAAGAATGCAGTGCAGGGCGGGAAGTTTCTGCTTTTGGCAGTGGAGTCCTGGAACTTGGAGCGTAGCTGGACATAGTTGTTTGCAGTTTTCACTTTAGTTATTTTGAACAAGGTAAATTTTTTTAATCTTATTGTGAAATATGTCGAAACGACCGCATAGCCAATGCTTTTCAGATGCTTAGGAGAAACAATGGCCCGTTTTAAAGTGTTCCAAAAATCCGAAACGCACGCTTACTGTTCCGTTTGTGACATTGATTTCACTATCGCACATAGTGATTTAAGCGACTGCAAATGCCATATCGCATGCTGCCGCCATTTAGACAATGCAAAAGTAAAGGCATCTAATCGAACCCTTACATGTTCATTTGTTTCCATGTCGAAAGATGCCCATGTAATACGTGCAGAAACATTGTACACAATTTTTATTATAGAGCATAATTTGCCCATCTCTGTGGCAGACCATGCCAGGCCTTTGTTTATTAAGTTGTTCCCAGATTCAGACATCGCCAAAAAACATATGTGCACGGATGAAAACAACAGCTATTATTAAATGGCTGATGGTACTGCCCATGAAATGAAAGAAATTTTGAAAACTTCAAAATTTAGTTTAGCAACCGATGCTAGTAACACTAATTCTGCAGAGAAAATATTTCCTGTTGTTGTTTCATGTTTAGATACAACAGTGGGGGAAATTATTCCCAGATTATTAAGCTTACCAAAGTTGGATGGTGATGCAATAGGGGAAAAATATGTTTAAGTTACTGGATACTGAACTCAGGAAAAAATCAATGCCATGGCACAATTGTATTTCATTCTCATCAGATAATGCATCTTCTATGGTAGGAAAATATAAAGGTATCACAAAGTTTCTCAAGGAAAAAAATCCAAATATGGTAATTCATGGCTGCACCTGCCATATATTGCATTTAGCTGCCAAAAGGGGAGCTAAGGAGCTGAAAATTGATGTTGAAGATTATGTGGTTGACATATGCTATTTTTTGCATAAAAGCACCAAGCATATTGTAGCATTTAAAATGTGCCAAAAGGTTTGTAATCTTGAAAGTTGCCAAATTATTAAATATGTGTTTATCTGATGGCTTTCATTGGATCAAGTTATTAATTGTTTTCTTGAGCAGTGGGAGTCTTTGGAAAAATATTTTGGAGAGAAAAATATGACTAGGCAAGGTTGTGAGAAATACTTTTCTATTCAGAAGAGAATTGGGTCTCCTGAGACAAAGTTGTACCTCCTCTTTCTACAGCAAGTTTTGCCACTTTTCTGTGAGATAAATATCTTACTGCAAAATGAATTCCCAATTGTTCATCGACTACATCGTGAACTAATTTCTCTACTTAGTGAACTTATGGCACGATTCATAAAACCATCTGCTGTTGTACAGGCTGAGAGAATGTATTGGCCATACCAATTTCTGATAGGAAAGATCAAAAGTCTGATGAGGAACTTGTCATTGGAAGTAAAACTCTGCAGTACCTGAATAACAGCAATTTGTCTAAAAATGAAGTAATTTCTTTCTATTGGTCTGTGAGATTATATTATCAGAAATGCTGTGAGTACATGCTTAAAAAATTTCAGTTGAATGAACAGATTCTGCTGCATGCTGAAGTGGCTGATGTAAGGCTTAGAACAAGCAGTAAATTTTGTTCTGTTAACTATTTTCTTGACTTCTTTGATGATTTCTCTGATGAAGAAAAGAATGTTAGAAGTTGAGTTTGCATGTTTCCAAGTAGATAAGTTAAATAGTGACATTGTAAGCTGTGAGCAAACTGATCAAATGTGGTCATTAATTAAAGATTTAAAAGATCACAATGGTGTCTTAAAGTACAAAGTTTTGCCATTACTAATGCACATAATACTACTGATACCACACAGCAATGCTGCTTGCGAACGAGTGTTCAGCACTGTTCGCAAGAATCAGAATGATTATCGTTCTAATTTGTCCATGCACACGTTGCAATCCCTACTTGTGGAAAAATCAAGAATGGCTGCCCATAATTTGAGTTGCCACCAGCATAACTTTATGACTGGTGAAAAAATCAAGAATAACTGCGCATAATCTGAGTTGCCACCAGCATAACTTTACGACTGAAGTGTTGATGCAAGCTAAAAAAAGCAACAGCTTTGGTTCTAAAAAAGGATCAGTAAACATAATATATATACATAGATGCCAACTAGTACGGATTTTCCGTAATTTTACGGATTTTTGGTTGCTGTTACGGAAGTACGGAAACACCGCTGAAATTACGGAAAATCGCCATTTGATTAGTTTTCTGAGATAGAAAGCAAATTTTCATCAACTTAAAAATTTTTGTTGGTTCTTCAAGTTTTTATAGTAGGAAAAAATTAAATGCTAATTAAGGGCTGCCAAACCTGCGCCAATTGCGCCAGCCAGCACGTTGTTCTTGCGCCATTCTGCTAAAAAAATCGCCATTTCGATGATATCTGCGCTAATTTTGCGCCAAAAGTTAAAATTTACCGGTCATCGATATTTTAGCGTTATCTTACGACATTCGAAATTGATTCAGCGGTTAATAGATTCATTCGCGGAGCCCCCTCCGTTTTTTTTTTTTTTTTTGTCATTTTCGTCGAGATCGATGCAAAAGTGAAGAAATGTTTGGGATATTAGTTGGGGCGGGGGCGTATTCCGTCTAGGGCCGTTGTTTTGTTCTTTTAAACGTTAGTAAACGCAAGTTAAACGAAAGTGCAGATTTTTCCCGTAATCGTATATTTTTTTTCTCTCGCGATGTTGCTTCTGTTCAGTATTGTTAAATATAATTTCATTGCATAATTACGGCTTGGAATTGTAGGCAACAATTTCCGTAAACGGAAGTTAGGCCGCCCGAAAATTTCCCCGTAATCTTCGGCGACGAGATTCTCACGCTGATTCGAGGAAATCCGTCTTTTTTTGTTATCATTTGGACCATGTACGAAATCGATGCATAACTGAACTTAAATTTTGGGAGGATTGGTGGCGGCGGGGGGGGGTCGTTTTCTCCATAGAGGACGGAATTTCATCCTTCGAAAACGGAAAGTAGAAGGAGGTAAGATTTCTCTGGTAATCGTAATTTTTTTCTCTCGTGATATTTCCTCTACCCAGGATTGTTAGATATCATTTTATTCCATAAATATTTGTATTTCAGCTTGAAAATGTTGGATAAATTTCCGAAAACTGAAGGCTTAAAAAACCGTTATTTCAGGCCATGCTTCCCGATTCAGTGATCGCAAAAAAATATTCGTGTGGAAGAACCAAGGCTACTGCACTAATTCAACACATGGCCAGTGTTTCTACTAGTAACATCGTATCTGAAGTAAAAAAAAATCCTTTTTCTCTATCTACGGACGGAAGTAATGATGCTCAAGCAAATAAACTGTATCCCATTACAATAACATATTTTGATGAAAAAATAGGGGAAAATTCAACTGTTTTGTTATCATTGGTTGAATCAAGTAATAATGCAGGTGAAAGAATATCAACATTTTGAACAATGAGTTCGTTAAAAAAAATATCTCTTGGAGCAACTGTGTGTCATTTTCCTGTGACAATGCTAACACTATGGTAGGTCAAGTAAAAGGTGTTGTTTCTCACATAAAGAAGGTTCAGCCTGCAATCATAATGCAGCGATGCTCATGCCATTTAGTAAATTTACTGCACAGAAATCTGCTACTCAACTGAAAGGATTTAATGTTGAGCAGTTTCTGATACAGTTGTACTTTTTTGGAGAAAAGTTCAAAAAGGAAACACAATCTAAAACTGAGTCAAGCTGTTTGTGGTACTAAACCAAACAAAATTCTAAAGCATGTCAATACTCGCTGGTTATCACTTTTGGAATCCGTTGACAGAATTTTAGAACAGTGGAAGCTCTAGAACATTATTTCAGTGACAATGTAGAAGCTAATTCACAGTATAAGAACCTTGCAAGTATGATTGGAAATCCTTCATCTAAACCTTATTGTCTTTTTTTATCTGCTACTCTTCCTTTGTTTACATCTGTTAACGTGTTCTTGCAGCAGGAAGCTCCACTTGTGCATGTATTAAAAAGAAAACTTCATAGTCTGTTATCTGAATTGCTTGTACAATTTATCAAGCCATCAGCATTTGATGTGACAGCAACATCTCTTGCAGATGGAAATTTTGAAAGAAGGAGAAATCAAAAAGAAAACTGTGATCTCGTAATTGGGTCAAAAGCGAGATCTTATATAGGCACAACTGCAGATCTGAGTGAAGACACAGTGGCTACTTTTTATTCTGAGGTAAGGGAATTTTACAAGGCAGGCTGCAATAACATTTTAAGAAAATTTCCACTTAATGATGAATTTCTGAGTCATGCTAAAATTGCAGATGTAGCATTAAGGCAAAGTGTTTCGTTTGCATCAGTCCAATATATGTGTTTCCTGTTTCCAGTTTTGAAACCAGAAGAAACTGACAAGGTAGAATCTGAATTTGCTCAGTTTGAAAATTTTAACTGTGCTGTTACTTCTGGGAGAATGGATGAAGTGTGGCACAGAATTTCTTTAATGAAAAATGAAAGTGGCCAGTTGAAGTATGAATCATTAAACAAAATTATGAAAATGATTTTAATAGTCTTTCATAGCAATGCAAGTACAGAAAGAATTTTCAGTATTGTGAAAAAAACCATGAATGAATTCAGACCTAATTTAAGTACTCATGTGCTGTCTATTGTACTAGTAGAAAAAATAAACAGCATTGCACACAGTAAACTATGCTATCAGAAGAAGTTTTCGCAAAGTGAACTAAGGAAGGCCAAAATGGCAACTACAGCCAGTTTATCATAATAATTTGGCCAACATTCCAAGGAATAATTTTTCTTCATGTCTGGAGGTAATTTATTATATTTTTCTGGTAGACAGTATTTTAAATTTTCCCACTAGCAAATTATTTTTTATTGTATTATTATTATTATTATTTTGTTAATAGTTCTGACAGATTAAAATTTGTTGCAGTGTTAAATACCCAAATTTGCCGCTGTAGACTGGATTACTGAAAATTACTGAAAAAAAAAAATTGTTACTGAAAATTACTGAAAAATGAACATGTTGGTTACTGAAAACTACTTTTAGAGGTTGGCATCTATGTATATATATATATATATCAGCATGCTGACTTTGGCTACGTATAATGGACGCTCCCTATCTTCTGATTCAAGGCTTCTTGAATTGGAAGAGGAACTACAAAGGATCAAGTGGGACATCGTCGGGCTAAGTGAGGTAAGGAGAAAAGGAGAAGATCTCATTGAACTGAAAACTGGACATCTCTTCTACTATCGTGGGACAGATACTGGCAGAACTAGTTGTGTTGGATTTATAATAAACAGGAAACTGAAAGATAAAGTTGTAGAAGTTGAAAGTTCCTCTGACAGAGCTGCACGACTCGTTATCCAACTCTCGAGAAGATACAAGGCTCAGATTATTCAAACTTATGCACCCACCACAAGTCATGCTGAAGAAGAAATTGAAGAATTTTATGAGGAAATTCGTGATCTAAATAATAAAGGTAAGCAGCATTTGAAGATAATTATGGGAGATTTCAATGCAAAAATAGGGCAACGGCAACAGAATGAAACTTCAGTAGGTAAATTCGGTCACGGCAACAGAAACCAGCGTGGAAATACTCTCGTAGAGTTTGCAGAGGCAGAAGGGTTTTTCATCTTGAACTCCTTTTTCAAGAAAAAGCCACACAGGAAATGGACATGGAGACATCCAAATGGGACGACAAGTGAAATTGATTTTATTATGTGTAACAAAAAATTCGTCATAGAAGACTGCAGTGTGCTAAACAAGTTCAACACAGGCAGTCACCATAGATTGGTGAGATGTAAGATGCACCTCAACACTAAACTCGAACGTAGCAAGGTCATAAGACAAACAAAATCTATTGACATAACCAACCTTAAAAAACACCATAATACCTTCAAATTGGAACTGAAGAACAGGTTCTCTGCTTTAGAAGGCCTAACATCGGAAGAAGTGGACATCTCTGAAGTTAACAGAAAAGTAACCAAAGCTCTTATGGAAACAGCAACAAAATTAGCTGGGTCTAAGAACAAGTTGCATGTAAATAAATTATCAGGAAAAACGAAAATGTTGATGCAAAAAAGAAGAGAGATGAGGACAACTAAAGAAGATGTGACTTCCAAAGTGGAATATATAGAGCTATGCAAGACAGTAAGAAAAAGTATCACTGAAGACGTAAGAAAATTCAACTGTGAACTAGTGAGGAAAGCAATTGAAAACAACCAAAGCCTAAAGATAGCAAAGGGACATCTCAGTAAGGGAAGAAAACAGATTATGGCACTGAGAAAAGAAGATGGTTCTGTAACAAGAAATAGAGGCGAAATTTTGACAAGAGTGAAAGATTTCTACTCCAAATTATATGAAAGGGATGATACATGCACTCCAGACATCATGAAAGATACCAGTACCAGAGTTCCTCCAGTCCTTCCAGCAGAAGTTGCACATGCAATCAAGAACATGAAGCAGGGAAAAGCTCCAGGAGAAGATGGAATTACTGTAGACATCATACAAGAAGCAAGTGGAGAAATCGAAACAGTACTCGCCCAAATTTTCACTCGATGCCTTAACGAAGGAAAGATTCCTGAGGATTGGAACACCGCTACAATGATCCTGCTACAT
This sequence comes from Macrothele yani, assembly GCA_039090855.1. Taxonomy (NCBI): domain Eukaryota; kingdom Metazoa; phylum Arthropoda; class Arachnida; order Araneae; family Macrothelidae; genus Macrothele; species Macrothele yani. The sequence continues at coordinate 26,162,678 of CM077028.1, read as the reverse complement.
AAGAAAGGTGACATTGAGGATCTCGGAAACTACAGACCTATCAGCCTCCTATCCGTAGTTTATAAAATCTTCACTAAAGTTCTTTCACACCGCTTGAAGGTAACACTGGACATGGCTCAACCGAGAGAACAAGCTGGATTCAGGAGTGGCTACAGCACAATAGATCATATCCACGTGCTGAGAGAACTAATTGAAAGAGCGAGGGAATATGAACTTCCATTGTGCATGGCTTTTATCGATTATGAAAAAGCCTTTGATTCGGTGAAACCATCAGCAGTTACAATGGCTCTGAAAACCTGCGGTATTGAAGATGCATACATTAATATTATTAATAACATCTATGAAAATGCAAGTGCAAAGATTAGGCTGTTTGAAAATACAACACACGTAAAAATTGGAAAGGGAGTGAGACAAGGTGACACCATATCTCCGAAGCTCTTTAATGCCACATTGGAGGGTGTTTTTCAGTCGCTGAGCTGGGAAAACAAGGGGATAAAGATTAATCTAGATTATCTAACCCACCTTCGTTTTGCTGATGACGTAGTCATTTTTGCAACTACCCCATCAGAGCTGCAGAGTATGATCCAGGAACTTGCTGACAAGAGTAAAGAAGTGGGATTAAAAATGAACTTTCAGAAGACAAAAGTGATGTTCAATGCTTTTACAAGAAATGAAGATTTATCGATTGATGGAGAAAAGCTGGAGATAACAGACACGTACGTTTATCTTGGACAGCAGATATCAAGTGAGGGTCACATTGATGAAGAAATTAATCGGCGTACAAAACTTGCCTGGAGAGCTTTTAGAAGAAACAGCATAATTTTCAAGAGCAATATGCCATTATGTCTTAAAAGAAAAGTGTTTGATCAATGCATCCTTCCAGTGCTTACGTATGGTGCAGAGACGTGGACCTTAACTAAAAGAGACATACAAAGGCTGCAGACAACTCAAAGAAGCATGGAAAGGTGCATGCTTGGTGTTACCAGGAGAGATAAGAAGAGGAACTCGTGGATCCGAAAAATGACAAGAGTGGAAGACATCATGATCAGAGTTAAATCACTGAAATGGCAATGGGCTGGACATACTGCCAGAAGAACAGACCATCGATGGACAGCCGAAATTTTAGATTGGATTCCAAGGGACAGGAAAAGACCCAGAAGAAGACCACATGGAAGATGGGTGGATGAAATTCGAAAGTATGCGGGAGTGACATGGAGGAGACTGGCACAAGACAGACCGTTGTGGAGGAAACTTGGGGAGACCTTCGTCCAGCAGTGGATTGATAATGGTTGACAATGATGATGATGATATATATATATATATATATATATAGAGAGAGAGAGAGAGAGAGAGAGAGAGAGAGAGAGAGAGAGAGAGAGAGAGAAGGTGTGTGTGTCATCATTTGGCTAACAGACTGCTGTGCAAATGTACAAGATTTTTGTTGCCCTAGCTGGATGAAAAGAACAAGCAGAATTTTTATATATTTCAAAGGAGCAGAGGTGCTTGCAAACTTCAAAGCAATGTTTATCTTGTAAGTATAATGATTGATTAATTTATTTTGTCTTTTCTTATATAATGTGCATTGCTTTTGTAAAAACACATGGCCATTCGTCCACATGAAAAAATACCCCGTCAAGTGCACGACTCTGCTCCTGACAGGCCCTTTTGAAATTTGGCAACTTTGTGTATGAGTGAAGTGGAGATGGGGAAGAAGTTTAGGGATTTTAAATGCTATTTAATAATTTTCGTTTTTTACATTGCATTTCCGAGTATTGTGCAGTTTATTATAAGTTGATACCGTTATTTAGAGGTGCTTATTTAACCCTCTGCTTCCTCCTTTTTTTTTTTTTTTCAGATTTTGTTTTGGGATATAGATGAGAGAAGATCTGTTTTCCAGCTTTCATCTCTTGGTGGTAGTGTGTATGATTTATCATTTTCACCAGTTGCTTTCGGTAAGTGTATTTTTTATAATGTAGCACCTCTTTAAAAAAAACTGAGTGTGACATTAAGTTTGTGTTTATTTTATGATTTCTTACGCAGTTTTTATTGCTTTCCTCAAAAATAAAATGTGCTGGACTTATCCTCCTTTTCAGGAAGTTTGGGACATTGCCTATTACAGTTTTCAAATCATCACATATGTGCAACACATTTGAAAAACATATACAAGTTCAGCCACAACTAAATAAATGTTTAAATTGAATAAGTTGTGGATGATATATGTCACACCAGGACAGAACTGTCATGTGCAGTGCTAGTTTTTGAGACAAAAAAGGGTTCAATCATTACTGTATGTACATCCTATAATTTAGTCGTAAAACTGATTCATTTTTGAAAGTCAAGTTTTCGTTTTTGAACTTTTCTGAATAAAAGTAGAATGTTTATCAATGAAAATTATTTTCTGTTCATTTATCCAGGGGTTGATTCAGATAGCATTTGATATTGTGGTGTGATATCTTCACAAAAATATTTTTAGCTTAAACAGTATCTTCATAATTAAATATTTTGAACTGTGATGGTGTCTTCACTTTCAGTAAAATTACATCTTAAAAAAATATTTTAGTGTGAGAGGCATCTTGAATATTGTTGTATTTAACTGTGCTTTCTTTCCTTCTTTTTTTTTTTTAATTTTGTCATCAACTGTTTTCAGTAAAATGGTCTCTGAAGAATGCATATAAATCACTGATTCATCACTAGCAGCAGCTAAGGCAAACCTTGCTCAAAGGAACCCCAGAGCATTATGGGAGTGTTTTTCCCCCGCATGCATTTTTCAGGGCTAACTCAGAAGTGGGGATGGGCGCGTAGGTGGATACTCATTCCCAAAACATTCACATGTCGGTAGTATCAGTCGAAATTTTCGATGTATCAGGAAAAACTTCGATGTTTTGATAAAGAGCCGAAGAATCTGCATCTTTCTCATCTGCAGTAGGTATGAGCACTTGAAAATCTTGCTGTCCTGGAGTGGGAATCGAACCCACACCTCTCGATTTCTGGTCAAGCATGGTAGTCATTACACTACCCAGGAGAAGGAAATCCCAAGCAGCTGAACTATACGTTCAGTTGTTTGGGATTTCCTTGTCGTGGGTAATGTAATGACTAGCATGCTCGGCCGGAAATCAAGAGGTGTGGGTTCGATTCCCACTCCAGGACAGCGAGATTTTTCAAGTTTTCTGAATGAAGTAAATACATGGAATAAAGTGAAAATATGCCAATAATCCGTGGAATATTCCTCTAGCCACGATTTGGTGATTGTGGATGTGTGTAGAGGCATAAAACCAGCATTTGATGCCTACCATGTATAAATGAAGAATTATTTCTTCAGAGAAATTTGTTTCTCAAATACTTGATGTATAGTTTACCTCGGTGTATTGGCTCCTGTAACATCAAGGACAAGAACTCGATTTTCGGCTACAAGACATCGTAGAAAATGGCGAAAAGATCGCTGATTCGCCACATAGAAAAGTGATATTCCCTTTCTCTTTATAAGAACACGAAAAAGATAAATTCATTTACTTCTTGCAGAAAAATTTCAAGTGAATTGCACTTTTGCAGTTTCAAACATCGGTCATGAAACCTCGATTTTTGGTGATGACACATCAAACAAAAACAGCGAAAAAATCACAAATTCATGACAATAAGAAGATTATGTTCCCTTCCTCTTTAGAAGAATGCAGCAAAGAGAAATTCATTTATTTCTTGTAGAAAATATTCTTTTGCAGTTTGATTCAAACATCGATTATTACTTGGAAAAACATAGATGCTCAAAAACACCAATATTTTTGCCCATCCCTACTCCAATTAATCTTTGCTGTACCGGCTGGGATTCCAGGAAACATATTTACAAATGAGGAAAAGGAGCATGATGGGGGTGGGTGGGGGTGTGTGTGTGTGTGTGGGGGGGTGCTGACCGGAAATCAAGAGGTGTGCTTTCTCAGGTTATGACATATGAGCAACTTTTTTTAAATGTTATTTTAGTTATTTCTTTTCCTCCAGCACTTAAAAATTTTGACCTTTGATGACTTTCGTGGTTTAACCCTTTAACAACCATGACCCAAAATTATTTTTTCACTCCAATTACCATAATGCCCGAAACTGTCTGTTGGGTCACTTCGTTGTTTAATGACAACAATAGTGACTGAGGGTAGCTCCTGCTGATCCCTCATAGGTCAAGAAAATTCGAGAAGGCGAGGGTAGGAAATCTGACTCGCTCTAGACAGGCGTTTGGGGCCCCTATGGCAGTTTTTATGTATGGGCTTTTTGGACGTTATGGTCATTAAAGGGTTAATGCAACTTGTAGGGTTATTATATTATTACTGTTATTATTTTCTGATATCTCAGCTGGAGCATAATCACAGAGTTGTATATGTATATATAAACTATCTGCATACACAATCATTGAAATAGAAAACATGCTGCAAAATCAGAAAGCGTGAACCACAACTAGCAATAGAATAAGAATAAATTAAAATAAATAAAAAAACTGAAAAATAGAACAATACTTACTGTCAGAATAATAATTATAGATGAATCAAAATTACTCTAAACACAAAAATAGGCAAATTTTGCAAAAATAGAGTAAATTTCACAAGAATGGGTATGATCTTAAAAAACCTGGATTGGCCCCTGATTTATCACATTGCCACTGTTCCCAGGACTAGAAAAACTGAAAATCCTTACTTTCTAGAAAAATTTGTAACCAGCCAGAACATGCAGGGCACATTTGCACTGTGTGTATGAGAGAGGGGTGTTAGAATTAAACCACATAATGATATATGCAGGCTGGATTACATTTCATAACTTTTTCTTTTAACTTCAAACCCACAAAAATGTAAAAGGTTACTTGCAAATTCATCTATTCAATGCTAGTATGATGATATTCTTCATCATGCTGCTGGTGTAGAGGGAGCAGGGAGCATGGTTTAACAAAAAAATAAAAAATCTCCATTTTTTATTGCATTTCAGTAAGGACACTGGTGCTGTTGAAATACCATTCTTCTGTTGGATGTGAAGGATTAAAAATTTTAAGTTGAACCCCCCCCCCCCCATTTATACTTTTCTGCTTTTGTGTTGTATTTGACATTTACAAGCCCATTCCAGAATTCAAATGCCCATGTTACAGCATTGGCATTTTTCTTGTGTTTTTTACTTCTTGACTTATCAAGTCAAATTATTGTATTCCATCATTTTGCAGATCTACTCAATGGACTCCTTGTCAATATAAATTTTAATTACAGACATGTTTATTGTGAGTTGCCATCCACATATACTCAATTGTTCTAAAGTAGGGTTGCTGTCTATTAGTTTGCATCGCTTCTGTTCTCTGTGCTGTGGTCAGGATCAAAAGCTCCCTTGTTGCCTGAAAAGCACCGGTCAAAAAAAAAATTTTTTTTTTCATTTTTGGAAGTCATAACTGCCTTTGAATACATCTATCATGACATCATTCCAATCAGTACAGTGTTTTCATTTGAAATGCAGCCCTAAAAAAGTCAGTTGTGCTTCATAATATTTATCACAATAAAATATGGAATATGGGAAATATGAGGGAAGTGCCTTCTGTTCTGTTGGCATTCATATATTTCACTACATTGGTTCCATAGAAAAATAAAATCAATCAATAGTTGAGATGTATATATTGTACTATTTCCAGCATCTTTCAACACAAATAAAAAAATTTTCCATGAAAAATAAATTTTTCCTATTTTTTTTCCGTTTTAATCTAATATATAAAGCCTACTTTTTCTCTGCACAGTGATCTATACTTAGTATTAGTTCAATGGTGAATTTTCAGTATGAAATAATTCCAGTCACTACCACTTTTTCAGGCATTGTCATGACTGTGATTGTTGTCACACTTTCCGAATCTGATATTAAAGCACAGCAATCTTCTATCTTTCTAAATATTGTATGTGCAATATTTGCATGAAAATGGCATCATAGTGACCTACCTCATAATGTAATGACTCATGTAAATATTAACAGTCAGTAACGTTCCCACTTACATAGAGGGAAAAAAGGTACATATATGTACATATAACAAAGAATAATACTTTCTGAAAATCATTTTTTTTTTTTGAGAAAGTTGATTTTTTATTTACTGGTTTTTAATGAGTTACTGCAGTGAATATAATCACAGTATCTTGCTATGCTAATTAAGATGTGAATGTTGCTGTAAAAATTATTTTTTGTAACCACATTTTATTTTCTTAGGGCGGCTTGGAATTGCTGTTGGTGATTCTAATGTTAGAGTTTGGACTGTGGCTTCGTCTACTACATGCCCTACCCAATGTTACTTTGTGGGAACAAGGAGCAGAGTGACAACCGTAAGTTTCTCAATTCTGTTGCGGTTTCTGTTAGTTGTTTTCATTTATAAAATTTAAATATTGAATGCTGCAGTTTTTCATTTGCTTGTTTTTTTACAACAATTTTTTTTATTTGCAGTATTGTTATTTCATGCCTACATGCCACTTTTTGTGAAAGAGTTGTCCTGAAGAATGCTCCTGGCTGGTTAAGTGGAAGGTGTAAAACTAGAAATAACTACAAAATATTACCATAATTTTTGGACTGAGTGCCACATCTGCTGAAGAATTGCACCCCAAAAATTTGTAATGCCTTAGTCATTGATATAAAGAACTTCGATAAGTAACATCATAACACATTTGAATCCCTATCAGAACCAACTTTATTTTTAAAGTCATTTCCACCTAGTTTCTTAGTCTTTCAAGTTACTTTCAGTAATTTAATAAGCTATTCTAAAAATGAAATGGATGGTGGCATTGAAAATCCCAAATGTTCCCTTTTTTATAATCTTATTTATTTATTTATTTTCTCTTAATGGTTATTTTTAGTGGGTTATATTGATTATGAATTCCAGTAGTAAATACGATTTTCACAGCATGAATCACTAGTGTTATTTTTAGTGGAAAAGACTGATTTGACCTATCAAAAATATATGAATGAAAATAAAGCGAGAAGTATTAAATAGCCATTTCTTACAGAAGAATGTTTGTGAAAATGTATAAATAAATGGATGAATGTAGCAGAAATGTTCTGGAAATAATAACAAAAAAAAACCAACAGTTTTTCTTTTAATTTTAAGTAGCTTTACTGCCTGTGTTAAAACCACAAATGCTATGTCTGGTAACAGGTTTTGCCCTGTTCACTAAATTTTCAAAAATGCTGCAGATTGTGGCATGACAGAAACACACTGGATTGCTGCTATAAATTCTTGTTATTTATATTTGGATCTTAAGTTACTGCTGAGCAGTGATGAAAGATATGTCTCCCAATGCCATCATGAATGACATGACAGAAATGTGTGGGATTGCTGTTATAAATTCTTGTTTATATTTGGATCTTAAGTTACTGCTGAGTAGGTATGAAAGATATGTCTCCCAATGCCATCCATCATGAATGGTTGTCAAGGTCGCCCCGGTGGCGCAGGGGTTTAAGGGATGGCCTCGATCATTCGTCCGAAATGGGTCTGGGTTCGAATCCTGGTGAAGCATGGATGTTGTATTTGTCTTACGGCACTGGCTCTCTCCCTTCCCTGGAGTCAGTGACCCTAAATTAGGGACGGGTGACTGCTTATAGCCCATTGAGTTGCTCATGGTGGTAGTTAAACCTCCAACCAAATAAAAAATGGTTGTCATGAAAGATATGTCTCCCAATGCCATCATGAATGACATGACAGAAATGGGTGGGATTGCTGTTATAAATTCTTGTTATTTATATTTGGATCTTAAGTTACGGCTGAGTAGGTATGACAGATATGTCTCCTAATGCCATCATGAATGGTTGTCATGAAAGATATGTCTTCCAATGCCATCATAAATGACTTGACAAAAATGTGTGGGATTGCTGCTATAAATTATTGTTATTTATATTTGGATCTTAAGTTACTGCTGAGTAGATCCCCAATGCCATCATGAATGGTTGTCACTGTCTTTGGCTTTTACCTCCCAAGTAGAGAGGGAAGAAAGGGAGAATCATCTGTGAGTCAGCAATGTTGTTTGTTAGTAGATAGTGAGTGAGGAAGCACTCATAAAAACATAGAGCAAAATTCGTCCTGCATCTCTGTGAGAGAGAAAAAAAAAAAAACTGTCAAGAGAGCAGAGGAACGCTTAAAAATCATGGCATACAAATAAAAGACGTATTCCGTTACAAGGTTCATGTGGCCACCTGGGAGCTGACTCTAGAGGGTTTAAATTTCTGCCAGCTGTTATTGTTAAATCTTCCTCATCATCATCATTGTCAACCATTATCAATCCACTGCTGGACGAAATTCTCCCCAAGTTTCCTCCACAACTGTCTGTCTTGAGCCACTCTCCTCCATGTTACTCTGGCATGTTTAGTTTTTGAATTTCATCCATCCATCTTCCATGTGGTATTCTGGGTCTTTTTCTGTCCTTTGGTATCAAGTCTAAAATTTTGGTTGTCCATCGGTGGTCCGTTCTTCTGGCAACGTGTCTAGCCCATTTCCATTTCAAGGGTTTTACTCTGATCATGATGTCTTCCACTCTTGCCATTTTCCTTATCCATGAGTTCCTCATCTTATTTTTCCTGGTTACACCAAGCCTGCATTTCTCCATGCTTCTTTCAGTTGTCTGCAGCCTTAGAATGTTTTTTTTTTAGTTGAGGTCCATGTTTCTGCTCCATATGTAAGAACTGGAGGGATGCATTGATTAAACTTTTTTCTTTTAAGACATAATGCAGGGATCGCATTCCTCCTAAAATTCCTAAAATTCCTAATATTTTGTGACCCTCCTTAAATTCCTAAAATTAGACCTAAAATTTGCTATTCATCCTAAAATTTTCGTAAGCTTATTTATTAAAAACACAACCGTTATTAACGCCAATAAATTTACCATTACGCAGGGTGCGCACGCGTGCTTGAAAACCTGGAAAGTCCTGGAAAATCATGATTAACGTTTTTTTCAAGGCCTGGAATATCCTGGAAAAACGGTGTTTTTTTAATGCCGTCTTGAAAAGCCTTGAAATTTGAAATTAGTGCTTTTATGCCCTTTTAGGAAATCGTGTTACTGTTACCCCTTCAGTTTTTAAAGTTCCTTTTCTCTGTTCTCAAAGAAACCACCGGCAGCGGTTTCCGATGTGCACCAAATCCTAATTTGGCTGGGGGAAAAAAAGAAAAACAAAAGGCACTACTTCCAGTGCAATAAAATTGGATGATTACTAGTAGGTCGAAGGGGAGCTTGATGTCCGTCCGACAATTGAGAACAGAAGGGGAAAGAAGAGGCATTTAGCATTTGCAGGGGGTCGCGTATGTACCAAGTCAGCTGGCATCCACCAGTGAGGAGTATGCCTGAACAACACATTCATCATCTTCTTGTTTATGTGCATGCCACCCTCCCTCCCCTCAAGAGACTTCCACTACTTATGATAAAAAATAAGAAAACTATCTTTGCGAATTTTTCACGAAAGTGGCTGAAATTTTTACATTCACTGTAATTGGATTACAGAAGCTCACTTCCAAAATTCCAGTTGAATCGGTTTAAAACTTTAAAAGTTAGCATTGGTAATTTTTATTATGGACAAGTATGTGTGCCTCTTTGGACAGAGTGAGCCTCCAGCAGAAAGGGTGTTACCATAGCAACAGTTGATTGACAGCTGGGAGCGCTGATCTGAAGCCCTTGGTTGGGAAGAAAGCAAACACCTGTTTATCACTTCCACAGCACTAAAGGACTAAGAGAATATTTTCAGAAATCCATTTTTCTGAATTTTGAAAATAACACAGTAAAATTTTTACAGTAGTTAAGATACATCACAATAAAGTTCTAGTGCAAATTTCGCCAAATTCCGTTAGGAACTTTAGCAGATGCAAAAAAAAAAAAAAAAACGTTGCATAATCGGATTGAAAAAAGAAACAGTAATTATAAATTACGGGAAAAGCAAGTGAATTATTTTTTTTAGATGCCATGGTTTATTTAAACAGAGTGATCCTTAAATTTTTTTCTGTGATGATATGGACTCTATTTGAATTACAAACACGTTTTTTATTCAGACGTCTGAGTTACTGTTTTAATAAAAAAATCATCTATAATTAAAAAGTTTTCAATGGATTTAAGCAATATTCAGCAGATAAACAAACGTATTTTAGTAAATTGCAACATCATGACGTAAATTTGGTAATTTAATTTTTGTCGAAAATTGGGGAGCATTTTTTTTTTTTACAGTTTCTATTACAGTTAAAGTGAAGGAGGAAGGATGCAACTTGGACAGTTCAGTGAGCTGCAGGTGGTGATTTATGGCGATGTGCCAAATCAAAAGAAGCCATTCCATCAGGTAATTCCAAAGGTTGTGTTGTGTGGACGCGTCCTCCTGCTGTTTGATCTTAATTGGAATGTTTTTGTGCATGGGGGGGGGTCGAGAGAAATATCCGTTTCAGCTTCTACAGCTTTCACGGCTCTTTTTTTTTTTTTCTTGGTAATAAATAAAAATCATAGTTGCTGCATTCACCATTGATCCATGTTTGCATTTCTTGAATATAAACAGCAGACAATCAGAAACATAGTGTTGGGCGGGTCTTGATGATCTTCATTTTGCATATGCTGAATTCAGTTCTGTGGGAATAAGGAATGACTTATACTGTGAATATATACAAAACTACATATTTTTGAGCTGAAAAAATAGGTCTACTTGTACACAGTAGCTAAAGTGTGAACTCAGATGAAGACAATCAGACATACGGACGTCTGATTCCATAAAAAAAAATCAACATAGTTTTTTTATTTACACTACAGGTAAAAAGCAAAAACATGTTTTCAAACGTTATAAAGGAAAACGGATTTTTGAAACGCATGACTTGATGATCTTAATTTCTGAAAGTTTCTTTTTTCCACATCCTTTTTTTTTTTTTCAATTACAATACACTGTAATAGGATACTGTGTGTTATATCACTTAGAGATATGACAGATTTTTCGGTTGCTGATATCCGCGATCGTAAGCGGTAGTTGCATTGCGATTGTTGATGATGACAAGATAAATACTGGAGTGATGTAAAATGTTGCATAAACTAAAAAAAATAAAAAATAAAGCCCCCCCCCACCCCGAACTTTTATGCGGTCATCATAGCTGATCAACCATTTCATTCCATGAACATCAGCACATTTCAATCATTTGAACATTGGGGGTATCTGAAGGAATTCAGCCGTGCTTTGTCGCTCTAGCGCAACGAAAACATGCTAATTTTGGATAGTTCTATTCCCTTCCCCTCTACCATCCCTAATAATTGAGAGTGCATACATTGAGAGTGTTTCAAATATTCTATTTATGAGCTAGTTTTCGCGCTGTGTGTTATGCTTTTATTTTCGAAGAAAGAGAGGGAAAATAAGGAAAAAGCAGCTAGAGAAAAAAGAAAAGCTGAGTTTGATGACAAAATAAAAGAAAATGATGCAGAAATAAATAGGCTTAAAAAAGATAAAGAAGCCTCCCTAGCAGTAATTCAAGAGGGAACAGAAAGAATGAGAAAAGCTGTAGAAAAACAAAATACTGTTGAAATAGCAGTTGCCTCTAACTTGATCATACAAGGTTCAGCTGAAATAAAGAAAACTGAAAGTAAATTAGTTGTGGTGGAAGCAGAAAAAGATAGGCTAATCAGGAAAAGGTTAAAACAATAATATGAAAAAAGTTATTCAGTGAACAATTGTACATAGTTCTTGGTTTTCAATTACCTTTTTAGGATATTATAGTTTAATGTGAAACCTGAAAACTTTACTGTGAAAATCGTGAATTGCTTCTGGTTCAACAGCATATTAATGTTCAAAGTGAAACTTGAATGTGGTAAATATACTTGAATATGATAATAACACGTGAAAAGATAAGAACTGAACATTAGAAGTAAATCATACTTAAACTTTAGACATTAGACGTTATGCAAAAAATTTGGGTGTGAACTTCTACCATATATACTAATGGACTGCGCATTGGCAATAGCTGCATCAAAGCCGCCATGGCTCAAACATTGGGCACGTGATCATCAGACTGAAATTTCGTGTAAAAATGCTGTTATGATTACTAATTTATGCTGCAGAACTTCAGTGTTTTCGGTGTATTATGTGAATGCACCTCATATATAATGAAAACTCTTCAGGTAAGTTTACTTATGAGCTATATACATGCATAATCGTGTTGTTTACATTTTGTGATTTATAATGTGATGAACATTTGCGAAGAATTTGGAACATGCATTCCATTTTTTTTTCTTAAGTTACTATATTTTTATATCAATAGCTGCAAGTTTCTGGTTAAGTAATTGAACTTTATTGACTTAGGTATTTAATTCGTTTCTTACCCATGAAAAATCATAGAACTTTCTTTACTATATCGCTTCAGAGCAACCATAAGCACAGCAGGTGTAACCCATCTTTTTGACTGTTGTCATGTGATTTTATGTTGGAGCCAGAAATTTTGATGTCATGCGCAGTCTATCAGTATATATGGTTGAAGGGTGTGAAGCAAACTCTTTACAATGCATACAAAGTTGTTTTACTAGATGTATACAAATATACATCTAGTTTTTATTGAAATACACTCCTAAAATTTTCCTAAAATTTTTCTAAAAATTCCTAAAATTCCTAAAATTCTTACCTAAAATTTTCCAGAAGTATGCTATGATCCCTGCATAATGGCATATTGCTCTTGAAAATTGTACTGTTTCTTCCAAAAGTTCTCTAGCCAAGTTTTATACCCTGACTAATTTCCTCATCAATGTGACCTTTGCTTGATATCTGTTGTCCAAGGTAAAATGTAGGTATTGGTTACCTCGAGCTATTCCCCATTAATTGATAAACCTTCATTTCTTTGTAAAAGCATTGTGCATCAGTTTTGTCTTCTGAAAGTTCATTTTTAATCCCACTTCTTTGCTCTTGTCAACAAAGTTCCTGAATCATATTCTCATTGTCTACCATCATCAATCCATTGCTGGATGAAGAGGTAGTTGCAAAAATGATTACATCATCTGCAAAATGAAAGTAAGTTAAATAATATCTATTAATCTTTATCCTCTTGTTTTACTAGTGCAGTAATTAAAAGACACTTTGCAATGTGGCATTGAAGAGTTTGGGAGATCTGGTTATTGTTAAATAGGGACACTTTTTTAAATTAAATATTTTGTAAACAGTAATTAACAAACATTATGAGTAGCATTAATAAAATATTATTAATGCATTCAAGGTCTGGCAATGTGTTTTTTTTTTTCATTAATATTAAATTTCATGACCTAACAATGCTGAGAACAGTTTTTTAAGGAAAGTGCAAAAGGCAAGTCATTAGAAAAAAACAAAACAAAAACAACAGCAGTAATGGATCTTCCTCTCATTCTCAATAACCTTGCAGCGATAAATATATAGTTTAAAAAGACTGGCGGAAATTCATGGCTGTTTATTGTGGAAGTGATATCATACACAAGCTTACAATTTCTGTTTGCTGATCAGGTGTTCAGGAAAAAGCAAGCTCCACGTTGGCATGAGAGATGTAGGGCGGTCAAATCTCACTTTTTTTTTTTTATACCATAAGAACCACAGCTCTTAGCCCAAAAAGTATGGTGTCTTTATTCTATTTGTGCTAGAAAGAGTGCTTCTACTCTGCTTTTTTGTGTTGTGGTAAATTATTGGATTAATACACCCATTATATCTAAAGTTTTGCATGCAGTTTCTTTCCAGTTGGAGTAAAAGTAACTGTCCTTATGCGATCTGATTTACTTTAACATTTACTTTGGTTAATTTGGTGTGTTTTCACACTATTCAAATTGATAAATAATGCATTGTGCTCTAAAAAAATCATGATTCTGGCATCTAAGTTTGTGTGTGTGTGTGGAAGGGGGGTATTTTTTTATTATATAACTTTTTTCTGTTGGCAGTGTCTCACAATCTAAGTGAATGTTTAGTAAAGTGAGGAATCTGAAATTGTCAATAGAAGTCCCACTCTTGTTTTAAATGGTTACTTGTAAACATTTCGTAACAAAGGTGGACATTCATGAACATCTGGGTTGAGATTGCATGAGAAAATAAAAATGTTTACATCTGATTTATATATTTATTTAGATGAAATTTTCATTTCATGACCTTGTGCAACATATACATGCACCTTTTTTCTTTATTTCAAATAGTACATAAAATGAATTCTGCTTCCTCGTGTGGGACTTAATCATCTTTGTTTGTGAACAGGTGTTTCCCCTTCCCTGCACTAAAGTCATTTCCATCAAGATACTTCTGTTTTGTTAGTTTGGAAACATCGGTTATTATGAAGTCTTCAATTTCATTGTAACATAACAGGAAAATTACTGAAATATGAGCTTAAATTATTCCTTGGCAGCCTTTATGTCTCGTATTTTCGTGAACATTTCAGAAAAAAAAAAATAAAGGTGAACCTTTAATCTGTCTTATCCTGTCCTGTCTTTCCTGTTTATTTGCCAGAGGAACAACAAAATACTGTATAATTATCATGATTTCCCTTATTTCATCTCTTTAATCTATTCCTACATATCTTTTCTGTACATATCATTTGTCACAGGAACAACAAAATGGTGTGTTAATTATTAATTTCCACCTTTTCGTTTCATGAATCCATCCTTACATGTTGCTTCTGTCTGTGCCTTTTGCGAGAGGAACAACAAAAAGGTATGTAATTATTGGGTTGGTGCGAATGAAATGTCTGGCAAAGGACCAGCACTTGTGGATGGCGAGAACGGAAAAGTAGGGCAACTTACCTAGGCAAAATGTGGCTGGGACCCAAAGAAGTCATCAACTGCACATTGAAGCTTGTCTGTCGTGAACCGTTCCCTGGACAGGAAATGATCCAGGCGACGAAACAGATGATAGTCTGTCGGAGACAAGTCCGGGGAATAGGCAAGGTGAAGCAGTGCTTCATAGCCCTGGCACTTAGTGTAAGCATCATTTGTTGTACGACATGAGGGCGGGCGTTGTCCTAGAGCAGAAGAACACCATAACTGTTGACCACAGCCATCTGTTTTTGCAGCAATTTCCAGTGCATCTGGTGTAATTCAGCACAATAATGCTCTGCAGTGATGGTTTGGCCTCTTGCCAAGAAACTCCGATGAATTATCTTGGCTGTGGACCACCAGACAAGGAGCATCATCTTGGTGTGTAGGAGTGGCTTAGGATTTCGTCCAGCAGGCTGTGCCTTGCTTAACCATTGTGCAGATCGTTTCTGATTGTTATAAAGGACCCACTTCTCGTTGCAGGTGACAATTCAATGCAGTAGAGCTTCCTGTTTATTCCTGACAAGCAGTGATATGCAGACAAATGCCTACTCTTGTTGGCAGTTGTCAACTTGTGCGGCAGCCACATGTCAAGCTTTTTGACCCTACCCAGCACAGCCAAACAACTGTCGTGTGGTGGAAACCTACCTCTGCCACTATCTCACGACACTTTTTAGGGTGAAAAAACCATGAGGAATAATCACTCACCATAAATATCATGGTAACCTCCAATGGACCAAACACTTCCAACACGTCAATTCATCGTGATGTAACTGGGCTTCCACAGGTTTACAGACCTCTTGCTTACGCTTCTTATTTTCGGGTGTGAAACATCGTTTTTTTTTTCCTTTGCCTTATAGTATGTTACTATAATGCTTGTCAATTCGATAAAAATCATACATACAACTCATTCATACAATTCAAGTAAAAACTATGTACATAAACCTTACATTCACAGGTGATTAAACCTTAGTCAATTCTAATTATGGAACTCCTCCTTCTGTTTCACAACCTCTGCTACTCCCACTGCAATTGTCACACCCATTCAGCCCCGCACATCCAATCCTCTAGTACTTTCGACAGATCCCTGTCATCTTCAGGAGGCAGGTGTGTCTCATCCGCCCACCGAGTAGCAGAGGTTGTGAAACAGAAGGAGGAGTTCCATAATTAGAATTGACTAAGGTTTAATCACCTGTGAATGTAAGGTTTATGTACATAGTTTTTACTTGAATTGTATGAATGAGTTGTATGTATGATTTTTATCGAATTGACAAGCATTATAGTAACATACTATAAGGCAAAGGAAAAAAAACGATGTTTCACACCCGAAAATAAGAAGCGTAAGCAAGAGGTCTGTAAACCTGTGGAAGCCCAGTTACATCACGATGAATTGACGTGTTGGAAGTGTTTGGTCCATTGGAGGTTACCATGATATTTATGGTGAGTGATTATTCCTCATGGTTTTTTCATTTATGAATTGCACGTAAACTATGCGCACTTTGCAAGAAGTTAATACCTTAAAAGTGCAAATATAATAACTTTTTTAGGGGTCCGCTTCAACCACACATAACAGAACATCGTCAGAAACAGCAGCAGGTCAATGACCATGTGCTTTGTTTTGCAGGTCTGTATCTCCACTTCAAAATTTCACAAACCATCACCGAATGGTAGGTTCGTTGGCTGTATTCTCCCCAAACGCCTTGTTAACATTTTGAGCAGCAATTCCTGCAGAATGGCCCAGTTTAAATTCATACAGGAAGATGACTCTTAAATCCGGCATCTGCACGTTTCCTTTTCAAGCCATGTTACGTCCAAACAAACTACGCCTGAACCTTGTTCTTCACACATGTGCTAGCTATTTATAGTAACTGTGACGTAATACCTGCAACACTTGTGGGTGATTCCATTCAGCTGTGGTGGGGGGCCTGTCTCCACTGCTCGTTCGCGCGGGACATTTAATTTGCACCAACCCAATACCATGATTTTCGTCTCTTGAACCCATCCCTACATGTCTCTCCTGTCTGTGTCCTTTGCCAAAGAAACAAAATGGTGTATAATTATCACAATTCCTATGTTTTAATCTCTTTAATCTTAAGTTGGTCAGATAGGTGGACAATACAGTGCATTCAGTGGAAGTTTTAGTCAGATGTTTGGAATTCTGTAACATCAAGAGCAGTGTTGCCACCTGTTGGAAATAATTTAAAGAAAACATAAATGCTTCATTATCTTTCACTTGTACACTAATGAGACACAGCTATAATAACACATTACTTCTATTAAAAAGTATCAGCAGTAATTGTTTTTTACTTGTCTACATATTTTGCCTCTGCAAAAATGCAAAATAATGTGTTTTTAGTTTTAGTATGACCTTTGTACCTTGGTCTCCTTCCCTCCTCACAAAACCAAGATCTGTAGCTATGTATAGACAAAATACAGGAGCAGTCCATTTATAAGTTCTTATGTGTAACTTGCAAGCACACTGACACTGCCATCACAAAACCAGAAGAAACCATATGAAAACATTTATTGAACTATCTCTCTATTATAAAAAAGTAACCGCCGCTGTTATAGAAATTTTGCGACACTCTTTCTTTTCTAACTCGCAGCGCAAAACGTATTGAACACAAAAATATGAAATTTACATCGTTTGTAGAGAATTGTTTGGAGAACACACTGAAATAAACTGTTTCTCGATTCTAGCGATACTTCAAGAGCTATTGTATTTCAAAGTTAAGGTAAACAAAAAAGTGCTATCAGGTAGCGTTCCGAACACACTAACAGCAACAGAACCACGAAACTTTGTAGGCATGTAGTGCCATAACCGAATTTTGCACCTCGTCGCCCTTTTTTTTAAATTTCGATTTAGTTTACGAGAAATTAAATTTCTAAATTTCACAAAATTCTGTATTTTGCGATGAGATCCATTTAAAAAACAGATATAGGGCAAACTATAAATCATAACGCATTGCAATTTTTACAGCATAAACTTACAACTGTTGTCCCTTTTTTTACAAAAAAAAAAAAAAAAAAAAAAAAATAATTAGGAAAAAGTAATTTTCTGATTTTTAAGCATTTTTTAAAGATGCAAAGGAAAGAAACGAACGGCTTGTCTGTCTTCATGATAACCACAGAGGAACTTTCTGGTCCCATGACCTGCTGCCATGATGACGCATAGAATTTGTTATGCATATGTTTTGTTGGTAAAGCTATCTCAATTGTTTAAGGTGGACGTCAAGGGATTTTGCTTCCTATACTTCCAATGGAAAAACTTCTGTACACATTTTCTTCACAATTAATGCGTTCCCATGGATGAAAATTTGAGCATCGATTAAAATGGCTTCATTTTATAACTTGGAATACTTAATATTTTCCAAAACATAACCATAATTATGCAATCCAACATTTGTTTATCTACTGACGTCATCAAAGTATGCCATCTTTTTTCTGGGCAATTAATGTGTTCCCAAGGATGAAAATTTGAACATAAATTAAAATAGCTTCATTTTACAGCTTGGAATACTTAATATTTTCTAAAACATAACTATAATTATGTAATCTAACATTTGTTTGTCTACTGACGTCATCAATGTACGGGTCGCACCATCTTTTTTCTGGTTCCAACACCACCAAAGGAAAAGTTATTGATTTTTTATATCATCATCATCATCGTCAACCATTATCAATCCACTGCTGGACGAAGCTCTCCCCAAGTTTCCTCCACAACGGTCTGTCTTGTGCCAGTCTCCTCCATGTCACCCCTGCATACTTTCGAATTTCATCCACCCATCTCCTATGTGGTCTTCTTCTGGGTCTTTTCCTGTCCCTTGGAATCCAATCTAAAATTTCGGCTGTCCATCGATGATCTGTCCTTCTGGCAGTATGTCCAGCCCATTGCCATTTCAGGGATTTAACTCTGATCATGATGTCTTCCACTCTTGTCATTTTTCGGATCCACGAGTTCCTCTTCTTATCTCTCCTGGTTACACCAAGCATGCACCTCTCCATGCTGTTTTGAGTTGTCTGCAGCCTTTGTATGTCTCTTTTAGTTAAGGTCCACGTCTCTGCACCATACGTAAGCACTGGAAGGATGCATTGATCAAACACTTTTCTTTTAAGACATAATGGCATATTGCTCTTGAAAATTATGCTGTTTCTTCCAAAAGCTCTCCAGGCAAGTTTTGTACGCCCGATTAATTTCTTCATCAATGTGACCCTCACTTGATATCTGCTGTCCAAGATAAACGTACGTGTCTGTTATCTCCAGCTTTTCTCCATCAATCGATAAATCTTCATTTCTTGTAAAAGCATTGAACATCACTTTTGTCTTCTGAAAGTTCATTTTTAATCCCACTTCTTTACTCTTGTCAGCAAGTTCCTGGATCATACTCTGCAGCTCTGATGGGGTAGTTGCAAAAATGACTACGCCATCAGCAAAACGAAGGTGGGTTAGACAATCTCCATTAATCTTTATCCCTTTGTTTTCCCAGCTCAGCGACTGAAAAACACCCTCCAATGTGGCATTAAATAGCTTCGGAGATATGGTGTCACCTTATCTCACTCCCTTTCCAATTTTTACGTGTGTTGTATTTTCAAACAGCCTAATCTTTGCACTTGCATTTTCATAGATGTTATTAATAATATTAATGTATGCATCTTCAATACCGCAGGTTTTCAGAGCCATTGTAACTGCTGATGGTTTCACCGAATCAAAGGCTTTTTCATAATCGATAAAAGCCATGCACAATGGAAGTTCATATTCCCTCGCTCTTTCAATTAGTTCTCTCAGCACGTGGATATGATCTATTGTGCTGTAGCCACTCCTGAATCCAGCTTGTTCTCTCGGTTGAGCCATGTCTATTGCTACCTTCAAGCGGTGTGAAAGAACTTTAGTGAAGATTTTATAAACTACTGATAGGAGGCTGATAGGTCTGTAGTTTCCGAGATCCTCAATGTCACCTTTCTTATGTAGCAGGATCATTGTAGCGGTGTTCCAATCCTCAGGAATCTTTCCTTCATTAAGGCATCGAGTGAAAATTTGGGCGAGTACTGTTTCGATTTCTCCACTTGCTTCTTGTATGATGTCTACAGTAATTCCATCTTCTCCTGGAGCTTTTCCTCGCTTCATGTTCTTGATTGCATGTGCAACTTCTGCTGGAAGGACTGGGGAACTCTGGTACTGGTATCTTTCATGATGTCTGGAGTGCATATATCATCCCTTTCATATAATTTGGAGTAGAAATCTTTCACTCTTGTCAAAATTTCGCCTCTATTTCTTGTTACAGAACCATCTTCTTTTCTCAGTGCCATAATCTGTTTTCTTCCCTTACTGAGATGTCCCTTTGCTATCTTTAGGCTTTGGTTGTTTTCAATTGCTTTCCTCACTAGTTCACAGTTGAATTTCCTTACGTCTTCAGTGATACTTTTTCTTACTGTCTTGCATAGCTCTATATATTCCACTTTGGAAGTCACATCTTCTTTAGTTGTCCTCATCTCTCTTCTTTTTTGCATCAACATTTTGGTTTTTCCTGATAATTTGTTCACATGCAACATGTTCTTAGACCCAGCTAATTTTGTTGCTGTTTCCATAAGAGCTTTGGTTACTTTTCTGTTAACTTCAGAGATGTCCACTTCTTCCGATGTTAGGCCTTCTAAAGCAGAGAACCTGTTCTTCAGTTCTAACTTGAAGGTATTATGGTGTTTTTTAAGGTTGGTTATGTCAATAGATTTTGTTTGTCTTATGAGCTTGCCACGTTCAAGTTTAGTGTTGAGGTGCATCTTACATCTCACCAATCTATGGTCACTACCTGTGTTGAACTTGTTTAGCACACTGCAGTCTTCTATGACAGATTTTTTGTTACACATAATAAAATCAATTTCACTTGTCGTCCCATTTGGATGTCTCCATGTCCATTTCCTGTGTGGCTTTTTCTTGAAGAAGGAGTTCAAGATGAAAAACCCTTCTGCCTCTGCAAACTCAACGAGAGTATTTCCACGCTGGTTTCTGTTGCCATGACCGAATTTACCTACTGAAGTTTCATTCTGTTGCCGTTGCCCTATTTTTGCATTGAAATCTCCCATAATTATTTTCAAGTGCTGCTTACCTTTATTATTTAGATGACAAATTTCCTCATAAAATTCTTCAATTTCTTCTTCAGGATGACTTGTGGTGGGTGCATAAGTTTGAATAATCTGAGCCTGGTATCTTTTCGAGAGTTGGATAACAAGTCGTGCAGCTCTGTCAGAGGAACTTTCAACTTCTACAACTTTATCCTTCAGTTTCTTGTTTATTATAAATCCAACACCACTAGTTCTGCCAGTATCTGTCCCACGATAGTAGAAGAGATGTCCACTTTTCAGTTCGATGAGATCTTCTCCTTTTCTCCTTACCTCACTTAGCCCCACGATGTCCCACTTGATCCTTTGTAGTTCCTCTTCCAATTCAAGAAGCCTTGAATCAGAAGATAGGAGTGTCCATTGTAAGTAGCCAAGGTCAGCATCAGATGGCAGCCTAGTCCGGTCCTCCGGGGATTCTTAGCACCCTCTGCCTTCATGTCGCACTGGCCACTGCCTTGGCCAGGTACATTCCAGCTGCCGGAGACTGAGGGCCAAGATTTAAGTTGTGGAATCATTTTGGAGGGGTTTGGCCATAACTCACCACGCTGGCCAAGCGGGTTGGTGAGTGTGGGATAGAATTTCCTCTGATCCCGATGGTATAGTTATACCGCTATGGGCGGTCGTCAGAGCCCCTTTAGTGGGAACAGGATGCACCACGAGAAGGCGGGGTTGACATTTGTCAAGGAGAGGCTGTGATGTTACGCATCACCTGACCTTACATCCCATTTTTTATATAATTATGGTTATGTTTTAAAAAATATTAAGTATTCCAAGTTATAATATGAAATTATTTTAATCGATGTTCAAATTTTCATCCTTGGGAACACAATAATTGTAAAGGAAATGTGCAGAAAAGTTTTTCCATTGGAAGTATAGGAAGCAAAATTACTTGACGTCCACCTTAACGTTTTAGCATAACGGTTTCCGGAAATGCTTTTGGATCGCTTTTGTTTACCTTAGTGGTAAATTTAGTGAGTGCTATATGTTCAAATGACAAAATTCCGACCTTCCAAAATTTAACTACAGTAAAAAAAGCTCTGAATTTTCGGAACAACAAGCATTATTTGCTTAGACATGCAATAAAAATTGAAATTTATATGAATTTTCCAGTTTTTATTTCATGTGATATACTTGGAGATCGGGCTGCAGGGCGCTACTCTGGAAACAAGCATAGCAAGCCTAGAGGCGCAGCCCCTAGTTAAAAAAAAAAAAAAGAAAAAGTGTATTTATTTCATTATACTGTTTACCATCAGTGTTGTGTTGTTTATTCAATTGTTATTATTCAGAGGGACTTAAAAATTTTGTATTAATCAACATCTTTTATTGTGCATTTGCAGTTAGCTTGGCATCCTGAAAAAGAAAACATTATAGCATTTGGAACAGATGATGGCAGAGTTGGATTCATTGACACCAGCTCGAGAAAGTAGGTTCTTTTAATATTCATACATCTTTATACCTACTCCAACGATGAATTAAGTTTATTGATCAGTAAAAAGTTGCAGTTGGTAAATGCAACTACCATATTTTTCAGCTTGTAAATTGAAATGGAGTATAAGTTAAATGGGTTAAATATCTCAATTTCTTTATCTTCATTCATAGATAAGTTGATCCTGAGTATCAAATGAGGCTGAAACAAATGCAGCTAGTGTTCCAAAATTCTGTAATTATATTTTTAATGTTTCAGTAAATAATAAAAAGGAAGAGAAAACAAGGTGACTTCATTTTTTTCCAGAAGAAAGTTAAATTTTGTAAATTTATTTATTTTTTCTTACAAACTGACACTGCCATAGTCCTTCCCTCTGACCGAACAGTTGGACAAACTGTCGCGCAAAGGTGAAAAAGAAAAGCAAGGTCACACAAGTGTACCAAATCAGAGTGATGCTTACAATGCGAGTTCTGGTTCTCTGCTTTTTCACAGAGTCCAGTTGAAATCACAAACCAAAAGAGCTTTTGATTCCAATCGGAAACATGAAATAAATTAATATTAGCAAATGGAAGCAATACTTGATTTTTAATTCTATTGGAAGATACAAGTTGAGGAATTGGCAGATTGAAAAAAAGACTGCTTTTGCTAGCAGCTGGTAATCACTATTCTTAAAGCGCATGCACCTCCAGCTGTTGACGCAATTGTCACCAGCCAATCAGCTGCATGGCAGCAACATGTTTCAGAGGTTTAATAATCAATTTGAGATAAGTGAGATGCACTCATTGTAGTTCTGGCAGCTTTGCTTAACCGGACGTAAATGTCAACCACAGGGTCTTGAGGGATTGTGAGGGGGATGCAATTAACATACCACAGCCAACTGCCACTCCAAATTGACCACAGAGATTTTAATGTTTCTTTTGAATGGAAATATCCATTTCAGCAACTTTTAAACAAGTTCTTAGTAAATGGAATATTACATTTTGTACACTTTCAGAAAGGTTTCTTAAGAATGTAATATTGCCTTCAGGGTGCTTGGCTTGGATCACAATCAAATTTAAGACAACTCTTTTTTTTTTTTTTCATTGAGAACTTTCAGTAGATAAGTTGATGGGGTGTATAAGTTGAGGCCCAGACTTCTGAAGAAAACAGTATCATCTTATACGCTGAAAAATATGGTAATTTAACATACTTACAAGTAAATTAAAGCAAGCAAAAATGAGTGTATCCTGGTACACTGATTTTATTAATACAGTAAAACCCTTTTAACAAACACTCCTGAATAGTGGACATTTCTCATTTAGCAAACACTTTTGTGATCCCCAGTCCCAAAGTTTGTACAGTTCTGTATATTTTTCTCCAAATAGTAAACCTTCCAAATATTAGACATTGATCTTGTTCATAAAAAAGTTTAAAATGAAATTGTTCAAGGGAAAAAAATCTGCAAATTTTTATTGCTGAGATTTTCTTTGGACCAAAACAGGGTGATTTTTGTTCTTGAGATATCCATTACAAATCTACTGGTCTTGTTACCAACACCAGCAAGCTACTCCCAATCTGATCCAAAGTTCATTTTGTGAGTCAGTATTTCCCCCTTATTTGGAGAGCTCTAGCACAAGACTTTAAACATGAAAGGTAAATGTAGCCGATCACCTGTTTCTAAAAGTGAATCTGTTCACTGTCTGGTTTTGCTGTTAAGTGTCACTGTTCTTTTGGTTTCACTGGGATTTTGTGCTTGTGTTGCTTGTAGCAAATGTACAAAATTTTTGATAGGATAATTTGTTGGTTTCAAAGATGGTGACAAAAGAAAATTGTTTTAATGTTGAAAAAAAAATCAAAATTTAAAATGTATCTAAAAAACAAAATTTGAGTGTGCTGATTATTGCCAAACACTTCATAATAGGCAAAAGGCAAATAAGTTAAAATGATTTGAGGAAGCATCTGATGTAATTGTAGAATACATGTGCCACATCAAGGATTTTTAAGACACTGGAGATGGAAGAGTTACAAAAGTTTTTTTTTTTTTTGTAAATGAAGGGGATTTGGAGCACTACTGAAGAATTTGAAAATACATATTGAAACACTGATTATGAATCTATATATGTAAAATTTAATGTTTGTTTGTATGTCCACTATACAAATCTAGAGTTTTCAATTTAGGACCACCAACTTTGGTACACTATCTCATGGTACCCTAAATTAGACTGTAGATGGTTTTTGGAAGGGGTCGGAGCCCAAGGTCAAGGGGGCCCCCATACGAAATTTCCGTGAAATCTACAGTTTTCAATTTAGAACCTCCAAATTTGTTATACTATCTCATGGTACTCTAACTTAGTTCGTAGATGGTTGGAGCCCGGGGTCAAGCCCCCCCCCATACAAATTTTTGTAAAATCTGCAGTTTTCAATTTAGAACCACCAAATTTGGTATACTATCTCATGGTACTCTAACTTAGATCGTAGATGGTTTTTGGAGGGGGTTGGTTGGAGCCCGGGGTCAAGCCCCCCCCCCCCATACAAATTTTTGTAAAATCTGCAGTTTTCAATTTAGAACCACCAAATTTGGTATACTATCTCAGGGATCGCATTCGTCCTAAAATTCCTAAAATTCCTAATATTTTGTGACCCTCCTTAAATTCCTAAAATTAGACCTAAAATTTGCTATTCATCCTAAAATTTTCGTAAGCTTATTTTTATTAAAAACAACCGTTATTAACGCCAATAAATTTACCATTACGGTAAGGTAAAAAGACCTGTTATTGTAGAAACACAGCCTATATGCTGTGCTGCTGAAGGAGGGAAAAATGACGCCATCGAGATGCACTTGCTTCGGGGCGGGCGTTCCATTTTTTTGCCTTCGAACAGTTTTCGAGAGTAACAAGAGATCTAAGGGAAAAGGGGAGGGGTCATTTTCACCCCTGGTTTGCGCTTTGCAGACGAACTCCGTGGCACGCAGAAGATCGTACTTTATTTTTGTACATGCCTTGTGGAACCTCCTCTTTCTGCTGATGTTTTGTTATTGTAAACCGCAGGTGGGTGGAAGCAAAGAGGAAACATGTGGTCTTTTTCCGTAACCTCCGGTAATGACGATGGGATGGTAGCTGAGTTATCTTGGCAGGCAGTAGAGCACGTGATCATTGACCTTCGATCATGCGTCGGCGACAGCGACCTTCGATGCGCAATATATCTCGGCTCCGACTCGCTTTGACTGAACTTGCGTGAGATGCGTATGATAGTTTCTGGTTTTACGTCTTTTATGGTGTTCTCTGTGCAGGTTCAGTTCTCTAGTGGTGACCTGCTTTTTTTTTTTTTTTTTTTTTTTCATATCTTCTGACATCCTCGCAGCCAAATTTCGGGAAGTTGTCTGGTTTTGCAATATTGGAACGTGTTTTTGTACTTCCCTTTCATTTTCTGGTTAGTAATACAAGTGTTTAAGATGCCTAAATCCAAAACGAAATTTCAAGATGCGTGGCTCGCCAAAGAATTGGGCGGAGTGAAGTTGAAAGAATGGTGTTCTGCAACTGAAACAATATTTTCTGCTAAGTGTATATTGTGTTCAGAAATTTTCAATATTTCTAATAGTGGCTTTTCACAAGTAAAAGCGCATCATAAAAGGAAAAAAAAGTTCCCATAACAAGAAATTCCCATAACAATAAATTTGTTAAATAGTGTTCGTGATTCACATAAATTTTATAAAGAGTATGTTGATAAGCTGAAGGAAGAACAATCAAAAAAGGTAAAAGAAAGGAAGCAGAAAGAGAGGGAAAATAAGGAAAAGCAGCTAGAGAAAAAAAGAAAAGCTGAGTTTGATGACAAAATAAAAGAAAATGATGCAGAAATAAATAGGCTTAAAAAGATAAAGAAGCCTCCCTAGCAGTAATTCAAGAGGGAACAGAAAGAATGCGAAAAGCTGTAGAAAAACAAAATACTGTTGAAATAGCAGTTGCCTCTAACTTGATCATACAAGGTTCAGCTGAAATAAAGAAAACAAAGTAAATTAGTTGTGGTGGAAGCAGAAAAAGATAGGCGTATCAGGAAAAGGTTAAAACAATAATATGAAAAAAGTAATTCAGTGAACAATTGTACATAGTTCTTGGTTTTCAATTACCTTTTAGGATATTATAATTTAATGTGAAACCTGAAAACTTTCTGTGAAAATCGTGAATTGCTTCTGGTTAAACAGCATATTAATGTTCAAAGTGAAACTTGAATGTGGTAAATATACTTGAATATGATAATAACACGTGAAAAGATAAGAACTGAACATTAGAAGTAAATCATACTTAAACTTTAGACATTAGACGTTATGCAAAAAATTTGGGTGTGAACTTCGACCATATATACTAATGGACTGCGCATTGGCAATAGCTGCATCAAAGCCGCCATGGCTCAAACATTGGGCACGTCATCATCAGACTCCAAATTTCGTGTAAAAATGCTGTTATGATTACTAATTTACATTGCAGAACTTCAGTGTTTTCGGTGTATTATGTGAATGCGCCTCATATATAATGAAAACTCTTCAGGTAAGTTTTACTTATGAGCTATATACATGCATGAACGGGTTGTTTACATTTTGTGATTTATAATGTGATGAACATTTGCGAAGAATTTGGAACATGCATTCCATTTTTTTTTCTTAAGTTACTGTATTTTTATATCAATAGCTGCAAGTTTCTGGTTAAGTAATTGAACTTTATTGACTTAGGTATTTAATTCGTTTCTTACCCATGAAAAATCATAGAACTTTCTTTACTATATCGCTCAGAGCAACCATAAGCACAGCAGGTGTAACCCATCTTTTTGACTGTTGTCATGTGATTTTATGTTGGAGCCAGAAATTTTGATGTCATGCGCAGTCTATCAGTATATATGGTTGAAGGGTGTGAAGCAAACTCTTTACAATGTATACAAAGTTGTTTTACTAGATGTATACAAATATACATCTAGTTTTATTGAAATACAATCCTAAAATTTTCCTAAAAATTTTCTAAAAATTCCTAAAATTCCTAAAATTCCAACCTAAAATTTTCCAGAAGTATGCTATGATCCCTGCTATCTCAAGTTACCACTGTGTTGTCACTACTGCTGTAGAGGTCTGTGGCACCAAAATAGTTTGTAACAATAGAGGTGATGCTTGGTGGAATAGTGAGATTGAAGAGGCAGTAAAGAGAAACAAGGAAGCCTATTTAGGGATGTAGCAAGGTAGAGCTTCTGTGAATGAATATCGCTGTAAGAAGTGTGAAGTCGCTAAGTTGGTTCGCCAGAGTAAGGCAAAAGATAGCAAGGAGATGGTGGAAAGGCATGAATTGGCTTTTTGGAAAGATAGGAAGACTTTCTGGAAGTACATAAGACTCAGGGAAAAATAGGGGAAACAAAGTTGTAAGTTGTGTGAAGAATAGGGTTGGGGAAATGATATGGGAGCACAGGTAGTTAAGTTAAAGATAGGGTGAATACTTCTATGAGTTATTAGATCAGGAAAGCAAAGGTGATTCAGAGGCAGAAGCAGATGATGCCACAGTGAAGGATGGAAGCACAGGAGAGATCTCAAGAGAAGAGGTGTGTAAAGCTCCAAAATCTCTTCAGAATGGTAAGGCTCTAGGAGTTGATGGCATAACTGCGGAGATGTTGAAATATGGTGGTGACTCTGTAATTGACTAGTTAACTGAAATTTGCCGGTTGTGCTGGGAGTTAGGAATGGTCCCTCGGGATTGGAAGGATACTATATTTGTTCTCTTGTATAAGGGAAAAGGTGATCATACTGACTGCAAGAACTATCGTGGTATTAGCCTACTAAATGTGCCTGGGAGTGTTTGGTGAGAGTGTTATTGAAAAAGTACGGGGTCTTACATCAGAGAAAGTGTGGGATGTTCAGAATGATTTTATGCCTGGTAAAGGCTGCACTAACCAAATTTTTGCATTATGCATGATGATTGAAAAGTATCTGACTGTTGGTAAGAAAGTTTTTGCTGCCTTTATAGATTTAGAGAAAGTTTACGACCAAGTAAATAAGACACTTTTGTGGAGGGTATTGAATGAATATGGCGTTACTTGGAATCTACTTAATAGTGTAAAAGCCGTGTATGCTGGCACTAGAGCTTGTGTACGAATGAATGGTGTTTTATCAAAATGGTTCTCTATTGGTGCAGGCGTCAGACAAGACTGTGTAATGTCATCATGGCTGTTTAATATATTTATGGATGTGTGCATGTGCGATGCCAAAATAAATTATACTGGTTTATGTCTTGGTGATATTCATGTGCACAGATTGCTGTATGCTGATGACAGTGTCCTGTTGGCACAGAGCAGAAGTGAGTTGCAAAGTATGTTGTCCCTGATGTACAAATTTTGCACAAAATTCAAACAGTATAAATAAGGAAAAAAACCAAAGTTATGGTTTCTGAGAAAGGAACTGGTAGCGCTGAATGTAATGTAAGTTTAAATGTATGAAAGCGTAATTCTTCCAACTCTGTTTTATGGCAGTGAAACATGGGTACTACAGAAGAAACATAGAAATTGTTTGTGTGCTGGAGAAATGCGTTACGTACGGGGGCATTGTGGCAAGATATGTTCTGATTGTGTGAGGAATGAAGATGTGTTGCAGTTGTGTGATGTTAAGCAAAATGTTGTTAGCAAAGTGGAGACTAATATGCTTCAGTGGTTTGGCCATATTGAAAGAATGAGTGATGAGATGCTTACTAAGAAATTTTTTTAGCCCAAGTGGTAGAGAGGAAAGGCAGAGGACGGCCAAGGAAGTTATGGGAGAATCAGATTCAGGAGTGTCTGCATGAGAAAAATATTACGAGTATGAAGTATAGAAGATCTTGTGTACGGGGTGTGATGGACGTCTGTGAAGTCCGAGTTGTATGTCAAGATCAGTGTAAATGCAGAAGTTTGATATGGCAACAGTAAGTAAAAATTATCTGGTAGTTTGTAATTCTTTTTGGAGCTAACTTCTGAATCTCAGAGAACAGCTTAGTGATATGTATGTTATGTATCTCATGGTGCCCTAATTTAGACCATTGACGATTTTCGGACTGGGTCGGAGCTCTGGGTCAAGGGGCCCCCCATACAAAATTTTTGTAAAAAGTTCCATTTTTTACATTTAAGAACTGCAACACAATTCAGCACTCCAATACCCAATCTACTGCCTAAATTAGATACCATAGATAACAATACAGGGCAAATATATCCATTTAATGGTGTATCAAAAACACAAATGAATAAACGTTAGCTTTCACCACCAATGGGCGGCTTCATCAGGAAGAAATACAATGTAATGCAGGAGTCGCACTGCCAGTCACCATGTTAGCAATTTGCGAAAAAAAAAATCGTTTTGGTGATGGAAAAAAAGCTTTGGTGATTACCTTTTCATAGTGTTATAACATTTAGGCAGAAAAATTTGAATTTAGGGACTGAATTGGCAAAAACTTTAGAAAACCCAGCACAACCCCTGTAATGTAAATAGAGAGTTCTGGGTATTCAAAATTCAAAACGGTAAACAAAACGATAATCCATGTCAAGTCACATGCACGTGACATGACATAGGTACATTGCTTTTTAGTGTTGCTAGATTCTCAGAAGCTCGGCCCAGACATATGGCAGTTCTATAGATGTCTCCTCGATATTTCCATTCCTCTTCCTTTCTTTTTTGTTTCGTAAAAGTAAATAAACTAAATAAAAAAAAATATTTTTCACATCTGCAGCTTTTTTTTTTTTTTTTTTTTTTTTTTTTTCAGAAATATTATTGTATCAGCCAGTCATTGGCAGTGGCTGGCATTCATTTGGAGGAACCCTGCTTTTCAACCGGACAGCTCTACGTCACCTTCTAAAGGTTGGCAATCCTAAAAAGCTACATTTTTGCTCCCAATGGAAAAACCAAAAATATTGTTTACCAAAAAGCAATAACCTAAATGAATTAAAATAAATTTAC
Organism: Macrothele yani; assembly: GCA_039090855.1. NCBI lineage: Eukaryota > Metazoa > Arthropoda > Arachnida > Araneae > Macrothelidae > Macrothele > Macrothele yani. The sequence goes on along the minus strand of CM077028.1, from coordinate 26,132,479 downwards.
TGGAAAATTACAGGAACATCTTTTTCATTCTTTAACTTTGCTAAATTTTTTAACTCTAAACTAGAAAGTTTTGATAATATGAAGACATCATCTACATATCTAAAACGTATTAACATATTCGCTGCCACTGTAAGAATGCGTAAACACTTACCTAGGGGCCATGGGTAAAAAACGAGATATTGTAACTGATATGTATCGATTGAAAGTAATGACATGTAAATAAAGCATATGAAGCATTGAGTTCCAAAAGAAACTGTCAGGCCACTGGTGATGTTCATGGCACCTGGGAAATATGATTATGCATAGTGTGCCATGAGCATGACCTGTGAGTCTCAGTAATTTAATGTTTTGCAGTAAAACAACTGAAGCACAGATAAGTGTCACATTTATTACACTTTGTTGAAACCTTTTTGCAGACTTCTGTGCTTCATTTCTGCCCTTCTCTGCCTGAATGTTGGTATAGCAACTTGAGCATCTGTTTTTTTTTTACTATTTTGTCCGGTTCTGGCTTCTGTTTCTATCAATTTATGCTTTTCCTCTAGCAGTTTTTGATTACTGGTTCCCAACATTTCAAGAATTAGTTTTTCTCTGAACTGCGTTATTGAGATTTTTTCGTTTTTCAATTGCATCATAACTATCCATGAGTTTACAACAGATGTATTCAATAGCAATCCAGAAATAGCTTTGTGGTACCAACGAATTGTTTTTCTTAGTGACGAAAAGTAGCTTGCCATCTGGTCGGAAATATCGACTCCTTCCTTGCCATGATTATAATCGATAATGGCTATAGATTTTCGTTCTTCTTCCCCTTTCCTGTTTTTTCTGCTGGCTGCTTGCTGATCAATTCCATGTTTTGTTTAAAGGAAGCAAACTTCTCCTTTGTCCAGCCATTTGCATACTTCAAATCCTTCTGAGCTTTCTCTTTCTACTACCTCCCCTTTCTTTATTTTAAAGTTTATGACATCTTTTGTGAGTCCTTTACAATTTCTCAATGTTCCTAATAGATGGGTTCCTTTTTCTAGTAAGCTGATAGCTAATGGAATTGATGTGTACTAATTGTCGGTGATGACAGTTTTTCCTGAGTAAAGATCCACAGTTTTTCCTGAGTAATGGTCCGTGAGTTCCAACATGATTTTCTTATCTAAACCTTTAGAGCCATCCAAAAATGATTGACCTGTACACAAAGACATTCTGTACGTGTATCGCAAGTTATAGCACAATTTAAACATTTTCAGATCATATTTGTGTTTTACTCTGAATATATTGTCTAAAACGTAGGCAGCCCCTAAAAGGCACCATGCTCTCGTCCACAACAAGTGCCCCCCCCGGAACAGCATTTTCCACAAAATTTTGTTGTACCGTACTTAAATATCTTGTGTATTTTGTAAATTCGATCAGTTTTATCAGCAGTCGTATTGTCTGCAAAATGAACAAATCATAATAATAGTTGAAAGCGCTTACTGCTCATAACAGCTGGTATAAGTTTGTACATACATACATATCACTAAGCTGTTCTCTGAGATTCAGAGGTTAGTTCCATAAAAAAATACAAACTACCAGATGATTTTTACTTGCTGTTGCCATATCAAGCCTCCATTACAGCGATCTTGACCTACAACTCTGGTTTCACCGACATTCATCACACGCCGTACACAAGATCTTCTATACTTCATACTCATAATCTTTTTCTCATGCTGACACTTCTGAATCTGATTCTTCCATGACTTCCTTGGCCTTTCCCTACCTTTCCTTCCTGCCACTTGGGCTAAAAAGATTTTCTTAGTAAGCATCTCATCACTCATTCTTTCAACATTGCCAAACCACTGAAGCATATTATTAGTCTCCACCTTGCTAACAACATTTTGCTTCACGTTACACAACTGCAACACATCACCATTCCTCACACAATCAGAACATATCTTGCCACAATCGACCATAAGTAATGCATTTCTCTAGCACACAAACAATTTCTATGTTTTTTCTGTAGTACCCTGGTTTCACTGCCATATATCAGAGTAGGAACAATTACACTTCCATACACAGTCATGCAGGACTCTCTTGAGAACCCATCATTCCTGTGAAAACCTCTCAAAGCAGCCATGAGTTTCAATGAAGAATTCACTCATCTACTAATTTCACCATCTAATTTGTTCTCTCTGTGAAATTTGTTCTGGTATAAATTTGAGTGACTCCAATAGGCACTAATTTTCGGATATTTCACAAGTCCCATGTATAAGACTATGCCTAAAAATTTTTGCATTTCGTCATTGGTGGTAGGTTTCCACTTGCTGACTCTAGCATGGTGACTGTACATTTTCATATTCTTCTGTTGTTCTGCGTTGCGGTTTGTTTCCAGCGTAATTAAGTCTAGAACTTGTGTATCTAAAAACTTGGAGTAAATTTGCAAAGGAGTCAGGTCTTCTTTATTATATGGATAATCCCCAGAATGAGCATTTACTGATGCATTTCCACAGAAATGGATATCAAGTCTCAAATGTGAACAGTCTACTTCATACCATGCATCCGAAATACAGTCTTGCAAAACTGGTACATCCGAGGATAACTCGAAATCTGGATCATATATGTCATATGTGACCTCACTGTTTTCACTAACCATTGAGTCACTTTCACTGTTTGTTCCACAACAAAATTCCGATGCATCATTGGAAAAATCATCCAATGATTCACAGCTGCTTTCTCTCTCTATAATTTCTCTCGCTTTCTCTTCTACTTCTTTCTGTGGTGAGTCTCTCTTCAATTTTCTATGATCTGAACTGATTGTTCATTTCTGACTTCTGCTGGTACAAGGTTCATCCATTTTCTATAATCTGAAATGTATTACATTTTCAGATTATCTTATACAGTATATTGGACACCTGTCCAACACCCAAGGTTTAACTTAAAGTGCAAAACTGTAATAACACATTTAGGGCAACTTACCATTCTCTGGTTGTTGCTCCATATTTCACATTTCCAGCACGTGAGACAGTGAAAAAATATGGAGCAAAAACGCGTGCTGGAAATGTGAAATATGGAGCAAAAACCAGAGAATGGTAAGTTGCCCTAAATCTGTATTACATTTGTTTAAAAAAAAAAAAAAAAAAAAAAATATCCCACCACCCTATTCCATCTTGTTTTTCAACACATATAAAACATTGATACTATTTTGTATCGATGTTTTATATGTGTTGAAAACATTATCCCACATATATATAACACATGTACAAATGCACTTAAATATTTTTCAATACTGCATATAACATTACAAAGCAGAATCACAGCTTAAAAACGAACTTTCTACAAATCTGACAAAGGAAACATCAAACAATTAGTAGGACCTAGCATCGTACATACGTATCGCGGAACCTTGGTTTATCAAATATCCGAGTAACATACATAGTTTCGCCTTAGTCGCATTCTGAAGCAGCTGGTAACAGACCAGTGGGAAAACTTAAAACAAGATAAATTGATGGCGTAAAATTAGCTTTTAGTGATAAGGGTGATTTGTCAGGTGCAGAAATTTTGCAATGGAATAATAGCGGTAGAGAAAGTTTGTTGATAATTGATATTGCTGTTATTTCAGGTAAATAAGCCACACAGCAATAAAAAAAGGGGCAGAATGGAAAAAATCACCAGAAATGCTGCACCTCCGTATATGCCGCACCTTCACAGTAAGGTGGGGAGTACCACCGCGGAATCTTGTAAAAACAATACGTAGATAAAAATATAGTACCTGATCTTTCAAATAACAAATAAAAATATCAGTTAAACAAGATTCAATCTTAAGTATAACACTCACCGTACTACCTATTTTATAAAAATTTACTCGAAGAATTCATAAGGCGCTTAGACCAATTATAAAACATTTATACCTCAAGAATTTAAAAAATACACATACAACATTCTGAAAATATATGGTACACATATTTTTTCAATCAAATCCATCAAAATCAAAAACTTCACTGTCCGAATTAAGAAGTTTTAAAAGTTCATCATCTAAAAAAACTTCGGGGTCATCCGCATCACTTTCGCTGTCTTCTGGCGTTTCATCGCAGTTTTTAGAAATAATGTTTGCTTCAGTGTAGCCCAAAATAATCATCGAAGTTCTGATGTTTTTCCAGGATTCAGAAAAACATATATATTTACCATTAGCTTAAAACTAAAAATATAACTTCTGTGTTGCGTCATTTTACTTTCCGTGATAACGTAGAACACGCGAACTTGAGAAAAGGCGATTTGGCAAACTGAATGCAACGAAAGCACACGTCACTGACAAATTTTGCACGTGATGTCCTTGCGTTAGCCTCAGAGTGAAGCTGATGACGTCATGAGTTCAAAGAGAGTTCTTGCTCTGAGCATGAAACAAGGGCAATTCCCTGCGAAGTTTCCCCCCGCCACGGATTTTTTCAGAATTTTATCGGAGTCGCCTCTTTTACTTGTCCGACCTCAATCCTATTACCTATTATTGTCATGTCTTGTTTTAAGAGGGGGTGGGTGGAATTTATTGCACGTGGCTGTAACATCGTTATTTTATTCTGTCTCTATTGAGATATCTTCCAGCAGGAAAAAGAATGGAACAAGCCAAAATGTTTTTTTGTTACATAATTTTGCTCTGCCACACACACACAAAAAAGCCATACACGTAGCCATAGTTTATAAGCTGCGCGGGCTGAAATTTTTATTTTGAACTCATATACGCCGCTGCTTATCTACCCGAAATTATGGTAAATGTTTGTTTTGTCATGTGTTCTGTCTTGATGTGCTGTGCCTCATCAACCCGAGCACCCAAAATTGGGTTTTCAGATGTGATATAGTTAAGAGTGAAAAGCGTTTTCTGGGCAGCAATTTTCCTGATGAAGGCTTGTCTTTGCCTTTTCAGTAGCAACAAGTCTGCATGTTTCCACTGTTTGCTTGTTCCTTTAATCTTTGGGTCATAATCGTACATTCGACATAAATATCCATTGCCAGCAGTCAGATGAAGAAATCCTGCCCATCTGCATGTCAAAGCACCAATGTGTCTGCAGTAGAGTGCTTTTCCTGCATCTTTTTTAACATTTTCAGAAGATTGTCTCCATCATATCTGGGATTTGGGCAAGTGATGGTGTCAGAGTTCGCCAAAATGCGTAATTACGCGTCTAGGACGCATCGAAAAGTGTGTTTATGCATTGAAATTTTGCCAACACGTAAAAATATGCATCGAAATTTTGCCAACGCGTAAAAATACGAATCAAGAATTTTAAGCTGAAAAATATTTATTTTCAACTTTTTATTCGAATTTTGTATTTTAAACATGATCAGCGGTATCCTTTGTTATCTCAGGCCAGATCTCACGTTGTAGGCGATCCATACCTGGCCGTGGTTTCCTTGGCACGACTGGAGCTATGGCGGCGTGTCTCACCAGCCAGTCAGGGCGTGACGTCAGGGAGACATCGTTTCTTACCTTGACGTCATTGGCTCATCAGAAGCGCAATCGCATCGCAAATCTACTGTCATTGCTGCTACAGCTCATGCTCGATCAGATAGTGAATTACGCTTTCACAATCGCAATTCCAGAGCGCCTTGGGTGTGGTCGTGGAGTCGTGATTTGTAGAGATTGAAACAGCTTTATCAGACTGTAATATTGAATGATGTGTCAAAACAGCGTACTTTAACGTCTTTTTTTTTTTTTTTTTTTTTCTTTCTTCTGCTAGACTCAGTCCAATGGTGTAGAAAGAAACAAAACGCAAAAACGCAGAAGAAGGAAACAACGAAAGCTGCAAAAAAACTAGCGGTGGAAATACGAAAGCAGCCAACGAACATGGACACTTCATTAGAAAATGAAGAATGCATTGATAAAGACTGTTTCCTGTGTTACATCGACGTCAAAGTTGGAAATTCATTCTTGTTTTTTACCAAAATGGTACAAAGAATTTCCAGGGATTACATTCCATGTGCTTGTAGTGTTTACGTTATTTATGTATTATATATATATATATATTTAACTAAAAAAAGAAACAAAACATCCAAATACATTCAGTAGTAGTGAAATATTTTTTAATATGAAAAAAAAAACAGTTTTTTTTTTTATGATTTCCCGGTGTTTTTGGAACTTTTTTTTTATTTCACTCATTATTTTTTCTAAAATACTCTTTTTTAAAAATTACTCCCTAAAATTTTCCAAAGGAGTAAAAATACTCCTTCAAATTATTTTTTCGGCAGACTCTGAATGGTGTAGTATGTTCCATATTAACTCAAAATTAATGTGAACATTTTCATGATGGCATGGATAATTGTTTATTTATTGATCAAACAAAACAATGGCCACCACATGGTCAGCAATTGCTGCATTTTGTCAGGTTAATGTTCTGCCACTTCTTAAATCTGCCATTGCAGCTGGTGTGAGCATGGTGAAAATGTCTCTTCTGCTCTCTTTCGAGATGGACACTCTTCATTGTAAATCATCTTCATTTACCCTTGGATTTCAGTGGCTAATTTCTTCTGCAAATCCAGAAACTTCATCATTGCACCATCTTCCATCTTGCATGACATGGTGACTGGTACATCAGAGCAATCTAGTGGCAACTAGTGAGAATTCCATGAAGGAAATACCATATTGATCTACTGAAAGAACAAAGAAAACAGTAGGTGCTAAAAGAAAATCATATTTTTTTTCTGTGCAAGGGTACAAACTTTTTGATAACCCCACATACTGTTGTTTCTCTTTATTTCTTCAATTCAGTAATGATACATTGTAGTGACACCAGAGACAAGAGATAAATATGTCCTATAGCATTGCTGTTTAGAGTCCCTGAAACGTTGCTATGTAAGATGTTTGGGTGGGGTGGGGGTTAACGACCACTGTGAACAACTTGATAGGCTATAAGCAGTCGCCTGTCCATAATTTAGGGCCACTGGCTCCAGGAAGGGATAGAGCCAGTGCCATAAGACAAACACACCGTCCATGCCTAACTGGAATTCGAATTCAGACCCATCTTGGACAAATGGTCAGAAGCCAGTGCTTAGACCATGGACATCCTGTGTAAGATGTGGCGCTGTTTGTGATGCAGCTTTTATATATGCACTAGGTAACAAAATGTGATGTAGTCCTTGTATGTGTTGTAAGGAAAAAAATTTTGCAGCAGTTGAATATTTCTTTGCCAAATTTACTGTCACTTGAAATGTGACAGCACTGGCATGGGAAGTAGTGTATCATCATATTGCATGTAGTTATTTATAAGAATTCAGTAATTCAAGTATAAACATGAGTGGTTATTTGAAAGAGATGCACTGACTCAGTGTTTTAGAAGCTCATTGATTGATGTATTGATTTAGACATAGTTATTCAGAGTGCCAGAGTCCTGACATGATGTTTAGTTGTATTTGTTTTATAAGGTAATAAGGTTTCTGTTGATTTCAGCATGCCGCATTGTGCTAGACATTGTTCCATGTGTGTCAGAAGTAGGGTAACTTGTAGCTTTGTTTGGTCATTAATATTAATTATTTTAGTCTGTTTTGCAGATTTGCCAACAGTTGATGTGCCAAAGTGGAATCATTTTTTATTCTGATAGTTTGGTATTTAACATTATTTCAATGTGGGGAAGGAGAAATGTCATCCATATTGAAGACTGAAATGCCAGTGCAAGAAATTCCTTTTGTGATTTCTGTTTTGTTTTTATTAATTCTGGAGTAAAAAAAAAAAAAAAAAAACAGCTCCGAGTTAGAATAGTTTTGCCTGATTTTGTTGATGGATGGAGGACATTTTATCACTAACAGAATACTAGAATTTTTGAAGTGTTTCTTCCATCAGTGTTTACTGCTTATATCCCACCAAAGATTCAGATGTTTCCTTTTCAGTATATTTCTCTCTTCTTAAGGTACAAATTTCTTTCATGTTCCTGGACAAAATGAAACACCCCATTGCATTTGCAATTTCTGCTTTGCTACTAGTCAAAAAGTGGCATTAGTGGAAAAGTAAAGTTAAGAGTTATCTGGCATTGGAAAGAAATATTTAGTTGAGATTCTCATTTCATACTGCCAGGCACACATAGTGCTATCTTAACATTGGAGTAAAAGTGTGCACCCCCCCCCCCACACACACACGGGTAAATTGAGATTTAGATATCAGAGCAAATGTGGCACATAGACAGTTGATGGTAGTTGAGAGAGATTGAACACTGGATATTATGTCTTAGGCATAGTGATAATGATCAGCATGTTTAGTTTTGAGCTACAGCTATATCAACGTGCTTAAAATAAAAATATGGAAAATCAGATTAATTGAAGAATTTACTGTGTTTTCTTATCATGTATCCAATCATGTATAATTCTTTTTTATATCTTAGATATAGTATGGGATACGGATACATAAAACCAAGGGTAGCGGTGAAATAGTTTTAGAAGATGGATTACAATATGTAAGAGGTTTTAAAAGTTAACTACTAACAATTCCAGATAAGTTTTTCAGGGTTCCCACACAACCTAGAAAACAGGGAAAACCTGGAATTCTCAGAGAATTTGAAAATGGTTCCAAAAATCATTGGAAATTTTTCCTTTTTTGTAAAAAATAAAGGGATACTTTTATGTTGCCAAAAAACGTTTCTTTTTTTTTAGATTTTGAACTTTTGTTTTCAATTACTGCCTGCCTAGAATTTGGTAGATCTTACTTTCAGTTACATTACATTTTTCCTTTATTCCTTAAAAGCAAAAATGAATTTTGAAAATTTTCTGTTATTAAGTTTTTGTTCAATTTCTGCTGACAGTTGTTGTAACATAGAACAATTAAGCACGATGGCTTCACACACTCTTGCTTGGAGAAATACTTCACAAGAGAACCAACCAAACAACAGATCAAAGGCCTTTGTCTGTTGGTTCTCTTGCAGCATGTTTATCTGAACAGGAGCCATTCCATCATTAAACTTAGCTGCATTGTGTTATAGAAAAAAATTAAATCTAATCAACTGACAGATATTTTTTACATATGGCCCTTTTCTATGGGAATGTATTAACAAATTATATGTGGGTGTAGTATTCACAAAAGTTCATTGAATTATGGTATGGAAAATAATGTGTGTATTTAGTTGTTATTAATGAAAAGCAGGTAATTTTATAAAGACAAATTACTTAAAGAATTTACAAATCTGTGCTTTAGTGAGAAAATGCAGGAATGGAATGAAATGCAACAATTCATCAGAACCTAATAGAAGTCACCACTCTGGAAAAACTTTAAAAACCACCTGGAAAAGTCAGGAAATTTTTTTTTATTACTTTTGAGCAGAAACCCTGTTTTTGTTTAGGTTTAGGGGTTTTTTTTTTTTTTGTTTGTTTTTTCATGTGCAGTTTTAGTATGTGACTTGGTTGGGAAGGATAATAAGCAGAGTGGAATCTCAGTTATTTGCATAGTTCATATGATGTGTGACCAATTCCACACCTTTGTTATGCAAGGATAATTGCAAACATAAATCTCATCTGAGAGGCAGGATTCAGTTATTCATTAAAGGGAGGATACCGTTCCCCTGCGCATTTTACTTATGAATGTTGGTGATGAAGTTACATTTCTGTCCTGGAGCTTATATATGAATGAGGAGGTGTGTCAGGAGTCTGCTGTAGCTAGCAGTGAAAAAATATCTGGCACACTTTACTTGATCCCCCAACCTCTTTGGTTTGATTTATTATAATGATTCTCATTCATTGTGAGAGCAATATTTTATGCACATGTCTTTAATTCTTTTTTTGAAATGTAAAGTGCTTTTTTTTCTTCCAGGACAACTAATATCTGTGCCAATCTTCACAAAACCAAAGTTTATAAATTATCGTGGGGTCCTTGTCATTTGAAGAAAAGTAAGTGAAAACAATTGATATTTTTTTGTTACAACATTTCTCTTTACAGTGCTTCATTTATTCTCTCTGTGCACATAAAAAAAATTAATAAATATACAAAACTTCCAAATTTTTACAGTTTACCCATAAAATTTATGAAAACAGTGTGTGTTTTATGAATTTACAGATTGTCCATATATTTTCTACAAATATTCAGGTTAAATGTTAATGTCTAGGAAGCTACTGAGTTTTGCTTTTTATTTGCTTTTTAAGAACAAGCTAACAGAAGATTTTTGCCATTTTTAAATATTTTTTTTATTCACCATCTAACTTTTATTGGATACTTTTACTCCAGTTCTAGAAAGTTTTTAGGTTGGGACAAAGAGTAATATTTAAAGACTGGGGGCATTTGTAGAGAGAGACAAGGAAATACACGGTCATATCAGAATAATAAGACCCCCCCCCCCCCCGGAATTGCAGTGTACTCGCCCAGGTGTGTCACAGAGTGCACGTGACAAGGTCGACCACACGGAGACATAAGCAGCCGGCCAGGACAGATGAGCCATAGTGCATAATGTGAGCGAGCACAGTGGGCAGATGTAGTGATTTGACAGATGTTCAAAAAGAAATTATGATTGGCTACCATGCCAAGGGTGTAAGCATCTCAGAAACAGCAGACTTCATGGGCTGTTCGCGAGGTGCTGTAGTAAGGGTGTACTGAGAATGGACCGCTGGTACACAGAGTACCTCGCAACCTCATAACTGTGGAGCCCCAAAAGACATCGACCCCAGGGGAGAATGCCGCCTCTGTCAAATGGTAAAGGGCAATCCACATGGAGCAGCACAGCAATTGACCATGCAAATGAACACTGAGTCACCCAGGTACGTGTCCCCGATAAGAGTAGAGCAAACCCTGTTACGCACGAGTCTCCAGAGTCAACTCTGCGTCAAAGCACTCGTGTTAACTCGGGTCCATTGGCAGCGACACCTGCAGTTCCCATGGGACTACCGTCATTGGACAGTAGAGGAGTGGGAAAAGGTTTCCTTCTCTGACGAATCTGAGGTTTCTACTCCACAGAAGTGACAGACGGTAGTGGATACGGCTCAGACACACAAGAACCAACACCCAGACACACGTGTCGATCAAGTACAGGAGGGCAGTGGCAGTGTGCATGTCTAGGGGATGTTTTCCTGGTATGACCTAAGACCACTGGTACCACTGTATGGGTCCCTGAACATCAATGGCTACCTGTCCATCCTCACTGACCGCACATGCATCCCTTCATGTTGGACGTTTACTTTGGTGTTGATGGTGTCTACCAACAGGATAATGCACTGTGCCATGCCACATCACTAAGGGAGTGCGTGACTAGTTCCAGGAACACGACAGCGATGCTTCGTTCTCCCTTGGCTGGCGAGATCCCCCAACTTCAATCCCATAGAGCACTTGTGGGACCATTTTTGGATTGACAGGTTCGACATGCTGACCCACAACCATGTCATCTCTGGGACCTCCATGTTCTTCTGCAGTTTGAATGAGCATGTATGCCTCGGGCAACCTTTCCAGGGCCTCATTGCATTTATGCCTCACCATCTTGCCACTATCATTGGGGCCAAGGGGGGGGGGTAGTTCTTCCATCATTAGGTAGGTGATCATATTATTCTGATACAACTGTGTAGCCTTGTTGAATTATTGGGAAGAACAGCCTTGCTTTTGGAGCAAATGAACCACTGTCGCTTTGGCAACCAGCCAACAAGGAAAACTTCCTAGTAAAGAGAGGGGCAGGGATAGAATACAAGGGTCTGTTGGAGTCATAGTTGCTGGGGTGGGAAGAGCTGTGATGTCACAACCACTGGCTCCTTGTTATGGCTCTTTTCTTTAGCTCGCACACATTCTTCAAACCACTGTAATTAAGTGCATTGTTTCTAGTTCATTCAGCAGATTTGTCATTTGGTTTAGCTTTGGAATGTTCTCACTTTTTTTTTTTATTACACTTTGTGTGAAAGATTTTTGGTAACTGAATAAAACACTTAAAAATGCCTGACCAATGTTCCACTCCAGCTTGCTGATCCAACTGTACAATACTACAGAAGCATATGCATCCATTTTCTGCTTTCCAAAATTAGCTAATCAACGTGTACTGTTGCAAAAGATTCCAAGAATAGACTGTGTTTCAAGGAAACATTCTGTTATGTGCAAGAAATATTTGAAAGAATAAATGATTGTAAGATATGATGAGTTGCCAGATAAAGATGATACTGTAGTTTTTATTAAGAGGAAATTTCCATAGCTGCCAATCCTTTCAATTTACCTGTAAAGCTTCCGATTTTGGGGCGTCTTTCCGATATTCCGATCGGAAAGTGATTTCTTCCGATTTTTCATTCTCGTACCAAAAATCCCTATTTTTTTCTCCCCATTTCAAGAGCAAAAAAAAAAAAAAATCTTTATTCCAATTCAAAAAATCCTTAACACAAGATGATTAAAAAGAAAACATTCTCCTTATTTCCGCTGTGAAAAGAAAGTGCGAGCGGCACGGTTTTCTGCTTACACGTGGAAATTTGGGTGGATCCTAGTACCTTCCCCTGCGCAAGCGGCACAACGCTGGTGACAGTTCCCATCAGGCTGTGCAGCTGCGTAACGTAAGGTTACAATCACGTTCTCTCTCTCTCTCTCTCGCTATCCCCCCCCTTTCTCGTTCTCCTTTTCAGATAACGCATTGTTCATCCCCGGGGTCGCAGCTTCTCAGAGGCCAGCGTGGGTGTGTCTTGCATTCCAACACTCCCAGTTCGAAATGCTATTTCAGAACGTAGTTATCGTAGAAAAAAATTCAAACGGATTTTAAATCTGGGGAATTTTTAAGCCCAGATCGATACCTATCATGACAAAATTAAGCAAAAGTTGCCAGTTTTGTGAAATTAAAAATGCATTAGGCATGGTTTCGTAACTTCTTCTGTGGCAATAAATTTGACCTAACAAAAGAATGCTACTGTAAGAGGAAGTTGACAAAGAAAAAAGTCCAATGCTCATTCAAGCCTGTGCTTCTCCAGCAGTGATTTATTTTGCTGGTCCATTAGTCAGTAAGTTTTCTACGCGTTTCAACCGTGCTTTTTTTGTTCGTTGCTCGATAATGTGCATAAAAATGTCTTGGCTTGATTCAACGAAATAAATATGTTGGGGTACCATTTTTTTCCTCTGCAAATTGCATCTCTTTAAGCTGTTACTGTTTTACTACAGCAGTTTTACTCGCATTTTTTTTCAAGTGTCAATAAATTTAGTATTAGTGATTCGCTATGAGCAGCAATATGAAAGGGGGGGAGTACTGTCAAACATTCCGTGATGCGTATTCTGCGGACGGAATGCCCGTGTATTGCAAAATCTTCAAAAAATGAAAAATATGCATTTTGCACTGCATGTCTAATTTCAGCGTTTCGCGTGGTGGAAGGAATGATATTACTAATCATATTTCTAGTGCCCAGCACAAATCTAATGTTGACTGTGTGGAAAAAAAAAAATATGAAATTAACATCCTTTGTTTAAAGTTTTACTGGACTGGATGCGATTCGTGCAAAATGTTTGTTCACTTCGTCTTTAGTTGAGCATAATTTACCAATTAGTGTCACTCATTTATTTCATTTTTTTTATTATTTGACTGTCTCATCGTCCATCTTTCCGTAAGATGATCCAAGCATGAAAATGGTTTGTTTTTGAAAACATTTTAGTTTGTTCCGTGACGGCGTGGGATATACGATCCTATTGGATTAGGGGATCAAAGGGTGTGGAACATTCTTCCCTTTAGATGCAAGCTTCCATAAAAATAATTTTTTATCTCTTTATAGATCATAATGATATAGCATAGTAATGAGAAATTCTGTATGGGTAATCGAAATAAACATGCCGATAAATTCAAACATCTGTAGTCATATCAATTAAAAGTTGATACTTGAATTAGGTAACATATCTTTTTAATCGATATGTTCAGTACATTTAATCAATATGCGCGACAAGTAATTTCATTGGATATATCAATTAAAATATCCATCGATATATATCAATTTTTTTTTTTTTTACAATTTTCAGTTTCTGAAAGTTGGCAGGTATGAATTTCCTAAATTAAAGGGTGGTATTTATCTGAGCATTTTCCTGGTTGCCCATATTACCTCACTTTAAAGCAACCAGAAGAACAAAGAAGCAAAGAAAAACAATTCTGTTGGCCAAACTCTTGATCTTGGAAGTGGATAAAATTTGCTCATTCACAGATTTTCTAACAGGAATATGAAAAAAAAAGTCTTAAATCTGGGAGTAAGTGTGCAGAAAACGAAAGTGGGAGTGTTTTATTTATTTTTAGATCTGGAGGATGCACCATCAGTGCACAAAAGTTTGAAAATCGCTTCTACCGTGAATGTAGATGTATATCTTGGAAATGACAGAGTAGAACTTTCAGCAACATACATGTTCATTGAATGTAGAAAATTGGATTTCTAAACTTAACTAAAAAACATGTTATCTTCAAAATCTACCAGGAGCAAAACTGTGTGAGTGTAGCTGTAGTGTGGCCATAAATTCTTGGATAAGCTTTTTGTGATGATAGTACTGAGACTGACCTCTTAGAGAAATAGGACAAGTAAGCATGTTGTATTTGAGCAAATGATGCTATGCAATACCAACAAAATGCCTAAGAGATATACTATATTTTCCGGCACATAATCCGTGGATTATCTGTTCATAAAAGTTTAAATTCTAGCCACTGCGGATTATACAACGGTGAGGAGAATACAGAGCCCCGGAAATCTGTATCACGTCAAAGCTTTAAAAATGGCACGTGTTCGACGATAATGGCAGCGTCACTGCATCAACTATCTCCCCTTCGTCTTTGACAAAAATGTCTGTGTGTATGTGTGTGTAGACATTTCCTCTCTGTGGATTGCTGCTTTGTAAAAGGGGAGAAAACATTACCTGCAGCAAAGCGCGTTGACCTTAAATAGGGGAGCGCCATTTCCATTCCATGGGGCTCTGACACGTTACCTCCATAATGTCACTCCCCCCCCACCACCACCACATACACACTCTTCCCAAGGTTCCAACTCCACTCCCACTTGCTTATTTTGCTCTACTTCAAAGAGAATGCCTCTGGCACTACAGCTCCAAGACTAAAGGGGAGAACTTTGACACCATCACAAATCATTTATGGTCTGAAATCCAGTGTTTCAGTTATTGATGTGATTTAAGCATTACTCTGAGTTACAGCACGATTGCCACGTAAATTAAAAATATGTATCACAACCGTTTGAAAGTTGCGGGGTATTGTAAGAGTAACTTTTTAAATTTTCAAAAAATTCTCGACCAGTCCAGATTGCAGCATCTGCAATGATATTCCATAAAATAACTATAATAATCCAGTAGAACAATTTATAAGACATTCTTCTCACCACCACTTCAGAAGGTCGGCTGTGTAATCCTCTGCAGTTACTTCCTTTCCAGATATAAAATGTCAAAAACAGGCTTGTTATTAAAAAACGTTTGGACATTTCCATTATACTTGGAATACTTTATCAGATTTTATTGCATGCCCCATTCCAGTCTCATTTGTGCTGGCCTGATCCAGCAGAAATACTTACAGGAACATTTGAATGTAACAAGTTTGGAATGAAACATGCAATAAAAACGAACAAAGTAGTCTGATCGTAATGGTAGATTGTTGTCGTTTGGCAGATTGTTTTTTTTTTTTTCAAGTGTTATTACTTCACACAGTGCACATTTTTCTCCTGTAATTTGCTTAATTCAAATTTTAATGTATGTTGTTCAGCTTAATGTTTTCATCCATGGCAACATTTTCGTCTCATAAATTGTTGATATTTTGTAACAGAATTTTTTTTTTTTTTTTTTTTTTTTTTTTTGCATTATCTAGCTGAAAAGCATCGTGAAAATACCTTGTACCTTTATTCCTGTGGCGACGGACCCATCTTTATTCATACGATTTCAAAAGATGATCAGGAAGAAGCTGTTGATTTTGACGATATTAGACCTCGCGCAACTCCTAAAGATGAAGATGTAGAATCTAGTCACCACACTGAAGTTTCTTGGAAGCCAGACTTTACATGTCTAGCTGTTGGCAATAATGATGGGTAAGGATTTTTAACTTTACTGCTACCCATATTTATATGATTTTAGGATCTGTAAATTCTGCAGGATTGTTAATACCAGTGGCATCCGGTCATTATGGGCATATGAGGCTAAGCCCCACATGAAAATGAGAGAAATTTTTTTTCTTTTAATCGAAAAAAATCTGATAGAAAATCCATATTGGTAACTAGTTCCCAGATTTTCTGAATGCAAATGTAAGCGACTGCGATATTTGAGTAACTGGGTAACACATTACATATTTGAGTAACTGGGTATCCGTTCACTAGAATGCAATGAATACCACATGGTGGGAGAAACGACATCCATCAGCTTATCGCTTTTGGCTGCCTTGATGAAGAGTCAGAGAACAGTAATGTATGAGCAGATGTTCTCTGAACTGCGCTTGCATAAAGCTATGTTTTGGAGCTGGTTGCCTTTCTGTTTATAACAGTAGCAATTTTGCTTCCGTGTCGTCGGACAGAGAGCAGCTTATTTTCGTTTGTAGAGTTAAGTGAGCCATAAGGTTTGCTCGTGTAAGTAAAATGAACAAAAGGAGTTTTTATTAGTACACCCTTTTAGTTTATTAAGGGATGAAGAAAAAAAACTGTTAAGGACTTGGACCCACATCTACCAAATATTTGCTTGGTGCAAAAACATAAGAATCAGTCTAGGACTTTTAACGTGGAGTTATAGCATAATATGCTGGTTAACTGGAAGTAAAGGCAAACATACTTTGTTATTTTTTTTATACTGTTGTTTTTATGTTAGGCAGCACTGCATATATACACCGATGAACCATTAAATTATGACTACCCCAGCCTAGAGAAATGAGCACACCTGGAGACTGAATGGTGGCGTAAGTGAAGTTCACAGAGCAGTATATATACAACCTGAGGACCAGCTTTCGGTTAGTAGAGTGAACGTGGAGTTATAGCATAATATGCTGGTTAACTGAAAGTAAAGGCAAACATACTTTGTTATTTTTTTTATACTGTTGTTTTTATGTTAGGCAGCACTGCATATATACACCGATGAACCATTAAATTATGACTACCCCAGCCTAGAGAAATGAGCACACCTGGAGACTGAATGGTGGCGTAAGTGAAGTTCACAGAGCAGTATATATACAACCTGAGGACCAGCTTTCGGTTAGTAGAGTGTTCGGCGTCAGAATGGGAAAATCTGCCATGTTTTCTTGAATTATTATTGATTCATTCATTCTGCCTTTAATTCCTGTAAAGTGTAGTTGTTCCAGGAGTTATTTTTGTATTCAAGTTCGTTGAAAATAAATTGAATTTTATGGTTAGCGATTTTCTGCCTGTAGTGTGATTGCAGAGCCAACATTCTGGTACTCAGGATATTGATGTACCATGCTACGAGGGTTGTACCGAAAGTAATGCAAAAGTGGC
Organism: Macrothele yani; assembly: GCA_039090855.1. Lineage (NCBI taxonomy): Eukaryota > Metazoa > Arthropoda > Arachnida > Araneae > Macrothelidae > Macrothele > Macrothele yani. Next base: position 26,115,154 of record CM077028.1, on the reverse strand, counting down.
ATATCATTTTTATTAACAGACAGAAGTCATTCAAATTGCACATGTTTGTAAAGTAACTGTTCCTCTATACAAAGGTACTGCTCAACATAGTCTCCATCACAAGTGATGCATTTGCGCCAGCGTTGAACCCAACTCTCGAATCCTCATTGAAAAAAATCAGGTGTGGACTGTTTTACCCACTTCTTCACAGCCACTTTCATCTCCTCTGTGTCATCAAATCAGCCTAATTTGCTGATCGTCTGATTTGTTGCCAAAGAAGTGTGTGGTCTCACATTGTTATGGCGAATGCGGATCCTTTTCAGATTCTTGTTCAGTCTCAGCCTTCTTATGGCTTCTTGAGTGTCTCAATGTACCACATGGTATGGCCACATTCCAGAAAATCAAGGGGAATGACACCCCTGTAACACACACACACACACACGCACACACACACACACACACACACATACTTTTTGTGCTCATCACTGACTCTTGAACGTCTTCGGCCTTGGTGAAGAGGTGTGATGCATCCACATTTCATCCCCTGTCACCAGATCATAAAAAAAGTGGCTTCAAATGCTTTCAGCAAATCAGAGCAGACTTCCACTTTTATCTCCTTCAAATTGGGTGTCAACTGCTGAAGTGCCCACTTTGCCCACACTTTCTGATGTCCTAAGTCTTCCACCATTTTCTGTATGAAATTGTAACCACAGTCCAGTCATGCAACAAGCTCACGGAATGTGACTCATTTCTCTGCGTGAATCAATTCATCCATTCGGTGGCCGATTTGTGTCAGTGGCCATAGATGATGGTCTCCCACTGTGTGGTTTGTCTTCAGTGCTTGTTTCCCCTTCTTTAAACTCCTTCATCCACCATCTGTTCACATGGCTGTTGTCAATGGTGTCATCTCCATAAATATTCTGTAGCCTTCTGTGGATTTCATACAGTCTGCGCTCTTTCTTTGTCAAGAACTCAATGACGGCATGTTGCTTCTGCTTGGAATCCATTATTTGCCTGCAATAAAGAAGAAGGATTACTATGGAGGAAGAGCTATTCTACCAACATGTGCAGTCTGAACGACCTCACTCAGTTAATAAAAAAGCTATGCCCACTTTTGCATTACTTTCGGTACAACCCTCGTATTTTTATGTGTTGAAATACCAATTTTCGTTGGTACATTATTGGTGTTTTTGGTATCTAGTGAAAATTTTATTTTTCACAGTTATGCTTGAGAGAAGGGGTTTCCCAACTGACAGCCCAAGAACCTGTTCTGTGCAACCTTTGAGTTCTCCATATACTAAAACTTCTTATAACATGTTATATACATTTGATAGTTCTGTGTGTAGTAACATATGTGATAATAATTAATGGTCACTGGATTACATTTCTTGGTAACTTCATCTTATCTGCATGTCTTTTTCTATTTAAACATTACTGTGGAACTTAACGGCTTGTACAATTATATACAAAAAATTATGTATGGAATAGTAATAAGATTATAAAGTGCCTTAGCTCTAATTAATGCCCATCAAAACATATTTATGTGTGTCATGCTTAAAAATACTTGGAAACCTGGGGGAAATCCTCAAATCAGTCTGGAGGTGTATTATTGTTTAAGAGTAATAATAGCATAACAAAAACCTGTTTTATATTCACATGTTTGATATTAATGACAGTATAACATTATGTTGCAGTAGAGGCATGCCAGGCTACTTTTACCAACTTGCCACACTCCTTGTTTCTTCTATCTCAGTGCCACTCCTGGCTGGGGGCTTCCTTGGAAGCCTTAGCTTTGTTTCCCATGATGAGCTCTTGTGCTCACACCTCAAGACAAGACCACTTAAAATACTGTCAAATGGGCCAAGAAGAAGATTGAAACAGAGGAGCTGCATCTGCCGCTTTCAGTGAAAGTAGTGTGTTAGTCACCAATCACGTATGATCTTGTTTATTGTTTCATTCTGAAGTTCACTCTGGAAGGTACCAGAGATGAAGCAAAGGACATCTGTTTAATTAGTGACTTACCAAACCAATTTGGAAATCTGTTTTTTTTTTGGGGGGGACATAAAGGATGGTAGGCTTTGTCCACCAATTTCCAACCTCACAACTAAACATAAAGAAAACAAAAATCAATATAGGTCTGTATGTTAGTTATTTTAACATCGCAACAGGGACGTATATAGAAATTTTTTCCGAAGATTGGGGTGACGAAAAATGAAAGTTTTTGAAATCCACCAGAACAAAATTAAAATTAATGAAAACCAGAAGAAAAAATGAAAGCATTTTTTTCCTAATGTAAGTAGATGCATGTTTATTAAATCAAAGCATTTTTTTCTAATGTAAGTCGCATTTAACAAAAAACTTTAAAAAATGAAACACTTTTGAGTAGGCGGGCTAGGCCTCCATGACCCCTTCTCTAAATATGCCCCTGTCACACAACACAAAAATATGCACTGGTTAATTGACTCAAATAAGTAAACCTATTTTGCTAGCCATATTCTTATTTTCTGCAAAATGTGAAGTTTGGTCAAAAGAGTGGTTTCAGTAATTTGAACACTTTGGCTTTTTTAATTAACTGAGGCATGAAATATTCACAAATTCCTTTAAATGTTTCTCTTAGTAGTTTTGAAAGAACAAGGGTTGATCATCAGCTCGGTGAACAGCAATGAAATCAATGATGAAATGCACAATGAGAAAGTAAAAAAAACCCTGTGAAGTCTTGAAACTTGCACTTAATAGATGTTGTGTGCATTTTGGCCAAGCAAGAATCACATAGCAACCTTTGTGGTCATAATTAATCAAACACTTCTCTAAACAGAGATAATACATAGAGCTTCTATGCAAGTGCCTTGCTTGCTACTATTGTAAATGCAGAGCAAGGACGTATTTTGACATTGAATTGAACTACTACTCTTTTAAAAGTATGATGCATTTTCACGATTAGGTGGAATGTTTTAAATTTTACTGTGTATTACTAACAATTATCCCTTCCCCTTTGTTTTTTACATTGTTTTTAGGTGCATTGAAATTTATCATGGTTCATCCCTTGCACTGATGGCACGCCTCCAAGCCCAGAAGAAACTTATTCAGAACCTTCAGTGGCATCCAACTTTTACATCTTTGTCTTCATCACTATCAACACTCCATTGCTGGTTGGCTTGTGCTTCCTATGAGACAACCATTCATGTTTATGATCTGACTAATGTAATAAGTAAGTAAAATCTTTGTTGAGATATTCTGTTGACTGAAGTTATTTCAGCTTTTAAAAACTGTGTACCTTGGAGCAAGCACTTCCTGATGTTGTACTGAATATAATGCAAAAGTGAGCATAACTTTCTTATTAACTGACAGAAGTCATTCAGATTGCACATGTTGGTAGAGTAACTCTTCTTCTATAGTAACCCTTCTTATTCGTTGCAGGTAAATAATGGATTCCAAGCAGAAGCAACATGCTGCCATTGAGTTCTTGACAAAGGAAGGGTGCAGGCTGTCCGACATCCACAGAATAGTACAAAATGTTTACAGAGATTACACCATTGACAAGAGCAATATGCACAGATGGTAGATGAAAAAGTTTAAAGAGGAAGCCAGCATTGAAGACAAACCATACAGTGCGAGACCATCGTCTGCGACCACTGACATGAATTGTCAGTGATTGGATGAATTGATTCACCAGAGAGACTAGTCACAATCCATGAGCTTGTTGCACAACTGGACTGTGGTCACAATACCGTATACAAAATATGGTGGAAGACTTTAGGCATTGGAAAGTGTGTGTGGAAAGTGTGTGCAAAGTGGGGTACCTCTGCAGTTGACACCCCAATTAGAAGGAGAGAAGGGTGGAAGTTTGCTTTGGTCTGCTGGAAGCGTTTGAAGCCAATAAAGACACGTTTTTTTCTGATCTGACAGGGGATGAAACGTGGGTGCATCTTTATGATCCGAAAACGAAGAATCAATTCATAGAATGGCGTCACACCTCATCACCAAGGCCTAAGAAGTTCAACAGCCAACGATCAGCACAGAAAGTCATGGTGTCTTGTTTTTGGGATGACAGGGATGTCATTCTCCTTGATTTTCTGGAACCTGGCCAGACCATGACCAGCAAGCAGTACACATTGAGACACTCAGGAAGCTTAGAGAAGCCATTAGGAGGAAGAGAACGAACAAAAAATCTGAAAAGGATCCACATTCACTATGACAATGCGAGACCACACGCATCTTTGGCAACAAATCACGATCAGCAAATTAGGCTGGTCGGTGGTCCCCCCTCCCCATCTGCCATAGAGCCCAGATCTAGCCCTCTGACTTCCACCTGATTTGTCCAATGAAGGACAGTCCCGTGCAGCAATGATTTGATAACACAGATGATGTGAAAGTGGCTGTGAAGAAGTGGGTGCAACAGTCCACACCTGAATTTTTTCAAAGAGGATTTGAGAGTTGGATTCAACGATGGCGCAAATGCATCACTTATGATGAAGACAATGTTGAGTAGTACCTTTCTTTGTATAGAGGAAGAGTTACTCTACCAACATATGCAATTTGAATGGCTTCTGTCATTTAATAAAAAAGTTATGCCCACTTTTGCATTCCTTTCGGTACAGCCCTCATATTATAGAAGTATAATGAAATGGAAATGTGAGTTAAAAGCCAAGTGTATGGTCTGAATGTCATGATCACACAATATAATAACCTTTGTGTTGCATTTTGGCATAAAACTGAAATTCGGGTATTAATCATAAAGGAGTTGAAACCTCTAATAGCTGAAGTACATAAATATCTTTCCTGTTCTGAATGAAAATTCTGTTATCTGTAGGTGCTACACTGTCAGTACTTAATGAATCATTTGTTATGCAGGTAAATGAAACATATTGTCATTGCATACAGAAAACTGGAAACGCTGCTCACTATCGTGTAAAAGTTTTTTTACATTTAATTTTTTCTGTTTAGTTTTTGAGTTTTATTTTATCAGTTGTATATGAGGACACAATTTTGTTTATTTATTTTAAAAACTTGTAAAAGTTTTACTAAATTAGTGTCATGCTGTATAATTAGTGTTACATAATGAAATGCATTAGATTCAAGAGAAATACTGTGCATGTGCTGATATCTATTACATCAAGTTAGTAGTTCAGTGGATCAAACAAACAAACAAAAAAGATGAAGTGCGAGACAAATTGCTCATGTTATATATACACTGGTGTGCAAAAAATAAGGACGAGACGGTTTTTCGAATGTAACGTCGTGCAGAAGTGATCCACATAGACTCAAATCATACCATTAGATCCTCAAGATGTAAGAATATGGGACAACTGAGCAAAACTGTCCAAACAAGGAATCCAAAGGATACAAAGGCACTTTATTGAAAAGGTAGCTTCGAGCACAACTGGACAGAAGACAGAAACGTCCATGTGACAGGCAGCTGCCAAGAAAACTCCAGTCTTTAGTAGGGGATATGATCACTCCGACTGCGTTGCAGGATTTACAACGTCTGTCCAGGCTGAGAACGAGGTTGTCAAGGAGCTGTTGAGGCGTCGCAGCCCATTCCTCTTGTAGCGGCGATCGCAGCTGCGGAATCGATGCTGGCAGCTGGTGACGTGCTGCCAAGCGTCTCCCGAGAAGGTCCCACACGTGTTAGATTGGATTTAGGTCCGGGGACCTTGCGGGGCCAATCCATGCGTTGAATATCTTCACTCTCCAACAGCTCTGCGACAGCCACTGTACGATGAGGTGTAGCGTTGTCGTCCATGAAGAGGAACTCAGGACCCACAGCACCTCTAAACAGACGCACGTGAGGCAGGAGAATCTCGGTACAATAGCGGACACCAGTGACTGAACCTCCTTGGAAGATGTGGAAGTCAGTACAGCTACCAAGCATGATACCGCCCCAAACGAGAACTCCACCACCTCCAAACCGGTTCCTTTTGATGATGTTGGAGGCGTGATTGCATGTTCCCCTGCTCTCTCCAGATGTGTATACGTCCAGAATCACCCGTCAGACTAAATCGGCTCTCATCCGTAAAGAGAACTCGACCCCATTGCTGATGTGTCCAGTTCTTGTGTTCCTGGCACCACAGAAACCACCGTCTCCGATGAGCAAGCGTTAATGGCACACACCGTACTGGTCGTTGTGCAAATAGACCTCCATTGTGCAGCCTCCTGGCCATGGTAAAATGCAATAGCGGACGTCCAGTTGTCTGTTGCATGTGCCTTGCGATTTCTCCCACTGTCTCTTCTCACCTGTAGGACAATATACCGATCGTCCGCCACCATGGTTGCTCGTGGACGACCACTGCTAAACTCTTGGACAGCTGTTTCTGGCGTTTGAAATGCTCTCCAAGCTCGTGAAACAATGCTGTGAGTGATCCCAAACTCCTCGGCCACACTAGTCACACTTCGACCTTCTTCCAACTTCCCAATGACACAACCTCGGATAAAGTCATCCAGATGTAGTCTACTGGATTGCCTGTTGGCCATATTACTCGGTGGCAGCAACTCAACGTCGTTCAAACCGATGTACACCGTGCAGTAGCTTTCACCGAATTGCTGATCGAACACCGCCCGTGTGCTTTATACCCTTCCAACACTCCGCCCCCATGTCATGCTGCATATATGCGCATGCCCTACCGTACCAGTCCTAGGCTATCTCCTGAGTGGTCTTTCGGTCTGTTCTGTCTGCTCGTTTCGCTGTTATGCTAATTTCTCCTCTTCGTCCTTAATTTTTGCACACCAGTGTATTACTAGATGTAATGTTTTTCACTAGTTTTTGTGATTTATTTTCATTACTCTGCATAAGAAAGATTTAAATAAAACAACATTTTAAGAGGAAATGGGCCTTGTAAATGAAAATTTGAGTCTTCTGGGAATTGACATACATCAGTTCAGAGGACTTCTTTGTTTTCAGTTTTTTGTGATGAGCAATAGTAATTCCTCAAGAATTTCCTTGTCATTGTTCTGACAGACAGTTTCAACATATCTCTTGGCTCTACTGTTATGCCCTTCAGTTGTCAAATGTTAAGTACTGAATCAAGTCTTATTTTCATTTACTGTTTAGTTTCTTCAAGAAATTATTTTTTTTAATTATTCATCCTCTTTTGAAAGCCAGCCTAAATGGCACCGAGATGTGTTGAATCCATAGACCAGAACATGCAAAAAGTTCAATAATCTCCTTAAAATTTTTTGACAACGTGTTAGTCTTTACATTTGCATGTTATCAGCTCAAATTTTAGAGCAAATCAAATCAGTTACCATTTATTTCAACACCAGAATAACCCCAAATGAAAATAGAATAACTGAATAATTATTCAAGGTGCCAAAGAATTGCAGAATCTTATTGACTGAAACAACTTGTGCCTGCATCCGGACACAAGAGACATCTACAGAGTTCCCACGCAACCTGGAAAACCGGGAATTCTTAGGGAAATTTTTATTTTGCCAAAAAAATATTTTGTTTCAGACTATTGTAGAATATATTTCTGTATTGCTAAGTTTTAAAATAATTCCGAGTTGTTTTATCTTTCAAGGCAACTCCGCAACCCAACCACCGATTAAAGTGCAGCTCTGCTGGGGAGTGCGTCTCTTTGGGGTTTCCCCATCTCCAGATGCTCTAAACTACAACCGAACAAACAGCTGTCAAAGCGTGAGAGAAAGCCATTAATCACACACCCATTTTGCAAGCTCTTATCTGCTGGCGTTTGCGCAGATGCAGTAATTTGTTCCTGAGTAGGTGCCCCAGTTCTCTGTGTAGACAGGGGAAAAAATTATGAAAAAGCTATTTCCTCAATTTTTTAAATAACCGACTGAAATTTTTACAGTAGGCAAGATATATGAAAATAACATTCCATTTTAAATGTCACCGAAATTCATTGGAAACTTTAGAAGTTGAGCTTTTTTTTTTTTTTTTTTTTTTTTTTTTTTTTTGCATGTTCCACTTGTCTTTTATCAAAATGTACAAAAACATTTTATTTTGCCGAATGTTGGTGATCCAATAAATTCGTTTTTTTCCCCCTTCAAGAGCAGTGTGGATGAATGTTGCAAATTGAGGGCACCTAATTTATTTTGAAAAAGGTTCGTATCACTTACGAACTGAAGCTTTGCTTTCGTAATTCTGCAGCAGAGTTTGTATAGTTGTAAAAGTATGTACCTTCAAATGTTTGAACAGGGGAAATATTATGAAATCAGAAGATTCTTCAAAGAGGGGGAAAGATTTTTTTTTCGTAGTACTTACGAGTATTTTGACAAAAAATACCATGCAATGAAGCCGGTACTTTTGCATACCTACCAAATTTCCCAGATTTCACAGCCGTTTTCTAGATTCGTTGTCTTCCGGTTTTACGGCCGGAAAGAGAAGTTTCTTGATTCTGTCATATTTCTATTTCATAATGCATGAAGAAATTTATTTATAGCTATTTTAAGACAATATTCCGATTACTGCAAGAGCTGGCTGGTTGCGAAAAATAGGTTAGTCCGATGCCCAGGACCATAGATTTTCACATCTGGGTCATTCCACGCGAAATCATCAGATATTGAAATAATTTTCCACCAACACATCTCCGATTCTTACTATTTTTTTCTATTTTAAGGGTAGCTGCCTCTAAGTTATAAAAAAACGCCTGAAAGTTTCACCTTTTTTTATTTCTGATAGATTAGAAGATATTATTTTTTGAATTTTTGTGCATATTGGAACAGTTTCCTGTAAAAACGCAAATATCTCCGTTATTTAGAATAAGAAGAAATATAAAATTCATCATTCTCTCATAATTTTCCCCAAGCTTCCAGCTTATACATAGGAAACAAAAAATTGCGAAAACAAAAGTTAGACGAAGTAGAAATTTTTTTGTAATCGTAAATTCTTTTTCTTGCGTTGCTGCACCTCACAAGATTTGCATAAATTATTGATTTTGCATCTTTGCTGTGCGTGCTCTATTGGTTTCAGGTTTGTCAGTGCAGGCGCTAAAGCCTCTGTCTCCGTTTCGGATGACGTTATTTGTGGGGAGTTACTGCAAATGACCTGAGTGGGCGCCAGACCTTTCTCGCACTTTGCCTAATCAACATCGCACAAATGTATTGCCCTTCGTAAAGATATTCAGGGTGGCGACAGACCTGGAAAATTGGGAAAAGTCAGGGAATTTCCTTCGATCGGGAAAAGTCGGAAATTTGTGGCAAATCGAACGAAGTCTGGAATTTGTATTTCTGACGTCCTAGCTCATCTTGCCAGCGATAAAATAATAAAACATTGGATGTTGTTTTAGCCAAATATATTTGCGAGCTTTATGTCTGCATAGCCAAATATATGTTGTTTTAGCCAAATATATTTGTGAGCTTTATTTTTTCATTAAAACGATGTAGTTTTATGGTCTAAATGGCCATGTTTTCTTTGACTCAGGCTCCAACGAACCCTTGTTCAATCAACCCACAATTCCGCCTCTGTCCCTAATGCCAGCATGATGTTTCTGGAATGGCTTCGTGTTGTTGTAAATATTCATCATTCAGACTGAATTATGTGTGCGCACATGATAAAAAATCGAAAAGAGTTATAATAATGTGTTAAAAGGAAAGGAAGAAAACAATTTCGGAATCAGATTGTTTTTAATTCATGTTTATAGATCTTATTTTCTTTTATTTACGAAGTGTAATAGTATAAATTATTTACTTTGTGTGCTTTGAAGTACCTATTGCATCGGACGGATGCCCGCTGTGTGCATTATTTCTTTTTCCTTCTGATTGTTTAGGTACAACAGTTCGTTATCGGAGATCGTGATGTTACATACCCTTCACATTTTCTCGGGTTCGGCTTTAGGAGTGACCTTGAGGAGACATCCTTTGCGCAAGACCAGTCGGGTTTTCAGCAAATTCCGCAAGCTTTGTCTGTTTAGCACGTCTTTTGTGAAAAAAGATTGTGCTTCTGTTATCGGGGGTGTCCAGGGCTCGACAAATCCTGGACGCTAGGTCGCCCAGGCGCCTAAATTTCGGGCCGTGGCACCTAATTTTCTTCTTAGTTGAGATTTCGTAATATATTGTAGTAAATGCCGTAATTTCTGTTGTGTAATCCATAGATTATCTATTAAAAGGTTATAAATTTAGGTGCTGTAGACACCGGTAAAAAAAACAACGGTGCCTCGTTTTGTTTTGTTTTGTTATTGGGAAAGTACCGAAACTGCAGTAACCAAAAAAAATATAACGTAACAGCGAGATAGAAGACTGCAAAGAGATTGTAAGTATATATATTTTATCTTTTACTTAAAAGTATTTTGACAGAAAATATGACTCAAGGAAGGCGTTACTATTTGCGCGTTTGGAAGCCTACGCGGTGTGAGAATCCGTGGCTCTCGGGAATTGCGCAGAGCTGTTCCATAGCATGTACCCATTCTGCGAATCGCATCGCCTAGTTTTGGTGCGCTGATTGTATTAGTTAAGGTTTTTTCGGTATTCAGTTGAAATGTATTCAGAAATAAGACAATGCTATGGACTGTCCACAATTTTACCATATTTTTTAGTCTAACTAATGAACTGCGATAATGCAACAACAGCTAACGATTTTAGTTCTCTTTTTACTTAAAAGTAACATGACAGTTACTTTTTCAATAAGACTTTTTTCTTGCATCTTTGGATTTCTGAGTCGGTCCTGTGAATCTCAGTTTTCTGTCGGAAATTACGATTCACGATTAACATGATAGGTGCGGATCACGTGGTGTCAATTATACGACTGTTATGCATGCCAATTACCACGGAATGTCCGTATTTTTTACCGATTTAGTTGTCTAACTACGGATTCTACGAATTTTTATTTTGTTTAAAAAAAAATATTTTGGTATTTTATGATATACATAAGATTCTTAAGCGGATTCGCGGGAATTCCCAGTTTTTTTTTTTTTTTTTTTTTTTTGTTATTATTATGTAGTCATCAATTAGATTGCTATCATGATTGATGCAAAACTGAAGAGAATTTGGGGGTTGGGTCATTTTCCGTCTGGGGACGGTATTTCATGTTTCAAAGCTTTCGAAAACAGTAGTTAAATGGAGTAAAAGAATTTGCCCTAATCATAATTTTTTTCTCCGGATGTTGCGTTTGTGTCTAGTATTCTTGTTAAATATTATTTTATGGCGTATATGTTCGTATTTCAGCTTTAAAGTGTAGACAAGAATTTGTGCAAAAACGCCGCGAAAATTGCCTTCTAATCTTCAGGCTTGAGGTTCTTCCGCGAATTCGAGAAATTCCGCCTTTTTCGTTATGTTGGCCACTCAGGAAATCGATGCACAAGTAAACAGAATTGTGTGTGTGTGTGTGGGGGTGGTAGTTCGTCGGAGGATGGAATTCCATCTTTATCTTTACGAAACGTTCGTTGGAGGACGGAATCCATCTTTACGAAACTTTCGAAAACGGAAAGTCGACAGAGTTCAGATTTTTTCCGTAATCATAATTTCTTTTTTCTCGTGATGTTGCCTGTGTCCAGTATTTTTAAGTAATATTTTACTGCATAAATTTTTGCATTTCACCTTGAAAATAGGAGAAAAATGTCCAAAACCGGAAGTCGGACAGAATTCCCGTAATCGCTATTGCCTCAACCCCCCCCCCCCTCCCGTGAGTTCCCACTCTCCAGCATTGTTAAATATCCCCCGCCCCATAAGTTTTTGCTTTTAATCTTGATAAGAGAAGAAGGAAATTTTCTAAAACGGAAGTGACGAAGTTGGAAAATTTGTAAAAATTGAGGCATGGTGTTCCAAAGTATTAATATTCCCAAAGTTACACCATTTATCTGAAATAGTTAAAGCTTTGATATCATGCGCTAATGTTCCTCAGGCTGATAGTTGTTATCAGAGGGCACAAAAATCAAGAAAAGAAAGAAAAGCGACATTGAAGAAGTAAGGAGGGAATGATAGCAGCAGAAAGAAAAATTAAGCAATCTATGCTGTGCAGTTGCAGAGTCAACAAAAGACAGGCTAACAATAGTCTGCATTCTTGCTGTCTCTTTTGATTTTTCACCAGTTAAAATGTTCAGCTTCCTCCCCCCCTTCTTTGGGCTCATTTTGTGGTAAACTGCAATTTTAGAGGCAGTATTGATCATATGGCTAGTGGAGGTTCATGCACTGCACATTCGCTTTCTTGGATTTCCTGTCTGTCAAGCATTGTGGAATTCTGATTTTTATCCTAGTGTTGAATTCACATTTTTATCTCTACACAATACATATTTCATTTCCATTAAGCATCCCTCAAATATTCTAATACTCTGCACATTTCTTTTTTTTTCCTTTTTGATGAGGCTTCCTTTAAAAAAAAAAGAAATATAAATCACTTTTTATTCTTTAGAATTGTAGACATTGCGCTTTCCAGTATAACAAAATGCTGTAATTTTTTTTTTTTTTTTTGACTGCCTTCAACTGATTTTATCAGCAAAGGACAATGTGTTCAACTTGTGATTTGAAGCCACAAGTTTAGAAAAATAAGTTTTATGAAACAAAGCTTGAATTTGTTCAGTACAAGAATATGCAACATAAACATAAACTTAACAAAAAGTGCTACTGAACACCATCTGTCTATTAGGTCGAATGGGTAAGATGCCAGTCTGAAATTCTTTTTGAATGTTAGTTAAAGATGACTGTTTGATTACTTATTGGTGGAAATTGAAGATGTGCTGCAAGGAGTGTAGTTGCAGTCTGTGCCTGGCTGAGTGGTGGCAGAATTATTTCAGAGGAAGGTCACTTTCCAAGGTTAAAGTGGTCAGCGTGGAATGTTTGCTTTTGTTGTCTATTGTTATGAATGAGTTGTGCATCAAATCCTTGTTTGCATTTTATGGGCTGTTTTTTTTATTTTTAAATAAGAATATTTTGAGTCATCGTGTTGGCCACTAAAATATTTTTGACTTATCAAGACCATAACTTCATTATGTGCCTAGGGCACTTGCAAGGAATATTACTTTTTTTTTTTTTGAGTTATCAGAAATTCAGTGTTATCAAAGTTAGTTATCAAGAGTTGACTTCATTTGTAAAAATAGAAGTAAAAAAGTTTTTTTTATTATTTTCCTTTGTATTCATTAACTTTTCTGGTTTGTATGCAGTGGTCAGGGGAAAAAGTGCATTTTCACCTGGAAAAGTCAGGAATTCTTTGTTCATGATTTTGTAGCCACCCTGATATTGTTAAGTATAAACGTGCCACTCGCTGCAGGATGAAAAATTATGGTGACAAAAAAGTGTTAGGAGGATTTTATGAGCACATGTGCACCCAAAACTTTCTCCAATTGTTTCCTGTACAAGTAACTTGACGTAGCGTGGAAATGAACTGTGACCTGCGAGAAAAGTTCAGTACTAATGTTTGTGTCACAAACGTGGCCAATCAATTTTAAGACTTCCAGATTTTGGAAGTACTTATATTAATTGTAGTCTCTCAGGCAAAATGGTATTCCGTATTAACTGTTAGTTTTCTCCACTTGTTGCTTCCATTATTTTTTCTTTATCCCTGGGCTAAATTTTTTTTTGCCGTTATGGCTTTAGGATCTCTGTGTGTCAGCATATTGGTTATGAAATTTAACAGCACAATGTCTAAATATCCTATGCTGCGTTATTTAGAAGCAAATAGCATAGATTCGATATTCTCATTGCCAAGTGCAAGAACTAACTTTAGCTAAAATAATTACAATTTTGATTTTTAAATGTCAGCAGTATTTTCCCTGATTGCTAGAAATCATTGGGATGGAACTGGCACATGTTTCTCCTCAGACGCAGAAATGTTGTCACGATTCCCCCCCCCTCTCTCTCTCTCTCTCTCTCTCTCTCTCTCTCTCTCTCTCTCTCTCTCTCTCTCTCTCTCTCTCTCTCTAATAAGTAAATTCCAATAGAAAATACAAATTGTTAGATCGATTTGATAGAATCGCTCTAACAAAATGTTAAGAGACTGTCAGACACTCACCATTTTATCATTCCCATTAGACTTCAATTTCAGCAAAAGTTTCTGTGTTCTTTAATATTTATGTAAAATAAGCACTTAAAGGATTTAAAGCTTCAGCATTGTATCATTTAAGGGCAATTTATTCTCTTCAGTCACAATTCTCCCAGCTTGCATTTTAAACCTAACTGGAACTCTAAATGTTGTGAGTCATTTAAAATGTTATTTATATACTTGTGTGCACTTAAAATACAAATAAATCAGTTATATAATTTCAGCTAATTAATTGAAATATTTCATTATATGTAGATTTTAAAATAAGTCTTTATTCAAATATTCTTTAAGACATGTAAATACATGGTTTGCCATCTCGGTGGTGCAGTGGTCTAAGCTCTGGCTTCTGACTATTCATCCAAGTGAGCCTGGATTCAAGTCCCAGATGAGGTATGGGTGGTGTGTTTCTCTTACGGCACTGGCTCTCCTTCTTCGTGAAGCCAATGGTCCTAAATTAGGGATGGACGGATGTCTGATTATAGCCCAACAAGTTGCTCATGGTAGTTGTTAAACCTGAAGCAAAAAAATAAGACATGATTTTGTTAAATATTATGCAAAATTTATGTTAAATACATTAATTTTTGTAACTATAAAGTAATTTGGGAAAATGAAAGGTATTTATCCTTTATATTCCATATTTTCTGTTTATCTTTATGGACTCGGGACGTTCATTATGTGGTGTCTTTTTAATTCTCCCTCATATGTGAGATGAACATAACATTATCAGTATTAATTTCAGGTAAGCAATTATTTGCAATTACAGCCTGTCTAGAATTTGATAAATCTTGCTTTCAATACATTACATTATTCCTTAATTCTCTAAAAATTATCAAAACTGAATTTAAAAAATTGCCTGTTGACATTACGGTTTTATTTGGTTTCTGCAGATAGTTTGCTTCATATTTTGTAACATGGAACAATTGGGCACAGTGGCCTGGTACACTTTTGCTTGGAGAAACACATCACAAGAGAACCACTTAAACAATGGATCAAAGCCCTTTGTTGGTTGATTCTCTTTCGACATTTCTCTGAGCAGGAGACCATTCGGTCATTAAGCTTATCTGCACTGTGCTATAGAAGAAAGGAAAACAAACTATTCAACATACAGATTTTTTCTTTTATATGAACTGTTTCTATGGGAATGTATTAACACTACATGGGCAGTATACCACTTAGGTTCAGAAAAGATCATGGAATTATGGTACCAAAAATAATATGCCTCATGCATTTAATTGTTATTAATAAAAAGCAGGTAATTGTATAAAGAACAGATATTTAAAGAATTAACAAATGTATGCTTTCATAAGGAACGCAAGAATGTAAGGAAATGCAACAATTTGTCGCAATGTGAATTGATTTGTCGCTCTGGAAAAACTCTCAGGACCACCTGGAAAACCTGGAAAAGTTGGGGAATTTTTTTCTACTTTTGAGTGGGAACCCTGATCTAGTGTCATCTCTGGCACAAGGAAGCTTTGTGGACAGAAGTATTCAACCTAAACTTTTCATAATTCTTAAAATTTCCTCCTGAAAGTTTCAGATTTAAAAAATTGTTTCTGTCCTTTTTTGTTTTTAATAAGAGTTGCCCAGAGAATGTGGAGTTGGTATTTATTGGCTTGATCTCAAATATGTCTTAGTTCTTCCATTCTGCCATTTAGGTTTCTGTAGTTGATGACCATACATTTCCTGCAGAGTTGATTTCTTGTTCAGTAAAAAATGAGAAGGAATGGAATAGTTGTTTAAAGATGACTTTGTATTACTAAAAAAAAACAAAGAAAAAAAAAACTGGTAGTCTCAGTTCTGATTAAGCCGTTGGTTTGGAACGTAGGACTACGAGTTGCAGATCGGAGAGTTGACACGATCTAGTCGAGTCTGGTTTCAATGCATTTATTTAATTTGTTATAGCCAATGCTGGCCAATGATATGAAAAAGTAGCTTACATAATTTTTACAAATAATGCTGGATAAGTTGTGAACACAAAGCAGAGCTCGAGATAGGCCGGGTACGGGTTCGATCGGTGGGTTGGATTTTTGTTTGGCGGCAGCTGCTTTCAGGCATTCTCTATACTCTCTAGTTTGTTGGGCTGCAGTCTTCTTGAGCTTCTTACATTCCTCATCACTTGCTCTTGCCTCTCGTTTTGATTTTCTCCGCTTTTGCTTACATCCATTCTGTGAATTCCGTGGCATTATTGAAAATGTTTACCCATTCACACAAAAACAATTTTTTAAGATTTTAGTTTAAACTACTGTAATATGTTCTTTATATATTTGAAAACATATTGTCGAGAGATTTAAAATACCATGCACAGTCATTTTGCACTCACGTTTGTCCAGATAAACTACAATATTATCAAAAGTATTCACCAGTTCACAAAAAAACAATTTTCAAGATGTTCAGTTCAAACCACTGCAAAATATTCTTTGTATATTTATATCTCGTCAAGAGCTTTAAAACTATACCATGCGCAGTCGTGTTGCGCTCATGGTTGCCAAGATAGACTCAGTCAAACGCGGCGGCACACCCAGAAACATTTTATCTCCCTCGCGCACTGGGAGCGAGGGGAGCATAGTGTGCACGATGTATTGCGCAGTACGAGAATTGGACTCCAAGCTGTTTATGAATATACTAACACGATTAATGTTCAGCCTGTATTTTTAACGCTGTAATGATTTCAATTTTAGCCTATTTTTGACTTTTTGACAGAGGCGGTTGGTTGTAAGTTGCCCCCTTACTATCCGCGAAGTTAGACTTACATTTGTTAGTGCTTCGCCAAAAGTGGTTGGGAAAACTTTTTTTTTTTTTTTGGTTGATGCATTTTTCCCCCTACAAAGTACTGCGTGAGTATCTTTTTAAGTCAAACAACAGATAGTAACTGATGTTCTGTCTTTACCTTTCCACTTGAATTCTTTCTCTTTTCACTGGGTGTATCTGGTTTTGTGCTGCCATTTACTTTTTTTATTTTCCCTAATGTTTTATTTTTATAATATTGATCTTACTTAATGGTGTACATTTTGATTCATAAGATAGATTTGCTGGGTTTTTCTTGTTATTGCTGCGTTTGCTTCTGGTTTCTTCTGTTGTGAGTGCCCTCTCTTGAACTGATTTCTTTTTTCTTCCTGTATTCTGCAATGAGATGAGTGACATAACTAGCTTTTCATGTGCCCTGTGCAAGGTTCTATTTTTGGGCCCCTTATTTTTTATAATAAAACAAATATGATGTAAAAATTATTCATAAATAATTTTTGTGTACACAAGAAATATACAAGATCATTCATATGTATTTATAAATGAAAATACTTATTTTAATTGCAATTTTCTGGCTTTTATTTCAGCAAATTCATTGATTACATCATTACATCATCATATATAATTAATATCATTAATGATATTATATTCAATCAAAATTATGGAAAGATTGGGTAATTGTTCTTGTCTGATTTTTGATCTTAAACAATTCTTAATTAATTTTTACTTGCTAAAACTTCTCTCACACGAAGCAGTAGAAACGAGAATAGAGAAATATTTGCAGAACAACATTGATATTCGAATATGACTCAAATAATTCAAAGTCATGAAGAGCCTGATGAATATCAAGCGGAGTTGTAATTTTAATGTTTTGTATTAGTGTCAAGGATTTAAACTTAAAGCGAAGATGATCAGAAAGTAAAGTTGGCACAGACAGTTCTCAGTTGCTCGTAATGCCAATCTATTTGAGACAATAGTGCCAGAAATGCTGTAAATCCGTGTTTTAAATAATCCTTAGGTGTAATGCTACTTCTTCCATTCGATTTTTTCAGGGACCCCATCTTCCTGGGCCTGTGCATCTGTTGCACCCTCCTAGTTAAGGCACTGATGAGATGTATTCTTTCCAGCTTTGCTGTGTCTTAGTATTCAACCTGAATCACCCTAACTATGTCTTTGAAGGCATCATGAACACAGCAAATATGAAACTCTGGGGGGGGGGGGGCTGATGTGTAGCTTCAAATATAAAAATAGAAAGTTTATTTATAGGAAGAAAGTTTATTTTTATGATACATACCCCATGTACTGTAGAACTTTGTCATAATGTCAATAATAGTATGAGAATATCATACAGATCCAATTAAATTGCCTTCACCAAGAAAACATGAACAGTATAAAATATTGAACTTCATAATCAAAGAAGTAACAAAAAAAATGTGACATAATATCAGAAGAATTCTTGGTATCATCATATCGCGCATAAGTTACATTGAAAATTATAACTGGTGAGACATTTTGGTAGTGACTTCTACCTTCATCAGCCATGGAATGAAACACGTGGTAAAAACATCAGTTGTTTGCCACATTTCAAAATTGCTTTCCAAATGATTTGATTTTGAAATCTGGCAACAACTGATGCTTTTACCATGTGTTTCATTCCGTGGCTGATGAAGGTAGAAGTTGCTACCAAACGCCCCACCACTTATGATTTTCAACGTAACTTATGCGTGATATGACGATATCAAGATTTCTTCTAATGTTTTGTGTGTTACGTGTTTGCCTGCCAATTCTTCTCACTATGTGACATAATTTCTGAATTTAATATTTCTTTACTGTGCATTGACCCATAAAGGTGCACCAGATAGCTTCATGCTACTGTATAAGTGGGCAGTGAGTTATTGTGCAATGTTAGTTTAACAAATATAGATTTCCCAAGTTATTGTTGAAACAATTGCTTGATTCCTTGTGAAAGTGCAATAATCCTGTGGCTGACCAAAACTGATTCCTTATTTCAAGACCACAAAAGATAAAATCCTCTAATCCTTTTGAGATTTTCCTACCTCACAATAACCACTACATGTTCTGTTA
The DNA here is from genome assembly GCA_039090855.1 of Macrothele yani. NCBI lineage: Eukaryota > Metazoa > Arthropoda > Arachnida > Araneae > Macrothelidae > Macrothele > Macrothele yani. The sequence goes on along the minus strand of CM077028.1, from coordinate 26,096,421 downwards.
TTGTACAGGTAGGATTCAGTTTACGCTGCTTAACTTTTACACCTCATGTAGATTATGATTGAAGTTAAGTGATGAGTCATGACTCTGCCAGACTTCCTGACACTGATGGTCCCAACATAGTAATAAAACTGTAACACTAAATGACTGAACTATGGCCTAAAATTTAAATAATTAAGCAAAAAATGGAATATAAATTGTGATGAGAAAAAGTGATGGTGAAAAGCTTTCAACAAAAGATTTAGCAGAAGTAGCTGAACAACTGGTTGAAGTAGACGGAGAGAAAGTGAAGCTGTCTCTGCAATGCCGGTTAGAACACTAACAGTGAAACCAATGCAAGAAGCTATTTCTCTTATTAATAAGGGATAGAAGATATTGCTCTTATTAATAAGGGATAGAAGCTATTGCTCTTATTAATAAGGGATAGAAGCTATTGCTCTTATTAATAAGGGATAGAATCTATTGCTCTTATTATAAGAGATGTGAAGCTATTAATAAGGGATAGAAGCTATTGCTCTTATTAATAAGGGAAAACCCCAACGGAGAGTGGAGCTGGCTCAACCATTTAGAGAGAAATTGAGACAGTTCTACAGCCATACTACATAGCTTATTATCAGAAAAGAAGAAAACCAAACAGACATCTATTCTGTAGTTTTTAAAGCAATGAATTTTCTTTCTTTATCTTGAACATTAAACAATTTTCAATGCGAAATTTTCATAAAATAAAACATTTTTTCAAGTATTTTGTATTGATTACTGAAAATTTGGAAAGGAACCTAATGTTTTTATGATCCCATTATATTTTTATTTCAATATATACTGGAAATCTCAAGAACCTAACCCCAGCATAAAACAAGTCCTACTTGTACTAGTTACATGTGATCTGTGCTGAATCAAAGCCAACTTTCAGAGATCAGGATGACATTTGGACTGAATGTTACATACTGTGCTCATATTTTTTTTTTTTTGATGTACAAGAACAGTTAATGTGAGTTAATTACTGTTTTATGATTTTCCCTCTTTTGTGATTATTTGGTTCTTCATAACGGTATGTAATGTTAAATTATGTAATTATGCATTAAGTGATATAATTGTAAATTTCCTGTGCATAACTAATGTATTGCCGTGGGATTTTCCCCCTATGATTGCATTTTTACTTATTTATTTTTCAGCAAAGTATGATGGTGCCACAGTAACTGAAGTGTTGGCTTCTACAAGAGAGTTGAGTGGCCATAACAACAAAATTTCTGCCCTCGCATGGAGTCCTCATCTTGAGGGAAGATTAGCTTCAGCTTCTTATGATCACACTGCCCAGGTATGGATTAATATTAAACTTCAGATTTCACAATTCAAAGTAAAGCACACTTTAGTGCATGTTTAGATTAGACAGTTTCACTATTATCTATTAGTAGTTCATTTCACAGGAAAGGCACATTTGAGGCTGCATTTAAGGACTTTCTCAGCTTGTAAACAAAAGTATTTGGTAGTTCAAAGTACATAGGCTGTCCCAAAAAGGTGTAACCAATTACAAATGATAACTTTTGATACAAGACTAATATCAGTGTTCTGTTTGTTGAAGGTGGTTAGGAATACCCTCAAGTTTTCTAGAAGTGTACCCAATGGATCTTGCGACGAAAGCACAGATTGTGAAGTGGTTTATTGAAACCCGATTCGAAGGTTCAGCCGAATTTCAGAACAAAATATGGGAGCAAACTGCCCACACATAACAGCATCAGAAAGTGGTACAAATCATTCAAGGAATCTGGTAGCATTCTAACAAAGAAAAGCGCTGCACGACCATCGCTGGTTCCAGAAAGGGAGGAAGGAGGTTGTGAGACAAACATTCACTCGTAGCCTTTGAAAGTCAATCAGACTAGCAGCACCACAGCTGGCCATCCCCAAGTCATCAGTGCACAGAATGTTATGCCAGAGATTGGAAATGCACCGGTATAAACTGTAGATAACCACTCACATAACCCCAGGTTATCATGTGAAACATAAACAGTTTGCTGAAGAGATGTTGGAGAACATTGCAAGTGCTGAATCTTTCCTGAGACAAATCTGTTTCTTGGATGAGTGCACTTTCTGTGTTTCTGGAAAGGTTAATAAACAGAATGTGAGAATTTGGGGAACTGACTGCCTGCTTTGCTCAGTAGAACATGAACATGCTAGCCTAAAAGGGTCCAATAATGGTCGTCGACCATTATTGGACCCTTTTCTTTCGAGGAATCGACCGTGAGAACTGATAATTACCTGGACATGATTGAGCAGTTTGCATATCACCAGTTAGATGAACTTGCAACTCCATACATTTTCCAACAAGATGGGGCACCACCTCATTGGAGTTTTATTGTGAAAAGGTCTCTGGAGTAGTTCATTTCACAGGGAAGATCAAGATGGATTGGGCATGGTGGTCCCATTGCATGGCCCCCACGTTCACAGGACTTAAACACCCTCTGTCTTTTTTTTTTTTTATGGGAATTCATCAAGGGGAGGTTTACAGCACCCCTGTTGCAGACATTGCTGACCTAAACAGGAGGGTTAAACATGTACTGCGGAAAGTTAATTCAGACGTTCTGGAAACGAACATGGTTGGAACTGGAATACCAGTTAGACATTGTTCGGGTGACAAATAGTGGCCATGTCGAATGTCTATAACACTTCATGATTTGTTCTGTCAGTTAACACAAGTTGTGTATTGGGATCATTTATATTAAAAATTTTATGATTATTTGAAATTGGTTACACCTTTATGGGATACCCTGTACTTTAAAAGCTGGCATGGTGTCACAAAGAAGTCTTAGCTGAAAAGAGAGTATTTGGTCATTGTGTGTCCTATGTAAAATATCAGGAGAACATATTATTATTATTATTATTATTTTGTGTAACACATTGGTTGTGGTGCTATGTATGTACAGAGTGTCTGAAAAATAACTGTGCACTGAAAGTGACACCATGCCGAACTGATTCCTACAGGAGGTGTTGGAAATGGGCTCCACCAACATACCGACATGTCTGCACACACTTCTGCATGTTAGTGAAGACTTCTCAGAGTATTGTGGTGTGATTTGTTAGATGTGGGTCGTTATTGCAGCCTGTAGCTCTTAAAGTGTATACGGAATACCTGCGTACACCTTTCCCTTTTTCCCTCACCACAGAAAAATGTCAGACGGTGTCAGATCCATTTACTGGGCAGGCCACAGTCCCCGGGAGATGATGCGATTTTCAAAGAATTCCTCCAAAAGCTGTATTGATCAGGGTTCCCACGCCACCTGGAAAACCGGGAAAACCGGGAATTCTCAGGGAATTTGAAAATTGTTCCAAAAATCAGGGAAAACTCAGGGAAAATCGTGTTTTTCCGTAAAAATCAGGGAATTTCTTTTCAGGGAACTGAAAATTCAGGGAATTTTTTATTTTGCCAAAAAGATATTTTCTTTCAGACTTTTGTAGAATATATTTCTGTATTGCTAAGTTTTAAAATAATTCCGAGTTGTTTTATCCTTCGAGGCAACCCACCCACCGATTAAAGTGCAGCTGTGCTGGGGAGTGCGTCTCTTCGCGGTTTCCCCCATCTCCAGATGCTCTAAACTTCAACCGAACAAACGGACACGTCAAAGCGTGAGAGAAAGCCATTAATCACACCCCCACTTCGCAGGCTCTTATCTGCTGCGTTCGCGCAGAGGCAGTCACTTGTTCCTAAGTAGGTGCCCTGGTTCTCTGTGTAGACTGGGAAAAAAATTATGAAAAAGCTATTTCCTCAATTTTTTAAATAACCGACTGAAATTTTTACAGTGGGCAAGATATATGAAAATAACGTTCCATTTTAAATTTCGCCGAAATTCATCGGAAACTTTAGAAGTTGCGCTTTTTCCCCCCTTTCTTTTTGCATGTTTCACTTGTCTTTTATCAAACCGTACAAAAACATTTTATTTTGCCGGATGTTGGTTATCCTAATAAATTCGTCCTCCCCTTCCCCCTTCAAGAGCAGTGTGGATGAATGTTGCAAATTGAGGGCACAATTTATTTTTTGAAAAAAGTTCGTATCACTTACGAACTAAAGCTTCACTTTCGTAATTCTGTAGCAGAGTTGGTATAGTTGGAAAAGTATGTACCTTCAAATGTTTGAACAGGGAAGATATGAAATAGGAAGATTCTTCAAAGAGGGGGAAAGATTAATTTTTTCATAGTACTTACGAGTATTTTGTATGAAAAATACCATGCAATGAAGCCGGTACTATTGCATACCTACCAAATTTCCCAGATTTCACGGCCGTTTTCTAGATTCGTTGTTTTACGGCCGAAAAGAGATTTTCTTGATTCTGTCTTATTTCTATTTCATAATGCATGAAGAAATTAATTTATAGCTATTTTGGCGATATTCCGATTACTGCAAGAGCTGGCTGGTTGCGAAAAATAGGGTAGTCCGACGCCCGGAACCATAGATTTTCACATCTGGGTCATTCCACGCAAAATCGTCTGATATTGAAATAATTTTCCACCAACACATCTCCGATTCTTACGGGTAGCTGCCTCCAAGTTATAAAAAAAACCCTAAAAGTTTAAACTTTTTTTGTTTCTGATAGATTAGAAGATATTATTTTTGAATTTTTGTGCATAGTGGAACCGTTTTCCGTAAAAACGCAAATATCTCCGTTATTTAGAATAAGAAATATAAAATTCATCATTCTCTCGTAATTTTTCCTAAGGTTTCAGCTTATACATAGGGAAAAAAAATTTGCGAGAACAAAAGTTAGACGGGGTAGAAATTTTCTTGTAATCGTAAATTCTTTTTCTTGCGTTGCTGCACCTCACAAGAGTTGCATAAATTTTTCATTTCACATCTTTACCCTCACATTGCCGAAAAAAATGTAAAAAATCTACCTAGTTACTACTGATTTAAATCTTTGCCGTGCGTGCTCTATTGGTTTCAGGTTTGTCCGTGCAGGCGCTAAAGCTTCTGTCTCCGTTTTGGATGACGTTATTTGTGGGGAGTTACTGCAAATGACCTGAGTGGGCTCCAGACCTTTCTTGCACTTTGCCTGATCAACATCGCACAAAAATGTATTGCCCTTCGTAAAGATATTGTTAAGTATAAACATGCCACTCGCCACAGAATGAAAAATTATGTTGAAAAAAAAAAAGTGTTAGGAGGATAGGATTTTATGAGCACACATGCACACAAAACTTCCTCTAATTATTTCCGGTACAAGTAATTTGACGTAGCGTGGAAATGAACTGTGACCTGCTAGAAAAGTTCAGTACTAATGTTTGTGTCACAAACATAGCCAATCAATTTTAAGACTTCCGGATTTTGGAAGTACTTGTATGAATTGTAGCCTCTCAGGAAAAATGGTATTCCGTATTAACTGTTAGTTTTCTCCACTTGTTGCTTCCATTATTTTTCTTTATCCAGGGTTTAATTATTTTTTTATTTTTTTGCCGTTATAGCATTAGGATCTCTGTGTGCCAGCTTATTGGTTATGAAATTTAACAGCACAATGTCTAAATATCCTATGCTGCGTTATTTAGAAGCAAATAGCAGAGGTGCCAACTATTACGAATTGTCCGTAATTATTACGGTTTCGACTGTCAGATTATGGAATTAGGGGCAGGTTGGAAGAATTACGGATTTCAGTGTGTTTTGGAGAATCTCAATTTTGTATCCTTTTTCGTTAAACCCTTTTAGTGCGACGCTGCCGATTTGTCGGCCTTCGATTTTGATCCGCATATTTTCCGAATCAGACTGCAGATTTCGGTGTCTCAATGATCATATCATTTATCAATCATATCGTTTTGAAATGGAATGTCCCGCAGTGGTCTAAGCGATGGCCTCTGATCATTCGTCCGTAAGGGGTCCGGGTTCGAATCCCGTTGAGGCATGGATGTTGTGTTTGTCTTAAGGCACTGGCTCTCTCCCTTCCCAGGAACCAGTGACCCTAAATTAGGGACGGGCGACTGCTTATAGCCCATTGAGTTGCTCACGGTGGTCGTTAAACCTCCAATAAAAAAAGAAAAAAAAAATGGAATGTCCATGAATCATATCGTCAAACAGCGATATTATCGGAATATTGGTACCGTAATTTTCTTCGTCTAATCCGCGGATTATCTGTTAAAAAAGTTAAAATTATAGGTTTTGCGGATTATACACCGATGCGGTTAATACGCAGATTTAAAAAAAAAAAAAAATTACAACCTTCCGATTTTTAAAAAATCTGCAGCGTGATTGTGCAGGGAAGGGTGTAATAATTGGAAAAGGAACTCCCTCGGAAGAATTTTCCTCAGTTCAGGAGTTTGTACGGAGCGGGGAGGAGGGGAAGGAATGTCGTAACGAAAGATCGGGAAAGTTGTGGGGAGGGATGACAGGGGTCATTTTGATATCGTTGAGGAGAGCTCTGACTGTCGTGCTGGCTCTGTTTTTGGCAAAAAGCCAAAGAAGTATGCACAGCACTTGCTGCACGAACCTATGCGTTTTTCCTTTCGGATTTCATGTGCGCGACCTTGTGTCTAGTTTGCTTTCGTTGTTTTGGCGAACGTCGTTGCTGCTGTTTTCCTTCATTGCTAATCATGATGTCTCTGAAAAGGAAACGTTTCAGTTACACTGCCGAATTTAAACTTGAAGTGGTGGACAGAATTGAGGATATGATAGTGTCACTGCGCGATAGTTTGAGGTCAGAACACAATCGTGCAGCAACATACGGAAAGCCTCTGTGTCGCGATCTAAAACGTAAACAAATCCGTCGGTTTATTCCGCGGGAGAATTCACGGGTTTTTTATTGGCCCACGTATAAGACGATCTCTCAACTCTGAAAGCAGGAATTCCTCCAAAAACTTTCGACTTATACGCGAGTACATACGGTATTTCTACGACTTGTTCTGTATCAGCCTTTCGTCATTGGCAAGGTGTAATGCAATACTCTGGAGCTGCATCGGCGTGATCTATGGATGCCACACCATTTATCTGTCCGGAGATAAAAAAATATAAAACAGTTACCTTTAAAAATGAATTTCTTCATTTAATAAAATCGTTTTTTTTTCTCTCTCTTACTTCTTCGGACCCATTATGTGTTTCTGGAACGTGGAAAGAGCGATGTATTTATTTATTTTCTGACGTCACGTATTTGGAGGATTTTCACTTTGGATCTCGCCCTTTGGATTTAATCACATTCACCTGTAATATTTCATCAGTATCGCTCATTGTTTTGTTGTTTATTTTGCCATATGTGGTACGCCTGTATTCCCTATGTTTTTGCCAATAAAGTATATTTTGAAATAACTGCTATAATATATATAGCCAGTGCCATTAATACCCACCAGATGGAGACCTCTCAGTAGCTGAGCCCATCTTACGGATTTATGATGTCAGAAGCTGACTTAAAAATACACATAGCACCGTGGATTGTTGGCCACCATGGTGTAAAGCTAACGCGCTAGGCTATATATGGAGAGATCCGTGGATTCAATTCCCCGGCGGCGGCTGAAAACAATTTTTCGGTTGCTATGTGTTTCTGGAACGTGGAAAGAGCGATGCATTTATTTATGTAACGGACTTTTCTGTCGGAAATTCCGCTTCTGGTTCAACATCTATGATGTGCGGATTATACGGCGATTTTTATTTCCTGAATATCACAGTCTGCGGATTATACGAAGGATTTTTTTATTATTATTATTATGAATTTCGTGGTCTGCGGATAATACGACTAAAATTACAGGTAATATGCCGTAAGTGTCATCGTAAAAGAGTTTGCGCTTGCTATCGTATCGGTTCCCCACGCACTTTTCCGTGTTTCGGTTCCCCACGCACTTTTCCGTGTGACAGGAGAAAGGTTACTTTAGCCAAAACTTTTCCTGCTGCAGTTGAGGCAGTGCTGTTCGCTTTGCATTGTTGGTGAATTATAAGACGTCGTACTGTCGGAAATCACTTTTTCGAGCCCCGTTCGAAGTGCAATAACGATCAACTTGTCGCAACGCGTGGTCCCATGATGACGGATGTTTATATTTCTTGCGGACTTTCGTCGCCGCGCCGGAGAACGAAGTGCAGTGTTTTATTACTAGAAGCTCTTCACATTATTCATTTCTTTTTCCCAAACAAACAGACACAATCGCAAAACTCCGTGAATTACGAATCCCCATCTTTTTCCAAACTCGTGTTAGCACAGGATGATTTTATTGACAGCTTGTTCCTCAGACTAGGAGACGTGCTTTTTCCCCACTGCGTGAAATTGTTTTCTAAGGTTATTTGAAGTGGCTTGTAGTGAGAGTGAAAGTTTGCCAAGTGATGGTGAGGATTTTGAATCATCTGAGAGTGATATTGGCCTAGCAACATCAAGCCAAAAAACTAGCCACTGTGCCACGCACACCATATCTTCTTCAGAAGGTGAAGATCTTCATAGTGAATCTTCAGATCATGAAAGTTCTGAAAGTGAATGGGAAGATGTTAATAGAGAGAAGTGATGAACAACCTCAACATCTTTTTTTTATTAACATGAAATGCAGAGGCCCAAACATGCTCCAGCAACTGATGTGGCACCTATTGCATATTTTTTACTTGTTTTTTACCAATTTCATCCTTGGAATTATCGTTTCTGAAACAAATAAATATGCAAAGAGGTTTCTCCAGGAACATCCAAATCTTTCTCCCAAATCTTGAGCAAGGAAATGGAAAATGTTACAAATGCTGAAATAAAGGTTTCCTTGCGTGCCTTCTAATATGAGAGTAATCAGTAGCCCATGTAGGACGAGATGATTGCCGAAGGCATATCCAGTCAAAACAAATACCAGGATTGTGTAAAATTAAAGACTCGATCAAAGCCTTTGGATAATTTTTTTGCAAAAAAGAATGAAAATAGCGTGATAAACGCTGAATTGCTGTTTACTACAATCGTTGTGGAGCATAACCTACCTATAGCAAGCTGTGATCATGCTGGTCGCTTCTTTCATGCTATGTTCCCAGACTGATATTGATGAAGCTGGATATCCTTGAGCATATGTGGCATGGAATGAAATATCTAAGACAAAGGATTCATCTGGCCTTCCCAAGTATTCCACATTGCCTAAACTAATGTTGGTAATATTGACTATCCCTCACAGCAATTCCTCTACGTATAGAATATTTAGTATAGTAAGGAAATACCTCGCGTACTTTTGCCCAACAATGAGCACCAAAACATTAAGTGCCCTTCTTGTACAGAAAAGTAAAGCATTTTCCTCAGGTGAGCTGTGTTATAAAAAGTTTTCTGAAAAAGAATATACCACTGCAAAACAAGCAACAAGGGAGTTTTTATGTCAGCAATGACATGAGGTAAGTACAATATTGATAATTTAATTTCATATTTTTTTTGTGAGGATAGTGTAAACATGCAAAGTTATTACATATTTCATGCATTAATTTCTCATGAAATACCCATTCCACGCGTTAATGACGTATGGTGATTACCGATAGGCACCTCATACAAGTATTACAGGTTACACAGTAATACTATAATAATGTCCTTAACTTTAAAAAAAAAAAAATGGTGTGTTACATTACTGAAAGTTTGTGTTACATTATTGAAACATTACTGAAAATTCCCCTATTGATTACTGATATGTTCTGCTAGAGGTTGGCACCTCTGAAATAGCATAGATTCGATGTTCGCATTGCCAAGTGCAAGAACTAACTTTAGCTAAAATAATTACAATTTTGATTTTTAAATGTCAGCAGTATTTTCCCTGATTGCTAGAATTGTTGGGATGGTACTGGCACACGTTTTTCCTCAGACGCAGAAATGCTGTCATGATTTCCGTTCTCTCTCTCTTCTTTTTTTTTATTTTTTAATAGCTGTTTTAGTTTGCTTTGTCTTTAAAGATTCTAAGTGAATTCCAATAGAAAATACAAATTGTTATATCAATTTGATATAACCACTCTAACAAAATGTTAAGAGAGACTCTGTCAGACACTCTCCATTTTATCATTCCCATTAGACTTCAATTTCAGCAAAAGTTTCCGTGTTCTTTGATACTTATGTAAAATAAGCACTTTAAGGATTTAAAGCTTCAGCATTGTATCATTTAACGGCAATTTATTCTCTTCAGTCTCATTCTCCCAGCTTGCATTTTTAAACCTAACTGGAACTCTAAATGTTGTGAGTCGTTTAAAATATTATTTATATACTTGTGTGCACTTAAAATACAGATAAATCAGTTACATAATTTCACCTAATCGATTGAAATATTTCATTATATGTAGAATTTAAATTAAGTCTTAGTTCAAATATTCTTTAAAACATGTAAATACATGGTTTGCCACCTCGGTGGTCCAGTGGTCTAAGCTCTGGTTTCTGACTATTCGTCCAAGTGAGCCTGGATTCAAGTCCCAGATGAGGTATGGGTGGTGTGTTTATCTTACGGCACTGGCTCTCCTTCTTCGTGAAGCCAAAGGTCCTAAATTAGGGATGGACTGATATAGCCCAACAAGTTGCTTATGGTGGTCGTTAAACCTGAAACAAAAAAAATAAGACATGATTTTGTTAAATATTATGTAAAATTTGTTAAATACACTAATTTTTGTAACTATAAAGTAATTTGGGAAAATGAAAGTTATTTATCCTTTATATTCCATATTTTCTGTTTATCTTTATGGACTGTATAATCGGGACGTTCATTATGTGGCGTCTTTTTAATTCTCCCTCATGTGTGAGATGAACATAACATTATCAGTATTAATTTCAGGTAAGCAATTATTTGCAATTACAGCCTGTCTAGAATTTGATAAATCTTGCTTTCAATACATTACATTATTCCTTAGTTCTCTAAAAATTATCAAAACTGAATTTAAAAAATTGCCTGTAGACATTACGGTTTTATTCGATTTCTGCAGATAGTTTGCTTCACATTTTGTAACATGGAACAATTAGGCACAGTGGCCTTATACACTCTTGCTTGGAGAAACACATCACAAGAGAACCACTTAAACAATGGATCAAAGCCCTTTGTTGGTTGATTCTCTTTCGACATTTCTCTGAGCAGGAGCCCATTCGGTCATTAAGCTTATCTACACTGTGCTATAGAAGAAAGGAAAACAAACTATTCAACATAGGAGCCCATTCGGTCATTAAGCTTATCTACACTGTGCTATAGAAGAAAGGAAATCAAACTATTCAACATACAGATTTTTTCTTACATATGAACTGTTTCTACGGGAATGTATTAACAAATTGTACATGGGCAGTATACCACTTAGGTTCAGAAAAGATCATGGAATTATAATACCAAAAATAATATGCCTCATGCATTTAATTGTTATTCATAAAAAGCAGGTAATTGTATAAAGAACAGTTATTTAAAGAATTAACAAATGTATGCTTTCGTAAGGAACGCAAGAATGTAAGGAAATGCAACAATTTGTTGCAATGTTATTTGATTTGCCGCTCTGGAAAAACTCTCAGAACCACCTGGAAAACCTGGAAAAGTCAGGGAATTTTTTTCTACTTTTGAGTGGGAACCCTGTTGATGCATCAGCAGTGTGAGCAGTTGCACTGTCTTGCTGGAACCATCCTTTGTTGATTTCCCATTCTGTGAGTTTGGATATGAATGGTTGGATAATCTGGACACGGTACCATTTTCAGGGTGCGCACGCGTGCTTGAAAACCTGGAAAGTCCTGGAAAATCATGATTACGTTTTCAAGGCCTGGAATATCCTGGAAAAACGGTATTTTTTTAATGCTGTCTTGAAAAGCCTTGAAATTTGAAATTAGGCCTTAAAAAAAATGCCCTTTTAGGAAATCGTGTTACTGACTGTTACCCCTTAATTTTTTTAAGTTCCTCTCCTCTGTTCTCAAAGAAACCGCCGGCTACAGTGGTGTTTCGGATGTGCCCAAATCCTAACTTGGCTGGGGGAGGGGGGAAGCACTACTTCCAGTGCAATAAAATTGGATGATTACTAGCAGGTCTGTTAGGGAAGGGGAGCTTGATGCATTCTCTAGCCCTGAGCTTGATGTCTGTCCGACAACTACTGAGAACAGCAGAAGGGGAAAGAAGAGACATTTAGCATTTGCAAGGGGGTCGCGTGTTTACCAAGTCAGCTGGCATCCACCAGTGAAGGTACCTGAACAACACATTCATCTGCTCCTTGTTTATTGCATTAAGACGCTTGCTTCCGGCCCACCCCTCAAGAGACTTCGGCTACTTATGATAAAAAATAAGAAAACTATCTTTGCGAATTTTTCACAAAAGTGGCTGAAATTTTTACATTTACTATAATTGGATTACAGAAGCTCACTCCCAAAATTCCATTTGAATCGGTTTAAAACTTAAAAAGTTAGCATTGGAAATTTTTATTATGTGTGCCTCTTTAGACAGTGAGCCTTGAGCAGAAAGTGTGTTACCATAGCAACGGTTGATTGACAGCTGGGAGCGCTGATCCGAAGCCCTTGGTTGGGAAGAAAGCAAACACCTGTTTATCACTTCCACGGCTCAAAAGGACTAAGAGATATTTTCAGAAATCCATTTTCTGGAATTTTGAAAATAACACAGTAAAATTTTTACAGTGGTTAAAATACATCACAATAAAGTTCTAGTGCAAATTTCGCCGAATTCCGTTTGAAACTTTAGCAGATGCAAAAAAAAAAAAAAAAAAAAAATCTTCCGTTGCAAAATTGGATTAAAAAAAAAGAAACGGCAATTATAAATTACGGGAAAAGCAAGCACATTATTTTTTTTTTTAGATGCCATGGTTTATTTAAACAGAGTGATCCTTAAATTTTGTTTCTGTGATGATATGGACTCTATTTTAATTACAAACATACATTTTTATTCAGATGTCTGAGTTACTGTTTTAATAAAAAAATCTATAATTAAAAAGTTTTCAATGGATTTAGGCGAAATTCAGCAGATAAACGTATTTTAGTAAATTGCAACGTTATGACGTAAATTTGGTCATTTTGTCGAAAATTGGGCAGCATTTTTTTTTTTTACGTTTTCTCCTATAGTTAGGGTGAAGGAGGAAGACACTTCAGTGAGCTGCAGGTGGTGATTTATGGCAATGTGCCAAATGAAAAGAAGCCGTTCCATCAGGACATTCCAGAGGTTGAGCGTGCGTGGACGCGTACTCCTGCTGTTTGAACTTAATCGGAATGTTTTCGGGAGGGGAGAAATATCCGTTTCAGCTTTACAGCTTTCAGGCTCCTTTTTTTTTCTTGGTAATAAATAAAAACCATAGTTGCTGCATTCACCATTGATCCATATTCGCATTTCTTGAATATAAACAGCAGACAATCGGAAACATGGTGTTGGGTGGGTCTTGATGTTCTTCATTTGTATCTGCTGAATTTTGTTCTGTGGGAATACGGAATGAGTTATACTGTGAATACATACAAAACTACATATTTTTGAGCTGAAAAAATATGTCTACTTGTACACAGTAGCTAACGTGTGAACTCAGACGAAGACAATCAGACATATGGACGTCTGATTCCATAAAAAAATCAACCCATTTTATTATACACGACAGGTAAAAAAGAAAAAACATTACATGTTTTTAAACATTATAAAGGAAAGCGGATTTTTGAAACACCATGACTTGATGATATTAATTTCTGAAAGTTTTTTTTTTTTTCGATTTTAATTTCTGAAATTTTTTTTTTTTTAATTACAATACACTGTAACATGATACCTGTGTGTTGTATCCCTTAGTTGTATGGCAGATTTTCAGTTGGCCGATATCCGCGATCGTAAGTGGTAGTTACATTGCTATTGTTGATGATGACAAGATAAATACTGGAGTAATGTAGAATGTTGCATAAAGTAAAAAAAAAATCGCCCCCTCCTCCCCCTTCGAACTTTTATGCGGTTATCATAGCTGATCAACCATTTCATTCCATGAACATCAGCACATTTCAATCATTTGACCAACTCCACGTTTTGTCTTACATTGGCCCGAACTTTTCAGTGATCCACACAGCAGTACTTCAGAACTGCTGTTTGTGATGTACTCTGACAGGCAAGCACCCCATCTCCCCCTTATGGGTCCTCCATGTTTTACCACAGTGTTTTTTGGAGGAAATAAATCTCAGAGATTTTTTTACCAGTCCTCTGTTAGACGTGCACCCTCCCCATTCTTAAATTCTGAATCTGCCCTCACTTTATTTTATAATAATTTCAGTTGTTATCAACAATAGTCTGATTACATGGAAGATAGTGCAGAATAGTGATGCAGCTAAAATGACTGATTGAATTAATCATTTTCTGATTGAGGGAAAGGATTTTCTGAATAGCCTTGTGGTAATTGCATCATGATTCAATTTAGCATTATTGGGTAATTCGCCAATTAAAAACATTAAAAAGCAATGTAATGGGTAAAAAAGCACACTCATCCATTTGCATCTTTCATCATTTTTATTACTTAAAACTGAAATTGCTTTTAAAAACTAATTTGAGCATGATACTGTAAAGCGTAGTAATCATCCTGGAATTTTTTGTATATGGCCTGGAAAAGGCCTGGAAAGTCCTTGAATTTTTTCTCCAAAAAAGAGTACGAACCCTGCATTTTGAATTAATGGTTTCACTGAAGGAAATGGGCCCAATAATGTGTGTATGAGCCATGGCACGCCAAACACCGACCTTCTGGTTGTGGAGATGCACTTCCTTAAATTCGTGGGGATTTTCAGTACCCCACAGACAAGTGTTTTGGCTGTTAATGTACCCAGACAGGTTGAACCATACCTCATCTGTGAAGAAAGTCATATCCAGAATGTCCTCACCTTCTTCAGACAGGAACTCTTGGAACCACCTGCAGTACTGAACATGGGGCTCATGGTCTGCACTGAGATGAGTGATCAATCGACATGACTGCCTCCTTCAACCAAGCACTCGGGAATGACCTTCACTTGGAACAACAGCTGCGCGTGCCTCAGGGTGGGAAGACATAAAGGATACCAGGCACAGAGCACTTCCACGTGGCAGGTCACTTCTACTGTAATTCCATTCAAAATTTCTTAATTTTTGCATTTCTGCAATTCGTACTCTCAGTGCACAGTCATTATTCGGACACCCTGTATATAGTATTTTTTAATATTTACATGTTCAACATAAATATATCTCAGTTAAGCATCATATCAAACAAAAAGTTTAGAGAAGGATAATTAAAATACATAAAATATATGTTGCAAAAGATATGGTTATAATGTAAATAAAATAGATTGATTTATGATAAGATAATTATTAAAAATGGAAAAAAATTACAAGAATGCAAAGAAATGTATTGATTCGTTTTCATTTATTAAAAGACTTGTAAACTTATAAAATTAGTAAAATAGGGAACATATTTAAGAGATGAATGATAAATCAACATTATGGATTTTCATTGTAAATAATGTACTACTTTACATTATTTAATAATTATATTATAGGTTTGAATTTACCTGTCATATTTAAATACGTTTTGGTATGTATATACACTTAAGTCATCCTTCTCCCTTAGTAACTTTAAAATTACATTTAGGACCAAAATATCTATATTTACAATGTGAAAACTAAGCAAAATATTGCTTAACTGCAATCCTGTAATAGCTTAAAAATTACAATTTAAAAATTTTGAAAGACAAAAGAGCTCTGCAATAAAAAATTTTGAATGATAAAAGAATGCTAAGAGCAACACTAAGAGAAAAATTGACTTTAAACCTGATTTTTCTGCTTGTGCACTTTCAGTGACATAAGGCACCATTTTCACGCAGCTACAGTGCCTGCTAACTGGTAAAACCCACGCTGTATTGTACACTACTGTTTGTGAAAATCGCAACACCAAGAAAGAATCATGCTACTCAAACGAAATTTATATAACAGGTTCCTCATGTTACAGGAGATAACTGATTACATTTGTAGAACTATACAAAAAAAAAAATTTCACTTCAAATCTCAGTATCGTGTAAAGCCACCTCAAACAACAATGACAGCCTCTGCATGGAGTGGCATTGAATGGAAGAGGTTTTTGATATCGTCCTGAGGAATAGTTTGCCAGGCCGCTTCTATAAGAGACCAGAGTTTATTTGTGGTTACTGGCAGATACTTAACAGGCCAGTCACTTAGCTACCATGCCCCAGACATGTTTGATCAGGGACACACCCAGTGAATGTGCTGGTCAAGAAAGAAGGAGTATCTGCAGTTCATGGAAGAGGTCTTTGACATTTCAGGCCACATGTGGCCAAGCATTGTCCTGCTGGAAGATAGCACCAGGACAACTCTGAAGGAAGGGTACCACCTCTGCCTCCAAAACATCCCTGATGTATCACTGGCTGTTTAGGGTTTCCTCAATTCATATCAGACAAGATTGTGAATTGAACCTAATGACACCCCAAACCATGACGCTGCAAAATGCACACTGCAAGGTGCCATTCACCATGATGTTTTGGAGTGTGTATGCGACCATCATGGTGCATCAAGTTGAATTGTGACATCAGAAAACAGGACCCATTGCTAGTCAGCATGCCAATATTTGTGTTTGAGACCCTATTGCAATCTGAGGCACTTGTGGTTGAGTGTCAAAGGAATGCAAAGCAACGGGTTTCTAGTGACCAGTCCTCTGTTAAGCAGATGACGTCGAACTATGCCAGAGGACAAAGTCTGACCTGTGCCAGTACTCCACTGCTGCGCTAACACTGTGAATCTTACTGTGCGATCAGTCACTGCCATGCAGTAGAGGCGTCTGTCAACCTGTGCAGTCATATGATTTTGCGTCCCATTTCCTGGTTTTCTGTGCATCGGAGTCTCATCTGTCCACGGACAGCACATTCACATCACTGTATTTGTCTCGTACGAATGGCAATTTTGTGGTAGAAAAATCTAGCTTCTCTCATGCCAACAATCCTTCCTTGCTGAAAGCAGAGTCCATCAGGTGTTCATAATGCAACCTTTTCCGGTGACAAGGCAGAGTGAGATGCAAGAAACGCCCTTTAATTCAATGTTGGCTCTTCACTGATCGTAACATCGCATTCGAGCCAGCTCTTTATACCCGAAACCGAACAATTCAGAGGGCACTGCTCTAAAACTGAATGCACATTTTCACTGACGTGTTAATCATTTGCATGTCCTCACCTGTTGTATGTATCCTGTAAGTTTCAAGCTGATACCAGCAGTCCTTCATGGTGTTGCAATTTTCACAAGCATTTAAAGTAAGTAGCCTTGTTTTGATTAGGTGAAATAGGCAAGGTGAGGAGCCAGTCACCTTTTGTCACCTTTTTTAAAATTAGTCACCTTTTGTCACCTTTTCAAACCTTTTTTTGACCATATTGGGGGAAAATGTAGAATTTAACAATATAGTTTCAAAAGAAGATGCTGGAAGTTGAAAGATTATTACTGTAAGTATGCCTACAACTATATGAATGTAGTTATTTCTGTTCTCCTATACCTCCCCTTATAATTGTAGGAAGGCCTCATAATTAACATGTTCGCGAGCAAGGTAGCATATGCCACTGAACATCCAGTGATATGACATTATATGCCGTCCAACTTGACTTCACTCTGCGAGTACAAAGCGGCAAATGCCGAAAAAATTGTATTGGGGTTCCAGTTACTTTTAAGTTTACTGTCCTGCTGAAAACATGAATTTTCCATAAATGTCTCTGCATTTTTATTACTGTCTGCGAATGTGTTAAACCCCAATGATGAATGAAGATGAGCTGAGGGGCATCTAAGCCAATAACATTTTGTATAGAGCCAGTAACATTTCATCCTTTCATCCTCTGAGAAACTCCATTTAAAAGTGATATCTTACGGGCTGTCATCAAAATATTTTCTTTTGTGTGACAAAATTTTCGAAAGCAATCACCGTTTTTGATTGTATTTGTTGGGTGCATGCTTCTTGTCAAAATTTACAGATTTTGACAATAGTTAAATGTTTTCAGAAAGCTAGATTTCATCAAAACGCAGAGATGAATGATGAAACTGAAGTTGATAATACCACCAACAACATACTAGGGATATTACCTGAAGACATCAAAAACGACCTGCTAAGTGAAGATCAGTTCCCAGCAATAGATTGCAATATCATAGTGCATGAAGATGTGGCAGAGACAGAAGAGGGTATTTTTTCTGATGTGCTATCAAACATTAAAAATCCTATTCTAGAACATGTTCATCATACTATACATTGAGTAATGATGAAACAGCTAATGTTAAAAATAAAAAGGAGCTGCAAGCATCCGTCACGATTTGGTCAGAAAGCAAATGTGGCATAACGACACAGCATTTTAGAACTTTCTTTTTAGGTAAAGCGGATTGTGAAACATTACATAAAAAGCTATGTGAAGCACTTTATGATGCCAATTTATCACAGAACAGATGCCTAATGCGTGGATCAGATGGACCTAAAAGCAGTGATGGAAAGTTTGCGCCGAACTGCTAAAAATTACGAAAAAATGTAATATTTGCGCTCAACTGCGCCGAAACGGCAATCCACAGCAAAAACTGCCGAGCGAAAAAATGTTTTCAGCAAAAAAACGCCGTTTTAATCAAAGAATCAAATGACGCTCTTTTAAGGTTGACGTCAAGTAATTTTGCTTCCTATACTTCCAATGGAAAAACTTCTGTACACATTTCCTTCACAATTAATGCGCTCCCAAGGATGAAAATTTGAACATCGATTAAAATAGCTTCATTTTATAACTTGGAGTACTTAATATTTTCTAAAACATAACCATAATTATGCAATCCAACATTTGTTTGTCTACTGACGTCATCAAAGTGCAGGTCGCGCCATCTTTTTGCTGGTTTCAACACCCCCAGAGGAAAAGGTAATGATTTTTAATATAATTATAGTTATGTTTTAGAAAATATTAAATATTCCAAGTTATAATATGAAGTTATTTTGATCGATGTTAAAATTTTTATTCATGGGAACACACTAATTATGAAGGAAATGTGTACAAAAGGTTTTTCCATTGTGGGTATAGGAAGCAAAATTTCTTGACGTCCACCTTAAGATCTCGTTATTTGTTTAAACGTATAACGACGCTTCATCAACATGTACCGCCAATCCCAACATTTCTAAATGTTTTTCACCTACCTTCTAATTCGTTGTTTTTTTGGCATAAGTGATGATTAATAGGTTTCGCTTGTAGCTGGGGCTTCTGGAGGAGAAGTTTTGTTGTAATCACGTGGTACTTAGGAGAAACAATGCTGTACATTATGAAATTCTGATGAATGAAGATTGTTAACAGAGGGTTTGGTGGTCTTTCGGAGAGTTGTGCAATTGAGATTGTTTATAAGTCGTTCCATGCTCTTTGGAATGGCGCAGTTATTTCGTTCTGGGTGAGCTGCGCGATTACATAAATACAGCATAAGGTCAGTCATTAGCTATTTCGTTGATGCGAAGGACAACTGGAAATGTCTATCCCATGGCAGGATACGATGGTTCTGTTTCTAAAGGATTCATAAATATTCAGAGATGCCAACTTTTACAGATTTTCACTCCATCTTACAGAAGTCACCCAACTACAGAAAATCCCAAGCAAGATCCCTGCATGCAATTTTCTATTTTTTACCGTCTTTCGGTCAACAAAATGCACTTTACAGTTAGTCCCTATACGCCTTCAATGTTCTGACTTCCTCTGCCAAAGGAGGCAGAGTTTTGTCACGTAATTCCCTGTACAGCTCTTTGAGAGTGCCTGACGCAAAAGCCGAGAGGGAGCTCAGTTCAGCGCTTTTTGCGAATTCTTTACATTGATTACATGTGGCTTTGTGCTTGTGAAAATTTCGATACAACAGTCTTAACTTTTTCCATTTGACACCCGACATTATGAAATCGCCGAATAGCGCGTGCAGCACACTGATGACATCTCTGTAGCTCGCATGTCTGTGCTTACGAGGATTTTTTTTTCGCTGAATATCTCGCTTGTCGGATGTCACCCTACATGTACCGATGACACCCCTATAGCTCGCATGTTGGGGCTCGCGAGACATTTCTTTTTACTGACTAAAGAAACGTCGTCGGGTGTCACTTGCCATGCCGATGACACTTTATAGCTCGCATGCTGGCGCTCGCGAATAATTTCTTTTTTCGCCGAATAGCTCGGGTGTTATCCGCCACGCCCACGACGCCCCTATAGCTTGCATGTTGGGGCTTGCGTGACATTTTTTTACCGACTAGAGAAAAAGAAATGTCATCGGCGTGTCTGGTGTCACTCGCCATGCCGATGATGCCTCTATAGCTCGCGTGGCGGTGCTCACGCGGAATTTTGTCTTTGCCGAATAGTTCGGGTGTTATCCGCCACGCCCACGACGGCCCTATAGCTCGCATGCCCGGGCTCGCGAGACATTTCTTTTTACTGACTAGAAAAAAAAAGTCGTTGGGTGTCACCCGCCATGCCTATGACGCCTCTATAGCTCGCGTGTCGGGTGTTATCCTCTACGCCCACGATGCCTCTATAGCTCGAATGTCGGCGCTCGCGAGGAATTTCTTTTTCGCCGAATACCGAATATCTTGCGTGTCAGAGTCACCCTCCATGTGCCAATGACACCCCTATAGCTTGCATTTCGGCGCTTGCGCAATTTTTTGTTTTTGCCGAATAGCTCGGGTGTTATCAGCCACTCCCATGATACCCCTATAGCTCGCATGTTGGGGCTCGCGAGACATTTATTTTTTACCAACTAGGGGAAAAGAAACTTCATCGGCGTGTCAGGTGTCACTAGCCATGTCAATGACACCTTTATAGCTCACGTGTTGGGTGTTATCCGCCACGCCTCTATAGCCCGTACGTCAGGGTTGCGAGAAATTTCCTTTACGCCGAACATTGTGCATGCCGGGTGTCACCCTCCATGCCGATGATGCCTCTATAGCTCGCATGTCGGCGCTCGCACGGAATTTCAATTTCGCCGAATAGCTCGGGTGTTACCCGCCGTGACCCCTCTATAGTTTGTGTGTCGGGGCTTGTGAAACATTTCTTTTTCCCCAAATGTTGCGCGCGCCGGTTGTCACCCTCCATGCCGATGACGTCTCTATAGTTCGTGTGTCACCCTGTGTTGGGTGTCGCCCACCACGTCAATGATGTCTCTATAGCTCGTATGTCGGGGCTGGCAAGCGAAAGTTGAGCTTTCACTGCTAAGTTGTGGCCTCTATTGCAGGGGGGAAAAAAAGCTAGTTCTGGGTGAGTATGGGTGAAAAGTTATTCGAGTGGAAAGGGTTAATTTAGATTAAAACAAAATGAAACGTAGCAGTGAAACAGCTGTGACAACAAAAAGAAAGAAATCAGATAAAACTTATCATCAAGTGTATCGCGAAATATATAGTAAAGAATGGCCTTTTTATGAAGCATCTAAAGTTGTTCTGAATCACGTTTTGTAAGACATATGGCTGCGGTTTTAGCCTAGCGCATGTCGGCTGCGATGATTGTAGGCGTCATGTGGAGAGCTAGAAGCACAAAGATCATGTCAAGAGACTAAATTAGGATGTGAGTAAAAATAATGTAACCAAAAAACTTCTGACAGCTTATAAAGAATCCTGGAAAAAATATCAAGAGTGGATTAGTGCTAAATAAAAATGCAGCAAAATAAGTGAAAAAGAGAAGAAATTGAATGTTCACTAAGTGATTTGAAACGGGAAGAAGCTGAAGTTTTGCAGTAGTTAAATTCCTCTCATAAAATGTTAAACAATGCTGAGATGAACATTGCATGTGGCATAAAAAAAAATGAGACATGAGTGCAATAGAAAGTGGACAGGTACTATTAAAAGAAACAAAACATTGCTAACTATCTTAAAAAATTGAAAAAAAAAATAGAAGTGAGCAATTAAATATTGAGAAAAGCAGCAAAATTTTTAAAAATTAAACATTTTTTGTAAAATAAATTATTAATAATAGAATTCTGCTATGGTTACAAATTTTTTGATCTATTTGAAAACTAAAATCTTTGCCGCATATGTGTGTGTGTGTGTTTCAATGCAAGATGTTTTAAATTTGAGTAGGGTGAATCTAGTACCAAAACATTTTTTGCTTAAGAGTTTGTTCTATCTACTAATATTTTACATGCTCCAAAAAAAAAATGTTTTCTTACACCAAAAATGTATTTTATATGCTCCAAAAATGCATTTTGTTGCTCCAAAAATGCATTTCACCTGCTCCAAAAACACATTTTGCTGCTCCAAAAATGTATTTCACCTGCTCCAAAAAGGATTTTTCAACTTTCCATCACTGTAAAAGTTTTAGGCTTTTCAATAGTAATGTCCAGGAGACACAAGGGACAAGTCTTATGAACATAGGTACCTGCAGCATCCACACAATGCATAATGCATATTCAAAATCATTGTAGTATTTAGGTGAAGAAGCTTCTTAGCTGCTGATCAACATTTACCATTATTTTGATGGTTGGCCTGCCAGTTGGGAAGAATTTGAAGAAATCCAATCTAAATATAATGTTACACACCAGAAATTTTTGAAACATGCAACAACAAGGGCTTACCTTGGGGCTTTGAGCCAACAGGTTTTTGGAACTGTGGGACATTAGTCAGTTCTATTTCCTTAAGCACATACCTCTGAGAAAAAATTCGGCTGCTCTTCAATCTAGATCCTACAAGGCTGTTGTGAGTGCCTTGAAGAAACCTTCAATAAAAGCTGAACTTCATTTCATTATTTCATCAGCAGAACTATTCATGAAGTTCACACAACATTTTTTTTCTTTTTTTTTTTTTTTTTTTGATTCAAGGTTTAACTACCATTGTGAGCAACTCAACAGGCTATAAGCAGTTACTTGTCCCTAATTTAGGGCCATTGGTTCCAGGGAAGGGAGAGAGCCAGCACCGTCAGACAAACACAATATTCATGCCTCACAGGGATTCGAACACAGACCCAACTCGGACGAATGGTCATAAGCCATCGTTTAACCCACTGCGCCACATAGGCGGCGCACAATGTTTTCAGTGCCAAGTACCCATGATCCAAAAATTGCATGAAGAAATAGGGAATGTTCTTCGGACCTTCATGGCTCATGTTTTGGACTGCTGTCATTAGAAAAATCACTAATTTTTCTAAAGCTGATCATGATGAACTGTTTGCAGTTGGTAATCTGCTTCTTCTTGAAGAACTTGTCATTAATGAAAAGGTCACAGACAAGCTTTCTAAACTGAAAGAAAGTGATAAGTTGTTGTTTCTGAAGGAAGCTCAAAAGCACTATATTACTGCTTGTAAGCATGTGATGAAAAAGACTTGCTTATCAAATGGATCACTTAAATTTTTTTAGATTTTTAGACCCAAAAGAAAGAAAGAATGAATGATAGAAGCTGCAGAGACATTGACATTTGCTAAAATTATGCCATTTCATGTTCAATTAGATTATTTGTTAGATGAGTGGAAAATTTTGCAACTCGAAAAAGATGATATAGCATTTGAAAACAAAACTATTGATGATTACTGGCAACAACCTATCTCAAAAAGGGACTCATTGTCAAAAGATATAAAGTTTCCAAATGTTGCAAAAGTCATAAAGGCAATAAAGGCAGGCAGCTCTTACTTTGTTACATGGAAATGCTGACATAGAGAGATGATTTTCCATTTCTAAGCATGTATTTGGAGAAGATAAATCAGCAATGACCGAACGATTTTTAAACAGTGTACTGACTGTGAGGGATGCCTTGAAACAATATCCTAATTTTCCTTTTGGAACCAATAAATCAAAAACTCATTAAGTGAGGACAACAAACACATTCAAAGTACACTGCCTTTATGGAAGAATATAAGAGGAAAAAGAAAATCAAATTAGAAGAAAAGCAAAAATTATTAAGAAGATATGAAAAAGATGGAAAAGATAAAGTCAATTGAATGCAAGACTGCTGCTCTGAATGACAAGAAAAAATAAAACACTTACAAACTAAGAAGGCAAGAGATCTTCTCTTTTTGGAAGCTTCGGCTAAACTGAAAAAAGCACTGGAGAAAAATTATTTAAAGGGAGCAAAATTATATGAAGACATGCTCGAGGGAGTAAAATAAATGTATGCAAACGGGGAAAAAAGAGTGAGAGAAAAGGAAGTGAAAATCATTCAGAAGAACCTTGAGAAAAGAAAATCAAGTGTGATTACATCATTTTTTGCTAAGATGCCTAGAAAACAGTAAACCAAACAGTTTTTTTCTTCAGAATTGTTTTTCTGGAAAATTGAAGAGAATTGTACGCCATTAGATTTTCAGAATTTTGTGTAATTTTTGTTTCTGTAAAATTATATAATGACAATAAAATGGCCATACCCCATCTAGGACCATAATAAAGAAATTTATTTTGAACCTGGCCTTTTTTGGTTGGGGAGTATAAAAAAAAAATTCTTTTTTTGTAACTATATTTGTTGTTTTGTGCTATTGGCAAGATTTTGTGCTATTGGCAAGAAGTCACTTTTAATCACTTTTTAGTCACCTTTTTCAAAGGTCGCCTTAGCTCCTCACCCTGAATAGGGCATGGTCTCTATCGCATATGTCTATAATAACTAAAATTAAGATATTGGCTTACCCAGAGTAGACAATAAATAATTCCAACAGAAAAGCACAACCATAATTATTCCTTATCTCTGGGCTGTTAAAATTATCTACAGACATTTTGCATCCCTTGATGTCTTTCACGCCACATATAACATCTGCAGATAATTTAAACAGCCCAGAGATAAAGAATAATTATGCACATGACTCACTCTGTATCAGTAGCAGTTGGAATTGAAGGTGATGTGCTGCCATCTATGGTACATCTTCAATTCTAATTTCCTCCAAGATTTTTTTTTTTTTTTCAGAATTTCCTAGAATTTTAATTGTGATCTTCAGTATCACTAATTTTGTGTTAAGCATATATATTTGTTCTTCTTTAACCCCCCCTATTTATCCCTAATATCCATGTTGGTTGGGTTGTGTAGGTTCCAAATTTATTCTTTTTTTATTTTCTTTTAAAACAGTCTCTGGAATTCCTTTTTTTTTTTTTTCTTTAGATGTGTGTGGGATATCAAAAATTTCTTTGTCTTCAAAATTAGGGTACTGGTTATTGTTGAGAGAATGTTAGATCAAAGCTGTGTTATCTTCCTGCCTGTTCCAATTTTTAATATGTTGTTGAAACCTTTTTCCTGTCTATTATTGGTGCTTTTGATGCAAGATATTTGGGGAATGTTCAGTTCTGTTGGTATTTCATACATGCCCGCTGACTCTAAAATTTTTGTATGTGATTTTTTATTGTTAATAATATCTCTATTATTATTGACTGACTACCCAAATAAAAAATTGAATTTCTTTCCAATCTTTACCAACTGTCCTGAGAGTCTTTTGATGAATGGGAAAAAGCTAAAGTTTTTTTCTTCTTATCACTGTTTCTATTTTAAACCTTTTATTATTATTTTTTTAGTTTGATCTATTAATTTCTTTATTGTTATATCGATACTGTTTTGCTGTGTCTTTTATGTGTTTTACTCTGATGTACCCTGAAATAAAACTTATTTTAGAATTCCAAGAGCAAAACCAACTACCTTTTGGACATATTATTTATCAAAGAAAAATTCAACTTTAAATATAAAGCCCATGAAAACCATTGTGTGTTTTAATAATAACATCCTATGAATCATAAAATTAACAGTTGAAGAGCTAACATTGCCGTGGTGATGAGAGTATTTATTCATACTTCAAACAGAAAATTTAAAGAATTATTGCAGTGGATAAAAACATGTAGCAAAACAATATGGACACAACAGTAAAGTAATGAAGAAAAACTGATGTACAATGCTTTTGCAAGAAATGATTTAGCTGTTAGTGTGGCAAATTTTAGAAGCGATTAAGGCCTACGTTGCCGCCCAGTGGCGCAGTGGTCTAGCGATGGCCTCTGATCATTCGTCCGAACGGGGTCCGGGTTCGAATCTCGGTGAGGCATGGATGTTGTGTTTGTCTTACGTCACTGGTTCTCTCCCTTCCCTGGAACTAGTGACCCTAAATTAGGGACGGGCGACTGCTTATAGCCCATTGAGTTGCTCACGGTGGTCGTTAAACCTCCAGTCAAAAAAAAAAAAAAAAGGCTTTTGTTTTCCTTGGACAACAGATATCAAGCGAGGGCCACATCGAAAAAGAAGCTATAATAACCATGTAAAACTTGGCTGTGGTGTATTTGGAAGAAACTGTAAATTTTAAAGTTTTATCATTATTGCATAAAAGAAAAGCATTCAAGCGGTGCATCCTTCCAGTTTATACTTAAAGGCAAATACATGGACTTTAACTAAAAAACACAAATAGAGGTTACGGACAACTTAAAGGAGCATAGAGAGATGCAGGGATCGCATTTCTCCTAAAATTCCTAATATTTTGTGACCCTCCTTAAATTCCTAAAATTATAACTAAAATTTGCTATTCTTCCTAAAATTTTCGTAAGCTTATTTTTAAAAATACAACCGTTATTAACGCCAATAAATTTATCATTACGGTAAGGTAAAAAGACCTGTTATTGTAGAAACACAGCCTATATGCTGTGCTGCTGAAGGAGGGAAAATGACGCCATCGAGATGCGCTTGCTTCGGGGCAGGCGCTCCACTTTTGTGCCTTCGGACAGTTTTCGAGAGTAACAAGAGATCTAAGGAAAAAGGGGAGGGGTAATTTTCACCCCTGGTTTGCGCTTTGAAGACGAACTCAGTGGCATGCAGAAGATCGTACTTTATTTTTGGACATGCCTCGTGGAACCTCCTCTTTCTGCTGATGTTTTGTTATTGTAAACCGCAGGTGGGTGGAAGCAAAGAGGAAACATGTGGTCTCCTTCCGTAACCTCCGGTAATGACGATGGGATGGTAGCTGAGTGTTATCGTGGCAGGCAGTAGAGCACGTGATCATTAACCTTCCATCGTGTGTCGGCGACAGCGACCTTCGATACGCAATATATCTCGGCTCCGACTCGCTTTGACTGAACTTGCGTGAGATGCGTATGATAGTTTCTGCTTTTGCGTCTTTTATGGTGTTCTCTGTGCTGTGTGCAGGTTCAGTTCTCTAGTGGTGACTTGCTTTTTTTTTTTTTTCTATCTTCTGACATCCTCGCAGCCAAACTTTAGGAAGTTGTCTGGTTTTGCAATATTGGAACGTGTTTTTGTACTTCCCTTTCATTTTCTGGTTAGTAATACAAGTGTTTAAGATGCCTAAATCCAAAACGAAATTTCAAGATGCGTGGCTTGCCAAATAATTGGACGGAGTGAAGTTGAAAGAATGGTGTTCTGCAACTGAAACAATATTTTCTGCTAAGTGTATATTGTGTTCAGAAATTTTCAACATTTCTAATAGTGGCTTTTCACAAGTAAAAGTGCATCATAAAGGAAAAAAAACATTTGCAGAAATTTCAAAGTAAATTTCAAAATAAGTCCATCCTGAAAGCCTTTGGAGGACGGGATCTTCAGCCCAAAACAAATATTAGTGAAGTACTGAGTCATGATTTACAGTTGGCTAAAGCCGAAGCATTATGGGCCATGAAAGTTGCTAAGGACAATATGTCTTTTGTTTCATGCACTGAAACAGTTGAACTTTTCAAAGAAATGTTTCCTGATTCTGCTATTGCAGCCAAAATGCAACTTAAAGAAAAAAAAGTTGCTTATGTGATATCACATGGATTGTCAAAATATTTTGAAGAGGATTTGAAAAAAGACATTGCATCTAGTAGCCCAGGAAAGGTTACTATAGCATTTGATGAAACTACAAATGCACAAGTGAAACGGCAGTTGGATGTGTATCTCAGGTACTGGTCTTCAGAAATAAATTCAGTTTCTTGCCGATACCTAACAAGCGTTTTTCTGGGTCATGCAACAGCAGATATTTTGCTAAAAGAAATTCTTGATGTGTTATCATCCTTCAATATTTCGTTGAACAGAATTATTTGTGTATCCATGGACAGCCCAAATGTAAATAAGTGCTTTTTACGCAAATTCAATGAAGTTGTAAAACAAGAAACAGGCCAGAAATCTTTGGAACTAGGTTTTTGCAACCTGCGTGTTGTTAGTAATGCATTTAAAAAAATTTTGACAAGCTTAAATATAGATTTTGACGAATTTGCTACTGATATGCATTACTTTTTAAAGAGTAGTGCTGCAAGACGAGAGGATTATAAATCTGTCGAGGATATAACATTGGTCACAGCCAAATTTCTTTTTGCGTCATGTCAGCAACAGATGGTTAACCGTTGGTTCTGTAGCCCAGAGGCTCTTGGATCAATGACTAAATATTACAGAATATTTTTTAAACTTCTTGTCATCTCAAAAAATATTTGAAAAACAACTACGCAATTCACCAAGGTATAAAAGAATTCACTGTTTCCTGAAAAATGAGCTAACTCCTTGCTATTTAGCATTAATTTCATTTTCACACCAAAATTTTGAAAAGTTTTCATTATGTTATCAGAGTGAAGAACCAAAAATACACCACTTATATTCTGATTTAAATACTTTAATGAGGAATGTTATGGCTCAGTTTATCCAAGATGATGTTATTGCAGGGAAATTTGGAGACCTAAAGAATGTAGATTTTGAAAACAAAAATTCATGGAAAAAACTAGGGGAGTTAGAAGTTGGTATGAAGACAAAAAATCTCCTCAGGAATGTTCAGGAGACCAGGCAGAAATTATTTATCTTAGATGTAAGATCATCACTAATTGCAACCACAAAATATTTAAAGTCAAATTTGCCATTCTGCAATCAAAAGCTAATAAGAGACATACAAGTTTTAAAGGTAAAAGAACCAAAGAAAGAGTCACTCAACTTTCAGTTACTGAAGGACTTTCGGAAATAACCAGAATTTCAAGTGTTTTGCATCTTTCTGAGGAACAAATTGATAGAGTAAGAGAAGAGTGGAAACTTTTAAATTCTGATAAGCCAACTCTAGATGAACTAGTGAAATTTTCAGATTAAGGGCATATTCCAGTGCGGATTGATCATTACTGGCGTAATATATTTAGTATTAAAGACTCTAGCGGAAAAGAAAAATACTCAAATCTTGCTAAACTCATCAAGTCAATTTTAGTTTTACCTCATGGTAATGCTGATGCAGAAAGGGGATTTTTGGTTAACACTGCTCTGTTAAGGAAGGACAAGGCTAACTTAAAAGACTCAACTATAACATCATTAAGAATAGTTAAAGGGGCCATTAAACACTATGGATGTGTAAGTAAAGTTCCCATAACAAGAAATTTGTTAAATAGTGTTCATGATTCACATAAATTTTATAAAGAGTATGTTGATAAGCTGAAGGAAGAAGAATCAAAAAAGGTAAAAGAAAGAAAGCAGAAAGAGAAGGAAAATAAGGAAAAGCAGCTAGAGAAAAAAAGAAAAGCTGAGTTTGATGACAAAATAAAAGAAAATGATGCAGAAATAAATAGGCTTAAAAAGATAAAGAAGCCTCCCTAGCAGTAATTCAAGAGGGAACAGAAATAATGAGAAAAGCTGTAGAAAAACAAATTACTGTTGAAATAGCAGTTGCCTCTAACTTGATCATACAAGGTTCAGCTGAAATAAAGAAAACTGAAAAGAAATTAGTTGTGGTGGAAGCAGAAAAAGATAGGCTTATCAGGAAAAGGTTGAAACAATAATATGAAAAAAGTAATTCAGTTAACAATTGTACATAGTTCTTGGTTTTTAATTACCTTTTTAGGATATTATAATTTAATGTGAAACCTGTAAACTTTACTGTGAAAATCGTGAATTGCTTCTGGTTCAACAGCATATTAATGTTCAAAGTGAAACTTGAATGTGGTAAATGTACTTGAATATGATAATAACATGTGAAAAGATAAGAACTGAACATTGGAAGTAAATCATACTTAAACTTTAGACATTAGACGTTATGCAAAAAATGTGGGTGTGAACTTCGACCATATATACTAATGGACTGCGCATTGGCAATAGCTGCATCAAAGCCGCCATGGCTCCAACATTGGGCACGTCATCATCAGACTCCAAATTTCGTGTAAAAATGCTGTTATGATTACTAATTTACGCTGCAGAACTTCAGTGTTTTCGGTGTATTATGTGAATGCGCCTCATATATAATGAAAACTCTTCAGGTAAGTTTACTTATGAGCTATATACATGCATGATCGGGTTGTTTACATTTTGTGATTTATAATGTGATGAACATTTGCGAAGAATTTGGAACATGCATTCCATTTTTTTTTCTTAAGTTACTATATTTTTATATCAATAGCTGCAAGTTCTTGGTTAAGTAATTGAACTTTATTGACTTAGGTATTTAATTCGTTTCTTGCCCATGAAAAATCAAAGAACTTCCTTTACTATATCACTCAGAGCAACCATAAGCACAGCAGGCGTAACCCATCTTTATGACTGATGTCATGTGATTTTATGTTGGAGCCAGAAATTTTGATGTCATGCGCAGTCTATCAGTATATATGGTTGAAGGGTGTGAAGCAAACTCTTTACAATGTATACGAAGTTGTTTTACTAGATGTATACAAATATACACCTAGTTTTTATTGAAATACACTCCTAAAATTTTCCTAAAATTTTTCCAAAAATTCCTAAAATTCCTACCTAAAATTTTCCAGAAGTATGCTATGATCCCTGGAGATGTATGCTTAGTGTAAACAAGAAAGATAGGAAAAGGAACTTGTGGATCAGGAAATGACAAGTGTGGATGAAATTATTAAAGTGAAGACCCAAAAATTGGCCATAGTTGGCCAGGCTAATTACTAGATTGGATACCAAGAGACAGGAAAAAATCCAGAAGAAGACTGTGTGGTAGGTGGGTAGATGAAGTTCAAAAGCATGCCAGAATATGGAAGAGAATTGCTAAAGACAGAGAGTAGTGAAATAGACTTGGGGAGTCCTTCATCAAGCAGCAGATGGAGAATGGTTGATGATGAAGGTAAAACAGGAGGGATTTAGTAAAGTTTTAAGGAATTTTTTGTTCCAATTTTTATCATGAAATTTTGAAGGAACATAACATTATCTTATGTAGTTGTGTGTAATATTTTGGTTTTAATAGTAGATGAATTTATTTATAACAGCAGTATCATGACATGTAGTCTTTCTTGTTAAAGACCGACTGAGACATTTTAGTGCCCCGTGCATATAAAAAAAAAATTCACATTTTATCCAGTTAGGCAATGACAGGATCACTTAGAATGTACTCAACCATTGCTTTGGTGTCCCTGGCCCTGCCTATCTGTTCACCATTCCTTGTTTATTGCTCTACTTACCGTTAATCCCTTACTTACTGCTCATCCCTTGTTTATTGCTCTACTTACTGCCAATGAAATTATTAGTACACAATGTATAATTTTATCCAGTTTTAAGCAATGCTAGTGGTCAATACGAAAGCACATCTACTTTTCACACGTTGCGGCTGTTAGTGTTAATTATTCTCCGTGTTACTAGAATTGATGAAGGTCAAGTGTTAATTCGTAGGGGTTGAATAATTCACTAGGAATCATACAGGGGGGACTTAGTCTTTCCCTTATTAAGAAAATTTTAACTTAAGAAGCTATGATAGTTAGAAACAAGTGGTTTGTGACATGTATGTTAACTAATAGAGCTTATGTTGTTGTTGTATGCTGAGTAATAACTAGGTAGTACTGTCAGTGCAAGAAGTTAAAATGGTGTATGTGTAGGAAAAGGTGCAAAGTGTTCTGTGGTACTGGTACCATGAGACCAAATCGCCAAGAACTGTTCGGCGTAATTTCAGAAAAGAGTATTGATGTCCACCACCTGATCATAAAAGCGTAACAGCTTGGTATGCAAAGTTTAAGGAGACAGGAAGTGTTGATAATTGACAACCTGGTGTTCATGAAGAAACTGTTGATGCAGTTCACACAGTTTTCATATGCAGTCCCTCCAAATACACCCACCAAGCTTTATCTGAACTCACAATCCTTTGCACTACAGTGAAGAAAGTTGTACGCTAAAACCTTTATTTGTATGCATACAAAGTGGTGATTGCTGTAGGGAGAGGAGGGCTATGTCAGGCTACGGCCTGATAAATAAAGCATTTAATGTGTAAGATAATGTGGCAATTGAAGGAATAAATAAATGAAAATGAAATTGTTCAAGTCTTGCAGGTGGAAGACCACTCATGTTGTGCTGCTTTTACAGCGTATCGATGACAACAACTACCTGCAGTGTGTGTGTTTTTTTCGGATAAGGCTACTTTAACAAATGCAATATGAAGTAAACAGACGCAATGTACATATATGGGGGTTGGAAAATTCCCATGTTGTCTTTGAAAAACAGTGGGACAGCCCAAAGTGAATGTTTGCTGTGGTCTCATGTACAATAAAGTCATCGGACCTTTTTTTTTTTTGTGAATAGACAACAACAGCAAATGGGTGCCTGGACATGATGGAGTACTTTATTGTGCCTCAGTTGGACGAATGTCAACCATGGGTAACTTTCCAGTAGGATGGTGCCCCACCACATTGGGAATTAATTGTTCAAAAATTTCTCAATACCACATTTCCCAACAGATGGATTGGAAGGGGTGGTCCAACATCAGGGCTGCCACGGTCACACAACATAACACCCCTAGACTTTTTCCTGTGGGATTTTGTCAAGGATGATGTCTATTCAACACCAGTGCCTGTTATTGAAATTTTGCAGAGGAGGAGGATGACATATGTCTTTGCCACAGTCTTCAAAGAGATGTTAGGCAACATATGACGAGAAATTGAATGCCAACTAGATGTGCTCCAGCCCATGAACAGCACTCGTGCGGAAGTGTACTAACAAAAGAGAAAAAAAAAAAACCTGTTAGTTTGCATGCATCATGCCACAAACCATTTGTTTCTCATAGTTAAATAAAAAAATTCTTAATGAGAGAAAGATATGTTCACCTTATATATATTTCACAAAACATCTTGATGTTCATTAGGTGAATATGAGCATATTTTTGGTGTATAAAATTATTTTCTTTAGCCAATGGGTGGCCATGAGCTTTAATACATTGTATCTGAAAGCTACATTTTGTAATATAAAAAAGAAAGGAGCATATGTTTAGACATGTTACTCTGGCCATTTAATATGGTAAAGGATCTGAGTGTGCTTCTGCTGCGTATACGTTCCTTGAAATTCATGCAACTTCAGCTGAAATGAATAAAATCTGGAAATTTAATGAAATGCAGAGTAGAAGCGTTTTTGAGGTAATTCTTAACTTGTCACTGGAACATATGCTATTCTGTACATGTAAAGTTCTTTTTTAACAATATTTGATATTAATTTTTCAAGATACTAAAATACTTACTATTTGTAATGGAGCTGTCCAATTATGTCTTTCAATTTTGTTAAATTTCTTTTTCAAAATCTAGATATATTTGCTATTTTAGTTCAAATAAATTTTAATTTATCACACTTTTTTTTTTTTTTTCAATATATCAGGTGTGGGACGTTATTTCAGGGGAATGCCTTGCAAACTTCCGTGATCATAAAACAAGAATTTTTGCCATTGCATGGAATGTTTTTGATCCAGACATACTTTTTACTGGAGGAGATGATTTTCTAGTACTTCAGTGGAGGATATCCGAACAAACACATGCTCAGCCACGACCTAAAGGTAATCTTTTCTCATTTGTTTTTTCAGCAATTTTTAAATTTCACCTTCACAATAAACAGTTAAGTTTAACTTCTTTCAGCAAAATGACAAATATTGTTTTGTTTTTCTTTTCCCTTATGTTGATATTCTATCATTTTTTAAGTGCTGTTCAATACTTTTTATACGTACTAGAATTAATAAAAAAAATCTTTATTTTGTGATTTTATTCATTTGCTCTTGTATGTACTTTGTGATATTTGAAAGTTCCACAAATAGAATATTCAAAGTAGACAATATAAATTCTGAATTTGCTTGTAACATTTACTGGTCATCCATGTAACACATCTCAAAAAACTTGAAAATTTCATCGCCCTGGAGCTGAGATCGAACTCACATCTCCCGATTTCTGTTCGAGTATGCTAACCGTTACACCACCCAGGACAGTGATGTTCCAAGCAACTGAGACTAAGTAAACTTAGCTTAGGAATCTGAACATCCTCAGATTTTCGCTAGTCGAAGCACCGTTGCTTCCTCATAGCGTTTTGACCTAACTCCCATCCAGAAATGGATCAGTAAATGTTACAAGCAAATTCCGAATTTATATTCTGTTTGCTTTGAATGTTCTATCGATTTTCCATGTATTATGAAGAATTTTCTTCCTTAGTATAGTAGTATAAATCCACAAATAGTTGTATTTTGTGCTGAGTATTGCCTCACTGGAGAGAAAATAAAAAAAGCGTAAAATTATGCTCAGTGACTACGCCTTCATTTAATCATATGTTAAGTTTACCTTTGTCAAGAAGATGTATTGACAGGGTTTGCATTACCCATGGAATTTGATTTCCCTTTTTTCCAGGTTGTCTTTGATTTTTCACATTTTTTTTAAAGGTCTTAGAATGGTCATATAATTTTTTCTTGCAATGAAAAAAAAGAAAACAAACTGGTCGATATGTTTATATTGATTGCATCACTTTGTTTTACTTACCTGTGTTATCTGCTTACAATAACATCATTTCCTTCCATGTAGTGTGGAGACGTGATGGCATTGCTTTAACCTCCTGTGATGCTGCAGCACAAGATTTTTGTTTGCTATATTTTCAGCTGTCTTGGTTTCTGTTACAGCAGCTGTGTGCAGTTGGAGTCGCAACAGCATGTGGAAACCTTCCCACGAATCTAAGATGGCCCTTTCTTTTAGCATATGTTTTGCTAACTGATGGAGATTGATATGTGGCTTCCCTGCTGCCAATATGCATGGGAATAGATTACTATGGAATAGAGAGTTTTCAGTGCCATGGTAAAATTGTTTCATATTATCATTGTGCTAAGTTTCAGATTGCTTCGTATAACTTTTATACAGTGAAATTTTTATAAGGGGGAACTTTTTGCCACTTCACCGAAGATGCAACACACACTCAAGAACACTCTGTAACAGTGGAAACCAATAGGAGTTCATAAGAATTCCAATTGTATAGTAAATTTTAACCCAATTTGCAAAATATAAAAAAAAAAAAAACTACTTGATTCTAGGAAAAATGTAAGCTCCTGGAATTTTTTGAACTCCTTGAAAAGTCATGCAATTTTTTTACTGTAAATGAGCACAAAACAGTGAAACTTTTGAATAACGATCACTGCTCGGAATGGGGGAAAAGTGACCATTGTTAGGAGGTGGCCATTGTTCGCAGGCTAGACCTCAGTTAACATTGCTAGGCCATTGCATTTCTGCATAAGCAGAATAAATATGTAAAGCTTATGCACAGAAGGAAACATTGCAGTGCTTCTTCCAAATGCTGACTGCTGAATAAAACTGAATAAATAATTCATGGTGTAGAGGATTTTAAGAAAACAGTGTCTGGCTTCTGGTGTTAAACAGCCCTTAGAAATAGCAAGCTAGATTAGGGTTAGGGTATGCTATAGGAAAGTAAAAAGAAAAATGTTAGATAGTAAAGCATAACTGCACAGTTAGCTGTGCCCGTGCCGTGAAACAGGAACAAAGACCAAACCAAGAAACATTGCACCCAATGGCCAAAATTTCAGACTCTTATCAGCCACCTCCACAGCCTCCAGGGCAATTGAAACATACATGGAAACTGCAGCTTGCCTCACATAGAACTACACTTTTTTCTTTTCACTTAAGCATACCATTGTACTAGCAGTAATCCAATTCATTATGCCTTTAGAATAATTCTTGATGTCAACATATCACGCATAAGTTACATAAAAATTACAAGTGGTGGGACATTTTGGTAATGACTTCTACCTTCATCAGCCATGGAATGAAACACGTGGTATAAGCATCAGTTGTTGCCAGATTTCAAAATAACTTTCCAAATGATAGGTATGTTAAAAGGTGCATCTGTATTGCAGGTGTTAGGAATAAGGTACATTTCAATGCTTTCACGGTACCTGAGTGCTTTCCGATTGCTGAACAAAGTGATGCGTTTAACATTTTGCCAATCGGGAATCGTGGACGTATCACTGATGGTTGAAATGGAAAGGATTACAGCATGGAGCATTATAGTGCTTGAGCTTGAAAGGCCTAATTCCATGTGTTTGGCAGAGTGTAGGTAACAAAGATTTGGCTGTCCAAAATGTCACAGAATTGAGTGTTTGGCTTCATGACTAACGGGGTGGAAGGGTTGCCTTTTTTAACATCAGTGATATGTTCCACCAATCGCCAGTTGATGCTTCGGTAAGTACTACCAATATAGTGAGTAATGCCTGTAGAAGTGTTGACGGGGATAGAGTAGACCCCTTGTAACTCTAGGGGTTTATTGGGATCTTTGTCTTTAAGGATAAGGTTAAGAAGATGTGGAGGTGATTTAACAGCAATCCTGTAGCCAAAAGATTTGAAAATGGAACATACTTTGTGAGTGAAGGCCAGCAGGCTAAAGGGCAAAGTGCCAACAAACTGATGATTGGTGGAAAGTTCAGGCAGTAAACTGGTAGATCTATTCTGTGATTCAAATTTCTTAATTAGCCTATGTACTAAGAGGGGTGGAAAGCTATGCAATTTTCCAATGTTAGTGATGTTCTGATATTTGTTTTGAAGAGTAGAAGGACTGTTGCAAATAAGGTTAGCTCTGTGGATGTACGCCTTTAAAGCAGTCAATTTGTATTTACCAAAGGTGCAGGAATGGTAAGGGATGATATTATGGGTGGCAGAAGGTTTCGTGTAAACAGGGAAACCAAGTGAGAAGTCTGGGTTGATGTTGATATCCAGAAAACTAATATTTTTGTCCACCTGTTTTTGAGACGAGAATCTTATGTGAGGGAATTTTGAAGTTACAGAGGACATAAGTTCAAACAGAGAGTGTTTCTGGTGTGGCCAAATGATGAAGATGTCATCAACATACCATAACCAAATTGAGGGTTTTAAGGGGGATGGGACAACGATTAATTTTTCAACATTCTGCTAATAAATTTCAGCAAGTAGAGAGGGGGGGGGGGCATAGGTACGCCTTGTTTTTGTTGGTAGTAGATACCATTGTATACAAAACAGGAATACTTATCCAATGTATAGAAACAGTCATAAAGATCTTTGACGAGTTCCCCAGGAAGTTCTTTGTGCTCCATTAGTTTTTTGACCATTAGCATGTAGGCATCAAAGAAAGGAACAGAAGGAAATAATGAATCCATGTCAAAAGTGTACAAGAAATCTTGAAGATTGATGGATGAAGGGAGTTTCTGAAATGAATAGGATAATTCAGCATCCCATTCGCTTCAAGCTCCATGGTGAACTTTCTTGTATTGTGTAGGTTGCATATCTTGTGCGTGAAATCATTTAATTCGTCTACTCCATCAGGGATCGCATTCCTCCTAAAATTCCTAATATTTTGTGACCCTCCTTAAATTCCTAAAATTATACCTAAAATTTGCTATTCTTCCTAAAATTTTTCGTAAGCTTATTTATTAAAAATACAACCGTTATTAACACCAATAAATTTACCATTACGGTAAGGTGAAAAGACCTGTTATTGTAGAAACACAGCCTATATGCTGTGCTGCTGAAGGAGGGAAAATGACGCCATCGAGATGCACTTGCTTCGGGGCGGGCGCTCCACTTTTTGCCTTCGGACAGTTTTCGAGAGTAACAAGAGATCTAAGGGAAAAGGGGAGGGGTCATTTTCACCCCTGGTTTGCGCTTTGCAGACGAACTCCGTGGCACGCAGAAGATCGTACTTTATTTTTGTGCATGCCTTGTGGAACCTCCTCTTTCTGCTGATGTTTTGCTATTGTAAACCGCAGGTGGGTGGAAGCAAAGAGGAAACATGTGGTCTCCTTCCGTAACCTCCGGTAAATGACGATGGGATGGTAGCTGAGTGTTATCGTGGCAGGCAGTAGAGCACGTGATCATTGACCTTCGATCGTGCGTCGGCGACAGCGACCTTCGATGCGCAATATATCTCGGCTCCGACCGGTAATGATCTCTGGCGCTGCACGCACGGAGTAGGAGCAGGCTTGGCGTTGGCGCGTACCGGCGCAGATTTCTATCGTAAGCGTGCGGTGGTGTTTTGGTTTGTTTCATGTACTTCGTCTGTCTTAACAAGAATTTCTGAGAATTTTTTGTGCACGCGTTTAATCAAG
The DNA here is from genome assembly GCA_039090855.1 of Macrothele yani. Taxonomy (NCBI): domain Eukaryota; kingdom Metazoa; phylum Arthropoda; class Arachnida; order Araneae; family Macrothelidae; genus Macrothele; species Macrothele yani. Next base: position 26,058,367 of record CM077028.1, on the reverse strand, counting down.
CGATGGCTGGTAGAAAATATCAGTCTGTTTTTAAGAAGTATACGACAGACTATCCGTGTATAATCGAAATCAAGGAGCCCCCAACGATTTGCATTTTGCTCTATTTGTAGGTGTGATTTTTTCGTTGTCCGCAAGGGCAAAGGAAATATCGTTAATCACATTCTTACGCAAAACACGTGGCCAATTCTAAGTGCGTGGAAAATAACAAAACATTAAATTTTGCTCGAGATAGTTCATCTTCTGATGTGATTATCCATGCTGAGTGCTTGGTTACTTCATTCCTCGTGTAACATAACTTACTTTTAAGCTGTGCTGACCATGCAAGTGTGGTTTTAAAGAAAATGTTCCCAGATAGTAACATTTCAAACACATGCATGTGTAACAGGACAAAAACATCGTGCGTTGTTGCCGAAATGGGGAAATTTTAAAAAATAGACTTGCATACTTGCCAACTTTTACGGATTACCCGTAAAATTTTACTGATTTACGGATGGATAGAGGTCTTTTTTAACAGATTTTTTTAATATTTAGATCGCTCAATCAAAATATTTCAACCCCCTGCCCTTAGATTTTCTAACAGACCTTACGAGCGCTGTGTCACGCGATGATGTCATCTTTGACTCGCTGGCTTTGTGACATCGTGCGGTTAGAGTGCTCAAGTGATGTGCTGACCAGAGTTCGCCAAAATGCGTAATTGCGCGTTTAGTATGCATCGAAATTTTACCAACGCGTAAAAATACGGATCGGGAATTTTTCTCGATGCGTAAAAAGTATGCGTCGGGAACTTTTTCTTGCGCGTAAAACTACGCATCGAATAATTTTACCAATTCATAAAAATGCGCATCGGGACGGTACAGAAACGGAAGTAAACGAAATAAAGGTTTTCCCCCGTAATCAATATTTTTTTTTTCCTGTGATGCTGCCTTTGTCCAGTATTGTTGTTATATATCATTTTATTCCATAAATATTTGTATTTCAGTTCAAAAATGGAGGAAAAATTTCCGAAATCGGAAATTCGACAGCAAAAAAATTTCGCTTTAGGCATGAGAATCCGACGGTTTCGAGGAATTTCTCCTTTTCAGTCTTAATTTGAGTTATTCTCCAGATCGATGCATAATTTAACATAATTTTTTTAAATATTTGTTAACTAATTGCAACCACAAAATATTTAAAGTCAAATTTGCCATTCTGCAATCAAAAGCTAAGAGACATAGAAGTTTTAAAGGTAAAAGAACCAAAGAAAGAGTCAACTCAACTTTCAGTCACTGAAGGACTTTCGGAAACAACCAGAATTTCAAGTGTTTTGCATCTTTCTGAGGAACAAATTGATAGAGTAAGAGAAGAGTGGATACTTTTAAATTGCGATAAGCCAACTCTAGATGAACTAGTGAAATTTTCAGATTAAGGGCATATTACAGTGCAGATTGATCATTACTGGCGTAATATATTTAGTATTAAAGACTAGCGGAAAAGAAAAATACTCAAATCTTGCTAAACTCATCAAGTCAATTTTAGTTTTACCTCATGGTAATGCTGATGCAGAAAGGGGATTTTCGGTTAACACTGCTCTGTTAAGGAAGGACAAGGCTAACTTAAAAGACTCAACTATAACATAATTAAGAATAGTTAAAGGGGCCATTAAAGTCTATGGATGTGTAAGTAAAGTTCCCATAACAAGAAATTTGTTAAATAGTGTTCATGATTCACATAAATTTTATAAAGAGTATGTTGATAAGCTGAAGGAAGAAGAATCACAAAAGGTAAAAGAAAGGAAGCAGAAAGAAAGGGAAAATAAGGAAAAGTAGCTAGAGAAAAAAAGAAAAGCTGAGTTTGATGACAAAATAAAAGAAAATGATGCATAAATAAATAGGCTTAAAAAAGATAAAGAAGCCTCCCTATCAATAATTCAAGAGGGAACAGAAAGAATGAGAAAAGCTGTAGAAAAACAAAATACTGTTGAAATAGCAGTTGCCTCTAACTTGATCAAACAAGGTTCAGCTGAAATAAAGAAAACTGAAAGTAAATTAGTTGTGGTGGAAGCAGAAAAAGATAGGCTTATCAGGAAAAGGTTAAAACAATAATATGAAAAAAGTAATTCAGTGAACAATTGTACATAGTTCTTGCTTTTCAATTACCTTTTTAGGGTATTATAATTTAATGTGAAACCTGAAAACTTTACTGTGAAAATCGTGAATTGCTTCTGGTTCAACAGCATATTAATGTTCAAAGTGAAACTTGAATGTGGTAAATATACTTGAATATGATAATAACACGTGAAAAGATAAGAACTGAACATTAGAAGTAAATCATACTTAAACTTTAGACATTAGACGTTATGCAAAAAATTTGGGTGTAAACTTCGACCATATATACTAATGGACTGCGCATTGGCAATAGCTGCATCAAAGCCGCCATGGCTCAAACATTGGGCACGTCATCATCAGACTCCAAATTTTGTGTAAAAATGCTGTTATGATTACTAATTTACGCTGCAGAACTTCAGTGTTTTCGGTGTATTATGTGAATGCGCCTCGTATATAATGAAAACTCTTCAGGTAAGTTTACTTATGAGCTATATACATGCATGATCGGGTTTGTTTACATTTTGTGATTTATAATGTGATGAACATTTGCGAAGAATTTGGAACATTCATTCCATTTTTTTCTTAAGTTACTATATTTTTATATCAATAGCTGCAAGTTTCTGGTTAAGTAATTGAACTTTATTGACTTAGGTATTTAATTCATTTCTTACCCATGAAAAATCATAGAACTTTCTTTACTATATCGCTCAGAGCAACCATAAGCACAGCAGGTGTAACCCATCTTTTTGACTGATGTCATGTGATTTTATGTTGGAGCCAGAAATTTTGATGTCATGCACAGTCTATCAGTATATATGGTTGAAGGGTGTGAAGCAAACTCTTTACAATGTATACAAAGTTGTTTTACTAGATGTATACAAATATACATCTAGTTTTTATTGAAATACACTCCTAAAAATTTTTCTAAAAATTCCTAAAATTCCTACCTAAAATTTTCCAGAAGTATGCTATGATCCCTGCTCCATGTTCCTACATGAAGAATATATCGTCAGCATAGCAGATCCATACACAGGGTTTCTTGATCCAGTTTAGAAAGATGAGATCATCTAGCGGTCTAAGTACTTCAGAAGCAGTACTTAGACCGCTAGATATTAAGATGATGATGCTAGAATTGGTATTTGAGAAATTTATAGTAATTCTGCCATGTTCATGAATTTTTAAAGTATATCCTGCATTTTACAAAAAAACATTTAAATGATCATAGTTAGATATGCAGCAGTTCAAATAGTGTAGCAACAATTATAAATAAAAATTTTTCCATGATTCCTTGAAGTGTGCAACTGTGTTCCTCCTCCCATACTTTTTTTTTTTTTTTTTATAACTTTACACAACTTGATCAACCGCATTTTAAACGAAAACCTACTTTCAGATGAACCAAGCATCAGTAATGTTCGCTCCTCTCCCAGCTAACTGGAATACATAAGGGCTGTTTGTGTTCCGTGTCTAACCCGGATTTCCGGGTTTGGGCGATCTATCCTGTCCGGAATTCCGGATGTTTAGCTTTGAAGACATTTTTAAGACTTAAATTTTGAGTTCTAATAAGCGACAAAGCAAAAAAAAAAAATTAAAACGATTCATGGCAAAAGTATTTACAAAAAAAAAATTGCTTTTCACCAATGAATTAATGTGATAATATTGTCTTCCTCGCCGATGCAGTTGACTCGAGCTTGACACACGAAGCCGGCAGTTCGTGCTGTGGTTGTCCGTTGTTCTGTGGAAAGGGCATGCGCACAAATTCTCAGTCATTTTGTCGGCGCTTCTGCTCCTCGATGCAAAAAAACAGGTTTTTGCTCTGATGAGTGATGTGGGATTGGAACTTGGAGATGGCGGGGGTGGGAGCGAGTTAAAGCAAATAAAGTATGTCACTCACGTGTCTGCACCTACACGCGGGAGCAGCCTGCTTCATTGTATTAGTAAGTCAGTGACGGAGAGGAGGTGTCTTTGTTTCCCTGATGAAATGTTTGTGGTTTTTTGTTTAGGCAAAAGTGATGGTTTTTTTTTTTTTTTTTTTTTTTTTTTTGTGTGTGTGTATGTGTGTGATGCATGAATGTTTTTAGGAATTTGAAAGTTTACACGGTTTAAGTTAAGTTCGTCATCAACGATGAAATTTTTAACCAAAACTGACGATCTCAAGACATTAGAGGCTTCAGTCAAAAATAAATTCCGGTGGGATTGGATAGAAAAAAAAAGACGCCCAAAAGGAGAAAGCTAGGTAATGGTGTCGGAAAATTGATACAGCTGGGTCATGTTTCTGCATATATAAATGGAGTACGTCAGAGATCGCGATAACGCATCTACACGCGTATTTCATGCCTTAAAAACGCCGAATACGCATTAAAATTTAGAAATGCGTATTTTTATGCATTGTTTTTCCATATGCAATTTCCTTTTATAATCGGTGATTACACCGGGATTTTGTCATAAAAATGGCCATTTTTTTTTATCAAGAAATTATATGTTAACTTTTATGTCACAGTTTATGAAAAAATCATGATTTGGTTCCCATTGCCGAGCTAGTCAGCTAGGGATCCGCTTTCGGCAATCATTCGGAAGACCTTCAGGGCAGAGCAGCTCAACCGATGGGCGTGCGCATTGGTCGGAGGTAACGATTCATTTGCGTCGGGATTGAGACGCTAGTGTATCGGTGCAGCGTGGCGTGGAGGAAGTGTTTTGAAGTTCGTTTAATTGCCATTTCAGGGCTGGATGGCGGGTTACCCGCCGAAACAAAGCTGTTAAGCGAGGGGTCTCCCGCCTTACGAAATTTTAAGAAAAAAATATATATATAAATATAAAATCTTGGGTCCGTTTTTGGATCACTCGCAAAATTTGCGCGTTAAAAATGCATCCTTTGTAAAAATATGTGATTTAGAAATGATCCGTTCAGAGTCCTGAAAATTGCAATCTAATACATCGGGAACATAATCAGTTTATGGAAGCGTGAATCGGCTTCCGAAATGCATAGCCGTATGAGCAATTCATTTTGCATATCGCAGACTGTTACGAATCAAGCATGAGATTGTTCTTCGGATTCGCGGAATTCCACATTTCGGTTATACTTCAGAGTGATGAAAAAAAAAAATGAATGTAATGTTTTATTTTCTGAGGATTGGGGGCGGGGAGGCTCGTTTTCCGCCTGGGGAGCGGTATTCCGTTTTTCAGAACTTACGAAAGCTACACGGAGTGATATTTTTTCCCGCGATCATAATTTCTTTTTCTCGCGAAGTTTCCTCTGTCCAGTATTGTTATTAAATATCAATTTATTGCATAAATGTTTGCATTTCAGCTTGAAAGAGTAGACAATTTCAAATAACGGAAGTTCGACGGAGCAAAAATTTCCTTGTAATTTTTGTTCCAAAAGTGTCCTCGGGTTTCTTCCGCGGATTCGAAGAGTAACTCTGACTTTGTTGTCATCAAAACTGAAGATAATTTTTGGGGTGTGTGTGTGCGTACGTGGTAGCGGTGGAGGGGGCGTTTTTCGGCTGTGGAAGGAATTTCGTCTTTCAAAACTTTTGAAAACGGAAGTTAGACGAACTGCAGATTTAATCTGTAATCGTAATTTTTTCCCCCTCGCAATATTTCCTCTGCTCATTTTTATTGTAAAATATAATTTTGTTTGATAACTGATTGTGTTTCAGCTTAAAAACGGAAGTCGGACAGAGCGCAGATTTTTTTGTAATCGTAATTTTTTTCACGATGTTTCCACTGTCCTGAATTATTGTTAAATGTTATTTTCCCCTGTATAAATAGTTGCAAAGGGAGAAACTGGACATTTCTCATATCAGAAAAATGGTTGAATCCACCAAGTCTCAATTATGTGAACTGTAAACATCTCATACATTGTATTCAAGAAGATATTTTTCTTTCAGAGCTGAAGGAAAACATGCTCAAAAATAATAAATGAGTTAACCTTTGTAATAATAAACTTGCACATCACAATGTCCAATGAAAGTTTATTTTATCTTTTGTGACTGAGATAGACTGTAGATTTCCTTCCTCCACAATAAACTCTTTTTGAAGTTTGAGTGTGTAGAAACTGAATCTGTGAAGCAACACACACGCACAAGTTTTGGTACAGTCTTTCAAAAGCAAAACAAAATTTTTTGCAGCCTCATGGATAAAACAAGACAAGTATGTAAGATTTCGATAAATTACGATTTACTTATTTTATATAAAAGAAATTCAATTACATGCTAATTTGTGTTGACGTATTTATATATAGATATAATTATTTGTTTTTATATTAAATACTATTTAGCTAAAAATTTAATGTGATAGTTGTTTGTTCTCTAAAATTACTCCTTTGGAAAGAAAAATACTCCTTTGAAAAATGTGAAGGAGTATTTTTACTTTTTGAAAAAATCCTAGCACGATCTCTGGAGTATGTGCTACAGTTCTGCCTCCAAAACCTGTTGAAGCAATTATAACGGCTACTTGTAATAGTAAAGGTTCTTCTCCTCTTTGGTACACAAACAAGACACTGCAAATGAAGGATGTTGGAAACGTGTCAGCCTGATAGCGTCTCTGCTAAAAAACAAATGAAGATTGCACACTTTTTTAAGAAATGGTATTATTTTATTAGTAACAAATAAAGGTAACTTGATCACGCTAGTTACGTTAACTGAAACTTTTACAAAAAGTTCGTAAGTTGGAAGCTTTCGACCTTATCTTAGGTCTTCATCACGCCAATGGAGGACTAAGATTGTTGCCAGATTCTACATTTGAATTTTTCTTATTTTTGTTGCCAAAACTTAGAATTGATCTCCAGATCAACGGAATGTAGAGAGGAGATTCGGAGTTGCAAGTCATTGAGTTGAACATAATTTCTATGCTTTCACGGTAACGGAGGGCAAAACGATTGTCAAAAGAAGCAATTCGTTTTGCTTCGTTCCAGTGGGGAACTGCAGATGTGTCTTCCATTGTCAAAATAGACAAGGCAGTATTGAGATTGGCTTTCCAAACATCTTTTCTATGTTCTAAAATTCTATGGCTAATGCTCCTGTATGTGCTTCCAATGTATAAGTTATCCCCAGTAGAAGAAGAGATAGGAATGCAGTAAACTTCTGGGAGGTTCAGGCTTTCAACTTTGTCCCTATCCCTTTGTAGAAGTTTCAAGATGTTTGGGGTAGATTTAATGGCAAGATGGTAACCAAAACTTCTAAAAAGAATCTGTAACTTATAAGCATAGGAAGGATGGTAAGGAACAGAACCACAGAATTTCAGGTCTTCTTTCTTGTGAGGAAGGAGGCATTCGATTTTCGAATGGTTTTCATATTTCTTTATGAGGGAGTTGACTATAACAGCAGGGAAACCATGAGAGAGGGCTATTGCAGATGTTATATGTGGCGTGAAAGACATCAAGGGATGCAAAATGTCTGTAGATAATTTAAACAGCCCAGAGATAAGGAATAATTATGGTTGTGCTTTTCTGTTGGAATTATTTATTGTCTACTCTGGGTAAGCCAATATCTTAATTTTAGTTATTACAGACATATGCGATAGAGACCATGCCCTATTCAGGGTGAGGAGCTAAGGTGACTAAAAAGTGATTAAAAGAGACTTCTTGCCAATAGCACAAAACCTTGCCAATAGCACAAAACAACAAATATAGTTACAAAAAACTATAAATAACATTTGTAGCAGAACTACATATGATCCCAATTTCTGGACTCTAGAGCATAATATAAATGGAGAAGTGATATTCTTCTGTCCTTGGCACTCTGAAACAATAATAAAACTTCCAGTCAATATATCTCATGTGATTCTATCACAAAGTTCACATACCATTATGTGACTAAAAGGTTCTTCACAAAGACGCTTTAATGTCTGTAAGTTTTCTGTTTTACACGTTATAAAGTGGGTACTACAGTCTGCGGTGGTGCATTCTTTTCCATGTTGTCAGGACACCAATGGTATAGCGTACACAGTTGAATAACTTAATGCACCGCTGCAGACTGTACTCACTTTATAACATGTAAAACAGAAAATTTACAGACGTTAAAGCTTCTTTGTAAAAAAATTTGCAGTGAAATGAAACACAACATTCGACGACTGTCTTTTTTCTTGTAGTAGAAAATTGTATTCCTATTTTTTTTTTTTTTTTTTTTTTTTTTTTTTTTTTGTTAAGCTTAGTTTCCCGGTCTGGGCCATTAGATTTTTTTTACCTGCCTCCATCATCTCCAGCATGGTATTATTCAAGGTCTGATTTATGGTATCCTTATTTGATATAACCAAAAAGAAAACCATTCAAGATATATGTAGGAAACACAAAATGTAATCGTGGTAGTAGACTAAATGCGCATATATCCCCCCCCTCCGTTCATGTTTTTTCTCATCCGCGATACAGTGCTATATGGAGAATCAATTTCTTCCTCATAGAAGCTCACATTGCAAACACAAGCAGATCCTAATTGCCAAATCTATTATCGTTGAGGAGACAAAACTATTAATGCCCGTCTAACCATGCTGCTTGAGCTTTCCTATGTTTGGGGATTTGCAGTGCGTGTAGAACTAAAAATTGAAGAGCAGGAAAGTCTAATCCCTCTGACATCATCGTGATCTGCCCCCTCCCCTTCCCGCCCCAAAGGCACAGAAGAAGTTTCTTATGACACGACGACAGATAACTGTAACCTAGTTCATAGTTCATACAGCACAAGAATGTTGGGACGACTTTGTCATTGAGAACATTACACCCAGTGACAACCTGCACATCACTGATTATCACTTAGGTTTTGAAATGCATGTAATCTTGACTCCAGTCATCATATTTTCCTTCTTTCAGCCTTTTATTACCCAAATTTATTTGACATTCTGATGGGTTTTATTACTTCATTTTTAAACAACCTTTTTTAACCTTTCAACTCATTTGGTCAACCCTTTTCGTTTCTTGATTTGTGTCCGCTATCATATTTCATCAGCACCATGTAGATAGTTTTCAGTTAACTTAAAGCTGATTTTAAAGATATTCAAGTCCACTGATCTTTTCAATTGACTGTTTTTACACTGGTATGTTGAACTTTGATATTATTTTATTGAAATTCTCTAAGCTTGTGCATTTTATTATTATGGATATTTCAACCTCTCCCCAGTTATTTTATTGTATTTATTAATGTGGGTAGCAGAATTTGTATGGGAATTACAGTCCTTTGTTTTTCAGTGGGTTAAGGAAATTGAAAGAGACAATAGACATGTCACTATTCAGAAAATAACATCTGAGTTGGGCATTTCTTTTAGTACCTTTGGAACATTTTAACAATTGATCTGAATCTCTCCGAGGTCTTATTTGACAATGAATAATATATTTACGGGTACAATTCTGAAAAAAAAAAAAAAAAAAACAGTTACTTAATTTGAAACAAAATTCAATGCACTTACACTTCTTTGAAATTGGGAATTTCTCACAAAGTCAAGAAATCGTGAAGGGCAACCACTCCATACATGTTTGCTCTACTTCATTAAAGTGAACACTGAAGAAAGAAAGAGAATGCCATGAAGTGTCATATGATTGAACACTTCCACTGTAGAGGATCATACATAAATGGGAAACGAATTTCCCCAAAGAAATAATTCTTCTCAAATACATGGAAGGCAATACAAATGTAATCATTGGCTCTGATGTGCCATATTTTCACTGTTGTCCATGTAGCCACTCTTTCAGAAAGCTTGAAAATTACATTGCTCTGAAGCAGGAATCGAACCTGCACCTCCCAATTACCCGTCGAGCATGGTTAACATGTTTCGGGTCAGGTTCAATTCCCACACCAGGCCAATGCAATTTTCAAGTTTTCTGAAAGAGTGGCTACGTGGACAACAGTGAAAATAGTACACATCAGGGCCAACGATTGCAACTGTAGAGGATGGTCAAGATCCAAACCACAACGCATGCTGGTGCTATATTGAGGCCATTCCTCAAAAAAAAAAAAAAAACTTTATCACACCTTGTATGAGTGCATATGATTGGTTTCTGTAGTGTAATGCTCAATTTTCCTGTGTGATACCATTCCTGCTAAAGAGCAACAGTAGCAGTTTCCTGTGAGACTTTACTTTCAACAGTTATCAGTTTTCACAGCTGCATTTGTGGCAGTGGGTCTGTAAAATTGGGGGGAGGGGGTGATATTAGACCCCTGGAATGAATTAAACTGTTTTGCCTCATTATCGTCTTTTCTCATCATGTGTAAACTGTCATCAGCATAGTGGGGAAAAAAAAAAAAAAGACTTGGCAGACTGTACATTTTTAGCCCAATAGCTGCATTCCATAGGCAGAAGTTTTTTTCTGTGATGTATGTAATGTAGGAACAAACAAAGCTATTTCTTTTTCTTTTTTTATTTTTTTTGCATGAGACTATGCCTGCATATTGTGGAGAGTCTTCAGCATTGTTCTTCCAGAAATGAACATTGATTTATGACTGAGGTGATAGTCTCCACTGCCCCCCCTGCTGCACTGTTGTTTGAGAGATTTGCGTGTCATTCCCGTAGTTCACTTTCTGTAGACCATCATGATTTTTATATTTATGCTCACCTTGCTTTGAGTTTGTGAGTCCATGTATATAGTTTCATAATAACCCTTGGGATGTTGGCCAAATTGGTGCAGTGGGCAGAGTTCCAGTGGGCCATCTCTTAGCTTTCAGAACAGGTGCTTCTGTAACCAGGAACTGCAGAAAGGTTTTGTTCCATAGCTGGTATGTATCAGTATTTCACTTTTCAGGTTTTTGATTTTGGCTAGCTAAGATATTGTATATAGTAGATTTAGAAGAAAGGTGTCAATGCAGTGGCATTAATTTTTCTGCTGAATAAATACATGGAACGAATGAAATCAAGTGTTGTGCAGAATGTTTTCAACTTCTGGCTGTGTAAGTATTATGTCCTTCACATTCTTTAGTCAACACATGTTGGGTAACCACCTGTAGAGATATAACATGCACAAATATTATATCCAAGATTAAGTCAGAAAATATATCGTGAAAAATTTTTTTGACGATATACACTGAGTGGCCACTTTAGGAGCGAGTATCACCGAAACCGCCGCGTTCGTGAAATGTTCCAGAGCAGCTGCTGCCAAAGTGTTTAAAGACTAGACTGTCAGCCCCAAAAAAACTGTGTCTCTACATGCAACGTGTGGTCGTCATCGACTAGTGACTGCTTGGGCGGAACGGAGAGTGTCCAGATTGGTAACAGACAATAGAAGGGCAACAGTGCAGCAAATTACAGACCATCTTAATCAAGGATCCCCTCAAATGATCTCTGCACGCACTGTTCACCGTACACTGCATCGGATGGGATATGGCAGCCGAAGGCCTGTTTGAACACCTTTGCTGTCTGCAGTTAACAAGAGATAGCGTCTCCAGTTCGCACAGGAGCACAAGGATTGGGAAGTCGATAATTAGAAAGAAATTATGTGGTCCGATGAATCACGTTTTCAGTTGCACCTTGCCGATGGCAGAGTGAGAATTTGGCGGAAACAGCACGAAAGCATGGACCCCAAATGCATTGCTACAACCCATCAAGCTAGTGGAGGTAACATTATGGTTTGGGGAATGTTTTCCTGGCATGCTTTGGGCCCTTTAATTCGTGTTGATCAACGTCTGACTGGCACATCATATCTAAGCATCGTTGCGGACCAAGTGCATCCTGTCATGTGGATGGCTTATCCCAATGGTGATGGCTACTTTCAACAAGATAATGCGTCCTGCCATAGTGCTTGTATTGTACAGGATTGGTTTCAGGAACATGCCGGTGAGTTTACTTTTGCTTAGGCGTCCCCCACAATCTCCAGATCCCAACCACATTGAGAATTTGTTGGATGAAGTTGAACGAGCCATCAGACAGCTGGATCCACAACCCTGCAATCTCACACTCCTGGAAAGTGCTATTCATCAAGCATGGTCTCAAATTTCACAAACCACCTATCAACATCCCGTGGAGTCAATGCCACGAAGAATCGACGCAGTATTAAAGGCAAAAGGTGGCCCAACGAAGTACTGAGGGGGTGGTCATAATAAAGTGGCCACTCAGTGTATTTTATGACTTAAATCTTGGATATAATATTGGTGCTTGAAGTATATGTTGGTCTAAGCGATGGCCTCTGATCATTCGTCTGAATGGGGTCTGGGTTCGAATCCCGGCCAGGCATGGATGTTGTGTTTGTCTTACGGCACTGGCTCTCTCCCTTCCCTGTAACCAGTGACCCTAAATTAGGGACGGGCGACTGCTTTATAGCCCATTGAGTTGCTCACGGTGGTCGTTAAACCTCCAATCAAAAAAAAAAAAAAAAAAGTATATGTGCAGGTAGTTACCCAACATGTGATGACTAAAGAATGTGAAGGACAAAATACTTACAGACAGGAGATGGAAACTTTCGCTGGGTGTCTACCAGGTCACGAAAGTCACGGAAAGGTCACGAAATGAGAAAACGGTCACGGAAGTTGAGGAAAAATCATGGACTTAAGGTTGTAGGCCACAGTTAATTTTTTTTTTGTTGTTTTCCCCTTTGTGCCTTACCCTGTAAAAATCAAATTTCAGCTTTGAGCTAAGAAGGAGAAGTCTTTGCCAATGACGATGACATCATTTCCTTCCTTCAGACAAATTCTGAAGGGACACACCGTGATACCATTTTCCCAGTGCAGTTCTCCCCTTTAGCGTTCATGGACTCTGCTTGGCACTTTGCCAAACGCGGTTCTCTCAACTGTGGGACGACAGTAAGGTCTTTTTTGTCGAACGTAACAAATAACGGCTTGTTTGCTTTGCAGAAAAATTCGTCGCGGGTCATTCGGGCTGTGCGATGTGCTGGTATATCACGAAAAACCAGTTTAAGTTTTACATTGAGGCTCCGATTTATTAAGCTAACAGTACCACAATGTGTCGTACTTTGCGATATCGCAATGCGGTGTGTCATGAAGTACGATGTTGATGAAACCACACGATGGCGTCACGGAAATCGGACTTCAGAGCTTCTTCACGAATGATGGGAATCCATGACGAAGCAAACACGATTTTTAAACAGGTTCTTATCGGCCCATCGTGTGTCGATGATGCCACAAATCTGCCAATTCGCACGTACTGCCATCTGCCAGCAGAAATGATGTCCGAATAGGTTTTGATCAGTACTATTCCAAAACTGTAAATTGTTCCAAGTTATAATAAACGCTACTGCATGTTTTCATGCAGTGACTGCAATCTCCTGGATCGCAGGAATTTACCGCAGTCTAGGAAGTAGTTGGCGGGCAATTAGCGCGCCTTTTGTAAAAAGATTGTGCCTGTGTTATTGGTCTGTCCATCCGTCCGTCCGTCCACAGCATATCTCTGCAACTATTAGTACGATTTAAAAAATTTGTTTTGCATTGGGAAGCTTAAAATGTGAGAATGATTATCCTGGCATTCTGAGTTTTTCGGATGCGCAACTTCGCCGCTAGAGGGCGTAAGTGCAGATGATATTGAATTTAAAATTAATTTTATTGCATACATTTGCTTCTAAATATCCGATTGAAAAAATTCTTTCTTCCTTTGGATGGATGCCATTTATAATGAAGATTATTTTAGGTGCAGTTTCATTTTCAAGTAATGCATGATTTTTCAGTAGGGGATGCAAAGGTAATGCGCATTCCCCCCAATATCTCTGCTTCTAAAACTCCGATTTGAAAAATTCTTTCTGCATCGGATACTGCTCCTGATGAGAAATGTTTTTCATGTAATTTCAAAATTTTAATAAAGTATGATTTGGCCACCAGGGGCGTAAGCGTTTATTTCTGCTTCTGATGTGTTTGCAGCGAAATCCAAGCTTCTGAAAAAGTCGGCTGAAAAAATTCTTTCTTAGACAACCAATACCGCTCACCTCGGAAAATGTTTTGAGAACACCTCCTGCTTAAAATAGCGCATCGTTTTCCCGCCAGGGGGCATAGATGTATATCTTATTCACACTTTCCCACCGTAGGTTGAAGAAGTGTATATGCTCCAACTTTGTCTGTCTGTACATACGATAACTCGCGTAAAAATCATTCGATTTCAATGAAATTTTAGTATGTGGTAGGGGACTACCTGGGGACGAACCCTATTGAAAATGGGTGAAGTGGAATCAAAGGTCAGGACATAAAAGCGAGATGCAAGCATCATAACTTGCGTAAATATGGTTCGATTTCGATGAAATTTTAGTTTGTCGTAGGGGACCACCTGGGGATGAACCCTATTGAAAATAGGTGAAGTAAGGTCAAAGGTCAGGACATAAGAGTGGAATGCATTCCATTGCCCTTACGTGTCGTAATTTGCAAAAAATGGTTTGATTTCAATAAAATTTTAGTATGTGGTAAGGACCACCTGGGGACGAACCCTATTGAAAATGGGTGAAGTGGGGTCAAAGGTCACGACATACAAGCGGGATGCATTCCATTGCCCGTTTATGCATCGTAACTTGCGTAAATATGGTCCGATTTCAATGAAATTTTAGTTTGTCGTAGGGGACCACTGGGGATAAACCCTATGAAAATGATTGAAGTAGGGTCAAAGGTCAGGTCGTACGAGTGGGATGCATTCCATTGCCCTTATTCGTCATTACTTGCGTAAAAAGGGTTCGATTTGGATGAAATTTTCGTATGTGGTAGGGGACAACCTGGGGACAAACCCTATTGAAAATGGGTGAAATGGGGTCAAAGGTCAAGACATAGGATCGGAATCCATTCCATGGTCCTTATGTGGCATTATAAGTTATGTAAAAATGCTTCAATTGAGACAAAACTTTATCATGTTCCGGAATTATGTTTTACCGGTTCTATTGAATATCATCGAAATGGAATCAAAGGTCAGGTCATAGGAGCGAGATTTATTCTACAAACATTATCCTCATAACTTGAGTAATGATTTCTGGTATGTTGGAAAGCGTATCATAATCAATGCGTTGCATGATTTTACTAACTTGTTTTTGTTGATATCTCTGCTTCCAAGTGTACGATTTGAAAAATTCTTTCTTTGTGGGAGAGCGTTTCTGGTGCAAAATGTTTCTAATATAGGTTCAAGTTTTTGAAGTAATGTATAGATTTTCCACTAGGGGCGCAAAGGTAACTTGAGTTTCCCCCAATATCTGTGCTTCTGAAACATCGATTTGAAAAAAAAAATTCTGCATTAGATACTGCTCCTGATGATAAATGTTTTGCATATAATTTCTAAATTTTGATAAAGTATGGTTTGGCCACCAGGGGGCATAAGCATTTATTTCTGCTTCTGAGTACTTGCAGCTACATTCGAGCTTCTGAAAAAGTCGACTGAAAAATTCTTTCATAGGCGGATACTGTTCATCTCAGAAAACATTTTGAAAACACCTCCTGCTTAAAATAGGGCATAGTTTTTCCCGCCAGGGGCGTATATCTTATTTTTGTCAATATCCCTGCTTCTAAGTATCTGATTTGAAAAATTCTTTCTTTTTTGGGGAGTGTTTCTGCTGCAAAATGTTTCTCATATAATTTCAAATTTTTCTTAACGCACAAGTCTGCCACTAGAGGGCATAAGCTCACATTTCTGTTTACAACAATATCTGCAGGACTAAAAACCCAATGTAAAAGATTGTTTTTCCTTCAGATACTACTAACTATGAAAACTCTGTGTGTATTTTCTTCCCAAAATAATGCCCAATTTTGCCGCTAGGGGTGCCAATGTTTAATCTGTTTTTCGTAATATCTTTGCTTTTAAATGTACGATTTAAGAAATTCTTTCAGCACCGGATGCCATTTACCTTGTGGAACATTTTAGATTAGTATTTGAAGAGTTTTATAGTTCACAGTTCTGCCACTAGGTAATGTTTGTGTACTTCTGCTTGCAGCTGTGTCTCTGCTTCTAAAAATCCTATTGAGAAATTTCTTATTTTTACTGTATGCCATTCTCCACAATAGAGATGTGGTGCATTATCCTCTTTAAACAATGCACAGAATTCCTGTTAGGGTGCATAAAGGTCAAACTTTTTTCTCACTGCCTCTTCTTCCGGGAGACATATTTGAAAAGTTCTTTTTCGTTAGCATGGTTTTTTCCAGGAATATTTTTTTACTTTCCCATTAGGCATAGAGTTATATCATGTTTCTTTCTTTATTTTTCTGTTTTAACTGTTCGATTTGAAAATCTGTCTCCAATACCTTCCTTCTGCTGCGAGAAACTTTTTATGCACAGTTTGTTAATTTTCATTACATACTTTTTAGCTGTTGGTGGAAGTAAGTAGCTGTTTTCTATTTCTGGATGTTTTATAGATTGAAGAAATCTGGTTGCTATTTTTCTAACCGGTTGCATTGGCTTTGAATAACTTTGATAAATTTAATTCACATCAGAAAAGATTCAAGACTTGCTCATCACAACCCAAAATTCGGTGTCATCTCTCTTGTTTTCTTTTTTGTTCACGTTTTAGCAAAACAGTGTAAAGAGATATAAGGGCCATTTAAAATTTCATCTGTATAATTTTCCGAATGTCAATCAGTGCACTTTCACTCTTTCAGTGAATTATTTCATTTTTTTTAACATTTTCAAAATATTTAATCAGGCCTAGGCTAGGAAAAAAAGAAAAGCCTAACTGCAGATTTTAGTACTTCCTGATGGAATTGCGCGATAAAAATTTGTATAAAATGCACTGTGTACGTTGAGTAGACAGACACAACAATATTACACTTTCAAAATTTTTAATAGGCCTAGGCTAGACACACACACACACACACACACACACACACACACACATATATAAAGGCCTAACCATAGGTTTGGGTACTTTCTGATGGAACTTCACCCAAAAAATCTGTGCAAATGTACTAAGCATAAAGTAGATGGACAGAATAACATTATATTAAAAAAAATAATAATCAGGTCACATATTCAACATACACTGAAGGGCCAGAAAAACTGGTACAGACGAGCTTATGCAAAATACATAGCAACGTCACCTATGCGCATACTCAGTTGCATCCGCCAGTGCATATATAAATCGATAGACATCCTTGCCAGCTGTCGGAGCTGTTTTCGGCATGAGAATGACAAGTAATAACGATTTAAGTGATTTTCAACCTGGTGTCATATTTGGCGCTCGCGAGATGGGCCATATTATTTCGGAGGTAGACACGAAGTTCGGATTTTCACGGACGACCGTTGCAAGGTTGTACCGTGGCTACAAGAATTCCGGCAAAACCTCCAACCTACGATACCAGTGTGGCCGTAAAAAGACATTGGGTGAACATGACCATCGTTGGCTGTCAAGAATCGTTTCACGCGATAGGCATGCAACACTCTCGCAGGTGTCATCGGAATTCAATGCGGGAGCCTCAACAAGCATCGGCGTCTGGACTGTGCAATGTACCCTGCACGATATGGGCTTTGGGAGCCGACGCCCAACTTGAGTCCCCTTGATGGGTGCACGACACAGAGCTATGCGCTTCGCTTGGGGATGACAGCACCGCCACTGGACACTTGACGACTGGAAACAAGTAGCCTTGTCTGACAAGTCGCGTTTCCAATTGTATCAGGCAGATGGAAGGATTCGTGTGTGGCGCAAACCCCATGAAGCCATGGATCCTGCCTGTCAACAGGGAACTGTACCAAATGGTGGAGGTCCGTAATGGTATGGGGTGTGTTTAGCTGGACTTCACTGGGACCCCTGGTGCGTCTACAAACGTCTGTGACTGGCCAACGCTATGTGCGCATCCTTTCTGACGAGGTAGACCCGTTCATGTCCTGCATTCATGCTGATGGGTTGGGCCTGTTCCAACAGGACAATACACCTCCACACAAGTGTCAGGATGCCACGTTATGGTTAAAGGAGCATTCATCTGAGTTTGGGGTGTTGCCATTCCCACCCAAGTCCCCAGATCTGAACGTGATAGAACACATTTGGGATGCCATGCAACGCGCTATCGAACACAGGAATCCGAGACCTCAGAATACACCCGAATTGTAGAACGCTCTGCAGGAAGTATGGTGTGCATTGCCTACAGCATGTTTCCAGAAGCTAGTGGAGTCCATGCTTCGTCATATTTTTTTCACTGTGCAGTGTGGAGTAAATTTCAAGCCCTTGTGTGAGTTAATTTTGTCTCTTATTTCATCCTTACATTTTCTTTCAGAGAGACTAGGTGATTGGAATAGTACTTTCTCATTGGCACTCAAATCATGCCATTTCCTCCCACTTGTCACAGTACCTTGTTGACAAATAAGCACTTCACCAAAATATTTTTTTTTTCATTACAGTATCAGTTTATCTGCATGTGAGAGTTCCTTTCCTGGAAGCCATTTCCCACAGTTTTTTATTTTTTAATTGAATGCTTATATTCAACTTCTTTGCCATCTTAAAACACATCATATCCAAATTTTAGACTTCCATACTTCAAACTGTCTCATAGTTTTACAAGGAAATCCTTGGGGGCAAATGCTGTTTCAAAAATGTCATCTGTGAGTGTAACGAATGAGCAGTTGTCTGATAGTACTGAATCTAATTTCTTATTTAGATTTAGATTTGATCTATGCTGTGATTGCGGCTTACAATTTCTAGTGTTGTTAAGATGATTGTTACACGTAACTTTTCAGATTTTGACTTGGATCCTGTGAATTATTGTTCACGTACATCTGCAGGTGTTTGCTGACATCTTCTCATGCAACAGTGCGTTCCTTTTGATGGATGCCCATGATGGTTTCTGTGTGTGGTGAACACTGCAGCAGTGCCATCTGTAGAAAGATGGTATGGTATGTAGAGGTTGGAAGGATATTCTTACACACTGTACAGATGACTATGTTGTTCTCTAAGAAAATGTGGCCATCACTTTTGGTACAAAACATGTTTCCTGAATTGAAAATAGTTGTTTTTAAGAAATCCATTTAAACTTTCTTTTGCCTTTCTCATTCCATTTCTTTTAGTTTTGTTAACATGGTCATTGGCACCACTTATTACAATTTGTTCTTTTTGAATTATAGTTGCTGAATTGCTAATCATGAAAGTTAAAATAGTTTAGAAGGTGTTTAAGTTCCATATATGTTTAGGGGGAGAGTCTACTAAAAGTATCCTCATGCTTTTGTAGACAGATGTACTTGGTGTCAAAAGGAACAAGGCTGCTTCCAATGCCTTCTGGCTGGTTGGGTGTGGGTACAGCCCCCTCCCTCCCCCATCTCCGCAGATGAGGCATATGCTGTGTGTTTGTCCTTCTGACACTGGTTGTGTCCCTTTCCTGGAATCAGGTGTCCTAATTTGGGGATGGGTGACTTCTTATAGCTGCAAATGCTCATAGGGAATTTAACAACCTTTTCCCACTCTTGGGGGAAGAGGAACAATCTTGATCCAGTCTTCATTGCAATTACATGAGGAATTTATAAATCCCTGTGTTCAAGTGGAGGCTATATCCATTTTGCTGTTATCCAGCTTCACCAGTGGCATTCACTGTCATTGTGAATCCAGTGTGCGACATTTCATTATGTATGATTGGTGACTGTGCACATGTGCAACTCGCTTTTTTTATTTATTTTTTTTGTTGAAATTTTGCTCAATAAAGTAAAAGCAACCTCCTAACAGTGATGTATTGTTACGATAATGTTGAACATGTATGAAGTTTTATTTAATATTGCATTATGGTATGAGCATAGCTTTCATTTCAGTGTACATCAGCACACACTTAATTATTTTTTTCAGGCCAAAGAGTGCGAGGGGCAAGAAAGAAGAAGCCCGACTACAGTGAATGTTTGAAAGCTATGGAAGAAATAAAAGAAAGTGGTCATCTTGATGATGATGATCTTCAGGAAAATGGATCTTCTGTGGTAGACATGGTAATCATATTCTTGTGAAATAAAAATGTAGCTGTTTAGTATGTTTTTATATAAAAGAAAATGCAAATTTTGCTAATGCGATGAAATAGCATGATTATTCTTGTTTGTGTCCTTTGCTTTTATTAAGGAATTTTAGTCATATAATTGAAAAACGCTGAAAACCTGGAAATCGTTGTTGATCAAGAATCTTACACCTGGGAGTATAATGACTAGCTCCCCCTTCTTCTCTCCCAAAAGGGCAATGCATTTCCAAACTGCCAAAATATTTTAAGTAGAATTATCAACTGGAATGTATTATTGAATGCCAGGGGTATCAAAAGTGACTAGAACCTTTGGTAAAACTTAATCTGTGCCCCTTGAAAAGGAAACCAAACACCTTTGGAAACCGATTGCTTAGTGGAAATGAAGCTAAAAAAATTCCTTCAACCTAAAGTGTGTATTACCTTCTTGTTATTTCTCTGTCAAAATACTTTTCCAGCAATACTTCATAACATAAAAACAGGGGTGTGAGTGATCTTAGTGAGAGATAGGTTTGTCTCCTCGGGACTCTCCGTGAGAAACAATGGCACACAGAACAGCAACAAGGGCCTCTGTGAATCATGGAGAGGTGCCTGCTAGTTCTGTGTGACATTGGCAAAAAGACCCCAACTCACTGGGCTCTGTTCCAGAATCCTTAGGTTGAATGACCAACTGGAACCATCAGCTGTGGGCTAATCCCCTATACTGAAATACTTACCTGATTAAAAAGACACAAAAAATTATAAAAACTGACTCAAGTGTGGGATATTGTGGACCTACTACACTTAAGAAGGATGGTCCACCACGGAATAGACCTAGAAATTCTAAAAGGCGCATGAGAAAAAGATTACGATTGAGTGAGTGTAAGATTGGTGCATGGAATACTACAGGTATAAATGGCAAGATGAATGAGGTGATTGAAGAGCTGAATAAGTATAGATTGGATGTGTTGTGTGCAAGTGAAACCAAAGAGAAGGAAATTAGGATAGAAGAAATGAATGGAACGGTGAGTGTATGGTCTGGAGTATTGGATAATGTGAGAGGACAGGATGGTGTAGGTGTGATTTTAAGTGAAAAGATGAACGACTTGATTCACTATAGTTGCATAAGTGAGAGAATTCTTTGGATCCATTTGAAAGTGAAACTTCAGATAATAGTAATTGTTGTAATGTATGCTCCTTGTGGCTCTGAACCTTCTGATAGGAAGGAAGATTTCTGAAATGAGTTAAAAGCTGTTTTGAGTCAGTTTGGTGCTAAAGTGAAAGTTCTAATAGCAGGGGATTTCAGTGCTAGATTAGGTGTGCATAATGCAATTTCTGACAATGTTCTGGGTAAGTTTAATGATCCTTGTATGAATGATAATGGTGAAATGGTGAAAGATTAATTGAACTCTGCATTGAGAATGGTTTGTGTGTATCTAATACGTTTTTAAACCACAAGTATATCCACACATATACTTGGGAAAATCGTACTCTTGGTCAAAAGAGTGTGATAGATTTTGTTGTTTACGATCAGCGTTTGAAACACTTAGTTGTTGGCACGCATGTGATGAGAGATGCAGATGTTGGCTCTGATCATTACTTGGTAGTGTCACGAGTGAAACTGAATGTTGGTTGGAAGAATAGGAAGAGGCCTAGGATGGAAAGAATAAAGGTTGAAAGGCTCCATGAAGATTATCAGCATTATTCTTCCATAATCAGAGAACGACTGAAGGAGCTGGTCGTGTGAGAAGGATGTAGAAAAGAAGTTGGAATATTTTAAGAACTGTGTTGTCACTGCTGCTGAAGAGGTCTGTGTCACCACAATAGAGGTGGTGCTTGGTGGAATAGTGAGATTGAAGAGGCAGTAAAGAGAAAGAAGGATGCCTATTTGGGGTTTTTGCAAGGTAGAGTTTCAGTGGATGAATATCGCTGTAAGGAGCATGAAGCTGCTAGACTTTTTTCCCAGATAATCATATAATGGTTACTGTGATATCTTCAACCATATTTATTATTACATACATACCACTAAGCTGTTCTCTGAGATTCAGAGGTTAGCTCCAAAAAGAAATACAAACTTCCAGATATTTTTACCTATTGTTGTCGTATCAAACTTCGCCATATACAGCGATCTTGACATACAACTCGTGCTTCACTGATATCCATTACACGCCGCACACAAGATCTTTTATACTTCATACTCATAATCTTTTTCTCATACAGACACTCCTGAATCTGATCCACCTATGTCTTCCTTGGCCTTCCTCTGCCTTTCCTTCCTGCCACTTGGGCTGAAAATATTTTTTTAGTAAGCATTTCATCACTCATTCTTTCAACATGGCCAAACCACCGAAGCATATTGGTCTTCACCTTGCTAACAACATTTTGCTTTACATCACACAACTGCAATACATCAGATCGTGTCTTGCCACAAACCCCACGTAAGTAACGCATTTCTCCAGCACACAAACAACTCCTATGTTTCTTCTGCAGTACCCAGGTTTCACTGCCATACATCAGAGTAGGAACAATTACTGTTTCATACACAGCCATGCGGGACTCTCTAGAGAACCCATCATTTCTGTGAAAACCTCCCAGAGCAGCTATGACTTTCAAAGAAGAATTCACTCGCCTACTGATTTCACCATCCAACTTGTTCTCTCTGTCAAACATGCTTCCTAAATACACAAACTCACTCACCTGGTCAGTCACAGTGCCATTTATACTTACATTACATTCAGTGCTACCCATTCCTCTCTCAAACACCATAACTTTGGTTTTTCCCTTATTTATACTCAGTTTGAATTTCATGCAAACTTTGGGCATCCGAGTCAACATACTCTGCCACTCACTTTTGCTCTCTGCCAACAGTACAGTGTCATCAGCATACAGCAATCTGCACACACGGATATCACCAAGACATAAACCACTATTGTCTATTTTGGCCTCACGCATGCATGCGTCCACAAATATATTAAACAGCCATGGTGACATTACACAACCTTGTCTAACTCCTGCACCAATGGAAAACCATTTTGATAAAACACCATTCACTCGTACACAAGCTCTACTACCAGCATACATGGCTTTTACACTATTAAGTAGATTCCCAGTAACACCATATTCATTCAATACCTTCCACAAAAGTGTCGTATTGACTCGGTCGTAAGCTTTCTCTAAATCTATGAAGGCAGTAAAAACTTTCTTCCCAACAGCCAGATACTTTTCAATCATCATGCGTAATGCAAAAATCTGGTTAGTGCAGCCTTTACCAGGCATAAAACCACTCTGAACATCCCACACTTTCTCTGATGTAAGACCCCGTACTTTTTCAATAACAACCTTACCAAACACTTTCCCTGGCACACTCAGTAGGCTAATACCACGATAGTTCTTGCATTCAGTCTGATCACCTTTTCTCTTATACAAAGGAACAATGATAGCATCCTTCCAATCCCGAGGGACCATTCCTAACTCCCAGCTCAACTGGCAAATTTCAGTTAACCAGTCAATTATAGTCACCACCATACTTCAACATCTCTGCAGTTATGCCATCAACTCCTGGAGCCTTACCATTCTGAAGAGATTTTAGAGCTTTACACACTTCTTCTCTTGAGATCCCTCCTGTGCTTTCATCCCTCATTGTGACATCATCTGCATCTGTCTCAGAATCATTTTTGCTCTCCTGATCTAATAACTCACAGAAGTATTCACCCCATCTGTCACTTAACTCATTGGACTCCCATATCATTTCCCCAATCTCATTCTTCACACAACTTACAACTTTGTTTCCCCTATTTTTCCTGAGTCTCATGTACTTCCAGAAGGACTTTCTGTCTTTCCAAAAAGCCAGTTCATGCCTTTCCAATTTCTCTTTCCTATCTTTTGCCTTACTGTGGCGAACCAGCTTAGCAGCTTCACGCTTCTTACAGCGATATTCATCTACAGAGACTCTACCTTGCAACATCCCCAAATAGGCTTCCTTCTTTTTCTTTACTGCCTCATCAATCTCACTATTCCACCAAGCAACACCTCTATTGTTACCCACTATTGTGGTGCCACAGACCTCTTTAGCAGCAGTGACAACACAGTTCTTAAAACCTTCCCACTTCTTTTCTACATCCCTCTCACAAGATTTCAGATCCTTCAGTCGTTCTCTGAGTAAGTCAGAATACCGCTGATGATCTTCAAGGAGCCTATCAACCTTTATTCTTTCTATCCTGGGTCTCTTCCTATTCCTTTTCCTCCAACCAACATTAAGTTTCACTCGTGACACTACCAAGTAATGATCAGAACCAACATCCGCACCTCTCATCACACGGGTGTCAATAACTAAGTGTTTCAAACGCTGATCGTAAACAACAAAATCTATCACACTCTTTTGACCAAGAGTACGATTTTCCCAAGTATATGTGTGTATATACTTGTATTTGAAAAATGTATTAGATACGCACAAATCATTCTCAATGCAGAGTTCAATTAATCTTTCACCATTATCATTCACACAAGGATCATTAAACTTACCCAGAACATTGTCAGAAATTGCATTCTGCACACCTACTCTAGCATTGAAATCCCCTGCGATTATAACTTTTTCTTTAGCACCAAACTGGCTCAAAATAGCTTTTAGCTCATTCCAGGAATCTTCTTTCTTATCAGAAGGTTCCGAGTCACAAGGAGCATACACTACAACAATTACAATTCTCTGAAGTTTCACTTTCAAACGAATTCAGAGAATTCTCTCACTTATGCAACTATAGTGAATCAAGTTGTTCTTCATCTTTTCACTTAAAATCTGGTATTGTATTTTCTTTTCTTTCAAACAACATTATGTTATTGCTCAAAAATTACTGTTTTACACGTTGTAAGTGATTATGTCATTTGGTACTGGATGCCTTTTATATAACTATTGCATAATAGAATAACATAGTATATTATCAAAATAATTATTAGGAGCTTGAATTAATTCCTGCTGTTTTTTGCCACACAAACGCCTGTGTGTTGCCACAGAATGGTACAGGATAGTCTATTCAAAGTAGTGTCCGTTGGCAGCTATGATCCTTTCCTACCGTTGGGGTAACAAATGTATTCCGCCGTAGAAAAATGCAGGCTCTTTCGAGGCGAACCATTCATCAAGCCATTTTTGGATATCCATGACAGAAAGGAAGTTCTGCTCTGACAGGCGATGTTGTAGCGACCGGAACAAATGGAAGTCCGAGGGAGCAATATCTGGGGAATAAGGCGGGTGGGGTAAGAAGTCCCAGCCAAGTGCCTCCAAGAGTTCCTTCACGGATTTGGCGACATGAAGTCTAGCGTTGTCATGGAGAAGAATAACCTTGTCACGTGTTATCCAGTTTCCAGGCTTCTGGATCATTCCCATTGCCTTTAATCATTTGCTAACCGTTGACTCATCGACCCGTAGTGTTTCAAACAACTTGTGGAGCATCTGACACGAATCCTCGTCCAATAAGGCCTCCAATGCGCCATCTTCGAACTTTTTTTGCTGCCCAGGGCGCTCTTTGTCCTTCACGTCATATTCATTTTCTTTGAAGCGTTGGAACCACTCTCTGCATGTTGTTTCCGATAGGGCATGTTCCCCATAGGCCTGCGCTATCAAACTATGACTTTCCTCTGCATATTTCTTGAGATGAAAGGAGAAGAATAATGCTTCCCGCAAAAGGCTCCTTTTTAATACGAAACTCGACATCGTGAATTGAAACAAACTCGTGTTCTGTGCCCTCCAATTGCGTGTCACACACTGCTTCGCCTAGACTACGGACAGTGCGTGCCTGCGCAAGGGAGGTCACCTGTGGTCCAGGTCACAGCGCACCACTGCTGCGCTCTATTGGGCAACAGCGGTAATTAATTCAAGCACCTAATAACTCGTAAGATAATGTTTTAGATTGTCATTTTTATTCATGCACTTGGTTTATGTATTCAGAATTTTTCTTTGGTTTGCCAGAGTAAAACAAAAGAAAGGAAGGAGAAGGTGGAAAGGCATGAATTGGCTTTTTGGAAAAATAGAAAGACTTTCTAGAAGAACATGGCACTCAAGAAAAATAGGTGAAACAAAGTTGTAAGTTGTGTGTGAAGAATAGGATCGGGGAAATGAGCATAAAATCAAAATGAGCCCAATGAGTTAAGTGAAAGATGGGGTGAATTCTTCTGTGAGTTGTTAGATCAAGAAAGCAAAGGTGATTCTGAGGCAGAAGCTGAGGATGTCACAGTGACGGATGGAAGCACAGGAGAGATCTCAAGAGAAAAGGTGTCTAAAGCTCTAAAATCTCTTCAGAATGGTAAGGCCCCACGAGTTGATAGCATAACTGCCAAGATGTTGAAATATGGTGATGATTCTGTAATTGACTGGTTAACTGAAATTTGCCAGTTGTGCTGGGAGTTAGGAATGGTCCCTCGGATTGGAAGGATGCTATCATTGTTCCCATGTATAAGGGAAAGGTGATCAGACTGACTGCAAGAACTATCGTGGTATTAGCCTACTGGGTGTGCCAGGGAAAGTGTTTGCTAAGGTCGTTATTAAAAAGAATGGGTTCTTACATCAAGTGTGTGATGTTCAGAGTGGTTTTATATCTGGTAAAGGCTGCACTAACCAAATTTTTGCATTTTGCGTGATGAATAAAAAGTATCTGGTTGGTAAGAAAGTTTTTGATGCCTTCATAGATTTAGAGAAAGCTTACGACAGAGTGAATGGACACTTTTGTGGAAGGTATTGAATGAATATGGTGTTACTGGGAATTTACTTAATAGTGTAAAAGCCATGTATGCTGGCAGTAGAGCTTGTGTACGAGTGAATGGTGTTTTTTCAAAATGGTTTTCTATTGGTGCAGGAGTCAGACAAGATTGTGTAATGCCACCATGGCTGTTTAATATATTTATGGATGTGTACATGTGTGATGCCAAAATAAATAATACTGGTTTATGTCTTGGTGATATCCGTGTGTGCAGATTGCTGTATGTTGATGACACTGTCCTGTTGGCAAAGAGCAAAAGTAAGTTGCAAAGTATGTTGTCCCGAATGTACGAAGTCTGCATGAAATTCAAACTGAGTACAAATAAGGGAAAACCCAAAGTTATGGGTTTTAAGAGAGGAACTGGTAGTACTGAATGCAATATAAGTCTAAATGGCGGAGTGATTGACCAGGTGAATGAGTTTGTGTATTTAGGACGCGTGTTTAATAGAGAGAACAAATTAGATGGTGAAATTAGCAGGCGAGTGAATTATTCATTGAAAGTCACGGCTGCTTTGGGAGGTTTTCACAGGAATGATGGGTTCTCAAGAGAGTCGTGCATGGCTGTGTATGAAAGTGTAATTGTTCCTACTCTGATGTATGGCAGTGAAACCTGGGTATTACAGAAGAAACATAGGAGTCATTTGTGTGCTGAAGAAATGCGTTACTTACAGGTGGTGGTGGGGGGAAGACATGTTCTAATTTTTGTGTGAGGAATGAAGATGGGTTGAAGTTGTGTAATGTGAAGCAAAATGTTGTTAGCAAGATGGAGACTAATATGCTTCAGTGGTTTGGCCATGCTGAAAGAATGAGTAATGAGATGCTTAGTAAGAAAATCTTTTTAGCCCAAGTGGCAGGAAGGAAAGGCAGAGGAAGGCCAAGGAAGTCATGGGAGGATCAAATTCAGGAGTGTCTGCATGAGAAAAGATTATGAGTATAAAGTATAGAAGGTCTTGTGTACGGCGTGTGATGGATGTCAGTGAAGCCTTAGTTGTAAGTCAAGATCGCTGTAAATTTTTGTGTGAGGAATCAAGATGTGTTGCAGTTGTATAATGTGAAGCAAAATGTTGTTAGCAAGGTGGAGACTAATATGCTTCAGTGGTTTGGCCATGCTGAAAGAATGAGTAATGAGATGCTTAGTAAGAAAATCTTTTTAGCCGAAGTGGCAGGAAGAAAAGGCAGAGGACGGCCAAGAAAGTCATGGGAGGATCAGATTCAGGAGTCTCTGCATGAGAAAAAGATTATGAGTATGAAGTATAGACGATCTTGTGTTTGTCGTGTGATGGATGTCAGTGAAGATCGCTGTAAATGGAGATGATTGATGCAGCAACAGTAAGTAAAAATTATCTAGTAGTTTGTTTTTCTTTGTGGAGCTAACCTCTGAATATCAGAAAACAGCTTAGTGATATGTATGATGTATAAAAATAGGCCTAACCATACTGCAAATGAGAACTCAAAATGTTAAGCTGTGAAGCCTAGTCACATTTTGGAAATGTTTTTAAAAGAAAAACTGAACCTTTTGTCTTTTTCTTGAACTGCATAGTTTTTGCAGTTTTTAAATGTTTAGCTTTTAATACATGCTGAATAGAAATAATACAATGTAAATCTTCATTTATACTCATATATCTGTTATGTACGTACAAATATTATCATAACCATACTTATGATGTATGCCCCATCTATACCTCATTTAACATTTCATAGAATCTTTTTGCACGGATTTAGTTCCATATTTTAACTTGCAAAGTAGTTTGTCAGTGTATGTATTCATTTGGTACCTCTTATGTTAATTGTAATTATTTTAAGAAACATCTGTTTCACAATTTAAGAGAGGAAAAGAAAAGTGTTTTCCCAAGACTTGGACTGAAATTTGGTCCTTAATAAGTCACAGTCACTTTCATTGTTCCAAACTGAGCTTAATGTTCATTCATGATGACCATTGGAAGTGGCACTAAATTGTTCTGAAAATTTTTAGAAGGAAGTCTGACCAGTGTTGAATTATTTTCACTTCGTCAATGTTGCAGCATTTCTTGCCTGCCATATGCATCTGCTAATTTCCGTTTCGACATATGTAAACCATTCAAGTTTTCTGAAATACAAGCAATAATGCAACTGTGTTTGTAGAAAGCTACTTATATTTTCAGTGCATAATCTGGTAGAATTTTTATCATAGTGTCATCAAAGCTGGATCCAGTCATATTTTGGATACATTGCTGATGTCCTTGATTGCTTTAAAAATTTTGAAGCTTGACTTATAGTATATTTCATGCTAACTTGCCATTATATATGTGGAAACCATCATATATGTTTTATGTTAAAAATCACCATGACCTTCCGTTCATCACATTATATTTGGTTCACATATGAAATCATTGAACAAATTACAGGGCATTTCATAAAAATAGTTTTCAAGGATTGCTAAAAATATATTGTTACGACTTTTGGGTACGGAAATGAATTCGATTAGCAGGTTTGGCTATAGGCGGGAACAGCATTAATTATTGGGTGAAAATTAACAGTTAGTGGTTTCCCGCATTGCAAAAGAGGAGAAGAGATAAAAGTCCTTTTTCTTGAAAGGGATAAATCTTTGCCTTGTGTGGGGAACGCGATGCGTCGCCCTCTAAGTGCGTGTCGGTCAGTCGGGTGGCCATTAAAGTGTCAATAGATTAGGAAACTTATGACGTTTTCTACTTCGAACCTTGGTAGGACAAAGGAGTGTTAGTTAAGTTATGTGTTTTCCGTACTTTTCGGGAAGTGGACCCACCACATATTCCGAATGCCGAGGCATGTATTTCTTACCACTTCACCACACCAAATGCTTTCAGGCTGACGAGAGTTTAAACAGACCCCTAAGAAGGAGAGCAAGGAATCGGTTAATGATGTAAACGAGCGAAAAAGAGTAGTCTGGTTCCGAGCCCTGAAGGGAACTAGTCTCGGGGAAGCGGATCGGGATAGATGCTGGCCAGCTAACCAAAGAGCGGCCAAGCGGTTGATATTACCGCGAGGAAATAGGGAAGACGATACCTCTTTTCCTGGTGTTAGATTGCACGTAATAGAAAGCCAGTATCCCGGAGGTCACACGATGTGATGGAATTACAGCCCCGAATGACGGCGAAGCCGACCGGTGATGTATGCGAGAATCACCTTTGGAGAGATGAATGGATCCTTCTATGCGTCAGTGGCTTTGTTCCACCACGACATTGGTGCACACGCGTCCCTGATTTCATGCAGGTGAATGCCGTGCACGAGAGAAAGTGGGAGATGGGGTTCGACTCCCCTCTCCATTGGTTATAGTGCGTGCTCTGAAATGGGCATGCCATCACACAGATGCGCTTAAAAGCCAAAACACATGAAATGTTCGTGAGTGCATAACAAAGTGAGTGCACTAAACATGGATACCTGAGGAAACAGCATATCTGTAAGTACGGAACTTATGTATGCATGCCAGATGTGATTAGATTGGCTCCGGTCAGCCAATAAATAGACTCTCGTCGGCTGAGAACTGTTTTTAAAGCCGGACTGTATAGGCCAACAAATAATCATTGACTTTAATGGCAAATTTAGCCTCAGAGCTATCCCGAAAGGGGTGAGTCTATTTGACGCCCCTCCTTCACAATCCTCTGTATATAGACGCCTTCATCATTATCTTCATATTTTATTGTACATTGATTAAATGTCTGTTGTCTCGTGCCAGTCCTGAAGTTGCATGACTAATTAATGAGTGTCAGAATTTTTTGGTTTTAATTGGCTAAATTGCAGGATAAATTCTTTTCACCTGTACATAAGATTTCAGCGATAAAAAGAGCTCACAAGTAATTATTCTAAATTATAATGTCTACCTCCGGGCCGTCAGCCATTGCCTGACATCCTGACATCTAAATTCTTAAAGCAATTTTTTTATTCGTGAATCTAGCGTCCCGGAGTGTAGCAGCAATATATTTCTTTGCTTTGCACTTACCTTTATGTAATACATTGATATATAATGGCAGTCACTCCTGAATAACGAAGTCATTTTTTTTAGGTCTAAGTTCACTTTATTGCATAGCTCGAAGTTCATTGCTGGCACTTATGTTACTAGGCCTAAACATTCATGCTGGCAGGTTCAACATTATTTCTGGGGTGGATGCAGTATCCTAATTCACTAACATTCATTTAACCTAGTAGTTTACAGATTCATTTATAAATGGTACTGTTGTCGTATAATGTTTAAGGAGGACTGCAAATTTCATGGAAAGTAGTACATTTCTGAATAAAACTAATATGAATTGCTTAAGACCACAAAACATAAAAAGTTTTTAGAAGGATATATACAATGAACAAATGAAACTGAAATATTAAATATAAAAAATAACCGTACAATGCCACAAAATCATCCTATGTCACAAAAACCACACCCACTACAGTAAAACCGGTCTTGTTTTGCCAGCATGTTCGCACAGCATTATCAACAGTGAAAGGAAGCTACTTCAGTCTGTCAATGCATGGCTGCTCCCTCTTTGTTTCCTTTATGGAATGTTTTGTCTCAATGGGAAAGGTTACTCTTATATATACACTATCTACCAACAAGTAATTGGACACCCCTGCAATCGACGATATCTGTGGTCCTGATACACGTCACAGCTGCCGCTGTTAAATATCGTTGTGGGAAACAACAACGCAACCAGTCGCCTGCAAGATGCCACGCAGTTTGGAGCTCTCTGATTTCAAGAAAGGTGTAATTGTCGGGTATCACAGAAATGGCCGATCCGTACGTGACATATCCAGCGAGTTGAAGTACTCAAAATCAACAGTGGCCTACGGGATTGGCAAGTGGAAGATGAGAGGTGACTGTCGGAATGTGCCCCGACCCGGCAGACCCACAAAACTGGGAGTTAGAGACCGACGGGTGCTGGCCAGAGAAATTCGGAAGAACTGCACCAAATCGATGGGCCACATCCGTGAGGAGTGTTCTTTCGATGAATACCATCCATAAGGAAGCCCATCTGCTTGGTTACCATGGACGTGCTGCCGCCCACAAG
Organism: Macrothele yani; assembly: GCA_039090855.1. Classification (NCBI taxonomy): domain Eukaryota; kingdom Metazoa; phylum Arthropoda; class Arachnida; order Araneae; family Macrothelidae; genus Macrothele; species Macrothele yani. Next base: position 26,026,748 of record CM077028.1, on the reverse strand, counting down.
CCTTTGATCACCAAGTCCAATAGCACTGCTCTGCTAACGTGGTGCAAAGAACGTCGACAGTGGACCGTTGAACAGTGGAAACAGGTTCTCTCTCTACCGTTCAAATGGCAGGGTCTGGGTTTGGCGTCTGTCTGCAGAACGCCTCCTGCCGAAATGTATTGTGCCAACTGTGAAGTTGGGCGGGGGTGGAATTATGCTATGGGGGTGTTTCTCCTGGTATTGCACAGAACCCTTGGTCGCAATTCCTGGTAGACATGCGCTTCCTACATTGTTGCAGTTTTACAGGGTGGACCCATGTTACTTTCACGATGACAATGCCACCTATCATGTTGCGAGGTCCACCATGGCTTGGTATGGTCACAATGGGGTTAATCGAATAGACTGGCCTGCGCAGAGCCTGGACCTTAACCCTATCAAGCACCTCTGGGACGAGTTGGAGCGTCGACTTAAGGGGTGCCCCCCCCCCTTCCGAAATCGGTGAAGGAACTGACCTGTCTTCTCCAAGCCGAGTGGAAGAAAAGACCGCTAGCCGTTGTAAAACGCCTGGTTGAGAGTATGCCCTGGAGGGTCGCAGCTGTAATCACCACTCGTGGAGCCTCCACGAGCGTGTTGCATGGCATCCCAAATGTGTTCTACCACGTTCAGATCTGGGGACTTGGGTGGGAATGGCAACACCCTAAACTCAGATGAATGCTCCTCTAACCATAATGTGGCATCCCGACACTTGTATGGAGGTGCATTGTCCTGTTGGAACAGGCCCAACCCATCAGCATGAATGCAGGACATGAACGGGTGTATCTCGTCAGAAAGGATGCGCACATAGCGTTGGCCGGTCACAGTTATGGACCCTTTCCCAGCCGGCACAGTTCCCTGTTGACAGGCGGGATCCATGGCTTCATGGGGTTTGCACCACATACGAATCCTTCCATCTGCCCGATACAGTTGAACGCGACTCGTCAGACCAGGCTACTTGTTTCCAGTCATCAAGTGTCCAGTGGCAGTGTTGCCGTGCCCAAACGAGGCGCATAGCTCTGTGTCGTGCACCCATCAAGGCGACTCGAGTAAGGTGTCAGCTCCCAAAGCCCATATCGTGCAGAGTACATTGCACAGTCCGGACGCTGATGCTTGTTGAGGCTCCGGCATAGAATTCCGATGATACCTGCAAGAGTGTTGCATGCCTATCGCGTGAAACGATTCTTGACAGTCGACGATGGTAATGTTCACCCAATGTCTTTTTACAGCCACACTTTTATCGTAGGTTGGAGGTTTTGCAGGAATTCTTGTAGTCACAGTACACCCTTGCAATGGTCGTCCGTGAAAATCCGAACTTCGTTTCTACCTCTGAAATAATATGGCCCATCTCACGAGCGCCAACTATGAGACCATGTTGAAAATCGCTTAAATTGTTATTACTTGTCATTCTCATGCCGAAAACATCTTTGACAGCTGGCAAGGATGTCTCTCTTTATATACGCACTGGCATACACAACAGAGTACACGCATAGGTGACGTTGCTATGTATTTTGCATAAACTTATCTGTACCAGTTTTTCTGGCACTTCAGTGTACTCACACAGGGTTCTTAGGAAAGTCCGTTTACCCCCTTCTAACTTTTAAACCGCGTATTGTACAGCCACGGAAGTAACGTGTACCGATAGGAAAGTGACCATGCACGATCAAGTGGACGTGCTTGTAGCGCCCCTAGTGGCAAAATACGAAACTTAGCAAAACTAACTCAGAAACCAAGAGAGACACGCAAAAAAGTCCAATTACAAAATGAAAGACCGGTGTTTAATTAGTACAAAACAACACTTGGTTCAACAGAAACACTTACAGAAAAGACAAGAAAACGCGAACAAAGCGTCAGATGTCCCGTTGCTAGCATGCGACAGCAACAGAAAAGTGGTTATGTAATATAACACGCAGTTATGCTGATTTCAAGTTTGATGTAAAATGATGTCAGACAGCTGAAGGGCTATAAATGATGGGTGGGAATTGAGCTTGAATCAGAGTATGAGGTCAGCAGGTAGATAGTTATCTTCACGAATGAAGAGTACTGTGATATGGACTTGCTGTACGGAAATTGTTAGCAGAATGCGAAAAAGGCTGCAAGGTTGTATAGAGTACGGTTTCCCTCTCGTGAGCATCCAGCTGCACAGACAATTGCCAAAGTCGTCCGGTGCCTGCGAGAAACAGGAAGCGTTACTGAGCGTCATCGTTCCGGTCGTCCCATTGGTGCCAGTGTGCGAGTATATTCTGCTGATGTTTTGTGCTATGTTCTTGCAAATCTCCAAAGTAGTACGACAGCAGTGAGCCTTGCGTGTGGATTAACGGCATTACGGGTGTGGCAAATCTTGAACGCAAATGGTGCGCATCCCAAACATGATGCTGTCATGCAAAACCTGATGCCCGAGACCTTCAAGGTGGTATAACTTTTGTAACTTCGTCTTGAACACCTTACAGGAAAAGCCGTGTTTTGTGGTCAACATTTACAAGAGGCAGGATCATCAATCACCAGAACTCCCACTACAGGGATGTGAGAAATCCACACATGATGAGAGAAGCCCGCCATCAAGTAGACTGGTCACTTAATGTGTGGTGTGCAATGTGGCAAACATCTGTAATTGGACCTGTATTCATTGAGGGAAATTTACCAGGTCAGCATTACTTGCAGCTCTTATGTGGTCCAGTAAGCCATTGGTTGGATGATGTTCCTTTGAATACGATACCACGCATATGGTTTCAACGTGACGGCTGTCCTTCCCACAAAACCTTTCCAGTTAGCTCGTTCTTAGCTCGCACGTTCGGCAACAATATTATTGGGTATGGTGGTTGTACAGAATGGCCACCCCGGTTACCCGACCTAACACCAATGGACTCCTTCTTTTGGGGATACCTTGAGTGTCAACTGTACTCTACCGAACCTTACAGCGTGGCAGATTTAAAGGAACACATCGTCAGGCCCTGTAATTCTGTAACCCCTGTGATTTTGCATGCTGTTTGAGATGCATTTCTATCCTGAATCCAGATGTGCATCGCTGCTGGTGGTGCACACTTCAAACAATGTGTACTGTACGGTAGAATACTCACCAGGTTAGTTGCACCTGTACTACATGAACTGTGTGTTGCGTCTGTGTTGTTTTGTGTGTAATTTAAAGTTTACTACTTAAACATGTCTTGTCTTTTTTGTAAGTGTTTCTGTTGAACCAAGTGTCATTTTGTACTAATTAAAACACCACCTTTTCATTTTGTAATTGGACTTTTTTGCATATCTCTCTTGGTATCTGATTTAGTTTTCGTAAGTTCCGTATTTCAGCACTAGGGGTGCTACAAGCACCTCCAATTGATTGTGCACAGTTACTTTCCTATAGGTACACTTTACTTCCGTAGCGGTACGACACGCTGTTTAAAAGTTAGAGGGTGGTTAATGGACTTTCCTAAGAACCCTGTATATATGCATATATATAGTGTTCTTAAGAAAGTCCGTATATATGTATATACACTGGGATGCAAAAATTAAGGACTAGACGGTTTTTTGAATATATTGTCGTACAGAAGTGCTCTACATCGACTCAAATCATACCATAATATCCCCAAGATGTAAGAATTTGGGACAAGTGAGCAAAACTGTCCAAACAAGGAATCCAAAGGATACAAAGGCATTTTATTGAAAAGGTAGCTTCGAGCACAACTGGACAGAAGACAGAAACGTCCATGTGACAGGCAGCTGCCAAGAAAAATCCAGTCTTTAGTAGGGGATATGATCACACCTGACTGCATTGCAAGATTTACAACATCTGACCATGCTGAGGACGAGGTTGTCAAGGAGCTGTTGAAGCATCGCTGCCCATTCCTCTTGTAGCGCCAATCGCAGCTGCAGAGATCGTTGCTGGCTGCTGGTGACGTGCTGCCAAGCGTCTCCCGAGAAGGTCCCACATGTGTTCGATTGGATTTAGGTCCGGGGACCTTGCGGGCCAATCCATGCGTTGAATATCTTCACTCTCCAACAGCTCTACAACAGCCACTGTATGATGAGGTGTAGCGTTGTCGTCCGTGAAGAGGAACTCAGAACCCACAGCACCTCTAAACAGACGCATGTGAGGCAGGAGAACCTCGGTACAATAGCGGACACCAATGACTGAACCTACTTGGAAGATGTGGAGGTCAGTATGGCTACCAAGCACAATACCGCCCCAAACGAGAATTCCGCCACCTCCAAACCGGTTCCTTTCGATGATGTTGGAGGTGTGATTGCTTGTTCCCTGCTCTCTCTCCAGATGTGTATACGTCCAGAATCGCTCGTCAGACTAAATCTGCTCTCATCCGTAAAGAGAACTCGACCCCATTGCTGATGTGTCCAGTTCTTGTGTTCCTGGCACCACAGAAACCGCTGTCTCCAATGAGCAGGCGTTAATGGCACACTTCGTACTGGTCGTCGTGCAAATAGACCACCTTTGTGCAGCCTCCTGGCCACGGTAAAACCCAATAACGCACGTCCAGTTGTCTGTTGCATGTGCCTTGCGATTTCTCCCACTGTCTGCAGTCTGTCTCTTCTCGCCTGTAGGACAATATACCGGTCGTCCACCGCCGTGGTTGCTCATGGACGACCACTGCTAAACTCTTGAAGAGCTGTTCCTGTCGTTTGAAATGCTCTCCAAGCTTGTGAAACGATGCTGTGAGCGATCCCGAACTCCTCGGCCACACTAGTCACACTTCGACCTTCTTCCCAATGACGCAACCTCAGGTAAAGTCATCCAGATGTCGTCTACTGGATTGCCTGTTGGCCATATCACATGGTGGCTGCAACTCGACGTCGTTCAAACTGATGTACACCGTGCAATAGCTTTCACCGAATTGCTGAGCGTACACCGCCTGTGTGCTTTATACCCTTCCAAACCCCCCCCCCCCCACCCCGCCCTCCCCCACCCAACGTCATGCCGCATAAATGCGCATGCCGTACCGTACCAGACCCTAGTCTATCTCCTGAGTGGTCTTTTGGTCCATTCTGCTTGCTCGTTTCACTGTAATGCTAATTTCTCCTCTTCGTCCTTAATTTTTGCTCACCACATTGTATTTCTCCCGTCAATATATACATATATATATATACAGTACATCTTTAGGCTTTGGTTGTTTTCAATTGCTTTCTTCACTAGTTCACAGTTGAATTTCCTTACGTCTTCAGTGATGCTTTTTCGTATTGTCTTGCATAGCTCTATATATTCCACTTTGGAAGTCACATCTTCTTTAGTTGTCCTCATCTCTCTTCTTTTTTGCATCAACATTTTGGTTTTTCCTGATAATTTGTTCACATGCAACTTGTTCTTAGACCCAGCTAATTTTGTTGCTGTTTCCATAAGAGCTTTGGTTACTTTTCTCTTAACTTCAGAAATATCCACTTCTTCTGATGTTAGACCTTCTAGAAGAGAGAATCTGTTCCTCAGTTCTAATTTGAAGGTATTATGATGCGTTTTTAAGGTTGGTCACGTCAATACACTTTGTTTGTTTTATGAGCTTGCCACGCTAGAGTTTAGCATTGAGGTGCATCTTACATCTTACCATTCTATGGTCACTACCTGTGTTGAACTTGTTCATCACACTGCAGTCTTTCATGACAAATTTCTGGTTACACATAATAAAATCAATTTCACTTGTCCATCCATTGGGATGCCTCCATGTCCATTTCATTCGCGGATTTTTCTTGAGAAAGGAGTTCATGATGAAAAAACCCTTCTGCCTCTGAAAACTCTGCGAGAGTATTTCCACGCTGGTTTCTGTTGCCGTGACCGAATTTACCTACTGAAGTTTCATTCTGTTGCCGTTGCCCTATTTTTGCATTGAAATCTCCCATAATTATTTTCAAATGCTGCTTACTTTTATTATTTAGATGACAAATTTCCTCATAAAATTCTTCAATTTCTTCTTCAGGATGACTTGTGGTGGGTGCATAAGTTTGAATAATCTGAGCCTGGTATCTTTTCGAGAGTTGGATAACAAGGCGTGCAGCTCTGTCAGAGGAACTTTCAACTTCTACAACTTTATCCTTCAGTTTCTTGTTTATTATAAATCCAACACCACTAGTTCTGCCAGTATCTGTCCCACGATAGTAGAAGAGATGTCCACTTTTCAGTTCAGTGAGATCTCCTTTCCTCACATAGCCCGACGATGTCCCACTTGATCCTTTGTAGTTCCTTTTCCAATTCAAGACGTCTTGAATCAGAAGATAAGGAGCTTCCATTATATGTAGCCAAGGTTAGCATCAAATGGCAGCCTAGTCCGGTCCTCCGGTGATTCTTAGCACCCTCTGCCTTCATGTCGCGCTGGTTACTGCCTTGACCAGGTGCATTCCAGCTGCCGGAGACTGAGAGCCAAGATTTAAGTTGTGGAGTCATTTTGGAGGGGTTTGGCCGTAACTCACCACACTGGCCAAGCGGGTTGGTGAGTGTGGGATAGCATTTCCTCTAATCCCGATGGTATAGTTATACTGCTATTGGCAGTCGTCAGAGCCCCGTTAGTGGGAACAGGATGAATCAAAGCCTAAAGATAGCAAAGGGACATCTCAGTAAGGGAAGAAAACAGATTATGGCACTGAGAAAAGAAGATGGTTCTGTAACAAGAAATAAAAGCAAAATTTTGACAAGAGTGAAAAATTTCTACTCCAAATTATATGAAAGGGATGATACATGTATTCCAGACATCATGAAAGGTACCAGAGTTCTTTCAGTCCTCCCAGCAGAAGTTGCACATGCAATCAAGAACATGAAGTGGGGGAAAGCTCCAGAAGAAGATAGAATTACTGTAGACATCATACAAGAAGCAAGTGCAGAAATTGAAACAGTACTCGCCCAAGTTTTCACTCGATGCTTGAATGAAGGGAAGATTCCCGAGGATTGGAACAACGCTACAATGATCCTGCTACATAAAAAAGGTGACATTGAGGATCTCAGGAACTACAGACCTATTAGCCTCTTATCAGTGGTTTATAAAATCTTCACTAAAGTTCTTTCACACCGTTTGAAGGTAACACTGGACATGGCTCAACCGAGAGAACAAGCTGGATTCAGGAGTGGCTACAGCACAATAGATCATATCCATGTATTGAGAGAACTAATTGAAAGAGCGAGGGAATATGAACTTCCATTGTGCATGGCTTTTATTGATTATGAAAAAGCCTTTGATTTGGTGAAACCATCAGCAGTTACAATGGCTTTGAAATCCTGAGGTATTGGAGATGCGTACATTAATATTATTAATAACATCTATGAAAATGCGAGTGCAAAGATTCGGCTGTTTGAGAATACATCACACATAAAAATTGGAAAAGGAGTGAGACAAGGTGACACCATATCTCCCAAGCTCTTTAATGCCACATTGGAAAATGTCTTTCAATCACTGAACTGGGAAAACAAAACGATAAAGATTAATGGAGATTATCTAACTCACCTTTGTTTTGCTGATGATGTAGTCATTTTTGCAACTACCCCATCAGAGCTGCAGAGTATGATCCAGGAACTTGCTGACAAGAGTAAAGAAGTGGGATTAAAAATGAACTTTCAGAAGACAAAAGTGGTGTACAATGCTTTTACAATAAATGAAGATTTATCGATTGATGGAGAAAAGCTGGAGATAACAGATGTGTACGTTTATCTTGGACAGCAGGTATCAAGTGAGGGTCACATTGATGAAGAAATTAATCGGCGTATAAAAGTTGCCTGGAGAGCTTTTGGAAGAAACAGCATAATTTTCAAGAGCAATATGCCATTATGTCTTAAAAGAAAAGTGTTTGATCAATGCATCCTTCCAGTGCTTACATATGGTGCAGAGACTTGGACTTTAACTAAAAGAGACATACAAAGGCTGCGGACAACTCAAAGAAGCATGGAGAGGTGCATGCTTGGTGTAACCAGGAGAAATAAGAAGAGGAACTTGTGGATCAGAAAAATGACAAGAGTGGAAGACATCAGGATCAGAGTAAAATCCCTGAAATGGCAATGGGCTGGACATACTGCCAGAAAAACAGACCATCGATGGACAGTCAAAATGTTAGATTAGATTCCAAGGGACAGGAAAAGACCCAGAAGAAGACCACATGGGAGATGGGTGGATGAAATTCGAAAGTATACGGGAGTAACGTGTAGGAGACTGGCACAAGACAGACCGTTGTGGAATAGGCTTGGAGAGAGACCTTCATCCAGCAGTGGATTGATAACGGTTGACAATGATGATGATACAGTACATATAATTAAGTTTTTTAAAGTATAAGATTTACCTATTAACAAACTGCATGACAATATTTGCTCCTGCATACATGTGAAAGATGGTAACAGCTGTAATCCATTAGATTTTTTTTTATTACTAATGGTAAGTCAAGATACTTTAAATGTAATTTTTTTTTTTCTCTCTCATTGTGTTATAAAAGTAAGCTTATCATCCACAGGGTTCTGGCAGAAGATGAATTTTTATGTATGGCATTTCTTAAAAGCATTTCTCATAAGTCTTTTTAAAAACTTCTTTCTTTTTCTTTTTTCTTTTTTTTTTAAGTTGTAAGAGAATTTACTGAGTTTTTTATTGGAAAACTTCTTTGATTACATTCTCCTGTCGAAATGCATGAGATCTTGTGTATTGATTTTTGTTGTTGTTTGTTTGTATGTTGGTTTTCAGGTGGGAACAACTCCAAACAACTTTCAATGGGGTGGCACAGTATAATACAGTACAATTCCAAAAATCTGCACTCCTAAAATCCGCATAGATTCAAACACCAGTTACAGTTAACAGACGGGTAAAAAAAAAAAAAGGTTTCAGAAATCAAAATTTTTTATTTTCCAGCTGACATAAAAAAAAGTGTTTAAGATGTTTTTAAAGGTTTTTAAAATCTTTTTAAAGGTTTTTAAAATATTTTTTATGTGTTTTCTCTATTTGAAAAATATTACTAATGATATAAATTTTTTGGTCAAAAATGATGGTGCAGTATTGAGGATTGAAGTCCAAATGAAACACATATCAAGCGGGCAATCTGGCAACTTAGCATTGCATGTTTACATTTTTTTTTTTTTTTTTTTTCGGTACACGTGCTGTGAGGATCTGAATTTTTATGTCTTGTTTCACATCTTAACGCGAAATTTTTTGAATAATTGTTTGGACATTTGAGAAAATGGCAGGAGTGAAGAGAAAGCACAGCTCGTTAACGATTCAGCAGAAAGTGGACTTGTTGCAAAAACTTGATAATGGCAGTGCACCAAAGCATGTTGCGGAGATTTTTGGTATTGCTGTTCGGACTGTGTACGATATTAAGAAAAATAAAGACACGATATTGTAATTCTATGCAATGAGTGATAGCAATTCTGAAATTGCTGATCGCAAAACGATGCATGAAGCCGGAAACTCCACCCTCGATGCTGTTGTTTACGAGTGGTTTCGGCAAAGGCTTAACGATGGTATGCCAATTACAGGTCCACTCTTATGCGAAAAAGCCAAGCTATTTCATCAGCAACTGAAGATTGATGAGTCTTGTCATTTTTCAGTTGGATGGCTATCCCGCTTCAAACAAAGACATGGAATTCGTTACTTGAAATCCTGAGGGGAGCAAGAATCGGCAGATAAGGTCGCTGCAGAAGAGTTTCTGGATGTGTTTGCCAAATTTGTCCAGGAGGAAGCTCTTTTTCCTGATCAAATTTATAACATGGATGAAACTGGACTAGTCTGGCATTGTCTACCAAGACATACTCTAGTGTGTGCTGATGAAGTAGGACTTTCCTATGTTAAGGAAGACAAAGAAAGAGTAACAGTTGCTCTTTGTTCCAATGCCTCTGGAAATCATAAATGTATGCCATTTGTGATTGGAAAAAGTTCTTGTTCTAGGGCTTTGAAGGGCTTAAAGCCCTTACCTGTGATCTACCACAGTAATAAAAAATCATGGATGACCAAAAAACTTGCTACAGACTGGTTCAATAATCACTTGGTTAAAGACGCCAGAAAGCACTGTGTGGAAGTCGGACTTGCTCCAGACTAAAATTTTGTTAATTTTGTTGGTATGGGACAACTGCAGGGCGCATCCTGAAGATTAAACTTCAAATAATGTTATAGTTATGTTCTTACCCTTAAACGCAACTTCATTAATTCAACTCATGGAACAGGGCATAGTTAACAGTTGGAAGTGCGACTACAAAGAAGAATTCCTAAGGAAACTGTTGAACTTTGATAAATCGTTTCAGACAATCAAAACGTTCATTAAAGATTTCACAATGAAGGGCTGATAGCAGGTTCATGGAACAGTGTGAAACATTCTACTCTGATAAATGCATGGCATAAGCTATGGCCAGCATTAATATGTATTGACTCTGAACCCGAGGATTACAAGTTTAGGCCAAATCAAAGGCTATGCAGCTTCTAGCATATGCCAAACAAGCAAATGTGTCAATGATGAATGCATTTAGAGAAGAAGATATAGTTGAATAGATGGAATCTTCAGACAAGGGTGAAGTACAAATTATGACTGATGATGAAATCATAGCTAGTGTGATTAATCCTGATGCAGGCAATTCAGACACTGACAGTGAGGATTCTATTACCAAAAAGATATCCTTAGGTGATGGAATTTTGTTGGAAGAACAATACATTAATTCTTTAGAACAGCAGAAATGTGTTTCAGCACAGGAAATAATGATGATTTATAGACTTCAGGAAAAACTTCAATGAGAGAAACCAAATTTAAAACAATTGACCATTGATGGAATGTTTGCTAGCCAGAATGTTTGATTGACATATACAGTATTTGGTAAATAAAAATTCAATTAATTAATACAGTTCTGTATTATGAATTTGTTCCCTATATTTTACTTACTTATTAAATACTGTATATATCTATATATATTCCAAATACTACTAATTATAGTATTAAATACATATTACTAATCAATATTACTAATTAATTTTACTAATTATTAAACAAATGAAAGCCTATGATTTGTACATATATACCATCCTATTTGAACTAGTATTATACAATACTATGTACTAGTAAACACACACAGGTTCTCTAAAATCCACAAAATTCTATGATCTGCACAACTTCTGGAATTAGGTTGTGAGGATTTTCGGAATTGTACTGTAGTTTATTTCAGATTTGTATTTTTTTCACTGTTTATGCATTTTTTTTAAACTGTGTTTTAGAAAGTGATGTTAAATTTAAGATCTGAAACTTATTTGAAAACCTTATCTTATTTCTTGATCTCTTCATTTCTGAATGTTATTTTACAGAATGGGAATATGAATGCAGAAAAAGCTGTTGTAGAGCCTACAGCAAATGGAGAAGGTAAACATATTTTATTGACAAAAGAATGCATTAGGCTATTTTCATCATTATTATATCTTGTAACTTTCTATAATAAATGCAATAAATTAATAGATTAAATTAAACTGTTACAAGTCTTTTCACAGCTCTGTCAAAGTGCTGATGTGTTAAAATTCCATAAAAATAAATATACTTTCATAGCGTATACCCTCTCAAATCCAAATTATTACTATTACTTTTTTAATGGGAGAAAACAAAATGTGTAGCAGATTTTGCAAGAAAATAAAATCTTACAGATTTCTGAAAATAAATGAATTATAGAAGGTAATGGGAGAAAATAAAATTTATAGATTTCTGTGAGAAGTGACAGAGGAGATTTCATGGGGACTTCTTGTTGTTGGAGATAGAATTTGTTCAATCTGCTGTCCGGCTTTGATATGTAAATAGCATTTTTGTATTCTGGCCGTATTCTTTTCAGGATTTACTTGAACCCACCTCAGGTGTCACTGAATTTTTCCCTTCCATCAAGTTTACAGTTCATGAAGAGGTTAGCGATACCTTTTTTTTTTTTTTTTTTGGATTGGAGGTTCAACGACCACCGTGAGCAACTCAATGGGCTATAAGCAGTCGCCCGTCGACAAACACAACATCCATGCCTCACCGGGATTCGAACCCGGACCCCGTTCGGACGAATGATCAGAGGCCATCGCTTAGACCACTGCGCCACCGAGGCGGCAGCGATACCATTAACTTCCTAGATGTTTGCCTTGCGAGACATGGGAGCAAAATTGAACGTTCTGTTTTTCATAAACCTCCTGCTTTTACCAATATTATCCCCTTCACTTTGTTCACTTTTGATGCTTTTCTGCACTGACTTCTGTATTGTTTGTACAAGTTTTATGCACTGATTTCTTTTATTACTTGTACCAACATTTGCAAAAACTCAGCTTCTCTTGCCCTTGAATACAATTATATTAAAACCATTTCTGCTCACCATCAATTAATTCCCTAGTGAGTTGGTGGACCAACTAAGTCAAGAATTTCACCACTCTCTGTTCTTCTGAGGTCAACAGACAACTTAAATTTGTTGGACGCATTCCATTTTTTGACCAGTGTTTTTACCAGTTATGTCAAGTTTTCAGTCCTATAGCTATTTGACTGGCATCAAACGGAAGATATCTAATCAGAAATTCCTGAAGTTGCAGCAGACTGCTGCACACATTGCTGGAATAAATGACCATCCTTAGGCAACTGAAATTTCAAACTGGATACCAAAGGACAGAAAAAGACCCAAAAGAAGACCATGTGGGAAATGAGTGGCTGAAATTTTAAAGCATGCTGGAGTGAAAATACAGTCACTTGTGGAATAAACCTAGGGAGACCTTTATCCAGCAGTGGATTGATAATGGTTGATGACAATTAGCACATTGACTGTTGGAAAAATGGTTTCTGGGAGTGAGTCTCTTATCACAGTGGTGCTTTAATCCTTTCAGTGGCCAATGTACCTGAACTAAATGGTACCCCAAATTTTTTGTATTCCCTAAACAGAAATGTTCACATTGTGGCCAGGTTCTAGTCTTGTATTCTCTGTTTCTTTTAGGTATGATGGAGAAGGGCTGCTCCCACTGACATGGACATCATGCCATTGGGTAGAAACACATGATTCAAACATCTCTCTCCTTTCTTAAGTTTGTGATCGACACTACTGAAATGGGTTGTTATAACTCTTTTTTAGCAGTGTCAATCATCTCCCTAAATGGCAACTTTGAATATAGAAAGCTAAAAGCAAAGTAATGCTTTTCTGGTGTGCAGGTTCACTCATTCCAGGTGTCTTTTTACCCACTTCTTAGACAGTGATTATATTCATTTGAACTGATTTCAGCCCATTTTGCTAACCTCAATTTAATTCATTCCCTATTGGTTAAAGTGTTAAATAGCTTATCTAATAATATTAAAAACTGTAGTTTTAATAAAGTGGTCTTCAAATTCACACCCTGTTTCCTGATGTTCAAATGTTTCGTTACAGCAATAAATGTAGACCAGTCACATTTTATGTTAGGGTTATTTTCCTGAAGACCTCACATGATTCAAGACTAATTTACCCATAGGAATAGGTGCAAAGTGTGTGTGTGGGGGGGGGGGGCTGCATTCTAGAAGTGCATAAATCTATATCCATTGTTGTGTGTTTTTGCTGATAGACTGACACTACGCATTATTTTCTGTTACAGCTTAATCTTGTCTGCGTCAAACATTTGCCTTATGATATATCTTCTGTGATGTCTCTAAACATTTCAGAAAGTGGAATAGTGTTTTGCCAGCTTTGAAAGTTGTGATGCAGCTTGCCACCCAGTTACATTTTTAAAACTGTGATAGGATTTAAAATTGGAAAGCCAGCCATGACTTGTAGTAATTTTGTATCACTGTCATCTCTTTTCATGCCATCAAATAAATTTCATGCTCTAGAATGACGATAGCTTGGCTTAAAGAAATATTGTAGCAGCAGTGATCTTGCAGCCCTGTCCTCACTGTTTTTGTGCCCCCCCCCCCATTATCCTTGTTCAGTTATATTGCGATTATTGCAAATGTAAAGGTGCAGCTGCTTTATTGTTGCTCTAATACTTTGCAGGGCCCTTTCTCCAAAATTAATATGTTTTATGCTGGCAGCTGTTTGTCCATTTCAAAGTTTTTGAGTTTTGGTAATTTTTTTCCAGCATTTGAATTAGCACCACTGCTTAGTGAATTCTCAGGTGGCATTGTAACCAGGGGTTTTCATGAATCCTGGAAAAATCCTAGAATTTGATTTCCCATTTATCTGGGCCTGGAAAGTACTTGTTTTTATATATATATATTATATGTTTAGAAAGTTTCGGGAGAAGTCCTGGATTTTTATTTTTTATTTGTTGCATTATATATACAGATATACAGAGGGTGAGTTTAAAGTTTTGCAATATTTGCATAAACGCATGTGCTGCGGCAGGTATGTCACATGTTTAAACTACTTCAAGTAGCGCACTGCAGTCAGTCGAAAGGAATATAAAATAGTAGTCATTGCTGTGAACAAGCAGCATTGCACGTCGTCCTGTCTGTAATTGGGACGCCTAAAAGATGAACAGCCACACGCGGCTAATTAGGGAACTTTTGCTTTACGAGTTTGAACTTGGCCATAATGCTGCTCAAGTAACACAAAACATTTGTCAGGCGAAAGGGGAAGGTTTCGTGGACCACAGCACCACAACCAGATGGCTCAAGAAATTCTGTTACGTGACGGAAACCTTGATAATCAGCCAATGTCAGGTAGACTGTGAACTGTGGATTCGGAGGCCGTAGAGGCAAATCCGACAACCAGAACTCGGAGATTATCAAGCGAGCAGGGCATATTGCAGATCATCGTGGTTCGTCACCTTCAGGACCTCGGCAAGGTCTACAGGAGCTACCACACTGTCCCTCATGAATTGATGCCAGCTGAAACAAACCGCCGAATGGAAGTGTGCACGAAACTCCTAGAAAACCCGTGTGATGTACGTTTCATTGAGAGAATTGTTACGTGCGGTGAAAAATGGGTCTATTTCCATAATCCTATCACACAACGGCAGTTGCCAAACGTGGGCACTTCAAGAACAAGGGGATGCTCTGCACCTGGTGGTATTTCAAGGGAATAATCCATTACAAATATGTTCCAGATGGTCAGACCATCAATGCCAATCTGGACATCTGGAGCGGATGTATGCCATTTTGAAGAAGTACCTGGCACTAGTGAACAGAAAGTGCACTCTCCTACAGCAGGAGAACACTTGTCCTCATACTGCATAAATGACCCAGGGAAAACTCCAGGAACTTGAGGACATCAAACTGATGCCACACCCAGCATATAGTCCAGATCTTGTTCTGGTCCATGGCTCACTTCTTTTGTGGGAGGCACTCCCAACAACCAGGAGAAGGTAGCAGCTGAGGTGAAGGAGTTCTTCACCTCGAAGGACAAGAACTGGTATCGCCGTGGAATCAAAGAACTGACAGACAGATGGCTAAAGACGGTGCAACACAATGCCCTATACTTTGAATGCTAGTCGGCTTTTGTCGTAAAGGTACGTATGAAGACATAAAGTGATCCAAATATTGCAAAACTTTCAACTCACTCTCTGTAGATAAAGAAAAAAACTGGTCAAAGTGTTTGGATTTATTGCATCACTTTGTTCTGACTTCCTACGGCATCTGCTCACAAATGGCATCACTTCCTTCCATGGAGTATGGAGACAAATGTCATCTCATGTGATGCTGCAACCTAAGATGTTTGAGTACCATATTTTCTGTGACCTTGATTTGTGGTATAACAGTTGTGTACAGTTGGAGTTGCAACCGTGTATGGAAACCTTCCCACAAGTCCTAGATAGCCCTTCCTTCTAGCACACACTTTCTTCACTAAAGGAGAAAGCTGTGTGGCTTCCCTGCCACGGATGTATATCGGAATAGATGACTGTGGAATAGAGAATCTTCAGTACCATGGCAAACTTGCTGTGTATTATTGTCATTGTGCTAAGTTCCAGATTGCTGTTTATAGTTTTATGTAGAGCAATTTTTAAGCTGGGAAATTTTGCCACTACATTGAAGATGTAACACACACATAATAAAGAACACTGTAACAGTGGAATACATAGGACTTCATAAGAATTCTAAATGCATAGTAAATATCATCCTAATTTGCAAAATTTAAAACAAAGCACTATGATTCTAGCAAAATTTTTAAGCTCTTGAAATTTTTTAATGAACCCCTGGAAAAATCCTGGAATTTATTTTTTTGTAAATTTGCAAAAACCCTGTGTAACAAACAGCACATAAATTTTAAATCATGATAACAGCAAGTGTTAAAATCACAACACAGTCACCTAAGTCACTCAGCTAAGTTCCAGTGCATGTGTATCAATGTTTTCTGTGCTATACTAATGAACAAAGGATGTTGGTGGGTATTTCTGTGTACTAGCTACAGCAAAACAGCACCATGATGTGGCAATAGTGTTAACAGTTTCCAGTTCAGTTGGCCTATCAGCTTTGAAATCACGTGATTATTGACCCCCCCCATTTATATTTTAAATTCTGTACAGAACATGAGTATTTATTAGTATTTTTTACATTGTGCTTTTTCAAATTACCGTAAAATGTAGATGTTTTGTAAATGAATTAAATAGATAAACCTTACGCAGAGGTAACGATCTTTTTTTACTGATAATTGTAATGTAAACTTCTTGTGTATTCCATGAAGCCACTTAAAATATCCATCGTTTCAGAAGGCAGTGTGGCTCAACAACAGGCGGAACATGATGAAACCGAAAAATCAGGTGCTAAAGTGGCAAATGAGGGAGCATTTAAGCAACAAACAGCAGGTACTGTTCACCTTCCCTATTATCTGTTCTTTATGCCAAACATCTTTCATTTGTTCTGAATATAAATGCAATGTGCAAAACTATGATTTCTAAAAATTTCAGTGTTAATAAATCTTTTCCTTCTTCCCTTGTGTTTCTCTTTTTAGGTAAATGTATCATTCATTTCATTATTATTTTTTATTTAAATTTTTCTTTTTAACTTTTTCAATCTTTTCATTCAGTTGGTTTTCTATAACAGGTTACCAGAACTTAAGCTTTATGTTTTACAAGTAAATTACATGCTTGCATATTACTAAGGTGTTCTGAGGTTCAGAAGTTAGTTCCTCAAAGAAAGCCAATCTGCCATATAAAAGTTTAAAACTGATAAAGCCTAGATTTTATTTCCTGTTGATGTATGATATATATATCCATTTACAGCAATCTTGGCACTAAACTCAAGCTTCATTGACATCCATCAAATGTCTCACATGAGGCCTTTTGTATTGGGGTGTCTGTAAAATAAACAATGTTCTTGATACAACAGTTTCACTTACCCCGAACCTCAAAAGAATCCAAGCTAAATTTCAAAGTCAAAGTACATGCCATCATGTTCAATAGTTTGAACTCATCTGTTTGTTTGTACACACACACACACACACACACACACACACACACACACACACACACACACACACACACACACACACACACACACACATATATATATATATATATCACTAAGCTGTTCTCTGAGATTCAGAGGTTAGCTCCACAAAGAAATACAAAATACCAGATAAATTTTTAACTGATTATTTACTATCATTCATTCAGTTCCTGCGTGGTACCTATCTTTTTGGTTTAGAAGCAAAGAACTCTTGGCACTCAGTTTTACATTGTCCGAAGTAGTTCATACATGAAATTCATTCGCAGAATTTCCTGAACCATTCTTTCTTTTCAAGCTTAAGTCACCTACCTCAAATTTCTTGAACCACAGTAGGATGGTCCAAGTAAGCGCGAGGCCATCACCTTCAACTTTGTTAATTTTTTGGACTACCTCAGCAGCTTTAAATTCTAATTTCCAGTAATATCACAATAGAACCAATGTTTCAAACTTGGTAGTCATTGCAATTGATCGCAGTACAAGTTCAGTGCATGGGTTGCAACATGTGCTTCACACCTCGTTTGATTCCCTACAGTACATGCTTTCAGTTGTCTGCAGCACAGGAAAACTGCTCTGCAGAAATATGGTAGTCTAGGTTACTGGCTTCTGAGTTTTGGTACTGATTGGCATGGTTTTGATTTCTTGGTTAGACTTGTCTATTGTGCCTGCTCATATAATGAGTTTGGTTTCAAGGAAACAACACTACAGTACATTTTCAATATGCTTTAAGGTGTTTTATTAAATTTACAGACATTGCAAGGTTTTTGTTCCAGAAGGCTGTTTTGAACTGTACTAAAGTTTGTTTTGCCTGAACTCAATGGCTGTTGTTGCTCTTTTGGGATATAAAAATACAAAAATAGTTTCTTTTTTATTGTTTATTAGTTCAACTGTTGAAAACATGACTTTTAATTTTTGATGGTTGATTGATGACATCCATTTTCATTATGTAAAAGCTTTCTTTTATGAGTCTTATTATGGTTTCTTTGGTAATTCAGAACTTACATATACACTGTTCCACATGCTCTGTGCACATTTGTGTTTGTTGGTGTCATACGCTGTTTGGATCTTTTCTTTGAATTGCAGAAAACATTCTCTGGGAACAGTGTCAGAATTTAGGAAATTTGTCTTATATAATATCTACAGGGTATCCCAAAAGTACTTTACAAATTTTAAAAATTTATTAAAAAAAATATTTGGGATAGGAACAAATTTTTTTCAGAATTTGTAAACTTACTCCAACCCCCCCCCCTCTCCTCCCTAGTTAATAAACTTCAATGTGTGTACCTTTTGTTCCTTGGAGTACATCAAACCGATATTCAATCTCTGCCTGCCCACGTATGTGCTAAAGTGGATTCTGCAACAGATGCAGTTGCAGCAACTATGCAAGTTTTCAGTTTGTCAACACATTGCACTTTGTGTGACTAAACTTTTTTTCACATATCCCAGAATTCGAAATAAGATTTTAAAGTTTGTGGCAAATACTGCTGTTAGCTTTTGTAAGCTCACGGCAACCGTCATCATTGATAATGATCTCTAAATTTCAGTTGACGTCTTTTTCCAAACTTTAAAATAAGTCATTGAATAATGTAATTAAAAAACTTACTTCATCTTGCAAACTGTACAAATTTCTATGAAATACTAAAATACAGCTCAGGTAAAAAAGAAACACTTAAATATACTACAGAGCAGACATGCATTAATTTTATCATACTATAAAGTACATGCATTTTTTACTTTTTGACTAAGAGCAGGGTCTGTGAGTGAGTACATGCACGAAACCATTTTTCCACTAATCAACCAGCCTAAAATCAAAAGATGAAGGGCCATCTGCACTAATTCTCATTAAGGCACATAGTGTATCTTCATTTAATGAAGCCCTCCAGTCATTTTTTACCCATTTCATCACACTAAACATCCTTTCAACAATAGATGTTGATATTGGAAGAATTAAAATTATTTTGGCAAGGTGAAAAAAATCTTTAAAGCTTTTCTTTTTTTTTTTTTTTTTTTTAGAAGCTCTTCTTTTACAACTAAGTAGTTTATGTTAAATGCTTTTAAATTATTTCCATTTCGTTTTTACTCATCGATGAAACCACATCCACAATGGTGTGGCTGATTGGCATTGTTCCCATGTGCGCTGCATTATATTTTCCCACAGTTTTCACATGTCCCTTGTTTTTGGAATGGTTTTCAGCTTTGCACTTTTTAATTACTGTGATTCCTTCATGTAATGTATATATCGCTGTTATTTTCTCCAGATTTGGCATATGCCTTTAGCAGTTCAGGATAGCTGCAACAAAACTTGCATTTTACCTTTTTCATGAACATGCCACACTCAGTCGTGACAACATCTAAGTGATCTAGTTCCCGTCCTAGCACAGTAGAAGTTTTCACTAACTTTGCTGCTGGTTCATCATCTGATTTCGTCACTTGTTTTCTTTCTTTCTTTGGGGGGAGGGGGGGGGGGCTCGGAGTCCATTTCAAAAAAATTCGCCATATTAGTTCATACACACCACATAGAGATTGTTAGAAGCTTAGACAATAGACTGATAATAGCTACTGCAACATGGCCGGTTTGGTTAAGTAGTGAACGACGGGCGAGAAGAATGGAGATACTCGCGTGCATGTGCAGAAAAGTTGGTGCTCTGTGATTCCGAAAACCAGTTTCATTATGGCTCATGGGGTCAGTCTTCAGGTTTGTTAAAATGACAGGTCTCCCGGCAACCCCACTAAGAGTAAATGGCCATACAGTTTTAGCTTAGCTTGTTGCTCTTATTTGGGTTTGCCTCCTCGGGGCGCTCCGTGGTAAATATGGCACACACAACAGCAACTAGGGCCTCTGTGAATCTTGGAGAGGTGCAAGCTAGTTCTGTGTGATGTTGGCGAAAAGACCCCAACTCACTGGGTTTTTTTCCAGAATCCTTAGGTTGAATGACCAACTGGAATCCTCAGCTGTGGGCTAATCCCCCACACTGATGTACTTACCTGATTAAAAAGACAAAAAGAAATATTAAGAATGACTCAAGTGTGGGATATGGTGGACCTACCACACTTGAGAAAGACGGTCCCACCACAGAATCGACCTGGACTTTCTAAACGGCGTATGAGAAAGCGATCTTGGCTGAGTGAATGTAAGATTGGTGTATGGAATACTAAAGGTATAAATGGCAAGATGAGTGAGGTGATTGAGGAGATGAATAAGTATAGCCTGGATGTTCTGTGTGTAAGTGAAACCAAAAAGAAAGAAATTGGGGTAGAAGAAGTGAATGGCACAGTGAGTGTGTGGTCTGGAGTATTGGATAATATGAGAGGGCAGGCTGGTGTAGGTGTGAATTTAAGTGAAAAGATGAAGAACAACTTGATTCACTATAGTTGCATAAGTGAGAGAATTCTCTGGATTCGTTTGAAAGTGAAACTTCAGAGAATTGTAATTGTTGTAGTGTATGCTCCTTGTGACTCTGAAACTTCTGATTAGAAGGAAGATTTCTGGAATGAGCTAAAAGCTGTTTTGAGCCAGTTTGGTGCTAAAGAAAAAGTTATAATAGCAGGGATTTCAATGCTAGCCAGTTTGGTGCTAAAAAAAAAGTTATAATAGCAGGGGATTTCAATGCTAGAGTAGGTGTGCAGAATGCAATTTCTGACAATGTTCTGGGTAAGTTTAATGATCCTTGTGTGAGTGATAATGGTGAAAGATTAATTGAACTCTGCATTGAGAATGATTTGTGTGTATCTAATACATTTTTCAACCACAAGTATATACACACATATACTTGGGAAAATCGTACTGTTGGTCAAAAGAGTGTGATAGATTTTGTTGTTTACGATCAGCGTTTGAAACACTTAGTTGTTGACACCCGTGTGATGAGAGGTGCGGATGTTGGTTCTGATCATTACTTGGTAGTGTCACGAGTGAAACTTAATGTTGGTTGGAGGAAAAGGAATAGGAAGAGACCCAGGATAGAAAGAATAAAGGTTGATAGGCTCCTTGAAGATCATCAGCGGTATTCTGACTTACTCAGAAAACGACTGAAGGATCTGAAATCTTGTGAGAGGGATGTGAAAAGAAGTGGGAATGTTTTAAGAACTGTGTTGGTACTGCTGCTAAAGAGGTCTGTGGCACCACAATAGTGGGCGACAATAGAGGTGATGCTTGGTGGAATAGTGAGATTGATGAGGCAGTAAAGAAAAAGAAGGAAGCCTATTTGGGGATGTTGCAAGGTAGAGTCTCTGTGGATGAATATCGCTGTAAGAAGCGTGAAGTTGCTAAGCTGGTTCGCCGCAGTAAGGCAAAAGATAGGAAAGAGAAAGTGGAAAGGCATGAACTGGCTTTTTGGAAAGATAGAAAGTCCTTCTGGAAGTACATGAGACTCAGGAAAAATAGGGGAAACAAAGTTGTAAGTTGTGTGAAGAATGAGATTGAGGAAATGATATGGGAGCCCAATGAGTTAAGTGACAGATGGGGTGAATACTTCTGTGAGTTATTAGATCAGGAGAGCAAAAATGATTCTGAGACAGATGCAGATGATGTCACAATGAGGGATGAAAGCACAGGAGGGATCTCAAGAGGAGACGTGTGTAAAGCTCTAAAATCTCTTCAGAATGGTAAGGCTCCAGGAGTTGATGGCATAACTGCAGAGATGATGAAGTATGGTGGTGACTCTATAATTGACTGGTTAACTGAAATTTGCCAGTTGTGCTGGGAGTTAGGAATGGTCCCTCGGGATTGGAAGGATGCTATCATTGTTCCCTTGTAGAAGGGAAAGGTGATCAGACTGACTGCAAGAACTATCAAGGTATTAGCCTACTGAGTGTGCCAGGGAAAGTGTTTGGTAAGTTTGTTATTGAAAAAGTACGGGGTCTTACATCAGAGAAAGTGTGGGATGTTCAGAGTGGTTTTATGCCTGGTAAAGGCTGCACTTGCCAGGTTTTTGCATTACGCATGATGATTGAAAAGTATCTGGCTGTTGGGAAGAAAGTTTTTACTGCCTTCATAGATTTAGAGAAAACTTACGACCGAGTCAATAGGACACTTTTGTGGAAGGTATTGAATGAATATGGTGTTACTGGGAATCTACTTAATAGTGTAAAAGCCATGTATGCTGGTAGTAGAGCTTGTGTACGAGTGAATGGTGTTTTATCAAAATGGTTTTCCATTGGTGTAGGAGTTAGACAAGGTTGTGTAATGTCACCATGGCTGTTTAATATATTTGTGGATGCATGCATGCGTGAGGCCAAAATAGATAATAGTGGTTTATGTCTTGGTGATATCAGTGTGTGCAGATTGCTGTATGCTGATGACACTGTCCTGTTTGTTGGCAGAGAGCAAAAGTGAGTTGCAGAGTATGTTGACTTGGATGCACGAAGTTTGCATGAAATTCAAACTGAGTATAAATAAGGGAAAAACCAAAGTTATGGTGTTTGAGAAAGGAATGGGTAGCACTGAATGTAATGTAAGTATAAATGACACTGTGATTGACCAGGTGAGTGAGTTTGTGTATTTAGGAAGCATGTTTGACAGAAAGAACAAGTTGGATGGTGAAATCAGTAGGCGAGTGAATTCTTCTTTGAAAGTCATAGCTGCTCTGGGAGGTTTTCACAGGAATAATGGGTTCTCTAGAGAGTCCCGCATGGCTGTGTATGAAACAGTAATTGTTCCTACTCTGATGTATGGCAGTGAAACCTGGGTACTGCAGAAGAAACATAGGAGTCGTTTGTGTGCTGGAGAAATACGTTACTTACGTGGGGTTTGTGGCAAGACACTATCTGATTGTGTGAGGAATGAAGATGTATTGCAGTTGTGTGATGTAAAGCAAAATGTTGTTAGCAAGGTGGAGACCAATATGCTTTGGTGGTTTGGCCATGTTGAAAGAATGAGTGATGAAATGCTTACTAAGAAAATATTTTCAGCCCAAGTGGCAGGAAGGAAAGGCAGAGGAAGGCCAAGGAAGACATGGGTGGATCAGATTCAGAAGTGTCTGCATGAGAAAAAGATTGAGTATGAAGTATAAAAGGTCTTGTGTACGGCGTGTAATGGATATCAGTGAAGCACGAGTTGTATGTCAAGATCGCTGTAAATGGGGAAGTTTGTATTTCTTTTTGGAGCTAACCTCTGAATCTCAGAGAACAGCTTAGTGATATGTATGTATGTATGTATGTATGTATGTATGTATGTATGTACATAAGCTCATACTGACAGGTGAATTTTCGAAACCTGTGGTGTCAAGAACGTGAATGAAATGTTCGTGGCTAAGCCTGTCGCAAGAACCACCAATTGTCGCGGTATTTTTAAGCTAGCTCACGGCATTTGCTGTGGTTGCCATGAGTTATTTCGAGCCCTGACGTATCCCCACAAGAAGTCTAGAAGCGTGATATCTGGAGAGCGGGGAGGGGGTCTGGTTCATTTGACCGACGTTTACCTCACCGAATGGTCACTTGACCGAAAATCACTTCACTGAAAAGATTGTCTCACCGAAAGATCACTTGATCGAAAAGTTCATTTCACCGAAGGGTCACTTGATCGAAAAGTTCATTTCACCGAAAGGTCTATTTACCTAAAAGTTCATTTCATCGAAAGGTCATTTCACCGAAGGGTCAGTTTATCGAAAACTTTGGATTTCATTACAGGATCTGTGAAGCATGGTGCAAGTTCGCCAGACAGACCACCGAAACGTTAGGGGATCATACTCAAATTGCACTTTTGATTTCCCCGTGTCACAGGGAAAGCAAAGATTTAGTTTTAAGACAAAAATAATTAATTTTAAGTTCCTAGGCCTCGGCTTAGGGATTTTTAGTAAATTTTAATAATTTCATAAGGTTTACATAAAACCCATGTTCAGTGCTCGTGTTCATAAAGTTTGCATAAAAAGTAAAATTTATAATGTTGCACATTTTTTCAGACAAAAAGAATCAACTTTAGGTCCCTAGGCCTTGGCTTAGGCCTTTTTACCCAATTTTAATCTTACAAACTCATGTTCATAAGGTTTACATAAAAAGTTACTTTACATTGTATGTAATGCTTATGAATATGAGTAGGGTTAAAATATGTTAAAATACCCTGCATCTAGGCCTACGGTCAAAAAATTTATGTTTTGCGGTTCAGTAAAAGTGGAACATTATTTACTTGATTTACTATGTAACCCTTGTGAATACGAGCTCGGAGGATAAAAATTTGACAAAAAGGCACAGATCTAAGCATTATAATTAATGTTGCATTTCGAAAAACCTACTCATGTGGTGTTTCATAGAAATTAAAAGTGTATTTTGTATACAATCTGATAATGCTTAGGTGGCCAGTATTTCAAAAAACCCACACCACACTCCAACAGATCTCTAACAACAAAATTCTAAGTTTTCGATAAACTGACCATTCGGGGAAATGATCTTTCGATGTAATGAACTTTTAGGTAAAGTAATCCTTCGGTGAAATGAACTTTTTGATCAAATGTCCTTTCAATGAAATGAACTTTTAGGTGAAGTGACCTTTCGGTGAAATGAACTTTTCGGTCAAGTGACCTTTCGATCAAGTAAATGATACCCGTGGGGATGCCATGGGATGGGTCAATCTCATCCTATCCACTTGGTTGAAAATTCCTTATTTAAAAATTTTCACACAACCTTGCCCCAATGTGGCAGTGCATCATCTTGTTGCCAAATGATTTTGGATGTAAATGGCAAATTTGAGGGATACCGAAAATTTGAACCATGCCCAAATAAATTTGTTTTGTGACTGTGGATTCTGCAAATAAGAAAGTCCCAATCACACGATCAGCCATAAAGCCACACCACACATTCACTTTAGGACTATCCTGGACATATTCGATGAAGGGATGTGGATTATCAGACCCCCCCCAATTCTAATATTGTGGTGGTTGACTTTACCTGAAACATGAAAAGTTGCTTCTTCTATAAAAAAATAATGTTTCGTAGGAAGTCATTATCTGCCTCTAGACGATCCAGCATGTCCACAGCAAAGTTAAAACAGCATGGCTTGTTATCCAACTGTAAAGCTTGCTATATCTGCACTTTGTAGGCATATGGGTGGAGTTTTTGGTGTAAGACTATGCACTGTTGCACAAGGAATTGCAATTCCTTTGCAGCAGTTCGTGTTGGTTTAGTAAGGTTAGATGAAAAGGCTTCACTAATGGTTTCAACGTCATCTTCACCCATGCTTGGTCTTCCATATCTTGGCCTATCAAGGACACTTCCAGTTTCCATAAAACTTCTTGTGCAAGCCGAGATGCTATTACAACGTGGAGGATCTTTTCCAAATTTTGAATTGGAATGAAAATTTCTTTGCACTTGGGTAACAGATTTTGTTTCAAAAAACCAACCAACACATATTGCTTTCTCTGCTGGTAGTAGACAGTTTTTCAACTAGCCTTGTGATTGGATCAATAGCACCACCTAGTGACCTATTTGGGAAATAGAAAAAAACTTTAAGTTAACAAAATCTGCAAAAATTATGTTCATATCCCAAATAGTTTTTTTAATAAATTTTAAAAATGTTTCAACGACTTTTGAGACACCTTGTATTACGCTCCAGGGAAATTTTATAAATGACATTTTCTCTCAGCCATGCCTTGTTTGGTGCAAGAAATCAACCTAATTAGTTAATATTGACATTTGTTTACTGGAAAGATAATAAGAATCGGGTAGATTACACCAAAATAATCACAAAAATGAATTCTAAACAGACAGCAAGCTTTCACCACTCATTGGTAGCTTCATCAGGCATAACTGAGATAAACACCGTAAACAACAAACAGAAAGTAAAGAAATTCTGAGTAATTCAAACTTAAATTTATAATCAAAGTTGATTAACACTTGTGTCATGTCTTGTGAAATCATCAAGCATGGTAAATATGTCTCGTGCAGAACCCATAAGCTAGCATTTTTTTCCTTAAAAAATGCCTTTAAAAAACTAGGATTTGGCATAAGAATAAAAGCGCCTAAATCGATTTCCTCCTGGCTAACAATAAACAAGCAATCTGGCACAAACCTAACAGATGCAGGAATTTATGCTATCCCCTTGCAACACCATAATGAATCCAGGAAAAGGTACATAAAAATGACTAAGCACTCCCTTAAATTGAGCCTTTCAGAACATAAACGTGATGCCAAACTGGGAAAGCTTACCACAACTCTAGCAAGAGAGGTCAAGAACAATACATCTGAACCCGACTGGAAAGACATTCAGAAAATAGCTGCTTACACAACTCCCAGGGCCTCAGCAATACGAGAATCGCTAGAAATAATAACCAGCACGGAATGCCTGCAATGAAGAAACATCAACTGATCTCCCCAATATATGGTGCATGCAATAAAAGATCCACGTCATCACCCATGATAGCTTACAAGTTCTACATGAGACATATCTATGGGGTGTACAAATAAGTTTACATCGTTTTTCGGTCAAAATAGGTAATAGCTTGTTATAGACAGATAACGATTATTTTATTCAAAATATTTACCTTCGCAACATACAACCTTCCCCCACTTTTCAGGCAATAAGTGGATTCTGTGATAGAAGAAGTCTGGTTGTTTGGAAGCAATTCATTAATCAAGCCAATTTTGGATCTCCTCATAAGAACGGACCACTCTGCAGGGATCGAAACAAACGGTAATCTGGTGGTGCGGTGTCTGGTGAATACGGCGGGTGGTGTAACACATCCTAGCCAAGCTCTTTTACAGTTTCCTTGACCCATATCGCGACATTAGGTCTGGCGTTGTCATGCTGGAGAACAACCTTGTTATGTCTTTTTGCATATTCCGGACGTTTCGCTCTCAATGCACGGCTCAAATTGATTAGTTGTTGTTGATAACGTTCAGCGTTGATGCTCTAGCGCGGTTGCAGCAGCTCATAGGACACCACACCTTTCTGATCCCACCAGATACACAGCATAACCTTACTACCATGAATATTCTGCTTTGGCGTTGATGGACCTGGTGTACTTGGACACACCCATGCATTTGGCCGTTTCGGAGTATCGTAGTGAATTCATTTTTCATCTCCCGTAACAATGCGATGCAAAAGATTTTCTTATGTGTCTTTGCAGGAGCAATTCACATATGGTTATGTGCTTTGCAATGTCTCGTTCTCTCAATTCATGTGGGACCCAATTTCCTTGTTTTTGAACCATTCCCATTGCATGTAGACATTAAGAAATGCATTGTTGGGTAACATGTAATGCCATTGCTAACTCTGTTTCTGTTTGGCACGGATCTTCATCCAGTAATGCTTCCAAAGCAGCATCTTCAAATTTTTTTGGTGCACCTTCACATTCTGTGTCTTCCACGTCAAAATCATTCCCTTTGAATTGTCGGAACCAGTGTCTACACATGCTTTCAGCTAGAGCATGTTCACCATTAGCTTCCACAAGCAAACTGTGACTTTCTGCAGAAGTTTTATTTAAAAAGAAGTAATGCAGCAAAACTTGCCGCATATGCTGTTTTTTTTTGGGGGGGGGTGCATAAAATTCGACATTTTCAATGCACTGACAAACAATGATGTTCATGCTGCAGCGAACTGTCTTCCACTAATTATCAAAGCTTGCTGCAAGGACTTTCTTATACATGTGTTGTTTTTCGCAATTACATGAAATCTGTGCTAGTTATGCCATCTATTCACAAATGATGTAAACTTATTTGTACACCCAATACCATGTTTGATGATTTCACGAGACATGATGACATAAGCGTTAATCAACTTTGATTATATATTTAAGTTTAGGTTTGAATTACTCAGAATTTCTTTACTGTATGTTTGTTGTTTATGGTGTTTATCTCAGTTATGCCTAATGAAGTCACCCGTGAGTGATGAAAGCTTGTTGTCTGTTTACTTATTATTTGACATAATCATTAAAACAGATTTAGAATTCATTTTTGTGATTTGTTTACTGGTTTGGTTTCTTGCAATGAACAAGGCATGTGGTTGAAGAAAAATGCCATTTATAAAATGGATATTTATACGAGAGAGATAGAGAGAGAGATAGAGAGAGCAAGAACAAGAGCAAGAAAGAGTGTGGGTGTGTGTGGGTGTGTGTGCGCACAGAGAGTAGAAGTACTTTTGAAAATACTTTAAGCAACTCTTAAAACAGTGTAAACATTTTTTTAAAGCATTTCAACCTCAAAGATTTTATTTGTATGCAATGAATTATTATTTCATCGTCTTTCTAAGGCTGTGTATAGAGCCCATTGTATGCAAAAAAAAAATTATTATTTCATCGTCTTTCTAAGGCTGTGTATAGAGCCCATTGTATATGCATTGTATATAAAAAAAACAGTTGTATGTAAATAAAATGCATGTAAAAATCTAGATTTGTTGACCATAATGGTTTGAGAATACATTGTATGGAATATCTGTGGTTTTCATGTCAAAAACTGTATTCCCTTTCCCTATCAAAATAAAATTTGTACTGCTTCTAAAAAGAAAGTTTATATGCATGCGTTATATAATAGGAGAACTTGTTAAGCATTGTGCTGTCATTCTGTTTGTTGCAAGAAACTCAATTTTACATCCAAACATGTGA
This sequence comes from Macrothele yani, assembly GCA_039090855.1. Classification (NCBI taxonomy): domain Eukaryota; kingdom Metazoa; phylum Arthropoda; class Arachnida; order Araneae; family Macrothelidae; genus Macrothele; species Macrothele yani. Next base: position 25,997,919 of record CM077028.1, on the reverse strand, counting down.
ACAAGCACGCTGTGTAGTTCATTTAATGCTTTATACTGAAGGTATCAATCAGTTCATTATCACTTCCAGTAAATAACCCAGATCAATCTCTGGAAGCTAAAATAAAGTGTCATAAATGGCCACAGTAATAAAAAAGTATTTTTGAACTTAAAGCAGAATTGTTTTTATGCGCGTATTTTTGTAAAGATGATGCTGATGCAACAGAATGGACATCTGTAGCAGAATGTAATAAGAATAAACTGAAAAGAAGTTCTGAAGCAGTATTTTCTTTTATAAATAAAATATTAAATATCGCGGGTAGTTTCCTTTACTTCCTGTAACATTCTAAACATGTGATCTGTCTGTACATATTTTCAACTCAGTAGCAGTAAAAATTATCTTGGAATGTCAATAATGCCAGGAGACTGGGTATGTGTGGGAGTATTGCATGCAAAAGTCATATATTGAGACTATCATTCCATAAATATTGCTTGTTATGACATTCTGAGGAACAGGAGAGTGGGGCAAAAATAGCATATTATTTTTCCTATTATGTGGATATGGCAGAAGAAATTGTAGGCCATTACAACAAATGTGGTGTTATTATGTGCTGGGAAAAAAATTGTTGGAAACACATTGAAGATCACTCTTCTATTTTTATTTTCTGAAATAATCATAACAGTACAATATATGAAATAAAAAATATATATCAGTGATAACTGTGCAGCAACAATACTTGCTGTGGGGCTGCTTTAAAGATAGCTCACCAATGATGATTTGAAGGTTCGCATAACAAAAGCAATTGCTATAATTAAGTTGGACCTGTTGAAGAATGTTTTGGCTGAGGTTGAATACCATATGATGTCTGCCCCACTATAAAAGGTGCAAATGTTAGTTATTTAACACTTTTTTTGCTGTCTTGTGGTGTCATACAATACTTGCCGATGATGCTGAGGGTGTCACGATTATGGCATAATATTTCTGTTTTCAAAACCTTTAGCACTTTAGGAGAGTTGTCTATTTTGTTATTGGCACTGAGAATGAGTCTCCAACCGTCTGAAAGTGACCCGGTTTTCGGATAGCTTATTTATTCCCCACATTGTTTAGGGAAGAGAAAGTAAGTGAGTTTTCCGTAGACATAACAAAGTAATCACTTTTCGCTGCAATGTTTATTTTTCTTTGAATGTCACTGGCTTTGTGGTAATCAATAAACAAATGCTTGAGTGGCAATAAAAACCATTTGGTACTTGTAACAGGGTGGCTTATTGAGTTCAAAGGTTTTTTATTCTACAATGCAAAAGCTAAAATGAGTATATTACAGGTGAGATGAAGGGAAAAAGAAACAAAAGAAATTATTTGAAGTTTACAGACATAATCATGATGAAATTGCAATGTTAGTTTATGTGGCTCTTGTGTATTTAGGGAGATAAAGGGATTTCAAGGAAACCCATATTAACTTCAATACTTAGTTTTGTCGAAACAGTGGATAAATTCGGACATGCCATTGCAGTTCCTTTCAACCAAAGTTCCTCAGAAGGCAAAATGTGTCAAACTGTGTGTGTGATTTTATTCCCAACCCAAATCAAACTAACTGGATTTTGTTTCTATCCAGTTGTGAATCATGTTACGATTTATGAAATTTCTTGGCATTTGTGAGAATTATTTCTCTTGTTTTATATGCAACAGTGTCCAAAATATATATCTAGTAAATGTCTACATCAGTATCAGGAAAACATTTCATTACTGGCTGAACTGTAATTACGAATATCAGTTATGGATAAATTTTCTAATATTTTAGAATAGCAAAGTCATGCAAAGCTATCAGATGCAGACACATGATTAGGTTGATCCAAGTGCACACAAGCTCATCCGTGGTGCTGTGTGCCTTGTTGCATCATGGGAGATCTGACCGGGTTTCATACCAGCACCATGTGCTTGCCGCTAAAATAGCGCAGCGGCAGCGAACATGTTTAAATGAATGCAAAAAGTCAACGACTGAGTTTCGCTTTCTAATTTTCATATTTGTAAGGCCTATACTTCTCTTGCAATAAATACAGTGTAACTTAGATAATTCGAGGCTGAAGGGACCACAAAAATAATTCGAATTATCGACAAATTCGGATTAGGCAAGTTTTAATATGGGCACATTCAAGTACTGTAAAAAACAACATATTTATTCATAACATGCAAAAAAAAAAAAAAAAGTACAGTATGGTAAATTGAAAAAAACAAAAAAGCAACGTGAAATTTTGCTTTGCTTCTTACAATTTATGTTATGGGTAAGTGTAAATAGTTTATCGAGTGAATGAAATACAGAGTCACTTACATTCTGCTGTCCCTCAACAAACTTCCTTAACTGTTGGAGGTGAACTAAGGCCTCTACTGAATTTGGAAGGCACTCTTCAGGAAATTGTGGCTGTTCCAATCTTCATCTGAAGATACACAATAGGTCTCCTTATTCATAACTTCAGCCAAGATCTCATTATCTGTGAGCTCACCACAAACAGCTAAATTGTCATCAACTCTCACATAAGCCTCATATGGTACATCACGGCTTACGTCTTTCCAGTAGTCCACAGTGGGTATGATCTCCTCGCCACCAATACCTTGATGTAATTGAGACTCATCATTGGGATGCTGGAAGCCTGCTTTTCCAAAGCAGAGTGCTATAATTTCAGGTTTAACATGTTGCTTCACCCAAAACTCGGAACTTCATTCAGAACAATACGTACCCATTTTAAAAGGTAATTTTTGAAAATACGAAAATGGGGCTTTCTTCAAATTAAACAAAATAAAGTTCGAATTAGAGGGGTTTCTTTTACATTATTTGTATAGAAAATTCAAGGGACCAAATGAAAAATTCGAATTAACACAGAATTTGAATTAAAAACGTTCGAATTAGACAAGTTAGACTGTATTTGTAATTAGAAAGATGTGTAATCACCATGTAATATACACTGAGTCAGCTTTGCATATAAGGAACACCTACTTAATAATGCATTGGTCCACCTTTCTGTGTAATCACAGCTTGCAGACACCTAGAAACAGATTTTACAAGGTGTCGAACATCTTCCTTGCGTAACTTGACCCATGCCCACTTCAGCAGCTTCATCAATTGGTGCTTATCCTGTGGAGGAGGATCAGCAGTTCTCACAGCCAGTTCTAGCATATCCCACAGATGTTTGGTTGGGTTACAGTCGGGGAAGTTTGGAACCCAAGGCAATGTGATGAATTCATTAGCATGTTCCTCCAACCGCTTAGTAATTATATGAACCCGATGACACGGTGCGATGTCCTGTTGAAAGATGGCACTGTGTTCCGGGTTAGCTTCCTGCTCAGGTAGATGGAGATGGTTGGCTTACAAGTCTGTGTAGCTTCCACCATTCAGTGTTTGTGGGATGTTTGTGGGATGATAACCCCAATGGACCTAGGGCTTGCCAGGAAAAAGTTCCCCAAACCAGAACACCACCTCCACCAGCCTGTTGAACTCCAACTGTGTAACCAGGACATAAGGCTTCATCCTGTTTACACCATATGCGAACCCGTCATCAGCGTAGTGCAGCAGAAAACGGGACTCATCACTCCAGACAACCTTCTTCCATCTGTTGAGGGTCTACTGCCAATGTTCCTTGACCCATGCGAGGCATTGTTTGCAATTACTGGGTCTCATCATGAGTACCCTTCTTTAGAGCTAACCAAGTAATCGTGGTTGAATTACTTGGTTAGTGCATCATCAATAAGTTAATAACTAGATATACCAGCACTTTCTGCACAATCTTACTCCCTGTTAAAAAAACTTTTAAGTATCTTGTTTTGATGCCATACATTCCGGCGATTATGGACCTATCGCGGAAGGCTTGTCATAAGCATTCGATGAACTTTGGCTTACGCATGAGAAACCTATTCACATATATTAGAAAAGACAGAGATTCACCTAATATCCTAACGTCTGCTGGTATATATATGATACCTTTAGTTAAAAAGAATTTTGATGTAAAGGATATTAAAACTAAATATGTGGGAAGCACAAAAAGGCGCTTACGAAACAGGCTTGTAGAACATGAATGCACGATCAAAAATGGGGCTCGTTCAACTGCACTTGCAAGAGCCTGCATAGATTAACAGTACGGAACCCCTCTGGAATGACATAAAACTAATAACTTGCTTCACCAATGTGTGGACCTTGAGATTCGGGGAAGCTGTAATTATTCAAAAACACTGGGACTCTTGCTGGAACGACTAGTTACTTGTTATTCTTCCCCAACCCTGGAGGCACAGAGGCGACCCAACGTGGCTTTTCGTTGTTGTCTTTGCCAAGACCGGGCAACCGTGTAACTGCAATTCAACTTCTTCTTAGTTTGATAATCATGCCTGCAGAATCTGGCTGACACCCCTGCTTTATCATACTTGTCACCTACGACCAGAGTAGCAGAATGCAGATGTACGCACATACGGCGTACGCGGATAGTTTCCAAATTATCAGCAGATTTTAAAGATAGTTTCCAAATTATCAGCAGATTTTACAGATAGTTTTTGCTTGTAGATTAAAAAAAATGTTATTTGCAACAATTAAAACAGTTAATCAAGGCTTTACTCAGATTAATATATTTATTTCTATTTTAAGCTGAAGAACTTTAAATTATTTTTCATATCTTCTGAGTTGTTTTGCTTTTACAGACATTTCTGTCCTCTAGATTTTATCAAGGCCTGTTGTCAATGTATAGAACTGTATCAAAATATTTGTTTACACAGAAAGAATTTAAATTTTATTGCCAGGTTCCTCTTGCAGTTGTCAATTATTAAATTTAAATCTTTTGCTTATGTATTTTGTAAGTCCACTATTTTTGAATTAAGTTGTTGAGAATGGTGTTTCTAATTAGGATTAAACCAAGAGTATCTTTGGAATGGTATTTTTAATTTTTGAAGGTTCATTAATGGAAATGTTTTTCTAGATATAAAAACATTCTTTGTTTAATCTCTTGTGTTTATGAGGTTCATAGTCCATTATTTTAATATTTTGCCCTAATGGTCCATTTCACACATATTCCTGCACATTCAGTTTGTTGTAATGTACTTATTCTGTTCTCACTGGAATCTGTTATGTTCTAATATTTATTGTTTTATTAATATTTTTTTAATTATCTTATTCTATTGTTATCATGATTCGTGGGTTTGCAGCAAATTTCTGTTTCAATGGTTGGTACGCAGATACATTTTATTTTTATATAACTCTGCCTACGAATTATGACTGTGTTGTATGACATGCTTTTGAAACTTTTTACTATATGAAGTGTAATTTTTAATATTTTTACATTTTACACCTGAACATGAGACCAATTTGAGAGTCTCGAAAGCACTTTTGTGTTTCTCGTGAATGAATAATTAACGTGCCTAGATGGTTTCTTTACATAATCTTTCGGTACCCTTCTTTGTCTCCAGCTGTGGAACCCAGGTGTAGGTATGGCGTATGTGGAAATAGGCCAAACTGCACAGCTGTTGTACTGGTGGATGAGTTGGGTGATTGTTGCACTTCGTTGCTGAGATACCAGTCATGACACCCGATGCTCACCCCTGGGATCAGCCGTGTGTGGCCGACCAATGTCAGCACTTCTGCTGGATGTCTGTGCATGGTTAATCCATTCCTGGTAAACACTTAATACACTGGTACAGGAACAGCCAACAAGTACTGCTGTATCTGAAATACTGGCATCTGCCCTCTGGGCCCCAACTATCTGGCCGCTGTCAAATTGGTTAATTTGCCATGTTTCCTCATTACTGGCAAATGTTTACTGAATACATACAGAGGATTGGTGTGCAGAATTTATAGAAGCTGCACGTCACACTGAAATTACGTGGTATTTCGTTATTGCTTCGAATATGTAAAACAGGGTGTTCCTAATGTTAAGCTAACTCTATCAGGGTTCCCACTCAACCTGGAAAACAGGGAAAACCTGAACTTCTCAGGGAATTTGAAAATGGTTCCAAAAATCAGAGAAAACTCAGGGGAAATTACCCTTTTATTTATTTATTTTTTTTCAATGGGATACTTTATTTGCCAAAAAAACTATTTTTTCAAGATTTCAAACTTTGGCTTGCAATTACTGCCTGCCTAGAATTTGGTAGATATTACTTTCAGTTATATTAAGTATTTATTTTATTCTCTAAAAAAAGATGCAAAATTGAATTTTTAAAATTGCCAGCTATTAAGCTTTTGTTCAATTTCTGCAGGCAGTTGTTATAACATGGAACAATTAGGCACAATGGCTCCTGCTTGAAGAAACACTTCACAAGAGAACCAACCAAATGATGGATCAAAGTCCTTAGTCTGTTGGTACTTTTAAAACATGTTTCTTTGAACAGAGCCATTCCATCATTAAGCTTAGCTGCATTGTGTTATAGAAAAACTGAAACTATTCAACTGACAGATTTTTTCTTACATATGACCTGTTTCTATGGGAATGTATTTACAAATTCCGTGTGGGTAGTATTCACAAAAGTTCACGGAACTTTGGTACAGAAAATAATGTGCACAGTTAGTTGTTATTAATGAAAAGCAGGTAATTTTATAAAGACAAATTACTTAAAGAATTTACAAGTGTGTGTTTTGGTGAGAAAAATGAAGGGAATGGAATGAACTGTAACAATTATTTGCAACATACCACTCTGGAAAACTTTAAAAACCACCTAGAGAACCTGGAGAAGTCAGGGAATTTTTTTATTACTTTTGAGTGGGAACCCTGTCTATTTCTGTGTGCGTGTGGGTTTTTATCGTATTTGTGGTTTGGTTGTGTTTTATCTTATGTAGTCTATGTAATAAGTACATCTCATAAAGTTGTGTGTGATTTTCTTTTTTGTTTCCCAGGTGGACAGCTTTTGCGAAAGAAAAGGAAAACCAAAAACATGATGCCAGTTTTTGGGCAGTTGTCACGGAAAACCAAGACTAGGGAACTACTTGACTGTATGATACTGGCAGAGAAATTCTCAAACACAGATGAGAACAATGAATCCTTGCCAGATTTCTTTTTGAAGAGAGTGAATCAGCTCATTTAGCCTTCTTTGGTGGCCAGGAAGCAGTACATCAGTGGTTAAGCGTAGAAGGTAATTAGTCTCTTTTAATATTGCATATATGATTACATATGTTAATGTCTGCATGTACTGCATACAGTAGAATCAGTCAGTGAACAAATAGCACCCAAATGTAGCAGTAAATGAAAAATGGTCCACTAGTGCTTCTGCTTTCGTCTAAAAATTCTTAAAAACAACTTTTTTCTTTTACATGTATGTATTATTTCAGGAAAACTATGAGAGAGATGGGAGGAAGGGGTAGGGTGCAACCGAACTACAAACAATTTTCAGTAGAGGCTATTTAACAGTTTTCAGTCATGTGAAAGCACCCAAATTGACAGAATATCAAAATGGATAAAACATGGCATGTAAAAAAGTCAATTTTTTATAATATATATACTATATTATCAAAATTATTTGGACACCACAGTATTTTGGGACCAATGGCTTTATTTTCACAATTAGTAGTTAGTTGGTCCACCTTTTGCTTGTAGGACAGTGGCAACACATCAAGGTATAGTATCCACCAGTTTTCAGTAGGTCTCTGCAGGAATGGTTCACCATTCGTCCTGCAAAGCTGCTGCCAGAATGGAGAGCAAAGATGGTCATTTTCGTATTCGTTGATCCAGTTCATCCCGGAGGTGTTCTGTTTGATTAGATCAGGATTCTGAGAAGGCCAGTCTTACAATTCCACCTCATTTTCAAGAATCCAGTCTTGCACGTGCTGTGCAGTGTGGCAGAGAGCTTGAACGTGTTGGAAGAGACAATGGTCATTTTCATAATACTGCTACGTTGTTGGTAGGGCAGAATTATCCAGAACATTGAGGTACACTTCAGATTTCTTGGTTTGTGGTGTAATAATCAACGGATCAAGTCCTTTCTATAAAAAACAAATCCATACTATGATGGAGCCTTCGCGAATTTAACAGTTCGAAGAACACAGTCTGATGAAAATCGTTCACCAAATTCAAACACACCATCAGATTTGAAGACTGTGAAACATGGCTCATCACGCCAAAGAACAGCTTTCCAGAAATGATGGAAAACACACCACTCCAAGTGACGCTTCATATTCACCGTAGTGATGTGTGCCTTGTGTGCTCCTGCTCTCTACCATGATAACCATTACAAGCATTTGCTACTTATGGAAATGGCAAAGGAAGAATGTGATTTCTTACCATGGCTCTTCTGTCATGTTCTGTCAGTTTGTGTGGCCTTCTTAAACGTCTTTTTTACACCTTTTCCCTCTCAGATTCCATTTCATGAGTTCAAATTGGGTCATAATGCTGCACAAACCTACTGTAATGTGGTTGAGGCATGAGGCGAGGGAGCAACATCTGAATGTATTGTTTGTCAATGGTTCGAAAAGTTTTGTTCTGGTGACACAAGCTTAGATGAACCCTACAGGATGAGGAGGGCTGAGGACGACATTCGGTCATTGATGACACTCTGAAGACAGATGTGGAGGCAAATCCTCGCATCCAGGCCTTGATTATTATTATTATTATTATTATTATTATTATTTTAGTGGTAGCAATCTTGCTAGTGGCCTTATTTTTTACTAGCAAAGTGCATTATCTACTAGCAAAAGTTTATTAACATTATAAACTTTTAACATGTCTCTCTCCATTAGTCGATCATGACAAATTTTGATTTCACCCCTGTAACTATCACATTGTAATGCTCAAAATAGTACAAATATTTAGATGTAACTCACCATTCCATGACCTGGCAGATTAATTCTATCAATTTAATTCAAATTCAAATATTTAAAAAACATTTTTTTATTTAATTTTATTCATAAAATTCAAGAACACTATTCAAAATAATAAGTTATTTTCCATATGGTTTATGATCTGGGTTTCGTGTCTTTGCATCACATCGCTTTAAAACAGTAGGCTTGGGGTAAAACTTGTCTTCGGACAGACCTTCAACCTCAGTACTCATGAGAGCATTCAATGTTTGTAAGTTTAAACTGCCCCTCCAATCACCCTGGACCTCCAATCACCCTGGATTCTCTTCATGAAACTGAACCCAACCTTGCATGCAGAAATAGATAAGGGAAATATACTGGATATTTCTACTAATTCCAAAATGTTTTTATAATGTTTGTACTTTTCAAGAAACACTTGTTTCCAGAAAGCAGTTGTTCCTTTTTGTATGTATCAAAAATATTCCATGCGTGCAATGCAGTGCCGCTTTACAGTTCACACTAAAACATCCAAAATTTTTACACTAGCAACTTTTGCTAAAACCACTTTTTATCACTAGCAAAACGCATTTGCTTGCTAGCAATTTGCTACTAACTACTGGTCAAAATCGAGCCCTGCTCGCATCACGGTCAGAGAACTCACCAAACAGTAGAATGTGTCAGCGTCAGCCATTTCTGAACATCTCCACCAAATTGGGAAGGTCACAAAGCTTGATACATGGGTCCCACATGAATTGACAGAACATCAGAAACCAGAAGGGTTTAATATGTGCAGTAACCTTCTGCATTGCAACGAAAAGGAGCTTCTACTTGTTTGCATTGTAACCTGTGATGAAAAGTGAATGCTATGCGACAATTGTAAGTGATCTGGACATTGGCTGAACCATAGTGAACCACCAACATCCTAAGCCAAGGTTGACCCCAAAGAAGGTTTTGTTGACTGTGTGGTGGACTTCACAGTGTCACACACAAATGGTTCTTGAATAATGGGGAAAGCATTACTTCAGTTACATACTGCAAAAAATTGACCGAATGCACTAGAAGTCGTGTTCCGAACAGCCATCTTCTTTGGTGAACAGGAAGGGTCCTATTCTCCTCCATGATAACACGAGACCACACGTGTCACAAATGACGAAACAGAAACTGCACAAACTGAGGTTAAAAACTCTCGCACATCCAGCCTACTCTCCTGACATGTCACCTTCCGATTTCTACCTGTTCATGCATTTTAGCAATTACCTCAAGGACAGAACTTTCAGAAACCAAGAGGAGGCTAAAATTGCATCTAGGGAGCCAGATATTTTCCAGACTAGCATTGAAACACTTGTCACTCACTGGCAGAGGTGTGTAACTGGTGAAGGTGCCTATTTCAAATAACACAAGGTTGTGTGCTATGAGGTATGTCTCTTTCATTTTTACCACCCAAATTGGCCATTATTCAAGCTAATTAATTTTTTTGCAGTTTAACTGTAAGTTTAAAGTTCCTGGTGTGGATGCTTCCTTGTATAAAATAATTTTCAGACTGAACTATGCTCCCCTGTAGCGCAGTTTTCACTGGAAAGGGGGGGGGTATTTATTGAACTACAGCATCAGAATTTTTACTTTTTTATTTTTTAGTACCATGGGTTAATGGAGGAATTCTGCAAGATCCTGCCGAATTCCATGAGAAGATATTTTTCATGAACGATTGCTTTTTCTTTGTGTGTGTAACTTCTGTACAGATTTAAAGTTTTTCATGTGAGTGCATCCTTGTGTCATGGAATAATTTTCAGACTGCTTTGCTATACATTCTTCCCTTCTCCTTGTAACTTCCTTATCAATGATAAGTTGTGAAAACAAAAGCTGTGATAATCGGATCATAATTGTAAAAACTACTTTTTGACTAAAAAACACTTGCATTTTGCTTTTTGACTGAAATGCTTGTATTTGGTTGTGCATACTGTAGTGTCAAATTGCTCTAGGTTTTACCATTCAGAGGTTGTTTTCCTTTGCAGTGAATAGGTCAGAGAGGAGGAAGAAAGTGGTAAGTGTTTTCAACATTTAGACAATCACTGTACAGGAAAATTTTGCTGTCATATTTATTTTACAATTTAGCCATTGCTGCTAGGCCACTTTATTAAAATGACCTGAAGTGATGAAAGCTACCAACTTTTCATGCTGCTGGACATGAGTGTGAATCCTGGTATAAGATATCATTGTGTTGGCATTGGTTCTCTCCATTCCCTGGAACCAGTTGGTGGGTAACTTCTTAATGCATTAGGTACTCAAAAGGAGCACTGCACCTAACCCTCCTACCCCAAAGGGTGATTTCTGTGTAGAAGTGATCACCTTAAAGAGGTAACCAGTTTTGCTATTAGTGTCAAAGTATGTATTCTCATAACACTGTGTGTGTGTGTGTGTGTGTGAGAAAGAAATGTTATTGTAAAAGATAAAGATCAGATGTTTATGTTTTCTTTAAATTTTTCCCTGCAGGTGCTCACCATCGGGATGTTGGAAACGTTTTTGTGCATATGACCTTGAAGTGTGGAAAGGCAACACTGGTGCCGCTATTCGAGAGGCTGCTGAAAGAGGAGATTTGAATGATTTTCTTGTTTCCCTTGCTCCTTCAGGTATTGCTGAATGCTTTGTGGTCTCTTGTATGATCCAATAAGTCTTGTTATAATACTGCAGAAACTATTTGGTTTTGTGCACTTAACATTTCATACTTTTTGAGGTGTTTTTTTTTTCCTTCTTACGGAACCATGCTTTCAAGGTAAGACTGTCAACAAATTTAATTAATGTTTAAAGGCTTAAACTTACTCATAACATACCTACATATACTGCACACATTTTTATACTCTGGAGTCGACTATTCCCTTAGCAACAGTTAAAAAATTGCACTTAAAACTAAAATATCAATATTTTCCATGTTAAAAACGATGTGAGATTTTTATTAACAGTATTCTTTGAAAGATAAAAACAAATGTTAAACTCTTTTAATAATAAAAACTATACCAAGAGAACAGTGAATTCAAGTAATTTCACCTCCTACCAGTACACTTTTAGCGACTGAGGTTACTGTTTTCAAGCAGTGAACACATCTACCAAGCCAGCAGATTCCATGTGTGCAGTGTAACTGAAATTGCCATCCTTATGGGTTTTTTTTTTTTTAATAGGATAGTCATGGTGTGGTCTCTATTCATCTTTGAGTACACATGTGTTAACAGTGGATTGTTATGAACACGAGTTACACTGCACGTGTAGAATCTGCCAGCTTGGAAGACACATTCGCTGCTTGAAAATGGTGGCCATAGTCGCTGAAAGTGTACTAGCAGGAGGTGTAATTACTCTTATAGTCACTGCTCCCTTGGTATTATGTTTATCTTTCAAAAGTTTTATCATTCATTTTTGTCTGTCATAGATATTGTTAATCAAAATTTTACTTCATTTTTAGTATTGTAAATATTGGTATTTCAGTTTTAAATGCATTTTTTTAACTATTGCTAAGGGAATAGTTGATTTCAGATTATAAAAATACATGCATCACATACATGTATGTACACATGTTATGGGTAAGTTAAATCCTTTAAACATTAATGAATGCAAAATAGTAGGCTTTAGAATGAGAATTGGAGATTTGGATTATCATTTAATTCTTAATTGTCAACAAATTTGTTGAATCTTTAAGAGACAGATCTTGCTACCAAAACACACAACAAATCATTATCACCAATGAAAGTATAAAGTAATAAGTTTGAAACTTAAAAAATTTCATAAAATTTTTCTGTCCTGTTTTTGACTTCAATGTGCGAGACATTATCAAGGTGGAGTGGCAAACTGGTCAGGAATGTTCCTAATCATCTTTGAAAGATAAGAATGACCACTGCATCTTCTAGTTAGGTATGATAGTTGCTCTGATCTTTCAGTGGAGCATCATTTAGATCATGTTAATTAAACAACATTCACAGGAAATCGTTAGTGACTGTTTTCCATCACTCTCTAAATTAACTTTGCATGAAATCACTAATTATTATGAAACAGATGCATGTTCTGAAAGTTTTATGCTAGTTTTCTGAAAAATTCTTAAAACATCTAATCTTGTCTGGGCAATTGTGTGTATGTCATGGAAAGAAGGAAATGAGCAGTGGAGCAGTAGTTGTCATTCAAGGTACATTTTGTTTGGCTGGGCGATAAGAGTTCGTTGAAGCATATAGAAATGTGTTTTTTGATCGCTGTAGGAAGCACAGCCATTAATCAGCATATTTTTCTGTTTATGACAAAGGCCACATCACTGCCATAAGTGAAATAATGGTGTTGACATTTCCATGAAGAGCACATACCTCTGAAAGGGAAACAGAGGCCAGATCAAACACATCATGTCATAACTGATTAACTCCTGAGGGGTAATGTTCTTCACACAAACAGTTGTGTAGCTTTGGGTGTTGTGGAACAGTCACTGGGAGTTAGCCATGGGTGTCTGCTCACTAGAGTCGCAGTGCACCTCCAATGTAGAGAAGTCTGCTCAGTAGGTGTCATCGTGCCTGAGCAGTAGTGATCCATGCAAACGTTTGTGTTAACGTCGAACTCATTCATTTTTGAAATATCTGGAACACTATTGACATGTTATTTTCTTGTAAGGGCTGCACTAATCAAATTTTTGCATTATGCATGATGATCGAAAAGTGTCTCTCTGTTGGTAAGAAAGTTTTTGCTACATTCATAGATTTAGAAAAAGCTTATGATCGAGTAAATTGGATACTTCTGTGGACTTTACTGAATAGAAATGTTATTAGTGGGTAATCTACAGGTGGTGTCAGTAAGTAGTCCTCCCCAAAAAATCAGTCATATTTTGCAACATACTCTACTTAGAAACATTACATGTGGTTTACAATTTACCTTAGTTCATAGTAATGTAGCACCATGCACAATAAATTGTGGAAATATCCTTCATCCACATCCAAACACACTCGACCACGACACTGCATATTATCGAAGGTCCTCCACAGCATGTCCTCATCAATAGTCCGGATTGTTGTACTGATGTTGCTATCTAAGTCTTCTAAAAAAAAAAAAAAAATGTGCGTAGCTAATTGCTGTAAGCACGGCACTTCAAATATCTGTAAATATGGTATTATATTGGAAGAAAAAGTACAATTTTTAAGAGCAATAGGCCATTATGCCTTAAAAGAAAAGTGTTTAAAATCAATGCATCGTTCCAGTGCTTATATACAGAGCAGAGACATGAACCTTAACTTAAAAAAAAACATACAAAGACTGCAGACAACTGAAAGAAGCATGTAGAGATGCATGCTTGGTGTAACCAGGAGAGATAAGAAGAGGAACTCGTGGATATGCAAAATAATAAGAGTGGAAGATATCATGATCAGAGTAAAATCCCTGAAATGACAATAGGCTGGATATGTTGCCCGAAGTACAGACTACTGATGGACAACCCAAACAAATTCTAGACTGGATTCCAAGGGACAGGAAAAGGCCACATGGGAGATGAGTGGATGAAATTCGAAAGCGTGCGAGTGCGGCATTCAGGAAACTGGCACGTTGTGGAAGAAACTTGGGGAGACCATCCAGCAGTGGATTAACAATGATGACGATGATATATGGTATTGATGTATGAGGAATGATGGATTCTCAAGAGTCCTGAATGGCTGTGTATGAAAGTGTAATTGTTCCTACTCTGATGCATGGCAGTGAAACGTGGGTACTACAGAAGAAACATAGGAGTCATTTATGTGCAAGAGAAATGCGTTACTTACGGAAGGGTTGTGGGAAGACACGTTCTGATTGTGTGAGGAATGAAGATGTGTTGCAGTTGTGCAATGTGAAGCAAAATGTTAGCAAGATGGAGAATAATATTCTTAGCTGGTTTGGCCGTGTTGAAAGAAGGAGTGACGAGATGCATACTAAGAAAATGTTTTGGTACAAGTGGCAGGAAGGAAAGGCAGAGGAAGGCCAAGGAAGTCATTGGAGGATCTGATTCAAGAGTGTCTGAATGAGAAAAAGATTATGAGTGTGAAGTGTAGAAGGTATTGTGTACGGCATGTGATGGATGTCACTGAAGCCCGTGTTGCGTGTCAAGATCGCTGTAAATGGAGAAGTTTGATACGGCAACACTAAGTAAATAATCAGTTAAAAATTTAGCTGGTGGTTTGTGTTTCTTCTGGTGCTAATCTCAGAGAACACATTAGGGATATGTATTATCACTTAAATGTTTGTCAGATGGTCTTTCTTTGAGGTGCTAACCTCTGAATATCAGAGAACAGCTCAATGATATGTGTGTGTTTGTGGGGGGATGGGGGCTTATTGCTGTAAGCACGACACTTCAAATACCCATAAATATGATATTAGTGTGGAATCCACAGGGTGTTTCACTAAGTAGTCCCCCAAAAAATCAATCATATTTTGCAACACACTCTACTTAGAAACATGACATGGAGTTTATAACATACCTTAGTTCATGGGAAAGTAGCACCATTCACAATAAATGCTGGAAATGTCCTCCACCAACATCCAAACACGCTTGAACGCGATGCTGCATGTTATGGAATGTTCTCCGCAGCGTATCGTCATCAATCGTCTGGATTGCTGCACTGGTGTTTCTAAGTTTTCTAAGGTGCAAGGCTTATTGCTGTAAGCATGACACTTCAAAAATCCCCATAAGAAAATAATGAGGAGGAGTCAAATCGGATGAACGAGATGACCATGGTCCTTTGGCGATCACTTGGTCACCAAAGAAAAAGGAAATTTCACTTATGTTCCCATTGGACATTGAACATTTTGTTGATGAAAGTACCCCCTTTTCAATGTCAGTTAATTGGTCCACAAATTGGCTAAAATGTTAACATATGATGCCGAGTTTACTACGCTCCTGAAGAAAATGGGTCCAGTTATTCTGGTTTGGGACACAGAACACCAAACACTGTCTTTTGCAAGATGTAATTTGGTTTTGTGTACTTCATGTGGATTAACTGTATCCCGGTTGTTGGAGTTTTAGGATTTGACATACCTGTTCAAATGAAACCATACTTTGTCAGTGAACCTTGTGAAATCCAAAATGTTTAGAATTTTGAGTAAAAATGTCGGGAACCAGTGACAATAAAACATGCTTTTCAAGATCCGGTTCTTGCAACTTTTTCACGGTTGTCACATGATACAGATGAAGCAATGCTTTCTTTGCAGCTCTTTGGCAGGTGGAAACACAATACCCAGTTTCTTGTGACAAATACCATAATGACTTCTTCAGTGATGCCAGCAGCCTGTGCCTCACCTCTTCGATTTTTCTTCCGCTAAAAGAGGACGTCCGCCACTGTATTGGTTCGAAACACTGCTTGTAGTTTGAAATTACTTCGCTAATCTGGTGATGTAACATTTGTCTAGTGCTTTGCTTCCCCCCAAATTTCTCTGGGAATTCATGTGTTACATTTACAGATTTTGTTATCCAATAACTTTTCACAATAAACACCTGCTCCAAAATGGTATACACAGCCATCCTGAATGACATTCAACAACACAGTAAAACATGCAAATTGTTGTGCATATAACTAAGTCTTCTCTGAGATTCAGAAGTTAGCTCCATAAAGAAATACAAACTACCAGATAATTTTTACTTACTGTTGCCACATCAAACTTCACCATTTACAGCGATCTTGACATACAACTTGGGCTTCACTGACATCCATCACACACCATACACAAGATCTTCTATACTTCATACTCATAATCTTTTTCTCGTGCAAACACTCCTGATTCTGATCCTCCCATGACTTCCTTGGCATTCCTCTGCCTTTCCTTCCTGCCACTTGGGCTAAAAAAATATTTCTTAGTCAGCATCTCATCACTTATCTTTCAACATGGCCAAACCACCAAAGCATATTAGTCTTCACCTTGCTAACAACATTTTGCTTCAGATTACACAACTGCAACACATCTTTCTTCCTCACACAATCAGAACGTGTCTTACCACAACCATAACTGTGGTTTTCCCCTTATTTATACTCAGTTTGAATTTCACTTTTGCGCTCTGCCAACAGGACAGTGTCATTGGCATACAGCATCTGCATATCAGCAAGACATTAACCAGTATTATCTATTTTGGCATCACGCATGCATGCATCCATAAATATATTAAATAGCCATGGTGACATTACACAACCTTGCCCCTGACTCCTGCACAATTAGAAAACCATTTTGATAAAACATTCACTTGTACACAAGCTCTACTGCCAGCATGCATGGCTTTTACACTATTAAGTTGATTCGTAGTAACACCATATTCATTCAATACCTTTCACAAAAGTGTCCTATTTACTCTGTCATAAGCTTTCTCTAAATCTGTGAAGGTAGCAAAAACACTCTTACCAACAGCCAGATACTTTTCCATCATCATGCATAGTGCAAAAATTTGGTTAGTGCAGCCGTTACTAGGCATAGAACCACTCTGAACATCCCACACTTACTCTGATGTAAGACCTCATACGTTTTAGGTAGTAATGCATTTCTCCAGCACACAAACAACTCTTATATTTCTTCTGTAATACCCAGGTTTCACTGCCATACATCAGAGTAGGAACAATTACACTTTTATACACAGTTATGTGGGACTCTCTTGAGAACCCATCGTTCCTGTGAACACCTCCCAAAGCCACTATGACTTTCAATGAAGAATTCACTCACCTACTAATTTCACCATCCAATTTGTTCTCTCTGTCAAACATGCTTCCTAAATACACAACCTCATTCACCTGGTTAATCACTGTGCCATTTAGACATATATTGCATTCAGTACTACCAGTTCCTCTCTCAAAAACCATAACTTTGGTTTTTCCCTTATTTATACTCAGTTTGAATTTCATGCAAATTTCATAACCTCTGAGACAACATACTCTGCAACTCACTTTTGCTCTCTGCCAACAGGACTGTGTCATCGGCATACAGCATCTGCATATCAGCAAGACATTAACCAGTACTATCTATTTTGGAATCACGCATGCATCCATAAATATATTAAATAGCCATGGTGACATTACACAACCTTGTCTGACTCCTTCACGATTAGAAAACCATTTTGATAAAACACCATTCACTCGTACACAAGCTCTACTGCCAGCATACCTGGCTTTTACACTATTAAGTAGATTCCCAGTAACACCATATTTATTCAGTACCTTTCACAATAGTGTCCTATTTACTCTGTCATAAGCTTTCTTTAAATCTGTGAAGGCAGCAAAAACACTTTTACCAACAGCCAGATACTTTCCATTATCATGCATAGTGCAAAAATTTGGTTAGTGCAGCCGTTACCAGGCATAGAACCACTCTGAACATCCCACACTTACTCTGATGTAAGACCCCGTACTTTTTCAATAACGACCTTAACAAACACTTTCCCAGGCACACTTAGTAGGCTAACACCACGATAGTTCTTGCAGTCAGTCTGATCACCTTTTCCAAATTTCAGTTAGCCAGTCAATTACAGAGTAACCACCATAGTTCAACATTGCAGCAGTTATGCCATCAACTCCCGGAGCCTTACCATTTTGAAGTGATTTTAAAGCTTTACACTCCTCTTCTCTTGGGATCCCTCCTGTGCTTTCACCCTTCACTATCTCTGGACAGAATTTGAGTGCCCAGACGTCTGGTGAAGTGACATCACAATAACTCATAGCCTTATCAGGAAAATCACTCCAATGTATTTCTCAAGGATCAGGTCACTTGTAAAACAAATGTGGTTCTTTGTAGACTGGAGAGAAACCAATAGTTGGCTCTTTGGGAGGATTACCTAGTAAAACACCCTGTACTTAATAGTGTGAAAGCCATATATGCTAGCAGTAGTAGGGCTTGTGTATGAGTGAATGGTGTTTTGTCAAAATGGTTTTCTATTGGTGCAGAAGTCAGAGACAGGGTTCTGTAATGTCACCCTGGCTGTTTAATATATTTATGGATGCATGATGCCAAAATGGACAACACTGGTTTTTGTCTTAGTAATATCCTTGTGTACAGATTGCTGTATGCTGATGACACAGTCCCATTGGCAGAGAGCAAAAGTGAGGTGCAGAGTATGTTGTCTCGGATGTATGAAGTTTGTATGAAATTCAAACTGAGTATAAATGAGGGAAAAACGAATGTAATGGATTTTGAGTGAGGAACTGGGTTTTGTTCCAGAATCCTTAGGTTGAATGACCAACTGGAACCCTCAGCTGTGGGCTAATCCCCCACACTGATGTACTTACCTGATTAAAAAGACAAAAAGAAATCAATACCCAGACTGAAGTGTGGGATATGATGGACCTACCACACTTCAGAAGGGCAGTCCACCACGGAATCGACCTGGACTTTCTGAACGGCGTATGAGAAACAGATCTCGGCTGAGTGAATGTAAGATTGGTGTATGGAATACTAGAGGTATAAATGGCAAGATGAATGAGGTGATTCAGGAGATGAATAAGTATAGACTGGATGTGCTGTGTGTAAGTGAAACCAAAAAGAAGGAAATTGGGGTAGAAGAAATGAATGGCACAGTGAGTGTGTGGTCTGGAGTATTGGATAATATGAGAGGACAGGCTGGTGTAGGTGTGATTTTAAGTGAAAAGATGAAGAACAACTTGATTCACTATAGTTGCATAAGTGAGAGAATTCTCTGGATTCATTTGAAAGTGAAACTTCAGAGAATCGTAATTGTTGTAGTGTATGCTCCTTGTGACTCTGAAACTTCTGATTAGAAGGAAGATTTCTGGAATGAGCTAAAAGCTGTTTTGAGCCAGTTTGGTGCTAAAGAAAATGTTATAACAGGGGATTTCAGTACTAGAGTAGGTGTGCAGAATGCAATTTCTGACAATGTTCCGGGTAAGTTTAATGATACTAGTGTGAATGGTAATGGTGAAAGATTAATTGAACTCTGCATTGAGAATGGTTTGTGTGTATCTAATACATTTTTCAACCACAAGTATATCCACACATATACTTGGGAAAATTGTACTCTTGGTCAAAAGTGTATGATAGATTTTGTTGTCTACGATCAGTGTCTGAAAAACTTAGTTGTTGACACCCGTGTGATTAGAGGTGCGGATGTTGGTTCTGATCATTACTTGGTAGTGTCACAAGTGAAACTTAATGTTGGTTGGAGGAAAAGGAATAGGAAGAGACCCAGGATAGAAAGAATAAAGGTTGATAGGTTCCTTGAAGACCATCAGCGTTATTCTGACTTACTCAGAAAACAACTGAAGGAGCTGAAGTCTGGTGAGAGGGATGTAGAAAAGAAGTGGGAATGTTTCAAGAACTATGTTGTCACTGCTGCTAAAGAGGTCTGTGGCACCATAATAGTGGGTAACAATAGAGGTGATGCTTGGTGGAATAAAGAGAAAGAAGGAAGTCTATTTGGGGATGTGGCAAGGTAGAGTCTCTGTGGATGAATATTATTCAAAGAAGCGTGAAGCTGCTTAGCTGGTTCGCCAGAGTAAGGCAAAAGATAGGAAGGAGAAGGTGGAAAGGCATGAACTGGCTTTTTGGAAAGATAGGAAGTCTTTCTGGAAGTACGTGAGACTCGGGAAAAATAGGGGAAACAAAGTTGTAAGTTGTGTGAAGAATGAGATTGGAGAAATGATATGGGAGCCCAATGAGTTAAGTGACAGATGGGGTGAATACTTCTATGAGTTACTAGATCAGGAAAGCAAAGATGATTCTGAGACAGACGTAGATGATGTCACAGTGAGGGATCTCAAGAGAAGAAGTGTGTAAAGCTCTAAAATCTCTTCAGAATGGTAAGGTTGCGGGAGTTGATGGCATAACTGCCGAGAAGTTGAAATATGGTGGTGACTGTAATTGACTGGTTAACTGAAATTTGCCAGTTGTTCTGGGAGTTCAGAATGGTCCCTTGGGATAGGAAGGATGCTATTATTGTTCCCTTGTATAAGAGAAAAGGTGATCAGACTGAATGCAAGAACTACCGTGGTATTAGCCTATTAAGTGTGCCAGGGAAAGTGTTTGGTAAGGTTGTTATTGAAAAGGTACGGGGTCTTACATCATGGAAAGTGTGGGGTGTTCAGAGTGGTTTTATGCCTGGTAAAGGCTGCACTAACCAGATTTTTGCATTACGCATGATGATTGGAAAGTATCTGGCTGTTGGTAAGAAAGTTTTTGCTGCCTTCATAGATTTAGAGAAAGATTACGACTGAGTAAATAGGACACCTTTGTGGAAGGTATTGAATGAATATGGTGTTACTGGGAATCTACTTAATAGTGTAAAAACCATGTATGCTGGTAGTAGAGCTTGTGTACAAGTGAATGGTGTTTTATCAAATTGGTTTTCTATTGGTGCAGGAGTTAGACAAGGTTGTGTAATGTCACCATGGCTGTTTAATATATTTATGGACGTGTGCATGCATGATGCGAAAATAGATGATAGTGGTTTATGTCTTGGTGATATCCATGCGTGCAGATTGCTGTATGCTGATGACACTGTCCTGTTGGCAGAGAGCAAAAGTGATTTTCAGAGTATGTTGTCTCGGATGTACGAAGTTTGCATGAAATCCGAACTGAGTGTAAATAAGGGAAAACCCAAAGTTATGGTTTTTGAGAGAGGAACTGGTAGCACTGAATGTAATGTAAGTCTAAATGGCACTGTGATTGACCAGGTGAATGAGTTTGTGTATTTAGGAAACATGTTTGACAGAGAGAATAAATTGGATGGTGAAATCAGTAGGCGAGTGAATTCTTCATTGAAAGTCATAGCTGCTCTGGGAGGTTTTCACAGGAATGATGGGTTCTCTACAGAGTCTCGCATGGCTGTGTATGAAAGTGTAATTGTTCCTACGCTGATGTATGGCAGTGAAACTTGGGTACTGCAGAATAAAACATTTTGAAAGTTTGTGTGCTGGAGAAATGCATTACTTACGGGGGGTTGTGGCAAGACACGGTCTGATTGTGTGAGGAATGAAGATGTATTGCAGTTGTGTGATGTGAAGCAAAATGTTGTTAGCAAGGTGGAGACCAATATGCTTCTTAAGTTTGGCCATGTTGAAAGAATGAGGGATCAGATGCTTACTAAGAACATTTTCTTAGCCCAATCTGATCCACCCAAGGAAGACATGGGTGGATCAGATTCAGGAGTGTCTGCATACGAAAAAGATTATGAGTATGAAGTATAAAAGATCTTGTTTACAGCGTGTAATATATATCGGTGAAGCCCGAGTTGTATGTCAAGATCGCTGTAAATGGAGAAGTTTGATACGACAACAGTAAGTAAAAATATCTGGTAGTTTGTATTTCTTTTTGGAGCTAACCTCTGAATCTCAGAGAACAGCTTAGTGATATGTATGTATGTATGTATGTATGAATGTAACTGTTAGTACTGAATGCAGGATAAGTTGAAATGGCACAGTTATTGATCAGGTGAATGAGTTTGTACATTTGAGAAGCATGTTTGACAGAGAGAACAAATTAGATTGCAAAATTAATAGGAGAGGGAATTCTTCATTGAAAGTCATAGCTGCTTTAGGTTTTCACAGGAATTATGGGTTCTCAAGGGTGTCCCGAATGGCTGTGTATGAAAGTGTAATTGTTCCTACTCTGATGTATGGCAGTGAAACCTGGGTACTGCAGAAGAGACATAGGAGTCGTTTGTGTACTAGAAAGATGCGTTACTTGGGGTGGGGGTGGGGGTGGCAAGACACACTCTGATTATGTGAGGAGTGAAGATGTATTACATACATTTAATGTGAGGCAAAATTTTGTTAGTGAGATTAATATTCTTAGGTGGCTTGGCCATGTTAAGAGAATGAGTGATGAAATGTTGACTAAGAAAAATTTTCCAGCTCAAATGGCAGGAAAGAAAGGTACAGAAAGGCCAGGGAAATCATGAGGGGACCAGATTCAGGAATGTCTACTTGAGAAAAAGATTATGAGTATGAAGTACAGAAGGTCCTGTGTACGTCGTACAGAGGCGTAACAGGACATTTCCGCGCCTGGGGCAAACCTCAAACAATCCCCCCCCCATCTGTCTTTCTATCTTTTATGTGCGAGTATTACTAATTTAATAGTTATATATTTACATAAGTAGTCTAAAATTTCAGCTGTCTGTCGATGGTCTGTCCTTCTCGTAATATGTCCAGCCCACTGCCATTTCAAGGATTTTACTCTGATCATGATGTCTCCCACTTTTGTCATTTTTCTGAAGAGGAACTCGTGGATCAGAAAAATGACAGGAGTGGAAGACATCATGATCAGAGTAAAATCCTTGAAATCGCAATGGGCTGGACATATTACGAGAAGGACAGACCATCGATGGACAGCTGAAATTTTAGACTGGATTCCAAGGGACAGGAAAAGACCCAGAAGAAGACCACATTTGAGATGTGTGGACGAAATTCGAAAGTATGCAGGAGTAACATGGAGGAGACTGGCACAAGACAGACCGTTGTGGAAGAAACTTGGGGAGACCTTCGTCCAGCAGTGGATTGATAATGGTTGACAATGATGATGATGCACTACTCTACAGAATAAAGTTAATGTCATACCCTCATGTTATCTCTGTGAAGGAGGTACAGTCAAACTGAGATTGTTTCTACAGCTTTTCCAAAATGCTTCGGAGATCGGATCTTTGGTGCCACATCAAACGGACAGAATATAGCTGGTGGTCGTGACTTATAACCACAGTAATGGTCAAATAGCCCCAAAGAATCTTCAAAAATGTCAACGACATCCTTATCTTGCAACTTATGTGTAATTCACCCAACTAAAGAAAAACCACAGGACCAATTGGTGTCAACGAAGACTGTAGGATTCTTTAGTTGGACAGACTATAAATCCACGACTTCATTTCCGAATGTGAGCATGTGTGCAGTTCATCCAACTAAAGAAAAGCCACAGGACCAATTGTTGTCAACGAAGACTGTAGGCTTCTTTAGTTTAACAGACTGTAAATCCACGACTTCATTTCTGAATGTGAGCAATTGACATCCCTTGAACATTTTGAGGAATTAATGCGAACTTTGAGCTACCAAGGCTACCGAAACTGGGTTAACTTATTATAAGAATATTCTGCAAATGGACAACTGATGAAGTATGAAGCTAAAAAACTGTTCTAGAAACTAGTACAAAAGCTTCAATTTTAATTTTAATCAGACTGCAAGTAGTGGTTTTTGCACCTTCTCTTGGGCTGCACCCAAGGCAGCCGCCCCGCCCTAGTTACGCTTCTGACGTCGTGTGATGGATGTCAGTGAAGCTTAATCTGTGTGCCAAGATCACTGTAAATGGAGACATTTGATCTGGCAACAGTAAGTAAAGAATAATTTAAACATTTATCTGGAGAATTGGCTTTCTTTGAGGAGCTAACAAGTATCTAACCTCTGATACTCAGAGAGCAGCTCAGTGATATATGTATGTATGTGCAGGGCTTGAAAAATATTATGCCCCAGATAGCTTGGGCATGTAAGTTATTGGTCTGGTCATGTAAAAGAGCAATTTAGTTGCCTGGACCAGGCAACTAAATTTAAAAATGGAAAAGTTTGGAATAGAATTTCCTATTACAAGAAAAAACACAGTCGTCAGATATTGTGTTTCATTTCATTGCTAATCACCAGAAGTTGTCTTATTGTTATGGAGTGCCAAGGAAAGAAGAATATCACTTCTTTAATGATATTATGCTTTAGGTCCAGATACTGGAACCATATGTAATTTTGCTCTAAATGTTGTTTATAGTCAGTACCACGATGCATGTCTCTGATGGAATTAGCCTCCAGTGTTTAGTGACAGCGCCAAAACTTCAGTGAAGAGAACATGGCAGAATCACCAAGTTTCTCAAATACCAATTTCATCATCATACCATTTCATACCAATTTCAGCATCATCTTAAATAGTTGAGATACATGCTTTTGTGCATTGAACATTTTGAATGCATGCTCCTAAAATGGAAATGCAAAACATGTAAAAAACATTCATTTTATTTTTTAACTTAAAAAAAATGAAGGTTCTGATTTGTTATTTTAAAAGATAAATTTTCTTGGGCATCCAGCTTTTACTACCTGTGCAGGTTAATAATTTTTACACATGCCCACCTAGGCATGTAACTTTTCAGATATTTTTCAAGCCCTGTGTAAAAGTATTGTGATCAAAAGAATTCCACTTTCTCTTATTTATTGGTATGCCAACTGGTGCAAGCTACATAGTTGTTTTTTGTTGGGCAATTGCTATAAAGACAATCTTTGCCTCCTTTGATGTGCAGTACCATACTATTTTTCTGCATCTCAAAATCTGGAATGGCTGCAAAACTGGCAAATTTTCAAAGCTGTCTTTTCTTTGGAGGTGGGGAGGGGGTATTTCTTTAATATTTTGGAAGAAAATATCACACACAGCACACGACTCAAAGCAACCCATTCAGTGTTGGTAATAGTTTCATTCTACCTTGCCCAGCTGCTTTGATGTGTCTGTTGGGTTCGTTCAGTTAAGACTGTTATATCCAAAAAAAAAAAAAAAAAAATTATGAACATTTACTGTTGCAAGATACTTACAAAACTGAATGACCAAGTGAGATATATGACTTAACTGCACTGCATTACTGTATTTGTATCTCATGGTATCTCTTATTGAAATAGTTTCTTATGCACGTACGAAAGACCTGCACATTTTTTTTATGTGCATGAGAAATGTTATTTTAATAAGAGATATAACAAGATATAATCACCATAAGTATAGGTAAGTCATATATCTCACTTTGTTGTTCACTATAGCTTGCACTACTTTCAGTTTAATAGTTTTTAGTGCTATATCATTTAAACTATTGCTAAGTGTTTGCAAAACTAACTGAAATTTTAAAAAAAAACTTCATAAATCATTAATACGGATAGATCCCATAAGTTTTATGTGGATCAGATAAGTTTGTCGTTTTTCTAAATTAACCGTGAAAATTGTCCGCACGTTTATGCAATTGCCGCAGCTGATAGTGCAACTGTCAAGGGACTAGCTGCATCTTGGAAAAGCACACAATACTAAAACAATGTAATAGTGTAAGGATCAATTCCACTTAGTAGTTCTAATTCTGACTATTATATAGCTCTAATTATTGTACTATTCTCTTTTACGTGCGATATTTCAAAGTAACTTGTACAGAAAACTAGCGGATAATGCTTACCTTGGCATTCCTTTCTAGCGACGGGGACATTTCACGCACGTGTTTTCCGGTCTTTGTTGAGGTTATTGTCCTAAAGTCCGTTGTATGCGATGACTGGCTTTACTTCTCACACTTTTCGCTGGGTATACTCATTGGATCTTTGCTTTAGGATTCCAAACATCAATTTTTACCGTTCTTTATACTCGAAATTTTCGCCCATACTCTGGGCATCTTCAGGAGCGTGGCGACTTTACCACCGATGTTCGTGGCTAACTTCGCGCTAATGGAGTCCGATACTCCTTGTTGCCATTCGTCGGAAAAACTTTCCTGGATATATTTCGTTAACAAGCCCGGCTGGCGCCATCTATGTTTAGTTAAGACCACTTTTTTTTTTTTTTTTTTTTTAATTTTTTTAATTTCTTCTCCTATCCTGGTTTTCTTGTCTTTTTTGCCTGTTTTTCTTTTGTTGTTGTTTTTCTTGTCTTATTAGTTCTTTCCACAGGCCCGATAATGTGCTAGGGTCGTTCTGGTTACATACCCTTGCTTTATTTTTGTAGATTAATATTGCTTCTTCCCTCCTCATTTGCCTTTCCGATTTTTTATTCTTTTTTAGCATTTTAATTTCATCGAACTTTGGGAATGTCCGGTTTTCCAAGCAGAATTGCACTAAAGCCGTTTTGGCTTCTTTTTTTGCCAGTTAGATATGTGTTGTTTAAGTCTTTTTTTTAATCTGTTTTTCGTACTTCCAATGTACGATATTGGGGGTATGTGTGCTATTGGAATTTCGTAGGTTCCTGATTCTTCTAGCATTTTTTCCTCTGTTTTTTTGTTCTCACTGAAATCAATGAAATAGTCGAAAGCCAACAAAAGGCGGCAGAAAGCTCAACTTCCAAGAAATTTAATACCCTTTTAGATGGAATCAAAATGAGGGGTGATGAAAGCACAGAATACCCAGTGTTTGTGAATCAATCATCGAAAGCGCTAACTTTTAGTGAAAAGGCAGTGCTACAACGTGGGAAAAAATACGCATTTCCACCTAAAACCCCAAGAACAGAAGAGTACATTCCTATCTTAGAAGATATTGTGCAGCGAGTGCATCCAGAACATGCTACCGATCTAAGGTTTAAGCTATTCAGAATCATGCTTAAAGAGTATAATGCTAAGCACAAAAAAAACTGTAAGATTAATAAATTAAAGTATGACAGAAAACAACTAGTAAATCTTTGCAAAGACCCCACGATCAAATTCTGCGAAGCGGACAAAACAGGGCAAATTGTTATTATGGACACTTTGGAATATAATGATAAAATGCGGACGGCCATCTCAGAGCTACAGTGCGATAGCATCAACAAAGATCCCACCGACAAACAACTTACCTTCCTGGCTAATATAAGGAACCACAGCAAGTTACCAACAGAAATAAAAAATGCAAACCCTCCAATGGGAGCAGGGATGCCAAAAATATTCTCGAAAATTAAAACTCATAAAGAAAACACACCTTTAAGACTGATTCTATCGAAAAAAATCTCACCACTCATCAACCTAGAAAAAAGATATACAACTATCTATCCCCAATATTCATGAGGAATCAATATACATTAAAGAATAGCTATGAGTTTATAGAAAAAATCAAATTAATTAATCAAGACCTAGAGCAAATAACTATGGCCTCCATGGATGTTAAGGCGTTATACCCAAACACTCCTGTTGAGCTAGCCATCGAATTGATTATGCAGCAACTAAGCATCAACAAAGAACTAAACTTGTCACAATTGAAAGAGCTAAAGAATACCTTATATTTCATCAAGGAAAACAACATCTTCCATTTTGAAGGAAATATATATAAACAAACACAAGGTGGCCCTATGGGATCCCCATTATCGGCATTATACGCAGAAGTGATTATGGCATACCTCGAAAAAGAAATTATTCAAAATTTACCTGAAAAACCAATACTTTATGCTCGATATGTAGACAACATTATTATAATGTCTAAACTTAACAAAGCCGAGCTACAAGATCTAGCACAGCAGTTTAGCAAAATATGTAACACCATAGAGCTAACTAACTATTGAGTTTGAAGAGGATAATTGCCTATCCTTCCTGGACATTCAACTAAAGAAAAACAAAAATAGTTTTGAATACTCTGTGTTCAGAAAAGCAACTTACATACCTGTACTGATACCATACTCGTCGCACCATCCAGTGATACATAAAAAAAACAGCATAGTAAACTTGATACGGCGAGCGTACACACACACATCCAACAACAGGCTAAAAAATCAAGAGCTAGAGTTTATCTCAAAAATATCACAAGAGTATGGGTACCCGAGCAAGCTAATTAATAAATGGATACATGAGAGTAAAAAGCATATGACTCAGAGGAAAGAAGGCCAAGAAGTGCACAACCAAAGGAAGATGAGAAATAAAAAATTGAAATACATTGGAGCTTTCCCATACCTGGAAGGAGTGAGTAAAGAAATCAATAGGCACTGTGCTAAATATGACTTACAACTAGGAAGCTCAGTGCACACCGTGAAAAGTATGACTGTCAACAAAAAAAACAGAGGAAAAAATGCTAGAAGAATCAGGAACCTACGAAATTCCAATAGCACACATACCCCCAATATCGTACATTGGAAGTACGAAAAACAGATTAAAAAAAAGACTTAAACAACACATATCTAACTGGCAAAAAAAGAAGCCAAAACGGCTTTAGTGCAATTCTGCTTGGAAAACTGGACATTCCCAAAGTTCGATGAAATTAAAATGCTAAAAAAGAATAAAAAATCGGAAAGGCAAATGAGGAGGGAAGAAGCAATATTAATCTACAAAAATAAAGCAAGGGTATGTAACCAGAACGACCCTAGCACATTATCGGGCCTGTGGAAAGAACTAATAAGACAAGAAAAACAACAACAAAAGAAAAACAGGCAAAAAAGACAAGAAAACCAGGATAGAAGAAGAAATTAAAAAAATTAAAAAAAAAAAAAAAAAAAAAAGTGGTCTTAACTAAACATAGATGGCGCCAGCCGGGCTTGTTAACGAAATATATCCAGGAAAGTTTTTCCGACGAATGGCAACAAGGAGTATCAGACTCCATTAGCGCGAAGTTAGCCACGAACATCGGTGGTAAAGTCGCCACACTCCTGAAGATGCCCAGAGTATGGGCGAAAATTTCGAGTATAAAGAACGGTAAAAATTGATGTTTGGAATCCTAAAGCAAAGATCCAATGAGTATACCCAGCCAAAAGTGTGAGAAGTAAAGCCAGTCATCGCATACAACGGACTTTAGGACAATAACCTCAACAAAGACCGGAAAACACGTGCGTGAAATGTCCCCGTCGCTAGAAAGGAATGCCAAGGTAAGCATTATCCGCTAGTTTTCTGTACAAGTGTAAGGATGGTTTTATTTGTTAATGATTTTTAAAGGTTCTGCATATTGATGTCAAGTGTGCAACAGATATGTTGTTGCCTGTAAAATATAAGTTTTTAGGGGAAAGGGAAGAATAAAATTGTATTTCCTTAATGTGGCTTTCTCTCTCTCTCTCTCTCTCTCTCTCTCTCTCTCTCTCTCTCTCTCTCTCTCATAATATGCATAAAACTAATGACTTCATTTGCTGGCAAATTGGGCCGAAAATTACTGTAATTTTGCAAAGTTAGGAAAATATCAACTAAAATACAACCTAATTAAAAATAGGTTCATATAAATTTGTTATTTCATAAAGTTTGTACTATTTTTCCTTCCTGGAAAGTATTTTCCCAACTGAAAATTGATGTTGATTTAGTTGAGCCAAGCATACTTACTGTGCCACATGGTTCACACAAATTAGACTGTGAAAACTGACAATGCACTGGTTCAGAGCTTTCCAGATAAGAGGTCCAGTACTGTATTTTTTATTGTTTCTTTAATCTTTTCTTAAATGTTCTTCTGATAAATGTTATAAGATGTGAATTAATGTACATTCTCCAATTCATTGTTTCATTACAGCCTTAATGTAAGCTTTTCAGCTGTATTAGCAGTCACTTATAGGACACACTTCTTCAGTGGATGTCGTGGTGATATTGTTCTTAGTTTTGTATCATGTTTGAGGTTCCTTAATTGCACTATCAAGCATTTCCACAGCACGAAGGTGCAGAAGCATTAGCTGGGGTGGGTTGGAACTTTGACTTTCCTCTCTATGCTCCCAAGAAAAATGTTGAGTGCTTTGTCCTCCCTAAAGCTTCCAGGAAAGAACAAAGGCTTACCTATTTCTCCTTCAAAGAAATGGGAAGGTGCACTAAAAATTGTTATATTCTCTTATTTGTTCTCCCATCCAAGATTTCTGTATTTTGACATTTATGTGAAAGTATTACACAATTTAGCAGAATAGTGCCATCTGTTACATTGTCTTTGAAGTATTTTGATGATTTTTAACAAATTTTATTGGATATAGTTATCCCACAGTCATTATAAATCCTTAAAAGTCCTTAAAAATGCTTAATTTTGCTTATAGGGTGCTTAAAAGTCCTTACTTTTTGACAAAAATTCCAAAAAATGCTTAAAAAGTACTTATTTTTCTTAACTGGCTGCACAAAATCTAAAAGTTATGATGTAGTTACCAGAACTTTTGCTTCTGGTTTTCTATGTTGATGGTGATGTCAGCTGAAAGGATGGGACAGTATGAGATAAGTAATTCGCTGAAAAAAAGTGATGGCCCATTCGCGTCTCTAAATAACATACCCAGCAGGTTCTACCTAACAAGCCCCATCACCTTCTCCTGGAACTGATAACTTGTTTTTGTATTTCTCCTTTCTGTATATGCAGATAACAATTATTCAGTTATACCACGAGAAATTAAGTGTAAAACTAAAATCTTCAACACATAATTTTGACTGTGGTTTTGTGATTGAAGCTGTTAGATCATTAAGTGCGAAATTCAAATCTTGAACTCATGAGTTTGACCACAGTTTTATGATTTACATACCCTTTATCACATATGTGATTATTCTGTCAGATAGGAAAATTGATTTGACCTGTGGAACTGTCTTTTAAATTGCATTTCAACTTTATTACATCTTCTAACTTAAATTAGGTGGGGAAATATTGCTAACTTCATCGGCAGGCTTCAATTTGTATAGTTAAGTCATGTGTAAAAGTATTTGCATATATTTCTAGGTTACATATGCCCTTAGTAAGGGTCTTAAACATAATCCTAACCTGGTTAGTTAGTGTTAATAAAAAATCAATTAGATAAGTTATTGGGACAAGCTACTGGGGGTTGGAGCTAAGTGGAAATTAAGTATACGGAAATACTTATCCCTGTAGAGAAAATTTGTATTATGTGTTTCATTAAAGGTCATAACATTTTATAATACTTGTGTGCATGTGTACTTAATTTACTGAAATCAAATTTGTTTAAAAATTAATTAATGTGAATTAAATTTTTGTGTAAATTAAATTTATCAGGGTAAAGTTAAATAAAGATTGCAGAAAACAAGCAGTAAGCAGTATGAAAAAAATACATTGCAAATAAATGTTCAGAAGCACAGGTAACAACAGTGATAAATATCTACATATAATTATAATTATATATGTATTTTATACGTGTAATTATAATTAAAAACAATTAGAAGGTGAGACAACATGAAGCCTTCCATATCTATTGCTAAAAGCTGGCTGATAATTTGAAAATATTGCAGTGTCTTGAAGCAATTGATAGATTCTTTAATGTACTGAACACTTTTACTTTTCTTTAATGAAATGGTTTTTTTTTTAATTTCTTTTTTGTTTGTTGGGTGTGTGTGTGTGTGTACATTCATACTAATATATGTTCAGAATGTATACTCAGTAAAACTTCCCATAACAGACACCCCCTCAAAATGTAGACCCTTCCCAATTAAAGCCTGTGTCAACAATCCCTGCAGAACAGCATACATTATTAATAGATATTCCTCCTCTGTTTTGCAGAGTCCCTCAAATATAGGTGCACACAGAGATTATAATGTCAGAAATACACATTTAGAACCTCCCGGTTACTGCCAGCTATATGCATGATTTCATCTACATGACTCAGCAGAATTTCGTAACAGGCAGTGGCTGCTGCTGTATTCTCGCCCAACTGACAAATCATAGTCTACCCTATGAGAGATGGGCTGTCCCAAGCATTTGGGTGCGACTCCTGCTAAAATCCGCCATTGTTGTTTTTGTTTGTTTGCCAATATCGGGATCTGAGGGTTAAAAGCAGTCACCACCCCTAATTTAGGGCCCTCTGTTTTGTGGAAGGCAGAGTGCCTGTGCTGCAACCCATGCAGGCTACCCATTGTTATTCAGGACTTAAAACCAGTGCCTCTGATCACTTGGCCACCTTGGGGAGCCTGTGTTTCCTATGTGCTTTCCATGCTGACATTTTTTTTTTTTTTTTTTTCTATTGCACATGAGTTTGCAATTGTGTACATGATTTTTTGTATGACCAGTAAACATACCTGCCAACTACTACAGAATGTCCATAGTTTCTATGGATTTAGTTGTTTGACTACGGAACTACGGAACTCTTTGTCGAAACTACAGATTCTACAAACTTTTTTTTTTTTTTTTGCTGTTACGAAATAATATGAAATATTGTCTGGGGATGGTTTTTCGTGTTTCAAAACTTTAAAAACTAGTAGTTAAACGGAGTAAAAATTTTTGCCGTAATCATAAATTTTTTCTCTCAATGTTACGTTTGTGTCCAGTATTATTGCTAAATGCCATTTTAAATTGGTGTAAAACTGAAGAGAATTTAGGGGGGGGCGTTTTCCATCTGGTGATGGTATTTCGTGTTTTAAAACTTCAGAAAGCGGTAGTTAGAGGGAGTAAAAAATTTTGCCGTAATCATTTTTTTCTACCAATGTTGCCTTTGTGTCCAGTTGTCTTATTAAATATCATTTTATCGCAAAAATGTTTGTACTTCATTTTGAAACTATAGGCAACAATTGTGAAAACGGAAGTTAGACGCAGCAATAATTTCCTCGTGATCTTCTTTCGCGAATTCGAGGAATTCCGCCTTTTTCATTATTAGTTTGGCCATTTGCAAGATCGATGTACAAGTGAACAGAAAGTTTTGGGGAGTTGGTGGAGACCGGTGGTGTTCGTCAGGGAGGCTAAATTCATTTTTACGAAACTTTCGAAAACGGAAGGTTGACTGAGTTCAGATTTTTTTCTGTAATTGTAATTTCTCCAGTATTATTGTTAAATAACATTTTCCTGCATACATATATGTATTTCAGCTTGAAAATAGGGGGTAATTTTCAAAACTGGAAGTCCGACAGAGCAAACATTTATCCCGTAATTGACCACACACACACACACACACACACACACACAATGTTTCTGCTCTCGTGCATTGTTTAATATCCCCCTTCCCATAAGTTTTTGTTTTCAAGCTTGATAAGGGAAGAGGAAATTTCCCAAAACGGAAGTAACAAAGTAGAAATACTTGTAAAAATTGATGCACAGTGTTCAGAAGTATTAATATTCTCAAAGTTACACCATTTATCTAAAATAGTTAAAGCTTTGATATCATGCACTCATTCATGGTCCTCAGGCTGAAAGTTCTTTCAGCATGATGGATGAAATTATTGTTATCGGATGGCTTAAAAAAAAAAAAAAAAAAAAAAAAAAAGGAAAGAAAGAAAAGCAAAAATGGAGAAATAGGGAGAGAAAGATATCAGCCGAAAGAAAAATTAAGTAATGTGTGCTGTGAAGCTACAGAGTCAACAAAAGACAAACTGACAGTAGTCCGCATTCTTGCTGTGTGTTTTGATTTTTCACCCAGTTAAAACATTCAGTTTGTTTTTCCTTCTTCGGTCTCATCTTGTTGTAAACTGCAATGTCAGAGACAGTATGATCGTACGGTAAGTGGAGGTTTGTGCGCTGCACCTTCACTTGCTTGTATTTCCCATCTGTGAAGTGTGAAATTCTGAACTCATCTGACTGATTTTTAGTGGTGGAAGTTTCGAAATTAAATCTCGCAATGTTACCTATCATGCTCTCACCAGGGGAATCAACTTTGTGTTTTGCACATGTTAAGTTTGTTTCATTAATGTCCATGTTTGTTCTAATATTTTGTTGTGGTATGTATTTCTATTTCACAAAGAGATGGTTGTTTCATAAAAGAGCATGTATGTATGCTACGCGATAATATCAGTTACTACTGACAAGGCTCTACCCAATGTTGGCAGATAGCCAGTAAATATAAGGTGTTGCCATGACAAGAAACATAAAAAGAGAGTTTTGTGTTACTTCTGTATACTGTAACTTAGAAATAACCCAAAACACCCTTTTAAGGACACCTTGCTTCTACAGACAAAAATAAGTGTCACAAAAGTTCCCTGAATGAAAGGTTTTACTGTATAAATTACTTTATCTTTTTATTTTATTTAGTTTATGTGCAGTGAATTTTTCTAAATAATAGTTAATGAAAAAAATGTGGAGTTCTTAAAATATTTCTCAGATTCAAAGAAAATTGCTTCCACTCCTTTTCTTTTGTTGAGTAAACTTTAGTAGCTGCAAAACAAACACAAAAATGTGTGTGTCTGTGTGTGTGTGTGTCTGCGTGTGTGTGTGTCTCTGTGCATGCACGTTTGTTTTATGCCACTCATCTTGCATGCCAGTCAGCCTTGCTGGTGTTAGCCTCCTTCAGTGCAAGTCGAAACAGGCAAATATGCGCATTTCTATTTTTTGCTCTTCATTTCTCTGCAATTCATTTATTCATGTTCCAGTAGCAGTCATTTTAGTGTATAGCTTCCATCATTCACTCACTGTAATCAGCAGTACTGCCTTGAGATCATAATTGATAGTGTCATGCATTTAAAAGAAAAATGTAGTGATTTTTAAGACTTAAATCTTGTGAGCTAAAGTTACAAAAGATAAAATCAAAACATATTGCCTCCACATTTTTTAGTTTCTTTTTACTAAACATCAGAATAAGCTGTTTTGCAGCACACACACACACACTTAGTATTAATTTTTTTGTTCACTAGTTCTGTAATACTATGTTTCACTATAAGTTTGATGTTCATCAAATATTTTTTACCATTTCAGTGTCACATTCCTTGTGGTTAGAAATGTGTGAATGCTATGCCAATCAGTTGATTCAGGATAAAGCATTCCAGAAAGCTGCTTTATACCTCTTATCATGTGGTAAAGTTTATGAAGCCATTGATGTCTTGAAGAGTAAAGCCCTGTTTAGGTAGGACTAGTGACTAGTGATTATTTGGTATTTTGTGTTTCAGTTATAATTGGCTTGTTAGATGTTGCATTATTTTTATTAGAGTAGTAGGTTTTCACAGGAATGATGGGTTCTCTAGATAGTCCCACATTGAAACAGTAATTGTTCCTACTCTGATGTATGGCAGTGAAACCTGGGTACTGCAGAAGAAACATAGGAGTCGTTTGGGTGCTGGAGAAATGCATTACTTACGTGGGGTTTGTGGCAAGACATGATCTGATTGTGTGAGGAATGAAGATGTATTGCAGTTGTGTGATGTGAAGCAAAATGTTGTTAGCAAGGTGGAGACCAATATGCTTCGGTGGTTTGGCCATGTTGAAAGAATGAGTGATGAAATGCTTACTAAGAAAATATTTTCAGCCCAAGTGGCAGGAAGGAAAGGCAGAGGAAGGCCAAGGAAGACATGGGTGGATCAGATTCAGGAGTGTCTGCATGAGGAAAAGATTGAGTATGAAGTATAAAAGATCTTGTGTACGGCGTGTAATGGATATCAGTGAAGCACGAGTTGTATGTCAAGATCGCTGTAAATGGAGAAGTTTGATACAACAACAATAAGTGAAAATATCTGGAAGTTT
The DNA here is from genome assembly GCA_039090855.1 of Macrothele yani. Taxonomy (NCBI): domain Eukaryota; kingdom Metazoa; phylum Arthropoda; class Arachnida; order Araneae; family Macrothelidae; genus Macrothele; species Macrothele yani. The sequence goes on along the minus strand of CM077028.1, from coordinate 25,962,240 downwards.
GTATTTCTTTTTGGAGCTAACCTCTGAATCTCAGAGAACAGCTTAGTGATATGTATGTATGTATGCCTTTATCAGTTATCCAGAATGTACCAGTAAAAATAAATAAATAGTCTTGGATAACAAACAGTACCCAGTTACTCTGACATCCTTGTGAAATGTGCAAAATCCTTTTTGTGTGTGTGCTTGTGTTTGTTTGTTTTTTAATATCATAACCAGGCATGAAAGACTTCCGCGAAAACACGGAAATCCGCTTTTTTTCTGTTCCGTTTTTGGTGTTACCGATATTATTCCAAAAATGCAATAAAATTTTTATGGGGGGGGTATGCCTCCCTCTTGTGGAAAGCAAAATCATAATGACTTCGAACGACGGGATGGCTACGGCTAGGAATAACGTCACCTCTTCTAGGGATGGAAATTCTGCACCAAAGTGTGCCAAAACAAAAGTCTTGCGTCATCCTGCTACAAAAGGCAGGTTTTGCGCCATTGTGCGCCAGAACCTCTGTTTCCCTGTCGTCATCGCCGGGACTTCGGTATAGTAAATTCTCCATGCTCACTCTTGCGCTTGACGCTGAGTAAGTCCATGCGGTGGTCCGCTATGGACGACGGAAAATGCCGAGCATGCAACGGAAATCGAAAATCTCAGTAAAATAATGGTATTAAACATCTGTGTAAAGTTTCTTTTCGTGTTTTCAAGATTTTAACACTTGCCAAATGTTTTCGGGAATGTTTCTTGGGTGTTGAGAATGTCACGTCGTTTTCCGTTTCCTCATATTAAATTTTTTCGACCAAGCTACCCCTCCCTTCTCTCTCTGCCTGATTATATTTTTATTTTTGATGATTTCTTGTCATATTCCTCGTTTTTAATATCTTCGGTAATAGTAAAAAGGAGCGACTTCATTTTTTTTTTTTTTTTGGTTTGTTGTTTAAGAAATTTTTCTAATGAAATGCATGTTACCCTATTTCTAATACATACTTCTTCAAAACTAATCAATAGAGAGCAATCTTTTTCGCCCTTTTCCCTTTTATTAAACAAAATTAAATTTGTAGATCAGTATGTAATCCGTCCGTGGCGGAATCCGCGCCATTTCCGTGCCCCGTAAAATTGTTTCACGGCAGAGTGAGCAACGCAGTATCGATTTTTCACTTTCATTTTCCATAAAATTCGTGTTTTTCCATTTCTTAGTTACTTCTTACTCATACATGATATCATTTAGTGGATTCGTGGAATTCCGCTTGCTTTTTCTTTCATCATTTGGGTCATACTCGAGATCAATGTAAAACTGAAAAGAAGTTGTTTTTTGGTGGGAAGGGAATGGTCTTTTCCATCTGGGGACGGTATTTCATCTTTCAAAACTTTCGAAAACGAAAGGTAAACGGTGTAAAGATCCCCCTCCCCCCATCCTAATTTATTTTTCTTGCAATGTTTCTTCTGCCCAGTATTGTTATTAAATTTCATTTTAATGCAAAAATATTTGAATTTTAGCTTAAAAAACGGAGGGAAAATGTCCGAAAACAGAAGTTGGACGGAGCGAAGATTTCGCCGGCAATCGTAATCCCCGCTCGCACGACGTTCCCTCTACCCTGTGTTGTTGTTGTTAAACGTCAGTAATTTTATACTTTGGATGCAGTGATGTGCTCCAGTTTAATATTTACATAAATAAATTTCAGTGAATCCCAAAACATGCACTTTTTAAGTTAAACAAATTCAGTGCCTTCTCAAAAATAATGAAAGCATTATTGAGTTGTTTTCCTGGCTCTCAAGTGGAAAATTCCTTTAGTATGATGGGGAATGTACTTGATAAAGAATCCATCAACATGAAAATTGAAACATTTTCATCTGTTCAAACCATGAAATATAAGCTACTGAATCAGGATAAGGAATTTTTTTTGAATTTTTAGCCTTGGAATTTTTTAAGAAAAACATTATTTGCATGACTCTGTAAATAGAGATTTATGCCAAAATATGAAATCATATTCAGAATATAAGAAAGAATTACAAGATAAGGAAGAAGAAATGAAGGGAGCTAAATATCTCTAATAACTTATGCAGCAAATTAAAATCAAATGAATTGGTTCAAGAGAAAGAAAACTGTAGCCGGCTAATTCATAAAAGGTTAGAACAAATTGTTAGACAGAAACAACTTAAGAAAATGAAATTTCATTAGTTGTGAATGACTTTTATTAGTTATCTACAAAATGCCTAACGTTTTCGCAAGCATTTATCATATTTCTTCATTAATAATTTTGTGTCAAATCAAGAATGAGCATTTATTCTTCATCAAACTTTTATTACTTATCAACAAACACGTCTGAAGTTTTTCAAACCTTCAAGATTTCATTTCCATACAACGTTGTTATCTTATAAAAACATTAGATTAATTTCCTCATTTGATTAAAGACATCGTTCTTGTACTAAGGTGAGTGATTTTCTATTCATATGACCTCATCAGCAATTTTCCCCATTACATTATATTGTACTATATATTTAATTTTCTTGAAACAAAATACATACATTAAATCTATTTAGTTGGCAGGCATGTGATCAATACCTAAATGTCATGGTTGTATACATTAGAGAGTGAAATGGAAGATTCAACACTTTGTTACCACCCCCACACCTCGGCGTGCGTGGAAGTTCAGCTTTTTCTATCACTGCTCACTTTCATGCCTGCATAACATGGACTATATGTATATATATATATATATATATATATAAGATCTCATTGAATTGAAAAGTGGACATCTCTTCTACTATCGTGGGACAGATACTGGCAGAACTAGTGGTGTTGGATTTATAATAAACAAGAAACTGAAGGATAAAGTTGTAGAAGTTGAAAGTTCCTCTGACAGAGCTGCACGACTCGTTATCCAACTCTCGAGAAGATACCAGGCTCAGATTATTCAAACTTATGCACCCACCACAAGTCATGCTGAAGAAGAAATTGAAGAATTTTATGAGGAAATTCGTGATCTAAATAATAAAGGTAAGCAGCACTTGAAGATAATTATGGGAGATTTCAATGCAAAAATAGGGCAACGGCAACAGAATGAAACTTTAGTAGGTAAATTCGGTCACTGCAACAGAAACCAGCGTGGAAATACTCTCGTAGAGTTTGCAGAGGCAGAAGGGTTTTTCATCTTGAACTCCTTTTTCAAGAAAAAGCCACACAGGAAATGGACATGGAGACATCCAAATGGGACGACAAGTGAAATTGATTTTATTATGTGTAACAAAAAATTCGTCATAGAAGACTTCAGTGTGCTAAACAAGTTCAACACAGGCAGTGACCATAGATTGGTGAGATGTAAGATGCACCTCAACACTAAACTCGAACGTAGCAAGCTCATAAGACAAACAAAATGTATTGACATAACCAACCTTAAAAAACACCATAATACCTTCAAATTGGAACTGAAGAACAGATTCTCTGCTTTAGAAGGCCTAACATCAGAAGAAGTGGATATTTCTGAAGTTAACAGAAAAGTAACCAAAGCTCTTATGGAAACGGCAACAAAATTAGCTGGGTCTAAGAACAAATTGCATGTGAACAAATTATCAGGAAAAACCAAAATGTTGATGCAAAAAGGGAGAGTGATGAGGACAACTAAAGAAGATGTGACTTCCAAAGTGGAATATATAGAGCTATGCAAGACAGTACGAAAAAGTATCACTGAAGACGTAAGGAAATTCAACTGTGAACTAGTAAGGAAAGCAATTGAAAACAACCAAAGCCTAAAGATAGCAAAGGGACATCTCAGTAAGGGGAAAAAACAGATTATGGCACTGAGAAAAGAAGATGGTTCTGTAACAAGAAATAGAGGCGAAATTATGACAAGAGTGAAAGATTTCTATTCCAAATTATATGAAAGGGATGATACATGTACTCCAGACATCATGAAAGGTACCAGTACCAGAGTTCTTCCAGTCCTTCCAGCAAAAGTTGCACATGCAATCAAGAACATGAAGCGGGGAAAAGCTCCAGGAGAAAATGGAATTACTGTAGACATCATACAAGAAGCAAGTGGAGAAATCGAAACAGTACTCGCCCAAATTTTCACTCGATGCCTTAATGAAGGGAAAATTCCTGAGGATTGGAACAACGCTACAATGATCTTGCTACATAAAAAAGGTGACATTGAGGATCTCAGGAACTACAGACCTATCAGCCTCCTATCAGTGGTTTATAAAATCTTCACTAAAGTTCTGTCACACCGCTTGAAGGTGACACTGGACATGGCTCAACCGAGAGAACAAGCTGGATTCAGGAGTGGCTACAGCACAATAGATCATATCCACGTACTGAGAGAACTAATTGAAAGAGCGAGGGAATATGAACTTCCATTGTGCATGGCTTTTATCGATTATGAAAAAGCCTTTGATTCGGTGAAACCATCAGCAGTTGCAATGGCTCTGAAATCATGCGGTATTGAAGATGCATACATTAATATTATTAATAACATCTATGAAAATGCAAGTGCAAAGATTCGGCTGTTTGAAAATACAACACACATAAAAATTGGAAAAGGAGTGAGACAAGGTGACACCATATCTCCGAAGCTCATTAATGCCACATTGGAAAATGTCTTTCAATCACTGAACTGGGAAAACAAAGGGATAAAGATTAATGGAGATTATCTAACCCACCTTCGTTTTGCTGATGACGTAGTCATTTTTGCAACTACCCCATCAGAGCTGCAGAGTATGATCCAGGAACTTGCTGACAAGAGTAAAGAAGTGGGATTAAAAATGAACTTTCAGAAGACAAAAGTGATGTTCAATGCTTTTACAAGAAATAAGGATTTATCGATTGATGCAGAAAAGCTGAAGATAACAGACACGTACGTTTATCTTGGACAGCAGATATCAAGTGAGGGTCACATTGGTGAAGAAATTAATCGGCGTACAAAACTTGCCTGGAGAGCTTTTGGAAGAAACAGCATAATTTTCAAGAGCAATATGCCATTATGTCTTAAAAGAAAAGTGTTTGATCAATGCATCCTTCCAGTGCTTACGTATGGTGCAGAGACGTGGACCTTAACTAAAAGAGACATACAAAGGCTGCAGACAACTCAAAGAAGCATGGAAAGGTGCATGCTTGGTGTAACCAGAAGAGATAAGAAGAGGAACTCGTGGATCCGAAAAATGACAAGAGTGGAAGACATCATGATCAGAGTTAAATCCCTGAAATGACAATGGGCTGGACATACTGCCAGAAGAACAGACCATCGATGCACAGCCGAAATTTTAGATTGGATTCCAAGGGACAGGAAAAGACCCAGAAGAAGACCACATGGAAGATGGGTGGATGAAATTCGAAAGTATGCGGGAGTGACATGGAGGAGACTGGCACAAGACAGACCGTTGTGGAGGAAACTTGGGGAGACCTTCGTCCAGCAGTGGATTGATAATGGTTGGCAATGATGATGATGATGATGATGATATATATATATAGAAAATAAGATAACAAGAAAGTGACTTTCCTCCTTGTTCATCTTTCAGCAAAATGATATGCTCCACAAGTTTTCAGCAAGGCTGCTGAATTGTTTTTACAAATATTCAAGCACAGTTTCAGCAAGAGTTAAAGCAATCCTGTGAACAGTCCTTTACTGTGGTATAAGACTGTCTTTTTGGTTTAGACATTCGGTGGCGATATTAGTTGAGTTTACAGTTTCTTCATTTAATATTACATGACAAGAGAAGTTCTTATTTGCATTTCATTGCTCGTGCATAGCTTTCTATCAATATAGTGTAAATTATTTAATACTTCAACCAATCGTTTCATTACGAATGCCACCTAAACAAAGAAATTTCTCATGTGTCCTGTGCAGGTTAAGGGTTTCACTGTGATTTCTTATAAAGTGGAGACATTAGCCAATTTCTTAAATAGCATCCAGTACTGACACACACATGCACACTCACGGGGCTGAAACTGGTGCGTAATAAAGTTAAAGTGTGAGTTAAAAACATTTGGTACATGCAAATTTGTTATAAACCAACAGGTCAAAGTAAGGGCTATTTTTTGGCATATTAGATTAAATGCCAGGTTATAACTAATCAATTGTAAATTGTTTATCAATTAATAGAAGGTAAATAGCACCTGTTAATTAAAAACTATAGATTTAAATTTGCAATAAGCAAAATTTTCAATTAATGTAAAAATTAAAGTAACTGCCAAAAATTCGAAATTTCACCTGCTACATTTGTTTTGCAGACCTGCCAACTGTTACGATTTTATCATATTTAGTACGATAAATTGTGCTGCAGTACGATAATATGATTTTGCTGCCGAAAGTACGATTTTGTTTTAAAGTCGTTTTCCCCCTTTTCAGACAGAAGTAGGAAAAAATTTACGTGCACTCTGTCCCCCCCCCCCCCTCGAAAGGTTTTTTTTTTCTCAGAGAGGTTTCCAATTTCTTTTAACAAATTCCCCTGCCTCTAATTTCCCAACGGAAATAATGTAAAACAAGTCAAGTGCAATCTGCAACCAATGGACGAATCTCGACTCGTTTCGTATAACATTCGAGGCCAATTCGTATTTGTGACTCTTCATCATACTTTGAAGCTGCTGATTGGTCAGCGTTGGAAAGTGGACAAGTGTCTGTTTATTCGAAGCAACCTCCCTGCCCTTACACCTGCAACCATCAAGAATTTATATAGCTACACCTTGCACCATCAAGAATGTATGTTGCTGAAATAGGCTTCAAAACTAATCAGCACGCGTCATGTTACGATTTTTGTATTTGAGTGTTGCGTTTTTTGGTTCTGAGAAGTTGGCAGGTCTGGTTTTGCTGTTTACATGTTACATCAGAAATATGAGCCGATTGGTGCTTGTTATGATAGCACCTGTTAAATTTTCCTGTAACGAAGTAGTTGAGATATTTCTAGGTGCAAAATTAACTCTTAAGATAAATGGACGATGTAATCACTCTTTCCACGTTATTTTTTAAACAACGCATAGCGACTGAAAAATTGTATTCCGGCACTGCTGGGATCGAACCCCAGAACTCTCGACTATACTCGGGGCAAACTTAACCTGTCATTGGAAGGAAGGCTACAGAGTGTATACTTCCACTGCATAAAATAGTTCCGGTCTAAAAGCTCGTACTCCAGCTTCAACTGGCACTTAGAAATGACACAGATGTTCAATACGTTGTGTGTGTGTGCATTTAAAAAATTCAGATCTCAGTTTCAGCGGCATTTCTAAAAAATACAGATATTCGTGCTTTGGTGACGTCACTGATGGTTCTCTGTCACAGCATTCTTGTTTGGGTCAGAGTTAAGCTGTCAACCCAGGGGATATTTATTGCTGTGGGGGGGGTGGGGGGTCATTAGTGGAAGGATGAGGGCGAAAAAGTGTTTCCGAGGGCATTTCGCGTTTCTCCTTCTTGATTGTTGTTTTAAAACACTCTTCTGTCTTTTCGGTTTTTTCGAATGGCATCTGCCGGTCACTCGAGTGTATTTCAGTCGCACAAACGTGGGAAATCACTACGAAGCTCTGCTAAGGTGATCGTTATGAATGTTTTCACTAAATTGATGGAAAAACATTCGCCGAATAAATCAAATGAATTAACAGTTCTTACGGCAGAACTCACTGGCGTTTCAAGTCGCACCATTGCGAGAATGAAGGTTGAATTTAGTACTGAAGTACCTCAGATCCATTGGCAATTTATTTCTTCAAATTAAAATACAATTCTCGCTTGGCTTACATAGAACGTTTTCTCGAAATTAGTTTGGAGTTCCCAATTCAGTTCTCAATATAGGCCAAGAAACGGCCATCTTTTCCTTTTGAACTTTTGTGCGCAGTTGCCTTAAACGCGCATGAACCGGCATGAAAATTCAGACAAATGAAAGAGTTCCTTCCCCAGCCACACATAATTCGGAAACTTGGAAAACTGCCACAGATTCAAAGTGTTCCTCGGAGGAACAGCAATTTGTGCCCGGCCCATCAATGAAAAACATGTGGCAATTTTCCAATGTGTGGCAATTTTCCAAGTTGCTGAAAGATGTGTGGCAGTTTACAGTGAACCCTAAAATATCATTTACCACAGAGACGGGCTCTTGTCCAGTACTTATGGCAACACGGGGTAGTTAAAAATGCATACACATTTAACGGATGTCTGTTATAAAAAAAAAATCTAATCAAGGCAAAATTTTTGAAAGAACGAAATTTTACGCATAACTGATGACATGGTAAAATTACTTTTAATTAAATCCCGCAGTTGGTAATCTTCAAGCAATAAGTATAAATATATGAAATATATAAAAAAAAATGGAAAAATATGTGAAAACAAAATTAGTCCACTTAAGACTGCTTCCCGTGTTTAGCAAAGATAATTTCATTTTAAAAGTAAGAAAGAAAGAAACGTTACACGTTCTGTAACATCTCCAAAAAAAAAAAAAAAAAAAAAGAAACTGCTTGTCTACCGGTCTGCAAAGCGCGCGGCGGTGGGGAGGGGGTTAAAATAGAGGGGTTTGGTAAGGGATCACGGTGACAGACAGCCAGCCAGCCCTGAGGGCTTGTGGGAGAAGTTTTCCGAGTGAAGGTTAATTACACACCATTAGTGCGGAGTAATACTGGGAGTGAAAAGGTCACCGTAGCTTTGGCCCCATTGCCAGGATAGCTTTGCCCCGAGTATAGTTATCGAGAGTTCTGGGGTTCGATCCCAGCAGTGCCGGAATACAATTTTTCAGTCGCTATGCGTTGTTTAAAAAATAACGTGGAAAGAGTGATTACATCGTCCATTTACATTATCTCCACGTATTTGATATATATTAAACTCTTAAGATTTTCTAAACTTTCAATAGTAAGTCTCACATTGTTTTCTTTTCTGTAGTGATTTCTTTTTCATCGCTTGATTGATTATTATTATTTCCCTGAATGATCTATGTTTAGCAGTTCTACCATGAGCTCCTCACGAATGTTCACATAAACTTGAAGCATCAGAGAAGTTGATTCCTTTTTTTTTCCTCACATGACTCCAAGTTTCATCATGTTTGTTGCCTCTGTCTTTGATCTCATTTGCAGATACATCATTCATTTGAAAAGCTTTCCCAAAATTGATTTGTTTCCAGCAGTTTTAAATTGTTTCTTTTGAAGCAGCTTTCCAAGCACAGCTTTGCATATCACATGGTGCTTTAATGTCAAAAACTATTGCTTCATCTCTTTCTAAATTAATTGGAGTTTTTTGAAGTGCACTTTTTTGTAAAGAACTTTCATATTTTCCATTATTCCCTGATCGATCGAGTACAACTTGCTTTCAGGTTTCTGGAAAAAACAGTGAATAGTTGTCAATTTTAAAACCATGTTAGTTGTGTGGGCTGTAAAAGTTTCTTTTCTGTGGCAGTATTAATAATAATAATAATAATAATAATAATAATAATAATAAATCTCCAGTTTCATCAGCGTATACACATCATGAGGTTCAAACTGCAGAATGAGGCTCTTGCACTGGATTTTAAGAATTTTTTCAGTGGTTTCATCTGATGCTAAACCTCTCTATCTATGTCTGTCTGTCTGTCACTCACTCACTCACTCACTTAAATACAATGATATGGTGATCTTTAAAATGCTGCAATCATCCATTGCTTGGTTGAAAAACCTCTTTTTCAAAAAAGCATGGCAAAAACCAAGGCCTTTTTCTTCAGTAAAGTTCCAATTACTGGAATTCTGTTGTTGTTTTTGTTTTGTTTTCTTGTGACTCTGTCAAACTACTTGAAAAAGTGTAATTTTCATATTGTGTGAATTTCCTCTCTAAACATTTTCTTTTAGTACTCAAGTAATCATCACTGAATTGTCATTTGAAATCATCCTTGCGCCGCCCCGGTGGCGCAGTGGTCTAAGGCGCTGGCCTCTGATCATTCGTCCGTAAGGGGTCCGGGTTCGAATCCCGGTCAGGCATGGATGTTGTGTTTGTCTTACGGCACTGGCTCTCTCCCTTCCCTAGAACCAGTGACCCTAAATTAGGGACGGGCGACTGCTTATAGCCCATTGAGTTGCTCACGGTGGTCGTTAAACCTCCAATCAAAAAAAAAAAAAAAAAAAGAAATCATCCTTGCTTTTTTTAAACTGTAAATTTGGTAGAATACTAAACTTTTTCATAATTTCAAATGATTTTAGCTCCTTTTTTTTTTTTTTTTGAGTAAACCTTTTTGCATTGATTTTTGTAAGCACATTGCACAGACTACTAAGCAACTCAACATTTGAAGTCCAATGAAATTTGCCAAATGTGACCAACATCATTCTTTGTTACCTAGGTAAGTCTACTTGAACAGCACTGATTGAAAAAAATGATTGAAGAATGATTGATGAATGTGTGATATTCACAAAGAGATAAAGAATTCCAGTTGAAAATCCCATTGCTAGCATGATATCCTTAACCTAGTGTCCAATCCCATACCAACATATTTCGGTGGCCCCCAGTAGAGATCGAAAGGTGCAAGGGGGTAAAAGACAGCATTTCGCCAAGAAATCTGTGTGTGGCATAGGAGGATAGTGGGAGCTAGTAAAAAAAAAAAAAACAAGTAGAACATTTGTGTCTTCATTCAAACTAATCTGCCTTTAAGGGAAATTGTGAGGTGTTTCCAGTAGGACATAATTCTTAATTTTATGTGAAAGAGAAAGGAGTGAAAACTAGAAGAATGCCTTTATAAACTTCAAATGGGCTGTTGCTTTATTTTCCGGGGACTTCATGCATCACCTATCGAACATATTTCTTTGAGGTCTTGCTCAAATATATAGTACAATTTTCTATGAATGATCTGCTGGAGTCCAACTGTCAGTCAACTGCAAATTCAGGGAAATATTGAAGACAATTACTGTTCTGCTGCCAAACTACAGTAAGTGGTAATACCTTTTATTTTGACTCGGCTATTGTTAATTATACCAAGGTATAGAGGTTACAGCAGATGTGTGGCTACATAATCTAACAATACACGCATGTAACAGAAGAATTAGGAATGGAATATCCAAACATGGCTATTTCACTACATTTATTTCAATACTGTACCACGTAAAGATAGTGTACATGAATATTGTGAAGCTGAAATAAATGGCACTTAATAATTGTTAAATAGAAGATTGCTGCTTTTTTCTTTTTTTCCATTTTGTTGATAACCAGGCTGAACTTTTTGCGGTTCCTCCAAAAATTATTGTTCATAATATACTATTAAAATAACTGGGGAGAATATTGCAAAGTTCAGAGGATCAATAAAAGTTTCAGTTTATGCAGAACCTCATATTGTGCGAGCTTGTTATGTATGGGTCACACTATATTTCTAGAACGATAATCACTGTCTCTTACTTGCCAACTTTTACAGATTTCTGCTTAATTTTATTGATTTACAGATAGGTCTTTTTTTACAGCTTTTTTTTAATATTTCAATTGAGCAATCGAAATATTTCAATCCCCTGCAACCACCCACTTAGATTATCTACCAGACCTTATGAGCGCTATGTTACGCGATGACGTCGTCTTTGACTCGCCAGCTTCATGCGGAGCCATCAAGTATAACGATGGCTCCGCTTCGTGAGGTCATGTGGTAGCTCTCTCTCACGGTAGTGCTCAAGTGATGTGCCGACCAGAGTTCTCCAAAATGCGTAATTACGCATCTAGTATGCAGTGAAGAGTGTGTTTGTGCATCAAAAACGAAAGTGACGAAGCTGAAAACTGAAAAAATTGATGCATGGTGTTCAAAAGTATTTATATTTTCTGAGTTACACTTTTCATCTTTTATCTAAAATAGTGAAAGCTGTCATGCATTCATGATGGATAAAATTGTCATCCAAGGGCATTAAAAAAATGACAATAAAGAAATGCGAAGAAACAAAGATATCAGCAAATTAAAATTTTAGTTTGGTATTGAAACACCACAAGTTTGTGAGGCTAACATTGAACAAATTTAAGATTTTACTTTTTTACTTTATGGTTTTTTAAATTATTATTTTAAACAGATAATACTAGTTTAATTATTGTGGCATGTGCAGAAATTTTGACTGCATATTTATTAATATAATTATGTTTTATTTCTTGGTAAATGGCGTTCACACAAAAGTTTTGCTGATGCACATTTTCCGAAGTTGGCAAGTATGCTGTCTTGCTTTATGAACTTAAGTTGTAGTTTCGTATGCTCTTGTATTTTGTAATTTTTGCCTTTGCTCCTTAGGCTGCATTAGTGCTGTCACCTTCAGACGTAAGTGCTTATTATATTTCTGTCTTATGACTTCAGACTGCTGATATTTGGATAACGAGTCATTTTTCACTGTTGCATTTAGGAGCAGATGGAGATAGGGTTCTTGCACACCCCCTGGAATCTTAGAAAAGTCCTGCAGTTTGATTTCCCTTTTATTTCCAGGCCTGAAAAGTCCTTGATTTCTCATATATTTGTGAAAACTCCTGGAATAGTCCTGGAATTTTTTCTGGCAATGAAAAAAAAAAAAAAAAAAATCTCTTGAAATGTCTGAATTGATTGCGTCATGTTTTCTAGCTGCCAGCGTCTTCTGCTCACATTGACATCATTTTGTTCCATAGAGTGTGGAGACATGATGTCATCTTTTTTGTTTCATGTGATGCTGTAGTGTAAGGTGTTTGAGTGCAATATTTCCAGCCACCTTGCAGACGTGCCAACTCACTGAATTTAGGTGGGGGGACTCCAGATTTTCAGCCCTTCCTCCTGCCCTCAGGATGAATGCCAAACAAATTCTTCTGATTTTCACTGAAAATTAGCTGTTAAGATGGTCGAAATTCCATTAACTACCATGATTTCGAACCGCTTGTGAAATCTTTTTCTTTCTGAATCGACGCAAGGCGGCATTACAGTCATCAGTTTTGCACTTTTGTTTCTGCTATCTGCAAAAAAAAAAAATAATAATAATAATAATAAAGCCACCCTGGTGGCATAGTGGTCTAAGCACTGGCTTGTCTGAGATGGATTAGAAAAAAATTTGCTTTAAAAATATTTCTCCCAGTCCGATTGTCATACAATGCCTTCAGCAAAGACCTCACCCGCTCTGACATGAGAATGCCAGGGGGAGGGGTCAGTAATTGATTGACAGATCTTCTCCTTGCAGTTCAGTCTTTCAACTCCTCACCTCAACAGAGCCACTCACATTGTAACTGATGATAAACAATTGAATTGCGGTGAATTCACTGAACAAAAGGGAGTAGTTACAGTTGGCCTCACCTTGTTACCAATAGGCAATGCTAGTACAATGCTTTTCACCATCTTTGCCTTTGCACACAACCTAAAGAAGAAATGAAAAACAGTTGGCTGCTATTTTATTCGTATAAAACAATAACGTGCAGGCTATTTTACGTTTTCATTATCTTGCGGAATCGGCATACCTGAAAACAAATTTTAGTAGGGAGAGGGGGTGTGAGTTTCAAGTTGTTTTTTTTTTCTCCAGAACTTTTAGTGGACCAGTAATACTACTTCTGGGAAATTGTCCCTACGTCTGGGAATGTTGATAAAAAAATAGCACTCATGTGATTTTATGAGCTGTAAAAATGTCCCAATTTTCAGATTTTGAAGGTTGGCGTGTCTGACCCTTGGTGTGTGGCATAGCAGTTGAGTGCAGTTGGAGTCACTACAGTGTGTGGAAACCATACCGTGAGTCCAAGATGGTTGTTCTTTCTAGCACACGCCTTCCTCACTGATGAAGATTGATAGCTGGCTCCCTGACGCCAATGTGCATGGGAATAAATGACTATGGAATAGGGAATTTTCAGTACCATAGCAAAATTGTTTTGTGTTTTTCTCATTGTGCTGGGTTTGAGATTGCTTCATATAAGTTTTATACAGAGCAATTTTTATATGGGAAAATTTTACCACTATTGGAGATATAATGCACACTGAAGTACAGTCTTGAACAGTGGAACCCCTGAGACTGTAAGAATTTAAATGTATAATAAATTTCACCCCAATTTACAAAATATAAAGCAAAGCATTATGATTCTAGAAAAAAGTTTAAGCTTTTGGAAATTTTTGAACTCCTGAAAATGTCCTGGAACCGATTTTCTGTGAATATGTATGAGTCCTGTGTAGAGACTCCAAATGCTGAATGTAGTGCTAAAACAAATTCTCTTTGATGTCTAGCACTTCACTAGAAATTCCCTTGAATGAAATATGCCTCTTTCGAAAACTCTCTAACCAATCTTTTGAAGCATGAAGCTGTTTTCCTAGTTACTTTTGCTGCATCTCTTGCTCGTGTTTGCAGCATAGTGCGTGAAATTCGTAAACTTCTCGATCTTGCACTAACAACCACTTCAATCAACTATTCCGGGCTCTTCATTTCAGGCTTTCTGCATTTTTCTCTTCATTGAAACAATTTCTCTCGTGGTGTGGAAAGTTAATGTGTGACAAAAACTTGATAGCTGCAGCCTAATGGTATGCTGACATTTCAGTTATTTTTTGTTGAAAAACTTTGAGATTCTTGTATATTTCGTGTTCTGGTTTATGCCACTGCTCTGTTATCATATTTTCCCCCTAAATTGTCATAAATTTGTATTTTTCTGGCATTGAAATTCTCTGCCGAATGCTTGATACTCGCGCTTCCTTTTTTTTTTTTTTTTGTGTTGTTATTCCAAACCAAGAATGTTATTCTTTGGCACCATGGTAAGAGGCAAGCTAATTAACACAACTCACAGCGAGTAAAGGTTGTGAACAAGTCATCTAATTGAATAAATGTTAAGACAAGTCAAAGCATCTCATTGAAGTCCGTATGAAGCAGCCAACTGTGAAGACTTTGCATCCTGCAAAGAGAGCAACATTGGCCACATGAACTAACTCTGAGTTTCTGCTCATGCTTAAAAAGAAGCCACACAGTGGATGTGCTGCAGTTTGTGTAAAAGCAATACCCCCCCCTCCACCACCACCCTCTCCAGTGTAAACTTCTGTAGCAGAATCACCCGCAACTCTACCCCTTCATAACATATTGTACAAAACACACTCACACGAGCAGTAACAACTGTAGCTCAACCGGTTATGGCATATATGTGGTGTCTGAGTTGCCTTCAACTCATATGAATGTCAGTGCGAGCGGGTTGGTCTGCAAGCATTGTGGGCGAGTTGAATGCGGCACCTCAGACAAACTGCCATTATTTTCCGAACAACTTGATACTATACACATAAATGGAAATTAACATAATATGTAATCAAAAACAGTATTTTCAGTCCATACTTGATCAGGAAATTGCCTCTGTCAGTGCTGTGGCCAACTCTGGTTTTGTACTTAAAATTACTAAAAGTTACTTTTATCGAAATGGTTTTCTGTGGGTGCATGAGTCAGACAAGGTTGTGTAATGTCACCCTGACTGTTTGATATATTTATGGATGCATTCATGCATGATTCCAAAATGAATAATACTGGTTTATATCTTGGTAATATCAGTGTGTGCAGATTGCTGTGTGCTGATGACACTGTCCTGTTGGCAGAGAGCAAAAGTGAGTTGCAGAGTATGTTATCCTGGATGCATGGAGTTTGTATGAATTTCAAACTGAGTATAAATAAGAGGGGAAAAAGTTACTGTTTTTGAGTGAGGAACTGTTAGTACTGAGTGCAAGATAAGTCTTAATGGCACCTCTAGAGATTGACCAGGTAAATGAGTTTTTATATTTAGGATGTATGTTTGACAGATAGAACAAATTAGATGGTGAAATTATTAGGCGAGTGAAATCTTCATTGAAAGTCATAGGTGTATTAGGAGGATTTCACACGAATGTTGGGTTCTCAAGAAAGTCCTGAATGGCGCTAGATGGAAGTGTAATTGTTCCTACTCTGATATACAGTAGCGAAACCTGGGTATTGCAGAAAAGACATAGGAGCCACTTGTGTACTGATGAGATGCGTTACTTGTAGGGCATTTGTAGCAAGATACGCTCTGATCATGTGAGAAGTAAAGATGAGTTTCAGATGTGTAATGTGAGGCAAAATGTTGTTAGTAAGGTCGAAACTAATATTCTTAGGTGGTTTGGCCATGTTGAAAGAATGAGTGATGAGATGCTTACTAAGAGAAATTTTTCAGCCCAAGTGGCAGGAAAGAGAGGTAGAGGAAGGCCAAGGAAATCATGGGAGGACCACATTCAGTAGTGTCTGCTTGAAAAAAAGATTGTGAGTGTGAAGTACAAAAGGTCTTGTGTGTGACGTGTGATGGATGTCAATGAAGCTCTAGCCGTGTGCAGAGATAATTGTAAATGGAGACATTTGATACACCAACAGTAAGTAAATTCTAGTTTAATCAGTTAAATATTTACTTGGCGGAAGGTCTTTCTTTGAGGAACTAACCTTTGAATCTCAGAGAACAGCTTTAATGATATGATTTGTATGTATGTACTTTATTTGTTTTTCACTCTGAAAACCAAAATAAAAATACGACGCAATTATTTGTTTGTTTGTTTGGGGGTTTAACAACCACCATATGCAACTCAGTCAGCTTTAAAGCAGTTGTACATTTCTCTTTAGGGTCACTGGTTTGAAGGTAGGGATGAGAGACAGTGCTGTAAGACAAACACATTATCCATACTTCACTTGGAATTCGAATTCGGGCCCATCTCAAGACGAATGATTAGAAACCAACACTGTGTTCCACTCTGCAACTGCCACTGGTGTGGCTAACATAATTTTATAAACATTAAAGTCAATAAGTGTACTAAGAAAAAGAATTTGACATTTTATACAAAACTGCATTTTTTTTTTTTAATTTATTTAGAGAGAACCCATACTGTGGCATGTGTGTAAAATTACAGGTATCATGTGTGACCTCAATTTGTATCTTGTTAAAGTTTAACAATTGTATAAACTCGTGGCCACCCAAAATGCAACACCCAGAAGGACACGAAATAGCAAAGCCAGATTTACTGGAAACATAACAACAGATACAATGATGAAACGATTGAGCTTAAAGGCCCGTGCTACTTGCGGAACATGCAGACATCAATAGTTCCTGTGGCCCCCATGGCTGGCAATAATGGCCGCTACACACCGCGACATCGAACAAAAGAGGCTTTGGATGTGGGCTTGGGGTATGTCTGTCCAAGCTGCTTCCACACGTTGCCACAGTTCATCAGTCGTAGCTGCGAGTGGTGGTTGCCGATCAGCTACCAGATGTGTTCGATGGGTGACGTATCAGGAGAACAGGCCGGCCATGGCACTAGTGACACCTGGTGGGCCGTGAAGAATTGTTGCAAGATGCGTGCCACGTGAGGGCGCGCATTGTCCTGTCGAAACGTGGCCGCTAACAGGTCCTGCAGGTAAGGGAGGACTACAAACTCCAAAACGTTGAAGATGTAGTGGTAGCTGTTGAGTGTACCGGCGATGAGTACCAGAGGGGTGCGGGTGTCATATTCAATTGCGCCCCAAACCATAACACCGGGCGACGGACCGGTATGGCGATGCATAATGCAGGCGTCATACAGTCTCTCGCTGCGGTGCAGCCACACACGGATCCGACCATCGTGGTGTTGCAGGCAGAAGCGGGATTCGTCAGAGAAGACAATGTCGTGCCATTCCGTAGTGCAGGTGCGGCATTCAACAGCCCACTGCCACCGCACTCACCAGTGGTGTAACGTCAATGGTAATCGGAGCAATGGCCGCCGTGCAACAAGTCCCCGCTCCTGCAGACAACGGTGAACGGTACGTGCTGACACAGGTTGTTGCGCAACACACCCTAATTCCTGCGCTAACGTTCGTGATGTGGCGGTGCGAGCCATCGATGCCCGCTGCACAACATGCCGGTCCTGTCGTTCGGTGGTGTGCCGCGGCTGCGCCAATTGCTCACGTCGGTCCATCCATCCCTCGTACACCCACTGAATCCATACTCGCCTCACTGTGGCTGGATGTCGTCCCACACGGGTGCCGATGTCTCATTACGTTAAACTGCTGTCGCGATAAGCCACTATTCGTCCTCTGTCGAACTCCGAAACGTGCTGAAATGACTGCCATATTCTGCGCCGAGGCATCAGAAAGCTTCCCACGTACAGGTCCGGCAGCACAACACACTTCCACTACTTACACCCGGCCTTCTGTGCACCCTTCTTTATAGTGCTTCTTGGTGGCGTGCCGGGCGCACATGATTTGCATGTGCCCTGCAATGCTAATCGTTTGCATGTCCTCTCACAGGCGACGCATGCTGTGAATTTCAGGCCAATCGGATGTTTCCTTCTTGGTGTTGCATTTTGGGTGGCCAGCAGTGTATATACAGAGAGAGAGAGAGAGAGAGAGAGAGAGAGAGAGAGAGAGAGAGAGAGAGGGGGGGTGCTACTAGTTGATATTATATGAACAGGAATCTTTTATGACAAATATTGTTATAAAAGATTCCTGTTCAAAGTAATCAATTTTGTTTATATTTCAGTAGCTGAATGTGCAGTTGTTTCATGTTGCCCAATTTCATATTATTCTCATAATATAATTACTTTATCTTTTAGGGATGCTCTTGCTGTTGCAAAGCTTAGACTTCCTTCATCTGATCCCATAATTAAAGAAATTATTTCTGCATGGTGTGGGAAGCTAATGTGTGACAAGAACTTCACAGCTGCTGCCCAATGGTATGTTGACATTTCACTTAGTTTTTGCTGAAAATCTTGAGATTCATGTATGTTTCATGTTTTACTTTACAGTAAGTGCTATTATTTCTTGGTAATATCTTTAGTTGCTATGTTCAAAGGCTTTCAGAAAAATGTCAAATGAATGTGTCTGTGTTTCTCAGTGAAAGATGGAATCAGTTAAATGCATATGAGACTGACGTAAAAGTGGAGACGAAATCAGTTGAAGAAATAGGCGTGTTTTAAGGACTGTTTTGTCACTGTTGAAGAGATAAGTGATAATGAAACAGTGGGTAGCATTTTAATGTGATGCATGATGGAATGGTGAGATCAAAGAAATGATGAAGAAAAAGGACACCAAGGAAAGTTGTAAAGATATCAATGCAAAAAGCATGAAGCAACAAAGCTAATTCATCAGTCACACTAAGGCTAATTTGTAAATGGTGTGGTATACAAAAAAGAACTAACCTTTGGAAAAGAGGAGGTTATTCAGAAGAGTGTAAAATGTAGAAAAAGCAAGAGGAGGAAATTGAAATTTTATATTATGTTAAGAATAAAACTGGGAATCTGATGATTAGTTAAATGAAAACTAGTGGTCTGTCGCTATTTTCTGGTTTCTGAGAAAACTGGCCACTTTCTCGGAAGATGAATCGGAAAATGGGCACCAATCCACGCATCATTCCCTTTGGAAAAGATGAAAGAAAAAAATAATAATGTGCTGTTCTTTTAGGGTTTTTGTCAATCAAAAATTTACTTGGTAGGGAATTTGAATAACTTCTCAACATAGTCAAAAGTTTCAGGTCCATTCCCTCGGGAAGCCATGAAGTAAAGCACATTGGACGTCAACAAGTTGGTGAATGGCTGCTCAATGTAAAATTGTTTGGCTTATGCAAAAAATTGTGTCCAAAAGTAGAAATTCACCATTGCTTCAGTTTGGAGGAGGGATAATTTGAAGTTTGCCCAGTTTTCATATTAAAATGTGTACTTGTTACGCATCCCCCTTTTGGGAAAAGAAGTTTAAAAAAAAATACAAGATGTGTCATGTCTCAAAAAAATGCCTTTCATTGTTTTTGTTTTTTTTAATATGTTATCTTATTGTGTAATAAGCAGGGAGGTCATTTTGTTTGTTTATTTGTGTGTTGGGAAAATGCTTTTTGGATCAGAGTAGTTTGTTCTTCTTTGCAGCTGAGAAAAGAGGTCCTTTGTCAGTGGTAGCAATTCAGAGGGAGAATATAGCAGGTTTCTTCAAAAATTCATAGGGGAGAAACAGCTAACAAAATTCTTTTGGATCTCAATAAAGGGAACTGATTTTTTTTTGGGGGGGGGGGGGAACACTCTTAGCTTGGCCACTTAAAAAAGGGGCAAGGGAGGAGAAATTAAGTTCCTTTCATTTCTTCTTTTTTCTACAATAACTTGTACGTAAATGTAGGTTATTTTTTTGTTGTTAGTGTACAATAACAGTGTATAGTATCTCAGTCAAGTGTCAAATCTAAAAATGTAATTATTTACACGGGGCATACCTGCCAACTACTACCTACAAAATATCCATAGTTTCTACGGATTTAGTTGTCTGACTATGGGCCTCGCTGTCAAAACTACGGATTCAATGAAATTTCATTTTGTGTATATATATATTTTTTTTTCTTTGTTTTATGATATTATGATTATACATGAGATTTTTAAGCGGATTCAGAGAATTCCGTGCTTTTTGTCACCATTTAGATCGTTCTCAGGATCAATGTAAAACTGAAGATAATTTGCGGGAGACGGGGGAGGGGTCTGCTTGGAGACGGTATTTCGTATTTCAAAACTTTCAAAAATGGTAAACGGAGTTAAAAAAATTACTGTAATCAT
Source organism: Macrothele yani (assembly GCA_039090855.1). Lineage (NCBI taxonomy): Eukaryota > Metazoa > Arthropoda > Arachnida > Araneae > Macrothelidae > Macrothele > Macrothele yani. The sequence continues at coordinate 25,941,851 of CM077028.1, read as the reverse complement.
AATTTTTTCTCTCCCGATGTTGCCTTTGTGTCCAGTTTTCTTGTTAAATATGATTTCATTGTTTAAATATTTGCATTTCAATTTGAAACTGCAGGCAACAATTTGTGAAAACGCTGGTTGATGCCGCAAAATTTTCCCCGTAATATTCAGGCATCAGACTTTTCCACAAAATTGAGGAATTCCGCCTTTTCCGTTATTGTTTTGGTCATTCGCAGGATCAATGCACAAGTGAACATAATATTTTTGGGGGTAGGGATGTTTATTTATCAGAGGACGAAATTCCATTTTTACGAAAATTTCGAAAATGGAAGGTCGGCGGAGTTCAGATTTTTTCCACAACTATAATTCCTTTTTTCTCGCGATGTTGCCTGTGCCCAGTATTATTGTTAAATAACATTTTACTGCATAAATATTTGTATTTCAGCTTGAAAACAGCGGGAAAATTTCCAAAACAGGAAGTTAGACGATGCAAAGTTTTCTCCTGTAAATCCCCCCCCCACCCGCCCACCCATGCGATGTTTCCACCCTCACCTGCATTGTTCAATAGGTTTTCCCATAAGTTTTTGCATTTAAGCTTGATAAGAGAGAGGGAAATTCCCAAAAATGGAAGTAACAAAGCTGAATTTTTTTTAAAATTGATGCATGGTGTCCAAAAGTATTAATATTCTCAAAGTTACGCCATTTATCTAAAATAGTTGAAGCTTTAATATCGTGGTCCTCAGGCTGAAAGTTCTTTCAACATGATGGATGGAGCTATTGTTATCAGAGGGCATAAAAATGAAAGGAAAGAAATAGGGAGAGAAAGATAGCAGAATGAAAAGTTAAGCAATGGATGCTGTGCAGCTGCAGAATGAACAAAAGACAAACTGACAGTAGTCCAAATTCTTGGTGTGTGTTTTGATTTTTCACCCAGTTAAAACATTCAGCTTTTTTTCCGTCTTCGGTCTCATCTTAACATAAACTACAATTTTAGAGGCAATATGATCATATGGTAAGTGGAGGTTCATGCACTGTGAGTTCACCAGGGTTCCCACGCCACCTGGAAAACCGGGAATTCTCAGGGAATTTGAAAATTGTTCCAAAAATCAGGGAAAACTCAGGGAAAATCGTGTTTTTCCGTAAAAATCAGGGAATTTCTTATCAGGGAACTGAAAAGTCAGGGAATTTTTTATTTTGCCAAAAAAATATTTTCTTTCAGACTTTTGTAGAATATATTTCTGTATTGCTAAGTTTTAAAATAATTCCGAGTTGTTTTATACTTCGAGGCAACCCACCCACCGATTAAAGTGCAGCTGTGCTGGGGAGTGCGTCTCTTCGCGGTTTCCCCATCTCCAGATGCTCTAAACTACAAGCGAACAAACGGACACGTCAAAGCGTGAGAGAAAGCCATTAATCACACCCCCATTTCGCAGGCTCTTATCTGCTGCGTTCGCGCAGAGGCAGTCACTTGTTCCTAAGTAGGTGTCCTGGTTCTCTGTGTAGACTGGGAAAAAAATTATGAAAAAGCTATTTCCTCAATTTTTTAAATAACCGACTGAAATATTTACAGTGGACAAGATATATGAAAATAACGTTCCGTTTTAAATTTCGCCGAAATTCATCGGAAACTTTAGAAGTTGCGCTTTTTTTTTTTTTTTCCCCCTTTCCTTTTGCATGTTTCACTTGTGTTTTATCAAACCGTACAAAAACATTTTATTTTGCCGGATGTTGGTTATCCTAATAAGATTCGTTGTTTTACGGCCGGAAAGAGATTTTTCTTGATTCTGTCTTATTTCTATTTCATAATGCATGAAGAAATTAATTCATAGCTATTTTGGCGATATTCCGATTACTGCAAGAGCTGGCTGGTTGTGAAAAATAGGGTAGTCCGACGCCCGGAACCATAGATTTTCACATCTGGGTCATTCCACGCAAAATCGTCAGATATTGAAATAATTTTCCACCAACACATCTCTGATTCTTACAGGTAGCTGCTTCCAAATTATAAAAAAAAACCCTAAAAGTTTAAACTTTTTTTTTGTTTCTGATAGATTAGAAGATATTATTTTTGAATTTTTGTGCATAATGGAACCGTTTTCCGTAAAAACGCAAATATCTCCGTTATTTAGAATAAGAAATATAAAATTCATCATTCTCTCGTAATTTTTCCTAAGGTTTCAGCTTATACATAGGGGAAAAAAATTTGCGAGAACAAAAGTTAGACGGGGTAGAAATTTTCTTGTAATCGTAAATTCTTTTTCTTGCGTTGCTGCACCTCACAAGAGTTGCATAAATTATTCATTTCACATCTTTACCCTCACATTGCCGAAAAAAATATAAAAAATCTACCTAGTTACTACTGATTTAAATGTTTGCCGTACTTGCTCTATTGGTTTCAAGTTTGTCAGTGCAGGCGCTAAAGCTTCTGTCTCCGTTTTGGATGACGTTATTTGTGGGGAGTTACTGCAAATGACCTGAGTGGGCTCCAGACCTTTCTCGCACTTTGCCTGATCAACATCGCACAAAAATGTTTTGCCCTTCGTAAAGATATTGTTAAGTATAAACATGCCACTCGCCACAGGATGAAAAATTATGTTGAAAAAAAAAGTGTTAGGAGGATTTTATGAGCACACATGCACACAAAACTTCCTCTAATTGTTTCCCGTACAAGTAATTTGACATAGCGTGGAAATGAACTGTGACCTGCGAGAAAAGTTCAGTACTAATGTTTGTCACAAACGTAGCCAATCAATTTTAAGACTTCCGCATTTTGGAAGTACTTGTATGAATTGTAGCCTCTCAGGCAAAATGGTATTCTGTATTAACTGTTAGTTTTCTCCACTTTTTGCTTCCATTATTTTTCTTTATCCAGGGTTTAATTTTTTTTTTTTTTTTTTTTTTGCCGTTATGGCATTAGGATCTCTGTGTGCCAGCTTATTGGTTATGAAATTTAACAGCACAATGTCTAAATATCCTATGCTGCATTATTTAGAAGCAAATAGCAGAGGTGCCAACTATTACGAATTGCCCGTAATTATTACGGTTTCGACTGTCAGATTACGGAATTAGGGGCAGGTTGGAAGAATTACGGATTTCAGTGTGTTTTGGAGAATCTCAATTTTGTATCCTTTTTCGTTAAACCCTTTTAGTGCGACGCTGCCGATTTGTCGGCCTTCGATTTTGATCCGCATATTTTCCGAATCAGACTGCAGATTTCGGCGTCTCAATGATCATATCATTTATCAATCAGATCGTTTTGAAATGGAATGTCCCGCAGTGGTCTAAGCGATGGGCTCTGATCATTCGTCTGTAAGGGGTCCAGGTTCGAATCCCGTTGAGGCATGGATGTTGTGTTTGTCTTAAGGCACTGGCTTTCTCCCTTCCCAGGAGCCAGTGACCCTAAATTAGGGACGGGCGACTGCTTATAGCCCATTGAGTTGCTCACGGTGGTCGTTAAACCTCTAATCAAAAAAAAAAAAAATGGAATGTCCATGAATCATATCGTCAAACAGCGATATTATCAGAAGAATGGTACCGTAATTTTCTTCGTATAATCCGCGGATTATCTGTTAAAAAAGTTAAAATTATAGGTTTTGCGGATTATACACCGATGCGGTTAGTACGCCGATTTAAAAAAAAAAAAAATTACAACCTTCCGATTTTAAAAAAATATGCAGCGTGATTGTGCAGGGAAGGGTGTAATAATTGGAAAAGGAACTCCCTCGGAAGAATTTTCCTCAGTTCAGGACTTTGTACGGAGCGGGGAACAGGGGGAGGAATGTCGTAACGAAAGATCGGGAAAGTTGTGGGGAGGGATGACAGGGGTCATTTTGATATCGTTGAGGAGAGCTCTGACTGTCGTGCCGGCTCTGTTTTTGGCAAAAAGCTAAAGAAGTACGCACAGCACTTGCTGCACGAACCTATGCGTTTCTCCTTTCGGATTTCATGTGCGCGACCTTGTGTCTAGTTTGCTTTCGTTGTTTTGGCGAACGTCGTTGCTGCTGTTTTCCTTCATTGCTAATCATGATGTCTCTGAAAAGGAAACGTTTTAGTTACACTGCTGAATTTAAGCTTGAAGTGGTGGACAGAATTGAGGATATAATCGTGTCACTGCGCGATAGTTTTGAGGTCAGAACACAATCGTGCAGCAACATACGGAAAGCCTCTGTGTCGCGATCTAAAACGTAAACAAATCCGTCGGTTTATTCCGCGGGAGAATTCACGGGTTTTTTATTGGCCCGCGTATAAGACGATCTCTCAACTCTGAAAGCAGGAATTCCTCCAAAAACTTTCGACTTATACGCGAGTACATACGGTATTTCTACGACTTGTTCTGTATCAGCCTTTCGTCATTGGCAAGGTGTAATGCAATACTCTGGAGCTGCATCGGCGTGATCTATGGATGCCACACCCTTTATCTGTCCGGAGATATAAAACAGTTACCTTTAAAAATGAATTTCTTCATTTAATAAAATCGTTTTTTTTTTTTTTTCCTCTCTTACTTCTTCGGACTCATTATGTGTTTCTGGAACGTGGAAAGAGCGATGTATTTATTTATTTTCTGGCGCCATGTATTTGGAGGATTTTCACTTTGGATCTCGCTCTTTGGATTTAACTGCTATAATATATATAGCCAGTGCCGTTAATACCCACCAGATGGAGACGTCTCAGTAGCTGAGCCCATCTTACGGATTTATGATGTCAGAAGCTGATTTAAAAATACACATAGCACCGTGGTTTGTTGGCCACCATGGTGTAAAGCTAACGCGCTAGGCTATATATGGAGAGATCCGTGGATTCAATTCCCCGGCGGCGGCTGAAAACAATTTTTCGGTTGCTATGTGTTTCTGGAACGTGGAAAGAGCGATGTATTTATTTATTTATGTGACCGACTTTTCTGTCGGAAATTCCACTTCTGGTTCAACATCTATGATGTGCAGATTATACGGCGATTTTTATTTCCTGAGTGTCACAGTCTGCGGATTATACGAAGGATTTTTTTTTTTTTTTTAATATGAATTTCATGGTCTGCGGATAATACGACTAAAATTACAGGTAATATGCCGTAAGTGTCATCGTAAAAGAGTTTGCGCTTGCTATCGGTTCCCCACGCACTTTTCCGTGTGACGGGAGAAAGGTGACTTTAGCCAAAACTTTTCCAGCTGCAGTTGAGGCAGTGCTGTTCACTTTGCATTGTTGGTGAATTATAAGACGTCGTACTGTCGGAAATCACTTTTTCGAGCCCCGTTCGAAGTGTAATAACGATCAATTCGTCGCAACCCGTGGTGACGGATGTTTATATTTATTGCGGACTTTCGCCGCGCGGGAGAACGAAGTGCGGTGTTTTATTACTAGAAGCTCTTCACATTATTCATTTCTTTTTCCCAAACAAACAGACACAATCGCAAAACTCCGTGAATTACGAATCCCCATCTTTTTCCAAACTCGTGTTAGCAGAGGATGATTTTATTGACAGCTTGTTCCTCAGACTAGGAGACGTGCTTTTTCCCACTGCGTGAAATTGTTTTCTAAGGTTATTTGAAGTGGCTTGTAGTGAGAGTGAAAGTTTGTCAAGTGATGGTGATGATTTTGAATCATCTGAGAGTGATATTGGCCTAGCAACATCAAGCCAAAAAAACTAGCCACCGTGCCACGCACACCTTATCTTCTTCAGAAGGTGAAGATCTTCATAGTGAATCTTCAGATCATGAAAGTTCTGAAAGTGAATGGGAGGATGTTAATAGAGAGAAGTGATGAACAACCTCAGCATCTTTTTTTATTAACATGAAATGCAGAGGCCCAAACATGCTCCTGCAACTGATGTGGCACCTATTGCATATTTTTTACTTGTTTTTTACCAATTTCATCCTTGGAATTATCGTTTCTGAAACAAATAAATATGCAAAGAGGTTTCTCCAGGAACATCCAAATCTTGAGCAAGGAAATGGAAAATGTTACAAATGCTGAAATAAAGGTTTCCTTGCGTGCCTTCTAATATGAAAGTAATCAGTAGCCCATGTAGGACGAGATGATTGCCAAAGGCATATCCAGTCAAAACAAACACCAGGATTGTGTAAAATTAAAGACTCGATCAAAGCCTTTGGATAATTTTTTTGCAAAAAAGAATGAAAATAGCGTGATAAACGCTGAATTGCTGTTTACTACAATCGTTGTGGAGCATAACCTACCTATAGCAAGCTGTGATCATGCTGGTCACTTCTTTCATGCCATGTTCTCAGACTGATATTGATGAAGCTGGATATCCTTGAGCAGATGTGGCATGGAATGAAATATCTAAGACAAAGGATTCATCTGGCCTTCCCAAGTATTCCACATTGCCTAAACTAATGTTGGTAATATTGACTATCCCTCACAGCAATTCCTCTACGTAGAGAATATTTAGTATAGTAAGGAAATACCTCACATACTTTTGCCCAACAATGAGCACCAAAACATTAAGTGCCCTTGTTGTACAGAAAAGTAAATCATTTTCCTCAGGTGAGCTATGTTATAAAAAGTTTTCTGAAAAAGAATATACCACTGCAAAACAAGCAACAAGGGAGTTTTTATGTCAGCAATGACATGAGGTAAGTACAATATTGATAATTTAATTTCATATTTTTTTTGTGAGGATAGTGTAAACATGCAAAGTTATTACATATTTCATGCATTAATTTCTCATGAAATACCCATTCCACGCGTTAACGGCATATGGTGATTACCGATAGGCACCTCATACAAGTATTACAGGTTACACAGTAATACAATAATATTGTCCTTAACTTTTTAATAAAAAAATGGTGTGTTACATTACTGAAAGTTTGTGTTACATTATTGAAACATTACTGAAAAATCCCCTATTTATTACTGATATGTTCTGCTAGAGGTTGGCACCTCTGAAATAGCATAGATTCGATGTTCTCATAGCCAAGTGCAAGAACTAACTTTAGCTAAAATAATTACAATTTTGATTTTTAAATGTCAGCAGTATTTTCCCTGATTGCTAGAATTGTTGGGATGGTACTGGCACACGTTTTTCCTCAGATGCAGAAATGCTGTCATGATTTTCGTTCTCTCTCTCTTCTTTCTTTTTATTTTTTAATAGCTGTTTTAGTTTGCTTTGTCTTTAAAGATTCTAAGTGAATTCCAATAGAAAATACAAATTGTTAGATCGATTTGATAGAACCGCTCTAACAAAATGTTAAGAGACTCTGTCAGACACTCTCCATTTTATCATTCCCATTAGACTTCAATTTCAGCAAAAGTTTCCGTGTTCTTTAATATTTATGTAAAATAAGCACTTAAAGGATTTAAAGCTTCAGTATTGTATCATTTAACGGCAATTTATTCTCTTCAGTCACATTCTCCCAGCTTGCATTTTTAAACCTAACTGGAACTCTAAATGTTGTGAGTCGTTTAAAATGTTATTTATATACTTGTGTGCACTTAAAATACAGATAAACCAGTTATATAATTTCACCTAATCGATTGAAATATTTCATTATATGTAGAATTTAAATTAAGTCTTTGTTCACATATTCTTGAAAACATGTAAATACATGGTTTGCCACCTCGGTGGTGCAGTGGTCTAAGCTCTGGCTTCTGACTATTCGTCCAAGTGAGCCTGGATTCAAGTCCCAGATGAGGTATGGGTGGTGTGTTTATCTTACGGCACTGGCTCTCCTTCTTCGTGAAGCCAATGGTCCTAAATTAGGGATGGACGGATATAGCCCAACAAGTTGCTTATGGTAGTCGTTAAACCTGAAACAAAAAAATAAGACATGATTTTGTTAAATATTATGTAAAATTTATGCTAAATACACAAATTTTTGTAACTATAAAGTAATTAGGGAAAATGAAAGTTATTTATCCTTTATATTCCATATTTTCTGTTTATCTTTATGGACTGTATAATCGGGACGTTCATTATGTGGTGTCTTTTTAATTCTCCCTCATATGTGAGATGAACATAACATTATCAGTATTAATTTCAGGTAAGCAATTATTTGCAATTACAGCCTGTCTAGAATTTGATAAATCTTGCTTTCAATACACATTATTCCTTAGTTCTCTAAAAATTATCAAAACTGAATTTAAAAAATTGCCTGTAGACATTACGGTTTTATTCGATTTCTGCAGATAGTTTGCTTCATATTTTGTAACGTGGAACAGTTAGGCACAGTGGCCTGGTACACTCTTGCTTGGAGAAACACATCACAAGAGAACCAATTAAACAATGGATCAAAGCCCTTTGTTGGGTGATTCTCTTTCAACATTTCTCTGAGCAGGAGCCCATTCGGTCATTAAGCTTATCTACACTGTGCTATAGAAGAAAGGAAAACAAACTATTTAACATACAGATTTTTTTCTTACATATGAACTGTTTCTACGGGAATGTATTAACAAATTGTACATGGGCAGTATACCACTTAGGTTCAGAAAAGATCATGGAATTATAATACCAAAAATAATATGCCTCATGCATTTAATTGTTATTCATAAAAAGCAGGTAATTGTATAAAGAACAGTTATTTAAAGAATTAACAAATGTATGCTTTCATAAGGAACGCAAGAATGTAAGGAAATGCAACAATTTGTCGCAATGTTATTTGATTTGCTGCTCTGGAAAAACTCTCAGAACCACCTGGAAAACCTGGAAAAGTCAGGGAATTTTGTTTCTACTTTTGAGTGGGAACCCTGTTTGCTTGGATTTCCTGTCTGTCAAGCATTGTGGGATTTAGAATGCTTCTGGCTGATTTTTACTTGTAGAAGTTACGAACTTAAATCTCTTAATGTTACCTGTCACGTCCTCTCCAGGGGAATCAACTTTGTGTTTTGCACATGTTAGTTTCATTAGTGTCCTTGTTTGTTGTACCGTGTATTTCTTTTTCATTAAGTGATGCATATTTTCATAAAAAAGTGTATGTATGCCGCCCAATAATACTGGTTACTATTGATAAGGCCAATGTTAGCAGGTATGTATACAGGGTAAGGTGATTCAAAATGATTCATCCAATTTCAAATGACCGTATTTTATGTGTTTCTAAATATACAGCAGTTAAATGTACATGGGATAAAGGAAAAGCTGTCCAATTTTTGTTTTCACATCTTATAAATGTTCTAGGTGACTTCCGTTGGACATGCTAACTACATCAAGGCGATAATCTAATTCCTACCATACATGATCAAGCATTTCTGTTGTCAGCGACTGCAGAGCACTATGAATGTGAACTTCGAGTTCATCTAGCGTTGTGGGCAATGGTGGCACATACACATTATCCTTGACATACTCCCATACGAAAAAGTTGCAAGGGGTCAGGTCCGGAGACCTGGCAGGCCACCTGTACAGCACCTTGTTATTTGCTTCATTATGGCATTACATGTATAGTATGCATTCTAGATAATGCCACACAGATGCTTTAGCAAAATGTTTTAGCTAAAGCTTCAAAGCAACATTTTTCCAAAGGTGCACAGGCTTGTTAACTTTCAGACTGTCTCCAGAATTTTGGGTAGAAGTGCTAACATAACATTGCAGTGTTATTAGTATTGTGTTTCTAATCTTTTATGTCACTGCATTAAGCTATAACTGGTCCTATATTACACCAATCAGCCATTACATTATGACAACCTACCTAATAAGCTGTAGGACCCCTTTTAGCTTGTAAAACAGCAGCCACTCGGCAAGGCATTGATTCGATGAGGTGGTGATAGGTATCCTGGGGTATCTGGTACCATAATGTCAACAGCAGGTCCTCCAGTTTCCCATACATTTTGGGGTGGTGGTGCTTTAGTGCAAACCTGCTTTTCCAAGTCGAACCACAAGTGTTCAATTGGGTTTGTGTCATGTGAATTTGGAGGCCAGGGTATTAACAGGTTGTGACCAGCATGTTCCTCGTACTACTCCTTGACGATTCTGGCAGTGTGGCATGACGCATTATCCTGTTGGTAATAGCCATCACCAGCAGGAAACACAATTGCTATTAATGGGTGAACTTGGTTTGCACTGATGTTCAGATACCTGACAGATGTCAGAGACTGTGCCATTGGGATAATGGGGCCTCAAGTGTCCCAAGAAAACATCGCCCACAGCATAACACTGCCTCCATCACCTGCCTGTTTCTGCTCAACAGTGCATCCAGGTGCCATAGCCTCTGTTGGTAATCGGCATATCCACGCTCGGCCGTCTGTGTGTTGCACCAGGAATCTTGATTTGTCAGACCAGGCTACTTTCTTCCAATCATCCACAGTCCAATCTCGATTATCTTGGGCAGATTTCATGCGTTGTTGGCAATGGCATGCAGTGAGCCTGGGGAGGGGGACCCGTCTGGGTCTTTGGCTATACATGCCGATGCGCAGAAGGCTGTGTGCTGTGACACATTGCCCTGATCACCACTGATGTAGCTGCAGGTGACTTGTCGCACTGTGACTCTGCGGTTTCTGTGAACAATGCACGACAGTCTCTGCTCCCCGCTGGCATCAACGAGCTGTGGACGACACACGGCTGAATGACAGTTCGTCATTTGGCCATCTGTGCACCACTTTTGATACATACTCACTACAGCAGCACGTAAACAACCCACAACCCACATCGTTTCCGAAGCACCGTGCCGTCACAATTTGTCCTTCATCCATCACTCCGATAAATCGTCAGCTTTTCCCATTCTGACTTCGAACACTCTACTAACTGAAAGCCAGCCCTTGGGTTGTATATATATTTCTCTGTGAACTTCACCTGCACCATTGTTTGGTCTCCAGGTGCACTTATTTCTTTAGGCCGGGGGTGGTTATAATGTAGTGACTCATTAATGTATATGTTATTATACTATACATAAAAAACATCTATGAACAGACTTACACACATACTATCCCCCCCCAGGTTTTTGTGTAATATCTGATCACACAACACAGTTACTTGTGTGTTATAACAAAGTTCATTTCATGGATTTTGCAATTTTCTTTTACTGGTTCTTGTAGCATATTCATAAACAATACAAGAAGTTTGTCTGTATTCAATCATTAATTAGAACTCTTTCTGGCCAAATGTGCTATTAAAATAAGTAATTCATACTTAACTTTCCAAAGCCAGTAATTCACTGGAAAATTCGAACACTGTTTTAAGTCAAATAAATATTGCTGAAAATGCCCTTGAAAAAGAAAAATTTTCCCTAAAGTAGCGTTGAATTTTTTTTTTATTAAGGATACTCACCGTGATGGAGTGTGGAAATGTGATATCATCTCTTTCATCTCTCATGATGCTGGAGTGCAAAATGTTTGAGGTCAATATTTCCAGTGACATTGGTTTGTGGTACAGCAGTTATGTGTAGTTGGAGTCACCGTGGCATATGAAAGCCTTTCCACAAATCTGAGATGGCCTTTCCTTCTAGCATGCACTTTCCTCACTGAAGGAAATTGATAGAAAACTGGCCTTCCCACAACCAATGTAATGTGTGTGGGAATAGGTGACTATGGAGTAGAGAATCTTCAGGGCCTTGGCAAAATTGTTTTGTGTTATTATCATTGTACTAAGTTCCAGATTGCTTCAAATAAGTTTTGTACTGAGCAATTTTTATACAGGGAAATTTTGCCACTTCATTAAAGATGTTACACACACTGAAGAACACTCCATGTGATTTCATAAGAATTCTAAATACATAGTAAATTTCATCCCAATTTGCAAACTTTAAAACAAAGCACTACGATTCTAGCAAAAATTTAAGCTCCTTTAATTTTTTTTAACGAACTCCTGGAAAAGTCCTGGAATTTATTTTCTGTCAATATATGTGAACCTTGTACAAGGGAAAGTTGAATCACTTTGTCTTAGTGCCTTCACTCTTCTTTTCCGTGAAATTATATCTGTGCTTAGTGAATTGGAGAATTTCGAGAAAAGTTGATAAAGAATGGGTTCAGAAACACCTGTTTGCACATTATTGGTGTTGTCTTTGTAAGCCTGGGGAAGGAGTGAAAATGCTGTCCTCAAATTACCCTTCAACTTATCTCCTGTTGGGGAAAGAGAGATAATCTTGGGCAGCTCACAAGTGGAAGAATTTGTTTAAAGTTAATTAATGCTACAAATAAATACCCTTAACTTATAATTTTAATTAAGAAATCAATAAAATCAAGAAGAATTTTAAATGTTGCTTAAAATTCTGAGAATTTTTCAGTAATGGTGCAAAAATGTTGCTGAATGGGATATCAAAAGAGCTGCCAAATTTTGAAGTGTGTGCTGCAATTTTTTGTTGAGTTAACTTCCACAGGCAGACAGACATTATGAGTTATTAGTGTGGTTCTAATGGGAACCACATTTTGTGTAAACGGAAACCCATGGAACACTTGCTGTACTTATTTCCCTTGCTCTTATAGTTTCTTTTCATATAAAATTATTTTTAAAGTAAAGATATTCATTTCCTCCTATGTGTTTTACAGGTTTATAGTTTTGAACCAACCTCTTAAAGCAGCAAGTCTGTTTAGTGATCATGATGCACAGTACTTACAAGTTGCTGCCTATATCTGCCAGAAAAGTGGTCATTTAAGCAATGCAAAGGATTATGCCATGCTCTGCCTGAAAAAGTCAATGCTGAATAAAAAATGGGATATTGCTAAACAGATGATAGATGAGCAGCAGCCTTACATGAATGTGAGTTTTTATGCATTTCTTTTTTCAGTGATGTTGTTCATGTATTTCTGTGTTAATATCTTACAATACTGTCTTTCACATTGTAACATGTTTCCCATTATTAAATTTTGTGATAAGAGTAGAGCAGTTAGTACCTATGGGCTTTCTTCTGAGTGAAGAAGTTGTCTTACTGTGGCACATATATGGATTCACTGTTCAGTACAATGTTAATAATAATTTGGCTTTCCTGTTATATATTTTTTTATTTCTCTGGAAATAAGCATGGATTTGGATTGGTATGTGTTGAGTAATTCCAGAAACTGTAACAGTTCACAATAATAATAAGCTTGATTGTTGACATTTTATATCATGGGCTTTCATGCATCTGTGAAAGTATTACTTGCATTTCATCATAAATGTAGTAATTTAGTATCTCTGCTATTTTGGGTTAAGTCTGAGCCTGCATACTAAATTCCACATGAATTAGTTCACACATAATTAAGTATGAAAACTACAGCTTAATTCAAAATGGTATCAATTCCAACACCACAATTAAGTGACAAAATTGCAATTGTTTTATGGAATTAGTAAAGAGAACATTTAATTCTGAATTGCACTGGTACTAAATACAGTTGATATACGAGGTCCATTTCAAAAGTAGTGGGAATGATTGCAAAACAAATGTGTTTAATCAAAATACATACCACTAGGCCTGATCACCCTCAAGTATCATGGGACTGAACAAACTTATTCCAGTGACACTGCCATTCCTCATAGCAGTGCTGGAAGTCTTCATGCAAGAAGCTCTGCAGAGCCCTCATCACAGTTGACTGGATGTTTGCAACAGTACCAAAATATTGTCCTTTCAGGTGCAGTTTGATTTTCGGGAACATAAAAAGTCACACAGTGCCAAGTCAGTGCTGTAGGGGGGGTGATGTTTTTCCACGCCAGAAACTCTCTCACAGCCAGTGATGTATGACTCGGCGCATTGTCATGATGGAGGATCCACGTTTCCGCAATGCCACGACGCACTCGCGAAACCCTTTTCTTCAAACACTCCAGGACCTGTAGGTAAAAAGTTTGATTGACTGTCTGTCCTGGTGGTACAAATTCTTTGTGCACCACTCCCTGACAGTAAAAAAACAACAATGAGCATTGATTTCACTTTCGATTGGCTCATGCGAGGTTTCTTCGGTCGAAGTGAAGAGGGAGTGTGCCATTCTGAACTCTGCCTTTTTGTTTCGGGATCATACTCAAACATCCACTTTTCATCCCCAGTAATCACTCTACACAAAAAGTCAGGCTCTGTTGTCACACGATCCAACAGTTCTTGGGAAATGAACTGACGATTCTCCTTCTGCTCATCAGACAAGTTTTTTGGGACGAGTTTTGCGCAAATCTTCCTCATGTTGAGATTTTCCGTAATGATTCGATGAACCACCGTTTTGGGTACTTCGGCCTCATCTGCAATTAGTCGGACATTTAAATGTCAGTCCCATTCCAGAGCAGCCTTGATAACAGCCACATTGTCATCAGTTCTTGATGTTGAAGGTCGCCCTGAACACTACTCATTGTCAACTGCCTCCCTTCCATCCTTGAAGACCTTGTGCCACCTGAAGATAAGCTAATGATAAAGCTGCATCCCCATACGCTGTCTTCAGTATATCTCTAAGGTTTCTGCGGCTGTTTTTCCCAGTTTTACACAAAATTTGATTACGTAATGCTGCTCGAAGCTCCTTTGCATTTTCGTCCGTAACAAGCGTGAAAAACAAGAGTGCACTTTTTTAACGTTCTGATGCTTTGAAAGGCTTGCCCTCAACTGAGGGGAGTCCAGCCATTTCCCTGAGGCAACAACCTGCAGTGCCACCTGCCTCCCGCGGTTTTTGTAGCGAGCATCAATGAATCATTCCCATGCTTTTGGGACAAACTACATATGTGTATAGATGGCTTTAAAATCTTTTTATGGTGTTCAGATACAAATGGATGCATGATCTTATGTTGTCATAAGCAACTGGTTAGACTAGCAAATTAAACGTTTTTGCTTACAGAATGTAATTTTCTTCAGATTGATGAAACCACCAGAATCATTTTTTTTTTCTTTTTATGTTTTTGTCATGCCTTTTAATATGCATGCAAAAATATGTGTCCGTAAGCAGATAATACACTATCACTTTGTGTGCTGAGGACACTCTGTAAGACCATTAGCCAGCTTCAGATAATAAGACTGCAAGAAATATTTTTGGTTAGATGGAAGCATATACGAGAGAGATTTTTGATTTCTCGTTTAGCAACCATGGCATCTGTTTCTAGCAGTCAAGCTCCCAAGATTTCCTTTTGAAAAAGTAACAGCAAATTGAATATTTTGAGATACATAACTCAATGAGAGATAAAAATGATATTTCATTTTTCTGCGTAATCACCCACCTTTTCAATACATTTCTCATACCGTTGCACCAACTTCTTTAGTCCGTCAGAAAAAAAAAATGTTTCAGGTTGTGCCTTCAGGCAGAAATGCACTGCTTCTTGACCTCCTCATCACTCCCAAATCTCCATCCTCTCAAAACATTCTGCAGGGGTCCGAACATGTGAAAAATCAGAGGGAGCAAAAGATCAGGGCTGTAGGATCTAAAATCTCAATCTCCGAATGATGTCAAGAGTTGTAGCAGCCGTGTGAGGGTGGGCATTATCACGAAGGAGAAGAATGGCTTTGGACAAAAGTCCTCTGTGACGGCTCCGTATTGCTGGCTTCAGCTCCTCCTCCAACATTGTCCTGTATCTGGCACTTTTCACTGCCCTCCCCCTTTTTTTTTTGACAGTGCTCCAAAATTGGTTCATTCATATCCCAGAAGAGAGTGAACAGGACCTTCCCGGCAGAGGGTTGAGGCTTGAACTTCTTAATTGGAGAAGATGTGTGCCGCTATTCTGAAGGCAGTTTCTTGCTTTTGGGCTCATAGTGATGCACCCAGGTTTCATCCCTTGTGATGATATGTGCCAGGAAGTATCTGTTATTTCGCCCAAAAAGGCTGTCTTGTGCTCATTAGTCAGGATCCTAGGCACCCACCGTGCACACAACTTGCAATACTTGAGAACCTCCATGACAATGGTATGAGCGGGTCCGATACTGACATCCAATTCCCTGGCTAGAACTTCTAAAGAAATGCGCCTGTTTTCACGAAAAATGGCATCAGCGCAACCAGCCTTTTCATCAGTGATGGCTGTGCTGACACGACCAGAGCGTTGCTCATCACGGATGGATGTTCGCCCATTTTTAAATGCATCTACCCACTCATACACTCTTCTCTCACCAATGCAGGCACTCCATACTGTTGCAGCATTCTTTTATAAATTTCACGAGGTTTTACACCCTCGGAGCACAAAAACCTGATGATTGCCTTCTGTTCCTGTATGGTGCAAACAGCTAAGGGCACTGCCATTTCATTTATGCTGCCCTTCCACTTAAGCATGCCACACCTTCTTGAACAATATCAACACCTTCTCTAAAAATGTATCTTCCCTGCATGGGAGTTTGAAATGCCTGGGGTGTTCATTTCATGAAATACTGTCAAGTTGCTGTTACTTTTTAAATGAGGTGCATACATTCGTGAAGTTGGATTTTCAGTGATGGAAGGAATCAAAACCAAATTTCAAAATAATCTGCAATTGTTGAACTCCTTGAGCCTGAAAAGGACTCACATTGACGTTGATGTCAATGCTGTCGTCGACAGAAACCAAAAACAAGGTCACCCTTTGCACACACTTCATTATGAGAAACAGATCAGCTTTTTTGTAAAATTTTATGCAATAAATTAAAAAAAAACAGTATTCAAATAATTAAATTAAAAAATACCTCCATTTCCCTTCATCCATCTGGGTCACAAAATTTTGTTGTAAAAATTGGGTCACAGTTCTAAGGAGTTTTAGGAGCACTGATCTAATGTATTGTTACCATCATAGGCACTGACAGTGCATTGGGTTATGAACATAAGCTCAGAAAGAAAGCTACAAATTTTTATGGTTTTTTTTGTTTTTTTTTTTTTCGTTTTACAGCACTTTAAGAAATTATTTGCTATAGCATGTGTGATGAACAAAGTTGACATGGCCTTTCACCTCTTATAACAGAGCTAAAAGGCCCTTTTAGCTCTGTTTATAGGAGGTGAAAGGTCACGTGGTTCATATAGTTGGGTCAAAATCTTCGGCAAGAAGCTGATGCTCATAGCTCTTAGAAAATCCAGTTCAGAATCTAGGGGTCGGAGTTGTCCTGATATTCCTGAAGCTCCTGATTTTTACTGTTTTTTTATCCTGAAATGTCCTTATTTTTGTTCTGTATCCTGAAAATTTGAGTGTAATCCTGAAATTTTAAGAATAAATGGTAAACTATGCATAGTGACTCATCACTAGCATTTTACAAGTACCCCCCCAAATTTAAAAAAATGGAAAGAGAGAGAGAGTACTCTGATGTCATTATTTTGTGACAAAAAGTCACTACTGAGTTCGTGAAAATGCAAAATCGGAGGATTTTTCAAAATTTGTAAAATTTTCAGCACTTGAATATTGTTTTTCAATTTGAAACAGGGTGATGGGAGGGAAAATGGAAATTTTTCCTAGACATTACTTATTTTGAGCACACATCACTTCACGATTGTCAATGAACCATATGCTCACAAACACTGCTTCTCTGCAGACCATAGACTTATTGCCTATGCATGTTGGTGACATGTTGACTTACTGTCAGCATTTACTAGACTGTATTGATGAAAACACGAACTCTTTGCACGTTTACTTCTGGAGTGAATTTACCCATTGGTATGTGGGCGAGTCTGTCTCGCATTATCTCCAAGTGCTGTAAAGTCCACATAACTATATATTTCACACACTGGCTGTAATTTTTAAATTATATCGTATTAACCAAGAGGAGGAGGGGGTGGCAATTGCTATCTTATGAGGGTGACTTATATGCAGATGTTACTGATTTATGCCAACATAAATTATTAATGTTTTACTAGTTTGCAGAATTTATAACAGTAGTTACAAGATGAAAGGTGTAGTTTACTTTCATTGAGCGTCATGTACTGTGACAGTCCTTGAACTTGGTATTACGTCTATATATCCTTCTGGTATTCTCACAGTCCAAAACCCAGGTTTGGCCATCACATTTACACCTGTCTGTTGGTATATTGTTCATTGAATATATGGGGGTGAGGGGGATGTCAAACAACTTTCCAGTAGTTAAATATATCAGTGCATCCAAGTTTTAGGTAAATCCAAGCATTTTACACGTGAGGTATTGCTATGTTGCCTGACGTTGAGACAGACGTATAAGCAGAGGAAAATATATCGAAAGGTTGTTAAAACACATACATTCAAAATGGCTCAGAAAGATTTCAACAAGCAACTTGTATCTATCAGTATGTGTTATATACTACATACATTCAAAATGGCTCAGAAAGATTTCAACAAGCAACTTGTATCTATCAGTATGTGTTCGTTGACTATGACACACAAAGAATAAAAACCACAAGGATCGAAACACAAACCAAATACAAATAACTCAAACGAAAATGTTAAAAACATCGAGTATAATAACCGTAGTTCTTATCACTGCGATGCATTTCAGTGCATGGTGCACCATCTTCAGGCTGGGGAACTCTGCCACTAGTTCGTCTCAGGAATAGCCATGAAGTGTCCTGGTGATTGGGTTTGCCCGTTGTCTGTCCCACACGCCACGTGCGGGGCGAATTGAAATTACGCAAATAGGGAGTTGGTAACTGTCCCCCACATGTCAATAGCGTAGTTGTCAGTGTTTTCATTTCATGTTAATTCTTCATTTTTATATGTTATTGCTGTACCCACATTGTGCAGCAATAACAGATATAAAATAATTAACATGGATAATACATACTGCTAAAGAATTTGGATATAAAACCTCAATAATCAAGAAACTGATCTACGACTACAAAAACCCGAAACTCAAGACCAGCAGAAATACTGAATGCTGTGGACAACTCCCCATATCCCACGCATCAACACAATTTTAAAGAAAAAATGGCATCAAGAAAATAAGGACTTTGATACATCTGTTGTTACATACAAAGATATTATTTAAAATAATAAAGAACGTAATAAAATGCTTGAAAGATCCGGAGTATATAAGATCCCCATAACATTTAATAATAGCCAAAACAATCGTAAAAGATTTTATGTAGGCAGTACAAAAAAATAGATTAAAAAATAGACCATGTCAACATATCAGCAACTGGTGCAAGAATGGAAACAAAACAGCGTTAATAGATTATTGCAGAAACAATCAAGTAGAGCCAGACTTCGAGAATATCAGAATAACAAATAGCAAACGTAATCACCAGGAAACTTTGTGGCTGTTCCTGAGACAAACCAGTGGCGGAGTTCCCCAGCCTGAAGATGGTGCACGACGCACTGAAATGCATCACAGTGATAAGAACTACGGCTGTTGCTCGATGTTTTTAACATTTTCGTTGGAGTTATTTGTATTTGGTTTCTGTTTCGATCCTTGTGGTTTTCATTCTTCGTGTGCAATAGTCAACGAACACATACTGATAGATACAAGTTGCTCGTTGAAATCTTTCTGAGCTATTTTAGTATATGTAGTATCTTTGTGTTTTAACAACCTTTCGATACATTCTCTTCTGTTTCAAATAGAAGTCGATGACTTCTGTTTGGTGTTCCTAGTTCACGCCAAATGTCTGTATTAATTATTTTCTTCAGTTTATAGGTTGGTCTCAGCGTCATGCAACATAGTAATGCGCCACGCGTAAAATGCCTGGATTTACCTAAAACTTGGATGCACTGATATATTTAACTACTGGAAAGTCGTTTGACACCCCACCCCCATATATTCAGTGAGCAGTATATACCAACAGACAGGTGTAAATGTGATGGCCAGACCTGGGTTTTGGACTGTGAGAATACCAGAAGGATATATAGACATAATACCAAGTTCAAGGACTATCACAGTACAAGATACACAATGTAAGTAAACTACACCTTTCATCCTGTAACTTCTGTTATAAATTCTGCAAAGTAGTAAATCATTAATAATTTATGTTGGCATAAATCAGTAACATCTATATATAAGTCACCCTCGTACGACAGCAATTGCCCTTCCACTCCTCCTTGGTTACTACAATATAATTTGAAAATTACAGTCAGTGTGTGGAATATATAGCTATGTGGACTTTACAACATTCTGAGATAACTCGAGACAGACTCGCCCATTTACCAATGGGCAAATTCACTCCAGATGTAAACATGCAAAGAATTCGTGTTTTCAGCATACAGTCTAGTAAATGCTGACAGTAAATGTACATTACAGCATGTTCTTCAGCTGTGACATTTGAACAGGTCACAATATGTAACTTAGTGACATGTTGATTGGCAGAGTGACAGTACTGCAGTGATGGAAGTGAATGCAGGTGTGCTTTACCATCAAGAAACAAGTTAAGTATTGGGCATTCAAGTCGCACTAAACTTCGCATACAATCTGAATTTTAATCCCTTGAGATCAGAAAGTGCGTGACTTGACTGGCTTTTTTCTTCACTGTAAATTCTCAAGCTCCCGCACGGGGATAACTGGTTTTCCAGTTATTTGGGGAGCGGCGCCCCCACGGCCCGAGCTGACCTTGTGACGGTTTTTGCTTTCTTGTTTTTGTGCTTTCACGTCACCGCAGGGACAGCTTTTCATCCAGCTGATGGGGAGTAGCGACCCCACTGCCCCAGCCGACATGTTTTGTTTGATTTTTCCCCATTTCAACTTTGTGTTGCCACCACCTTGACAGCACCCGCCTCAGTTGTAGGTTGCTGAGGTTGTGATTATGCGCTAGCCCTTTCCTTTCCTCTCGCTTTCCTGTTTTTATTTTCTTCTCCACTACCTGTTCTTCTTTTCTTCTCCATTTTCTACTCGACTTGCTTCTTCATTTTCTGTTCCTCTCTTGTTTTTCCGGGCTGGTTTGCTAGACCTACCTGCACGTTTGCCGTGTGCGGTGACCCGTAAGGTGGAAAAGGGGATGCTGGAGGCTGAGGTTTCTGGTGGCCAGGTTGTAGTTGTCGCCAGTCGCCAACACTCCTCTTTGCCCCCTGCTTCACCCTAAACGGGCGGCTAGGAACTAACCCACTCCTAGTCAATCGGCTTGTTGTTACGTACAACAGGGTGAGTTTGGGGATAGTGCGGGTATGCCAAAGGGGTGTTACTAAGACCTGGGAAAGTCGCGGTACTCGCTGAGCGCATGTCTGCACTATCAACATGCTATATCCGTTGCTTAACCCTAGAGTCGTGTCCTGCGTCCAATTGGGCTTGCGGACCTCCGGCTCTCCCCTGTTGGGCTCGGTTGTGGGCGGGGAAATCGGCGGACGAATTTTTCACTTCTATTCATGGCAAACAAAAAATTTCCCAAGAACTTCAAACAAAGCGGCCCATTGAGGAAGGGTCACCCCTCCCAACAAGAAACCTACACCTGATTCTGCCAATGTTCGGTTCTTTTGCATCCACTCCTTGGACGCTTCAAACCCAATAAACACCAGAAGCCCCTTCTGGATAAATAAAGCATTGCAATCAATTGCCAGCTCTCCTAAGAGCGTTAAGAAACTCCAATCTGGAGATCTTCTTGTTGAGATGTCGAGTCCCAGATATGCTACAGTGCTTTTAAACACTACCTCTTTTTTAGATTGTCCAGTAAAAGTTACCCCTCACGGCTACCTCAATTCCTCACGAGGTGTTATCTCTTCTCAAGACCTTCTGGAGTGCAGTGACCAAAAACTTCTGGAGGAATTGAAAGACCAACAAGTGAGTGGAGTCCGGCGCATCCTATTTTGGTGAAATGGCCAATTTGTCCCATCTCGAAACATCATACTGACCTTTAACACCCCATCCCTGCCAACATCAATCAAGGCAGGGTATCTACACCTTGAAGTGCGCCCCTTCATACCAAGTCCTCTACGATGCTTCAAATGCCAAGCATATGGTCACTCCCAGCAGTCTTGCAGGAGCACTGCTCGGTGTGGGCGTTGTACAGCAACAGACCATACTTTGTAAGATTGCCATGCCGAAGCCAAGCTGTGCTTCAACTGCAAGGGATCCCATGCAGCAGCATCGAGAGACTGTCCAAAGTGGAAAGAGGAAAAGGAGATCCAGCGCACTAAGACCGTTGAGGGAATCTCCTACCCAGAGGCCAGAAGAAAGGTCGTTCCAAGTCAATTAAATCGGCGATACTATGCATCAGCGGTTGTTGCAAGGACTACAGTTGGTACACAGACTGGTAGCCAAATCCCAGTGAATTGTCCCTACAAGCTAGACGACATCATAGCTGCTGGTCTGGCAGCACTGCAATCCCGAGCTAGGGACGCGAAAGCTCCAACAACCACTATGCCTAAACCTGCTGCAACTAACACCAGCACCACCGGGACTTCAACAACCCCGGGAGGAAAGAGAAAGGAAAAAGAGAAGAAATCTCCAAACTCTCGTCATAAGAACCAGGATCAGGCAGGATCATCTGCGACACAGGAACCAAAATACCGCCCCATTTTACCACCAGAGACTACAGGGCGTCGGACAAAACAGTCCCAAGCGCAAATGGACATTGCTGACGAACAGATGGAATCGGACAACTATTAGTTGTCCCAGTCTTTCTCGGGTTTTGTTTTTCGTTTTTTATTTTTCTCATTCACCACACTTCAAACCATGGGTCAAATCGTTCAGTGGAACTGTCGAGGCTTTCGGACAAGACATGACGACGTGAAACATCTGCTTTCGTCATACTCTCCGGTGTGCCTTTGCCTCCAGGAGACAAAACTTAAACCATCAGACCTCCTTTCAGTTCGAGGCTACAGTGCATTTCGGAAAGATAATGTTTCAGGAGATATAGCTTGCGGGGGAGTTGCCATCCTTGTCCCCCACAGTGTTCCAGTTTCTCCCGTTGCGGTCCCAACATCTTTACAAGCCGTTGCGGTGCGTATCTCCATGCCTGTGCCTCTAACTGTTTGCAGCGTCTATCTGCCGCCGGATGAGGACGTGAGCGTGTCCGTTCTTGAGAGCTTAGTTGAGCAGCTGCCGTCACCTGCTCTTCTTCTGGGTGACTTCAATGCTCATAATCCATTGTGGGGTAGTGTCAGAACAGACACACGAGGCCGTAGGATCGAATCTCTTCTTTCCTCGACCTCTTTGTGCCTGTTTAACACCGGTGCTGACACTTACTTCCACGAGACTACACGAAGTTTCAGTGCAATCGATTTATCTTTGGGTCAACCATCGGTTTTGGCCGACTGGTCGTGGACAGTGTGTAACGACCTCCATGGAAGCGACCACTTCCCAATTGTACTTAGGTATAATGTGAGCGTGCCATCGTCTGCCTCCCGCCCTCCTCGTTGAAAGATGGATTGTGCCAAGTGGGAGGTCTTCACATCGTCCGCAGTGATATCTTTTGCCATGGTGACCCAGGGGTCAATTGACGCAGCTGTTACTGATGTCACAACGTGTATCATTCAGGCAGCAGATCTCTCTATCCCAAAAGCATCAACGACGCTCCCAAGACGTCCGAAGCCTTGGTGGAACCCTGATTGCGCAGCGGCTAGGAGAGTTCAACATAAGGCCTGGTGTACTTTTCGGCATTATCCAACCACCGATGCTAATCTTGTTAAATTTAAAAGAGCAAAATCTTACGCTCAGTTGGTGCGTCGACGAAGCAAGAGGGAGTCTTGGATGAAGTACGTTTCATCTATCAATTCACGTGCCAGTTCAAAAACTGTTTGGGAAAAAATTCGTAAGATCCGGGGAAACTATAGTTCCCGCCAAATTTCAATTCTTGAGAATAACGGCTGCACGTATGCTGAAGTTGGAGAGATTGTGGATTGCTTGGGCGAAGCGTTTGCCTCAGTTTCTAGTTCTCAGGCGTATCTCCCGTCCTTTCAGAGGATTAAAACAACCGCAGAACGCCAGAAAATCTCCTTTGCGCCTTTTTATAACACCGAGTATAACTCCCCCTTCAGCATGGTTGAATTACGGGTGGCTCTGCATCGGTCCGGTGCAACATCTGTCGGTCCCGACGGCATCCACTATAACATGATCCGTCATCTCTCGCAGTCGTCTCTCGAGAATCTGTTAGTGCTTTTTAACCGCATTTGGTTGGAGCACAGTTTCCCGGACTCTTGGCGAAGAGCTTTTGTTTTACCTTTTCCCAAGCTTGGCAAAGACCCCAAGTCTCCCTCTAGTTATCAGCCAATTGCCCTCACTAGCTGTCTGTGCAAAATCCTTGAACGAATGGTTAATTCCTGGCTAATTTATTTTCTAGAAGAACATCGAATACCGTCTCCATCACAAAGCGGCTTCCGCCGTCATCGTTCAGTTCCTGGCCATCTCCTGCTCCTTGAGACGTCTGTTCGTGAGGCGTTCGTACGTAGGCAGCACCTGGTGTCTGTATTTTTGACATCGAAAAAAGCTTACGACAGAGCGTGACGTCACGGTATCCTCCGTGACCTCCACGAAAATGGGTTGCGTGGAAACCTCCCAACATTCATTGCCAGCTTCCTTCGTAACCGCGTGTTCCAGGTACGCCTGGGTACGACGCTCTCTGCCTTTTTCCATCAAGAACAAGGTGTCCCTCAAGGCAGTATTCTTTCGGTGACTCTGTTCATCCTCCGCATAAACTGCTCAAAAATCTTCCTCCAGCGGTTGATTTATGTTGACTACCTTCACATCTTCTGTTCGTCATCCAGCATGCATTTCGTTGAAAGGCAGCAGCAGTCTGCAATTACCCAGATTGTTAAAGCGGCTAACAATAATGGGTTTGTTCTTTCTTCCGACAAGACAGTCTGTGTTCATTTCTGCCGGAGGCGTGGCCTCCATCCTGATCCAAAGCTCTATTTGGACCGTGCAGCCATTCCAGTTTTGCCGGAAACCAAGTTCCTTGGTTTGACCGTTGACCGTGCTCTCACCTTTCGCTCGCACGTTCAACGGCTAAGGACTTCCTGTCTGAGAGCCTTGTCAATCCTTAAGATCCTTGCCTCAGTCTCCTGGGGTGCAGACAGGACTTCCCTGTTCCGTATTTACCATTCTCTCATTCGGTCTAAGCTGGATTATGGCTGTATAGTGTATGGCTCTGCGCGTCCTTCCGTTCTCCGGCCTTTGGATACCATCCACCATCAAGCGCTGCGTCTTTGTACGGGAGCATTTCGCACATCACCCATTCCCAGCCTTTATGCCGACGCAAACGAACCGTCGCTTCATTTACGCCGTCTGCAGCTGTCTCTTCAATTTTACCTGAAACTTAAATCTCTCTCAGACCATCCTTTATACGATGCAGTTTTTCATCCCCAGCATGCTCGTTTGTTCGAGATCCGTCCCTCCTGCATTCGAACCTTCGGTCTTCGTTTGGCGGCCGTAGCTCGTGATGCAGGGCTCTACTTGTCACTCGTTGGAGAGACCAGGGGCTTTGAGGATCCCCCATGGCACCCTCTTGGTGTCATGGTTGATACCAGCTTTACATCTTTTGACAAGTCCTCAACCCCTGCGTCAGTGTACCAGCAACTCTTCGCCGAACACCGTTACGTCAATGCAGACTTTATTCCTGTTTTCACCGATGGATCTAAGGTGGCTGGTGTAGTCAGATGCGCCGCCGTCTGCATTGACGAAGTTTCTGTTGCCCGCATTCCTGCCGAGGCCACGGTGTTTTCGGCGGAGATGCATGCTGTGTATCTTGCACTTGTTCACGTGCAGTCGAGCTCTCATCAGCGTGCTATTGTGTACACTGATTCGTTGAGTGTTGTGCAATCATTGTCATCTTTGGATTTCACTGGCCACCCACTTCTTTTTACCGTACGGAGACTTCTTCGTTCTTTGCTCGAGGCTGATGTCCAGATTCGGTTCTGCTGGATTCCTGGGCATGTTGGGATGCCAGGGAACGAGTCTGCCGATGCTGCTGCTAGATCTGCCTCCTCTTTGGTCGTCACACCCTTGCCACTGTTTCACCGTGATTTTCGCTTTCTTGTTCACGATCATATCAGACGAACGTGGCGGGGTCTGTGGGACCAACAGGTGGAGAATAAACTGCACCGTATAAAACCTAACCTTGGAGTCTGGAAATCATCGTGTCGCCGGAACCGTAGGGAAGAAGTTGTTCTTGCGCGTCTCCGCATTGGGCATTGTCGCTTGACGCATAGCTATTTGCTGTGTGGCGACACTGCCCCAGCGTGTGAGACATGCGACTGTTTACTCACCGTCTCTCGTGTTTTGTGCAGTTGTGTTCGTTTTCGTTATCATCGGTTTCACTATTTTCAGTCTCATCTGCTGGACGAGGGCGCAGCTACGCTTCAAGGGCTTTTGGGCGACCACTGCGACACTTTCGCAGTATTTTCCTTTTTGAAACAGATTAACGTTTTAAAACTTATTTAAAAAAAATGTTATAATAATTATAATAGTAAATTAATAAATTTATATATAAACCTAATTAACTAACTAGTCTTCACAACTTTCATCATTCTCCTTTCTAACTTTTACCAAGCCTGTCTGCTCTTAATCATTTCACCCCGCTTTTAAAAATCTTTAACTGATAGTTCTGTGTCTGGCGCTCTTTGGCCATGCCTGGCCCTTGCGCCACAAAAATCAATTAACTAACTAACTAACTAACTAAATTCTCAAGCGTTGGCTTGCTCCTGTCGTAAAAGTAGTGAATTTGGATTTCTATTCAAGTGCTTAGATTTCTGAGTTTGCACGTGCATCTTTAGTTTGGCACAGATTCCATACAGCAGGATGGATAAATGGCTAGATAATAAACTTGAACCTGCTGGACTTTGATACTGTAGTAAAAAGTGACTTAACTCTTTTATCCAACACTGAATGTGCTAGAATTTTCTGAATGCTTGCACTTGGATAAAGATTCTTTTATGTAGCAGAATAAGATGTTAGGAATATAAACTTACTGATATTCATTTTTGTTAGTGGATCAGAAGGGAAGAATTTCTAACTAAACAATTTTTTTTTTTTTTTTGTCATTTTCATGTAGGACTTCCGTCCACATGGAGTAGAGTTTAGGTCCCAGCCACCTACAGCGAGATCGCCTTTTGGGCAGGACACAGAAACGGAAGGAATGAGAGCAAGTCTAGCGACTTTTGACAGAACAGTTTGTAGTGAGATTAGAGTACAGTAGATGGCGCCACCGTACAAGTACGATATTGCACATAGATGGGTGAGAGAATTTCAGGGAGGACATAGCAAAGGATACCCATTTAACCAGTGGGTCCAGCCTGGGGGCCGTCAATTTACGTGCTCGTCCGATGCACGGCGGATATTCAGCGATTGTTAGTAAATCACACCATCTCTGAAAGATCAGCCCAGGCTAGAACCTGGGGACCCAGCATCGATAATCTGAAACACTAACCACTAAGCCATCTGCGGCTCCAAGAATTTCTAACTTAAAAGAGCCTTTCATTACTAGGTAACAAGGAAATCCAGACCAGTTATATTGCAGCCCGAAATAAATGTTCCAAAAATGTGTTGTACTTAAATTTATTCACTGTATCAGTGAGTATTTTTTTTTTATTAAAACAACAGTCAAAAAACTTTAATAGTTTTATATTCTATTTTAAAGTACAAAATTTTATTTGGACTATACATTGTATGTTTTTAGTAAAGTAGGTGGGGGTCAAAAAAAGACAAGAAAGGAAAGAATGTGAACAATCACTGCTAGGTGTACAATCGGTATATAGCTAGCAGAATGCAGTGGGTGAGTGTAATAGTTGAATAGAGGTGACATGGCAACTCGTAGAGGATATGTCTATATGTGTGATTAGCACTCGACTAGAGCATGCAAAATCAATAGTTGGCGATGTGATAACCAAATGGAGATGTTGTGGTAGTACTGGTGCAGGAAAACATCCTGGTCGGAGTCCAAAAAGGATGGACAGAGACTGTTGCATGTTACAGTGGAGAGCATAGAAAAATCAGCACAGGGCATCTGTGAAGAGTTCCAGAGTAGCACTAACACCACTGTGTGCATTAATACAGTTTGAAAAACTCCATGCACTTGGGTTCCATGGCAGAGTGGTGGCAGGTCTA
The DNA here is from genome assembly GCA_039090855.1 of Macrothele yani. Lineage (NCBI taxonomy): Eukaryota > Metazoa > Arthropoda > Arachnida > Araneae > Macrothelidae > Macrothele > Macrothele yani. Next base: position 25,914,183 of record CM077028.1, on the reverse strand, counting down.
GCATAGTGCAAAGAGCATGTGAACTGGACAGTCGACCAGCAGAAAACAGTATTATGTAGTGAGGAATCCAGGTTCACATGTTTCCAGTCCGATGGTAGGGTATGGATGTGGCGACAGACGGGAAAATGGCTGCTACCGCAGTGTGTAGTACCCACTGTAAAGTTTGGTGGGAGTGGAGTTCTTGTATGGGTTGTGTTCACCTGGTATGGACTTGGATCTCAGGTCATAGTCCCCACTACCATGACGCCATTTCGCTGCATTGACATTCTGAATAATCAGGTGCTTCCTAAACCGTGGCAATTTTATGGAAGAGACAAATGTTATTACTAGGATGATAATGCACCCTGCCGCAAAGCTGCAGCTGTTTATGGACTGGTATGAAGAGATGGGTGTGCAACGACTGCCCTGGCCCGCCCAGAGTCCTGACCTCAACCCCATCGAACACCATTGGTGTGAACTGGAATGGCAGTTGAAGTCGAGACCGACACATTGCAGTTCTGTTATTGAACTCCTTGGGGCTTTGCAGGCAAAATGGCGACGAATTCCGCTTGATGTCACCTGAAATTTGGTCAAGAGCCTTCCTCTCAACATGTATTATATTGGCAGTAATCCAATCCAAGAGTGGACATATATTAGTATAAGTATTTTCTGTTCACATGTTTATTGCTGTGGCATCCAGGCAATTATTGGTAGATAGTGTATGAATAATTTATATTACAGTTCAATTTCTTCACATTTTCAGTTAAAATTATTTCTGCATGACTAATTTTTTTGTTGTTGTTGTTTGATTAATTCTTGCTTCTGATAAGTATGGTTTTTAATCAGTTTTTTAACAAAAGTTTTTTTTTTTGTTCAAAAACCATGTGAAGCCTATTAGCAAGATCATTGGCAACTTGCAAGTATGTGCATATTGTACATTGATGTGCTCCTTGTCTTTACTTTGTAACTTTTGAACAGTTTGCTCACAGATCAAACTGTACTGTGATTGTATTATGAATTACTGTGAGATTAAATGCTCTCTCTTCTCTGTTTGTCTGCTCATAAACATATTTTTAAACCATTCAAAATAAGGAGTGTTTGTGGAAGGACATTTTCATCCATAAAATTGCATTTATTGTATTTATTCATTTATTTTTTCCTTCTGTTTTCAGGGATATAGAACCCTTCTGGTTGTACATGAAGCCTTGATGAATCATATTGACATATTGCAAAATGAAACTGATGATCAGTTTGGTAATATGGCTTTAAATTCATTTTCATGCTAATGTCATTAAACAGTCTTAAGTTCTGTTTTGTATTAATAATGATTATCTGCTATTGGTAATAAGTGCTTTAAATCCAGTGGTAAGATTGCTGATTTCATGAAAAAAATTCCTGTCCATTTTAAAATGTATCTTCTTTGCTGTTCTGGTCATATGTACAGAGCATATCTAGTCTTCTAGTAGATAACATTCTTCTGAGCTTTAATCTGATTAGATTGGAATGTTTCCAGGATGCCAGTAATCCATCTACTATTGCTTTTTCCCTGTGTGTAATGGATCTGATGCAGTCTGAGGATTTCTCACACCTACCATGGCCCCCACTACATATCCACACTTCCAACTCTTGGAGAATTTCTAAATTTCTTGGAATGAGCTTACCATTATTATATCTCTATTGATATCAGTTGTAACCCAGCTAGCTACTATTCCTCTTGCTGCAGAAGTCATTACGTCTTCCTCCCACATGATATCTTGTGGAATTCATGCCATGACATGTTGAAGCATGTGATTCTGGCAAAGCATGGTCCTGTGTTGTTGTTTTTTTTTTTTTTTTTTTAAATCAAGAGTTTTTGAATATTGGGGTCATCATGTGTAAAGGTGTGGAAGAATAACTGAAATACATTACTTTCAGATTTTGGCACTGAATTGCTTCTAAGTACATGTTCTCCATTTAAAATATCTTCAGAAAACTTGAAAATCCCTGGAACAGGAATTGAACCTGTATATTCCAAAATCGGAATGCAATGAAGTAGATTCCCATTCCAGGACAATGTAAATTTCAAGTTTTCTGAAGAGATCTTAAATGCAAAACTGTAAACTAAAAGCAATTCAGTACTGAAGACCAATTGCTGAAAATGATGTACTAGTGAACTTCCCATGTGTTTGTGAAGAATATTTCTTCCTTAATTTCCATGGTGATTTCTGACCTTATCCATTTCTGGTTTAGTAAGGGTTGTCAAAATTTAAAAAAGTTCATTGATTGCTTCAACTAGCACAAATCTGAAGTTGTTCCAGTTCTTAAACTACAATTGCCTAGTTTAAGTTACATGGGATTTTTTTGTCCTAGGTGGTGTAAAAGTACTATACGAGAGGATGCTGATAAGTTCTCAGCCTCGCCAAGAAGGAAATGAGCTAGGGCCACGAAATGTACAGAATATTCCACATATTCACCCAGAAGTTCAACACACTTCGCACAGCATTTCTGGAATTTCTTTAACACTTCCAAAAAAAAATTCTGAAGTCTGATCAATCAAATACTGAGTCCCTGCTGCTATCACCTCCAAGTCATTCAAAAAAATGCTTCCCATTCAAACTTTTTTTTTTTTTTTTAAGGTTTGGGAACAGGAAATAGTCTGATGGAGTAAGGTGGATGATCTATGCACTTAAACCCCAAATTCTTCAAAACATCCATTGTCTTGCAAGCCTTGTAAGCAGGCACATTGTCCTGCAAAAAGAGAACACCTTTCCTCAGTTTTCCTCGCCTTTTTTCCTTCAACGCCTCCTTTAATCAGCACAGCAAGTTGGAATAGTATTCAGCATTTATTGTTTGGTCGTTTGGGAAATAGTCAGTTAGTAAAACACCTTCTGAATCCCTAAAAACCATTGCCATGACCTTTCCTGCAAACCTTTGAGTCTTTTCTTTGGCCGTGGAGAACCCGAGTGTTGCCACTGCAGGGACTGTTGTTACATCTCTAGATCATAGTGATGTAACCACATTTCATCAGCAGTGACAAGTCGCTGCAAAAAATTATCACCAGATCACTCAAAATGCTGCAAAACAGATTTGGAAGTGTCCACTCAATTTCATTTCTCATCGGCATTCAAACATGTAGGCACCCACTTTGCTGACATCTTCTGCATATCCAAGTGCTCGTGAATTATAAACCCAACACGTTCTCTGGATATTTCCAGTGTCTCAGCTATTGTTTTAGCCGAGATTCAACAATCTGACAAAATCGAGTCATGAACACGATAAACAATTTCGGGTGGTATCACTGTTGAAGGCCTCCCAGATCTTGCTGCATCTTCAGTCTCAAAGTCTCTACGCTGAAAGTTGGAACACCATTTCTTCACAGTGGAATATGAAGGGCACTTGTCACTTAATGTTTGCGTCATAAACTCATAGATTTCTTTTGCAGTTTTCTTCTGCAGAAACAGAAATTTCATGACAGCCCGGAATTCCTCATTCAAAAATTCTACCCTTCACATTGGCGTGGTTCAGTTCAGGGTGTCAAACATCTGTAAAAAAAGGAGCTATTAGTCTGAAAATTGGCACTTTACAATACAAAAGAACACTCTTTCAAGCTGCAGTGACAAAATAATGCTACAATCACAGGAAGTGGGTTAGGCCGAAAACTTTTCAGCATCCCCTCGTACTTGGATGGAAATTGTGAGAAGTTAATTTGATTCCTGCTCTAGAACTGTGTAATTTTCAAGTTTTCTGAGGTTACATGGAGAACCGTAAACTAAAAGCTATTCAGTAACAAATTCTGATTGCTGAAAATAATGTCCTTGTAAACTTGCCCCATATCTGTGTGGAAGGTTTCTTCTTTAATTTTCATGAAAATAATAATATTTAACATAAACATCATTTCCCTTATCTCAACTAAAGGTTTGCACCAAAGCTTATCCACACAAACAGTATTACTGAAATTCCTGGTGGGAATTTCATAAGGACTTCTTGTAAGTATTATACAGGGCAATTTTTATACTGGGAAATTGCACCACTTCATTGAAGATATAACACACAGTGAAGAACACTATAGCAGTGGAACACATAGCACTTCATAAGAATTCTAAATGCATAGTAAATAAATTTCACCCTAATTTGCAAGATGGAGAACAAAGCAATATGACTTTAGCAAACATTTTAGCTCCTAGAATTTTTTGAACTCCAGAAAAAGTACTGGAATTTATTTTTTGTAAATGTGTACAAACCTTGTAACCATTTCATTGGATGCTCACATCTTTTCTGCAATGACGTGTTGTGTCACTGGATTTGTTCCTGACACCAACGCCTTTACTTTTCTGATGACAAATACAAAATTACTTAATATATCAACACAGCATTGCTAATGTCAATATTCACTTAGCTGCTTCTAATATTAACGAGTTATTTAGAATTCAAATAAATTCTGAGGTTACTTACCATTTCACCTGAAACCTTTCAGGAGGTTTTCATCTCTTTAACAAACATTTTGAACACCTAAGTTTGTTTGCTTCGGTGTGGTTTGAGGTCTTAATATATTTTTTTAAACTTGTAAAATCCATATTTTCTCTTGTAAGTATGTGCCAAATCATTAAAAACCATGAACACAGATATAGATATCTAATGAAAATCCAACTCATTTAAGAACCTATAATACAGAATTTTTTTTTTTTTTTTTTTTAAAACTCAAACATCCTGTTAAATAATCCTTTGGGATTTCTTTGTTAATCAATAGGTACGAGGTGTAAATAATTGTGGCCAAGGGTTTTTTAGCAGGATGTTTGAGTTTTTTAAAAGAAAAAAAGAATTTTTTTTAAGGAGTTGTGTATTATAGGTTCTTAAATGAGTTGAATTTTTATTAGATATCTGTGCTTATGGTTTTTAAACGATCTTTCTGTACATAAGATTTGGGACATACTTACAAGAGAAAATATGGATTTCACAAGTTTAAAAAATATATTAAGGCCTCGAACCACTCTGTATCAAACAAACTTACATGTTCGAAATGTTTGTTAAAAAGATGAAAACCTCCTGAAAGATTTCAGGTGAAATGGTGAGTAACCTCAGAATTTATTTGAACAAAATCACTTGTTCTGGGCCTTGGATTTGCATATTTTGTATGAACCAGAAGTTTTCCACTGCTTGAAATTCCTTTGCTATGCAATACAACATGGATGCCTTTCTTCAAAATGTTGAACTTTACAGGCTTTTTGTTGTTGTTTTTGAATAACTATATTTGGTGCCTTATACCCCTCTCAGAAGTAAGGTGTTTCTTGGAGGCATTGTCCGTGTTGGCCTATATTTTGATTTACATACTTTTGCAGCACACTCTTTCTGATTGTTACCGTAAATTCTGAATGTCTTATATTTTCAGATATGTTACTTTACATGCACAGTGGATATGACATGCTTGTTACTTCTGTACTTATTACTTTATGGGATGATTGAAGATTCCAATTTTTGTATATTTCGATTGATTTTTTTTTTTTTTTTTTGCTTTTGTGATAGAATCTTCTGTTTGTATACATATTACTAAGCTGTTCTCTGAGGTTCAGAGATTAGCTCCTCAAACAAAGCTCATCTGACAGATTAAAGTTTAAAACTGGTGGAGCTAGCTAGATATCACTCACTGTTGATGTATCAAACGTCTCCATTTACTGCAATCTATCACAAAACTCAGGCCTCACTGACATCCATCACATGTCTCACACATACCTTTTGTACTTCATATTCAATATCTTTTTCTCATACAGATGTTTCTGAATCTGGTCCTCCCATGATTTCCTTGGCCTCCCTGTACCTTTCTTTCCTACCACTTGGGCTGAAAAAATTATCTTAGTCATCACTCATTCTTTCAACATGGCCAAACCACCCGAGAATATTGGTCTCCACCCAATAAGATTTTACTTCAGATTACACACCTGCAACACGTCTTTGTTTCTCACATAATAAGGACATGTCTTGCCACAAATTCCCTATAAGTAACACCTCTCCAGCACACAAGCAACCTCTGTCTCTTCTGCAGTACCCAGGTTTGACTGCCATACATCAGAGTAGGAACAATTAATTACACTTCATACGCAGCCATTCAACAACTTTTTGAGAACCCACCAGTCCTGTGAAATCCTTCTAAAGAAGTTACGACTTTCAAAAGTGAATTGACTTGCCTACTCATTTCACCAACTCATCTGTTTGCTTTCTCTGTTGAATAGATTTTCTAAATACACAAACTGATTCACCTGATTTAACTCTGTATTATTTATACTGATCTTGCATTCAGTACTAACAGTTCCTCACTCAAAAACCATAACATTGGTTTTTTCCCTCTTTTATACTGAGTTTGAATAATTTCATACAAACTTTGTACATCCATAACAACATGCCCTGCAACCCACTTTTGCTGTCTGTCAACAGGACTGTGTTATGAGCATACAGCAATCTGCATGCACATGTATTACTAAGACTTAAAATCGCTGACATATTTTATAAAAGCACGCAGTAAATCTAGATGAATTAGTCTAATTTCTCTGTATGGTGCTGCAATAAGATAACCTGTGTGGATAAGCAAGTATAACTTGCCATTTTAATAGTTTAAAGTATGATGTTTGGCTAAGTGTTGTTTTGTGTATTAGTACTTTGTCTAATAAGTGCTGTGCTTCCTTTCTCCATAGGAATAACAGAGAAAGTTTTCCATAACTATTTTCCAACAACTTCTGTTGTGATATGGAGAAGTTATTTGATCCGTGAGCAAAATTTTCTTGCACATGTTTTCCATTCACTGCTGTCACAAGGTTTGGTTCCTACGAAACAGGAAAAGCTTTTAGAAGACATTCAGGCAATAAGTCTGCTGAAAGAAAAGCCAGGAGAAAGCCACCATGCTCCTAATCAAGTAAGTCTGTCTCTCCCTTCATTATGCTGGGTATTGTTAATAGTAGCAGCGACTCAATTTCACTACTCTGCAGTTGCAGTATTTCATTGGGGGGGGGTATCTTTTGTTTGGAGATGGGGGGTCCTGAAAGCATTTGGCTTAGTGTAGCATCATAAAAGGTATGATCAAAAAAGTATCCAGACTGGATTTATGTTTTTTAAAGTGCAAGACTTGCAGATTTGAAATTTATTGTGTCTTCTACGTAGTCCCCTTCCAAAGCCACACGCTTAGCCCAGCGCTGTTTTCGCTGCTCAAAGCATTTTTTGAAATCATCTTCTGAAATGTAGAACAGCTGCTTCGTCACATTCTATTGTATCTCCTCAATAACTTGAAGTCTTTTTTCTTTCAAGCGGTATTTGATTTTTGGGAAGAGAAAAAAAGTTGCAGAGAGTGAGATCTGGTTAATAGGGTGGCTGTCGGACCTGTGCAGTGCAGTGCAGTGCTTAGCAAGACACTGCTGCTGCACAAGTTGCGGTGCATGGGCAGACAGACGCCTTGTCATGGTGGAGTTTCCATTTGCCGCTCTCATGCAATGCCAGCCTTTTTTCAACAAACTGTGCCCCTCAAATGCAGCAAAACTTTACAGTAGTACTCCTGGTGGTTGTTTTGCCTGATGGAGCATATTGATGATGCACAATACACAGTCAGCATCTTGACATATCTGCTACTGTGTCATGCTTTGGGGGTGAGAAGGGGAGGTGAGAAAGTTTTGGGGGGTCTTCCAATGTGAAGACTAAACCTTAGTTTGGGGGTCATACCCGTGAACCCATGATTCATCACCAGTTATGATAGTTTTTAAAAAGTTTTTGACACACTCAAGCGGGTCACTAGCAGCTGAAACATGGGCCTGTTTTTGCTCAGCTGAGAGCAATTTTGGCACAAGTTTGGCTGAGACATGTCTCATACCCAAATCGTCTGTAAGAATCGTCTGAACTGTACTAAAACTAATGTTGAAGTTTTCAGATAACTCAGGAATAGTGATTTTCCCACATAGCTGTGCTCACAAATTGAACAATGTTTTCACTTTCAAATTTTGAAGATGACAATCCGATTTTTGGCGTAAATGTGACAAAAGATGGTAAGTCAGATTTATCTGACTTACCATCTTCAAAATTTGTATTATATGGCGTAATCCCGTATTTCTTTCATGATTTCTTTCATGGTTTTCACTTTCGCTGGTTGCAGGCCTTCCAGATCATTCATCACTTTCACGACCACCTTTGAAACATTTATACCATTCATAAACTTGTGCATGACTCATACAACCCTTCTCATAGACTTTCCAGAACTTTTAAGTATGTGTCTTTGCAAGTTTCGTCAAGTTTTTGGCAAAATCTGATGCAAATTCGTTGATCAATTTTTTTCAGACATGACAAATGTGACAAACAGCTTTGCACACGTAAGAAACAAGCACCACCGAAAAAAAAAAAAAAAAAAAAAGAACGAGTAGGGGAGATATAATTCACAGCATATGCATAGTAGATTCCAAGGTCACTGCCACGTGACACCATGAAATGTCAGATTTCAAAAAATAAAAGGGGCATTTTTTGTTTTACTTTCGTTAACTAAGGCCAATCTTTTAATTTTTGCTTTCCTTTCTGTACCCTATGTAAACATCATTGAATAATTATGAGTTAATGTTTAGAAGCACTTATAATTTTGGAGGCGAGGGTAATGGGAGGTGTTTGAGAAGTTGGGAAATTAATAAGAACAATGGAATTGCAGTGGTTTTAAAGAAGAATGATTTGAAACTGTAGCTGGTACTATATGTATACCTGAACTCACCTCAAATCCCACTCCCTGCATATGATAAAATATTGCCTTTTAATTGTTGTACTGAACAACTTGTTTTTATCATTTATTAATAGTTGAATGTGAGAGTGATATGGGATACACCATAACAATAGCAGCTGGACAGAATGTAATAGGTGAGTTTTTCAGCACTCACACTAAAGATAAAAATTAGTGTTCGCTACTTGCCGACTAGATTAAACAAAGCAGCCAGTAGTAAAATTTGCTTTAGTTGCCAGGGGTTAAAAGTTGTTTTTCCACATTGATTGGTGGCCAAATTGTTTTTTAATTATTAACTGGAGAATTTACTTGCATTTTTTTTTAAATCTCCTATTAATTAGCAAACACATTTTCTATTTCCTCCTCTTATATGTAGGAAACAGTCCTCTCCAAAGTAAGTAAATGGGTACAATCTATTTATAGATTCACTCTGCAAGAAAGAGGAAGGCTACCCCCACTGAAGTTAGGACTCAAAGATTGACACATTTCAGACTTTGATGGAACTCTGACTTTGCAACTGACTTGCTGTGCAACGTTAGTCTGAACAGAAGTTGCATATGTAGCATGCTTGGCTGGCCACTTAGTAAGCTGATACTTAGATTGGAATACCAGTTATGTTTGTTTAGGTTCCAAAAAGGCATCTTTCCTTTTAGAAAAAAAAATTCAAAATGGGAACAAGTTTTTTTTTTTTGCTGTCTTTTGTTCTCCATAGACTCGTTTCCTCTGCACGGTGTGTACGCAGTAGCTTTTAGGACATTCATTTTGCTTTAAACAAAATACAGAATTCTGATTCTGCTCCTAGTACAGGAAAAAAAGTTATCAGGGAATGAGAAAACATATTTTAAGCAAAATTAAATGTGAAAAATTGGTACTACATTGTTTACTTTGCTGTGAAAACAATTTTATGGGTCATGGAAATGGCTCAGGTTCCATCATGGACAGATTAATTACCTATATTGAAATTTAATTTTCCTTTAGAAATGGGGAAGGGGGGGCCAAAATGGTTGCTGTAATGATTGGTTTTGAAGAAGATGCACGGTAGCATGCACTTCATCTGCAAAAATTCTTAAAAAATATGATGCCTCTCTTTTTTTAATATAATGGAAAATATTAAAAACAACAAACATGAGAAAAATATAAAAAAATAGGAATGTAGCTAGAAAGTTAGGTGAAGGGGGGGGTGGCGCAGCTTGATCAGAAAAATTAGAAATTCCAAAAATCACAGAACGTTATTCTCCCTGATAAACATGCCAAGGACTTTTAGATTATAGTTATGTGTTTAGTTATGCACTGGGTAATAAACAGTGTGCTCTTCTAACTACTAAGCCATTATATATTTACATAATATATATATGTATAAATATATAAAAGATACAGTGCAGCAATGTGTGTATATATACAGCACGAAACAGCCCTAAAGCAAGGTGGCTACTAGATTTTGTCCATCCACTGGCAAGTATGAAAAATCATCAGCTTTTATCTTTAATTCATACTGAATTAAAATGTTATATTTTAGTTTGGCTGTAATAATTTCCTGAATGCTGCTGTTTGAAACTCCCTAAAAGTTTCATTTGCTTTACAACTGATTTTTCATTTCATCAAAAATTGCATGTTTACTTATAGCACTCGAATAGGATTACTTTCTGTTTAGATATTCTTCCTGAAATTTTCGTGTATGATGATTAAACAGGTCTTTGTGCATGAAATAGTGTTTTATTATTAAACAGGTTATTATTCACCAAGGTTTTTTATTTCATATCCTGGAGAAGATTATGACTTATTGCCATATGTACAGGTATGTGCAGTTTGATTGCTTCTAAATGGTGTGTACAGTAGTTTGCATGTGTACAAACTGTGTGTTATTCAGAAAGAGTGGATCACGAAGCAGTGATGGCATCAGTGGACTGTAGTAGGTATTAATATTCCACTGTCTTTTAAACATCATAAAACTATTTGGATTGCATCCTGTCTCTAGGTGAAATCCTAGTATATTCAAGACTTGCTTAGACATCAATTGCATAGTTTTAAATTGGCATAGAGTTTTTCTTTGTTTGTTTTTTTATTTGCAAAGGTCATACACAGTGTGTACTTTGTTCTAATTATATACTATAAAAATGATATGCTATAAAAACAACCATTCACTTACCCGAAAGATCTTGGTCATTTTTTTATCTTGTAGCACTTCAAGCACGTCAATTATATTGTTGTTGGCTTTCTGAGGTTGAACTGACTCTTTGCCTATGACTTTCCTTCCTCCGGGGATGAAACATCGTACTATCTTTTTTTTTTTTTTTTTTTTTTTTTTTATTTATTTATTTACTGGACAACACACGCAGGTTTCTTTCTGCCATATGAAACGTAACTATAGCTCGTCATCACGATAAAAACTCACACATAGACACACTATAACCACTCATTCATACATGAGACCCGGGCCTCAATAAATCAGCTCACTTGAGTCGTGGTAGGCGGGTGAGACACAGCTGCCTCCTGAAGAAGACAGTGCCTATTGAAAGCGCTAGAGGATTGTGTATGACGGGCTGAATGAGGTTGGCATCACCTTGACCGAAGAAATAAGGTTCACGTCACCTTGGCCGAAGAAATAAGGAAAGCATACCCACCAATGGGTACTGGAATACCAAAAATGTTTGCAAAAATAAAAACTCATAACCCTGATACACCTATGAGAGTAATAGTATCAAAAAGGAATTCCCCATTAATTAAGCTGGAAAAAAACATCTACAAATATTTGGCACCATTGTTCATGAAGACAAGGTTCACTGTGAGGAATACATATGAATTCATTGAGAAAATTAAAGGAATTAAACAAGATTTAAGTGAATATCATATGGGTAGTATGGATGTGCGTGCTTTGTTTGTTAGCACACCAGTACCTCAAGCAATTGACTTAATTGTTAAAAAAATTATATATGTTACAGACAATGAATGCAATACAGATTGAAGAACTAAGAGAAATTTTATTATACATATATGAAAATAACATTTTTATGTTTAATAACAAAGTATACAAACAAAATTATGGTGGACCTATGGGGTCACCATTGTCAACTTAATTTGCAGAAATTATAATGAGTGACATAGAGATTAAAATAATAAGTAAACTAGAAGATCCACCACTGTTATACTGCAGGTATGTTGATGACATTTTTCTGTTGTCGAGGCTAAAAAATGATGAACTTGAAGACTTGACAAAAAGGTATAGTGTTATTTATCCATCGATTGAATTGACAGTGGAACAAGAACATAACAATACATTGGCATTTTTGGATATTATGGTAATCAAAACAAATGATAATATGCAATACAGAGTGCATAGAAAATCATCATATATTCCTGTGTTAATACCATTTCTGTCATCGCACCCGTTAACACATAAAAGAAATAGTGTTAAAACACTAATTAAAAGAAGCTTAACACACTCATCAATGGAACAATATAAAAAAGAAGAAATTGACTATATTGAAAAAATTGCATATGATTTTGGTTACCCTAAACAAGTATTAAAGAAATGGATTTATGAAGTAACTCAGGCTAATAATAAAGGCAAGACTGATAAAAAACTATTAAAATATGTTGGTGCAATACCATATGTTGAAGGCGTGTCAGCTGAAATTAATAAAATATGTGGCAGATTTGATATACAAGTAGGAAATCAGGTACAGACTATAAAAAATTTAGTAATAAAAAATGAAAAAATCAGCCAGTTGGATAGAGCAGGTGTTTATGAAATTCCTGTTAACCAACAACCACCTGTGTCATATATAGGCAGCACCAAGAACAAATTAAAATACAGATTGAACCAGCATATAAGTAATTGTAATAATAAAAAAGCTAAGACCACATTAACCCAATACTGTCTGGAAAATCATCATTATCCAAGGTTTGAAGATATTAAAATTATTAAGAGCTGTAAAAATGAAAGACAGTTGCGAATTGCAGAATCAATATTAATCGAAAAAAAAAAGATCAAGATTATGCAACATTAATGAGCCTAGCAACTTAAGTGAACAATGGAAGGCTTTAATAAAAATAGAGCAACAGCTAAGAGAGAAAAAAAGAAAAAAAAGAGCAACAATGACAATAGATGGCGCCAGAGACTCAGAGATGCAGAGATTGCAACTGAGACCCGGGCCTCAATAAATCAGCTCACTTGAGCTGTGGTAGGCGGGTGCGACTCAGCTGCCTCCTGAAGAAGACAGTGCCTGTTGAAAGCGCTAGAGGGTTGTGTATGACGGGCTGAATGAGGTTGATACATGCAATAGGGTTAACACGGAGTTTGAAACGGATTGAGCACTTTTTTAATCAGTTGACAAATGGTTTAACTGCCTGGGAATGTAGATAGTGTAAATATGTACATAAGTGTTTTTAACGGAATGTATGAATGAGTGGTTATAGTGTGTGTATGCGTGAGTTTTTTATCGTGATGACGAGCTATAGTTATGTTTCATATGGCAGAAAGAAACCTGCGTGTGTTGTCCAGTAAATAAAAAAAAAAAAAAAAGATAGTACGATGTTTCATCCCCGGAGGAAGGAAAGTCTAGGCAAAGAGTCAGTTCAGCCTCAGAAAGCCAACAACAATATAATTGACGTGCTTGAAGTGTTACAAGATAAAAAAATGACCAAGATCTTTCGGGTAAGTGAATGGTTGTTTTTATAGTATATCATTAATGAATTGCACATAAATATACGCACTTTGCTGGTGATTGATACCTAAAAAGGGCAAATATTATGATTGTTCTAATTAGTCGGCATTTCTGCTGTATCTAAAGCTAACGTAAATTAAGTCCTGGGAAGTTCTGATTTTTTTTTTTTTTTACCCATTTCACTCTCAGGAAGCTGCCACATAAACAGTTTGTAGGGCAATTTGTGTGTGAAATTTGAACTGCTGTTTGGATTGCAATGAAATAGACTTTCTTGTATTAGTTTCATGTTAGTTCCTTTGTTCTTGTATGTGGTTCAGAATAATTGTCTCAGGTATCAGCACTTGTTATTGGGCTATATATAATTTCATTTAATGCCAACTTTATATCACTGGCCCTTTTCAAAGGGTGTTGCTCAACACTGTCATTCAGGTCATACAAAAAATGATAGATTTTGAATTATTTGGGGTAAAAAGATAAAATTAGAAGGTTAAAATCGATTAAAATGAGAATCAACTTTGCAAGAATGTAACAATCAAGTCCAGCAGTTTCATGAGCATAGCAATCAGCTGGCTGCCCCTAACCTAAGCTTAGGTAATTTTGCAAACAATTATAAAAGTAGGCAAGTATTTGAGTGTGCTAGCTTCATTTATGACATTTTATATTGTTATATGATTCATATTAAAATGTAACTGTTATTTTGATTGAGAAGCTGGGTGCACAGTGACTAATTCCGTTGCTCTGCAAGTATGCATTTGTTTCCTTATGCTTGATGCAGGCATGCGATTCTTCCGCTAATTAGCGGAATTCTGTGAATTCACTTTTTAGAAAAAGGTAAATCCACTAAACTTGTCATTTACGATCTCAGGCTTTTGACAAAAGTTTGTGATTGTTTATATGTTGTGAAAAAAAATCGGGCCAAAAGAGAGAAATATTTGTTTGGTAGGTGGCGATATTTCAGTCGTAAGGCGTCATCTTTCTGCCGCTGCGTGGCTGACCGGCAGCTCTGGGCTGACGCTGCTGCTCATCCAACGAGATAGCTACGAGTGACATCTCGGTGTGTTCAAAAACGTTTTTATTTTTTTTAGGGAAAGCTCCGCTGTTTCAGTTGACCTCCAGCCTTTCCAGTGCTATTTGTTTTATTTGTTTGCTGGGGGGCAAAATCACTTGAGAGATTGGGCCGAGCCTGAGCCACCGTATGCAAAGAAAAGAAAGAAAAGTTCTGTTCACATGTGATTGGACATTTAAGTTACAAACTTTCTCTCTCATTGGTGAGCGAAAGTGTCTTAGGCATCCAGAGATGCTGACCATTGCGGATTTACCCCTATGATTACGGGTGACTAACGAAAAATTATGGAAATTCAGATTTTTACTGATATTAAGAATGTTTTACTGGTTTTTAAAATAATTCCGTAATCCTCCAGAATTATGGAAATTCAGATTTTCGGTGTTATTAAGAATGTTTTACTGGTTTTGTAATTAGTCAATGTAAAAGCCGCTGAACAAAGTTCGTGACGCAGCTCCTTTTTTTCCGAGGAGGAGGAGGAATTTGTTTTGTTTGTTTGAAAGCTAAGTGGAAAGAATGCACAGTGCCAGGCCGCGATTGCATCGTCCCGGTGTGCTTCTTTCACCGTGGCCCTGAATTACATCTGCCCGAAGCCTCTGAACAAAGTTCGTGACACAAATCTTGGCTGAGATTACGTCGGCCGGAATCCTCTGAACAAAGTTCGTGGCCCGGCTCTTTTTTTCTTTTTTCCCCGAGGAGGAGGAATGTGTTTTGCTTGTTTGAAAGCTTAGTGGAAGAAAGAATGCACAGCGCCAGGCCGCGATCAGGGCCCAATTTACACAGAATCGGGCCCTAGGCACAGCACAAGATGAGCCCCCCCCCATCCACATTCTTTAAAGAGTAAGTACATTTGTTGCTACTAAATATTACCAATTAATTTAAAAGTTGATTTAATAAAGTGGATACTGTGCAGGGGAAAATAGGAAATGATGTATACTTTTTTTAAATCATAATGTTAACAATGAAATTCACACTTAAAAATGTAGACGGGTAAATAAAATACTTTAATAGTTCAGTATTGCTATTTTTGCATTTAATTTTACTTGCTTAAACACTTAGCAATTAATTTACTTTTGCACACTTTTAACACTTGCGTTTAAGTTGTTTAGTCTATCTTGCTTAAACACACACACACACACACACACACACACACACACACACACACAAATAATAAAATTAGCGATAATAATTTTTTATTTTTGCGTTTGTCGTGTTCGTTTTATCTATGTGTATCTCAGAACAGCTTTTGGTGTTTTCAGTTAATTGGATGCTTAGACAATCACATGCCTGTTGAAGCATATCTAAATTTAAGAAATTTTAGTTTTGTTTTATATCCCATCTAAGAAATTTTTCAATTTAATCAGTATGTTCTCTTTCAGTTTTCATTTGCTAGTTCAACTCATGTAGTCACCAGCTTTTTTTTTTTTTTTTTTTTTTTTTTCAGTATGAAGTTCTATGAAGCTGATTATTGTGTTTTTTTTTTTTATATTTTTAGGCAATGCTGTATGTGAGTGTTGATCTTGCATTATTCTACTTGACACTATTACTTGAGAAAGAAGAAAAATTCACAGATGCAGCAAGTTATTTGAATTCTCTATTCAGAAATTGTGTAAATACCAATTACCGTGGTTTGCTGAACTGTCTGTGTCTTTTTTCTTTTCCATTTGGTAAGTAAATGGAATGTTAACTGCATGTAATGTGTTTCTTTTCATTGTTTTACCATGTTGCATTATTGTCCATAAAAGATAAACAAATGAAGCATAGTGCACACTTTTATGGTTTCTTTTATCATGTCAAAATATTTATCAGCAGAAATTTCACAGTTATATAGTGAGTTTTGCTCAGTTACATAAGTTGTATGTAGAAGTGTATTGTAATATGTTGTAAAAATTTTTACTAGGAATACCTAATTTGCTCATTTGAGAGCAACATTTCAGTTGGTACTGCTGTTTTCGCTAGTAATGCATTACAGTAATAAGTTTTGTAAATAGTGTAAATTTGTATGTGCTGCTCAACTCCTACTTACGCACTTTCAAGAAATAAACAGTTCGTATTTTGTGAAACATTACATGGATTAATAAATTGCGACTCCCAGTTCATTTGGCGAACATAGAATCACACATTTATGAACATTATATGATGACCAAAGTTGACCAATATTTCATGCACAACAAAAAATGTTTTGTCCAGTAATTCCCAGTTCTGTGCTGCATTGAATGATATTGTGTATGCTTCTTGTAATTTGGTAATTAATATGCCACATTAAATACGCAGTGTGAAAATGGAAGGAACTCAGAGGCCATCCCGGTAGTGTAAGTGCTCACTTCTGACCGTTCATTCGAGTACATTAGATTCCAAGTAAGTGGGATGCATCAGGGCTATAACTTTTTGCCCCAATTATACAAAGCTTTATCCCAAAGAGCTAATCTGAGGTGTTCTTCAAGAACTGTCCCAAATAAACAGCTAACCTTGATTAGCTGATGGCCCAATTGACTGGAACCTACTGCATTCCCATGTGAGGAGCTAGTGCATTGGTTCCTTTTATTCTGAAATATTATTATTATTATAAAAATTAAGAGATTCCACCTCTTCCTGAGGTTTTTCTTCTGTTCCTTCCGGGACGAGTATAATGTACCAAATCTGGGAAGTGGTATTTCTTTCTCTCAGTTGTCCAGGAACTTCCTTACTATCCTACAAGTGTTCAGGACAGCTGCCTTCTGTAGTTCCATATGGGTGTTAGGTTGAAGGTCTAGTGTCTGTATAGAGC
This sequence comes from Macrothele yani, assembly GCA_039090855.1. NCBI lineage: Eukaryota > Metazoa > Arthropoda > Arachnida > Araneae > Macrothelidae > Macrothele > Macrothele yani. The sequence continues at coordinate 25,897,000 of CM077028.1, read as the reverse complement.
TGTGAATGGTCTTAGGTACAACTCCTGTAGCTGATATTACTATGGGGGCAGTGGTGACATTCTCCATATGCCACATTTCCTTGACTTCATAGGTCGTTATACTTTGACAGCTTCTCTCCATGCATCTTCTGGATGTTGCATGTGTTGGGCACGGCTATGTCAATGAGGTATGTTGACTTCTCTTTGTCGACGAGGTCAATATCGGACTGGTTGTGGGGAATTGTCTTATCTGTTCTGATCGATCAGTCTCAGTACATCTTGTGGGTGTTGTTCTCTAGAATCGTTGTTGGCTCATACTTGTAGTAGGGAACAGGCTCAGTTGTAATGAGGTGGTGCTTTCTTGCCAATTTCTGATGGACAATCTTGGAGACTTGATTGTGCTTGTTTGTGTGAGGACTCTGCACCCTGCTGTGATATGTTGGATGGTCTCTGGCACTTGATGGCATTGCCAACATGTGTCACTTTCCACTGACGTGTCCTTCAGGATATGCTTCCGGTAGTTTCTGGTGTTTACAACTTGATCTTGTATAGCCATCAGGAACCGTTCGGTCTTGGGGAAGAGTGATCCGTTTGTTAGCCATGCATTGGATGCAGTTTTATCCACATGGTCCGATTGCAGATCAATGTAGTGACTTCCGTGTAGGACTTTCTTGCCCCAAACTTCTTCTTTTGGCTGCCTCGTTACAATCTCGATGTTCTGAGAAGAGAGGTCTAGGGCTGTGTACTTCTTGTCACTCTGGTTTATTGCTTGGTGAAGGGGTCCCTTGCTCTGATGGAAGTATTTTCTGAGGCTGCTGATTTCTTTGTCTCGGTGTTCCAGGAGGTCAATAATTCCCAGTCTTCCTTCTGCTCGTCCAATGGTCAGCCTTTCTATTGCTGACTTTGGGTAGTGCTGGTGATGCTTAGTGCGGGTTGTCCAGGTATTGCGCATTATTTCCTCAAGCTCTGTTGTGATCCACTTGATGATTCCAAAGGAATATGTGAGGACTGGAACTGTGTACGTGTTGATAGCCTGAGTGATGTTGCAAGCATTGAGCTTGGTCTTCATTAGTCTCCTCAGCCTTTGGTTGTATTTGGTGGCTAGATTGTTTTTGATTTCTTTGTGTTCTAGGTGTTGTGCTTGAAGCATACCAAGATACTTATAGACTTCTCCTGCCGCCCCGGTGGCGCAGTGGTCTAAGCGATGGCCTCTGATCATTCGTCCAGAAGGGGCCCGGGTTCGAATCCTGGTGAGGCATGGATGTTGTGTTTGTCTTACGGCACTGGCTCTAACCATTCCCTGGAACCAGTGACCCTAAATTAGGGACGGGCGACTGCTTATAGCCCATTGAGTTGCTCACGGTGGTCGTTAAACCTCCAATAAAAAAATAATAATAATAATAGACTTCTCCTTCCTCCATAGCTGCGATCTGTTCTCCGGTCTTCAATTGGCAGCTACATGCATCGTGCTTTCCTTGGTTCATACCTTGTGTCTTGCATTTCTGTAGGCCAAATTCCATCTCGATGTCATTGCTGAAGCCCTCGTTGATCCAGATTAGTTGCTGGAGTTGGTTTTGCGATGATGCATGCAGCTTGATGTCATTCATGTACATGAGGTGGGAAAGTTTGTACTGATTGGTTTTGTTGCACTTGATGGTAAACTCATACTTGCTTTCTATGAGCATGGTTGACAGCGGGTTGAGTGCTAGTCAGAACCATAGTGGGCTAAGTAAATCTCCCTGGAAGATGCTTCTCCTTATATGGATCGACTTGGTCATTATGTTCTCAACTTTTATTGTTGTCTTCCATCCTGCCATGGCCACTTTAAGGAAGTTGATGATTACAGGACTTACTCTGTAGATCTCAAGGACCCCTATCAGCCAGCTGTGGGGTACGGAATCGTGAGGCTTTACAGTAATCGACGTATGCTGTGTACATGTTGTGGTGCATCTTGAAAGCTTGCTCCATTACAACAGCGTCAATGGTAAGCTGTTCTTCTTATATTTCCATATGCAAAAACGTATGGCGCGATATTACGTGGCCAAAGACTTCAATGTAGAACTGCTATATTAAGCAGCGATAATACTGTTCGTCATGTACGTGGCGAACAGTATTATCGCTGCTTAATATAGCAGTTCTACATTGAAGTAAGCTGCTCTTTGCACCCTCTACAGTCCAGTTGGTATCCCTTTTGCTGTTCTGCCATAAGTGTTTCTCCTTCTATGTGCCTCATTATCTGATTGGTGATGCACGCTGTTAGGATCTTAACCAGCGTATTGGTCGATAGTTGGCTGGATTTCTCGTGTCTTCAGCTTTAGCCTTTAGTATCGTTACTCCCTGGGTGAAGAAATTCTGGATTAGCGCTGAATTTTGGATCATATTTGTCAGTTGATCTGCCATATATTTGTATGTACAGGTGAACCTCTTGTACCAGTAGTTGTGGATGTTATCAACACCTGGTGCTTTCCAGCTGTGAGTTTTAGCTATGGCTTGCTGTGAAGATCCTGTGCTGTTATTATTATTATTATTATTATTATTATTATTATTATTTGGAATTAACATCTTCACATTATAAATGTGCAACCAAAAATAAATGTATAATTTGAAGTACAAGAAGGAATTACAAGTTTAATAGGTGATCAATAATATTGTACTAGTATGCTAGGTATATACTGTAGGAACACACAGTATTTATAATGAGAAATATATAGCGTGTTTTTCTTCATACAATCTATGGATTATCTGTTTAAAAAGTTTAAAATTTAAGTTCCGCAGACTATACAGTGGTGCAGATAATATGCTGCTTTAAAAAAAAAAAGTGTTTTTGTGGCACTTTGATTTTTGAAAAATCTGTATCATAATTGTCAGGGTGGTTGTATATTGGGTTGTCGGAAAAATCGTGAAGTATTTTGGCACCCGATGGCGGTTGGGCGGTTTTGGAAGTACTAGAGGCATGCGCAGCTCTGTTATCGCTGTGGCATTCGACAGGTGCCAGTTCTAGCTGCAGTCTAAACGGAATAGTGAGCGATTTGGTTGATTTGCAGAGATTTGACATCAAGTTGAAGATGGAAGACCAAACTGTGCATTTTCGCCATATTTTACTGTTTTGCTTCCGTAAGGGGAAGAACGCGTGTCAAGCTTGTGAAAAGTTGTGTGAAGTGTACGGTGATAATGCTCTACAAGAACGTCAGTGCCAGCAGTGGTTCACAAAATTCTGTGCTGGTGATTTTGACCTCAACGATGCTCCTCTGTCCGGGAGGCCCACCGAGGTTGATGACGACCAAATCAAGGCATTGATCGAGTCAAACCCACATTACACGACACGAGAGATTGCAGACACATTGCACATCCATCATTCGAGCGTTCACGACCACCTGAAGAAACTGGGATACGTAAGCAAAGCTTGATGTGTGGGTTCCTCATGATATCAAAGAAGCTCAATTGACGGCACATATAAACATTTGCGATATGCTCATTAAACGTGAGGAAAACGATCCTTTTTTGAAGCGACTGATAACTGGTGACGAAAAGTGGATTGTGTACAACAATAAACGGTCTTGGTCCCGACGTGCTGCTTCGCCTCAAACGACATCCAAAGCAGACATTCATCAGTGAAAGATTCTGGCCTCAGTGTGGTGGAATTTTAAAGGTGTCGTGTTTTTTGAGCTCCTACCAAGGAACCGAACAATCAATTTGAATGTGTACTGTCGGCAATTGGACAGTTTGAACGAATCCATCATCCAGAAACGTCCAGAGCTCGTTCATTGCAAAGGTGTTGTGTTCCATCACGACAACGCGAGACCACACACAAGTTTGATCACCCGCCAAAAATTATTGGAGCTTGGGTAGGATGTATTGCCACACCCAGCATACTCGCATTACCTTGAGCCGTCAGACTTCCACTTGCTTTGCTCTCTTCAACAGTCCTTGCGTGATATAACGTTCAATTCAGATGAGGCTGTAAATCAGCACCTTGTACAGTTTTTCGCCATGAAAGACAGGTCCTTCTATGAACAAGCATTCTGCAGCTCACTGAAAGATGGCAAAAGGTTATCGAACAAAACGGGCATTATATCATTGATTGATCTTTGTTCTTTCTATCAATAAATGACCTTTGCAAAACATGGCTAAAATACGTCATGACTTTTCTAACAACACAACATAATACCAAGATGGAAGTCTGCAAACAGTTGGAAAGAGTTCTTGAGCATTTTGACAGAAAATATGGTGCAACGAAAGCAATGCTATTTGCCCTTGTGGGTGATCACTTGCTGTGGGAAGCTACGCATCACACTGTTCATGAGTGCCACAGGTCTAACTATGGAACTACATACTGCGGAATCTAATGACTGAACTATCAGGTCTAACTGTGAAACTGCTGTTGTGAACTGCTTATGTTGTTCTTTTGATGATGATGCAGTATCATTTTCAGTTCTTCTTGATGCTGTTCTTGTTCACGCAATCCAAAAAAGACTTCATTAAGAGTTTTTAGAAAACTGGCTTAAGTTTTTGGACTCATTGGAATCACATTTTCAAAGATTTGAGTGAAGTCCAGAGATGAAGAAAAGAAAAACTTAAGTCAGTTTTCTAAAAACCCTTAATGAACTCTTTTTTGGATTGTGTGAACAAGAACAGCATCAAGAACTACTCTTTTTCAAAGGCATAGTTTTTGGCTGAGTGATAAATTATTTTTAATTTCAAAACTATTTTCAAACACATAAACAAATAGAATTTTTGTGGAGCAAAAGGCATTGTCAACAATGTAAATATTTGGGGAATTTATCAGAAGTCTTGTGAATGTTGACTTTCATATATAGGTCAGACTCTCAGGACCTTATGGTTCCACTTGAAGGAACACAAGGTTTGTGTATGAAACAGTGATCTGAAGATGTAGCCTGGAGCTCAACATTGTCCTGAAAATAACCATAAAATTGTGTTTTCAGTGTGAAAATGCAAAATTTATTGATAAACGTGATCCGACCATCAAGCTTGATACTTAAGGCTTTCCATATATTTCGCAGCTTTTCATAACTTGTCAACGACTTTTTTCCTTCAAACACATGGAAACAAGTCATCAAAACCTGTGACTATCAGAGCATTAATAATGTCAGAATGTTTTTAATATTTGTGCTCCATTTTTCCTGGTGAAACTATATTAAACCTTAAAATAAAATGCACTGTTTGCCAAGAAAAACAAAGTACTCCGAGAAAGCCGTTCGATCCTGATGAAAGTCCACGTGCAAGTACCATGGGGATGAATCTGCAAATGATTAAAAATAATGACCGATGACGGAATAGTGGCCCACCTCAGTGCATGGGAACCGTGCATTGAGGAGAGTATATAAAGAGCAAAGCTTACATGCAGGGACAATTGTGACAGTGGATTGCGGTTGTAATAATCTTCACGAACTGTGAGGATGCCTCAACATCAGATCCATGCACAATAGAAGCAGTTGAGCGAGTTTGAGAGACGACATATAGTTGGGCCGAGAGAGGCTGGTTGGTCAAGTCGCCTATTGCCAGGCATTTGGGTTGGAGCGACGCGGCAATCAGATGATGTTGGTGCCAATGGGTCGAGGAGGGCACAACTCAGTTACACACAGGTGGTGGACAGCCGAGAGCAACAACAGAACGTGAGGATCAAGCGATTGTGAGAGCCACATGAACAGAAACTAATTTGTCGTTTTCAACCATCTGTGTCCACGTTGCATCATCTACAGGTACAGAAGTGGCCATTGCCAGATGCCTTACATTGTGGCACGTGGATTACCTTCGAGGAGGCCATTACGCCAGTGAGCATCACCCGCACAGGTTGCAGTGGTATTGGGCCCGATCAGCACGGGATAGTGTCCAGTGGTGTTGTGTTGTCTTCAGTGATAGGTCATGGTTTGCACTTAGCGCCGGTGACCAGCATATACATGTCTGGGTATGAGCCGGCCAGTGTATGGATCCGACCGTTAGCGTGGATGGCACACCGCTTGTGACTGTCTGGGGAGCCATTTCCTATGATAGCCGGACCCCTTGGTAGTTCTCTGTACTACCCTCATGGCTCAATGATATGTTGACAACATTCTACGGCCTGGTTGTGTTGCCACTACTGTTGCATCATCACCGAGCAATTTTTCAACAGGATTATGCCCAGCCACACATGGCATGGCTCTCCCAGGTCTGCCCCCGTAATGTTGACACCCTTCCACGGCCAGATCAAACATACATGATGGAATGTCACCTACATCCATCCCATAATGTCAGCAAACTGGCCTGCAATTTGGACACCATCTAGCATGCTATACCACATGACAGTATTTGTAAACTGTATGCATTTATGTCACACCGGGTAACCTCTTGTATCAGAGCCAGAGGTGCCGCTACAGCATACTGGCTTGTTCCACTCATGTACTTGTGTTATCCAAATAAATGGCCCAACTGCTCTGGAATTGCAATCATTTTTTTTCCTATACATGTACTTTGCACATACCAATTTTCATCTCAATTGGATGATTCTTTCTGGGTGCTTTTTTCATTTGATCTATCTCTGTATCACAAGGATTGTGGTTTAAAAAAAATGTTAATGTAAATTATATTTTGTTTGAAAAAGGGGGGGGGGCTCAATTCCCATGAGACAGTGCGCATAATTTTACTGATCATGGCAGTGTTTCCCAACTGACATTTTGCAAGAAATTGCAAAATAAGTAAATATTTTTTTAATATTATGATACTATAAAAAAAAAAAAAAACGTCAAATATCACTCAGAATTCAATAATATTTAGGGCATTGCTTTCTTTCTGTAAAAATATCAATGGCATATAGAAAGAAAAGCACATGCCTATCCATGGATGAAATTCATATCTGTTGCCTTAGAATTTCTTGATAGCTTCAAATAATCCTGGAATAATGAGAAACACTAAATGTTTCTTTCCCTTCCCTCCTCTCCCAGACATATGTGCTTATACAGTAAAAGATCTGGTGGCATCACCCTTACTTGATAATTCTATTCCTTTATTATTAAAATTAAATGCATTTTGTTTAATACAGTTTGTTTTTACAGGAAATTTCTGTAACTAAAATAATTTTGCATGAAATGCTTTTGCAAATGTGTCACTTGATGTTGATGAGCTTTTTTCTTTTTCTTTAATAGATGTCACATTTAATGCCAGTGATCTGCGAGCAGATCTCCGAGTTGTGGGTGCCAGTGATAATGATCTACTATGTCAGTTTTTCGTATGGTTGAGGGGTAGAATTGAAGAGCAAAGACTGTTGGCTCCTGTGCTGTTTTCTGGTCAAAGTGATTTAGAAGCATCTCCCAGAATGGCTGTCATATCTACAAGTGTTGATGAAATTAACACGAAATTAAATGCAATGACATCAGTTGAATCCATTTTGGCATACTTTCTGGTTAATTTTGTGGTTCAGCTTGAAGTGTTAATATGCGAGAAAAATTTCCACGCCAAATGCTATTACAAGATGCAAGTAGAATCGGGCATTTTACCTGCAGAAGAAACTAACATTCCACAGAAATCATCACACTCTGAAAGTGATGTAAAAGAATCGGCAACTGAGATTGTATCCAGTTCTGATGCTGATGTCCCAGAAACTGTGGTTTCAACTGATGAAAGTTGTTCAAAAGATATTAGTTTAATACTGAATGATTTACTTGCTGAAGCAGAAAAGAAAATCGAATTATTAAGGAAGCAGGACGCCATTTTAAATGAAACTGAAGATGTGGTTTGTGGCAAATCGCCCTCTACTGAGTTTCCTGAGTTCAGTAGTGATGGTAATCCAGATTCTTCTGATCAACCTTTAGTTGATGCCTCCTCAGATGATTTGATTAGCAATGTTTGTTCAGGTGATCATCTCAATGGTTGCGGAACTATGGTAGATTACGGCAGAAATCAAAATGCAAAGCTACTCTCTCCCTCAGGTGATGTGGCTATTGAAGAGTGTCATTTTCCCAAGGAGCCAAAATATCAAACATCTGCTCTGAAAACAGTTCTGGAGTCCCCACAGTTGCATGCCCGATGCCTTCATAGTTTGAAATTCTATTTCTACTTCATCCACCGAATATCATCCGGCCTCTGTAATGACAGCTGTGCCCTTGTTTCCTACTTAAAGAATAAACTCAAAAATTTAAGAGATGCTGTGGCTTCAAAAACGGTTGGGCATCAGTTTGCCAGTGCAACAGCATCTGTTCCTGATCCAAAACATGTGAATATGAAAGAAGATAATGTAGGTCAGTCTGATGCTCCTACTGATGTGAATTCCAATGACTCTGATATCTCCACTGTGCTACAAGCTGATGATCCCTCACAGCAAGTAAATGGGAATGTGGCTGACAGCACAGCAGATTCCAAAAAAGATGTAGTTAGTGAAACCCAGAAAAATGTTCCTGATGCTGTCTCCCTTGCCACCATGCAGAAATCTTATAAAGAAATCACTGAATTTCTTGCTGCAATTCCAGAAGGGGTAAGGTTTTTCTTTTATATGTGAGTTTGTAATTTTATAGTTTTTCTTGTTTTAGTTTCGTGTTAAGATATTTCATACAGCATGCTGTGTAGCAGATGTGCACTGCCTGTGGTGAGTGCATTTGCAGCTTTCACTGACAAATTTCTTGTACAGGGAGTCCTTGGATTACAAATTAGTTTCGTTTATAAGTCTGTCTTTAAGTCAAATTTGTATGCAAGTCAGAACAATTGGGTATGGTATGTATCTAACATCAGTTATTCAAATGTTTCTTTACAATGAACCTTTTGATGCATAAAAAACATTAAAGGAATACTTCCAGATACACTAAAATGCCTTAATACAGTAATAATAATAATAATAATAATAAATGTAACTACAGAATTTATAATAGAGAGTGTCATAAAAAAGATAAAAATTATAAATATTACTACTTAATAGGCATTATAGAGAGATACAGTGGTGGACAAAAGTATTGGCACACTCAGAATGTTAAAAAAAATAATGTAAATTAGTTTAAAAAAAGCAACTTTTCTCAAAACAAAAACCATGTACACATAGTTAAGAATGACATAAAGTAGGGGTGTCTGATAAGAATCAGGATTTTTATTTCTATCAATTGCAGGAAAAAAATACAGAATGCATAAATATGATTCTCACATATGTAATACAGTGGTATGAATAGTTAGTCACTTTTCCACGTATTCTCCGTTCAGCACAATGCATTTGCTACACCGATCAACAAGTCGATTCATTCCAGTTCTGAAGAAATCAGCAGGGATGTTGCGAATCCATTGACAGACAGCCACTCGTAGATCGTCCATGCTCTCATAGTGGTGGCCACGAAGACTATCCTTCAAGGGACCGAAAACATGAAAATCGGAAGGTGCCAAGTCCGGACTGCGAGCAGAGTGCAAAAGAACGGTCCACCTCTGTTTTTCGATTTCTGCTTGCACTGGTTCAGCAATATGTGTGCAAGCATTATCATGCTGAAGCAACACTTGATTGTTTTTCAATGTTGGCCGTTTGGTCCAAATACGGTGCGCAAGTTTTCTCAGTATCGTCACATAGGCCTTCCCATTTATTGTTTCTTTTTTTGCCAAGTACTCAACCAGAAGGATACCTTGTTTGTCCCAGAAGACAGTAGCTATGACCTTGGACGGCAATGAACCAACTTTGAACTTCTTTGATGAGGGCGAATTCAGATGTCATTGCATACTGTGCCGTTTTGTCTCTGGTTCGAACTGATGAGTCCACGTTTCATTGCCTGTGATTACTCATCCCAGAAATGCGTCACCCTCTTCATCATAGCGCTGTACCAGTTCATTGCAAGTGTCTGGCCTTTGCGTTTATGCACCGCTGTCAGCATTCGGGGTACCCCTTTGGCACAGAGTTTCCTGTAGTTGAGATGTTCATGAATAATTTCTCCAACAGAATCTTTACTGATATCCCATACCCGCTAACTTTTACGCATTATGCACAAAATTTATGCATTTTAACTGTTCTTTACGATTTTACGCATAGATCGCTATTTTTTACGCATTTCCGTATATTTAAAAAAAAAAAAAAATTAAATCTTCCTTGAGAAATATTTGTTAATGTTTCAGTTAAATCACACCTGCCAACTCTTCCGGAATTTGCTGAAGTTTTCCGGGGTTTTTTTATACGGTCTTCCGGTTTTCCGGCTGGAAGAACTTTTCTTCCAGATTTTTAAATTTTTTTGTTAAAAATATCCCTATAAATAAACTATATAACAGAGATGGGAATTTTGCGCCATTGTGCACCAGAACACCCGTGCCTTGTCGTCATCGTCGGGACTTCGGCACAGTAAATTCTCCGTGCAAACTGTTATGCTTGATGCTGAATAAAGATCATGCGATGGGAAGAAAGATTAAGAGACTCCAACTACTGCGGATTTTACGTAGTTACTATGGAAATAGTCGGTTCTCTACGGACGACGGAAAACATCGAATATGATATGGTCTTATACGGATGACGGAAAACATCGAGTATTATATGGAAATCGTCGGTCTGCATGGACAACAGAAAACATCGAGTATACTATGATAATCGTTGGTACGCTATGGACAATGGAAAACATCAAGCATGCTATGATAATCATAGGTCTGCTACGGATGATGGAAAACATCGAGTATGCTATGAAAATCGTCGGTCTGCTACGGACGAAGGAAAACATCGAGTGTTCTGTGGAAATCGTTGGTCCGCTACGGACGACGGAAAACGTCGAGTATGCTATGATAATCGTTGGTACACTACGGATGACCGAAAATGTCGAGTATGCTATGGAAATCGTCGGTCCACTATGGCCGACGGAAAACATTGAGTATGCTTGCTATGATAATCGTCCGGTCGGTCCGCTACGGACGACGGAAAGCATTGAGTATGCTTGCTATGATAATCGTCCGGTCGGTCCACTACAGACGACGGAAAACGTCGAGTATGCTATGGAAATCGTCAGTCCGCTACGTACGATGGAAAACATCAAGCATGCTATGATAATCATAGTTCCGCTACAGACGACAGAAATCGTCGAGTATGCTATGGAAATCGTCGGTCCGCTACGGACGAAGGAAAACATCGAGTATGCTATGATAATCGTCGGTCCGCTACGAACGACGGAAAACATCGAGTATGCTATGAAAACCCTCGGTTCGCTACGGACGACGGAAAATGTTTGAGTATGGCATCAAAATGTGATATAATTTGTTTATATTATAAACATCTAAAAATTATAAAATGCACTGATATTTGCATTTATTTTTACTTGTACATAGCTAAATTTATTATAAATGTTGTTTGCGCATAGTTTAAAAAAATCATTTGAAATGTCATTCGCGTGCAATTTTACACATTTGAATTTTCTCAGATTGGCAGGTATGATATCCAATTCCATGGCAATATCCCGAACACGAATGTGTCTGTCACCTAAAGGTGACAGACACATTCCAGTCATCAACCCGTTTAATCATTTCATCACTCACCACCGTGTTAGGCCTTCCTGATTGTGCCTCATTTTCAAGGCTCTTGTGGCCAAGCTTTGAACTTTGTAACCCATTCATAAACACTGGAACAAGACATAGCTGCATCACCATACACCATCCAAAGTCTTCTCGTAATGTCCACTGCCTTTATGATTTCTTTTGTTAAAAATTGCAGTACAGCTCGCTACTCAAACTGAACACTTAACGTAGCCACCATTGTTTTTGATCAACAGTGTCACCTAACATTAATATTGAGCTGCACTGCTTTTATGGCGCTTCACTGAAAGTAGCCATAATAGTTTCACGCAAACGTACGATCATATACATGGTTTTATATCGATGGGAATACAAATTCAGATACTTATCAGACACCCCTCGTACATTACAAAAATTTACACAAAAGTTTCAGATCAATATATTCTTAGAAAGTTGATAAAGTTTCTTATGCATCAAAACAAAGGACAAACGTATTGGCACAGTGGAACATAAAACGGCAAAAATATTACAGTTAGTATTTTGTAGTGAACCCTTGGTTTGTAATAACAGCTCTTAGTCTCTTTGGCATTGAATGCAATAATTTTGCGTTGTTTCAGAGGAAATTTTTCCCCAATCTTGAAGGAGAAGTCTTCAAATGCTCAGTGTTCAATATCTCAAGTTTTCTCACTCTGTCATAAAGTTATTTTCATAAATGTTCAATAGGATTTAAATCAGGGTATTGTAGGGGATTTTTGAGAGTGTAGGGAGTACAATAAAGTAGCCATTTATGGACAATATGAGCCGCATGTAAAAGTCATTACTCAAATTCAGTTTATCCACACTTTGCTGCAGATTATCCTGGAGAATATTCAAATACACTGTTTTGTCCATTGTACCATCTACGAATACAAGTTTCCCTGCACCAGCAGCCAACGTGCAACCCCACATCATCACCCCACAACTGCCATGCTTTACTATGCTTTGAACATTCTTCTCTTGCAGCTCTGGCTTGGGCTCCCTCCAAACGAAATTATTCCCATTGCAGCTCATTAGAATGAATTTATTGTCATTTGAAAACAACACTTTAGACCAAAAGGTCTTGCTTTTATTTAAATGCTCATTTACAAAAGCCTCTTCTTTTGATTAATTTTAGTGATATACAGCTTCCTTCTGGCTACTAGAAGTGTCAGCAAATGAATCAGTGCAAATGAGATGCTTTAGTGACTAGAATCAAAAGAATCAATTCCTCTATTGCTACAACTGAACTTAGTGTCAAAGCCCCACCCAGGGTATCTGAAGTCTTGTGCAATTACCATCAGGTTTTGCAATGCATGGGAGCCTTCTCAAATTTTCTATTTGTGGTGTCACGTCAGTGTTAAAAAAAAAAAAAAAAAATGGGATTTCAGATGTTTTCAACTTTAGGATTTTCAGGTAAGGAATGCTCAACCTGTATAATAAAAACAAACATACATACATTGCAGTTTTCAGGATAAGTGCATACAGAGTTATAGTGCAGAACTATAAAACTGGCCATTAAGTAAAACTTAAATTAACTCTGGTAAAACAGAAAGCAAGTTTTCTTTTGTGGTTGCTTGTTTTGGTGGGTGCAGTTTGTTGCTGTGTATATCTGTGCATCATAGATAACAGATCTCATTGTACATTGCAGAGTTGTAAAAGTGTGAATAGATCTACTTTTCATAACTTGTACCCATTCAGCAAAATATTAAAAGGATCTCCAGGTCTTTTAAATTCTTAATCATATTCAGTGCTCTCTTAATGTTTATTAGATTGTATAAGGTCTCAGGAACTGATATACTGATATTTATTGGGGTTTCTTGTCTTATCTATGTATATATATATACACCCACAGCCAAATCACATTATTGTGACCACCTCCTACTTTTGAGGTCAACAGAGCGTAGCCAATGAAAAAGGCATGTGTCGTGAGCTGACTTGGAAGCAGGTCAAGATTTCATCTTTTTTGCTCACTAGCAAATTTTGCTAGTGACCAAATAGTTTGCTAGCAAAACATTTGCATGACTAGCAAGTAAAATTAAATCACATCGTAACTTATTTTCTAATAAAGTTACACAGAAATTTAAATATGTGTATAAATATTTTGACTTATCTTTTTGAATAATGAAAAGAATTTTAGATAAGTTTAGTGACTATCTTTATTATTAATTTCTAACAAATTCTCATACCTCATGAATATATTTCACTGACATTCTAATTCAGATTTCTTCCCATGTGGTTTACGCTCAGGGTGTCTGACTTCATCATCACACCACTTTATAATAACTGCTGACCTTGGATTAAAAATCTCTTCTTGTGGCCCTTCTATTTCAGTTGTCATCAGAGCATTTAAAGTTTCAACAGACAAATTGTTCCTCCAATCCCCTTGTATTCTTTTTAAAAAACTGAATCCCACCTCACAACATGCAGTACTAAGTGGAAGTATCGCACAAATTTCTGCTAAACTTCTACACACTTCATATCTGCCAACTACCACACAATGCCGTAGTTTCTACGGAATTAGTTGTCTGACTACACAACTCACTATCAAAACTACGGATTCTACAAATTTTCATTTTGTTTCAAATTTTTCTTTTGCTATTATTTTTATGATATACACGAGATTCTTACAGGGATTCGCGGAATACCGCTTTATTTATTTATTTATTTCAGGGTTCGCACGCGTGCTTGAAAACCTGGAAAGTCCTGGAAAATCATGATTACGTTTTCAAGGCCTGGAATATCCTGGAAAAACGGTGTTTTTTTAATGCCGTCTTGAAAAGCCTTGAAATTTGAAATTAGTGCTTAAAAAATGCCCTTTTAGGAAATCGTGTTACTGTTACCCCTTCATTTTTTAAAGTTCCTTTTCTCTGTTCTCAAAGAAACCACCGGCAGCGGTTTCCGATGTGCACCAAATCCTAATTTGGCTGGGGGGAAAAAAGAAGAAAAAAGGCACTACTTCCAGTGCAATAAAATTGGATGATTACTAGTAGGTCGAAGGGGAGCTTGATGTCCGTCCGACAACTGAGAACAGAAGGGGAAAGAAGAGGCATTTAGCATTTGCAGGGGGTCGCGTATGTACCAAGTCAGCTGGCATCCACCAGTGAGGAGTATGCCTGAACAACACATTCATCTTCTTCTTGTTTATGTGCATGCCACCCTCCCTCCCCTCAAGAGACTTCCGCTACTTATGATAAAAAATAAGAAAACTATCTTTGCGAATTTTTCACGAAAGTGGCAGAAATTTTTACATTCACTGTAATTGGATTACAGAAGCTCACTTCCAAAATTCCAATTGAATCGGTTTAAAACTTTAAGAGTTAGCATTGGTAATTTTTATTATGGACAAGTATGTGTGCCTCTTTGGACAGAGTGAGCATCCAGCAGAAAGGGTGTTACCATAGCAACAGTTGATTGACAGCTGGGAGCGCTGATCTGAAGCCCTTGGTTGGGAAGAAAGCAAACACCTGTTTATCACTTCCACAGCACAAAAGGACTAGGAGAATATTTTCAGAAATCCATTTTTCCGAATTTTGAAAATAACACAGTAAAATTTTTACAGTAGTTAAGATACATCACAATAAAGTTCTAGTGCAAATTTCGCCAAATTCCGTTAGGAACTTTAGCAGATGCAAAAAAAAAGAAAAAAAAAATCTGTTGCATAATCGGATGGAAAAAAAGAAACAGTAATTCTAAATTACGGGAAAAGCAAGTGAATTATTTTTTTTAGATGCCATGGTTTATTTAAACAGAGTGATCCTTAAAATTTTTTCTGTGATGATATGGACTCTATTTGAATTACAAACACGTTTTTATTCAGACGTCTGAGTTACTGTTTTAATAAAAAAATCATCTATAATTAAAAAGTTTTCAATGGATTTAAGCAATATTCAGCAGATAAACAAACGTAATTTTAGTAAATTGCTACATCATGACATAAATTTGGTAATTTAATTTTGTCGAAAATTGGAGAGCATTTTTTTTTTTACAGTTTCTATTATAGTTAAAGTGAAGGAGGAAAGGTGCAACTTGACAGTTCAGTGAGCTGCAGGTGGTGATTTATGGCGATGTGCCAAATGGAAAGAAGCCATTCCATCAGGTCATTCCAAAGGTTGTGTTGTGTGGACGCATCCTCCTGCTGTTTGATCTTAATTGGAATGTTTTTGTGCATGGGGGGGTCGAGAGAAATATCCGTTTCAGCTTTACAGCTTTCACGGCTTTTTTTTTTTTTTTTTTTCTTGGTAATAAATAAAAATCATAGTTGCTGCATTCACCATTGATCCATGTTTGCATTTCTTGAATATAAACAGCAGACAATCAGAAACTTAGTGTTGGGTGGGTCTTGATGATCTTCATTTTGCATATGCTGAATTCAGTTCTGTGGGAATAAGGAATGACTTATACTGTGAATATATACAAAACTACATATTTTTGAGCTGAAAAAAATAGGTCTACTTGTACACAGTAGCTAACGTGTGAACTCAGATGAAGACAATCAGACATACGGACGTCTGATTCCATAAAAAAAATCAACATAGTTTTTTTATTTACACTACAGGTAAAAAAGCAAAAACATGTTTTTAAACGTTATAAAGGAAAACGGATTTTTGAAACGCATGACTTGATGATCTTAATTTCTGAAAGTTTCTTTTTTCCACATTCTTTTTTTTTTCAATTACAATACACTGTAACAGGATACTGTGTGTTATATCACTTAGAGATAGGGCAGATTTTCGGTTGCTGATATCCGCGATCGTAAGCGGTAGTTGCATTGCGATTGTTGATGATGACAAGATAAATACTGGAGTGATGTAAAATGTTGCATAAACTAAAAAAATTAAAAAAATAAAGCCCTCCCCCACCCCGAACTTTTATGCGGTCATCATAGCTGATCAACCATTTCATTCCATGAACATCAGCACATTTCAATCATTTGAACATTGGGGGTATCTGAAGGAATTCAGCTGTGCTTAAGCGCCCTAGCGCAACGAAAACATGCTAATTTTGGACAGTTCTATTCCCTTCCCCTCTACCATCCCTAATAATTGAGAGTGCATACATTGAGAGTGTTTCAAATATTCTATTTATGAGCTAGTTTTCGCGCTGTTTGTTATGCTTTTATTTTCGAAATTCCTAACATTTTTGAACTATGGTTGCAGAAATGTTTATGCTTTGGGTTTGTCTGTAGGATAATTCGTATGAAAGCGGTTGAATTTCGGCGAAATTTTATTATGCTGTTGGGTACAACCTGGAAACCTACCCTCTTGAAAAAGGTCGAAATTAAATTTAAAGGCCAAGACATGAGAGCAGTATTTGTTCTCCAAGCTTAGGAATGCTAACTCACATAAAATCTGTATGATTGCAACAAAGTTTTGGTATGTTATCAGGGAGGAGAAACCTACCCTTGTAAAAAATGATCCAACTTGAATTCAAAGGTCAGGGCATAAGAACAGAATTTATTCTTTATGGTCTTGTGCTTGATAAACTTGATCTATTTGCATAAAGCACATTCATCAATTTGCATCTTTCATCATTTTTATTACTTAAAACTGAAATTACTTTAAAAAAATAATTTGAACATGATACTGTAAAGCGTAATAATCATCCTGGAATTTTTTTGTATATGTCCTGGAAAAGGCCTGGAAAGTCCTTGAATTTTTTTCCCCCAAAAGTGTACGAACCCTGTTATTTATTTTTAGTCATCAGTTAGATCATTCTGAAGATCGATATTTGGGAGAGGGGAGGGGGGTCGTCTTCCATCTGGAGACGAAATTTCGTGCTTCAAAACTTTCGAACACAGTAGTGAAACGGAGTAAGAAAATTTTGCCGTAATCGCAAATTGTTCTCTCAATGTTGTCTTTGTGTCCGCTTTTCTTGTTAAATATCATTTTATTGCATAAATGTTTGCATTTTAGCTTGAAACTGTGGAGAACAATTTGCAAAAATGGAAGTTGGCTGCTTCAAAATTTTTCTGTGATCTTCAGGCACGAGATTCTTCCGCGAATTCAAGGAATTCCGGCTTTTTCCTTATTATTGGAATTCCGTCTTTACGAAACTAGAAAACGAAAGGTCGACGGAATTCGGATTTTTTCCGTAATCATAATTTTTTTTTCTCACGATGTTGCCTCTGTCAAGTATTATAGCTCATTAACATTTTACTGGATAAATATTTTGATTTCAGCTTGAAAATACAAGAAAAATTTCCAAAACCAGAAGTCAGACGAAGCAAAAGTTTCTTCCGTAATCGTTTACCCCTCCACGAACACGTTTCGTAAAAAAGCGTCTATCTATGCCACGCAATAAAGGCGATCGCTAGGGTACGACAGGAGTTGAGGACAAAGTTCGTGGGGCAAAAGAAGGGAGGGTGGCAGAGCAGGTGGTCAAACAACCGATCCATCCCAGAGCTCTGGGTTGCCACAGTAACCATTGCCGACGTCACGTTCAGTTTCTGTAATAGACCAATGAGGGCACGATGGAGAGGAGTTTCAATGCGCTTCTACGACAGTTTGGAAGGGATGAAAGATGTGGGGAGGATGGGTATTAAGTGTCGAAAGGAAATTGGCGAAAGAGAATCGCTGATTGTCGCTGTTTTAACAAGTGATAATAGAAACTGTTATGTAAACTTCGTGGATTAATAATGATTTTTGGTTACTTTAAATAAAGAAATTACCTTACTAGCAATATTTGCTACTGCGATTTTTTTTCACTAGCAAATTTGATTTTTCACTAGCTATTTGCTAGTTGCTAATCGGTGAAATCGTGCCCTGCTTGGAAGGTATATAAGATGTGCTGTAGGCATTCTGAAAACTTATCACTTGTTGCTGTCATAGATAAAAGGAGCGATTTGTCAGATTTGCAAAAGGGTATGATTATCAGCTTTCAGGCTAAGGGTGGCAGTATTTCTGAAAGAGTGCAGTTTGTGAACTGTTTGCGTGCTGCTGTGGTTAAAGTGTATCATGATTGCAGAAATGGTACCATTGCAAATAAGCGATATGGAAAGTGCAAAGGTGTGTGAGGGCCGATCGAAACGCTACAGTGGAGAAACTCACTGGCCGAACGAACCAAGGGGCTGCCGGAAGTGTGTCTAAAATGACAGTTCAACGAACCCTGCTGCGTATGGGGCTGTGATGCAGATGGATGGTCACTGCACCTATGCTAACATAGGTGCATCGGCAGAAAAGGCTTACATTTGCATGGCAGTATCGGAATTGGACCTCCGCTGATTGGCAAAGGTTTGTCTTCTCCGATGAGTCACGTTTTCTGCTTCATCGAACAGATGGACGTTGGCATTTAAGGTGAGAAACATTGGAGAACAAACAATCTTCAACCATTGCTAGAAGAACACAAGCTGGTGGGGGCAGCGTTATGGTCTGGGGAATGTTTTCTGGCATTCTCTGGGTCCACTCATACCTGTGGAAGGTCCTATGGACCAAATTCATCCTTGCAGACCATGTACACCCAAACATGCTGATTGTATACAATCAGCATGTTTGGTGTACGTTCTAGCTGTGCTGATTGTATACAATCAGCACAGCTAGAAATGTCTTGAGAGTGGTTGGAAGAGCACGAAAAGACTTCAAAATACTTCCCTGGCCCTGTTATTCCCCAGACTTAAAAACCCAATTGAGCATCTGTGGGAACACCTTGATCATGTTGTTCGCTCTATGGATCCTCCAGCAGCTGTCAGATGCACGTCAGTCAGCATGGCTCCACATACCTGTGAACACCTTCCAGCACCTTATTGAGTCACTCCCAGCCCGTCTAGCTACTGTCTGCGCTGCATACGGCGGTTACTCTGGATATTAGCTGGTGGTCACAATAATGTGACTCGACCGTGTATATACACTGAAGAGCAATTGAATTAGAGATACCTGTTTAGTAACGTGTAGCACCACCTTTCGCCCTGATGACGGCGGCGGCGATTCGTCTCGGCATGGACTCGACAAGACACCGAAAACGTTGGGAAGCCATACGGATCCACAACCCTTGAACAAGCTCCCACAGTTCATGAAGATTTGATGGAGGGGGTCAGAGCCTCGAACATCTCTCTCAGTGGCATCCCAGATGTGCTTGATTGGATTGAGGTCAGGTGTTCTAGTTGGCCAAGGAAGCGAGGTCACTTCGGTGGAGTGTTCATCCAACCATTCGGATACAATTCGGGAGCGATGGCACGGTGCATTGTCTTGTTGCAAGATGAGGTCCCGAGTGGGATGTTGAAGACGCACAAATGAGAGCAAATGGTCGTCCAGGATATCCCGGTAATGTTGATGTGAGGGACGATGTCACACGTACCAGGGGTCCCATTTCAGTCCACGTAAACAGTCCCCAGATGAGAATGCCACCCCTACCAGCTTGAAGAGTACCCTGCTGGCAAGAAGGATCCATCACTTATGTAGTTTGCGCTGTACTCGTATCCTGCCATCCGCATGTACCAACGTGAATCTCGACTCATCAGTCCAGGCAACATTTTCCCACATGTCTAGTGTCCAGTGGCGATGTTCCCGCGCCCATGCTAATCTTTGCACCCTGTGATGTGCAGTCAGCAGCGGTACCCCCTGGGACGATGGCTTCTTACCCCATAGCGAGGAGATGGTTCTGGATGGTGTGGCTGCTTACACGTTTTTGTGCACCAGCGTTAAATTGCCGAGTGATTTCTTGCACTGTGGCCCGTCTATCCGCTGTTACAATGCTAGCTAGCCGACAATGACCCCGCTCATCCACATGCTGTTGTCCACGGCAGTTGAGGCTTGCAGGGATGGTTTTACCAGATTCGATGTACTCACGGTGCACCCGTGACACAGTGGCTCGTGAAAATCCCACGACTTCCGAGATGGAGTGACCCATTCGTTGGGCCCCGATAATTTGCCCACGATCAAATGTGCTTAGATCCTTCGTCTTACCCATACTGAGTCCGACTCTTTCTGATTCTCGTTGCATTACTCCTTATATTGTCGAATCGCTGCATACGTCATGTCATTTCCGTTTACAGGGCCGCCCACAGCGCCACATTTGCATAACTCCAGCTGTCTCTAATTCAATTGCTCTTCAGTGTGTGTATATATATATACATACATTCTATAAAGAAGATACCTAAGCAAAAAAATACATATATAATTTTGACTCACACCTAATACAACATAGAAAAGGTTATGTATCTACCTGTGTGAGTAAAAGGAGAAAAGATAAAAAAATAAAATAAAACAACTGAATGTAGAAGGTGTCGAGAATACTGAGCCTTGGCTTTATCAAGGACCAGCAAAAACTCTGAAAAGGATTCTTGAGAGCTTCACTCAAGATGTAAATAAGTACATCGTAAAAACCAGTTTGACGTACAATCAGCCTATTGAGGCCTTCGCAGAATGGAAATATAATATAATCAATAGCTTCACCGGTGAGTTGGCAGGTCTGGACTTTTGTTTCGACAGAAATCTCTTTTTCTCTGGAGAAGCTAAAAGGTCACTCTCCAAACTACAAGACCAATTTATTTTTACCACTACGGATAAAGCTAGCAATAATTTTGCAATTATCTGTAAGAAGTTCTATTTTGAATTGTTAACTATGGAACTCAATAATAGAGTAACATACGAGCCCGTAAGTTATTCTACCAAGCAGTTAGAAAATCGGTTTAAGGCATTCTTCAAGAAACTTAAAATTCCACAAACTAGAAGATATGGGCCTGAATTTCCATTTCTTTTTGCAACGGTTAAGTTTCATAAGGATCCTGTGAAGTTCAGGTTCATAGCTAGTGGAGTAAGGAGTCATAAAAAGAAAATAGATCTTGCTTTTGAAGATGTCTTAAAGAAAGGTTTTGAAACACATTAGAAACTGTTCTAACTTGATGTACAGAGATTTTTGGATAATTAATAATAATGCAGAAGTAATTTCTACTATACTCAAAGTTTGTCCCCTAGATATTAATAGTTATGATTTTGAAAACCTATATACTAATCTGCCTCTATCAGATATAATCACTACATTTAAGGAGCTGTATGCAGAATTTAAACTTAACCAATTTGTTGATGTAGGAACTTGGAACTCTTATCTCAATTGCTGCATAAAAAATAACCATATCTTATATAATAATACTCTCTATAAGCAAGTGAACGGTATTCCAATGGGAACATCAATGTCCACAAATATATCGCTAATCTATTCCTGTTCTTTAAGGAATATAAATTCATTAAAAATCACCCCACCTGCTCAGATAACTACCTTTACACTTTTAGATATATTGATGATCTGCTGTGTATCAATAATTCAGAAGTTATAGAGAGTGATTTTGATAATATCTATCCTAGCTCTCTTAACTTATGTAAAACAAACCACAGTAATCAGGAACTTGAGTTCCTAGACTTAAGCATTAAGCTCAACAGAGGTAACCCATCTATTAGCCTCTTTGATAAAAGAGTTAATTTTCCTTTCAAAGTAATTAAATATCTACACTGGAATAATAACATTTCAACCAAAGTAATTGAGAATGTACTAATTTCTCAGGTCCTAAGAATTTCAAGAATTTGCAGCAACAATTTGGATTTCAATTACCACATTAATATACTATTAGAAAGTTTTCTAGAGAACGAAATTCCTTCTTCTTTCATCAAAAGAACTTTAAGAAAAATTATTCTGAATAATAGAGTAAGGTTGGCAGATCTGCTTTAATTTTCTACACAGTTAATAATATGATTCTGACCAATCAAAGCCGTAAGGAAGTTGGCTAGAGGATGCCTATTAACTACCTAAAGGAACCTTAGTGCTATGGATATGACGGTCCTATTAAAACAAAAAATTAAATAATATAAACAAAATCACAAAAAAAGCTTAAAAATCTGTTTATAAAAGAAAATAAAAACAAATAAAAAAGAAAACTAGTTATTCATCACTAGGATAGCTATACTAAAAATAGTAAAACCAACATTAAAATTAATAAGATTCTGATTAATCTATAGAAGCTCACTAAGGTGATTAAATACATGCAAAGATTATTAAATAAACTGCTCGTGTATTTCATAATATTTCTCATGTATTCTGGAGAGTTAATTCTGCTCATTCTGATCATACAGATCCACAGTCTTAAGTTTATATATTTTTTTCTCTGATTTAAAATCTCCGCGCGTTGTTTTCTTGCTGTATGAGGAGGCCATCAGCCCCACCCTCACTGCCCCCAGCGTCTAGGGAGTGGCAGAAGGGGTCAGCCATGTTCTCCTCTTGTGTGGAGAAAAGTTTTTGTTACACAAGAGGTAAGCTCTCTTCCTTGTTTTTGGGTTCTAGGTTTTTTAAGTTCAATGTTTGTACTTTATGTACCTTTTCACTGTCGTTTTTTAGCTTTTCAGCTTTTAAGCATTGGTTTGTCTGTTAACATTTTTGCGGGTTTTAACTCTTACTTTTCTTTGTAACTTTGAGCGTCTTTTGAGGTACCTAGGAACAGAAGAAGGCTAAGCCTGTTCCTTTTCTATGCGCTGTCTATGCGCTGTTTTTTTCAAAGTAGTTAAGTTCTTAATAACTAATTAATTATGCACTTAAAGCACTGCTGAAATACTTTGTACATATTGCAACTAACTGTTTAAGGTATATAACTTTCACAAAGTTTTTCTTTAGTTAATATTTATCTTTAACTTATTCTCGTTTTCGTGCAGTCATAAGTTGTAGAGTAGGGGTTTTAGACTCAAGTTTTCTTTCAAAAATCTGTTCGGTATAAATTAACATTTCCTTTTTTTTAATTGCAATGTAAAATTTGGATTCCTTTGCATTATTTTTCAGGTTTAAATTCTCTCTCAAACGAACTTGGAATTTCGTTATAGCTGAAAATCATTTCCATTTATTATGTCACTCTCACAGCTTGAGTTCTCTTTAATCTTCTTCTCTATGTTTAATAGTAACAGATGAAGAGCATGGGTCGGGCCATGAAGGTTAATGGATGCAAGCGAAATTGTTAACTAGTGCTAGGTCATGCTACTCTACGGAGGACATGACTTATATATATATATTTTTTAACTATTTTTGGTGGGAATGTTACTTGCATCTATGGCCTTGCAGAAACCCATTTCCAACTAGGTCTTTGTGGAAGTGAGAAAATGCAGAGTTTTTGCTGGTCCTTGATAAAGCCAAGGCTCAGTATTCTCGACACCTTCTACATTCAGTTGTTTTATTTTATTTTTTTATCTTTTCTCCTTTTACTCACACAGGTAGATACATAACCTTTTCTATGTTGTATTAGGTGTGAGTCAAAATTATATATGTATTTTTTTGCTTAGGTATCTTCTTTATAGAATGTGTATTCTGAATTTTCAAAACTGCTGCGTTGCGCGTTTTGATTTTCAGGTTATTTTGCACCCTTCGTTTTAAATTCTAAAATTGTTTCCTTAGTCTTCAGTTTTGCTCTTAAGTAAATACATACATACATACATACATACATACATACATACATACATACACGTGTGTGTGACAGAAACGTATACTGTGGCTCCTCTATTTAATGAAGTCATGTAGTGATGGCCAAAATATTTGTTAAATGAAAAACTCGCTATATGGAATGACTTTTTTAACATCAATACAGAATGATCTTTGGCCAAAATAACTAAACCACTTATTATAATATCATTTTAAACTTGAAGTTCTTATTGCTGTTAAAGTTGGACTTTATTAAAGGCTTTAACTTTATTGGTAGTGTAGTTAGTCTTACTAACATTTGTTGAAGTCCTTTACTGGATTATTACAATTACGTACTGTAGTACTGTATTCATTTTATTTCATTTAGCTCAGAATGTTTCTATTCTATTCGTCTTTGTAATCATAAAAGTACACCAGTGCAGGGGATCAGCCCATGGCTGACAGTTCCAGTTAGTCATTCCACCTATGGGTTCTGTAACAAAAACCCAGTGATATTGCCTGAAAAAAAGAAAAAAAGGCGGGGAGGGCACAGAAAGAAAAAAAAAAAAAAGAAAATCACCTGAAACACTGCGTGGTTTCTTCAATTATATGCTGTCTTCAGCAGTGAAACCTGGGCATTGCAGAAGAGACATAGGATACATTTGTGTGCTGAAAAGATGCATTACATACCAGAAGGTTGTGTCAAGTCACGCTCTGATCATGTGAGGAATGAAGATGTGTTGCTGTTATGTAGTAAGGTGGAGACAAATATTCTTAGGTGGTTTGGCCATGCTGAAAAATAAAATGAGCGATGAGGTGCTTACTAAGGGAATTTTTTTCATCCCAAGTGACAGAAAAGGTTGAGGAAGGGCAAGGAAATCATGGAAGGACCAGTTTCAGGAGTGTCTGCATGAGAAAAAAGTTATGTGTACGAGGTACAAAAGGTCTTGTGGGCAACGTGTAATGGATGTTAGTGAAGCTTGAGTTGTGTGTCGAGATCGCTGTAAATGGAAACGTCTAGTACATTAACAGTAAGTAGAATTTGTTCCATCAAAGTTGAAAGTTAAACTGGCAGATGGACTTTTCTTTGAGGAGCTAACCTCTGAATCTCGGAGAACAGCTTAATATTATATGTATGTACGGGGGGATGCTGATAAGTTCTCGACCTCACCAAGAAGGAAATGGACTAGAGCCAGGAAACTTGCAGACTGTTCCACATATTCACCCCAAAGTTCAACACACTTGGCACAGCATTTCTGGAGTTTCATTTTAACCCTTTCAAAAAAATTCTGATGTCTGATCACTCAAATATTGCTCTGCTGCTGATATCACCACCGAATTATTCAAAAAATGCTTCCCTTTCAAACTTTTTTAAGGTTTGGGAACACGAAATAATTGGATGGAGCAGCGTCTGGTGAGTAGGGTGGATGGCCTATGCACTTAAATGCCAGATCCCTCAAAGCATCGTCTTGTGAGCCGGCGCATTGTCCTGCAAAAAAAAGAACACCTTTCCTCAGTTTTCCTTGCCATTTTTCTGTCTATGCCTCCTTTAATCAGCACAGCAAGTCGGAATAGTATTCAGCATTTATTGTTTGTCCCTTTGGGACTTAGTCAGTCAGTAAAATGCCTTCCAAATTCAAAAAAAAAAAAAAAACATTGCCATGACCTACCCTGCAGACCTTTGAGTCTTGAATTTCTTTGGTCATGGAGAACTCGAGTGCCACCACTGCAGAGACTGTTATGTCATCTCTGTGTGGTAGTGGTGTTACCACGTTTCATCAAGAGTGACAAGTGGCTGCAAAAATTATCACCAGATCGCTCGAAATGCTGCAAATCCGTTTCGGAAGTGTCCACTCGTTTTCTTTTCTGATTGGCGTTCAAACATTTGGGCACCCACTTTGCTGACATCTTCTGCATATCCAAGTGCTCATGAATTAGGGACCCAACACGTTCCCTGGATATCTCCAGTGTCTCAGCTATTGTTTTAGCCGAGATTCACCGATCTGACAAAAACAAGGCGTGAACACGATCAACAGTTTCGGGTGTTGTTACTGTTGAAGGCCTCCCAGATCTTGCTGCATCTTCGGTCTCAAAGTCTCCACGCTGAAAGTTGGCATGTACCATTTGTTCACAGTGGAATATGAAGGGCACTTGTCGCTTAATGTTTGTGTCATACACTCATAGATTTCCTTTGCAGTTTTCTTCTGCAGGAACAGAAATTTCATGACCGCCCGGAGTTCCGCATTTGAAAATTTAACACTTTGCATTGACATGATTCAGTTCAGGATGTTAAACATATCTGCAAAAAAAAAAAAAAGATCCATTAGTCTGAAAATTGGCACTTTACAATACAAAAAACACTTTCGAGCTGCAGTTACAAAATAATGTTACAATTACAAGAAGTGGGGTAGGCCGAAAACTTCTCAGCATCACCTCGCATTATGTACAAAATGTTTGTTCATAGTAAGTGTCACATCCATTAAACAACAAAAAAATCTTCTGGCGCATTATCAGGTAACTGAAGCCCATTTTGAACTGCATGGTCTATATTTGGTTTTGATTCACATTCGCAGTCTTCATCATCTTCAGAGTCATCAGCTGATCTCAAAACTTTCCTGAACACTGAAAAATATCGTTGTTAGTAAGATGATCAGCAATAGCAACATTTTTAGCAATTTCAAGTATAAAGAACAGAATCCAAGTGAAAGGAACTTCTATTAAGTTCTTCATCAAATAATAGAAAATCAGCTCACTAAATGGAGGTGGTTTTGAACACATTTTAGCTCATGATTCTCCCATGAAATTTGTTAATATAGAAAATTTGTTAAACACAGCAGTTCATTAAATAAACATTCCACTGCAGTTTCAGATTATTTTTTAACCTCATGTAGTGTTGTGCTATTCATAGCTATAAGTCTTCATTACTGTACTCTAATGTTTTACTCATTTTTTTTTTTTCATGTAGAATATAGTATTTCCAGATGCCATATTTACTTCATCTCAGATCATCGGGTTGTGTAATTTAGTGCTAGAAAGAAACTCGTGCCAATGCATTGACGAAAAGTTGAAAGTGTTTGTGGCTCAAGTAACGTCCTGGGCACAGCAATTTGATGTCAGCAGGCCATTTTCTCATTTGCCAGTGGAACATCCATTGTCTATTGATGAGACTGGTGACCATTAGTTGTCATTCATTGATACTACAGATGTGCCACATTGGCACCTCCTTTATAAATTAGTCATCCTCATGAAGAACATTTCACATCCGACTTAAAAGCTGTGATATATGTTTCAGAGTATTTTGTCATCTGTGTATTTTCATCAGAAGATATCAACATATGAGTCAAGTAAATAAAATGTTTTTCTTTTCAAAATGTGCCGTTTCGTGTGTAATTTAAAAAGTTTATTTGTTATATGCTGTGCTCTTACTTTAAACAATCTTGTGGAGCAATCCTGGTGTCAACAGCAATTCTTCCATTAAAAGCTCAGTTGAATGTGTTACAGTGAAAACACTAATATGATTTTGATAGGAATTTTCTGCCATGTTGGTGAATCAAGGTTTTCCCCTCAGTGACTCCAACCCTTGTCACCAGCAGAGTAGCACGATGTAGATGTACGCTGTACATGGATAGTTTTCCGAATTATTTGCAGATTTTGCAGATAGTTTTTGCATGTAGATTTTGAAAAAATGTTATTTATAGCAATTAGAACACTTACTGGAGGCTTTACTCAGAATCATATACTTAAACTTGAAAAAATATTAAAAGTTTTGTTTACTCCTCAAAAATTTTAATTTTGTTGCCAGGTTGCTCATACTGTTGCCAGTTACTGAACTGAAATGTTTTCATTATGTATTTTGTAATTATGTTGTTGTAATTAAGTTGTTTAAATCACCGCTCAGTTCTGAAGGCTCAGTGCTCTGTTTTTTTTTTTATGTTATAACTTTCTTTAATTAGTCTCTTGTTTTTATGAGATTCATAGTCTAAAATTTTAATTTCTTCCCATAAAGGTTCACATTTGCATAACTGCATATGATTTGCTAATACACAATTATGATTTTTGTTATTAATAACCATTTGATGTTCTTTAACTCTGATTTCCAATTTTTGAGACATTTGTCAAAAAAATAACTAATTATATTTGACAAACATCTCAAAAATTGGAAATCAAAATTAAGGAACATTTAAATGACTATTAATAACAAAGATCAAAATTGTGTATTAGCAAATCATATGCAGTTATGCAAATGTGAACCATTATGGGAAGAAATTAAAATATTAGACTATGATCTCATAAAAACAAGAGACTAATTAAAGAAAGTTGCTAACAGAACAGAGCCATCAATGAGCCTTCAAAACTAATGAGTGGTGTTTTAAAGACGACAACAACAGAATTACAAAATACACAATGAAAGCATTTCAGTTTTGTAACTGGTAATAGTATGAGGAACCTGGCAATAAAATTTAAATTCTTCAGGAGTAAACAAAACTTTTGATAATCCTTCTGTACATTGAGAAACAGGCCTTTACTAAAATCCGGAGGCCAGAAACATCTGTAGAAAACCAAAGGAATTCAGAGGAAAGGAAGATTAACTAATGATTCTTCAAGTGGAACTTGAATTAAATAATCATATCTGGGTAAAGCTTTTGAAGTAAGTGATTTAATTCCTATTAAATTAAAATCTTTTGCTTATGTATTTCATAAGTCTACTTTTTTTAACTAAGTTCTTGAAAACATTATTTATAGTTTTTCAAGGTTCAGTAATGGAACTGTTTTTCTGGATATTAAAATTTTCTTTAGTCTCGTGTTTTTATAAGGTTCATAGTACAATGTTTTAATTTTTGCCATAAAGGTCCATTTTGCACACATTGCTGCACATTAAATTGTAATGTACTTATTTTGTCCTCATTGGAACTGTAATGTTGTAATAATTTATTGTCTTATTAATTTTTCTTTAAATTCCCTTATTATATGGTTATCGTGGTTTGCAGAAATTTTTCGTTTCAGTGGTTGTGTACGCAGATACATTTTACTTTTATGCAACTCTGGTCACCAGTAAGTGACTTCACTTTGGTCATCCATATTGCATTTATTATTTTTGATGTGTAGCTTCCAACTTTTTTTTTAATTATTATTGGAGGTTTAGCGACCACTGTGAGCAACTCAGTGGGCTATAAGCAGTCACCTGTTCCTAATTTAGGGCCACTGGCTCCAGGGAAGGGAAAGAGTCAGCACCATAAGACAAACACAACACCCATGCCACGCCGGGATTTGAACCCGGTCCCCTTCCGAACGACGAATGATCACAAGCCATCGCTTAGACTACTGCGCCACCGGGGCGACCTTCCAACTTTAATCGCCTATTGTTGAAATATTTTTTCATGTGGAACACTTAACCAAATAATTTCCATGTGATTTCAGGGCTTGAAAAATACCATGCCCGAGATGCTCGGGGCATGCAAGTTATTGGCCTGGGCAAGTTAAAATGAAATCTAGTTGCTTGGCCGCGTTACTAAATTTAAAGAAAGAAAAAAACTTTTGGAATGGAGAATTTTCTACTTTAGAAAAAAAAGATGGTTGTCGCATGTTTTTCATTTTACTGCAAATCACCAGTTGTATTATTGTTACGGAATGAGTGCCAAGGCCAGGAGAATAGCACTTCTTCAATTATATTATGCTCTATGTCCAGAAATTGGGGCCGTCTATAATTTTGCTCCAAATGTCATTTACAGTTAATGACGGGATGCATGCCTCGGATGAAACTAGCCTCCGGTGTTTAGTGACAAAATGCATAAATTGCCATGAAAGAGGAGGACACAAACTGATGGGCAAAAAAGCCATGCTTTATGGGGAGGGAGTGACAACAAAATATTTATTGCACAGCCCCTGGTAGGGGTTGGGTCTCTGATATAACTTCTGTGTGTGAGAGAGGGGAAAGTGGAAGCTTCCGCCTGTGCATGTTCCCACACACACACACACACACACACACACACACACACACACACATATACATACATACATGAACTAACAGTGGTACTACTGAAGCAAAGGCTAAGTTTCCTTTAAGAACGAGCCTGCACACTTAGCCGGGAGAAGCGAAAATTGCCAACACCAATAACTTAGTTTATCTGAGAGAGATCCGTAGTTCGTGTTAGTTGCGGATATAAGTTGTATTTTGTTATGGACATACAATGTTTTTTTGGGGGAAAATCCAGCAGTGAATATACAAGTATCTCATAGTAAGCAATTATCTGAAATTCCCGATCTGTCAGCGGTAGTTACAAATTTGTCTTCCTCATTGTTGAGTGACGTAATTTCAGAATCAGACTCTGCATCGTTGGCAAAATTGAAACTTACCCAAGTGTACTATGATAACTTGTACAGAAAAAAATAACAAAAAAACGCTGCTGCACAGTTCAGGAATCTTGGATAAAAACATTTAATTGGCTAAAGTCAGATGATGACAAGACTATTATGTGATGCACTGTTTGCCAAAATCATCCTAAAATTGTTGATACCACCAACAATTTTTTCAAGGAATGTGGGGTGTCAGGTGATAATATAGTTTAATAACTATAAGTACACACAACAGTAGTCGAAAACATAAGGATTGCCTTTGTTTCTAAATAACAATTCTTGGGATATTTTATGATGCAAAATCACTTCTGTTTGCACAAAAGAAAAAGGTAAATAATTTTTACATTCAAAATTGTTGTTGAAAACTACTTAAACTGATGTTCAGTTAACTATGATTATTTAATTTTTTTGCAAAACACAGAACATATATTAAAAATTCATGAACATGGATGGTATCATTACTAAATTTCTCAAATGCCATCGATTACCTTTCTTAAAACTTGAGATATATGCTTTTGTGTACTTTGAATACAGACACTTTAAAATAGCGATGCAGAAGATGCATAAAAAGTTTATCATAATTTTTAACTTTAAAAAATGAGGCTTCTGTTTTGTTATCTTAAAAGATAAATTTTTCTGGGCATATAGATTTTACTTATGGGCAAGTAAATATTTTTTGCACATGCCCAACTGGGCATGTAACTTTTCAGATATTTTTCAAACCCTGACTCTGATGAGCATATCCATGGTTCGTACGCTCCTTGAAAAGTCCTTGAATTTTAAAAGTTCATTTTCAAGTCCTTGAAAGTACTTGAGAAAGTTTAAGGCTCTGTAAATAGTACTTGAATTTTTTTTTTTTTTTTTTTTTGCTTTTGTTTTTTAAGTTATGATATGAAAGAGCCTGTGTTAAATAATTGTTTGTGCTAAAAAGATGTAGAGGAGATTTCTGTGTAGTTCTGATAAAAACCCCAAGCTGATCAAATGGCGCAGAACTTGCGTTCAATCGGGGGAATGTGTGGACAACTGGTGTCTTGGCTATGATATCACTACAGAGTAAAGCGTCAGCCATGTGAGTAAAATAAGTGGAATGATGTATTCGCATATTTTGATGGGCTTCTGTTTGCTGGGGTTAGGGACACGTTCTCGCCGGAGGGTGGGGAACTTCCAGGAATTGCTTGTGCTTCATGCGTGGACCCTTCGTCTCCTGGCTGCATCAAAAAATGCACCAAAATCATGCATCAAAAATAAAAAAGTTAATGCAAACAATAAGGGCTATACCAGCAGATGAATACGAAAATAATGTACCCTTTCAACATATTGCACAAAATAAAATGATTTCAAAAAACACCAAAACATTGGGGGCAATTCAGAGTAAATACAATAAACCAACTGGGGTCAGAGGGTAACAGGCGGGTTATTGACGGTGTGCTTGCCCCAGCTAAGATTAATGGTCTTAACTAAAATACCTACCTATGACCTACTGACAGTACACACATATGATAATTTGGATTTAAAAAGTCCTTGAAAAGTGCTTGATTTTATTTTTCTTGGAAGAGTACGAACTTTGATATCATATGTAGGCAAAGTACATGGATGGGTTTCAATATTTATTTTGCAAATGCTGTTTTGTCAGAAATTAATCTTATTGTAATATTCCTTTCATCCAAGCAAAGGACGGAAGAATTTGTACATCCAAGTATCGTAGTATGTAGATCTAGCTTTCTTTTCTTTTTTTTACCATCCTGCCATTTTTTTAATTAAATGAATCGTGTACAGAAAAGAGGTTTCCTGCAGGATTTTGAGTTGTGTGATTCATTACATTGTTTTAGTGCTTTTTTAAATAACTATCCTGAAATCAAAATTTGATGTCTCAAAGTTAAAAAAAGAAGAAAGGATATATCCAAACATTGCTCAGGATAGGGTTTGCTTTGTTTTTAACCACCCATTCTCATAATGAATGAACCATGTAAGCAAAATTTTCTTAGGTTAGGATTAAGTCATGTAATTCATTATCTTGGTTTTCTTGCTAATTAATAAATATTATCTGAAAATTAACACAAGATGTCTACAAATGTTTTTCAATGTACAGCTAAACATGAGTTTCCACCTGATTTTTGTTATTTTATAAAAATGACCACATGGATTAGGTTGCAGTGTAATTTTAATCAGGTATTTCTATGCTGAAAAAAATAGTCTACTCGTTTGGCTGCCATGTATATATATGAAGATATTAATTCTTCTTTCAATTGTTCACATCTGTTGTTTTTGGTCAAATTGCTAAAAATATTAATTGTGTTAATTGATGAGGCGCAATAAAGGATTAAACAGGAAAGGTCTCGTATTTGCTATATAAGACTTTCCGGTACTTACGCATTAGCCGGGTGCCAGTAGAAATCTATCAGTAAATGTCACAATTGTCAATAGATGGTGCCACATGAATGGTTGTTTCTTTTTAGAATTTAGCTGTAATGAACGACATGATGAGTTTATTTTTGGTAAGCACAATTCATGAAGGAAATACACTGACGGAAAAAAATACCAACACCAAGAAGGGGTTGTGTTAGATAAACGACAGTTGGTAGGCGGTGAGAGCACATCTGTAAGATGACGTCTATGCAAATTTCGCGCTCGGCGCATACGTGTGGCGCTAGTAGCGCCCCTCGGAACATGCAAAGCAGGTTTGCTGTAAATATGCGCTGTAACGTTCGTGAGCGTTAGTTATCGTTGAGATTCGACGTAGTGTGTTGATGTTAATCAAGAATGCCTTTAAGAAGACGAAGAAGTCATTATGAACAGCTCACGGAGTTTGAACGAGGTCATGTAATAGGGCTACGAGAAGGTGGATTTTCTTTCAGCAATATTGCAGAACAACTTGGCAGGAATGTAGCCACTGTGCATGATTGTTGGCAGCGGTGGTCAAGGGAAGGTACTGCCTCAAGAAGACCGGGTTCCGGCCGGCCACGTGGCAGACACCCTGTAGCGTACATTCCACTTACTCCAAACCACTGCCGTTTGCGACGTCAGTGGTGAGCTAGAGCTCATTGGAGGACGGAGTGGATATCTGTTGTGTTTTCTGATGAAAACCGGTTCTGCCTGGGTGCCAGTGATGGCTGTGTGTTGGTTAGAAGGAGGCCAGGTGAGCGCCTGCAACCAACCTGTCTGCAGCCGAGACACACTGGACCTACACCTGGAGTTATGGTCTGGGGAGCAATTTCCTATGACAGCAAGAGCACTCTTGTGGGTATCCCACGCACCCTGACGGCACAGTTGTACGTCGGTCTGGTGATTCAACTTGTTGTGCTGCCTTTCGTGAACAGCATTCCAGGGGTGTTTTCCAACAGGATAACGCTCGCCCGCATACCGCTGTTGTAACGCAACATGCTCTACAGAGTGTCGACATGTTGCTGTGGCCTGCTAGATCACCAGATCTTTCACCAATCGAGCGCGTATGGGACATCATTGGACGATAACTCCAGCGTCGTCCCCAACCAGCATTAACCGTCCCTGTATTGACCGACCAAGTGCAACAGGCATGGAACTCCATCCCACAAACTGACATCCAGCACCTGTACGACACAATGCATGAACGTTTGTGTGCTTGCATTCAACATTCTGGCGGTTACACCGGTTATTAATGTACTAGCATTTCACATTTAAAATGGCTCTCCTGGTGCTTACAATAAGCTGTGATCTTGAAACCTTAATCGATTAAATATGTTATCTATACAAATGTATTGCCGCCATTTCATTCCTCTACAACTATTTTTTCGTGGTGTAGGGATTTTTGTTTCCGTCAGTGTATATCACAACATAAATCATTATTACTAGCCTGAAACCTACACATTAATTTTTGGGGGCCAAGAAGTTTTAATACAATTTAAAATAGAAGCAAATGGGTCTAATGAAGCTAAATGATGTCTCCCCATGAACTCGGCTAAGTACGAATCGATATGCTGTCTAGCAGTTCCGCGATGACATTTGTTTCTCCATTTAGCTGATCCCCACAATTTTTGTATTGTTTGAGTATGGGTCCCACTCTCTAGGTCGACAAAGTTGTACTTATGATTGACTTTGAAATGTTCAATACCTGCCTCTTCTAGCTCAGTCTTATATGCCTTCCATGAATCCAAATAGATTGTAGAATGTTCCGCAACATGATTCTTAATTTCCTTCAACAGGGTTTTCGTACTTCTGTCTGGCACTTTCACTAAAAACTAAAAAACAGTCATTAGTAGAACGAAGAATTCCTCTGAAAATCCACTGCTCTGGAAGCACACGAATTGTATTAGACTTTCTTTTCGAAAAAAATGTTTTGTCTATCTCCACAAGTAATCCTGGGCCACCAATTTTTTTTTATTTTTTTTGTCCGACTGCTGATGTTCAAGAACATCTGTGCAAATTTCTCGCAAATAGTTATTCCAACCAACAGTGGTGCGACTTGCCATATCCAACTGTTGTTCACACCATTTAATAGAAGTTAAATTGTCACTCCAGCTATAAATAAATCGAACAGCAGGTTTAAAAAGGAAGCTGACTACTCTGAAGCCAATTTCCAACGCATAAGCCGACCTTAGATCTGCATGTTCTAATGTTGCACCGCCATTGAATATTTTAACTTCCAAAGTATAACTTCATATTATGACCCAATTTACAGAATTCTTTCACTCGGCAGAATTCCTTTACTTTGAAGAAATGACACAGCACTTCCTTTATCTCGAGATAAATCCCAAATTTTTATATTGTTCAACACCTCAGAAACAGATAACCAAGTGACATGAGATTCACGTCAATAATCCAAATAATGAGATGTTATCTGCGGTATTGATGTAGCGCCATGTACAGCTTCGCATTCAAATAAGCTACCTCCAGATTTTAAAAAAAAATAGCATTATTACTCCCATTTTTGCGATATACACTGCCGGACAATTGCTAAGGACGGATGACAATAGCAACGATAGCAACCATAAAATGGGCCGCCCCGGTGGCGCAGTGGTCTAAGGCGTTGGCCTCTGATCATTTGTCCGAAGGGGTCCGGGTTCGAATCCCGGTGAGGCATGGATGTTGTGTTTGTCTTACGGCACTGACTCTCTCCCTTCCCTGGAACCAGTAACCCTAAATTAGGGACGGGCGACTGCTTATAGCCCATTGAGTTGCTCACGGTGGTCGTTAAACCTCCAATCAAAAAAAAAAAAAAAAAAAAAAAACCATAAAATGGAAGGCAGGAAAATGTGGAAATTAGCATAAGTGCGGGGTACAGTAAGACGTGTTGTGCGTATGCAAATTTTGGATTGCCGAACTTGTTCGTGACGTCATAGCGCTGATAAGAGATATAAAGGATTTCACGCGTATTGACCGTTGTTGTTCAAAGTTGAAAGGGAAAGAATCAATTGACGAACTTGCAAGTTTCAGTATGTCTTCCCGACATCACCTAGATGATTTTACGCGTGGCCGTATTATTGGCAAGATTGAAGAAAAGCGAAAAATAACAGATGTTGCCAGGGAGTACGACGTCAGCCACAGTGTTGTTTCAAGGCTTTGGAAATCATTTCAAACAAATGGAGAGTGTAGCAAACGTCACAGGGGAGGTCGTGTTCGCAGTACGACACCTGCAGAAGATCGGTACATAGTGCTATCAACAAAAAGACACCGGCGCAGCACAGCTAGTGAGGTAGCAAATCAGTTTATGGCTGCTACTGGCAAGCGGATCTCCCAAAAAACTGTCGCCAGACGTTTGCATGAAGGAGGACTATGCGCCAGTGGCGGCCCGTCAGATGAGGCAAGTGAGGCGCCGCCTCACCTGAAATTCCGCAAAGTGAAAGAAAAAAAAACCTTCTGTCCGTAACAAAGGTATAAGAACTTTGCAGGATAAATGAAACACTGAAATTCACATTGTGATTCATGAATTAGGTTAAAGAAAGGCTTTCGAGAAGAGGAATGAATCATTATTTTTGCAAAGCAGCTAGCTGCATGTTTTAAGCGCTGAGAGGCGACCGGCTGAATCGTCTCGATGAGAAGTCGGTTTTGGGAACTGGGGATCAGAGAAGAGCCCTACAGACTGAACCCCCCCACCCCCACGGTCCGAGGTCTACCTAAAGAGGTGCCGGACTTCCAGTAAGAGAAAGGAAATTTCTGAGGCGACCCTCCATTTCGCTTAAACTGGAATCGCATCTCCGCTGTTATTGGAGAACCCAAGGATTGTGTATCCAATGGGCGCGGGAAAATGAGCAGATGACCCTTGTGAAAAGTGGTTTCACAGGCGATGACGCCGTTCGCCTCTATAAGCTTTGGAGTACGAAGATTTCTACGTAGCTTTAACTATTCGTCAGAGTGTATTTGAATCTAACTTTTTGTAGTGTGTTTTCAATCCTCTCTTCTGCGGGTGTTTGCTAGATCATAGTAATGTTGAGTTTTTCTTTTTTTATTTTGTTATTGTTACTAAACAGCATATTTTGATTTTTGTTGGAAAATATGAATGGCCCAACAAACGACGTGATTTGTGTTCTGGAAGAAATTCCTTTTAAACACTGGAAAGATTATGATAACAAGGATGTTCTCATATCTGGAAGACCGACACCTATAATAAGTTCAATATCTAAAGATAAGAAGTGCGGCAAATCGTTTTTAGGTCTTTCAATAAATCATAGTACGAGATTTTTTTCCCTGGCTTTCTGGTGCTATTACAAGCAAACTCTCTTTTGCTGGCCATGTTTACTTTTGAGCAATAAGAAAAATGTGTGGAATACAACGGGTTATTTTGATCTAAAAAACTTTTCTCGTAGTGCAAAATTGCACGAAAGCTCTAAAGAGCATAGAACTAACCACGTAGGTCTAAAACGAATGGAAAAAAACAAACACTATTTCTGATATGCTCAAAGAAAATTGCTGCTCTTCGTGAAGTCAAGTTTAATGAAAAGGTCAGACTAAATAGGCTTTTTATGGAACATATAATCGATTTAGTTGTCGTTCTAAGCAAGCAAGAACTGCCTTTTCGAGGACATGATGAAACTATTTCCTCATTAAATAAAGGCAATTTCAAGGAAATGTTCCAAATGTTACTTCGTAGGAGCATCCGAGAATTAAAAGCACATTTTGAAGAAATACGAAGCTTCTTTTCTGGACAATCTAAAACGATACAGAATGATTTAATGGAGTGTATTCATGAATATATAAAAGTCCAAATAAATACCAGATTTGAAGATATGGGAAAGCTCGAGTTTCTGCAGCTAGTTGACAGCTCAAAATACCATAGTTATTCAGAGTCATTTCCATCCAGTGCCCTTAACACTCAAAAAAATTTATCCAAACATTTTTACAGACACACAACGACTAAAAAACGAATTAGATTTTTTATATAATGATCACAACTTCAGGGAACTCAGTTTTCAGAAAACCTTGAAAACAATGAAAGAAAACGAGCTGAAAGATGTGTTACCAGAAACCTACAAATGATTTTCTCTTGTATTGACACTGGCGTCAACAAGTTCTTCTGCTGAAAGGAATTTTTCTTGTTTGAAGAGAATTAAGACTTACCTCCGTAATACAACGGCACAAGATCGTTTGTCTTCACTCGCTAAAATTTCAATCGAGAAAGAATTGCTGAACCATCTAATGTCTACTCAACCATTTTATGATCTGATCATAGACAAATTTGCAGCCAAAAAGGATCGCAGAATTGAACTTATTTATAAAAAATAAACTGAAAGCATTCTGTTCGAGCCCAAAGCAAATTAATTTCGTATCCCTCTGTTTTTAATTCCAGGTTTAAATTATTTTATACTTTTTTTATATAGAAATGTACTTCCTTAGCTTGACTTCTCCTGTACATAGTTATCACGAGCCTGGACTTCAGTTTGTGACCCGTGCTAAATGCACCTTCACTAATATGCCAATCGAACTGTGACTTTTATTCAAGCTCAAGAAACACTTCGTGAGAAAAAAATTATATTCAAATGATTTACTTTGAATTTTTTAAGAAGTGGATCTCCGATTGGCGTTGGGATGTGAGTGACGCATTGACTAGCTAAAGAAACCGCGCAAATTGCGTATTTTCGCTCAAGTGTATTACATAAAAGAATACTGGTGAAATATTTCTTTCTTTGTTGTAAAATTATCGAATAATTGTCTTCATAAAAATATTGTTGCAAAAGTAGCGTATATTACACACACACATATATAGAGAGGTATATGTACATTTTTCTCTAAAATTTTTGGATTTTTTCGTGAAGAGAGACTCCCCACGCCGTGTTTCATATATTTCTATAATTTTATTCCATTACTGTTGAATAATATTTGTATATAAGGGCTAAATTCCGAATCTCAGCGGATTTTAATGATTCAGCCGACTCGAACCCAGGACTTCAAAGATATCTAATGGGGGATACTGCCTTTGACATGAAACTTTTGAAGGGGGGGGGGGTTCTGCGCTTCTGCTGTATAACTGTGCATAAGTGCATATAACAATTTGGGGGGGGCGCTTCAACAAATATTTTTCCTATTGGTACGTACGCACATCTTGAATATTAATACAAAATGAAGCTAATTTAATAAAATGAAGAAAATGCAATAAATTATAGTTGTTTTAATAAAAATTTAATAAAGCAACTTCTTTGGCCGCTTTGCTTTACTTTCTCTTCTATTATCAAGAAATTATATTGCTTTCCGAGTTATATAAAAATCAAAGAATTTAAATAGGGAAATTATCTATAAAACGTACTTAGAAAAAGCTGTCTCGCCTAATAAGGGGTGCAAACCACGACCCCCCCCCTGCTACGCCACTGATATATATATCATCATCATCATCATTGTCAACCATTATCAATCCACTGCTGGACGAAGGTCTCCCCAAGTTTCCTCCACAACGGTCTGTCTTGTGCCAGTCTCCTCCATGTCACCCCTGCATACTTTCGAATTTCATCCACCCATCTCCCATGTGGTCTTCTTCTGGGTCTTTTCCTGTCCCTTGGAATCCAATCTAAAATTTCGGCTGTCCATCGATGATCTGTCCTTCTGGCAGTATGTCCAGCCCATTGCCATTTCAGGGATTTAACTCTGATCATGATGTCTTCCACTCTTGTCATTTTTCGGATCCACGAGTTCCTCTTCTTATCTCTCCTGGTTACACCAAGCATGCACCTCTCCATGCTTCTTTGAGTTGACTGCAGCCTTTGTATGTCTCTTTTAGTTAAGGTCCACGTCTCTGCACCATACGTAAGCACTGGAAGGATGCATTGATCAAACACTTTTCTTTTAAGACATAATGGCATATTGCTCTTGAAAATTATGCTGTTTCTTCCAAAAGCTCTCCAGGCAAGTTTTGTACGCCGATTAATTTCTTCATCAATGTGACCCTCACTTGATATCCGCTGTCCAAGATAAACGTACGTGTCTGTTATCTCCAGCTTTTCTCCATCAATCGATAAATCTTCATTTCTTGTAAAAGCATTGAACATCACTTTTGTCTTCTGAAAGTTCATTTTTAATCCCACTTCTTTACTCTTGTCCGCAAGTTCCTGGATCATACTCTGCAGCTCTGATGGGGTAGTTGCAAAAATGACTACGTCATCAGCAAAACGAAGGTGCGTTAGATAATCTCCATTAATCTTTATCCCCTTGTTTTCCCAGCTCAGCGACTGAAAAACACCCTCCAATGTGGCATTGAAGAGCTTCGGAGATATGGTGTCACCTTGTCTCACTCCTTTCCAATTTTTACGTGTGTTGTATTTTCAAACAGCCTAATCTTTGCACTTGCATTTTCATAGATGTTATTAATAATATTAATGTATGCATCTTCAATACCGCAGGTTTTCAGAGCCATTGTAACTGCTGATGGTTTCACCGAATCAAAGGCTTTTTCATAATCGATAAAAGCCATGCACAATGGAAGTTCATATTCCCTCGCTCTTTCAATTAGTTCTCTCAGCACGTGGATATGATCTATTGTGCTGTAGCCACTCCCTGAATCCAGCTTGTTCTCTCGGTTGAGCCATGTCCAGTGTTACCTTCAAGCGGTGTGAAAGAACTTTAGTGAAGATTTTATAAACTACTGATAGGAGGCTGATAGGTCTGTAGTTTCCGAGATCCTCAATGTCACCTTTCTTATGTAGCAGGATCATTGTAGCGGTGTTCCAATCCTCCAGGAATCTTTCCTTCATTAAGGCATCGAGTGAAAATTTGGGCGAGTACTGTTTCGATTTCTCCACTTGCTTCTTGTATGATGTCTACAGTAATTCCATCTTCTCCTGGAGCTTTTCCTCGCTTCATGTTCTTGATTGCATGTGCAACTTCTGCTGGAAGGACTGGAGGAACTCTGGTACTGGTATCTTTCATGATGTCTGGAGTGCATATATCATCCCTTTCATATAATTTGGAGTAGAAATCTTTCACTCTTGTCAAAATTTCGCCTCTATTTCTTGTTACAGAACCATCTTCTTTTCTCAGTGCCATAATCTGTTTTCTTCCCTTACTGAGATGTCCCTTTGCTATCTTTAGGCTTTGGTTGTTTTCAATTGCTTTCCTCACTAGTTCACAGTTGAATTTCCTTACGTCTTCAGTGATACTTTTTCTTACTGTCTTGCATAGCTCTATATATTCCACTTTGGAAGTCACATCTTTAGTTGTCCTCATCTCTCTTCTTTTTTGCATCAACATTTTGGTTTTTCCTGATAATTTGTTCACATGCAATTTGTTCTTAGACCCAGCTAATTTTGTTGCTGTTTCCATAAGAGCTTTGGTTACTTTTCTGTTAACTTCAGAGATGTCCACTTCTTCCGATGTTAGGCCTTCTAAAGCAGAGAACCTGTTCTTCAGTTCTAACTTGAAGGTATTATGGTGTTTTTTAAGGTTGGTTATGTCAATAGATTTTGTTTGTCTTATGAGCTTGCCACGTTCAAGTTTAGTGTTGAGGTGCATCTTACATCTCACCAATCTATGGTCACTACCTGTGTTGAACTTGTTTAGCACACTGCAGTCTTCTATGACGAATTTTTTGTTACACATAATAAAATCAATTTCATTTGTCGTCCCATTTGGATGTCTCCATGTCCATTTCCTGTGTGGCTTTTTCTTGAAGAAGGAGTTCAAGATGAAAAACCCTTCTGCCTCTGCAAACTCAACGAGAGTATTTCCACGCTGGTTTCTGTTGCCGTGACCGAATTTACCTACTGAAGTTTCATTCTGTTGCCGTTGCCCTATTTTTGCATTGAAATCTCCCATAATTATTTTCAAGTGCTGCTTACCTTTATTATTTAGATGACAAATTTCCTCATAAAATTCTTCAATTTCTTCTTCAGGATGACTTGTGGTGGGTGCATAAGTTTGAATAATCTGAGCCTGGTATCTTTTCGAGAGTTGGATAACAAGACGTGCAGCTCTGTCAGAGGAACTTTCAACTTCTACAACTTTATCCTTCAGTTTCTTGTTTATTATAAATCCAACACCACTAGTTCTGCCAGTATCTGTCCCACGATAGTAGAAGAGATGTCCACTTTTCAGTTCGATGAGATCTTCTCCTTTTCTCCTTACCTCACTTAGCCCCACGATGTCCCACTTGATCCTTTGTAGTTCCTCTTCCAATTCAAGAAGCCTTGAATCAGAAGATAGGGAACGTCCATTGTAAGTAGCCAAGGTCAGCATCAGATGGCAGCCTAGTCCGGTTCTCCGGGGATTCTTAGCACCCTCTGCCTTCATGTCGCACTGGCCGCTGCCTTGGCCAGGTACATTCCAGCTGCCGGAGACTGAGGGCCAAGATTTAAGTTGTGGAATCATTTTGGAGGGGTTTGGCCATAACTCACCACGCTGGCCAAGCGGGTTGGTGAGTGTGGGATAGAATTTCCTCTAATCCCGATGGTATAGTTATACCGCTATGGGCGGTCGTCAGAGCCCCTTTAGTGGGAACAGGATGCACCACGAGAAGGCGGGGTTGACATTTGTCAAGGAGAGGCTATGATGTTACGCATCACCTGACCTTACATCCCGATATATATATATATATATATATTCGCATAACGTTATACGAATTTATATATTTTTCAATAACATATGTTTTACTGTTTTACATTTACATCAAGACCGTTCGCCTCACCAGCATTTTACACCACGAGCCGCCACTGCTATGCGCCCGCCGTCCTGTTGTGTGCATCCCATTGTTCAGACGTCACCGTACCGCCCGTTTGCAATGGTGCCATCAACATCGCAATTGGACTGATAACGACTGGTCTGCTGTCCTCTTCTCAGATGAGAGTAGATACAGTCTATCGTCTGATTGTAGACAACTGATCTGGCGTGATAGTGGTACTGCATATTGTCCAGCAAACATACAGGAAAGGGACCGATATCCGACATGCAGTGTCATGGTTGGACTGGCATCATGTCATGATCAATGGCCGTACGTCCCTCTATGTGCTTCCAACTGGGACTATGACTGGCCAACGATACATTAATGATGTTCTGCTAGCTCATGTTCCGTGGTGCTGTCGGTGATAGATTCATGTTCATGGACGACAACGCAACATGTCATCGAACAGTCGCTGTCCAGGAGTGTCTTGAGAGCGAGGATATTCAACGCCTCGTATGGCCAGCACGTTCTCCAGATCTGAATCCCATTGAAAATGTGTGGGATGCTTTGGGGAGGAGTCTTGCTGGTCGCCAATGCCCTCCAATAAACAAGGACACCCTCATCCGTGCACTGACAGAGGAATGGGATAAATTACCCCAACAGCTGCTTGATACTGTTGTGCAAAGCATGACACGACGTGAGGAATCTTGCATCGCCCTCCATGGTGGCCATATCCCGTATTGACATCTTACGCCGGAACGCCTGCGGACGGTAATTGCATTTTTTTTCACGTTTACGTATTCTGCACAAAATGGCCTGTTTGTCCCTTGAACACGTTTCAAAGCCTTCTGGATTTCAGAGCACAATAAATTGTCTTTCTTGTAATGTCCTGGCATTCTGACATTATTTTATTTCACTTTGCATCCAACCACACTTACTTTTTTATGCGCTATATAGCCGTTTATGATCCGTCCTTAGTAATTGCCCAGCAGTGTATTTCCTTTCCTAAATTGTATTTACCAAAATAAACTCACCACTCCGTTTATTATAAGTAAATTCTAAAAAGACCATGTGGCGCCATCTATCGACAATTGTGACATTTACTGATGATATATTTCTACTGGCGCCTGGCTAATGCATAAGTCCCGACTTTCCACTAAGAAGAAAGTTGATAAAAGAAGAAAGCTGACTATTTGCAATGCATTACTGAGACCTACCCTCTTAGAAATATTTGTGGTAGTTAATGCTAGATGCAAAGTAAAGGGCTCATTAGGTAGATTCAGTGGTGTGACAATATTTATAATGCAGGAAGTAGATCTCGAGTATTTCTGTGTAAGACAGATAATGACTACATACTTTGGTGGTTTAGGAATTATTCTTGATGGGACATGAAAGATTGCAAAGACATGCTGTGTGCAAAAGTAGTTCCCAGATTACCAAGGGGAAATCTTAGAAACATCTACCATTTCTATTTGATAATTAAGTTAATCGAGTTCTTTTGACGGACTTTTTTTTTTCCTCATAAAATTTGTTTCAAAGTGTAAAGTGTACTTACTAGGCATCAAATGTTCTCCCAGATGCAAAAAAAAACGCGTCTTAATGTTTGACAGTATATTAGTATAAATGCCAACTGGACATCTTGAAAAGTTGGGTCGCAGATGGCCTAGTGGGGAACGTTCGTGGCTATCACAGAGAAACCTCGGGTTCGATCCTGGACAGGTACTGCCCCCCCCCCCCCCCGGTAATAAATAAGGGTGCCTTTCTATTTCGCTTCCATATCACTTTCCT
This sequence comes from Macrothele yani, assembly GCA_039090855.1. Lineage (NCBI taxonomy): Eukaryota > Metazoa > Arthropoda > Arachnida > Araneae > Macrothelidae > Macrothele > Macrothele yani. Next base: position 25,853,007 of record CM077028.1, on the reverse strand, counting down.
ATTGGGCACTAGCCCAAATCTCCTAGCTTCCTATTTCTAAGGATTGTTTAAGACCTGGGGTCAGACACTCCCTAAAATCCTCTACATATGATCTGATCTGGATATCTTGAAAAGCCATGGAACATGTTACTGGGACTTCTGGGTGCAATCTGTAAGGAATGACAATAGAAATAGAGGAAGAAATATTCCTCACAAATCCATGGGAAATGCACAAGTTTGTTATTAGTTCCTGCTCAACAGGTAACATCCTTCAGGAAACTTGAAAATCACATTGCCCTGGAGCAAAAATTGAACCCAAATATCCTGATTTCTTGAACAGAGAAACAGGCCAAAAATGGACCATTAATGATCAAGGTTAGTGCCACCTTTCCTGGAGCATTTTAAAGAGCTGCAGTGATTGTGACTACTTGAACATTTAGTGTAACTGCAAACAATTTTAAATTGTCTGTAGTCATTTAGCTTGTGCATTTTGTTTTTATTTCATAATAGAAAATCAGTTTCTCCTATAATATATCAACACTCGAATATGTGAAACGTTTAATAAGGGACCAGTTTAATTTTAAAGAACTAACTTATGATGATTTTTATCTGTTTAATTAATAAAGACTCGTATACTTCGGCCAGTTGTCTCCACCTACAGAAAGACTGCTTGTGCATGACTTATTGTACAGCCAGTTTTAGCATAGCCGAGAAGTTTTGCCGTTTCTGAAATACTGTTACCTTTCTTGCCTAGCGCCCACTGACGTGCTTCCAAAAATGTCTTTAAAAACGAGTTATTCCCATATTACCGCTATCCGCGCTTCGACACGTCTCAATCCAGATCATATGTAGAGGATTTTAGGAAGGGAGTGTCTGGTCCCCAGGTCTTAAACAATCCTTAGAAATATGAAGCTAGAGTGCCCGATAGGAAAGTGACACAGAAGCGAGGTAGAAAGGGGGAGGAAGACGCCCTTGTTTATTACCGGGGTTCGACGGCTTAACGTGTCCATCCAACGCACGGCGAATATTTAGTGGTTCGAGCACCTACCTGGAATCGAACGTTAACCACTAGGCTATGCACGGCCTACGTCTGAATTCTTTGCAGTGATCTGTCTATAAAGGCATCGCAAAGTCATAGTTGCGTACGTAACCGAGGATGCTACGTACATGATTGCTTTTGGGAGGAAGGTGAGTTAACGACCACTGCGAGCAACTCGCAGGGGTCATTAACCTGAGCTATAAGCAGTCTTCTGTCCCTAATTTGCAGTCGCTGGTTTCAAGAAAGGCGAGAGAGCTAGTGTCGTAATACAAATATAACATTTATTCCTCGCGGACCCGTCTCGCACGAATATTCAGAAGCCAGCGCTTAGACCACTGCGGTGTCGATTAATTGTATTTGGGTGTTCCTAATATTTTCCTACTTGTGTGTGAGCATTTCATAGAAAATCATGTGAAACGAACTGCAAAGGGATGTTCATAACATTTTTTTTTATATTGGAAGTTTAAGACCACCGTTTTTTTTTTTTTTTTGGTTGTTTTTTTTTTAAATTGGAGGTTCAACTACTACCGTGAGCAGTCGCCTGTCCCTAATTTAGGGCCACTGGTTCCAGAGAAGTGAGAGCGCTGTAAGACAAACACAACATCCATGTCTGACCGGAATTCGAACCCGGACGCGTAATTCGCATTTCGACATGCAGTGCGCGATTACGTTCTCTAGACCAATCACAAGCTAGCCAGAGATTCAGGATTTCGGTTAAGGGACGGAGCTAGAAACTGAGGTCACGTGGCTACCTAGTATGACCCAGCTACCCACTATTTTCAGGTGCTGGCTGATGAGCCCTAACATATTTTGGGATGGTGATATTTTTGTTTTCACATCGTTTGTTGCTCAGCCGGGTGGCGCAGTGGTCTGGGCGATGGCCTCTGATCACTCGTCCGAACGGGGTCCGGGTTCGATTCCCGCTGAGGCATGGATGTTGTGTTTGTCTTACGGCACTGGCTCTCTCCCTTCCCTGGGACCAGTAACCCTAAATTAGGGACGGGCGACTGCTTATTGGCAATCTCAGCGGTCCGCTCTCCCTCTAGCGGCGAAAGGAAGAATTACTGTAGTACGGGCAACGTTTTCGGCTCAATGCTTGGCTGTTGGTAGATCGCTCATTACGTTCAGTTGTCGTAGTTTGGTGTATTTTTGCATTCATTCTGGAATTAGAGAGTTGTATAATGGAGAATTCCGTGAAGAAGAACAAATCATATTGTTGTGTCCCGCAATGTCGTTCCCAAGGTTTCAGCTATGTTTTTCACAAGTTAGTATAAACGTTTGTGCCTTGCGTTTAAAATCCTTCTAGTGAAATGCTACTAACCTAGTAACGTCTTTGAATGAATAATAAACAAGTCAGCATGTTTTTATTGCATAGTAGTAATTAAGAAATCCGCATTTCTACATAATCTTGAAAACAAATAATTGCTGTTATCTGTATAAATTTAAACTTCATTATGGAACAAGATTTGTAACGTTCTGTCAACAGTCATGGGTTCAAAAACGCAGAACCCAATGCTGATCAACAATTACCAATTGACAAACACTTTTAGGAACAGAATGTTCAAAAATTACAAATGTTATTGTTGAAAGTATTGAAAATGGGTCCTGGGAAACGTCAAGTGAAACGAAATGTCAGCTTTTAATAGTAATCCGGATTCGAACACCACTGTCGGTATTACTATATCACTTGCCTGAAAATGTAAAAATAAAAATTACCTGTTACAGTAAAGCATTACTGCTACACAGTGCTTACACGTTCCACTTCTGCCCGCTTTACAAGAGCACTCAAATGACTTTATAGAAATTTCACTGTTACTTGTATCTAAAACACCGTTGATGGAGTGAGGCGACGACGTTATTGCCGTGGACTGAATGCAGTGCGAAACTATGAGAATTTCTCTTCCATCTTCCTTCTTAATTCCACAAGAAATTATATGCCCTACATTAACAATCACTTCCCCTTCTTTAATGCATCTTGAATTTTTGGAAGCGTCCACAAATTTCATTATTTCAAGGATTGAAAGCGACAAACCAGCCATTCTAACATTCGACTTTATGGAAACACGTGCGACGTTACCCGTACTAGAGAAGTTTGTTTACATTTGCGCATCGCCCCCTATAGTTCGTTGAGGTTCTCAATAGCCCGTTGAGTTGCTCACGGTGGTCGTTAAACCTCCAATTAAAAAAACGTTATACTGGGTAGCCACGTGACTCCAGTTTCTAGCTCCGCCCCTTAACCGAAATCCTGAATCTCTGGCTAGCGTGTGATTGGTATAGAGAACGTAAGCGCGCACTGCATGTCGAAATGCGAATTACGCAACCCGGACCCATCGCTTAGACCACCGTGAGCAACTCAGTAGCCTATAAGCAGTCGTCCGTCCCAAATTTAGGGCTACTGACTCCAGGGAAGCGAGAGAACAAGTGTCTTAAGAGAAACAACATCCATGGCTCACCGGGATTCAAACCTGGTCCTGTCTCGGCCGAATGACCAGAAGCTATCGCCTAGACCACTGCGCCACCTGGGTGGCATTATATTTGATATATTGGTTTAAAGAGCCACCACTACCCAAATGTAGGTAGGAAATGTTGGCGAGGCAAACTTCTGCTGGATAAATATAACGATCTGAGCTGAGCTAGGGTCCAAATCCGTGATGCCGGCGCAGTGGTCTAAGCACTGGCTTTTGACCATTCGTCTGAGGTGTGTACAGGTTCGGATCCCGTAAAACATGACTGCAGTATTCACTTACGTGTTCAGTGATTCTTTATAAAAACATCTATTATTGTAAACAAAAGTTTTTGTTTTGATGTTTGACGAACACGATGAACAGTTAACATTTGGTGAAGTCTCCTGTCCTATATTTAGTACCGCTGGTTCCAGGAAAGCCAGGGAATCGTTGCCGTAGGGAAAACACTCTTCAAGCCTCATCTCGGACTTGAACCTGGGCCCGCTGGATGAACGGTCAGAAGCCAGCGCCTAGACAACTGCGTCACCGAGAAGGCTAAACAAAACTCATGAGCTAAGTTTGAAACAAAAAATTCGGCTCAATCTGTGTTGCTTTTTAAGGAGTTATACTCCATTTTTGAAAACGATATTTTTTCACGATAAATTTTTGGCACACAAAAGAACACGCCGCCCCGTTAATGGAGTGGTACGAGGCGATGGCTTCTAAAAATGAGTCCAGTCTCGAATCCTGATTGACTTATCAGCCGGGATTTTCTTACGACATATTGCTCGTTTAATTGCTTACGGTGATGGTTTAACTCCCAAACAAATAAAATAAAAAACACGAAAGTTTTGCGAGAGCTGTCTTATACTCATTTCATGCCAAATCAACGAAAGTTCGACCACCAAGCGACAGGGGAATTTGTTCTACTTCCTAGTTATGGCAATTAGTTTGGATGAACAAAGAAATAAATGCTCTTCGAATTTCCACTGTAGTTTATTCTGCGTGCCCACTGCTAAATAAGCAAACATGCCACTGTTCAAGCATTGAGGATCTGCTATGCCGCATATGTCCTGCTACTGTGTATCCTGCCGTTGAAGGGATAGGGGAGTCAAAAATTCGAAGCATAACGCTTTGTCTTAAATATATTGAACATCAGATGTTGTACCATCAGTTATGTGGAACAATAGTATAAATATCTTAAAAATCGGAGTATTTTCATGAGATGAATCTATTATTCACGTATTGTTTGGGCATTAAAAAGGTCTAGATTAGAGCGTCTGCGATGCTATTTTGCAAGTCCATTGCAAGAATTTAGGAGACATTCCTTTCACCAACACCTCAGCTTCAAGTTCGGCTGTCCAATCCCATCCTTTCCACAGATGTAATTTCAGAAATAGACCTATACCAAAACACGTTTGGGCTCTTCCATCAAAATCGAAATAATTTGTCATTTCTCATCACATGTTCCGGTCCCAAAACCTTAAACTTGAAATATTACACAATTGCATTTCTGTCGGATCAGACCAGCCATGATCAGCAGGATTCCTCTTAACACTGATGTGAAATTACTATTGTTATGGTGAAAATCTTCCAAATACGTATTTCAAAGATTTTCACCATTTCTCTCGTCCTTTGGAGTTATTAGCTATAATTAAATAGCTTGTGTCGTTAAGACCCACCAGATGGAGACGTCTCAGTTGCTGAGCCCATTCCTACGGAATTTGTGAAGTCAGATGCTGACAGATAAAACACACATAGCGCCGTAGATGGTTGACACCATAGCGTAAGGCAAACGCAGTTGCCTAGTTATCGAAAAGATCTGGAGTTCGATTCCAGAGGTGTCGAAATACAAGTTTTCGGTTAAAAACGCGGAAAGAGCGATGACTTTGTCTATTTACTATTGTTATGGTGAATATCGATCACAGTGCTTAACGTGATGCAGTTTATCTCGTATTATATATTCCTATTGGTTGCTTTCATGTGTCACATTTCATTGTGCATTTGGGTATTATGATAGGTGACCAGATATTGGAGAACCGATTTGAAGACAAAATAGCGTGGTGTACCCGAATCAGAAAATCATTTGGGGACACGTGCACACTCTGGCTAGCTAATAATAATAGTAATAACAAAAAGATTAGCCATCGCACTGTAATGTTTTGTAAGTGTGACACTACATCTGAAAATTTATATCTTCAATAATGTTGGTTATTTGCACCGACAAGGCAGAGATGTAATGTAGAGATCATACACGGCAAAAGTGAAATACTTTACCTTAGGTATCAGGGGCATATCAAGGCCGTCTAGAAAAAAGGTATTAGAGCAAAGAGTTCCTTTAGATTATGAAGTCACTCTCATGTTACACGGCTTAGTGTTTGACATCAGCGACAGCGTTGGAAACCTTTAAGATACATAGACTGGAAGTTCTTGTTAAAAGGAGTGGCAGCAGCTGGCGATATTTTGATCGCAGAGCGTGTACGGCAAAACGGCATGTGTCCTATGCTCACAAGGTTAATTAAGCTCTTTTACCTACACGAAAGAAGGAATTTTACGTTGTTATAATACTGCGTATATTAGATAGTGCACCTTTTAACTTACGATTAAAGAAAACATCCTTATCGTAACTTTGGAGGATATAAAATAACTGAAAAGAAACGTTGCTTGTCTTACGCGTAAAATATATTTCGGCTTCAGTTGCTTGCAGACTACATGATCTAGCTGCACAGAATTCGTATTTCACACTCTAAGTAACGTTAAAAAACATTTTAATGTGGCCATTTGCTTATTCTTAAGAGAGGCTGCCGAGAATAAAGCTTTTAATTTTGGAAGTTTTTCCCGAAATATTATAAATATTATTATTAAATCTGGATATATTATTTTTTGAAAGCTTTACGATGTGTACATACTATTTATAAAAACAAAATATAATACATCTTACTGGTTATATGCATAACAAAATGGATGTAACTTCTATAAACACGCGAATGCCTATAGACCGTGACCGTATGCATATGACGTCACAGCAAGTTCAACCATCCTAGCAGACGGTGAACAACTGCTGTACAAACACTGCTTTTTTTTTTTTTTTTTTTTTTTTGATTGGAGGTTTAACGACCACCGTGAGCAATTCAATGGGCTATAAGCAGTCGCCCGTCCCTAATTTAGGGTCACTGATTCCAGGGAGGGAGAGAGCCAGTGCTGTAAGACAAACACAACATCCATGCCTCACCGGGATTCGAACCCAGACCCCTTACGGACGAATGATCAGAGGCCATCGCTTAGACCACTGCGCCAACGGGGCGGCCAGTATCATTTCAACCAGAGAGTTTGTTTTTGCCTACTTGGGACGTCACGCCACAGATTAGCTATGACCTATGGCGACAGAGCCAATGGTATCTCCACCCATGGCACTCTGCGATTAATCGTGTAATATGACTAATCGGAGAAAGCCATGCTTCACCCATGCTACACCTAATACAAGCTCCATGGGCCCCAACAGACCTTGCCCCACCTCCCTCAGAAAGTGTTTCATTTTTCTTATGTGTTTGGTTAAAATGCTGCTTACAATAGAAAATAAATGCTTTAATTTAATAAAAATTCATCAACTTACAGTAAAAAATGCTGTAATTTTTTATTCTATTTATTATCAACTTTTATTTTGTTCTGGTAGATTTCACAAACTTCCATTTTTCGTTGCCTCTTCCTGCCCCCCCTTCCCCTTCCCGAAATAAATCTATATACGTGCTTGTTAAGTACATATGTTGAGAAAATAGCACGCTGCATAGACTTTTAATTTTCTGAAGAATGAGCTGCATGGAGAATTTTCTCATTTTGTGAAAATCTTTGATGGAACTCAAAACAAGCACAGTCAAATTGTGGCCACCTCGGTGGTAACAACAAGGTTAGAATAGATGGAGCAAGGGCAACCCGTTCCCCTCGTATAATCAAAGTGAAGCTACCGAAACGTCAGGGTCTTGACGCCACAGCCAATCACAGTCTCTGCCGTCATGTTGGTGGACGTCAAAATGCGGGAAAGCTGATGGTTTCTAATGCAATGTATTGTGTGTTGGTTGAATCGCCTTCTTTTGCCGAAAATGTTTCGAATTTCACATCATAACTTGCTTCCGATGTGTGAGAAAATACTGAATTTATAAAATTCTTAATCATTTTGAAGCCCCTTCACATTTTTATTTTAAATTGAAATACACGAACGTTAGTGCGAATTCAAAGCAAAATATTACTTTGAAAACTTTACTCCTATATGAAGCATAATTAACTACGGTTTGATATCAACACAGTTTCTGCAACCAAAATCCACGCAATTGCAAAATACACATGCTGAATTGATAACGAGGAGTAGTACACCAATGAAGTAGTAACATTACACTAGTGATCAGATTTATTGGCGAGGAAATAGACACATAAGAATACCAAGTTTTCGCACATCAACCAGGTGGCGTTTTCAAGGAAGTTAGACAGAAAAGCACGTTGAAATTACATGGGTGTTAGGTATAGTCAAATTCCCACACTTGGCGGCTTTACGCTTAAGAGACTCTGGGCCAAGGGCGTAGCCAGGATTTTAGAATGGGGGAGGGGGTGTTCTGTTGTACAACTGTATCGGTAATTCTGTATATGTCAGGGTATATACGCATACAATTATTTTAAGGGGAAGGGTGGCGTTTCGAAAAATATTTTTTCATTGGTACACACGCACTTCTTGAACATTAATGCAAAACGAAATTAATTTCATAAAATGAAAAGTTGTTTTAATAAAAAATAAATATAGCAAATTCATTGGCCGCTTAGCTTTATTTTCCCTTGTACTATCCAGAAACAACAGTGCTTTCTGAGTTATATAAAATAAATAAAATCAAAGGTTCAGAATGAATTTCAGTTGCATACCGACGGCGACGGCCCATAGGAAATCCTCCAGAATAACACCCCGACCATTTTTTTTCAGATAAGCTAATGTCTGAAATCTTTAAATACAAAACAGTAGCTGTAAAGATTGACCATCTTGCGAGATATAGAGCAAAACGTCAACATTATGTCTATGAAAAAATCGATTTTTCATGTTGATTTTCATCTTTTTTGTAAAACATGAAAATCGATTTTTCATGTTTTACAAAAAAGATACACCCAACCCTAAAGTTTTTATCATAAGAAGGATAGTACTGTATATTGAAAGGTACGTCACAAATCATATGATGCCACTTTTATTTGGAGCTCACGAAGGGTTCAGGAGATATTTTTTAAACTAAAGTTCAATACCAGATAAACGGCGCGGATTTCCCCGTTATCTTAGACTTGGCTCATTCCAAAGAACCACGGCTGTTCACAGAAACATCTGTACAGGAAGCAATGTTTGAAAGGTACATCAATAACTAATATTCTATTGCTAATTACGCGCTCATTAGGGATTTTATAGAAACGATATTTTGTAGGTCTACTAATTTCAACGTATTCTGCCGATTGCAGAAGATTTGATTCACATATATTTTTGGGAAGATTTTAACATTAAGCATCAGTGTACCTCTTTGGGCTTCTACATCTCTGGAATGTGATAATAAAAAAGAACCCACAATATTATTTGCTATCGAAGTTTTTTTCATATTTATATATATTGTACAATCATTTAAGAACATTTTTGGTTAAAATATTATTTTTTCAAGTTTTCATATATCTAAAATTCAACAAAGAGCATTGCTAAATTTTAAGAGTCTCCCAGAAAGATTTTATCTTTTAACGATAATTTTTTCTTAAACATTATTTTGACCGATAGACCGATTTCAAATGTGCCGGCCGCTTAAATAACATTTGAATTTTGCTTAACTCTTGACCGAGAATATTTTTTATATATTTACTCCCGGAAGGTAATAAAGAAAAAGAACCAACCATAAATTTATTTGCTATCGAGATATTTTTGTATGCATATATCACTTGCCAACCACAAGACTTTGGTTAATGGTTATTACTATGAACTTTGTGAATTTACTGAACTTTAATTAAGGCTTGGAATCTAAGTTTATTAGAAATGCTGAAAATAATAAATATATAAGAAAATTTAATTTCTGGATTAAATAATAAATCTGTCTAAAAATATTCTGTGTTAGAGTTCAAAAATGTACACCGCATATTCATTGTGAGTTAATCATAGCATGCTAGAAATTTAAAATTTGTCACCTGTTAAACGTTGACAACTATTTTCATAAACGGAAGTCCTTTCTCCGAGACTTCTTTGAGAGTTCATCAGTCACATGTTCCATTGTGGGCGTCATTTCTCTGTATATTTTTAAAAGTGCAAGTCTATTTAATCTTGTATCTCCATTAGTATTCCTTAAGTAGGTTTTCAGTCTCCTCAGAGTTGAAAGTGTTCTTTCGTTTTCACAAGTTGTTACAGGCAGGGCAATTAATATGCACAGCAGCTTGTTCACATTCAGAAAGAACATTTTATCGCAAGTGGATTAAGCTTGAAAAGAGGAATTTGGCTTATCTGTCATCTTGAAGAGTTTTCTTTGCCACAACTTCACTTCTGATATAATTTCTTCCTGGAAAATTTGTGTATCACTGGAGTAGAACTTACAAAGAGATTTCACGTTATCCCGAAGGAAGGCGGTTGATTCATTACTTGAAAAATCCCGGCTTGGGCTTGGGAGCAAGCATTGAAAACTGCCCAGTATCGATTTATGGGATAAAAACCTGGATTTTAAATGTAAAGCAAAACTGTCGAGGAAAAGGATAAAAATTGTGATCCTAAAATATTCTGCAGGAGAATCAGTTGCCACATTGCAGCGATTATTTTGCCTATTTGAAACCCCAGGCTCTTTAATTTCAAAACCCTGTTTAGTGGCAGTTTTCAATGCTTCGACAAATAAGTGGTCAAAATTTTCTTTGGCATTAAGACGTATTATGCGAATTTTCGCTGTCAGATCCTCCGCAGCATTAGCTGCTTGTTTTAAGTCAATTGAAGGTGACTGCAGGTATCTTCATAGTCCCACACTGTAGCTGAAGGTCTGACGAAGGCAGAGCAGAGAAATACAAAACTCCGGTTGCTTTATGCAAGCAAGGAACTCATTTGCTTTTGATGCAGCGTTTCTATCCTTCCATGTTGCAATATGCTCTAAAGCATCAACAACGGCATCTTGTAGTAGAACGAAGTAAATTTCTCCGTCATTTTTATCTGCGCCGGGGTTCGAACCCGGTTCCACTCATTCCGGAATAAGTTGCTCTACCAATTAAGCTACGCGGACATTTCATTCTGATTCCTATCTGCCTTTATGTCGTGTACGTCCTTCTGGCAGGTACGTCACATCTCCTGGTACGTTACATCATCTCCCCCTTATTTTTCTTTTTTTTTTTCTTTCGAAGTGCTGCTCATATTTTTCCTATCTCGCGGTGTGGAAATAACATCACACCAATGCGAGATTTTGAACGGTCGGGTCATCCGGATAGTTCGGGCGCCATTATAACGAAGTAAATTTCTCCGTCATTTTTATCTGCGCCGGGGTTCGAACCCGGGTCCACTCATTCCGGAATAAGTTGCTCTACCAATTAAGCTACGCGGACATTTCATTCTGATTCCTATCTGCCTTTATGTCGTGTACGTCCTTCTGGCAGGTACGTCACATCTCCTGGTACGTTACAGTAGGTCTATAAAGGATGAGACAAAGCCATGTCTTTCATACCATCTCGTTGCACAAAGATTTTTTATTTTATTTTTCTTCATTTCCGGAATGACATGGGCCACTGATGTTTGTAGAGCATCTTGTTGCTTTAGGGAATTGAAAAAGTTATATATATATATCACTCAATAAACCCATACAATTTTGTATACACTGAATATCACAAACATTAGAGATAGCAATATTAAGACTGTGAGCTGCACAATGAACATAGAGAGCTGAAGGAACAACTCGTTTTATATGGGCTTGAACTCCATTGAAATGCCCACACACTGCTGCAGCCCCATCATATCCTTGACCTCGTAACCCATTGATATTTATCCTTGTATATTCGAAAGTGCTTGTATATTCGAAAGAATTGGGTCTGCGATACATTTCCCGCTAAAATCCACTATATGGACAAATTTCGCGAAAGATTCATAAACTTTTGGCTCTGATAGGAAGCAGTCTAAATACCGAAAACAAAGAGAAAGTTGTTCGGTTCCTGATATATCAGCGGTCTCATCTGCCAATATGGAAACGCACGGGGATTTGTTGACTTTTTCAACCAAATTTTCCAAAATTATGTTACCAGTTGTTTCAATTACTTCATTCTGGAAATCTGTGCTACTGTAGCTGGCATTACGCGCACATGATTCTAAAGATCGTCGAAACATTTCGCCGCCTCTTGCGCGGAATCTAAGAAGAGCGCGGAAATTTTCGTTGTTCTTTGAGGTCTCTTCATTCAAGTAAATGCGTCCACAATCCCTATGGTCTCGTAGAGCAAGCCCTTGACAACCGCACAGAAGATTAGCTTCAACGATGGGCTGTACGAGTTTTCTTTTTTCTTCATTTTGGCGTCTTACTTCCTTATTTAACTGTAAGTCGACTGGCGCTTGAATTCCACATGCTAAGGCAGAAACTGTTTTAGCAGCTTCAACCCTATTCCTGTGATAAATCGAATTTTCATGTTCCGTGTATCTTTCTATAGCATTCTTCAAACGGTCAAACTTTACTTTCACTAATCTTCCCAAAGTTTGACTGCCTGACCCAGCTCCTTTCGGTGCAAAAAAAGCGCAGAATTTGTAAAAGACACCGTCCCCAACTGCAGAATACGCCAACCAATTCCACCGATGAAGCCATTTCCACTGGAAACTCAAGTTTCTTTTACTGCGCATTGGAAATTTAAATTTAGGGTCCGGAACGATGACATCTTTTAATGCTTTTATTTTCCCTTCATTTGTCATTAATTCAGTGTTTTTCAAGTAGCGTGAAATATCGTTCTCCATTATCTCCACACTATTTAAGACCTTCACTGATGAAGTATTAATATCGGAAGATGTGTAATCAATTTCGCATCTTGATTTCGGGTCCGTGTCGACAGTTGCTGCTGGTGAACATGAAGGATCTGTCAAATTCTCTGTTGCTGCTTTTTTAGAAAACAAATTGTGCAATGTTATGGAACTAGATCGGGTTTTTTTTCACTTTTCTGATGAAACAATGAAGATTGCAGTTTAATCAAAGGAATTCTGAAACACCGCTGAGGAGGAGAACTGACTGAGACAACAAGGACTTCGCTGTCGCCAATCGGTATATGTATAGGCGAAATGCGAAAGAGGGATGAGACACTAGTGCATTCACGATTTGCTTGTCTTGGGGTTGATCTAATAAAAGTTTCTCTTTTCCGTTGCGAGCATGATTTTGACCTTGAAGCATGTGATGTGCAAAATAACAACCACACTAGGACAGGGCGTTACACGTAGATAGTGAGAGTTTCCCCTGCCGCTGGGGCCATAAAATATCCATGGCCGCCACCGGAGCACTTTCATTACAGGGAGTAGGAGAGGCATTAATTTCAGCTACGCCGGGTTGTGCAAGCAAGTGTAACGATGGTAACACTTGCCTTCGAAAATTAGTCGCCGCCCCGGTGGCGCAGTGGTCTACGGCGTTGGCCTCTGATCGTTCGTCCGTAAGGGGTCCGGGTTCGAATCCCGGTCAGGCATGGATGTTGTGTTTGTCTTACGGCACTGGTTCTCTCCCTTCCCTAGAACCAGTGATCCTAAATTAGGGACGGGCGACTGCTTATAGCCCATTCAGTTGCTCACGGTGGTCGTTAAACCTCAAAAAAAAAAAAAAAAAAAAAAAAAAAAATTAGTCCCCCTCATCCCCCACATTCTTTTCGCCGCCATCTCCATGCTGCGGTTCCCTTGTCTGTTTTCTCAGACTCAGAGCCTCATTTTGTCCTTCAAAATGCACCAATATTTTACATCACACTTGGGGGAAAAAATCTGCATTTTCAAATAGGAAAATTATTTACAAAACGAACTTAGTAAAAGCTAAGTGTCTCGCGTACTAGGGGGTGGACCCCGAAACCTCCTTCACCTTGGCTACGCCACTGCTCTGTGCATCTCCAGAAGGCCGCCCCGGTGGCCCAGTGGTCTAAGGCGGTGGCCTCTGATCATTCGTCCGTCAGGGGTCCGGGTTCGAATCCCGGTCAGGCATGGATGTTGTGTTTGTCTTACGGCATTGGCTCTCTCCCTTCACTGGAACCAGTGGCCCTAAATTAGGGACGGGCGACTGCTTATAGCCCATTGAGTTGCTCACGGCGGTCGTTCAACCTCCAATCAAAAAAAAATCTCCAGAAGTATTATTTTAACCTCTTTGGTGGTATGGTGATTTGATAAGGTGGTCTAAATGCCAGTTTTTAACCGTTTGTAAGACAGGATTCGGATTCGAGTCCCGATGATGCATGGGTGTTGTGTTTGGTTTATGGCTCTGGCACTCTCCTTTCTGTGAAACCAGTTTAATTAGGGCGGACGGGAGACCATTGACCTAATTTAGGGCTATTGGTTTCCCTTCCGTAAAACCAATGGCCCTACATTAGGGACGGGTGACTGCTTCTAGTCTGTGCCCACGGTTCTAGTCCAACAAGTAATCACGGTGATCGTTGAGCCCTAAAAAATTCAAACTAATTTTATGAAGATTTTTATTAGAAACCTAACTAGGTAGCGGTAAATTTCGAATCTGAAGACTAACATCAAAATTCGAGAACAATTTGTGTCTCCAAAGATATCTGATGTTTTTTATTAATTGGTGGTTTAACAACCATTGTGATCAACTCAATGAGCTATTATAAAAGCAGTTCCCCGTCCCTAATTTAGGGTCACTGACCGCAGGTAAGGGAGAAATCTAATGCCGTAAAACAAACACAACATCCATGCCTCATGGGGATTCGAACGTGGATCCATCTCGGGCGAATGATCAGGAGCCATCGCTTAGACCTAATGTCCGGAATACTTGAGGTCCTCAAGAATTCTGGATCTCTGGTCAGTGTAGGCATGGGTTCTGTGGTCATTCTAATGCACAGACTTGCTTCCTTTCATGATGGTCGTTAAAGCCGAAACTTCACCCTCGAGAATCCACTCTATTTAGACGTCTAAAATGTCACACAAACATACACACACAAGCGCGCGCCGCCGTCAGGGCGCAGTGGTCTGAGCGAGGTCTTCTGATCATTCGTCCGAGAGCGGTCTGCGTTTGAATCCGGGTGAGGCATGGATGTTATGTTTGTCTTAGGGCACTGGTCCTAAATTAAGGACGGTTGACGCTTATAGCCCATTGAGTTGCTCATGGTGTTCGTTAAACCTCAGATCAAATGAAAAAAAAACAGAAAAAAAAAAAACATGCACACACATGGCTGGGCGTGCACTGAGAGCTAGCTGAAAACTGTTGTTGTAATTATAAATTTTGTGCAAATTAGCCAGCGCTCCCGTGGCACAATGGTCTAAGCGATGGCCTCTGATCAATCGTCTGAAAGAAGTCCGTGTTCGAATCCCGGTGAGGCATGGATGTTGTGTTTGTCTTAAGGCACTGGCTCTCTCCCTTCCTTGGAACCACTGACCGTAAATTAGGGGTGGGCGACTGTTTTTAGGCTACTATGTTGCTCACGATGGTCGTTAAAGCTCCAATAAAAAAAATAGCCCTCATTTTTCTCTTTCCGTTTTTTTTTTTATTGGAGGTTTAACGACCATCGTGAGCAACTCAATGGGCTATAAGCAGTCGCCCGTCCCTAATTTAGGATCACTGGTTCCAGGGATGGGAGAGAACCAGTGCAGTAAGACGCACACAACATCCATGCCTCACCGGGATTCGAACCCGGACCCCGTTCGTACGAATGATCAGAGGCCAGCGCCTTAGACCACTGCGCCACCGGGGCGGCTTTGTTTGTTTGTTTGGGAATTTAAGGATTACAGTGAGCAACTCAATGGGCTATAAGCAGTCGTCCGTCCCTAATTTAGCGCCACTTGTTCTAGGGAAAGGAGAGATCCAGTGCCGTAAGACAAACACAACATCCATTCCTCACCAGGATTCGAACGTGGATCCCTCTTGGTCGAATAATCAGAAACCATCGCTTAGACCAACCACTACATTTTTGAGGGGGCTTTCTTTTCACTGCTGTGACAGGAATTTGAATAAGTCTCGAAGTTAACCAAAGGAATCAAATTGTATCATGTTGTCGAACTGGTTAAAGTTTTCTTTGTATCGGATTCAGATTTAGGTTTCTTCGATATGATACCTCTACACCGTGTTATACCCAAGGGTTATATACCAGTTCAATATGTTGTAGGAAACTTCGAAATAACTTTAAGGTCTTACAGACAATATCTTTTTCTAGCATTGATCAATTCGCTTTGACATTTTATCTTAGATACAAAGCCTACCAATAAGCTTATTGTGACTTGATTTAGTAAATCAAACCTGCTGTATATATAGACTGACAAGACAGAAGTCGTTTTATGACTTTTATAAATATTAAGATTTTTCTGCAATAGAGAGGCTCCCAGATGTCCGAAAAATTGAGTTTTGGTACTCTAGCCAATCCCAATGCCTGCATGATCCCGAACCTAAGCAAGGTATGTGTGGCGTGCTTCTCCTTCGCTAAGTCTATCTCTTTCTATACCAAGTAATCTCAAATTGCGTACGAGCCACTTCTAATAGTTTTAGATGCTCATGGTTAGCTAAAGCTCCAAACAGTTCGAAAAAGAGAAAAGGTGTATGAATTCTGTGGTAGCAGACGGCTTCGTTATGCCACTTTTTAATCAAAAAGTAACTACCGCCTACTTCGCAGTGGCAACTTCAGTATTGGCGAATTTCTTCGGAGTCATGCTTGTTAAAGTGAAGTTATGTTATTTTAGTTAAGAGCAGTGTGCTATAGATTATATAATATTATTATATCATAATTTTTTATTATAAACATCAGAAGTTAAAGGTTTTTATAAACCGTAGGTATATATATTTTTTTACTTAGTGTACTATCATGATTCTCAAAAATACCTACCTGGTCTTACCTGGTCTCCTGTTTTCAATTTCTGATTACTTGAATTTTATGAGCTGTTTGAAGCAGTGACATTTGGACGTGAAAAGTATTATTATGTTGTTGGTAAAAATGTCTGTTTGAAATGAATAACGGATAGATGTTTGAATACATAAGATTACAAGGAGAGATGCCACCCATTTGTTTATTCTCTGCCAACAAGGAATAAAGATTGTTTTCGATCTGAATATTAGCAATTTGATCTTTCAGTCCTTAAATTTGAATGAACAGACAGCTTTTTGAAACTATCGTAACACTTGTCGGATGAGCTATCCCCTTTTCAAACATTCGAAATAATTGGACGTTTTCGGGATACTGTCTTTTTGACCGTATTCTTCGTCCAAAATTGACATTTGCTCAATATATCCAATATTTATTATTATTATAATTTTTTTTATTGGAGGTTTAACGACCGCCGTGAGCAACTCAATGGGCTATAAGCAGTGCCCATCCCTAATTTAGGACCACTGGTTCCAGGGAAGGGAGAGAACTAGTGCGGTGGCGCAGTGGTCTAAGCGATGGCTTCTGATCATTCGTCCGAATGGGGTCCGGGTTCGAATCCCGGTGAGGCATGGATGTTGTGTTTGTCTTACGGCACTGGCTCTCTCCCTTCCCTGGAACCAGTGGCCCTAAATTAGGGACGGGCGACTGCTTATAGCCCATTGAGTTGCTCACGGTGGTCGTTAAACCTCCAACAAAAAAAAAAAAAAACTAGTGCGGTAAGACAAACACAACATCCATGCCTCACCGGGATTCGAACCCGGACCCTTCTCAGGCGAATAGCCATAAGCCAGCGCATAGACCACTGCGCCACCAGGGTGGCTCCAATATTACGAGGCCAATTCGCTAGAATATGTGTATATATATATATATTTTATTTTTTGTGTGTGGCGTATGGTATCGGCACTTGTTAAATTTGGTATTTTTACTGCACACGTGAAATTTTGTTCTACACAACTATAAAATTCCACATTATCTCATATTTCCTGTAAATTAAATACGTGTGACAAAGGCAAAGTTCATTTAAAGAGTGTAACATATTCACATGCATGTTGTTGACATGTGTCATGTATTCCATGAAATATTGGCATCTTAGTTTGCTTTATGTGATGGCTGTAGCTATTGTTTTTTCACTTGACTTAAAAGACAAAGAATACAAATGTGAGAGTTAAGAGACAGGTGATTGATTTAAAGAGGGAACTGCATGATTAAAAGCTGGGGTGTTCTTCCGAAGTGCCAAACATTGTGAATACCACCTACAACGCTCTCTTATGACGTTATAATCGTAAATGCCAAAATGTGTCTATGTTGAGTTAAGATGGTGTACTGGAATTCTTTCAGGATGTGTACTGAAGTTTAAATGGCTTGCAAACATGTATTACATAGTGTGAGAAGGAAGGTTTAATTCCTGTGACAAGTAAATGTTCAGAAGGGCACGACGTCAAAATTGTAGTCCAAAGTGCATGAACTTGAAATGTTCTGATGTCCAAAGTATCATTGATGGTCGTCATGGTGAATCGGCCTCTAGGGCATGAGGAACTTGGTTTACTAAAACAGTATTGTCTCGGAAGGTACTGTTAATAATGTACAGTTTTAAAATAAAAATACCAATGTTTACCCCAATCAAAGGCTTATTATACATCAACTAGTTTTGCAGAGCGTTTGACTCAGCATCATCAGGACAAATGGAGCATAAACATTCAAATCATTGCGACATCAGAGTTCTGACGGTCAGATTTTTGTGAGTTGTTTCCACACGCTTGAAATAAGTGGAGTCGTCATGTCGTTGAGAAGCCGTGAAGAGTTCTGGTATATGTGGAAAGCTTCTAATACATTAAGCTTGATACTTTAATCAGGTTTATCAATGAGTGTAGCATTTCCAAACCAAAATTTATGGTTATTTTCGTGACAGTTATGGGCTATAGATGACTTCTTCAGTTCACAGTTCCGTACGTAAATCTTGTGTTCCTTCACATGGAAATTTAAAGCCCTGCAGGTCTGTCCTATATATGAAAATCCACATTCACAAGGTATTTAATAAATTCCCCAGGAATTTATGTCTTTGACATAAAAGACCTGAAAAAATTTATCTTGTTTATGGGTTTGAAAATAACTTTGAAATTAAAACTCTGGAAATTTTTTGAAATTCCGAAGCAAATGGGATAATCGCCCAATTTGTGTGTTATACTTTGAAAGTTCTTAAAGAATGTACTTTTTGAAATTTACTTAATTTTATTTTAATGTTTTAAAAACTTGAAATTTAAGTTTGGCTTATATCTGAGTCCTAGATTTTTACCAATTTTTAGTTGCTGAGCTTGGATGGTTGGCTTGTAAATGAGGGCTAACCTTCCAATTATCAGCTCTTCAAGTACCATATATACTCATGTATAGGTCGATTTTTTTTTAATGAAATACTTAGGTCGAAATTAGGGGGTCGAACTATACACAGAAAATATTTCCGATAGGTTGAAAACCAAAATTTTGATGTCTTATGAAAATGCTCATTCTTAGCTCTTTGCACCATCAGTTCATTTGCAGTTGTATATTTAGTCATTTTCCTGGTGTTACTGGTACAGAAAAAAATTATTGCTAAGAATTTTCTTGATTTTATATGTACAAGTTTTTTCATTCACTAATAGAAAAACCCATTTCGCAAAGATGTCTCAAAGTCCGTTTTAGATCTGTCGATATGGCCTTGACTGCCCCGCTGGTAAATCACCCACAGGAAAGAGGTGAATGCGTCAGCCAGTAGTTTAAGTTGTACCGTGCCGTGACCTACAACGTGCTCAATTCTCAATGATTCTCAATTCTCGACAAGGAAAAGGACAGACTATTGCAAAAGGAGACCGCTGCCCCTACTTAGCGATGGCGAAGAGAGGTGTGACAATCTACAGAACAGCGGTAACTTGATCAATGTATACCAAAAACGAAAGAGTTTAAACTTGGCCGATCGCTTAGAATAATAACACTGCCAATGATAGTAAATAAGTGCATTAGTTTAACAACCTACTTACATTTGTTATTAAATTGAGTGTGCCCCTGCTCTAAAAATCAAAGAAACAGTAACCTTTTCTGAAGACAGAGCGAGCAAAAAAGGATTGCATCTTTACTGAATGGGGCGATGTTTGGTTTTGTCACTAAAGCTGATTATTTACGAAAACTGCAGATATTCACATAAAAATTGGGGGGTAAATAATAAAAAATGTTTAAAGACATTTACAATATATGTAAAAAATAATGTATAATTTCAGTGGAAGTATCTCCAATATTTGTTTTTAACCCTCTGGGTGGCAAGCACGCATATATATGTTCAAAGGTTTCTGTGCCCAAAGCGGTGACGGCGCAATAATATGTTCTTCGAAAATCTGTTTAAGTGACACAACATTGCGTGGAAAATTTTTTCAGACTAATGGGAAACGAGAACGCATAATTGCGCATCTTAACGACGGCGAATATTACAGAAAGGGAGTCTTCTGTTATACATGTGAAAAAAATTAGGCATTGCCTCCTCCAAAGCTCCTGCCACCTGGAGGGCAGTGGTGTATATTCGAGGTTAGCTGCAAAGCCCAGAGAATGCACAAATAAAAGTCAATTATCAATGGTAAGATATATCAATGCTTTCGCTGTAAAAAAACACGTGTGGTTTTACTTCTTTGACTCAGTCTGGTGGGCAAAGACCAACAGCGGAACGCAACCAGCTCTTCCAAAGTCTTCATTGTTCTGATTTAAAGACCTTCCATACAACAGGCATGTGATTCTTCTGCTAAATTAGTAGAATTCAGTGAATTAACTTTTCGGAAAAAGCGGAAATCTGCTAAACTTGTCATTTGCAATTTCAAACTTTTGACTCTGATTTGTTGGTATGTTGGAAAAAAATCGGGGCGAGAGAGAAATATTCCTTGAGTAGATGGCGATATTTCAGTTGTAAGGCGTACTCTTTCGTCGTGGCTGACCGGACTGACGCTGCTGCGGCTCAGCCAACGAGATAGCTTCGGGTGACCTCACTTCAAACCTCTCGGTTTGCTAGAAATCGGTTTTCTTACGGGAATACTTTGCTGTTTAGTTGAGAGACCGGGCGGAGCCCTGAGCCATCGTACGCAGCTTTAAAGAGGTCAACAAGAAGGAAAAGTTCTGTTTACATGTGATTGGACATTTACGTTACGAACCTCCTCTCTCAGTGCACGGTGAAAGTGTCATTCGCGTCCAGAGAAGCCAGCCATTGTGGATTTTCCCCGGATTTATGGGTGACTAACGAAAAATTACGGAAATTCCGATTTTCACTGTTATTAAGAATGTTTTACTGGTTTTTAGAATATGTAATCCTCCGGGATTACGGATGACTAACGAAAAATGACGGAAATTCCGATTTTCACTGTTATTAAGAATGTTTTACTGGTTTTGTAATTAATCGATGTAAAAGCCTCTGAACAAAGTTCGTGACATAGCTCTGTTTCTTTTTCTTTTCGTTTTTCCAAGGAGGAGGAATTTGTTTTGCTTGTTTGAAAGTTAAGTGGAAAGAAAGCACGGCGCTGGGCCGAGATTACGTCGGCCCGGCTCCATGCTTCTTTCGTTGTGTGTGATTACATCGGCCCGGCTTCATGCTTCTTTCGCCGTGCGTGATTACATCGGCCAGTCTCCTTGCTTCTCTCGCCGTGCGTTATTACATCGGCCCGTCTCTGTGCTTGTCTCGCCGTGCGTGATTACATCGGCCCGTCTCCGTGCTTCTCTCGCCGTTCGTGATTACATCGGCACGGCTCCGTGCTTCTTTCGCAGTGCGTGATTACATCGGCACGGCTCCGTGCTTCTTTCGCAGTGCGTGATTACATCGGCCCGGCTCCGTGCTTCTTTCGCAGTGCGTGATTACATCGGCCTGGCTCCGTGCTTCTCTCGCCATGCGTGATTACATCGGTCTGAAGCCTCTGAACAAAGTTTGTGACGCAGCTCTTTATTTTTTTCTTTATTTTTCTGAGGACAAATTTGTTTTGCTTCTTTGAAAGCTAAGTGGAAAGAATGCATGGTGCCGGGCCGGGATTATGTCAGTCGGGGCCGACTTCTTTCGCCGTGCGTATTACATCGGCCCGAAGCCTCTGAACAAAGTTCGTGACGCAGCTCTTTCTTTTTTTCTTTTTTGTTTTCCGAGGAGGATTTTTTTTTGCTTGTTTGAAAGCTAACAAGAACAAAAGCACCGCGCCGGGCCGGGATTCCGGAGCACTCGGCGCCGATGTACACAGAATCGAGCCCTAGGCACAACACAAGATGCCCCCCCCAACCCATCCACATTCTTGAAGCAGTAAGTACATTTGTTGCTACTAAATATTGTCAATTAAACTAAAAGTTGATTAATAAATGGGATACTGTGTGGGGAAAAATAAGAAATGTTATATACTTTTATTAAATCTTAATGTTAGCAAGGAAATTCACACTTAAAAATATAGACGAGTAAGTAAAACACTTTGACAGTTCCGTGTTGCTGTTTTTGCATTTAATTTTACTTGCTTAAGCACTTAGCGCCGCCCGGTGGCGCAGTGGTCTAAGGCGCTGGCGTCTGATCATTCGTCAGTAAGGGGTCCGGGTTCGAATCCCTGTCAGACATGGATGTTGTGTTTGTCTTACGGCACTGGCTCTCTCCCTTCCCTGGAACCAGTGGCCCTAAATTAGGGATGGGCGACTGCTTATAGCCCATTGAGTTGCTCACAGTGGTCGTTAAACCTTCAATTAAAAAAAAAAAAATAAGCACTTAGCAACTAGCAAATAACATTAATAAGCAGGGTTGTGGTTATAAAATGGCTGCTGCTTGTGGGTTGCTCTTGTTCTGAAGTTATGTTACTGAGCTGTGTATACTTATATATATATATCATCATCATCATTGTCAACCATTATCAATCCACTGCTGGACGAAGGTCTCCCCAAGTTTCCTCCATAACGGTCTGTCTTGTGCCAGTCTCCTCCATGTCACTCCCGCATACTTTCGAATTTCATCCACCCATCTTCCATGTGGTCTTCTTCTGGGTCTTTTCCTGTCCCTTGGAATCCAATCTAAAATTTCGGCTGTCCATCGATGGTCTGTCCTTCTGGCAGTATGTCCAGCCCATTGCCATTTCAGGGATTTAACTCTGATCATGATGTCTTGTTGGAGAAGGACACCATGGTGCTGATGTGGCCATTTCTGCTGAATTGCTCCCTTCACGTGGCGTCAACTCTGCCATGTGCTGAGCACATTCGTGATAACTGGCAAGCAAGTACCACATATGGCAACACGCTGATTCTTGTTGTCCTCGGTGAGAGTGTGAGACACCCAAGACCCTTTCTGAACCTTTCCCATACGTTCCAGGTGCTGCATCACTATGGCCTGATCACAGTCCATCTCAGTGGTTTGATGCGGATCCAAGTGGATGAGATGGTTCAAACGATCCTCATCAAAGTAGATGAACGACCTGATCGTGGAGAGGCGTTGAGGTCAAAATTACCACCCCGGAGCCGCTCAAACCATTTGTGGGCTGTTCTCGTAGCAATATCTTCCTCCCCATACATAGCACAAATTTGTGGAGTAGCCTTGGAGGCTGAGGATCCCTTGTTAAACTCATAGAGGAGCAGATGTCAGAAATGCTCATTCCTCTCTGCTTGACACTCCATGTTTCCGGACCTGAAAACCAAAAACCATTAGCCACAATCACACAAAGCAATGTGATTTAGATACATGATATTACTGGCTACATTTTGATATACAGCTGGCCATCTGCACCATCACTACTGACCTGGGAAACACTCGTGAAATAAAATGGCATGAGCTTATGCATCAACCCAATATTTGCAGTTAGAGGGCATCACCCACCCCACTACATGGAAAAGATGATCAGAGTTGAATGTGCATTGGTGTTAGTTTTGTTCAAGGTAGTCTGCTTAAGCCACAGCAAGTGTTTCTGTAATTCAGAAGGTTACACCATGATAAATTGCTGATGCATTGTTGTGACTGCCACACTTTTGGCTGAGTGGTCTGAAGCACAAGCTTTGGATCTGCCGCATGAAATGAGTCCGGGTTCGAGGTATGGGTGGTGTCCTTGTTGGTTGGCACTGGCTGTGTTTGTCATATGTGAGTTTCTACCCAGGAATTCTGCTTTTTTTTTTTTTTTTTCATCATTTAGATTATCCTCGAGATCGATGTAAAACTAAAGATATTTTGTCTTTCCAAAACAAAAGTTAAGCGAAGTGAAAAATTTTCCCGTATTTTATATATATATATATATCATCATCATCATCATCATTGTCAACCATTATCAATCCACTGCTGGACGAAGGTCTCCCCAAGTTTCCTCCACAACGGTCTGTCTTGTGCCAGTCTCCTCCATGTCACCCCTGCATACTTTCGAATTTCATCCACCCATCTCCCATGTGGTCTTCTTCTGGGTCTTTTCCTGTCCCTTGGAATCCAATCTAAAATTTTGGCTGTCCATCGATGATCTGTCCTTCTGGCAGTATGTCCAGCCCATTGCCATTTCAGGGATTTAACTCTGATCATGATGTCTTCCACTCTTGTCATTTTTCGGATCCAAGAGTTCCTCTTCTTATCTCTCCTGGTTACACCAAGTATGCACCTCTCCATGCTGCTTTGAGTTGTCTGCAGCCTTTGTATGTCTCTTTTAGTTAAGGTCCACGTCTCTGCACCATACGTAAGCACTGGAAGGATGCATTGATCAAACACTTTTCTTTTAAGACATAATGGCATATTGCTCTTGAAAATTATGCTGTTTCTTCCAAAAGCTCTCCAGGCAAGTTTTGTACGCCGATTAATTTCTTCATCAATGTGACCCTCACTTGATATCTGCTGTCCAAGATAAACGTACATGTCTGTTATCTCCAGCTTTTCTCCATCAATCGATAAATCTTCATTTCTTGTAGACAGAAGCATTGAACATCACTTTTGTCTTCTGAAAGTTCATTTTTAATCCCACTTCTTTACGCTTGTCAGCAAGTTCCTGGATCATACTCTGCAGCTCTGATGGGCTAGTTGCAAAAATGACTACGTCATCAGCAAAACAAAGGTGGGTTAGATAATCTCCATTAATCTTTATCCCTTTGTTTTCCCAGCTCAGTGACTGAAAAACACCCTCCAATGTGGCATTAAAGAGCTTCGGAGATATGGTGTCACCTTGTCTCACTCCCTTTCCAATTTTTATGTGTGTTGTATTTTCAAACAGCCTAATCTTTGCACTTGCATTTTCATAGATGTTATTAATAATATTAATGTATGCATCTTCAATACCGCAGGTTTTCAGAGCCATTGTAACTGCTGATGGTTTCACCGAATCAAAGGCTTTTTCATAATCGATAAAAGCCATGCCCAATGGAAGTTCATATTCCCTCGCTCTTTCAATTAGTTCTCTCAGCACATGGATATGATCTATTGTGCTGTAGCCACTTCTGAATCCAGCTTGTTCTCTCGGTTGAGCCATGTCCAGTGTTACCTTCAAGCGGTGTGAAAGAACTTTAGTGAAGATTTTATAAACTACTGATAGGAGGCTGATAGGTCTGTAGTTTCCGAGATCCTCAATGTCACCTTTCTTATGTAGCAGGATCATTGTAGCGGTGTTCCAATCCTCAGGAATCTTTCCTTCATTAAGGCATCGAGTGAAAATTTGGGCGAGTACTGTTTCGATTTCTCCACTTGCTTCTTGTATGATGTCTACAGTAATTCCATCTTCTCCTGGAGCTTTTCCCCGCTTCATGTTCTTGATTGCATGTGCAACTTCTGCTGGAAGGACTGGAGGAACTCTGGTACTGGTATCTTTCATGATGTCTGGAGTGCTATATACATATATATATATATATCATGTATTCTGGAGAGTTAATTCTGCTCTTTCTGATCATACAGATCCACAGTCTTAAGTTTATATATTTTTTTCTCTGGTTAAAATCTCCGCGAGTTGGCTTCTTTCTGTTTGAGGAGGCCGTCAGCCCCACCCTCTCTGCCCCCAGCGACTAGAGAGTGGCGGAAGAGGTCAGCCATGTTTTACTCCTGTGAGGAGAAAGTTTTTGTCACACAAGAGGTAAGCTCTCTTCCTTGTTTTTGGGTTCTAGGTTTTATAAGTTCAATGTTTGTACTTCATGTACTTTTTCTCTGTTGTTTTTTAGCTTTTCAGCTTTTAGGCACTGACTTGTCTGTTAACATTTTTGCGGGTTTTAACTCTTTCTTTTCTTTGTAACTTTGCGCGTCTTTTGGGGTACCTAGGAACAGAAGATGGCTAATCTTGTTCCTTTTCTATGCGCTGTATTTTCAAAGTAGTTAAGTTCTTAATAACTAATTAATTATGCACTTAAAGCACTGCTGAAATACTTTGTACATATTGCAACTAACTGTTTAAGGCATATAACTTTCACAAAGTTTTCTTTAGTTAATTATTGTCTTTAACTTATTCTCGTTTTCGTGCTGTCATAAGTTGTAGAGTAGGGGGTTTTAGACTCAAGTTTTCTTTCAAAAATCTGTTTTTTAAAAATTATTATTTCCTTTTTTAAATTGCAGTGTAAAAATTTGGATTTCTTTTGCATTGATTTTCCGGTTTAAATTCTCTCTCAGGCGAACTTGGCATTTCGTTATAGCTGAAAATTATTTCTAATTATTATGTCACTCTCACAGCTTGAGTTCTCTTTAATCTTCTTCTCTCTGTTTAATAGTAACAGATGAAGAGCATGGGTCGGGCCAGGAAGGTTAATGGATGCAAGCGAAATTGTTAACTAGTGCTAGGTCATGCAACTCTGCGGAGGATATGACATATATATATTTTTTAAAACTATTTTAGGTGGGAATGTTACTTGCATCTATGGCCTTGCAGAAACCCATTTCCAACTAGGTCTTTGTGGAAGTGAGAAAATGCAGAGTTTTTGCTGGTCCTTGATAAAGCCAAGGCTCAGTATTCTCGACACCTTCTACATTCAGTTGTTTTATTTTATTTTTTTATCTTTTCTCCTTTTACTCACACAGGTAGATACATAACCTTTTCTATGTTGTACTTGGTGTGAGTCAAAATTATATATGTATTTTTTTGCTTAGGTATCTTCTTAATAGAATGAGAATTCTGAATTTTCAAAACTGCTGCGTTGCGCGTTTTGATCTTCAGGTTATTTTGCAACTTTCGTTTTAAATTCTAAAGTTTTTCCTTAGTCTTCAGTTTTGCTCTTAAGTATATATATGTATATATATATATATAATGCCTTTCTGTAGTATTGTTAAATTTTTTTTTGCATAAATGTTCATATTTTAGCATGGAACTATAGGCAACAATTTCCAAAATTGGAAGTTGAATGAAGCAAAGATTTCGCCTAGAATCGTAATCTTTTTTCTTCTCTCTTGTTATGTTCTCACTATCCCGGGTTGTTGTTAAATGTTAGCCCCCTTCCCCCTCACACACACACACACACAAACTTTTGCATTTCAGCTTGATAAAGGATGGAAAATTTTCTGAAAACACAAGTGAGGATGTTGGAAATTTTGTAAGAATTGATTCATGGTGTTCAAAAGTTTCCTTGCATCATCAAAGTTACCCCATTTTTCTGAAATAAGTGAAAGGTTTGATATCATGCGTTCATGATCTTCAGGCCAAAAGTTCTTTCAGTATGATAATGAAATTGCAATGTGAGAACAGAAAAAAATAAAAATAAAATAAACTATTAAGAAATGTGAGGGTAAAGTATCAAGAAAAAGAAAAATTAAGCAATGGGTGTTGTGCAGCAGTAGAGTCAGCAAAAGTAAAATATGGTTGTTGAGCTTGCTGAGAAGAAAGCAAGGCTTGCTCACAAGAAAGAACTAGAGCTTGGTGTTCTAGCAAGTAAAACCAAAACAAGGAAAACAGCTGTTTGGAGCAGTGTCTTTTAAAACCTTTTTATTTTGTTTTGCAGATCTGTTTGTAATCCGGCTGTAGCCCAGAATTCTGGGTTTTTGTCACATTCCAAACCCGTAAATCCGGGTTTCTAAGTTTTAGAAGAATTTGAGATGTTTCGGACATTTCATTTCTAAAAATGCTACAAAATGTTAACTAAAAGTTCAAGTTCCATTTTCTTTGGGAATTACAGTGTTTGATTAAAAACACTGCATGTCCGTGCGAATGGCGAATATGTAGACGATTTGTGACACCTTGAGTGTTTCTTTTGTTATCAAACAAGCTCTCAAGATAACAGCCTGCTGAAAGGAAGGCTTTTTTTCATTATTTTGAAAGTTGCATCTACATCAAATAATTTGATTATAGGTATTAGATTCAGTTAATCCACTGCACTACTTCCAATCCACTGTAGGCTTCAATTAAAACTGATCCACATAGACTGCTCACTTAACATATAATATGAAGTGCAAAATTTTATTTCAAAGATGCAATGCCTGAAGGATTTTGCACAGTGAAAGAAAACTGTGTACAAGAAAAGTTGCAAAGTTTAACTGCACAAGCACTAAGGGAAGTTGTGTAGTCTAGTTTATATGTGCAGTATATATGCATTATATGTATATTGGCACTGAGCTGAGAGTTTCAGGGTTTCTTGTGTTACCTCACAATCACCCCTGGTTTTGAATTGTAATCTTATATTGTGAATACAGTGATGTTCTCCAGTTTAATATTTACATAAGTCATAAATTACAGTGAACATTTCCATCTTGCTCATGCTGCATTATTTTCACACTTTTTTGCCACACGTTCTGGTTTTTCACTGGATTCAAATGTTCAGCTT
This sequence comes from Macrothele yani, assembly GCA_039090855.1. Lineage (NCBI taxonomy): Eukaryota > Metazoa > Arthropoda > Arachnida > Araneae > Macrothelidae > Macrothele > Macrothele yani. Next base: position 25,824,798 of record CM077028.1, on the reverse strand, counting down.
TTTTCTCTTCTCTGGTTTCGTGTATGGTTTGTTCCCTAGAACCAGTGGCCCTAAAGGAGACGAGCAACCACTTACAGCCCTTAGAGTTACTAATGGTGATCCCCCCCCCCCAAAAAAAAAAGCATTGTTGTGAGTAGTTAACACATGGATGTGCAACAAACTGTTTATTATAATTACACCAGAGTGAAGCTTATCAATCTTCTATTATATGGGCATGAAAACAAATTAAATATTATCTGTATGTTAAATTAAGTTAAATATTATTTTTATGTATGTATGGTAGATTAAGTTAAATATTAAACCATGCATTTCTGTTTGTTTTTGTAAATCAGTGTTTCAAAGATGCCTGGGACTGAACTCCCTGTGTCAAAAGTCATTGTGCATCCATTGGTGTTGCTGAGTGTGGTGGACCACTTCAACCGTATGGGAAAAGTGGGAAATCAGAAAAGAGTTGTTGGACTTCTTCTGGGCTCATGGAAAGGAAAGGGAAACTTGGATGTTTCCAACAGCTTTGCTGGTACGATTCTTGAATCTTACTAAACTGAATGATTGCAAAATGACATTTCTTTTCTAGATATATATGTCTGACAGTTATGTGAAGATTTGAAATGTACCAAAATCTTATGACTGGACTTTTTTTTTCTGTAATAGCTCTAACTGTAAAGTTGCTAACTGCAATGCCTTCAGTTGTTCATTTTTGTTAACAGGATTCTTACTCAGAACTTGTTCCAAACAAAAGAAGAAAGAAAAATTTGTTCTTTTTTTCTAAACTGTTTGTTATGCAGGGTGTCTGAGAATTATTGGACACAATACAAAATTATATAAAACAAAACATTAAACAGATAGAAAGAAACTGACTGTACTAACTTACAATGTAACTACACAAGTTAATAAATCTCGATGTGAGATCCCTTGGTTGCTCGTAGTACATCCAAGTGATACTCAATTTCATGCCATGTATTGGCAAGCATCCGAGGAGTTATGGAACTAATAGCAGCTGTGATACACTGCTTCAGTTTATGCAAATCAGTACAAGGCGTCTGATAGACACGATCCTTCACATAACCTCCCATGAAATAATCCAATGGAGTTAGATCTGGAGAGCGAGGAGGCCATGGAATGGGACCCCAACGCCCAATCCATCTGTTGGGGAAATGCTCATTCTGGCACTTACGTACACACATTGACCAATGCAGAGGCCCGTCTTGTAGGAAAACGATGTCATATCTTTTGATCTGGGGTATAGCGAAATCGTATCACAGAGTGTGATCATTTACATGCATCTTTTACTCTATTTGAATTTTATAAGCATGAAACTTTAATTTCTTGTGCAAGATATCGTGAACTGTTGATTTCGGAATGCACAGTTCTCTGCTTGTTTTACGAACAGATTTCCTGGGGCTTTGTCAGAAACTTTCATTAACTTAGTCAACCGTCTCACCGCTGACGCTAGGCCTACCTGCTCCTCCACGATGTTCCACATTGCCAGTTTCTTTAAACTGCTTCATCCACCACTTAATTGAATTCGTTGACGGAGAAATATAACCATACTCTAAACGGTACTGTCTTTTAACTTTAATGACAGACTTTAATTCCGCAAGCATAACACACACATCGCCTTCTGCTGTACGGATGACATGACTACTGATTGCGCATTTCTCATACATTCCTCATCAGGTCAAACCTAGCGCCATCTATCGGATTCTGGGAATAACAATTCTGCAAAACAAAAATATAGAAACCGTGTTAGTTATACGTGACATAGAAGAACAGACAATGCTTATAGTTTTTTTTTGTACATAATTTTGTAATGTGCCCAATAATTCTTGGACACCCTGTATATAAATGAGATACTGTATTTCTGAATATAGTCAAAAGAAGAAATTTGGGTAAGAGTTTTGCAGTTACTGCTAATTAATGACGTACTGCTGGGCAAAAATAAGCGGTATTGCATCGCAGTTTTCGATGTAAACTCATATTTGAATCGCAAAACTGCGATTTCAAAGTTTAAAAATGAAATTTCCATTAAAATGTTCAATCCACAGAGCAACTCGTTGTTTACTGATGAAAAAAAAAAAAAAAAAAAAAAAAGTTTTGCTTACGCGTGAAAAAAAATAAAAAAATTCACATATTCATAACTTTACGAATACTTTGTTTGCTTTAAGCTGGGAAAAGCTTCCTCCTGTACTCTAGCTGTACAGTGATGTGATTGTCATTGTCGGACCGCAGAGCATCTATGATTGGTTCCACACTCGCGCATGTCTCCACCATGAGTCATTTAAGGGCAGATGCTCTTATCGCTGTTTTTGTTTCGGTTTGGCTGCCACTTAATTATAGGAGGGTGTGAGTTTTGTTGTTTTATTCTTTGTTGTTTGAAATCATGGCTACCAAAGTGAAAATATCAAAACTATGAAAAGGTGGATGGAGGAATTAGATCCAAAAGGTAGTTGGTTACGCTATGATGTTGACGCCGATAAAATCTCCATCTGGTCTGCCTATTGCGAACTTTGTTGGAAGAATGTTGACAGGATAAATTTTTTTTCGAAATTTCAATTCTTTTATTGATGGAGTTTCTGGATCCATTATTAAAAAGGACAATGTGGTAAAGCACACCAGATCAGAAATTCACCGTGCCAGTGTCTCCAAGGCAGAAAAACATAAAGGAAAATTGTTCGCTGATTTTTATCAAAGAACATCTGCTGGTAAGTCAATGATTGTTGCTTCCAATGCATCTAAAGCTCGAATTGGAAAATTAATTGATATAGCATATATGATTGCCAAAGAGAAAATTCCATTTTTGAAATTTCCCAAAATTATTGAGCTAGAAAAACGCCATGGTATTGATATAGATAAACTTACCATTGGTCCGTGACATGTGCTTAGTTCACGGAGTGCATTGCTAATTATTTCAAAACTGATTTGCGCAATGACTTAAGAAAGCTGAACTATTTTACCTTATTTATTGATAGCAGTACAGGTGTTAGTGTATCTGAAAATGAAATTATTTGTATCATGCATGTTAATGAAGTAGGAGATACAAATTCCCATTCCTGGGATTAAAAGAACTCAAAAATGCAGTTGTAGAGTCCACTGCAGAATTTGGAATAGTCAATTTTGAAAATAAATTAATTAGATTTTAGCTGATGGAGCAAATGTTAACATGGGATAGAAAAAAGGTTTTGCAGCTCTTCTGAAGAGAAACTGCCCTTGTTTAGTGTCAGTTTACTGTTTAAGTCATCGCTTAGAGCTAGCTCTAAAATATTTTATGCTGTCAACATATTTTCAAGAGGTACATAAGTTGATGAAAGACATTCATAATTTTTATGAAAAAAGTGCCAAAGACTTTTGCGAGCTCTCAACAATACTCAATGAAGATATATCAGATACACCAGCTTTGAAAGTCCATGACACCCAATGGGTTTCACATATGCACAGAGCCACTGACACACTGATTAAGAATTATTTTGTTATTGTACAACTAAAAAATATGATTGCAGATCCATCAAGCAAAGGAGAAAAAGTCAGGATTACAGGCATTTTGAGAAAAATTAAGTCCATCAAATTTATAACTTGGCTGCTGTTGCTTTGCTACATTTTATATTCTTTGTCAAAATTACCACTGTCTCTCCAGTTGAATGATGTGGATGTATCTTGTATTTTGAACACATTAGAAAAATTCAAAGACTATCGAAATTATGAAGAAAAGAAAGTTTTTGGCCAACCTGTCCAAAATTTTACAATACTTAACAAACATATTAGCTTATGATTCCAGTGACTGTGATTCAGTGAAAACTGTAAAAATTCTTGGCACTGAACTGAACTGCAATTTGGCAGTAGATGTATTCTATGAAAATTGTGAATATCTTTTAAATCATATTCATCAGGGTGTGTAGGCTTGGTAACTTGCACGAAAATCAGGTTTTTAACTCTGCCAAGCTGTTAGAACCTAAGCTTTGGCCAACAGACAAATCTACTCTTGCAAATTTTGGTGATGATCAAATTACTGTATTAACTGAACATTTCAGTGAGTTGTTGACTGCCGACAACGATAAAATTCAAGAGGACTGGGATTATTTCAAAACCTTTTGGTTAAGAAATCTGCACCACCTGTCAAAGCAAGTTATGGAAATGCTTGACAAAAAGGTATGCAAATGAATTACCAAATCTAAACCCTGTGATAAATATCACGAGGTTATTGCCTGTATCCAATGCTATGGTCAAAAGAGCCTTTTCTGCAATGAAAAGAATTGCGATTTCACCAGGGCACAATTTCACTGACTAGCAAATAGCTAGTGAAAAATCAAATTTGCTAGTGAAAAAAAATCGCAGTAGCAAATATTGCTAGTAAGGTAATTTCTTTATTTAAAGTAACCAAAAATCATTATCAATCCACAAAGTTTACATAACAGTTTCTATTGTCACGACGATCAGCAATTCTCTTTCACCAATTTCCTTTCGACACTTAATACCCATCCTCCCTATATCTTTCATCCCTTCCAGTAGGAACTGTCGTAGAAGCGCATTGAAACTCCTCTCCATCACGCCCTTATTGGTCTATTACAGAAACTGAATGTGACGTCGGCAATGGTTGCTGTGGCAACTCAGAGCTCTGAGATAGATCGGTTGTTTGACCACCTGCTCTGCCACCCTCCCTTCTTTTGCCCCACGAACTTTGTCCTCAACTCCTGTCATAACCTAAGCCAAGCGATCGCCCACTTCCACAAGTCTTGATAGGCGTGCATGCATCAAATACTGCGCTCTAATGATCAGTGATGAATAAGCAAGAATAATTCAACTTATTCGGATGGTAGACAAAACCGAAAGAAGCAAACCAAAATGTTACTGGAAAATAGCCTGCCAACACTGGCAAAAGTCTTATCCATAGTAACTAGCCTTATTGCGTGGCATAGATAGACACATTTTTACGAAATCTGTTCGTGGAGGGGATAAACGATTACAGAAGAAACTTTTGCTTCATCTGACTTTCGGTTTTGGAAATTTTCCTCGTATTTTCAAGCTGAAATACAAATATTTATCCAGTAAAATGTTATTGAGCAATAATACTTGACAGAGGCAGCATCGTGTGAAAAAATAAATTATGATTATGGAAAAAATCCGAATTTCGTCGACCTTTCGTTTTCTAGTTTCATAAAGACGGAATTCCAATAATAACGAAAAAGCCGGAATTCCTTGAATTCGTGGAAGAATCTCATGCCTGAAGATTACTGGAAAATTTTTCAGCATCCAACTTCCGTTTTTGCAAATTGTTCTCCACAGTTTCAAGCTAAAATGCAAACATTTATGCAATAAAATGATATTTAACAAGAACAGCAGACACAAAGACAACATTGGGAGAAAAATTTGCGATTACGGTAAAATTTTCTTACTCCATTTCACTACTGTGTTCGAAAGTTTTGAAGCACGAAATTTAGTCTCCAGATGGAAAACGACCCCCCCCCCCCCCAAATATCGAATATCGATCTTCGGAATAATCTAACTGATGACAAAAAAAAAAAAAAAAGCGGGATTTCGCGAATCCATGTAAGAATTTCGTGTATATCATAAAAATAATAGCAAAAGAAAAATTTGTAGAATCCGTAGTTTTGATAGTGAGTTTCGTAGAAACTACGGCCTTGTGTGGTAGTTGGCAGACATGCAGTGTGTATGAATTCAAATATTTGTCTTTCACTTTAGCAAGAGTTCAAATGGAACAAATCACATGATTCCTGCTGGGCTGTCAATCAACAGCTAGTTTTGTAAGAGACCGATGGTACGCTGCAGTCGACTTCATGACGTCAGAGTTAAAGTTAATCCTGTGTTCACTCTGTCTCTGTTGGGTTAGTTTAGATATATTTTGCGTTCTTCGGATTCTTTGAGTGAACAACCACGTGTTACATAGGCTCGTTTATTGTTAAGTGTACCTTCGTGTTTCATTTGCTTTATTTTTTTAAGCATGAGTCGACAGTTGTCTTTGCATTCATTTGTAAACAAGTGACGGCGAACTTCTGATCAAAAGCCTTCATCTCAAAATTAGAACAATGCTTTAAATTTCGTGCTAGATATCGAAAGCTCCACCGCACTAGGCAATGGAACAGGAAATCAAAGCACGATAGCTGGTGAATCACGTGGTGATCATTCGTCTCAGCATAGTTCCCTTAAGCGAAAATTGTGTACAACAACTTCAGTTAAAAATGTGAAGGTTGCTACTGTACAGAACTGGATATTAACCAACAAATGGAATTGGATTAATTACAGTTTAATAGATACATCTCCTTCGCATGTGAAAGAAATTTGGTGCAAAATTTGTGGTGAGTATGGCATAAAAAATAACAGTCTCAGAATGTAAAAAAAGAATCTGTTTCATAGCAAACCTTCTGATCATCTGACAGCATTATCAGTAGAAACTTCCAAGGAAGGTGAATTATGTGATACTGCTATAGTGAAATCATTTAGAACAGCAGATGAAGAGCTTCTGAAAAAGATGGACAGATTATTTCATATTACATACACTATGGCAAAATCAGAGGTAAAGTTTAAATTCTTTGAAAAATTTATTTCCTGTCACAAAAGGATAACTGAAGGTAAATCAGATATTGGTGTTACCTATCATAACGATAAAGCTTGCAGTACTTTTACTCGCTTCATTGGTAATGATATCTGAGAGACATTGTGTTCAAAACTAAGAAATGCTCGGTTTTTCTCTCTGATGATTCTACGGATATTTTCACAACAAGTAAATTGGTGTTATGTGCCAAGTTTGTCAATCAAGGAGAACCTCTGACACACTTTATTAAATTATTTGATTTAAAATCTACTACTGCTAATGACATTTTAAAGGCAATAAACACAGAGTTTTCAGACAAGTTGAACTTTCCTCAGTGGATGGATAAAATTGTTAGTTTGGTAACTGATGGTGCTGCAGTTATGACTGGAAGAAAATCTGGAGTTGGGGCTAAAATAAAAGATGCTTGTTCTTGGTTGGTTAATATTCACTGCATGTCTCATCGCCTGGAGTTGGCCATGAAATCGGCTTTTTCAAAAACAAATATGACTACTTTAAAAATGATAATGAAGCAAATATATAGTTTTTACTCAAGGTCTCCTAAACGTAGGACCATGTTAAAAGATATTGCATCAATATGCAATGAAAATATAATAGCTCCACAAAGATTAGATGGTGTAAGATGGATACCTCACCATTACAGCACGTGTCAAGGTTTGATTAATAACTGGAAGGCAGTTGTCATGCACTTGGAAGATGTCTGTGTTTCTGGATCATCTGATGAAAAAGCGGTAGCACAAGGAATTCTGAAACACTGTCTGACTTATAATTTCCTACTGCATTTACACTTTTTCACAGATGCACTGGGTGAAATAGCTCGACTCTCTCTGCGTACAAACACACAACATAAGTTTGCATCAAATACTTAACAGACTTCACAGTGTTCAGGAAAAGCTAAATGAAATGAAAGTTTCAGAAGGCATTAACTTACATGAATTTACAAATACTGTTAAAGTGGATCATCTTTCTGGAAATTGTACATTTAAAGGTCAATCTTTAAAAAAAAGAACTGATGCTGTACATTCATTTAAAAAAATGTTTTAATTGATGCAGTTTTAGAAAATATTAACTTTAGATTTGCATCTTTGCAAGATGATGGAATATTAAAGCTTTCAACAGTATTTGAAGTAGCAAATTGGCCAAGTGATGCTCAAGAACTAAAAAATTAGGCAAATTCTGAAATATTGACAATGGTTGAGCATTTTACGGAACCACTGCAAAAGTGTGAAGTTGAATTATTCAACATAAGTGGAGAATTTATTGAATTAAAAGTGGATGCTGCAAACAACCATCAAAGTGACATGAAAAAAGGGTCAAAGCATTTTTTGGAGCAGGATGTTACAAGAAAAATATGAAGCCTATAAAAACATATTAAGTCTAGCAGAAATTTGTGCGATACTTCCACTTAGTACTGCATGTTGTGAGGTGGGATTCAGTTTTTTAAAAAGAATACAAGGGATTGGAGGAACAATTTGTCTGTTGAAACTTTAAATGCTCTGTTGACAATTGAAATAGAAGGGCCACAAGAAGAGATTTTTAATCCATGGTCAGCAGTTATAAAGTGGTATGATGACAAAGTCAGACACCCTGAGCGTAAACCACATGGGAAGAAATCTGAATTAGAGTGTCAGTGAAATATATTCATGTGGTATGAGAATTTGTTAGAAATTAATAATAAAGATAGTCACTAAACTTATCTAAGATTCTATTCATTATTCAAAAAGGTAAGTCAAAAATATTTATATACATATTTAAATTTCTGTGTAACTTTATTAGAAAATAAGTTACGATGTGATTTAGTTTTACTTGCTAGTCATGCAAATGTTTTGCTAGCAAACTATTTGGTCACTAGCAAAAATTGCTAGTGAGCAAAAAAGATGAAATCTTACCCTGATCAAGATGGATTTCCATAATCAGATGAATTCTGATGCTTTGAGCCATCTATTGCGGATAATGCTGGAAGGACCAGAACTATGTGAGTTTCACCCTGAACAAGCAGTGGAGATATTTTTGTGAAAAAAAGTCCCGACGCACAAGTGTGATGAAGTCTTAAGGAAATAGAACAGACGCAGAACCTGAAGCTACCACAAGTTCAGGAGTACTGTCACTGTCAAGTGACAGTAAGTAGCTGTTGCAATCTGTGGCCAGGTAACATTTCACCATATATTCAAAGAAAGAAAATTTGTACTTTTTATATACCTACTACAATATTTTTAAATTGTACTTTTCATTACTGATTAGAGTATTTTTGATAGACACTGAAAGGTGCAAGTAACAGTTTTATTTGTTAATAAATTATTAGTCAAAAAATTAAAATATAAATTTTTAGTCACTTAAATCAAAAGAAAAATAAGTCTCAAAAGTGCTTTCACGTAATTACTCTGCAATGCTAAATTTGAGAAGCAAAATTGCTCCCCAAAAAATTTTCATCATTTTTTACCTTGACGTACGTCTTTACTTTAAAGAATAAAAAGATTTAAATGTATAAAATTGTTTGAAATTTAACATTTCTTTGTCATAACTATTGTGAATTGCAAGAGAGAAAAATAAATGAATGTTAATAAAATAGTGCAGTGGGGCAAACTAATGTAATTATAATCATTGCTGATGTGTAATTCTTCCTAACTCTCTAAATATTAACTGTTATATTTTATAGGTACAGTCCTAAATAATAGCTTTTCAAGTACTTTATAACAAAATTGTACTAAAAGAAACAAGTTGCGTAGTATGATATCGGATTATAATGGATTTTATCTGCAAAATCCAAATTAATTAAATTTATTAAGGATCATAAAATTGATATAGCATTAACTAAAACAAAACTCAATACCTCAGTATGTTTAAAAAGCCTAAATTTCTGTTGCTCATAGACATGACTGTTCAGATGGGAGACTAGTAAAATTGCAACGGTTGCTCTGGCTTTTATATCATAATCATCATCATTGTCAACCATTATCAATCCACTGCTGGACGAAGGTCTCCCCAAGTTTCCTCCACAACGGTCTGTCTTGTGCCAGTCTCCTCCATGTCACCCCTGCATACTTTCGAATTTCATCCACCCATCTCCCATGTGGTCTTCTTCTGGGTCTTTTCCTGTCCCTTGGAATCCAATCTAAAATTTCGGCTGTCCATCGACGATCTGTCCTTCTGGCAGTATGTCCAGCCCATTGCCATTTCAGGGATTTAACTCTGATCATGATGTCTTCCACTCTTGTCATTTTTCGGATCCACGAGTTCCTCTTCTTATCTCTCCTGGTTACACCAAGCATGCACCTCTCCATGCTGCTTTGAGTTGTCTGCAGCCTTTGTATGTCTCTTTTAGTTAAGGTCCACGTCTCTGCACCATACGTAAGCACTGGAAGGATGCATTGATCAAACAATTTTCTTTTAAGACATAATGGCATATTGCTCTTGAAAATTATGCTGTTTCTTCCAAAAGCTCTCCAGGCAAGTTTTGTACACCGATTAATTTCTTCATCAATGTGACCCTCACTTGATATCTGCTGTCCAAGATAAACGTACGTGTCTGTTATCTCCAGCTTTTCTCCATCAATCGATAAATCTTCATTTCTTGTAAAAGCATTGAACATCACTTTTGTCTTCTGAAAGTTCATTTTTAATCCCACTTCTTTACTCTTGTCGGCAAGTTCCTGGATCATAATCTGCAGCTCTGATGGGCTAGTTGCAAAAATGACTACGTCATCAGCAAAGCGAAGGTGGGTTAGATAATCTCCATTAATCTTTATCCCCTTGTTTTCCCAGCTCAGCGACTGAAAAACACCCTCCAATGTGGCATTAAAGAGCTTCGGAGATATGGTGTCACCTTGTCTCACTCCCTTTCCAATTTTTACGTGTGTTGTATTTTCAAACAGCCTAATCTTTGCACTTGCATTTTCATAGATGTTATTAGTAATATTAATGTATGCATCTTTAATACCGCAGGTTTTCAGAGCCATTGTAACTGCTGATGGTTTCACCGAATCAAAGGCTTTTTCATAATCGATAAAAGCCATGCACAATGGAAGTTCATATTCCCTCGCTCTTTCAATTAGTTCTCTCAGCACGTGGATATGATCTATTGTGCTGTAGCCACTCCTGAATCCAGCTTGTTCTCTCGGTTGAGCCATGTCCAGTGTTACCTTCAAGCGGTGTGAAAGAACTTTAGTGAAGATTTTATAAACTACTGATAGGAGGCTGATAGGTCTGTAGTTTCCGAGATCCTCAATGTCACCTTTCTTATGTATCAGGATCATTGTAGCGGTGTTCCAATCCTCAGGAATCTTTCCTTCATTAAGGCATCGAGTGAAAATTTGGGCGAGTACTGTTTCGATTTCTCCACTTGCTTCTTGTATGATGTCTACAGTAATTCCATCTTCTCCTGGAGCTTTTCCTCGCTTCATGTTCTTGATTGCATGTGCAACTTCTGCTGGAAGGACTGGAGGAACTCTGGTACTGGTATCTTTCATGATGTCTGGAGTGCATATATCATCCCTTTCATATAATTTGGAGTAGAAATCTTTCACTCTTGTCAAAATTTCGCCTCTATTTCTTGTTACAGAACCATCTTCTTTTCTCAGTGCCATAATCTGTTTTCTTCCCTTACTGAGATGTCCCTTTGCTATCTTTAGGCTTTGGTTGTTTTCAATTGCTTTCCTCACTAGTTCACAGTTGAATTTCCTTACGTCTTCAGTGATACTTTTTCTTACTGTCTTCCATAGCTCTATATATTCCACTTTGGAAGTCACATCTTCTTTAGTTGTCCTCATCTCTCTTCTTTTTTGCATCAACATTTTGGTTTTTCCTGATAATTTGTTCACATGCAACTTGTTCTTAGACCCAGCTAATTTTGTCGCTGTTTCCATAAGAGCTTTGGTTACTTTTCTGTTAACTTCAGAGATGTCCACTTCTTCCGATGTTAGGCCTTCTAAAGCAGAGAACCTGTTCTTCAGTTCTAACTTGAAGGTATTATGGTGTTTTTTAAGGTTGGTTATGTCAATAGATTTTGTTTGTCTTATGAGCTTGCCACGTTCAAGTTTAGTGTTGAGGTGCATCTTACATCTCACCAATCTATGGTCACTACCTGTGTTGAACTTGTTTAGCACACTGCAGTCTTCTATGACGAATTTTTTGTTACACATAATAAAATCAATTTCATTTGTCGTCCCATTTGGATGTCTCCATGTCCATTTCCTGTGTGGCTTTTTCTTGAAGAAGGAGTTCAAGATGAAAATCCTTCTGCCTCTGCAAACTCAACGAGAGTATTTCCACGCTGGTTTCTGTTGCCATGACCGAATTTACCTACTGAAGTTTCATTCTGTTGCCGTTGCCCTATTTTTGCATTGAAATCTCCCATAATTATTTTCAAGTGCTGCTTACCTTTATTATTTAGATGACAAATTTCCTCATAAAATTCTTCAATTTCTTCTTCAGGATGACTTGTGGTGGGTGCATAAGTTTGAATAATCTGAGCCTGGTATCTTTTCGAGAGTTGGATAACAAGTCGTGCAGCTCTGTCAGAGGAACTTTCAACTTCTACAACTTTATCCTTCAGTTTCTTGTTTATTATAAATCCAACACCACTAGTTCTGCCAGTATCTGTCCCACGATAGTAGAAGAGATGTCCACTTTTCAGTTCGATGAGATCTTCTCCTTTTCTCCTTATCTCACTTAGCCCCACGATGTCCCACTTGATCCTTTGTAGTTCCTCTTCCAATTCAAGAAGCCTTGAATCAGAAGATAGAGAGCGTCCATTGTAAGTAGCCAAGGTCAGCATCAGATGGCAGCCTAGTCCGGTCCTCCGGGGATTCTTAGCACCCTCTGCCTTCATGTCGCACTGGCCGCTGCCTTGGCCAGGTACACTCCAGCTGCCGGAGACTGAGGGCCAAGATATATATATATATATATATATATATACTTAAGAGCATAGCCGAAAACATAAGAAAAACTTAAGAATTTAAAACGAAAGTTGCAAAATAACCTGAAGATCAAAATGCGCAACGCAGCAGTTATGAAAATTCAGAATTCACATTCTATTAAGAAGAGACTGAAGCAAAAAAATTTTTTGACTCATACCAAGTACAACATAGAAAAGGTTATGTATTGACCGGTGTGAGTAAAAAGAGAAAAAAATAGAACAACTGAATGTAAAAAGTGTCGAGAATACTGAGCCTTGGCTTTATAAAGGACCAGCAAAAACTCTGCATTTTCTCACTTCCACAAAGACCTATTTGGAAATGGGTTTCTGCAAAGTCATAGATGCAAGTAATAAGCCCACCAAAATTTTTTAAAAATATATATATGTCATAACCTCCACAAAGTTGTATGACCAAGCTTTAGTTAACAATTTAGCTTGCATCCATAACTTTCCTGGCCCGACCCATGCTCTTCATCTGTTACTAATAAACAGAAAGAAGACGATTATAGAAAACTCAAGTTGTAAGAGTGACATAATGAATCAGAAATAATGTTAAGCAATAACAAATTGCCAATCCACCTAGTCGCCTGAGAGAGAATTTAAACCTGAATAGCAATACTAAAGTACTACAAATTCTTAAACATTGCAATAAAAAAGGAAATATTAATTTTTTCTAAAGCACAGATTCTTGAAAGAAAACTGGATTATAAAAACCCCTACTCCACAACTTCTGACAACACAAAAACGAGAATAAAATAAAGACAATAATAAACTAAAGAAATGCTTTGTGAAGGTTATATGACATAAACAATTAGTTGCAATATGTACAAAGTATTTCAGAAGTGCTTTAAGTGCATAATTAAGTAGTTATTAAGACCTTAACTACATTGAAAACACATCGCAGACTACAAGAACAATGGAACGGCCGGCTGCTTAGCCTTAGTTCCCTAAAAAAAAAGCGCAAAGTTACCAAGAAAAGAAAGAGTTAAAATCCGCAAAAAAGTTAATAGACTTGCTAGTGCCTAAATGCTTAAAGCAAAAAATAGAAAAAATGTTCAAGAAATTCAAACTTTGAACTTGGAAAACCTAAAACCCAAAGACAATGAAGAGAGCTTACCTCTTATGCAACTCAACTTCTTCCAGTCTTGAGGAAACATGGCCGACCTTTTAACTCAAACTTCCAAACACCCCTGCCACTCCCTAGTCGCTGGGGGCAGTGTGGGTGGGGCTGAAGGCCTCCACACTGAAAAATCCTACTCGCGGAGATTTTAACTAGAGAAAAAATAATTAAGATTGTGGACCTGTTTGATCAGAAAGAGCAGAATTAACTCTCCAGAATACATGAGGAATATTATGAAATACACAAGTAGTGTATTTAGTAATCTTTGCATGTATTTAATCACCTTAGTGAGCTTCTGTGGACTATTCAGAATCCTATTAATTTTAATGTTAGTTTTACTATTTTTAGTATAGCTATTCTAGTGAGTGAATAACTAGTTTTCTTTTATATTTATTTTTATTTTATTTTATAAACAGATTTTTAAGTTTTTTTGTGATTTTGTCTGTATTTATTTTTTTATTTTTAATAGGACCTTCTTATCCATAGCACTAAGTTCCTTTTTGTAATTAATATGCATCCTCTAGCCAACTTCCAAAAGGCTTTCATTGGTCAGAATCATATTATTAACTGTGTAGAAAATTAAAGCAGATCTGCCAACCTTACTCTATTATTCAGAATAATTTTTCTTAAAGTTCTTTTAATGAAAGAAGTAGGAATTTTGTTCTCTAGAAAACTGTCTAATAGTATATTAATGTGGTAATTGAAGTCCAAATTGTTGCTGCAAATTCTTGAAATTCTAAGCACCTGAGAAATTAGTACATTCTCAATTACTTTGGTTGATATGTTATTATTCCAGTGTAGATATTTAATTACTTTGAAAGGAAAATTACCTCTTTTATCAAAGAGGTTAATAGATGGGTTACCTCTGTTAAGTTTAATGCTTAAGTCTAGGAACTCTAGTTCCTGATTACCCTAGATGAAGATAAGGTTGATGCGACTTGACACTAGATGGCATTGACGATGGGTTACAAGAGGACCATGCACACTGGACACGAGACTTTCAGATAGCAGACTTCAACAGAGAGTGTGAAGTCTCCGTTAAAAACACCAGGGATGAGCCTGGGATAAACTAGCATCCTGCGATTGGGACAGTTTGAGGTGGTGTATATAACGCACACTGGACATACTGCCAGAAAGGCAGACCGTCGATGGACAGCCGAAATTTTAGATTGGATTCCAAGGGACAGGAAAAGACCCAAAAGAAGACCACATGGAAGATGGGTGGATGAAATTCGAAAGTATGCGGGAGTGACATGGAGGAGACTGGCACAAGACAGACCGTTGTGGAGGAAACTTGGGGAGACCTTCGTCCAGCAGTGGATTGATAATGGTTGACAATGATGATGATGATCTACCAACAAGTAATTGGACACCTGTGATAGCGAAGGAAAATGAAGTTTATTCACTTTCAATAGTTGGTGGAGCCTCCACGAATGGCGATTACAGCTGCGACCCTTCAGGGCATACTCTCAACCAGGCGTTGTACGACGCCTAGTGGTGTTTTCTTTTCACTCGGCTTGGAGAAGACAGGTCAGTTCCTTCACCAATTTCAGACGGTGGGGGCACCCCTTAAGTCGACGCTCCAACTCGTCCCAGAGGTGCTCAATAGTGTTAAGGTCCGGCTCTGCGCAGGCCAGTCCATTTGATTAACCCCATTGTCACCATACCAAGCCATGGTGGACCTCGCAACATGACAGGTGGCATTGTCATCCCGAAAGTAACATGGGTCCACCCCGTAAAACTGCCACAACGTAGGAAGCGCATGGTCATCAAAATGGTGCAGTAGGTCTTGCAACCAAGGGTCCCGTGCCATACCAGGAGAAACACCCCCATAGCATAATTCCACCGCCGCCAAACTTCACAGTTGGCACAATACATTCCGGCAGGAGGCATTCACCAGGCAGATGCCAAGCCCAGACCCTGCCATCCGAACGGTAGAGGGTGAACCTTGATTCGTCGCTCCAGAGAACCTGTTTCCACTGTTCAATGGTCCACTGTCGACGTTCTTTGCACCACATTGGCTGAGCAGCGCTATTGGACTTGTGATCAAAGGCTTGTGGGCGGCAGCACGTCTATGATAACCGAGCAGATAGGCTTCCTTACGGATGGTATTCATCGAAAGAACACTCCCGGATGCCTGTTGAAACTCCTCGCGGATGTGGCCCATCGATTTGGTGTGGTTCTTCTGAATTTCTCTGGCCAGCACCTGTCGGTCTCTTAACTCCCAGTTTTGTGGGTCTGCCGGGTTGGGGCACATTCCGACAGTCACCTCTCATCTTCCACTTGCCAATCACATAGGCCACTGTCGATTTTGGGTACTTCAACTCGCTGGATATGTCACCTATGGATCGGCCATTTCTGTAATACCCGACGATTACACCTTTCTTGAAATCAGAGAGCTTTGAACTGCGTGGCATCTTGCATGCGACTGGTTGCGTTGTTGTTTCCCACACGATATTTAACGACTGCGGCTGTGACGTGTATCAGGACCGCAGATATCGTCGATTTCAGGGGTGTCCAATTACTTGTTGGTAGATAGTGTATATAGTGATTTTAACTTTGGATTTTTTTACGTCTCTTTATCTTGTACAAACCTGACCTAACTTGGAGATTTCTTTGGCAACTCTATGAGAATTCAACATTAACGAAAGAGCCCTAATGGCCAAGTACAATGTAGAGCTCCAAGTCAAATGAATTTAATGAAACTTAACCGCCAACCAAGAAAGGGATATAATATTGCACAAGATATGTAAATAGTGTATATAGTGACTCTTAAATCAAGAATTTTTTAATTCTTATCCCGTACAAAATATGAAGTTAACACAACATAGTGTGCCAAAACCGAATTAGCCCTAATGGCTGGACATCAATCACATACAACCATATAGCATAGCCGCCAATCCTTCCGATTTACCTGGAAAGATTCCAATTCTGGGGTGTCTTTCTGATATTCTGATCGGAAAGTGATTTCTTCCAATTTTTCATTCTCATACCAAAAATCTCTACCCCCCCCCCCCCCCCGTTTTTCTCCCCATTTCAAAAGCAAAAAAAAAAAAAAAAAAAATCTTTATTCCACTTCAAAAAATCTTTAACATGAGATGATTAAAACGAAAAAAAAAATCCTTATTTCCGCTGTGACGAGAAAGTGCAAGCAGCACGGTTTTCTGCTTTGCAGTAGACTTCTGGATGGATTACTACGGCTGAAAAGTCACGTGCAGGCTGTCACCTCATCAGCGTTGTGCGATGGCTCCGCATGCGCAAGCGGCACAATGCGGAGCCATTGCACAACGCTGATGAGGTGACCTCAATTCCCATCAAGCTATGCGCAGCTGGTGGCCTTGCTCTGCGCAGCAAAGGGTTGCAATCACGTTCTTGTTTATTTCGTTTGTAGGCAGAGTTATTGACTGTTGTTGCTGCTAGTTGATTTATTTTTAACTTATGTGGATTTTTTTAATGTACTGTTGAAATGTCAAGTTCATCAAAAAAGTAGTATCAAAGCTATAAAGAAAATTATTCAAGTATTTTCAGCTTCATCCAGAAATCAAGGCTTGGTGAAAAGTATGAGTTTTGCACATGTTGTAGAAGCGATATCAGTATCGCACATGGTGGGAAAAATGACATTGTCTTGCATGCAGAAACGGCAAAGCATAAAGATAATTTTAAAGTTGTGGAAACTAATACTTCCATAAAATCTGCATTTCTTTCAAGTAAGGATTTGTCTGTAATAAACGCATAATGTTTGTATACTTCGTTTCTCATCGAACATAATTTGCCTGTAACTTGCAGTGATCACTCCAACTTGTTATTTCGGAAAATGTTTCCTGACAGCTCCATTGCGAAAAATTATGGCTGTGCACGAACTAAAACTTCCGCAATCCTTCAGAAAATGTCAATGAAAGAACAAAATGAAGTTGTTGCATCCTTAAAAATCCTTTTGCAATAGCTACTGATGGGAGTAATAATGCAGATTCGAAGCTATATCCCATAGTTGTAACTTTTTACGACCCGAAATGTGGCTTTATTAAGAATTGTCTGCTATCTGTGCCATCTCTAGAAGGTGATTCAATGGGATTAAAAATAGGAAATCTTCTGGTGAGTACCCTTCAGTCAAAAGATATTCCTATATTGAATTGTATTGCACTTAGTAGTGACAATGCACCTGTTATGATAGATTGCAAGTCATGGTGCAGCTGCTGTCTTTAAAAAAGTGCATGAAAATATTCAAGTGATTGGATGTAGTTGTCATCTAATTAATTTAGCAGCTGAAAAGAGTTCAGCATGTTTGCCTTTTAAAATTGATGAGGTTTCGGTCAATATTTATTATTATTTGCAAAAGAGTTCAAAAAAGGAGAGACAGGCTTAAAATTTTACAGCAGTTTCATGAGACTGGCATTAAATAGGTACTTAAGCATGTTAGTACACGCTGGCTATCTGCTGGCAAGTGTGTTGAAAGAGTTCTTGACCAGTGGGAGCCTTTAGCAAGTTTTTTTAAAGAAGAAGCAATGAAAAAAAGAACTTTCTTCATTGTCATTTTATTCAATCCCTACCATGACAAGGTCACAAAATATGCTACATGGGCCTAGTGGAAATACTGAGGGACCTATAACTTCTCAAGAAATTTGTAAGGAAAAACTTAAATGTAAAAAGACTGCAGAATCTTAAAAGAAAATCAGACGGTGTTCAGCACAAAAATGCTAAGAAGCTGGTCAACAACCCAATTTCTCGGGAAGAAAGATTATTTTATTTCTTAACAACAAACATTAACAAGGCTTTCTGTATGTTTCTTTCATACATAGTGTTGGTTTTTGAAAAAACAAATGTGATTCTCCAGTCTGCGACACCTCATATTCATGTGTTAAGGTCAACTACTACTTCATTTATTTAAAGAAATACTGGTGAAGTTCATTAAACCTTCTATTATGAAATCATCTGAAAAATATCTTAAAGTTAACTATCATGAACTTAAAAAGCAGAAGGATGATTTGGATTTGCTAATTGGACATACAGCTTCCCAATTTGTTTCTGACTTGAAGCCAGATGAAAAGAGTGCATTTTATTCACATGTGAGAAAATATTACACTACAGCTTGTGATTACATGCGTAATAAATTTCCTTATAATTCTGAGGTGCTTCTGCATGCTGAGGTTGCACAGATTTCAAAAATTCAAAACTCTTCTTTTTCCAGCTTAAAATTCTTTGCTCATAAGTTAACTGTTTTCCTATTTCTGAATGACAGTGAAAGAGTAGATGATGCTATGAATGCATTACAGGCAGAATTCAGTGAATTTCAAATTTATGAAGTTCCTGAAAACATAATAAAAGAAGATCGCAGTGGGTCAAAGTTGCCCAGATCAGAAACGAAGTCGGTCAGCCAAAATTTAAGAAACTTTCACAGTTTATGTTGTCAATCCTCACAATTCCCCATAGTAATGCAGAGTGTGAACGAGTTTTTAGTCATGTGAGGAAAATAAGGACTGATTTCAGAGCTTCAACGTCTAATGAAACTTTAGAAAAACTTTTAATAACAAAATTTAGACAAAGTATAAGATGTTACGAAACTGTATTTGATGAAAAAATTTTTGTAAAAGCAAAATCTTGTTCAACAGCATTTGTAAACAAGAGTTAAAATACGTCCATAAGGTAAGAGATGTTAAAGTAAAATTTTAATTACCCCTTTTTTGTAAAATTATGGTGTAAACTTC
The DNA here is from genome assembly GCA_039090855.1 of Macrothele yani. Classification (NCBI taxonomy): domain Eukaryota; kingdom Metazoa; phylum Arthropoda; class Arachnida; order Araneae; family Macrothelidae; genus Macrothele; species Macrothele yani. Next base: position 25,805,500 of record CM077028.1, on the reverse strand, counting down.
ACCATTATTGAAAACGTCGCAAGTTTTTCCCTCGTCAAAATTCTACAGATTTTCAGCCATTCAGAGTTGGCAGTTCTGATATAGAAGTATGATACAACTTTTGGCCAAAAGGCTCTCAATAAACTACCAGTGTGGGACCAAAGACACACTTCAGTAAGTAACATTTTTAGTACTTTTAACTGAATTATATCTGCATTGAATAACTTAATCCACCTCCGCAGACTGTACCCACTTATAACATGTAAAACAGAAAACTTACAGACGTTAAAGCGTCTTTGTGAAGAAAACTCTAAAGCAAGCTTGTCCAACCCGTGGCCCAACACAAATCATAAGCTTACTTAAAACATTGAGATTTTTTTGTGATTTTTGTAACTCGATTGCACTGTTCTCGAGCGCGAACTTTGTAGACGACAACAGAGTGGAATTGAATAATCACAGTATGTTACGTCCACAAATATCGACATCTTATCCGTAATTCACATTATAACTGCTAACAGTTCTCCCAGAAGAAACAAAAAACTGTTAAAATTAACTAATAAAATAAAGAGCGAGTGGACTCTGTTGCAATGTTGCTTAAAATGAATTGTGACAAAGAATTGAAGTATGTATTCTCTACTAGGTTTAGCACCACCGTACACTCTTGCTATTTGTACGCATGCATGGCCTCACAGTGGTGTGTGGCTTCCAGTGTGTTATCTTCCAAGCACAGAGGGTCGAATTGACCCCACCAGACGTTTTGTGTGCTTGTGGTGACTTGGCGAGTAAAACGCAGGGATTAGATAAGTAAATTAGTATTTTTTAAATTCCAGCCTGGCTTCCACAGACAGCATCTCAAAAGAAAAATTCCAGATGAAGGAAGATTGTTCAACAAAAAGTGGACAGATGACTACTTCTTTGTCGAGGTAAATTGTAAGGCACTCTGCTTAATTTGTAGGGAATTTGTGCCAGGTTTCAAGGACTATAATTTATAAAGGTATTACATGCATAAACATGTTGCCAAATTTGGTGCGTATCAAGGAATGTGTCATAAGGACAAAATAGCGGATAAATATTAAAAGAAGCGTATGGAGACACATCATTATTCCGCAGCAGAGTTTTCAAATGGTATGCACAGTTTTGTAACAGGCAGGAATCCTTCGATGATGATCCGGGATCTGGGCATCCTTCCAGTATGCGGATGGCAGAAAAAAATCGAAGAGGCATGGAATCAGTTAAAGATAGATCACCAAATCAGTGAGACTTTTGGCTGAGCCGATGGGCATCAGTAAGTCTGTCATGAGATTCTATGCGAGGATTTGGGCAAACGAAAATTTAATGCTGGATGTACCCCACACACTGATTGGATGGATGCTCAAATCATCATCAAAGGATTCCCGCCCATCGTGAAACCATGCATATCATTCGAAGACTGCTGCTGGATAATGCTGTGTCTCCATATGCTTTTTTTAATATTCTGTAAGTTTCAGTAGCTGATTAATCAAGTTTCCAACAAAAATGGATGTTTATTCTCCACTCTTCCATGGCTAAAGAAATGGGACGAGAACAGTTGCTATGACTCACATAATGCCCGTCCACCACCTGTCAGTACCGATATAAACCAGTTTCTGGCTGTTCATTAATTGGCCAGGGACTACTGTCTTCTGGCATACACATGATATTTTTATCCCACTAGTGTTATGTCAGTTACGCAGTCAGTCCTGGAACTTTTTGGACATAGGTAGTATTTGTAACACCTCATTCGGACCTGATCACACTGTCTCCAAGGAATAACATGCATATAGTTTAAAATTGATTGAAACAATGAAGTGTTTCAAAACCACAAAAGATTTTTTTTTGTTAGAAAGCATGTTTTAATAACCACTGTTTGTAGTGAAAAACAAAACAAAAACCTGAATGTAGTATGTTTTATAATGAAAGTCCAAATTTTTTGGACTGTCATTTTTTTCTTAATTATTTTTAGCCAATTCAAATTCACTGATGTCTCAAAGAAACAGACTTAGTTAGCAAATTGGTGATGGTTCATGTTTGCAACACAAATGTATAATTAATGGAAAAACATAAATCCTAAATTACCTCAGTTAGCTTGCATCACGCATGAAACCATTTCTGTTGGGCGTTTTCTTGGCTTGTTATGACATCTCATGACTGGCTATTCTGTCTGAATTTTATTGTTCAGTTACTAAGTTATTTTGTGTTGTATATGGTTTAGTATGTCACTTTTTGTGTCATTTAATAAGCATTATTACTTTTCAGTACCTTTTGATGAAGATGATAAAGATAAAAATGTTTGGTTCCTCGATCATGATTACTTGGAAAATATGTACAGCATGTTTAAAAAAGTTAATGGTAAGTTCTTTAGACTTATTCTTTGTCTCATACAGTTCTTCTGGGAATTAGTGAAGTTATGTCATTAATATTTTTTGTCAAGTTGCACAGTGTTTTGATTTTAGGTATGTTGTGGAGATCTTTTTTTATCATTCTGTGCTAATAAAGGGTTTTCACAGACCTTTACTTTCAATAATAATTTTCCATTTCTTTTGTATGAAAAACAGGAGTCTAATTTTTTTTGTGTAGATTTTTTGGAAATTCAAATTGTTTTATTATTTTTTGGGGGCAAAAAAGTGCCATAACTAATGCTTATCCATTTTGCCTACTTAGAAAAATTGAAAACTGCGTGCTCGTGGAGAGAATTACTACACACTTCTCTGCTTAAAGGAAAAAGCCAGTGGCTGTTCCTTTTTCTTTTCTTTGTAATTAATCATTTGCACTTATTTTTCATAGAACTCTCTCTCTCTCTCTCTCTCTCTCTCTCTCTCTCTCTCTCTCTCTCTCTCTCTCTCTCTCTCTCTCTCTCTATATATATATATATATATATATATATATATACTTAAGAGCAAAACTGAAGACTAAGGAAAAAATTTTAGAATTTAAAACGAAGGGTGCAAAATAACCTGAAAATCAAAACGCGCAACGCAGCAGTTTTGAAAATTCAGAATTCACATTCTATAAAGAAGATACCTAAGCAAAAAAATACATATATAATTTTGACTCACACCTAGTACAACATAGAAAAGGTTATGTATCTACCTGTGTGAGTAAAAGGAAAAAAGAAAAAAAATAAAATAAAAACAACTGAATGTAGAAGGTGTCGAGAATACTGAGCCTTGGCTTTATCAAGGACCAGCAAAACTCTGCATTTTCTCACTTCCACAAAGACCTAGTTGGAAATGGGTTTCTGCAAGGCCATAGATGCAAGTAACATTCCCACCTAAAATAGTTTAAAAATATATATATAAGTCATGTCCTCCGTAGAGTAGCATGACCTAGCACTAGTTAACAATTTCGCTTGCATCCATTAACCTTCATGGCCCGACCCATGCTCTTCATCTGTTACTATTAAACAGAGAGAAGAAGATTAAAGAGAACTCAAGCTGTGAGAGTGACATAATAAATAGAAATGATTTTCATCTATAACGAAATTCCAAGTTCGTTTGAGAGAGAATTTAAACCTGAAAAACAAATTTTACATTGCAATTAAAAAAGGAAATGTTAATTTATAACGAACAGATTTTGAAAGAAAACTTGAGTCTAAAACCCCTACTCTACAACTTATGACAGCACGAAAACGAGAATAAGTTAAAGATAATAATTAACTAAAGAAAACTTTGGTGAAAGTTATATACCTTAAACAGTTAGTTGCAATATGTACAAAGTATTTCAGCAGTGCTTTAAGTGCATAATTAATTAGTTATTAAGAACTTAACTACTTTGAAAAAACAGCGCATAGACAGCGCATAGAAAAGGAACAAGCTTAGCCATCTTCTGTTCCTAGGTACCCCAAAAGACAACTCAAAGTTACAAAGAAAAGTAAGAGTTAAAACCCGCATAAATGTTAACAGACAAACCAATGCTTAAAAGCTGAAAAGCTAAAAACGACAGAGAAAAGGTACATGAAGTACAAACATTGAACTTATAAAACCTAGAACCCAAAAACAAGGAAGAGAGCTTACCTCTTGTGTTACAAAACTTTTCTCCTCACAAGAGGAGAACATGGCTGACCTCTTCCGCCACTCCTAGATGCTGGGGCAGTGAGGGTGGGGCTGATGGCCTCCTCATACAGCAAGAAACCAACGCGCGGAGATTTTAACCAGAGAAAAAAATATATAAACTTAAGACTGTGGATCTGTATGATCAGAATGAGCAGAATTAACTCTCCAGAATACATGAGAAATATTATAAAATACACGAGCAGTTTATTTAATAATCTTTGCATGTATTAAATCACCTTAGTGAGCTTCTATAGATTAATCAGAATCTTATTAATTTTAATGTTGGTTTTACTATTTTTAGTATAGCTATCCTAGTGATGAATAACTAGTTTTCTTTTTATTTGTTTTTATTTTCTTTTATAAACAGATTTTTAAGCTTTTTTTTTGTGATTTTGTTTATATTATTTAATTTTTTGTTTTAATAGGACCGTCATATCCATAGCACTAAGGTTCCTTTAGGTAGTTAATAGGCATCCTCTAGCCAACTTCCTTACGGCTTTGATTGGTCAGAATCATATTATTAACTGTGTAGAAAATTAAAGCAGATCTGCCAACCTTACTCTATTATTCAGAATAATTTTTCTTAAAGTTCTTTTGATGAAAGAAGAAGGAATTTCGTTCTCTAGAAAACTTTCTAATAGTATATTAATGTGGTAATTGAAGTCCAAATTGTTGCTGCAAATTCTTGAAATTCTTAGGACCTGAGAAATTAGTACATTCTCAATTACTTTGGTTGAAATGTTATTATTCCAGTGTAGATATTTAATTACTTTGAAAGGAAAATTAACTCTTTTATCAAAGAGGCTAATAGATGGGTTACCTCTGTTGAGCTTAATGCTTAAGTCTAGGAACTCAAGTTAGAGAGTGATTTTGATAATATCTATCCTAGCTCTCTTAACTTATGTAAAACCAACCACAGTAATCAGGAACTTGAGTTCCTAGACTTAAGCATTAAGCTCAACAGAGGTAACCCATCTATTAGCCTCTTTGATAAAAGAGTTAATTTTCCTTTCAAAGTAATTAAATATCTACACTGGAATAATAACATTTCAACCAAAGTAATTGAGAATGTACTAATTTCTCAGGTCCTAAGAATTTCAAGAATTTGCAGCAACAATTTGGACTTCAATTACCACATTAATATACTATTAGAAAGTTTTCTAGAGAACGAAATTCCTTCTTCTTTCATCAAAAGAACTTTAAGAAAAATTATTCTGAATAATAGAGTAAGGTTGGCAGATCTGCTTTAATTTTCTACACAGTTAATAATATGATTCTGACCAATCAAAGCCGTCAAAGGAAGTTGGCTAGAGGATGCCTATTAACTACCTAAAGGAACCTTAGTGCTATGGATATGACGGTCCTATTAAAACAAAAAATTAAATAATATAAACAAAATCACAAAAAAAGCTTAAAAATCTGTTTATAAAAGAAAATAAAAACAAATAAAAAAGAAAACTAGTTATTCATCACTAGGATAGCTATACTAAAAATAGTAAAACCAACATTAAAATTAATAAGATTCTGATTAATCTATAGAAGCTCACTAAGGTGATTTAATACATGCAAAGATTATTAAATAAACTGCTCGTGTATTTTATAATATTTCTCATGTATTCTGGAGAGTTAATTCTGCTCATTCTGATCATACAGATCCACAGTCTTAAGTTTATATATTTTTTTCTCTGGTTAAAATCTCCGCGTTGGTTTCTTGCTGTATGAGGAGGCCATCAGCCCCACCCTCACTGCCCCCCAGCATCTAGGGAGTGGCGGAAGAGGTCAGCCATGTTCTCCTCTTGTGAGGAGAAAGTTTTTGTAACACAAGAGGTAAGCTCTCTTCCTTGTTTTTGGGTTCTAGGTTTTATAAGTTCAATGTTTGTACTTCATGTACCTTTTCTCTGTCGTTTTTTAGCTTTTCAGCTTTTAAGCATTGGTTTGTCTGTTAACATTTATGCGGGTTTTAACTCTTACTTTTCTTTGTAACTTTGAGCGTCTTTTGGGGTACCTAGGAACAGAAGATGGCTAAGCTTGTTCCTTTTCTATGCGCTGTCTATGCGCTGTTTTTTCAAAGTAGTTAAGTTCTTAATAACTAATTAATTATGCACTTAAAGCACTGCTGAAATACTTTGTACATATTGCAACTAACTGTTTAAGGTATATAACTTTCACAAAGTTTTCTTTAGTTAATTATTATCTTTAACTTATTCTCGTTTTCGTGCTGTCATAAGTTGTAGAGTAGGGGGTTTTAGACTCAAGTTTTCTTTCAAAAATCTGTTCGTTATAAATTAACATTTCCTTTTTAATTGCAATGTAAAATTTGTTTTTCAGGTTTAAATTTCTCTCAAACGAACTTGGAATTTCGTTATAGATGAAAATCATTTCTATTTATTATGTCACTCTCACAGCTTGAGTTCTCTTTAATCTTCTTCTCTGTTTAATAGTAACAGATGAAGAGCATGGGTCGGGCCATGAAGGTTAATGGATGCAAGCGAAATTGTTTAGTGCTAGGTCATGCTACTCTACGGAGGACATGACTTATATATATATTTTTTAAACTATTTTAGGTGGGAATGTTACTTGCATCTATGGCCTTGCAGAAACCCATTTCCAACTAGGTCTTTGTGGAAGTGAGAAAATGCAGAGTTTTTGCTGGTCCTTGATAAAGCCAAGGCTCAGTATTCTCGACACCTTCTACATTCAGTTGTTTTATTTTATTTTTTTTTATTTTTTCCTTTTACTCACACAGGTAGATACATAACCTTTTCTATGTTGTACTAGGTGTGAGTCAAAATTATATATGTATTTTTTTGCTTAGGTATCTTCTTTATAGAATATATATATATATATATATATATATATATATATATATATATATATATATATATATATATATATATAAATTAATTTAAATCATTCTAACCAAAAACATCCTGCAGGTACTTTTAAATGTATTTTTGCCTGTGATATGGAGATGTTCTTATGAATCTCTTGGTAAGATGTTTTTGTCATTCTTTTTCCCTCTGAAATGTGCAGTTCCAAAGTGTTTCAATCCAGTTTTATTTTTTAAATAAATTTAATAAATTTAGTGTCCTTTGGAGGCTTATTTCTGATTAACTTATGTTCTTATAAAAGTCCCGAATATCAGAAATGGGTAGGCATATTGATACATTTTTTTTAAACAGTTCATTAAAAGTATGTCTGAAAAAGCATGCATTTTTTTGAAACAACAAAAAGGGCTTACATTATACAATAAATGTTGAAATTGGCCATCTGCATTGCCCAGGTCACTGAGCATGCATCCAGATGTTCTGTGCTTAATATTTACATCATACACAGTCCAGTAAAAAAAAAAAAAAAATTATGGCCACTCCTGATGTAAGGAGGAGCTGTAATCAGCAGCCAAATGCTGTGTGTAGCAACATATGCAAATCATGTAAGGCATTTAAAAGGGCACCAATTCGTGGACGGTATGCGGTTTTGCTTGAGAATAAAATGGTGTGACCTAACAGATTTGAAAAAGGAATGATTGTTGGCTATTGACTGAAGGGTGATAGCATTACGGAAACAGCCAATATTGTGGGCTGTTTGCTTGGTGCAGTTGTTAAAATGTTCCAAGAATAGAATGAATCCGCAAGACATGCAGTAATTGGGGTAATAGTGGGTGCCTATGGAGCATTGATGACCGTGAGCAGCAACAGCTATCCTGACTAGTATGATCCAACAGATAGGCCACAGTGGAACAACTAGTCAGGGCATTTAATGCAGGCACATCGAGGAGTGTGTCGCAGACCACAGTCCAACGAACTCTGCTCTCTATGGGTCTCCAGATATGCCATTCACTCAAGATACCACATGCCGACAGCCAAACACAGATGATTACAGCATGAATTTGTATCTGAGAGGAGGCAGTAGACCATCCACGGTGGAAGAAAGTCGCCTTTTCAGACAAATCACATTTTCTGCTTTATTGTGTAAGTGATGGATGAAGAGTATGGCGAAGTACTGCTGACCAAAATCATCCTGACACCAGGGCTTTAGAAAGAGTAAGGGCTGGCTCATCGAGCGTTTGAATGCGGACCTATCTCGCTTCGGAGTGTGTGTCACCACGAGGACTCTGAGCAAAGAAACAGCTGAGCGATTGAAGAGAAATAGGTGGGCGTGGATATTCGTATTTGGAACTACGTATATATAAACAATTTGTCAATTTCGTTCCTCTTTATTTTGTCTATTTAAAAGTTCAATTATAATAAAGAAATCTTCAAGAAAGAAGTGCGGTAAAAAAGAAAAAAAATATGATTCATGCACTTACCGACATCATGAAAATTCCTAACGTTAAACTAAATTTTTCTAACAGTGGACATAATTAACTTTTTCTTTTAATTAGTTTTTCTTGTTAAAGCTTTGAAGCTAAAGCTTTGTTGGGATTAACATGCGGAATTCGTATGAGTATGCATTCAGAAATGTTGTTTTGTATAAGTTGTCCTTAGTTTTCGCATGATACCCTTTTCCCGAGAAAAATTTGTTCCATAGATTGACTGGAAAATTGTTTCAAATTATTTGATTATTTTCATCCAAGAGAGATAACATATTTATTTACTGGCCAGAATTCAAACTTTCAACGTTCCTAGATATGGTGTCGAGATGCATTTTTGTCCTGTATATATATGACAGGTAACGTAATCTGCAGTAAAAGCCAACGCTTGTTTCTCGACCTCACACTTCTAGTTTATTTATTTATTTTTCCCCATTGGCCCACTTTTCTGGCCATGATTTACGGCAATTTTTTTCTAAAGCTATCTATGTCTTCGGCATTTATGTACCCAGAAAATTTGTCACTACCTTTCTTCATAAGACACAGAACGTTGTAGAGAATCCGTTGTAGAGATTTTAACATGCTTCCATCGTTTTAACATGCTTCCCCATGGTAAAGTGATGGCAATTTTATCCTTTCAGAAATCATAAGCTTTTCTAGAAATAGCTCTAGCAACTGTGCCAACAGAAATTTTCCTATGTCCACCATATTTTTTTCTTGTTGCGATGCATTCTACCTGTCAAGTTGTGAAACTTCTTAAACGTTTATTGAAGCAGCTTTTTGTTTTTTATATGTCCTTGTAATACACTATCTACCAACAAGTAATTGGACACCTGTGATAGCAAAGGAAAACGAAGTTTATTCACCTTCAATAGTTGGTGGAGCCTCCACGAGCAGCGATTACAGCTGCGACTCTCCGGGGCATACTCTCAACCAGGCGTTGTACGACAGCTAGTGGTATTTTCTTCCACTCGGCTTGGAGAAGACAGGTCAGTTCCTTCACCGATTTCGGACGTTGGGGGCACCCCTTATGTCGACGCTCCAACTTGTCCCAGAGGTGCTCGATAGGGTTAAGGTCCGGGCTCTGCGCAGGCCAGTCCATTTGATTAACCCCATTGTCACCATACCAAGCCATGGTGGACCTCGTAACATGACAGGTGGCATTGTCATCCTGAAAGTAACATGGGTCCACCCCGTAAAACTGCCACAACGTAGGAAGCGCATGGTAATCCAAAATGGTGTAGTAGGTCTCGGCGTTGAGTCTACCAGGAATTGCGACCAAGGGTCCCGTGCCATACCAGGAGAAACACCCCCATGGCATAATTCCACCGCCACCGAACTTCACAGTTGGCACAATACATTCCGGCAGGAGGCGTTCTCCAGGCAGACGCCAAACCCAAACCCTGCCATCCGAGTGGTAAAGGGTGAACCTTGATTCGTCGCTCCAGAGAACCTGTTTCCACCGTTCAACGGTCCACTGTCGACGTTCTTTGCACCACGTTAGCCGAGCAGCGCTATTGGACTTGGTGATCAAAGGCTTGTGGGCGGCAGCACGTCCATGATAACCTAGCAGATGGGCTTCCTTACAGATGGTATTCATCGAAAGAACACTCCTGGATGCCTGCTGAAACTCCTCGCGGATGTGGCCCATCGATTTGGTGTGGTTCTTCCGAATTTCTCTGGCCAGCACCTGTCGGTCTCTAACTCCCAGTTTTGTGGGTCTGCCGGGTTGGGGCACATTCCGACAGTCACCTCTCATCTTCCATTTGCCAATCACGTAGGCCACTGTCGATTTTGGGTACTTCAACTCACTGGATATGTCACCTATGGATCGGCCATTTCTGTGATACCTGATGATTACACCTTTCTCGAAATCAGAGAGCTCCGAACTGCGTGGCATCTTGCATGCGACTGGTTGCGTTGTTGTTTCCCACACGATATTTAATGGCAGCGGCCGTGACGTGTATCATGATCGCAGATATCGTCGATTGCAGGAGTGTCCAATTACTTGTTGGTAGATAGTGTAGTTTTTTCCTTGAAAGACCGGTAGTTTTTAAGCTCTACTTCTTGGCTCTCAAACTTCTGCTGAAATGCTAGTTTCTTTTTTAAGCTACATCTCTTTTTTCCCCCATAACTGTTTCTGTGCAAATTTTGTTCTTTTCCATTTCTGAGTAAGATATGCGTATTGTTGTAAATGATATTTTCTCATTTCAACGTTTTTTTCATTGATAGTAACGTCCTCCTCAATGCGCACCATTTTTAGCATAAGTTTCATCATACGATGCAGAGCATTTCAATGAATACATCTCTTCATTTGCCTGTGTTCTTGTGCATTATCTAGTACATTGGTTCATCTTACACATTATTAGTTCAAACTTGGCGCAGTTGTAGTTTCAGAAGTTTTCGTTCTGGAAGTCCAAGCAGGCGATTTTTCATATCATCTTCTCAGTCTGAATTGTGGAAATGATCGCTAAAAATTCTTAGTGTTTCAGTTTTAAAGCTATCAGAATGCTTGCATAACCCACTTGGTGATTTATACACCCTGCTAACACCCACCCTCCACCCATAAATATCCCAAAAAACTCCCAATACTGGTAATATACGTTATTTGCAACGGTTCCATTTGGAAGTGTTATATTTTTTATTTTTGTATTAGTCGTTTTTGTTACCATATAGCACAGATGTCAACAGGAGTTAGCATGTATATACATGAATTCTTCAGTTTTTCTTATTTAAATCATATTCAAAGTCAATTAATACAACCATCAAACATGTGTATCTCTTCATTTTAGTCTGTTACGGATTTTGCACATATATTTCCGAATCATTGCGGCATGCACAAAATTTGTGAAAACATCAATATCTACTGTTTCAGCAACCCATGTTATAATACTTCTTTGATCTATCCTTGTTTAGGAAGACATTTAGACATCAGAAGTAAAAAATAAAATAAAAACAACACAAAAAACAAAATAACTGTGTGTAGTTTTTTTTGGGAAAAAAAGATTCCCTGTTATAACCATCCTTAATTATAAAAATTTAAGCAGTTCACAAATTTTTGAGATACTTCCAGTTTTAAATCTTAGGTTTAAAGCTTAAATGTATCACAAAGAAAATTTTCAGCCTTCGAAAAAAATTTCCACCCCCATCACCACTAAGTTTTCAGCACTCCCTCAAACATGCGGTCCATGGTTTCATCACATTTTAACAACTGGTCACAAGATGGAGGCATTTTGTAAAATAAAATAAACGACAAACGTTGTTTCCAAAGAAATGGGTGCAAAATTATTCTATTCTCAGGTTTACTACCAAAAGATTGGAGACAGAGCACAGCGGCTAGTGTGGAGAAGCCGCGAAAAGTGACTGGCCTCGCCATGACATCACAGCGCTTACGAACCGTTCCCTCACAGGAGCTTAAATACTCGTCCTACAACAAAGGAATGACCCAGCCCTTCTCTTTGTACATCCCTGTCCTGACATGATGTTTGAGAAGAAATAAGCAATAGGTGGTAGTGTGCTCATGTGGGGCATGTTTTCCTGGGAATCATTGGGAGCAATGATCTCCCTCAGTCGCACGATGAATGCTTCAAGCTACCTATTCATTGTAGTGAATGAGGTATTCATGATGACTGTCTACCCTAATGGCATGGGTTGCTTCCAGCAAGATAATGCTCCTTGCCATGTTGCTATGTGTGTGAAAGAATGGTTTGAGGAGCATTCCAGTGACTTAAGCTTACTATCTTGGCCACTGGACATCAATCCCATTGAACATCTGTGGGACTACCTTGACCAACAGTTTCGACGTATGGATGCACCACCGATGACTTGATGATCTGCGATAAGCTCTGCTGTCTGCGTGGTACAGCATCCTCACAGAAAAGTTCAGAGGCTACATTGAATCAATGCCATGCCTTATATCTGTGGTATTGGCGATACAATGAGGTTGTACCTCATACTAACAAGTGGTCATAATTTTTTGCCTGGACTGTGTATTTCATTGAACTTTGTCCTTTAAAAATCTTTAGTATGAAGTCCTGGGTCATCAAATCAGAAACCCTGAAGAAGTGTAAACCCTTTAAAATGTTTGTCTTCAATGCTTTTATTGTAGTTCATGTGTAGTGAGTTTACACAAACACTGGAAAAAAAAACACGTTTTTTTTTTTACGTTTAACAACAAACTGTGAAACGATGTACAGAAAGAAGTGCATTCTCTTGGATGTTTCCTGAAGTGTTAGTTTTTGAGCAGTTCAGAAATACTGTGGGAAAATAATAGAAAGTAATTATTTAATTAATTTTTGCTCTGCACCACTTTCTAAAGATATGGCTGCCATCTTTGCCACCTGTGTGGGCTGTGAGTGATAGAGCTAGTCTTAAATTTGTGGCATAAGCACTTGATTGATGTGAAACTTGTTTGATGATTTTAGAAATTCTGCCCACATTTAAAAAAATTCTTTAAATAATTTCATTTTCCCAACAGGTTTTTTGTAAAATACCTTGCTTCTGAGTCATTCCATGTCAAGTCAACACAGTGATTTTACCCCACCATCTCAGATTTTGATTAAAATTTGGCACAGAGGTAGCCTACATATAGATGAAGAAAAATACCCAATTTTATTAAAATACGTCGACCCATTTTGAAAATACGGCGATGTGAAGTTGTCAAAAATCACCCCAAAACACCCCACTGCCATAATTTCAAATTGCTGTAACAACTCTCCTAATTAAGCTAAAATGATGGGAAAGGTGTCATTTTGCAGCATTTTCCAAGAGCTTTCCTATGATATACAACACAATATGGGTTTGAGATAAAAATTGTTTTTGAAATTTAAATTAAATTTTAAATTTTTTATTTATCAAAAGTACATCTTCAAAATTTTCAAAAAATTATGTACAACACTTCACATTATTGTTAACTAATTCCCTAAGTATGAAAGTGGGACTGCCATGGGTTCACACCTTTATAAAATTTCAAAAATACATATTTCACTAAAAAAATGACATTTTTGTAAAATGTATAGATTTAAGCGGAAATATACATAACTTACCCATAAATAAATCTTCACTCTTTATTCTTAATATATATCTATGTGCACACTCAAATTTACTGTTAACACATACATTAGAAATGTCACTTGCGAAACCTGATACAAACAGTATGTGTTTTAAGATTTCACTTCTTTTTAAATGCTTCATTTGTTTTTACAGTATCATCCCCAGGAATTTGATATATTCTTTCTGTTGGTGTTACTGGGTTTACTTTACAAAGAATATCCTTTACAGATACCCATAGAATATTAGGTTTTGTAGGATATATATAAGATAGTGATGGGCCAGCTGGGTGAAGGAAAGTAAATTCATCAAGACCTTTGTCTTTTGTTAAAACATAAGCTAGCCAACATTTCTTGTTGTAGATGGCAGTAATGTATCCATGAATATCTCTAAGCCAGTTTTTCCAGAGATTTTGTGACTGTTTCAACAGTAGATTCTGTTGTATCTGAAAAAGTTTTTACCAATATTTTTGATGTACTTGATGCTATCGATATAAAGGCATGTAACCTCTGTGTCCCTTTGATGGTAACAGATTGACTAAAATGCTCTTCTAGAAATGTTTCAGTTTCAATGTACTCTTCTTGTGTTGAAAAGTAAAAGTGTACGGATGTAATGTTTTTAACTGCCCAATCAAAAAGTTGTTGTGGAGTAAGAATTTGGTTATCATATGGCCTCTGCAGACTTGCTTTTGTTGCTAATTTCTTAACAGTGCCACCAACACCATCGCTAGGTCGTTTTCCATGAGCAGAGGCAAAAAATGCCATTCTGTTTCGATGCCAAAATCTTCTTTGTGGAAACATAAGTTTACAAAATTATTTTTATTCTTGTATTGGGCTGCACTGCCATCCAAAAAGTAGTATATCTTCTGTATATCAGTTTTAAATTTGGTTTTTAAAAATTGAATTAGCTTTTTTTGAAAACAGTAGACTGCTATGGTGTTATGATGCTCTAGACAGTTAGAAATTATGACATAGCTCATATGCTCTATTTTCTTCTCTCCTTTGTAATACACTACAAAGGGGTGCACTGTTGCATGATCACTTGACCAATGATAACTCTGGGCCTCATCTTGGATCACGAAAGTGTAATTCTCAGAGAAGTCACATGTAACAACATATTCACCCTCATTCAAGTTTTCCTTGACTTCATTTATAAAAGAGCTTTGCTGCTTAGCTAGAAAATATGGAGCATCAATGTGGTCAGTTTTTCAGAAAGTAATTCAATAAACTCCGATGCGATTAGGTCTTCTGCATTGTTTCTAAGTTACATCTGTCTACTGAAACCCATTGTCGAAAAGTGATATTTTCAACCATATTATTATCAAATGCATATTGTAGTGTACTTTTTATTGGGTCGCTCTTGGGCAAGAACTACAGTTTCCCATAATGCAGTGAATTGATGCTGGGTTGCACAGCACTTTTGCCAAACAGTGTTTACAAGAGGCCAATTCTCCATTGGTTAACACACCGAGCTTAGCATTTTCTATCATAAGTTTGACATTTTGATGTGTAGCTGCAAACACATACTGAGTGTGTTCCACTATGTCCTGCTAAAATGCAGTCAGTGTTTTGGGCACAGTTCTGCAAATTTAGAAAACCCAATCCTCATTTCTTGAAATTTATCTTTGAAAATTTTATATGCTTCTTTTAAATTGCACAAAATAAGTCTTTTAGATATTATTGTTTTATCTCCGTTCTCTCCCTTCACAGTTACACAGTCTCTCTTCCCTGGCATTACTATACTTATTTCATCATTTTCATAAAAGGAACGTACTGTTTGCACAACTTCTTGTGACAGATTCTTTCCCGGTTTTTGGTCAGGACTTTCTAATATACCTCTTTCCTTCAAAAACCATTTTGCCTGGCGTACCATGTAGTTAGGAGCATTGAATTCACGCATTATCTTTCTTATACTCCAAGATTCAGGCAAACAAGTTAGTAGCATTACTTTCTTTTTCCTACTACTTGAAGAAAAGCTAGTTTTCAGATTACCTATGACAGATTGTTCCAGTGACTCACATTCATTTTCTGAGGAATCCTCTGCATTAGCAAATAGTTGTTTTTTAATTTTTGTTGAATACTGCTTCATCTGAAGATTTGTACTACGTACAGGGGATTCTTTTAATTCCTGAAGAGACGTATTTAGTGTCTCCAGAACAGCTGAAGGTGGAGGATCATAGCTTGTTTCATCATCATCATCCGAACTGGAATCATTATTTTCTTGCATATTTTTCAATGAACCAATCTGCTTCCTACAATTATCACAAATTTTTTATATCTTTGGCATCATATCAGGAAACATATCACACATTCATTCAGGCACATTTCTTAGTCTCTTTATGTTTTTCACAGAATGATTATAATCTAAAGCAACTTTTATGGGAATTTTACTAGGAAATTCCCATAAAAGTTGCTTTAGATTATTAATTCAATTAAACTAGGAAGCCATTTCTCAACATGAGCTTTATTCAAAGAATGATTATGTATTTTTAAAGGATTGCAACATTGTAGTGTCCAATATCTTTTTTTCTCCATTGTATAATATCATGCAGATCTCAGTTAAAATTTAGAAGTGTTTCTGAAGAGAACACTAAGAAAATATACTGAAATAATGAGTAACAACTTTGAAAATAATTTTTTTCACTGATACCAACACCTCACAAAATAATAACATTTAAAAAAGAAACTTATACCACCACATTAATCACCAACAACATACACATCCAACTGCCACTAAATGAGTATGGAGACTGATCAGTCTGCCTGTGGTTTAAACCAGTTGGTACAGGTTTAAACCATTTGTGTCATAACAGCTCAAGACTCAGGCAGTTCTAGAATTGTGGCTTGACCCTGAATTGGCATAGCTGGGTCTGAGCAGATCCAATAAAATTGCAATTTGCTATTTATGATAGTTGGAATAAATAATTAGATTTTTTCATCCCAATCTGTACTTTTTATATATATACTCAAAACTTTTAATAATTATGGCTATCAGATTACAATTGTATTCATAAAAAACTTATATTTTTAGTAGTTCTAATAGAATAATCACCCTGTCATAATGACTAGTTACATTTTAAATATATTACAAATAAATTTATGAAAAAGTGAAGATTTATTTACGGGTAAGTTATGTATATTTCCGCTTAAATCTATAAATTTTACAAAAATGTCATTTTTTTAGTGAAATATGTATTTTTGAAATTTTATGAAGGTGTGAACCCATGACAGTCCCACTTTCATACTTAGAGAATTAGTTAACAATAATGTGAAGTGTTGTATATAATTTTTTGAAAATTTTTGAAGTTGTGCTTTTTGATAAATTAAAAATTAAAAATTTAATTTAAATTTGAAAGACAATTTTCATCTCAAACCCATATTGTGTTGTATATAATAGAAAAGCTCTTGGAAAATGCTGCAAAATGACACTCATTTTAGCTTAATTAGGAGAGTTGCTACAGCAATTTGAAATTATGGCAGTGGGATGTTTTTTGGCGATTTTTGACAACTTCACATCGCCATATTTTCAAAATGGATTGACGTATTTTAATAAAACTGGGTATTTTTCTTCATCTATATGTAGGCTATCTCTGTGCCAAGTTTCATCGAAATCTGAGATGGTGAGTTAAAATTCATATTAAAATTGTGTTGATTTGACACGGAATGAACCTTCTGCATAATTTTATCCTTCCTGAAGCCTTTCTACATTTAACAAGGCACAGCAATAGAGTGACATTGCATGCAAAAGAAATGGAACTTTTGTATGGCACATGGTGTAACTACATATTGTTTTATGTGAATGGCAATATGTTGTGCCACAATGTAGAGTGTTTCCAGATATGCTTTGCAAAGAAATGCATATGTATTAACATCTGTCTCTGCAAAAACATGCTTGGCAAGAGAGGGGGGAGGTATGCATAAAAAATTGATGACTGAGGGAAACTGTTTTGTAAAAACCATAACTTATGTTCAAGAGTGTTTTCCTGTGTGGATACTTTGGCCCTTCACCCTTGAGGTGTAAGGTTGCTTTTACCTTCAACTTGTAAAATTATCCATTAAAGGTAATATAATTGTCTTTACTTGTAGTTCTTTTTTTCTAATGAAAATATTTTAATCATAGTGCAAGGAATTTTGATTCCATGATTGGAAGTAACAGTTCCAACCAAATGGCACACCTAAATTTGGGGTGTTGAGTTCATTAGAAAAAATCACATTATTTAATTAAATAAAAAAAACTTAGTGTAATACAACCACAGAACATAGCTACTTTTGAGGATGTTGATGACAGAATTCTCATACTATCAGTGTTCATCCTAGTACTAAAAAAAGGGCAGGGTGCTTGTTAAGAAAAAAAAAATAGCAGCTTACACTTTAAAATGGCATTGGGGTATACACTGACTTTACAAAAACAAGACAGTACAAGCAGCATTAATTCACCAGAAAAGTTCGACAGTAGTTCACAGTGGACATTAAAATAATATTATCAATATGAATATTTAAACGTGTGGTGAAAAAATTGAGTGCACATTCAGTTAAAGCAATTTCTGAACAGTGTAAATTAAATAATAATATAAATATTTAAACACATGGGGAGTGCACATTCAATTTAAGAAATTTCTGAACAGTGTAGCAGGGCTTAAAATTCAAATTTGAAATGGGAGTCTCCCCACTTGTGTTTGTAAATGGAGGGGATTGAAAATTTCAGGTGGGGAGTTTTGAATATGTGACTTAATAATAATAAAAGATAAAAGACTCTGGACTCTGGGAAAACAGTAGTAAATTTTCAAATAATATAAGCTATACTTGATCTTTAAAATAAACAGGTATATCAGATCATAAAATTTACTGCATTCAATCTAATACAAATTACCATGATTCAGTTTACAAAACTAGGGTTGTGTGTTTTGCAGTACATTGATATCATAACATTGTACCTGAAGTATATATGTCTGTGTTTCATTCCTTGCCACAGTTAGCAAGCTTTGATGAGGTGCTGTTTTATTTCTGAAGATTTATCTGGCTCAATTTCAGATTTTTTGCATTAAGATTTTTGTTGCTCAGTGAATCTCTAAATTTTGACTGAATTCTGTTTTGTGTGTTAAAGCCACGTTCACATGGTACATTTGTTAAACACAACACAAGACTTGCTTGTAAATGTGTGCAGATGGTTGCTTATAAAACTCGTATAAAACTTTGAACACTGGCACATATACTCTTCATTTTTTACAGCTTAGTAATAGGGAATATTCCATAACTGCATCTTCATTAATTTTCGAGAAAAAAACAACAAAAAACAACTGGTGGGAGGCTTTTGAGAGACCGTACCAAAATGTGCGTGGGTGCGTGCGTTGCTTCACAGATTCAGATTCTACACACTCAAACTTCAAAAAGAGTTCCATTGTGACAGAGGGAAATATGCAGTCTATCTCAATCACAAAAGATAAACTTTCACTGGACATTGTGATGTGCAAGTTTAGTATTACAAGGGTCAACTAATTTATTATTTTTGAACAAGTTTCCCTACAGCTCTGAAAAAAAAAAAAAATCTTCTTGAATGCTATGTATGAGATGTTTACAGTTCATATAATTGAGACTTGGTTGATTCAGCCATTCTTCTCATATGAGCGACCAGTTTTTCCCTATAATTAACTATTTATGGATGGAAAATAACATTTAACGATAATTCAAGACGGTGGGAACATCGCTGGGAAAAACAATTGTGATTACGAAAAATCTTCACTCCGTCTGACTTCCGTTTTTGGAAACTTTTCCTCCATTTTCAAGCTGAAACACAATCAGTTATTAAACAAAATTATGATGTTTTACAATAATACTGAATAGAAGGAATATTGCGAGAAAAAAAAAGTTATGATTACAGATAAAATCTGCAGTTCGAACTTCCGTATTTTAAAGTTTTGAAAGATGAAATTCTGTCCCCAGCCGGAAGGCACTCCCTTCCACTGCCACACACACGCACACCAACCCCCCCCCCCCCAAAAAAATTATCTTCAATTTTGCATCGTTCTCGAGAACAACACAAATGATGACAACAAAGTTGGAGTTCCTCAAATCCGCAGAAGAAACTCATGCTTTAAGTTTACAAGGAAATTTTTGCTCCGTCGAACTTCCGTTATCAGAAGCAGTAACACAGACATTTATGCAACAAATGGATATTTTATAACAATACTGGACAGAGGAAACTTTACGAGAAAAAGAAATTATGATTCCAGGGGAAAATTTCACTCCTTTGTTTAACTGTCGTTTATAAAAGTGAAAAACAGAATACTGTTCTCCAGATGGAAAACGACCCCAATCCCGCACACACACACACACACACACACTAATCTTCCAAAAATAAAACATTATCTTCATTTTTTTTTTTTTTTTTTGCATCAATCTCAGTGTAACCGAAATGTGGCGAAAAAAGTGGAATTCTGCGAATCCGAAGAAGAATCTCATGCCTGATTCATAACAGTCCGTGATATGCAAAATGAACTGCTCATGCGGCTACATGTGGAAGCCGATTCACATGTCCATAAACTGATTATGTTCCCGACATGAATGATGTATTGGATTGCAATTTTTGGAACTCTCTGAATGGTCCGTTTTTAACACGGGAATTTTTTTACAAAGGATACGTTTTTAACGCGTGAATTTTGCGAGTGGTCCAAAAACGAACCCAAGATTTTATATTTATATCATCATCATCATCGTCATTATCAATCCACTGCTGGACGAAGGTCTCCCCAAGTTTCCTCCACAACGGTCTGTCTTGTGCCAGTCTCCTCCATGTCACCCCTGCATACTTTCGAATTTCATCCACCCATCTCCCATGTGGTCTTCTTCTGGGTCTTTTTCCTGTCCCTTGGAATCCAATCTAAAATTTCGGCTGTCCATCGATGATCTGTCCTTCTGGCAGTATGTCCAGCCCATTGCCATTTCAGGGATTTAACTCTGATCATGATGTCTTCCACTCTTGTCATTTTTCGGATCCACGAGTTCCTCTTCTTATCTCTCCTGGTTACACGAAGCATGCACCTCTCCATGCTGCTTTGAGTTGTCTGCAGTCTTTGTATATCTCTTTTAGTTAAGGTCCACGTCTCTGCACCATACGTAAGCACTGGAAGGATGCGTTGATCAAACACTTTTCTTTTAAGACATAATGGCATATTGCTCTTGAAAATTATGCTGTTTCTTCCAAAAGCTCTCCAGGCAAGTTTTGTACGCCGATTAATTTCTTCATCAATGTGACCCTCACTTGATATCTGGTGTCCAAGATAAACGTACGTGTCTGTTATCTCCAGCTTTTCTCCATCAATCGATAAATCTTCATTTCTTGTAAAAGCATTGAACATCACTTTTGTCTTCTGAAAGTTCATTTTTAATCCCACTTCTTTACTCTTGTCAGCAAGTTCCTGGATCATACTCTGCAGCTCTGATGGGGTAGTTGCAAAAATGACTATGTCATCAGCAAAACGAAGGTGGGTTAGATAATCTCCATTAATCTTTATCCCTTTGTTTTCCCAGCTCAGCGACTGAAAAACACCCTCCAATGTGGCATTAAAGAGCTTCGGAGATATGGTGTCGCCTTGTCTCACTCCCTTTCCAATTTTTATGTGTGTTGTATTTTCAAACAGCCGAATCTTTGCACTTGCATTTTCATATATGTTATTAATAATATTAATGTATGCATCTTCAATACCGCAGGTTTTCAGAGCCATTGTAACTGCTGATGGTTTCACCGAATCAAAGACTTTTTCATAATCGATAAAAGCCATGCACAATGGAAGTTCATATTCCCTCGCTCTTTCAATTAGTTCTCTCAGTACGTGGATATGATCTATTGTGCTGTAGCCACTCCTGAATCCAGCTTGTTCTCTCGGTTGAGCCATGTCCAGTGTTACCTTCAAGCGGTGTGAAAGAACTTTAGTGAAGATTTTATAAACTACTGATAGGAGGCTGATAGGTCTGTAGTTTCCGAGATCCTCAATGTCACCTTTCTTATGTAGCAGGATCATTGTTGCGGTGTTCCAATCCTCAGGAATCTTTCCTTCATTAAGGCATTGAGTGAAAATTTAGGCGAGTACTGTTTCAATTTCTCCACTTGCTTCTTGTATGATGTCTACAGTAATTCCATCTTCTCCTGGAGCTTTTCCCCGCTTCATGTTCTTGATTGCATGTGCAACTTCTGCTGGAAGGACTGGAGGAACTCTGGTACTGGTATCTTTCATGATGTCTGGAGTGCATGTATCATCCCTTTCATATAATTTGGAGTAGAAATCTTTCACTCTTGTCAAAATTTCGCCTCTATTTCTTGTTACAGAACCATCTTCTTTTCTCAGTGCCATAATCGGTTTTCTTCCCTTACTGAGATGTCCCTTTGCTATCTTTAGGCTTTGGTTGTTTTCACTTGCTTTCCTCACTAGTTCACAGTTGAATTTTCTTACGTCTTCAGTGATACTTTTTCTTACTGTCTTGCATAGCTCTATATATTCCACTTTGGAAGTCACATCTTCTTTAGTTGTCCTCATCTCTCTTCTTTTTTGCATCAACATTTTCGTTTTTCCTGATAATTTGTTTACATGCAACTTGTTCTTAGACCCAGCTAATTTTGTTGCTGTTTCCATAAGAGCTTTGGTTACTTTTCTGTTAACTTCAGAGATGTCCACTTCTTCCGATGTTGGGCCTTCTAAAGCAGAGAACCTGTTCTTCAGTTCCAACTTGAAGGTATTATGGTGTTTTTTAAGGTTGGTTATGTCAATAGATTTTGTTTGTCTTATGAGCTTGCCACGTTCAAGTTTGGCATTGAGGTGCATCTTACATCTCACCAATCTATGGTCACTACCTGTGTTGAACTTGTTTAGCACACTGCAGTCTTCTATGACGAATTTTTTGTTACACATAATAAAATCAATTTCACTTGTCGTCCCATTTGGATGTCTCCATGTCCATTTCCTGTTTGGCTTTTTCTTGAAGAAGGAGTTCAAGATGAAAAACCCTTCTGCCTCTGCAAACTCAACGAGAGTATTTCCACGCTGGTTTCTGTTGCCGTGACCGAATTTACCTACTGAAGTTTCATTCTGTTGCCGTTGCCCTATTTTTGCATTGAAATCTCCCATAATTATTTTCAAGTGCTGCTTACCTTTATTATTTAGATGACAAATTTCCTCATAAAATTCTTCAATTTCTTCTTCAGGAGGACTTGTGGTGGGTGCATAAGTTTGAATAATCTGAGCCTGGTATCTTTTCGAGAGTTGGATAACAAGTCGTGCAGCTCTGTCAGAGGAACTTTCAACTTCTACAACTTTATCCTTCAGTTTCTTGTTTATTATAAATCCAACACCACTAGTTCTGCCAGTATCTGTCCCACGATAGTAGAAGAGATGTCCACTTTTCAGTTCGATGAGATCTTCTCCTTTTCTCCTTACCTCACTTAGCCCCACGATGTCCCACTTGATCCTTTGTAGTTCCTCTTCCAATTCAAGAAGCCTTGAATCAGAAGATAGGGAGCGTCCGTTGTACGTAGCCAAGGTCAGCATCAGATGGCAGCCTAGTCCGGTCCTCCGGGGATTCTTAGCACCCTCTGCCTTCATGTCGCACTGGCCGCTGCCTTGGCCAGGTACATTCCAGCTGCCGGAGACTGAGGGCCAAGATTTAAGTTGTGGAATCATTTTGGAGGGGTTTGGCCATAACTCACCACGCTGGCCAAGCGGGTTGGTGAGTGTGGGATAGAATTTCCTCTAATCCCGATGGTATAGTTATACCGCTATTGGCGGTCGTCAGAGCCCCTTTAGTGGGAACAGGATGTACCACGAGAAGGCGGGGTTGACATTTGTCAAGGAGAGGCTGTGATGTTACGCATCACCTGACCTTACATCCCTATTTTATATACAGTATATTTTTTCTTAAAACTTCGTAAGGCATAAATAAGTTGTTAAGGCTCCCGCCTAACAACTTTATTTCGATGGGAGTTTTAATTTTTTGGCGGGAACCCCGACATCCCGCCCAGAATTTTAACCCCTGTGTAGGTGAATGATATATTGAGTTATAATGGTGTGACAAACCCTAACAAAACCACTTTTCAGAAATCATAAAAATATGCACCTGCTTCTAGCATTTCTCCATTTACGAACAACATCAGAAAAATTCACCAGCATTTATCTTGAACATCATTGATTCACATGGTCAGTTTTCAGTCTGTTTTTGTTATCAATCAGTACTAATTTAATTTGAGAAAATATTCTTTCTACTTCAGCATTTAAAATATTGACTAATCTAGACATGTTAATTAGATTCTATTCAAGAACAAGAGCTTCTACCCCCCCCATTCTCCTGTGCTGTGATATGCGAACTGGAGAAAGGGCAAACTCTACTGTCCTTCCATTAACTGAAGCCTGCATTCCTTTGCTCTGCTTCCTTGCTTGGCCATTGTCAGTCTCAGCAACTAAATCACAACTGCAAGAGTTAGCAGGTGTGGACCACTGTGAGAGAAAAACTTTGCTGAAGCAGAAACTAAGCATCTCACCCCTATGTGGCCATTAACAAATATATTCTAAAACAAAAAGAAAATACATGAAACCAAAAGCTACCAAGCATAGTGCAACATGGCTCGTATGCTCCTTGAAAACCTCTTGAAAAAAAAGAGTTCACTTTCAAGTCCTTGAAAGTACTTGAAAAGGTTTGACTCCGTAAATAGTACTTGATTTTTTTTTAAAGTAATGATATGAAACAGCATATGTAAAATAATTGTTTGTGCTATTAAGTTGTATAGGAGGTTTTTGTATAATTCCAATAAAAGCGCCAAGCTGATCAAATAACGCAAAACTTGTGTTCAACTCGGGGAGCGCATGAACAGCTGGTACCTTGGTTAAGACATCACTACAGAGTAAAACATCAACCATGGGAGTAAAATAAGTGGAATGATGCATTTATGAATTGTAATGGGCTTCTGTTAACTGGAGTTTGGGACACATTCTTGCCTGAGGATGAATATGAAAATAATGTAACCCTTTAAAATATTCCACAATAAAATGATTTTAAAAAACACCTAAACAGAGGGCAATTCAAAAGTAATAAAATAAACCAACAGGGGTGCATGGGGTAACAGTATAGGTCACTGAAGGTGTGCTCATTCTAGCTAAGCTTAATGGTTTGAACTTGCTGAAATGCCGACCTACTGACCGACCCACAGCACACAAATATGGTAATTTGGTTTTAAAAAGTCCTTGAAAAGTGCTGGAATTTATTTTGCTTGGAAGAGTACAAACTTTGTGTAAACACTGAAATAATCAAGAAAATAAAAAAAAATATTTTTCACATACCTTGGATCCAGAAAAATTTATTTTCTTGCATTTTGAGCTCTCTTTCTCTAGTTTCTGTTCACGATCTCTTTTCCGTTTAGCGCTAGTTGGCATACTAGAGATCATGCACATTTTTGATGTAGTATTAATTTGCCACTGTCAATGCTAAGCCAAGATCTCTCTAGATCTAGATATTGCTCAGCAGTGGTTGAGTTGAGTTCTGTTAAGCTGGATCAAGTTGCCAGATTAATTTCTTTATTTTAGCATTGGGTGTTTATAATTTTTCAAAAATTTCTGAAAGAACAAACAGGCATATAAGGCACATTATTATTTAGTGCATATACAAGCATTTGCCGCTATTTTGCTTTTGAGATCTGTTTGTCTTAAAAAAAAAAAAGCAATCTGAAATATTATAAATAGCAAATACTAGATAAACTATAATCTGGCAACAGATGGTGAATATCATTGTAAAACTTATGCACTCAAATACATCTGTCAATGGACCTTAATGCATTTTCACCATTGGCAGTGTGCGACACTATACTGATCAAAAAATACCTTTTCTCTCACAGTCTGTCATTGGTTGATTTGACGCCGACATGTGATTACAACATGCAGTAAATGATAAGAATCACAAAAGGATTGAAGGGTGGTCATTTTAGGCTTGAGGGCAGGTAGTACGAGAGTCTTTAATTAAAGCGCAGGCAGGGTGCAGCACCCTTCTAAAAACAGATAGGACGAACCCTTATAATATTGTGTATTTGTTAATGATGGCCATGACAGAGAAGTAATGATACATATACTGGGTGATCACAATTAAAGAGGAGGTGTTCAGAGCCTGTAGGGAAACATCTATGGAATGAAACACATCCAAACTTTGTAGGAATACTCTAAAAGTTGTCATAAAATTTGGATTGCCACTAAAAGACATGTAAGGAATTATCACACCTTCTGAAGTCAGTGTGATTTCCAGTTGGTAGCCATTTGTTTACCAAGAGCTTGGGTCAAAGAAATAATGAAATGAAAAAAAAAAAAAAAACTAGTTATAAACTGTTGAAGCAGGAATATTATTATTATTATCTTCTTTATCCAAAATATATGAAACAAAGCCAATGGGAAACAAATATAAACAACAAAATTATCATTAACTGGTGGTGTTGAGCTGATACGAGTTTCCACTGGAGACCTAGGTATCAGTCAGGAATCTGTGCAAAATCTATGATGTCCCAAGTAAAGTTGTCTTCTGCAGTTCTGTAGGTGGTATATCAGAAAGCTACACTTTTTGAAATGATTCATAAATTTTTTTTGGCATTTTCCCAAGTGCCCTGATGACAACGGGGACTACTGTTGTGTATTTAGTCCATAATTGGGTAACTTCTATGTTTAGTCATATTTTTTTCCAGTTCTTTTTCATTGACTCTGGCATCTCCAGACTTTCTGATTTTCTATAACTGTCATGTCTGGTGTATGATGTATTATGTTCTAGGTGCAGACCGGTTTGAATTATTTATTATTATTATTCATGTTAATCTCTCTCAATATCTTTTCAGCAAGGGAAAGAATTGTGGGTTGGTACCACACTGGTCCTAAACTTCACCAAAATGACATAGCTATAAATGAGCTCATCAGAAGATACTGTCCTAACTCGGTATGTAATTTTTTTTCTTCTCTTTTTTTAAAGGGAAGAAAGAGTTATAAGAAATTTATGTATTGAGTCAAGTGACACTGTGCATTAAAAAAAGGAATCAAAGTTAAATGTATTTTTGATACCAACTATCCCTGCCACAAAATTGTTACTATAAATGTATAAATATATTTAAGATCAGTGTGTCATATTTTAGGATTACCATTCAGCTTAAATCATTCATCTGCTTGACCATTTCCATCTCAATTCAGGCAGGCATGACCAACATGTGTCAGTTGACCACCTCCATTTTTTTTTTTTTTAATTATCGTAGCTACTCCTAATAAAGGTATAAAATACTGCAAAAGGATTTTTCATAAAAAAAAAAAAAAATTTGGTTGAGCTACAGCATTTTGAAAATAGGCAAAAAATACACTTGTGACGAAAATCATGTGAAACGCCAAATCTTTAAGTACACACTGCTCCTGAACTATAACAGGTAGAGACTAGATTTTTTTTTTATTTTGAAGCTATTGAATTGGCCTTTCTTCAAATTCACAGAAATTGGTCAAACGAATGTTGCCAGATGGGAAAAAAAAATTATATTTATCACAAACATTTTTAATTTTCCACAAATTTAGGATTTTTTTTTTTTAAGAAAACGACTTACCAGGTGTGTAAGTGTGCCAACCTGCATCCCTACTAGGGTTGTCTTAGCAGTAATTTTATTTTTATCCTGTGATGCTTGTAACTCAAAATTAATTTTTAAAATGTACAAAATTTCAAAAAACCAACATTTTTGAATTGCAATATCTCAAAAACCCCATTTTTAAAAATTCTGAAATTTTGTCCAAACAATGTCCGAATGGTGGGTAGTTTACTGGGGGAGTCAGGTTACTGGATTTTTGTCTGGAATTCAGTGAAAAGATGAGAACTGTAAACATTATTTAGTAAATTTTTAATAGCAGAACACAATTCCCGGCCCGCCAGGGATGGCAAGAAAAAATTAGTAACAGTGAAAATGGTTGTGAATGATTTTATGAAACTTGGGCAATTTTTGACATGGGTAAACTGCAATTTGCGGTAATTTTTGGGCTAAACTGCAGCTGATAGGATTTCAAAGTTTGATTTTCCAAAGCTGTGGCACTGAAAATGATACTGCCCAGTGCAATTTTTATGGAGTACTGTGAAACACCTATTAAGGCTGCTTGAGAGTCATTGGGGAGTCAATGAAAATAAGAGCTACTGAAGATGGGGGATATCGAGTGGGAAGAAACTTTTCTGTAATTTATAATGAGTGGATCCAGAGAAAGGGGATAGCAGAGGTTAAACAGTCTGCAGCACATAGTCCAGTGTTGGTGTTGCACTTTGACTTTGCTCAAAACTGATCTATAATTATACCTGATGAAGTGCAAAGTTACTACTGGCAAACAATGTCCAAACAATGTCCAGATCTCACCCTTTACATGCATTGCATACTTTCCAAATGAGACTAAGTCTTTTGTGGTAGCATGCAATGATATAAGCCATGGCACAGCACATGCTCTGTGTGCCATTCTGCTCATAAAAAGTGAAATTGCTAAGACTTGTCCTTTGGAAGAATTTAAAACAATTGTTTACCTCTCAGATGGAGCAGCCAGGCACTTCACTTCAAAACAAATATCAGTTCTATGAACTTATGAAGGGGGACCCAAAAGTAACAAGGAAGTGGATCTTCTCAGCCACAGGCCAATGCAAGAGTGCATGTGATGGTGTGAGTGGCCTGTGCAAACATTTTGCTACTAAATTCAACTTACAGAAAGAAGCTTCATAAGCTATAAGAGACGCACCTTCATTTGTTGAAACTGTCTCTTTCTTGATCCCAAAGACTAAACTTATACTTCTCAGAAGTTCAATCCTATCGAACCAGCAAAGTAGAAGAGGGGGATACAGTAAAATCTGTTGTTGGAATACAGTCACAGCATTCCTGGTTGGTACAAGGAAATAAACCATCAATGGCCAGAACAGTCCGGCACCCACATAAAGCAGTGCATTTTCAAGCCAACAAAAAAAGAACCTATTTTCTGTGAATGATTTTCAAATAGGAGAATTTATAGGATGCATTTATGACGATAACTGGTGGATGGATGGGACAGATTACAAATATATCTAAAGAATTTGAGGACATAACAGTATCTTTCATGCACCCTCATGGACCAGCCAGAGGTTTTTGGTAGCCAAGAAGAATGTGGCAAGAAAACAGGTCAAGTGTCCAGTGCCCTTAAAAAATGTACTTCTAAAGGTGAATGCCCCATCTCCTGTTGGACGTTCTGCACGACTTCATACTTTTGATGAGAAGGAAATCAATAAAATCCAGCAGTTTTTCTCAGTCTGAATAATGGTAAGCTCATAATTTTGTTTTTTGAGGCCTTTTTTCTTATTTAAATAGAAATTGAATCTTAACTGCAACTGAGATCATGTATTGTAACAAAAAATTCGTCATCGAAGACTGCAGTGTGCTGAACAAGTTCAACACAGGTAGTGACCATAGATTGGTGAGATGTAAGATGCACCTCAACACTAAACTGGAACGTGGCAAGCTCATAAGACAAACAAAATGTATTGACATAACCAACCTTAAAAAACACCATAATACTTTCAAGTTGGAACTGAAGAACAGATTCTCTGTTTTAGAAGGCCTAACATCGGAAGAAGTGGATATTTCGGAAGTTAACAGAAAAGTAACCAAAGCTCTAATGGAAACAGCAACAAAATTAGCTGGGTCTAAGAACAAGTTGCATGTGAACAAATTATCAGGAAAACCAAAATGTTGATGCAAAAAAGAAGAGAGATGAGGACAACTAAAGTAGATGTGACTTCCAAAGTGGAATATATAGAGCTATGCAAGACAACACGAAAAAGTATCACTGAAGACGTAAGGAAATTCAACTGTGAGCTAGTGAGGAAAGCAATTGAAAACAACCAAAGCCTTAAGATAGCAAAGGGGCATCTCAGTAAGGGAAGAAAACAGATTATGGCTCTGAGAAAAGAAGATGGTTCTATAACAAGAAATAGAGGTGAAATTTTGACAAGAGTGAAAGATTTCTACTCCAAATTATATGAAAGGGATGATACATGTACTCCAGACATCATGAAAGGTACCGGAGTTCTTTCAGTCCTCCCAGCAGAAGTTGCTCATGCAATCAAGAACATGAAGCGAGGGAAAGCTCCAGGAGAAGATGGAATTACTATAGACATCATACAAGAAGCAAGTGGAGAAATTGAAACAGTACTCGCCCAAATTTTCACTCGATGCCTTAATGAAGGGAAGATTCCTGAGGATTGGAACAATGCTACAATGATCCTGCTACATAAAAAAGGTGACACTGAGGATCTCAGGAACTACAGACCTATCAGCCTCCTATCAGTGGTTTATAAAATCTTCACTAAAGTTCTTTCACACCGCTTGAAGGTAACACTGGACATGGCTCAACCGAGAGAACAAGCTGGATTCAGGTGTGGCTACAGCACAATAGATCATATCCACGTACTGAGAGAACTGATTGAAAGAGCGAGGGAATATGAACTTCCATTGTGCATGGCTTTTATCGATTATGAAAAAGCCTTTGATTCGGTGAAACCATCAGCAGTTACCACGGCTCTGAAATCCTGCGGTATTGAAGATGCATACATTAATATTATTAATAACATCTATGAAAATGCAAGTGCAAAGATTCGGCTGTTTGAAAATACAACACACATAAAAATTGGAAAAGGAGTGAGACAAGGTGACACCATATCTCCGAAGCTCTTTAATGCCACATTGGAAAATGTCTTTCAATCACTGAACTGGGAAAACAAAGGGATAAAGATTAATGGAGATTATCTAACCCACCTTCGTTTTGCTGATGACGTAGTCATTTTTGCAACTACCCCATCAGAGCTGCAGAGTATGATCCAGGAACTTGCTGACAAGAGTAAAGAAGTGGGATTAAAAATGAACTTTCAGAAGACAAAAGTGATGTTCAATGCTTTTACAAGAAATGAAGATTTATCGATTGATGGAGAAAAACTGGAGATAACAGATACGTATGTTTATCTTGGACAGCAGATATCAAGTGAGGGTCACATTGATGAAGAAATTAATCGGCGTACAAAACTTGCCTGGAGAGCTTTTGGAAGAAACAGCATAATTTTCAAGAGCAATATGCCATTATGTCTTAAAAGAAAAGTGTTTGATCAATGCATCCTTCCAGTGCTTACGTATGGTGCAGAGACGTGGACCTTAACTAAAAGAGACATACAAAAGCTGCAGACAACTCAAAGAAGCATGGAGAGGTGCATGCTTGGTATAACCAGGAGAGATAAAAAGAGGAACTCGTGGATCCGAAAAATGACGAGAGTGGAAGACATCATGATCAGAGTTAAATCCCTGAAATGGCAATGGGCTGGACATACTGCCAGAAGGACAGACCATAGATGGACAGCCGAAATTTTAGATTGGATTCCAAGGGACAGGAAAAGACCCAGAAAAAGACCACATGGGAGATGGGTGGATGAAATTCGTAAATATGCGGGAGTGACATGGAGGAGACTGGCACAAGACAGACCGTTGTGGAGGAAACTTGGGGAGACCTTCGTCCAGCAGTGGATTGATAATGGTTGACAATGATGATGATGATGATGTGTACAGACTATGGATTTTAAAAAAAAATTAAACTTTTCAGAAACATCTTTAAGTTTTTTATTTTTTTATTTAAGAATAACCCAACCGTGAGGTTTGAACAGGAGAGAAGTGCATTTTCAAAAATTTGTAGGAAATTTTCAAGGCAAAAATCCAGTAACCTGATTCTCCAGTTAACTACCTACCATTAGGACATTATTTGGACAAAATTTCAGAATTCTTAAAGATGGGGATTTTTGAGATATTGCAATTCAAAAATGTTGATTTTTTGAAATTTTGTATATTTTAAAAATTAATTTTATGAGTTGCATGCATCACAGGGTAAAAATAAAATTACTGCTAAGACAACCCTAGTAGGAGTGCAGGTTGGCACACTTTACCTTAAATCTGATGTCTTTTTCTTAAAAAAAATAAATCCTAAATTTGTGGAAAATCAAATTTTTTGTAATATAGACTTTTTTTGCCATCTAGCAATATTCCTTTGATCGATTTCTGTGAACATAAAGAAAGGTCAATTCAATAGCTTCAAAAAAAAAAAAAAAAAAAAAATTCAAGTCTCTACCTATTATAGTAGAGGAGCAGTGTACATTTAAAAATTTGGTGTTTCACATTATTTTTGTCACAGGTGTATTTTTTGCTTATTTTCAAAATGCTGTAAGCTCGACCAAAATTTTTTTTTGTGAAAAATCCTTTTGCAGTACTTTATATATCTATTAGGAGTAGCTACCTTAATTTTTTCAAAAAAATTGGAGGTGGTCAACTGACACCCCTTGCCTGAATTGAGTTGGAAAGGGTCTTGTGCTGTGTAAAGTAAAAGGTATCAGATGTTTTTTTGTAAACAAATCCAGCAATGAGAGTTTAACTCTTGTAATGATGTTTGTGAAATTCCTAGTTGGTCAGTGGTAGTTAAAAATTTGTCTTCCACATTGCTGAGTGATGTAATTTCAGAATCTTGCATCTTTTGCATTGCCATTTTAAAGGTCTATGTTCGAAATGTTCAATGCACAAAAGCAGGTATCTCAAGTTTTAAGATGATGATGCTGAAATTGGTGTGATAATGAAATCGGTATTTTAGAAATTTTAAAACATATCTTGTGTTTTACAGAAAAATGAAATAATCATAGTCAAATATACAGAAGTTTTAATAGTGTAGCAACAATAATGAATTAAACATTTTATCCACGATTCCTTAACTGTGCGACTGCAAGATTCTAATATATTTATCCACGATTCCTGAACTGTGCATTGAACATTTCGAATACAGACCTTTAAAATGGCGATGCAAAAGATGTATGAAAAGTTCATCTTTTTCAACTAAAAAAAAAAGAGAAGGGGCTTCTGATTTGGTATCTTAAAAGATAAATTTCTATGGGCATCCAGCTTTTACTACCTGTGCAGGTAAATGCAGTGTAGAAATTATGTACCTGCATTTTTCAAGCCCTGCTTAGTAAAACTGCTATACAATTAAAATTGTTCATAGCTGCTAAAAGGAATGAGAGAGAGAGAAATGTGTAACGCATACATGAGATTCTTCCACGGATTCATGGAATTCTGCTTTTTTGACGTCATGTGGGTCATTCTTGAGATCAATTAATGGGGGGGGGTCGTTTTCCATCTGAGAATGGTATTTTGTTGACCAAAACTTTAGAAAATGGAAGTTAAATGCAGTGAAGTTTTCCCCCGTAATCATTTTTTTCTCACGTGTTGCCTCTGCGCAGTATTGTTGTTAAATATAATTTTGCATAAATATTTGCATCCATCATGAAACTGTGGGCAACGATTTCAAAAAACGGAACGTAAGATGGTGCGATGATTTCCCTGTAGTCTTCAGGCATGAGATTCTTCTGTGGATTCGAGGAATTCTGCCATTTCCGTTATCATTTGGGGCATTCTTGAGATCAATGCACAAATGAGCAGAAATTTTGGGAGATTGGTGGTGGTGGTGGAGATTCGTTTTCCATTTGAGGGGCGGACTTCCATCTTCCGAAACCTTCAAAAACGGAAGTTAGACAGAGTAAAGGTTTCTCCTATAATTAGTTTTTTTCTCTCGCGGTATTTCTTCTGCCCAGTATTGTTGTTAAATATCCTTTTATTCCATAAATATTTGCATTTCAGCTTAAAAATGGGGACAAAGTTCCCGAAAATGAAAGTCAGACGAAGCTAAGATTTCCTCTCTAATTATAACTTTTTATTTCCTCCACGATGTTCTCATTATCCTGTGGTGTTGTCAAAGCTTACTTTCCCTCATAAATGTTTGCATTTAAGATTGATAACGGAGAGATGCATGGTTGTTTTCAAAGTAGTCATATTCTCAAAGTTATCTGAAGTAGTGAAATCATGCATTCATGGTTCTCAATCTGAAAGTTCTTTCAGTATGGTGGATAAAGATGTCATCAGAGGGGGAAAAATAAGAAGAGAAAAGCAACCATGAAGAAATGGGAAGAGGAGAATAATGTCAACAGAAAATAAAATTAAGCAACGAATTTTGTGCAGCTGCAGAGTCAACAAAAGACAAACATGGCTGCGGAACTTGCAGCCATGTTTGTCTTTTGTTGACTCTGCAGCTGAAGAAGAAAGCAATACAAGAGGAAACTTGAGCTGATGATCTGGCAAGTGCAACAACAACAACAACAACAACAACTGTTTTTGAAGCAATGTCTTTTAAAACCCTATTATTTTGTTTTGAATTCAATAATTTTTATATTGTGAATGCAAAATAGTGTGCTCCAGTTTAATATTTACAGTCATGGCCAAAAGTCCTGCACCAGTAAACCGAGTCCATTTTTGATGTTTGAAGCCAACTTATACAGCATAATGGTACAATCAGGAATACAATATTATACATCATTTTAAAGGAAATTTTATGCTGAATTTAAATATTTTTACAGAATATTAATAACCAGTAATAGAAGTGAAGTTACAAGACATCATCTAGTCATAAAAACCAAAAAATAGTGGAATTTGTGAAATTAGTGTACAATGCATTTAACGTAAAATTACTGTACAGTACATTATTGAAACTTGCAGGACACTTGAAATAACTTACCAACAAGCAGAATACACTTTAATATTTAATTGGCTAACCACGGTTTCTTAGTAACAAAGTACATTTTCTTGCCATGGAACTAATGAGCTTCTCTGGTTCTCCGTTGGTGATAACACGGTGCCAAAATTGCTGTTAAATGTGGCTGTGTTCATTCCACTGTCTTGCGCACCATTAAAAGAGTTGCAGAAACTGGATGTGTGGGAAACAGAAAAAGATCAGGTCGACCAAGGCTGTGTACTGAACATGATGTTTGCATGTTGATTCGTCGTTCCTTAAAATCAAGGTTTAAAACAGCTACTGATTTAAGAAATGAGAGGGAGAATGAAGTAGGCATTATTTCATCTTGCCTGTACAGTTCGTCGTAGGCTACAAAAAAATGGACTGACTGCACGAAAAGCTGCACGGAAACCTTTCCTTACTGCACAACAATGGCTCAAAAGAATTGCTTGAGCCAAGTCACACAAGAATTGGACTGTTTATGAATGGAAAACTGTTATTTTCAGTGGTGAAACAACTGTTACTAATTCCACTAATAATGGAAATAATTATGCACTTCGTTGGGCTGGTGAAAGATTAAGGCATGCTGCACCCAGCCAACAATCAAGCACCCACATTCGGTGATGTTATAATTCTGTATTTCAGCCAGTGGTGTTTGCCATCTGCACATTGTTGATGGCACATTGAATGGATCGAAACCTGGATATTTTGGAGTCCAAACTGCTACCATCTGCACGATATGAGTTTGGCGGAATTTTATCTTTCAGGACGATAACACGCCATGTCATCAGTCAAGGTTGATGAGGGGTTTAATCGAAAAGTTATAAGAAAACTTCAGTGGTCACCGAATCTTAATCCCATAGAGAATCTGTGGGTGAGATTGAAACAAAATATCCATCAACTAGGACCCACACCTAAAACAGCATCAATTGAGTCTGTAAGAGCCGTATGGTACCATGTTATCACCAATGGACAACTAGAGAAGCTCATTAGTTCCATGCCAAGAAAGTGCACTTTGTTACTAAGAAACCGTGGTTATCCAATTATATATTGAAGCATATTTTGCTTGTTGGTAAGTTATTTCAAGCGTCCTGCAAGTTTCAATAATGTACTGTCCAGTAATTTTATGTTAAATGCATTGTACACTAATTTCACAAATTCCACTATTTTTTACTTTTTATGACTAGATGCTGTATTTTTGCTTGTAACCTCACTTCTATTACTGGTAATAACATTCTGTAAAAATATCTGAATTCAGCATAAAATTTCCTTTAAAATGATGTATAATATGTATTCCTGACTTTACCATTACGTTGTATAAGTTGACTTAAAACATCAAATATTGACTTTCGTTCTACTGGTGCAGGACTTTTGGCCACGATTGTATATAAATAAATTACAATGAACAATTCCATCTCGTGCTACATTATATTCACACTTTCTCGTTGCATGTTCTGATTTTTCATCCTGTTAAAATGTTCAGCTCGTTTTGTTTCTTGATCGGTCTCGTTTATGATAACGTCAGGCTCACGTAAGACTCAAAATTGTATTTTTTAAAGATATTCTAAACTGTTAGCACAAAATTTGAGGTCAAAACATCAGCTAACTTATATTATTGCAATAATTTTGCAGTTACAAATAAAATGTTGTTTATTTGTTTGTGTAGCCTAATGATAACGTGCTAATGAGATAATTATGTATCAATTGAATTTTAATCACGGTAAGCGTGAAACAGTGCCAAATATCTTAGTTATAGCATATGAAATCATTTCAAATGGAAAAATGTGATTTGTATAATCTGCTTTTAATCGATATGTTTGATACATTTGATAAAACATTGACTGAAATTTTTTTACGGATTTCAATTCACAAAAATTGGCAGGTCTGAAGAATGAAAAAAGATGCAATTTTAGTGGTTTCAAAAATCAGCACAATGCTTTTCACTCTGTTGCAAAAACAATTTAACTGGTCACAGAAATAGTGCCAATTCCATCAAAGATGTTTAAGTACCAGCTTTAAAATCTGATTTTGCTTAAAATTAAAAGGCAGAAATAGTTGCTTGGTATGATAAGATGTGTAGACCAATGCTGTCAAGTTTAGAATTTTCCTCATTTAAATGAAGAGTGTGAGCAAGTTTTTTTCAGCCTAGTTAAGAAAATCAAAACCCAATTTAGATCCTTAATGACTGATGACATGCTGGAAAAAATTTCATTACAAAATTGGATCAACAGGGCCAGAAGTGCTTCAAAATCCCTTATTGTCAAACATTTCTTGCAAAAGTGAAATTATGCCTGTCTTTTTTGCTGAAATAACTCTGAGTTACTTCACAAAAGTCCAGACTTATTGTAACTGCAACTATTTTCTATAAATTATAGGACAATATCTAACACTTGTACAATTTCACTAAATTAAGTGTAAAAGAATTTTGATAATTTCTGACTCTGTACTGACTCTGACTCTGTAGGATTCTTAGAAAATCTTAGTTTTGACCCTTCCAGGTTGGCAGCTATGTAAGGTGCTCAGAGGAGATGCACAGAAGACTTCTGCAAGAAGTATGATCCCCTAACATGGGTAAATATGTTGACAACAGAGAAGCATGGTTAGTGTAAAGGAATTCAGAAGGATCTGAGGCAACAACCCCCATTCTACCACCAGGGCAGCAACCTTTAACTTCCTGAGGAAGTGATTGTCAGCTTGTAATGCTCCCAGGGGCATCCCACATGTTTGATGGGTTTTAAGTTGGCAGATCTTGCTGTCCATGCTATTTGTTGGATATCTTCAGTTTTTAAGTACTGTTCCACCAGGTGAGATCATTAAGGACACATTATCATTCATAGAAAGAAAGAAAGAAAAATAGACCAAAAATGTAAGCCAATGTGCAACTAATAAAGTTGCACATAGGTTTGAGGATATGGTATCTGTATTTCTGAGCAGTTACAGAACCTTTATCAAAGGAATGGAGTGAGATCATTCATCATTACACCACCCTGCATAGCACACTTCTCTATCATAAGTGTCCCTTTTTGGGTTAAGTTCAGGTTAAGCAACGTCTTGAATGCTGCAGTCTTCAATGACAAAATTTCTTGTTTCACATAATGAAATTAATTTCACTTGTCACCCCATGTGAGTGCCACCATGTCCATTTCCTATGCAGCTTTATCTTGAGAAAGGAGTTTGTGAAGAAAAACCCTTCCATCTCTCTGTAAACTCAACAAGAGTATTCCCATGCCTGTTTCTGTTGCCCTGTCATTCAGTTTTGCTGTTTCCCTATTTTTGCATTGAATTCACCTAGTCTTAATGTCAATTATCTGTCCACTGCTGGATGAAGGTCTCCACAAATTTCACAACTTTGCCATGAGCCAATCTGTTATGTGTCACTTTTATAATAAGCTTCCAAATTTCATCCATCCATCTGCACATGGTTGTTTTCTGGGTCTTTTCTTGTCCAGTGGTGGTCAGTTCTTTTAGCAATATGTTCATCCCAGTTCATTACCTTTCCCTCCTCTGTGTGTGTGTGTGTGACACACACTTGTAAATATCAAGTGAGAGCTACCTTAAGAAGAAGAAATTAATAGGCATATAAAGTTTGGCTGGAGAGCATCTAGAAGATACAATTTTCAAGAGCAATTTACCATTATGTCTTAAAGGGAATGTGTTTAATGAATGCACCCTTCCAGTTCTTACTTATGAATCAGAGACCATGGACCTTAACTAGAAAAGACATACAGAGACTGCATACAACTGAAAGAAGCCTGGAGAGATACATGCTTGTTGTAGCCAGGAAAGATAAGAAGTGAAACTGGTGGATTAGGAAAATGACAAGAGTGAAAGACATCATGCCAAAGTAAAATTCCTGAAACAGCAATGGCCTGGATATATCACTAGAAGAACAGACCACCAATGGACAACTGAAATATTAGACTGAATACCAAGGGACAGTAAAAGACCCAGAAGAAAACTACGTGAGAAATAGTTGAATGAAATTCAGAAATGTGCCAGAGTGGCATGGAGATTAGCTCAAGGCAGAAAGTTGTGGAAGAAACTGGGACCGATCTTCATAAAGCAGTGGATTGAAAATGGATGTTAGGATGATATACTTTACATATTCCATAACTGATGTCTCTGAAAGTACAACAAAAATGTCTGTATATTTATGTTGCATGTGTATACATAGGCGTAGCCAGGAGGGTGTCCTCGAGTCCACCCCCCCCTTGAGGAGAGGTTTAGTATGAATTTAAAGCGATATATATGTATATGGGATGTAAGGTCAGGTGATGCGTAACATCACAGCCTCTCCTTGACAAATGTCAACCCCGCCTTCTCGTGGTGCATCCTGTTCCCACTAAAGGGGCTCTGACGACCGCCAATAGCGGTATAACTATACCATCGGGATTAGAGGAAATTCTATCCCACACTCACCAACCCGCTTGGCCAGCGTGGTGAGTTATGGCCAAACCCTCCAAAATGATTCCACAACTTAAATCTTGGCCCTCAGTCTCCCGGCAGCTGGAATGTACCTGGCCAAGGCAGCGGCCAGTGCGACATGAAGGCAGAGGGTGCTAAGAATCCTCGGAGGACCGGACTAGGCTGCCATCTGATGCTGACCTTGGCTATGTACAACGGACGCTCCCTATCTTCTGATTCAAGGCTTCTTGAATTGGAAGAGGAACTACAAAGGATCAAGTGGGACATCGTGGGGCTAAGTGAGGTAAGGAGAAAAGGAGAAGATCTCATCGAACTGAAAAGTGGACATCTCTTCTACTATCGTGGGACAGATACTGGCAGAACTAGTGGTGTTGGATTTATAATAAACAAGAAACTGAAGGATAAAGTTGTAGAAGTTGAAAGTTCCTCTGACAGAGCTGCACGCTTTGTTATCCAACTCTCGAAAAGATACCAGGCTCAGATTATTCAAACTTATGCACCCACCACAAGTCATCCTGAAGAAGAAATTGAAGAATTTTATGAGGAAATTTGTCATCTAAATAATAAAAGTAAGCAGCATTTGAAAATAATTATGGGAGATTTCAATGCAAAAATAGGGCAACGGCAACAGAATGAAACTTCAGTAGGTAAATTCGGTCACGGCAACAGAAACCAGCGTGGAAATACTCTCGTTGAGTTTGCAGAGGCAGAAGGGTTTTTCATCTTGAACTCTTCTTCAAGAAAAAGCCACACAGGAAATGGACTTGGAGACATCCAAATGGGACGACAAGTGAAATTGATTTTATTATGTGTAACAAAAAATTCGTCATAGAAGACTGCAGTGTGCTAAACAAGTTCAACACAGGTAGTGACCATAGATTGGTGAGATGTAAGATGCACCTCAACACTAAACTTGAACGTGGCAAGCTCATAAGACAAACAAAATCTATTGACATAACCAACCTTAAAAAACACCATAATACCTTCAAGTTGGAACTGAAGAACAGGTTCTCTGCTTTAGAACGCCTAACATCAGAAGAAGTGGACATCTCTGAAGTTAACAGAAAAGTAACCAAAGCTCTTATGGAAACAGCAACAAAATTAGCTGGGTATAAGAACAAGTTGCATGTAAATAAATTATCAGGAAAACGAAAATGTTGATGCAAAAAAGAAGAGAGATGAGGACAACTAAAGAAGATGTGACTTCCAAAGTGGAATATATAGAGCTATGCAAGACAGTAAGAAAAAGTATCACTGAAGACGTAAGAAAATTCAACTGTGAACTAGTGAGGAAAGCAATTGAAAACAACCAAAGCCTAAAGATAGCAAAGGGACATCTCAGTAAGGGAAGAAAACAGATTATGGCACTGAGAAAAGAAGATGGTTCTGTAACAAGAAATAGAGGCGAAATTTTGACAAGAGTGAAAGATTTCTACTCCAAATTATATGAAAGGGATGATACATGCACTCCAGACATCATGAAAGATACCAGTACCGGAGTTCCTCCAGTCCTTCCAGCAGAAGTTGCACATGCAATCAAGAACATGAAGCGGGGAAAAGCTCCAGGAGAAGATGGAATTACTGTAGACATCATACAAGAAGCAAGTGGAGAAATCGAAACAGTACTCGCCCAAATTTTCACTCGATACCTTAATGAAGGAAAGGTTCCTGAGGATTGGATCACCGCTACAATGATCCTGCTACATAAGAAAGGTGACATTGAGGATCTCGGAAACTACAGACCTATCAGCCTCCTATCAGTAGTTTATAAAATCTTCACTAAAGTTCTTTCACACCGCTTGAAGGTAACACTGGACATGGCTCAACCGAGAGAACAAGCTGGATTCAGGAGTGGCTACAGCACAATAGATCATATCCACGTGCTGAGAGAACTAATTGAAAGAGCGAGGGAATATGAACTTCCATTGTGCATGGCTTTTATCGATTATGAAAAAGCCTTTGATTCGGTGAAACCATCGGCAGTTACAATGGCTCTGAAAACCTGCGGTATTGAAGATGCATACATTAATATTATTAATAACATCTATGAAAATGCAAGTGCAAAGATTAGGCTGTTTGAAAATACAACACACGTAAAAATTGGAAAGGGAGTGAGACAAGGTGACACCATATCTCCGAAGCTCTTTAATGCCACATTGGAGGGTGTTTTTCAGTCGCTGAGCTGGAAAAACAAGGGGATAAAGATTAATGGAGATTATCTAACCCACCTTCTGCTTTTTGCTGATGACGTAGTCATTTTTGCAACTACCCCATCAGAGCTGCAGAGTATGATCCAGGAACTTGCTGACAAGAGTAAAGAAGTGGGATTAAAAATGAACTTTCAGAAGACAAAAGTGATGTTCAATGCTTTTACAAGAAATGAAGATTTATCGATTGATGGAGAAAAGCTGGAGATAACAGACACGTACGTTTATCTTGGACAGCAGATATCAAGTGAGGGTCACATTGATGAAGAAATTAATCGGCGTACAAAACTTGCCTGGAGAGCTTTTGGAAGAAACAGCATAATTTTCAAGAGCAATATGCCATTATGTCTTAAAAGAAAAGTGTTTGATCAATGCATCCTTCCAGTGCTTACGTATGGTGCAGAGACGTGGACCTTAACTAAAAGAGACATACAAAGGCTGCAGACAACTCAAAGTAGCATGGAGAGGTGCATACTTGGTGTAACCAGGAGAGATAAGAAGAGGAACTCGTGGATCCGAAAAATGACAAAAGTGGAAGACATCATGATCAGAGTTAAATCCCTGAAATGGCAATGGGCTGGACATACTGCCAGAAGGACAGATCATCGATGGACAGCTGAAATTTTAGATTGGATTCCTAGGGACAGGAAAAGACCCAGAAGAAGACCACATGGGAGATGGGTGGATGAAATTCGAAAGTATGCAGGGGTGACATGGAGGAGACTGGCACAAGACAGACCGTTGTGGAGGAAACTTGGGGAGACCTTCGTCCAGCAGTGGATTGATAATGGTTGACAATGATGATGATGATGATATGTATATATCGGGCTTTCACCAATGAACCAAACTCATGGACCCCCCCCCCCCCCCCCCTTAAGAAATGTCTGGCTACGCCACTGTGTGTGTACCCATTTAATTATGTTGAACACACACACACACACACACACACCAAATTATTATTGTTGCTATTGTTATTCCCTACAAAGAAATTTTTAATTTAACTGAGTTGTGCTAAATTTTTAACATTTCTTAAATTGCATTTTAATGTACAATTTTTGTTGTAGGTGCTTGTTATTATTGGTGCAAAGCCTAAGGACTTGGGGCTTCCAACAGAAGCATATATTGCTGTTGAGGAAGTGCATGATGTGAGTAAAATTTTTGTTCTTACATATAATTTGTGCAATATTTGACAGTCCTTAAATGAAAACAAAATGGGGCTGCCTAATGGCAGAGTGTTCAGGGGCTAGTCATCCGAGTTGGGTCTGGGTTTGATTCCTATATAAGGCATGGGTTGTGTGCTTGTAAATCAATTTATTGCTTTGCCAGACACAGGTTTTGTTTTGGCCATGCATAATATAGGCCATAGGTGTGATTTATTTCATTTGGTTGTATGTTTGTTCCACTTAGCAACATGTAAGGTAAAAAAAGATGTTACTACTTCAATCTGTACTTTCCTGAAATAATACTGGTGTTTGAATAAGCTGAAACAAAAGCTGGTTGATATATCGTTGTTCAAATTTCGGCAATTTGCGATGAACATACTTTTTACGTGGCCACGATAGTGTAATTTGATTGACATTAAATGTCCGTCATTACTGTTTCACACGTTATCCAAGTTCTGTAATCGGGAGATTATTAAATGATGTTAGATACGTATGGGGCATAGTATCGGCAATTGAAATCAAGAAACAATAAACTATATATGTACTTACAATATTTGTCGGAGCTTCACATGTATGTCTTCAAAGAATGTGAACTTTTTTCAATTGTGAAGTTTAGAATAAAATTCATGATATTGTAAAATCTGCACCAGATAAAATTGAACAAGATGAGTTTTTACAATGAAGGTACAAAAATTCCTTTAACAACAACGAAATATGAAACTAAATTAAAACCTTGTCGAATTAAAAAAAACAAACAAACTATAATCCCGTAGAGGAAATCATCTTCACTGCGAAGCACCACGATAACAACAAAACATGAAAACGAATTATAATTGTGCCGAAATTTTTAAAAAATGAACGGTCTTGAAAAAGAAATAATCATCTTGATTGCAAAGCATACAGAAATAAATCTCCCGACTGCGAAGCACCAAACTAGTTTCTGCTAATATTCATAGCTATCATTAGTAGTAGGTGCACGGACATTGTAATTACCGCACTCTCTCGCTCAGGTATGCTGCTCAACCCGAATGCATGTTCAGCCCTGTCATGTTCATATTTGCGCATCCTGGTTTGGGTTTTACTGCGCACATCTATGGTGTCGCCATCTGTAGTTAAACAAAATAAACAAGTAGCATTTATGGAGTAGTAATATGCACTTGTATTTTTAAGTAATATTTTATGTTATTGTTTTTCTTGAAATGTTTTTTCTCCTGTTCAATAAGGTATCTCCATGCAAACTGAAGCTTCACTGGACTATTAATGTTACAGTTGTATCTTTTGGTTTTCTCAATGACTACAGCCTCGGAGGTCAGAATCTGGGCATGTGATTATGCGATGTTATAATTTTCGTGTTAGTC
This sequence comes from Macrothele yani, assembly GCA_039090855.1. NCBI lineage: Eukaryota > Metazoa > Arthropoda > Arachnida > Araneae > Macrothelidae > Macrothele > Macrothele yani. The sequence goes on along the minus strand of CM077028.1, from coordinate 25,762,308 downwards.
CAATCAGAAGTTACATGATTTCTGATACAATGTTGTATTAATTAAGTTTTTTCATCCTTTCTTGTCCAATTCATAATATGTTCATTTAATCTAGTCAAAAATCTTCTACGCATACTTCCAATACATACTTTGTTTTTTTGGTTATCATCTTTAACTGTTGGAATGACATAAATGCCTATTTAGAACTGATCTATTATTATTAGTAGTAGTAAGTATACCTCCATTATCAATGACTGTTTCTGCAATATTAATATTGTGTTTGTAACATTCTTTTTTTCAAATAGTAGTAATAGGAGGTAAGTATGGAAATTTTCCATAATATTGCTTTATTTCTTTTTCAATATTACTTTCGGAACAATGTATACTGGCCGTAATGTTGTTATATAAAGATTTGACTAATCCTTTATTATATCCAAACTCTTCTGCAGTTTTTTCAATCCATTTTAGCTCTTTGATCTCTGATATTTTATTTGATGAGTGTGTAATGGCTCTTTTAATATAAAAGCGGAACGCTGTAGTCTTTTATTTCCAAGGGTGTGTAGAATCCTTTGGAATAATTGCCTGTACATATGACGGCTTCCGGTAAACTGAATATTTTATAATTCTGTTATCCTTGTGTATAGAGATATCCAAGAAGTTTAGCTGGCCATTAACTTCAATTTCTTTACTAACCTGTATTGATGGATCATCATCATCATCATCATTGTCAACCATTATCAATCCACTGCTGGACAAAGGTCTCCCCAAGTTTCCTCCACAACGGTCTGTCTTGTGCCAGTCTCCTCCATGTCACCCCTGCATACTTTCGAATTTCATCCACCCATCTCCCATGTGGTCTTCTTCTGGGTCTTTTCCTGTCCCTTGGAATCCAATCTAAAATTTCGGCTGTCCATCGATGATCTGTCCTTCTGGCAGTATGTCCAGCCCATTGCCATTTCAGGGATTTAACTCTGATCATGATGTCTTCCACTCTTGTCATTTTTCGGATCCACGAGTTCCTCTTCTTATCTCTCCTGGTTACACCAAGCATGCACCTCTCCATGCTGCTTTGAGTTGTCTGCAGCCTTTGTATGTCTCTTTTAGTTAAGGTCCACGTCTCCGCACCATACGTAAGCACTGGAAGGATGCATTGATCAAACACTTTTCTTTTAAGACATAATGGCATATTGCTCTTGAAAATTATGCTGTTTCTTCCAAAAACTCTCCAGGCAAGTTTTGTACGCCGATTAATTTCTTCATCAATGTGACCCTCACTTGATATCTGCTGTCCAAGATAAACGTACGTGTCTGTTATCTCCAGCTTTTCTCCATCAATCGATAAATCTTCATTTCTTGTAAAAGCATTGAACATCACTTTTGTCTTCTGAAAGTTCATTTTTAATCCCACTTCTTTACTCTTGTCAGCAAGTTCCTGGATCATACTCTGCAGCTCTGATGGGGTAGTTGCAAAAATGACTACGTCATCAGCAAAACGAAGGTGGGTTAGATAATCTCCATTAATCTTTATCCCCTTGTTTTCCCAGCTCAGTGACTGAAAAACACCCTCCAATGTGGCATTAAAGAGCTTCGGAGATATGGTGTCACCTTGTCTCACTCCCTTTCCAATTTTTACGTGTGTTGTATTTTCAAACAGCCTAATCTTTGCACTTGCATTTTCATAGATGTTATTAATAATATTAATGTATGCATCTTCAATACCGCAGGTTTTCAGAGCCATTGTAACTGCTGATGGTTTCACCGAATCAAAGGCTTTTTCATAATCGATAAAAGCCATGCACAATGGAAGTTCATATTCCTCGCTCTTTCAATTAGTTCTCTCAGCACGTGGATATGATCTATTGTGCTGTAGCCACTCCTGAATCCAGCTTGTTCTCTCGGTTGAGCCATGTCCAGTGTTACCTTCAAGCGGTGTGAAAGAACTTTAGTGAAGATTTTATAAACTACTGATAGGAGGCTGATAGGTCTGTAGTTTCCGAGATCCTCAATGTCACCTTTCTTATGTAGCAGGATCATTGTAGCGGTGTTCCAATCCTCAGGAATCTTTCCTTCATTAAGGCATCGAGTGAAAATTTGGGCGAGTACCGTTTCGATTTCTCCACTTGCTTCTTGTATGATGTCTACAGTAATTCCATCTTCTCCTGGAGCTTTTCCTCGCTTCATGTTCTTGATTGCATGTGCAACTTCTGCTGGAAGGACTGGAGGAACTCTGGTACTGGTATCTTTCATGATGTCTGGAGTGCATGTATCATCCCTTTCATATAATTTGGAGTAGAAATCTTTCACTCTTGTCAAAATTTCGCCTCTATTTCTTGTTACAGAACCATCTTCTTTTCTCAGTGCCATAATCTGTTTTCTTCCCTTACTGAGATGTCCCTTTGCTATCTTTAGGCTTTGGTTGTTTTCAATTGCTTTCCTCACTAGTTCACAGTTGAATTTCCTTACGTCTTCAGTGATACTTTTTCTTACTGTCTTGCATAGCTCTATATATTCCACTTTGGAAGTCACATCTTTTTTAGTTGTCCTCATCTCTCTTCTTTTTTGCATCAACATTTTGGTTTTTCCTGATAATTTGTTCACATGCAACTTGTTCTTAGACCCAGCTAATTTTGTTGCTGTTTCCATAAGAGCTTTGGTTACTTTTCTGTTGATGGATAACAACTGTTAAATTTATTAATGAAGTTATCCAGCTCAAGATTGGAGTGCTGCCAAAATAGTAAAATATCATCAACATATCGGAGATATACGTATGGTAAGTATATATTAGAATGATCTAATATACTGTTTTCTATAGGTCTTGCAGAACAACTTCGGCCAGTATCCCTGAAATTGGGGTGCCATACTGCTGTTTATAGATTATAGATTAGAAGATGAAAATCTTACAGATAATGTCAGAAACAGTATTATATCTGCATTATTATTTGTTACAAATTATAATTTTTTCACATTTAATGGGACAATTTATAAACAGCAGTGTGGCGCCCCAGTGGGGTCCCCAATTTCAGGGTTACTGTCCGAAGTTGTTCTGCAAGACATAGAAAATAGTATATTAGATCATTCTAATATATACTTACCATACGTATATCTCCGATATGTTGATGATATTTTACTATTTTGGCAGCACTCCAATCTTGAGCTGGATAACTCCATTAATAAATTTTAACAGTTGTTATCCATCAGTACAGGTTAGTAAAGAAATTGAAGTTAATGGCCAGCTAAACTTCTTGGATATCTCTATACATAAGGATAACGGAATTATAAAATATTCAGTTTACCGGAAGCCGTCATATGTACAGGCAATTATCCCAAAGGATTCTATACACCCTTGGAAATATAAGACTGCAGCATTCCGCTTTTATATTAAAAGAGCCATTACACACTCGTCCAATAAAATATCAGAGATCAAAGAGCTAAAATGGATTGAAAAAAACTGCAGAAGAGTTTGGATATAATAAAGGATTAGTCAAATCTTTATATAACAAAATTATGGCCAGTATACATCGTTCCGAAAGTAATATTGAAAAAGAAATAAAGCAATATTATGGAAAATTTCCATACTTTATTTTAAAAAAAGGATGTTACAAACACAATATTTAACATTGCAGAAACAGTCATTGATAATAGAGGTATACTTACTACTAATAATAATAGATCAGTTCTAAATAAATCTGGCATTTATGTCATTCCAACAGTTAAAGATGATAACCAAAAAGACAAAGTATGTATCGGAAGTATGCGTAGAAGATTTTTGACTAGATTAAATGAACATATTACGAATTAGACAAGAAAAGGTGAAAAAACTACATTAATACAACATTGTATCAGAAACCATGGAACTCCTGATTGGACTAACACGAAAATTATAACATCGCATAATCACATGCCCAGATTCTGACCTCCGAGGCTGTAGTCATTGAGAAAACCAAAAGATACAACTGTAACCTTAATAGTCCAGTAGAGCTTCAGTTTGCATGTAGGTACCTTATTGAACAGGAAAAAATACATTTCAAGAAGAAAAACAATAATATAAAACAGCTAACATAAAATATTACTTAAAAATACAAGTGCATATTACTACTTCATAAATGCTACTTGTTTATTTTGTTTAACTACAGATGGCAACACCATAGATGTGTGCAGTAAAACCCAAACCATGATGTGCAAATATCTACATGACAGGGCTGAATATGCATTCGGGTTGAGCAGCATACCTGAGCGAAAGAGTGCAGTAATTACTAATGATAGCTATGAATATTAGCAGAAACTAGTTTGGTGCTTCGCAGTCGGGAGATTTATTTCTGTATGCTTTGCAATCAAGATGATTATTTCTTTTTCAAGACCGTTCATTTTTTAAAAATTTCGGCACAATTATAATTCGTTTTCATGTTTTGTTGTTATCGTGGTGCTTCGCAGTGAAGATGATTTCCTCTTCGGGATTATAGTTCGTTTTTTTTTTTTTAATTCGACAAGGTTTTAATTCAGTTTCATATTTCGTTGTTGTTAAAGGAATTTTGTACCTTCATTGTAAAAACTCATCTTGTTCAATTTTATCTGGTGCAGATTTTACAATATCATGAATTTTATTCTAAACTTCACAATTGAAAAAAGTTCACATTCTTTGAAGACATACATGTGAAGCTCCGACAGCCACTACGAATATTGTAAGTACATATATAGTTTATTGTTTCTTGATTTCAATTGCCGATACTATGCCCCATACGTATCTAACATCATTTAATAATCTCCCGATTACAGAACTTGGATAACGTGTGAAACAGTAATGATGGACGTTTAATGTCAATCAAATTACAAAAGCTGGTTGATACTATGGAGATGAAAAAAAAAATGTATTCATGCATAATATTTCATGTAATTAACAAGAAGCTTTTGCAAAACTTCAAGCTAGGCAGTAGTGTTTACCATATTGAGAATGGAGGAATAATTCTTTAGTTTGCAGTTTGTAATTTTCTCGTCTTTTGCTCATTGAGAAATTTCTAAAATTATCTTGTAGTAAGTTTGTATTCTTCATATATGTTTAATGCTATTCCAGTCAGGAGAGTTATGCGTTCAATGTATTTCCAGTCAATCAGTATGTGCAAATAGCTGCCAACTCTACTGTTTTTCCTGGGAGACTCCCGGTTTTTAGTGCTGTCTCCCGATTTTACGCCATAATCTCCTGGTTTTTACTGAATTTTCCACAATTGGTTTTATTTGTATTATATGTATTTATATTCTGTAATGTTTCCAAGAAAAAAATATCAACCCTCAGTGGAAAGGTGTAATTTTGTCGTATGGAATTGAGTGCCTTGTAGCCCGGGTTCCGATTCCACTGGAATTCGAAATGCATTGGCGTGTGCACTGTGCCTACATGCTGCATCATTGGTGCTTGACTATTTATTACCCATGATTCCATTCTGTGTGGCAGGGACTGGATGGCTGCACAAAGCGAACTGGAAGTGTGACTTTACTGAGCAGAGCGAGTAGTTTTGGTATTGGGGAATGACTGCAAGTTTGCTGTGGCTGTTTACATTTGAAACAAAGTAACATCAGGCCGTGTATATGTGATGGTGTGAGTTTTATTTGTTGTTCATGCATATTTCATCATTCATAAATTTTTCACATTTTACTGAGGCTGTAATTTTAAAAAATAATGGCAGAGAAGAAAAAAATGTACTTACAGACCTTCAAGGAGACTTACAGTACAGATTTTGAGTACATATCAAAATCCTGGAAAGGTGAGCATTTTGCTTTTTGTTCAGTATGTGCTGTCGATGTAAGTATATCCCACGGTAGTAAAGGGGATTTAGTTAACCACATCAGTACTAAGAAACATAAAGAAAGAGCTTGTGGTCAGTCACAAAATAATAAAATCGGTCATGTTTTTTTTACAGTGAAGATAACAGTGTAATTCGAGCTGAGTTCTATTTTACATCATTTGTAATTGAACATAATTTACCGATCAGTTGCACTAATCATGCTGGCACTTTGTTTCAAAAAATGTTTTCGACATGTGACTGTGCTAAACATTATGCGTGTGCACATACTCAAACAACAGCAATTATATTGGGGAATTTGCGGCAAAAGAAAAGAACTCGTTGGTGGCCACAATAAAAACTCAGGCGTTTTGCATCGCTACTGATGGAAGCAATGATAGTGACAGAAAGTTATATCCAGTTGTAATTACATATTTAAACATTGATACAGGAAAAATTTAAAGTGATTTGTTGTCAGCTCCAGTGCTGAGTGGTGATTCCACAGGTCGTAATATTGCTAACCTTTTGATCAGTAATCTAAGGCAACATAATGTTCCATTGTCAAACTGTATTGCTTTGGCATCAGACAATGCACCAGTTATGATTGGATGGAAGTCTGGAGTTGCAGCTGTTATAAAAGAAGTCAAGAACAAGAAGATTTAATAGTAGTAGGATGTTCATGCCATCTCATAAATTTAGCAGCAGCTGAGAAAGGTGCTTTAGTTCTTCCAGTAAAAGTTGATGAGGTCTCAATAGATATTTTTTACTATTTGGTAAAAAATGCAAAACGGAAAGAGAAATTAAAAGATTTTCAGAACCTCCATGACACGAAAGTAAAAAAAAAAAATTTGGAGCATGTGTGCACTCGCTGGCTTTCATTGGGGAGATGCCTGGGAAGACTGGTTAAACAATGGGCTCCATTAGTCAGCCTTTTAAGGATGAAATCACGAAAAACAAAAAATATAGCAGCTTGGATTCCTACTGAATTCCAAAGCATGATAAAGGAATTCCAGAAGCCAAAAGGCAGTGCATCAGTAATAAGGTCTGTGGTCAAGAGCCTGGTTCTGTAAAAAGATGTACAGTGGAAGCTTCTCTCCCCGAAAAGAATGGAAAGGTTATGAAAGCTGTGAACAGTATGCGGAATACTTAAACGGAGCCTTCAGCTATTACTTATGTGAAGAGAGGTTATTTCTCTTTCTTAGAGACGGTGTAAATAAAGCTTTTTGTTTATTTCTGTTGATTGTAATTCCAACTTTCGAAAAAGTAAACATACTGCTACAATCTCAAGCTCCTCACATATGTGTCTTAACCCTTTAACTGGGTGGAACGAATTAACTCGGGGTTAGCAAGATGGGAAGAAATTAGCTCAAACGAAGATATTCGTTATCTAAGAAGGGGGCCTAGTGCAGCAGAAATGAATGAATTTGGGGTATGTTTAGTGGTCCTAAAGCCTCTAGAACACAGTGGCTTACAAGACCCAGATCATCGGAAAGCGTTGCTTTCCCCTCTTTGCTTTTTATTCAAAGTCGTCACTTAGGAAGGTGATTGAGTAGTAATCTTTTCTAACTGAATACCTACTAAAGCGTGATAACTCTGAGGACTAACCCAAGAAAGGAGAGAAGAGATGTTTGATTGCCATAATGTAGGTTTCAGAGGGACTGTACCTTTCCCATAATGCCTTGGGTCAGTGCAGAGAATAAATGACTTGAAAGGAGCGTTTAGAACCTGCGACAGGTTTACGGTCGAGATGAGAGTGGGAGCGGCGGAGTTGTTTTGCTGTGGGAACAAGTTTCGTAAAGCCAGGCTCCTGTATGAACATTTCTGCTTGGGGAGCGCAGAAAACTTCGAACCAATGTGCCCTCAAGCTGCGGCTGATTTGGGGCATGATTTGGTTTACGTAGATCGGCCGGTTAAGGTCAGTTGCTAAACAGGATAGTGTTCTGTAGGGTTCTTGACAAGGGTCGATCCAGGATTTTAAAGATGATACCCAATTTTGTGAAATTTTGCCTATTTTTGTGAAATTTGCCTGGTTTTGTGTTTAGAGCAATTTTAATCCTCTATAACTATTATTCTGAAAATAAAAATTGTCTTATTTCAGTTATTTTTTTAATTATTAGGAATAAAATAAGATGAAATTAAGAATTTCATTTTATTTTATTTCTATTGTGGTCCACACTTTTTGGGTTTGCAGAAAGTTTTCTGTTTCAATGATTGTGCATGCCAGGGCTGGAAAAATAGGTGCCAGCTGAAGTAAATTCAAATTTTAAAGAATCGCACTCAAAAGTAATGTGTCAAGATGATGGAACAAAAAGGTATAAAGTATTTTTTCTTGTCATCTTTAAAACCTAAATCACTTACTGCTAAATAAAATTTCAATTTGGTCCATACCACCCCCACCCCCCTACCGCCGCATTTCTCTAGTTGGTGCTCTCCAAAAATTTTTAATTTTAGGTTTTCATTTTATTTAAGTATAATTTATTGAAATTAAATTTTGCACGTATAAGCCCAAAGTATCGTATTTTTCTTCCTATAATCCGGAGCAGCATTATAACTCAAGGGCAACAAAGTTTAGAAACAAATGAAAAAAATTCTTGCGCATAATCAGCGGCGAGAATAAAAATTCTTGCACATAATCCGCGCCGAGAATAAAAATTCTTACGCATCATTTTCAGTGGCTTGTCGTAAAATTCAGAAAAACGTATTTTTCCGTCATCTAATCCATGTCGACCTATCCGCAGACTGTGAAATTCAGAAATAAAATATCGGCACCTCTCATGTTGATCCTGTACCTAATTTCCGACAGAAAAGTCATGATTCATACGATGACCAAAAGTCCAAAGACGTACAAAAGAAATATCTTATTAAAAAAGAAAAAAGTAACTGTCAATTTTAAGTACTTTTATGTTATTTTCAAATGAAAAAAAAAAGTGAAAATTCCTAGTTCTTTCTACATTACCTTTGTTTCATTAGTTAGACCTAAAAATCCGTAGTATTTCGCATTTCTAAAAAATTTCTCAAAAACTGAAGGACGAACAAAAGCCTTAACATTAATGTCATTAATGCATTAATGCAACAAATTAACGAATGTGATTCGGAAAGTGATTACGATACCGCGACGGCAACAATTACGTGGTGTAGAATAGCTCAGCGAGCTTTTCAGAGCACTTAGCCTGGTCTGCTGAGCTATTTATTCCACACTACTAATTGGGTGCAAAATATTTTCTGCCAAAATGCTCGTTAAAAAAAAAATGGAAAAGCTATATCTCCATCTCTTTGCGGCTCTCAAACTTCGTACTGCGTTACATTTTTTTTTTTCTACTGTTAGCGCATTTTCCAACACCACTAGCTAGCTGTCCTGACACCATGTGGAATTTTAAAAAATTATACCATAAAATCTTATTATCTGCAGAACCTAACATTTTAACTTTATAATTGGTAAGTCATCAAAGGTCAAAATGTTTTAAGTGCTGGTGGAAATAAAATAACTCATTATGCAATATATATATATATATATATATATATATATATATACTTAAGAGCAAAACTGAAGACTAAGGAAAAACTTTAGAATTTAAAACGAAAGTTGCAAAATAACCTGAAGATCAAAACGCGCAACTCAGCAGTTTTTGAAAATTCAGAATTCACATTCTATTAAGAAGATACCTAAGCAAAAAAAGTACATATATAATTTTGACTCACACCTAGTACAACATAGAAAAGGTTATGTATCTACCTGTGTGAGTAAAAGGAGAAAAGATAAAAAAATAAAATAAAACAATTGAATGTAGAAGGTGTCGAGAATACTGAGCCTTGGCTTTATCAAGGACCAGCAAAAACTCTGCATTTTCTCACTTCCACAAAGACCTAGTTGGAAATGGGTTTCTGCAAGGCCATAGATGCATGTAACATTCCCACCTAAAATAGTTTAAAAAATATATATATGTCATGTCCTCCGTAGAGTTGCATGACCTAGCACTAGTTAACAATTTCGCTTGCATCCATTAACCTTCCTGGCCCGACCCATGCTCTTCATCTGTTACTATTAAACAGAGAGAAGAAGATTAAAGAGAACTCAAGCTGTGAGAGTGACATAATAATTAGAAATGATTTTCAGCCTTAACGAATTGCCAAGTTCGTTTGAGAGAGAATTTAAACCTGAAAATCAATGCAAAAGAAATCCAAATTTTTACATTGCAATTAAAAAAGGAAATATTAATTTTTAACAAACAGAATTTTGAAAGAAAACTTGAGTCTAAACCCCTACTCTACAACTTATGACAGCACGAAACGAGAATAAGTTAAAGACAATAATTAACTAAAGAAAACTTGTAAGAAAGTTATATACCTTAAACAGTTAGTTGCAATATGTACAAAGTATTTCAGCAGTGCTTTAAGTGCATAATTAATTAGTTATTAAGAACTTAACTACTTTGAAAATACAGCGCATAGAAAAGGAACAAGCTTAGTCGTCTTCTGTTCCTAGGTACCCCAAAATAAAAGAATGTGCCATGGGTTACAAAGAAAAGAAAGAGTTAAAACCCGCAAAAATGTTAACAGACAAGCCAGTGCCTAAAAGCTGAAAAGCTAAAAAACAACAGAGAAAAAAGTACATGAAGTACAAACATTGAACTTATAAAACCTAGAACCCAAAAACAAGGAAGAGAGCTTACCTCTTGTGTGACAAAACCTTTCTCCTCACTAGAGTAGAACATGGCTGACCTCTTCCGCCACTCCCTAGTCGCTGGGGGGCAGTGAGGGTGGGGCTGATGGCCTCCTCATACAGCAAGAAACCAACACGCGGAGATTTTAACCAGAGAAAAAATATATAAACTTAAGACTGTGGATCTGTATGATCAGAAAGAGCAGAATTAACTCTCCAGAATACATGAGAAATATTATAAAATACACAAGTAGTGTATTTAATAATCTTTGCATGTATTAAATCACCTTAGTGAGCTTCTAAAGATTAATCAGAATCTTATTAATTTTAATGTTGGTTTTACTATTTTTAGTATAGCTATCCTAGTGATGAATAACTAGTTTTCTTTTTTATTTGTTTTTATTTTCTTTTATAAACAGATTTTTAAGCTTTTTTTTGTGATTTTGTTTATATTATTTAATTTTTTGTTTTAATAGGACCGTCATATCCATAGCACTAAGGTTCCTTTAGGTAGTTAATAGGCATCCTCTCTAGCCAACTTTTACGGCTTTGATTGGTCAGAATCATATTATTAACTGTGTAGAAAATTAAAGCAGATCTTCCAACCTTACTCTATTATTCAGAATAATTTTTCTTAAAGTTCTTTTGATGAAAGAAGAAGGAATTTCGTTCTCTAGAAAACTTTCTAATAGTATATTAATGTGGTAATTGAAGTCCAAATTGTTGCTGCAAATTCTTGAAATTCTTAGGACCTGAGAAATTAGTACATTCTCAATTACTTTGGTTGAAATGTTATTATTCCAGTGTAGATATTTAATTACTTTGAAAGGAAAATTAACTCTTTTATCAAAGAGGCTAATAGATGGGTTACCTCTGTTGAGCTTAATGCTTAAGTCACAAAAAAAGCTTAAAAATCTGTTTATAAAAGAAAATAAAAACAAATAAAAAAAGAAAACTAGTTATTCATCACTAGGATAGCTATACTAAAAATAGTAAAACCAACATTAAAATTAATAAGATTCTGATTAATCTATAGAAGCTCACTAAGGTGATTTAATACATGCAAAGATTATTAAATACACTACTCGTGTATTTTATAATATTCTCATGTATTCTGGAGAGTTAATTCTGCTCTTTCTGATCATACAGATCCACAGTCTTAAGTTTATATATTTTTTTCTCTGGTTAAAATCTCCGCGTGTTGGTTTCTTGCTGTATGAGGAGGCCATCAGCCCCACCCTCACTGCCCCCAGCGACTAGGAGTGGCGGAAGAGGTCAGCCATGTTCTACTCTAGTGAGGAGAAAGGTTTTGTCACACAAGAGGTAAGCTCTCTTCCTTGTTTTTGGGTTCTAGGTTTTATAAGTTCAATGTTTGTACTTCATGTACTTTTTCTCTGTTGTTTTTTAGCTTTTCAGCTTTTAGGCACTGGCTTGTCTGTTAACATTTTTGCGGGTTTTAACTCTTTCTTTTCTTTGTAACTTCGCGCGTCTTTTGGGGTACCTAGGAACAGAAGACTCTAAAGCTTGTTCCTTTTCTATGCGCTGTATTTTCAAAGTAGTTAAGTTCTTAATAACTAATTAATTATGCACTTAAAGCACTGCTGAAATACTTTGTACATATTGCAACTAACTGTTTAAGGTATATAACTTTCACAAAGTTTTCTTTAGTTAATTATTGTCTTTAACTTATTCTCGTTTTTCGTGCTGTCATAAGTTGTAGAGTAGGGGGTTTTAGACTCAAGTTTTCTTTCAAAATTCTGTTTGTTAAAAATTAATATTTCCTTTTTTAATTGCAATGTAAAAATTTGGATTTCTTTTTGCATTGATTTTCAGGTTTAAATTCTCTCTCAAACGAACTTGGCAATTCGGTTAGTGAAGGCTGAAAATCATTTCTAATTATTATGTCACTCTCACAGCTTGAGTTCTCTTTTAATCTTCTTCTCTCTGTTTAATAGTAACAGATGAAGAGCATGGGTCGGGCCAGGAAGGTTAATGGATGCAAGCGAAATTGTTAACTAGTGCTAGGTCATGCAACTCTACGGAGGACATGACATATATATATTTTTTAAACTATTTTAGGTGGGAATGTTACTTGCATCTATGGCCTTGCAGAAACCCATTTCCAACTAGGTCTTTGTGGAAGTGAGAAAATGCAGAGTTTTTGCTGGTCCTTGATAAAGCCAAGGCTCAGTATTTCGACACCTTCTACATTCAATTGTTTTATTTTATTTTTTTATCTTTTTCTCCTTTTACTCACACAGGTAGATACATAACCTTTTCTATGTTGTACTAGGTGTGAGTCAAAATTATATATGTATTTTTTTTTGCTTAGGTATCTTCTTAATAGAATATATATATATATATATATATATATATATTAGAAAAAAAGTCACTTATATGTCACTGATCCCTCATAAAGTGAACAGTCAGCCACTCTCCACCATGTTCTCGTCCTCATAATAGTAAACACAATTCGTGGAATCCCAGTTGGTACGGCAAAGATTAAATAAATACACTTCCTAACTTTCCTCCTTGTGTGCAAGAACTGCAGGAACCAAACCTTCTGAAGTGATCAGCACAGGGAGGGGGGTCGGTTTTGGGAGATGGAGACAGAAATCTAAGGTGAAACACATCTAAATCGCTGCGAGGGAGGAAGGACAGGAAACCAATCGCGTTCTCTGTAAAAAGAGGCTCCCACAATCCTTTGGGATTCCTTTCAGAGAGTGTAGGCGAGCGTCGCCTAAACTGCCGGTAGCAATGATGCAGTTTTTGACAGGCATACGTCAGAGTCCGTTTTACTGAAAACAACATTTAAAAAAAAAAAAAAAAAAAAAAAAAAAAGGCATAATAGTTAAATATAATATTCAGGATGACCCTTCCACTAAAATATTTTTTGCTAGATTAAAATTTTACAGGAAACGAATATACCATTAATTTCAAAATATTTCTATGAAGATACCGTTTGAGCACAAAATATTTTTGTTAAGATACCGTCCAACGGTATCAAATCCCACCTGGATCGACCCCTGATTGAGCAAAGACTATCACAGTAGATTACACCAAAAATGTGATGTTGACCTGGTGATTGTGCATTCTACCACCACCGTAGTAGATTCTCTGAAATCTGAAGACAAGGTCTATTTTTTTTTTTCTCATATCAGGAAATATTTTTCTTCTGTTTGTGATTTCATGATACACAAATTTCCACTTAAAGATGAAATTCTCATTAATGCCGAAGTGTGCCAAATATCATCTATTGAAAATGCTTCATTTTCAAGCGTCACCTTTTTTACCTAAAAGTTTCCTGTTTTGCTAGGAGAGGAAAATCACAGTGAAGCAATGGATGAACTACAAACCCAATTTGGTAGACTACAGGTCAGTCAGCTTCCATCTGGTATCATGCAGATACACAGAATTGCTAGGCAGTGGTTCCAAGTAAGCCAGATTAAAAATAAATTTGGACATTGACCATTTGATAAAATAGTAAAGGCCATGCTCTCCATTTTATCTATACCATGCAGCAATGCTGAATGTGAACATATATTCAGTCAGGTAAAAAAAATGAGGAATGAGTTTCGATCTTAGATGAAAATCTGGAAAATTTTCTGATCACCAAATATTGCCAGAAAGGAAAGTGTTTTGACCAGCAGTATGATAGTGCATTTCTGAAGAAAGCAAAATCAGCATCAACAAGTGCTGTGAATATGATATAGGTATTTATTATTTTTCAATGTTGTATCAGATATTGATGTTCTATTTGGAATCTAGTGTTAACGTCTTGTGTTATTTGTTTAAAAGTACAGTGGTCAGTTAAGTATTTTCCAACAAGGGCACACATATAAATAAAACATTGTGTTGTGTGTGTGTACAACATCAAATGTATTTGTTTTTTCTGTTTTTCACAGACCTCCCAGGATCTGTTGTTTACATACAAAGATCTATTGGTGCAGGGTATTATTAACATTAAAGGCCATGTGGTCGTACTGTATATAATTTTTTTTTCATTAAAGCATTTGTTCTTAATTGTGTTGCTCTTTTTCAAATCATGTTTGTGTGGAATTTTCATTTTTAAAATTTCTTACAGTAAATCTTTTTATTTTATTTTTTCAGGATGGCACTCCCACCACTAAAACATTTGAGCATGTTTCCAGTGAAATTGGAGCTGAAGAAGCTGAGGAAGTTGGTGTAGAACACTTGTTGAGGTACAATTTTTTTTTTTATTGTAATTCTGTTTTTTAAGTGTTGAAAATAAAATGTACCATGTTTGTATGCATGGGTAAAGGATACATCAGTCTTTTTGGTATTATAAAGAACACCTAAGTAAATAATATCAGCTAAACATTTTATCTGGCAGATTTGGGGGGGGGGAAGACTTGAATCTCAGAGAACAGCTTAGTGATATGCATGTAATAATGAAGAACTGTACACCAACTATGCTTAAATTATATAACTGTACTAGTAATATGAATTTATTGGTGTAAAATAGAAATTAAAGTTTCTAAGCTTTTCGTACATCAACCAGATGGCTTTTTCAATTAAGGGGGGGGGCAACTTTTCCAGGTTGTAATGAAAGTTTCTTTTTGTTTTTTGCTGACCTTCCAGGATGTGTTGACTACGTGCATCCACTGGTACGAGGTATTATTAACATTCTTAAGGGTCATGTGGTCATATATAAAACATGGCAATTCAGATAAAAAAATAATAATAATAAGCAGTTTGCTGTTTACCTTCCTTATAAAAGCCATCTGGTTGATGTGCCACAGCTTGGAACTTTGATTTCTTGGAGATTGTGGAAGAACTATTTGTAAATACTTAAAACAACTGCAGGATTTTTAAGGTGGCAAACAAAATAGCCATTGCTTTGCTTATTGTTCAACATGTAACTTGAACGTCAGAAAACTTATAACTTATATAATTTATAAGTTTTATATATAAATATATATTTATAAGTTGCCCTGGAGCAGGAATCGAGCCTACATCTTGTGATTTCCGTTCGAGCATGCTATCTATTACATCATTTTCTCCCACAAAGTTTTTTTCCCGTTCTTACGCCTGAATCGGGGGGGGGGATTAGGAAAGGATAGCGACTTCGCAGTTGTTTTTTTCTTCCTAATTTTAATTTACTGAGCCAATGTCCTGTTTTCTCATTCCTCTCATAAAGTTTTCCCGTGTGAATATTATGCCTGAAGCGGGGGGGGGGGGGGGAGGATAGCGACTTCGCAGTTGTTTTTTTTTCTTTCCCTTTCTCCCGTTTAACTCCGTACTCCCAGTCATCCCTTGTTTAGTTTCATTGGTTAATACTGGAGTGACCCAGTATTAACAAATGCAACTAAACAATGGTTGCTTCTTCCCTTTACGTGTGACCTTGACATCTTGCATGTGTGGTGCCGGCCGTAGTATTGCCTTCACATGCATTACCGTTTTCCACATGTTTTCTGGTGTCCTTGACGACGATCGTACCTAATGTTGCACATGCATTATTCTATTTCTCATCTTTTGCCTTTTTGCTATGAAAGCAGAAATGCATTTATTTTCTGTATGTACGTATACAATTTTTTTTTCAGTAAAGTGACTATATTTAATACGCACATATTTCTCGACGTATCGAGATTTTCAGCATGTGTTATATACGTTATTCTTTTCAGTTAAATCCATTCAATAGTGGTTTAACTGTTGGAACTTTCTACATGTTGTAGTTCCTTTGTGTGAAATGCAATTTCTCAGTTGGAAATTATTAGTATTTACTGCGAACAAATACCTCGGCAATCAAATGTAATTCAAGGAAAAACTTTCTACATACCTCTCAGTTGTAAGTGGTCGATGTTCGAATCTTTGTATGACTGTTCTCATCAGGCTCTTGAGTTTAGACTTTTAAGAATTTAATCGACACATTTTCTTCACGGGTCCCGAAATTTGATAACCAAATTCATCAAATAAATTAATTTGTCTATCCAATTTCGGGATCCATTAAGAAAATGTGCCGATTAAATTCTTAAAAGTCTAAACTCAAGAGCCTGATGCAAACAGCCATACAAAGATTCGAACATCGACCACTTACAACTGAGAGGTACGTGGAAAGTTTTTCTTTGAATTACATTTGATTACCGAGGCATTTGTTCGCAGTAAATACTAATAATTTCCAACTTAGAAATTGCATTTCACACAAAGGAACAACATGTAAAAGTTCCAACAGTTAAACCACTATTGAATGGATTTAACTGAAAAAGAATGACAATATTTAAATTCTACGTAGTTATGGTATTTATATGAGTCTGACGGGTTATTTTCAAAGGAGGACGGGTACATTTTTAGACAAACAGTCCTCGAGAACGGGTAAAATTTACGAGATTTTTCGTGCCTTGGTTAAGAGTCAGAACATTCTCTAATTTTTGCCAGGAGCAAATCCTTCTTCCTCATAGTATTTTTTTTTTTAACCTGTGATTTACAAGGTGCCCACGCATCCTTGAAAACCTGGAAAGTCCTTGAATTTCAAAAAAAAAAAAATGCAAGGCCTGGAATGTCCTTGAATTTTTTAATTAGCCTGGAATGTCCATGAATTTTAAAATCCCACAGCTGAAAAATTTCGATCGGAATTTCCGATCTTTTTCCTTTTGTTATTTTTCACTTTTTTTCTGCAATCCACCATTGACATTGGAAGTCAAAAAGACTAAACTTCAAAGCAGCTGTGCCACTGGGAGAAAGGGTGCACTGCGGTCTGACGGGGAGTTAAGTAGGTCAACATTGGATCCGTGAAAAGCAGATAATGGAATTTCATATAAAATGCAGATCAATTTTGCAAAATCTTGTCAAAAAATTGCTCATTAAATGCCCGCTGCAGTATGCTCTTGTGCGGCACATGAAATGTTTAGATCCTAAATTAATGAGTGCTGAGGACTCTTGCTTAAAAAGTTTCAAGATTATTCTAGAACTTCTCGTGGATGCAAATCATCTGAAACCTAAAATCTTCGTAGTTCTAATTCTGATATCATCAGAAAACTACTGTCCTTTAAACGTGCATGCGTTCATCATATTAGATATTTCAGCTAGATAATGCTTACCTTTGCATTTTCATCTTGCTTGACTTTACATTTCCTGCACGTGGTCCGGTTGTCGCTGATGTTATCGTTCCAATCGTCTGTTTCAGGTATAGCTGTTCTTGGCGCTATTCTCGTTTAATGCAGGTTTGCTTCATTAAACTTCGATTAGGTTCCGTTAATACCAACTTTTACCGTTTTCTTTGCTCGAAATTTTTCGCCCAAACTTTTGGGCATCTTCAGGATCGTGGCGATTTTGCACCTTTGCTTGTGGGTGCCTTCTCGCTTACTGGGGTTTGCTAATCCCCGTTGCCATTCTTCGTTCGTCTCGGATATGCAGTTAGATCGTTTCTACCCTGTCGCCATCCTATGTTTCCTCTTTGGACATTTTTTTTTTTAATTATATAATACGCTATCTTGTTTGTTTTCCTTTACTTTCTTCTATCTTTGCCTTTCCTCCTTTTCTGTTGCGTTTTTTTTTTTTTTTTGCTCTTTTTCTTGTCTAATAAGTTCTTTCCATAGGTTAGACAACATGCTTGGGTCGTTCTGGTTACATACTCTATTTTTATTTTTATATATTAAAATTGCTTCTTCCATCCTCAATCATTTTTCTGCTTTTTTATTTCTTTTTAGCAGTTTTAGTTTGTTGAATTTCGGGAACGTTTTGTTTCCCAAACAGAACTGTACTAGCGCCGTTTTTGCCTCTTTTTTTGCCAGTTGGTGATATGTTGCTTCAGCCTTTTTTTAACCTGTTTTTGTGCTCCCTATGTATGATATTGGGGGAGTGTGCTATTGGGATTTCGTACGTTCCCGATTCTTCAAGCATTTCCCCCCCTGTTTTTTTGTTCACCGTCATATTCTTTAATGTGTGTTCACAGACATCCCTAGTTTTAGATCGTATTTCGTACATTGCTTGTTAACTGCTTGGCTGACACCTTCTATGTATGGTAAGGCCCCTATGTATTTCACTTCCTTATCCATATTGCTTCCTCCTCGGCTTTCCTTCCTCTGATTCTTTATTTTATTTTCTGTTTCATTTATCCACTTTTTTATTAATTTATTTGGGTACTCATAATCATGCGCTATCTTTTGATATGAATTCCAGTTCTTGGTTCTTAAGCTGATTATTAGAGGTGTGCGTGTATGCTCTCCTTACGAGGTTGATAACGCTATTTTTTTTATGCACGTTTGGATGGTGCGATGTGTATGGTATCATTACTGGTATATAGGTAGGTTTCCTGAATACTGAGTATTCAAACTTTTTTTTTTACCATCACATCTAGGAATGGCAGACTGTTGTCTTCTTCATATTCTAGCGTTAGTTCAATTGAATTACATATTTCCGTGAACTTACGGGCCAGCTCTTGTAGCTCTGTTGTTTTTTTTTGAGCTTGGAGATGATTATGATATCGTCTACATACCTTGCGTACATTATTGGTTTTTCTTGCATGGTTTGCATGATTTTTTCTTCTAATTACACCATCGCAAATTCTGCGTATATAACTGAAGAAAAAAGATCTACAAATATCTATCCACAAAGATAAAAAGAGCCAATATACGCTGAAGAACAGCTAAAGTTCATCGAAAGGCTCAAGATAATTAATCAAAACCTGGAAAATGTAACGAGGGCATCAATGGACGTGAAAGCGTTATACCCAAACACACCGATATCACCAACTGGTCATCGAGATAATTATGGAACAACTCAAAAGCAGAAAAGAGCTAAACATGACCCAAATGAACGAACTAAAAACAACCCTATATTTCATCAAAGAGAACAACATTTTCAAATTTGGAAATAATATATACAAGCAAACGCAGGGAGACCCGATGGGATCACCGCTATCAGCCATATACGCAGAATTTGCGATGGCGTACTTAAAAGAAAAAATCATACAAACCATGCAAGAAAAACCAATAATGTATGCAAGGTATGTAGACGATATCATAATCATCTCCAAGCTCAAAAAACAGAGCTACAAGAGCTGGCCCGTAAGTTCACGGAAATATGTAATTCAATTGAACTAACGCTAGAATATGAAGAAGACAACAGTCTGCCATTCCTAGATGTGATGGTAAAACAGGGTTCCCACGCAACCTGGAAAACCGGGAAAACCGGGAATTCTCAGGGAATTTTAAAATTGTTCCAAAAATCAGGGAAAACTCAGGGAAAATTGTGTTTTTCCGTAAAAATCAGGGAATTTTTTTATCAGGGAGCTATAAAGGCAGGGAATTTTTTATTTTGCCAGAAAAATATTTTGTTTCAGACTTTTGTAAAATATATTTCTGTATTGCTAAGTTTTAAAATAAATCCGAGTTGTTTTATCCTTCGAGGCAACTCCGTAACCCACCCGCCGATTAAAGTGCAGCTGTGCAGGGGAGTGCGTCTCTTTGCAGTTTCCCCGTCTCCAGATGATCTAAACTACAACCGAACAAACATACACGTCAAAGCGTGAAAGAAAGCCATTAATCGCACACGCATTTCGCAGGCTCTTATCTGCTGGCGTTCGCGAAGAGAGGCAGTCATTTGTTCCTGAGTAGGTGCCCCGGTTCTCTGCGTAGACTGGGAAAAAATTATGAAGCTATTTCCTCAATTTTTTAAATAACCGACTGAAATTTTTACAGTGGGCAAGATATATGAAAATAACGTTCCATTTCAAATTTCGCCGAAATTCATTGGAAACTTTAGAAGTTGAGCTTTTTTTTTTCCCTTTTGCATGTTCTACGTGTCTTTTGTCAAACCGTACAAAAACATTTTATTTTGCCGGATATTGGTCATCCTAATAAATACCCTCCCCTTCAACAGCAGTGTGGATGAATGTTGCAAATTGAGGGCACCTAATTTATTTAGAAAAAGGTTCGTATCACTTACGAACTAAGCTTCGCTTTCGTAATTCTGTAGCAGAATTGGTATAGTTGGAAAAGTATGTACCTTCAAATGTTAGAACAGGGAAAATATTATGAAATAGGAAGATTCTTCAAAGAGGGGGAAAGATTTATTTTTTTCATAGTACTTACAAGTATTTTGACAAAAATATATGAAAAATACCATGCAATGAAGCTGGTACTATTGCATACCTACCATATTTCCCAGATTTCGCGGCCGTTTTCTAGATTCGTTGTCTTCCGGTTTTACGGCCGGAAAGAGATTTTTTTTATTCTGTCATATTTCTATTTCATAATGCATGAAGAAATTTATTTATAGCTATTTTAAGACGATATTCCAATTACTGCAAGAGCTGGCTGGTTGCGAAAAATAGGGTAGTCCGACGCCCGGAACCATAGATTTTCACATCTGGGTCATTCCACGCAAAATCGTCAGATATTGAAATAATTTTCCACCAACACATCTCCGATTCGTGCGATTTTATTTATTTATTTTACGGTTAGCTGCCTCCAAGTTATAAAACCTGAAAGTTTCAATTTTTTTTGTTTCTGATAGATTAGAAGATATTATTTTTTGAATTTTTGTGCATAGTAGAACCGTTTTCCGTAAAAACGCAAATATCTCCGTTATTTAGAATACAAAATATAAAATTCATCATTCTCTCGTAATTTTTCCCAAGGTTTCAGCTTATACATAGGAAAAAAAAAAAAAAAAACAATTTGTGAGAACAAAAGTTAGACGGGGTAGAAATTTTCTTGTAATCGTAAATTCTTCTTCTTGCATTGCTGCACCTCACAAGATTTGCATAAATTATTCATTTCACATCTTTACTCTCACATTGCCGAAAAAAAAAAAAAAAATCTACCTAGTTACTACTGATGAAAATCTTTGCCGTGCGTTTCAGGTTTGTCAGTGCAGGCGCTAAAGCCTCTGTCTCCGTTTTGGATGACGTTATTTGTTGGGAGTTACTGCAAATGACCTGAGTGGGCTGCAGACCTTTCTCGCACTTTGCCTGATCAACATCGCACAAATAAATGTATTGCCCTTCGTAAAGATATTGTTAAGTATAAACATACCACTCGCCGCAGGGTGATAAATTATGTTGACAAAAAAGTGTTAGGGGGATTTTATGAGCACACATGCACACAAAACTTCCTCTAATTGTTTCCCGTACAAGTAATTTGACGTAGCGTGGAAATGAACTGTGACCTGCGAGAAAAGTTCAGTACTAATGTTTGCGTCACAAACGTAGCCAATCAATTTTAAGACTTCCGGATTTTGGAAGTACTAATATGAATTGTAGCCTCTCAGGCAAAATGGTATTCCATATTAACTGTTAGTTTTCCCCACTTGTTGCTTCCATTATTTTTTCTTTAGTCCTAGGTTTAATTTTTTTTGCCGTTATGGCATTAGGATCTCTGTGTGCCAGCTTATTGGTTATGAAATTTAACAGCACAATGTCTAAATATCCTATGCTGCGTTATTTAGAAGCAAATAGCAGAGGTGCCAACTATTACGAATTGTCCGTAATTATTACGGTTTCGACTGTCAGATTACGGAATTACGAACAGGTTGGAAGAATTACGGAATTCAGTGTGTTTTGGAGAATCTCAATTTTGTATCCTTTTTTGTTAAACCCTTTTAGTGCGACGCTGCCGATTTCTCGGCCTTCGATTTTGATCCCCATATTTTCCGAATCAGACTGCGGATTTCGGTGTCTCAATGATCATAGCATTTATCAATCATATCGTTTTGAAATGGAATGTCCATGAATCATATCGTCAAACAGCGATATTATCGGAAGAATGGTACCGTAATTTTCGTCGTATAATCCGCGGATTATCTGCTAAAAAAGTTAAAATTATAGGTTTTGCGGATTATACACCGATGCGGTTAACACGCCGATTTATATAAATATAAATATATATATATATATATATATATATAAGACCTTCCGATTTAAAAAAATCTGCAGCGTGATTGTGCAGGGAAAGGTGTAATAATTGGAAAAGGAACTCCCTCGGAAGAATTTTCCTCAGTTCAGGAGTTTGTACGGAGCGGGGAGGAGGGGGAGGAATGTCGTAATGAAAGATCGGGATAGTTGTAGGGAGGGACGGCAGGGGTCATTTTATCGTTGAGGAGAGCTCTGACTGTCGTGCCGGCTCTGTTTTTTGGCAAAAAGCCAAAGAAGTACGCACAGCGCTTGCTGCACGAACCTATGTGTTTCTCCTTTCGGATTTCATGTGCGCGACCTTGTATCTAGTTTGCTTTCGTTGTTTTGGCGAACGTCGCTGCTGCTGTTTTCCTTCATTGCTAATCATGATGTCTCTGAAAAGGAAACGTTTCAGTTACACTGCCGAATTTAAACTGGAAGTGGTGGACAGAATTGAGGATATGATCATGTCACTGCGCGATAGTTTTGAGGTCAGAACACAATCGTGCAGCAACATACGGAAAGCCTCTGTGTTGCGATCTAAAACGTAAAAATCCGTTGGTAAATTCCACGGGAGAATTCACGGAAGTTTTTTTATTGGCCCACGTATAAGACGATCTCTCAACTCTGAAAGCAGGAATTCCGCCAAAAATTTTCGACTTATACGCGAGTACATACGGTATTTCTACGACTTGTTCTGTCAGCCTTTCGTCATTGGCAGTGTAATGCAATACTCTGGAGCTACATCGGCGTGATCTATGGATGCCACACCCTTTATCTGTTCGGAGATAAAAATATAAAACAGTAACCTTTAAAAATGAATTTCTTCATTTATTAAAATATATTTTTTTTCTTACTTCTTCGGACTCGTGTGTTTCTGGAACGTGGAAAGAGCGACGTATTTATTTATTTACTGACGCCACGTATTTGGAGGATTTTCACCTTGGATCTCGCCCTTTGGAATTAGCTGCTATAATATATATAGCCAGTGCAGTTAATACCCACCATATGGAGACGTCTCAGTAGCTGAGCCCATCTTACGGATTTATGATGTCAGAAGCTGACTTAAAAATACACATAGCACCGTGGACTGTTGTCCAACGTGGTGTAAAGCTAACGCGCTCGGTTAGATATCGAGAGATCCGTGGCTCAATTCCCCGGCGGCGGCTGAAAACAATTTTTTGGTTGCTATGTGTTTCTGGAACGTGGAAAGAGCGATGTGTTTATGTGACAGACTTTTCTGTCGGAAATTCCACTTCAGATTCAACATCTATGATGTGCGGATTATACGGCGATTTTTTTTCCTAAATGTCAGTCTGCGGATTATACGAAGGATTTTTTTTTTTTTTAATGTGAATGTTGCGGTTCATGGATAATACGACGAAAATTGCGGGTAATATGCCGTAAGTGTCATCGTAAAAGAGTTTGCGCTTGCTATCGGTTCCCCACGCAATTTCTCCGTGTGACAGGAGAAAGGTTACTTTAGCCAAAACGTTTCCTACTGCTGTTGAAGCAGGGCTGTTCACTTGGAATTGTTGGTGTATTATAAGACGTCGTACTGTCGGAAATCACTTTTTCGAGCCCCGTTCGAAGTGCAATAACGATCAACTCGTCGCAACGCGTGGTCCCGCGATGACGTATGTTTATATTTCTTGAGGACTTTCGCCGCGCGGGAGAACGAAGTGCGGTGTTTTATTACTAGAAGCTCTTCACATTATTCATTTCTTTTCCTAAACAGACACAATCGCAAAACTCCATGAATTACGAATCCCCCTCTTTTTCCAAACTCGTGTTAACAGAGGATGACTTTATTGACAGCTTGTTCCTCAGACTAGCAGACATGCTTTTTCCTACTGTGTGAAATATTTTTCTAAGGTTATTTGAAATGGCTTGTAGTGAGAGTGAAAGTTTGCCAAGTGATGGTGATGATTTTGAATCATCTGAGAGTGATATTGGCCAAGCAACATCAAGCCAGAAAACTAGCCACAGTGCCACGCACACCATAGCTTCTTCAGAAGGTGAAGATCTTCATAGTGAATCTTCAGATCATGAAAGTTCTGAAAGTGAATGGGAGGATGTAATAGAGGAAGTGATGAACAACCTCAGCATCCTTTTGATTGTCATGAAATGCAGGGGCCCAAACATGCAACTGATGTGGCACCTATTGCATATTTTTACTTGTTTTTTACCAATTTCATCCTTGGAATTATCGTTTCTGAAACAAATAAATATGCAAAGAGGTTTCTCCAGGAACATCCAAATCTTTCTCCCAAATCTTGAGCAAGGAAATGGAAAATGCTGAAATAAAGGTTTCCTTGCGTGCCTTCTAATATGAGAGTAGTCAGTAGCCCATGTAGGACGAGATGAGATGAGATGATTGCCGAAGGCATATCCAGTCAAAACAAACACCAGGATTGTGTAAAATTAAAGACTCGATCAAAGCCTTTGGATAATTTTTTTGCAAAAAAGAATGAAAATAGCGTGATAAATGCTGAATTGCTGTTTACTGCAATCGTTGTGGAGCATAACCTACCTATAGCAATCTGTGATCATGCTGGTCGCTTCTTTCATGCTATGTTCCCAGACTCTGATATTGATGAAGCTGGATATCCTTGAGCAGATGTGGCATGGAATGAAATATCTAAGATGAAGGATTCATCTGGCCTTCCCAAGTATTCTGCATTGTCTAAACTAATGTTGGCAATATTGACTATCCCTCACAGCAATTCCTCTACGTAGAGAATATTTAGTATAGTAAGGAAAAACCTCGCATAAGTGCCCTTCTTATACAGAAAAGTAAAGCATTTTCCTCAGGTGAGCTGTGTTATAAAAAGTTTTCTGAAAAAGAATATACCACTGCAAAACAAGCAACAAGGGAGTTTTTATGTCAGCAATGACATGAGGTAAGTACAATATTGATAATTTAATTTCATATTTTTTTGTGAGGATAGTGTAAACATATGAAGTTATTACACACTTCACGCATTTATTTCTCATGAAATACCCATTCCACGCATAGCGATGAGGCTTCGTATGGTGATTACCGATAGGCACCTCATACAAGTATTACAGGTTACACAGTAATACTATAATATTGTCCTTAACTTTGAAAAAAAAATGGCGTGTTACATTACTGAAAGTTTGTGTTCGATTACTGAAACATTACTGTAAAATCCCCTATTGATTACTGATGCGTTCTGCTAGAGGTTGGCCCCTCTGAAATAGCATAGATTCAATGTTCTCATAGCCAAGTGCAAGAACTAACGTTAGCTAAAATAATTACAATTTTGATTTTTAAATGTCAGCAGTATTTTCCCTGATTGCTAGAAATTGTTGGGATGGTACTGGCACACGTTTTTCCTCAGACGCAGAAATGCTGTCACAATTTCTGTTCTCTCTCTCTCTCTCTTCTTTTTTTTTTATTTTTTAATAACTGTTTTACTTTGCTTTGTCTTTAAAGATTCTAAGTAAATTCCAATAGAAAATACAAATTGGTAGATCGATTTGATAGAACCGCTCTAACAAAATGTTAAGAGACTGTCAGACACTCACCATTTTATCATTCCCATTAGACTTCAATTTCAGCAAACGTTTCTGTGTTGTTTAATTATGTAAAATAAGCACTTAAAGGATTTAAAGCTTCAGCATTGTATCATTTAAGGGCAATTTATTCTCTTCAGTCACAATTCTCTCAGCTTGCATTTTTAAACCTAACTGGAACTCTAAATGTTATGAGTCGTTTAAAATGTTTTTTATATACTTGTGTGCACTTAAAATACAGATAAATCAGTTGTATAATTTCACCTAATCGATTGAAATATTTCATTATATGTAGAATTTAAATTAAGTCTTTGTTCAAATATTCTTTAAAACATGTAAATACATGGTTTACATGTTTTAAAGGATATTTGAACCAACGGTACCAAAAATAATATGCCTCATGCATTTAATTGTTATTAAAAAAAAGCAGGTAATTGTATAAAGGACAGTTATTTAAAGAATTAACAAATGTATCCTTAATAAGGAACGCAAGAATGTAAGGAAATGCAACAATTTGTCGCAATGTGATTTGATTTGCCGCTCTGGAAAAACTCTCAGGACCACCTGGAAAAGTCAGGGAATTTTTTTTCTACTTTTGAGTGGGAACCCTGTAAAAAAAAAAAAAAAAAAAAAAGTTTGAATACTCAGTATTCAGGAAACCTACCTATATACCAGTAATGATACCATACACATCGCACCATCCAAACGTGCATAAAAAAAATAGCGTTACCAACCTCATAAGGAGAGCATACACGCACACCTCTAATAAGCTTAAGAACCAAGAACTGGAATTCATATCAAAGATAGCGCATGATTATGAGTACCCAAATAAATTAATAAAAAAGTGGATAAATGAAACAGAAAATAAAATAAAGAATCAGAGGAAGGAAAGCCGAGGAGGAAGCAATATGGATAAGGAAGTGAAATACATAGGGGCCTTACCATATATAGAAGGTGTCAGCCAAGCAGTTAACAAGCAATGTACGAAATACGATCTAAAACTAGGGATGTCTGTGAACACACATTAAAGAATATGACGGTGAACAAAAAAACAGGGGGGAAATGCTTGAAGAATCGGGAACGTACGAAATCCCAATAGCACACTCCCCCCAATATCAATACATAGGGAGCACAAAAAACAGGTTAAAAAAAAGGCTGAAGCAACATATCACCAACTGGCAAAAAAAGAGGCAAAAACGGCGCTAGTACAGTTCTGTTTGGGAAACAAAACGTTCCCGAAATTCGACGAACTAAAATTGCTAAAAAGAAATAAAAAAGCAGAAAAATGATTGAGGATGGAAGAAGCAATTTTAATATATAAAAATAAAAATAGAGTACTGTATGTAACCAGAACGACCCAAGCACGTTGTCTAACCTATGGAAAGAACTTATTAGACAAGAAAAAGAGCAAAAAAAAAAAAAAAAAAAAAAAACGCAACAGAAAAGGAGGAAAGGCAAAGATAGAAGAAAGTAAAGGAACACAAACAAGATAGCGTATTATATAATTTTAAAAAAAAATGTCCAAAGAGGAAACATAGGATGGCGACAGGGTAGAAACGATCTAACTGTGTATCCGAGACGAACGAAGAATGGCAACGGGGATTAGCAAACCCCAGTAAGCGAGAAGGCACCCACAAGCAAAGGGGCAAAATCGCCACGATCCTGAAGATGCCCAAAGGATTGGGCGAAAATTTCGAGCAAAGAAAACGGTAAAAGTTGGTATTAACGGAACCTAATCGAAGTTTAATGAAGCAAACCTGCATTAAACGAGAATAGCGCCAAGAACAGCTATACCTGAAATAGACGATTGGAACGATAACATCAGCGACAACCGGACCACGTGCAGGAAATGTAAAGTCAAGCAAGATGGAAATGCAAAGGTAAGCATTATCTAGCTGAAATATCTAATAATCTGAAACCTGGTGTTGTTGACAGTATTATGCTGCAATTAAAGGATTTTATAAGTAGTGTTGCAACAGTAACTTCAGATTTTAAACTTTTTTGATAACAATTATGAGGAATTAAGAATAGATGTGTTATTTTATGAACATTTATCCTCAAGTAAAAACTATGATCTGTTGTGGGAAGTAACTGAAAAGCTGCTGTTGCTCTCGCATGGACAGGCATCAGTGGAGAGAGGGTTCTCCATTAATAAGGAACTAATAATTGACAATATGAAAGAAAACTCTATTGTTTCACAAAGAATAATATATATGACCATCTAAGTAACATTGGTGGCATGGAAAATGTTGAGTTTTCAAAATTGCTTCTGAGTAATGTCATTTGTGCTAAGCAAAGATATGTAATAAATTTAGAAGAAAAAGCTCGGGATAAGGCTAATTCTGCTGTAGTCCAAAAGAGAAACCAAATACTGGATGAAATAGAAAGTATGAAAAAAAGAAATACATGTGTAGAAAACGAAGTATTAGATTTTTTAAAATCAGCTGATGACTTGGCAACAAAAGCAGAAGATACTCATCATTTTAACTGCATTGTTAAATCAAATAGCTTTAGAAAGACAGCTCAAGACAAACAATCATTGATAAAAGAAATAGATTCTGAACTCAAGAAAAAAATGGATTTAGTGAATAATTGTAAATAAATTATTCACCCATTTGCTTAATATATTTTTAATATACTTGTTAATTATATTTTAACAATTATAAATTTAATGTTGTGTTAAAAGTACTGACATTTGAATAGAAAAAATTCTAATTATTTAAAAATTGATTACAGTATTTTCATTTGTTAAATATTTTCACCTGAAGAAAGTTTGTCATTCAGTAAAGAACTTTTTGCAAAATTTGGAGATGCATTGTTGCTAAGATTTTTTTTATATAATTGGCTACCAAATACAAATACTGATGTTAATTTCTTTGGTTAAGTTTTCTTATAATAACAGAAATACACCATGGTCTTGCTTTACACCATTGTCTTGCTTTCACACTGTGTCATATGTAAGGTGTTTAAAACCATTTTATAGATAAACCTATAAAAATCTTTTTAATTTCTCTGTGGTGGAAACTTAATTCAATGGATTTTGAATCAATAATTTGTTTTCTAGTGCATGCCTAACTACTAATAACTAAAACTGTCTATCATAAAAACTTGAAGATAAACCGAAAGTAAAAGAAAAATTTAAATGCGGGTATTGTGTGTGGTTTCTCACATTTAGTGATAAAATATGACTACTTCATATTGTCCAAAAATATTACCCGCTAAAGAAAAGATCATTCAGTCTCCTCACCCCATGCCTGTGTTTCCAAAATGTTTAAAGTATCTGTTATTATTCTTGGTATTTAATTCAGTGTGTACAAAACTGGTTACCCCACAGAAGTATTTGAAAATGGCATGCATCCAAAATCCATCAATTATGTTGAGACTTGTGAATGTGAAGGCTTCTTAATGTGAAAGTGAAGAAAGGACTTTATTTCTGAATAACATGGAAGTTTTCTAATTTTGCTGTGTTGAAATTTCAATATGAAACTGAGCTAATATGTTATTAAAATCTTTTGTATTTTTTTTCAATTCATTAAATTTAAATATTTCTTTTATTAATGTTTGTGAAAAGGTAAATGTTATATTATAAAGTATGATATAAATAATTAGATGAAAATTTGGTATTAGCATAAATCTAAAAATTGTACAAAAGTGACTTAATGTGTTGTACATACCTGTACATAATTCTAAAATAGATATTAAGTGTTTTATTGTTATGATAATTTTGTGTTTGAGAAATTGGGAGTTTTGAACATACAGAAAGAATTAATACGATGCATATAGATATTTTATGAAGATAATGAGTATCATAATACAACACACATAATTCTTGATATATATCATCATCGTCAACCATTATCAATCCACTGCTGGACGAAGGTCTCTCCAAGTTTCCTCCACAATGGTCTGTCTTGTGCCAGTCTCCTCCATGTCACACCTGCATACTTTCGAATTTCATCCACCCATCTCCCATGTGGTCTTCTTCTGGGTCATTTCCTGTCCCTTGGAATCCAATCTAAAATTTTGGCTGTCCATCGATGATCTGTCCTTCTGGCAGTATGTCCAGCCCATTGCCATTTCAGGGATTTAACTCTGATCATGATGTCTTCCACTCTTGTCATTTTTCGGATCCACGAGTTCCTCTTCTTATCTCTCCTGGTTACACCAAGCATGCACCTCTCCATGCTGCTTTGAGTTGTCTGCAGCCTTTGTATGTCTCTTTTAGTTAAGGTCCACGTCTCTGCACCATACGTAAGCACTGAAAGGATGCATTGATCAAACACTTTTCTTTTAAGACATGGCATATTGCTCTTGAAAATTATGCTGATTCTTCCAAAAGCTCTCCAGGCAAGTTTTGTACGCTGATTAATTTCTTCATCAATGTGACCCTCACTTGATATCTGCTGTCCAAGATAAACGTACGTGTCTGTTATCTCCAGCTTTTCTCCATCAATCGATAAATCTTCATTTCTTGTAAAAGCATTGAACATCACTTTTGTCTTCTGAAAGTTCATTTTTAATCCCACTTTTTTACTCTTGTCAGCAAGTTCCTGGATCATACTCTGTAGCTCTGATGGGGTACTTGCAAAAATGACTATGTCATCAGCAAAACGAAGGTGGGTTAGAAAATCTCCATTAATCTTTATCCCCTTGTTTTCCCAGCTCAGCGACTGAAAAACACCCTTCAATGTGGCGTTAAAGAGCTTCGGAGATATGGTGTCACCTTGTCTCACTCCCTTTCCAATTTTTATGTGTGTTGTATTTTCAAACAGCCGAATCTTTGCACTTGTATTTTCATAGATGTTATTAATGATATTAATGTATGCATCTTCTATACCACAGGATTTTAGAGCCATTGTAACTGCTGATGGTTTCACCGAATCAAAGGCTTTTTCATAATCGATAAAAGCCATGCACAATGGAAGTTCATATTCCCTCGCTCTTTCAATTAGTTCTCTCAATACGTGGATATGATCTATTGTGCTGTATCCACTCCTGAATCCAGCTTGTTCTCTCGGTTGAGCCATGTCCAGTGTTACCTTCAAGCGGTGTGAAAGAACTTTAGTGAAGATTTTATAAACAACTGATAGGAGGCTGATAGGTCTGTAGTTCCGGAGATCCTCAATGTCACCTTTTTTATGTAGCAGGATCATTGTAGCGGTGTTCCAATCCTCAGGAATCTTTCCTTCATTAAGGCATCGAGTGAAAATTTGGGCGAGTACTGTTTCGATTTCTCCACTTGCTTCTTGTATGATGTCTACAGGAATTCCATCTTCTCCTGGAGCTTTTCCCCGTTTCATGTTCTTGATTGCATGTGCAACTTCTGCTGGAAGGACTGGAGGAACTCTGGTACTGGTACCTTTCATGATGTCTGGAGTGCATGTATCATCCCTTTCATATAATTTGGAGTAGAAATCTTTCACTCGTGTCGAAATTTCGCCTCTATTTCTTGTTACAGAACCATCTTCTTTTCTCAGTGCCATAATCTGTTTTCTTCCCTTACTGAGATGTCCCTTTGCTATCTTTAGGCTTTGGTTGTTTTCAATTGTTTTCCTCACTAGTTCACAGTTGAATTTTCTTACGTCTTCAGTGATACTTTTTCTTACTGTCTTTTGCATAGCTCTATATATTCCACTTTGGAAGTCACATCTTCTTTTGTTGTCCTCATATCTCTTCCTTTTTGCATCAACATTTTGGTTTTTCCTGATAATTTGTTCACATGCAACTTGTTCTTAGACCCAGCTAATTTTGTTGCTGTTTCCATAAGAGCTTTGGTTACTTTTCTGTTAACTTCAGAAATATCCACTTCTTCCGATGTTAGTTAGGCCTTCTAAAGCAGAGAACCTGTTCTTCAGTTCCAACTTGAAGGTGTTATGGTGTTTTTTAAGGTTGGTTATGTCAATAGATTTTGTTTATCTTATGAGCTCACCACGTTCAAGTTTAGTGTTGAGGTGCATCTTTCATCTCACCAATCTATGGTCACTACCTGTGTTGAACTTGTTTAGCACACTGCAGTCTTCTATGACGAATTTTTTGTTACACATAATAAAATCAATTTCACTTGTCGTCCCATTTGGATGTCTCCATGTCCATTTCCTGTGTGGCTTTTTCTTGAAGAAGGAGTTCAAGATGAAAAACCCTTCTGCCTCTGCAAACTCAACGAGAGTATTTCCACGCTGGTTTTTGTTGCCGTGACCGAATTTACCTACTGAAGTTTCATTCTGTTGCTGTTGCCCTATTTTTGCATTGAAATCTCCCATAATTATTTTCAAGTGCTGCTTACCTTTATTATTTAGATGACAAATTTTCTCATAAAATTCTTCAATTTCTTCTTCAGGATGACTTGTGGTGGGTGCATAAGTTTGAATAATCTGAGCCTGGTATCTTTTCGAGAGTTGGATAACGAGTCGTGCAACTCTGTCAGAGGAACTTTCAACTTCTACAACTTTATCCTTCAGTTTCTTGTTTATTATAAATCCAACACCACTAGTTCTGCGAGTATCTGTCCCATGATAGTAGAAGAGATGTCCACTTTTCAGTTCAATGAGATCTTCTCCTTTTCTCCTTACCTCACTTAGCCCGACGATGTCCCACTTGATCCTTTGTAGTTCCTCTTCCAATTCAAGAAGCCTTGAATCAGAAGATAGGGAGTGTCCATTATACGTAGCCAAGGTCAGCATCAGATGGCAGCCTAGTCCGGTTCCTCCGGTGATTCTTAGCACCCTCTACCTTCATGTCACACTGGCCGCTGCCTTGGCCAGGTACATTCCAGCTGCCGGAGACTGAGGGCCAAGATTTAAGTTGTGGAATTATTTTGGAGGGGTTTGGCCATAACTCACCACGCTGGCCAAGCGGGTTGGTGAGTGTGGGATAGCATTTCCTCTAATCCTGATGGTATAGTTATACCACTATTGGCGGTCCTTGATATATATATGTATATATTCATTGCAGTTTAGGACATTGAAAATTTTATCCTTGAATTTTTTCTTGAATGTCCTTGAATTTTTTCCCTGAGAAAGAGTGGGCACCTTGGATTTAAGAAATGCTGTAAAGCAGAATTTGCTTTGACTGTCAAAAATCAGAAAACGTTCAGTTGCTTAACATTCAGATATTTAGCACTTCGTCATCCTGGGTGGTGTAACGGATATCATGCTTGAATGGAAGTCAGGAAGTGCGGGTTCGATTCCCACTCAAAGACAATGCAATTTTCAAGTATTCTTATGTTAAAGTTACATTATGAACAGTAAGCACTGCAATGGCTATTCTGTTTGCCACGTAAAAAATTCTTTGATTTCTATTTTACACCAATAATTTCAGATTACTGTATAGTCATACTATTTTAAGAACACTCCATTCATCCCCAACTGTAATATGGTATCAAGTAGCAACTTATGTTGCAAACTGTTGGGAATGTGTGATTAAAACAAAAGCTTTCTCTTTGCCAAAAGTTGAAAAGTTCAGTTTAAGTATATTGGGTACATCTTAAACTGGTGAGCTGGAATTCACCTGTTTAAGGTATTTTAATCAGATTCCGTTTTCCTCATGACATTCAAAATTTTGAGTTTACAAAATTACAGCTTTGGGAATCAATCCAGCAGATCCTTTTTGATTAAATTTATTTGTTGACTGTTTCATTGGGCCTAAAGCTTTATTAAAAATGAATGAATATGAAGTTTCTTGTAATAACAGTGGTCAATTTTTTTTTTATTTTTTTTTCGATATACATGCACTTTTAAGTTAATAGGTAATGTGATCTATGTGACAGCTGGCAGTTATTGATGATAGGATGATCAAAATGTTTCTCAATAAATATAAACTCAAGTCATAGTGCAAACTTATGCTGTTAAAGGAAACATTTATGTCTAGAAAGCTATGTAATATATGGGATTACCTTTCATATGCTTGTTGCATATTCAGCAAGCCTTTCTATCAAGCCATCCCACCAGGCAGATTTGTAATGCAATACTAAATATTGGTGAGTGGAATACGATGTCAGTACCATTTGTGACAAAAATAAGCCTTGAATAAACAGATGGCCTGGTGAACAACAAAGTTTATGGTTCAGAGTCTTATGAGTGAGGAAATAAGAAATATAGTGTTTATAGTTATATACAACACACATCATTGAAGACTCAACCAACTGAGCTATAAATCATATAAAACATGCTGCTTCTTTATCTTTTTGGTAGATATAAATAGAATAAGGAAACCAGTCTGCATAATGCACTTTGAAATCTCGTATGTACTGGTCTACTCCAAATCATTCATTAAGGGTATTGTGTGAAACCTTAGATTTTACACAGTACCCTCCATGTTTGATTCAAAAGTTGCTGGTTATGTAATCATTTTGAATTATGTCTGCACAGTGCAAGCTGGTGTATGATTAATAATTATGTCTAGACCTCTTGATTTCCCATCTTATTCATTGTGTACAATATCTGACCATTTAAAAGACCATTCTGTCAAGGCACCTCACTAATCAATTACTCAAGCCTGTTAATGCTTCATTTGATCAAAATACTTCATTGAGTAATGGTGCTATTTTGTATATATATATATATATATATATATATATATATATCAGTACAAACATTGACCAAAATAATAACATTGCATGGAGTGCACTTGATGTGCTACAACACTCAGATATTCCCTGGATTTCACTGTACATAACACTGGTATCAGCAGAGCATCCCCCAAAGCATGGTTCCCCCTCCAGATGCTTGGATTGTGTTCACAAGGCATGCAGGGTTCATCCTGCTTCACGAGGTTCTCATCACACTCACTGCCGACCATCAGTGCAAAACAATATATAGGGTAATTCATCTGACCACATCACTTTCTTCCATTGCCCTATTGTCCATTCATGGTGTTCTTGGCACCACTGTAAGGACATTTGTGTGCTTTTTGCTAGGATAAGTGGCTTCCAAATGGATAGGTGACTTCCAAGACCCAGTTTCTTCAACTCCCTACACCTAATTTGTGTTGAAATGGGCTACTCCTGGCCTTGGTTGAATTTAGCAGCCTGTTACAGCATGCAGGAATACCTGTTGTTCTGTAAAATCCACGTCACAGCACCATGGTCACTCTTTAAAGTCTAGTTTTCTGGCTGTTTTATGCCTTTTGGATGTGGAAGATCCACTTGTCTTCTGTTTGCTTAACACCTTTGAAATATCATTGTCCACAGATGGTGTACATTTTGCTGTTTCCCATGTAGCCACCCTTCAGAAAACTTAAGAATTACATTGCCATGGAATGGGAGTCAAATCCCACATCTGATTTACTTTCAAGTATGCTACTGTTACACCATCCTGGACAGCAAAGTTCAAAGCTTTCCGACTTCATCATAGTGTAAGCGACCATTTCCCATCTGTGTACGTATGAAGATCAACTTAATGCCAGTGTTGTAGATCATAGAAATAAGTGGGGATTTCATTGTCATGGGTTGGTGGTGTAATGGTAACATGCTCTCACATTAAACAGGGAATGCGGATTTGATTTCCATTTCAGGGCAGTGTAATTTTTCAAGTTTTCAGATGAGTGGCTGCATGGGAAACAGTAAAATTCTTGGCATCTGTATGCCGACAGTGTACCTTTCGTGTATCTGTGAAGACTTGTTTCTTTTGAGGATTTGCTTCTCATGTATTTCTTTCACCTTTGAAATAATTACTTTTGAGAAACCCGTAATTTCTTTTGTTATACTTACTGTGGCTCCTGCTAACATGTGTGTACAATTAGACTTTTTTCAAATTCCAGCAAATTTTAGTTTTCCCCATCTTTACATGAGCTCTGCAGGCAAATAGTCTGTACTCTGTATAAAGAACAAGGCAAAATGGCATCAGCCCATCTGAGTGTTACATTTTAATTTATTGTCTCTGACTGTATTGTCATAAAGATTTGTAATTTTTTGGCTGAATATGTGTGTGTCACAACTTTCACTGTTTGGAGGGAGAAAGGAGGTGTTTAAATTTTTTGTGGCTTCATCAGTTCTCAAATTTTTTTTTATAGGTTCTGATGTGAACAAATAGCAAGCTTGCCGGTGCTTTCTTGAGCTTCCCCTCACAAACTTCCTCCCCCTCCCCATTTATTCCAGGCTTCACATTGGATCAATAACTAGTGGTGTCTCGTTAAAATTGAAGAATGCAGAAAACAGAGGGAAGATCAGTTAAGCTGAGTTATTTATGATATACAGGGTGTGCCATATAAAAGAGACCTGAGTATAAGGAACGACAACAGTCAGGCAATGTTTCTATACATGGTAAAGAATAGTTGAAATGACAGAAAACAAGTAATTTACCTGCGTTGACAACAATTGCTGAAAGTGCTATCCTCAGACATCAAGACGCAGCTGCACACAAAGGAACATGTTCGTAACGCGCCACAACTCATCGGCAGTAATCTGGGCTATGGCATCTGTAATGTTCACTTTTAATTCATCAAGGGTGTGCAGATTAGTTGCGTACGCTTTCCCTTTCAATGCTCCCCGCAAATAAAAGTCACAGGTGGAGAGATCGGGTGATCTGGGTGGCCATAGTCCTTTCGATACAGTTCTGTCCTTCCCAAACACTTCATGAACAGCATGTAGACTGTTCCATGCAGTATGCGCCGTTGCACCATCCTGCTGAAAGAAAGCATATGTTCGCTCTTCTTTTGTTAGTGCAGCAACAAATGGGTTGAACAGTTGCTGAATATAGCACTCCGAGTTGATAGCGTCAGTGAAAAAGAATGGGCCGACTATTCTCTTCGCAGTCACAGCACACCGAACGCCTATTTTTTGGTTGTACAGAGGAGTCTCCATTGTCCATCTGGGATTCGTGTCGTTCCAAATCCTGCTGTTTTGCGCATTAACATACTTGAACAGATGAAAGCATACTTCATCTGTCATGTAATAAAATGTTGAGTCCATTTCACAGCTGACAGTGGTCTCCTGAAACCACTTACAATATTGCATCCGTTTTGCATAATCAGGAGTTTTAAGTTCTTGGAGCGCCATAACTTTATACGGCCAAAAATGCAAATCCACCGTAAGTATGTGTCGGCATGACGTGGAAGATATACCCGTTGCAAACGTTAATCGGCGAATCAACTTCCGAGGGCTTTGTAACATCATTGTGCACACATCCTTGATTTTGTCTTGAGTTTGTTTCTATTCCTGTTGCACACCGTGCCGGTTTCACGAAATTTCCGCACTAACTTCTGTACCACTGATTTCGCCGGTGCTGCACAATGTGGAAATTTTTCTGTAAAGAACTCATTTAAAACCTTGTATGAGTTATTTACTGTTCCACAATAAAAATCCACTGTTCCATACTTAAAACCATTTCCGTTGCCTTTGTTCTCTCTTCACTTACACTTAAGACTGTGTACCTACACTGCTCTGGCTGTGACTAACCACTGTGGAGAATTTCTTTGCAGCTGTACACGCAGAAACCGGTTAGAAGTGGAACAAAGCAGTTTTAACTGGAAACCCGCCTAACAATGTCTTGCCACGGGGCCATGTTTTATATGGTGCACTCGGTATGTGCAGATGGACAAAAATGTCATAGTCTTTGCCATGCTTTGCAAGGTGTACAAAGCAAATCACTGTCACTTACTTCCATGTCCATAGATGTGCAAACTGCTTCTTAGACTGTGCAAGGAAATGAGGAATTGAAGGAGTTATATTTTCACTTGACCATATATTTACTTATATTTATTTACCTTATATTTTCACTTGAACTGTAGCAGGGTGCAATTGGCTAATTGCCAGCCTCATGTCTGTTTGGTAGGTGACTGTTTCAAATTCTAATCCCACTGTGCCCACAACCATCCAGCTCACTGTTTTCCAGGGTTTCCATGCAACTAACATGAATGCATCCCTAAAATTGTCCCTAGACAAATGGAGCCGTTTCTGGCGGTTGCCTCTTCACTTTTGATGAGGAAGGCAATGGGGGAAATGACCTTGTCGCAGTTCCCATTTTCCAGGATATTCATCCCCTTGACCGTATGCAGCTCATGGTGATGAGTTTCCAAAAGTCTGTGTGGACACAAGCACCTGAAGAAGATATCTTCACTGTGAATACAGTTAAACAGCTTACTTCTTAGGATGAATTTGCTGAGAATTATGGCAAATGTGTAACTCAGACCTGCCAACTGTTACGATTTTTATCATATTTAGTACGATAAGCCATGCTGCAGAGTGATATGATTTTGCCACCAGAAATACAATTTTTTTTCTAAAGTAATGTTTTCCCCCTTTTCAGACAGAAGTCGGAAAAATTTATGTGTAATCTGTTCCAAAGTTTTTTTCTCAGAGAGGTTTCCGATTTTTCTTAATAAATTCCCCTGCCTCTAGTTTCCCAATGGAAATAAAGTAAATCAAGTCGAGTGCAATCAGCAACCAATGGACAAATCCCGACTCGTTTCGTATAACGTTTGACACTGATTCGTATTTTTTACTCTTTGTCATACTTAAAGCTGCTGTTTGGTTAGTGCTGGAATGTGGACGAGTGTCTGTTTATTCAAAGCAACCTCTCTCCCTTTACACCTTACACCATCAAGAATTTATATAGCTGAAATAGGCTTCAAAAATTATCAGCACACGTCGTTACAATTTTTCTATTTGAGTACTACATTTTTTGGCTCTGAAAGGTTGGCGGGTCTGGTAACTGTAGAATAAAATTAAATCAGAAATAATTTTTACTAAGAGAAAGTGATTGAAGTTTTTCTCCCTCACCTTTTTCAGTTGAAAAAGGCTTTTGGGATGTTTATTTATTTTTTTAATTTTTCTATCTCTATAAGTATATTTGGGCAGTAGGATAATTTTTTTTTTCACACTTAGAACAAGAGCAAAAATGGATCCATATATCACCTGGTATTTAAGCCCAACACTCTTGGTGCAGTGTAGTTAACACCTAAGCCACAAAGCTCTCAAGACAGGTATCATGTTGATGAACTGTAGTTATTATTAGTTATTATTGTTTCTTTATGCTGATTGATCATTTTGTTTTGCAGGGACATCAAAGATACAACATTGGGAACATTGTCGCAGAGGATAACCAACCAGCTACGTGGTCTTAAAGGGCTGAACTCACAGATCAGTGATATTAAAGATTACTTAGACCAGGTAAGTTGACCACAGTACATTTAATGCATGTATGTGTACATTAGCTGTACCTGTTTTCATTAGAGATCACACTATTTATACTTTCTCATGTATCAGTGTTGTTTTCATAATGTAAGCTGATTTTGTGCCCTTTTGAGTTGGTGTAAAATAAAACACCCACACACTTGGCACAGTGTATGACTTCTTGGATAAACCTTGGGTGTTTGTCAACATACAAGCCATTCAGTACTTACAAGTGTAAGCGTGAAACTCTAAGTTCATAATGCCCTTGTGGTGTGCAGTGACTGAAGAACCTTCAATCATCATGGACTCTTGATGAGTGAGCAATCCAAAAAGGTCTATCCTGAAGAATGGTACTGGCAAAGCTTGAAATAAAATCACCAACACTAGATCTAGAAAAAGCATTATATCCACATCAAGGCTTTTCAAAATCACTTACAGTATAATTCACACCCAACTTAAAATTTAAATCCAGTTGTAAAGTAAAATTTAATGACAACAATTTCAGAATGGCAAATATTTAAACCTCAGTAGACTAACAGACATAGTTATTAAAGTCATCATCAGAGTAGCAGAATGTAGACGAGTGCTTATACGCTGTACGCAGATATTTTCCAAATTATTCGCAGATTTTGCAGATGGTTTTTTGCTTGTAGATTAAAAAAATAATGATGTTATTTATAGCAATTAAAACACTTACTCAAAACTTTACTCAGATTAATATACTTAATTCTATTTTAATTTGAAGAACTTTCAATTATTTTTCACATCTTTTGAGTTCTTTTGTTTGTACAGATGTTTTTGGCCTCTAGATTTTATCAAGGCCTGTTCTCAGTGTAAAGGAACTGTATCAAAAGTTTCATTTACACAGGGAGAACTTAAATTTCATTGCCAGGTTCCTCTAGTAGTTGCCAGTTTTTAAAATAAAATATTCTCCTTGTGTATTTTGTAAGTCTACTATTTTTGAATTAAATTGTTGAAAATGTTATTTATAAATTTTGAAGATTCATTGATAGACTGTTTTTCTGGATATAAAAACTTCCTTTAATTAGTCTCTTGTTTTTATGAGGTTCATAGCTCAATATTTTAATATTTTGCTATAAAGGTTCATTTCACACACATTGCTGCACAATCAGTTGTAATGTACTTATTTTGTCCTCATTGGAATCTGTAATGTTCTAATAATTATTAATTGTCTTATTAATTTTTCTTTAAATTATCTTATTCTATTGTTATCGTGGTTCACGGGTTGCAGCAAGTTTTCTGTTTCAATGGTTGTGTTAGTAGGTGCATTTTATTTTTGTACACTCATGGTCATCATTAAAATGAAGAACTTTGTTCTGGAAGTCAGTGTTAATCTGTTCCCTCATTTCAATAATGATAAAAAAAATAATCATTCCTTTTTTTTTTTTTTAACTTAAATCTGCAGACCAGCATGGAAACACCAAAGGAATCTGTAGTATGCATTTTCAGCTGAAGCATTAGTGCAAGATACAGAAAATATAATTTTCGATATCAAACAGAAGTCATCGCTCTTTCCACGTTTATAAATGGGCCACAGAAAAATTCTCAGTGGCCGCCACTGGGAATCGAACCCAGGGTCTTCCAGTTACGTGCCGGATATGCTTCCACTGCCCCACAGGGGCCTCAAATTCCTCCAGACTCGCACACACTAACTGCCAAGCCAATTTGGCAGGTTGCTTCATGGAGCCCCGCACAATGCTGGGGATTCACCAAAGATGGTAAGCAGCAACTGAATAAATAATTAGAAGGCAAGTTAATAATTAATACAGACATTTGACGTGGACTAAGAACATCAAACAGAAGTCATCGCTCTTTCCACGTTTATAAGTGAGTCACGGAAAAATTCTCATTGACCGCTACCAGGAATCGAACCCGTGGAAAGAGCGATGACTTCTGTTTGATGTTCCTAGTCCACATCAAATGTCTGTATTAATAATTTTCAATAATTGTGTAATAAAGTTGTCAACTACAGATATGCCAGTAAATCCCTGTTTTTTTCTGTGAGTATGCAGATGAAATACAAGTATTTACATATTGTGCACTTTCTGAAATTTGCTCTGTTGATAATAGAAAAGGCAAAAATAAAACTAAACACAATTCCTTAATATATTGCAGAAAATTTGGCAAACAATTTAATACAGTGTGTGTGTGTGTATAAAAATATTGATATATTGTAGTGTTCTCCCTAGATTTTTTTTACAGCCAGGTGGCAAGAAATTTTAGCTGGGTGGTACTTTTAACGACCCTTTCCCCAATTGAAAAAAACCAACAATATTTGCTTAGCATTATTATACTTATTAAACATATTTAGTGGTGTGGTAGGCATTAATGTAACATAACATGGTAAACAAAGTTAGAAAATTGTACAAACATTATTTTTAAAATGAGTAGTTCGTAACAAATCATATTAGACAGATTTTTTTATAGATTGAAAGTTTAACAACCACAGTGAGCTACTTGATAGGCTATAAGCAGTCGCTCGTCCCTAATGTAGGGCCACTAGCTTCAGGGAAGGGAGATAACCAGTGCTGTAAGACAAACACCGCATCCATGCCTCACCGGAATCCTTCTTGGACGAATAATCACAAACCAGTGCTTAGATCACTGCCACCACCTAGGGTGGTGACACAGATTTCATCAGCACTGATGGTGTATGTGGGATAAGTTTTCCATTCTTACTATTCTGAGCATTGTGAAAACATTCGTTAAAGGAAATATAGCTGGGCGGCAGACAAAATTAACTGGGCGGGCTGCTCAATAAAAAGGCTCTAGGGAGAACACTATATTGCATATTTATTTATTGCTGACAAAAGTAAAGAAGTGGGATTGAAAATGATGCAGAAAACAATTGGTGTACATTCTTTTTACAAGAAGTGAAGGTTTAGGGATTGATGGGGAAAAGCTGGAGGTATCCGATACCTACATTTACCTTGGGCAACCAATATCAACCTAGAGCCACATTGATGAAGAAATTGATTGGTGCATCAGACTTAGTTGGAGAGCATTTGGAAAAAAATAGTACAATTTTCAAGAGCAATTTACCATTATATCTTTAAAGAAAAGTGTTTAATTCAGTGCATCCTTCCAGTTCTTAGTTATGGATCAAAAACCTAGACTAACTAAAAAGACATACAAAGACTGCAGCCAACTGAAAGAGGCATGGGGGGATGTATTCTTGCTGTGACCAGTAAAGAGAAGAGGAGGAAATCATGGATAAGGAAAATGTCAAGAGTGGAAGACATCATGATCAAGGTAAAATCCCTGAAATGGCAATGGGCTGGGCATGTTGCCAGAAGAACGGGCAACAGAAGTTCTAGACTGGATTCCAAGGAACAGGAAAAGACCCAGAAGAAGACAACATGGGAGGTGGTTGGATGAAATTCAAAAGCATGCAGGAGTGACTTGGAGGAGACTTGTGCAAGATAGACTGTTGTGGAAGAAACTTGGGGAGACCTTCATCCAGCAGTGGACTAATAATGGTTGACAAGGATATATATATATACGTATACACAGTCAGGTCACATTATTGTGACTACCTCCTACTTTTGACTTCAACAGCGCATAGCCAATAGAAGAAGGCACGTGTCGTGAGCTAACTTGTAGGGTATATAAGGTGTGCTGTTTGCAATCTGAAAACATATCACTCGTTGCTGTCATGGATAAAAGGAGTGATTTATCAGATTTGCAAAAAGGAATAATTATCAGTTTTTTTGGGCCAAGGGTGGCAGTATTTCTGAAACAGCGCAGTTTGTGAACTGTTCGCTTGCTGCTGTGATTAAAGTGTATCGTGATTGGAGAAACTGCACCATTGTGAATGAGCGATGTGGAAACTGTGGAGCATGACTGCCATTGATGTGAGAGGTGAATGTCAGCTTCGAAGGTGCATGAGAGCCGATTGACACACTACAGTGCAGCAACTCACTGGCTGAATGAACCAGGGGGTTACCAGAAGTGTGTCTAAAACGACAGTTCAACGAATCCTGCTGCATGTGGGGCTCTGGTGCAGAAGGATGGT
Organism: Macrothele yani; assembly: GCA_039090855.1. Lineage (NCBI taxonomy): Eukaryota > Metazoa > Arthropoda > Arachnida > Araneae > Macrothelidae > Macrothele > Macrothele yani. The sequence continues at coordinate 25,719,360 of CM077028.1, read as the reverse complement.
CACTACACCTATGCTAGCGAAGGTGTGTCGGTAGAAAAGGCTTATACATTTGCATGGCAGTATCAGAATTGGATCTCAGCTGATTGGCAAAGGATGCCCTCTCCAATAAGTTACGTTTTCTGCTTCATATAATACTCGCAAGAATTTCTTGTAAGTACAATTTATTGTAAACCTTTTGCTGTTTCTTCACCTACACATACCAGCATACCAAGTCCAGTCACCCGTGACGACAACAAAAAACTCCTCACCTTCTACAAGTATGTATATTGTGCTTTACAGAATTACAAGCTCAGGTGAAGACTAGGGGGGCAAACTTGATTTTCTTAAAAGTATTGCAGCACAAAGGGAATACAGTCCTTCCATTATAGACAAGGCTCTTTAAAAATTTATTTATGTCAAAATTTGTGTCTACGTTGACTCCTATTTTTATTCATTATGAGAGAATTTTGCTTTTGTTCCATTTGCTCATCACACTGCCTTCAAAACCTTCAATTTCTAGGGGATTTTTAAAACCATGAACAAAATGAACTTTATTTTTAATCAAAAGACCTTTTAACACTTTCACTGTCGTGCGACGCCGAATCGCGTCGTATTTGTGGCTTCATATTTTCCTTCCTAAAACTTTCGGCACTTGAAGAGAGGTATCTGTTTTGTTACTGGCGCTGAGAATGTGTATCCAACTGTTTAAAAATGACTGCGGTTTTGGGATAGCGGATTTTTTTCCACATGGTTTAGGGAAAGGAAAGTAAGTTGACTCCCCATAGCCTTAACACAGCGTGTGCTTTTTCACTGCAATGTTTATTTTCCTTTGAATGTTGCTGGTTTTGCAGTGAAGAGAACTATCAATAAATAAATGCTTGAGCTGCAATAAAAAGCATTTGTTTTCAATCTTTTTGCAACTGAAGAATTTGACAATTTATCAGTTACTGTTTACAGGATATGCATGTCTGTAGCATTTACTTTGCTAGGCAATGCATATGCTGTAGCATTTACTTTGCTAGGCAATGCATATGCTGTAGACGTGTTTATATCCCTGGAGTTAGTGAAGGTTATAATTACAAATATCAGTTATGGATAAATTTTCTCGTATTTTAGAATTGCGGAGTCGTGCAAAGCTATGATATCCGAACACAGCTAGGTTGATTCAAATGCATAGAAGCTCATCCATGATGCCTTGTAGCGTCTCGGGAGATTTGCGCGGTTTTCTTTCCGGCACCGCATGCTTGCCGTTAAAACAGCACAGCGGCAGCGAATGTGTTAAAGATATAAATTTGAAAGGAATTTATCAAATTCCATTGTAAATATGGTCTTTGATACACTCATTGTCATAAAAAACAGAACACCTGAAAGGAGCCAAGCTACAACTGAATTTTATAGGATATGTTCATTAAGCAATAGAGAATAAATTATTAGTATATCGGTGTCATATGTACCACATGCTTCAACGTAGCTAATAATTGGTGTGGCCACCTCTGGCTTGTATCTCTTACTGTACACACTGAAGCATCAAATCAAATAATGTATGAATGGTGTCCTGCGGAATAGCCATCCAGACTCTATTGATCCATGTCCAAAGTTCAGCTAGAGTTACTGGCAGACAGTCGTACCACTATACTTATTGTTTGAGCATGTCCCAGAGATTTTCTATGAGTGATAAATCCTGTGATGTAGCCAACAACAGCAGAAGTTGAACATTGTTATCCCTAAAGAAAGCACATGCTGTTGCTGCAACATGCATTGTGGCATTATCCTGCTGAAATATGGCCCAGGGACGTCCTACAGATGTGGAAAGGTGACTAGCTGTAGAATGTCATTGATGTAAGGGGTACTTATTTGGGGGGTACAAACTTTCACAAGAGGTGATATGCTTCAATACCCGATAGCACCTCTAGCCATAATGCCTCATGTTGCTGTGGTATGCTTGTTGGGAATACATCCTTCTCTACGCCTCTCCTCGCGTCGTCAGTGGCCACAGATTTGGCCATCATGTTCATCTAAACAGAAGCGCATTTTGTTCAAGAAAACAATATCGTACCATTCGTTACGCCACCCCCTTCGTTCGATGTACTGTTGCAGCATGGTGGTCTTGCTGCCATGTCAAAGGTAGCCTGAGAAGGGGCCAACGAGCCTGCAGTCTGAACTGTTACATTTGACATGGAAGAATGCGTCACAGTTCGCCAATACTGTGCCAGTGCTGATACAGAATGGTCACATGCCGTTCGTCCTGAGGAAGACATCCTCATGAGATGACGGTTATCCCTCGGCATTGTCTGTGTTCGACGTCCAGAACCTTCTCTTAATGTCCTATATGCCCTTCTTCGTACGATTCCCTGCACACTCTTGCCATGATGGATGCACTGCATCCTGCATGACCGTCAGTCTTCCCCGGAGGGAAGCATTACAATCTGTCATGCCGATAATGTGTGACCTCTGTCGAACTTGCTGGCATAGCTGTACAACTGTCTTACATAAAGGCATCTTTACCCACTGCTGACCAAGCACTAATATGTCAACCAAGCCACGCACTTCTAATATCAGAAAAACGGCTAGTTTCAGAGTCTGTGATGTTGCAAAATCTGATTTGTCTAGATGCGGTACACCTGCACATGTGACGCTGAAATGCTAATCATGTCTGTGACATTGCCTGATTAGCATATCCTGTAAAAATCAGTCTTAGCTCGACCCCTTTCAGGTGTTCTGTTTCTTTTTTTTTTTTTTTTTTTTTTTATGAGCATAAGTGAGTTTAGGACAGATCCATAGGGCCTCGTGCCGTCGCCTGAAGGAACACATGTACAAAACTGTCAACTAAAGAAATTGTCAGTAGCTAATCATTGTCATGAAAATTATCATACATTTATCTTGAAGCTAAGCTTATCGACAAACCGAATTCAGCCATGAAGCTTAATATTTTGGAAGCATTTCATACGTAGTGCGATCAAAAAGTTCAGAGACTAGGTACGTAATGCGCCAACAGATGGTAGTACACGGATGCACAAGCAGCGGTCGAGGACAGTGACTTTTATGAGTCTTTGTGCCGAGTAGCGTCATTCTGTGAACATCTGGAGCTGTGCTACACGATATTTGGTGACCATGTGCAGAACACGGCTGTGGTTTCGGTATGGACTGCAAACTAGAGCAGCGAGCGAACATCAAATTATGCGTCAAACTCGGCAAATCGGGAGCGGAGACGCATGAAATGTTGTGGCAGGCTTATGGCAACGAGTCGTGCGAGGTGTTTTGAGTGGCACTGGAAGACGACAGGAGGCAGGACTACCATCCATGATCAAAACCTCCCGAAAATGTGAAAAAAATTTGCTCATTGGAGACGGCGGTTTCTGTGGTGCCAGAAACACTAGAACTGGACACGTCAGCAATGGGGTCAAGTTCTCTTTACGGATGAGAGCCGATTTAGTCTGACGAGCAATTCTGGACATATACACATCTGGAGAGGGCAGGGAACACGCAATCACACCTCCAACATCATCGAAAGGGACCGGTTTGGAGGTGGCGGAGTTCTTGTTTGGGGCGGTATCATGCTTGGTAGCCGTACTGACCTCCACATCTTCCAAGGAGGTTCAGTCACTGGTGTCCGCTATTTTACCAAGGTTCTCCTGCCTCATGTGCGTCTGTTTAGAGGTGCTGTGGGTCCTGAGTTCCTCTTCATGGACAACACTACACCTCATCATACAGTGGCTGTCGCAGAGCTATTAGAGAGAGAAGATATTCAACGCATGGATTGGTCCACAAGGTCCCTGGACCTAAATCCAATCGAACACGTGTGGGACCTTCTCGGGAGACTCTTGGCAGCATCGTTACCAGCCGCCAGCAACGATTCCACAGCTGCGATTGGCACTACAAGAGGAATGGGCCGCGATACCTCAACAGCTCCTTGACAACCTCGTCCTCAGCATGGACAGACGTTGTAAATCCTGCAATGCAGTCAGGGGTGATCATATCCCCTACTAAAGACTGGATTTTTCTTTTCAGCCGCCTGTCACATGGACGTTTCTGTCTTCTGTCCAGTTGTGCTCAAAGCTACCTTTTCAATAAAGTGCCTTTGTATCCTTTGGATTCCTTGTTTGGACGGTTTTGCTAACTTGTCCCATATTCTTATATCTTGGGGATCTTATGGTATGATTTGAGTCGATGTGGAGCACTTCTGCACGATGTTACATTCGAAAACCGTCTCGTCCTTAATTTTTGCACACCAGTGTGGTTTCATGACGCACACAATTTTCAAATATTTTCAGACCTCTGAGTTTTTCTGTAAAACAGCCACATTTAAATAATTAATGTAATCTTAGGGGTTTTAGCCAGAAACAAAACTACCAATCTACAGAAAATTTTGATCCAAAAAGGTGTAAACTGAACAAGTTTTGTGGCTTTCTTTATCCCAAGCCTATTTTGTAACTTATTCCAAACTAGTTGAAACATAGAGAAAATTCTCTCAATTGAAGCAGATGAAGCCAGTACTGAATGTAAGCATACAAAAAAAGTTACAAAATCCTGCAGGCAATTTTGAATGTAAACCCTTTTCAGGCTTTTCCATGACTTGCCATCCTTTTATGGAAGAAAACTGGCTGAAGACACTTTCTTTCATCACTGATGTTAGGTAACAGTCTGTGTCATTAATTTTCAAAGCCATTACACTAGGCAAATAAATGGTCGTATCAGAATAATATGACCACCTACCTAATAATGGGATGACAGTGGTGAAATGGCTTGGTATGGACTCATTGAGGCCCTGGAAGGTTGCCCAAGGCACATGTGCCCATTCAGGCTGCAGCAGAACATGAAGGTCCTGGAGATGACGTGGTTGTGGGTCGGCACGCCGAACTTGTCGATCTAAATAGTCCCATAAGTGCTCTAGAGGATTGAGGTGGGGCGATTTCGCCGGCCAAGGGAAAACGGAGACATCGCTGCCATGTTCCTGGAACCAGTCATGCACCGCCTTAGCGACATGACATGCATTGTACTTTAGATACCATCAGCACCAGGATAAATGTCCAATGTTAAGGGATGCATGTGGTCTGCAAGAACAGACAGGTAGCCATTGGTATTCAGGAACCCACCCAGTGGTACCAGCGGTTCCAGAGCATACAAGGAAAACATCCCCCAGACATGCACACTGCCACCTCTGGCCTGTACTTGACCGACAAGCATGTCTGAAGTGTTGGTTCTCATGTGTATGATACGTGTTCACCACCGCCTGTAACTTCTGTGGAGTAGAAACCCATGTTCGTCAGTGAAGGCAATCTTTTTTCCACTATCCAATGACGGTAGTCCCATGTGAACTGCAGACATCATTGCCAATGGCCGTGGATTAACATGGGTGCCTTGACGCAGTGTCTGCTCCAGAGACCCATGCGTAACAGGGTTTGCTCTACTGTTATCTGGGATACGTACTTGAGTACCCCAGCAATCATTTGTGTGGTCAATTGCTGCTCTGTTGAGTGTAGATTGCCTTTTACAAGTTGACGGAGGTGACATTCTCCTCTGGGGTTGATGTCCTTTGGGGGGCTCCACAGTTATGATGTCGGGAGGTGCTCGTTTTGCCAGCGGTCCAATCTTAGTACACTCATACTACAGCACCTTCCGAACAGCCCCCAAAGTCTGCTGTTGAGATGCTTTCACCCTTGGCGTGGTAACCAATGATCTTTCTTTTTGAACATCCATCAAATCAGTACATCTGCCCGTTGTGCTCATGTTATGCACTATGGGTCATCTGTCCTGGCCAGCCACTTATACTGTGTGGTTGACCTTGTCACATGCACTCTGTGACACACCTGGGTGAGTACACAGTGATTCCGGGGCTGGTCATATTATTCGACTGTGTAATCGGGGAAATTTGGATGTCCACTCTTCTGCAATACTCTCCTGTTCTTGGTTACGTTTCTTACCTCTGTATTTCGGATCCATGCGGTTTGCTAGAAAATAAGGTGCAAGAATTGCTTGTTCAAACCTTTTTTTAAATCTTGATGGTAGGGCTGCAGGATTTCTTTTTGTAGTAAATCTGGCTATATTTCAACAGCAACTGAAACAGACATTGTGTCTCTCTCTGAAGTATGTCCAGTGTGTTAGCTACAATAGATAACTGCTTTTTCCAGATTCATAGCTTCATATCCAAGATTTTTTAAATAGATTGATCAAATTCCTCAATATGCTCTTAAGATATTTCTCTGTATTTGTGATAATTGCCCACAAATGTTTTAGCACAATCAGGATGAAAGTTGCACCTTGTTTCGTTAGGTAGTTGTGGCATTAAGCCAGGCTTTTCTGTAAACCATCTGTGTGGTTGATGTAGGCCTACGTTACGAAAATATTTTTGCACCACCACAATCTGCTTTAAAACAGTCTTTGGGAAAACTTCTTTTTCTAACAAATCAACAGATGTGTGGAGCATCCATATGTTATGAGTTGGATATCTTTCATTTAAAATTTTCCACATTTTTATCATTTTGTTTTTGCTCTCAGTTACAACAGCAGCAACAGGTTTTCCAAATTTTTCTTCACGCTCCTTTATGGCTGCCTCTAATTTAGAAGCACAATATTTTGCTGTTTTCTTTTCTGGTGTGGACACTAATAACTTGGACTGGCTCATTCTTCACACTGCACCAACAATCTATGGTGAAAGTCACACTGCCTAATTTTATTTTTCTGAAAGCTGAGATTCAGTTTCTTCTGCTGCAGTATCAAACAGTTTTCCACCAATGGTTTTTGCTGAGGGTGGTTGATGTCTAGGTCTCAGTGTTTCAATCATAATTTTAAACTGATCCAATTCTGCTGCATTGAATGGTATGTTAGCAGCATGAAAAAAAATAGCCATTGTTTTATCAAGATATTTCTTTTGTCCTTTTAAGACAGAATTTACTCATTGATTGTCGCTTCTTTGTTTTTTTGCAATAGTACTCGACAAAGCCGGATAAAACCCAAAAAAGCCCTATAAAACCTGAAAAAACCCAAGTGGGCTGGGTTTTTTCAAACCCTGGTTTAGAAACCGTGGATCGAGATCCAGCGCAAATCGAAGATAGTGCTTGACACGTTTCACGAACAGGACTTCCAGGGAGCGTTCCAACAGTGGCAAAAATGCTGGCAGTGCTGTATCGCTGCCCAAGAAGACTACTTTGAGGGAGATCATAACCTGACTTACGTAATGTAAGTACTTTGTTGTATATCGGCCTAATCTCGGAACTTTTTAAACAGACCTTGTATGTATAAAAATTCTTCACAGCTTGTCAACAACACAGCATTGACTCCATTTCTATCGAATGCATGGAAGCAACTAACAAGAATCCTTAACCATCAATATCATTGATGCTGTCATAACAGTTTGAACATTTACATGCCATCCGTCCTGAGGTAGCTGGGCCAAAACACAACGAAACCGTGTTTGACAAGAAAAGAAAAGAAATGTTGACTAAATGTTGATTTTTTTAATCTTGTATCCTTCTCAATGTTTCTAAGATTTATAATAGGTCATAGTATGTTATAAAAAAAATACAGATCTTTTTGGGGTGGAGGGGGCCATCACAATAACTTAGATGCCGGGATGCTTTCAGTGTCTTGATAAATTAAACTTCTAGCAGAGGACTTGACATTTTCCCTGTATGTATTCTGGTAGCTCTTTTCAACATCAAGTGACCAAGGGTGAAAATTCATTTACTGCTCATATTTTGTGTAATATTTAGAAAGTTCATTAAGGTTGGTAATCAATACTTTAATTTAATTATATTATTTCATGAAAAATTCCCTTGTTCTGAGGTGTTGAGGTTATCTGTCTGTTTCTAGGTAGTTGCTGGGAACTTGCCTGTCAATCACACTATCATCTATCAGCTGCAAGACATATTTAATCTCCTCCCTGATGCAAGTGTCCCAGAATTTGTGAAATCTTTGTACATCAAAACCAACGACCAGATGCTTGTAGTATACCTAGCATCATTGGCAAGGTCTGTGATTGCACTTCATAATTTAATTAACAATAAAATCACAAACAGGGATGCTGAAAAGAAAGAAGGTGGTAAGAAAGAGGAATCCAAGGACAAGAAAGAAAAATCTGATGAAGGTAAAGGAGAGGACAAGAAGAAGGATGTAAAGAGCAGTTGAAAATGTTTGTTTGGACTTAAAGCAATTGATTATTTTAAAACATTTTCAGAAAAAAATCTCATTTGTATAAGGATAAACTGTTTCTGAGAAAAAAAAAACATTTTCAGCTATCATTAAAGTTTTTTTTTTCTTTTGGAAACTTGAGTTTATTTTTGGTCCAAGGAATTTGAGAGCATATTTGTCTGTGTTAAGTGTTTGTATATGCATAGATCTATGTACATGTGTAACCATCAAAGCAATTTTTCAAAATATGCAAGATTTCGTATGTCTTCTGTTTCTCGTATTAAGTTATACAGTTTTGAATTTCAGGCAAAATATGTACTTCCAAGGAAACTTGTTTTTTCTGAAATCCATTCATCCATAAAACTTATTTGTAGCCTTTTTTTTTTTAAATGCAAGGCCTTATAAGCATATTTTGGTAGTGAGAAAAAGCAGACAAGATGCCACTCAATTCTTGGGTGCGCCAATTGCATTTTCACACACATACTCAGATTTTGTAATGATATAACATTAGAATCTGAGATCTTATGTTCAAGATCTTTGACATACAACAGGGCAGGGGTTGATCCAGGTGGCATGTGATACTGTTGGGGGTAGCTTCACAAAAATATCTTTAGCTCAGACAGTATCTTCAGAAAGATTTTGAACTGTGACAGTATTTTTGCAAAATATTTTCAGTAAAATTTTAACTAAAATAAGGAATCTTGAATATTTTAGTGTGCTTTTTGTTTTATTTTTAGCATTCAAATTGTTTTGCTGTGAAAGAAAAACAGGGTATTTAGTGTTGATAGTTTCCATGAAAGTGTCCAGTGTGACAATCATTGTGAAAGGCCCTCAACAAGCGGGAATGAAAGAAATGTCCAAGAAGTTCATTCAGCTGTGAGGATAAATTGTGGAATTACTATCAGAGAACTAGCCAACTACTAAGGCCTTAGTTTTAAATCAGTACAGGCAATGCTCACTGAAGATTTGGGGATGAGACGTGTGTGCAAAATCTGTTGCAAAAGTCCTCTCAGATGAGCAAAAGGAAACGATTGTCTGCAACCATCGACTTGTTGGAATTGGCCAGAAATTACAACTTAATGAAAAAAAAAAAGACGTACAAGGGCTAACTAATGTAACCTAGAAACAAAGGTTCAGTCCTCGTAGTGGAAGACCCCCAGTTCACCAAGAAAGCTCAGACGCCCCGGTGGCGCAGTGGTCTAAGGCGCTGGCCTCTGATCATTCGTCCGTAAGGGGTCCGGGTTCGAATCCCGATCAGGCATGGATGTTGTGTTTGTCTTACGGCACTGGCTCTCTCCCTTCCCTGGAACCAGTGACCCTAAAATTAGGGACGGGCGACTGCTTATATATAGCCCATTGAGTTGCTCACGGTGGTCGTTAAACCTCCAATCAAAAAAAAAAAAAAAAAAAAAAAGCTCACTAGAGATATTGTTAATACAACACACCAATCAGCCTAGACTTCAAACAGCTGGCCACAGCACAAGAGGCACTGCTCCACAGTGTGCTCTTGGTTTGTGTGCAGCAGGTTTGATGGTCATAGCTTGCCTGACTGACATTCTGCTCCATTTAAGAGTTATGCATGCAGTGAGTCTCAATACTTTTTGATCACCCGTAATACATCAACCTAGTCTTATCTGGTGATGGCATTCTTGAAAAGTAAAAAAGAAAAGAAAAACACCCATGTGAGCATGCTCCAGAACATTACACTGCTTCCACCAACCTGTAACTCTCCCAACTTACCAGTTGAGGTACATTTCATAGCCTCGTGTAGTTTATGCCACACACGTGTTGGTGTGTCATAGTTAGAACCTTGATTCCACATCCGTAGCAGAATCACGGCAATGGGCGATGTACATCGCAGATTTATTTTGGTCCTGCAGACAAAAACGATGTCCCCAGAACCCTATTAAACCATCTTACAGATTCCCTATCATAGATGCAAGTTTTCCACCTTTCAAAATTTCCGAAAACGGAAGCTAGGCGTAGTGAGGATTTATCCCGTAATCGTATTTTTTTCTCGCGAAGGATGACGTACGTCGCAGAATTATTTGGTACTCATCCCCGTAGCAGAATCGCGGCGACGGCCGACGTACATCCCAAATTTATTTTGTACTTATGTATCTCTGTAGGAGAATCACGGCGACGTACATCGGAGATTTGTTTTGTACCCATCCCAGTAGCAGAATCGTGGCAACGGCTGACATACATTGCAGATTTATTTTGTTCTCGTCCCTGTAGCAGAATTGCGGCGACGGCCGACGCACATCGCAAATTTATTTTTTACTCATCCCCGTAACAGAATTGTGGCGACGGCCGACTTACATCGCTGATTCATTTTTTACCCATCCTCGTAACAATCGCGGCAAAGGCCAAAGCATATCACAGATTTATTTTGGTCCTGCAGACAGGAACGATATCCCCAGAATCCTATTAAACCATCATGCAGACTCCCTATCATAGATGCAAATTTTCTGCCTTTCAAAATTTCCAAAAACGGATGTTAGGCGTAGTGAGGATTTCTCCTGTAATCGTAATTTTTTCTCTCGCGAAGGACGACTTATGTTGCAGAATTATTTGGTACTCATCCCCGTAACAGAATCGCGGGGACGGCCTAATTACATCACATATTTATTTTGTGCTCATCGCCGTAGCAGAATCGCGGCAACGGGCGATGTACATCGCAGGTTTATTTTGTACCCATCCCCGTAGCAGAATCGCGGCGACAGCTGATGTGCATCGCAGATTTATTTTGTACTCATCCCCGTAGCAGAATCGCGGCAACGGGCGATGTACATCACAGGTTTATTTTGTAGGCTACTCATCCTTGTAGCAGAATCGCTGTGAAGGCCGACACACATCACAGATTTATCTTGGTCCTGCAGACAGAAACGATATCCCCAGAACCCTATTAAACCATCTCGCAGACTCCCTATCACAGGTGCAAGTTTTCTGCCTTTCAAAATTTCCAAAAACGGAAATTAGGCGGGCCGCCCCGGTGGCGCAGTGGTCTAAGCGATGGCCTCTGATCATTCGTCCAAAAGGGGTCCAGATTCGAATCCCGGTGAGGCATGGATGTTGTGTTTGTCTTACAGCACAGGCTCTCTCGCTTCCCTGGAGCCAGTGACCCTAAATTAGGGACGGGCGACTGCTTATAGCCCATTGAGTTGCTCACGGTGGTCGTTAAACCACCAATCAAAAAAGAAAAAAGTTAGGCGGAGTGAGGATTTCTCCTGTAACCGTAATTTTTTTCTCCCGATGCTCCCTCGATGCTTGTAGAGAGGATTATCCGGTGTTGTTGTTAAATATAATTTTATTGCAAAATACTCGTGTTTTGGTTTAAAAATGGAGGCAACAATTTTTGAAAAGGAAAGTTTAATGGAACCCAGTAATCTTGAATTATTTTTCTTGTGATATTCCCTCAGCCCTCTACGGTCATTAAATATAATTTCATAAGATAAATGCTTGTATTTAAGATTGAAAATTGAGGAAAATTTTCTGAAAACCAAAGTTGTACGGAGTTCTGCTGCATTATTGTTTAATCATCATATAATTGCATAAATGTTTGCACTTGAGATGGGAAATGGCAAAAGATGTTCCGAAACGGAAGTAGAACGGAGAGAAGATTTCTCCTCTTATGACAATTTTTTTCTAGTGATACCTCTGCTCTTTATCGTTGTTTAATATACAATAATTTTATTTCATAAATCTTTGTGGTACCTAGGTTAGGCATTCTTTTAGGTAGAAAAATATGTCTGTGCAATTTTATATTGTTTTACGCATTTAGTAGTTATATTGCACAGTGACCACCCGCAGATTATTTTGTGGCACAATGATATCTGTCGCAGATTGACCAGTAATTTTCTGCTATGTGGGTTTCCACAGTCCAGTGGCTATGTTCCTTTACCCACTGCAGCTTTTAATTCAGTGGTGTACTTATTAACAAGGGCACTTCATGTTGGTGTTGGTTGCCATAGCATCATACATCAAATGGTCTGTATAGACTTGTGTCAGTGACCAGTTGTTGAGTGCTGGTTCAAGTGTTTAAATATGCAAAAACAGATAATTTCATAAATTTTATGCAAGTCCGGGGAATATTCTAACAGACACGCGAGAAAATTTCCAGTATGTTGATGAATGCAGAATGTATTGCTCGGAGAAATTACGCACGTATGGAACATTTCCTTCTGAACAGAACAAGCTAAAATCATGCATGCTGAAAGCACAAATATTTCTAAATTAAAAATTAGACATAGCTGTCATGCATGATTAAGGTGACCAGATATCGGAGCTCTGATTTGAGGACAAAAGGGTGTGGCGCCCCCAAATCGGCAGTTCATTTGAGGACATATACGTACATACTCAAAATAAATATGCAAATCTTTTTGTCACAAAATTGCATTGCTTCAATAAGTGTGATATTACATATGAAAATTTGTGTCTTAAAAGGATATATCTTGTAGAATGTTGGTAATTTGTATTGACAAAGTAGAATTATGATTGCGAGTACATATTAGTAAAAGTGAAATGCTTTTACCTTGTACATGTGCCGAATTAAAATCAAGCTGCACACCAAACTAATTGCATGGCGAATTTTTCATTTTGCCAAAGTTTTTCGAGAAACTTAGATCAAGTCAGTCGAAATTTGACCATTCAGTGTCCTAGTGCCGGCCACTGACCATTCGTACAAGTGGGTACGACCATACGGGTTCGAGTCCCGACTGAGACATGGATGCCGTGTTTGTCTTACAGCACTTACTCTCTCTCTTCCCTAGAACAAATGTCTCCAAATTAGAGACAGGTGACTGCTTAGAGTTGCTCTCGATGCTCGTTAAACTCGGAAAGACGAAAAAAAGAAGTCAAAATTTGTTTTCACAAGAAGCATGTCAGAAAATTGGTACAACGAAAACTATTTTTAAGAACATGTTTCATTAGAAATCTAACGAGCTAATGAGGTAGTGTAAATTCGCGGACATTTGAGGACAAACATCAAAGTTTGAGGACAATTTGCGTCCACAAAGGCATCAGACGTTTTTGGGGACAGTAAACAAAATTCGAGGACTGTCCTCAAGAATTGTGGACTTCTGGTCAGCTTATGTATGATGCAAGTTTTGTTCATTAAATTAAAAAATCGATATAGAAATTACTAACACTATACCAGTGATCCCATTTATTGGTGTTGAACTATACTATATTGACAAAACTCACCGGACACTTACCGAGGTAGATGTGCTGGTTGACAGGTTTGCCCTGCATAACCAATGGGTTGGGACCATACAACGAAAAACACCCCCGCACAAGTACACTGCTGCCGCCATACCCACACACGCCCATCAGACTGATGGATCATGTATCTGGATTCATCAGCCCATAGGACCTATTTCCACTGATAAATGCTCTTTACACCATGCTAAATGACGAGTAGCATTCCGAGTGGAGATGAAAGGCTTATGATTATGAGCAGCCGCACGACCATGGTAACCCATGAATGAAGTTCTCTGCGAATGGTATATGTACATACTGAGGTCCCCGTATTTTTACTTACCTGTACACTGAGGTCTTGTGCAGTACTCCGTCGATTAGCTGTAACGACTCTCTTGAGGCTTCGAAGTCTTCTATCACCGATTTTCTTTGGTCTGCCGGTACGTTTTGCTGCTTCAGACACACCATGTGTCTTCCACTTATTCAGCACATCCAAAACAGTTGACTTGGGTATGTTTAAACGCCTCGGTTTCTCTTGTGGACAACCCACTAATATAACACCCAACAATCTTTCCCTTCTCAAAGTTAGTTCTCTCCTACCACGACATTTTCACTCAACCTCGGTCAGCTGTAGGCTTGTTTTTATACTGTTTGTAACTGTACCGCGGATCTTAACAATACAATAGATCCGTTCATTTGCTTTTGAAGGGGTGTCCGGTAACTTTTGTCAATATAGTGTATATGCATAAACGTTTCCAAGCTTTTGCACATCGACCAGATGGCTTTTTTAAGGAAGTTAGACAGAAACTGAATAATGGAACGCTTTAACAATTTGAACGTGGAAATTTGACAATAAGTAGATGCAACATTACGTTAATTTAAAGGTATGAGGTATCACGGTTGTGCACGCAGTATTCTGGTAGGGAGAAGGCGTTACTTGAAGAACTGGTTCCAAATTCGTGGCAATTCCAGTGAGACACTATCGTTGCAAGTATCACGGTTTGTAATGATCTCCAAGGATTCATGAATGGCTGTACATTTGGGTGTAGAGTAGGTAGCTAATTTCTTTATATCATCCCTCATAGGAGTAGTGAACTTGAATTTGACTTCTCTGGATAGGGCCGTGGCTAGCAGAATACCACGTACGCAACCAACATGATACCTAGTATCTTTAAACGAATATAACGTATCTATTTATTATCAAGTTCCTGCATTCAAATTGTTAAAGCTTTCTATTATTCAGTTTGCGGTTTCTGTCTAACTTCCTTGAAAAAGCCATTTGGTTGATGTGTGAAAGCTTGGGAATGTTTATGTATATATTTCTTCACAAATAAATCCAATTACTAGTATAGTGTAACTAATTTCTACATCATTGGTGTACTGTTACTCCGTATCAATTTGAATTGATGTAGTTTCTTTTCTTTTTTTTTTTTTTTGAGAGAGAGCTAGATATTTTATTTAAGTGTGCTGACTTAATAAAAACAAGTTAGTAAAATCATGCAATGCATTGATTATGATACGCTTTCCAACATACCAGAAGTCATTACTCAAGTTATAAGGATAATGGCTGTAGAATAAATCTTGCTCCTATGACCTAACCTTTGACCCCATTTCGATGATATTCAACAGAACCAGTAAAGTATACTTCCAGAACAACATGATAAAGTTTTGTCTCAATCGAAGCATTTTTACGTAAGTTATAACTCATAAGGGCGATGGAATGGATCCCAATCCTATGTCCTGACCTTTGACCCCATTTCACCCATTTTCAATAGGGTTCGTCCTCAGGTGATCCCCTATCATATACTGAAATTTCATCGAAACGAACCATTTTTACACGAGTAATCGTGCGAACAGACGGACAAAGCTGGAGCATATACGCTTCTTCAACCTACAGTTGGAAAGCGTAAAGGGGGGGGTGACGGAGTTAACTAGTTTCTTTGAAAAGCAAGTGATTGGCCATAAGGCAATTTTTTTAGCTGCTGGTGTTTGATATCCACTCAATAAACAAAACATTAGGGATATGGGAGTTCGGCAGTCAACATAGGCGTTCCTGTGCAGAGTGAAACAGACCCAAACTGAACGCAGGTGGTAAACATGGTGATCTTAACGACACTGATCATGGACGTGTTGTTGGCACAAGACGTGTCATTCTATCACCCAAGGGCAACCATATGAAGAGTGTTCCATTGGCTGATGTACCAGTGCCCAGAGAGCAAGCAGTGGTCGACCACATGCCACTGATTACTGGGGTGGATGTAGAATATCGAGGCTGATAAAGACCAATTGCTTGGCAACAGAGGGGCAAATCACATCCAGGTTAAATGTTGGAGGCCTAAGCTGCATATCTTGGCCTACAGGAGCAGACACCCTATTTGTGTGCCATGGTTCTTTGTTCGTCATCGGAATACGCCTCGCCCGGTGCCAGAAATATCAAAACTAGACATCTGCAGAGTGGCATTGTGTTGTGTGGTCAGATGAATTCCATTTCCTGCTGTACCAAGCTGATGGGACAGTGCAGGTGTGGCATCCACAGCATGAGACCATGACCTCATTGTGCCAGGTTGGTTCTATTCAAGGTAGTGGTGGCTCTGCGTTTGTTTGGGGAGCCATCTCATGGGACCCATTAGTCGCTTTGGTGAAGCTCTTAACCTCTGCACCCTACCAGCACATCCTGGCTGATCATCTACACCCTTTCATGCCTTCCGTGCATCTTGTGGCTGATGTTCTGTTTCAGATGGACAATGTGCCGCAACCGCCCAGGCAGACATCGAGGAACACTCATCTGAGTTTGGAAATATCCAGTGGTCCCCAGATTTAAACCCTGTAGAAGCTCTCTGGGATGCTGTGAAGCAAAACATCAGATCTATGAATCCTGAACAGACGTCTCAGGCAGAGTTGTGAACAATACTGCTACAGGCATGGCTGGCATTATCTCTGGCATATGATGGAGTTGATGCCTCGGCCTATACAGGTTGTTATTCACAGCGAAGGACCAACATGCTATTATGTAGGTATATTTAATGTTTCGTCCATTGAGTGTATGTATATGTAATCATTCTATAGGATTTTTTTAAAGACTTAATCAATAATTGCCCTACTTTTAGGTAAGCTTTTAAGATTTTATGTATATCTGCATGTGTATGGGTAAGACACCCTGGTAAAATCTGATCTAAATAATATGAGGGTTGTCCTCAAAATAATAATGCCTCTTTGCAAGTTACTTTTGGCTGTTGAGATATTTTTATGAAATTCATTACGGAAATCTGCCGAATGTAATGGTCTACTCAAAATAATCCCCTGTTGAAATCAAGCATGTATGTATTCATTCAGTCCAGCGCATGTCAAGTTAAAAAAAATATGGTGGGCCTGTTTAACTCAACTCCTATCCTCAAAAAATTGACCATGGAGACTTGCTTCATGAGATCAAACAGGTAAAAAGTCAGTAGGTGCCAAATCAGGGCAGTGAGGTGGTCATGGGATTACTGTCCAGCTCATTATGACAATGACACAAGATGCTTCAAGTGATGGTCAGGCTTGTCATGGTGTAGAAGGATAGAACAAAGAGGTATGTCTGGTCTCTTCTTGAGGGTAGCTTCTTTGGTGTATCAATATAGTGAGAACTGTAGACAGTGCCACATTGTTCAAGAAAATCAACAAGAATGAAACCTCTGACATCCCATTTTGTCCAGCTCATTTTGCAAGTGCGGTTAAATGTTATTGTGGTGTAGAACAGAACAAAGGGGGATGTTTGGTCTCTGCTTGCAGATAGCTTCCCTTGGTTTTGGTATCTCAATATAGCAAGAACTGAAGACAATGCTACCTTGTTTAAGAAAATCAACAAGAATGAAACCTCAGACACTTTTTTTTTTTTTATTATTGGAGGTTTAACAGTTACCACGATGAGCAACTCAATGAGCTATAAACAGTTGCCCATCCCTAATTTAGTGCCACTGGTTCCAGGGAAGAGAGAGAGAGCCAGTGCCAAAGGACAAACACAACATCCGTCTCACTGGGATTCGAACCCAGACCCTTCTCGGATGGTCATAAGCCATTGCTTAGATCACTGTCCCACCAGGGTGACTTTGACACTTTGCAATGGTTCAATGTGTTTTAAGTGAGGTGTTAGATTTGGTGTTGTCATTCTGCAGGACAGATCAGAAAAGCACGTCTGGTCTCTTCTCGTGGATAGATTTCCTGAGCTTCTTTAGTGTCTCAATATAATGAGAACCGTTGATAGTGCCTCCTTGTCCAAAAAAATCAAGAATGAAGCCTCTGACACCCCATTTTGTCCAGCTCATTTTGCAATGGGTAGAGGATATTTGCGTAGACTATCCTTAAAGTAACACCATAAACAGAAATCTGGTGGAGATAAATCAGACAATCGTGGAGGCCAGAGATCCCATAAGATAAGCTGATCACCATAGACTCATTTGACATATGGAATGTTGCACCATCTTGTTGAAACCAACAATAGATTTTGTCCACAGCAATAAATTTCAACAATACCAGCATACACTTCTGAGTTTACAGTGGTCTCAAAAAATATTTGCCACATAATTATTTGACAGAGGAAAAGCACACCTAACACTAGTGTTTTTCTGCAAGCGGTGGGTCCTTGTGTAGGTCATGGGAATTGTCAGTGGCCCATTCTTGTGTTTTGGGAGTTGAGATGAAATCACACTTCAGCAGTGAAAAATGTGTTGTCAAATGTAACAACATTGTTATGAGTATATCTTCAGTGACAGTAATGGACACACTTATGCATGCCCATTGTGTGCAACTCATTCATGCACTACTGTTACTCCATATGGATGAAATTTTAATTTTCCCATAGCTCAATAAACTGATGTCACAGGTCTATGTACCTGTTGAAACATACATCACAATGACTTCCAAGGCAACAGCAACAAGTGATTCCTTCAACGAACCTTATATGGTCAATAATACTGTCATTACTTGAAAGTAATGACAGTATTATTGAATGTGTAAGGTTGCTAGAGATGGAATGATGGCAAGTAGTGATGCAGATCCGGATATTCTGATATCGGATCATCAGTATTGGCAGTTGGGAAGGGTACTGTCATACCGACCGTGTGAGGGTGCGCGCATCATTATTCCATCATTACTCAGTTCGAACTGCGGAGCCGTGATGGAAAGTTGTCACTGTTGGCAGTGAGCAGCCCGAGTGCAAAGTCTACGCAAGCAAGGCCATAGAAGAGGAAACTGATTCAAGAAAAGATAAATTTCTTAAAAACTTCATTGAAACATATGCAGACCTGCCAACTTTCAAGAATTGAAATCCATTAAAACAGTTTAGTGAACGTTTAATCGATATGTCAGACTAACTAACGTATCAAACATACTGATGAAATTTATCAAGCATATCAATTAAAAACAGATTCATTATTTATCGATTTCGTGTGCCGTTTCGTATGCTACGCAAATAAAATGTTTGGCAGTATTTCTCGCTATAACGATTAAAATGCAATCAAAACATAATTAAGTCATCAGTATACAGTCATTAGGCTACATATACGAAAAAATAATTAATTTGTAACCCCGAAATTACAGCTATAAGCGATATATTGCAGTGATTTTTTACTTTAAGTTACATATGGTTTTGAACTTACATTTTTGTGTCAGTATGTGAAAATACCTTTAAAAAGCAATTCTCTCTCTCTCTTATTTCCGAGTCTTTCCAAATTGGATGAGATGAGAGAGTGTTGGAAGAAATTATGATCAAGGCAACCGGAAACATACAGGTACCGTAGTCCTTTGAGATATAAAATTATTCTCTCTTCGAAAAAGGTTTAGGTAATATATGTAAATACAGGTTGTCTACAAATGATTGGGGCGATTTCACGATTTTATTATAGGTATATTGTTTGACATATGATCACGAAACTTTACAATTTTATATAACAATGCACAAAGTTTTTTTGGGGGACATATTACAGGTGCTCGATATGCGCCTCTCGAGTGATTCTGCAAACATCAACTCTGTAATCAAGTTCTTCCCCCACACGAGTTAGCATGTCTCAATCAATGTGAGCAAAGACATTGAGGATGCGATCCCGCAGTTCTGGTAGATCGGCTGGTAAAAGCGACACAAACGCCGAGTCTTTCACATAACTCCACACGAAAAATCGCAGGGGGTTAAGTCGGGGGCGTGTGGAGGCCATAACAGTGGTTGGGGATCATCATTCCTAGAACGACCGATCCATCGCTTTCGCAATCTGGCGTTCAAAAATTCACGAACATCGCAATGAAAATGGGGCGGAGCGCCATCCTGTTGGTAGATGAAGTCCACACTGTCGGTCTCCAACTGCAGCATGAGGTAATGTTCCAAAAATGTCCAGATTCACATGTCTGTTTAACGGTCTTTTTGCAGAAGAAAAAGGGGCGTAAACTTTAAATTTTGAGACCGCACAGAAACCATTGGGGTTTTTTTGAGAAACCCGAATGTGCTCCACGAAAACAAGGGGGTTTTCTGTGCCCCAGATTCACACATTGTGCCTATTCACTTTGCCACTAACAAAAAAATGTTGCTTCATCAATGAAGACAAGTTTATCAGAAAATTCATTGTCTTCTTCCATAAAACTTTGAAATCGCGAACAAAACTCAAAGTGACTCACTTTGTCATCGGGCGTCAGGACTTGTAGCAATTGCAAGCTGTAGGGCTTCTGCTTTAATCGTTTGCGTTAGATCATCCAAACGGTCAATCGTGGAATATCCAGTTCTCTACTCGCTGTGCATGTTGACTTCTGTGGGCTACGCACGAAACTTGACCGCACGAGTTCCACGGTTTCTTCGGGCACTGATGGACGACCCATTAATTTCCTTTTACACAGGCATCCTGTCGCTTTAAACTGTTCATACCATCGCCGAATGGAGTTTAGCGCCAGGTGAAGTTTTTCTAAATTTTGTTCGAAAGTGTCGTTGCACTGTTGTCACAGTTGACTAGCATGAAATTCGAGGACAGCAAACGTTTTCTCGCTGTTTGAAGCCATCTTATCGACTATAAGACAAGTATTGCCCTCTCGCGGCGACCAAAGTAAACTTTGAGCAATGCATGTCTGGTAACATCCAACTCGAGCAGCATATCGCTAATTTTACAGCCACAAAAAAATCACGAAATCGTTCCAATCATTTGTAGACACCCTGTATATATTATACATATGGCCCTAACTATTCCGGAAAAAAAATCCGTAAAATATGTCGCCCAGTAAAACAAGTACAATTTCCGTAAATTTTACGGGTAAACCGTAAAAATTGGCAGGTATGCATACGAGGTCCGTCCCCAAAGGTAATGAGAATGATTACAAAACAAATGCGTTTAATCAAAATACATGCCATTATCCCGATCATCTTCGAAGTACTATGGGACTGAACACACTTATTCCAGTGATGCTGCCATTCGTTGTAGTAGTGCTGGAAGTCTATTGTTGCAAACGTCCAGTCAGCTGCGATGAGGGCTCTGCAGAGCCCTCATCGCGGCTGACTGGACGTTTGCTACAATACCAAAACGGTGTCCTTCCAGGTGAGTTTTGATTTTCAGGAACAAAAAAGTCACATGGTGCCAAGTCAGAGCTGTAGGGGGTAGGAAGGGGGTGCTTCTCCGCGCCACAATGTTGCGCCGCACTCGCAAAACCCTTTTCCTCCAACATTCCAGGACCTGTAGTTACGTAAAAGTCTGATTGACTGTCTGTCCTGGTGGTACAAATTTTTTGTGCACCACTCCTCGACAGTAAGAAAAAAAACCTATGAGCATTGATTTCACTTTTGATTTGCTCATGCGAGGGAGCGTGCCATTCTGAACTCTGCCCTTTTTTTCAGGATTGTACTCAAACATCCATGTTTCATTCCCAGTATTCAATATGCAAAAATTTGGGCCCAGTTGTCACACAATCCAACAGTTCTTGAGAAACGAACAGACGATTCTCCTTCTGCTCATCCGACAAGTTTTTTAGGACGAGTTTTGCGCAAATCTTCCTCACGTTGAGATTTTCCGTAATGATTCGATGAACCACCATTTTTGGTACTCCGACCTCGGCTGCGATTAGTCGGACATTTAAATGCCGGTCTTGTTCCAGAGCAACCTTGATAACGGCCACATTGTCATCGGTTCTTGACGTTGAAGGTCACCCTGAGCGCTGCTCATCCTCAACGGTTTCCCTTCCATCCTTGAAAGCCTTGTGCCACCTAAAAACTTGGGCTGATAACAAAGCTGCGTCCCCATACGCTGTCTTCAGCATCTCTAAGGTTTCTTAAGCTGTTTTCCCCAGTTTTATGCAAAATTTGATTGTGTAACGCTGCTTGGCGCTCCTTTGCATTTTCATCCATAACGAGTGTGAAAAACAAGGGTGCACTTTTTTAATGTTCTGATGCTTCAAAAGGCTCTCCCTCAACTGAGGATGGTCCAGCCGTTTACTTGAGATACCCACAAAACAACCTGCAGCGCCACCTGCCTCCCTCGGTTTTCAGGGCAAGCGTGAATGAATCATTCTCATTACTTTTGGGATGGACTGCGCATTCAGCCCTTCCAGAAGTGTGGAATTTTTCACGCCAATCATACATGAACATAACAAAAGATATGTAGCTCTAGATAAACTGGTAAGCATTTATGGTAAAATGAAACCAGGGGCCAATCGGACTGAGGCGAGGAGGAAAATAAATACACTCAGATCAAACTTGCATAACAGTGGCTTTCCGGCTTAAAAATGCTTCAATCATTTGCAGTAATTTATTAAATAACTCTTCATTCAGACGAAACAGTTCTTGTCGAAAATAGTTTTACGGAATTCCTTCAATAAGACATGTAAATACTTATCACTTTGTTTTAGCCATTTGTTCATCCAATATCCGGACTTAACATGAACATTTGTTCCCCAAGCTAAAATAATAGCTAAACATGCTCTTCTTTGCACATCCATTCTCTAATGCAGACAAAATCCGTGTACTCTCCATGACAGCTCGACTAGTACTAAAGCAAAGTCATGACGGCGCTGTTATGAAGTGCAGGAATGACAGTAACAGTATTACCAAATGTGTAAGGTCCCCTTTACACTTTCCATTAGTTCTGGCTTTACCATAATTTTTGTCGTATTATATAATCGCGCTAGCGTATCTGCAGACCGCGAAATTCACATAAAAAAATTTTTTTTTTCCTTCATAAAATATTCTGCTGACTGTGACTTTCAGGGCAAAAATAGACGTATAATCCGCCCATCATAGATGTTGAACCGGAAGTAGAATTTCCGACAGAAAGGTCAGTTACACAATGACCCAGGAGTCCGAAGAAGTAAGAGAAAAAAATTATTTTATTAAATGAAGAAATTCATTGTTAAAGGTTACTTTTTCATATATTTTTTTTAATCCCCGAACAGATAAAGGGCATGGCATCCTTAGATTACGTCAATGCAACTCCAGAGTTATTGCATTACACTTTGCCAATGACGAAAGGCTGATACAGAACAAGTCATAGAAATACTGTATGTACTTGTGTATAAATCAAAAGTTTTTGGAGGAAATCCTGTTTTCAGAGTTTAGGGATCGGCTTATATGTGGGCCAATAAAAAAATTTCTGTGAATTCTCCCGCGTAAATTACAGATGCATTTGTTTAAGTTTTAGACAGAGGCTTTCCACGTGTTACTACGCGATTGTTTTCTGACCTCAAAACAAACGCGCAGTGACACTATCAATATCCTCAATTGTGTCCACCACTTTAAGTTTAAATTCGGCAGTGTAACTGAAACGTTTCCTTTTCAAAGACATCATGAATAGCAATGAAGGAAAATGTCAGCAGCAAAGATGTTGGTCAAAACGGTGAAGGACAAAATAACACAAGGCACAGCACACACGAGATCCGAAAGGAGAAACACATAGGTTCGTACAGCAAGCACTGTTTGTAAATTTTTATTGGCTGGTTGACAAAAACAACAGTCTGGTTCTCAACAGTCAGCGTTGTCCTTCTCAATGACCCCCGCCATCTCTCCCCACAACTTGCCCGATCTTTCGTTACGACATTCCTTCACGTTTCGTACAAACTCTTGAACTGAGGAAAATTCTTCCGAGGGAGTTCCTTTTCCAATTATGCCCCTCCCTTCCACAATTACGGTGCAGAATTTTTTTTTAAATCGAAGGGCCGTAAGAGACTTTTTTAAATCAGTGTAAATCCGCAGAACTTAAATTTTAAACTTTTTTAGCAGATAATTCGCGGATTATATGATGAAAATTACAGTACTACTCTCTGCAGGCCTTCCACTTTGTTATATACATACACGAGACTCGCAATGTTTAACAAAAGCGAACTTTTTCCTGGGAAAAATATCAGAATGCGATGCGAAAGTGTGAAACAGCCAAAACTGTTCATGTTAATTTATATGCACATACATACATACATTCATATCACTAAGCTGTTCTCTGAGATTCAGAGGTTAGCTCCAAAAAGAAATAGAAACTTCCAGGTATTTTTACTTATTGTTGTCGTATCAAACTTCGCCATTTACAGTGATCTTGACATACAACTCGTGCTTACTGATATCCATTACACGCCGTACACAAGATCTTTTATACTTCATACTCATAATCTTTTTCTCATGCAGACATTCCTGAATCTGATCTACCCATGTCTTCCTTGGTCTTCCTCTGCCTTTCCTTCCTGCCACTTGGGTTGAAAATATTTTCTTAGTAAGCATTTCATCACTCATTCTTTCAACATGGCCAAACCACCGAAGCATATTGATCTCCACCTTGCTAACAACATTTTGCTTTACATCACACAACTGCAATACATCTTCATTTCTCACACAATCAGATCATGTCTTGCCACAAACCCCACGTAAGTAACGCATTTCTCCAGCACCCAAACGACTCCTGTGTTTCTTCTGCAGTACCCAGGTTTCACTGCCATACATCAGAGTAGGAACAATTACAGTTTCATACACAGCCATGCGGGACTCTCTAGAGAACCCATCATTCCTGTGAAAACCTCCCAGAGCAGCTATGACTTCCAAAGAACAATTCACTCGTCTACTGATTTCACCATCCAACTTGTTCTCTCTGTCAAACATGCTTCCTAAATACACAAACTCACTCACCTGGTCAATCACAGTGCCATTTATACTTACATTACATTCAGTGCTACCCATTCCTCTCTCAAACACCATAACTTTGGTTTTTCCCTTATTTATACTCAGTTTGAATTTCATGCAAACTTCGTGCATCCGAGTCAACATACTCTGCAACTCACTTTTGCTCTCTGCCAACAGGACAGTTCATCAGCATACAGCAATCTGCACACACGGATATCACCAAGACATAAACCACTATTATCTATTTTGGCCTCACGCATGCATGCGTCCATACATATATTAAACAGCCATGGTGACATTACACAACCTTGTCTAACTCCTGCACCAATGGAAAATCATTTTGATAAAATACCATTCACTCGTACACAAGCTATGAAGGAATATGGTGTTCCTGGGAATCTACTTAATAGTGTAAAAGCCAGCATACATGGCTTTTACACTATTAAGTAGATTCCCAGGAACACCATATTCATTCAATACCTTCCACAAAAGTGTTTTATTGACTCGGTCGTAAGCTTTCTCTAAATCTATGAAGGCAGTAAAAACTTTCTTCCCAACAGCCAGATACTTTTCAGTCATCATGCGTAATGCAAAAGTCTGGTTAGTGCAGCCTTTACCAGGCATAAAACCACTCTGAACATCCCACACTTTTTCTGATGTAAGACCCTGTACTTTTTCAATAACATTACCAAACACTTTCCCAGGCACACTCAGTAGGCTAATACCACGATAGTTCTTGCATTCAGTCTGATCACCTTTTCCCTTATACAAGGGAACAATGATAGCATCCTTCCAATCCCGAGGGACCATTCCTAACTCCCAGCACAACTGGGAAATTTCAGTTAACCAGTCAATTATAGAGTCACCACCATACTTCAACATCTCTGCAGTTATGCCATCAACTCCTGGAGCCTTACCATTCTGAAGAGATTTTAGAGCTTTACACACTTCTTCTCTTGAGATCACTCCTGTGCTTTCATCCCTCATTGTGACATCATCTGCATCTGTCTCAGAATCATTTTTGCTCTCCTGATCTAATAACTCACAGATGTATTCGCCCCATCTGTCACTTAACTCATTGGGCTCCCATATCATTTCCCCAATCTCATTCTTCACACAACTTACAACCTTGTTTCCCCTATTTTTCCTGAGTCTCGTGTACTTCCAGAAGGACTTTCTATCTTTCCAAAAAGCCAGTTCATGCCTTTCCACTTTCTCTTTCCTATCTTTTGCCTTACTGTGGCGAACCAGCTTAGCAGCTTCACGCTTCTTAAAGTGATATTCATCCACAGAGACTCTACCTTGCAACATCCCCAAATAGGCTTCCTTCTTTTTCTTTACTGCCTCATCAATCTCACTATATTCCACTAAGCATCACCTCTATTGTTACCCACTATTGTGGTGCCACAGACTTCTTTAGCAGCAGTAACAACACAGTTCTTAAAACATTCCCACTTCTTTTCTACATCCCTCTCACCAGACTTCAGATCCTTCATTCATTCTCTGACTAAGTCAGAATACTGCTGATGATCTTCAAGGAGCCTATCAACCTTTATTCTTTCTATCCTGCGTCTCTTCCTATTCCTTTTCCTCCAACCAACATTAAGTTTCACTTGTGACACTACCAAGTAATGATCAGAACCAACATCCGCACCTCTCATCACATGGGTGTCAACAACTAAGTGTTTCAAACGCTGATCGTAAACAACAAAATCTATCACACTCTTTTGACCAACAGTACAATTTTCCCAAGTATATGTGTGGATATACTTGTGGTTGAAAAATGTATTAGATACACACAAATCATTCTCAATGCAGAGTTCAATTAATCTTTCACCATTATCATTCACACAAGGATCATTAAACTTACCCAGAACATTGTCAGAAATTGCATTCTGCACACCTACTCTAGCATTGAAATCCCCTGCTATTATAACTTTTTCTTTAGCACCAAACTGGCTCAAAACAGCTTTTAGCTCATTTCAGAAGTCTTCTTTCTTATCAGAAGGTTCTGAGTCACAAGGAGCATACACTACAACAATTACTATTCTCTGAAGATTCACTTTCAAACGAATCCAGAGAATTCTCTCACTTATGCACCTATAGTGAATCAAGTTGTTCTTCATCTTTTCACTTAAAATCACACCTACACCAGCCTGTCCTCTCATATTATCCAATACTACAGACCACACACTAACCGTGCCATTCACTTCTTCTACCCCAATTTCCTTCTTTTTGGTTTCACTTGCACACAGCACATCTAGTCTATACTTATTCATCACCTCACTCATCTTGCCATTTATACCTCTAGTATTCCATACATACACCAATCTTACATTCACTCAGTCGAGATCGCTTTCTCATACGCCGTTTAGAAAGTCCAGGTCAATTCCGTGGTGGACCGTCCTTCTCAAGTGTGGTAGGTCCACCATATCCCACACTTGAGTCATTCTTAATATTTCTTTTTGTCTTTTTAATCAGGTAAGTACATCAGTGTGGGGGATTAGCCCACAGCTGAGGGTTCCAGTTGGTCATTCAACCTAAGGATTCTGGAACAAAACCCAGTGAGTTGGGGTCTTTTCGCCAATGTCACAGAGAACTAGCTTGCACCTCTCCAAGATTCACAGAGGCCCTAGTTGCTGTTGTGTGTGCCATTGTTACCACGGAGCGCCCCGAGGAGGTAAACCCATCGCTCACTACGACCGCCCGCTAATTTATATATATATATATATATATTGAACTGGACCACATCACTCTATTCAAAATATAAAATTATTAACATTTAACAACACAAGACAGAGGAAACATCGCTCGGAGGTGGGGGAATAATGATTACGGGCAAAATCTTTGTTCCGTCTTATTTCCATTTTCAGAAATGTTTCCTCCATTTTCAGCTGAAAGGCAGATATCTATTCAATAAAATGATATTTAACAACAATACTAAGCCCAAGGATATTGCAAGAAAAAAAAAACTATTACAGAAGAAATCTTCACTCCGTCTAATTTCTAATTTTGAAAGTCGTAATTCCGTTCTCCGACGGAAAACGACCCTCCCTCAATTCTGTTCAGTTCTGTATCGATCTTGAGAACACCACACAAACGATGATGAAAAAGGCGAAATACCTCGAATCTGCCGAACAATCTCATGCCCGAAGATTACAGAGAAATTTCGCCGTCTAACGTTTTCGGAAAATTTTCCTCCATTTTAAAGCTGTAATGCAAATATTTACGAATTAAAACTATATTTAACAACAATACTGGGCAGAAGAAAAATCGCAAAGGGGGGGGGGTTACAACAACGGGGGAAAATCTTTACTCCGTTTTCGAAAGTTTCAAAAGATGAAATATCGTTTCCTGACAGTAAACGAGTCCCTCCCCCAACATTTCTCTCCAGTTTTGCATTGATCTCGAGAATAACCCAAATGATGACGAAAAAGCGGAATTCCGCGGAAGAATCTCGTGTATGTACACTATCTACCAACAAGTAATTGGACACCTGTGATAGCAAAGGAAAACTAAGTTTATACACCTTCAATAGTTGGTGGAGCCTCCACGAGCGGCGATTACTGCTGCGACCATCCGGGGCATACCCTCAACCAGGCGTTGTACGATTGCTAGCGGTATTTTATTCCACTCGGCTTAGAGAAGACATATCAGTTCCTTCACCGATTTTGGATGGTGGGGGCACCCCTTACGCCGACGCTCCAACTTGTCCCAGAGGTGTTCGATAGGGTTAAGGTCCGGGCTCTGCGCAGGCCAGTCCATTTGATTAATCCCATTGTCACCATACCAAGCCATGGTGGACCTCGCAACATGACAGGTGGCATTGTCATCCTGAAAGTAACATGGGTCCACCCCGTAAAACTGCCACAACGTAGGAAGCGCATGGTCATCCAAAATGGTGCAGTAGGTCTCGGCGTTGAGTCTACCAGGAATTGCGACCAAGGGTCCCGTGCCATAACAGGAGAAACACCCCCCATGGCATAATTCCACCGCCACCGAACTTCACAGTTGGCACAATACATTTCGGCAGGAGGCGTTCTCTAGGCAGACGCCAAACCCAGACCCTGCCATCCGAAAGGTAGAGAGTGAACCTTGATTTGTCACTCCAGAGAACCTGTTTCCACTGTTCAACGGTCCACTGTCGACGTTCTTTGTACCACGTTAGCCGAGCAGCGCTATTGGACTTGGTGATCAAAGGCTTCTGGGAGGCAGCACGTCCATGATAACCGAGCAGATGGGCTTCCTTACGGATGGTATTCATCGAAAGAACACTCCCGGATGCTTGTTGAAACTCCTCGCGGATGTGGCCCATCGATTTGGTGCGGTTCTTCCGAATTTCTCTGGCCAGCACCCGTCGGTCTCTAACTCCCAGTTTTGTGGGTCTGCCGGGTCGTGGCACATTCCGACAGTCACCTCTCATCTTCCGCTTGCCAATCACGTAGGCCACTGTCGATTTTGGGTACTTCAACTCGCTTGATATGTCACGTATGGATCGGCCATTTCTGCGATACCCGACGATTACAACTTTCTCGAAATCAGAGAGCTCCGAACTGCATGGCATCTTGCATGCGACTGATAGTGTTTAGATCAGAACATATGTAGAGGATTTTAGGAAGGGAGTGTCTGACCCCAGGTCTTAAACAACCCTTAGAAATAGTAAGCTAGGAGATTTGGGCTAGAGTGCCTGATAGGAGAGTGACACGGAAGTGAGGTAGAAAGGGGAAGGAAGACGCCCTTATTTATTACCGAGGGGCCAGTACTCGGGGTCTGACGGCTTAACGTGCCCATCTGACGCACGGCGGGTATTTAGCTGTTCGAACGTTCGTACCTGCCCAGGATCGAACCTGAGGTCTTTTCTGTGGCAGTCATGAATGCTGACCACTAGGCCACCCTCAGCCCCAACTGGTTGCATTGTTGTTTCCCACACGATATTTAATGGCGGCGGTCGTGACATGTATCAGGGCCGCAGATATCGTCGATTGCAGGGGTGTCCAATTACTTGTTGGTAGATAGTGTATATATCACGAGCATTTCCCAAAAATGCTTAGCGAGATCATAAAGAACAGTTTTGTCTGGTCTTTGCCAATCATGATATCATGTTAATATTTTAACACTCCTTTTATAGGACTTGGTCTAAAAATAGGCCTCTAGAAGCAGGATGTGTTGTTCTTGTGTGAGACTCGTTAATAACTGACCTTCACTGAGCCACCTGCTTGAGCAAGGCCATATGACCAGCCAATGGCTAACCAACATTCTTCAGTATTGCCACAATGCACTGGCAAACTTTTGCTTTGTAATTACACTGCATGTTTTTAAAAGATCTTGATAGAATTCGAGAACTTTTGAAACACCCTGCATTTCTATATTCACTAATGGAAAAAAGATGCATCATTAGATAAATATATATATTTCTTATTTTTTTTACAAGTAGATATTTCTTACTGTGACTGATACCCAATGCAAACTGAATTTAATGACTATTTTATAAGCAAAGCTGTGCCTTCGGATGTCGATATGCATTTCTGCCCATTTGCAGCAGAACTGTGCACATTGGGACTTGTTTTAAAATAATTTCTTACATATTAATTTCACAGGATTGTTTTCACTTTGGGGCAAATTTTTAAAAAAATTCCCTTACATCAACATTCCCTGAACTCTACTTTCTCTGTAACTGTCAATCACTTAAAAATTGAGAATTCCACAGTCATTGATTGCATGGGTTGGTCACTGTCAAAAATATTGTTCATGTAGGTATTGAAACCACTGCAGACAGCAATGAAGTAGAATTGAGGGCTTAATGATGGAAACAGGTATGCCCTAATATAATATAAAGCTAGTAGAAGGGGGGGGGCAAACGTATGGTGATTTTTTCTTTTCTCATCTATCACTTCCCTGTAAGAAAAATCAAATATTCTCCCATACATCTTATGAAGGAATATTTTTAATATAACATTGTATTTCCTTTCTGGAAACTTGTTAGAAAAAGGGGACTGCATATATTAAGTTTAACCATATATTAATATACTTACAAAATGTGCTTAGTCCCACACACTCCGAAAATTAAGAGTTGTTTCCATTTCTCTTAATAAATGCCTTTCATAAAAATCTCCAATAAAACCTTATATGAAAAAGGTGGAGGCATACTTTTTTCACTCTTTCTGTGGTAGCCACTTAGCTTTCAATTTATCTAGTTGATTAAAAAGTCTTCCAATCAATCATTGTAGAATGGGAAATAAGTTCTAATCTTTAAAAGAAAATCAATGAGAGTACTCCGCATGTCTATCATCTTAGAAAATAAAAATTTTAGCAATAAACCTAATGCTGAAATTAATTAGGATAAGAAAATACACTTTCTGAAACAGTGAACATAAGTTCCTGTACTCCACAGCACAAAGGCTGGAATATTGACCTTAGAAGGGACTATCTACGCAGGAATCTGAAGTGTACATAGTGAGGAATAAACTTTGGGCCAGCTTAACTGTAAAATCATCCTTAAAAACTTCTAAATTGAATAATACGTAATTAACAGGATTTACAAAAACAAAATGTAAAACATATCAAAATGCTTTGGGGGGGGGGGGGGGATTACTTATATGTTTGGTTAAGGGAAATTTTACATACTTTGATTTTTATCCTAGTTCAAAATTACACGTAAGGATTCAAATTCATTTCAAACAATATGCCACAACATAAATGTTGCAGACTTTTTGTTGGTGAAAAATTTCTCTACAAAAGAAGGTATTTATAACAACCCCATACTTTTTAACTGGTAAAACTAACACAACCTCTGTACTAACACAACCTCTGTAAAATATAAATAAATACAAAAGTGTGTTTTATAAAAGAATTTGTAAAGTACTTAAGTCAAAATCGTATCAATGAATATGCATTTTCAGTACGGAGCTATTTTAAAGGCAAATGGTGGTCCAACACCTTAATAATAAAGACATTTTGCCTATTTTACAGATGTTCACATTATTTTGTATTCTAAGAACAAAAATGTGTTTAAAAACAGAATTTGTAAAGTATTTTAGCCAAAAGTTTATCAATGAAAATGCATTTTTAGTAGAATATTTTAAAAACTTGCTAAATTTGGAGGACAAGTTGTCCTCTTTATCGGGCTTTCTAATAGTGTATATAGCAAGAGCTATATTAGGGTGATCCCTTATGAGGACAATGACATTGAAAATTAGTATATAAATCAAACTCATCTTTGTTGTGTGGTTTCCTAGATTATTGTATTCAGACTAGTTAACTTTTTTATGGGATTTATCTAGGTAAATTCTTAAAATTTCTGCAAATTTTCAGAGAGAACTCCTCTCCTTCATCAGGCAGTCTTTCGTTCAATCTCCGTCACAGTCTTCGGTTACGGTTAACCTTGACAGTTACGGCGATTCTGCAAAATGTCTTTCCAGATGTTAGGCAGCGAAAATCCCTTACAATCATTAATGATGAAGTTCTGGTATTTTCCAATTTCAAGTCCCTCTTTTAATTTTTGCTTCAGGAAGTTGGATTGATGTCCAATGACAGTCAGAGTCCCAGTCCACGCAGTGTCCTGTTTCTCTAACGTGTCTGTCTAATCCTGTCTTGTTTGAACAATTTTTTATTGCTGCCTTGTGCTCTGCGATGCAAGTTTCCAGTTTAAGACTTGTTTCTCCTATGTAATATTTTCCACAGCTGCAGTTTACTTTATAAATGACCTTGAATTTTAAACAAGTTTCCTTCTTTTTGAATCACGCTAGGGCAACATTTTTTAATTTTGTTGTCTAAACTGGGAGCTAATCTTACACCATATTTGCTGCTTATTCTCTTTAGAGATTCAAACAAACATTTTTGATACGAACATATTCTAATAAACAAGTTATAAACTTTAGACAACTGCTTTTAAAGTATCATTAGGAACAGCCAGTTTTATTACCAAAATTATTTTGTGTTCATTCATCACAATCACTTTGAACGTCTATAATTTATATATAATTGTATTTCACTTATTTCTAAAGAAATTCGCAAGGATTTCTCATAAAAATTCTACCTTTTAATGCTAATATTTTTTGTACAGAAACATGTTTAAATAACACAATTTAATCAGCAGAGGTACATGCAACTGCCAGTCAGTCACACAGTTCTTCAAAGGAAAACATCAAAGATATTCCAGTTGTAACATAAAATCTATATCAACAGAAAAAAATCTGACTGCAATATTATTTTTATATATATATATATATATATATATAACTGCACATATTTGGAGAAGACTTAATACATAATATATGTGGACATAGCATGAAGATAATATTGGCAGTATAACATGAAAAAATCTAAAATTCTAAGAACATAAATACATGTTTTAAAAACAAAAGGCATCAAAGTACACTTTTTATATTGGCATATGATATATATATATATATTACTTGATATAAGTCTTGAATTTGTTCTTATACAATGCAGCTAATTACTATATGTACCACAGCATGTTTTACATTTGAAGGAACAGAAGCAATAATTGCATTTTTATTCATGCTGCAATCTAGATCTCCTAAACAAAGAATTCAAAAACCAGTGCATGGCATTTATTCCAACAAGGAATTAAAATTAGTGCATCTTCTAAATTACCAGCATCTCACTTGAATAGCTTTGCAATTAAGATTCCAAAGCATATAATGACTAAGTCAAAAACCCACTTTATGCACTAATTTTCCAGACTTTGTGTATGAAGCCCCCCCCTCCCAAGTTCTTGACAAATTCCATCATGACTATCATTGAAAACAAAATATTCTCTGATGAATTTCTAATAACTACTGCAAATGAGTGTCCACAATATGTATTTCTGATTATCAAATATGCAATTCATGCAGATATTTTAAAGTGGGGTACAGTACTTTTGTATTAAAAGAATTAAAATGTGGAGGAAACAACTAGGTGGCAAAATTAGTCAATATGACCTGGAAAGCCCTGTATGAGTATAATTATTTAATCATTTCACTTGACTAAAGGTGTTTGTTCTTGGAGTATTAAGTCACTCTTATTGCTACTATTGTGGTTAACTTCAATGAAGCATCAGATGGCTGAAAGTCACACATCTCTACTTGAAGATTACCAAATAAAGGTAACTTGATCACGCTAGTTACGTTAACTGAAAACTTTTACAAAAGTTCCGAACATTTTGTAAAAGTTTTCAGTTAACGTAACTAGCGTGATCAAGTTACCTTTATTTGTTAATATTGTTACGTGTTTTGCCCATCATCGTCATTGAAGATTACCATTTCCTGAAAAGGAACCTGAACCAAAGAAGAAAAAAAAAGCATGTCTCAACCATATCCTACACCCAGTAACAAGTGTTTACCTGTTTTGCTTACAATGGTACACTTAAGCACTGCAAGATTTGGCAGTACATAGGAATTTTAAGGTTCAACAGAAAATTCTTGAACTGCTATGCATGTGAAAAATCCCTGCCCAGTAATGAAGGTCTCAATTCCCCAGGATAAACAGCTCAGCCATATATCACTTCCCACCTTCACATTTTTGTGATGTGGAAGTAAAGATGGGTATTCTTCAGTGACATTCCAGTGATGCCACCTGACACAGCACCTATGAGCTTCTGAAATGGACTTTTAGAAACTGATGATCTTCTGTAGTTGATGGATTGTGGTAATCATGTTGTGGAGTGTGGGACAAACCTAAGTTATGCACATTTCTGCAACAGAAATTACACTGCCAGCCAGCACTTATTCAGGCTCAAGGGAAACATGCAAACCACAATTAGAGGTGAAGACTGATTTTTCCTTAAGTACTTGTTAATACATTTCTATGAGGTTGTAACAACCCCAGCACTACGCAGACTGCTTTGTCAACACACTCATTCCTGTTGTATATCAAAATATTTTGGAATTCCTTACCAGGTATGATTTTAGCTGAACATCACAATCATATATATAAAATAAAAAGTTTAAAATCATGACAATGAAATAGATTAACCCTAAAAAGAAGCATGAAGCCTTGAACTTATTAGTCTCCTTCACAACCCATTCTAAACCAGTTTGAAATTCAGTTGACGTGTTTAATTATATTGAAAAAATTCAAAAAGCATTGTTCCAGTTGGCACTAAGTGCCACAATTATTTACCTACTTATTATTTTTCCCAGTGTAAGGATATCAGATGTAAGACATGCCAAGTTATGCATGTGTCAAATGTTGTAGAGGTCAGCAACCCTATATTCTGCAAAACAACTAATACAGTCTACATGATCACTTGTAAAATCAGTAATTTTTGTTATATTGGGAAGACTAGCAATCCTCTACACCTAAGAATGAACTGCCATGTATCGGGCATAAAACTTTTTAAACATCCAGCTGAAATAGAACTGATTCACTTTCAAAACTAGATTTTCAGGAGATACTAAGCTTAGAATTGTCTTTATTGAGGCTAATTTGAAAAGCCGATTGCATCTGGAAAACCTCAGCATGATACAATTTAAGAAGTTTTATCTTTATTGAGGCTAATTTGAAAAGCCAATTGCATCTGCAAAACCTCAGCCTGATACAATTTAAGACGTTATATCTGTTAAGTCCTAAATGATTTTTTAATGGTAATAAAATTAGTACCATGAACTTCCATCATAATGTTTATCAGCTTTTTAAACATAAACCTTTCCTGGAAATTAATGGGAAAGAGATGTACAGGAAGATGAGGCAGAGGCACCAAACATGATCAGTACCTTGATGTCCAATGTTTTTTACAGGAATTAGACATCTCATTGAAATATCAACACTGCAGAGCAAGTCTTCAGCCACAACAAAAGGAAGGTTAAGATCATCAAAAAAGCTCACGACAAATATAATTATAAAACCCTTCATGTGCAATATCTCGCATCTGACTTATTCAGACTTGGCCAATTGCAAGAACTGGATTTGATTAAATGTTTTTTGCACGTTTTTGATGAATTGTTCGATAATATCAACCTTAAAAAATATTTCCTAATAATAACTTATGTTTCCCTTTAGAGAATTCTGTACATGTCACCACAGGGTATAGATATAATCCACCACTTGTAAGATTAATTTACAACTATAAGCATTTAGCTAACAACCAATAAACTGTTGCTTAAAAAAAAAAAAAAAAAAGGAACCTTTTGCCTTTGTCATAGGACAATTTTTAAAAAATATGTTGAACATCATGATCACATCCTCTCTGGTAATCTAGATGTTATTTCCTCTGTGGATCTCAGAGATAATGAGAAGGGGTGCTAACATCACACTGAATATTTGGCAACCTTCAGGTCGGACCTCGTTCAATTCGCATGACTACTTTAATACCGGTTTTACCTACCATATCAGGCATTTGCCCAGAGGATAGACTGTTTTCTTTGGACTTCAGGAGGGCTGTGCTTCTAAATCCTACGACTAGTCATGGGCACTATCACCTGAAACTTTTCACCCAAATAATAGCCCTGAAGAAAATTTTCATTATCACACCTGTTGACAAAGCAGGTAAAAACTTTATATGGACACATTTTGTAATGACACTGTAGTATTACTTATTCACCAGTGTCTGACAGGCATTTAATTGAGAAACTTTGTACTTTTTTTTTTTTTAGGTTTAACGACCACCGTGAGCAACTCAATGGGCTATAAGCAGTCGCCCGTCCCTAATTTAGGGTCACTGGTTCCAGGGAAGGGAGAGAGCCAGTGCCGGAAGACAAACACAACATCCATGCCTCACCGGGATTCGAACCCGGACCCCTTACGGACAAATGATCAGAGGCCAGCGCCTTAGACCACTGCGCCACCGGGGTGGCAAACTTTGTACTCTCAGCAAACATTTGACGATCAGTAATATAATGACTAACTTCCCTTGTATCTATGCAGTGACCAAATTTCACAAAATCCTAGTATTTCGTTACATTACCAGTGCATGGCTGCTATGATGTCCAGGCAGGCAATATTTTTGAAAAGTTGAAAAACAAGTGTCAACACATTACTGACACCTGGATTTTATCTAATAACTCTAAGGTCCTGGACTTTCTGAGGACTGTACCCAATATACAACACATTGCTGCTTAAGACATTCAGTAACCTTTTTACATCCATCCCTCTACCCAGTTTGATCACCACTTGGGAAAGATATTTGAACATTTTGGTTCATTCACCATGACCACTCTGCATTATTGGAATAACTTGACTGACTTGTCTTAAACATAGCTGCCAAGTGTCCCAGTTAACCCGGATTCTGTCCAGTTTTGAAAATATTTTCTGGGAATTCGGTTTCTACAAAAAAAAAAAAATCCGGTTTTGTGACTTTATTATTTTCTTTTATTATGTTTTTTTCTTCTTTTCTCAATGTTATCAGCCATCAATTTATCCAGCACCAACGCCGGCTGTGGGAATTGGTAACAAATATTCTGTTAATCCACAGCATTTGAAGCACCAAGGTCGCGTGCCCCATGATGACAGCAAGAGTCAGGCGCTTGGAAAGTTGAAGTACTGGTTTATGACGTCACATCCAAAGTGCCGCTGGTTCAGAGCTCCAGTTGGCTGCACATGGCACTCGCCCGCAGCCTCGTGGGAGTAGAAAGCCGTTTGTTTGCTAAAGCTCAGGTTGAATGCTGATTCCGTACTTCGTTTGATCTTTAAAACTAAAAAAGTTGTGTTGCAAGTTATCACTTATTTCAGTTCACAGCCCCTGGCCTAAACGTTGGGACCAAAGATTTTTGAAGAAATACTCCGAAGAATTTGACTTTTTAAAACCATCACATAAGGGCGAGTTTCATGCATATTGCACTTTGTGCAACACTGATTTCTGTTTCTCAAGGTTGTCGCAGAGACATCATTGCACATGTTGGAAATAACAAGCATGTAAAAAATCACGATAGCTCAAAAAGTGTGTGCAATTTGGATTGCTTTGTTTCAGTGCCGAATGATTTTCAAACGATTCGTGCAGAAGTTCTGTTTACCGGATTTTTGTTAGAGCACAACATACCATTAGTGGCATCTGATCGTGTTTCCCAATTGTAGTCGGCTATGTTTCCTAACACCCCAGAAGTAAAAAGATATGCATGTGGCAGAACTAAAACTTCACATACTGCTCAAGAAATGGCTGAATATCATTCAAGAAATGTACCTGTGCTATTAAAAATGGACCATTTTCTGTCGCAACAGATGGCAGTAATGATGGCTGATGATCAACTTTATCCAATTGTGGTAACATACTTTGATAATGATTGCAAGCAAGTGAGATGTATCCTGCTCTCTTTGCCATGCCTGGAAACCAGTTCAACAGGTGAAAATATTGCCAAACTTGTGTCCAAAGAATTTCAGCATCTTGATATTCCGTGGATGAATTGTCTTGCCTTATCCTGTGATAACGCTGCTGTTATGGTGGGGAGAAAAAATGTTGTAGCTGCATATCTGAAAAAAGAACAGCTTAATCTTATTTTGTTTGGTTGTGTTTGTCATCTGTGGCTGCTGAAAAGGGGTCTACAACATTACCTTTTCAAATTGATGAATTTTTGATTGAAATTTATTATTTTCTGGAGAACAGTGTAAAGAGAAAAAAATGAACTTAAGAAATTTCAAGCTCTTTGTAATGTGGAATCACAAAAAAATCTTAAACACTGCTGCACTAGATGGTTATCCCTTGGTAAATGCTTAGACCGGGTTTTACAGCAATGGAAATGCCTTATGCTATATTTCAAAGAATAATGCAACAGCGATAGGAAAGGAGCAAAACTTTCCTCACATTTAGGTGGCTTTACGATTCCGAAGGTTAAAAATCCTGTAGATTTAAAATCTGAACAACCTTCAATTTCTGGTGTAAAAAGAGGAGCCTCACACAATTTACATTCCCCTTCTTGTAAAAAGAAATCAGCTGAGTCTCACAGTACACCTACTATGATCTTGGTAGCAAAAAAGAAAAAAAGGTACTGTCAAATAGCCCATTTGGCTGAACAAAAGCAGGATGCGAATGGAGTTTCTTACACAAGCACTGTTAAAGAAATATTTATGAACAAGTCTTTGCAACAACATGAACACATTTTCCCTTTCTTTAAGCTCTGCATTATGTCATGCATATTTGTTTGTTCATTAAAAATGACATCACTATCTTTGATAAATATAACTTACTGTTAAAATGTGAAGAGCCTAGAATTCACAAGTTGAAAGCTGACCTTTAAATTTTTTTTCAGTGAATTGCTAATCCAATATACAAGACCTGGTTTAGTTGCAAATTCCCAGTCTCTTAAATATAGAATATTTTGATTGGGATAATCAAAAAAGATGACGCTGATCTAGCCATAGGAAGTGAAACTACCGAAATAGTTAGTACATTGGCACCAAATGAAAAATAATTGTCTCGGTTCGGAAATACTTGATCAAAGTGTGCGACCATGTGCTATCTTTATTTCCGCTACAATCAGAGGTGGTACATACAGTATGCTGAAGTTGCAGATAATTCGAAAAGGAAAGAGTCTTAAGTTTTCTTCAATTTTTTTTATTAACAGATTTCTATGCTGCTTACTATTGAAAGAGAGAGAGGGGGGGGGGCTACTTTCACTGCTGGAGACTGAATTTCTGCATTATCAACATTCAAGCTTGCCAAAGAATGTAAATGATATTAACAGAGCTGATGAGCAGTTGTGTATTCTTGGAGAGAGAAAAGGACCATATGGAAAGCTGTTATCTCATCGATAGAGTGGAGTTATGTTGGGTGTGTTAGTTTTGCCACATAGCAATGCAGCCTGAGAGTGTGTTTTTAGTACAGTGTGCGAAATAAAACACTTTCGTGGTTCAATGAAATGTCGCGCCCTACAAGCCATTTTAGTGTCAAAATCTAAGGAGTGTTTCATGTTTTTCCCAGAAATATGATGATAAATTTCTAAGAAAGGCCGAATCTGCAACAACCACTGCATCTCTAAAAATAAAACTCATTAATAAGGTCTGTTAATCTTATTTTATACTTAAAATGCTACTTTTTTTGCAAATATATCTTGATTTGTATTATATATCTTGATTTGTATTAAGGGGATGTAAGGTCAGGTGATGCGTAACATCACAGCCTCTCCTTGACAAATGTCAACCCCGCCTTCTCGTGGTGCATCCTGTTCCCACTAAAGGGGCTCTGACGACCGCCAATAGCGGTATAACTATACCATCGGGATCAGAGGAAATGCTATCCCACACTCACCAACCCGCTTGGCCAGCGTGGTGAGTTATGGCCAAACACCTCCAAAATGACTCTACAACTTAAATCTTGGCCCTCAGTCTCCGGCAGCTGGAATGTACCTGGCCAAGGCAGCGGCCAGTGCGACATGAAGGCAGAGGGTGCTAAGAATCCCCGGAGGACCGGACTAGGCTGCCATTTGATGCTGACCCTGGCTACCTATAACGGACGCTCTATCTTCTGATTCAAGGCTTCTTGAATTGGAAGAGGAACTACAAAGGATCAAGTGGGACATCGTCGGGCTAAGTGAGGTAAGGAGAAAAGGAGAAGATCTCATTGAACTGAAAAGTGGACATCTCTTCTATTATCGTGGGACAGATACTGGCAGAACTAGTGGTGTTGGATTTATAATAAACAAGAAACTGAAGGATAAAGTGGTAGAAGTTGAAAGTTCCTCTGACAGAGCTGCAAGACTCGTTATCCAACTATCGAGAAGATACCAGGCTCAGATTATTCAAACTTATGCACCCACCACAAGTCATTCTGAAGAAGAAATTGAAGAATTTTATGAGGAAATTCGTCATCTAAATAATAAAGGTAAGCAGCACTTGAAGATAATTATGGGAGATTTCAATGCAAAAATAGGGCAACGGCAACAGAATGAAACTTCAGTAGGTAAATTCGGTCACGGCAACAGAAACCAGCGTGGAAATACTCTCGTTGAGTTTGCAGAGGCAGAAGGATTTTTCATCTTGAACTCCTTTTTCAAGAAAAAGCCACACAGGAAATGGACATGGAGACATCCAATTGGGACGAACAAGTGAAATTGATTTTATTATGTGTAACAAAAAATTCGTCATCGAAGACTGCAGTGTGCTGAACAAGTTCAACACAGGTAGTGACCATAGATTGGTGAGATGTAAGATGCACCTCAACACTAAACTGGAACGTGGCAAGCTCATAAGACAAACAAAATGTATTGACATAACCAACCTTAAAAAACACCATAATACTTTCAAGTTGGAACTGAAGAACAGATTCTCTGCTTTAGAAGGCCTAACATCGGAAGAAGTGGATATTTCTGAAGTTAACAGAAAAGTAACCAAAGCTCTAATGGAAACAGCAACAAAATTAGCTGGGTCTAAGAACAAGTTGCATGTGAACAAATTATCAGGAAAAACCAAAATGTTGATGCAAAAAAGAAGAGAGATGAGGACAACTAAAGAAGATGTGACTTCCAAAGTGGAATATATAGAGCTATGCAAGACAACACGAAAAAGTATCACTGAAGACGTAAGGAAATTCAACTGTGAGCTAGTGAGGAAAGCAATTGAAAACAACCAAAGCCTTAAGATAGCAAAGGGACATCTCAGTAAGGGAAGAAAACAGATTATGGCTCTGAGAAAAGAAGATGGTTCTATAACAAGAAATAGAGGCGAAATTTTGACAAGAGTGAAAGATTTCTACTCCAAATTATATGAAAGGGATGATACATGTTCTCCAGACATCATGAAAGGTACCAGAGTTCTTCCAGTCCTCCCAGCAGAAGTTGCTCATGCGATCAAGAACATGAAGCGGGGGAAAGCTCCAGGAGAAGATGGAATTACTATAGACATCATACAAGAAGCAAGTGGAGAAATTGAAACAGTACTCGCCCAAATTTTCACTCGATGCCTTAATGAAGGGAAGATTCCTGAGGATTGGAACAATGCTACAATGATCCTGCTACATAAAAAAGGTGACATTGAGGATCTCAGGAACTACAGACCTATCAGCCTCCTATCAGTGGTTTATAAAATCTTCACTAAAGTTCTTTCACACCGCTTGAAGGTAACACTGGACATGGCTCAACCGAGAGAACAAGCTGGATTCAGGAGTGGCTACAGCACAATAGATCATATCCACGTACTGAGAGAACTAATTGAAAGAGCGAGGGAATATGAACTTCCATTGTGCATGGCTTTTATCGATTATGAAAAAGCCTTTGATTCGGTGAAACCATCAGCAGTTACCACGGCTCTGAAATCCTGCGGTATTGAAGATGCATACATTAATATTATTAATAACATCTATGAAAATGCAAGTGCAAAGATTCGGTTGTTTGAAAATACAACACACATAAAAATTGGAAAGGGAGTGAGACAAGGTGACACCATATCTCCGAAGCTCTTTAATGCCACATTGGAAAATGTCTTTCAATCACTGAACTGGGAAAACAAAGGGACAAAAATTAATGGAGATTATCTAACCCACCTTCGTTTTGCTGATGACGTAGTCATTTTTGCAACTACCCCATCAGAGCTGCAGAGTATGATCCAGGAACTTGCTGACAAGAGTAAAGAAGTGGGATTAAAAATGAACTTTCAGAAGACAAAAGTGATGTTCAATGCTTTTACAAGAAATGAAGATTTATCGATTGATGGAGAAAAACTGGAGATAACAGATACGTATGTTTATCTTGGACAGCAGATATCAAGTGAGGGTCACATTGATGAAGAAATTAATCGGCGTACAAAACTTGCCTGGAGAGCTTTTGGAAGAAACAGCATAATTTTCAAGAGCAATATGCCATTATGTCTTAAAAGAAAAGTGTTTGATCAATGCATCCTTCCAGTGCTTACGTATGGTGCAGAGACGTGGACCTTAACTAAAAGAGACATACAAAGGCTGCAGACAACTCAAAACAGCATGGAGAGGTGCATGCTTGGTATAACCAGGAGAGATAAGAAGAGGAACTCGTGGATCCGAAAAATGACGAGAGTGGAAGACATCATGATCAGAGTTAAATCCCTGAAATGGCAATGGGCTGAACATACTGCCAGAAGGACAGACCATAGATGGACAGCCGAAATTTTAGATTGGATTCCAAGGGACAGGAAAAGACCCAGAAAAAGACCACATGGGAGATGGGTGGATGAAATTCGTAAATATGCGGGAGTGACATGGAGGAGACTGGCACAAGACAGACCGTTGTGGAGGAAACTTGGGGAGACCTTCGTCCAGCAGTGGATTGATAATGGTTGACAATGATGATGATGATGATTAAGAAATTAATAAAAAATAAAGAAACCTGTAATATATATCTTTTATTTATAAATTGTAAACGCGAGCCGCTGAACGTGCGTTGACCTCCTGGTTTGAAAAGTTGGCAGCTCTGTAGCTATATCCAGATAGGAGACATTTATCTTCAAACTACAGGAATTCTGATGGGAAGCACATATCCTAGCATGCTTTCCAATCTTTATTTGCACCTTTACGAGTTTGAATTTACACAGACCAGAACTTGAGATTTTGAGGTCACCTTTCGATACATTGATGACTTGCTGGTGATTAACAACTCAGACTTTCAGGAACTGGCAAAACACATCTATCCAGAAAAGTTTTCCTGGTAAAAACTAGCTCACAGAATCAAGGTTCATACTCTTCCAAGCAAAATAAATTCAAGCACTTTTCAAGGACTTCTTAAAACCAAATTGTCATATGTGTATTTTGTCTGTTGGTCAGTCAGTAGGTAGGTATTTTAGCAAATTCAAACCATTAAACTTAGCTGGGATGGACACACCTGCGATGACCTGCCTGTTACCCCCCCCCCCCTGCTAGTTTATTTTATTAACTTTGAATTGCCCCAGTTTGTCGAAATCATTTATTTATGGAATGCTTTGTTTGTCGAAATCATTTTATTTTGTGGAATGTTTTGAAGGGGTACATTATTTTCATATTCACCCTCTGGCAAGAATGCATCCCTAACCCCAGGCAGCAGAAACCCATCACGATTCACAAATACATAATTTCTCTTATTTTACTCCGTAGTGATGTCATAGCCAAGATAACAGCTCTCCACCCCTGACTTGCACTCGAGTTTTGCCCTATTTGATCAGCTTGGTGTTTTTATGGGAACTATACAAGTTTTCATCACAAACAATTATTTTACAAATGCTCTTTCATATATGATATTACTTAAAAAATAAACTTTCAGATAAACTTTCTTTTTCAAGGAGCGTACGAACCATGGGAATGATGAAATTCATTATTTGGATATTAAAATCACTATTAATAATAATGAAATTACTGATTCGACAAACAGCGTAACTTGCTTTACCATCAACTATTATTCACATTGGCTTTCCAGTATCTCCATTGCAGTACAAACATTATATCACAAACCCTGCAAATCACTACTATTTGTAACACTACTGCCAACATTAAAAATTTAAGGTTATTGTTCCTTCAATTACAGTTCAATCAATATCCTATTTGCTTCATTTACAAATATTTTAAACAACTTATATTTATGT
Organism: Macrothele yani; assembly: GCA_039090855.1. Taxonomy (NCBI): domain Eukaryota; kingdom Metazoa; phylum Arthropoda; class Arachnida; order Araneae; family Macrothelidae; genus Macrothele; species Macrothele yani. Next base: position 25,675,505 of record CM077028.1, on the reverse strand, counting down.
TAAATGTAAACTTCCCCAACCCCAGATATTTCTACTTTTATTAACCAAAGATCCCACAATATTAATCAGCAGGATATATATATATATGCTGTCTGGTGGATCGCTTACAGTTGAAGCCTGTTTCTAACAACAACACAGTTTTATCTTCTACATTCTCCACCCAGCTCACCCCTCCAATAAAGCAATCTACCAGCTATCCTTCCAATTGGTTTGTTTCTTTCATTTTCTGATAGGCTAGATTTTGCCAAATCCACTTACATATGCTATATTTGACTATGGGCCTGACATAGTTTTACGTTTGCCTTTTCATTCATCTAAAATCCAGAACTTTCCTCCTCGTTTCTGGTGGCTTCGGGAGTTTTTTTCAGTAGACCTTCGGTTTTTGCCAGTCTGTTACTGAAATCAGTCACTTTCTCCCTTGAACTGGCAATCTCCTGACGATTACAGTTAGGGACATGTCTGTCAAACTGGTATTTCATTATTACATCTACAGTTAATATTTTGTCTCATTGTCAGTTTTTTTTTTTTTTTTTCATTTCTTTGCTTTCCACTTAGAACTATATATAAGCCACCTTTACAACAATAGTACTAGTTTTAAATTAAAAAAAGTTTGCCCTGGAGATATGCACTATTATGCCTTGTCTGATCTGTATGGGCTTTCCCATTTACGATCTACCTGTGTGTGAGGGGAAAGGGGGTATACAATGAGAAGAAGCTGGAACTCTTAAAATTTAAAGTTTAGTTCACCAGCAGTCCTTCAACATACCATATTTCTTGAATATAACACAACCATAAATGGAAGGTCTTTTTAAGAAGAGGTACACAAGTATAGCAATGATGCAGGGTGACAACTGCATTTAATGCATACATTTCCATGCATCTAAAGCACTTTCACCTTTAATGTTATTTGATGTGAGTAGCGGAGGTGATTTCAAGTGTATTAAAATACACAAACATTTTTCCTAACACTTTCTTTCATTATATTTATAATTCAAGACTACACACTTCTGATGTTGATAAAGAACAAATTATCAACGATTATTCACAATTAAAAACTTTATTAGCATCGACTGTAGTTTCGCAGAGCTTCTGGCTTGGCTTCATTAGGACGAATGGAGCGTAAACATTCAAATCATTGTGACATCATCAGAGTTCTGACGATCACTCGCCGAAAACCATGACAGTCAGAACTCTGAAGTCACATTGATTTGAATGTTTACGCTCCATTCGTCCTAATGAAGCCAAGCCAGAAGCTCTGCGAAACTATAGTCGATGCTAATAAAGCTTTTAATTGCGAATAAACGTTGGTAATTTGTTCTTTACCTTCTTTCTTTGTATCATTTATCTTCAATGAAAGTTATAGAATATACTCTACCATGTTAGTGGAAAGAGGTTGAAATGGTCCCGAAATCAAAATTCTTTCGTGGTATGTTTACCTGCACCTTTAAACTGGGTGCAGCATTATTTTCCGATAAACTAACGAGATCAATGGAGCAGCAGTTTTATACTTGGTGCGGTATTATTCTCGAAAAACAGGGTACTTGCATACCCTTCTGCATGGTGCATTTAGAAGGTAATGCATTATGTTCTAATTAAAAATTGTCATTTTTACGTGCAAATCACGTAGAAATTTACACTCTATCATCAATGTTCCTTACATGCTCACACAAGTGTCTTTTCTTGAATACTTCACATGGCATGATTTGATTATGAGTTCACTTCATACTTTCACTGTAAACAGAGCAGGAAGAAAACAATGTAAAAACAGGGCACAATTCAAAAGTTATTGTCGTGAAAGCTGCACCATAATCTTAAGAATTTTTTTTTTCTTTTTTTGAAGTGAAAACTCTCACTGGCCAAATGAATACTCTAGGAGATAATGAAAGATCCTAGCCCACAGAATGTCCTAGTTATACAAACTGAAGCAAATACAAAATGCTACAACAAGGCAGTGTATCTTTGCAACAGATTTGTGATACATGTAATGCTATACAGGGTGATTCAGCACCACTGCGACAAACTTGCGAGAGGTAGAGGGCACAAGGACGATTCGGAATCACATAGCATTGCAGGGTCGGAAATGCCTTCTTTATGCGGTAGAGGGCGTTGTATGAGAGCTGAACGTTCCCGCAGGAAACCGGCATTTGAGAACCGGTCGCTGAGGTTGAAGGATGGGCGAACACAGAAACGTTGAATTGGCAGACATGCATCTCGCATATGGAGCTGCGGACTGCAACGGGCGGCACTATGCGCTTGTACCACGGACGTTTTCCTAGGAGGCGTACTCCTCGTCATACGATCTTTGCATGTCTGCACCAGAGGCTATGTGAGAATGGTTCTTTTGAGAGAGCTGCCACGACTCAGGAACGAATGGCACGGACACCGGACAATGTCCTATGTTATGCAGAAGGTAGTCCAAGTACTCAAGCGATAGCCCAAGGATTGGGTATTTCCCAATCCACCGTTTGGAGGATTCTGTCAGCAAACAATATGTATCCATACCATTTGCAGCGCGTCCAAGCACTAAAGCCTGACAATTATCAACAGCGGACGGATTTTGCTGCTTGGTTTCTTCAACAGAGTGTGGCAGATCCCATATTTGTTGCGTCTGTTTTGTTCACAGATGAAGCAAGTTTTACAAGAAAGGGAACACCTTCAATCCACATAACTCCCATTTGTGGGTGTTGGAGAACCCCCATGGTACGAGAACACGTGCAGCCCAACACATTTTCGCTGCAAATGTTTGGGCCGGCATTGTTGGAGACCACCTCATGCCTCCTCGTCTGGGCGGTTGAGAATACTTGATCTTTCTACAGCAAGTCCTGCCGGAACTTTTCAAAGAAGGACATGTTCCTCAGTCGCTGCGCCACTCAATGTGGTACCAGCATGATGGGGGGCCCCGCCCATTTCACCAATGAAGTCCGGCAACACCTAAACGTTACATTTGGACACCACTGGTTCGGTCGTGGTGGTCCGGTTCATTGGCCTGCCAGATCACCAGACCTATCGTGCCTTGACTACTTCTTATGGGGTCATATGAAAGCAAAAGTGTACGAGACCCCTGTTTAATCAGTTGAAGACCTTGTCGCTTGCATCTGTGTAGCTGCCGGGGTGGTCCAAGATACTGAAGGAATCTTTCAGAATGTTAGGGATTCCATGCAGCGCTGATGTCAAGCCTGTGTAAGAGCTTGTGGTCGAAATTTCGAACACCTTCTGTAGCATGTGTGGTTTTTGCTAATATAAATCTCATTATTAAAATGCTTCATGTTGCTGTTTCATTTCTTGTCTTTTCTTTTCTTTACCCTAGCTCGTGAAGAAGGCATTTCCGACCCTGCAATGCTATGATTCCGAATAGTCTTTGTGCCCCCTACCCCTCCCGCAAGTTTGTCGCACTGGTGCTGAATCACCCTGTACTGTATAAGCATTACCCAATTGGTGGAACAGATAACTTCTCCCATCCCCTAGACCACCGTAGTCTTCTTCTACCGAAAGTACATCACACATAATCTGTGTCTGTCATTCACCTGACATCAAACAAAGCTGCCTATTATAATCATTAGTGTACACTGAAGTGCCAGAAAAACTGGTACAGAAGAGCTCATGCAAAATACATAGCAACGTCACCCATGCGCATACTCAGTTGCATCCGCCAGTGCGTATATAAAGCGATAGACATTCTTGCCAGCTGTCAGCGCTGTTTTCGGCATGAGAATGACAAGTAATAACGATTTAAGCGATTTTCAACGCAGTGTCATAGTTGGCGCTCCTCAGATAGGCCATAGTATTTCGGAGGTAGAAACGAAGTTCGGATTTTCACGGACAACCATTGCAAGGGTGTACCGTGACTACATGAATTATGGCAAAACCTCCAACATACAATACCAATGTGGCCGTAAAAAAAGACATTGGGTGAACGTGACCATCATCGGCTATCAAGAATAGTTTCACGCGATAGGCGTGCAACACTCTCACAGGTATCATCGGAATTCAATGCTGGAGCCTCAACAAGTATCAGCGTCCGGACTGTGCAACGTACCCTGCACGATATGGGCTTTGGGAGCCAACGCCCAACTCGAGTCCCCTTGATGGGTGCACGACACAGAGCTATGCGCCTCGCTTGGGCACAGCAACACCGGCACTGGAAACAAGTAGCCTGGACTGACGAGTCGCATTTCCAACTGTATCGGGCAGATGGAAGGATTCGTGTGTGGCGCAAACCCCATGAAGCCATGGATCCCGCCCGCCACAGGGAACTGTACCGGCTGGTGGGGGTGGGGGTCCGTAATGGTATGGGGTGTGTTTAGCTGGACTTCACTGGGAACCTGGTATGTCTAACAAACGTCTGTGACCAGCCAACGCTATGTGCGCATCATTTCTGACGAGGTGCACCCGTTGATGTCCTGCAATCATGCTGATGGGTTGGGCCTGTTCCAACAGGTCAATGCACCTCCACACAAGTGTCGGGACGCCACATTATGGTTAGAGGAGCATTCATCTGAGTTTGGGGTGTTGCCATTCCACCCAAATCCCCAGATCTGAACGTGATAGAACACATTTGGAATGCCATGCAACGCGCTATTGAACACAGGAATCTGAGACCATGGAATACACCCGAATTGTTAAACGCTCTGCAAGAAGTATGGTGTGCATTGCCAACAGCATATTTCCAGAAGCTAGTGGAGTCCGTGCCATGTCACATTTCTGCAGTCCTGTGCTCCCGTGGGGGGCCTACCAAGTATTAGACTGGTGTACCAATTTTTCTGGCACTTCAGTGTATAAGAACATTATTACAGTTTGGAGAGCCAGGGTGATTAGAATTCATTATAGTTACACCATAAACCATTTGCACAAATGCAACTGGTTTTCAATCACAGCAAAACACATACATCAATCTAATGGCACATTAAAATAAGTTATTTTACTTTCTCCGTGCAGCACAAGAGTTTAGTAGCCTCTAACTTGCTACAGCTGTTGATGAAAAAAGAAATCAATGCATTTCGTTACATGATTTTAATGATGCTACAAGACAAATTTGACAGGCCATTTTTAAAAATATACATAGATTCATCATCATTTATGCAACAGCTCTAAATGAGTATTGCATTTTACAAAGAAAACAAATGCTATACATGTACTGATTAAAGATAAAATGTCAAAATGAATGCTTGTGGTATTACACAAAATTTGTGAAAGATTTAAACCTTTTGGCTAAATTTAAGCCTTGGTTATATAAACTGAAAGAAATGACACTTATCCAATTTTAAGTGGATTAATTCCTAATCTAAGTCCAGTACAGATGGTAGAAATTGCCAAATTTCATAATGTTCATTGTTTGCTACATGTTAAGCAAAAGATGACATTGACATCATCCTGACCTGGCAAATCAAAATTATATTGATATCAGTTCTGCTTGTTGATAGATACTACGTTGTTCAGGGTAAGATACTACATTGTTCATTTTTATTTATTTTTACTGGGAAATTAAAACAAAGATGCACTTGTTAACAGCAAGAACATATTAAGGGTGAGGTAATGTAAACTTAACCAGCAATACAGAAGAGTTTTAATAAGAATAACCTCTGACATCACTTATCCACAAAATATTTTTGGGCTTGCCAACTAAAGGGTGAAGTATCACTTGAACAGCAAGATGAGATTCCATTGCTAAACTTTCAAAGGATATGAAGTTTAGTAATCCTCTTCCCCTCCTTATGAACATGCTAAAACTTTCCACTTCTGCCCAAAACACAACACTGGTTTAGTGGTCTGCATGGTCACCTGTAAAGCCTGATCTGGGCTAAAAGTTTTGGCATTTTGCTGCAGTATTAAAGGAAAAATCATTTTAACACACAAAATTAAAACTGACTAGTGACAATTAGTTTTTTCTTATATCACCTCTTCAGACAACAGATTTAAAGTAATTCATGATTTAATAGTAGAATTATGGTCCATATGATATTTATGTTTTTATGATATTTTATATTCCACTTTAAAATTCTTTAGTCTATCATTGATTTTAATAGTTTGAGGAAAGGCCTGGGAACAGGGCTTGTACCTCTTTAGATATTTTAATTAAATTATAAAGCCTCACATCTTCTGGTTTATAAATATCAAGCATAAGATCTACACACATTTGATATCAACGATACCGATATGGAATAGTTGAAAAGTATAAATAAAGATATATGCATCATCAAGTCTAAGACTGATAGAGCAAAAAGGACAAATTGCCAATGGTAAAGCGAGGGACATGGTGATGTAGAGCCAGGGACATAGTGCACAGAGAAAAAAAGGTAGGAATTTGAATATTACAGATATACTATTTGTGTCAACGTATATAAAGTCAGCCAAGTACTAGCAGACTAATTTTGCAGGCAGACACCAACATGCCGGACACAAATGAATTCTAACGTGTTGAACAGAAATTATGGGCAGCCGTGATTTTGCTTTTAAATCAGAAATTAATTTTCCACGTATTAAATGTGTTCATAGGTGAAACTGCTTTAATTGTAGATCAAAATGATGATTTAAAGTAAATTATCAAATACGGTGAAATCAAATTTTCACTTTGTAAAACAAAAACGGTATGGAGTTTCTTCATGAACTTTTAAAAGGTAATTTCCTACAAAAATATATAATATATTTTAACACCTTTCACTTAAAATTTTTAAAAGAAACTTTCTCTACCTTCCCCATTACCTGTACCCCTATTCTTAACCAGCTGAAATACTAAAACGCTGAAATGAAATATAATTGTTACCCTCTGATCTTTTTGGTTGGTTTTAATTTTCTTTAAGGTGCAAAGAGCAGTGAAGTAAGATTATACAGCAACGCGAAAAGAGCACATTCGTTATTACAAACAAAATCAGTGGGTGTAACCATAAGTTGATGATCACAAACGTGTAGGGCTTACACGTTTGTGTAGGGCTTTTCACATTAAGAACCCGAGAGATTTCTAACACCGTAAATTTCCCCTCACTTGTTCTATTCCAAAAATCTTCCCCTTCAGCGAGCATTTGTCAGGCATTTTTTTTTTTTTTTTTTAACCACATTTCACTTGCTCCGAAATAAAAATGCATTCCTCCCATTTCAGTTTTTACTCTTGAACTTATTTCTGCTTCCTTACAGTGGGATAAATGATAAAATAAGACTTGCCAACCATAAGAATTGAAGTCTGTAAAAAAAAAAAACCTACATACACAGAAAACAATGTTATTTGTAATTATGAAGTTATTGCAATATTAGTTAGGTACTTTTACTCTAACTTAAGTGAGGTTTTAACCTTAAATTGTTGTGCCAACTGTTATACTTAAAAAAAAAAAAAAAAAAAAAAAGCAATTTTGTATCAGCCTGATTGTTTTTCACCAATCCTAATCGTACAGCGTTTTTACCAAATCTTTCCTACTTGGCTGCAAGTAGAGAGGGGCAGAAGTGGGCAAAATTTTAATCAGATAAATCAGAAGATAAAAATGTGTACTAAATTATTTTGGCTGAAATTTGAGAAAAAGTTATGTATTTTAAAGTAAATAGTTTGATATGAAATAAAAAAAATTCAACTTTCTTTACAATGCATTTTAAAGACTTTTACTGTACAAGTTACCTGCGAGTAGGGGAATGTAAACATTCTCGGCGAGATTACCCTCAAGCACCGCCACACCTCGTTTGAAGTGATGAACTTCGAGTCGTGCTGCAGCAGCCATTTTGTGGATCTGCCGAAACGAAGATTTATAGTTTCTTTTTTTGTTGTTGTTGTTTGTTTTTTGTAATCCACTTAAAAACTGAGTTGTAATTCTCTTTCTACAGCCAATAATGGTAAAATTTAGAGCTCTTTTTCCAGAGCAAAGCAGATTTTTTATAAGATAAAAAATATTGCTCCCTCTCGTTTTTCCGTCCATAAAACTGCCACTGACACCTGGTTTGCAGGTAAATTTTACGGTAAAAATCTTTAAAATGCCTTGTACAACTTAAATTTTTTTCACCATTTCATATCAAATTACATACTTAAAAATATGTATAACCTTTTTTTCCCCGAAAATTTTTGGAAAATAATTTGGGACACTTAAACTATACACATTTATCAAATCAGAATATACAGGCATGGTATGGTGGTCCTTGAGGTAACTTATTCTCTCAAAATTGTACTAACCTGGGTTAAGATACATAGCAAAACCTCAAAAATCCAGTAACTTCAGAATCTGGCACTTTTCTGATTTCGTTTTTGTGAGAACAACCGATGTTTCATCAATAATCGCCAGATTTGCCGTTGCATTGTTATCAAGCTGGGTCTTAGGGACCCACAGATTTTTAAAAAGTGGGTACTTTGTGATATATTCTGGGTCCTTTTAAAAAATCTAAAGATAATTAATATTTGTACATACATAAACAAATGAAAAATAATGTGCATTGCTTGACACTTTATTTATTTTAAAGATTGCTTTCAAAGAGTATAAAATATAGTACTGACAGATTAAATTTTATCATTTTCTACTAAATGTTATCATAATGGAACTCTGCACAAAGACAAAGCATTTTAAGTCAGCTCAGAACACCAGAGCAGTTTTTATTTTTCAAAACACAGGAACTGTGTGATGACTACTCTTGAATAGTTTCTTTGACTTTTAACAAACAATCATTGAAGTACATGTACAACTTTTAGTAGAGTATAATCGTTCACAGTGCTCTCATAAAATGTAAGTTTGTTTTTCAAATTTCAATTGTTCCAATATTGATTAAAAGAGCTCAAACTTTTAATAAATTAATCAGGACATCTGTATATTTACATAATTTTATATTGCATACTTACATAATCTTGAAAGATGGTGCGCATTGCTGGTGTTTTCGTTATTTCCCTAATCCTTACGAATTTGACTTTTGCCAAATAGCATGTTAAAAAATCCAAAATAAAATGGGGGTACCAAAGGATGCATACAATTTGTAATTATAAGTCTTTTTCTTTTTCTTTTTTTTTCTTTTTAATAATTTACGCGTTACAGCGCGTCAGTGGCAGCGCTGAACCGTACAAATCTTTTAATGTACCATCTCAACAACACATCGCAAGATCATCGTATCTCAGTGTGCGAATAGCCGATAGCCACCTACGTGTAACATCGGGAGGCTTCTCAAATTCGGCATCTCACTAGGGCCACGCTGAAGTGACACAGATCAATGAGGCAATGACAAATCGGTGTGCAAGTTTGAAATGTGTGTCAAACATGTGATGATGATCTGCGCTTGGTGGTGGCAGTGTATGTATTTGATCGTGTAATGACATCTACATTAGCCTTCATGATGCATCATGGTAATCACCTTTGCTATGTGTCACAGTTTCGTCAGCTGAAAAACTGTAACATCCATGTGAAATTCACATTGGGTTTTTGCGATGTATCGATACATCGCCCAGTCCTAGCAGTTGCTCTGACTTTTTCAAGTTTTAGCCTAACCATTTGCCTAATTCAATTTTTTTTTTACATTTTTATAATAAATAGTACAAAAAGGTAATCGCCAATATTTTTGCAAAAACTTTTTTCCATTAATGAAACAATCCCCCCCCGAAAATTGTGAAGAATGCAATCGGCAGCGTGGCCCCCTGCATATTTATAAGGGGCGGACGTACAAATTTTTTTTTAAAGTGACCTATTACATGTAAATATGTGCTTTACATAATGCCTGTTACACAATTTTTGGACATTTTCAGAAATCCGGCACTCGTCCAGTCCCGTCAATGCCGGATTTTCGAGGTTTTACTGTATTGTATAAAATTTATCTTCCATAAAATAACCATGAAACAAGTAGAATTTCTGCAAATTTTACAAGTAAACCATAAAACTTGGTATGGTAAAATACATCTGCTTTTTTTTCAATTACTCTTTTTAGAAGTTCGATGTCATTGAGATTAACACTTATATTTAACATAGTTCTGAAATTTGTACTGGAAATATATATATATATATGGCAACAGATAATGAAAAAAACAACTACAGTTTACCTTCTGTTTCAGTTTGTGTGATCAAAGCTTAAAAGTGCAGCCAAGAGATCCAAGAAAACTTCCAACAATAAATTTCATGTAATGCCACTGAATGTTGATATTTCATATTGCCATTTGAAGTAAAATCGTTTACCAGGACTAAAACACGACAGTTTTTTTTTTTTACACAAAATGAGGCACATTACATGACTGTAATTGCTTATTATATTGCTCTCAGAAAAGTCTCATTAAATATCAACAGGTTTTACATTTTTAATTAAAAATAAAATAATGTTCTAAAGATGAAATTAACTACAAAATGGGAGAAAACAAGTTCACATAACTACAAAATAAATTTTGGAAACAACGATTACATAAAACTGTGGCACACTCATTAAGAAAGAATGAAAGGTGAAACTACTTAACAATACATGCAAAGTGCACAAAAAATGTGTCAACTTGTTATTTCACACTGACTTAACATATTTCAGAATGCATAGTCTCCCCCTCTTTGAAACATTTCATTTGCACTTTTACAAACTTCACACCTAATTTACATTTTTCTGTATTTAAGGAAAGTTAGTATTTAAAGAAAAAATCAAAAACAGCTAAATTTACAGGCACTTGACTAAAGAATAACAATATTTAGCACTTTTACATGGCATTCTATTCAATCAGCATCTGCAAAAGTTCATATTAAGCTTCTATGATACAAAGAAAAACACAATTATCTTATCTATCAATCTGTGTGTGCTCAACTTTATTTGCCTTCAAATTATCTTTCTTTACCTTTCTATTGTCTCATTTCTTCCCAAGATACCAAAACATTAAAATTCCACCCCCAAGTGAAGAATTTTCTTAAGCACTAGTCTAAAATTTTCACTCTTTTGAACTACAGATAAATTCTTTTTCTTTTTAAATAACTACATAATACATTATGAAGCCAAATCTGGAACCAAAATAGCAATTATAATTATATGTACATAAATCCTAAGATTATAGGATAACATCAAATCCTGTGATATCAGTCCCTACTTATTTAAAAAAAAAGAAAAAGAAAAACTTTAAAAACAGGACACTTAAATCTTAGTGTTATACACTTATACATTGCTTAACATTGAAACTGCCCCCCCTTCCCGGAAGAGTTGACGTAGCATTCAAATTGTTGTACAAGTGTGTAACCATTCACATGAGATATGCGAGAGAGAAAAGAGTGAAAACAGGACACCCAGAGAGTAGCAGAATGTAGACGTGTACGCCCTATGCAGATAGTTTCAAAATTATTTGCAGGTTTTGCAGATAATTTTTGCTTGTAGATTAAAAAATAAATAAAAATGTTATTTACAGCAATTAAAACACTCAAGGCTTTTCTCAGATTAATATACTTAATTATACTTTAACTTAAAGAACTTACAATTATTTTTCACATCTTCTGAGTTCTTTGCTTTTACAGACATTTCTGGCTTTTAGATTTTATCAAAGCCATTCTCAATGTATAGGAACTGTATCAAAAGTTTCATTTACATGGAAATAATTTAAATTTTATTGCCAGGTTCCTCTTGTAGTTTCTGTTTATTAAATTAAAATAACTTCCTTATGTATTTTGTAAGTATTTGTGAATTAACTTGTTGAAAATGCTATTTATAATTTTTGAGGGTTCACTGATGAAACTGTTTTTCTAGATATAAAAACTTTCTTTAATTAGTCTTTTGTTTTTATGAAGTCTTACAGAATAAAACAGTGTTGAGAGCTGCTACAGCATATCCAATGGCCGAAGATGCCTTGTAAACCTTGTCATCAACACCGTCTCCAGCTGAACAGATTTGAGAGAGGAAGGATAGTAGGTCTCTATGAAGCTAGTGGTTGCAAAGAGGCACCACAAGTCGCCTTAGTGGGGACATGTGCAGTCGGCCAGACATGCTCCATTGGCGTATTCTTCACCAGACAATTTCAGAACCACAAGTTATTATTGCAGAGAGCATTCAACAGGCTGTAGCAGTGATTATGGACATCCCTGCCGTTACTCAGGTGGTGAACCAAGGCTTCACTGAGGCAGGTCTGCACTCTCAGCAGCCATTGCATCTACCACCCTTGACAACCTCAGCTGGAGTAGTGCTGTAGTATAATGAAGTAACAACAGGAACAATACCCACATCGTGTTCGGCAATGAGAATCAAATCTGCCTTGGTGTTGACAATTGTAGAGTTTGTGTCTAATGATTACATGGCCACAGGAAACATCCAGTTGTCTGCAAGCATCCAACCAGATTTTATTTTATTTTTTTTTATTGGAGGTTTAACGACCACCGTGAGCAACTCAATGGGCTATAAGCAGTCGCCCATCCCTAATTTAGGGTCGCTGGTTCCAGGGAAGGGAAAGAGCCAGTGCCGTAAGACAAACACAACATCCATGCCTGACCGGGATTCGAACCCAGACCCCTTACGGACGAATGATCAGAGGCCAACGCCTTAGACCACTGCGCCACCGGGGCGGCCATCCAACCAGATATCCTCGTAAGAAATGTTATTCATTACAATAGTCAGTCACTCTTGACATGGGTGACAGCACGGCAGAATGTGGATATGTTTTACAACCAGTGTTGTTGCCATTCTAGAGTGGTATGCCAGAGGCCATTTTCCAGTAAGATAACTGTTGGCCATCTGTTAAAATATAATCCCACACTCACCAACCCGCTTGGCCAGCGTGGTGAGTTATGGCCAAACACCTCCAAAATGACTCTACAACTTAAATCTTGGCCCTCAGTCTCCGGCAGCTGGAATGTACCTGGTCAAGGCAGCGGCCAGTGCGACATGAAGGCAGAGGGTGCTAAGAATCCTCGGAGGACCGGACTAGGCTGCCATTTGATGCTGACCTTGGCTACCTACAACGGACGCTCCCTATCTTCTGATTCAAGGCTTCTTGAATTGGAAGAGGAACTACAAAGGATCAAGTGGGACATCGTCGGGCTGGAGTGAGGTAAGGAGAAAAGGAGAAGATCTCATTGAACTGAAAAGTGGACATCTCTTCTATTATCGTGGGACAGATACTGGCAGAACTAGTGGTGTTGGATTTATAATACACAAGAAACTGAAGGATAAAGTGGTAGAAGTTGAAAGTTCCTCTGACAGAGCTGCACGACTCGTTATCCAACTATCGAGAAGATACCAGGCTCAGATTATTCAAACTTATGCACCCACCACAAGTCATCCTGAAGAAGAAATTGAAGAATTTTATGAGGAAATTCGTCATCTAAATAATAAAGGTAAGCAGCACTTGAAGATAATTATGGGAGATTTCAATGCAAAAATAGGGCACCGGCAACAGAATGAAACTTCAGTAGGTAAATTCGGTCACGGCAACAGAAACCAGCGTGGAAATACTCTCGTTGAGTTTGCAGAGGCAGAAGGATTTTTCATCTTGAATTCCTTTTTCAAGAAAAAGCCACACAGGAAATGGACATGGAGACATCCAATTGGGACGACAAGTGAAATTGATTTTATTATGTGTAACAAAAATTCACATCGAAGACTGCAGTGTGCTAAACAAGTTCAACACAGGTAGTGACCATAGATTGGTGAGATGTAAGATGCACCTCAACACTAAACTGGAACGTGGCAAGCTCATAAGACAAACAAAATGTATTGACATAACCAACCTTAAAAAACACCATAATACTTTCAAGTTGGAACTGAAGAACAGATTCTCTGCTTTAGAAGGCCTAACATCGGAAGAAGTGGATATTTCAGAAGTTAACAGAAAAGTAACCAAAGCTCTTATGGAAACAGCAACAAAATTAGCTGGGTCTAAGAACAAGTTGCATGTAAACAAATTATCAGGAAAAACCAAAATGTTGATGCAAAAAAGAAGAGAGATGAGGACAACTAAAGAAGATGTGACTTCCAAAGTGGAATATATAGAGCTATGCAAGACAGCACGAAAAAGTATCACTGAAGACGTAAGGAAATTCAACTGTGAGCTAGTGAGGAAAGCAATTGAAAACAACCAAAGCCTAAAGATAGCAAAGGGACATCTCAGTAAGGGAAGAAAACAGATTATGGCTCTGAGAAAAGAAGATGGTTCTATAACAAGAAATAGAGGCGAAATTTTGACAAGAGTGAAAGATTTCTACTCCAAATTATATGAAAGGGATGATACATGTACTCCAGACATCATGAAAGGTACCAGAGTTCTTCCAGTCCTCCCAGCAGAAGTTGCTCATGCAATCAAGAACATGAAGCGGGGGAAAGCTCCAGGAGAAGATGGAATTACTATAGACATCATACAAGAAGCAAGTGGAGAAATTGAAACAGTACTCGCCCAAATTTTCACTGATGCCTTAATGAAGGGAAGATTCCTGAGGATTGGAACAATGCTACAATGATCCTGCTACATAAAAAAGGTGACATTGAGGATCTCAGGAACTACAGACCTATCAGCCTCCTATCAGTAGTTTATAAAATCTTCACTAAAGTTCTTTCACACCGCTTGAAGGTAACACTGGACATGGCTCAACCGAGAGAACAAGCTGGATTCAGGAGTGGCTACAGCACAATAGATCATATCCACGTACTGAGAGAACTAATTGAAAGAGCGAGGGAATATGAACTTCCATTGTGCATGGCTTTTATCGATTATGAAAAGCCTTTGATTCGGTGAAACCATCAGCAGTTACCACGGCTCTGAAATCCTGCGGTATTGAAGATGCATACATTAATATTATTAATAACATCTATGAAAATGCAAGCGCAAAGATTCGGCTGTTTGAAAATACAACACACATAAAAATTGGAAAGGGAGTGAGACAAGGTGACACCATATCTCCGAAGCTCTTTAATGCCACATTGGAAAATGTCTTTCAATCACTGAACTGGGAAAACAAAGGGATAAAGATTAATGGAGATTATCTAACCCACCTTCGTTTTGCTGATGACGTAGTCATTTTTGCAACTACCCCATCAGAGCTGCAGAGTATGATCCAGGAACTTGCTGACAAGAGTAAAGAAGTGGGATTAAAAATGAACTTTCAGAAGACAAAAGTGATGTTCAATGCTTTTACAAGAAATGAAGATTTATCGATTGATGGAGAAAAACTGGAGATAACAGATACGTATGTTTATCTTGGACAGCAGATATCAAGTGAGGGTCACATTGATGAAGAAATTAATCGGCGTACAAAACTTGCCTGGAGAGCTTTTGGAAGAAACAGCATAATTTTCAAGAGCAATATGCCATTATGTCTTAAAAGAAAAGTGTTTGATCAATGCATCCTTCCAGTGCTTACGTATGGTGCAGAGACGTGGACCTTAACTAAAAGAGACATACAAAGGCTGCAGACAACTCAAAGAAGCATGGAGAGGTGCATGCTTGGTATAACCAGGAGAGATAAGAAGAGGAACTCGTGGATCCGAAAATGACAAGAGTGGAAGACATCATGATCAGAGTTAAATCCCTGAAATGGCAATGGGCTGGACATACTGCCAGAAGGACAGACCATAGATGGACAGCCGAAATTTTAGATTGGATTCCAAGGGACAGGAAAAGACCCAGAAAAAGACCACATGGGAGATGGGTGATGAAATTCAGTAAATATGCGGGAGTGACATGGAGGAGACTGGCACAAGACAGACCGTTGTGGAGGAAACTTGGGGAGACCTTCGTCCAGCAGTGGATTGATAATGGTTGACAATGATGATGATGATGATGATTTAGAGGGGATTATTCCAAGCGTGACTACAAGGTGTCCTATATGCTTCCATGGCCAGCAAGAATTCTGGATCTAACAGTCATCAAAGCATGTAGTCCCAGAATGCTGCTGAACTATGGGATCAGATTAACTTTGTGCGGTCTCAGGATACCATCAGAGGGTTGTATCACTCCATGCTGTACCACGTGTCTCAACTGCACTGCACAATATTGTGGTCACATAAGAAATTGATTGCTGTCACATGATCTTGTCTTGCAGCTGCCAAACTGATGTACTGCATTAAATCGTGCATTATTCACCTCCTATTCCACGTGCTGGTGATTTATACCTCCATCATTCTGGGTATGACAATTTCAATGTCAAGCATATATTTTTTTTTTTTCTTTCAGCCTTTCACAATACATTTACCATGTACAAAATTTATTGCTTTCATGCTGTTTTGCCATTTTTAAAATGTAACCTTTTAATGCTGCTCTGATTAATTAAATCAGTTTGGCAAATGCTGAAATAAATATGCATGATTTCTCTCGAAAATTGCCTGCCATCACGTAAGTGCAGGATTCAGAAATTTGAGAGATCCCAGTAATTACTGCATTAAACAACAACTGCTTCCTTAACAATATGTCATAAATGCCAGAAATCTCAAAAAAAAAATTAAAAGAACAAAAATTACATTAGGACTGCTTAACAGGGGAATGCATACATTTGCATTTTTGGCATCTTTTTCAAGAATTACCTTTCCCCGTGTATCTGTGATCATAGTACCCATTTTTCTTTGTATAATTCACAGCCATGTGAAATTCAGAATAAGATTTTTTTTTTTTTTTTTTTGTATAATCAGTGGCGGCATACAATCCACTGGCCTTGAAATTCAGTGACAGTATAATCCGTATACCCACGATTTTGTTCCCGAACCATAATTTCAAATTTCAACACAAAGTTGTGATTGATGGATGACCCAGCAGTTCAAAGAAACTAAGAGAAGGGTTGCATTAAATTAAAAAAAAAAAAAAAAAAAAAAAACATTTTAGATGCTTTTCTTTAAACTTTTAAATGAGTAAATAAAGATCAAAAATTGAGTTTTTTACCATTACTGCTGTTCCATTGTCAGAAATGTGGCTCCCAAGGAACATGACAAATCCCTGAGCTTCCCACAGTATATGATCATTAACAGGAGCAAATAATATTGCCCTTGTTGCATCACATTTCCTTTAAAAAAAAAAAAAAAAAAAAAAAAAAACACTTTTCAACTGTTAGTGGAGCTCCATCTTTGTATCGCGTTACTTTTTCCTGTTATTAATGCATTTCTGGTAATTTTCGAAATATATGACCTCTCCTCACAATTACAATGCAGAGTTCTTAAAAATTGAATTGCAGAATTTTTTTTTTTAAGCTGCGTATAATCTGCGGGACTTTTTAACACATAAGCCACGAATTACAAGATGAAAAATGCGGCAATAAATAAAAAGAGCCCTAAAAAAGCACTTAAAATTTTTTTAGATGCATGCTGAATACATTTCAAATTTTAAACAAAAACTATACTTATAGTTCCACTATTACAGTTGAAATTACCTTCAGTTACTAAAACTGCAGACATGCCAACCTTTAAAATCTGAAAATCGGGAGATTTTTACAGCTCATAAAATCCCACGAGCGCTATTTTGTTTTTATTTATTATTATTATTTATTTATTTTTATCAACGTTTTCCAGGCGTAGGAACAATTTTCCAGAAATAGTATGATTGGTCCACTAAAAGTTCTGGAGAAGGAAAAAAAAAGAAAAAAAAAGGGGGGTCGAGAAGATCAACACCCCCTTCGCCTACTGAAATTTGTTTTCTGGTACGTTGATTCCGCAAGACAGTGAAAATGATCCGCTGTTTTTTACAAATTGCATAGCAGCCAACTATTTTTCATTTCTTTTTTAGGTTGTGCGCAGAAGGTGAAGGCGACAAAAAGCATCGAACTAACATCGCCTTTTGTTACAAGGCAAGCCAACGGTAACTACTCCCTTTTGTCGTTAAGTAAATTCATGGCAACTCAACTGTTTATCCTCACTTAGAATGTGCATGGCTCAGTTGAGGCAGGGGGTTGAATAACTGAACTGCAAGGGGAGAAAGCAGGGCAGCTCCCATCTGTCAATCAATTACTGACCCTCCCCGGCATTCTAGTGCCAGAGCAGGTGAGCTCTTTGCTGAAGGCATCATATGACAATTGGACTAGAAGAAATTTTTTTAAGCAAATTTTTTCCGACCCATCTCAGACGATTGGTCAGCGCTTAGACCACTGCACCACCAGAGCAGCTTTCTTTTTGCAGATAGGAGAGGAAAAGTACAAAACTGATAACTGTAATGCTGCCTTGCATCAACGCAGAAAGAAAAAAATTCACAGGTGGTTCGAAATCATGGTTGTTGACAGAATTTTGACCATCCTAATGGCCAATTCTCAGTGAAAATCAGGAGAATTTGACATTCATCCAGCAGGCAGGAGGTAGGGCTGAAAATCCAGAGTTTCCTGCCTAAATCTGGAGAGTTGGCACATCTGAAACTGGATTAGAAAAAAAAAAGACTATCTGTTGAGTACACATCACCTTCAATACCCCCCCCCCCCCCACACACACACACACTAGGGGAGGGGCTCAGTTTTTTTATGGCTTTAGTTTTTCACATCTTTATTATGAAAAAGACAATGTCTAACTCTCACAACAGAAAAATATCAGCAAACCAATTCACTAGTTTTCCATTAAAAACAATGTAAAGTGTACACATGTTAATGCAGGATTGGATTCCTACTCTTTTCTTCCACAAAAAATTAGGACTTTTTAAGCACCTCTTGCCAAATTTTTGAAAGACCTTACCAATTGCATACACATCAAAGACATATGCTCAAATACTTTCATACATGAATTAACTATACAAATTGAGTTTGCAATATTTTTTTTAAAGTTAGAGGATATAATAAAGTTGAACTTATACACTTTAAGAGTTCTGCTGGTCAAATCAGTTTTCCTATGTGATAGAATAATCACATATGCAATAAAGATCTGTAAATTATATAACTGTGGTTAAATTTATGAGTTCAAGATTTGAATTTTTCACTTGATCATCTAAGTAGTTTAAATTGCAAAACCACAGTGAAATTTACGAGTTGAAGATTTCAATTTCGAACTTAAATTTTTCTTGGTATAACCGAATTGTTACTTGCATATACAAAAAGGGGGAAATACAAAAGCAAGTTGTCAGTTCCAATAGATGGTGAAGGACTTGAACAAACAATATCCTGAATCTGCTGGATGGATATGTGTTATTTACAGAGCCCATGGTCCTTCACTTTTTTCAACAAATTACATATCTTATACTGTCCTGTGCTTTTCCACGAACTTTCAGTTGATATCATGTGAAATCAACATAGCTAATCAGAAGCAAAAGTTCTAGGCACTACATCATAATTTCTGGATTTCATGCAGAAGTAATGAAAAATAGGTACTTTTTAAGTACTTTTAGGTATCTTTGTCAAAAATTAAGGACTTCTAAGCACCCTGAAAAAATTAAGCACTTTTTGAGGACTTGAGGATTTACAAGGACCATAGGAACCCTATAATGTCATGACTGACTTCAGTGAGAATTCTATGAGGAATATTCAGAAACAAATGGAAGACAATCACTGGAATTGTAACTGCATTCAAAAACTGAAAACAAGGATGGCAGAGCCATTTAAATATTTAAATTTAAACACAGCCATCAAAAAGCTAAGAGAGTCCAGTTAGGTCAAACAATTGCCATTGTCACTGGACTTCATTAGTTTCCAAAGTGCCATAAGTCTAGATATTTTAATGGTGTCATATGGACAAGACTAGTCCTGACTGAGCAAGTGGAAAGTTACTTCTCTCTGAGTGCAAGAATACACATTTACAGATGAATTCACACCTCAGGACTCAGCCTGATTTGCAAAAAGGAGAGGCAAAAAAAAAAAAAAAAACATCAGTTGAAATATTTTAATGTAGACACATGCAAACATGGAACAAAGAATTAAAAGATAACTTCATCTCATTTAAGAAAAAAAAAAAAAGAAGCCTTTGGGATTATTCATGGGGCCCAGGGAAGCTTGTTGGACTATGTATTTAGATCCAGCAGCACTGAAGCACATTGCAAAATGTTTACATCTACAACAAAATTATGTTGCACTTTCCACAAATGTAGAGCTGCATAATCACTTTTCACATCTTCACTTTTTACTTTACTAAGTCCAACACCCTCAACTTTTTTATTTACTGAACAAATTGATTAAACTCCATCTTGACTACTGGAATGAGAAAAGAAAATTTAAGAAACAGATCTGAAGCTGGTGTGTACACCAATAGACATTTTTTTTTTTTTTGATAAAGTATAATATTGCCTCCAATATTTATTACACATTTATAAATCACACAGTCTTTCCAAAACACCATTGTTTTTTCTACTGCAAGTTCCTTGTGAAATTATATATGTTGAATGCTGTGTTATTTGCCAAGTACCAACAATCAGCTATCAGCTCATTAAAGAATTAGTTTGATTTGTATTTATTTATTTTATTTAATTATTATTTTTGGGTATAAAGTGATCAATCACAAAAATCAAACAGAAATGAATTCCTGAAGAAAAATGCTCGGCTCTAAAAAACGGACCAGTCTTCCTGCTATCTTGGAGAATGGAATCTGATCTACACTCAAATAAATTAAATGACTAGAAGTGCTTGCATCTCACAATTGTCATTCAATTTCCTTATGTGCGACTGTTCAGAAATTTCATCCAAAAAAATCTTCCACATGGGCACTACTTCCTCAAACAAAGATTTCATATTTTATACACAAAGTTAAAACAACTGACTTTTAATTTAAGTTCTGGCACACTACTGAATAGCATTTTCATTTCATGGATGGCATGATTATCAGATCAAGCTTTGCTGTTTGCCAGAATGTTATCAGAAGGGACGTTATACCACTTCTTTGAATTCACTCTCACTGTTGCATACATAAGAACTATTGAAATTTGCATCTGACAAACAGCTCAGTGCTCCTTAAAATCCTCAAATCTGAGTATGTTGACTGACTCTGTGGGACCAGTAAGTACAACCTCACCTCAATTTTTGACAAGGCTGGACATTGCACTCTATATAGAGATTTTCTAGTTTTCCCTTCAAACATAAATCCCAGTAAAAGATACCCCCTCATAAGACTGCAAATTTACTTTTGCCTGGGATGCATGCAGTAGGGTGGCAAGTCCCAGACAGCAGAAGGAACTGCACAAACACCCCATTAATACCTGCAATGGGACTTGAAACCCAAGGATCAGACCTCTTATTCCCTTGGGCAGCTTTGAATTATTACTGGAAAATGCGTTTTATAAAAAATGTATATATATAACAGTTCTCTTCATCCAGAAGTAGAATTACTCAACAGGAAAGTAAAACCCATTGTGAGATAAATCAATGTAAGTAAATTTTTAACATATCTGGATGTTTCTGGCCTTTTGGTGACATTCAAGGCCTGTCATCACAAGTCACAAACAGTTACATATGTCAGAAAGCAAACAGTTACATCAAGAATAGTGTACAACCTGCTTATAACGAGAAGCTTGGGATCGACAGAAATCCTTGCTGAATCTGTTTTAGGTGAAAAATCCTACCAAGTAAATAAATGCATATGTGATAACATGCATATGTTTATATTACAGTCAAACTTTGATTTAACAAACTTCAAAGGACCAACAGTCCTGTACGTAAAGTCACGGAATTCTCTAAATCGAGGAAGCCTTTCGAATGAAACATTCAAATTAAGCTACTGTTCATTACAGAATACATAAGCAGTCAAGTTCTTTTTGCTTCAATGAAATTTACATTATGTATCTAGTACTTTTAATTACACATTTATTATCAAAAATGTTATATGTACACATTTACTTTGCATATTAAATACATAATTCATAGATATTAGACTTCAATATGTAGCATCAAAATTTAAGCGTACTTCAAAGTTTCGAAAAAATACAATACTTGATTTTTTTTTTCCGAGCATTTAGCTTCTTAAATAATGATTTCAGCATCCCAAACTGAATGAAAATGAAACAGAACATCAATTAGTACTAATTAACTTGTAAATACAGAATATGTGTTGATTATCTTTTTACACTGTAAAAAAGAAATGCTTTAGAGAAGATTGCTTATGTTTTTTCTGAAGGTTTAGCTTTATAAATTGTAGCTTCAATTTTATGAAGTGCATGAATTAATATCGAAGGGCATCAAGTACTTTTTAGCACATTCTATGCTGTTACCAGTATTACTAAAGCAGCTAACTCTCAGTTCTGCTTCATCAGAAACTGATGCATTTAGTCCGATCTGTGCATCGAAAACATCCTCAAGGGATTGCATCTGGGCTAACTTTTAATGTGAAAATGTTGGATAACATAGTTAAAACCGTTCGTTAAATTGGGAAACGCCTAACATTAATTTCAATGGAGTTACGTCGGGACCATAAAAAATATACACAAAATTGCGGAATTCGTTAAATCGCAGTTCGTTAAATAGGGGTTTGACTGTATATATACAGAATGATAGGATACACTTGAAAGATTTAATCAGTTAACTACAGTAGAACAAACTGAAGTAAAATAAGCACTTCTTACATGAACACATAAGTAGCAGCACATCCTAAAATGGACATCATGTGAAAATGTTTTTAAAAAAGATACTCCAAAGGCATATATATATATATATATATATATATATATATATATATATATATATTTTAATGTTTGGAGTGCATGGCAGAGAGGGTATTTTGCAGAGCATTTGATGTTCTTCTTCCCCATTGCCTTTATATCAACTTCCTTCCATTAGCACATCAAGCCACAATTTATTTCTATTCTTCCGTTCCACGACAGCGTGCACTAGATTTTCTTTACCTTCTTAAATATCGAATTTCATTACATTTTCTTACTGCATGTGTTAAAAGTGATCTTAGTTTTTCTCTCCCTCATTAAATCCGGGGATTTCGTTAAACTTTCTGTTCGTTAAAAATGACAAGATTAGCTTTGACTTAACACTATCTCAAACAGAAATTATTCTTTTGTTCATTAAACCTGGAATCTCACCAAACATGGGCTCATCGAAAGCAGGTTCTACTATATTTTGAAATTGTTGGCTGATGCCATCTGTTTTGTGGTTATAAATTTAAAATCAACATGAAAAATATTTCATTATAATTATATCGTGGGGGGGAGGGAGTGGAGAAATGGCACATTTGCAATTCTCTGTTCTGCATGAAAATACACTAACATCCCTCCACAAAATGTAAAAACTGAATCTTGGTACTAAAAGAAGTTGATAATCTCGTGTTGATTGCAAACAAAAGTAAAAATACACAGAACTAAAGAGGAATCTCGAGTGCATGTCCAGCAGAAACAGTGAATAAGATTATGAGGTGGCACACTGGAATACAAGAATTAGGTGCCAAGCACAGAAACTTCCAGGCACTTTTCTTTTAACGACATACCAAATGATGAAAATTTCTGCACTTCGGATACCTTTCATGGCACATGTCCTTTTGACAGTTCTCCATAGTACTACAACTTATTACTATTTTTGCCACAAATGAGGAAATGAAAAATTACGCATAAAGGAATAGGGAAAACCTATGTCACACAAGAAGTAAATGGTCATTCAAGGTCAAAAATAGCATGTGAATTTCTGAGCATTTCCATTTTCAGAAATTTTGTGTATAGGTCATGCAAAATGTAACACTCCATTGTTTAACACAAATTTTAGACTTCAGATTCAGTGCCTTGTGAATTTTCCATGAGGTTGAAAGTAATCTGGAATACTGCTGGTGATGTATTAGAACTTAAAAGAAATTAACTGAGAAAGTGATGCCCTACCCCTTACTATCTGCTGAACATGGACCAGTAGATATGTGGGTAAAATGCATCAAATCTTCACTTTGCAACTGGAAATATTCAATACAGTCACAAAAAATATATTATTATCTTTAATGTACGGTGAAAGCTAGATGAAATCATAAGACTGACCCCCCCCCCCCCCCCACACACACACACACACAGTTCAAATTGTAACAAATTAAGCACTGGCACATTTGTCCCCTTCATCTTCACTTTTAATTTCCCACATATCTATGCACACATATTAGAGCACCACTCAATTTATATGGAATTTAATTTTTTAAGACTATCCTCTAAATTTTTATCTTATCAAAACAACAAAATTTCATTCCATTCATAGAATATTTAAAGGTTGCACAGCACCACTGAATTTTAGCAGGCTTTCTCCCGAATCTACTCATCATTTTGTATTCTGCAAAACTCGCACA
This sequence comes from Macrothele yani, assembly GCA_039090855.1. Taxonomy (NCBI): domain Eukaryota; kingdom Metazoa; phylum Arthropoda; class Arachnida; order Araneae; family Macrothelidae; genus Macrothele; species Macrothele yani. The sequence continues at coordinate 25,651,481 of CM077028.1, read as the reverse complement.
GGAGCCAAAGCTAGACTAGACAACTTTAGCCAGGCATTACCATAACTGAGAGCAGCATTTCTGAACAGATTTTTGAACACACTTTTCAAAGCTCTGCATAAAAACAAAAAATTTTAAATGGCATTTTTCATGCCAAAACCAGCATTAATGAAGTAAAATAATAATAAACAACACAGAGAAAGATAATATTGTAAGCAAAAATATTACAAATGCAGGAGAATTTTTCACTCCGACTTCCACTTTTGGAAATGCTTTAAAAAGTTTTACTTGTTCACTATATATAAATATATTTTCTTAATATCAACACAACTGCAGTCTCTTTCTTGGCTATAATTCCATTTAAGTTACTTACAGACATCAACTGCTCTTATTTTTCACATTACCTTGGCATGAATATTAATTTCATTAAAAATTATTTATGAATATACATTTTCTTTCACTCCTGTTCACAATGGAGAGGCACATATACTAATCCTGTTAATATCTAAATCAAATGTTTTTTTTTTAATTTAATTTCACCTTGAATCTGATTTTCATTTAATAATCAAAATATTTTTTAAATGCTTGTTTTCCAATTTGAAGTTTACTTTTCCAAGAATTGTGTAAATATTTTTAACCTACAGCAAAAAGTAATACTACAGAGAGATATTGTTTACTCCAAAACCTACCTTCATTCACTTGAATGGTTGTTTTAATAAATTTCCAGTGTTAAGAAAATAAAACATTAAGTGGGAGATAAAGGAGCATGTATTTTTATATCACAAATGTATTAGACATTAACATGAAGAGAGTCAAAACAAACATTTGCACATTGCTATTGTTAAAAAGCAGATTCACTTAAGTTTAAAAACATGCAGAATGTCACACTATGAGAGAGATCTGTTCTGCTATTAACTTCTCTAATATCTTTTGCAAAGAAATAATTTTTCTTTCTATTAATGGTTGTTTGCTACTAGTGTTAAATTTGTTAGAATTCATGCTCATTAATTAGAATGAATGAAATAAACATTTATATATATATTGCTGGTACACAAACAGATGGGAAACTGAGATAGCACAATGGAGAAATATTTTACTCTCTCATTATCACATAATAAAATTGACAAAACTGATTCCACTGAAAATTTCTATTGAAAATATTCATGTGAAATTTCATTAACAAAAAATAAATTAAAGTCTGAGTTTAGGAGCATTTGCAATTGTCACAGCTAAAGAGAAATACAGTAACGTTCTTTTATGCTTCTTCTACATTTTATTTCTTCCAGACACTTAAACATGCATTTACACAGATCCAGACAATTCAAACTAGTCCTTCAGGATACGGTTATTAGTGTTGCCTAGCCATGATATACTTATTCATTTAGTCATGGTATACTTTTCAGAATTCAACAAAAATCAAGTGAACATTGCGATAAAAAGAAGTAAATAAACACTTTTGCCTAAACTAAAATTCACAAATATACTCCACAAAAAATGTGTGTAAGTGAGATCAAAGACAAGCTCAGAATAGTTAGTTGCCTGCAAAAACACTTTAAAAATTTAGCATACTTTATCCTTCCCAGTGAAATGAAAAAAAAAAAAAAGCTTCATTTCTTTACTAAAAAAAATGGAATTCACATGAAGGCCAAACATCATTATAGTTCACTAACTTCTGATGATTATTAATAAGCATACAATTTTGTTAGCAATCTACAGTATGACACAGAGTGAACATTTTTTTTTTTAATGTGAACCCACCCTCGCAAACCTTAGAAATGTTGAGCTCATTTCAAAAATCTAATCAAGATTAAAAGAAACTTAACAGTAGTTTCTAATCTGAAAAATTCATTCTAAAAAACATTGCCAAAGCTGTTGACAGTAGCTGCTAATAACTATATATTTTTTCTAACAAGGCTTACTTAAATAAGATTTAAATTACCACATATAGTAATCTTCAATATTTCTTCAATTGAAACAGAGCTTAAAATGACATTATGCATAAAATCAAGAGTATATATATGTATTTATATATATATATATATATGTATATATTCATCTATATATTACATATCAGGTAAAAATTTATGTTTAAAAATCAATTCTTGTTTAGGACATAAACATTCGTTTTACACAAGAAAACAGGGCAGATAAAAGGCATAAGTAAGCGTTTCCTATTAACGAAGGTTCACTCCACATCCTGTGAGCAGCAGCTCCTGCCATCCTTCGAAGTCATGAGTCTGAGCTGGGCCCATAAAATATTAGCTCTGGTATCTGTCCACCTTGCACACCAGTTCCATTGGTGCTATCCGAAGAGCACTGAAACTGAAATGTTATGCACCCGACAGTTATTTCACTGACACCGTCCTGACCAAAATAGCTCAGTTCGGCGCCATCTAAAACCGTTGACGCCGTGTAAAAGGTGTCTGCTTCCACCAGAATAGGGTGCTCGAAGTACACATGGAAAGTATTGCTGGAACCGTCGGAATAAAAGTGTGTCCTGTTTTCTGCCAGAACGTTGCCCATTCGTTTCAATTCGATTTTAACAGTATAATCAGCTGCGCCATTGCTGGACCCATACAGGCCAAAACCAACGATAAAAATACGTTTGTCAACAGAAAACTGTATGCTGTCGCACCTTCCCCGGTACCTCCACTGATTGCTACGATATGCAGACGACTGAAAGCGGTGACACACTTGTTTTTTCAGACCAGCGCGAGGCTTTGTAATGAAAGGCAAAGCTGGCTTATTGTTTGCTGTATAATGTAAGAAAATATCTTTGGTCTCTTGTAAAGTTAAAAGCCCTGACTGAGCTGCCCCATTAGCATATTCTTCCAAAGTCATGGTAGGAATTCTAATAAGGTGCATAGCATTACCAAGGACCTTTCTTTTGTTCTCTGAGCTAGGGTCCATATCACGCCGAAGGCACTCCGCAGTAGACCAATTGAGTGCAGCTTGAAACAGTGAAAACTCTTTAATCATAAGAGTCTCTCGGGAGAGGATGGATTCCAAAGTACAGTAATCAATATCGGCAAATCCTTCGGACATTAGTGCAAGTTCGGCTTGCGCGTCGATGACTTCCCAACATCGTTGCATGAGGTCAGGTTCTTCAAAGAGGCGACTCTGACTCAACAATACACAAGCATTTTTGGCGGTAAGGCTGGTTTCCAGATATGAAACACAAGCTCGCGCTAAATGGGGTACCAGGTATTTTTTTGCAACATACAAAGTTGATAACACAGTGTCGGCTTCCAGACTGATATCATCACAGTAGAGGAACCTAAGAAAAGATATACGATATTAGAAACACACATGCAATTGTGAACATCTGACATTATAAACTGAAACAGCAAACAACTGTTTATAAATATAAAAGCTTTTCTTTAAAGTCAACAGAGGTAACTTAGTCTTTGTTTTCCAAATGAATGCACTTGTTACCAAAACAATTATACCAAAAATTGTTTTAAAAATAATGTTTTAAGCTTGGATGTCAAAGAATGGAAATATACATTGTGACAAAAAAATAAATAAAATCGAAACACCTTGAAGCAAGTGTCCAATTGGGCTGAAACTTGGCACATGCAATGAGGGTGTGTAAAGTTAAAGTGATTGAAATTTCATAGCAACAGGGTTCTTTCCTGAAGAACGACGACTCCATAAGCATAACAGGTTAGTAGTTAGCACAGGTATTTGCATGTGGTCTTAATGAGAGATGGGTTTGCCTCCTCGGGGCGCTCAGTGGTAACAATGGCGCACAGAACAGCATCAAGGGCCTCTGTGAATCTTGGAGAGGTGCTAGCGAGTCCTATGTGGCATTGGCAAAAAGACCCCAACTCACTGGGTTTTGTTCCAGAATCCTTAGGTGAATAACCAACTGGAACCATCAGCTGTGGGCTAATCCCCCACACTGGTGTGCTTACCTGATTAAAAAGACTCAATTACTATTCCGGACTCTCGTGTGGGATACGGCGGACCTACCACACTTGAGAACGGTCCACCACGGAAACAATACAGAAATGGAAAACAGAAAATGAAAAAGAGATCCCGGCTGAGTGAGTGTAAGATGGGTGTGTGGAATACTAGAGGAATAAATGGCAAGATGAGTGAGGTGATTGAAGAAATTAATAAGTATAAATTTGATATGCTGTGTGTGAGTGAAACTAAAAAGAAAGAAATTGGGATAGAAGAAGTGAATAATACAGTGAGTATGTGGTCTGGAGTGTTGGATAATGTGAGAGGACAGGTTGGTGTAGGTGTGATTTTAAGTGAAAAGATGAAGAACAACTTGATTCACTATAGCTGCATAAGTGAGAGAATTCTTTGGATTTGTTTGAAACTTCAGAGAATAGTAATTGTTGTAGTGTATGCTCCTTGTGACTCGGAACCTGCTGATAGGAAGGAAGATTTCTGGAATGAGCTAAAAGCTGTTTTGAGCCAGTTTGTTGCTAAAGAGAAAGTTATAATAGCAGGGGATTTCAATGCTAAAGTAGGTGTGTAGAATGTGATTTCTGACAGTGTTCTTGGGTAAATTTAATGAACCTTGAGTGAATGATAAAGGTAAAAGATTAATTGAACACTGCATTGAGAATAGTTTGTGTGTATCTAATACATTTTTCAACCACAAGTATATCCAATATACAGCCGAGCCCGTATTTAGCGAGATTCCGGATTTAACGAACTAAACACAACTTTTGTTTGGTACAATGCTAATTCAAGGCAAATGTAATCGTTTTTAGAGAACAAAGTTTAATGAAAACCCCGGATTTAACGAGGGAGAAGAACAAAAAATAACAGAATTTAAGGAAATCACATTTAACGTGAGGAAGAGAAAATCTGACGCTCAGGGTTCTAGAGGGAAGGGAAAGGCGCTGAGATTAAAAAAAAAACATGGGAAGAGCGATGACATTGTCCATTTACATTATCTCCACGTATTTGATATATAATATATTTTCTTTTTACTAGTGAAAGCTCAGTAACGGAAAAAGAATGTGGAGGGTATGCACAAACACTTGCTTCCCCCCCAGTGCGAGCGAGTGGGAGAATAGTGGGTCCCAAAGTTAAAGTTGAAAACCAAATCCTCTTCCCCTCGGATGGGATAGAAAGAGGATGGGGGTGTGGTGGGGAGGATCCAAGGCTACAAGGTCGCACCTAGCAGCTTTTGTGCTTAGAGAACAAAGGTGTGTGGGGGAGTGAGGGAATGTGAAAGTCGTGCCTTAGGAGAAACAAGAGTTAACTTCCTGGAATTTTTTCTCACGTGTCACCTTCTCACATCTGGCATTTCTTGTACTGTATATTCTTACTCTGTGCTGCGTGCGATGTTAGTTACTGAATAAACAGGAATCACATAGGAAGTTAAAAAAATGTCTAAGAGAAAAGTTTTATCCGTGAACGATAAAGTCTCCATCATTAGGGAGTTGGAAAATGGCAAAAAAAAATTTGTGTGATATGCAAAAAATACGGACTGTCATCTTCCACCGTTTCAACCCATTTTACAAATAAGGAAACATTGTTGCAGGCTTTTGAATGCAATGTTACGTCTAGCAAAAGACTGAAGAAATGCCAGAAAACTGACATAGATGAAGCCTTATTAAAATGGTTCACTGTTCAACGAAACACTGGCTTACCAAAAAATGGCCCAATAATGAAAATTCAAGCTGAAAATTTTGCAGTTCAACTTGGTTACGAAAATTTTTCGTGTTCCAATGGGTGGCTTCAAAACGCGACACATTTGTTCTGGAAAAATTAGCGTGGAAGCATCATCAGTGGATACAAAAGAAACTTCATCATGGTTGAAAACAGTGTGGCCGGATCTTCAGAAGAACTACAGTGATGATGGCATTTATAATGCAGATGAAGCAGGTATGTTAACTAACTCCCAATCAAACAATGAAGTTCAAAGGTGAGAAGTGCACAGGGGTGAAACTTCAAAAGAATCGCCTGATTGCGTTAGTGTGAGCTAATATGTCCAGCAAGGACAAGGAAATTGCTAGTGATTGGAAAATCTGCAAAACCAAGATGTTTTAAAAATGTGAAATGTCTCCCCCTTTCTTACAGGTCCAATACGAAAGCATGCATGAGACATCGGACATTTTTACAGCTTATCTTAGGGAGTGGGACAAAGAACTCCGAAAAAAAAAAATTTTAAAATTATTCTCGTTATAGATAACTGCCCAGCACATCCTCATGTTCGAAACCTGACTAACATTCAGCTTATCTTCTTGCCTCCAAACTCCACAGCTTTGCTACAACCAATGGACCAAGGAGTTATTCGAAGCCTTAAATGCAACTACAGACGGGAATTAATCCTACTGATGTTAGAAAGGATGGGAAAAAAGGTTGAAGTGAAAATTTCCATTCTTGATGCAAATTAGAATGCTGGCTGATGCTTGGGGACGAGTATCAGAATCTTGCATTCAGAACTGCTTCAGAAAATCAGGGTTGGTAACACAAGTTGCAGTGATGACGAAATGGACGATATCCGCCTTTCTGAGTGGTTAAAACTACAGAACATTACACGTTTTAATGATGTTCCTGAAATTGATGACTTTGTTACTGCTGATGATGCTGTCGCTACATCAGGCATCGTTTCTGGAGATGACATTGTAGAGGAAATTAAGGCGTCAACATTTGCACAGGAAAGTGAAGAAGAAAGTACTCAACCACCGTCATATGCATCGGCCATTGATTGTACGGAAAACCTCCAACGTTTCTTCGAGGCAACAGATCACTGTGATGACTGCACTGAGTGTTATTCGCAGAAAATTAAGGGAACAGAAGTACACCAATAAAACAAAACAAACGACTATAGACTGTTTCTTCAAAAATGTTTTCAATTAGTGGATCTACTGCTACTGTTCCACTCACTTCAGGTTTTGTTGCTACTGTACTTTAGAATTCATGCAAGTTTCTCTTTAATTAAAAAACTTATTTAATTTGTACATGCAATCGCTACAGATAGTACAGTATACAATTGTATAATGTATTTTCCTGCATATAGTCTGCCCCCTGTAGAATCCGAACAAAACCATTTGCGCCTCCGAAAAAGAAAAATTTACCAGATAGTCTGTACTTCGTTAAAAGAGGGGGGGGAAATTATTGCATTTGTACCAACAAAGCAGTGCCTTTTTTTTTTCCATTATAGAAAACCTTTGTTACTGATGCCTTTAAAGACTTTTTATGGAGCTGGATGCGACCTTGACCCCGTTTGTAAATCGCCTAGAAAAACGAGGTAAAAGCGTCAGTCACGTTCGCTCCACAGATAAAAGTTCTACCACGCTCCTTCTCGATTGGGGGGGGGGGAGGAAGACTACCAGACTACCTGCAAACAGATAAAAAAAAAAGCTCTAAACAAATAATCGGCCTCTGGAAGTTCTAAAAGAAATGACTTCTTTAACTGTGTAGATCCCAAACGTTTTTTCGTTCACTTTAAATTCCCTAACTGCCGCATAATTGTTTTCTCTACAAATGGTGTCATACTTTTTCTTGTGTGTGAATCCAGCAGTATAACTACCTACTTCTTTATTACCCCAACTCAAATAAACAACAGTGACTCGGAAGAGACAGAGCCTTGATCATAAACAAGCAGGAGGAGACTGGAGGGGGTATGAAACAGGGGGTAGATGAAAGACCTCCGTCAGTCAAACACTGCCCAGCCAAAGACCGACAGCTGCTTCGAAGAGGGATCCCCCTCCTCTCCCAGACTATGCTACTGCCGTTCTACACGTATGAAAAAAGATGCAGGCGGTGAAGTTTTAATTTTATTCTGAGCTCGCCCTGGTACGCTTCCGTCTACAAATGCAAAACTATTGCTTTTAAAATGCTAATTTTTAAGGTGCTGTGGGCACGAAAATTGAGGTACATACATACAGTATGTATGTTACTGTATTTGAGTGCAACAATTAAAAAAATAAATACAGTACTATTGCCAGATTGTCCGCACCCAACAGTTTCGCAGACAAAAAAAAAAAAAAAAAAAACACACAGATAGTCCGCGGACTGTATGCAAGAAAATACATACTACGTGTACTATGTACCCTGTCATTATCATTTAGGCTTATTTTTCCACATTGGGTTGGTTTCGCACCAAAACGGATTTAGCGAGCATTTTCGCCAGTCCCGAAGCTCCTCGTTAAAAGCGGGCTCAACTGTACTTGGGAAAATTGTACTCTTGGTCAAAAAAAGTGCGATAGATATTTTTGTTTACGATCAGAGTCTGACACACTTAGTTGCTGACACCCGTATAATGAGAGGCGCGGATGTTGGCTCTGATCATTACTAGGTGACAGTGTCACGAGTGAAACTGAATGTTGGTTGGAGGAAAAGAAATAGAAAGAGGCCTAGAATGGAAAGAATAAAGGCTGAAAGGCTCCAGAGTTACTCTAATTTACTGAGTGAACGACTGAAGGAGCTGAAGTCATGTGATGAGAGGGATGTAGAAAAGAAGTGGAGTTGTTTTAAAAACTGTGTTGGCACTGCCGCCAAAGAGGTCTGTGGCACCAAAATAGTGGGTAGCACTAGAGGTGATGCTTGGTGGAATAGTGACATTGAAGAGGCAGTAAAGAAGAAAGCTTATTTGGGGATGTTGCAAAATAGAGTTTCTGAATATCGCTGTAAAAAGTGTGAGGCAGCGAAGCTGGTTCACCAGAGCAAGGCAAAGGATAGGAAGGAAAAGGTGGAAAGGCATGAAATGGCTTTTTGGAAAGATAGAAATACTTTCTGGAAGTACATGAGACACCAGAGAAATAAGGGAAACAAAGTTGTAAGTTGTGTGAAGAATAGGATCGGGGAAATGATATGGGAACCCAATGAGTTAAGTGAAAGGTGGGGTGAATACTTCTGTGAGCTATTAGGTCAAGAAAGCAAAGGTGATTAATGAGGCAGAAGCAGATGATGTCATAGTGAGAGATGGATGCACAGGAGGGATCTCGAGAGAAGAGGTGTGTAAAGCTCTACAATCTCTTCAGATTGGTAAGGCTCCAAGAATTGATGGCATAACTGGTGAGATGTTGAAGTATAGTGGTGATTCTGTAATTGACTGGTTAACTGAAATCTGCCAGTTATGCTGGGAGTTAGGAATAATACCTCGGGACTAGAGGGATGCTATTGTTGTTCCCTTGTATGATCCACCCATGTCTTCCTTGGCCTTCCTCTGCCTTTCCTTCCTGCCACTTGGGTTGAAAATATTTTCTTAGTAAACATTTCATCACTCATTCTTTCAACATGGCCAAACCACCGAAGCATATTGGTCTCCACCTTGCTAACAACATTTTGCTTTACATCACACAACTGCAATACATCTTCATTCCTCACACAATCAGATTGTGTCTTGCCACAAACTCCACGTAACGGATTTCTCCAGCACACAAACAACTCCTATGTTTCTTCTGCAGTACCCAGGTTTCACTGCCATACATCAGAGTAGGAACAATTACAGTTTCATACACAGCCACGCGGGACTCTCTAGAGAACCCATCATTCCTGTGGAAACCTCCCAGAGCAGCTATGACTTTCAAAGAAGAATTCACTCGCCTACTGATTTCACCATTCAACTTGTTCTCTCTGTCAAACATGCTTCCTAAATACACAAACTCACTCACCTGGTCAATCACAGTGCCATTTATACTTACATTACATTCAGTGCTCTCAAACACCATAACTTTGGTTTTTCCCTTATTTATACTCAGTTTGAATTTCATGCAAACTTCGTGCATCCGAGTCAACAATACTCTGCAACTCACTTTTGCTCTCTGCCAACAGGACAGTGTCATCAGCATACAGCAATCTGCACACACGGATATCACCAAGACATAAACCACTTATCTATTTTGGCCTCATGCATGCATCCATAAATATATTAAACAGCCATGGTGACATTACACAACCTTGTCTAACTCCTGCACCAATGGAAAACCATTTTGATAAAACACCATTTACTCGTACACAAGCTCTACTACCAGCATACATGGCTTTTACACTATTAAGTAGATTCCCAGTAACACCATATTCATTCAATACCTTCCACAAAAGTATCCTATTGACTCGGTCGTAAGCTTTCTCTAAATCTATGAAGGCAGTAAAAACTTTCTTCCCAACAGCCAGATACTTTTCAATCATCATGCGTAATGCAAAAATCTGGTTAGTGCAGCCTTTACCAGGCATAAAACCACTCTGAACATCCCACACTTTCTCTGATGTAAGACCCCGTACTTTTTCAATAACAACCTTACCAAACACTTTCCCTGGCATACTCAGTAGGCTAATACCATGATAGTTCTTGCATTCAGTCTGATCACCTTTTCCCTTATACAAGGGAACAATGATAGCATCCTTCCAATCTCGAGGGACCATTATAAACTCCCAGCACAACTGGCAAATTTCAGTTAACCAGTCAATTATAGAGTCACAACCATACTTCAACATCTCTGCAGTTATGCCATCAACTCCTGGAGCCTTACCATTCTGAAGAGATTTTAGAGCTTTACACACTTCTCTTGAGATCCCTCCTGTGCTTTCAACCCTCATTGTGACATCATCTGCATCTGTTTCAGAATCATTTTTGCTCTCCTGATCTAATAACTTACAGAAGTATTAGCCCCATCTGTCACTTAACTCATTGGGCTCCCATATCATTTCCCCAATCTCATTCTTCACACAACTTACAACTTTGTTTCCCCTATTTTTCCTGAGTCTCATGTACTTCCAGAAGGACTTTCTATCTTTCCAAAAAGCCAGTTCATGCCTTTCCACTTTCTCTTTCCTATCTTTTGCCTTACTGTGGCGAACCAGCTTAGCAGCTTCACGATTCTTACAGCGATATTCATCCACAGATACTCTACCTTGCAACATCCCCAAATAGGCTTCCTTCTTTTTCTTTACTGCCTCATCAATCTCACTATTCCACTAAGCATCACCTCTATTGTTACCCATTATTGTGGTGCCACAGACCTCTTTAGCAGCAGTAACAACACAGTTCTTAAAACATTCCCACTTCTTTTCTACATCCCTCTCACAAGATTTCAGATCCTTCAGTCGTTCTCTGAGTAAGTCAGAATACCGCTGATGATCTTTAAGGAGCCTATCAACCTTTATTCTTTCTATCCTGGGTCTCTTCCTATTCCTTTTCCTCCAACCAACATTAAGTTTCACTCGTGACACTACCAAGTAATGATCAGAACCAACATCCGCACCTCTCATCACACGGGTGTCAACAACTAAGTGTTTCAAACGCTGATCGTAAACAACAAAATCTATCACACTCTTTTGACCAACAGTACGATTTTAACAAGTATATGTGTGTATATACTTGTGGTTGAAAAATGTATTAGATACACACAAATCATTCTCAATGCTGAGTTCAATTAATCTTTCACCATTATCATTCACACAAGGATCATTAAACTTACCCAGAACATTGTCAGAAATTGCATTCTGCACACCTACTCTAGCATTGAAATCCCCTGCTATTATAACTTTTTCTTTAGCACCAAACTGCCTCAAAACAGCTTTTAGCTCATTCCAGAAATCTTTCTTATCAGAAGGTTCCGAGTCACAAGGAGCTTACACTACAACAACTACAATTCTCTGAAGTTTCACTTTCAAACAAATCCAGAGAATTCTCTCACTTATGCAACTATAGTGAATCAAGTTGCTCTTCATCTTTTCACTTAAAATCACACCTACACCAGCCTGTTCTCTCATATTATCCAATACTCCAGACCACACACTCACCGTGCCATTCACTTCTTCTAGCCCAATTTCCTTCTTTTGGTTTCACTTACACACAGCATATCCAGTCTATACTTATTCATCTCCTCAATCACCTCACTCATCTTGCCATTTGTACCTCTAGTATTCCATACACCAATCTTACATTCACTCAGCCGAGATCGCTTTCTCATACGCCGTTTAGAAAGTCCAGGTCGATTTCGTGGTGGACCGTCCTTCTCAAGTGTGGTAGGTCCACCATATCCCACACTTGAGTCATTCTTAATAACTAACATGACGTTAGTGCTTCCAATACAACAAAATATTTGCTACCTAATTTTTAACAATAGCAAATTATTAGAAATTGTTCCCATAAAAGTTTTTTCTCCCCTGGCAGTGGGTGGTTTACAATCTAACAAAAAATAAAATAAAAATTGAGTGGTCTCAAACTGGCATCCAAACTGTTAATTCGTTTTTGTTTTTTGTATATAAATAATCTAAAGGGGCTGAAACTAAACGGCAGGGGAATGGTTTACACCTTACATTTTCAGGTAACACTCTGTAATGTTTCCTTAATAATAAGAACCAGGCTTGTAGTAAGGCGAAGACATTTTTACCACTCCTAATGTTTTTTCCTTTATTGGGGGGGATTTTCTCCGGCACAGGGTCATCTTACTAGCATCCTCAATATTTTACACCACCCCATGGTGAAATCCGTGGTGTATTACTGAATTAAATCAAAGGTATCACATTTTTATAGTTTCAGACACTTGTACGTGTAGATTACTTGGAATTTGCATTTGTGATATACGAACATAAATTTTTATACTCTATTTAGAATTTTTATATATATTAACGTATATATAAATAACAAAACTGATTATATGTAATCAGTCAACAAGTTTCAGCTCCCCTGAAAATTTGTACCCCCCTCCCCCTCAACTCCTCAATGTAATACTGCTCTTAATGGTCTTAGGAACTGGCAAACTATGTCAAAAGTATATCAGAAATCAGAGGTACTCCAATGGAACACAAAAACTGACAAAGTAGTACTGCTACCTTTGGGCATAAGTGCTGTAACTGAAAAATATCCCTATTCAGAATACAAATGCATTACATGATGTAGGACCTCAAAATTCTGGAAACTGGCAAACACCAAAACACTAATTCTAACATATAAAACAGTAAAAACACATTTGGATCACTATTGGAAAATTTTTCACTTTATGTTTGGCAACCTGATTAGTTAATATGGAATTAAAAGCAATTAATACTATGACAAATCCCACGATTACTTTATGATAAACAATGATCTTTTCAGTGTGATACTTCATCCGTTGTTATTTATAATTCCCATAGAAAACAAAAAAACTACCTTTATGAAAAAAAAAACTTTCTGCCACAAAAAAGGTATCTGCAAAAATAAAAAAATAGGATAATTATTTAATTTTTACAAAGACCATTTTTGGTAAAAAAAAAAAAAAGATTAAACACTTGAACAATGCAAAATGCACATACTGGAGAGGTAAAAGAAAAATAGAGATTGTAGTCATGAAGTTCTTTTACCTGCCCTTAACTGGAAAAGTGCCACAGTTTTTGCCATTTTTTACTGTTACTTTGTGTAACAACAACAGTATGAAATACTTGATCAACATGAATCCTGTGTTCCACTAACGCTAGTATGCAAAAACCATAGTGATTTGTCAAATGTATTTTTGTTAAATATTGCAGTTCATAACACGATAGTAATATGGATCCTTATAACTTCTTGTTTTTATTCATGTTTTCTAGGTTACGTGTGGCAATGGAATTTCACTAACATAAAACATAGAATTAAATAAAATCCCACAGCACCAGCAATATTGACCAATTCTTTTTTGGTCAGCAGAACTTTCATGAGAGAATTTAGGCAGCAGGGCTCAAAAATTATATTGTCTGACAAGTTCAGGGCAGTAAAATTTTTTAGCTCTTTACAGTAAGGACAAAAAGTTAAAAAAGGTGATTTTTGTTATTTCCCCAGTCAATTTCCTTACTCTACTCAGCATTTTTTAATAAAATTAACGGGCAGCAATTTGAGAAATTAAAAGTAAAAATTAATGACCTTGAAAACTAAATTGTCCATAATATGATTGTGCGATACCTAAAAAGAAAGCTTTACAAATGGGCCCAATATAAGTGACCAATTAGGTCTACAGTTATTGCCATTTGAGATAGGTATTGGTAGACACTTTGACACTTTTTTTTTTGTGTGTGAATAAGCAAAATTTTGCACTAATTAATTAGTTTCTCTATAAAGCCTGCAAAGTTCAAGATTTATGAAAAGCAAAAGGGTTCAGGTTAAAAAAAAAAAAAAATTATTATTATATGACATGGAAATGACCCACAGGTGAGTTCATATTTCACTGCTGGGTGCACTTTATGAAATGCTGTAAAACACAGGTGAGTTCAAATTTTCATTGCTGGGGATGAGGGACAAATTTATGAAATGCAGTAAAAATACTTTGTTTCTCATATTGTTTTGAAATTTTTAGAAGAAATAGTACAGTATGTACATGTATTCGGGCACGTAAACTTTTGGTTCAGGCAATTTTTTTTTTTTTTTTTTCATGATAGCATGCACAACCGAGCATGTTATAATGTTCACATTTTTCTGGCCCTGTTCAAGCATTACCCAAGTCATGAAGCACTGCACACCTTAGAAAGGATGTAACTAATTGGAATATTACAGATGGGGAAAAGAACATAGTACTGAGCATAACCAATTTATCTGTGTGTGTGTGTGAGAGAGAGAGAGAGAGAGAGAGAGAGAGAGAGAGAGAGAGAGAGAGAGAGAGAGAGAGAGAGCAGGGTTTCCACTATTTTTCTTTCACAAAAAAATAAGCACCTTTTAAAGACTTAAGCACCCCACAAAAATTTTCTTAAGGACCTTGCCAACTGCATAAACAACAACATATGCACAAATATACTTTTGTAACACATGATTTAACTATGCAAATTGAAGTATGCTGATGAAGTGTGCAATATTTTTCCACACAATTTAATTCTGTGGATGTAATAAATTAGAATTTACGCAATTTAAAAGACAGTTCTGCTTGTCAAATAAGCTTCCTTATCTGAAAAAATAATCATATATGCAATAAAGTGCATGTCAATCCTGAAACTTTAAAGCTATGTTTTCAAGGTTTGAATTTCACCCATAATCATCTCATAATTTAAACTGCAAAACCAAAGTCAAAATTGTGTGCTCAAGGTTTAAATTTTGTACTTAATTTTCTCGTGGTATAACTGATAACTGGTATTTATATACCTAAAAGGGAAAGACAAAAGTGAAATAACTGTACGAAAATATGGTGATGGGCTTGTTCAGCAGAATTCACTAGATGTCCTAAATTTAATTTAGCCAATGGTCCCCCAGCTTTTTCAGCCAATGACTTATCTCACACTGCCCCATGCTCTCCAACAGGCTTTCAGACGGCACAGTGCTCGGAACTACGATCTCGGAAAAGGCACAGCTTGTGGGTTGTTCATGTGGCGCTGTAGTGAGTACATATCAAAAGTGGTGCACGGATGGCCAAATGACCAGCCAAGTGTTATCCAGTGGTGCACAGATGGTCAGATGGCAGCCGTGTGTTGTCCGCAGCTCACCGATGCCAGAGGGGTGTGGAGACTGTCGTGCATTGTTCACAGTGACAGCAGGGCCACAGTGCTACAAATCCCCTGCAGCTGTGACAGTGGTGATCAGGGCAATGTGCCACAGCACACAGTTCATCACAGCCTTCTACACATGGGCCTGCATAGCCGAAGACCCAGCCGGGTCCCCATGCTTACCGCAAGTCATCACCAACAACGCATGAAATGGGCCCAAGATCATCGAGATTGGACTATGGATGAAAGTGGCCTAGTCTGACAAATCAAGATTCCTGGTGCATCACGTAGACAGCGGAGCGGGGATACGCTGATTACCAACAGAGGCTATGGCACCTAGATGCACTGTTGGGCAGAAGCAGGCTGGCAACGGTGGCAAGAGTTGTATAAAAATAAAATGCATCTGCATGCACAACCATTGAAAGAGAAAACTTGCTGCAAACCCGCAAATCACACACACAATAACAGCAGAAGAGGATAATTTAAAGAAAAATGAATAATTTTTAGAACATTACAGATTTCAGTGAGGACAAAATAAGTACATTACCACTGAATGTGCAGCAATGTGTGAGAAATAGACCTTTAGGGCAAAAAATATTTAAATATGTTTTTTTGTTGTTGTTTTTTGTTATTAGAGCTTTGACGACCACCATTAGCAACTCAATGTGCTATAAGCAGTCGCCCGTCCCTAACTTTAGGGCCACTGACTCCAGGGAAGAGAGAGAGTCAGCGCCGTAAGACTAACACAACATCCAGACCTCACCGGGATTCGAACCCGGACCCCTTTCGGATGAATGGTCATAAGCCAGCGCTTAGACCACTGCGCCACCGGGGCGGCTAAAATATTGAACTATGAACCTCACAAGAACAAGAGACTAAGTTTTTATATCTAGAAAACCAGTTCCATTAATGAACCCTACAAAATTATAAATAGCATTTTCAACAACTTAATTCAAAAATAGTAGACATACAAAATGCATAAAGAAATTATTTTAATTGAATAAACTGGCAACTGCAAGGAGAACCTGGCAATAAAATTCTTTTTTTGTAAATGAAACTTATGATATGGATCCTATACAATGATAACAGGCATTGATAAAATCTGGATAACCCTTGACCTCTGTAAAAACAAAAGAACTCAAAAGATGTGACAAATAAGTGAAAATACTTCAGATTGAAATAGAATTAAATATATTAATCTGGGTGAAGCCTTGAGTAAGTGTTTTAACTGCTGTAAATATTTTTATTTATTTTTTTTAAATCTACAAGCAAAAACTATTTGCAAAAATCTGCTAATTTGGGAACTATCCGTGTATGGCGTACGCATGTACGTCTACATTCTGCTACACTCTGGCAGTGGCGATGTTATGCTGCGGGCAGTGTTTTCTCAGGACTCTTTAGGCCCCATTATATCAATAGTACAATCCCTGAAAGCTGTCAGGTATCTGAACATTGTTGCAGACTTTGTGGCAACTGTGTTTCCTGCTGGTGATGGCCATTACCAACAGGATAATGTGCCATTCCACACTGCCACAATCGTCAAGGAGTGGTTTAAGGAACATGCTGGCGACTTTCTGTTAATGCTCTGGAATCCAAAATCACATAACATGAACCCCATAGAACATTTGTGGTTCGACTTGGGAAAGCGGTTAGCCTTGCAGAGTCTAGTCGGACTCTGCAAGGCCGGGTGGTCGTATCGTCGTATTGCGGAGCAAATTGGACGGGAAGTATCTGTGGTGGTACAATGGTGGCGTAGATGGTCCGAGGAACATTCCCACACGAGAAGACGTGGAACCGGGAGTTACAGACGGACTGATGAGCGGACCGATCGACGCATAAGGAGAGCGGCGTTGTCAAGCAGAACATCCACTGTGACGCAAATCCGAGCTGCCGTTGCACCTGAGGTGACTGTGCAAACAATCCGCAACCATCTACTGGATGCAGAACTACGTGCACGTGTGCCTCTGGCATATGTATCTCCGACTCCAGCCCGCCGTCAGGAATGGCTGCATGGTGTCACCAACGTCTGCACTGGAGAATGCAATGGCGATCTGTCGTGTTCAGCGGTGAAAGCAGATTTTGCTTGGGAGCCTCCGATGGCCATATGCGTATTCGCAGACGCACAGGGGAGTCTCCACCCTTCTTGCATCCACCAGCGACACACAGGGCCTACACCTGGTCTCCTGGTGTGGGGAGCGATCAGCTATCGCTCTCGTACACAACTAGTGTTTGTACCGGGTATGTTAAACAGCACCTCCTACATCAACAACATCATCATTCAGCTCGTTGTTGTGCCATTTATAAGGTCGGTCCATCGTGGTGTTTTCCAGCAAGATAACGCACGCCCACACATGGCACGCGCAATGCAACATGCACTTCAGGGTGTGAGACAACTTCCATGGCTTGCACGTTCACCGGATTTGTCCCCCATTGAGCATGTGTGGGATTTTATGGGACAACGACTTATCCCGTCTCCACGGCCAGCCACGACCATCCCCGATTTACGCGTCCAGGTTTAGGATACTTGGAACTCAATACCCCAAACTTACATCCAACATCTGTACGACAGACTCCATGCCAAAATTGCACAGTGTGACGCAGTTCATGGCGGTTCAACCTTGTACTAACCATGTTACATGGAAATGTTATTTTTCAGTTTACCAGCAAATACAGCTGTATTTTGCCATAATGTTTTGATCACGTTATTCTCTGTATTCCGTTATTATGCTGCATAAATTTCATTGGTATCAGACGTCTCCTTCTTGGTGTTCTTTTTCACTTTCCGCCAGTGTATGATAAATATGATTATCAATACATTTAGGCCACCTAGTGCCAAAACTAAGCCCCACAAGACAACATAAAATACTTCAAGGATTTTTTGCACACTATGATTGATCCAAAGACATTTTTGTTCTGTTGACTCGGAGTTTAAATGATCCCCATGAGCATCTAAGGCTATACATAGATACAACAACATCACTAAGCTGTTCTCTGACATTCAGAGGTTAGCTCCACAAAGAAATACAAACTACCAGATAATTTTTACTTACTATTGCCATATCAAACTTCTCCATTTACAGCGATCTTGACATACAACTTGGGCTTCACCGACATCCATGGGCTATACAATATACTATATACCGTGCAAATTAGTTGGGACAAGCTATTTTATTCTCAGAATTGTAATGTGATCTCCAGTTGATGTCGGAAACCCACGTAAACCGGTTTTATAAGCTGTGAGGTGATGTGACTGTTAGAACTTGATAGTAAGAATGTGGTTTGACCGGTTTTAAACAGGAAATAGGCACTTCAGCTTCAATTGTGAGCTTTCGTGTGTGACAGGTGGATGTTAGTTTTTGCTCTCTGTGAGTAAGTGTTGCTTTTGTGCATTGAAAAATGGATATTTCCCCAAGGAAGCATGCAAAAATAATTGCTCTGAAGGATCACACTTCTATGACAGTGAGAGATATCGTTTCTGCAGTTGGTGTAGGCAAATAAAGTGTATCAAGACTGCTTACGCGATACAATGCATCTGGATCGTCTCCAAAAAGAGGTAAATGTGGAAGAAAACGAAAAACAACTCCACGAACCGATAAATATCTAATCAGAAATAGTAAAATAATAAAAAAAAAAACAAAAAAAAAAAAAACAAGCACTGACCTTTAAAGAGATTTATTGGCTAGGGGTTGTGATGATAGTGATTCAACTGTACACCGTAGGCTTCTGGAAGTTGGCCGGAAGGCAAGAAGACTAACGAAATAACAATATTTGAATGCGAAAATGAAGATTAAACGTTTAGCATGGGCCAAAAAATATAAATCATGGACTGCTGACGACTGGAAAAAGGTAATTTTCAGTGATGAAACTCATTTATTTGTGCAGGGTTACCAAGCAAATGCCGTTAGACGAAGCAACTGTGAACCTTTAAGACCTAAGCATGTCAAGCAAACTGTAAAACACCCTCTGAAACAGATGTTTTGGGGATTTTTCACATCAAATGGCACTGGAAGCTTAGTTCCTGTTCAAGGTGTGATGAATTCAGCCAAGTACGTAGAAATATTACAACGTAGGATTGTTCCATTCTTGCGAACTTTTGACGGGACATTTCAACATGACTTGGCCCCATACCACAATTCGAAATTGGTCAAGAATTTCATGCTGGAAAATCAAATTCATTTGGCCTGGAAATTCACCAGACTTAAATCCCATAGAAAACTTGTGGAATATTTTGAAGAGACGTTTAGGTAAAATGGACTGTACAACCAAAGAATGCATGATAACGAATGCTATAAAAGTGTGGTTCCACGATTATGAAGTCAAAAATATGTGCACTCAATTAGTGGAGTCAATGCCAAACGAATTCAAGAGGTCATTTCTGCTAAAGGAGGACATACTTCATACTAATACAGGCATTTATCAGTGTATATCAAGGCACAGAATTGGAAAAAAAGAGTGATTTTTTACTTTGTCCCAATTAATTTGCACAGTATAGTACATGGATGCCCATCCCTAATTTAGGTGCATTGCTTCTACGCACAGGAAAGGTATAGAACCTGCTCCATACAACAAATACACCATTTGTGCCTTTTACAGGGCTTGTACACAATAACAAACTTAACCGATTATGATAATTAACACAGCAATCAAACACCGTTGAATTGACTGTAATTACTGTTTCACACGTAACATCAATCACATCAGAAAACTTGAAAAATTTCATCGCCTGGGAGCGGAAAACGAACCTGCATCTCCCGATTACCGTTTGAGCATGCTAAACGTTAGGGCGATAATTTTAAAGTTTTCTGATGTGACTGATATTACATGTTTAACAGTAATTACAGTCAGTTCAGCTGTGTCTGATTGCTGTGTTAATTATCGTGACGTATTAGCCATGTATTATGAGAATACTTCTTCCACACACTATATGTCGACTGATTAGTCAGAAGCCAGCACCCAAGTTGTCCACCAGGACAGCAAGTGCTTTACTACTACTACTGCTGGAAGCAAAGTCCAGTGCCCACAGTTAGACACACAATCATCCTAACTATAGGGTCACACAAAAACTTAAAAGGAGAGAGAGAGAAGAGCAAGAGAGGGATAGGAGAAACATCACAAGATTTGAGCATTGCTACATAAGCTTTTCATATATTGATGGTGACAACAGATACACATTATTGTAATGTAATGAGACTAATTTTTTTTTTAAAGAATCCTGGTAAAATACACAGGTCAGGAAGGATTTTTTTTTTTTTTTTTTTTTTGTCATTTATCAGCTATGCGGTGGCAACTGCGTTTGCATGAGAATTGCGCAGATGCTTATTTACGCTGTGCACGACATCATTTGGTGGAAGAACACTGCCACGCTCTGTTATGGATCAGAGAGCAAATATCCTGTGCAGTTTGAAAATCAGTAAAACTGCATCTAAGAGAGTTGAATTGTTGCATGATGTACATGGGGCTTTAATTGCCTATCTCATGCACAAATATTTTGATAGTGTGCACGTTTCAAGGAAGAGCGGGAAAGATTTGGAAAATGACGAAAGGCCCGGATGCCCGATTTCAGTGCACACATCTGAACTCATTGAGAAAGTTCGTGAAAGAATAAAAAGTGGCCTTGAGGATGCTTGAATGCGAGCTTGGTGTTGATAAGGAGACAATTAGTCTCATTTTAGTGCACGATTTGGGGGAAGGGAGAGAGTGGTAGTTTTGTTCCACATACTTTGTCAGACAACCAGAAACGTGTACGAGTGGAATACATAGATGACACCCTGGAGACTGCAGAAACAATGCATAATTTTCTTCAAAGCATTATGGCAGGTGACCAGACATGTTTTCATTACGATCCCGAAATGAAGCATCAAGAGTGCTCAGTGGAAGCTGCCACAGTCACCCAAAGTAAAAAAAGAGTAGGTTACCGGTCCAAAATTAAGACAATGCTTGTGTGCTTTAACGACACTGCAAGGGAATTCTGCATCACAAGCTCATTCCTGAAGGTACAACAGTCACTGGAAATGCTTACACATCCATTTTGGAATGATTGTGGAAGAGGATTATTCGTGTCAGGCCTCAGTACAAAAACAGGCAGTGGTTCCTTCTGCATGTAACACACCCACACACACAGAGCAGTCAGCATACAGCAATTTCTGGCACAAAAACAAGTGTGTGTGCACGCTCAACCAGATTTGTCATCGTGTGACTACTTTCTTTTCCCTAAATTAAAGCGGCCTTTAAAAGGAAAAGACATTGAAGACATACAAAGAACTGTGACATCAGCTCTTCACTCTATACCAAAAGATGACCCCTGCAAGTTCTTTCTTTCATTGGCTGATCGAGCCACTTCTTGTATTAACACAGGAGGAATGTACATCGAATAAAATATATTCATGTAAGTTTTCCTGCTTTTCCAAAAATTTTTCTTTTTAAATTTAGTCATACTTAATTGCCGCACTATGTTCATGTAAAGTTACGATGTTCAACAAATCGACAAAAAAGAACAAAAAACAAAAACCAAAAAAAAACACTGAACTTGCATGTCACCCATGCAGTTTCATTAACACGCCAATGAAACATGAAAATAAGATCTTAAATTGCACTGTTTTGAGATGCTAAAACGTAGGAATATTGCATAAAATTTGAACTTCCAGAAACAATTATCAACAAAAGACAACTTTACAGTCACCTCACCTGAGAAGTGTTAGGAAGGCAGCAGGTTCAACATCAGGAATTTCGATTTCTGATTTGTCGTCAGCTAGTCCCCCATAAAACATTGCATAGAAGACTGAGCTTCCGGTTGCAAGAACGTACTTGTGGGCTGGGATTTTCTGCACATTACCTTTTGCCCCGACCATGAAGTGGACATCACTCATCAGTTCATTGTTAAACATTGCAGCATTTCTTTCCCGCACGCTTGCATACCTCGACTGCCAATTGGGATCGGAAGTGCTACCGGGGCTAACGCAACCAGTACTACTATTGCTGCTTCCTCCTGAAAGGGGAGTTGGGCTGGAACACACAGAACTCTTTAAGATTGGACTTGGGAGTGGGCTGACTGATGATGGTGGGGGTGAGTACTGAAGAGGTAAATTGGCTGGTATGGTCTGTAAATTTCCAAATCCTACAGATAAATAAATAAAAAAAAACTCATGCAATGACAGAACAAAAATGTAATGTTCTAACATCACTATATTTAACAAGTTACTTACAAAGACTACAAATAGATGTACATAGATACAGTCAGATACTATTAAATCAGATAATGCAGCTTTTTGGTGAATACAAACTTGTGACGACTCTCTGCCGAAGTAGTTACCTAAACTCTCCATTAGCATTGGCAGTTTTTTTATAACCATGTTGTTACCACAAAATCTCTCGGTTACATTTACTACTGGCAAGTTCTAGTACACAGCAGAGATCTAGAGATTGCATGAAAAGGGATAAGCTACCATCTCACCTACACCTGCTGGACCATCATTAACAAGTCAAAGGTTTTTTTTTTAAATGTAAAAGCACAAAGGCATGATGAAACTACTACAAACAGCATCTACCTACATACCTGTTTTGCATAGACCAACCTGGAAAGGTGCAACACCAACAACATTCACAATTCAGAAGTGAAATATTTCACTAACATTGTACGAGGATTGTACCGAAAGTAATGCAAAAGTGGACATTACTTTTTATTAACTGCCGGAGGTCGTTCAAATTGCACATGTTGGTAGAGTAACTCTTCCTGTATACAAAGGTACTACTTAACAGTCTCCATCACGAGTGATGCATTTGCGCCATCGTTGAACACAACTCTCGAATCCTCTTTGAAAAAATTCAGGTGCGGACTGCTGTACCCACTTCTTCACAGTCACTTTCACCTTGTCTGTGTCATCAGATCCTTGTCCCCAAAAACTGTCCTTCATTGAACCAAACAGGTGGAAGTCTGAGGGTGCCAGATCTGGGCTGTACGGTGGATGGGGACAACCAACCTGATTTGCTGCCAAAGATACGTGTGGTCTCGCATTGCCATAGTGAATGTGGATCCTTTTCAAATTCTTGTTTGGTCTATTCCACCTTATGGCTTCTCCAAGCTTCTTAGGTGTCTCAATGTACCGCTCGCTGGTCACGGTACGGCCACGTTCCAGAAAATCAAGGAGAAAGGACACCGCAGCCATCCCAAAAAACAGTCACCATGACTTTCTGTGCTGATCGCCGGCTGTTGAACTTCTTAGGCCTTGGTGAAGAGGTGTGCAGCAATTCCATGGATCGATTCTTCGTTTCCGGATCGTGAAGATACAACTATGTTTCATTCACTATCGCCAGATCCAAAACAAAAAGTGTCTTCATTGGCTTCAAATGCTTCCACATCAGATCAGATTTTCACCCTTCTCTACTTTAAATCAAGTGTCAACTGCTGAGGTATCCAATTTGCACACACTTTCTGATACCCGAAGTCTTCCACCATCTTCTGTATGGCATGTGACACAGCTCAGTTGTACAACAAGCTCACTGTTTGCGACTCATCTCTTCGCGCAAATCAATTCACCCACTCGCTGCCAATTCGTGTCAGTGGTCGCAGATTATGGTCTCCCTCTGCGTGGTTTCTACTTCCCTAAACTTCATCCATCTGTGCACATTGCTCTGTAGTCAATCTACAGAGCAATAAACTTTATCCATCTGTGCACAAACATTTTGTAGCTTTCTGTGGATGTCAGACAGCTTGCACCCTTCCTTTGTAAAGAACTCTATGATGGCACATTGCTTTTGCTTGGAATCCATTATTTACCTGCAATGAAAAAGAAGGGTTACTATAGAGGAAGAGCAACTCTACCGACATGTGCAACTGAACGGCCTCTGTCAGTTAATAAAGTTATGCCTACTTTTGGTACAACCCTCATAAAACCAACAATATTCGCTACTTACTACCTAGCAGTGAAATATTTTATTAACTTTGTAAAGCAAGAAAAATTTTATAGCCCCTATTCAGTAAGAAGCTCACTGGAAATGGTCGAATTGTATAAACAAACACACAAGAACAATCAATTTAGATGTAACTTTCTTTCAATGCCCTTAATACTGCCAAATCAGACAACTTTGAAGAAAAAAAAAAAAAGATATTATACACCATAGGATTTCTACAAACCAATTCCTTTTCCATATATACTGCAGTCCCATCATTTCGTAATTTAAAAGTACAATATAGAGACAAAAGACAATGGGATCAGCAATTTTTCCAAAATTAGTAGAATTTTATATATTCAATTCAGAAGGAAATGTTACAGAAAATAAAACTGAAACTCCATATATCAAACATCAGTGATATTCTTCTTTCTGTGACTCACCTTTACATGCCACACAACAAATTATAGATGAGTTCAATGAATTAGATCAATAGATACCAAGTTTAAACAGGCAGAAGAGAAGGATAATTAGCTTCAGTTTCTTGATGTAAAAATCACAAAGATAATATAATATGGATTGTGTATACAGCATACACTTTCAAACATGAAAAATTCAACATACTGTTTGAGTATACCCCATAAATAGGCTACAAATTAAAACAGCAAATTCATAAGAGTGAAGTTACTGTCTTCAAAACAAAATCAGCAGAAACCTACAGCAGAAATGGCTAAAAGGCAATGAACAATGACTATCCCAAAAGAACTATAATATGTAACTAAAAGGAAGGAAAACCAAACCAAGAAAAGTAAATTTATAACTAGGAATTTTTTTTTTATAACGAGGAACAGTACACCAATTAAGTAGTAAATAGTAACACTGTACTAGTGATCCGATTTATTGGCGTAGGAAATAAACACATAAGCGTTTCCAAGCTTTCGCACATCAACCAGATGGCTTATTCAAGGAAGTTAGACAGAAACTGCAAACTGAAAAATAGAATGCCTAACAATTTGAACGCGGGAACTTGACAATAAATAGATGCGACGTTACATTCATTAAAGATACGCGGCATCTTGTTGGTTGCACGCGGGATTCTAGTAGAGAAAAGGTGTTACTTGAAGAATTGGTTCCAAATTCGTGGCAACTCGAGCGAGACAGAATCATTGCAAGTATCGCTGTTGGTAATGATCTCCAAGGTTTCCCGAATGGCTGTACAATGGAATGACCAAGCGTTCGTTTGGAATCAGTCAACGAACATAAAAGGGACACAAAATACGGTAAAGTAACCATGGCACTATCCAGAGAAGTCAAATTTAAGTCAGCTACTCCTATGTGGGATGATATAAAGAAATTAGCTAGCTACTCTACCCCTAAATGTACAGCCATTCGGGAAACCTTGGAGATCATTACCAACAGCGATACTTGCAATGATTCTGTCTCACTCGAGTTGCCATGAATTTGGAACCAATTCTTCAAGTAACACCTTTTCTCTACTAATTTAAGTCAGCTACTCCTATGTGGGATGATATAAAGAAATTAGCTAGCTACTCTACCCCTAAATGTACAGCCATTCGGGAAACCTTGGAGATCATTACCAACAGCGATACTTGCAATGATTCTGTCTCACTCGAGTTGCCATGAATTTGGAACCAATTCTTCAAGTAACACCTTTTCTCTACTAGGATCCCGCGTGCAACCAATGTGATGCCTTGTATCTTTAATGAATGTAACGTCGCATCTATTTACTGTCAAGTTCTCGCGTTCAAATTGTTAAGCGTTCTATTTTTCAGTTTGCAGTTTCTGTCTAACTTCCTTGAAAAATCCATCTGGTTGATGTGCAAAAGCCGCTTATGTGTTTATTTCCTACGCCAATAAATTGGATCACTATAGTACAGTGTTACTATTTACAAGAAAAGTAAGTTTTTAATAAAGAACAAATCAATACAGTAGTGAGAATAATTGGCAGTGAAACACGTAACACACAAAACACTAGAATAATTCTTGATGTCAACATATCACGCTTAAGTTACGTAAAAATTACAAGTGGTGGGGCATTTCGGTAGGAACTTCTACCTTCATCAGCCATGGAATAAAACACGTGGTATTAGCATCAGTTGTTGCCAGATTTCAAAATAGCTTTCCAAATGATAGGTATGTTAAAAGGTGCATCTGTATTACAGGTGTTAGGAGTAAGGAAGATTTCAATGGGGGCTTTCCGATTGCTGAACGGAGCGATGCGTTTAACATTTTGCCAATCGGGAATCGCGGACGTATCGCTGATGGTTAAAATTGAAAGGGAGGTGGAAGGTTTGCCTTTCTTAACATCAGCGATATGTTCAACCAATCGCCGATTGATGCTTCGGAAGTTCTACCAATATAGTGGGTAATGCCTGTGTAAGTGTTGACGGGGATAGAGTAGACCCCTTGTAACTCTAGGGGTTTATTGGGATCTTTGTCTTTAAGGATAAGGTTAAGAAGACGTGGAGGTGGTTTAACAGCAATCCTGTAGCCAAAAGACTTGAAAATGGATCAAACTTTGTAAGTGAAGGCCAGGCTAAAGGGCAAAATGCCCACAAACTGACGAGTGGTGGAAAGTTCAGGCAGTAAACTGGTAGATCTATTCTGTGATTCAAATTTCTTAATTAGCCTATGTACTAAGAGGGGTGGAAAGCTATGCAATTTTCCAATGTTAGTGATGTTCTGATATTTGTTTTGAAGAGTAGAAGGGCTGTTGCAAATAAGGTTAGCTCTGTGGATGTAAGCCTTTAAAAGCAGCCAATTTGTATTTACCAAAAGGTGCAGGAATGGTAAGGAATGATATTATGGGTGGCAGAAGGTTTCCTGTAAACAGAGAGACCAAGTGAGAAGTCTGGGTTGATGTTGATATCCAGAAAACTAATATTTTTGTCCACCTGTTCTTGAGACGAGAATCTTATATGAAGGAATTTGGAAGTTATATAGAGGCCATAAGTTCAAACAGAGAGTGTTTCTGGTGTGGCCAAATGATGAAGATGTCATCAACATACCATAACCAAATGGTGGGTTTTAAGGGGGATGGGGCAACGATTAATTTTTCAATATTCTACAAATAAATTTCAGCAAGTAAGTGGGGAAAGGGGAGAGCTCATAGGTACGCCTTGTTTTTGTTGGTAGAAGATACCATTGTATACACAGGAATACTTATCCAATGAATCAAAACAGTCATAAAGATCTTTGACGAGTTCCCCAGGAAGTTCTTGGTGCTCCATTAGTTTTTGACCATGAGCATGTAGGCATTCATGGTCAAAAAACTAAGGGAGCATCAAGAATTTCCTGAAGATCTCAAAGATCTCTGACTGTTTTGATTCATTAGATAAGTATTCCTGGGTATACAATGGTATCTACTACCAACAAAAACAAGGCGTACCTATGAGCTCTCCCCTTTCCCCACTTACTTGCTGAAATTTATTTGTAGAATATTGAAAAATTAATCGTTGCCCTATCCCCCTTACAACCCTCCATTTGGTTATGGTATGTTGATGACATCATTTGGCCACACCAGAAACACAC
The DNA here is from genome assembly GCA_039090855.1 of Macrothele yani. Classification (NCBI taxonomy): domain Eukaryota; kingdom Metazoa; phylum Arthropoda; class Arachnida; order Araneae; family Macrothelidae; genus Macrothele; species Macrothele yani. The sequence continues at coordinate 25,623,719 of CM077028.1, read as the reverse complement.
TCTGTTTGAACTTATGGCCTCTATATAACTTCCAAATTCCTTCATATAAGATTCTCGTCTCAAGAACAGGTGGACAAAAATATTAGTTTTCTGGATATCAACATCAAACGAGACTTCTCACTTGGTCTCTCTGTTTACAGGAAACCTTCTGCCACCCATAATATCATCCCTTATCATTCCTGCACCTTTTGGTAAACACAAATTGGCTGCTTTAAGGTGGACGTCAAGTAATTTTGCTTCCTATACTTCCAACGGAAAAACTTTTGTACACATTTCCTTCACAATTAGTGTGTTCCCAAGGATGAAAATTTGAACATCATAACTTCATATTATAACTTGGAATACTTAATATTTTCAAAAACATAACCATAATTATGCAATCCAAGATTTTTTTGTCTACTGACGTCATCAAAGTTCAGGTCGCACCATCTTTTTCCTGGTTTCAACACCACCAAAGGAAAAGTTATTGATTTTTAATATAATTATGGTTATGTTTTAGAAAATATTAAGTATTCCAAGTTATAGTATGAAGTTATTTTAATCGATGTTCAAATTTTCATCCTTGGGAACATTTTAATTGTGAAGGAAATGTGTACAAAAGTTTTTCCATTGGAAGTATAGGAAGCAAAATTACTTGACGTCCACCTTAAAGGCTTACATCCACAGAGCTAACCTTATTTGCAACAGCCCTTCTACTCTTCAAAACAAATATCAGAACATCACTAACATTAGAAAATTGCATAGCTTTCCACCCCTCTTACTTAGTACATAGGCTAATTAAGAAATTTGAATCACAGAATAGATCTACCAGTTTACTGCCTGAACTTTCCACCACTCATCAGTTTGTGGGCATTTTGCCCTTTAGCCTGGCCTTCACTCACAAAGTTTGATCCATTTTCAAGTCTTTTGGCTACAGGATTGCTGTTAAACCACCTCCATGTCTTCTTAACCTTATCCTTAAAGACAGAGATCCCAATAAACCCCTAGAGTTACAAGGGGTCTACTCTATCCCCTTCAACACTTTCACAGGCATTACCTACTATATTGGTAGAACTTTCGAAGTATCAACCGGCGATTGGTTGAACATATCGCTAATGTAAAGAAAGGCAAACCTTCCACCTCCCTTTCAATTTTAACCATCAGCGATACGTCCACGATTCAAGATTGGTGAAATGTTAAACGCATTGCTTCGTTCAGCAATTGGAAAGCCCCATTTAAATCTTTCTTACTCCTAACACCTGTAATACAGACGCAGCTTTTAACATACCAATTATTTGGAAAGCTATTTTGAAATCTGGCAACAAATGATGCTAATACCACGTGTTTCATTCCATGGCTGAAGGTAGAAGTCGCTACCGAAACGTCCCGCCACTTGTAATTTTTACGTAACTTAAGCATGATACTTCGACATCAAGAGTTATTCTAACGAATACAGTACATAGCTAGATTTACTATAACTAATTACAGGAAATTGAGCACTTGAATAAAGCACTTAAAAAACAGAAATAAAGATAGCAACCACAGCTAAGTTGGAAAAGAATATTTACCAGATAATAGATTATTGTAAATGTACTGGACAAACAGCATGAAAACTGAAACAAGAGGATTAAAGAACGTAAAGCAGTGATTTAAAAAGGAGACCAGTGCAATAGTAAAACATATAGTAATTATACAAGGGTTGTTCAGTGTGACTCTTTGGCTGGAGTGTGTTTGCACTTCCCGATTTTGTCATTGGGCAGCGCTAGTGTGCAGATGATTTAAAGGCTATGCACTGCAGTGCAGCTTGTTTGTTACAGAAGCTGTGTAATATGCTGAACTAATTTTATTATTCTCTCGTAGGAGATGGATACGTCCAAAGTTCTTCAATGTGCTGTTTAGTTTTTGAAAGCTGAAAAAAAAGCCACCAAGTGAAATTCACAGATGAATGAAAGCAGTGTATGGGCCTGCTTGTTTTCTATGTAGTACTGTAATGCAGTGGTGCCAGCTTTTTAGTAATGGACAAACAAGCACTGCAGACCAGCTAAGATCAGGAACACCACATTGTGCTGTTTCAGTTATGACAATTGCACATGTGAATGCTGCAGTAAAGGCCAAATGAAGAATCACAATCTGAGAACTGCCAAACAGTGCGGGTGTGAGCATCAGAATTGTTAAATATGATCATGCATTTGCACCTTCATTATCGTCTGTGCCACATGGGTACCGAAGCATCTGTCCAATGAACAGATGAGTCAACGAATGGCACTATCATTACAGAATCTGTTGTGCTATCATGAAGATGATTTCCTGCAACACATTATTGCTGGGAACAAAAGCTGGCGTCATTTCGAGCCAGAGCACGCAATGGAAACATGCGCAATCATTACCATCGAGGAAATCACGGTCCACCATTTCCGCAGACAAGGTGATGTTAACTCTGTTCTCTGACTATCGAGGACCATTGCTTCTCGAGTGGCTAACAAAAGGATCAACCATCAATGCCAAACGATATCGTCAAACTTTAATGAAGCTTCGAAAAGCCATCAAAATCAAGACCTGGCATGTCACTCAGGGCATGGTGCTTCTGCATGATAACACCCGGCCACATATGGCAGTTACCACGCAAAGGACATTGAAGTGCTTTTGCTGGAAAGTCCTCCAACATTAGGCGTATAGTATAGTCTTGGCCCATTCCCCTACAATTTTCACATCTTTGGGCCTATGAAAAAATTTCTTAAAAGTTTCATTTTAGATGATTGAGTGCATGAAAACTGATTGCAGCAGCCTCCTCCTATGCCGCAAGAGTACAAGGACTTGTGCAATGATGGGGCTGCTGTCTAAATGCTGGTGGCGATTATTTTTAGGTATGTTATGTTTTGACTCTTTCAGGCAAAGTCTCACTACTTATTAAACAACCCTTATACAAATGTAGACAAATGTGAAATAAAATTCAGACACGTTAGAGAAACCGTACACCGCATGGACTAGGACTCTTTGACAGTCATTGGACATCAATCCAACTTCCTGAAGTGAAAATTGAAACAGGGACTTGAAATTGGAAAATACCAGAAATTCATCATTAATGACTGTAAAAGGTTTTCACTGCCTAACATCTGGCAAGACATTTTGCAAAATCGCTGTAACCGTCAAGGTTAACCATAAATGAAGACCGTGACGGAGATTGAACGATAGGCTGCCTGACGAAGGAGAGGAGTTCTCTCCGAAAATTTGCAGAAATTTTAAGAATTTACCTAGATAAATCCCATAAAAAGTTAACTAGCCATTTTTTGTTTTGTTTTGGCATTTTACTTCATTTCACTGCTTAAACATTTCTGTAGCAGAAATAACATGTCATGTTTTTTTATTCATATAACTTTATTAAAAACATATTGAACATGCTCAGCAGAGAAGCTAACACCCAGTTCATTTACACCATCTTATGACCATCAAAACCACTGATCACAAGCAACAATTATTACCCATAGCTGCATTCCCCTGCGATAGGGGGAAGAGAGCAATGCAGCTATGATGTAACTGGTGGAAGGTCATAGAAGTAGCACATAATTTGCAGAGAACCTGCACGTTGTCTGTACTTTCTTCCAAACACAACATAAATCACTATTTTGCCTGATGAAGAAATGGAACATGACTAAATCAGTCAAAAAGCATATTATGTGATAGTCCTATGACCTCTTTCCAGTCCCATCAAGCTGCACATGGGGGTGGGCAACCTATGAATAATTAACTGTTGCTATCATTTTTAATGAAGTTATATGAATAGAAAAGCATGTGAAGTGTCTTTTACACCATCAGAAATGTTAAAGTACCAAAGTTAACTGAAGTGCCAAAATGGATTAACTAGATCACTGATGGAGGAGGGGTGACTCAAAAAAATGAGTCTTCTAAAAGATAATTTAAATCTTACATTAGGAACTTTAAATCAACAGAAGACTTAATAAAGAGACATACAACATCAGGTACAGTCAATCAATCCACAAAAAATATAAGCCTGATATTCAATGTCTTGTTTAACGACGACAAATAAGATTCCCGAACTTTGGTTACATTTTTTTTAAAGGTGCCATAACATTGATTTAAGGCAACTAGTATTTTTAATATGTATTCTATATCAACAACAGCATTTGTGGAGTGAAGCACTTGGGAGAGCAGATCAAGTCACTGAAGGCTAAAAATGTCTACAAAAAAACTAAGATAAGAAGAAAATTCAACTTGAAATTTTAAAATGAAAAAAAGGTAAAAAAAAAAAAACTATCTACATTACTACATTTACTGATTAGTTTAATCATTTCCATTCTGAGATTGCCTCAAAGTTAAAGGAAAGTGATGTTTCTCTTCATTCTAAATAAATAAAAGTAATGGAATATCCTAGCAGTTTGATTCCAAAAAAGAAAAATGTGTTTACTTTTCAGTTCAACAGTGCATTGCTGTACCCATGCCACTGCCTTTTCTCTTTCAAGACAATAAAGCACTATGACAAAAAGCACTACCCACTACCGTTGATTGCTGTCAGCACAATACATAAAACAGCAGCGCCCCCCCTTTTTTAGGTATTATACTTGGCTCTTTCAGAAATACTGCATTTTCCAATTATAATGCTGCTATGCTGAACTCTATTTTACAAATGAGCAGCTCAGGGACTCAAATATTACATTGCTTGACATGCCCGGACATTGTAAAATTATAGCTCTTCCCAGAACAAAAAGTTTAAAAAAGAATGTTTTTTTATTATTATTTCCTAATCAGTTTTCTTACTACTAAGAGGCTTCATCCCTCTGCTTTTATAATAATTTTTTTTTTTTTTGATTGAAGGTTTAACGACCACTGTGAGCAACTCAATGGGCTATAAGCAGTCGCCCGTCCCTAATTTAGGGTCACTGGTTCCAGGGAAGGGAAAGAGCCAGTGCTGTAAGACAAACACAACACCCATGCCTGACCGGGATTTGAACCCGGACCCCTTACGGACGAATGATCAGAGGCCAACGCCTTAGACCACTTTAGACCATTTTAAAATGAAAAAAAGGTAAAAAAAAAAAAAAAACTATCTACATTACTACATTTACTGATTAGTTTAATCATTTCCATTCTGAGATTGCCTCAAAGTTAAAGGAAAGTGATGTTTCTCTTCATTCTAAATAAATAAAAGTAATGGAATATCCTAGCAGTTTGATTCCAAAAGAAAAATGTGTTTACTTTTCAGTTCAACAGTGCATTGCTGTACCCATGCCACTGCCTTTTCTCTTTCAAGACAATGAAGCACTATGACAAAAAGCACTACCCACTACAGTTGATTGCTGTCAGCACAATACATAAAACAGCAGCGCCCCCTTTTTTTAGGTATTATACTTGGCTCTTTCAGAAATACTGCATTTTCCAATTATAATGCTGCTATGCTGAACTCTATTTTACAAATGAGCAGCTCAGGGACTCAAATATTACATTGCTTGACATGCCCGGACATTGTAAAATTATAGCTCTTCCCAGAACAAAAGTTTAAAAAAAAAATGTTTTTTTATTATTATTTCCTAATCAGTTTTCTTACTACTAAGAGGCTTCATCCCTCTGCTTTTATAATAATTTTTTTTTTTTTTTTTGATTGAAGGTTTAACGACCACTGTGAGCAACTCAATGGGCTATAAGCAGTCGCCCGTCCCTAATTTAGGGTCACTGGTTCCAGGGAAGGGAAAGAGCCAGTGCTGTAAGACAAACACAACACCCATGCCTGACCGGGATTTGAACCCGGACCCCTTACGGACGAATGATCAGAGGCCAACGCCTTAGACCACTGCGCCACCGGGGCGGCTATATATAATAAAATTAATGGGGTCTTATGAGATATAAAAGATCAAAATGACCTTGAAAATTAAATTGCCCATATTATGATTGTGTAACATTTCAAAACAAAGCTCATGTGATAAGCTTTCAAATGGGTTCAATGCAAGCTCTGTTGACCAATAATGACTGGAGTTATTGCCCTTTATGATGGGTATGATAGACACAAAAATGCCTTTTTTTGTAAATTTTGAAGTCCTATATCTATAGAAGTATTGTATGTAAGAAGCTGAAATTCTGCATTGATTAGTTTTTTATAACACCTGCAAGTCCACCAAATTTCGTGAAAACAAAAGGGTTCAGGTCAAAAATGCTACTTTTTTGTGCAGGATTTGACGCTAAATTTACCCACAGGCAAGTTTGTAAATTTCACTGCACACTTAATAGTGAAATATAGGTGAACTCATTTCATTGCTAAGGGGGAAATTTGTGAAATGCAGTAAAAGTACAAAAAACACTTCATTTTATACTGTTTCTGAAATGTTAAGAAAAAAAAAAAAAAGTATAGTATGTAATTTGGTGCCAGTGTATTTACCCACTAAGAATCACCCCCCCCCCCTCTCCTACCACCACCACTTATGTATTTTACCCATTAAGAAGTTAAAATTACTTACAAGGAAATAGTGGTGACAATTCATTTACTGTATCACTTCTCGCATGTCTATAGTGCTTTCATTTTGGATGTTATTAAAAAAAAAAAGTGAGTTGAGCAGGGGTCAAAATGTATATAAAATAAATAGTTACTAACACAACCCCCGTCCCATCAGTCTCCATCTTTAAGGAAAGATTTTTAAGTAATGCTGGTTCTTAAGACTTATTTTTTAAAATCGGAGCAGAAAATTGAGTCAAGGGTACATTTTGGGACCCTTCCAAAATAATTTTTATTGTCCTGCTAACGAATTATGAAAATTGTCATAACAAGGCTATGAAACATATACTGTCCATAATCTTTGAGCATTTGGGTAAGCATAATTAACGAAAAAAAAAAGCATTACTCGAACACTGGTTTTCAAAACAATAAGCTTTCTAACACAGAAGCTAGCTTCCTTCTGGAAGAATTATGTTTTCAGTTGTGCACTTCTACAGTTAACTATTTGCAAAAATAAAACTATCTTCAGCAAAAGTACAAGAGTGCCCCCTTCCCTCAACTCCAAAGAAGTTCTTGGTTCTGAAAGTAAAGATCCTACTTATTATTGCAATTGCTGTAATACTACTTTATATATGTGTAGAACTACTTCGTGTACTGAGATTCAGAAACCATATAATATAATCTACAGATTGTAAATACTTCCCATCATGTTGATGATACAGAAACAAAATTGTGATAACACAGATGATTAGTGCTTAATGCATACGAAGTTCATCTGCTGGATAAAATCCACTTCTCAGAAGCTAAACAGAACAACTGTCAAGCTTTAAATACTGAGCTTTCAATATTTTTAATCTGGGACTTAAAAGTGCTTGCACAGTGCTAAAATATGCAACAGGAGTTTCTTCCCATAAATGGTAGAATCTGTTTTTATTTTACACTTATTATACATTTTCACTAGTAAACCTAATATAAATTATAGATCTCACAAGGAGGATAGAATAAAGGGAAGAGAGCACCTGCTTTCCCTGATGAAGACAGCTGAGTTACGCAGCTATGTTGAGTTACTCTCAAGTGCTCATTTGCATGGGTTGTGCTGCCGATCGCATTATTTGCAATTTACAAAAAAAAATATTTTGGCAATTACCTTTTTGTGCCGTTATAAATAACACTCAAGTGAAAAAAAAATTGAATTTAGCAAAAACTTAAAAAAGCCAGAGCAACCACTGCATTTGTGCATTGAAAGCTAACATAATCCCAGTGCAATGCTCTTTTCCTTCATATTTTAATCTTTGTTTGTTGTTTTTGCCCAAAAAAATCTTAAAAATGCCAGTGTGCGCAGCTGTAGACTGCACCAATAAGACAGAAAACTGCCTAGGATCAAGTTTCACAGGTGTTTTATACATTTGATATTCTATTTTCAAGTTTAAAATTTTATGATGGAATAGCTAAAAATTTCCATTACAGACTAGAATGGTGTCCTGTTTTCAGTTACTTCTGCAGGGGGTGCTTATTCTGTGAAATCAAATTTCCTGAAACCAAACCCAAATTTCCTGAAATTAACGTAGATCAATACTTACAAAAAAAATCAGAATATATGTGTTACATTCATAATTTATTTATTTATTTCCCAAGTTCTGATATTTTTTTAAAGAACAGTGGCCTTTATAAAATTTTACTAATTGCAAATTTCCAGTGTTTGGCCCTTCAAAGCTATAAATAATACTTATAAAAAGTAAAATACTGAGAAAAAAAAATAAAAAAGCTGCTCAGGAAATCTTTGTCATTGCATTGAAACCAATGACAAAGATTTTCTGAGCAGCAACCAGCAGGCATCCCAAAGGGAAGGGGTGAACAAAAAGTCAGCAGGGAGATCCTCCCTAGATTTCTGTGATGATGAGATGTGAAGTCTTGAAGGTCAAAAGCAGCAGACAGAGTGGGTGGGCCACTAAGCCCTGGGGTGGGGCAGGAGCAAAGGGGCACTGCCAGGAAAAGAAAGGGGTGAGAAATTTCTGTTTGGAGTAGCTCTGCGCAAACCCAGCACCAAACCACAAAGGAAAGCAAACAGTTAACACACTTTTAGAAGACAAATATAACATTAGGTTGGGGTGGGGGTGGGAGGGTATTTCTTCCAGCTGAATAGCTGAATTGCGTAGACACAGAGTGGACCTGTTTCTCTTCTACTCTGTGGAGGTAGATTGGCAGTCAGATTTCCCAACTCTCAGTGGAATTGAGTTTTGCTTTGGCCACCAACCAAGGGAAAGGACAGTGACATGCCTTGCCACTGGCTATAAAATAAAAATTCTAAAAAAAAAAAAAAACCTAAAATTTCAGTACAACGCCGCAAATTTCCGTGAAAAAAAAAACGCCGAAAATTTCCGGAAAATAAGCACCCCTGCTTCTGGTCAAAAAATACAATCCTGAAAACATTCTATTACATTTTGTAAAAATCAAAAGTAGTTATAAGTGCACAATGTTTTTACTATTCTGTAAATTACTGCATTTATTATTGGTGTAATTGCCCTATCAACACCAATAACTGGATTTTATCGTGCACTACAAATGCCTTTCAATTTTATTCATTTTGTGTACCCATTGTTAATTTGTAAATCATCACGTTTAGTACTAATTATCAGTTTTTTTAGGTAATATTTCACTGTGTTTTCAATACTCACTCGGTCACATGAAATAACTCAGTGTATTATTTTTTATTACAGTTTGTGTGTGTGTGAGAACTCCTTCATGCATTACTTTAAACAGTAAGCACTTCACGTGGCCTAGCATTGCTTTGACTGAGTACGTTCATAAATTTAAATATTTTTTTCGTTTTGCAAGGCGGCTTTAAAAGTGCTTACCAGTGCGTTATTCGACGAAAACACAGAAGGGTAACCTATGACGGCTGCCGCTCAAGAGTCAGCTTCAGAGCTTTATGCAAAAATTGCTTGTTATGCTCCCTCCCTTTATTCTATCCTCCTTAATCTGAATAAATTACTTATTGTGGACTTACTCCAAAACCCATACTTCACAAGGTTTCTGCCAAATAAATTGAACTGGGAGACAATACTTTTCCTCTAGTTTTAAGAAATAAATAAAAACTGAATGCATGTGGTACCTTTCTAAATCGTTTTCAGTATTAAAGATATGAGCTATATCAAATGTCCTTTGGAAGGGGCACTTAATTGCTCCTAAATGATATAAAGGCTTAAAAATTGTGGATACGTTTTGGCTTGGTTGCACAGTGCAAAAAGAAAAATGTTTTATCCAAATTGTTTTTTTTTTTTTTTGATTGGAGGTTTAACGACCACCGTGAGCAACTCAACGGGCTATAAGCAGTCGCCCGTCCCTAATTTAGGGTCACTGGTTCCAGGGAAGGGAGAGAGCCAGTGCCGTAAGACAAACACAACATCCATGCCTCACCGGGATTCGAACCCGGACCCCGTTCGGACGAATGATCAGAGGCCATCGCTTAGACCACTGCGCCACTGGGGGCGGCTATCCAAATTGTTCAGAATATACGTACATAAAAACTTTGTGCTTATCTTACTCCTAAAAAATATTCGTAGAAACTATTATAAATAGCGGTACGGCCCATACTCCTTTAATACCACAATACTAAATTTCTTGGCGCTAAGAGCAGTCCTAACCGCTGGACATCACATTTGACAAACAAACGTGCAAGTCATTATAATAAATCAAGGGTCAGCATCAACAATGCTAATACCGTCAATCAAATTTTCATGAGCAAGTCAATAAAACGCCGAATTGCGAAACGCTTTTGCCACGGATGTGTAGTTATATCACTGCTTAGCGTTCTATTTACTCACGCTGGGAGTGACACAGTTTCTGCCAGAGCCAATGGTTGAACTTTTATTTTTGGTTTCCGCAGAATTAATACCATATTTACTCGACATACTGGGTTAGACTTACCAAACATCCACGTTTTATTTAAATGCGCACATGTAGTTTCTTCCCGACGTTTGTTTGTTTTCGAAGACATGTCATCTAATTGGTTTACAGTGCGATCCAAACGACGACCATCCTACGCCATTGACAGCCAGCCTAACCGATGAACAAATATGACACGGATTTAAACCACGTCATTAGGTACCATGATATCAATCAACATGAGCAACTAACTCCTAAATTTTGCAGAGGACCTACATAGAAATATATACTTGGATATAACACATGAGAAGTACTGCCTCGTAATTAATCAATTAGATTAGTACTTCCCGACCCCAAAACAAACGCGTCCAAAAAAATAGTACTGCTACCTAGTTGCCAACTTCTTTTCCAAAGTTCCTCTGCAATTGGTGGCGGCAAGTCGGCTTTGTGATGTCATTGGCTGATATAACCAAGCTATAACCAAAGAGGTTAGAATAAGTTATCTGCAGATGCCCTTGTTAATGAAGCATCTTCACTTTGCGTGAAGCCTATAACCGTGAGCGACGGCCGTCAAAGTGTGGGAAAGCTCATGATTTTCAATGCTATTACAATGCATTTTGTGTTGGCCGAATCACCTTCTTTCGTTGCAAATGTTTCCAATTTCTCATCGTAACTTGTTGCCAATGTGTGAGAAAATGCTGAATTTATAAATTTCTTAAATATTTTGAGGCTCCTTCCCATTTTCATTTTAAATTGAAATACACGAACATTGGTGCGAATTCTAAACAAAACATAACGTTAACATGGTAAACTTCCCTCGTCTAAGAAGTATAAAACATTCCGATTTGATATTAACACGGTTTCTACAACCAAAAACCACGCAATTCCAAAATACAAACAGTTGAAATTACATAGGCATCATGTAAACAATGGCAAATTCCCACACCTGTAGCAGCTTCACGGTTAAAAGACCAGGGCATCACCAGAAGTAATATTCCAACCTCCTTGGCTGCCGCCCCGGTGGCGCAGTGGCCTGAGCAATGGCCTCTGGTCATTCGTCCGGGTTCGAAACCCATGAGGCATGGATGTTGTGTTTGTCTTACGGCATTGGCTCTCTCCCTTTCCTCCTGGAACCAGTGACCCTAAATTAGGGACGGGCGACTGCTTATAGCCCATTGAGTTGCTCTCAGTGGTCGTTAAACCTCCAACCAAAAAAAAAAACCTCCTTGGCTATAACACACTGAACAAACAAACGCGTTAGACGTCACGACAACTACTTTTCCCCAAACCATGGGAATACAGGGTAGAATGGAGTGTGTATGTAAACGCCTTGAATGAATTTATTTACCTCATATTCTTCATTCAATGTAAATGTTTTTTCAACAAGCTTCTCAAATAGCGTACATCAAGAAATTCTTGGGGTAAAAAGTAACATCTGAAACCAGAACTCAGTTCTTTTCCTTTTTTTGCAGCCCCGGTGGCGCAATGGTCTAAGCGCCATTTTCTGAACTAGTTGGCCTAGGCTCGAGTCCCGATGAGGAATGGGTGGTGTGTCTGTCTTGTGGCACTGGTTCTCTCCCTTTCCTGGAACCAGTGGCCATAAATTAAGGACATGCAACTGCATATTGTCTATTAAGTGTGTTTTTGACTCACGATGCTTTTAAACCGCGAAACGGAAACGCATTTCTGTATCTAAATTATGTGTTACCTGAACTGTCCCATTGTTTGAGTGTTTAACGACGACCGTGTGCAACCGTGGCCACGGCGCAACTGGATTGGCTATCAGTAGTCACCCCTGCCTAATTTAGAATCACTGGTTCACAGATATCCTATATGATATCTGTGCCCTGGTTTCAGTGAAGGGAGAAAGAGCCAGTGCCGTAAACAAACAAAACATCCATGCCTAAGCTGACCAGATGTCCCCAATTCTTAAGGACAGTCTTCGAATTTAGTTTACTGTCCCCGAAAACGTCTAAAGCCTTTGGGGATGCAAATTGTCCTCAAATTTTAATGTTTGTTCCCAAATGACCTCGAATTTACACTTCCTCATTAACCCTTTAGATTTCCAATGAAAAATGTTCGTAAAAGTAGCTTCCGTTGTATTGATTTTCCAACATGCTTCTTATGAAAACAAATTTTGACCTTTTCCCCTCTTCTTTCTGGTCTTAACGACCACTACGAGCAACTCTAAACAGTCACCTTTCTCTAATTTGGAGACATTCGTTCTAGGGAAGGGAGAGAGCAAGTGCTGCAAGACAAACACACCACCCGTGCCTCATTCGGGACTCGAATCCGTACCAACTTGTACGAATGGTCAGTAGCCAGCACTAGGTCAGTACACCACTAGCGCTGTCAAATTTTGACTGTACTTGCTCTGAGTTTCTCCAAAAACTTTGGCAGAATGAAAAATTCGCCATGCAATTGCTATGGTGTGCAGCCTAATTTTAATTCAGCGCATGTACCTAAGGTAAAGCATTTCACTTTTGCTAATATGCTCTCGCCATCATAGTTCGGCGTTGTCAATACAAATTACCAACATTCTACAAGATATATCCTTTTAAGACACAGATTTTAATGTGCAATATCACACTTATTAAAGCAATGCAGTTTTGTGACAAAAATATTTGCATATTTATTTTGAGTACGAATGTGTCCCCAAATGAACTACCGATTTGGAGACGACACGCCCTTTTGTCCTCAAATCGGTGTCCCGATATCTAGCCACCTTATCCATGCCTCTCCGGAATAATCTCTCCTCTCGAAAGAAGGGATCAAAAGCTAACGCTTATAGGCTCCGGAGTTGCGGAAATTCTGCTTGGTGATGCCATTGGCTGATATAACACACTGATATTATCTCTTGATTCACTAGCATGTGCAACTAACTATTTGCGGCCGCCCCGGTGGCGCAGTGGTCTAAGCGATGGCCTCTGATCATTTGTCCGAAAGGGGTCCGGGTTTGAATCCCGGTGAGGCATGGATGTTGTGTTTGTCTTACGGCACTGCCTCTCTCCCTTTCCTGGAACCAGTGACCCTAAATTAGAGACGGACGACTGCTTATAGCCCATTGAGTTGCTCACGGTGGTCGTTAAACCTTCAATCAAAAAAAAAAAAAAAACTAACTGCGCCACCGGACAGACACAGACACTTTAGGGGCTGTATAAAAACTGCAATTTTTCACCACTTTTTTGTATTGTATCAAGGAAAAAAACTGCACTTTCAGTCGGGGAAATAAATTCCCGTGACTTTGTAGATTTTCAAATTTACGGTATTCAGTGAAACAACGGAGCCGCAGTGGTCTAAGGCGCTGGCCTCTGATCATTCGTCCGTAAGGGGTCCGAGTTCGAATCACGGTCAGGCATGAATGTTGTGTTTGTCTTACGACACTGACTCTCTCCCTTCCCTGGAACCAGTGACTCTAAATTAGGGACGGGCGACTGCTTATAGCCCATTGAGTTGCTCACGGTGGACGTTAAACCTCCAACCCCCCCCCAAAGCAAAAAAACAACGGAATCATAACACGACTCATGCCATAAGAATGGTGTGGCGAGATTTTTCGGACGGGGGAAAATACAGTGTGCCTCAGGGGTTTATTTTTATATATTTATTTTTTGGTTGGAGGTTTAACGACGACCGTGAACAACTCAATGGGCTATAAGCAGTCGCCCGTCCCTAATTTAGGGTCACTGGTTCCAGGGAAGGGAGAGAGCCAGTGCCGTAAGACAAACACAACATCCATGCCTCACCGGGATTTGAACCCGGACCCCTTACGGACGAATGATCAGAGGCCATCGCTTAGACCACTGCGCCACCAGGGCGGCCCTCAGGGGTTTAAGCGGCGGCTTCTGATTCGGGAGGAGTCCGGGTTCGAATCCTGTAAGGCATGGATATGCCGCCCCGGTGGCGCAGTGTTCTAAGTGATGGTCTCTGATCATTCGTCCGAACGGGGCCCGGGTTCGAATCCCGGTGAGGCATGGATGTTGTGTTTGTCTTACGGCACTGGCTCTTTCCCTTCCCTGGAACCAGTGGCCCTAAATTAGGGACGGGCGACTGCTTATAGCCCATTGAGTTGCTCACGGTGGTCGTTAAACCTCCAATCAAAAAAAAAAAGGCATGGATATTGTGTTTGTCTTACGGCGCTGGCTCTCTCCCTTCCCTGGAACCAGTGGCTCTAAATTAGGGACGGACGATTGCTAATAGCCCATTGAGTTGCTCACGATGGTCGTTAAACCTTCAATAAAAAAAATAAATAAAATTCAGTGTTTAATATTTGTTTTGGTAACATTCACACGACCTCACCTCATTCCGTGACTTTGCCCTTCGCCTATGAACAGCAGTTTTCTGGGTGAAATATCACATTTATACTCAGGCACGAAACGTTAACTATAAGGCCGGCTCCTTTTCAGTCATTTTGAACATGGCATGCTCATTTATAAGGTTATTAAATAACCTGTGAAATTTATAATGTAGCGTTTTACTCACACACTAAACGTAAATTGTTAGACCTGGGCTTTTTTTTCAGTTTTTAATCCACTTTGCTCATATTCATAAAGCTTGAAAAACAAATTACTAATATTGTGCTTATTGCACTCTTATTTGGGCACTAAACATTAATATGTTCTTGGACTTTTTAACTTTTTTTATCCGCTGATTTCCTTCCATATGGTTTGCATAATAAGTTAGTATTGCACTTTTACTTAGGATTAATTAATTGGCCCTAGGCTTAGGCTTTTTTTGCGCTTTCATTTTACCCCATTCATATTCATATGATTGTCGTTGAAATTCAAGTTATGTTGCACTTTTACTTGGGTACAAAACATTGGTAGGCCCCAAACCTAGACCTTTTTAGAATTTTTGAATCCACCTTGATCATTCTTATAAGGTTTGCATGACAAGTTAATAATGTTGTTCTTATTAAAATTTTCTAAAAAGGCAGAGTCCTTGTGCCTTCAATAAATGTTTTATCTTGAATAAAATAGCAAGACTTTGACAATAAATGTTTTATGTTGAATAAATAGTAAGACGTTGACTTGTTATGCAAACCTCACGGCAGTTTAAAAACTGATAAAAAGGCAGTCTTAGGAAGGGCCTCATAAATAATGTTTTGTGCATGCATAAAAGTGCGATATTTTAATGTTTTACATACATCTTAATGCAATGAGAATACAGAGTTAAAAGTTGCAAAAATTGCCTAGCTCGATCAAGACCCATATTAATAATGCCTGGGTACAAATGCAACATTACAAGCTGATCTCGATACAAACAATTTATTTTCCCTTTTAACCAACATGGAGATGTAATCTTTAGAGGTGGCCTGCAGGAAAGAGAACACTGTAAAATCAGAAGTGTGATTTTTGTACAACCCCCAGCAGTTTTGTAGTCATCCTACATGAAAGTGGACATGAAATAAAATTCAATTTTTATACGCCCCCACACCCAACAGTTCTGTTGTGAGTTGTCCCCTTTTCTTGCTAGAAAATAATAAAAAATCTCTAAATGATAATAGAGCATGAAGAAAAAAAAATGTACACAGTTACTCAGGTAAGGGGAAATAAAGGTACAACATATTTTTTTATGCACAGCAATTTCATTGCTTTTATATTGTACATGGCTAGTTGTTCCAATCCCTCTTCAGAACAGCAAATAAGTTAGAAACAAAGAATGTCAATAAAGGAACTGTGCATCTGGAAGTATGTACTGCATTACAAATGGCATGCTTAGATTAAAGTTTAGTTCAATGTATGACAGTAATTACTTGAACTGAGCTCCAGCTCCTGTGTATGTCTCATTCCCCTGCCAGTGGCAACCTAACTGTCTAAAATTGTTCTGCTTTTCTTTATTATACGATATCCAAATCCTAATCTGCTAGCTTGGCATTTCTAAGGGCTGTTTAAGACCAGGGGTTGATTGATTGAAGGTTTAACAACCACTATGAGCAACTCAGTCGGCTATAAGAAGTTGCCCATCCCTAATTTAGGGCCACATCCAGGGAAGGGAAAGAGCCAGGCCTGTAAGACAAACACAACCTCCATGCCTTACCGGGATTCGAACCTGGACCCATCTCGGACAAATGATCAGAAGCCATCACTTAGACCACTGTGCCACCGGGCATGACTAAGAGTCGGAGACTGCCTTCCAAAAATTCTTCACATCATGACTGATTTTTAAAGTTTAGCTGGAGGTCATCGAATTCTAGCAAATGACAGGTGAAGAAAATGAGAAAACTTTTGCATTTAAACTGTTAGCCATGCTTGCAATTCATTTTGCTGGTTTATAAAAATTCAGCTGCAAACAATCGCTTGTATTTAATGTTCTAAAGCTGGACATTTTCACTATTGAACTAAGCTCAGTTTTCTGTAGGCTAGCAATAAGCCATCTGCATGCTGATCATCACTTTGCTACAGTCGCATCTGCCTCAAATTCTTGCAACAGCCACATCTGCCTCAAATTCTGCATTTATCCCCAATTTTCTCAGCCCAAATGCAACTGACATACAAAATTAATTCAGGTGTAACCTCCAAACGACACCTACCTCCCAACAGCAGTCATTTTTTTTGTGGCCAACACAGCAACTGTTATTCAGAGGTTTCACTTTACATTAAATGATCAAAAGGTTTGGCTTTTATCACAGGAATGGCAACATCTACTGAGCCTGGCAATAGGTAGATTTACTGCTGGAAAATTTGACAAGTAAAAAATCATATGAACCTAAGAAAATCCATAATTTAGTTAAAATTTGTAGTCATTCTTCTGATATTTATTGCATGTTTTGTTCCTATATTAATTGAAAGTGTGTGAATTTTATACAACAAAACTGGTATAAAAGATATGTGCCATTCAACCAAACACTACCAAAATTCATGTGTGTTATTTGCAAAAAAGCAACATACCAAGTTAGCTGTTCTTGAGATAAAAAATATAAGATACAAAAATAAATAAATAAAAAAGCCTACTGAATTATCTCCCCCCTCAAATAAAATGCCTGTGAAGTTTCTGTGAGAGAAAACAAAAGACAACTTGGCTCCCTGCTGTCCTGAAAATTTTCTTGAAATTTTTTACTAATGCAGGGTAATTAAATATTTAAAAAATTACATATTCAATTTTATTGTTTCGAGGAAAATTTAAAAATAATCCAATACCTGCTGATCATTTGCTGCAAATCTTTCACAGGGAGGCTTGACAGAAGAGAAATAAAATGCCTTGATTTCATGGCTGCTATATTATGAAGTGTCTGTATCTGAAACATTTAACTATTTCCAGTAAAATTTCTTTTGATTGTAATTATATCAAGATTCATTTTATTTCATTAAAATTATTACATTGTGCAATTTAGAGAAAATTATCATAGTAGTTTGTAGTATTCTACACACATCATTGTCATATCTGTTGACATATTAGAGTGTGTCGTTATTGATCACCAGAAATTAAAGGCATCACATTTTTTTAAATTGTAGATGAGGATTGAGGATGAGTCTACATATAAATGCCGCCAATTTTTAAGTATGTGTAATTGTTCTCCCAGAATTAAAAGCATTTTGTCTTGAAGTATTTTCATACCTTTTAATAATGCAACATATATTAATGTAACACATATAACAAAGGGATAAAGATTAATGGAGATTATCTAACCCACCTTCGTTTTGCTGATGACGTAGTCATTTTTGCACCTACCCCATCAGAGTTGCAGAGTATGATCCAGGAGCTTGCTGACAGGAGAAAAGAAGTGGGATTAAAAATGAACTTTCACAAGACAAAAGTGATGTTAAATGCTTTTACAAGAAATGAAGATTTATTGATTGATGGAGAAAAGCTGGAGATAACAGACACGTACGTTTATCTTGGACAGCAGATATCAAGTGAGGGTCACATTGATGAAGAAATTAATCGGCGTACAAAACTTGCCTGGAGAGCTTTTGGAAGAAACAGCATAATTTTCAAGAGCAATATGCCATTACGTCTTAAAAGAAAAGTGTTTGATCAATGCATCATTCCAGTGCTTACGTATGGTGCAGAGATGTGGACCTTAACTAAAAGAGACATACAAAGGCTGGAGACAACTCAAAGCAGCATGGAGAGGTGCATGCTTGGTGTAACCAGGAGAGAAGAAAAGGAACTCATGGATCCGAAAAATGACAAGAGTGGAAGACTTCATGATCAGAGTTAAATCCCTGAAATGGCAATGGGCTGGGCATACTGCCAGAAGGACAGACCATCGATGGGCAGCCGAAATTTTAGATTGGATTCCAAGGGGCAGGAAAAGACCCAGAAGAAGACCACATGGGAGATGGGTGGATGAAATTCAAAAGTACGCGGGAGTGACATGGAGGAGACTGGCACAAGACAGACTGTTGTGGAGGAAATTCGGGGAGACCTTCGTCCAGCAGTGGATTGATAATGGTTGACAATGATGATGATGATGATGATATTAATGTACGAGTTGTAGTTGACTTGTTTGACGAATGTGATTCTGCAAGCTTTGTGCTCCCCCTGCATAAAAAGCATGAGCCCCACTACTGGCCAAGCCTGAAAGCTTTTTCACTCTCAACCACAACTGCACCATTGTTTGCACATTTAACCGTAACAAATTAGGCCTTATGTTAGCATTTGTCTCCTTTATCTTCCTTTTTGAATGTCATCATTGTCAACCATTATCAATCCACCGCTGGACGGTCTCCCAAGTTTCTTCCACAACGGTCCGTCTTATGCCAGTCTCCTCCATGTTACTCCCGCATACTTTCGAATTTCATCTACCCATCTCCCATGTGGTATTCTTCTAGGTCTTTTCCTGTCCCTTGGAATCCAGTCTAAAAAATCAGCTGTCCATCAATGGTCTGTCCTTCTGGCAGTATGTCCAGCCCATTGCCATTTCAGGGATTTTACTATGGTCATGACGTCTTCCACTCTTGTCATTTTTCTGATCCACGAGTTCCTCTTCTTATCTCTCCTGGTTACAACAAGCATGCACCTCTCCATGCTTCTTTGAGTTGTCTGCAGTCTTTGTATGTCTCTTTTAGTTAAGATCCACGTCTCTGCACCATATGTAGAACTGGAAGGATGCACTGGTCAAACAATTTTCTTTTAAGACATAATGGCATATTGCTCTTGAAAATTATACTTTTTCTTCCAAAAGCTGCCCAGGCAAGTTTTATACGCCGATTAATTTCTTCATCAATGTGACTCTCACTTGATACCTGCTGTCCAAGATAAATGTAAGTATTGGTTATCTCCAGCTTTTCCCCATCAATCGATAAATCTTCATTTTTTGTAAAATCATTGTACATCACTTTTGTCTTCTGAAAGTTCATTTTTAATCCCACTTCTTTACTCTTGTCAGCAAGTTCCTGGATCATACTCTGCAGCTCTGATGGGGTAGTTGCAAAAATGACTATGTCATCAGCAAAATGAAGGTGAGTTAGATAATCTCTCTATATATCATCATCATCATTGTCAACCATTATGAATCCACTGCTGGACGAAGGTCTCCCCAAGTTTCTTCCACAACAATCTGTCTTGTGCCAGTCTCCTCCATGTTACTCCCGCATACTTTCGAATTTCATCCACCCATCTCCTATGTGGTCTTCTTCTGGGTCTTTTCCTGTTCCTTGGAATCCAATCTAAAATTTTGGCTGTCCATCGATGGTCTGTCCTTCTGGCAGTATGTCCAGCAAATTGCCATTTCAGGGATTTAACTCTGATCATGATGTCTTCCACTCTTGTCATTTTTCGGATCCACGAGTTCCTCTTCTTATCTCTCCTGATTACACCAAGCATGCACCTCTCCATGCTTCTTTGAGTTGTCTGCAGCCTTTGCATGTCTCTTTTAGTTAAGGTCCACGTCTCTGCACCATACATAAGCACTAGAAGGATGCATTGATCAAACACTTTTCTTTTAAGACATAATGGCATATTGCTCTTGAAAATTATGCTGTTTCTTCCAATATTTATATTTTTTGTCACATATGTATGCATGTATACATACTCATATACAAGTGTATGATGATGAATATTTATTCTTAATCCACTGCTGGATGAAGGTCTCCCGAAGTTTCTTCCACAGCTCTCTGTCTTGAGCTGTTCTCTTCCATGCTTTCAAATTTTATCCACAGATCTCCCAGGTAGTCTTCTGGGTCATTCCCTGCCCCTTGGTATCCAGTCTATTATTTCAGTTATCAAGTTTGTGTGTGTGTGTGTGTGTGTGTGTGTGTGTGTGTGTGTGTGTGTGTGTGTGTGTGTGTGTGCGATTAGTTCTTCTATGTAGCAATATGTCCAGCACATTACCATTTCAGAGGTCTTTACTTTGATCATGATGTCATCAACTTTTGCCTTTTTTCTGATCCACAAGTTCCTGTCTTTCTTGTTTACACCAAGCATGCATCTCTCCATGCTTCTCTGAGTTGTCCACATCTCCTGTATGTCTTTTTGCTTATGGCTCATGTCTCTGATCTATAAATAGGAATTTGACCTGGAAGGGTACATTTATTAAACACTTTTAAAACATTTCATAAATTGCTCTTGTACTGTTTCTTCCAAATGCACTTAAGCCAAGCTTTGCTAGCCTGTTTTATTTCTTCTTCAATGTGGTGCTCACATGATATCTGTTTTCCAAAGTATATGTAGACATCAGTTGCTTCTAAATTTGCCCCATCAACCAAAAAATCTTCAGTTCTTGAAAAAGTATTGTACATTAGTTTTGTTTGTTCTAAATTAATCTTCAATTCCACTTCTTTTTTAGCAAGTTCCTGGATTATAGTCTGAAGCTATGAGGGGGCACTTACAAAAATAACTGTCAGCAAAATTAAGATAGGTTAAACTATCTCCATTAATTACTAAGCACTTGTCTTCCCCTTTCAATGACTGACAGCCATTCTGCAATGTGGCATTGAACAGCTCCATAGGTATGGTGTGTCAACTTGTCTCACTCCCTTTTCAATTTTTATATATAATGTGCTCTTGAACAGCTGAACATGCATTTTCATAGCTCTTATTAATAATATTACTATATATGTATATCGGATTTCAAAGGCATTATAACTGCTGATGATTTTACAGAATTAAAAGCCTCTTCACAATAAATGAAAGCCATACACAGTGGAAGTTCATTTGCTTTTTCAATTAGTTCTTTCAGTACTTGGATATATGATCTATAGAGCTGCAATCACTCCTAAATCCAGCTTGTTTTCTTGGTTGAGTTATATATATTAGAATGCAGCTATTATACAGGGGGAGTCTTATGTACAGCATATATATCCCCTAAAATTTGTTCCTTATTCTAACACCCAAGTCAGTAACATTTTAAACCAATCAAAAAGTATTTAGAGGTGTAAATATTTTTTGGATTTGACAACACCATTATATTTTGACATGCTTTACCTTGAACAAATACATTATAATTGGGTATTTCACATCACACCACAGGAGTCAAGGTCAGCTGATTTCATCCAAACACAGAACATGCGTTCCTTGGTACACATTTCAAAGCTCTAAATGTGAAGTAAAATCTTTTGACTTATCTTCAAGCTTAAATACAAACACTTATGGAATAAAAGAATATTTAAATGTAATACGGGACTGAGGGAGTGTCACAATTTACAATACAGTATAAATTTTTGCTCTATCTAATTTCTGTTTTTGAAAGACACACAATTCCATTTCAGAGACAGAAAACTCCACTCATGACTAGAAACGGATGTGAAACTCTCATGGAATTCATAAATACTGAACATCAATTATCATATTACAATCAGAGATGGGCAAGTGTAATTACTCAGATGAAGTGATATACACTGCTGGCCACCCAAAATGCAACACCAAGAAGGACACGAGATAGCAAAGCCAGATTTACTGGACATATAACAACAGATACAAAGATGAAACGATTGAGCTTACAGGACCATGCGACTTGCTGCCTATAAAGGGGGCAAAAACAACTGAAATTTAATCAGGGCCCCAAGTGGCCTAGTGGTTAGAGCAACCACCTTCTGACCTGATAGTCAAGGGTTCGATCTCAGTAGGAACTACTGCATACTCACCATGTGTTGCATTGTCATGTAAAGCCATTGTCCTCTGGTTATTGGACTTCCATTACAAATAAGGTCGTCTGCTTCTTCCACCTGCCCTTGTTCTCTCCCTAAAAGTGCTCATGTGACATCATAATCTGGCACTCATCACTGCAACTCACACTTCTACTTGCCACTCCTACTTCTCCAACTTATCTACTCTCTGTTTTAACCAACCCTCTACGTTCAATCTCATGTCAGTTCAATACTATGTTTGACTTGACAGTTGCATTTGTGACCTTGGTGGTTAAGGTTATGTACTTTTCCCTTTGGAGGTAACCCTACATAAAAATGGATAATGTGTACAACCATAAGTGCTCTCTCCCTCAGTAGATTCAGTAACTCTGCTGATGTTCATATGCCAGGATGATAAAGCTGCTCAGTTGTAGTTCAGTGCATGCAATTTAGTGAATAAAGTCCACCTATGGTGGCACCATTCAAAAGGAATAATGAATGAATTTTCAATTCATCAATAATGTGCAGTGGCGTCAGGTCATTATGGGAATCAGGGGATAAGCCCTGCATGAAAATGAGAAAAAAAATAATTTTTAATTGGAAAAATTCCCAAAGAAAATCCACATTAGTAATCAGTCTCCAGATTCTATGAATACAATGTGATCCACTACAACAGTTGAATAACTGGCTAATACATTACAGTCTTCCATATCCATTCACTAGAGGGCACTCTGCAAGAGGCAACTCTCGTCAACTCGTCACCTTCGCATAGCTTCGGAGAACAGTAATGAATGTTTCTGGCCTCTGGATTTTAGTCAAGGCCTGTTCTCAATGTATAGAAGGAATATCCAAAGTTTTGTTTACTCATGAAGAATTTAAATTCCGTTGCTAGGTTCCTTATACTCTTGCCAGTTACTAAATTGAAATGCTTTCATTATGTATTTTGTAATTCTGTTGTTGTTGTTGTTGTTGTTGTAATTAAGTTGTTTAAAACACCACTCATTAATTTTGAAGGCTCATTGATTGCTGTTTTTTTTTTATGTAATAACTTTCTTTAATTAGTCTCTTGTTTTAATGAGATTCATAGTCTAATATTTTAATTTCTTCCTATAAAGGTTCACATTTGCATAACTACATATGATTTGCTAATACACTATTTGGTCTTTGTTATTAATAGCCATTTGATGTTCCTTAATTCTGATTTCCAATTTTCGAGATGTTTGTGAAATATAATTAACTACTAGGGCCTGGACTTTGATGACCTTTGCATTTTTTTTAATTTATTAATTTTTTTAAACGAACAGGATGTTTTTCCATTGCCCTATCCCCCCCCTAACCTTCTGGTACCAGGCAGAACCTGTTCTGGGTGGTTGAGGGGTTACACTTAAGGCATCTGGAATTGTATGGAAGCTGTTAGTACGTGCTCCAGTCATTATTTCCAGTCTGAAAGGAAAAGTAGCAGTTTATTTCCAAAGACGCCTAAATGCAAACCTTCTTAAACTTGCTATTTACGCAAGTTTGTTTCGGAGTTCCGAGAAAATAAATGTTTTTTCTACTGATGGAGTAATTCTATTTTGCAAACTATGTGAAACAAAAGTTTCAGCACAAAAGCGATTTACCGTCATGCAACATATTCGAGCTGTTCAACTTGCAAAGAATAAGTCGCAGGCATCTCAACGTTTACTTATGGAAAGCTGTTCATCGACACCATCCAAGAAATCACCATTTTATAAAGAGTTGTGTGAAGTTTTCATTTCTTAGAATATTCTACTGGAAAAGTTAAATCACCCTAAATTTCACCAGTTTTTGGAAAAACACACTGGTCATGTCATACCTCATGAGTCTACACTACGAAAGAACTACATACCGGAGTGTTACACTGAAACAATGGACAAAATTAGGGACAGTGTAAAAGGGGAAAAAATGCTTGTGTCTATTGATGAAACGAATGATGCTCAGGGTCGTCCTGTTGCCGACGTCATAACAGGGACACTTGAGCCAGATTGCCCTGGCAAAATATTTTTGCTGAATACGGAGATCACAGAGAAAGTGAATCAGTCAGCGATCTGTCAATTATTTGACAAATCCTTATTTCTTTTATGGCCTGATGGTATACAACATGACAATATCCTTCTGTTTTTGACTGATGCTGTCCAGTATATGGTTAAAGCAGGAAAATCAATTAAAGGATTTTATTCCATGTTGGTGCATGTCACTTGCCTTGCCCATGTACTGCTGAAGAAATCCGTGCAAATTATCCTAAAATTGATTGACTCTTATCCAATGTCAAAAAAATATTCCTGAAAGCACCATATCACATACAATGCTTCAGATCTCAAGCTCCCGGCCTAGCCTTATCACCACAGCCAGTAATAACACATTGGGGGACATGGCTGAATGCATGCATATATTACAGTGACAATTTCCAGCCTGTAAAGTCTATAGTAAATGGTTTTCAAACTGGCGAGGCTGCTTCAATTCAAATTGCCCAACACATGTTTTCGGAAGATAAAACAGAAAGAAATCTAGCATACATTAAAACAAACTTCGGCATTTTGGCCTCAACGATTACGTGTTTAGAAAAACAGGGTATGGAACTCATCGATGCAATCAGTTACGTTGAAAAAGCAAGCCAAGTTCTTAAAGGAGCCAAAGGCAAGATTGGACAATCTATCTTTGCTAAATTAAAAATGTTCTGGAAAAAAACGTTGGATTCCAGACTTTGAAGAAAATCTCACATATACACTGCTGGACAAATGCTAAGGACGGATCATAAACGGCTATATAGCGCATAAAAAAGTAAGTGTGGTTGGATGCCAAGTGAAATAAAATAATGTCAGAATGCCAGGACATTACAAGAAAGACAATTTATTGTGCTCTGAAATCCAGAATACTTTGGAACGTGTTCAAGGAACAAACAGGCCATTTTGTGCAGAATGCGTAAGCATGAAAAAAATGCAATTACCGTCCGCAGGTGTTCCGGCGTAAGATGTCAATACGGGATATGGTCACCATGGAGGGCGATGCAAGATTCCACACGTCGTGTTATGCTTTGCACAACATTATCAAGCAGCTGTTGGGGTACTTTATCCCATTCCTCTGTCAGTGCACGGATGAGGGTGTCCTTGTTTATTGGAGGGCATTGGCGACCAGCAAGACTCCTCCCCAAAGCATCCCACACATTTTCAATGGGATTCAGATCTGGAGAACGTGCTGGCCATACGAGGCGTTGAATATCCTCGCTCTCAAGACACTCCTGGACATTCGACTGTTCGATGACATGTTGCGTTGTTGTCCATGAAAATGAATCTATCGCCGACAGCACCACGGAACATGTGAACATGAGGTAGCAGAACATCATTAATGTATCGTTGGCCAGTCATAGTCCCAGTTGGAAGCACATAGAGGGACGTACGGCCATTGATCATGATGCCAGCCCATACATATCATGACACTACATGTCGGATATCGGTCCCTTTCCTGTATGTTTGCTGGACAATATGCAGTACCACTATCACGCCAGATCAGTTGTCGTCGACAATCAGACGATAGACTGTATCTACTCTCATCTGAGAAGAGGACAGCAGACCAGTCTTTAGCAGTCCAATTGCGTTGTTGATGGTGCCATTGCAAACGGGCGGTATGGTGACGTCTGGACAATGGGATGCACACAACAGGACGGCGGGCGTATAGTCCTCCTTCATGCAAACGTCTGGCGACAGTTTTTCGGGAGATCCGCTTGCCAGTAGCAGCCGTAAACTGATTTGCTACCTCACTAGCTGTGCTGCGCCGGTGTCTTTTTGTTGATAGCACTATGTACCGATCTTCTGCAGGTGTCGTACTGCGAACACGACCTCCCCCGTGACGTTTGCTATACTCTCCATTTGTTTGAAATGATTTCCAAAGCCTTGAAACAACACTGTGGCTGACGTCGAATTCCCTGGCAACATCTGTTATTTTTTGCCCTTCTTCAATCTTGCCAATAATACGGCAACGCGTAAAATCATCTAGGTGATGTCGGGAAGACATACTGAAAATTGCAAGTTCGTCAGTTGATTCTTTCCCTTTCAACTTTGCGTTTGAACAACAACGGTCAATACGCGTCAAATCCTTTATATCTCTTATCAGCGCTATGACGTCACGAACAAGTTCGGCAATCCAAAATTTGCATACGCACAACACGTCTTACTGTATCCCGCACTTATGCTAATTTCCACATTTTCCTGCCTTACATTTTATGGTTGCTATCGTTGCTATTGTCATCCGTCCTTAGCAATTGTCCAGCAGTGTATTAACTGGAGAAACACAGTTTTGAAATAGAAGGACTAGTAGCTGTAAATGAAGCTGGTTTTTTTTTTGTTTTTTTTCAAGTATGCCCCTGTCACATCCGTTGATGTCGACAGAAGCTTCTTGAGATATAAAAACCTACTTACAGATAATAGACGTTCATTTACCTTCGAAAACATTAAGATGCACCTTATAATTCAGTGCAATTATGATGCACTTACATGAAGAAAGGCTTTCAGTGAACAAGCATATAAAATTCACATGGGATTGGTTTGTACCATTCTTTCTTTTCTTATGCAGTTGCTAATTATTATTTTTTTACGATTAATATTTATTTTTTAAAGAAAAGAAATATAATTTATCAATTATTTTAAGACAATACAACAATTTTTATAAAACTTTACTGTAAGAACTGTTCTAGGTAGGTTTTCTTTTAAAACTTTTAAGGGCATTTTCTGCTACTTTTAAATTCATTTATAAGGAATTTTTCGGTCATTAATGTCCAGGTCCTAAAAATTACTGTTACAATTAAATGGAATTTGATATACATTTTTGCTTTCCACCTTGTCTACTGTATTTCTGTATGTTTCTTTATTAGCTAAATATGTTACTTTGTTTTCTGCTGCAGTGGCTACTTTTATGTTATTCTTTAAGAACAACATAAAAGTAGAATAACAAATAACATAAAGAATATCATAAAATTAACCACTACAGCAGAAAACAAAGTAGCATATTTAAGAAACATACAGAAATACACTGGATAAGATGGAAAGAAAAAATATTGTATATCAAATTCCACTTAATTGTAACAGTAACAAAACATCTCAAAAATTGGAAATCAGAATTAAGGAACATCAAATGGCTATTAATAGCAAAGATCAAAGTAGTGTATTAGCAAATAATATGCAGTTATGTAAATATGAACCTTTATGGGAAGAAATCAAAATATTAGACTATGAACCTCATAAAAACAAGAGACTAATTAAAGAAAATTATTACATAAAAAAAAACAGAGCCATCAATGAGCCTTCAAGACTAATGAGTGGTGTTTTAAAACAAGTTAATTACAACAACAGAATTACAAAATACATGATGAAAACATTTTCAGGAGTAAACATCACTTTTGATAATCCTTCTATATGTATATTGAGAACAGGCCTTGACTAAAACCGAGAGGCCAGAAACATCTGTAAAAAACCAAAGGAACTCAGAAGAAAGGAAGATTAACTAAATATTCTTCAACTGGAACTAGAATTAAATAAATATATCTGGGTAAAACTTTGAGTAAGTGAATTAATGAACGAGCAGATGCGCACTGAACTGCACATGCATAAAAACTAGCTTTCGGGGTTGATCGCTTTTGGATTGTCAGCCAGTCAGTGGCTGATTTTTGTTTGTGTAGTTAAGCTAAAAATTTTGCTCATGCAAGTAAAATGAACAAAGTGGATTTTTTTTCATTGGAACATCCTTTTAGTTCATTAAGGGATGAATGGGAGAAAAAAAAAAACACATCGTAGACTTGGGCCTACATCCACCAAATACTTGCTTAGTGCAAAAACAAGAATCAGTCTAGAACTTTTAATGTGGAGTGGCATGGCAAAATATCCTGGTTAAATGGAAAAGAAAAGCATGCTTTGTTTTGTTTCTGCTGTTTTGTTTCTACTGTTTTTTATTTTAATGTTATAGAGCACTGCATATACAACATATTTTTTTTTTTTTTTTTTTTTTTTTTACCTCATTAAATGTGGTTAAGTATGATTTTAGCAGCTGGCAATTGGAAATCTCACACAATTCACTGAAATTATGTTTTGCAGTATGGGAGAAGGTTGAGAGCAATTTTTAAAATATTTAGCCCCAGATAAATTTTAAGTCACCCTATGCCACTGACAATGTGTGTCTCACATGGAATTAATCCCATCTTAACCCCCAAAAAATCTGAACCTATGGTCTTAAACTCCTTTTGTTCTCCCTTTATCAGTGGTAATAAAGCCACCTGAACAGTAGCCAAAACAAAAATACAGTTCACTAAAACAAATTGGTGTTTTTTAAAAGACTGTCAGTCTAAAATTTTGCAGCTGCGTTTAGTATGCATTACCTTTTCTCCTTTCATGAGGGAAAGGCCATTTTGGTCACTGTCAATACAGTGGTGCCAGTGGGTGAAGGATATCATAACCTACTAGCATACTGTTCAAAGTGATCAAGTCTCTCAGGGAGCATCTAATTGAAGAGGTGAGAGTCCCTATACTCTTTTGGCAGCAGCACTGAGGTGACCATGACACATTACTTATTGATTTGCCTTGTGGAAAGAAACATTCTGCAGATATTGCATAAATCCAAACACTCATGTAAAAATATTGCATACATTTGCTCAAGTTCACTGAAATTTGTTGCACCCAGAGGCAAATTTAAATCTTTTGGGGCCCTAGGTGCTAAAAGATTCAGGGCCTCCCACTCTTTCTCATCGCCTCAAAAATTTTTATCCCTCAGAATAACAAAAAAAGTAGTCAAGAAAAATCTTTTTATGCTTTTTAAACTGCTATTCTATCTTTCTATTATTAGAATGTTTTGTAACAAACAGTGTTAATGTAATCACTTTGTCAGTCCGTGCACATTGAACTTTTTGTTTTTAGAGATATTTCAAAAACTATTTTTGAGGCTAATAGGAAATCAAAGGATATTAAGTTTGGCACTTTAAATGTCCCATATACTTCATGAATTTACTGCTAATGGCTGTAAAAGTTGGAAATTCAAAAACTTAAAGTTCTGTTGTAAAATTTTATCTAATGTATCCACAGCTCCTTTCATGCTCTTACAGTTCAACACATATTTGGGATTTTTTGGCATCAGCATCACTTACTTTACCATCATTCAGGGCAGCACTATGTAGAACAATGTGATTATTTTTTCAGGGGAATGTATGAAATGAGTGTCATATCCTTTATAAAAATAAATGTAGAATAGAGGTACATATAGGATTTCCTTTTGGTTGAAGAATTGGTAGAGAAGTTTACAGATCAAAAAAATTGTTTTCTGAAGGAAAACAATCAAGGATTGTTTTTTCTGATGGTGTCAATCAGTGTAATACTCCTTTGCAACACCATTTGCCCTAATTGGAAAGATGTAAAACAAGTTGCAGGTAAGATTGTGCCTTTTTTTCAGTCTAGATGTTAAATGAGCAACTCTTAATTAAACCTTCATTTTTTTCAGGTGTATGGTTGAGTATTTCAAATGTAACTAGTTTCATTATCACAAAGAACCAAAATTCTGTTACCTTTCTAGGCATTGTGTATATTGGCATAACGGACAATTACTCCTGAATGCAACACTATTCATCTATTGTGGCAACGAAATCTGTATTGTGGAATGTTTGTAAAATTTTCTACCCATTTTATCCTCATAATTCTCTTATGGCTAATATTTTTTCTTGTGCTTGCATTCTTTGCAGAGTCCCTCTGTCATCAAACCTAAACACTTCTGATACAATTTAAAAATTTCCACTGGTATTGTAGCCCTGAAAACACTTTGCCCTCTTTTGTTTATGCCACAAACTCTCAGTTGATTCACCGTGTGATCTGCAAATTTCAGCAAGAAACAATAACACAATACAGACTTCCAGTACCGAATCAGTAATGTCCAAGTTAGTCCATTAATTGATAACGAACATTTTCCTTCTAAGTTGGAGTACTTGAAAGCCATATTTTCTACTGAGACTGACAAAAATAATAGGAAAGTAGAATACTCATCTCGAATACTTGATTCTGCATATCAGGTTGGAGTCGGATGAAAAACATTATGTGAAGCCTGGTGGTAAGCTACAATTTGAATTTCAGTCTACGATTCAATGGTGTTGTCTTTTGATAACATTATATTTGATGACTGTGTGTGTGTGTGTTCTGGAATATTTTCTCTTCCTTCATCAGACGATAAAGAAAATATTTCTGAAACATGATCTTTGAGCTCAGATACCATCACCTCATCTCGTCAGAAATGTATAACTCTTTCCAATCAAGCCATTATCAACACCAATATTCACACAGAAACACTCACAACAGTAAAATTACTTGATAGAAGCACCTTCTCTTTATTCACTGAACAGGTTTTCCAAGGTTACATGTAACTACCAGCCTCAGGTAGTTCCTCAGGATTTTCTTTCCATTCTCATGCGAAAAGAAAACCACAAGTTTTTGCTGTAGCACTCTGATAACAGAGCTTCATCCTACTTTCCACTAGGACACTTTCTCCTTTTGCTGCATGATATAATCTATCGCACTGACACTCACAGTGTTTGTACATATTTACAGAAAATGAATTTCAGGACTTTCAGTTCATCAAAAAATTCTAGGAGCTTAAATTTTTACAAGAATCCTAGTATTTTGTTTTATAATTTGAAAATTGGGGTGAAATTTGATATGCATTTAGAATCTTATAAAGTCCTATGTGTTACATGTTCACTGTGTGTGTGTTATATCCTCAATGAAGTGCCAAATTTCTCCATATAAAAATTCATCTACATAAAACTTATATGAAGCAATCTGAAACTTAGCACAATGATAATAATACAAAAAAAAAAAAAAAAAAAAAAAAATCCCATGACACTGAATATCCCAATTCTAAATTAATTTATTCCCACAGCCATTGGTGGAAGGGAGGCCAGATATTGATCTCCTTCAAGTGAAGAAAGCGCATGGCAGACAGAAGTAACAGCCATCTTGAACTTGCGAGGTTTCCACACTGTAGTGACTCCAACTCCTATACCAGAAACCAAAGTTGCTGGAAATATGGCACTCAAATATCTTGCACTGCAGCATCACATGAGATGACATTTTGTCTCCACATTCTATGGAAGAAAGTAATGTCATTGTAAGTACATGCCACACGCACCTTGAACAAAATGACTCAAACAATTCCAGGACCTTTCACGAAAATATGAAATATTAAGGACTTTCCAGGCCTGGGAAAAAGTGAATCAGATTCCAGGACTTTTCCAGAATTCCAGGGGTTGTGCAAACCCTGCACTGATGATGCACAAGTCATACCTCCCAGTAAAAAGTAACTTTAGAAAACTCAAGGCTGCCCAATTAATTACTGGAAAGGTACTTCTGCAAATCACAGAACTTTCTTTATCCAACTTTTCCTTCACATCAAGCTTTTTTATTATTACTATTATTCTTATTGGGTATATAAATAAGTTTTGAGGAATTTTCTTTTGGTGTCATTCTTATTACTGCTCGCATGTATTTTAAGGTGGCAACACTGCGACATCGCAGTATGAGACGCCAGCTGTCAGAGTCGGTATACGACATTCGATTGAGTTGCAAAGACGTATTTGTTTTACTCGATGGAAAATGGCAACTTTTGTCCCGACAAAACAGCATTAGCGGGAAGTGTTAGTGCATTACTTTATTGTCAAGAAAAGTGCTGCCGACAGCTATCGCTTAATGTCAGAAATCTATGATGAACATTTCCCATCCATAAAAACATGTGAGTATTGGTTTAGACGATTCAAAAGGAACGATTTCGATATCAGTGATAAAGAACGTTCTGGACCACCCAAAAAAATTGCTGATGCGGAATTGGAAGCTTTACTCGACGAGGATCCGTGCCAGACCCAAAAAGAACTAGCAGCAGCATTAAATGTTAGTCAACCATGCATTTCACAACGTTTATCTGCCATGGGAATGGTGCAAAAAGAAGGGAATTGGGTTCCACATGCTTTGCGGGAAAGAGACCTTGAACATCGAAAAACCATTTGCAAATTGCCGCTTCAAAGGCAAAAAAGAAAGTTTTTTTTGCATCGTATTATTACTGCTGGCGAGAAATGGATATGGTATGATAACCCTAAACGGCAGAAAGCATGGGTAAGCCAGGTGAACTGGGTCCTTCAACGCCAAAACACAATATCCATGGTTCAAAGGTAATGCTGTGTATCTGGTGGGACCAGAAGGGTGTGATCCACTATGAACTGCTGAAACCATCAGAAACTATTACTGGTGATCAGTATCGAACCCAATTAATGCGTTTAAAACGAGCTCTCATGCAAAAACGGCCAGAATGGAAGAATAGACACAACAAAGTCATCTTACAGCATGACAACGCGAGACCACATGTTTCTCAACCTGTGAAAAAGTACTTAGAAGGATCCGACTGGGAAGTTCTACCCCACCCGCCATATTCGCCAGATATTGTGCCATCGGATTACCATTTGTTCCGGTCGATGCAGTCAGCACTTTCTGGGGAACGGCTTAGTTTTTATGAAGACATCAAAAATTGGCTGGATAACTGGATCTCTTCCAAGGAAACGGAATTCTTCCTTCGGGGCATACGTTCACTGTCCGAAAGATGGGGTAAAGTTGTAGCTTCAGAGGGAGCCTACTTTGATTAATATTAAAATATTAATCTAAAGCAACTTATGGGAATTTACTAGGAAATTTTTTTCATTTATAGCAAATTTTCGGAGAAAACTCTTCTCCTTCTTCAGGCTCTCTTGTTGTTGTCACTTTTTGCTTGTCACTATCATGGTTACGGTTTACCTTGACGGTTACGGTTAACCTTGACGGTTTAGGTTATTTTTCAACAAATCCTGCCAGATGTTAGGCAGGGAAAATCCTTTGCAGTCATTGATGATGGAATTTTGATTTTTCTCAATCTCTATTCCTTCTTTCAGTTTTCTTTTTTGGAAATTGCTTTGGAAACTGATTACTTTAAGGAATTCCAATCCATGCTGTGCCCAGTTTCTCTAACATGCCTATCTAATCCAGTCTTGTTGGAGCAATTTTTTATAGCTGCTTTATGCTCAGCTATACGAGTTTCTAGTCTGCGACCTGTTTCACCTATGTAAGATAGTCCACAACTACAATTTACTTCATAAACTACTCCTTGCATTTTTAAAATATCTTCTTCTCTTTGAACTATTTTAGGAAAAATTTTTTAACTTTGTTCTCTAAACTTGGAGCTAGCCTAATATTGTATTTTTTACTAATTCTCTTTAAAGCCTCAAATAAACCTTTGTGATAAGAAATTTTTCTAGTGAATTTTACTTCTTGCTTTTGTGGGTTCTTCGTACCATTAAAATTCAGAAGCTTCTCAATTTCTTCTTTAGGATAGTTATTTTCTGCAAGTATGACTTTAAGCTCTTCTTTATTGGCTTCTTTTTTATCTGCAGTAGAAACTATTTTATTAATTTTTCTAAAAACTGACTTGCTACATTTTTCTTAATAGAAACTGGATGATACGAATTGAAATCCAGTAGTCTTTTAGTATTCATTGGTTTTTTATACCAACTAGTGAGGAATTTTTCATCTTCATAATAGATAGTAATATCTAAGAAGTTTATTCTTCTTTCTTTTTGAAGTTCAATAGTGAACTTAGGGAATCATCTAATTCATATTGAATGAGTCTAGAATTCTTTCTGGAACAATTTCTGAGCTATCTATTATAAATAAGATGTCATCCATGTATCTGCTATATAAGCAGAAGTATGTGGGTTGTACTAGTATCTGGATTTCAATTCGTATCATCCAGTTTCTATTAAGAAAAATGTAGCAAGTCAGTTTTTAGAAAAAATTAATAAAATAGTTTCTACTGCAGATAAAAAAGAAGCCCATAAAGAAGAGCTTAAAGTCATACTTGCAGAAAATAACTATCCTAAAGAAGAAATTGAGAAGCTTCTGAATTTTAATGGTACGAAGAACCCACAAAAGCAAGAAGTAAAATTCACTAGAAAAATTTCTTATCACAAAGGTTTATTTGAGGCTTTAAGAGAATTAGTAAAAAATACAATATTAGGCTAGCTCCAAGTTTAGAGAACAAAGTTAAAAATTTTTTCCCTAAAATAGTTCAAAGAGAGAAGATATTTTAAAAATGCAAGGAGTAGTTTATGAGTAAGTAAATTGTAGTTGTGGACTATCTTACATAGGTGAAACAGGTAAGACTAGAAAACTTCGTATAGCTGAGCATAAAGCAGCTATAAAAAATTGCTCAACAAGACTGGATTAGATGAGCATGTTAGAGAAACTGGGCACAGCATGGATTGGAATTCCCTTAAAGTAATCAGTTTCCAAAGCAATTTTCAAAAAGAAAACTGAAAGAAGGAATAGAGATTGAGAAAAATCAAAATTCCATCATCAATGACTGCAAAGATTTTCCCTGCCTAACATCTGGCAGGATTTGTTGAAAAATAACCTAAACCGTCAAGGTTAACCGTAACCGTCAAGGTAACACCGTAACCATGATGAGTGACAAGCAAAGTGACAACAACAAGAGAGCCTGAAGAAGAAGAGTTTTTCTCGAAAATTTGCTATAAATGAAAAAATTTCCTAGTAAATTCCCATAAGTTGCTTTAGATTATTAATTCAATTAAACTAGGAAGCCATTTCTCAATATGAGCTTTATTCAAAGAATTAAAATATTGTTTCTGTTCTCCAACAACGTATTTTGTTCACCTCAAAACTTATTTATATACCCAATATTATTGTTGATATTTTGTCTAAGGGTCTGCAAATGACATTTAACATGTTCATTTCCAAACGCATATGTTCATAATTACAAGGTTGCTTACCTTTTTCACATTTCACTGCACGTAGTGAAATGTGAAAAAGGTAAGCAACCTTGTAATTATTATAATTGTATGCACATAAATTTAAAAACAACTGTGGCTTCCACTATAGATGTTTTAACCTGAGCATATGTTCATTTCCAAAAGCATATTATTATTGATATTTTGTCTAAGGGCCTGCAAATGACATTTAACATCACTTTTCCATACGCAGTGCCAAAATATCTAACAAAAATGGGGTACAAGTGTGTTGTTTCTGTATTATTACTGATATCTGTATAAACAGCATAACGA
This sequence comes from Macrothele yani, assembly GCA_039090855.1. Taxonomy (NCBI): domain Eukaryota; kingdom Metazoa; phylum Arthropoda; class Arachnida; order Araneae; family Macrothelidae; genus Macrothele; species Macrothele yani. Next base: position 25,588,273 of record CM077028.1, on the reverse strand, counting down.
CCATTTTGCATAAAAAGGCTACTTTCTGAGATGTTGCACGAGTTAAAGTTGGTATCATAGTTGTTGTCTTGGTGCGGCCAACACTGTACTTTCCCGCAATTTTAAAGTCTGGGAACATACGACGAAATAATGGTCCCGCATGGTCACTACACGCCATTGGAATGTTATACTCAATAAGAAAATTACCCAACAGTGTCTCAGCCTCCGTTGTGGATTCAGAATCATCAACTTTAAAGAAAGAATTAACTGTACTTCAGTTTTCAAATCCAGCAAGTCTCTGATGCTTCGGCCCAGCAATATGTTGACGACAATCATCACAAACAACCGCCATGCGCTACTGAAAAATCACTACTACAAACAATACACAGTGCACTACTGGCTGTTTTTCCTTTCTTCAAACATGGCCATTTTGCACTATATTCCGGCAAGAACTTCTGATTTCTTATTCCCTTTCTTTTAGAAATTAAGTCAGCCATCATTTTTATAAGCAGAGAGTATGAATTAAAAAGAGCTACTTCTCAGTGCCTTACCACAGCAGGCATGCGTGGTTATGGTTCCACCCCAAGCAGATCCATCCTTTACTAAAGGGATGGATTGCTTAACAAACAAATCTCGAGCAGTTATTCTAAGGCTCTAGCACCTAAGCGCGGCTTTCACGACGCTTGCCATCAGAAATAAAAAACTGGGACTATGCCGCAACTTTAGCGATAAGCAGAATTCATACAATTACATAGAAAAACACAAACACAAGCGTTTATCTAAAAAAAATTTACGAAAAACAAAAAAATTATGAAAAAAAAAAAAAGCCCTGTATTTTTTCATTGCCGATTCATGCCTTTGTATTTTCATAGAAATACCAGACAGACTACGGAATTTCTGGAGCGGTTGGCATCCCTGCCTATATCCTATGTAGGATGTGCTGCTCTTTGTGCAGCAAAATATTTTATTGAAAAGTTGCCTTTCGTAAAAAAAAAAAAATGGCCACCATATGTTCCGCAACCCATGTTCTTTTATATCTGTAACACCTTCAGCAAAATCAAGCAGATATATGCTTATCACCACCACTGTGTAAAAGAGTAAAGCTCACTGATCTGATCTACAGGTTACTTACCAGTATCAATAGTAAGCATCTGAGTAAAAAAACGGTTAAATGTCATTGCGTGCCCTAAAACAATAGTCGCACTGATGAAGGCCAAAATATATTTGCCTTAAAACTATAATGCATAACTTAAGCATGCTCTCAACTATCATCAACTTGTTTTTTAGTTAAGTGCTTTGCCTACCACTCATTTACTAAAACAATACACTAAAGAGCAATTGAATTAGAGATACCTGTCTAGTAACGTGTAGCACCACCTTTCGCCCTGATTATGGCGCGATTTGTATCAGCATGGACTCGGGGGGTTGGAGGTTTAACGACCACCGTGAGCAACTCAATGGGCTATAAGCAGTCGCCCGTCCCTAATTTAGGGTCACTGGCTCCAGGGAAGGGAGAGAGCCAGTGCCGTAAGACAAACACAACATCCATGCCTCACCGGGATTAGAACCCGGACCCCTTCCGGACGAACAGCATGGACTCGACAAGACACCGGAAGCGTTGGGAAGCCATACGGATCCATGACCCCTGAACAAGCTCCCACAGTTCACGAAGATTTGATGGAGGGGGGTCAGAGCTTCGAATATCTCTCTCGATGGCACCCCAGATGTGCTCGATGGGATTGAGGCCAGGCGACCTAGTTGGTCAAGGAAGCGAGGTCACGTAGGTGGAGTGTTCATCCAACCATTCGGATACAATTCAGGAGTGATGGCACGGTGCATTGTCTTGTTGCAGGATGAGGTCCCCAGTGGGATGTTGAAGACGCACAAACAGGAGCAAATGGTCGTCCAGGATATCCCGGTAACATTGACCTGTGAGGGACGATGCCACACGTACCAGTGGTCCCACTTCAGTCCACGGAAACAATCCCCAGACAAGAATGTCATCCCCACCAGCTTGAAGAGTACCCTGCTGGCAAGAAGGATCTATCACTTCATGTGCTTTGCGCCGTACTCGTATCCTGCCATCAGCATGTACCAACGTGAATCTCGACTCATCTGTCCAGGCAACATTTTCCCTCATGTCTAGTGGTGATGTTCCCACGCCCATGCTAATCTTTGCACCCTGTGATGTGCGGTCAGCAGCGGTACCCTCGTGGGACGATGGCTTCTGTACCCCACAGCAAGGAGATGGTTCTGGGTGGTGTGGCTGCTTACATGTTTTTGTGCACCAGCGTTAAATTGCTGAGTGATTTCTTACACTGTGGCCCGTCGATCCGCTGTTACAATGCGAACTAGACGACGATGACCCCGCTCATCCCCACGCTGTTGCCTATGGCACTTGGCCCTTGCAGGGATGGTTTTACCGGATTTGATGTACTCACGGTGCACCCGTGACACAGTGGCTCGTGAAAATCCCAGTGCCTGCAAGACTTCCGACATGGAATGACCCATTCGTCGGGCCTTGACAATTTGCCCACGATAAAATGCGCTTAGATCCTTCATCTTATCCATACTGCGTCCGCATCACTCCTTATATTGTCGGATCGCTGCATACGTCATATCGTTTCTGTTTACAGGGACGCCCACAGTGCCACATTTGCATAACGCCAGCTGTCTTTAATTCAATTGCTCTTCAGTGTATATAAACAATAAAAAAAAATATTTAAAAAAACCGATGCGAAGGAAAAGTTGGATAAAGAAAGTTCTGTGATTTGGAGAAATATCTTTTCAGTAACTAATTTGACAGTGAGATTTTAAAAGTTACTTCTAACAGGGTGGTGTAATTTGTGCATCATCAGTGCAGGGTTTGCATGGACCTTGGAAAAGTCCTGGAATCTGATTCCCTTTTTCCAAGGCCTGGGAAGTCTTTGATATTTCATATTTTCATGAAAGGTCCTGGGATTGTGTTGTTCTAGGTGCCTGTGGCATCTGCTTGTAATCACATCACTTCCTTCCATGGAGTGTGGAGATTAAATGTTATTTCATGTGATGCTGCAGCGCAAGATGTTTGAGTGCCATATTTCCAGCAACTTTGGTTTCTGGTACTGGAGTTGGAGTCACAACAGCATGGAAATCTTCCCACAAGTCCAAGATGGCTGTACCTTCTGCCATGCGCTTTCTTCATTTGAAGCAGATCAATATCTGGCATCCCTTCCCCCAATGTGCATGGTAATAGATGATTATGGAATTGGGAATCTTCAGTGTCATGGAATTTTTTATTTTGTATATTATCATTGTGCTAAGTTTCAAATTGCTTCATATAAGTTTTACACAGATCAATTTTTATATGGGATAATTTGGCACTTCCTTAAAGATGTAACACACACACAATGCACATGTAATGCATAGGACATCATAAAAATTTTAAATGCATACTAAATTTCACCCCAATTTACAAAATATAAAACAAACAATGAGGATTTTTGTAAAAATTTAAGCTCCTGGAGTGTTTTGATGAACAGGTAAAGTCTTAGAATTTATTTTCTGTAAATACACTGGCGGAAAGTGAAAAAAGAACACCAAGAAGGAGACGTCTGATACCAATGAAATTTATACAGCATAATAACGGAATACAGAGGATAACGTGATCAAAACATAATGGCAAAATACAGCTGTATTTGCTCATAAACTGAAAAATAACATTTCCATGTAACATGGTTAGTACGAGGTTGAACCGCCACAAACTGTGTCACACTGTGCAATTCTGGCATGGAGTCTGTCGTACAGATGTTGGATGTAAGCTTGGGGTATTGAGTTCCAAGCAACCTCAACCTGGGCACGTAAATCGGGGATGATCGTGGCTGGCCGTGGAGACCGGATAAGTCGTTGTCCCGTAAAATCCCACACGTGCTCAATGGGGGACAAATCCGGTTAACGTGCAGGCCATGGACATTGTCTCACACCCTGAAGTGCATGTTGCGTTTCACGTGCCGTGTGTGGGCGTGCGTTATCTTGCTGGAAAACACCACGATGGACTGACCTTACAAATGACACAACAACGGGCTGAATGATGTTGTTGATGTAGGAGGTGCTGTTTGACGTACCTGGTACAAACACTAGTTGTGTACAGGAGTGATAGCTGATCGCTCCCCACACTAGGAGACCAGGTGTAGGCCCTGTGTGTCGCTGGCGGATGTAAGAAGGGTGGAGACGTTCCTCTGTGCGTCTGCGAACACGCATACGGCCATCAGAGGCTCCCAAGCAAAATCTGCTTTCATCGCTGAACACGACAGATCACCATTGCGTTCTCCAGTGCAGACATTGGCGACATCACTGCAGCCATTCCTGACGGTGGGCTGGAGTCAGAGGTACACGTGCAAATATTATAAGTGCCAGTGCGTCTACTGCATCCAGTAGACGGTTGCGGATTGTTCGCACAGTCACCTCAGGTGCAAAGGCAGCTCGGATTTGCGTCACAGTGGATGTTCTGCTTGACAACGCCACTCTCCTTATGCGTCGATCGGTCCGCTCATCAGTCCGTCTGTGACTCCCGGTTCCAAGTTTTCTCATGTGGGAATGTTCCTCGGACCATCTACGCCACCATCATACCATCACTGATACTTCCTGTCCAATTCGCTCCACAATACGATGATACGACCACACGGCCTCGCGCAGTCCGACTAGACAACCTCGCTCAAAGTCCGATAACTGCTGAAATCGTACACGTCTTCCATGTCCAGGCATTGCAGCTTCTTCAGGGTTTTCGCACGTGTCCGTACGCCGACGACTGATTACATTCCCTTCGCCGTACTTCTTAAATACCTCAGACGATAATTTGCATATCATGCCGTGCTGTGGCGTAAGCGCTCACCGGTTGGTCCCGAAATTAACATCACACCTACGTAAACACGACCCCATTAACATATGTAAATTTCATGATCGTCTGCCAATTCCTTCTTGGTGTTCTTTTTTCACTTTCCGGCAGTGTATATACAAATACTCTAAGTGCCAGTGCAATAGATTGCATCATACAGCAAAAGGAGAAAGTGACCTCAGGGTAAAACAGGATGAATCTCAGTCATCAGAGTGCTACAGCAAAAACTTGTGGTTTTCTTTCCACATGAGAGTGGAAAAGAAAATCCTGAGGTTGGTAGTTACATGTAACCTTGGAAAACCTGTTCAATTCATTGAGTAAACAGGTGCTTCTACAGGGTTCATACACTTTTAGGGGGAAAAATTCAAGGACTTTCAAGGCTTTTTCCAGGACATATACAAAAAATTCCAGGATGATTATTATGCTTTACAGTCTCATGTTCAAATTACTTTTTAAAAATAATTTCAGTTTTAAGTAATAAAAATGATGAAAGATGCAAATGGATCAAGTTTATCAAGCACAAGATCATAAAGAACGGATTCTGTTCTTATGCCCTGACCTTTGAATTCAATTTGGACCATTTTCTACAAGGGTAGGTTTTTCCTCCCTGATAACATACCAAAACTTCGTTGCAATCAAACAGATTTTATGTGAGTTAACATTCCTAAGCTTGGAGAACAAATACTGCTCTTATGTCTTAGCCTTTGAATTTAATGTCGACCATTTTCAATAGGGTATTCCCAGGTTGTACATAACGGCATACTAAAATTTCGCCGAAATTCAACCGCTTTCATGCGAATTATCGTACGCACAAACCCAAAGCATAAACGTTTCTGCAACGTATAGTTCGAAAGGGTTAGTAATTTCGAAAATAAAAACATAACGAACAGCGCGAAAACTAGCTCATAAATAGAATATTTGAAACTACAGTATGCACTCTTAATTATTAGGGATTACAGGGGAAGGGAATGGAACTGTCCAAAATTAGCATGTTTTCGTTGCGCTAAGCGCTTAAGTACTGCTGAATTCCGTCAGACCACCTACCCCCAATGGTCAAATGATTGAAATGTGCTGATGTTCATGGAATGAAATGGTTGATCAGCTATGATGACCGCATAAAAGTTCAGAAGAAGGGGAAAGGGAGGGGGCAATTTTTTTTTTTTTTTTTTTAAAGTCTATGCAACATTTTACATCACTCCAGTATGTATCTTGTCATCATCAACAATCGCAATGCAACTACCACTTACGATCGCGGATATCGGCAACCCAAAATCTGTCATATCACTAAGTGATACAACACACAGGTATCTTGTTACAATGTATTGTAATTGAAAAAAAAAAAAAGATGTGGAAAAAAGAAACTTTCAGAAATTAAGATCATCGTCAAGCCATGGCGTTTCAAAACTCCGTTTTCCTTTATACTGTTTAAAAACATGTTTTTGCTTTTTTACCTGTAGTGTATAATAAAAAAACCGTTGATTTTTTTTTTTTTTTTTTATGGAATCAGATGTCCGTATGTCTGATTGTTTTGTCTGAGTTCACACGTTAGCTACTGAGTAAAGTAGACCTATTTTTTCAGATCAAAAATATGTAGTTTTGTATATATTCACAGTATAAGCCATTCCTTATTCCCACAGAACTGAATTCAGCAGATGCAAAATGAAGAAGAACATCAAGACCCACCCAACACCATGTTTCTGATTGTCTGTTGTTTATATTCAAGAAATGCAAATATGGATCAATGGTGAATGCAGCAACTATGATTCTTATTTATTACCAAGAAAAAAAAAGCCGTGAAAGCTGTAAAGCTGAAACGGATATCCCCCCTGCACAAAAACATTCCGATAAAGATCAAACAGCAGGAGCAACGTCCACGCACACGCACAACCTTTGGAATGTCCTGATGGAACGGCTTCTTTTCATTTGGCACATCGCCATAAATTACCACCTGCAGCTCATTGAACTGTCAAGTTGCACCCTTCCTCCTTCACCCTAACTATAGGAGAAAATGTAATAAAAAAAAAAAAAGCTCCCCAATTTTTGCCAAAATGACCAAATTTACGTCATAATGTTGCAATTTACTAAAATACGTTTATCTGCTGAATTTCGCCTAAATCCATTAAACTTTTTAATTATAGATGATTTTTTTTTATTAAAACAGTAACTCAGACATCCGAATAAAAATGTATGTTTGTAATTCAAAAGGGAGTCCATATCATCACAGAAAAAAAAAAAAAATTAAGGATCACTCTGTTTAAATAAACCATGGCATCTAAAAAAAATAATTCACTTGCTTTTCCTGTAATTTAGAATTACTGTTTCTTTTTTCAATCCGATTACACAAGGAAGATTTTTTTTTTTTTTTTTTTTTTGCATCTGCTAAAAGTTTCTAACGGAATTTGGCGAAATTTGCACTAGAACTTTATTGTGATGTATCTTAACCACTGTAAAAAATTTACTGTGTTATTTTTAAAATTTGGGAAAACGGATTTCTGAAAATTTTCTCCTAGTCCCTTTGAGCAGTGGAAGTGATAAACTTTCTTCCCAACCAAGGGCTTTGGATCAGCGCTCCCAGCTGTCAATCAACCGTTGCTATGGTAACACCCTTTCTGCTCCAGGCTTACTTTGTCCAAAGAGGTACACATACTTGCCAATAATAAAAATTTCCAATGCTAACTTTTTAAGTTTTAAACCGATTCAATTGGAATTTTGGGAGTAAGCTTCTGTAATCCAATTATACTGAATGTAAAAATTTCAGCCACTTTCGTGAAAAATTCGCAAAGATAGTTTTCTTATTTTTTATCATAAGTAGCAGAAGTCTCTTGAGGGAGGGCTGGAATGCACATAAACAAGAGCAGATGAATGTGTTGTTCAGGCATACTCCTCACTGGTGGATGCCAGTTGACTTGGTACATATGCGACCCCCCTGGAAATGGTAAATGTTTCTTCTTTCCCCTTACGTTGTCGGACGGACATCAAGCTCCCCTTCCTAACAGACCTACTAATAATCATCCAATTTTATTGCACTGGAAGTAGTGTTTCCCCCCCAGCCAAATTAGGATTTGGTGCACGTCCAAAACATTTTTTGAGAACAGAGAGGAACTTTAAAAAATGAAGGGGTTACAGTAACACAATTTCCTAAAAGGGCATTTTTTTACGCACTATTTTCAAATTTCAAGGCTTTTCAAGACAGCATTAAAAAAATACCATTTTTCCAGGATATTCCAAGCCTTGAAAACGTAATCATGATTTTCCAGGACTTTCCAGGTTTCCAAGCACGCGTGCGCACCCTGTCCTATCAAGCAATTTTACTGTTGTGAATATTGGTGTTGATAATGGCTTCACTGGAAAGAGTTAAACATTTCTAATAAGATGAGGTGGTACCTGAGCTCGAAGATTGTGTTTCAAAAATCTTTTCTCTATCGTCAGATGTAGGATGAGAAAATGTTTTTTTTTTTTTTTTTGATTGGAGGTTTAACGACCACCGTGAGCAACTCAAATGGGCTATAAGCAGTCGCCCGTCCCTAATTTTGGGTCACTGGATCCAGGGAAGGGAAAGAGCCAGTGCCGTAAGACAAACACAACATCCATGCCTGACCGGGATTCGAACCCGGACCCCTTACGGACGACGAATGATCAGAGGCCAACGCCTTAGACCACTGCGCCACCGGGGCGGCTAGAGAAAATGTTCCAGAACAGTCGTCAAACATCATTATGTTATCAAAAGACAACACTGAACTTCAAATTGTAGCTTGGTCCTGGCCGCACATAATGTTACTCATCTGACTTCAACTCCATCCCGATATACAAATTCAACTATTCAAGATGAGTATTCTGCTTTTGTAGTAATTTTGTCAGTCTAAGTAGACAATATGGCTTTCAACTACTCCAACTTAGAAGGAAAACCTTCGTTACCAAATAATGGACTAACTTGAATATCACTGATTCGGAACTGGAAGCATCATATACATTGTGTTGTTGTTTCTGGCTGAAGTTTACAGATCGCACAATAAATTGACTGACAGTTTGTGGCATAACCAAAAGAGAGCAAAGTGTTTTCTGGGTTATAATGCCATTGACATTTTTTTAAAATAGTATCAGGAGCTTTTAGGTTTGATGGCAGAGGGACTCTGCAAAGAATGCAAGTACAAGGGAAAATGTCAGCCATAAGAGAATTATAAGGGAGGGGGGGTTAGAAATTTTACAAACATTCCACAATACAGATTTTGTTGGCACAATGGATGAATAATGTTGCATTCAGGAGTAATCGTGCATTATGCCAATATACACAATGCCTATGAAGGTAGCCAAGTTTTGGTTCTTTGTGATAATGAACCTAGTTTCATTTGAAATACTCAACCGTACACCTGGAAAAAAAAAAAATGAAGGTTTAAGATTTGCTCATTTATCACCTTGACTGGAAAAAAAAAATATGTACAATCTTACCTGCAACTTGTTTTACATCTTTCCAACTAGGGCAAATGGTGTTGAAAAGGAGTATTACAATGATTGACACCATTAGAAAAAAAAACAAATCCTTGACCCCTGTACCAATTCTTCAAACAAAGGGAAAACCTATGTACTTCTATTCTACATTTATTTTTACAAAGGATATGACACTCACTTCATACCTTCCCCTGAAAAAATAATCACATTCTTCTACATAGTGCTGTCCAGAATGTTGAAAGTAAGTGATGCTGAAAAAAATCCCAAATAGGGTTGAACTGTAACAGCATGAAAGGAGCTGTGGATACATTAGATAAAATGGTTCCTTTCTACACTTCTCTTCACTGAAATCAATCTTTCTTTTCCTGGAAACAAAATTGATTTTATTAACAAAGACTTTTTGGAAAATGTGGGTAATTAATTAATTAATTGGTTAAACAGCATATTTAATGACAAGAACAACTGCTGCAAGACAAATTGTGGTTTCAATTTAAGCACCTAAAGCATTGCCCTTGATGAGACTCAACACCAAGAAATATGCAGTGCCCCCTATGCAGGAATACTGACAAAAGTTCAGTCAAGTGTAGGCCTATAATATGTGACCACTTTATTTGCAAGAACCATCTTACAAACATTTCCAAAAATTGTAAGCATGTCACCTTATTATAATCACTGGGCGATTCTGAAAATTAATGCCTACAAATTATGAACAAATAAAACATTGGTACATACTGTTTTTTAATTATTTACAAATGACTTATAGTGTCATAAAAACAATTTAAGAAAAAGTTAATAGGTAAAATTTTAACATATGATGAATAAGTTTTACTTTCAGAGCAAATGGGTCATTTTTTATTTGAATGCACAGTGTGTAGGCACAAAATTAATACCGTAGGAGGGTTAATGACCTCTAAAATGCCTTGTTTGATAACAACTTGTCTGAATGCCTGATATAAACAATTACATGTCAATTGAACCAAATACAAATGAAATTTAAGTTCCTTTCTTTTTTTATCAGTATCAGTTCTTAAATGTTTCTGCCATATGAGTACAATGCAGAACAACTGTACATTCTTTTTGATTACCATATTTTTGTAAAATATCAACACCCAATTTTGTTGCCATTTCTAAGCGATGCTTATAATTTCATCGTCAGGGCTTAAAATTCAAATTTGAAATGAAAGGGAGTCTCCCCACTTGTGTTTGTAAATGGAGGGGTTGAAAATTTCAGGTGGGGAGTTTTGAATATGTGACTTAATAATATTAAGACTCTGGGAAAACAGCAGTAATTTTTCAAACAATATATGCTATACTTGATCTTTAAAACAAACAGGTGAATCAGATAAAAAAATTTACTACATTCGATCTAATACAAATTACCATGATTCATTTTACAAAACTAGAGTTGTTCGTTTTGCAGTACGTTAATATCATAAATATATGTCTGTCTTATTCCTTGCCACAGTTTGCGAGCTTTGATCAGCTGTTGTTTTATTTCTGAGGGTTTATCTGGCCCAGTCTCAGAAAAAGCATTAAGATTTTTGTTGCTCAGTGAATCTCTAAATTTTGACTGAATTCTGTCTAGTGTGCCAAAGCCACATTCACATGGTACATTTTTTAAATGCAACACAAGACTAACTTGCAAAAGAATCTTTTGACACTAATGGTTGCTTATAAAACTCTTAGAAAACTTTGGACACTGGCACATATACACTTCATTTTTTACAGCTATGCTTGAAAGTGAATATTTCATAACTGCATCTACATTAATTTTCGAGAAAAACAAAACAAAGCTGGTCTGCCAGGCTTTTGAGAGACTGTACCAAAACTTTTGTGTGTGTGCTGCTTCACAGATTCAGATTCTACACACTCAAACTTCAAAAAGAGTTAAATTGTGGCAGAAGGAAACCTGCAGTCTATCTCAATCACAAAAGATAAACCTTCACTGGACATTGTGATGTGCAAGTTTAGTATTACAAGGGTCAACTTATTTATTGTTTTTGAATAAGTTTCCCTCAAGTTCTGAAAAAAAAATCTTTTTGAATACTATGTATGAGATGTTTACAGTTCACATAATTCAGACTTAGTTGATTCAACCATTCTTCTGATATAAGTGTCCAGTTTTTGCCTTTGAAACTTTTTATGGAGGGAAAATAACATTTAACAATAATTCAGGACAATGGGAACAACGAGAAAAGAAATTTACGATTACAAAAAAATCTTCGCTCCGTCCGATTTCCATTTTCGGAAAACTTTCCTCCATTTTGAAGTTGAAACACAATCAGTTATTGAACAATATTATATGTTATAATACTGAGCAGAGGAAACATCACAAAAATAAATAAAAAATATGATTACAGATTAAATCTCTGCAGTTCGTCTAACTTCCGTTTTCGAAAGTTTTGAAAAACGAAATTTTGCCCCCAGCCAGACCCCCCCACCCCAACCATGTTTCACATCGTTCTCGAGAACGACGCAAATGATTCCAACAATGGCACAGTTCCTCGAATCCGCGCAAGAAACTCGTGCTTAAAGTTTACAGAGAAATTTCTGCTTCGTCGAACTTCTGTTATCGGAAATTGTCTACACTTTCAAGCTGAAATACAAACATTTATGCAATAAATTGATATTTAGTAACAATACTGGACCAAGGTTCCCACTCAAAAGTAATAAAAAAATTCCCTGACTTTTCCAGGTTCTCTAGGTGTTTTTTTAAATTTTCCAAAGTGGCGTGTTGCAAAGAATTGTTACATTTCATTCCATTCCATTCATTTTTCTCACCAAAGCACACACTTGTAAATTCTTTAAGTAATTTATCTTTATAAAATTACCTGTTTTTCATTAGTAACAACTAACTGTGCACATTATTTTCTGTACCAGAGTTCCGTGAACTTTTGTGACTACCCACACGGAATTTGTAAATACATTCCCTTGAAACAGGTCATATGTAAGAAAAAAAACTGTCAGTTGAATAGTTTCAGTTTTTCTATAACACAATACAGCTAAGCTAAATGATGGAATGGCTCTGTTCAAAGAAACATGCTTCAAGAGAACCAACAGACAAAGGACTTTGATCCATCATTTGGTTGGTTCTCTTGTGAAGTGTTTCTTCAGGCAGTAGCCATTGGGCCTAATTGTTCCATGTTATAACAACTGCCTGCAGAAATTGAACAAAAGCTTAATAACTGGCAATTTTAAAAATTCAATTTTGCATCTTTTTTTTAGGGGATAAAGGAAATACTTAATATAACTGAAAGTAAGATCTACCAAATTCTAGGCAAGCAGTAATTGCAAGCAGAAGTTTGAAATCTTGAAAAAATAATTTTTTTTGGCAAAATAAAGTATCCGTTGATTTTTCCCTGAGTTTTACAAAAAAGGGTAATTTTCCCTGAGTTTTACAAAAAAGGGTAATTTTCCCTGAGTTTTACAAAAAAGGGTAATTTTCCCTGAGTTTTACAAAAAAGGGTAATTTTCCCTGAGTTTTACAAAAAAGGGTAATTTTCCCTGAGTTTTCCCTGATTTTTGGAACCATTTTCAAATTCCCTAAGAATTCCAGTTTTTCTCTGTTGTCCAGGTTAAGTGGGAACTCTGTGGACAGAAAAAACTTTGCAAGTAAAAAAAAATGAGAAAATTTTCCACTCCGCTTAACTTTCGTTTACGGAAGTTCTGAAAAATGGAGTACTGTTTCCCAGACGAAAAACGACCCTCCTCCCCCGTACACACACTACCCTTCGAAAATAAAACATCATCTTCAGTTGTTGTTTTTTTCATCAATCTCAAGTATAACTGAAATATGGCCAAAAAAAAAAACAAAAAAAAAACGGAATTCCGTGAATGCGAAGAATCTCATGCGATTCGTAATATAGTCAGCGACATGCAAAATGAACTGCTCATGCGGCTACATATGGAAGCCAATTCACGTGTCCATAAACTGATTTTGTTCCCGACACGAACAATGTATTTGATTGCAATTTTGGAACTCTGAACAATCCGTTTCTAACGCACAAATTTTTATGAACAATACATTTTTAACGCGCAAAGTTTGCAAGTGGTTTAAAAACGGACCCAAGATTTTTATATTTATATATATTTTCTTCTTAAAATTTCATAAGGTGGGAGGACCCGCCTAACAACTTTATTTTGGTGGGAATTTAAATTTTTCGGCGAGAATCACGCCATCCTGCTCTGAATTTTAACCCAATTGCGACTGCAAATATCATGAATGGATGGATGTTTCTTAAAAATAAAATGAATTCATTTCATTTATTTAAAGCTTTATTGGTTTTATGAAAATATGTTCTACATTAATTACTGGTAAGGGCACAGGTAGAATATATTTTAGAAAAACATGTTGGCAAAATAACATACTTCTGACGTCCATGAAAATGGTAACACTATGAAAACATTGTTTCCTGGAACAAAAATTGATGTTATTAGCTATCTTCTATGCCGTAGAATCCTTAGACATTGAACTATGGTGAAGATGTGTATGCAACAACAGTCAGATCACATTATCAAGTCACTTCGTATTGCACGCATTTTGAATAGGGGGATTAACTCAAAATTGTACCTAAATAAAAAAAGACACGTTTAATGTTCAAATGAATCTGAAACATAATTGAACATCCTGCAGTTGTAGTTCACATAAGAGTTTGAGAATTTAAAGTCGGCACATTTCAAAGAGTTGGTCTCAGGATTATTAATGAAAAGCATTTCTTCCATAATTTTCACACTGTTGGCACAATTTAGCATTTATTATGAAGATATTATCACAAAATTATATCTTACTTCTACATACAGACAATATGAAATCCAGAGAAATATTGCTTTTACAGATGCATATTTTCAGATAAACATGATGCTGTGATTGGCATTAATGTTGACCTAATTAAGAAATCCATAGGATCTGGTATAATGGAAATGCACTAAAATTTAATCTTGGCTAGGATGTACTGACAAATAAAACTTTCATATAGCATCAAGATAAGAAAATAGACAAACTTTAGATGAACCCTTATTATGAATTCTTCAGTTATTGAACTTCTGGTGATTAACACATACCCCCCCAAAAAAAAAAAAAAATTGGTATATGCATTAAGGATAGCGATACTTCCATAACATCTTTCAAAATCAACCTGACGACTTAGCATTAATTCCTACACCTGCTCACTCACAGGACATTTTTGCAATACGTGCAGTTACAACGATAGTCATCATAAAAAAAAATGCTGGTGAATTCACATGCTGCACCCCCATCCCACAACTTTTACAAGATTATGAGGTAATGTCATAATACAAGCAATTCTGATATCTACCAGGAGATGTGGCAAAGTCGCATGGCGTAGATCTTGGATGGAGCCCGAAGATTTCTTCGCTGATTATCGCCTACTCTGGAACCCATTTGCAAATTGTGTCTGTAACAGTAACTTTAGGAAACACAGTGTGTCTGGGGGGAAGGGGGACTTACAAATTCAGATCTGACTTAATACATTGACAAAAAGTGTCTGCGTGTAATATGAGAAAAGAGTGTGGATGAAAGATGTTATCGCACTATAATACAGTGCAGATGCTTTTCTACCAATGTGATGCCAGACTTGAATTTGTATGCCATCTCTTGACAATCTTGGCTGTGTATCCTTAGTTACTGTTACAAATGCAATTTGCAGACAGGCTCTGCCCGAGATTTACTTCGCGAGACTTTAGTGCATCTCTTGGTAAATGTGTAGTTTAGGGTCCTAAATTATTTGGCTACATATTTAAAAAAAATGAGATATATATATATTAAAGTATGTAATTTGATGGCAAATGGTGAAAAATTTTTATCTGTAAAATGCATTTTAAAGATTTTTACTGTAGAACTTACCTCCAAGTTTGGAAGTAAGTTTTACAGTAAAAATAAAAAAATGTAGGCTCGCAAGTAGCGTAAGGGGATAAGTTAGTTCCGCTAAAACGATGGTCTCATTCCGGCGGCCATTTTGCTGGCGGAAGAGTACATGAGGAACCGGGTACATTCTTGCCAAAAACATTCCATTTTGTAGTGCTATATATACCACAGAAAATAGCTCATTTCTGTCACAGTTTTTCACATCAGAATATGACAATTTCTTGGTTTTTTTGTGTACGATTCTTTGATGAGGAATGTACGAATTCTTCTTGTAATCCAATCTGAATTAATTGCTGCAAACCACGCCATCAATACCAGGAGCAAAACTTTCACTTTCTGATGCCATGTACCGTAATTTTCGGACTAAGAGCCGCATCGGCGTAAGGGCAGCAGGAGAGAAATTTTGCAATCTTGGAAGCAAAAGTTGCCGTAAGGGCCGCAACTGTGAAATCATGGTGCTGCTCAGAAAACTAAATTATCTTCCTTATTTTCATGAATTAACTCGCACCCAACGTAATTATATGTATACTTCAAAGTCTAATTCTGAAACTCAGTGTCGATCTACTTTATGCATTTATTTTTTCATACTGGCAAAAGCTTTTATTTATGAATTTTTTTAATAATGCTAATGATGTTATTTGTTTGTCCTTATTGAATGCTCAAAACCATTTATGTAATCAATATAAATCACAGTTAATCTTAAGACTCCTATTAGAATATTGCATTGCTCGTAAAACCGCACAATTGTCTAAATTCCATTCAATGTGAATGTCTGCTACAGGATGATTCTCTGTTCACCGCAATAGAATCCTCCGTCTTAGAAGTAATTAACTTATAAATTATCACTTGTAATGCTTTCGATTAATGTTTTCTTTAATAATATGTTCCTTCTTTGTTATGCTTTTTTCTCATCTACGGATGTTTTTGTTTTGCTTTTCTGTATGCGTCTGCTAAATGGGGTAGTTAACACGTCCCGCCCACTAGCTGCCTCGCACGTGTTCGCTGATCCCCCCCCGCCAATCACTTCAAAACAGCGGGCTCCGCCTTCTCGCTTTTTGCTTTTAAGTGGTCTGACCTACTTTCACTCGGCCTTCGCGTTGAGCTCCGTCCACTTTTACATGAATAGGAAACTCTCCCTTCTTTTGCGTTTGTGAAAAGATTTTATCTTCAGCCAAGTATTAAATTAATTACCCATTGTTAACATCATTACTTGTCACAATCTTTTTCATGTTCTCCGCTTTAAATCAGGAGAACGTTTTGCGGCTTCAGTGCAGCTTTCTAAATATTTAACAAATTTATTGCCAGATAAACCAAGAAGAGTGAACAGAATTTGTCTTTCGTCCCGCCAGTATTGTTTGGAATAGGTCAAGGTCACTGCTAATGGAATCGCTGGAATCATCCTGGGGCAGGCTTTTGCATTGTTCATGTTCTTAAGCTCGGAAGTCACGCTACTGGTTTGTGTGCTTATGTCTCCATTCCATAAAACGATCACAGTCGAGTTTGTAAAAAAAACATTATTTGAAAAAATTTACTAAGCATCTGCATGAAAAAAAAAAAAAAAAAGGAGCGCAGAAACAGTCTTTTCGAAAACAAATTCGGCATAAGAGTCGCACACCAGAAAAATTTCACTTTTAGTAACGTAAGAGCCGCGGCTCTTAGCCCAAAAATTACGGTACCTTCTGTTGGAGAGAACATGACATACACTTAAACGCTTTTCTAGAAGAAAGGCATCTGCATACTTTCTATTTTGTATCATGCAATCATGTGCAGAAGAACAAAACAATTATCACCATGTGTTTTGAAAAACTGCAACTAAAATGAAGAACTCTTTTGTCAGGTAGCAATACAAATTTGAACACTTTCCTGGCAGAATGTACACACTTCCTGTTGTAGTCTTCCGCCAGTTAGTTGGGCACTCGAGTGCGATCTTCGTTTAAGCAGTGCCAAGCTTGATGTTGTTGCTGCAGCGTTGTGTTAGGCCTATTGCAGCTGTATTCATGTCGTTGTACTTGGAGGTAAGTTTTACAGGAAAAATCTTTAAAATGCACTTTAAAGATGAAATTTTTTCACCATTTGGCATCAAATTACATACTTTAACATATATATATGTGTATATCTCATTTTTTTTTCATTCTTTCGAAATATGTAGACAAATAATTAGGATGCTAAACTACACTTATAACAATTTCAAAGTTGCCAGTATTAGGACATTACCATTTATCATTATGAATAAACTCTCAGTAATTATTAAAACATGTCACAGACTCAGTAAACATGTATACACTCAATTTTGAAGAAATTTGACAGTTTCATTCTTTTCGGTGATTTAGGTAGACAGTTCCATAATTCTGCAGTTAAACAAATGAAAAGTGCTGCCAATATAACATTAACCACACGATGGTTGCTTAATCCACTGTGGAATTACGGAACATAAAAGAGATGTGAGAAAAAATTTCCCTTCTTCTGTTGTTTCTCTTCTCACAATTGAAGATACCTCTGCCTCTCCAAACTGGACAAGCATAAAAAAGATTGCACTTTTCTCAAACAATTTTTTTTAAGCTACAGGGAAAGCGGAAACAAGATTTCATAAAGGGAAAATTTTCTTATGCTACATGGTCAACGTCCAATTATTTGAAAGTCGATATTGGTCACAGTTACGGAAAAGATATCCACCACATGAATACTTGATACTAGTGTGAACAGGTCTGATGTTCGGCCCAAATCTAACTGAATTTTAATGTAAATTACGTAATAAAGTCATAATAAATTTTCCTTCATTATTGTACTCACTCTATTACGTGAGATGCCCTATCTGTCAAGGGATTTACATGAATTCCTCACCTTTACCTTGAAGTATCTTTTACTGTAATACAATATTATTATTTTTTTTTTACAGCAGTCTCTTGCTTCGTTTTAGTTTTCCTTGTCTAAAGCACAATTTTAAACCAGCCTCAGCAACCACAAAATGTATATACATATATCACATTTCAGTCTGCTACAAATTTTGCAGATATCATACCTACTACTACAACAACCCATGTTGTTGTTATTATTATTATTTTTTTTACAGAAGTCTCATGCTTCTTTTAGTCTTGGGCTAGCTTCCCAACGATCAGCGCATCAAGTAATTCTGTAAATTTCATGCAAAGTTTTGTTTGAATTGGAATGCTAATCAGGAGAATTCTGTAAATAATAATAAGATCTGCTTTATAGAAATGAAATGTTGAAAAAAAAAAAAACATTATTTACTTCTAGTTTCCTTGTCCTGTTAAGAAACTACTTGATATGATAATTCCCTGCTAGTTTTTTGTTTGAATTAAAATACTAATAAGTAGAATTCTATAAAGAATAATAACATTCATTTTGCAGAAATGAAACGTTCAACAATAAATAACATTATTTATTTCCTGTTTTTTAACCCTGTTAATGAAACTACTTGATGTCCTGATAATTGTAAGGCTAGCCTAGTCAAGGAAGCATTTAGACATGACAGATAAAAAATAAAAACAACACGAGCAAAACAACCTTACGTAGTTTTGGAAAAAACTATTATGGATTTTTAACTATATAAAATGTTTAACAGTTCTCTATTTTTTGAAGATTTTCCCACATTTCTTATCCTAGATTTAAAGTTTACTTATTTTTCCTATGAAGAGTTACCGTCGTCAAAAAGTGAGAGAGAATTTACTTTCACATAACCCCCCCTCTCAAGTTTGAAATTCTTGGATAAACCCTCTGATTTCAGAAATAGGAAAAGCATTCTGCACAAATACATCAATCAACCACAGGATTTTTAAGCCAGTAACCAGAACTGCCTAGTTCTACATGTTAACATCACATTTAATCAGAAAACTTAAAAATTACATCAGAAAATGGCAATCTACAGTTTTTTATATAGGCGCAAATTAGCACTCGCCAGATGGCAATTAACTGACAACTTGGACGATTAAATTTACTTTAGTAGTCACCAGTTTGGTCATTTGTAGTTTTCAGTGTCAGTTTACAGAAGTATAATAATTCAGAAGTAAAGGTAAAAGGAAGTGAAACCAGTCCTAACTAGAGATGGCAAAAAAAACCCTTGATGTTCTTGAACATCGAAGTTTTGCCACCAATAATTAATCGATGTTTAAACCTCGATGTTGCAAAACCCTTTTAGTGCGAAGAGGTTGATTCTGCCTGCGCATGTTGTGTTAAAAGCGCGGTGGGCTGAATTATCAACCCTCGATTTTGACCAGAGTAGTTCCCGAATCAGACAGCAGAAATCAGCGTTAATAATCATATCATTTATTGATCATATTGTTTTGAAATGAAATCTCCATGAATCATACCGTCAAACATTAATATTACTGAAAAAATCATGAGAATATGCAATAAGAATCATATCATAAGTTCCTGTTCACGGCTACCCACGCACAGCCGCATGATGGGTAGAAGGCTAATTTTAGCCAAAACTTTTTCTACTACAGATGAGGCAGGGCTATTCACAAGAGATTGCAGGTGAATCACTGTGAATGTTACGTTGTCGGAAAGAACTTTTTTAAGCCCTGTTCAAAGTGCAATAATGCGCAACTCGTGGTCCAGTGACAACAGTGTTTTTTTTGGGGGGTTTTGCGGACTTAGCCGCGCATGAAAACAAAACGTGTTTTATTACTGGAAACTCTTCACATTATTCATTCCCCCCCCCAAACAAACCGACACAATCGTAAAACTCAGCGAATTACGAATCCCCCACATCTTTTCCAAATTCGTGTGGTAGCTGAGCACAAACTTTATGGACAGCTTGTTCCTCAGTATTTGCAGACATGCATTTTGAATCACTTTAGAATAACGAGGAAATCTTGAAATGGCTAGTTGTAGTGAGAGTTAAAGTTTGCCAAGTGATAGTGATGATTTTGAATCACTTTAGATTAACATCAATCTGAAAGGGTATATTCAAAATTAAGAAAATTATATTATTTCCTCTTTTTTTTTTTTTTTTTTTTTTGCAGAAGAAAGAACAGTCTGAAAATTTGTTTTGAATTTGCAATTTTTATTTCAAAAAACCATTTAACGCAGATATTTTTAAAACAAAATTCAGTTATCTGAAATATTTAAAATATATATATATATATATATATATATTCTATAAAGAAGATACCTAAGCAAAAAAATACATATATAATTTTGACTCACACCTAATACAACATAGAAAAGGTTATGTATCTACCTGTGTGAGTAAAAGGAGAAAAGATAAAAAATAAAATAAAACAACTGAATGTAGAAGGTGTCGAGAATACTGAGCCTTGGCTTTGTAAAGGACCAGCAAAAACTCTGCATTTTCTCACTTCCACAAAGACCTAGTTGGAAATGGGTTTCTGCAAGGCCATAGATGCAAAGTAACATTCCCACCTAAAATAGTTTAAAAAATATATATATAAGTCATGTCCTCCGTAGAGTAGCATGACCTAGCACTAGTTAACAATTTCGCTTGCATCCATTAACCTTCATGGCCGACCCATGCTCTTCATCTGTTACTATTAAACAGAGAGAAGAAGATTAAAGAGAACTCAAGCTGTGTGAGAGTGACATAATAAATAGAAATGATTTTCAGCTATAACGAAATTCTGGGATTCGTTTGAGAGAAATTTAAACCTGAAAAACAATGCAAAAGAAATCCAAATTTTACATTGCAATTAAAAAAAGGAAATGTTAATTTATAACGAACAGATTTTTGAAAGAAAACTTGAGTCTAAAACCCCCTACTCTACAACTTATGACAGCACGAAAACGAGAATAAGTTAAAGATAATAATTAACTAAAGAAAACTTTGTGAAAGTTATATACCTTAAACAGTTAGTTGCAATATGTACAAAGTATTTCAGCAGTGCTTTAAGTGCATAATTAATTAGTTATTTAAGAACTTAACTACTTTGAAAAAACAGCGCATAGACAGCGCATAGAAAAGGAACAAGCTTAGCCTTCCTCTGTTCCTAGTACCCCAAAAGACGCTCAAAGTTACAAAAGAAAAGTAAGAGTTAAAACCCGCATAAATGTTAACAGACAAACCAATGCTTAAAAGCTGAAAAGCTAAAAAACGACAGAGAAAAGGTACATAAAGTACAAACATTGAACTTATAAAACCTAGAACCCAAAACAAGGAAGAGAGCTTACCTCTTGTGTGACAAAAACTTTTCTCCTTACAAGAGGAGAACATGGCTGACCCCTTCCGCCACTCCCTAGACGCTGGGGGCAGTGAGGGTGGGGCTGATGGCCTCCTCATACAGCAAGAAACCAACGGAGATTTTAACCAGAGAAAAAATATATAAAATTAAGACTGTGGATCTGTATGATCAGAATGAGCAGAATTAACTCTCCAGAATACATGAGAAATATTATAAAATACACGAGCAGTTTATTTAATAATCTTTGCATGTATTAAATCACCTTAGTGAGCTTCTATAGATTAATCAGAATCTTATTAATTTTAATGTTGGTTTTACTATTTTTAGTATAGCTATCCTAGTAATGAATAACTAGTTTTCTTTTTTATTTGTTTTTATTTTCTTTTATAAACAGATTTTTAAGCTTTTTTTTGTGATTTTGTTTATATTATTTAATTTTTTTGTTTTAATAGGACCGTCTTATCCATAGCACTAAGGTTCCTTTAGGTAGTTAATAGGCATCCTCTAGCCAACTTCCTTACAGGCTTTGATTGGTCAGAATCATATTATTAACTGTGTAGAAAATTAAAGCAGATCTGCCAACCTTACTCTATTATTCAGAATAATTTTTCTTAAAGTTCTTTTGATGAAAGAAGAAGGAATTTCGTTCTCTAGAAAACTTTCTAATAGTATATTAATGTGGTAATTGAAATCCAAATTGTTGCTGCAAATTCTTGAAATTCTTAGGACCTGAGAAATTAGTACATTCTCAATTACTTTGGTTGAAATGTTATTATTCCAGTGTAGATATTTAATTACTTTGAAAGGAAAATTAACTCTTTTATCAAAGAGGCTAATAGATGGGTTACCTCTGTTGAGCTTAATGCTTAAGTCTAGGAACTCAGTTCCTGATTACTGTGGTTGGTTTTACATAAGTTAAGAGAGCTAGGATAGATATTATCAAAATCACTCTCTATAACTTCTGAATTATTGATACACAGCAGATCATCAATATATCTAAAAGTGTAAAGGTAGTTATCTGAGCAGGTGGGGTGATTTTTAATGAATTTATGTTCTGTAAGAACAGGAATAGATTAGCGATATTTGTGGACGTTGATGTTCCCATTGGAATACAGTTCACTTGCTTATAGAAGAGTATTATTATATAAGATATGGTTATTTTTTATGCAGCAATTGAGATAAGAGTTCCAAGTTCCTACATCAACAAATTGGTTAAGTTTAAATTCTGCATACAGCTCTTTAAAGGTAGTGATTATATCTGATAGAGGCAGATTAGTATATAGGTTTTCAAAATCATAACTATTAATATCTAGGGGACAAACTTTGAGTATAGTAGAAATTACTTCTGCATTATTATTAATTAGCCAAAAATCTCTGTACATCAAGTTAGAACAGTTTCTAATGTGTTTCAAAACCTTCTTTAAGACATCTTCAAAAGCAAGATCTATTTTCTTTTTATGACTTCTTACTCCACTAGCTATGAACCTGAACTTTACAGGATCCTTATGAAACTTAACCGTTGCAAAAGAAATGGAAATTCAGGCCCATATCTTCTAGTTTGTGGAATTTTAAGTTTCTTGAAGAATGCCTTAAACTGATTTTCTAACTGCTTGGTAGAATAACTTACGGGCTCGTATGCATTACTCTATTATTGAGTTCCATAGTTAACAATTCAAAATAGAACTTCTTACAGATAATTGCAAAATTATTGCTAGCTTTATCCGTAGTGGTAAAAATAAATTGGTCTTGTAGTTTGGAGAGTGACCTTTTAGCTTCTCCAGAGAAAAAGAGATTTCTGTCGAAACAAAAGTCCAGACCTGCCAACTCACCGGTGAAGCTATTGATTATATTATATTTCCATTCTGCGAAGGCCTCAATGAGCTGATTGTACGTTAAACTGGTTTTACGATGTACTTATTTACATCTTGAGTGAAGCTCTCAAGAATCCTTTCTTTAGAAATTGTGAAGGAAGGTCTGAAATTAGAATAATACTCTAATAAATTCCTAAGCTTTTCATTTTCAACATAACTCAAGTTTCCGGTGATAATATGGTTGTAATTCTTATCATAGTGAACTGTTTCTTTATGTTCATCACAAGAACAAGTAGTAATTACAGGAATGTAGCTCGAAGAGTTAAGTTTGTAGTTTTTAACTATTGACCCTAAGGTCTTAACATATTTAAAACTTTACAATAGACTGGTGCCTGTGGATGGGAAAAAAATTGCATTATTGTAGAACAGCTTCCTTACATTGAGATTATCGTAGGCTTTATTTAGGAACCTGATGGTAACAAAATTACTGGAAAATTCTTTAAGAGAAATTTTATCTTTAAGAATATGTTTAAGAATGTCTAGAACCAAAGCAAAAACATGTTGCTAAAAACTCTGGAAAGCTTTAAAACAGGCACTAATTTTGTTAAAAATACTTACAAAATTCTCAAGTCCTTCAAGCACTCTGTCCTTAAATGTTTTTTCAAATTCTGGAATGAAACTGCTGACCATGTTGATAAGCATGTTTTTGCTTTGGTTCTGGACATTCTTAAACATATTCTTAAAGATAAAATTTCTCTTAAAGAATTTTCCAGTAATTTTGTTACCATCAGGTTCCTAAATAAAGCCTACGATAATCTCAATGTAAGGAAGCTGTTCTACAATAATGCAATTTTTTTCCCATCCACAGGCACCAGTCTATTGTAAGTTTTAAATATGTTAAGACCTTAGGGTCAATAGTTAAAAACCACAAACTTAACTCTTCGAGCTGCATTCCTGTAATTACTACTTCTTGTGATGAACATAAAGAAACAGTTCACTATGATAAGAATTACAACCATATTATCACCAGGAAACTGAGTTATGTTGAAAATGAAAAGCTTAGAATTTATTAGAGTATGGCTCTAATTTCAGACCTTCCTTCACAATTTCCAAAGAAAGGATTCTTGAGCTTCACTCAAGATGTAAATAAGTACATCGTAAAACCAGTTTGCGTACAATCAGCCTATTGAGGCCTTGCTAGAATGGAAATATAATATAATCAATAGCTTCACCGGTGAAGTTGGCAGGTCTGGACTTTGTTTCGACAGAAATCTCTTTTTCTCTGGAGAAGCTAAAGGTCATTAAACTACAAGACCAATTTATTTTTACCACTCTGATAAAGCTAGCAATAATTTTGCAATTATCTGTAAATTCTATTTTGAATTATTAACTATGGAACTCAATAATAGAGTAACATGCGAGCCCGTAAGTTATTCTGCACCAAGCAGTTAGAAAATCGGTTTAGGCATTCTTCAAGAAATAAAATTCCACAAACTAGAAGATATGGGCCTGAAATTTCCATTTCTTTGCAACTGATTAAAGTTTCATAAGGATCCTGTAAAGTTCAGGTTCATAGCTAGTGGAGTAAGAAGTCATAAAAATAGATCTTGCTTTTGAAAATATGTCTTAAAGAAGGTTTTGAAACACATTAGAAGCTGTTCTAACTTGATGTACAGAGATTTTGGCTGAGTATTAATAATAATGCAGAAGTAATTTCTACTATACTCAAAGTTTGTCCCCTAGATATTAATAGTTATGATTTTGAAAACCTATATACTAATCTGCCTCTATCAGATATAATCACTACCTTTAAAGAGCTGTATGCAGATTTAACTTAACCAATTTGTTGATGTAGGAACTTAGACTCTTTATCTCAATTGCTGCATAAAAAAATAGCCATATCTTATATAATAATACTCTCTATAAGCAAGTGAGAGTATTCCAATAGGGGTATCAAATGATCCACAAATATCGTCAAATATTCCTGTTCTTTAAGAATATAAATTCATTAAAAATCACCTGCAGATAACTACCTTTACACTTTAGATATATTGATGATCTGCTGTGTATCAATAATTCAGAAGTTATAGAGAGTGTTTTGATAATATCTATCCTAGCTCTCTTAACTTATGTAAAACCAACCACAGTAATCAGGCGAGTTCTAGACTTAAGCATTAAACTCAACAGTGGTAACCCATCTATTAGCCTCTTTGATAAAGGATTAATTTTCCTTTCCAAAGTAATTAAATATCTACACTGGAATAATAACATTTCAACCAAGTAATTGAGAATGTACTAATTTCCTCAGGTCTAAGAATTTCAGAATTTGCAGCAACAATTTGGATTTCAATTACACATTAATATACTATTAGAAAAAGTTTTCTAGAGAACGAAATTCCTTCTTCTTTCATCAAAAGAACTTTAAGAAAAGGAAATTATTCTGAATAATAGAGTAAGGTTGGCAGATCTGCTTTTAATTTTCTACGCAGTTAATAATGATTCTGACCAATCAAAGCGTAGAGAGAATTGGCAAGATGCTCTATTAACTATAAAGGAACCTTAGTGCTAATACGGTCCTATTAAAACAAAAAAATTAAATAATATAAACAAAATCACAAAAAAAGCAAAAATCTGTTTATAAAAGAAATAAAACAAATAAAAAGAAACTAGTTATTCATTACTAGGATAACTATACTAAAAATAGTAAAAACCAACATTAAAATTAATAAGATTCTGATTAATCTATAAATCACTAAGGTGATTTAATACATGCAAAGATTATTAAATAAACTGCTCGTGTATTTTATAATATTTCTCATGTATTCTGGAGAGTTAATTCTGCTCATTCTGATCATACAGATCCACAGTCTTAATTTTATATATTTTTCTCTGGTTAAAATCTCTCATGGCGTTGGTTTCTTGCTGTATGAAAGGCCATCAGCCCCACCCTCACTGCCCCCCAGCGTCCCCAGTAGCGGGGAAGGGGTCAGCCATGTTCTCCTCTTGTAAGGAGAAAAGTTTTTGTCACACAAGAGGTAAACTCTCTTCCTTGTTTTGGGTTCTAGGTTTTATAAGTTCAGTATTTTGTATGTACCTTTTTCTCTATTAAGTTTTTTCAGCTTTTCAGCTTAAGCATTGGTTTGTCTGTTAACATTTATGCGAGTTTTAACTCTTACTTTTCTTTGTAACTTTGAGTGTCTTAAGTACCTAGGAACTGGAGGAAGGCTAGAGCTTGTTCCTTTCTATGCGCTGTCTATGCGCTGTTTTTTTCAAAAGTAGTTAAGTTCTTAATAACTAGTAAATTATGCACTTAAAGCACTGCTGAAATACTTTGTACATATTGCAACTAACTGTTTAAGGTATACCAACTTTCACAAAGTTTTCTTTTAGTTAATTATTATCTTTAACTTATTCTCGTTTTCGTAATCATAAGTGTAATTAGGGGGTTTTAGACTCAAGTTTTCTTTCAAAAATCTGTTAGATTATAAATTAACATTTCCTTTTTTAATTGCAATGTAAAATTTAGTTTCTTTTGCATTGTTTTTCAGGTTTAAATTCTCTCAAAACGAACTTGGAGATTTCTTATAGCTGAAAATCATTTCTATTTATATGTCACTCTCACAGCTTGAGTTCTCTTTAATCTTTGTCTCTTCTCTGTTTAATAGTAACAGATGAAGAGCGTCGAAGGCCATGAAAGGTTAATGGATGCAAGCGAAATTGTACCAGTGCAGGTATGCTACTCTACGGAGGACATGACTTATATATATATTTTTTAAACTATTTTTAGGTGGGAATGTTACTTGCATCTATGGCCTTGCAGAAACCCATTTCCAACTGGAGCTCTTTGTGGAAGTGAAAATGCAGAGTTTTTGCTGGTCCTTGATAAAACCAAGGCTCAGTATTCTCGACACCATCTACATTCAGTTGTTTTATTTTATTTTTATCTTTTCTCCTTTACTCACGCAGGTAGATACATAACCTTTCTATGTTGTATTAGGTGTGAGTCAAAATTATATATGTATTTTTTGTAGGTATCTTCTTTATAGAATGTGAATTCTGAATTTTCAAAACTGCTGCGTTATGCGCGTTTTGATTTTCAGGTTATTTTGCACCCTTAGTTTTAAATTCTAAAATTTTTCCTTAGTCTTCAGTTTTGCTCTTAAGTATATATATATATATATATATATATATATAAATTTGTGGAAAGTACAGCATTTTTTCTTGAAGCTTGCAATTTCTAAGAAAATGACTTAGCATTTCTAGCATATACACACACATTACATGTGGCACTAAAAGGGCTTAAACCTCTATGTTTCAGAAGTTGATGCATAGGAAAAACATAGAGGTTTCATTATCGATGTTTTAAACTGATAAAGAATATTTTTGCGTAACGTAAATGAATTTTTTTTTCGTTGCATTCTTGTAAAGAGGAAGGGAATATCATATTTCTATGTCGTGAATTGGCTGTTTTGGTCGATGTTTGATCGACAAAATCAAGTTCTTTTCCTCGAAGCTACAGGAACTGATACATAAAAAAAAAAAGAAAACATCGAGGTTTGCACCGATACATAAAGCATTTTAACAAATATTATTAGTAACTCGATATGAATTGGTGAGTAATCACCGTTATATTGAGCAGCGATTTTACCCACCAATGTGCCCATTTACTGCTGCAGATGGTAAAGTACGAATTCATCGACTTATTAGCAAAAACATTGAGGTTTTCACTGATACATGGTAATTTTCAACCGATACTATTGATGTTTTGGGAATGAATAAACTCAGAGAAAAAAAAAACCATCTACAAAATGGTTTTTATTTTGCACAGTGAGTGGCTTCTTTTATGTTCAGATAAAGCCATTCATGTAAACAATAGGAGTTACAGTAAAGTCCCTACTAACCCCCCCCCCCCCCTTATGCTGGAGAGTTTTTTTTAGCCACTAAGATTTGTTAACTTACCAGCCACTTTTTTTGAAGCTAACTTTTTTGGATTTACCGGCCACTTATCTAAAATTCCAGGTTTGCACCTATAGTTTCTCAGATTTTTTTATCCTTAGTTACTTGGAACTTCATTATTCTGGATAGTGTCACAGATAGCATGTGCGTATGGAAATTGGGTCAGATTTTCGCTCTTGGGTAATGTAACCTCCAAGTTTCCTGATGAAATGTGATGCTGTTACATGTAGAACAGTAAAACTAGGCAATGCAGGATTCTGATTGCCATGTCAGTGATCCTGTAGTTGTTCCATATATTTGTGAAGAATATTTAGTTTCACAATTTTCATATCTATGATACTCACTGGTAATTTACTTCATTATGCAACAAGGAAGCAGAAAAGGCATCAACTTGCAGAAATCTGTAGTTCAAATTTATCATCTTCAGATACTTGGAATTTTAAAAAACATTGTGAAATATTTATAATATATAACTCGTATAGAATGTACGACAATATAAACTTTATTTGAATAAATTAAAATATGCTTTCAAAAACTATGTACGCTAAAATCAGGAGTATTCTAATTGACCGGGTATAAGTTCAAACATCAGTCCCTTGCTATAAGTAACATAAGTTGTGAAAATATCTGTTAAAAAACATGTACTCACTCAGGACTTATGATGCGAAGGTCCTTGTGGACATAGCTTTTTGTAAATTGAAAGATTCATTCACTTGATTCAAGAAAAGTAGTTATATAAGTTGCATGGTTATGTCAGAAATTCTGGGATAATCTGCACTTTCAGTGAGGTCAAATTTCAATTAAGTAAAATTTTTTAATTTTTTGTAGTTCTGGCAAATTGTGTTGCAGTACGAATAATACCAAAGTTGAGCTAAAAAACGTTCACCAATGGTTAAAATCGAAATGTTGAAGAAGGCATGTATTTTCCCTGTATGTACACGATTATTACATCGTAAGGATATGCAGCGAGGTTTGTTATAAAGCTCACAGCATTAGAGTGTGGGGTCATTATAGGCAGTGTCTCTCGTCAAACATTGATAATGGATTCACTTGAGTCAATAAAGTGAGAAGCACTCTCATACAGTCAAAATACCAAAAATTCTCAATGGTCAAAATTTCTCACTAGGCTTCATTTAAGACTGATTTTTTGAAGTACAGTAAAAACATCAAAGTTAAGCTAAAAACTTCATTGAAGGTTAAAAATATCTACAAATACTGTAGGTATGAATTCTCAACGATATATACAAGGCTTAGAAATCATAAGTGCATGCAACGAAGGAACACTGTGACAACAAACTTTTCTTGAATCAAGTGAATGATTTTTTTGATCTACAAGAAGCTATGGCCACAAGAACCTTTACATTTCCAGCACTGAGAGAGCACATTTTTTTAAACAGATACTGTAACTTATGTTACTCATAAGAAGGAACTGATGTTTGAACTTATACCAAGTTGATTAGAATACTCCAATTTACACAGTTTTTTGAAATTTATGCAAATAAACTTGGAATTTTGTTATCCAGGTTGGTGTAATTGATAGCATGCTCGAACGGAATATGAGGGTTCGATTCCTGCTCCAGGGGTATGATGCAATTTCTAAGTTTTTGATGTAATGTTACATATGGAACAGTATAATTAGGCATCTCAATTGCTGGGTTAATAATCCTGTAGTTGTTTCATGTACAGTAGAACTCCAATTATCTGGATTAACTGGGACTATGGCCCATCTGGATATTCAGAAAATCCGTATAATTGGGAAGTCTTTTTTTCTGTAGGCTAAATACATATTTATTAAGCGAGGGAATTTATATTTTTTTATTGTATTTTATAACAAATGTTATACAGCTTTAAAAATAAATATCTTCTGTACTGCATTATCATTTTGCATTATTTAAATGAACGAAAAAACCAAAAACACACAAATAAATTAACAAAAACCTTAATTTTACTTGGCCTTGAAAGAAGAACAAGGGATTTGGATAGTTGGAATTCCGCATATCAGGAGCCCAGATAATTGGAGTTCCACATATCTAAAGTCCGGATAATTAGAGTTCTACTGTATTTCTAAACAATATTTATTCCAGTATCATTTAAGTCCACTTTAAACAAAAAAAGTAACTATGGGATGGGAAAATATACATTTCATGGAAAATTAAAGTTAGTTCTAAAATCGTTACTGCTACTCATTCTCTGAAAACAACTTTTAAAATAGGTCATGGAACAGGGATGTTACTGGCCCAGACTAGACAAACATCAGTTTTGAATTCTACTTTAAAAAAAGGTAAAAATATTTTTGTTGATTAACATAGCAATGAGAAACTGTGAGGAGCATAGAAAATGCAGTTTGTCGTGAAGATTCACTAAAAAGTATGAAACACTCTTCTGCAGCATTACCATTTCTATCCTGTTCACTACTTCCATATTTTTGATGCAAATCAAGATGCACAATCCTAATTATATGACTCACATTTTTTACCATGAATATTCACTCCTATGCAAACAAATTTGAAGCCATCTGACTCTGGAAATCAAATATGTGTTTAAGCTTCTGTGCCGAATCTTGGCGAACTTGGACTCCAGAGAGCAATGGATCCCTCAGTACACATTCGAAGGCCTTCACTGAACAGAAATCTGAACCACCTGTGTAGCAAATGTACAAAACAGCTTCCTGTTTTCTCACCTCACAAGAAGTCATTAAGGCAGCTGAAAGTCCTGAGATAATATTCGGCGGATAAAGATAACCCATGCTTAATGAGGGGTACCTGCTGATATAGCTGCAAGTTGCCAAAGTTTTAAGGAATGGTTCTTCTTGTGTTGTGCTATCTAAACCTTGTTTATAAGCAGTGGTGTGCAATGATGTCAAGATAATACATTTTAACCCAGACCTGGGATTTACAGATCCAGAAAAGCTTGTATCACACAAAGCTTCTGCCGCTGTGAAGAAACACTCTTCTATACCACCCAACATTTCACAGATGGTGACATTAGGTTGATGTTTACTACGAAAAACCCGTCCCAAGGTAGGGGGTTCACAATCTTCACGACACGGAGCATCAATAGATGCCACTTCCTCATATCCGTTCACACGCAGATAGCATTGACAAAATATCGAAGCCACATCACCTACTGCTATAACAAGAATCTCGTCTCCTTCGATCTCCTTCACACTGTCATCATAGAAAGGCTGTCTAAGATCTATAGTTACAGTGGAACACTCAGAGCTGTCATCATCTTCCATATCATCAACAGCACGTGATGAAAGAGCAAGTACTTCGCCAAAATAAGTAGCCATAATTACCGAATGTACTTCTTAGTTTGATGTTTTCAACTACCCACAAAATTAGAAGTTAACTTCATTTCACAAATCACCGCCAGTTAATATTCAGTGATTCACCCGACGCGCTACGGTCAAGGTTACTTACAAAGCACACACCGTCACAAGCAGAGAGGCAGAAAAGGTGTATGCCGCCCCAGTGGCGCAGTGGTCTAAGGCATTGGCCTCTGATCATTCGTCCGTAAGGGTCCGGGTCCGAATCCCGGTCAGATGCTTGAAAGGTTCAATGCCTTTAAGAGAGTTTAACTCTTCCAAAAAAAAGTGTCTTTCTAAGCTCTGGGAAGCGTTCCAAGCCTTAGAAAAATGAGCAAAATCTTTTTTTTTTTTTTTTCGTAAAATTGTGGTAAAAAAAACAAATAATTTTTCTGAGATTTGTGCCCTATAATCTATTTATCCGTAAATAAATTTAACAGCATAACACCGGCCTATAAACAGACCTAAACACCAAAAAGGATTTTATTTGGACAATAATTTTAGCCATTATTTGCATTTTTCCACAAAAGTGTGCTTTAGCTCCAGGTAAAAATCCATGTGTACTAAAAATAAAATCAACGGTAGTTGTTTTGTTTTTTTGGTATGTGTTTTAACGACCACCGTTAGCAACTCAATGGGCTCTAAGCAGTCGCCCGTCCCTAATTTTGGGTCACTGGTTCCAGGGAAGGGAGAGAGCCAGTGCCGTAAGACAAACACAACATCCATGCCTCACCGGGATTCGAACCCGGACCCCGTTCGGACGAATGATCAGAGGCCATCGCTTAGACCACTGCGCCACCGAGGCGGCAACGGTAGTTTGGGGAGGAAATATGATATAGAACAAAGTGATAAACTAAAAAACCCACCACCGACAGCCAAATAACCTTAAAAGTGAACAGCCGAAAATTCGCAAAAAAAGTGAGTCAGGAGAAAGGTGTGCTGGAGATCTAAAAATTACAGAAGAGCCAAAGATTTGATTCCGACGATAAGAGTCATGTTTGCTAACAAATTAACGTTTTGCCCTATAAAAAGTTTCAACACCCCTAGATCAACAGAAACCTTCTGAAAAGAAGTCCCTGGAGAAATAAAAAACAACAACACGCGAACAGAAGTGGCGATTGGGACCAAAGCGTTTATTTCAGAAATATTTTGACTAAGAGACAAACTCTAAAAGGTGTTCTATGAGAAAACAGTCAGTAGCAATAAAACCTACGCAAAAAACCAGACAAACACCTTTTAAATTCAACTTGAAAACTTTGAATCAACGAATGAAACGCCTGGCACAATAAGTGCAATCACTGCACTCCAATAATGTATGAACAAGTAAAAAATTTAATATCTGCTGTACCAGAAATCCCTGATTTTTGGATAAAACTATTATTTAAAAGGTTCTCTGCCTTTGAAAAGTCTAACTCTTCAATAAAAAGTGTTTTCTAAGTTTTAGGAAACGATCTCTTTTAGTTTGGCATATAAGTGAATCGTTTTGGTACTGCCTTTAGATACAGCAGCTAGTAGCCTGAAGAAGACTTATAATAACGGTATCGGCTTCCTCTATTACCGCAATCCATAATGCCACAAAATCTAGGCATTTTGGTTTCAAATGCTTACAAATACCGACAGCTAATCATTGCACCTTAACATACTAAGCTCAGGTACGCCGCCCCGGTGGCGCAGTGGTCTAAGGCGCTGGCCTCTGATCATTCGTCCGTAAGGGGTCCGGGTTCGAATCCCGGTGAGGCATGGATGTTGTGTTTGTCTTACGGCACTGGCTCTCTCCCTTCCCTGGAACCAGTGACCCTAAATTAGGGACGGGCGACTGCTTATAGCCCATTGAGTTGCTCACGGTGGTCGTTAAATCTCCAATAGCCGCCCCGGTGGCGCAGTGGTCTAAGGCGTTGGCCTCTGATCATTCGTCGGAAGGGGTCCGGGTTCGAATCCCGGTGAGGCATGGATGTTGTGTTTGTCTTACGGCACTGGCTCTCTCCCTTCCCTGGAACCAGTGACCCTCAATTAGGGACGGGCGACTGCTTATAGCCCATTGAGTTGCTCACGGTGGTCGTTAAACCTCAAAAACAACAACAAACAACACAATCTCCAATAAAAAAAAAAAAAAAGCTCAGGTACAGTGCCTAGAAGAATTAGTGTGATGTGCTCCCTAAGATGTCCCGGCCGCCCCGGTGGCGCAGTGGTCTAAGGCGCTGGCCTCTGATCATTCGTCCGTAAGGGGTCCGGGTTCGAATCCCGGTCAGGCATGGATGTTGTGTTTGTCTTACGGCACTGGCTCTCTCCCTTCCCTGGAACCAGTGACCCTAAATTAGGGACGGGCGACTGCTTATAGCCCATTGAGTTGCTCACGGTGGTCGTTAAACCTCCAATCAAAAAAAAAAAAAAAAAAAAGATGTCCCTCACGGTTTTGTGACCAATCGTCATGAAATGACAGAGGGCGCTGCCATCGGAAGTTACGTTATGATGCTTCATCGGCTTCATGCTATTCAATGGTGGAAAGTTTGTTTGCCAAGATTTATTTCCGAAATTAGCAACTTTTTATTCGTGAAGATGTAGAAGTTGATCAAGTATTGGCTGTCACGCGTTAAACCTACTGTGTGGTTAAACTTAAGTGCAGTACTGAAATCGACTGCAACAGTTAGTTATAAGATCATAAGGAAATAATGTCAGCTGTGAAAGGACTGGTAAATTCTGCATTAGCAAATAATAAAAAACATAGAAAACGGAAAAGGCAAAGCAGCTGTTTTGTGCTAGGATGTAATACTGGCTATAAATCCTGCAAAAATAAAATATCACTCTTTGCTGTCCCCAAAATACCTGATATGTTGAGCAAATGGGATAAGGCAATTCCCAGAGCTGATAAGAAACTTGATGAAAGTTGCGTTGTATGTGCCTTGCACTTTGAATCTAAATTCATTGAGATGCATTATTGTTCCACTATTCAAGGTAAGGAAGTTCTAACATGCCGAGACAAACCATTACTCAAGCCTGACGCCATACCTACTATTTTCCCAAATTTACCGAAATATTTAAGTAAACCTTTACCAAACAAACGTTCTACAAGGATTACATCTTCTGTACCAGAAAAAAAGAGAAAATTGGAGGACAATCCTCGTTTAATAGATACCAACACAAAAATGAATGAAGGCCTTATTTCATTTGAAGAAATATGCAACGTTACTTTGCCAACAAAATTTTGGGTAACTGTTACATATGAAGAATCTCCAAATGTTGTGAGCTTTATGAAATGGAAAACATACTCGAAAGAACATATCAATCCTGATACCAAAATTGTTGTTGAAAAATGTTCAGAATCTGAAATTTCATGTATTGTGTACCATAAAGGTATAGAAATTGTTAAAGAGAAAGTAAATTCATGTAAAAGTTTGGAAACCATAC
The DNA here is from genome assembly GCA_039090855.1 of Macrothele yani. Lineage (NCBI taxonomy): Eukaryota > Metazoa > Arthropoda > Arachnida > Araneae > Macrothelidae > Macrothele > Macrothele yani. The sequence goes on along the minus strand of CM077028.1, from coordinate 25,553,451 downwards.
TGGAAAAGGCCAATTCCTATCACAGCTGTCGTGGTGTTGGAACTCTTGAAGAATTTCCAGAAATACCTAAGCACAAAACAGGTGAGCAACTCCTTACTCGAAATCGGAAGTTTTGGCAAAACAGGAAATGTGTTGGTCATGTTAGTGAAAATGAAGCAATATGTTCAGCATGTCAGTACCAGCGCAAGCTTTTATTAAATCACAGATCTGTGTTAAAAAGACGAAGAAATGGTAGACCTGTTCTGACATGTGGAATAAAGTTAAAAATGGCACATCAAACTTCAAAGCGATTAAAACAACATACAGCCTTTTTGAGAAATAAAATTTAAAACTTAAGAGTTAGAAACAAAAAATATACATCTAATAACTTGACTAACAAGTTGAAATATTTATCTCATAAGCAACAATTTGCCATAGGTGAATGCATTAAAGCTTCAGAGCGAAAGAGTGTAAAAGGTATGAGGTATGACAGCAGTTGGTTGTTAGAATGCATTATAATGAGAATGAAAAGTCCCCGGCTCTATGAGCACATGAGGTTAAACAAATTACTTATTTTGCCTAGTCGAACCTGTTTGAAAAAATATGTAAAATCATATCAAGCTGGTTATGGATTTAATAAGAAAATGTTTGAAACTTTGAAAGGTAGAACTGCTGAATTAAATTCTTTCGAAAGGCATGGTTGCATAGTTTTTGATGAGATGAAACTTTCTGAGCACCTGCAACTAAAGCCAAGTGGGACTATTCAGGGATATGTTGATTATGGATTGTTTACACCTGCGGAGAAAATACATGAGTTATGTGACCATGGTTTGGTATTTCTATTTCAGCCGTTTACTGGGGATTGGACCCAAATTTTAGCAGTATTTGCCACAAAAAGTAATATGAAAGGGGATATGCTCAGTAAATTTTTAACTGAAGCAATAATATTATCCGAAAAAGCTGGATTATTTGTGGATGGCATAGTAGGTGATGGAGCATCATGGAACAGATCCATGTGGCGTAAATTTGGCATTGGCGTGACTAGCGCAGGAGACATTAAATGCAAGGTGCCTCATCCTGTTGATGGACACAGATATCTGCACTTCTTTTCAGATTTTCCCCATTTAATCAAATGTGTACGTAATGCATTTTTAAAAAATGGATTCAGTCTTTTAGAAGGTCGAGTACATTCAGAATTTATAAAAGCTGCATGGAAGTTGGATCGAAACGCTCTTAGTTTAAGAGCAATGCCAAAAATAACTCAAGCTCATCTTACTCCAAACAATTTTGAAAAAATGAAAGTTAACTTGGCATTTCAGATATTCAGTTTAGAAGTTCTTAAAGGCCTGTTTATTTATAAAGACCAAATAAGTTTTCAATACGGGGATCCAGAGCCAACTATTATGTTCATAACAAAAATGAATGCACTCATTGACATAATGACATCAAGAACTCCTTATAATTCTTTATACCTGAATAGCTCAAAATATGAGTTTCTTAAAGAGTTCTTGCAGTTCTTAAATATTTGGGAGATGCATGCCGAAGGTAATGGTTTCATCTCTGAAAGTACTGCTACAGGTTTAAAGGTATCGATTAGCAGCGCTTTGTCCCTTGTTGAATACTTGACGCATAGTGCTCATTATTCTTACCTTTTAGCATCTAGACTAAGTCAGGATAAAATTGAAAACCTTTTCAGCATTATTCGCCAATGCAAAGGATGTAATGATCCCCCCAATAGCACTGAATTTCTGACAATTGTAGAAATGCTAAGTTTTTATAACCTTGCTAAACCTCCAAGAGGTGGTAATGCTCCACCTTGTGTAGTAAATTCAGTGTCCCACCAAAGGAACCAGAAGAATCAGCTCTTTCGGTTATTGATTCATTTTTTGAAACTGGAAGTCCTAATGAAAATTCTTCTGACCTTACGCGCAAAGAAAGCAATTTGGAGCATAATATTCTGGTCCAGCAAAAGAGTGATGTTCGTCTCATATATTATATTTCAGGATTTGTGGCTCGTGTTTTTAATAGAAAAATTGTGTGTGAAACTTGTAAAAGCCTTCTTCAACAGGATAAGGTGTCTATCAATAATGTTAATGCAGAATACACAAAACATTTTGATCAGGGAGGGCTGACATATTCGTCAAACAAACTTTTTGCCTTGATCTATGAAATTGAAGAAAAATTTACTAAGTGCTTCAGTTTTCTTGAATTGCACCGAGATAGCATTTTGGACATCATACAGGCTTTACGTGGTTCCACCTTGAAAACAGTTGGTTGCAAAAATCATGAAATAGAGACCACTAGTAAAGTTATTCAGTATTACATTATGACACGACTTAATTTCTATTTAAAACAACAAAATAAGAATCGTTCATCCAAAAGGGAACGGCAAAAACACTTAAAAATGCGGAGGTGCAATTGATCCTGCAATTAACAGTTTACTGAATTCAGTTTCATATGCAAATTGTCAAAAAAACTTTTTGAGTCAGTCCATTAAATTTATACTGGAAATAGTAACAGAGAGAAGACATTCAAATACAGTAATAATATAATTGTGACACTTCGGTTGTAATTGTGATTATACATATGGATTCCAAATACTGCATGATTAGTTTTATATCCCACCTACTTTTATATCTGTGCTGATATACACAGTCATAGGTATTCTGCATATAACACTAAACTTGCAACATGTTTCTAATTTCTGAAAGAAACCGAACAAAATTATTGTGTTAACATGTACTGCATATCGGATACTCCTGAAGAAATGAAGCCTGTGCTGATACACATAACTAGGCATTCTTCGAACCAAGTTTGAAACAAACTGTTCAAGTGTAATTTTTTTATTTATTCGTAACAAACTAATAGATTTAGATCTTGCATAATCTTACAGCTTTGTTTATTTAACTGCAACAGATTATGGTAAGCTTAACTATCCTAAAGATTCAGTAGTGTTAACTACCATTGCCTGCTATTGTATTTTCTTGTGGCTGTTAAAGGAAGAACATGAGCACAAATTTATTTCTCTCACATCAAAAGGAGATTATCAGTTAACTCTGCATCATCCACAAGACTGTGTGAAAGTGCAATCAAAAGCAGGACCACAATTCATTATTACTTATTGCAGGGCTGGGAGTGAAATATGTGATCGAAAAGCCGAACATCTATTCAATGTTACATATTGAAAGGGGGAAATGTGCAGGTTGAATGGAAACAATCTTAGCTATGTACATTTTTTCTGGTCGTGTAGAAAATATATCTGTGAAGGCAGTACAAGAAGAGGTAAGCATGAAACAAATTCATAATAATATTTTTTATCACAAATGTTTAAAACCAGCATTCTGTGTCTCACTATTACATGGAAGTTGGCCATGTATTCTAATAAAACATCACTGCCTTGAACTTTAGCTTTGAGTCACCCTGAAATTTCTGTGCTTAATCTTTTCAGTAACAATTCATTAAGTATTTAATTCTCCTGACATGTATGCACATAGGCGTAGTGTGACCAATTTTTTTCGGGGGGGGGGCACGGATAAGTGTAAACTGGTGTTTTCTTGTTGGGTTGGGAGAGCATTTTTGAAAATATTTTTCCTGAAAAGGCACCTGTTCAGTTGCCATTGGTGCCAAACCTGTAAGGTGTGCCAGGATTTGTTGATTCACCTTAATGAATACAAAAAAAGCAACTCCTTTCGAAGCACCTCATGCATGGCCATCTTAGGGTGGGCCAACGGGGCTGGTGCCCAGGGCCCCTAACGTCCCAAGAGTCTTATGGGTTTACAAAAAGTTAAAATCTTTTACCACTCACCAGCAGGGTTTTTTATTTAAAGAAAAGAAGAAACACCAATCCAGAAAGTTGGAAGTTTTTTTGCCTTTTTTTTTAAACCTTGCTCATAGCTTCGATTTCCCGAGGAGGCAGGAAGAAAGTTCGGGTGGATCTTTTGTGACAAAATAAAAAACAAAGCCGGCATCCCTCCCGATCTTAAATGCGGGTGAGGCCTGAGGGCCACGCACAAATTGCATTTTTTTCGGAATCATTTTTTAACTTTTAAACCGTCATTTGTGTTATATATATGAAAAAGCGCACGTATGTTTATCACTAGGGTTTGCCCACCTGGGCTACTTTTATATTTTTTTTACATCGTCGCTGTTTACACAAATAACTGATGGGGGCTGCATATCCGCATTTTCGTCCGGTGCGTCATGTCTGAAAAGGGCGCTGGTTGGTATCTTTCTTCGGTTTCAATTTAATTTTCGTTTAATAATTTGTAAGATAGGGAAGAAATATTATATCTTCCAGCACCCATTTTCTTGTAATTTGCTGAACAACAAAATGTGAATGCAATTTGGTACACTTCATGAAGTTCTACAATTTTTGTCATGTACCATTTTTCCAGTGATCGAAGTGGCACAGAGCTACTGCCGATATGGTCGACACCAAGATTTTAAATCGAAAGCCATTCTGCTTCAGTATGTTAAGTGCTCTGCTGCTACACTAAAACTGTAGTGTAACAGCAGAGCACTTAACGTCTTTTCAGTCCCAGCTGCTAATCATTTTTCAATTTTAGCTATTAAAAATATCATTTGCTGATTTTTGCGTTAAAATTTGTGCTTTCAACCTAATTTCTTTACGTAGTTTGTGACGGGTTTATAATTTATTACATACCAGGATGGGTAAACAATGTTTTTTTAACTGCCGGTATGCTCACTTCCATTTTTGTTAACTACCAGTATGCCATACCTGCCCACTTCGAACACGGCATTTTTCGTTCAAGTGGTATTTAAAAAGTTACTGGATATTGAATATTGCTTCTCATAGGGGTAACATAGTAATGGTGGTGTATATAATAATTCTGATACATTGTATATATATATCCATATGTTGTATATGTTCTGTATATACATAATCGGGGGCCTCGAAAAATATGACGGCCCAGGACCCCCAAAAGCGTTAAGACGGCACTGACCTCATGCTGTCATCTGATGATGAAACCCATCGTAAAGATGACTGCATGCTATTGCGCATGAATTTCTGCTGGAAAGCAGTCATAACAATGATGGCTATTACGTAGTGTTCCCTTCGCTGTATATCACACTTTATGGCATTTAAAAGGAGAACGACTAATTAGTTTTTCCAATTTTTAAGTGGGGAGAGGGGGGCACATGCCCTACTGTGCCTTCCCCATGCTACGCCTGTGTGTATGCTACATTAATAATTTCCTTTTTTTTAAGGGTAAAAATAGTTTACAAGGACTGCATAGAATTATCCCATTTAGACAGACTCCATGGACACCCACTTCTTAATTTTTACCTTATTAAACTTTTTACTTAAGGTGCAAAACAATTTTCCTCTCTTCACTGCAAACCATTTGAATAGCAAATTTAATCACATAATTATTATAAGGTGAAGAAAAGTAAAGAAAAATGTTATAATTATTTTTCTTTAAAAGAATGTCATCATATACATTCAGGTTTTGTATATTTACTTCTGTTCAGTATGATTCATTTTGTTTATCGTGTCACAGGCAAAGGTTTTTTAGGAATGATTTTTAAAAATGGATTACAGTTGGTATATTATTAGAAAATAGACCAATTTCAAAAATAGTAATCGCATTTGTTGTATTCTATTTTTAACTCATTAAAAGGCTTCTTTTCAAAGCCACACTCTGCAACTAAATGGAAAGCATTAAGTTTCAATATTTATTTTGATCCCATGTTCTTACCAAGAAATTTAGTCACTCATTGCTCAAAAATGAAGTACATTATTAAATAATTTTAAGTTTTTAGGTTACTGAATTTCATGACCTATTTGGATTATTGGAATGCAAATTATAAAGCCCATGTCTCATTGAGAAAATATTTCCCCCTTTTTTTTCCGGTAAGGTTTTGAGGGGCAAAATATTTTCTTTTTTTTAATTTTTACTTTATACTGTAAGTTGATGTTTCAGTGATTGTAAACTGCATATTGGTCTCCAGTGTTTTTGCATAATGTAACCCATGTATGACTCTAAAACTTCCGAAATATCTAACATTAATGTTGACGTTAGCACAATGCAAAGCTTAACTTAAACTACGATAACCTTATTAATGAATCTTGAGCACCCCGTTCGTTCATTTTGGGGGGGGGTGAGGGAGTGGTGAAAGAGGTGTGTCGATTATTTCGTAAATACTTAAGTTATCTGCTTATAAAATATCGTTCAAGGAGTACACATAATGCTGACGAGCTGGGTGTGTGTCATAGAAAGATGTGCATTTTCGTCGTCCTTCCTCCCGAAAAGCGACGTGACATCCGATCGCAGCGCCATCTACCGCTTTCATGATTGCGGGCAGCAAGTTTTTCTGCGCGCACGACACACTAATTCTTCTAGGCACTGTAGCACGACCAGAGATATCATATAAGGAACTAGATTGGCTGTCCGCTATTTGTGTAACACTCTTACGATGTGGCATCAACGAGCCACATTGAGCGGGTCAATTTGAGCGAGTGTTCTGCGATGTCAATGTGTGTTATGAGATATCAAAAATGGTGAAAGCTTGTTCTGCACTAAATTGCAGTGCCCGAGACAATGAAAAAAGCAAACAAAGTGGGATTTCCTTTCACAGGTGAGTGCTTGTTGTTAGTTTTACGAATTTAAAGATTTCTGTCCAATATTAAGTTGACCCAATGGTAGGTAGTGTTTAAGATTCATCTGAGTGGAATAACCCACCTGTTAATTTGTAATAGCGTTCAAGTCTAGTTAATTAATTGTAGTTACAGTTTGTAATGAATATTGCGATAGTTTGAACAAAATATTGACAGTTATTTTATGAAATGCAAGACATGCCACTTCACACAAGTAAAACATCTTTCCATCACGATGAATGCTCAATACAATTTGTCCATAAAAGTGGTCTTTCAACCCATATGCTTCTTCACACAGGTGAAAAACTTCAGGATTTGATGGATGCTCGAAACAATTTGCTCAGAAAGGTCATCTTTCATGGTATATGCTTCTTCACCCAAGTGAAAAGCATCACCAATGTGCTCTATTCGTTTTACTAATAGATTTCAAATATATCTATGAAGAGCATATTTCTGTTGAAATTGTGTAGGTATAGAACGTTTTTAATGAACTTCTGCTGCAAATAAATTGTGTAATCTAGACAAACTGGATGTTGTTCTGTTTTTATGCTACTACAGGAGACTGGAAAAAGTAAGTACCTGTTTTTTTTTTTTTTTTTTAACGACGTAGTGTAAATCCATATGGGGCAAAAGCGAACACGCGAAGTGTTTATTAACATTGCAATAAGTTTGAAAATTTATAACATTGAAGCTTCCAAAAGTATTCATGAATGCACGCTTCCCTCTTATTTGACTGATGGCACGACGTATCGCGAGTAAGCAGTTTTCTGTGAATGTTTTGCTGTTAGATCGTTGCCCTCAAACAGTACTGAGTAATAATTCTCATATTTTTTTTAACTATTCAGAATATTATTTATATCTGAAAATTATTACTTCTACAGTAAATGAAAGTGGTTTTTAAGCATATCACTAAAGACTAAAATTTTCTGTTGGTATGAGTCGCAACGGTGTTGTGTTTCTCAGTGATGGAAATGCCGTGAATCGTTGCTGCCTGACCCGCTGATAATGGCGCCATGCTTTACATGCGTCAGCAGCTCTTATATGATATCTGTGAGCACGAAACACATTCTTCTAGGTACTGTAGCTCAGGACAGCCATGTCCGCATGTCCAGAAAATGCACCACGGCAATTTTATACGGGTTCCACGCAAGGCTGTGATTGGCTGTTCAGAGAGGGAGACGATTTGATCGGAAACAACCCGAAGCACGAGCTCCCCGAAATACCATACTCTCGTTCTCGATAACAGGGAGGATGTAATTGTGAACTGATTCATTTTCTGTAACTTCATTGTTGACATCGAAGAAGATGGTGTATTTTCTGGACGGGCGTTAACTACATATGGATGCATAATATTATAGGTAAGTCATATTTTGTGTATAGAGGTAAAGCACGGATGTAATTGTACACGATAGCTGTGGTAAATTTTATGCACTTTCTGGACGGTAGTTAAGTGCATGTAGTACCGTTTCAAACTTTTTAGGATCACCAGGTGTACTTCAAGTTTAGCGTATATATGTAATTCAGCATGCTGTTAATCAGAACCTTTCAAATGCGTTTTGGAATTTTGCTTAAATGTTAGAAACAGTGTTAATGTTCATGTTTTAATCAGTGCATCAAGTAGTTCAGTAGGCTTCATGGGAAAATTTGTTTCAATTCAAATGTAAATAAGTAGCATAGAAATGAAATGTTGAATAATAAGTTTTTACACAAATGTTTATAATAGTGTTTTATAGAAATGAAATGTTGAATAAGTAATGTAATTATTTATTGGGAGTTTCTTTGCTCTGTTAATGAAACTAAAAGGGCATTTTCTGCACATGTCACAGTGACAGTTACTAAAGGAATTTATCTGTATTCTATGGTGTGACAACCTCTAGCTGTAGAATATACTCCCACCTTTGTTGACTTAAAGTTACATAATGTATAACACATCAATTTTTTCTAGCCATCTAATTTCATTGGCTTCTTTTCTACTCTTCTTTCTCTGTTTCACAACACCATTAAAGCACTGTGTAAATTAAATATATCCATTATTACCAACTTATTGAGAATGAAGAAAATTAAACATCATAAAAAAGTTTTGTTAATTGAACATAGGCACTGCTACTTTTTATGTCGTGTGGAAGGTTACAGGCAGTATGAGCACCTGTGTAATGTACTTTTCTTTCAGTCTGTCTATTATGAAGCTTTAACATCACTAACATACCAAGAAATATGACTACATCAAGGTACTGTGTCTTAAATGAAGCAGCAAAAGAAAATATTTTGTTATTGAAATATTAACCATTGAAGAGTCACTATTTTCCTTGGGTTGGCGCAGTGGTCTAAGCGCTGGCTTCTGATCATTGGTCCGAGATGGGTTGGGGTTCAAACCTTATTTAGGCATGGATGTTGTGCTTGTCTTACAGCAGTGGCTGTCTCCTTTCACTGGAACCATTGGCCCTAAATTAGGGACAGCCAACAACCTATATCCCACTGAGTTGCTCATGATAGCCATTGCTCCCAATCAAATCAAATATTTTCCTTGGATTCTCTTTTGCACATATACTTAGTGGTACCTTAGGGTGTATCTACAATTTCTTCCTGCCACCTCATTTACTTCTCTTGTAATTTAACATTTCTTAGTTGCATACTGTTGTAATAGTAGTGTACAAATTATGTAAAGTTTCTTTTTCGAATGATATGTACCCTGAGGAAATTTGGGATTGTTTTGTTTATTCTCTATAATTTCTAAAGAACTACTGCCATAAGATAACCAGGTTTATTATTACACTGCAAAATAATGTGGAAAATGACCTTGGAAGAAAATTTTTGACTTACTAGCAGTAAAAATATACTCTGCCAAAAATAATGAAGTACACAGAAAGAATCATCCAATCAAGATGAAAATTGATATGTACATGTATAGGAAAAGAAATTATTACAATTCCAGAACAGATGGGCAATATATTTGGATAAAACAGCTACACCAGGGAGGCAAGCCAGTACATTGCAGCGTCACCTGCGGCTTGGATATATGCGAGGCATAGATGCATACAGGACAGCATACAGTTTACGGATGCTGTCCTGAGGTATAACATGCCAAATGGCATCCAAACATTTGATTGGTGAGATGTGTGATCGGGCTGGCCACAGAAGGGTGTCAACATTATGAAGACAGGCCTTGAAGAGCTGTGCTGTGTGTGGCCAGGGTTTACCCTACATAGTGTGGGAAAATATTCTTATAATATGTGGGCAATATATCATGATAATTAACACAGCAATCAGACATCGCTGAATTGACTGTAATTATTGTTCCATACGTAATATCAATCGCATCAGAAAAATTTCCCACTCCAGGGTGATGAAATTTTCAACATTTTTTGATGTGATTGATATTACATATGGAGCAGTAATTATAGTCAATTCAGTGATGTCTGATTGCTGTGTTCATTATCATGAGGCGTTATCCTGTTCAAAATTGCTCGGTGATGCTGCAACAGGAATGACAACACAATAGATTATGTACGCACGGTTGAGCTGTAAGGCTGGCATGAAGGACTACCAAGAATGTCAGGTTGTTGTAAAAAATGGCTCCCCAGATAGCTCCCCCCTTACACACACATGAAAGTGTGTGAGCCATGCGCTGTTTGACAGTAAAGGCAGGATCCATGTGCTGGCTGGTTAGTCACCAAACATGTATATACTGGTCAGTGGTAGGCAGCAGTGGCCTCTTTAAATGTTGTCACTGTGCTGTGCAAGTCTTCTAGCAACAGTCTGCATAACCACTTCCATACCTGTAGGTGATGCCACAAATGGTTGAGAGCAAGGATTTCATTTCTGTTCAAGTAACTCATAACAATCGCCCAATCTGTGCACTGGGTTGTGTCCTCCTCGACCCATTGAAGTTAACATCATCCAATTGCTGCATTGTTCTGACCCAAACGCTTGGCGATACACGCCGCCACTTAACTAACCAGTGTCTCCCAGCCCAATTATACATCCTCTCTCAAACTCGCTCATGTCATGCATGGATCTGAAGTCGAGGCATCCTCATAGTCAGTGGAGGTTAATGTAACTACAATCTGCTGTTACAGCTGCCTCTGCATGCGAGCTTTGATATACCCTTTTCGATGCATTGTTCCCTTGTGCTATGGTGGGCTACTATTTAATTGTTGGTTGCTATTTTTTAATCATTTGCATATTTGGCCGTGAGTACTTACATGTGGAGCTTCAACAGGATTGAACAATTTTCTGAGGGTGCTTCATTTCTTTTTTTCGCAAAGAGTGTATATATTAGGCATTGAAGATTATGTATTCCTTGGGCCAGCAATACAGAACATTGTTCTAGTGGTCTAAACACTAGCTTGTGATCATTCACCCGAGTGGGCTGGGTTCAAGTCCTGAATGTGGTGTGTTTGTGTTGACACTGGCTTTCTCCCTTCACTGGAAACAGTGGCTATAAATTAGGTAAATCTATAAAATCATTCTTTGAACATAAAATTAAAGAAAGGGAAAAGTAATTTAAAATTGTAACTGTTTTGTGATTTGGAAGTGCGTCATGAGTTTTTATTTTACTATTTTTTTAGTCTTCCAAGTTGGGCAATTTTACATTGCTCTGTACATCTAAAAAAAGAAAAAAATAGTTTTTGTTCTTTCGCAGCCTTTTCCCAGGTTTTGTTTTTTGTTTCATTGGTCTAAATTCTACGCCTATCTTGCAATACTTTTGGGCTCTGTATTGAAGTTTTTCTGTTTTTGTGAACAATGAGGAGTTGTGTTGGGCCAGATATGTCATAGATGTAATGCAAAGTTTAAAATGTTGCTTAATATTTAAGTTTCCGAGCCTATGTGGGCAGTTATGGTTTTTGGTGATTTTTGGGGACTTGTACCTGTATTTATGACATAGTAGAAACCCATGCTCAACTAGGTCTTTGTGGAAATGAGTAAATGCCGAGTTTTGCTGGTCCTTGATAAAGCCAAAGCTCAGCATTTTCAAAGTGTTCTGCACTCCATTATTTTCTTCTTGCTTGTTTGCTTTTATGTTTTTTATTTTAACTATTTTGTCTCCTGCTGTAGTTATGTCTGCTTATTGTAAGTGGAGATATATATACAGTGAAACTCTGTCTATACAGTTTTTAAAGAACCAAGTAAAATTAACATATCATTGGAAAACCATATAAACAAAACATGGAACTTTTCTGTCCCTAGAAGGCAGAACATTATTTTGTTGCAACACATGGTGTAGCCATTAGCATTGTTATACTAGGTATTTCATAAGATGTAGGTAGTATTTTTTTTTTTTTTTTTATGTTCTAGTGTACTAATACTTGCAATTATCGGGTTTTTTTTCCTGCTTGAACACTTAAATGCCCAAAACACCTGTATATACAAAGGACCATAGCCGCCCGAAATGCCTGTCTAGAATGAGTCATGCCTTTTCTGCTTTTCAAATTTGCACGACCTGTGGGGGATTAGCAGGTATCACCCTCAATCACTATTGTTGTTACTAAACAAAGAAGTAAACCAACAGACAGTTTTGGGCTATATGATATTTAGGATGATACAAGATTTTGGGGTCATGGTTATTATAAGGTTAAAGAAAAAAAAAAGATTGATTTCATTCAGTCTGCATAGATTTACAGTGCTTGTATGTAGTACATATGCAGTATGTACACAGCATTAATTCATTTATGATTATTTTTACACGAGATATGTATGTTTTATGTAGTTTTAAAAAAATCAATTTTTGCTGTTTATTTTTAAGTTGAAATAAGGCTATTGAGAACCTGCATTGTTTTCTGATTAGTTTTATGTCTATAAAGGAAGACCTAATGATTTAAATGCACAGCAACGTTGGCTGCTGATGCACTTACCTGAGAATCATCTTTACTGGAAACATTCTGATTGCACTTTGTGTTCTCAATTTCTTCTAGAGGTACAAATTATTATGAAAGTTGCCAAATCCATGTTTCTGCTGGATTGGAAGCATGGAAGCACTAGTCTTCCATTGAAATTATAGCATTCCAGTCGAATCTTGAAGTGATATGTTCGTGGGGTGTAGATTCATCTGGAAAGTGAATGCATACAAAGATCTATATGTTAAGCAAGAGCAGGTACATAGGGGAGGTAACACCTGATATGACCAATGGTGAGCTCAGGAGGAATGGGTGCATTCTGCAAAGTGATGCATAAACCAGGTGGATGGCAGGAAATTGTGATAACGAAAGGCAGAGGATGTGGGGAGATTGGAATTTCTGGGAAAGGGTGAAAAGAAAGTTTAGTAAACAGAATTTGAATTTTGAATGTATAACTAAGGAGAAAACTAATTCTTGATTAATGTGTAATAAATTAAATTTATCATTAAGAGCAGTTGAGAACTTTTGAACCAGATACACATTTTACATGTGAAAAATAGATAAACAGGGTTCTACTGTAAAACTTTTCATCCTAGCATTATTTCTTTAGTGATGTGCTACATTTCTCACAGATACTGCTGATGTGCTGCCATGCAAATTACAAGTCAGAAAAGATGGATAGTCACAATGTTCAAATTTCCCAAGGATCCTGACCTGCAAGATAAATGGATTACTGCTCTCGACAGAGATAACTTGATACCAAATCACAATGGTATGATTTGTATTCAGCATTTTACTGATAAACTTATTTGAGTTGATGCAGTTTCAAGACATGATCATCACGGGTCTCAGTTCCTTAGAAAATATTAAAATTAGCTACCTTATATTTTTTCCAAACCAACCATTTCTTCTCTGCAAAAGTTTTACTAAAATGTAGGCACGATTTCATTTGTTGGCTTAAGAAGTGGGATTGCATTTCAGTTTCCGCTGAAATTTCTTCAAAGCACATCCAGCGTCACCTTAATCGAACAAGTCTGTTCATATCAGTTTAATATTTAATTTTTTGTTTTGCACTTCAGCATAAACCTGTTATTACAAAAATTTTGGCAGTTTACAACTTTAGTGTATTTCATGTATCTTAAATTTGTGTATTATGTAACCTCCCCCTTTTTTGTTTTCCCAACAGAAGTCAGGGGACCAAGCCTTTGAAGACTTGTACTACTGTGGAAAACATTTTGCTCTAGCTGTGTATATCACCTGTGGCAACATTGACTATTTGGGAGAAGTGTTTTGAAGTGGATTTAAATAAAAAATTTCACTCCAAACATTTCTTTTTAATGGTCTGAATTGTAGCCGTAAGCTATAGAAATACTGTGGGTATGCTTCGTTTCTTTAATGCATTTTTTTATGATCAGAAAATAGTTCTGCAGGAATAATTAGTTTTCAATCAGAGAAAAAAACATGCTATATACATTTGGCTTTGTACAATTACTTTAGTTGATATTCGTATGACCTGCTTATGTATCTTGAATTGGCTTTAAAATTACCCTACATGCAATTTAGTTGAACCTCTTTCAAATTCATATTAGCATTGTTCCTTCCAAGAACAACAAAACTGACTGATATCACTAGCAGCACCTTCATAATAAATTACAATTTATACTTTAAAGTGCAAATTATAGTTTATTATGAACAAGCAAATTTACAAATGATATACTAGTAAATTTGATTAAGTAGCATTGCAGATGTTGAAATTGTATTTTTTATGGGCTGAGTATTAGTTGTAACATATGGAATTGAGGTAGGGGGTGAATAAAATTAACAGCAATATGGAAGTCAGATTTTTTGAGGTACAGACTCACTCAAAAGTTTACAATGAACATTGATTTTTGTATTCATTTATATGTCAGAAGACATGTTCTGAGTAATGTGACCATTTTTTCAGGACCAAAAAGTAGGACAGGTACGACATGGTTAGTCAAGCTCACATGACAAATGATTAACCATGATAGTTATTATTCACCAAAACCCAGGGTCTCAAAATGATTCTCTAAAGTGAATGTTAACCATATTTAATGAGATTCTTTTTATAATTACCTAATTCTCCATATTTAGGTCCATATTTAGGCAATTTGTTTTAACTTTTTATTTTTTAGAAATTAAAAAATTCTTGTCATGATTTCTTTAAAATAACCTTTGTAATCAACAATGCTTTTAGTGTTGCTTATAGGCAGTTGAGTTTTTTCTGATGCCCACAATTTATTAACGAGAGAAAATTTGTTCCATAGGTGAATTTGATCCTGGCAAACAAAGCACATACTGAATAAGTTTTGCCATATGTTTATGTTGAATGTTCTTATTTTTGAAATGTGTGAACATCTCAACCCAACGCTGCTGCATTGGCAATTTATTGTTCCATTGAGATATTTTATCCTCATTTGCATAGCTAGTAACATATATGCATTCGTCATACAATTCTGTATCATATTTAATGTTGAAAAAGTTTTTCTGTGAAAGATAGTAAATTGATTTTTCAATATATGACCAGGTAGGTGAAGCATTTAATGATGCCCACTGAAAACAGCTCGGCCGCCCCGGTGGCGCAGTGGTCTAAGGCGTTGGCCTCTGATCATTCGTCCGTAAGGGGTCCGGGTTCGAATCCCGGTCAGGCATGGATGTTGTTTGTCTTACGGCACTGGTTCTCTCCCTTCCCTGGAACCAGTGACCCTAAATTAGGGACGGGCGACTGCTTATAGCCCATTGAGTTGCTCACGGTGGTCGTTAAACCTCAAAAAAAAAAAAAAAAAAAACCAGCTAGTCTTTGAAATGAGTATCCCACTGATCCAAAAAATTGAGCAGATGTGTCATAAAACTCATGTACTGTTTTTAGAATAGACAGTTCATCTACCAAGCCATCAGAATGCAGCTTTTTCATTTAAGATCTAGCAGAATAGGGCAGAAACACTTTTTCTTTTTTTGATAACACATTTTGTTTCAGGTCACCTATTGTCCTCTTCACATCTACTGCTGACACAGTTTGCCCTTCAACCGCTTTAATGTTTTGATTGAAGATTACTGCTTGACTGTGGACAAAGTTTAATCAAAGATCTGAGCCTGGGTTTTCAAAAAAGTATGCAGAATATTGGGACACTTCTCCTGACTCAAAAAATGACTTGGGGTGGGGGTGGATGATGCCAACTGCATGAGGAGGGACTTCGTCAACAGTTTCCAAAAAGCGGGACATTTCATGATCAATGAAGGATTGGGGGGGGGGGCAGTGGGACATAGAGCTAAAAAGCAGGACTGTCCCGCTAAAATCAAGACGTCTGGTTACTCTAGTTCTGAGTAATCAATTAAAAAAAGAAAAAAGCTGAACTCAGTGCTGAGTGAAGTGTAACATTTTTAATTCCTGAAAGCCTAAATTTCTTAGGTGTAAACACAATTTTGCATCACATTTACCAATAATCTATGGTTAAATAGCATTTATAAAAAACCCTGCCCTATTGGTAGGAAGGCCATTTCACATAATACGAAGAAACCAATAATGAAACAAAAAATTTGGAATTGTTCCAAAAGAATTGCACCCTTCTCCAATAAATTTTCATTAAGCTACAGAGAAAGCATTGAAATTCTCTTGCAATTTGGATGCACTCTTCAGTATTCTGATAATTTGGAAATCTCTACTGGCAACAGCTAAAGAAATTATGTCAACCACGTGAGTGCTTGCTCTTAGTGTGAACAAGGCTGGCGTTTCAAACGAAAGATCTTACTATTCCTAAAGTTTAGTCCGTAATAAATAGTGCATAAAATTTTTTGCTTCATTATTGGAATCCTGCCCTATTTAAATAACCAATGAGATATGAAATAGAGTTAGAGTGCTGATTCAAGGTGTTTTATTATCCAAGCATAAAATGGTTCTCTGCTATCATTTCTACATCAAAACATATACTACGTCAAATGTATAGATACTACTTCATGTACATACAAAATACATCCAAGAAATATAATGCTACATATGCAAATACTACATACCTGCTAACTACAACGAAATGTCCATTGTTTCTACAGATTTTGTTGTCTGACTACAGGACTCACTGTCGAAACTATGGATTCTACAAATTTTTACTTTTACTTTTTTCTATAATTTTATGATATACATGATATTCATAAGCGGATTCACGGAATTCCGCCTTTTTTGTCATTTAGATCATTCTCAAGATCGATGCAAAACTGAAGAGAATTTGGGGGAGGAGCGTCGTCTTCCGCCTGGGGGGCAGTATTGGTGTTTCAAAACTTTTGAAAACAGTAGTTAGAGTAAAAAATTTGGTGGTAATCATAATTTTCTTTCTCCCGTGCTGCCTTTGTGTCCAGTATTCTTGTTAAATATCATTATATTGCAGCTTGAAACTGTATGCAGCAATTTGCAAAAACAGAAGTCAGACGCCGTAGAAATTTCCCTGTAATCTTCAGGCATAAGATTCTTCCACGAATTTGAGGAATTTGGACATTTTAGTTGTTATTTTGTTCCTTATGAGATCGATGCACAAGTGAACGTGAACAGAAATAGGGTGGGGGTAGGGGTGTTCGTCGTAGGATGGAATTTCATTTTTACAAAACTTTCTAAAACAGCAGGTCGACGGAGTTAAGATTTTTTCCGCAATGGTACTTTTTCTCGCGATCTTGCCTTTGTCCAGTATTATTGTTAAATAAAATTGTACTGTATAAATATTTTTATTTCAGCTTTAAAAGAGGGGGAAATTTTCCAAAACCAGAAGTCAGACCAAGAAAAAATTTCTTATGTAAGTGAACCCCCCCCAACTGATGTTCCTGCTCTGCTGCATTGTTAAATATTCCCCATCCCATAAATTTTTGCATTTAAGCTGATAAGGGAGCAGGAAATCCACCACCTGGGAGTAACAGAGTTGAAAATTTGTAAAAATTGACGCATTGCATTTTTTTACAAATTTTGGATTTGGATTTCTGAAGTGTTGTGGAATTCTGAATGCATCGGACTGTTACTGGTGGAAGTTTCGAACTCTGAACTTTAATAGCACAAAGCTACCTTTAGTGCCCTCACCAGTAGAATCAACTTTGTGTTTCGCATGTGTTAAGTTTGTTTCATTAGCGTCCTTGTTGTGACACATTTCTTTTTCACAAAGAGATGGGTCATTTCGTAAAAAAGCGTCTGTGTGCCCTGCAATAATACTAGTTCCTATTCACAAGGCTCTTGCCAATGTTGGCAGGTATGTATACTATATATCAAGTACATATGAAATACATCCAAGATATTTATCAACATAAGATACACATATATAAGATCAAATGCATACATACTGCATTAAGTGCATATGAAATACATCTAAAAGATATAGTGTACATACTGCACCAAGCACATATATACACATTAAGTACGTATCAGACACATCCAAAATATATAGATACGTAACAGTGGTTGCTCTGGCTTTTGTAAAGTTTCTGCCAAATTAAATACTTTTTTACCAAATTTAATCTGAAGTCGCCATTTTTTTCACTCCCATTGGAAATATAAAAATCATACAAATAAAGTGTTATGGTAATGTTTTATTAGGCAATATCATTAAAAACCATAATCACCAATATTTTTTCCAACACCAAAATGATTGTTTTCCGCAAATTATTTGTGAAGAATGCGATCAGCAGTGCCACCCCTATATAACATCAAATACATATATACATTAAGTACATATCAGATATATCCAATACATATCATCATCATCATCATTGTCAACCATTATCAATCCACTGCTGGACGAAGGTCTCCCCAAGTTTCCTCCACAACGGTCTGTCTTGTGCCAGTCTCCTCCATGTCACTCCCGCATATTTACGAATTTCATCCACCCATCTCCCATGTGGTCTTTTCCTGTCCCTTGAAATCCAATCTAAAATTTCGGCTGTCCATCTATGGTCTGTCCTTCTGGCAGTATGTCCAGCCCATTGCCATTTCAGGGATTTAACTCTGATCATGATGTCTTCCACTCTCGTCATTTTTCGGATCCACGAGTTCCTCTTCTTATCTCTCCTGGTTATACCAAGCATGCACCTCTTCATGCTGCTTTGAGTTGTCTGCAGCCTTTGTATGTCTCTTTTAGTTAAGGTCCACGTCTCTGCACCATACGTAAGCACTGGAAGGATGCATTGATCAAACACTTTTCTTTTAAGACATAATGGCATATTGCTCTTGAAAATTATGCTGTTTCTTCCAAAAGCTCTCCAGGCAAGTTTTGTACGCCGATTAATTTCTTCATCAATGTGACCCTCACTTGATATCTGCTGTCCAAGATAAACATATGTATCTGTTATCTCCAGTTTTTCTCCATCAATCGATAAATCTTCATTTCTTGTAAAAGCATTGAACATCACTTTTGTCTTCTGAAAGTTCATTTTTAATCCCACTTCTTTACTCTTGTCAGCAAGTTCCTGGATCATACTCTGCAGCTCTGATGGGGTAGTTGCAAAAATGACTACGTCATCAGCAAAACGAAGGTGGGTTAGATAATCTCCATTAATCTTTATCCCTTTGTTTTCCCAGTTCAGTGATTGAAAGACATTTTCCAATGTGGCATTAAAGAGCTTCGGAGATATGGTGTCACCTTGTCTCACTCCCTTTCCAATTTTTATGTGTGTTGTATTTTCAAACAGCCGAATCTTTGCACTTGCATTTTCATAGATGTTATTAATAATATTAATGTATGCATCTTCAATACCGCAGGATTTCAGAGCCGTGGTAACTGCTGATGGTTTCACCGAATCAAAGGCTTTTTCATAATCGATAAAAGCCATGCACAATGGAAGTTCATATTCCCTCGCTCTTTCAATTAGTTCTCTCAGTACGTGGATATGATCTATTGTGCTGTAGCCACTCCTGAATCCAGCTTGTTCTCTCGGTTGAGCCATGTCCAGTGTTACCTTCAAACGGTGTGAAAGAACTTTAGTGAAGATTTTATAAACCACTGATAGGAGGCTGATAGGTCTGTAGTTCCTGAGATCCTCAATGTCACCTTTTTTATGTAGCAGGATCATTGTAGCGGTGTTCCAATCCTCAGGAATCTTCCCTTCATTAAGGCATCGAGTGAAAATTTGGGCGAGTACTGTTTCAATTTCTCCACTTGCTTCTTGTATGATGTCTATAGTAATTCCATCTTCTCCTGGAGCTTTCCCCCGCTTCATGTTCTTGATTGCATGAGCAACTTCTGCTGGGAGGACTGGAAGAACTCTGGTACCTTTCATGATGTCTGGAGTACATGTATCATCCCTTTCATATAATTTGGAGTAGAAATCTTTCACTCTTGTCAAAATTTCGCCTCTATTTCTTGTTATAGAACCATCTTCTTTTCTCAGAGCCATAATCTGTTTTCTTCCCTTACTGAGATGTCCCTTTGCTATCTTTAGGCTTTGGTTGTTTTCAATTGCTTTCCTCACTAGCTCACAGTTGAATTTCCTTACGTCTTCAGTGATACTTTTTCGTGCTGTCTTGCATAGCTCTATATATTCCACTTTGGAAGTCACATCTTCTTTAGTTGTCCTCATCTCTCTTCTTTTTGCATCAACATTTTGGTTTTTCCTGCTAATTTGTTTACATGCAACTTGTTCTTAGACCCAGCTAATTTTGTTGCTGTTTCCATAAGAGCTTTGGTTACTTTTCTGGTAACTTCCGAAATATCCACTTCTTCCGATGTTAGGCCTTCTAAAGCAGAGAATCTGTTCTTCAGTTCCAACTTGAAAGTATTATGGTGTTTTTTAAGGTTAGTTATGTCAATACATTTTGTTTGTCTTATGAGCTTGCCACGTTCCAGTTTAGTGTTGAGGTGCATCTTACATCTCACCAATCTATGGTCACTACCTGTGTTGAACTTGTTCAGCACACTGCAGTCTTCGATGACGAATTTTTTGTTACACATAATAAAATCAATTTCACTTGTCGTCCCAATTGGATGTCTCCATGTCCATTTCCTGTGTGGCTTTTTCTTGAAAAAGGAATTCAAGATGAAAAATCCTTCTGCCTCTGCAAACTCAACGAGAGTATTTCCACGCTGGTTTCTGTTGCCGTGACCGAATTTACCTACTGAAGTTTCATTCTGTTGCCGGTGCCCTATTTTTGCATTGAAATCTCCCATAATTATCTTCAAGTGCTGCTTACCTTTATTATTTAGATGACGAATTTCCTCATAAAATTCTTCAATTTCTTCTTCAGGATGACTTGTGGTGGGTGCATAAGTTTGAATAATCTGAGCCTGGTATCTTCTCGATAGTTGGATAACGAGTCGTGCAGCTCTGTCAGAGGAACTTTCAACTTCTACCACTTTATCCTTCAGTTTCTTGTTTATTATAAATCCAACACCACTAGTTCTGCCAGTATCTGTCCCACGATAATAGAAGAGATGTCCACTTTTCAGTTCAATGAGATCTTCTCCTTTTCTCCTTACCTCACTTAGCCCGACGATGTCCCACTTGATCCTTTGTAGTTCCTCTTCCAATTCAAGAAGCCTTGAATCAGAAGATACTACATCAAACGCATATGTATTGTAACCAATACATAATACATCAAATACAGATATTATATCCAATATATACTACATCAAACGCATATGTATTGTAACCAATACATAATACATCAAATACAGATATTATATCCAATACATCAAATACATGGATATCATATCCAATACATACATACTGCATCTAATACATGTACTACATATTCATACTAAATCAAGGATATATACTACCTCAAATACATATATTAAAATGCAGAGTTTTTGCTGGTCCTTGATAAAGCCAAGGCTCAGTATTCTCGACACCTTCTACATTCAGTTGTTTTATTTTATTTTTTTCTTTTCTCCTTTTACTCACACAGGTAGATACATAACCTTTTCTATGTTGTACTAGGTGTGAGTCAAAATTATATATGTATTTTTTTGCTTAGGTATCTTTATAGAATATCCAATACATGTATACTACATCAAATACATAGATACTATATCCAATACATATGTACATCAAATACATAGATATTATATCCAATACATATATACATCAAATACATAGATATTATATCCAATACATATATACATCAAATACATAGATATTATATCCAATACATATATACATCAAATACATAGATATTATATCCAATACATACATACTGCATCTAATACATGTACTACATATTCATACTAAATCAAGGATATCATCATCATCATCATTGTCAACCATTATCAATCCACTGCTGGACGAAGGTCTCCCCAAGTTTCCTCCACAACGGTCTGTCTTGTGCCAGTCTCCTCCATGTCACCCCTGCATACTTTCGAATTTCATCCACCCATCTCCTATGTGGTCTTCTTCTGGGTCTTTTCCTGTCCCTTGGAATCCAATCTAAAATTTCGGCTGTCCATCGATGATCTGTCCTTCTGGCAGTATGTCCAGCCCATTGCCATTTCAGGGATTTAACTCTGATCATGATGTCTTCCACTCTTGTCATTTTTCGGATCCACGAGTTCCTCTTCTTATCTCTCCTGGTTACACCAAGCATGCACCTCTCCATGCTTCTTTGAGTTGTCTGCAGCCTTTGTATGTCTCTTTTAGTTAAGGTCCACGTCTCTGCACCATACGTAAGCACTGGAAGGATGCATTGATCAAACACTTTTCCTTTAAGACATAATGGCATATTGCTCTTGAAAATTATGCTGTTTCTTCCAAAAGCTCTCCAGGCAAGTTTTGTACGCCGATTAATTTCTTCATCAATGTGACCCTCACTTGATATCTGCTGTCCAAGATAAACGTACGTGTCTGTTATCTCCAGCTTTTTCTCCATCAATCGATAAATCTTCATTTCTTGTAAAAGCATTGAACATCACTTTTGTCTTCTGAAAGTTCATTTTTAATCCCACTTCTTTACTCTTGTCAGCAAGTTCCTGGATCATACTCTGCAGCTCTGATGGGCTAGTTGCAAAAATGACTACGTCATCAGCAAAACGAAGGTGGGTTAGATAATCTCCATTAATCTTTATCCCCTTGTTTTCCCAGCTCAGCGACTGAAAAACACCCTCCAATGTGGCATTAAAGAGCTTCGGAGATATGGTGTCACCTTGTCTCACTCCCTTTCCAATTTTTACGTGTGTTGTATTTTCAAACAGCCTAATCTTTGCACTTGCATTTTCATAGATGTTATTAATAATATTAATGTATGCATCTTCAATACCGCAGGTTTTCAGAGCCATTGTAACTGCTGATGGTTTCACCGAATCAAAGGCTTTTTCATAATCGATAAAAGCCATGCACAATGGAAGTTCATATTCCTTCGCTCTTTCAATTAGTTCTCTCATCAAATACATAGATATTATATCCAATACATACATACTGCATCTAATACATGTACTACATATTCATACTAAATCAAGGATATATACTATCTCAAATACATGTACTACATATTCATACTAAATCAAGGATATATACTATCTCAAATACATGTTATATCCAATACATATATACTACATCAAATAAATAGGTATTATATCCAATACATACATACATCAAATATGTGTATTACCTCAAATACATATATTATTTCCATAACTTGCGAACGGAGAGAGGTACAGTTATGCAAGTGAGATAACAGTATAGTAAAGCGACTACACCCGATCGAATGCAACCGATAGCAGTGCCCCTAATGGTGAAATACGGAAGTTAGCCATTGCAAATCAAAAACGAAAAGAGAGAGAGCAAAATGTCCTATTACAAAGTTGTAAAGCATCAATTAATTAGTACAAAATGATATTTGTTTCACACGGATAAGGTAAATTGTCGCCTGAATACCCTAAAATGTACGAAATCGATGCACGAGATTTTGTGTGAACGTTTGAAGGGAACAGGCATAGGTATGAGCAAATACACACAATTTATTGCATAAATGCGTACTTATGTCAATACAGTTTCATGAAGTCAGACAAAACAAAAAAGGCAAACTGGCGCACAGTGATAAAAAGTTAACGTCGAGTATGTTCGCCATTGCCCACTATAGACACATTTGTACTTGTGAAAGTAACTCTGCATGTACATTCCTCAGCATGGAAGGTGGCACCCTATTGCAAGCATCTGTAACATGATGACGTAGATCCAGCAGACTTGTAGGCGCTGTTGCATACACCTGATTTTTCAGAGATGGAGTGACCCATTCGTCGGGCCCCAACAATTTGCCCACGATAAAATGCGCTTAGATCCTTCGTCTTACTCATACTGCGTCCGACTCTTACCGATTCCCTTCGCATCACTCATTATATTGTCGGATCGCTGCATACGTCATGTCGTTTCTGTTTACAGGGCCGCCCACAGCACCACATTGGCATAACGCCAGCTGTCTCTAATTCAATTGCTCTTCAGTGTATATATATAACACGAAGTATGTATATACATTAAGTACATATCGAACACATCCAATACAAATGTACTACAACAATTAGAAACACACAAGCAAAACATTTTCTTTTAAATGTGGAAATGCACAGTATGGAAATTATCAATTAATAAAAACAGCATAAAACACATGGAAAGAGAAATTTTTTATACAAACCAAAATTCCTAAAACATTATTTTTTACTACTACACCCACCAAGAGATACATTTTGATCAACACAAACTGTAAGATTATGTGGTCTCTTTGTTTTATTGCTTGGTAAGTATCCCATTCCGGTGTAATCATGGTCTTTTAGTTCCTTTGCTCTTTTTTTCACAGCCTGAGATCCTCCAGAAATGAGTTTTCTTTTTCCTGAAAATTTTGAAACACGCCTTGCAATTGCTGTTGGTTGCACAGGGATTTTTTTTTCATTTCTTGTAGTCCGTGGTTGACTCGCTAATGGAGCATGCACTGAAGATGGCAAAAATGCAGTGTATAAACCTGACAAAAGCTTTGATGTTGTTGAGGCAGCAGCAAAAAGTTTTTTCTGAATCTACCAATGATTTAAATTTATAGTATAATTCTTGTCTGGCATCTTTAGAAATGCCATGGTTTTTTCCAATTAGCCACTTCCAACAGGCTTTTAGTACATGAAAAGTGCATAGCAGAAGGGTTGATTCTGGGAAAATTTCCTTCAGCACATTACGCTCTCCCAAGTCATCATCTGTCATTATTAAATGTGGCTGTTTTTGAAACACATTTTCAAAATCGTGCACGATGACTCGCAGGCCTTCTGCAAAAACATCATACTTTGGACTATCTGTCACAATACATGCAACTGGCATGCCACCAATACCACCACAGTATGTTGCCAGAAAAAACAGTCTGTGGTTTTGTACATCCACGTTGCCAGTTGCATCAACAAATAGCATTTCACTTGTGCTGGCAAGGGAATGCACTTTTTGCATAACTGGTGTACACAGACTAACAGCATATTTGCCATTAACTGTTGACAGTTTAGCTTGATGCCCTTGTTGATTGAGGTGAATCAAAACCTCATTCAATTTATCAAGCATTTTCTCTCCAGATGAAGCACCAAATTTGTTATTAAATTCTTTGCGCCACAGGTATTCAACATCACATTTAAGAGGAAATCTTGCTCTATCACTAGAAGATACAAAAAAATCAGTTCCGAGCTCTGTAAGCTTTGATGCATAATATGTGTGGTATGCTGAAGATGGTGTGTGTCCTCTTGATAAGAGATCGGTAATGGCTTGTTTGGTTTCTTCACTCACAGGCCGATATCGTAAGGCAGATGGCACATTAACAGGGTGATTATGATCACTGGTGAAGGTAACAATGCATGGCCACCATTCTTTCTTTTCCATTTGGTTATGTGACCTATTTTCAAAGAAATTTAATGAATAAACAGTAATTTCAAAGCAACAAATAAATCATGCATTAATTATACAGTGAAACCTCTGAATAATTGTCACCTCTTGAACTGGCAAAAAGGGACCATTGTTGGGAGATGACTGTTGTTCGGAGGTTAGGCTAAAATTAATATTGTGTCACTTGCATTTTTAGCTGAACAAAAACCTGGAGGTCAACTGAGAAACAGTGATATGTGGTCAGCAACCATAGTGATGTAGAATTAAGAATGGAGACTTCATAATGTTATCCTAAAGAAAACTGAGCTTAGTTCAAGAAAAGAAATACCCAGATTTAGAAAAGCAAATAAAACCGATTGTTTGCCTCACCTCAACTTTTGATCTAGCAAAATTAATAACAAGTGTGACTTTTGCATTTTAAATGCATTAATTTATTATTTTTTCTTTCCCTATTTTTCATTAGGACTGGATGACCTCCAGATAAATTTTAGCAATTAATCATAGCACTGAGAATTTTAAGAAGGTTTAATTCTGATCCTCAGAATTAAACAGCTCTCAGAAATAGTAAGCTTACAGATTATGGTACCTGTATAGTAAAGAAAAACAGAACAATTTTAGCAATATGAAGTGCAACTGCACAGAGATAGGGGGCCATGTGCAGCACTGCTGGAACAGAACCCACTCCAAATCAAGAGGCACTGCCACCAGCAATGTCAAAGACCAAGCTGGAATTCTGCCATCCTAGTTCACAGAGATCGGTAGTAAGAGGATGCTCTGTGATTCAGTAGTTAACCAGTTTAACAGAATGGATGAACATCAGTGTTGGAACCAAATTCTTTTGTTTGGGGAGGAGTGGAGGAATTGGTTTTAAACCATAAGTAATCAGTAGGGGAAAACTCATTTTATTAGCTCCTGCTTTTTTTTTATAAAAGCAAGAATAACATTTCACCGCTCTCACTCATTCACTCTCCTGAGCTTCCTGTGGTTTCATTCTAAGTTGGTTTGAAATTGATTAGCGGAAGGTATTCATTCCACTTGGAATTGACTTGACAGAAGTCATACTTTGAGCTTTTTCTACTTTGGAATGCAATATTAAGAAAACACCTTGGTACTCTTAGCTGACATATAGGTAGTTTTTAGACATAAATGAGAAGTAAGGTAATTGTATTGCTCTCAGATAATTTAGAAAATATGAGGTCCGATCAAAACGTTCCGAGACTAGGCCAATATACAACAAAGTACTTATCTCCCTCAAAGTAGTCTCCTTGGGCACCAATACATCGCTGCCAGCATTTTCCCCCACTGTTGGAATGCTCCCTGGAAATCCTGTTCGCGAATTTATTCAAACACCGTCTGCGATTTGCGCTGGATCTTGTCCATGGTTTCAAAACGGCAACCCTTAAGTTTCAGGAACAGAAAAGAACTCGCAGGGGGCCAAATCCGGCGAGTAAAGTGGGTGATGAAGGGTAGTCATACTGTTGCTGCTGCAAAACTAGTCTGTTGGTAACACTCTGAGAGCGGCTGCACTGTCGTGATGGAGCAGGAGATCACCATTGCACCACATTTCAGGTCGTTTGTGGTGAATGTCGTCCTTATGACGCCGTAGAACATCGCACTAAAAAAAGGCGGTGACAGTCTGGCCCTGGGAGACGAATTCATGGTGCACAACCCCAACAATGTCAAAGAACATGATGAGCATGCTTTTAGTTGCGCTCCAGACCTGTTGCCATTTTTTCGGTCGTGGAGATGCCGGGCTTTTCCACACAGCGATGACTGTTGTTTAGTCTCTGGGTCGTAACCATAGACCCAAGTCTCGTCCCCAGTGATGAGTTGCGACAGGAACGTTGGTTCATTCACCACCTGCTGACAGAGACCTTGACAGAGTATGACACGGAGCGCCTTCTGTTTAGGGTTCACAATCTTTGGCGCCAACTTTGCAGCAATGCGGTGCATGTTCAAAACCGACGTCAGAATTTCTTGCACTGTTCCGTATGACACATTGATGATGGTAGCAATGTCTCGAATGGTTCTCCGACGATCCTCATGCACCAGTTCCCCAATTTTGTCCACATTTTTTGGGGGGTTGCTCATGGATGGTTGCCCTGACTTCTCGTCGTCTTCCAGTGTCGTTCTGCCACTCTTGAAGCGCAAGTGCCATTCAAAACACCTCACACAACTCATTGCCATAAGCCAGCCGCAACATTTCATGCGTCTTCATTCCCGATTTGCAGCAGAATTTGATGTTTGTTTGCTACTCTAGTTTACAGTCCATACCGAAATCGCAGCTGTGTTCTGCACGTGGTCACTAAATATCGTGTAGCACAACTCTCGATGTTCACAGAACGCCACTCAGCACAATGACTTATGAAGGTCACTGCCCTCAACCGCTGTGCATGCATCCGCATACTGCCATCTGTTGGCGTGCTGCATACCTAGTCTCGGAACTTTTGATCGCACTATATAACAGAAAACTGACAAAAAAAAAAAAAAAGACAAATTATCTGCTGTGAAACAGGAATCTCATTTCACTTAGTTTGCTATGCATTAAACATGGTTCATACACTTTTTCAATCACAGAATTCCAGGACTTCTGGACTTTTTCTAGGACATACAATCAAAATGCTTCTACTTAAAATTTAGTGAAACCATAGGTCTGTTCAACCTGTAACCTCCTTCATCCTCTGTATATAGACATATTGATCATTATTTATTTAATTTTAATTGATTAAATGTCTGTTGTCTAGTGCCAGTCCTGAAGTTGCATAAAAAAAATTATGAGCATCAGAAGAATTTCTTGGTTTTGATTGGCTAAACTTTTTTCCCCCAATACAAAAGATTTCAGCGATAAAAAGCTCACAAGTATTTATTCAAAATTCTGTTTACCTCTAAGTCGTCAATCAACACCTCACATCTAAATTCATAATGTTTTTTTATTCAATAGTCTGGCGCCCGGGGCATAACAATATGTTTAATCATGGACGTTTTTTAACATATAAGTTTACCATTCACAGTGAAAAGAGCTTGTGGCATATTTCACACAGGTAAGGTCTCTCTCTCACATGATTTTAAAAAAAGCACCTTTCTGAAAAAAAAATGTGAATTAACAAATGTAATAACAGAGTATTTTTCTTTAAAAAATCTTAGTTCATGATGCCACAATTTAGCGACATATCATTGCTATAAAAGTGGTTTACTTTTTCCCCCCTCTTTCCACACAAAAAAAAAATATGCCTTCCTACTTTTTGGCTGAATGTTTAATGGACAAATTAAAAATAAAAGGTAGATCTTACTAAAGAAAAAAGTTGTCAATAGATGCAACCCATACAATGATCACAGGAACTAATTTACAAGATTTGACTGCTCATTAATTACACAGTCTGAATCCTGTAAATTAGTTGAATCAATGTACTGCTGGAGCAATCACTCCTGTCATCACTGCAACCATGTAGAGAAATCATTTCAATGAATATTTCTCACATTTTCTCATCTTTCAAACATTTGAAATAAGTAAATTTAAGTGAATGCAAAGAGAAGAGAAATCATGAGAGAGAAAGAGAGTCTGAATTCATCTGGAAATGTTTAATGATTATTATTTGATAATATACTGTTAATCTGTCATTTTTGTTAAAATTTAATATAACACAATCATGTCAGAGATTATGGAAAACTATATTTTCCAAAACCACTAGAAACACATTTATGGTCAAACTTTGATTGCTAACAGAATCTAATGCAGTTCAGAAAATACAAAAGGGATTTTCATGAAGGAGTACTAGTGGTAATACGAACATTTTGCCACAACTTCACAATTTTTGGTTTTTAGCCCCTTTTTTTGTCTTAAGACACCTTAAAATCCTGATATTTTCAAAAATCTTGAAGTTTCAGGATATTTTTTACCAGGAAGGTACTTAATATTTATTTTTCTCAATATATACTTTTATAGTGTCTTTGTAAGGCTAGAAAATGTAAAATATCATAATGTTTTACGATTTTTTCGGAAGTGTAATGCATCAAAAATGGAAGAATCCTCAATGGCACATGGAATAGTTATTTGAAAATAATTTAACTTCACCTTATATGATAGATACCCTCTCTATTTTTCTATTTTAAAAGGTTGAAAAGTTATTTAAATAACCTTCAACATTTCTCTCTGTGTTGGAAGAAATATTGGGCAATAAATCAAATATGGCCACTGCTAAATTGCTTTCTGCTATGGGTTTTACTACAAAAAGATATTTTTCAAGTACAAAACTAGAATTAAAGAAAAAGTTAGCACTTAGATGATTTTTCATGGAATCACTTTAAAGTAACATATTAAATGCAACAAATAAGTTTATAAAACAAATTAGCAAATTTAAAAAATGTAAGAAAGGTTTGTGGTTTTGCTGTTCGATTTCACATCACAGATAGATACATTTTGTTCTTTGTATCTGAAGAGAAACCTGTTTATGTCCTAGCACACAGTTTTCTTGTGATACCACAGCAGCAGAGTCCTTAGAATAAGTGACATTGAATTATGAACTCAGTATATTTAATTGAAATAAACATAATATGTAATACTAAATAACCGTAATGTGTAATACTGATTACATACTTACTTGAACACCTGAACTTTCATTTGTGCAGGACAATTTGTGTTCTTACTTGGTTTCTCCCCTTTTGATCTAGTATTATGCTGGCACCTATACTGCTTCTTAAAGGCATATACGCTCTTGTTGTGTTCTCCACATGGGAAAGTCCGAACAACTCTCCATGTAATTAGTGAACCCTTGTATAAAAGGTGAATCCATTCCTGCAATGTAACATAATATTATATCACGTCTGCAAACAGAAGAAATAAAATGTTTACTAGTTTCCTCACCTAACCCCAACGAACTGTGTTCTACCATTTTAACTTTTTTCCCTTTCTGGATTGTTTTTTTCTGTTAGACAAACCAGAGAATAGGATGTCTCTGGGTCTTTTAATAACTATATTTTGAAAACTCATATGATTTGGTTTGTAATAACTCTTAAGTCAGTTTTCCATAGAATTTAGGTGTGAGCTCTAACAGAATTTCTTTTTCTTCATGAATTATAGTGTCATTAATGCAGATTGCAACAAATTTTGTCTTTTCTAAATAAGAAAGATTTGACAACTGCAAATTTATCTTTATGTTTTAGGTGGATTTCATACATCAGTATCTTCCATTCAAAGATAACGTTGAACGGAAGATACTGATGAATCTTCCATTCAACGTTATCTTTGAATGAATTTAGGAAATAGAATAATTTTTCCAACATTTTTTTCTTGGCATTTTCATGCAAAAACACTAATTTATTTTTTCAAAAATAATTTGAGAAGGCAAAGTAAAGTACCTAACAGTATTATTTTTGTCCAATAGCTCAACAGAGAGGACCTCATATTTTTATTGGGCAATCTACAGCCCAACCTACTTTTTAAAGGCAGTGTACCTAATTTTTAAGTTTATTCTATCTAAGTGCAATAATAGGTATAGCAAAGTACTGCTTTTTGTCTGAAAGAAAAGTAAAATATTTCCTTTAAAATATTTATAGAATATACTTTTTTAAAGTAATATTGGAAAGGCTTAGTACTTAGTCTTTCTGAAGGGAGAAGACTCATTTTCCATTCTGAAAGAATTTAATTATATTTGGGTGCCTCCCCCTCCCAAATCAGAAGTCCCTAACCTAACACTTGCAATAGCAGATAGAGGGAAGGTGGTGAAAAGCATGAATACTAAATCATCATGTGAAAATAATTCCACTCTTCAATTGCACAGTGCTTTGGAAAATGATTTATTAATTAATCTATATACTAAACTATAAAATAAGCTGCAAGACTTACAAGCTGCAATTTCAATGTCCTTACCCCAGAGATAATGTGCGAAACAGACTGCATTAACATTCTATTATTTTTTGTGAACTAAGTGAACAGCAAACCCAATTTTTTTTTGTTTCGAGTTAACCACCACCATGAACGCACATCACAGATAGATAATTGTCCATTCCAGATTAGGTGGTAGCGTCCCAGGTAGGGAGAGAGTCACTGCTGCGTAAGACAAGAACACCGTCCTCCTCTCACCAGGGATTAGGACCCGGACCCTTTTCGGCCAAATGATTAAAGCCAGTGTTTCCTACCACTTGGCCATTGGGAGGGGAAGCTCAAATTGTTAAACTACAAACTAAGTTTTTTCAGAAATAAAAGAAATTTATAAAACTAAAAAAAACTCTTCCTATACCTTTTCCTCACTTTTAATTTCTTTAAAAAAAACACACACACACATAATAACACGCAGAGTAAGGTGAGCTAAAACGGTTATATTTTTATTCAAATCCAACTTTTTCCATCAACTATTTATATTAATTTAAAAACATTCATAGAAGCCACATGTCCAGAAAATGCACCATGGTTATCTTATAGGGATTCCACTCAAAGTTGATAACAAAGCCAAGTAAATTAAAAGATTTCCAACCCCTCGGTGGCGCAGAGGTCTAAGCGCTGGCTTATGACCATTCGTCTGAGATGGGCCCGGGTTCGAATCCCGGTGAGGCATGGATGTTGTGTTTGTCTTACGGCACTGGCTTTCTCCCTCTTTTTTTTTTTTTTTTTTCAGAAATAAGAAAATTATAGAACCCTAAAATCACTTTTGACTTTTCCGCGCAGTTAATTTCTTTTATCTTTGATTTAACACTTTATACCACTTGCCTACCGTGGTGGTTACAAAAGTATAAACTAAGTTTTTTACAGAAAGAAAAGAAAATTAAAGAATCTAAACAGCACCTCTGCCTTTTCCGCGCATTTAACTTCTTTTATCTTCAGCAGATTTTCATCAACTTCATACTTAAAATTCTCTGGGAAAATCAACGATGATAAATCCATTTTTAAGCACCCAAAAGACCTTCGCTAAAGACACACTAAAGTACAGTGCCTAGAAGAATTAGTGTGTCGTGCTCGCAGAAAAACTTGCTGCCCGCAATCATGAAAGCGGTAGATGGCGCTGCCGTCGGATGTCACGTCGCTTTTCAGAGAGGAAGGACGACTAAAACGCACATATTTCTATGACACACACCCAGCTCGTCAGTATTATGTGTACTCCTTGAACGATATTTTATAAGTAGATAACTTAAGTATATACGAAATAATCGACACACCTCTTTCACCCCCCCCCAAAAAGAACGAACGGGGTGCTCAAGATTCATTAATAAGGGTATCGTAGTTTAAGTTAAGCTTTGCATTGTGCTAACGTCAACATTAATGTTAGATATTTCGGAAGTTTTAGAGTCATACATGGGTTACATTATGCAAAAACACTGGAGACCAATATGCAGTTTACAATCACTGAAACATCAACTTACAGTATAAAGTAAAAATTAAAAAAAAGGAAATGTTTTGCCCCTCAAAACCTTACCGGAAAAAAAAGGAGGAAATATTTTCTCAATGAGACATCGGCTTTATGATTTGCATTCCAATAATGTCTTAAAATTCAGTAACCTAAAAACTTTATAAATTATTAAATAATGTACTTCATTTTTTAGCAATGAGTGACTAAATTTCTTGGTAAGAACATGGGATCAAAATAAATATTGAAACTTTCCATTTAGTTGGCTTGAAAAGAAGCCTTTTAATGAGTTGAAAATAGAATACAAAAAATGCGATTACTATTTTTAAAATTGGTCTATTTTCTAATAATATACTAACTGTAATCCATTGATAAAAATCATTTCTAAAAACACTTTGCCTGTGATACGATAAACAAAATGAATCATACTGGACAGAAGTAAATATACAAAAACTGAATGTATATGATGACATTCTTTTAAAGAAAAATAATTATAACATTTTTCTTTACTTTTCTTCACCTTGTAGTAATTATATGATTAAATCTGCTATTCAAATGGGTTTGCAGGGAAGAGAGGAAAATTCTTTTGCACCTTATGTAAAAAGTTTAATAAGGTAAAAATTAAGAAGTGGGTGTTCATGGAGTCTGTCTAAATGGGATAATTCTATTCAGTTCCTGTAAATTATTTTTACCCTTAAAAATAACGAAATCATTAATGTAGCATACACACAGGCGTAAGGTGGGGAAGGCACAGTAGGACATGCCCCCCTTCCTTAAAAATTAGAAAAACTAATTATTCGTTCGCCTTTTAAATGTCTTTTAAATTTGGGAAAATAGTAGGTATGGCGTCAAACTTGAGTAATGGTTTGTCTCGGCATGTTAGAACTTCCTTACCTTGAATAGGGGAACGATAATGCATCTCCATGAATTTAGATTCAAAGTGCAAGGCACATACAACACAACTTTCATCAAGTTTCTTATCAGCTCTGGGAATTGCCTTATCCTATTTGCTCAACATATCAGGAATTTTGGGGACAGCAAAGAGGGATATTTTATTTTTGCAGGATTTATAGCCAGTATTACATCCTGGCACAAAACAGCTGCTTTGCCTTTTCCGTTTTCTATGTTTTTTATTATTTGCTAATGCAGAATTTCCCAGTCCTTTTATAGCTGACATTATTTCCCTATGATCTTATAACTGTTGCAGTCGATTTCACTACTGCACTTAAGTTTAACCACACAGTAGGTTTAACGCGTGACAGCCAATACTTGATCAACTTCTACATCTTCACGAATAAAAAGTTACTAATTTCGGAAATAAATTTCGTTATAAACAATCCACAGTTGAATAAAACTAGCACACTAACACCCGAATAAGCCTATTGCGTTTTAGTGATCAACTGTTGAATTACCTAGTGTATTACTGTTATGATCGAGCTACAACGAATTAGCAAAGATACTGCCAAAAAGATTTCCCTCCACTAACCTTTGTTTTGTGAAAATTTGAAGTTTCGTAAGGCAGCAAATCCTTGGCAAACAAACTTCCCACCATTGAATAGCATGAAGCCGATGAAGCATCCTAACGTAACTTCCGATGCCAGCGCCCTCTGTCATTTCATGATAATTGGTCGCAAAGCCGTGAGGGACATCTTAGGGAGAACGTCACACTAATTCTTCTAGGCACTGTAACTAAAGTCAATAAACTTGCTTTGGCTTCGAGAGTATGATCAGTGTTGCCAACTCGCTCATTCCAAAAGTCTCCAAATCAGTGATAAAAAGTCTCCAAAAGTGAAAAAAAGTCCCTAAAAATAAGATTTTAATTATGTCGAATTTTTTGTACGCCATTTAAATTTTAATGACTCATTATTGTTATTATTAATTTGGCCCTTTAAATTAATAACATAAAAAGAACTGAATGTGTTTATATTATTACTTAATATGGCTAAATAGTATATGTGTGACGCCCCCATTGGCTCAGTGGTCTAAAGACTGGCTGCTGACCATTCGTCCGAGATGGGTCCGGGTTCGAAGGTAAAACATGGATGTTATGTTTGTCGTACAATCTCTCCCCTTGCCTGGGACCAGTGGCCGTAAATTAGGGATGGGTGATTGCTTATAGCCCTTTGAGTTGCTCACGGTGGTCGTAAAAACCAAGGAGGTTAGAAGTAAGAGGAGGTGGCAACAGCCCCTCTCCCTGTTCTTCTGGTGTGACTCCACTTTTTATCAGCTGACTACGCCAATGCGCCCAACCTAAGAATCTCTTGTTTATCTCTATGGGGAAATAGCGATTTTGAACGGGTTTTTGGGACCCTTACTCTACCTATACAGGCATGAAAAAAATTGAGGCTGAAATATTCTTTCCCATAATAAAAAATTTCCAGAAAAAACAGGAAAATATGTGTTGGTATTTCTTTAAAAAATTGAACAAAATAATGTTTTTTTGAGCGGAAGTGCATAGTGCGATTGGTTACTTACTGCCAATGTGCAAGTAACCATGTTTAAAATATAGCCAAAAGCCTAATGATAAGAAATAAGAAGTCCGAAATATTCCTTATTTCCATCCTTGGTTTGAATGCGCTAAGCAAAACTGCTTAAGCCACAGGAAGTGACGTCACGTTCCCGAACTCTCGCAGCGCAGACTCCCACCACCTCAGAAAGAGGACAGAAACAGCTGATCTGTTTTGGCTTCACTCAAAACGGGTCTCTTCACCTCCTCTTCTTCTAACCTCCTTGGTAAAAACCCCAAATAAACAATTTATATATATAAACACACACATTATATATATATATACTTAGGGGGAGAGAATACGGCAACAATTTTTAAATAGCCAAGATGACTTGCTAAGCGCACTTAGTACGTGCAGTATGGTGGACCAATAAATTATAGCATTGGAGGTGAGCTTATTTCTCGCACAAGAAAAAAAAACCGTTTTCTTCCCAGTTATATGTCACTGTTGTTTTAATGTAAATAAAACATAACTTTTGTTTTAATGATACAATATTTCTGCGAATGGAAACGCAGAAGTGAGTCCCACCACTATCGTATTCACAGCCTAAGAGATCCCACGAAAACTCAACGGTAATAGGCAGGCGTCCTATGCCTGATAAGACGGAGGAAAAAGGAATTGGCCACCCTGGTGGCACAGTGGTCTAAGCGCTGACTTACGGCCATTCGTCCGAGAAGTGTCAGGGTTCGAATCCCGGTGAGGCATGGATGTTGTGTTTGTCTTACGATATTGACTCTCTCCCTTCCCTGGAGTCAGTGGCTCTAAATTAGGTACGGGTGACAGCTTTATAATTATAGCCCATTGAGTTGCTCACGGTGGTCGTTAAACCTCCAATCAAAAAAAAAAGGGGGAGGGC
Source organism: Macrothele yani (assembly GCA_039090855.1). NCBI lineage: Eukaryota > Metazoa > Arthropoda > Arachnida > Araneae > Macrothelidae > Macrothele > Macrothele yani. The sequence goes on along the minus strand of CM077028.1, from coordinate 25,517,497 downwards.
TTTCTATAAGCGTTACGATTCATGGTTACAATTGTTGGAACTGTGGAAAATTAAAGACTCTTCCGATTTCAAAAACCACATTGTAAATACTTGAAATCATAAATGAAAAAAGGCCCTGAAATCATTGAAGAAAAAGTCACCTAAAAAAGTCTCCTAAAAATGTAGGTATTCCCAAAATAATATTTTTGTGACAAACTGCAATCCAAACTCCCCTGAATTTAGTGACTTTACCCCTAAGTTGGTAACACAAGTCAGAATACGATGCACCCAGATGCTCACCCCCAACACTAACCTGAGGGAGAATTATAAGTAAACAGAAAGTAGGGGAAAAAAGAGAGGAAATGCATTAGAAACCAGCAACGGGTATTTACGAACGATCTCGTAGGATGAGATGTTAACATGGGCGACTAAGTTTGATAACGATTACGATTAGTCCTGAACAAATTGGCATTTGCTGCTTTTACGAAAGTTTAAGTACTAGCGGTTACGTAATGTTTGTATAAAATTTAAGCCTTGGAAACTGGAAAAATATTTTGTCTCAAAGTTTATGGAAAAAACAGGTAAGACGGATAAAGGCGCTGAAGTCCCCAAAACCACGAGGAAAATCCCCTAAAAAAGTCTCTAATCCCAAACCAAAAATTTTGTCTCTAACGTCAACCGAAAAGTCCCTAAATTTAGCGACTTTTCCCCCAAATTGGCAACACTGAGTATGATACTTCGGGGAGCTCGTGCTTCGGGTTGTTTCCGATCAAATCGTCTCCCTCTCTGAACAGCCAATCACAGCCTTGCGTGGAACCCGTATAACATTGCCGTGCGCCATGTCCTTCAGGAACTTGCAGGGACTGTTGCCACTTCACTGAAACTTCTCGATGACGACACGTGACTCTCACATGGCAACGAGTCGTAGTAGCGTATTTGAAGGACAACCAGCCCCGTTGAAATGATGGAGTCTTACTTTGAAACTTTAACTTCGTAGTACAAAATGCGGTATTTGGAAAAAATTAGAGAGATTGAAGGAAAAGATCAGTATGTGTTGAATGCAAGTATTTTCGAAGGTGATGCGAAAAGTTTTCCGAAAGTGCAAATAGTAAATGTTTTCAATTACTTAGTCTTTGGTCGTACGTAGTGCCCTAGTACCACAGAACAGTTCGAAGCATATAACAATTTCTCATCGCCTGGTCTCCTATAGGATGTTACGCACCATTTGTCACAATTGTAGTTTTCTGTGCCTTACTTCACATCGAATACTGTATTGCTTGTTGTACTATGCATTCTACCCATTGTGAAATATTCCTGTATATCTTTCTGGGTATCTTGTACTACACTGCTCCAAGAACGTTTGAATAATGTTCCTGTTTCCCTTTTGTATACTCATTTTACGCGTTTAAATATAGTGTTTCACGCACCATTGTCGAAACTGTTTGTTTTCTTTGCATTATGTACTACCAAATGCTTTGTTCTTTATATCTGCACCATGTCAATATTGTATATCCAACGTAATTCATTACATCGCCTGGTTGCATATAGGATGTTACGCACAATTTGTCCGTTTCTAGGCACCACATAATATCGAATACTGTATCCATGCACACGATGTGACCAGAGTTATCTCCGGGCCATTTTTAATATTACTCATTTTTGTTTTGTCAACGTCTGTACATAATATCATTAATTTATTCATCATTCTTGTTTTCCGAAAAACTCAACCTATTGAACGTATTCTGTGCGCTCTGTTCTTTAATCATTCCTCCACTGGTGTTGTCTTTTTGCAAGCATCAAGCTCTCCCGCCTTGCTGGCGTTTTTACCTCTAACAGTATTCATTATGTTCTGTTGGTGGCACCCAGCTGCTGTATAATTTTGTTTGGGGCTATTGCAGCCATGTAAATATCATCTTGCTTAATAAAACCCTTTCTGAACTCTTGTCGTCGGTATTCTTTTACAAGGTAATTTAGTACGATCACAAATTAGTGAGTAATCAGCAATTCATGGAGAAAATACGTACGCTGCCTTAATAAGTAAGGTTCTTTTCCCTCCTAGGCGCGGAGACCTGAGTAAAAAACAACACAGGTTTTTTTCTTTCCAGGAATCGCTGATTTTGGTTTACTTACTCTTGAAAGGATCTATGCCTTTTTGAGAGTTTAACTCTTTAACAAAAAGTATCTTTGTAACCTCTGGGAAGAGATTTCCAAGAAAAATGAGAAACATTTTTTTTTGTTCTCGTAAAATTGTGGTGAAAAAACTAAATTTTGCTGGGATTTATGCCCAATAATCTATTTATCCGTAAATAAATTTAGCAGCACAACACCGCCTGTAAACAGACCTAGACACCAAAAAGGATTTTATTTGGACAATAATTTTGGCCATTATTTGCATTTTCTCGCAAAGTGTGTTCCAGCTGTACTAAAATCTACGGTAGTTTTTTTTGGGGGGGGGATATTATATTGAACAAAGTAGTAAACCAAAAACCCCAACATAAAGGACCAAATAATCTTCAATTCAACGAGAACTTCATGGAATTTTAATACTATCGAAGGGTAATATGGACAACTTTGTATTTACTGAGCGTTGCCAGATCCGAAACAGTAGATTGCTCGCGGAGCTGTTCTAGCGCTGCGCTGTCTTAGCTGTGAGAAACGAGGAGTGAGCCCGTTTGTAGAATAGCCACGCTATCCAACAAGGAAAGAATTTTTTTCAAATCACTCTTAGCACAGATATTGAGAAAAATAAAATATACATGTACGCCCCCACTGGCGGAAAAAAACGGCACTGCTTTTAAGCGGTATGGCCACACGAAAGATTTTTTTCACTACAGTTTTTAGAAGCTTAGATTTTGCTGCACATACATCAGAAGTAGAAATAAAAACGTACATTGGTGACAAAAGCACTTTTTATTAAAAATGAAATGCAAAACATTTCCCATCACGAGCTGCCTCTGAAGTATGTAGAATTTTTCAAATTGGAGTTTTAGAAAGATATCAGGGAAAAAGTACTTCACACGCCCCCTAGCGGAAAAAATCTATACTTTGCTTGAAATTTTATGAAACATTTCACATCAGAAACGCTCTCGTGGGGTGTCATTTGATTTTGGAAAAATCTTCATGTTAAGAAAAAGATAAAATAACTTTAACCACACAGCACAAGAGCAGCAACAATCTTTTAATATCAGTCACAAAGAGGATAATTACATGATATATATTATATTTATATTTATTAAACAATTTTACATATCTAAAAATCTAATTCGAACAATAGGTCACATAGAACAACAACAGGGTATCATTATATTTTTGGAAAAAACTGCTTCACGTTAAAAAGAAAATAATTTTAACCACATAGCAGAAAAATAACTGTGACAATCTGTCAATATCACTCAGACTGCTGCAAAAATATAATTATATGCAAGATGCAGTAGAATCCCGTTTATACGTTTCTCGCTGTAATTGTTTTTCATTTATACATAAACTGTCACCTGTCCCAAAATTTTGAAATACCCATAATGTTAAATGTCATCAATCATAGGTTGATTGGATTCAGTTTTTCTCAATCACGTGTTAGTTAAATTTTGGTGTAGCAAATTAGAAATTCAAAGCCCGCAAATTTCGTTTACAAATACCCTTCCTGCCATTCTCAGTGAATTCTATTTTGCCATTTCCCCTTCGCCCTATTTCCTGTCATCCACCTACTTTACAACTCTCTGTGAAATGGACGTGCTTTCCCTGAACTATCATTGGTCAGCTTAGTCAGCACCTGCTTGCAGATCCCTGCTCTCACTTAACATTCTCATATTGGACCCTTACACCTTTATTTGCCTTCCAGATGAATCCAACACCCTCCTTCCCTAGATATTACTTACCACCTTATTGGAACGCTATAACTGAAGGAGGAAATGAGTTTAGCTTCCAAGAATACATCAGTTGCACTGCGGTTTTGGCCATGTCATCAATTATGACTTCAGAAGAAATCATGGGGACAAAGAGTGAAATGAGAGCGTTTCCAGTGGCAAGTGATGATGCATCAGTACCAAAATTTGGTGAGGCACTAAAAATCATTCGACATCAATAGGGACTTCTTTTATCAGGGTGCCCACTCTTTTTCAGAGAAAAAAATTCAAGGACTGTCAGGGACCTTCAGGAAAAAAATTCAAGGATGAATTTTTAAATGTCCTAAACTGCAATGAATATATTATGTATCAAGAATTGTGTGTTGTATTATGATACTCATTAACAGTATTTGTAATTGGTAGCCAATTATAAAAAAAAAAAATCTTAGCAACAATGCATCTTTAAGTTTTGCAAAAGTTCTTTACTGAATGACAAACTTTCTTCAGGTGAAAATATTTAACAAATGAAAATACTGTATCAATTTTTAAATAATTAGAATTTTTTCTACTCAAATGTCAGTACTTTTAACACAACATTAAATTTATCATTGTTAAAATATAATTAACAAGTATATTAAAAAAATATTAAGCAAATGGGTAAATAATTTATTTACAATTATTCACTAAATCCATTTTTTTTATTGTTCAAAATCTATTTTTTTATCAATGATTTTGTCTTGAGTTGTCTTTCTAAAGCTATTTGATTTAACAATGCAGTTAAAATTATGAGTATCTTTTGCTTTTGTTGCCAAGTCATCAGCTGATTTTAATAAATCTAATACTTCATTTTCTACACATTTTTTTTTTTTATATTTTCTATTTCATCCAGTATTTGTTTTCTCTTTTGGGCTACAGCAGAATTAGCCTTGTCCCGAGCTGTTTCTTCTAAATTTATTACATATCTTTGCTTAGCACAGACATTACTCAGAACCAGAAGCAATTTTGAAAACTAGACATTTTCCATGCTAACAATGTTACTTAGATGGTCATATATATAGTTTTCTTTCATATTGTCAATTATTAGTTTCTTATTAATGGAGAATTCTCTCTCCACTGATGCCTCTCTATGCGAGACCAACAGCAGCTTTATAGTTACTTACCACAACAGATCATAGTTTTTACTTGAGGATAAATGTTCATAAAATAACACATCTATTCTCAATTCCTCATAATTGTTATCAAAAAGTTTAAAACCTGAAGTTACTGCTGCAACACTACTTATAAAATCTTTTAACCGCAGCATAAGTGTCAACACCACCAGGATTTAGATGATTTGCATCCACGAAAATTTCTAGAATAATCTTGAAACTTTTTGAGCAAGATTCCTTCTCAGCACTCATTAATTTAGGATCTAAATACTTCATGTGCCGCACAACAGCATACTGCAGTGGGCATTTAGGGAGCAATTTTTTTTATAAGGTTTAACAAAATTGATCTGCATTTCACTTACATTTGATGGCAAAGTCTTCATCTACTTTTCGGCCTGGAATCCAATATCAATCATCCTATAAATGGAACAATTTTTATTATCAGTTGGATCAATTTTCAGAAGTGCCGTAATGGTCTTTATTCTAATACATCCATTTTAACAAAGAGACTCATCAGATTCCTTAACATTTTCTCTAGGTCTTTAGCCATGAATGGCAGCATTGGCTTATCTGCCTGATACTTTTTTAAAAAGGGACTCAGTTGCTTTGCAATAGAATGAAAAAAATATAATTTGGCAAGTACCAATGGATCCTTTACCCATTTTTGGACAATATTAAAGGAAACTGCAAGGATTATTTACAATTTTTTGGGCTACCAAAGTTTCATACTTCAAAATAAAGGGCCAAATTTCTATAGTACGTTCACATACAGGAGAATTTTCAACCCACCTTCGTGAACAGAATTTTAGTGGCATTTTTATAGCATTATTCACATTTAAATAATCCTCCTGCCGTGCTGGTGAATATTTAAATAACCTGTATAGGCTTGAGATAAATTTTTCTATTTCCCAATTACTCACAGTAGTAGCAGGTCTTAATGCATTATGCACTATGTGCAATCCACCAGTGTTTAAGAGAGATGCATTTAATTGGCCGATAAATCATCTTGAAATAAAAAAAGAAAAGCTTTAAATTCACATTCGGCCCATTCATAGAAAACTGAACTGTATTTTTTAAAGGCAAATCCTTCAAAGGTTGCTTAAGTTTGTCTAATAACATTTCTGCACTTGCATGGCCTAAAAATGCAGAAGTCAGATACTGTGATGTTACTCTGTTCTTGTCCCAGAATCTTATGTGGATGTCCATTTGTTTTTGTTGAGTATTTATTTAAACTCTCACCAAACAAAACAACAAAATATTAGGTTTCATTATTCTGTTGCAACAAGTGATTTAAAATGGGGTGCCAGGCCAGAGCAGCAAATATATGAACATTTTGTTTGCCCACAAGAAAAGTTGAGAGACGTTTCACTGTCTGGAAATATCAATCCAAACAACTTATCAATTCCAGCACATGAGCTGTACAAATAATGGCTTTCTACCACTTTTAAAGCCCATAATATTTCAGCTTTTGTAGGATCTTTTCTGGGTAAACAACCTGCTGATGACAAAGGCTCTGGTGATGATGGTGTTTGTGATGCTGGTGCCGGCACTTTTTCAAACAGTCCATCTAAGGTGGAATTTTGACTTTTGTTTTCGGAACAGGTCACCTGCTTTTTGCTTTTCACGTGGCTTCACAATGTAGACTCTCCCATGGACGAAATATCGATGTTCTTTAAGCATAACAAACATCTCGCAATATGATTATTGCCGCAATCCTTACCAACCCACCTGGAATACTTGGGATCGTGCAACCAAAGATCACTCAAATTGCCCTTACGACTCATATTTATTATACACAAAAACAGGAAAATTCCAATATCTAACAATTAGATGACAACTAGAAACATCTCAAAGCAAAACACTAAGCCAACAAAAATCAAAGATTTTTTTTTTTCAGTCGCTACACACACATTGCAAATAACTTTCTGGAAAAGCAATGTAAGGAATTCCTACTCAGTAATGCCATGAGCATTGTGTGTAATCCTATGCTATTGCCAGATACATAAGAGTAATACAATACTCTGTGGCTGGAAAAAAAGTGCAACCAAAATACGGAAAATGAAACAAATATCTTCAACTTTTTGTTCTCATGGAACAACAGCAGCAAGCAGGACCTGTTGGCATGCACAATTTGTCAATCACGTCTACCATTTCATTTGCAGTCCCGTGGGCCACCTGTTGAACTGCCCTCCTTCCCTAACTAACGATAAAAATGCAAAAAAAAAAAATTAATTTTCCAAATTTTCATTTAACAGAGCTGAATTTTTGACAGATACCATAACTTAGGCTTATAAGGTTACCCTGCAAATTTCGCTTGGATGCAATGAAAAGTTCGCACTTTTTATTTATTAACCCTCCGAGCGGTTTAAAATTGCTGTGCGCGTTCAAGGTCACCCCTTTCTAGTACTGCTGGACCGGTGGGGGGGCTGGTGAAATGCACCTGTCAACAGCATCGAATGAACCCGCTTTCAAGCAGATAAGGAAGAAACAAGAAGGTGAAATCCCCGCCTTGCCGTAAGGAAAATGAAAGAAACGATTACGATAGTTTTCCCCGTCGCAGAACAAGTGCTCTAGCAAACACTAAACTCCTCTTGCAGTAGATTGGGGGGGGGGGGTCCAATCTTGACCTACTTAACTCCCCGTTAGACCTCAGTGCACCCTTTCTCCCAGTGACGCAGCTGCTTTGAAGTTTACTCTTTTTACTTCTGATGTCAGTGGGGGATTGCAGAAAAAAAGTGAGAAATAACTTAAGGAAAAAGATTGGAAATTTCGATCAAAATTTTTCGGCTGTGGGATTTTAAAATTCAAGGACATTCCAGGCCTTGAATTTTTTTTTGAAATTCAAGGACTTTCCAGGTTTTCAACGACGCATAGGCACCCTGTTTTATAGCCATAATATGGATAAGAAAAAAATATGCAGGGTCTCAATAGCCTTACAAAATTAAATGTTTTAATTTAAAACTAAACAGCAATCAGAAATTAAGGATTTTTTTTTACCATGTTAATGTACACATATTTCTTAATATACTACATCATATTCCCATGTGTAAAAACTATTGATAATAAAAGAATCAGAAGTAATGCTTTGCATACTATTACATACAGTATACATGTACAACTACACACTGTATTTACAAGTGCTGTAACTATGTAGGGTGATTGATATAAAAAAATGTTTTGAAAACAAAAAATACTGTGGAAAAAAAAAGAGAACTGAAAATACTAGTACAGTAGAATATGAAAAATATTACACAGTACCCTAATGGTTATGCCATACCATTGCAACAAAATAATGTGATTCCATCTAGGGATGGGTATGTGTCATTTATATGCTAATTTTCCTTAGTCCCTTGAAAATGTATAAATGGGTTTCTACAGTACATAAAAACAATCTCACATTAAGAAAATAATAATTTCAACCATATGGCACATGAATAACTACAACAATTCTCTAATATAAGGAGACCAGAAGTCCTCAATTTCAATGCTTCATCCTCAATTCCGGAAAAAGTGATTGAGGACATCAAATGTCCTGAATTTTTTATTTTCTTTTGTTCTCAATCTTTGAACCCTCCCCCCACCCCCTCCACACAAAAACGAAATAGGAAAAAATACACTAAACAAAAGTCATAGAAATTAAATGAATCCACCAAATGCAAACAAATTCGGCATCGATTATTTTACTGCAAAAAATGGACTTGTAAAGGTATGAAACTATTTTCTGAAGCCAATGAATTTTCTCTTGAATTGAGTTAGAAATCACACAATATTAATGGAGACATGCAGAAGCATCGAACAAAGTCATTTCAATAATTGTGGTGTTATTTCGTTTCTGTTTTAACTGGCTTTAACTAAAATATTTATAGCATGCAGTGTTCGAAGTGGGCCGGTAGTCAACAAAAATGGAAGTGAGCATACTGGCATTTCAAAAAACATTATTTACCATCCCGGTATGTAAAAAATTAAAAACCCGTCACAAACTACATAAAGAAATTAGGATGAAAGCACAAATTTTAACGGAAAAATTGATAAATGATTAGCAGCTGGGACTGAAAATATGTTAAGTGCTCTGTTGTTGCTGCACTACAGTTTTAGTGTAGCAGCAGAGCTCTTAACATACTGAAACAGAATGACTTTCGATTTAAAATCTTGGTGTCGACAGCACTGCTGGTATTGTCGACACCATACCGCCAGTAGCTCTGTGCCACTTTGACCACTGATAGGATGGGGAATAAATCTTATCTTTGCAGCATCCACTTTCTTGCAATTAAATAAGAGGTTGATGCTAAATTTGGTTGCATTTGGTAGATTCTATTGAGAGTTCTACAACTTTTGTTTAGCACACTTTTTTATTAAGCTGTTTCAAGTGAATTTATTGGACTTGGAATATTCCTTCTCATAGAGATAACATAATTTTTCTGCTCAATGTATAGTATTTTCTGGCTTCAGATATTTTTTCTTATAAAATGAAATTTCAGTACAAAATCAAAATGCAGCTTTGTTTGTATGTGCTGCCCCTATGTGAAACATTTAAAATTTATCAGAATATTCTGCACGAGAGTATTTTATTGCCATTTTATACTTCTTTCACACGAAAACCATCCTTCAGATTAATCGTATGTTTTCCCATGAAACCGGACAATTATGGTAAAATTCATAACATTCTTTGCAAATCAGCTTTACCATAATGGTCAGATGTTTTCCACAATTTGAAATGAAATTGTCCTCAATTTTGCATTGAAATTGAGAACATGTAATTTTGCCCTCAATTTCATTCTCAAAGATCTGGTCACACTGTACATTAACACCACTCACACTACTCAGGTGGATTTACAGGGAAGCCAATAAAGCCACAGCATGTGGCGCTGTGGTGCTGCAGGGCCCTCCAAATAATGAGTTTTAAAAATTTTTATCTTTTAATTTTTCCTTCTTAAAAAAAAGTGGGGAATAAATTTGCTGGTCTGGATTTTGGGGGTATGATTCCACCTGAACTTAAAAGTAATCTACATGCACATATGTAACTAGCATTTCTGCACCTGATGCAAACCACAAAATATTGTGCTTCCATTTGTCTTCCTACCTTATATATATATCATCATCAACCATTAACTATCCATTGCTGGATGGTCTCCCCAAATTTCTTTCACAACTTTCCGCTTATATATACATACATTACTAATTTATAAAAATAATATATATTAGCACATCTATACCTAAATATACACTTCTTGACAAAATAAGCATCACAACCCAATGTTCTCTTGTGCTGGGGGGGGTAATCAAACTGACTGAACTATCTCAAAACCAATGCATACCTGCCAACTTGAGAAAATTCAAATGCGTAAAATTGTGCGAGAACAACATTTCTAATGATTTTTTTAAAACTGTGCGTGAACAACATTTTTAATGATTTTTTTAACTATGCGCAAACAACATTTATAATGAATTTAACTATGTACAAGTAAAAATAAATGCAAATATTTATGAATGCAATAATTTTTAGATGTTTATAATGCAAACAAATTATATCACATTTTGATACCATACTCTACGTTTTCTGTCATCCGTAGCAGACCAACGATTATCATAGCATACTTGATGTTTTACATCGTCCGTAGTGGACCGACGGTTTCCCATGCATGCACGATGTTTTCTGTCGTCCATAGTGGACAGACGATTTTCATAGCATACCCGACGTTTTCCGTCATCTGTAGTGGATTGACGGTTTCCACAGCATACTCGACGTTTCGCATCGTCCGTAGAGGATCGACGATTTCCATAGCATACTCCACGTTTTCTGTCGTCTGTAGTGGACCGACGATTTCCATAGCATACTCATGTTTTCCGTCGTCCGTAAAGGACCGACGATTTCCACAGTAACTTCGTAAAATCCGCAGTAGTTGGAGTTTCTGAATCTTTCTTCCCACCGCATGATATTATTCGGCGTCAAGCGGAACAGTGTGCACTGAGAATTTATAGTGCAGAAGTCCCGACGATGACGATGGAGCACGGGTGTTTTGGCGCACAATCTGCCTTTTTGTAGCAAGATGGCGCAAGATTTTTGTTTTGGCGCACATTGGTGCAAAATTCCCATCTCTGTTATATATTTTATTTATTGGGTTATTTTTAGCAAAAAATACAGAAAATTTCAAAAATCTGGATGAAAAGTTCTTCCGGCCAAAAAACCAGAAGACTATGAAAAAACGGAAAACTTCCGCAAAATCCGGAAGAGTTGGCAGGTACGATTTAACTGAAACATTAGCAAATATTTATCAAGGAAGATTTTTTTTTTTAAATATACGAAAATGCGTAAAAAAAAAGCGATCTATGCGTAAAATCGTAAAGAACAGTTAAAATGCGTAACTTTTACGTGTAAAGTGTAAAAGTTGGCAGGTATGCCAATGCTGTGCACACAAGCCCTGATAACTCTAAATCTGCCACTGATACTGCTAGAAGAGTACAGTAGATTCTGGTTAATTGGAACACATCACAGCTTGAGCGCTTTGGCCAAATTAGGCGAAGCTTTATCCCAAAAGAGCTAATTTGGGATGTTCTTATCCCAAATAAATGGCTGCCCTGATTAACTGATGGCATAATTAATAAAGTATATGTAGCACAGAAAATTATATGCCATATAATATAAAATAATCTCACATTTGGAAAAGTGTAACTTGAACAATATGTTACATAGAACAATGGGATGTCATTAAATCTTGTAAAAAATTGCTTCACGTTAATGAAAGAATAATTTTGACCACATAGCACAAATCACATCACAAGCAGACAGATATAGGCAAAACTTGATGCACGCTTACTGCTTAAAATGTAATTCCATTCTGTCAAAGAATCATTTTGATCACACAGCAAGAATCACATCACATGCAGGCATGTGTTGGGTTGTCAAACACACCACCCATGCCTCATCTGGGATTAAAACCCAGGCCCATTTTGGGCAACTGGTCAGAAACCAATGCCTCACACCATTTGCCAACTGGGGCAGCCATTCCTTTTGACTCACATAACAAGGAAACATACATATGCATAAAATCTACATTGAAAACAGTTCAAATTACAGAAAGGAACATGATATATATTGTAACATATCACAGCACATTCAGAAATTATAATTTTAGCACCATACTGCACTGCCAATAATATCATAGAAAGGAGTATATCATACTGTATAAGTTTGCATTTGATGCATGTTTAAAAGGTGTATATAAACATACAAGAAAATTACAATGAATAAGAAATACCAGAACAAGATTTTAAAAGAAAAAAAAAGGAGAGGGGTGGGGTGGGGTGGGGGACAAGAGCCTGATTTCTACAGAATAGGAGGAAATAATAAAACGAGAATGTCAAATGTCTGAAATTGAAATATTAGTCTAATATATCTTTCATATCATATCGAAATAAGGGGGTCTCATATGCTCTTAAGTTTCTATTAAATGCTCTTAAGTTCTATTAAAACACAAAGATTTTAAATGGGCTGTCAAAAATCTCTTGCAAAACAATTAAGCTTTTAAAACTTTTTGTGTGTCTTAGAATTTAGAATCAATAAATCTCAGTGCCATGTAGGCTGGCATTTTAAAAGAACAGTTGATTAAAAGATTAATTTTTTGAAGAAACTAAACATTAAAAATGAAAATAAGACTAATTACATACTTACATACCTGCCAACCTGAGAAAATTCAAATGTGTAAAATTGCGCGGGAATGACGTTTTTTTTTTTAAAACAATGCACGAACAACATTTATAATGATTTTTTTAACTATGCGCAAACAACATTTATAATGAATTTAGCTATGTACAAGTAAAAATAAATGCAAATATTTGTGCATTTGATAATTTTTAGATGTTTATAATATAAACAAATTATATCACATTTTGCTACAATACTCAACGTTTTCCGTTGTCCGTAGCGGACCGACGATTTCCATAGCATACTTGATATTTTCTGCCGTCCGTAGCGGACCTACGATTATCATAGCATGCTGGATGTTTTCCGTCGTCCGCAGCGAAACGATGATTATCTTAGCATACTCGATGTTTTCCGTCGTCTGTAGCGGCCTGACGATTTCCATAGCATGCTCAATGTTTTCCGTCGTCCGTAGCGGACCGATTATTTCCATAGTAACTACGTAAAATCCGCAGTAGTTGGAGTCTCTGAATCTTTCTTCCCACCGCATGACGTTTATTCAGCATCAAGCATAACAGTGTGCATGGAGAATTTACTGTGCCGAAGTCCCAACGCTGACGATGGGGCACGGGTGTTCTGGCGCACAATGGCGCAAAATTCTCATTTCTCTTATATATATTTTTTTATAGGGATATTTTTAACAAAAAGTACAGAAAATTTTAAAAATCCGGAAGAAAAGTTCTTCTGGCCGGGAAACCGTAAGACTGTAATATATAAAAACAACAACAACAACAAAAAAAACCTTGGAAAACTTCTGCAAATTCCGGAAGAGTTGGCAGGTATGATTTAACTGAAACATTAACAAATATTTCTGATGGGAGATTATTATTTTTTAAAAATACAGAAATGCGTAAAAGCTGGCAGGTATGTACTTAACATATTTTCCAGATTATAAGTTGAAGGGTTTAAATTTTTTAACTCCTTCAATCATAGATAAGTCGATCTTGAATATGATACGAGGCTAGAACAAATGCAGTTAGTGTTCCAAAATTCTGTGATTATATTTTTAATGTTTCAGTAAATATTAAAAGCAGGAGAAAGTGACATAACTTCAGCATTCCTCTTTTCGGCAAAAAGCTGGACTTTTGCAACTTAATTTTTTCTTACAAACTGACACTACCATATTTTTTCTTTCCAACAGACCAGTCAGAGAAGTTGCCATACAAAGGTGGGGAAAAACAAAAACAAACAAGGCCTCACAAGTGTGCCAAAGAAAAATGATGCATGCAGTGTGAGTTATACTTTGCTGTTTTTTCAGAGTCTGATTAAAATGAGAAACCAAATGAACTTTTGATTTCAATCAGAAGCACGAAATAAATTATGGTAACAATAATAAATGAGAGCAATAATAGATTTTAATTCAGTTGAAAGACACAATTGAGCGATTGACAAAAGATTGCCTTTTGCTAGCCGCTGGTCACTGCTGTTGATGCACCACTGGTTGTTCACAAGACTTCTTTCAGAGGTTTAATTGTTGCGAGATAAATGAGGTACATTCATTGTTGTTCTGAAGGAGGGGCAGTGGATGGCCTAGTGGTCAATGTTCGCTACGGAGAAGCCTCAGGTTCGATCACCGGCAGGTAGGAACGTTTGAACCACTAAATATCTGCCGTGCATCGGATAGGCATGTTAAGCCATCAGACCTTGGGTACTGGACCCCTGGTAAAAAATAACGGTGCCTTCCTCCCCCTTTCTACCTCGATTCTGTTGCACTTTCCTATCGAGCACTCTAGCCCGAATCTCCTAGCCTCCTATTTCTAAGGGTTGTTAAACACCTGGGGCCCTTTCTACCTCGATTCTGTTGCACTTTCCTATCGAGCACTCTAGCCCGAATCTCCTAGCCTTCTATTTCTAAGGGTTGTTAAACACCTGGGGTTAGACACTCCCTTCCTAAAATCCTCTACATGTGATCTGATCTGTTCTGAAGGATTTGCAAAACCACAGGTGAATGCCACCCACAGGGTCTTGGAGGGATCATGAGTGCGATACAATTGCTGTACGATAGGTGGCAAATTAGTAATGACTATTTTTTTTTATTTGATTGGAGGTTTAACAACCACCGTGAGCAACACAATGGGCTATAAGCAGTCGCCCGTCCTTAATTTAGGGTCTCTGGTTCCAGGGAAGGGAGAGAGCCAGTGCCGTAAGACAAACACAACATCCATGCCACACAGGGATTTGAAACTGGACCCCTTTCTGGACGAATGATCAGAAGCCATCGCTCAGACCACTGCACCACCGGGTCGGCCATTATGACGTTTCTGTCTAACAAAAATATCCATTTCAGCGGATTTTAAACAAGTTCTTACTGAATGGGTATTACATTCTTTGTTTTCGGAATGGTTTCCTATGAACGTAACATTACATTTTGAGTGCTCAGCTCAAGACTGAATTTAGAGCACGATATATATATAATTCTTGAGAAATTTCAATGACCAACCAATAGATAAGTTGATGTGGCGCTTAAGTCGAGGCCTGGACTTTTGAAGAAAAACAGTCTAGTCTTATACACCGAAAAATACAGCACATTTGACAACTGGGGGTAGCAACAGTGGAGCCGGTTGGTTGGTTGATGTATTTCAATGGCGTAAGGGCCAGGTCTGGCCAAAGAGCGCCAATCACAAGGCAAGACAGTGGAGCCAAGTGCTGTGCTGAAGCTGTCTGTCAGAACCACAATGCCAAAAGAAAATTCTCAAGAAACTGTCATTGCTCCCAAAATAAACTGAAAATAAATGCCAGCAGGGGGGGGGGGCAAAAAGGAGGAAAAACCATGGAACACCAGTTGTCATAATGAAATCGTGTATTAATTTGTAGTTGAATAAAAACTGTTTAAAACTGACAAAGTATTTCATGAATGTGACATTAAACTTAAAACTCAATGAAGCATTTCTTGAAAATGACGGCAATTATGTGATGTTTAAAAATGAAAAAAGAACTAAAGGTGAAACTTGATAACTATTTTTGACTTATATTAATATAAATCAGACTGACAATTGACTTAATATTATCAAAAACACCTAAAATTTATAGGTGTATCTAATGTGCTAAACAGGGTTTAATTATATTTTTTTGTTTATGTAAGCATACACTTACCCTTAATTTCTTTGTAGGAAGTTCACTATTTTGTACACATTTTTTATCTATTTATGATACAAGCCTCTTGAACTCTGATGTTTTTCAATTCAGAGATATAATTATTTAAAATTAAATTACCATTAAAATAATTTACATGCTTAGTGAATTTAGTGCTAGTATAGAACTTTACCTTTTACCTCTCTTACTGCTTAATTGGTTGTTGAAAATCTCTATAAGCAGATTATTAACCTTTTTGCAGAAAAAAAAACAAACAAACAAAAAAACTGAAACTCTGACCACATGGTTTAAGGTAAGGTAAAGTTCTACACTAGTTAAGCACGTAAATCGCTTGAATGGTAATTTAATAATTTTAAATAACGGTATCTCGGAAGAATTGAAAAACATCAGAATACAAGAGTTTCATATTGTAAACAGATAAAAAAACATGTACAAAATGCTGAACTTCTTACAAACAAAGTAGGGTAAGTGTATGCTTTTCATTAATCTTATGCTTCCAAAAAAATGATTAAAAACGAATGGACTAGCATGTAGTTCAGTCCGATGCACTTCGGCAATTCCTGCTTGCTATCATAGGCAACAAATAGCTGCCTGCATGCTGTCTTGTTTTTCTGCAAAAGTTTTAAAAGGCTAATAATTTCCTTAGAGATTTTCGACAACCAATTAAGTAATAAGGTGGGTAAAACATTACTGTACATCTATTCACGCACATATGTATTGGTGCAGTGCTCAGTGTTTCAAAGAGAAGTTTTGCTTCCTCACCTTTAAAGGTTTGCTCCATACAAAATCTATTACAGTATTTTCTAAAGAAAACAAAAACTAGAACTACAGGGAAGATCATGGTTAAGGGTAAAAATATATATGCAATTTTCATATATTGGCTGATCAATACTTTGTTTCCTGTTACTATAAAAATAATAAAATAAATTCATGTAGTTTTTTATTGAAATTTGTCTTATTAAAAATGCCCTGCATATTTTAAGCATTCATTGGACTTTCAGTACAGAAATTACACAAGTTAATATTGTATGCATTATTAGTAAATATGATGTGGTATATGCATTATTAAAAATAAAACTAAGATTAGAGACAAAAAGGCTGGAGTGTAGTAACTTTGAATGCTTTGTTTTTTATATAACATACTTCGGTTCAACCCTCGACTAATATCAGTATACCATACCGGCTACTGTTTTGTGCTACTTTGACCACTCGCACAACTCTCTTTCTTGTACTTTTACTTAGTATTTACATTTTTAAAATAAATCTTTTCTACATGCACACGAGTAATCTACAGGTAAACACTCCAGCATGTGCCAATGCATTCATTCAGTCACTTAATGTTTTACAAAAATGAAGGTAAGTCAACAGTTGTATAACTATTATCACTACCGTTACATGTGTCATATAGTATCTTCAAGTCCAGTGCTCTATGCTTTATTACTTTTGCTTTTATGTAAATTTTCAAGGAGGTAAAATATAACATTTCAATAGTTATTAAATTGTCCTGAGAATGTTGCACTTACCCAATATTGTAGCACAATTTGGAAGGTTATTGTTGGTTGATTTGATTTATTCCACTGGCACAAATCACTGATGTCCAAGTTGACAAAGAGTTGGTTCGTTAAACTAAAAACATTCACCGGTTTATTTGAAAATATACAACCAGAGTCAAGATTATGAAAAAATGAAGGTGAAGTTTAAGAGGATAAAATGATAAAGCACTCGACTTGAAGATACTTTATAATGTGTGTAACAGTAGTGATAATAGTTACACAACCATTAACTTATAATACAGCTACGTAAACCAAAGGTTAATTTTCACTAACCAAATTATATTAAAAATTAAAATTTTTACAACGTAGTAATTCAAGTTCCTTTTTATATGCATTTTCATAATCCCCTTTAGTATTAGTTTGAACTTGAGATAGGAATGGATTATTTCTTGCACTTTCAAGTAACTGCACTGCACTTGAATCAGAATAACGTGCGTAGCAAACATATAAAATGGCCGCTATACCTATCTTATCACACATACCCAATAGCACATCACCTGCACTGACATTCTCATTATTTTGTATAAATACATCTGGAATGTACGGACGATCAATGACTACTGTTGGATATGTGTTCATATATTTGGAAGTAGCATAGGTTTTCAGAACAGGCTCATCTTGTTCTGAACATTCCATGCTTTGCATGTAACATTTTATATACTGTGAAGTCAAAATGACACAACATTTGTTTGTCGTTAATGAAATATGCTGTGAAAAGAAAAAAAGTGAATACTGATAATACTACAGGAATTGCATTTTCATCACATTTCAGATCACAGATGACAACCAATATTCTACTGCTTTTGTCATAGAAAATTTCTGCTACTGGGTTACGTTCTTCACGAATTTTCAACATAATACTAGCCACTTTGTCATATGCTTTGGTGAGATATAAGCTCCTACAAAATATAGATGCAACTTCTCCAACTGACACGATTATAGCATTGTTTTTCTTCAGGTTGTGCAAATTTTCATCAAAAGTAGGTTCATATTCCAAACCTACATAAAGAGATAAGCTGATTTCTACTGCATCCAAAGTCCTAGCTTTTAAATGGGTCTCCACTTCATCCAAATTACTAGCCATTGTTCACGGTAACTGGAAGAAAAAAAAAATATATATATAACAGAATAAAGAATATAACAACATTTTTAAATGCAGGGCCATCGTAAGGTGGGGTGAGCGGGGCAGTCGCCCAGGGTGCCACGAATCAGTGAACGCCGCAAGGCGCCCCTCTTACTTATACATTATACAAGTCGAGCTAAGAATGTAAAAAATTTCTTATATTTCAGATTTTCTGGCTTTTCTATGAAATTTTACGGAAAATTGATAGTGCTCAAATTCTTTTTCGAATGTTTCTACATTACATTCTTACAAACATTCACTTTTTTTTTTTTTTTAAGTTGATTTGGATTGATTTATTAAGGCATGGCCAACTCAAGAGGCATGCGCATAAGGGGGGTATAGTGTGCTGGGTGGATCCTTCTGAAGGGTTCTGGATTGCGTTCAGGTTACATTTAAATTTGTTTCCAGGTCACGGCTGAGGTGACATGGCGGCATCACGATATTGGCAAGCCGCCAAACAAAACAATGGAAGATGGTGGTGCTGTATTGATCAGGGAAGTTTTGGCGATCGCAGCAGAGCAGTCACATCCCCTTTCTTTCTCACACGACGGTGTGGCAAATAGCAGGCAAAAGTTACCTGGGGGCTTCCGCTATCTAAAAGCCTGCTGATAATGAATTCTAAGACGTCCAGAGCAAGATGTGACAAAATAGGAGTCGAATTATTTAGTAACAAGAGAAATGCAGTAGGATGTGAAACCTGGGGTGGGATAAAATGAAACCTGGGGTGGGAGCAGCATTTCCCTTCTCTGATAAGCTTTTCTCAAATAGCAGAATTACCCATTGCTGTTGGCTCCTAATGAACAGTTTAACAATCAAAAGGGAGAATTGAGCATGAGTGAGTGCGTCAGGAAGGGAGTCTGCGATCATCAATTTCCCTGTGTCGCTAGACGCTTGTCTCCACCAGTACAGACACAGACTAGATAATGATAGGTTGTTGGAACCTGCACCATGGTATGATTGCTTTACTCTGTTTCAGTTTAATGATTTTTGCCTATAACAGTCTTGTATTTTTGTTCAGTACTGTTGTGCAGAAAATGGAGAAAATAAAAAGACATTGGTTAGTTTACTTGACAAGTGCTGATTTTGCTTTTGCTGTCATCTTTTTGATCCTCTTCCAAAATCCCAGTTTGGACAAAAGTTAGGACCCAGTGATTGGAAACATTGCAGATCAACTTCGACATCATTAAACTAGCCCAGAGCACTTTAAATGTATGAAGCAGTAGGTTGAAGCTGAATCACATCTTAGATGAGGCACTTCCATATATCGTGAGCTCAAACTCGCACTGAAGTGGAACGGTGACAGGTGGTGTTAAAGCATGTGGTTGCAAAAACATCATATTTGGCAGAAAATAATATTGTATTTTGTGGCAAATCTGCAACATTACTTACAAAAACCAATTACATAACCTGGTGAACAGGTTGTGTAATTGTGGCTCTCTGTGGTGTTATAGAAAAAAAGTGAACGAACAAGGAATATTATTAACAAATGAGAAATACTTGTTGTTTGCACTGAAATATTGGATGTCTATATGTCTTACTAAAGTAACGTTATATTGTTTCTGACAATATTATAATAATACCTTCATACATTGGTGCCTTTTGTTTGGGGGTGCATGACTTGTGTGGTGTGCTGTGGGGGCCACATCAGTACTTGAAGAGCAAAGAAAAAATGGAGAATATACAGAAAGAGTGCGAGTGATAAAATGAATAATAATGAAGATTAACAATATATAAGCATGAAGTGATAATGTGCTGCTATCTGTGACATTTCTTGTGAACTTAATCATATATAACATAGTTATTTCTTAAGAATACCATCTTGAAATTGGATATATTGAACAGACGTGGTTTCTGTGGTGGTGTGTTCCAGACCTTGTGTAGTGAATTTTCGAATATACATTCCTTTACTCTGGATAAATGACATATATATCATAAAATACATGCACCTTGAATGGGAATTCAGGAAAAAAATTCATGTATTGCCTGTTGAGGATCTACTTGGCTTATATTTATGTACCTGAAAATTATTTATGTGATTAACTGGAGGTTATGCCTGGGTTCCATTATATTTATGTTACCATTTGGTGAAGACTCATCTCTTTTTGCATGAAAGCCATGAGACACACATGCTGCTGTCTACTTGAAGATTTAGATTGACATACTGCTCTACTATTTGTCTTGAGTGTTCTTAATACTACTTATTTTGCGTAGAATTAAGAACACTAACACTGATGCTGCTCTGCTCAAAACTAAGTTCAGCTTGTGTGCGTAGCAATGAACAAATAATGCTTGAGGGGCATCACACTTCAGTCTCGTTTTGATACCGCTAGTTTCCTCAGAACAGCTCTGATGCCATCACTGCTGCGCCATCATATGTCTGCGCAACTAGTTTTATTTCTTTGTAGCTCAATCTCAATCTTTTCAGCTCACAATCTAGTAATTCTTTAAGAAGTATCACGCTGATCAGAACTTACATAAAAAAATCTCAAGAATCTTTCTACTGGTGCTCCATCTTTCACGAATCAAACGATAATTGATACTTGTGCATGAGAGCTAATGTCTGTCGCTTCATCAATCAGCCAAGAAAAAAACTGAACATTCTCAATATCTGCACTGATTTCATTCCTAACTATATGAGCAACTGATTTGATTAAATCATTCTGTATTGTTTTTGAAGTTCCTGAAAATGTTGTACTATTCTGCATAAACTCTCTCAAAGTTTCATCACTCCTGAAGAGTAAATCAATCATCTCGTGGTATTTCCCTTATTTTCAGAGACTTCACTCTAATCATGTTCACAAAATGGGAGCTCTTGCTGGGCCAGTAGTGTTGTAATATCAATCAACTTCTTCACTATATCACGATTCTTTGTTACTTTTTCATTATGACGCAAGTCACTTGTTCTCTTCGCTTCATTCCGAGAGTAGTCTATCCTTGTTTTGCCTAGCAATTCTAATTTAACAACTGCCAGAATGTGATCTTTAAACTTTTTGTGCCTGTCCAAAGCACTTGATAAGTTTTCAAATCATTGAAGCCTTTCTGCTGCCCGACTTCATTGCCACTCACAGGAAACAGCAAGCATGGCCAATTATATAGTTTTTTGGTTGCTTCACTGCCAGTTAGCCATTGTTCTTTTCTGTACCAGTAAATACTAAAACCTCTGTTTGAAGTTTTGCCCTTTGAAGCCATCTTTTTTCATTTCAGGTTTAGGCCTACCATAATTTTTAATTTGATTCTTTTCTTCAAAATCTCTCCTACTGAAAGGCTTTTCCAGTAAGCTATCCACCATATTAGATATGTTTGAAGCAGAGGCCAGTGCTCGAAATGGGTTGGTATACGCTGGTATGGCATACCAACACTTAATTTTTTCCTAATATACCATACTGGCACTTTTTTTACTCAGAATTTACATACCGGCACTAATTTTAGTAATGGGAAATGCAGAAATAAATGTTTTTTTTTTTTTTTTGGCCCTGACTTACGAGCACGCATTCTTAAACATAGAAACCTTATGTGCCTCGTGCCCTTGAGAAATAGCTGTATGGGAACCGTAAAGGGTAGGGAAGTGGTGTAAACATGAGCTATAAGTTCAACCCTTCAAAAGATGGAAATGAAGCTACCCATAGCTCATGATCACATCTTGCCCAAGCCCCAGATCATCTCACTAAAGATGTCTGCAATTTTTATTATATCATTAATCTAATATATTGAGAAGAGCTTCTACACAGAATGAAGAATTTGGAGTGATAGATTTCTTTTTATTATTATTATTATTTTTTGGGGGGGGTTGTGGGTTTAATGACCACAGTGAGCAACTCAATGGGCTATAAGCAGTCACCCGACCCTAATTTAGGGTCACTAGTTTCAGGGAAGGGAGAGAGCCGTAAGACAAGCCCACCATCATGCGTGACCAGGATTCGAACCCGGATCCCTTCACGGACGAATGGTCATAAGCCAGTGCTTAGACCACTGCGCCACCGGGCGATGGAGTAATAGACTACACACAACTTTTAGTTTTCCTACAATGAGTATAAACTTTTTCCATTTCAGAATTTCTTTTTCTTTATTTTTAATTTTTATTTTGAGGCTGGTGAAATTGCTATTAATTTAAGACTGAATATTGATTTTGATTGCAGAGATTCTAAATGCCCGACGTCATGAAAATCCGGGGGGGGCTAGCTACCTTCTCGGCTCGGTCGGGACCTTAAAAAGTTTTGGGTGCACGTCCAGCTGAATCCCTCAAGATTAGCAGAGATTCATAGGCACCGACTATGGGGGTGCAAGGTGAATCTTACTCCTCCAATAATTTTACTGGGGGATGGGGCAGTGCCCACACAATATTTTGCATCCTCTTTAATTACATAATCGCTTTAGCTTCATAAGATGGACCAAGCTCCACCTTATGAGGCCAAAGCAATTTATTTAAAAAAATAATAATAAATAACAAAATAAATGAAAACTATTCTCCATATTCAGCATTGCCCACTCGATTACGAACTGGATTGCCAGCCCTGTATGGTGTTTAGCATGTTATCGGGATATGTGGTAAATGTTTAAAACAATTATCAAAAATAAAATAAATAAAAATACAGAAACGTATAATCCAGCGCCTTTATCTATTTTTTGCACTTCTTGCTCTTTTTTTAAGCTGCCCAGCTAATTTCTCATTTTTTTCTTTTTTATAAACATTTGGAAATAAAATCTCTCTGGATGTTTTTATAAAATTACAGGTTGAATTTTATTTTAAAAAATATTAATATTCTGCAAAAAAATTATTTCCGTTTGCTTGTTCATTTGATGATGAGCAATTACAATTCAGTTTTAAAATACATTGAATTCCGTAGTCTACCCCCCCTTTTAATTTTCCTCCTGACTATGGAAGAGACAAGCCCCTCCCCCACGTCTGATCTCTTCACACCTGCACCCTCAATAATTTGGTACCGAGGTTCGGAAGTCTCCTTAATCCATTGGTCCTGGGGTAGAGGCTCCTTGTTAAAGCAAGTCCAAATCATTGGGGTAGCATAAGTAGTACCCAGAGGATCCACAAACCAACCAACTGAAAATGCCAGCTATTCTGATCCTGTCTGACTTGTCAGGGTTCTTGCCAGGATTCCAGAATCAGGGGTGAAAATGTCCCCCAGGCTTTTTTTCTGGGGGTGATTTTGAAAAATCAGGGGTGAATTTTAAACAATCGTAAACTTAGGGAAAAATACTACATTATGGAGGTAAAAAACGAACAAACACAAAAATAATATAAATATTTTATACATATCTTCTAATTTTGTTATTAAATATTTCAGCAGCTTTGTGAAATGGAAAGCTTTCTAGTGTTGCATTTGCTGCTGATATTCAGATCAAATTCTTTAAAGTTTATTCTTTCAGTCTGTTGTGAAATTTATCTTTTATTTGATTTTGTGTGCTAAAAGAACACTCTACTAATGCAGAACTTATTGGCACAACCAAAGCAATTTCATAAAACAACACTGTGCTTGGATACACATCTTTATACCTGCAGATGAAAAGTTCTGCAACATCTGCAAATTTAAAACTAGCATAGCTATTTTTTAGCAGATTAAATATATATGGATATTCACTCAACAGGCATTTCAAATCTTCAAAATCTTTGAAGTGGTCTAACAACTTCAAAACAAATTTGCATGACACAGATGGGGATATTTTACTTCCCATCCCAAAAGCGTTTGAGCGAATTGGCTCCTTTCACAACAATGAATAACAAAATAAACATAGGGACCTTTACAACGCCGAAAACAAAAAGTCACTTTAACACCGTATGATTTAACACTTTAACATTGTATCATTTTCGTTGGTTTCGACTTTAAGCCAGTCATACATTTTGCGCCATTTCTCTTGAAAGTTAAGATTTTTAAAAATTTAGTTGGAGGTACAGCAGGAACAGCCTCACTACATTTCTCAGGCAATATTTCACTGTTTAAAATCGTAGCATTCGATGCCGAACTTGCGGAATCATCAGTAGAACGCTTCCGCTTTCTAATGAGGAACTTTTCCATTGTGTTATAGTAAGAACAAATATCAGAGCTGCCAACTTTTCAAAATAAAAAACCGGGACATCAAAGCGCGTTCAGCGGCACATATTTACACTTTATAAATAATAAAATTATATATTATAGGTTACTCTATTTTTTTAATTACAGTTAATTATTTAATACAAATAAAGAAATATTTACAAAAAAAAAAATAGTATTTAAGTATAAAATAAGATTAACAAATCTTGTTAATGAGTTTCATTTTTAGAGAGTGAGACTATTTTTTTCAGTCACCAATTTTTCTCCCCACCATAACAGGTGTCTTATCACATAAGGCAAGACAGTTCATCCACGGAATACCAAGATACTGAAATTCTTCAGACACAAGTTTGGCAAATTTTCACCTGTTGAACTGGTTTCTAGGCATGGCAAAGAGAGCAGCATGCATCTCACTCACTCGCTTGCAATGATTATCAAAGTATGTTACCACAATTGCCCCTCCCCCCAATTTCCTAAATCAAGAAGATTGCTTGCAAAAATCAAGAAGATTTGAGACAGTACCAGAACTGTTAATTTATTATTATCTATTATTAGGGGAGAGCAGTAATGTATCGGATATGCTAGCAGTATATTTGATGATACTTGTATTAATTTATTTTTCTGTATCAGTCACTCATAGATATGGAGTTCAGAAATTGTGATGATTTTCAAGGTTTTCAATTTTTTTTAAATTGAATGATGCAATTTTAGAAATAACTTGATTTCGTTTAAGCAATGACAAGACAGTGACTTGTTTTTTTAATGCCCTTGGATGGCAATTTTATCCATCACGAATGCATGATAGCGCTATTTTAGATATAGGATGAATAGTGTAACTTTGAGAATATGAATACTTTTGAATACCATGCATCAATTCTTACAAATTTTCAGCTTCTTCATTTTCATTTTCAGGAAAAAGAATTACGATTACGGGAAAAATCTTTAAACCCCCCCCCCTACCCTCTCTTTGTCAAGCTGAAATGCAAACCTTATTTGGGGGGGGGAATGTTTAAGAATACAGGATACATGTTCAGAACATCATTTGGGGGGGGGGGGGTACAATTACGGGAGAAATATTTGCTACGTCCAATTTTCGTTTTCGGACAGTTTCCATCCATTTTCAAGTTGAAATACAAATATTTATAAAATGAAATGATATTTAACAACAATACTTGGCAGAGGAAACATCGCATAAAAAATAAAATTACGATTATGAGAGAAATCTTCACTGCGTCTAACTTCCTTTTTCGAAAGTTTCCAACAAAAAACATTCTCCTCCGCTACCAACTGCCCCGAAATTTCTGTTCAGTTATGCATCAATCTCGAGGAAAACTCCAATTATGACGGAAAAGGAGAAATTTCTCGAAGCTGTTGCACGCTCATGCCTGAAGATTACAGGGAAAATTTTGCGCCGTCGAATTTCCGTTTTCGGAAATTTTCCCTCCATTTTCCAACTGAAATACAAATATTTTTGGAATAAAGTGATGTATAACAACAATACTGGACAGAGGCAAAATCGCAGGAAAAACAAATTACGATTATGGAAATCTTTATTTCGTTTACTTCCGTTTTTGAAAGACGAAATACTGTCCTGATGCGTATTTTTATGCGTTGGTAAAATTTCGATGCGTAAACACATTTTTTGATGCGTACTAGACGCGTAATTACGCATTTTGGCGAACTCTGCATGGCGCAAAATTAAAAAAAAATTCGCACTTTGGCGCAGCTATTCCAACACTGAGGGAGAGCAAGTTTGGAAGGATTGGCAGGAAAGGGGTGTGTGCCACTCCCAGCTAGAAACATGAGATAACATAAGGTTCAATCGCTATGAGATTATAATAAAACAAAAGCAGGAGTTTACATTAAGCGACAATAACAAAGATATGAAGTTCCATCAGTAAAAAAAATTCCCAAGCCATTTTGGCGAAAATCCGGAAGAAACTATCTTCCGACCATAAAACTACCCAAAACTCCGTAAAACTTTCGGGAAATCCGGAGTACCTGGCAGGTATGCGGACATCATTGCACCGATATCTACTTTTCCAACATATTATGTAATATCACCTTGCCGTTCTTCACCTGATATCGGCTTTGCCACTGCATCCGATATCCTCTTGCCGTTCTTCACCCCATATCCGTCCGATATTGGCTTTGCCGATGTATCCAATATCTGAATTGCAAAGGCGCTTACTTAGAAACGAGACCATTAATAGTTTTCGCATTTGCGCGTAAAAAACTATAAATATATTCGCAAAATGTGATCGCAGTTTAAACCGTGATTTTAACAAAAAAGGACACAAAATTCAGAACTTTTACGAAATACATTGAAATCCGCAATTCTTCCAACCTGTTCGTAATTCGGTAATCATGTGGCCGAAACCGTAATGTTTGGCACCCTTAGCAGCGCGTGGGCTTTCGTCTCGTTGCACTCACATAATCCGTTTGTTATATGACCGGAAGAAATACTGGGGGAAATACTGGGATTGTACCCTTAACAGCGAGCCATCGTTGTCACCTCTTGGTGTGGTGTTGCTCCAAAGCAGCATGGGGTGCCGAATGAAACAGTGTGATGTTCAGCGACAATTCACGGTACCGTGATGTCGTGAAATCGGCACACGTGATCGTGATCTGAAACAGCATCGCCTTCGTAGATTTTCCATGCTAATAGCTCATGATTGAAATCTTTTTGAGCGCGCGCCCATTTCGTGCATCACTTTATTTTTCTTGCGCGAATTCAAACTTCTTTGCACGAAACGTGCGTCTGCGCACGCTATCGGGAACCCTGCTTGTGGTGCAATAGTATTTCACGGAATTGTCAATTACATTTTCAAACAAAGGAGTTTTTCTTCCACAGTTTTTTTTTTTTTACTTTTCAGTTTTGGAGATTTTTCTGGCAAAGGTATTTTTTCCGGATGATTTTTTGCTAAATATGAGCACACAGGCACTTCAAAATTTTCATTTCGAGCATTGGCAGAGGCCATGGTCTGACAAACAACTCTTCATAAAACATAAATAAAATTAGTTACACAAACATTTGTATGAAAAAAAAAGCAACTAGGAAGAAGGCGCTATGTAATGCCGCTTGAAGTCAGAATGAGGAGTTAATACATAGAGCTACAGGGAAACAGCTAGGCATGTGCGCTCTTTGTGTTCGAGGTTCCACCACCTACCCTTCGTATCTACTGATCAATGGGAATAAACAGGTTTGGTGCAAACTCTACAACAGGCATTTTTCTTCCTGCCTCACTGACAGAGATCGCAAGCTGAGAACATTTCGTAACTACGCGCTGCCGATTGTTTTCAAAAAGCGTCAATTTAAAAAACTGAATGAATGCATAGACAACATTTAATTAAGAAAAGTAACTAGCATAAATTTTTGCTGTCCTATTACCCAAATGTACTGAATGAACAAAACAAATAATTCTAACTAAGAGTCTTGAAATTCTGAGGAGGCACTGCTTCCTTTGCCTCCTCAAACTGCGAATAATAGAGATTAAAAAAAAAAAAAAAAAAAACCCAAAAAACCAGGATATTGTAACACATATGAATTATCATTTTACAACAATACCACTTATAACAAAACAAAAATTAAAATCTGTTAATACTCACTACTCAAATTGCTTGCAAAAATCACATAGCCATAATAATTTTCACTTTACAGATATTACAGAAGATGAATTACTGGTGGAATTAAAAAAATATAAAATTGACATCAGGTAAAGATTACGATGGTATTAATCCACTAACAATTAAATATGTAGCAGATGTGATTTGTGAACCTTTACTCCTAATATACAACTCTGTGTTTCATACAGGAATTTTTCCGGATAAATTAAAAATTACACTGGTAAACACGTTTTTTCCCAGACATAATTTGTTTTTAATTCTTTAGTAATTTCATACGAGGAATCCAGATTTGCTATCCAAATTTTGCCATCACATATAGTTTTAGAGATATAATATGCTTTTTCAATTTTTTATGTCAAAAAGTTTTTTTTTTTTTTTTGAGAAATAATTGCAGTATTGACTTGGAGCACATAGCATTGTTTATTCATATGAGGAAATAAAATTAAAAATGCTGCAGGTGACATACAGACTGTTGCATTCATGTTTCAAAATATTTTTCAATCGAGTTTTTAGTCCCACAGATATTGCTGTAAATGGAAACGTGAACTTACGCCCTCTAGTGGCACACTTGTGCGTTAAGAAATATTTGAAATTATATGATAAACATTTCGCACCGAAAACGTTCTACAACAAAGAATTTTTCAAATCAGATTCCTAGAAACAGAGATATGGTCAAAAATAAGATATACGTGTATGCCCTCTGGTGGAAAAAATATGCACTATTTTAAGCAAAGGTATTCTAAAAAAGTTTCCCGAAGTGAGCAGTATCGGTTCATGGAAGAATTTTTTCAACAGTTTCCAGCAAATACATCAAAAGCAAAAATAAACACTTATGCCCCCTGGTGGCCAAACTATTCTTTACCAAAAATGAGGAAAAAACATTTCTTTTCAAAAGCTGTATCCAAAGCAGGATGGATTTTTCAAATCCAACTTTTGGAAGTGGAGATATTGGAAAAATCGCAATTTACCTTTACGCACCCTAGTGGAAAATTTATGCATTATTTGTAAAAGGCACTGTAACTAAAATAATCTTTGATATAAATGTCACTGAAAGAAAAAATATTTTTTTCAATTGGATATTTAGGAGCAAATATAGAAATAAAATGCATTTTAAATTCGATACGATCTTCATTTGTGTCCTGTAGTGGCGAAGATGTGGATCGGAAAAAAACAAAACAAAAAAACAAACAAACCGGAACGCATGGATCATCATTCGAAGATTTTAAGCTTCTCAATACAAAAAGAATTTTAGAAATTACACTAATAATTGCATAGATATGGTCTTCCTGGCCAGACAGACAAAGTAATAACATAGGCACGAATCAAAAGATGCTAAGAACGCAGCTTCAGTCTTCCTAACAGACAGTCCCTCACATTTTGCAGGGTCAGAGGGGGAGATTTTTCAGACATATGCCATGTCAGTAGAAAACTCCTCAACTACAAAACATCGTGCAAGGACAAAAAGACAGGAATGGATAAAATTCCAGGACATGAAACAGAATTTTAGGACATTCCCAGGACAACATGGAATTCCAGGATGTGTACGAACCATGACCACAGTTCTGATAGTGCCCTCTGACACCTGGAGATCTGTAGGAAAGGCCCTCATTGACTTTCCGGGGATATTGTCGATAATGTTCTGAATATGTTGTATAAACTGATGTTCTGATAGTGTCCGAATGCCAAGAACGCTTTTTACACTTTGATACAGGTGAAACAGTCTGGCCGGAGACTTCTAACTCCTTCCCAACTTTATTAACAAAGGACCTGGCAACATCAAAAAACGTTGCAAACTCTAAATCGCTGTAGTTTGTGCATAAGGCAACAATAACAGCGTGCCTCTTCATTTCTTGTGCCAGCTTATAATCCGCCATGGGGCATCTGAAACAAAAAAAGGCAGTTAATTTAATTTGACGGACACATTCAGGTTAAAAATGACATGTCCTCAAATACCCTACGCACCCTGTATATACAGTACACATACATAGTATGTGTATAAAGGGTGCCCAGTAAAGTCCTTTCTCAGCCCCGTAACTTTCGAACGCCGACAGCTACAGTAATAAAAACGGTGTCTAAGTATAGTAAAGTGGCTATGCGCTATTCGATGAGACCACTTACAGCGCCTCCTAGCGCCAAAGTCAGGAGTTAGTGTGACGATCTCGAAAACTATAAGAGATACTAGAAAACAGTCAATTACAAAGTTGTAGAGCAGCATCGATTTAGTACGAAAAGACACCTTGTGCACATGAATGCTAAGAATAGAACGCATACAATGCTTGTTTGTTTGGGATGTTGAACACTGTTATGTCACGAAACTCGTCAGAAAGGAGCAATGAGTTGTCAATACGCACATTTACCGTCGGTGCTCAATGTGCTCTCCGTTAGCCACAGTACACATTTGGACTCTAGATTGAATCTCACGCTGCACATTTTGCAGCATGTCAGGTGACACACTGGAACAAGCATCAGTTATACAGCATCGAAGGTTCTGCAACATTGTCGGAGGTGTCTGATACACCTGCTCTTTGAGGTAGCTCCACAGGAAGAAGTCCAATGGGGTGAGGTCCAGTGAGCACGCAAGCCACTCTATGCAAGCACCATAGCCGATGATTGGTTGCTCGAATGTCTCGACCAAGTACCTTCTTACGTTTCCTGGCTGGTGCGGAGGGGCGACATCATGTTGGAACCAAACATTCTGCAGTTGAGGCAACGGTAGGTTGTCCAAAAGATCGGGTAATACATACTGTAGAAGCTCCAAGTATCGGGCTCCTGTTAACGTACCCTCGTAAAACACAGGTCCGATGAGGCTGTCCTTGAAAATGGCGCACCAAACATTAATGAACCACCGTACCTGATGATGAACTGGTAGACCACATGCAGGATTTTCCAGCGCCCAGTAATGGGTGTTCTGCCTATTGTAGACGCCATTACGCCTAAAACATGCCTTATCTGTCCAAATATAGTCGGCAATGAACGTTGGCTGGACCTCTAATTTGTTCATGATGAAGTTACACCAGTCGTAACGTCGCTCAGCATCCCCTGGCTGTAGTGCCTGCAACGGTGTTGGACGGAATGGATGAGCACCTGATCGCCACAGGATTTGCCATAAGTGGCTTTTTGAGACACCACACTCGGCACTAACCTCTCTTGTGCTGCTCTCAGGATTGTCAAGGACGTATGCTAAGACATCCTCTAGTTGCACTTGACGGCTACAGCAGCTGGTCTGCCGGATCGAAGTCGGTTGGTCACACAGCCCGTCTCCCTTAACCTATTAACAGCATTGAGGATGGTCTTCCACAACAGATGTGGTGCTGCAGGAAAATGTTCACGATATAGCTATTCCGCCTTTCTTGCATTGCGACCACATTCACCGTATAGGAACAACATCTCGCAATACTCATCACTGGAATATTTCTACATGACCGCGAGATTTGACATACACCTCGGGAACTCTCTTATATACCTGCCAAAAATGTATTGCATTCCATACTTATTTGCATATCACAGAAATTGCATGCGACTCGCATACCAATCGCAGGTTGAGCCGAGATGGTTAGTCAATGCGAGACGAACTGTCACGATCGCCACAGAGTCCACTCGTTTCTTATAGACAGTGACTATAGCATGGACCCGACAAGGATTGAACCAAGGTCCTATGGCATGCGAAGAGCACACGCTACCACTGGGCCACTAGTCGGGCTAGTGCTTTGCGGAAGGCGACATCATCTGCTTTCTGACGCATTTCGTGACGTAACCGTGTTCGCCATCGCGAACAAACAAACGAGCGTTGTACGTGTTCTATTCTTAGCATTCATGTGCACAAGGTGTCTTTTCGTATTAAATCAATGCTGCTCTACAACTTTGCAATTTACTATTTTCCCGTATCTTGTATAGTTTTCGAGATCGGCATGTTAACTCTTGACTTTGCTGCTAGGAGGTGTTGTGAGCGGCCTCATCGAATAGCGCACAGCCACTTTACTATACGTAGACACTGTTTTTATGGCAATAGCTGTTGGCATTTGAAAGTTACGAGGCTGAGAAAGGACTTTACTGGGCACCCTGTATATATAGTACACTACATAGTGTGCGCGCATATACACTGCCTGACAGATAAAATGCCTATCATGACAGATAAATGCCTACTATGAAGGAATGCTCAAAAACAGACCAAACTGCACATACAGATAGCCAAGTAGGTCCTGAACAAATGATTTGTCACATACAGACTCGGCTCCAGTTGCCAAATTATACAGGATGATCAATAAGGTGTATGGCCTTCATTTTGGGCGATACAGCATTGAATCCGATGAGGCAATGAGAAGTCCAAATAGAGTCCTGGGGTGTTGTGGACTATGTGGTGCTGATCAGAGTCCACAGTTAATCTTCATTTTGAGGGGTGGGAGGGTACTCAACCGATATCCAATCGTGTTTCACAGATGCTCAATGGATGAGAGGTCGGGGGACCAATGCTGGCCATGGAAGCATCCAGACACTGTGTAAAGCATTCAGGCTGATTTGAGTAGTATTAAGCCGGGTGTTATCTTGTTGAAAAACAGTGTTTGGGACGCCCTGCTGCAGATACAATAGGGCAACTGGCCGCAATACCTTGTCAACACAGTGGCCTTCAGTTAGTGGCTGTTGGAGCTAATGGCACCATACACCATGATGCCAGGCTGTGTGGTGCTCTACAAAGGCAGAGAAATCCCCCGTTAGCCATGTGGCCTTCAGAGTTTCACACGGCGATCATCCGTGGCGACACAGAACCGTGAATTGTCGCTGAACATCACACTGTTTCATTCGGCACCCCATGCTGCTTTGGAGCAACACCACACCAAGAGGTGACAACGATGGCTCGCTGTTAAGGGTAACCTTTGCAACGGATGGCTGGACAGCAAATCAGGCACAGCAAATTGGCGCAACACTGTCCGCGTCGATATCGGAGCATTCAAGCCTCCCCGTGCACTTCGCAAAATGTTGCCCATTGTGGCCTGTGGGTCCACTACAGCATGATGTCGGATGCGATGATCGAACATTTGTCTCCGTGCTCTGGTCTCCCTACGACATTGCAAAGATCCTTCCTGGGACCAAGTCTCCAAATGTGACCGACAGTTGTGGAATCACTTTGTGTTTCTTCCGCAATACGACACAAGGACCATCCGGCAGTACGAAGGTTTACGATGACACCTCTCGTGAACTCGCCCGTTTGACGAAATTGCGTACGACGGCGTCTTAACTGCAATGGCACTCCTTGTTTGTTCTTCAGACACTGTTACAGCAGAACCACTTACTTCTTGCAGTCATAACATCTCAACTGATGGCTTTGCGGGCTGGTTGTCCGCTTATATCTCGCGTTGTTCATGCGGTTGGCCTGCAAATGCAATCATTTGTCTAACTTGTATGTGTACACCCACCTTGCAATTTGCATGGCACTACATCCAAGTCTTTGTGGTGTGGCATTTTCTCTGTCAGGCAGTATATACAGTATACGCAACATAGTGTATACATTAGATATGTATGTATGTATTTATGTAGGGTGTCCAAAAATTTCTCGGTGTGACAGTGAAGGAAAAATCGAACGTATAGGGGTGAAAAGATAGCTAGTTGACACCATGTAATTTTTTTGAACATGTAAAATATTTTGGAATGCTTAATTTGTGATGTACTTTGCTCTTAATCTCTAGAGGAGGGAAGGGGGCTTAGGTCCTCAAAGGCCCCCTCTTTGGGTGCACCGATTACTAGTTCTCTGATTTTACCAACATTCTCGGGTGTGCTAGTCTTTTCATTGTCATGCATGCCGTTTTTTCACAAAATTTCCTGTGCTGCAAAGCACATTAGCTTGTGACAGTTTCATCACCATACACAGACTCCATCATCAGTAAGGTTTCTGTACAGGCATTTTACTGAGGTGTTCACAAAATTTGATCACATATTGCATTTAACTATATGCTTAATTCTGGCTATGAGAAATCAGATACCAAACTTCCTGCAAATGCTGTGAAGGGATACCTGCAGCACTTAAGAAGTATTTACGCTGAAATTTATGTACAGTTTAATCCTTTGCCCCCTTAATACTGGGTGTGAGCAGGCTTATATATAAATAAGGAAAACTGATACATGCAAAGTTGGGAATTACTGTATCTAGTCCTTGGCAAATAACTTCATACGAGCTCCGTGAATCAGGATAACAATGACAAGACTGGGACCTGACAAATTGTCATAGTTCTCAAGGTGGACTGGCTTACTTTGAACAATTCGACACAACAACTAGCAATGTCATGTTATTGAAATGCTAGAGTAATGTCTTTGCAAAAAAGAAATGCAAACTTGGGAAATAAACTTCAACTACTTATATTGACCACAACTTTAGAGCTTTGCCATATTGTATAAGTACAATTGATCTAAAATCTACTGTTCTGTTAAATTTGATTGAAATTCATTACTTCAAATAACAGCTCTGCATTCTTGCATATTTGTGGTGTAGAACT
Source organism: Macrothele yani (assembly GCA_039090855.1). Classification (NCBI taxonomy): domain Eukaryota; kingdom Metazoa; phylum Arthropoda; class Arachnida; order Araneae; family Macrothelidae; genus Macrothele; species Macrothele yani. The sequence goes on along the minus strand of CM077028.1, from coordinate 25,482,904 downwards.
GTTACTAACAAACCTAATTTCATACTTATGTTGTATTCTCATTTAAAATGCTTCATCCTACCACTGTTTCCATATTATCCATTATTTCTAGAAACCCACCCACTTTAACCAGTCCCATTTAGCTGAAACAAAGCTGCATTATATTGAAATTTAATTGATATCTTTCACGTATTGAGAGCAGTTACTTTACGAGATAAGAGCAATGCATTTTTTCCTTTCACAAAAACTAAACAACTGGCCTTCTGTGCATCAAGCAGTTCCGTACATTTCCAAGCAGTTCCGTACATTTCATTCAAAAATTTTGTCTGAATTAGCACACTAATACGTAGAATCCTGTAAAAAATAACATTTGTTTTGTAGAAATGAAATGTTGAATAATAAATAACATATTATTCACTTCTATTTTTTTTATCCTGTTAACGGAACTACTTGATGCGTTAATGATCAGAAGCTGCCCAAGCTATCAGTTGAAACTTTTTTTTTACTTTTCACACACCTGAATTTCATTCTCTACACACTGATAACATTCTTCATCATTGCTGTGGTCTTCGTTCAACTGCACTTAAGTTTCACTGATACTTCACTGTTTGGGTCAGTGGCGGCTTTTCAGGTGAAGTAGGTGAAGTGCCTCTTCACCTTTTTCATTTGAAATAAGGTTTTATTTAGTAATTTCGTATAATATATTCTTTTCTTTCCTTTATTGAGTGCCAAAATACCCAACATTTTGATTAGATATCAATTCACAATGCGCGTTCAATACGGAAAACAAATCCTTGTACGCAAACCAGTTCAAGTGAAGAGCTGAAATGAGAACGTTTTTGTCTGAGTTGCCATGGTAACTGTGACGTCACTCTCCCGTATCTGCCGGGCAAGTGAAGTGTTTTAGTTTGAGACGCCAAGGCTCTGCACCTGTAGTCGTGACCTTCCGAAGAGATCGCAGTGGAACAGGACGGATTACCATTGCAGTGTTTTGGTACATACTTTCCGAAAGAGATTTGTTTTTTCGCGTTTTGCGATTGTTTTTAAAAAACTTCATTAGTTACTTTAGTTTCGTGTACAGTTTACCTGATAGTGATAGTGAAAGTATGTATCCTGTGAATGACATTGTCTGTAATTTATTGCAAACTCTGTTCAATCGGTGGAAAGATGAAAATAAAAGTGACATTTTACTTCAATGACGACCGACGGATTCACTGACAATTGTCGCCAAGAAAGAAATCAAGAAGAACAGTAAATCTTACAATATTAATTTTAAAAATTGTTGGATTACTGAATATAAATAGCTTTGTAGCCCTTCTGTGTTATAATTTTTTTTTTGTTGGCCCTGCTTATTTTTTAGTAATAAAATTCGGCGTGGAATAAAGACAATTTTCAGATTTCTTAAATATAAAACGGTCACTTCACAAACATGGTGATTCTAGCGAACACCTGAAATGCGAATTAATGCTAAATAATTTTGAAAAGAATCAGAACACCATTGCCGATGCCCTGAGGGAGAATGCTAGGCTATTGAAATGCATTTCAATGAAAGTGTTTTTTTGTTTTTCCTGCAGACATTGATTGATGCAGTACTGTATTTGAGTAAACAAAAACTAGCATTCCGTGACCATGACGAAGCACTGACTTGATAAATTGTAGAAATTCAAGGAATTGCTTTCACTGTTGATATCAAGAACTCCTTTAAAAATTCAAAATCAATACGAAACGATAAAAAATGTCTTCACAGGTGACTCAAAAGCTATTTAAAATGAATTAATTGAATGTATTTCTGAATATATAAATTATCACATCAAAAATGAAATAAATGAAGTTCAATGCTTTTCTATTCAAGTAGATGGGAAGACATAACCTGACTTCCGAGTGCTCTTTAATAATAAGATCTGTTGATTCAGAAGGTGTATTGGTTGAGCGATTTTTGGGTTTCCATGATGTGAGTGAAGATAGAACGTCAGAAGCTTCATACAAAATGCTAGACAAAAATTTAGAAGAGTTTGATTATCAACACAAGTCAATAGGACAATGTTAAGATGGGGCAAGCGTAATGTCTGGACACTTGACTGGGCTCCAGAAAAAAAAAGAAAGCATAAAACTTCTCAAGCTGTTTTTGTTATTGCTTAGTACATCGTTTGAACCTTGTATTACAGCAGAGTTTTTCTAAAATTTCTAAGTGTCGAATATTTTTTGCAAGCCTCAGTGTAATTCCTTTGTTTTTTCACCACTCAGCGAAGAGATTGCTTCGCTGTGTGGTGAAAAACAATACACTCACATCAACAACCGTAAGATGCATGCCAACCACAACAGAAACTCGAAGGTCCTCCACTTCGAAGTTAGTAAGTGTAATAGTTGACGATTGGGATAAATTGAAGGAAGTATTCAAATTTCTCACAAATAGTGACCAATCAGACAAAAATAAATTCAACTTGCCCAAGGGTTTTTAAATGATATGAGCACTTTTGAATTTACATTTTTGGCAATGATATTTAATGAAATATTTGGCTTCACCGATATACACAGCTGGCCACACAATATGCAGCACCAAGAAGGAATCATCCGATTGGCCTGAAATTCGCAGCACCCGTCGCCCGTGAGAGGACATGCAAACGATTAGCATTGCAAGGCATATGCAAATTATGTGCGCCCGGCACGTCACCGAGAAGCACTATAAGAAGGGTGCACAGAAGGCGGGGTGTAAGTAGTGGAAGTGTGCTGTGCTGCCGGACCTGTGCGTGGGAAGCTTCCTGATGACTCGTCGCAGAATACGGCAGTCATTCCAGCTCGTTTCGGAGTTCCACACAGGACGAATAGTGGCTTATCGCGACAGCGGTTTATCGTACCAAGACATCGCGGCCCGTGTGGGACGACAACCAGCCACAGTGAGGCGAGTATGGATTCGGTGGGTGCAGGAAGGACGGACGGACTGACGTGAGCGATTGCCACAGCATACCAGCGAACAAGAGAACCGGCACGTTGTGCGGTGGGCATTGACAGCTCGCACCGCCATATCACAAACGTTAGCAAAGATTAGGGTGTGTTGTGCAACAACCTGTGTTAGCACGTACCGTTCGACGTCGTCTGCAGGAGCGAGGACTTGTCGCACGGCGCCCATTGTTCCGATTACCATTAACGTTACACCACCAGCGAGTGCGGCGGCAGTGGGCTGTTGAACGCCGCACTTGGACTACGGAATGGCGCAACATTGTCTTCTCCAATGAATCCTGCTTCTGCCTGCACCACGATGGTCGGATCCACGTGTGGCGGCACCGCGGCGAGAGACTGTATGACGCCTGCATTATGCATCGCCATATCGGTCCGTCGCCTGGCGTTATGGCTTGGGGCGCAATTGGATATAACACCCACACCCCTCTGGTACACATCACCGGTACACTCAACAGCCACCGCACCATCTCCGATGTTTTGGAGCCTGTAGTCCTCCCTTACTTACAGGACCTGTCAGCGGCCATGTTTCAACAGGACAATGCGCGCCCGCACGTGGCCCACCTGTTCTCGCGATATGTCGCCCATCGAACACGTCTGTTCGCTGATCGGAAGCCGAGTGGCCCGGCAAGCACCACCCGCGGCTACGCCCGATGCACTGTGGCAACATGTGGAAGCAGCCTGGACCGACATGCCCCAAACCCGCATCCAAAGTCTCTTTCGTTCGATTCCGCTTCATGCAGCGGCCGCTATTGCTAGCCATGGGGGACACACGAAATATTGATGTCTGCGTGTTCCGCAAGTCGCACGGGCCTGTAAGCTCAATCGTTTCATCTTTGTATGTTGTTATGTGTCCAGTAAATCTGGCTTTGCTATCTCATGCCCTTCTTGGTGTTGCATTTTGGGTGGCCAGCAGTGTATTATTCGAAATTTTGCAGAACAAATCACTAGACATAAACTACTGTGTTACTCAAATTAAAAAAACAAACATGAAATTTTGAGCCATGAAAGGAACAATGAGCTATTTGAAACACTGTTTGGAAAAACTAGCAAAATCACAGAAATAAGCAGATCTAAACGGGAATATGCTGCTCTTACACAAGAAACAATTTTTCAAAATTATAGACAATTGTATTTTGAAATTTTGTACCACATTCTTATGAAAATGGATATATTATTTCAAGACTGTAAGAAACTTGAACTTCAAGTTGCCTGTCTTGCTAACACAACCAAATTCGACCAATTTAATCCACGCTTTCGCTTTAACGCTTTTGAAAATCTTCAACATTTTTACTGAAAAATATTTACTAAACACCAGCGCCTTAAAAATGAACTGAGTCTTGTATATGCTGATGGAAAATTAAGGAATATATCGACTCATGAACTTCTTCGAGTGCTTCATGGAGATAAAGACATTTTTACAGAATCTTATATACTGTATCGGTTTCCCTGATTTTAACAATTGCATCTGCAAGTGTTTCAGTGGAAAAGAAATTTTTCTTGCCTTAAAAGAATACAAACTTACTCAAGAAACACTACTATTTCTCCAGATAAACTTGCTTCTTTGGCAAAGATTTCTATTCGGAAAGACTTTTTCTTGATGTCACGAAGAAACAGCCATTTTATGATGACATAGTCGACAAATTTCCAGCTTTAAAGGGAAGAAGAATTGATCTAATATACGTATAAAAAATTGGTTTCTCATTAACTGATTTTCATTGAAGACAGTAGACATCTTTTCATATTGCTATTGTAGCTCTTCACCTATTTTTCCTACCACGAGCCAGCTGCCACTGGTTTGGGCATGCACATGCTTTGATTAATGCTTCATTTTTTCTTCCCATACTCCACTGCATCAAAACTCAAGCTGCACTTTTAAAATGTCAGCGATTTCCTGAGTCAGTTTAAAGAACATAGAAACTCTAAACTCAAGCGTTGAATTCTTTTTAACGAAATTATCGTACGATTTTGCTCACACACACTCTCATACATTCAACCAAGGGCAGCTTTTGAATTCGTGAAGTTTGGAGTGACATTTTCTGACGCCACTCACCCCTTTTTTTTTTCATTTGATTGAATGGTTTTTCAGTCACATGAAAAATACACAACATAAAATAACAGACGTGCGAGTTGTTCTCAAGTTCAACACCGAAAACAACGCTACTATTTTTTTCTTAAAAACTCTACGATTTCACAAAAAATAAATACATAAAAAACTCAGCACCGCCCTAAAATCGGGCTTGCAAATTCAACCTTACCAATTATCTACATATTATTACACATTGGTTTAAATTTTAACTCGTAACTTTCTCTTTACCTACCCCAAATCACTTTCCTTACCTGTGGTACAGGAGTAAAGAAAATCGGGCACGATTTCGGTAACAACTCTCAGCACTATTGAAATTCACAACCAAACATTCTGTACCTGTGTAAAAAAAGTTTCTCGTTACAATTTTAGGTCAGAGAGCTGGCTAACTCAGCTTTTACTACAAAATTTTCCCTCATTTCTTGAAGAAAATAAAGCCAGCTTCCATATCACAATTCACAAGGCCAACCTTGACTAGCGTCTCGCGGTTGAGACAAAGAATATCTAACGAGAAGCGACGCTAGTGCCAAACTAGGGTTTTCGAAACCTGTTTTCTAAGTAGGTTAGGTATATTTCGTGAGCTCTCAATGGGCAAGGTTAGGTACGTACATGATCCGTAATCGTTACAATTACAATGTAACGAGTAAGTCGAGTACAGATTAGTACTTCCGTACAACGAGACATAACTAAGGCCGACACGCCCAACCGGCTCTGCAGTGCACCATGGTATTGTGTTACGCAAGACCACAGAGAAGAGAGATTCTTTGAGAGAGGTGCGCAAGACCATCCAATTCAGCCTTGGCAACAAGACGCAGTGCACACACAGAAACCAACACACAGGCCGTAGCGCATGCGTGCTTTGTGTTGTTTTGTTGAGTATTTACTTCAATTCTCTCTTCTAGCTCATAAAGTAAGAAAATCATAAATCTACTGTGAGTAATTATGTTTTTTTTTTTCATTCCGTTTTAATTGTTATTAAAAGAAACATTTTGAGCCTTGCAGTGTTCCATTATATGCATGTTGAAGAGGTAACCCCCCCCCTTTACCAAGAATAATTCTAAACTAAACGAAACCCGTCGGAATCGACGGTTAGTTTTCATATGAAACAACAAATGTGAACTTTATTGACAAATTCATTCAACCACTTCAGTAAAGACAATAGTCCAGGTTCGTGATTTTTTTTTGACTGAAGGTTCAATGACCACTGTGAGCAACTGAATGGGCTATAAGCAGTCGTTCGTCCCTAATTTAGGGTCAGTGGTTCCAGGGAAGGGAGAGAGCCAGTGCCGTAAGACAAACACAACATCCTTGCCTCACCGGGATTCGTACCCAGACTCTTCACGAACGAATCATCATAAGCCTGCGCTTAGACCACTGCGCCACCGGGGCGGCCAGGTTTGTGATGAGCATCACGACTGCACCCTTTTCAGTCGTAAAATGTGAGGCAGAAGGCCACTCATCTGGATCCTGTGTAAAAATTCAACTGTATAGTGCACATCTTTGACTCTCATTTTCAGTCACAACGTGTTTGTAAATGTTTTTGGAATGAGATTCGCTTTGCAAATACTCTTCACCCATTGATCACTGTTAATTTTTTTTTTTTTTTTTTTTGAAAAGAAATAAACTCATATGAAAACAAATGTAAACTTTATTTGATTGACAAATTCATTCAACCAGTTCAGTAAAGACAAAAGTCCAGGTTCGTGGTTTTTTTTTTTTTTTTTAACTGAAGTTTTAACCACCACTGTGAGCAATTCAATGGGCTATTTATTATAAGCAGTCCCCGCAATATTTTCACTAACAATGGTCAACGTAATGTTTATTTACATAATGGGAAATGTCTTACCTAGGTGAATAAACTGGATCAAATGAATATTAAAATTGTATATGTAAACGTCACACAATCCAGCAGCATAACACAATTAGGTCTGATTGTGTTCGCTGTTCCGATGAGAAGAACTTTGATACAAATGCCTGCTAGCGTTGCTTTGCACAATAGATCACTCAGAAAAGAGAGGACTTAAGACTATCTCAGTCCCTCCAGGCTTCCGCCTTCAACAGCACATGAGTCAACCGCACGCTTCTCCCATTGACTTTACATGGGAAATTTGCCACCCCACAATGCCCGAACCATTGCCCCAATCTCATTTTTCTCTTCGACTGGTACATCTACATAGTAAGACCTTTAGTTTGGTACCTCAACCATATCTTTACGTTCAGCCATTCTCTCAAAATAGGACTCACAGTAAAAAACCTTATAGAATTAATATATATTATATTTTCTATGGATTCACAGTCACTAAGCAAAGAATATAAGTAAGGTTGGAAGCTACATGTTGATCTTAAAGATTCTCCCACCTAACGTTTACATTTTGCGGGAACCCATTATTGTGCTGAGAATTCCACAAAAACAATATTGAATACTTTGAGGTAACACGAACCCCATTAAAATTCAAAAATAGCCTCAGTATATTTAATTGACATTTTAAATTTTAAATTATATTGTAAATATGAAATTCATGTCAAGCAACCTGGTATTACTATAAAGTGTTCATCTTTAGGTATTTCGGTGCAAATTGCACATGTGTGCATGATTACCCCTGGTCACGTGGCTGATGCACCTGCAATGCAGTATGCAAAGTAATATTTATAATGACTCCATATAAATCAAACACCACTAAAATAGCATCAAACAAAGGTCTTTGCTCTTTCCACATTTTTAAATGAGTCACGGAAAAATTCTACATGTAACACCAATTATGTGTTACACAATATAATATGTAATGTGGAAAGAGCAAAGACCTTTGTTTGATGTTCTTGTTCCACGTCAGATGTCTGTATTAATTAACCACTAAAATAGGGTTTAATAAAAATTAGGTATAGTATATTTTAGTTAATATTGAAAATGGGAAATTTGTGTCAGTTGTTTAATGCTGTAGAACTTCCTCTTCATATGTTCCAAATCATGCAGGGCACTTTTTAAAAGATACTTTTTCTACTACTGTAACGTACCAGGAGATGTGATGTACCTGCCAGAAGGACGCACACGACATAAAGGCAGATAGGAATCAGAATAAAACGTCCACGTAGCTCAATTGGTAGAGTGACTTATTCCGGAATGAGGGGATCCGGGTTCGAATCCTGGCGTGGATAAAAATGACGGAGAAATTTACTTCGTTATAATGGCGCCCGAACTATCCGGATGACCCGACCATTCAAAATCTCGCAATGGTGTGATGTTATTTCCACACCGCGAGATAGAAAAAATAAGAGAATCCCTTCTCCAGCACTTCAGAAAAAAAAAAAAAATAAGGGGGAGATGATGTAACGTACCAGGAGATCTGACGTACCTGCCAGAAGGACGCACACGACATAAAGGCAGATAGGAATCAGAATAAAACGTCCGCGTAGCTCAATTGGTAGAGCAACATATTCCGGAATGAGGGGACGGGACCCGGGTTCGAATCCTGGCGCGGATAAAAATGACGAAGAAATTTACTTCGTTATAATGGCGCCTGAACTATCCGGATGACCCGACCGTTCAAAATCTCACATTGGTGTGATGTTATTTCCACACCGCGAGATAGGAAAAATAAGAGAATCCCTTCTCCAGCACTTCGAAAAAAAAATAAAAAAAAAATAATAAGGGGGAGATGATGTAACGTATCAGGAGATGTGACGTACCTGCCCGAAGGACGCACACGACATAAAGGCAGATAGGAATCAGAATAAAACATCCGCGTAGCTCAATTGGTAGAGTGACTTATTCCGGAATGAGGGGATCCGGGTTCGAATCCTGGCGTGGATAAAAATGACGGAGAAATTTACTTCGTTATACTATCGCTATGCAGGTGCTGTGGTGGAAACTAAGCAAAGTGTAAGAGTGTATATTTAATGTGTACACAAGTTATTAACTTTTTTCTTGTTTGTTACTGCACAGACTTGCACCTGGAAGTACAGAAAAAGTATTGGGGTTACATGTGTAAGTTACGTGTTACACAATATAATATGTTATATTGTTTATTTTACCTGTATATTAGTTCTGTTTCCAATATGGATCATTAGCAGGACAAAATGGTTTTTTATGCAATATACATTTTCCCAGGTTCCCAAATCCTAAGACCACAGGCAGAGCTGTGGCATGCTCGGTTTAGAAATTATGACAAACACTTTACACTGACTGAGTGCCAAATCATTTTGAGTAGGTTTTTTAAAGGCTATTGCCAGTGGTTGGAAAAACTACTTTTTATTTGTAGCAAACTACAACTACAACTACTTTATGATAAATGCAGTTAACTACAACTACAGCTACATTTTAAACAAAGTAGTGACTACAAACTACTTTGAAAATGTAGTCACTACTTCACAACTTTTTTTTTCCTATGAACATTTTTAGTAGTACTTAGTATATTACAGTTTCAGTTAATATATTAATATCTGTAAATATGGCATTGTACCTGATATTTTAAAACAGAAAATTTTCAAATATAAGGAAGAAAGTAGAAAACCAAAGTTTTTCTACTTAACTTTGGTTTTCTACTTTTCCGTTATTTAAAGTATAAAAACTTGGTTATGACATATAATTAGGGTTACCAGTCGTACCGCATTGGCCCGGACAGTCCTGGATTTGTAATGACTTCCGAGGCTGTATCCGGGATTGAAAAAAGTCCGGGATTTTTAAATGAGTGGTTATAAAGACAGCGAAAAATACACATAACTAATTATTTATTTCATTACTATTAGTACTGAAAATTTTGACTTACCTCTATGTGCAATTTCAAATAAGAGGCAGATGACATTGAAACCGACAGCTTCTTATTTTACGGGCAAAGTTTGCACGTTCTCGAGCACTGTGAAATAATTATTATATGCCGACCAAGGCAGTTCAATTCTTTCTTCATCAAGCTGGACAGTAACTGCCATATTTCAGGAAAACAGAAAAATTTATAATCACCTGGAAACATAAGTTAAATAAGTCTTCGAAGCAAAAAAAGCAAACACGTTCGAGCCGCCCCGGTGGCGCAGTGGTCTAAGCGGTGGCCTCTGATCATTCGTCCGAAAGGGGTCCGGGTTCGAATCCCGGTGAGGCATGGATGTTGTGTTTGTCTTATGGCACTGGCTCTCTCCCTTCCCTGGAACCAGTGACCCTAAATTAGGGACGGGCGACTGCTTATATCCAATTGAGTTGCTCACGATGGTCGTTAAATCTCACATGAGACGAAAACGACAACGAGACGTGTTGGTGTTTCCAACCTATGCTAGAAAACTGTGATTTGAAACACCAAATGTTCTTATTCTGAGACCCTCGTTCATCATAACCTGACCATTTTAATCCGCTCCATAGCCGATATCTTGAAAGAAATGCTCGCTAGATGGCTATACTTAGCGCTGGTGCTGTGTGCAGTTCAAACGAGGAGTATTAGCATTGTGTCGCAAACACGTGACGATCAAATGATATGTAGAAGGGCACCTTGTTTGTTTACTGAAGTAGCGTTAAAAGTAGTGTCGAAACTCGCTACAAACTATAAAGGTTTGCATCGTGCTACTCGCTACACTACTTTTTTGTTAAAGTAGCACGTTACACTACAAACTACGCAGAAAAGTAGCGACTACAGTAGTTTCGCTACTTGTAGCGCACTACTTCCGACCACTGGCTATTGCCTGTATTTATTTGCAAACACAACATTCAGGGCAGTTAAAAAAAAAAAAAAAGCTAGAACACTGGCTTGATGACTTTTTGGCCTTTCTGATTCATACAGCAACTGGATACAGCCTATGCATAACAGAGTAGCACAATTTAGCAAAAAAAAAAAAAAAAAAAAATTCTATCTCTGGACTTAACATTAGTTTATATAATTTCATACCCTTTCAGTATTAATAATATAACAAACAACACCTCTTTCACAAGGTAATAAGATATTGTTATTTCATATATGTAACTTTGTTATGCCCACCCCAGAATCACAGGTGTAACACCAAGAAGCCCACACAACTTTTCTTTTAGTCTCCCCCCCATATTTAAGCTGTTAGAACACAACTTTTCTTTTTAGTCCTCCCCCCCCCCGACATATTTAAGCTGTTAGAACACATATGGTTGGTGCAACCCCATCTAAGTTTTTTGGGAACTTGGACAAACATACTGAAAATTTTCTAATGCACATAAATTTTGTTATATAAAATTAATATTTTGTTAAATTTAGTGTTTTTACTTCTGGGAACATGGAGGGAGTCCTCTGAGCATATTTCTTGGAGAGTAGTAGAAACATACTGTTTTTATAAATACAGTTTAAAAGAAGAGAGAGAGAGAGAGAGAGAGAGAGAGAGAGATATTCCTTGTCAAATTACAAACTAAAATTCATAAACAGCCTTATAATAGCAAAGAAAAAAAAAAAGGAAAGAAAATCTACATAAGTAAGCTAAAAATTGACGGGAAATAGTAACTTGCCATACATATTCGTATCCATGGTTCCCATACTACTTATGTTGAATAAATACTATGTACAGTATGCATGTGAAAAACTTTTTTCTCCAGTACCCACCTTCAGACAAAATTACTACTTAGCTTAAGGGCTGCATGTTAACATTTAAGCATTTTATTTCCTCTTTAAAGGGTTTCTAGAATTTGCTAAATTACATTTGAATAGCTAACCACTTAAAACAAAAATTTACTCTTTAAACAAGGGCTCCTTTACTACATCACTCAAATGGCAAGCATATACAGGAGTCAGTCCAGGTGTCATTTGATACTGTTGGGCGGTATCTTCACAAAAATATTTTTAGCTGAAACGGTATCTTCATAAAAATATTTTTAGCTCAAATGGTATCTTCTCAGAAATATTTTTAGCTCAAATGGTATCTTCTCAGAAATATTTTGAACTGTAATGGTGTCTTCACTTTCAGCAAAATTTTATCTTAAGAAAAATATTTTTGTGTGAGAGGCATCTTGAATACTGTTTTTATCTGTGCTTTCTTTCATTGTTATGAACTGTTTTTGATAAAACGGTCTCTGATGGAAACATATCAATCTCTGCATCAGCACTAGCGGCAGCTGAGGCAAACCTCGCTGAATGGAACCTCAAAGTATTATGGGAGCATTTTTTTACCCGCATGCATTTTCAAGGGCTCAGAAGTAGGGATGGACACATTTGGTGGATAATCATCCCCGAAACATTCACGTATCGGCGGAAATTTTCCATGTATCAGTGAAAATCTTGATGTTTTGCTGAAGAGCCGAAGAACTCACATCTTTCCCATCTGCAGCAGTTATGGGCACAACAATGAACAATTGTCATTCAATATATTGGTAACAGCTCATAATTCAGCATTGAGTAACCATAATATATTTATTAAAATACTTGATGTATTGTAAATCTTGATGTATCAGTGTCTGTAATATCGAGGATAAGAACTCTATTTTCGATGACAAAACCTTGAAAAAAAAATGTCAAAAAAATCGTTATTACACGGCATAGAAAGGTAATATTCCGTTCCTCTTTATAAGAATACAAAAAAGATAAATTCTTTTACTTATTGCTGGAAAATTTCGAGTGGATTACACTTTTGCAGTTTTAAACCACGATTTGGAGGGGGGGAAGGGGGTCTGCATTGGTTCCTGTAACATCGAAAAAAACGGCAAAAAAATCGTTAATTCATGACATAAGGTTATATTCCCTTCCTCTTTAAAAGAATACTGCAAAGCAAAATTCATTTATTTCATGTAGAAAATATTGTTTTGCAGTTCCAAGTACCAATGCTCACAAAATCAGATATTTTTTGTCCATTGCTACTCCAATTTATCTTTGCTGTACCGGCCTAGATTCCGGGAAACATATTTACATATGAGGAAAAGAGCATATGATGGGGGATGTGCTGACCGCTCGCTTTATGTGGGATGGAATTGTGACATGTTCGCGACTTTTTTAAAAATGTTTTTGTTATTTTTTTCTTCCAGTACTTAAAAATTTTGACCTTTTGATGACTTTCCTAGTTTAATACAACTGGAGTGTTATTATCTCATTACTGTTATTATTTTCCGAGATCTCAGCTGGAAGATAATCACAGTTGTATAAAAAAAAAAAAAATCCCGTACACAATAATCAAAACAGAAAATTTGCTGCAAAGTCAAAAAGTGTGAACCATGATTAGCAATATATAAGAATAAATTAAAATAAATAAACATAACTGCAAAAATAAAACAGTAATTACTGTCAGAATCATTATAGAGGATTAGAATTACTCTAAATGCAAAGGTAGAGCAAATTTCATAAAAATAGGATAAATTTCACAAAAATAGTATCAATTTCACAAAATTGGCAGAATTTCACAAAAATAGGCAGAATTTCACAAAAATAGACAGAATTTCATAAAAATGGGTATGATCTTTAAAAACCTGGATCCACTCTTGATACAATTCTTCCTCTGATCTTACATAACTAACTCTCAGTGGCTCAACTGGAATGAAACTATTTCAAGTTATTACACTGTTCAAATCAACCTCCTACTTACTGGTCAGAAAACTTATTTTTTTATGACACTTCACCACTGTAAGATATTCATCTTTAGGTAATTTTATGTGCAAACTTCACATGTGCATGATCACCCCTGGTCATGTGGTTGCCACACCTTCTGTGGCATTATTAATCTCGTGTGCCCTAATTCGGAGGATGCTAATCACTGAACCACCACTACCCCTACTATGGAATGGAGAGGTGACTTACAATTCCAGTAGCTAGCAACCCTATCCACAGTTTTTTTTTTAATTTGTATAGACATGAACATGGAATTTGTATCCTTTTAGTGTGTCCTGGCCCTAAGCAAAGTTTGTTCATAATCATGTGTAGTAAGGTAGCAGTGCTGACACTACTACATGTGTGCCTACTATGATCAAATGCTACATTACAGCTTATGCCTACATGTAGAAATTGAAATTTTCATTTAGTTATATTGAGGTATTATGACTCTCATTACAGATGACAAAAATTAAAAATAAGAAAAAATGTATTACTGGAAATAACAAATGAAATCTTTCTATATTTCAGGAGAATAAAGAGGCACAGTGTGATTTGTGTATTCTGCAAATCAGAAAACGTTTCTCTCTCTGACTGTAAGTTTTTCTAGTTTCCCAAAGAATCAAGTAGGTGAGACTGCTTTATTTTGCTACTTTCTCAGGATAATGTTTTCATTTTGGGCAAAAATTGCATTAGCTCATTTATCTAAATTGTAGGTTATTTGGTTATTTACTTAACACAAGACATTGTTAACATTTAGTTATGGGTCATTCCACACCAAATGTCATGCTATCTATCCACCACATTATCTCCGATTCTTACGATTTTTTTTGCATGAATAGATCACCCTAATGTATGAAAATCCTGAAAGTTTCATTTTTTTAGTTCCCAATTTCTCATAGATTAGAAGATATTAATTTTTGAATTCTGGTGCATGGCAGGCCTTAATCATGTAAAAACACAAATATCTCCATTGTTTGGATCAAAAGAAGTACCAAAACCACCACTCCTTTGCAATTTCTCCCAAGGAATCGATTGGTACAATGCACGGATTTCTATCTTCTTTATTTTCAGCTACACGCAATCAGAGAGCCTTTCTTCAAAACATAAAAAGGCAATGTAGTACAGCACTTAGAAAGTCGCAATTGTTTTTGTTTTTAAAGAAAAGTTTAAGCTAACAAATGAAGAAAAAAAAAAAAAAAAAACTTGGGCTGTAACGTGCATGCTGAGAAAATAAATTTTAAATATGGTGCACGGCTTGTATTTTGCCAATGTAAAACCACATGCGGCGAATAGCGTCATGCAGCCACCAGCCAGCCAAACTGCAGCGGGAGTCGATGTTGGCCTTCGGACGGGCAGCAGATCAAGATACCACCGCACGCTTTTGGTCAGATCGCACAATCATTTGACGTGATGCTTGAAGGAGGAAGGATGGTGAAGTAATGTTTGTGTAGAGGCACACATTTTGAAGTGTTTGGCAGAAATTTTGGGGGAAAATTTTTTTTATATGCATTTTACCTGACGCTGATAGCATTATCCCTAATAATAATAAAAAGTTTTCAAGTGAATACTGTACGTAGTATTTATTCAGTGCATGTAATATATGTGAACCATGGATGCGAATCTTTATGGCAAGTTACTATTTCTTCGCAATTTTAGCTTACTTAAGTCTTTTTTATGCATTTTACCTGATGCTGATAGCATTATCCCTAATAATATAAAAAGTTTTCAAGTGAATACTGTACGTAGTATTTATTCAGTGTATGTAATATATGAACCATGGATGCGAATCTTTATGGCAAGTTACTATTTCTTCTTAAGTTGTTTTTTTCTTTCATAAGGCTATTTATGAATTATAGTTTGTAACCTGATAAGGAATATCTTTCTCTCTCTCTGTCTCTTATCGTTTTAAACTATAATTACAAAAATGGTGTGTTTCTGCTGCTCTCTTAGAAATTCGTTTTGAGGACTTCCACCCATTTCCCTCTCATAAGTACAAAAACTAACAGCCATGTGGAATGCCGGGTTTTTTTTTTTTTTTTTTTGGTAGGCTACAATTCCTAAACTTCCAAAAGCCGAAAGTTTAAAACTGTAATATTTTGTTATTGGTTTACATCCGTGACACGAACATTAATTATTAAACTTTTCTCGCGGGTCAAATTTAGTTGCCACACTACAGGAAAAGTAAGATATTACTTTCACAGAATATAATCGGAGATTTTGTGTGTGTGTGTATAAAATCCTCTTAACACTTTTTTTGTCAACATCATTTCTGATTCTGTGGTGAAAGGCAAGTTTATACTTAATGATATTTTTACAAGGAGCAATACATTTGCGGGATGTTGATCATCCAAAGCACAAAAAAGGTCTGGAGTGTCAGGTCATTTGCAGTAACCTTCCATAAAAAACATCTAAAAAGGAGAGAGGCTTCATTTCATTGCCAGCATGACAAATCTGAAAACAAACCATGACGAAACTTTTTTATCCATGTATACATACATACATACATACATACTTGCCAGAATTAAAAAAAGCTGATTAAAAAATACAAGATGATCCTAGAATTAGCCAAAGAAATTTCTCCATGATCATAGAGCATTGAAAGGGCAGAAGAAATGTCTTAAAATCGTTGGTCTCCCGTCTAGAGTGAAAGCGTTGGCAGTAATCCCCCCCCCAAATAACTTTGGTTTTGCATCGATTTAAAGAAATGATCTAGATGATGACACAAAATGCGAGAAAATATCGCAAACACTGTAAAATCTTTAGATGTCAAATTTTATGATAATCGGCAAATTCGTTAGGGGGATGGGGAGGGGGGTGTTCCATGGAAGCTCAACCTCTTCTTGTCTGATTTGATCAAATATAATCACAAAATCAGACATGGAAGTTGATAATAGCATTGTGAGACATCAAAGTATAAACATCATTCATAAACTAATCATGCTTTTTTAAAATAAAGAATTTCTTTCCTTTAAAAGGTGAGTTCAACCATACATGCGTCCACACTGCGTGAGCGCTTCCAGCTTGCGGGAGGGATGCCATAAGCTAGAAGTGCTCATGCCATGTCTCCGCACAGCCGTGGCCACAACACAGCGTGCGTCGACGACGGCCCTTTCACCGTGGCATGCACTGGCTATGCACTATGTTTAAAAATTCTTTTCTTGGCGCTCAAGCAAAAGCCCAAGGTTTTTTTTTTCTTCATTTGATAAATTAAACCTTTCTTTGCAAAGAATAATAACTGCAGCTTTCTAAGTGCTGTACTATATTGCCTTTTTAAGCATTGAAGAAAGGCTGTCTCATTGCTCATAACTCAAAAACTAAGGTAGATAGAAACTCGTTCATTGCACCAATGGATTCCTTAGTAAAAATTAAGGAAGAATGATGATTTATGTATTTCTTTTTATTCTAAATAACGGAGATATTTGCATTTTTATGCAAAACATGTCCGCCATGCACCAAAATTCAAAAAAATTATATCTTCTAATCTACCGGAAAATTTTTTTGAAACTTTCAGGGTTTTTATAAGTTGGGAGTAGCTATGCATTACAAAAAGTCTTAAGAATCAGAGATGTGTTGGTGGAAAATTAATTCAAAATCTGACGATTTTGCATGGAATGACACTATGTCAACATTTAGCTGCATGTTTTACGTAGTAAGTGAAATGTACTAATATTTAAAAAGATAACTTGTGTTTAAAAAAATTTAGTTGCTTAACAAGCCCATGTCGGTTGCCAGTGTTTTAATTCAATGTGCAACAAAGTGACAATGTAATGAAAAAATATCAAAAATACAATTTCGTTAAATTACTGAAAAATTTCTTTATGCATTTTGGACTTACCGTTAAATTGGTGAAGTTCCAAGTTGAACACTTTCAGCACGTGGATCTTGGTTTTTTCTCCCGTATTTCTGTTATGTAGATGCGGCATGGGGGGTTTTTCATTCAGTTGTTGGTCCACTTCAGTTCTTTCCCGTTGGTTTTTAATTGGCCTCGTTACTAAATGAATTTTTTCCTTTGCTGCTTCCACATATACTTCTATACGTTTTTTAATCCGAGTACTTTCAGTAACACTCCATTACCATCATCTAGGGGGCGTTTGCTCCGACCAGCACGGGCCGTGTCAGTAGAGCTTTTGGGTGGTTCTCACGGGCTGCATCTGTTAACGGCTATCGCTTCCTTTTGGGCATTGTGGCGCCATTTCTTGTTGGTCACCTATCTCATTTTTCGAAATTTTCCATTTTTTTGCTCAATTTTAATTAAATTCCTCCAACTGTTTCTTAAAATATTAGGGTCATTATGTTTGCAAACTTTTGCTCTATTTTTTCATTACCGACTCTGCTATTCTGAGATGTTTTTCGGATTTACAGCTTTTTATGATTTTTATATTTTCGAATTTAGGATATTTTTGGTTAGCCAGACAATATTGAATAAGTGCAGTTTTTTCTTCTTTTTTCTGCCAATTTTTTACATGTTGTTTTAACCTGTGTTTAAGCTTATTGTACGTCCAAAAAGGCTATTGCATTATTTTTTTCCATTTCTACCGTGAGTTCTGTTGTTGGGTATAAAGAGCTGTAACTTTTGGTTATATCCAACAATAGAACTCACGGTAGAAATGGAAAAAATAATGCAATAGCCTTTTTGGACGTACAAGTTATAAAATCCACAAATAAGTTGCAATACAGAGTGTATCAAAGAAGCTCATTTGTTCCTGTTCTAATCCTGTACAATTTGGCACATCCTTATCCACAAAAATGCAATAGTCTGAAAACCGTAATTAAAAGAGCAATATACGCACTCAGAAAATATTCAGTTCACTAATGAAGAAATTAAATTCATAAAAAAAATTGCACGTAGTTTTGGTTATCCAAACCATTTAATAAAAAATGGAACACAGTAGTACTAAAGAAAATAAAAAATAATGCTGTAGTAAATAAACATGAAATCAAATATCTGAATGGTTTTCCTTACATTAAAGGTACTACTAATGAAATTAATAATATTTGTAGAAAGCATAACATTCAAATTGGAGGAAAAATAAATACTATCAAAAATAGAGTAATCAAAAATGATGAAAAAATAAAAATGATAGAAAAAGCAGGTATTTACTCAATTCCTATTACAGAAAATCCTCCAATGGCATATATAGGAAGTATGAAAAAAATAAGCTTAAACACAGGTTAAAACAACATGTAAAGAATTGGCAGAAAAAAGAAGAAAAAACTGCACTCATTCAATATTGTCTGGCTAACCAAAAATATCCTAAATTCGAAAATATAAAAATCATAAAAAGCTGTAAATCCGAAAAACACCTCAGAATAGCAGAGTCGGTAATGATAGAAAAAAATAGAGCAAAAGTTTGCAACCATAATGACCCTAATATTTTAAGAAACAGTTGGAGAAATTTAATTAAAATTGAGCAAAAAAATGGAAAATTTCGAAAAATGAGATCGGTGACCAACAAGAGATGGCGCCACAACGCCCAAAAGGAAGCGATAGCTGTTAACAGATGCAGCCCGCAAGAACCACCCAAAAGCTCTACTGACAAGGCCCGTGCTGGTCGGAGCAAACGTCCCCTAGATGATAGTAACGGAGTGTTACCGAAAGTACTCGGGTAAAAAAACGTATAGAAGTATATGTGGAAGCAGCAAAGGAAAAAATTCATTTAGTAACGAGGCCAATTAAAAACCAATGGGAAAAAACTGAAGTGGACCAGCAACTGAATGAAAAATTCCCCATGCCAAATCTACATAACGGAAATACGGGGGAAAAAAACCAAGATCCACGTGCTGGAAGTGTTCAACTTGGAACTTCACCTATTTAACGGCAAGTCCAAAATGCAATTGCATTAATGCATGTCAAAAAAAAAAATTAAAAAATTAACCTTCAATAGCGGACTTTTACTAAAGAAATCCAATATTAGAAGTACTTGAAAATTTCTTTATGGAATTCACTTTGAACTGTAAATTATTTTGCTCATTACTTTTGTTTAATTTCTTGTTGTCCTATGCATAAAATTTATTGTGTCATCGCACAAATGTCAATTTAGGGGAAACTTAATTTTTTAAGAGTTTTCCACTACTTAATACCATTTGAAATGGTTTGTTTCCATGTATTCAGTATGAAGTGTGTAACACAGTGTTGTTTCTTAGATCTTTATTGTGGATTTCGGCATGCCGTGGAAACATGCATCCCAAGACTGCTAAGGCTATGGAAGCGAAATCCCCAAACTCTTTACACAGTTCCTGTTATACTCTTTACACATTTCCTGTCAATTCACAATATAGCTTTCCCAAATGTTATTTGACAGTTACAATAATATACTTCTTATGTTTAAAATATTTTAAATGTTATCCATAGAAGAAAGAAGGGTAGATGGGTATTGTTCTGTCAGTACTTTGCAGGATTTGCAGTAAAAATTGAATTGACCACCGCTTGTGTCTTACTGTACGGTAAGCATATCCGTTACTTTTATAAAGGGGAGCCAGTTAGTTTTTCCTAGAGCTTTTTTTTATGGCAGAACTACTTGTTTCGCATTTAGGTTTTCTAACGGTGGCAGAAGACTCTAATGGGTGTAAGTGTTAATGTAATGTAGGCCTGGAAAAGCACCAGGTCACCCTGGCACCTGGAAATTAGGTGCTGGTGCCCAATGTTTTTTGTTAAATTTTGCAGTATGTACTATAATTTCCATCGTATAATTCACAGATTTTCTGTTAAAAGTTATGTTTAGGTTCTGTTGAGAATACTCTGCTTAAAATTTTTTCTTGCACCACTTGTATTTAAACAAAAAATCCACTTTATGTCAGAATACCTGTCGCTATTGGAAAATTGAAAATTGGTTGACATCGAAAAAATGTAACGCAATATGCAGGTAGATGCAAAGAGATGGAAACAACATGCTAGCATTTTCACAAAAAATACGATAAAACGATGTTGGTACTATTTGCACTTGCAAAAGGTTATATACTTCTCGGTAGCGTAATCACTTTGCAAATCTGATATGTTAGTTTTGTTGTGCCAATCACATTAGTTAAGTCTTTTGTTTGCTCTTCAGTTTTTCAGAAATGCCAAATACTATGGATTGTTCACAGTTTGTCCGGATTCTTAGGCCTGACTATAATGAAAAAGTTTATTCACTTGAAAATAACACAATATTTAAAAAGAAGTGACAGTTATTTCTTTCTTGCTTCTTTGGACTTTTGGCTCATCCTGTGAATTGCAACTTTTCTGTCAGCAATTGCAATTTTGGATCAACACAACAGATGTGGATTACATGGCTATATGTTTTTTACCATGAATATATTGCCATGGATCATAGGACTATGAAGAAAAAACTTTTTCTTTTTATCTGAATTTCCCAATCTACGAATTACATATACTCCACCATAGATTATGGGTAGGAATTCTTTTTATTTATTTTTAAATTTCATAGTCAGTGGGTTATGTGCCGCCACGGATCATATGAATGGGAAAAAATTATTTCACATTGGGGGATTATACAAAGGAAAATACAGTACTTTGAGTTTATATATGCAAATTTCAACTACAGCAAACTGTATTTTAATAAAATGGAAATCTAAAAATTTCAGTTTTTTAAGAGTAGCAACTGGAAGAATGGGAAAAGAAAACTGATCAAGTTGGTGTTACAAGGCGGCTACAGAAAGTAGTGAAAAAAATTCTCTGAGTTTTCCCTGATCATCTCCATCCATTCCCAGTAGAATTTTCCAATCAGAATGTCAAACTTTACACTAGAATGACTTAAGCATTTAGACTGACAAATGTTACAAAGAGGTAAAAAGTACACTGAAACCTCTGCTCATTTATGGATGTTCACGGGGCACAAACTTTTGTCTATAAATGGGAGACTCCCTTTAGTGGTTACAATTTAAACACCATGACTTCACAAAGGTTTTGCTACAATTTAAAATGAAGTTTCAAATAAGTTTAAATGATGCATCTAAATAGAATCTAAGTGAAAAATGTTTAATGCATTTTAATGAGCATAATTAATTAAAAAAGAAATGAATTTATGTATCTTGATTTCTTACTACTTTCCTGACATCATTTCAAAACTGAAAGGGTCTTCAATTCTTATTTCTGATTTGTAAAGCTTTGGTATTTATATTTACAGGGGTTTCATTGAAAAGAATGCCCTCAAAGTTCTAGAAAAGTGTTGAGAATGACATTACTAGAAAAATATCAACCACAAATGTAATATCAATAGATATTAGGGCGGCCAAGACCCATAGAACAATGTACCAAATTACAGCTGGTAAGAAACACACCTTCAATCTGGGCTCCACTGTTTATTATGCCTATATATACATAAGTCAGCAACTGTGCAGGTTCTAAGAAGCGGTTCATATAAACACGCTTATAAGATGAAGGTTCAAAGAGCACGAGATCTTTCTAGTCCACTCTGGACCCATTGTCAGATCAATATAACAATAACATGGAGATCATCATTTAAAATATACAAGTATAATAGGCTCATGATTTAACGCATATGTTTGTGCTTATTTGAGTCACGCAAAAATTTATGAACGTGAAGATAAAATCTTAAATGGTAGGTTAAACAATCAACATTTTGTTGCAAATATGCAGCATATAAGGGCTTTTTAAGCCTCATTCGTTAATTCATTTTCAATATAGTAACATATTGACAAGTTCCCTTATTAATTATATAGTTAGTAATATGCAATGTAATAGTATAAAAACAATATTTAAATTATAATTTCCAGTTTAGTTATATTCTTCAAATATAACAATTATATATGTATATATATAATTATAATTTCCAGTTTAGTTATATTCTTCAAATATAACATAATTATATACATACATATATCATCATCATCATTGTCAACCATTATCAATCCACTGCTGGACGAAGGTCTCCCCAAGTTTCCTCCACAACGGTCTGTCTTGTGCCAGTCTCCTCCATGTCACTCCCGCATATTTACGAATTTCATCCACCCATCTCCCATGTGGTCTTTTTCTGGGTCTTTTCCTGTCCCTTGGAATCCAATCTAAAATTTCGGCTGTCCATCTATGGTCTGTCCTTCTGGCAGTATGTCCAGCCCATTGCCATTTCAGGGATTTAACTCTGATCATGATGTCTTCCACTCTTGTCATTTTTCGGATCCACGAGTTCCTCTTCTTATCTCTCCTGGTTATACCAAGCATGCACCTCTCCATGCTTCTTTGAGTTGTCTGCAGCCTTTGTATGTCTCTTTTAGTTAAGGTCCACGTCTCTGCACCATACGTAAGCACTGGAAGGATGCATTGATCAAACACTTTTCTTTTAAGACATAATGGCATATTGCTCTTGAAAATTATGATGTTTCTTCCAAAAGCTCTCCAGGCAAGTTTTGTACGCCGATTAATTTCTTCATCAATGTGACCCTCACTTGATATCTGCTGTCCAAGATAAACATACGTATCTGTTATCTCCAGTTTTTCTCCATCAATCGATAAATCTTCATTTCTTGTAAAAGCATTGAACATCACTTTTGTCTTCTGAAAGTTCATTTTTAATCCCACTTCTTTACTCTTGTCAGCAAGTTCCTGGATCATACTCTGCAGCTCTGATGGGGTAGTTGCAAAAATGACTACGTCATCAGCAAAACGAAGGTGGGTTAGATAATCTCCATTAATCTTTATCCCTTTGTTTTCCCAGTTCAGTGATTGAAAGACATTTTCCAATGTGGCATTAAAGAGCTTCGGAGATATGGTGTCACCTTGTCTCACTCCCTTTCCAATTTTTATGTGTGTTGTATTTTCAAACAGCCGAATCTTTGCACTTGCATTTTCATAGATGTTATTAATAATATTAATGTATGCATCTTCAATACCGCAGGATTTCAGAGCCGTTGTAACTGCTGATGGTTTCACCGAATCAAAGGCTTTTTCATAATCGATAAAAGCCATGCACAATGGAAGTTCATATTCCCTCGCTCTTTCAATTAGTTCTCTCAGTACGTGGATATGATCTATTGTGCTGTAGCCACTCCTGAATCCAGCTTGTTCTCTGGTTGAGCCATGTCCAGTGTTACCTTCAAGCGGTGTGAAAGAACTTTAGTGAAGATTTTATAAACCACTGATAGGAGGCTGATAGGTCTGTAGTTCCTGAGATCCTCAATGTCACCTTTTTTATGTAGCAGGATCATTGTAGCATTGTTCCAATCCTCAGGAATCTTCCCTTCATTAAGGCATCGAGTGAAAATTTGGGCGAGTACTGTTTCAATTTCTCCACTTGCTTCTTGTATGATGTCTATAGTAATTCCATCTTCTCCTGGAGCTTTCCCCGCTTCATGTTCTTGATTGCATGTGCAACTTCTGCTGGGAGGACTGGAAGAACTCTGGTACCTTTCATGATGTCTGGAGTACATGTATCATCCCTTTCATATAATTTGGAGTAGAAATCTTTCACTCTTGTCAAAATTTCACCTCTATTTCTTGTTATAGAACCATCTTCTTTTCTCAGAGCCATAATCTGTTTTCTTCCCTTACTGAGATGTCCCTTTGCTATCTTTAGGCTTTGGTTGTTTTCAATTGCTTTCCTCACTAGCTCACAGTTGAATTTCCTTACGTCTTCAGTGATACTTTTTCGTGCTGTCTTGCATAGCTCTATATATTCCACTTTGGAAGTCACATCTTCTTTAGTTGTCCTCATCTCTCTTCTTTTTGCATCAACATTTTGGTTTTTCCTGATAATTTGTTTACATGCAACTTGTTCTTAGACCCAGCTAATTTTGTTGCTGTTTCCATAAGAGCTTTGGTTACTTTTCTGTTAACTTCCGAAATATCCACTTCTTCCGATGTTAGGCCTTCTAAAGCAGAGAATCTGTTCTTCAGTTCCAACTTGAAAGTATTATGGTGTTTTTTAAGGTTGGTTATGTCAATACATTTTGTTTGTCTTATGAGCTTGCCACGTTCCAGTTTAGTGTTGAGGTGCATCTTACATCTCACCAATCTATGGTCACTACCTGTGTTGAACTTGTTTAGCACACTGCAGTCTTCGATGACGAATTTTTTGTTACACATAATAAAATCAATTTCACTTGTCGTCCCAATTGGATGTCTCCATGTCCATTTCCTGTGTGGCTTTTTCTTGAAGAAGGAGTTCAAGATGAAAAACCCTTCTGCCTCTGCAAACTCAACGAGAGTATTTCCACGCTGGTTTCTGTTGCCGTGACCGAATTTACCTACTGAAGTTTCATTCTGTTGCCGGTGCCCTATTTTTTTTTTTTTTTTTTTTTTTTTGGCGACATATATATATATATATATACTTAAGAGCAAAACTGAAGACTAAGGAAAAACTTTAGAATTTAAAACGAAGGTTGCAAAATAACCTGAAAATCAAAACGCGCAACGCAGCAGTTTTGAAAATTCAGAATTCACATTCTATAAATAAGAAACCTAAGCAAAAAAATGCATATATAATTTTGACTCACACCTAGTACAACATAGAAAAGGTTATGTATCTACCTGTGTGAGTAAAAGGAGAAAAGACAAAAAAATAAAAAAAAACAAAAAACAACTGAATGTAGAAGGTGTCGAGAATACTGAGCCTTGGCTTTATCAAGGACCAGCGAAAACTCTGCATTTTCTCACTTCCACAAAGACCTAGTTGGAAATGGGTTTCTGCAAGGCCATAGATGCAAGTAACATTCCCACCTAAAATAGTTTAAAAAATATATATATATAAGTCATGTCCTCCGTAGAGTTGCATGACCTAGCACAAGTTAACAATTTCGCTTGCATCCATTAACCTTCCTGGCCCGACCCATGCTCTTCATCTGTTACTATTAAACAGAGAGAAGAAGATTAAAGAGAACTCAAGCTGTGAGAGTGACATAATAATTAGAAATGATTTTCAGCCATAACGAAATTCCAAGTTCGTTTGAGAGAGAATTTAAACCTGAAAATCAATGCAAAAGAAATCCAAATTTTACATTGCAATTAAAAAGGAAATGTTAATTTTTAACGAACAGATTTTTGAAAGAAAACTTGTCTAAAACCCCCTACTCTACAACTTATGACAGCACGAAAACGAGAATAAGTTAAAGATAATAATTAACTAAAGAAAACTTTGTGAAAGTTATATACCTTAAACAGTTAGTTGCAATATGTACAAAGTATTTCAGCAGTGCTTTAAGTGCATAATTAATTAGTTATTAAGAACTTAACTACTTTGAAAAACAGCGCAGAGACAGCGCACAGAAAAGGAACAAGCTTAGCCATCTTCTGTTCCTAGGTACCCCAAAAGACGCTCAAAGTTACAAAGAAAAGAAAGAGTTAAAACCCGCAAAAATGTTAACAGACAAACCAATGCCTAAAAGCTGAAAAGCTAAAAAACGACAGAGAAAAAGTACATGAAGTACAAACATTGAACTTAACAACCTAGAACCCAAAAACAAGGAAGAGAGCTTACCTCTTGTGTGACAAAAACTTTTCTCCTCACAAGAGAAGAACATGGCTGACCTCTTCCGCCACTCCCTAGACAGCTGGGGGGCAGTGAGGGTGGGGCTGATGGCCTCCTCATACAGCAAGAAACCAACGCGCGGAGATTTTAACCAGAGAAAAAAATATATATAAACTTAAGACTGTGGATCTGTATGATCAGAAAGAGCAGAATTAACTCTCCAGAATACATGAGAAATATTATAAAATACACGAGCAGTTTATTTAATAATCTTTGCATGTATTAAATCACCTTAGTGAGCTTCTATAGATTAATCGGAATCTTATTAATTTTAATGTTGGTTTTACTATTTTTAGTATAGCTATCCTAGTGATGAATAACTAGTTTTCTTTTTATTTGTTTTTATTTTCTTTTATAAACAGATTTTTAAGCTTTTTTGTGATTTTGTTTATATTATTTAATTTTTTGTTTTAATAGGACCGTCATATCCATAGCACTAAGGTTCCTTTAGGTAGTTAATAGGCATCCTCTAGCCAACTTCCTTACGGCTTTGATTGGTCAGAATCATATTATTAACTGTGTAGAAAATTAAAGCAGATCTGCCAACCTTACTCTATTATTCAGAATAATTTTTCTTAAAGTTCTTTTGATGAAAGAAGAAGGAATTTCGTTCTCTAGAAAACTTTCTAATAGTATATTAATGTGGTAATTGAAGTACAAATTGTTGCTGCAAATTCTTGAAATTCTTAGGACCTGAGAAATTAGTACATTCTCAATTACTTTGGTTGAAATGTTATTATTCCAGTGTAGATATTTAATTACTTTGAAAGGAAAATTAACTCTTTTATCAAAGAGGCTAATAGATGGGTTACCTCTGTTGAGCTTAATGCTTAAGTCTAGGAACTCAAGTTCCTGATTACTGTGGTTGGTTTTACATAAGTTAAGAGAGCTAGGATAGATATTATCAAAATCACTCTCTATAACTTCTGAATTATTGATACACAGCAGATCATCAATATATCTAAAAGTGTAAAGGTAGTTATCTGAGCAGGTGGGGTGATTTTTAATGAATTTATATTCCTTAAAGAACAGGAATAGATTAGCGATATTCATGGATGTTGATGTTCCCATTGGAATACCGTTCACTTGCTTATAGAGAGTATTATTATATAAGATATGGTTATTTTTTATGCAGCAATTGAGATAAGAGTTCCAAGTTCCTACATCAACAAATTGGTTAAGTTTAAATTCTGCATACAGCTCTTTAAAGGTAGTGATTATATCTGATAGAGGCAGATTAGTATATAGGTTTTCAAAATCATAACTATTAATATCTAGGGGACAAACTTTGAGTATAGTAGAAATTACTTCTGCATTATTATTAATTATCCAAAAATCTCTGTTCATCAAGTTAGAACAGTTTCTAATGTGTTTCAAAACCTTCTTTAAGACATCTTCAAAAGCAAGATCTATTTTCTTTTATGACTCCTTACTCCACTAGCTATGAACCTGTTAATAGTTATGATTTTGAAAACCTATATACTAATCTGCCTCTATCAGATATAATCACTACCTTTAAAGAGCTGTATGCAGAATTTAAACTTAACCAATTTGTTGATGTAGGAACTTGGAACTCTTATCTCAATTGCTGCATAAAAAATAACCATATCTTATATAATAATACTCTCTATAAGCAAGTGAACGGTATTCCAATGGGAACATCAACATCCATGAATATCGCTAATCTATTCCTGTTCTTTAAGGAATATAAATTCATTAAAAATCACCCCACCTGCTCAGATAACTACCTTTACACTTTTAGATATATTGATGATCTGCTGTGTATCAATAATTCAGAAGTTATAGAGAGTGATTTTGATAATATCTATCCTAGCTCTCTTAACTTATGTAAAACCAACCACAGTAATCAGGTACTTGAGTTCCTAGACTTAAGCATTAAGCTCAACAGAGGTAACCCATCTATTAGCCTCTTTGATAAAAGAGTTAATTTTCCTTTCAAAGTAATTAAATATCTACACTGGAATAATAACATTTCAACCAAAGTAATTGAGAATGTACTAATTTCTCAGGTCCTAAGAATTTCAAGAATTTGCAGCAACAATTTGTACTTCAATTACCACATTAATATACTATTAGAAAGTTTTCTAGAGAACGAAATTCCTTCTTCTTTCATCAAAAGAACTTTAAGAAAAATTATTCTGAATAATAGAGTAAGGTTGGCAGATCTGCTTTAATTTTCTACACAGTTAATAATATGATTCTGACCAATCAAAGCCGTAAGGAAGTTGGCTAGAGGATGCCTATTAACTACCTAAAGGAACCTTAGTGCTATGGATATGACGGTCCTATTAAAACAAAAAATTAAATAATATAAACAAAATCACAAAAAAAGCTTAAAAATCTGTTTATAAAAGAAAATAAAAACAAATAAAAAAGAAAACTAGTTATTCATCACTAGGATAGATAGCTATACTAAAAATAGTAAAACCAACATTAAAATTAATAAGATTCCGATTAATCTATAGAAGCTCACTAAGGTGATTTAATACATGCAAAGATTATTAAATAAACTGCTCGTGTATTTTATAATATTTCTCATGTATTCTGGAGAGTTAATTCTGCTCTTTCTGATCATACAGATCCACAGTCTTAAGTTTATATATATTTTTTTCTCTGGTTAAAATCTCCGCGCGTTGGTTTCTTGCTGTATGAGGAGGCCATCAGCCCCACCTCACTGCCCCCAGCGTCTAGGGAGTGGCGGAAGAGGTCAGCCATGTTCTTCTCTTGTGAGGAGAAAAGTTTTGTCACACAAGAGGTAAGCTCTCTTCCTTGTTTTTGGGTTCTAGGTTGTTAAGTTCAATGTTTGTACTTCATGTACTTTTTCTCTGTCGTTTTTTAGCTTTTCAGCTTTTAGGCATTGGTTTGTCTGTTAACATTTTTGCGGGTTTTAACTCTTTCTTTTCTTTGTAACTTTGAGCGTCTTTTGGGGTACCTAGGAACAGAAGATGGCTAAGCTTGTTCCTTTTCTGTGCGCTGTCTCTGCGCTGTTTTTCAAAGTAGTTAAGTTCTTAATAACTAATTAATTATGCACTTAAAGCACTGCTGAAATACTTTGTACATATTGCAACTAACTGTTTAAGGTATATAACTTTCACAAAGTTTTCTTTAGTTAATTATTATCTTTAACTTATTCTCGTTTTCGTGCTGTCATAAGTTGTAGAGTAGGGGTTTTAGACTCAAGTTTTCTTTCAAAAATCTGTTCGTTAAAAATTAACATTTCCTTTTTAATTGCAATGTAAAATTTGGATTTCTTTTGCATTGATTTTCAGGTTTAAATTCTCTCTCAAACGAACTTGGAATATCGTTATGGCTGAAAATCATTTCTAATTATTATGTCACTCTCACAGCTTGAGTTCTCTTTAATCTTCTTCTCTCTGTTTAATAGTAACAGATGAAGAGCATGGGTCGGGCCAGGAAGGTTAATGGATGCAAGCGAAATTGTTAACTTGTGCTAGGTCATGCAACTCTACGGAGGACATGACTTATATATATATATATTTTAAACTATTTTAGGTGGGAATGTTACTTGCATCTATGGCCTTGCAGAAACCCATTTCCAACTAGGTCTTTGTGGAAGTGAGTTTTTGCTGGTCCTTGATAAAGCCAAGGCTCAGTATTCTCGACACCTTCTACATTCAGTTGTTTTTTTTTATTTTTTTGTCTTTTCTCCTTTTACTCACACAGGTAGATACATAACCTTTTCTATGTTGTACTAGGTGTGAGTCAAAATTATATATGCATTTTTTTGCTTAGGTTTCTTATTTATAGAATATATATATATATATATATATATATATATATATATATATATATATATATATAGGGATGTAAGGTCAGGTGATGCGTAACATCACAGCCTCTCCTTGACAAATGTCAACCCCGCCTTCTCGTGGTGCATCCTGTTCCCACTAAAGGGGCTCTGACGACCGCCCATAGCGGTATAACTATACCATCGGGATCAGAGGAAATTCTATCCCACACTCACCAACCCGCTTGGCCAGCGTGGTGAGTTATGGCCAAACCCTCCAAAATGATTCCACAACTTAAATCTTGGCCCTCAGTCTCCGGCAGCTGGAATGTACCTGGCCAAGGCAGCGGCCAGTGCGACATGAAGGCAGAGGGTGCTAAGAATCCCCGGAGGACCGGACTAGGCTGCCATCTGATGCTGACCTTGGCTACGTACAATGGACGCTCCCTATCTTCTGATTCAAGGCTTCTTGAATTGGAAGAGGAACTACAAAGGATCAAGTGGGACATCGTGGGGCTAAGTGAGGTAAGGAGAAAAGGAGAAGATCTCATCGAACTGAAAAGTGGACACCTCTTCTACTATCGTGGGACAGATACTGGCAGAACTAGTGGTGTTGGATTTATAATAAACAAGAAACTGAAGGATAAAGTTGTAGAAGTTGAAAGTTCCTCTGACAGAGCTGCACGACTTGTTATCCAACTCTCGAAAAGATACCAGGCTCAGATTATTCAAACTTATGCACCCACCACAAGTCATCCTGAAGAAGAAATTGAAGAATTTTATGAGGAAATTTGTCATCTAAATAATAAAGGTAAGCAGCACTTGAAAATAATTATGGGAGATTTCAATGCAAAAATAGGGCAACGGCAACAGAATGAAACTTCAGTAGGTAAATTCGGTCATGGCAACAGAAACCAGCGTGGAAATACTCTCGTTGAGTTTGCAGAGGCAGAAGGGTTTTTCATCTTGAACTCCTTCTTCAAGAAAAAGCCACACAGGAAATGGACATGGAGACATCCAAATGGGACCACAAGTGAAATTGATTTTATTATGTGTAACAAAAAATTCGTCATAGAAGACTGCAGTGTGCTAAACAAGTTCAACACAGGTAGTGACCATAGATTGGTGAGATGTAAGATGCACCTCAACACTAAACTTGAACGTGGCAAGCTCATAAGACAAACAAAATCTATTGACATAACCAACCTTAAAAAACACCATAATACCTTCAAGTTAGAACTGAAGAACAGGTTCTCTGCTTTAGAAGGCCTAACATCGGAAGAAGTGGACATCTCTGAAGTTAACAGAAAAGTAACCAAAGCTCTTATGGAAACAGCAACAAAATTAGCTGGGTCTAAGAACAAGTTGCATGTGAACAAATTATCAGGAAAAACCAAAATGTTGATGCAAAAAAGAAGAGAGATGAGGACAACTAAAGAAGATGTGACTTCCAAAGTGGAATATATAGAGCTATGCAAGACAGTAAGAAAAAGTATCACTGAAGACGTAAGGAAATTCAACTGTGAACTAGTGAGGAAAGCAATTGAAAACAACCAAAGCCTAAAGATAGCAAAGGGACATCTCAGTAAGGGAAGAAAACAGATTATGGCACTGAGAAAAAAAGATGGTTCTGTAACAAGAAATAGAGGCGAAATTTTGACAAGAGTGAAAGATTTCTACTCCAAATTATATGAAAGGGATGATATATGCACTCCAGACATCATGAAAGATACCAGTACCAGAGTTCCTCCAGTCCTTCCAGCAGAAGTTGCACATGCAATCAAGAACATGAAGCGAGGAAAAGCTCCAGGAGAAGATGGAATTACTGTAGACATCATACAAGAAGCAAGTGGAGAAATCGAAACAGTACTCGCCCAAATTTTCACTCGATGCCTTAATGAAGGAAAGATTCCTGAGGATTGGAACACCGCTACAATGATCCTGCTACATAAGAAAGGTGACATTGAGGATCTCGGAAACTACAGACCTATCAGCCTCCTATCAGTAGTTTATAAAATCTTCACTAAAGTTCTTTCACACCGCTTGAAGGTAGCACTAGACATGGCTCAACCGAGAGAACAAGCTGGATTCAGGAGTGGCTACAGCACAATAGATCATATCCACGTGCTGAGAGAACTAATTGAAAGAGCGAGGGAATATGAACTTCCATTGTGCATGGCTTTTATCGATTATGAAAAAGCCTTTGATTCGGTGAAACCATCAGCAGTTACAATGGCCCTGAAAACCTGCGGTATTGAAGATGCATACATTAATATTATTAATAACATCTATGAAAATGCAAGTGCAAAGATTAGGCTGTTTGAAAATACAACACACGTAAAAATTGGAAAGGGAGTGAGACAAGGTGACACCATATCTCCGAAGCTCTTTAATGCCACATTGGAGGGTGTTTTTCAGTCGCTGAGCTGGGAAAACAAGGGGATAAAGATTAATGGAGATTATCTAACCCACCTTCGTTTTGCTGATGACGTAGTCATTTTTGCAACTACCCCATCAGAGCTGCAGAGTATGATCCAGGAACTTGCTGACAAGAGTAAAGAAGTGGGATTAAAAATGAACTTTCAGAAGACAAAAGTGATGTTCAATGCTTTTACAAGAAATGAAGATTTATCGATTGATGGAGAAAAGCTGGAGATAACAGACACGTACGTTTATCTTGGACAGCAGATATCAAGTGAGGGTCACATTGATGAAGAAATTAATCGGCGTACAAAACTTGCCTGGAGAGCTTTTGGAAGAAACAGCATAATTTTCAAGAGCAATATGCCATTATGTCTTAAAAGAAAAGTGTTTGATCAATGCATCCTTCCAGTGCTTACGTATGGTGCAGAGACGTGGACCTTAACTAAAAGAGACATTCAAAGGCTGCAGACAACTCAAAGAAGCATGGAGAGGTGCATGCTTGGTGTAACCAGGAGAGATAAGAAGAGGAACTCGTGGATCCGAAAAATGACAAGAGTGGAAGACATCATGATCAGAGTTAAATCCCTGAAATGGCAATGGGCTGGACATACTGCCAGAAGGACAGATCATCGATGGACAGCCGAAATTTTAGATTGGATTCCAAGGGACAGGAAAAGACCCAGAAGAAGACCACACAGGAGATGGGTGGATGAAATTCGAAAGTATGCAGGGGTGACATGGAGGAGACTGGCACAAGACAGACCGTTGTGGAGGAAACTTGGGGAGACCTTCGTCCAGCAGTGGATTGATAATGGTTGACAATGATGATGATGATGATATATATATATATATATATATAATTAGAAGAATATAACTAAACTGGAAATTATAATTAAATTATATTATAATTTAATATATATAAACTATATATATAAATATTTATATATATTGAATTATAATATAATGTAATACATATAAATATATATATAATTTATATATATTAAATTATAATATAATTTAATTATAATTTAAATTATAATTAAATTTTTACTGGAATTATATTAAATTATATTATAATTTAAATATTGTTTTTATAATATTACATTGCTTATTACTAACTGTATAATTAATAAGGGAACCTGTCAATATGTTAAACTACTATATTGAAAATGAATTAACGAATGAGGCTTAAAAAGCCTTTATATGCTGCATATTTGCAACAAAATGCTGATTGTGTAACCTACTGCTGCACATTTAAGATATTATCTTCACGTTCATAAATTTTTTGACTCAAATAAGCATGAAGATATGCATTAAATCACGAGCCTATTATACTTGTATATTTTAAATGATTCTCCATGTTGTTGTCTTATTCATCTGACGATGGGTTCAGAGTGGACCAGAAAGATCTCGTGCTTTTTGAACCTTCATCTTATTAGCTTGTATATATGAACCGCTTCTGAGAACCTGCTTAGTTGCTGATAATAAACAATGGAGACTAGATTGAAGATGTGTTTCTTACCAGCTGTAACCTGATACATCATGCTATGGGTCTTGGCCGCCCTAATATCTATTGATACAAGTCTGCACGAATAAGTAATGATACTAACACAAATGCAATAACTTCAGAACACAATAACTACACATCCAGTGAGTCTTACCTGGATGAAGGCATTTTTAAAAAAATTGAAACACAATATATTGAAATGGAAGAATTTGCAGTTTCTCTGCTGTGTGCATCCTCATTGAGAGTTTTGAAATATTTCTGCATCAGACTTTTAGAGAATTCAAAAAGTCTGATGCAGAAATATTTCAAAACTTATTCCAATCTCAATAATTCTGTAATAAGTGTCCATATCCATAACAGTCCATTAGCTTGATAATATTTCAGACAGGGAATTCAAAACTGTCAGTACTGAGAGGTGTCCGTAATGGTTTCAATGTATAGAACATTTATTGAATAGAGGTAAAATAGATTAAAAAAAAGTACTGCAAACATTTCAGTAACTTTTTTGCTGCATCCAAAGAACTCCCATCTGCTGTTCTATATCACTTTCTTTCTGTGCCTATTTGCCAAACTTTTGCCTTTTTAGACACCAACTCTTTCAGCTGTGATGCTGCCTCTCTTTTCCTTTTTAGAGCAGCCTTTTTCCCCAGCTGCTCTTGAGTTGCTGTTTTTTTTTATATTCTTGCACTTGCATATATATACCTTGCACTTACATTTCGAGCACAATGAACCATCTGTTTCATAATAGCCAGACCAGCAAGGCCACTCTTAGAAATAACATGATCATAGACCCTTCTTCTGGCCACCAGTGACAACTCGCTCATGTTACAAACAGTCACTGTTTATAGGAAACCAGCGTTCAAGATTGGTATTGCTGTGCTACAGGATCATAACCATCTTCATCACCTTTACTGCATCTCCACAGCTACCTTCTGCATCAAAGACAGCAGACCAGAATTTTTAATCCTTTCAGGCCTTTTACGTTGTTGGAAGCACTTTATTATATGAGGCCTGCTGCAGATGTCTTTCATCTGTTTTTGGCTTTATCTGCTGCCAAGCCTCCAATCCAATTTTTCTGAGACAAAATGAGGAGCAGAACTTTGTGCGAGACTTTTGGTAAATACTTTCTCCTTTAACACAACTGCTGGGTCAAAACAAGACACTGACTTCGTCAAAGTATAATGTAATGGTGAGCGCTCTTTCATCTTTGAAACACATTTCAGTAAGAATTTTCTACACTCGTTCTTAAATAAGGCAAAATCCTTTTCTGACACATTTGATTTTCTGAGAGAACACTGTGTGGCTATTCCCACATTGACTCGCTTTGCTGGACGTTTGTTTGTGGCATCATTTAAACCAATACCCATGATGTTAGTGTTTGATAATTTCTTGTCTTCTACAAACCTCTCCATAAGCCCTCCCATCAGAATGGCAAGATCAGTATATAGAAAGGCTATTTCACTAGCTATTGTCCTGAAAAAAGACAGCTTTGGTGGAAATACTTTTATCCTGCATAACCTCTTTCACAACCTGGTAGATTTTGCTGGTAGGGGCTTGACCATTCTTCTCAACTCCATCAATGAAACTCTTTAGGTAAGGTATTATATCCATTGCTCTTTGGGCAACTTCAGAGTTCTCCAGCCACCTAACTGAACAAAATTTTTGGGAAAATAAAGTAGAGTTTGAGTACAACATATACAGTGCCCTTCTTGCTGGTGAATCTTTAAACAAATAGTAGAATGCCCTATGGAATTCTAGAATTTTCCATCCAGTAGCCACAGTTCCTGTTTTAAAGGCACCATTTACCACATGCAATTCACAACATCCAGTGTTAAGAAGTTCTGGTCTATCTGGGTCATTTCCATCTTTTAAGTCATTCTTGGAGGTTTTTAAAAAATTCCTTGTTGACATTAGGACCATCCATCGATAGCTCTAAAAGCTTCTATTTTATATCCAAAGACAGTGTAACATCATTAAATGTGGTTAATAAATCGGAAGCATGAGTCTGCTGAAGGAACACTGATGTGAAATAACAAGTCTGGACCTCACTTTCATCTGCTTTCCAAAACTGCACATTCAGGTCCATCTGCTGTTTCTGATTAATTTTGTTAAGGGATTCTTCAAATCCTACAACAAAATGTTCATAAGCAAGAATTTCTTCTAGCAAGGCTTTCTCAAATAACGGCGAGATACCATGAACAATTATGCATGACATTTCGTCCTTGCCCAATTTCACACTTTTTGCTATATCAGAATCTGGGAACATTCTAGTGAAGCACTGTACATCTTTCTCTGCAGACCGTAATAATTTGTGTGCTATTATAGATTGCAAGCACCACATTATCTCTGCTTCTGTAACACTTTCTTTTAAGAGAAATTTGGTCATGCTGCATGGCTCCATATTCTGTTTGAGACTCAAGTGAAGTTGATGGGGCAATTTTGGGTTTCCTATCCACAACCTGTGACTTGTCATTCAGTTTCCCACTATATACAGTATATCCATAGAATCAGATGAAGTCGGTTTTTTAGACGCTGATGGAAAAAAGCCCCCAACACTTCTTGATGTTAAAGCACTTTTTTCTTTTACTACATGTTCTTTTTTTTTCATGTCGATGACTTGTCACTGCTTGTAAACCCATATTACTCAAACTAAACTTCGACTGGCATAGTTGGCAGTACGCCATGCTTTTATCAAATGGCACTTCAGAAATACATGAATACTTTGTCTTCTAATCAGTCTGAAATGAGCACTTAAAATGGGACATCTTTGTATTGCACAAGTAATTACAATAACTAAAGAAATATATTCAGTAAAACAAGATTTTCTCACGCTCTCGGGGAAATGAATAATTGTCCGCTGAATGTGCGATGCAAAGAAAAATGAACATAACGTGCTGTAGTGCTGACAAGGCTAGTTACGATACAAGTGCAGCATGGAGGAAGTGCCCGCCTTTTAAAACGGATCTACGACGGAAGGAAGGGACCTATGATCTTTGTCAACCAGCAAAAGCGAGATCCAATCACCCTTTCCCCCTCCCCTGATGGAAAAAAAAAATGAAAGGATGAGAAACACTGAAAGGCTTGAGAGCGCTGCTGTAAACTGTTTATGGCAGAACTGTCACTGGGCAGACGTAGAAGTTCAGCAGTGCTGCCCGGCGACAAAGTGTCAGCTGTGATGAAAGTCACTACACGACCTTTTCGACTCAGCGGTGAAACTATAACAAAGGTGCAAACTACACATGTTCTCTGTTATTTAAATGTGGGAGGTTTTACTTTTGGCTTCAGTTCAAAGCTGACACCATTCTTATCAAACACTGTTTTTTTTCCCAACTTCACTAGTCGTTAAGGGAGACTCAACATTCTAATTGATTGAAAACTCTTCCCACTATTTCAGTTTAAAATGTAATATAATTAAAGTGGTTTTTATATTATTTATACATGAAAGAAAATTAGTATTTAACGTCTGCGTAAAATACTGGTTTTCTACGTCAAGTAAATTACTTGTATATCATGCACAATTTACATAAAATACATAACAAGTAAATTACCTTGCGAACCCTGGTTATGAGGAAGGGTTTCAAGGTGCCACTAAATTGGATCCCGTCCGTTTTCCTTGCGAAACTGTAGCAAGGGACATATACAGTGGCGTACCAGGCACAGCTCGTGGTAAAAAGATAGTAATTACAATATCTTTAAACACTAAATATGCAGAGTATTAAATAAAAAACAAACACTGTTATTCAAGAAACTCTTGAGTTGTAGGCTAATTTTAGAAACTCCCGAGTTGTTATTATCTCTTTTTTAATAAAATAACTTTTGGGAAACAGTAAAAATATGTAAGTTTAATCAACAACATCATTCGTCAAAAGTTACGGCTGAACTTGTATAAGGGCTACAGAAGAAGTCATTATCATCTCCCAATATTAATGCATTTCCCAAGCGAGAACAACGGAAAAGCGTTAAATTTTTTGTCTCTCTCTTTCACACACACACACACACACACACAGAGAAAAACCAAAATTTAATTGAAAATTTTAGACCAAGCAGAAATTTTAAATTAAATAATATCACGACGATTATGGGCAAAACACGTAACAATATTAACAAATAAAGGTAACTTGATCACGCTAGTTACGTTCAGCGTAATTCGTAACTAGCGTGATCAAGTTACCTTTATTTGTTAAATAATATCAATAAATGCCTACACCTCTGGGCCCTAAGAGGCCAGGGGCATTATTTTTAGGTCTTTATGTCCCTGGACAGACAAGAGACAATGGAAGAAATTAGTTGAAAGAATAAGTGAAGCAAAAATCCAAATCTCAATTATAATATATGCTAAGCTTTCACACAAATATGCACAAAAATTAACGAAAAGCAAAAATTTATGGAATGAAATCACCCTCGATCTTTGAAGTAAACCAGGATGACCATCTCGGGGGCATACATTACTTTCCTTTTCTGTGATGAATGTCGCAACACGTGACATTTTAGAAGTGGGAGGGAAAAAAAACAACTGCAACGGCCGTGCTAGTGGAAGAGGACGACATCAACAACTGCCAATAGGTCTGCATGCACTGCAGGTGAGAGAAATGCTCTGCTAGACAATCCAGTTGAGGGTTCACATTACGTGCCGCCATGACCTCCGATTGGTCTCCCTATTCATTCAAGATGTAAGTGACGGCCGTGTTGAAGTTGAAGGGAGTGCTTTGCTGCTGCAGTTTTGCCTGCGCTGCACGAAGTAGATGGCTAAGCTAAATCCAGTATCTAAATGCAATTTTTCATTGAATTAATTCCCACAGTGGTTTTTACAAATGGCCATTACTGGAACAATTACATTTTCCAGGATTTTACTCTTCTTAGAAACGAATTTCCTAAGTTTTCCCTGAGATTTCCAGAAAATCAGTTTCCCCCGAGAAATCCCTGAATGCCAGGTTCTGTTGCCACCCTGTGTTATATTTAGCAGTAAGTGGACTAGGTAAAAGAAGGTGACAACAGATACACTACATCATTTTTGTTCCAGCATCATCACCATATATTATGCTGTGTTACTCTTTGAAATTCTTTCACCTGGCTCCTAAATTTTGGAGTTGGCTCATAGATCTGGAGCATATTTTTCCAGCCCTGGTGTAATGCATCTTCTTCCCATGTTTTAGGGTTTAAATATTTTACAAATTTCGATGCTGAATGGAAAATTGTTATTTTAAATTCCCTCTCTATTTTAAGCACTATAATGCAAAAAAAAAAAAAAAAAAAAAGAAAGAAGGGGGAAGGGTACAAGTTCAAATCAGAGAGCATTCAGGATGGGTGAGAAATAATTAATTAATCATAAGTCCGGATGACGCGGAAGCCTAATCATTTGAAAGATTAACCGCACTATCACCGAAAGTGTGATTATGGAATTCCTGAATGGTTTCTGTTGTAAAGTTGGTTAAATAATGTGGACCATGTGGATATGTTAAGCTTTTCATGCAGATCTGAGTAGGATATTAATTGAAGTGAGATTTCCTAGGAAACTGCCTACGTAGACTATTGAGACTGCCTCTGTGTATCTAAAGCTTGATTGCAAGTGATTTGGGGATTTTTAAAATTATGCCTATCAATCTGTTAATATTGTCTTGTATTAATCAAATAAACACATTGCTGAATTAAGTTTCTTATA
Source organism: Macrothele yani (assembly GCA_039090855.1). Taxonomy (NCBI): domain Eukaryota; kingdom Metazoa; phylum Arthropoda; class Arachnida; order Araneae; family Macrothelidae; genus Macrothele; species Macrothele yani. The sequence goes on along the minus strand of CM077028.1, from coordinate 25,443,536 downwards.
ACCACTTTCTTTATAGTTGTATTTACAGCACAAAGAAAACTGATAATGTGTATGTGGTATTATAGGTAACTTCTGCAACTGTGGAGATTTTGGATCCCATGTTAAAAATAAATGTACCTGATGATTAAAAACCTGTCTTTCCATTTCAATTTTTTTCAAACCTGCAAACAAAAAACTATACGTAGAATTGGGAAGTGTTCTCTAGTCGGCTTCAGGTGAATTCATCAAAAACAAATTAATTGAAAACTGATTCATCGAATGGAGAAAATAATCGAAAAGCAAATTCCTCAAAAATTAGGGCTTGGTTTAGAATCACATGGGTCTAGATCGTACATCTAATCACATGTGGGTCTAGGCTTGTCTTCAGGTGAATTCATTGAAAGCAAAATCACAGAAAGATGCAATATCATATGGTAAGCTTTTCTCGAAAACTTTGATTATAAGTGAAATATGGCTAAGTGGCCACAAAACGTTTGGGGAACGTATAATTTTTTTTTTATTTCTTCGTGTACACTTTTGTTTAGGATGACCACAAAACCATTAGGAAGTCTTACAAGAATCAGACTTGATTTCATCGTGTCTACTTTGCCCATAAATCGCTTCTTTTCAAGTTTTTATTTCGCTGTGATCGTATCTATAAGGTTTGGACACCAAGTCAAGTTAATGAAGTTGTGCTTTAACGTAGTGATCAAATATTTAAAAACAGGCCTATGATCTAGGCCTTTATAACAGTTTTTATTCTGTCGAGATTTTATTCATAAGGTTTGGACATGGCTTTCTGCGATTAATCGTATATGATCAGGCTATGCCGTTTTCGTTGTTCCTATGGGATTCTGTGTACAAGCAAAAACACCGTTTTCAGTCACATGGGGTGCCAAATCACGACTCCGGAGTACAGCCATCTTCACCAGCGTTTCCAGATTGGGCTACTTCGAAAAGCAATTCTGTTAATGTTTTTTTTTTTTTTTGGGTCCGCTACTCTATTACTTTTTGGGCTACTTTTCCCTCTGCTGGTTTTAAGTATTTTTCTCAGTAGATTATTTAAAAATCTTGAGAAGGTAACGTAATATTGAGCCTCTCCGCAGGCACAGTGGTCTAAGTGTTGGCTTCTGACCATTCATCCGAGATGGGTTTGAATCCCGGTGAGGCATAGATGTTGTGTTTGTCTTACAGCCATGGTTCTCTCCCTTCCCTGGAATCAATTACCCTAAATTAGGCTGACTTTTCCCCCCAAAGAGTTTTATACGCTAATCAACATGCTTCAACCTCAATTTCATTTATTTGCCAATAATATGATAAATTAATTAAATATTATAAAAATGTAATAATTTAAATTATTTTTATTTTAAAATAGATTTTACCTCATTTGTATATATACACTGGTGTTCAAAATTAAGAGAATTTGCACATTTTGTCGATTTTCACAAAAAGTACGGAACCCAAAATACAAATTATACCGCTGAATAAGAATGCAAATTTGCAGTTTTGAATACGTAAATGTACATGTGCGTGTGGGCGGAGGGCATGAAAAGCACACGTGGCTTTCTCTGCGATTAGTTCGCTCGTACACCTCGGCAACGTTTGTTGTGTTTCTTGCAGGAGTTGGATCAATTTCATAAGCAATCAGGTAAAATGAGTTGCCACGAACGTATTGATGACGGAATGAGATGGAGAATCATGGGTAGATTGGAGGCAGGGCAATCACAAGTGCAGGTTGCTACAGAACTCAATGTAACGCCCAGTGTTGTCTGCAATTTGTGAAAACAGTTTGAGGATACTGGATCCATATCGAGAAGTCCTACACAAGGTCATCCAAGAGCCATGACGGCCAATAAAGATTGTTATTTGGCACTTTCAGCAAGGCGCCACAGGACTGCTACAGCTGCACAGCTATCTCGTGAGCTGCATGCCGCCACTGGAACTCGAGTTTTAACGGTTACTGTTTCCCGAAGGCTTCACGAGAGATGGCTTTTTGCCAAAAGACCTGCTGTTTGCGTCCCGCTTACTTCAGCACACAAGAGATAGCGTTTAGCATGGCGCAGACAACATCAGCCTTAGACCAGACCAGTGGGGTAACGTTCTCTTCACAGATGAGTCACGATTCAGACTGGACACTAATTCTTGATGTACCTTCATCTGGAGAGAACCTGGAACCCGATACCTTTCGAGCCGCGGATGGCTTAGTGGTTAGAGAATCAGACTATCAATGCAAGGTTCTCAGGTTCGAACCTGGGCTGATCTTTCAGAGATGGTGTGATTTACTAACAATCGCTGAATATCCGCCGTGCATCGGACGAGCACGTTAAGTGACTGCCCGCAGGCTGGACCCACTGGTTATATGGGTATCCTTTCCTATGCCCCCCCCCTGAATTATCTCACCCCTCTGTGTGCAACATCGTACTTGTACGGTGGCGCCATCTACTGTACTCTAATCTCACTACAAACTGTTCTGTCAAAGTCGCTAGACTTGCTCTCATTCCTTCCGTTTCTGTGTCCTGCCCAAAAGGCGATCTCGCTGTAGGTGGCTGGGACCTAAACTCTACTCACTGTGGACGGAAGTCCTACAAGAAAATGACTAACGTAAGCAACACATACCCGATACCTTTCCTCCAACATCCGGGAAAGGGACCGCTATGGCAGCGGAGGTGTCATGGTCTGGGCAGGCATATGTTGGACGGCTGCACACCTCTCCATGTGTTTGACAGAGGCTCCCTGACTGCTGAGAGATATAGGGATCAGATCTTGCATCCCTATGTTCGACTTTTCAGGGGCGCAGTTGGCCCTCGGTTCCTTTTTATGGACGACAACGCTCGTCCACATAGGGCTCACCTGATCGACGATTATCTTGAAAGTGAGGATACTCGCCGGATGGATTATCAACCAGATCACCAGACCTAAACTCTATCGAACATGTCTGGGATGCTCTTGGGAGGGCAACTGAAGCTCGCCATCCCCCTCCGAGAACCATCCAGGAGCTGAAAACTGTGTTGCTGCAGGAGTGGGACCGACTGCCACAGGGACTCATCAACTGCCTCGTTTCCAGCATGATGTCGCGTTGTGAGAGCTGTATGACTGTGTGAGGGGATCATACCCCATATTAGTCATTTTATGTTCAATCTTGCAACATGGATTTTGGACATTCCTGTGCTAATTAATGAGCCTTACTGACGATCATGAGTGCGTACCATGACTGTTGTATGATATAATTTTTTTCTCTTATATAACTGTGTATCCATACCAAATTTCATTAAAATGTGTCCATTAGTTTTTCAGAAATTCGACAAAATGTGCAAATTCTATTAATTTTGAACATCAGTGAGTATATATATTTTTAATTTGACACAGATTTTTACTGAACCGTGCCCCAAAAATATATGGGCATATTGGTAAAATATGTATATGGAACTACTATTTATATACTGTAGACACTTTAGTAAAAATTATTCTACAACAGGTAATTTTTATTACATTTAGCCATTTTATTCACAAGCAATCTTTTTAAAACTGATGAATTTTGATTTGTTATGAACAAAGGAGCCTTTCATTTTTTTTTTAATTGAAGAAACAATTATAAAAATTGGGCTACTTTTGAACTGATTTGGCTATTTTTCAGAGCTAAGTCTGCTACTTTCTCATTGAACAGTCTGGCAACACTGATTTACACTATTGACTTCAGTTGAGGACTAAGGAGCATGGGCAAGTAAGTTTTATTTGAGTTGTTTTTGCAAATAATGTCATGTTAAAATAAATAATTTGAGATAGGCTTATGCGGTATAGTGTTTCGTTTTGTGTCATTTCGCTGTTCCAAAAAAAGGCGTAGTTACAGGAATAAGTTACTATACATTTCCTGATGATGAACATCAGTGAGACATCTGGATGAAAGCCATATCTAGAAAAAATTTGACAATATGATGTATATGATTCAGCAATAATGTGCACTTCAAAGACTTGTTTCCGGTCTTAAAGTAAGACATTTGAAAAAATGGATCAGTACTGCGAATATTCCCGAGTTATTCATGGTATAAGATTCCAGAAATTGCAATACGTAATTTTTAAAACCACGGACATGAAATGCTGCTACTAATAACAACAATTTGGTGCTTTAAATATCTACTGAACAGTAACTTTCATTATGTTTTGACGCAAAGTTTCCTTCCTGACCCAGTAGAAATATTTTCTTCTACAAATGCTAAATAAAAATGCCAATGGATTCCAGGGTTGATGTGTTTGTTCTCCATGAACCATATTTTAAGATCAGGTACCACAACTGTTTAGGTACCAACAGAACAACAAATGTGACCTCTCATTCACATTATAATAATGATATAAGCTTTACTGAAAAAGAGGAGGGCACATTTATTTTGTCAGAAAGAAGCAAAACCATAATCAGCTCAAAGAAATGCCAAGTTATTTCAATCTGTTTATATTAGATTTTGTTGAATAAACACCTAAAGCAGCATCAGTTCCATGGGTTTTGCCATCATATTTTATTGCTGAAATTCTTTTTATAGTTGCATACAGGCTTTTTTAAAATTTCTTCCAGAAAATTTAAAATTGTTGCTCTGAAAGCAGGCTAGGTAAGTAACTGATGAGGAAGAAAATGCTGCTGTGCAGCTACTACTAGTCACCCAGAAAATGGCCTTTTTCTGTGAGTATCGTGAATATATATATATATATATATACAGTATTGAACCAATTATCCGGACTCCTGAAAACCGGACCTTTTTGTATAGTTGGAATTTTTGTGATATTTCTTGACCTTGAGGTCCAGGCGTTTCGTGCCAAAGCTCAGCCTCGTACTTCAGTCATCCCCAGTTGACCGTCTATCCTCTTTAATCTTCCCATCGTATGTACATATACGTATTCAAAAGAGCATTCTAGAACAGTTCAACATACATTTCCCTTTCCTACTGTTTGAGGCAAACTCCTAACTTCACCATCCTCCCTCTCTATCGTTCCCCCAAATGAACAGTCAGCAGAAACCCAAAGCCTCTTTCCAGAAAAATGGAGGCATTATTGTCCGTCAGCGTGCGCATCAAAGTTGAAGACCAGTTTCCTCAAGAGAAAAGAGAAGCGCTTCCCGCTGGTGACCTCTGCGAACCTGCTTTTGGAAGAAAGACAAAAACCTTCACTACATTATTCATCGATCATCGGAGCAACGTCATAGGCTGGTCGGGAAGGCTCACGACTCCCCTGGGTGAAAAGAGGAAGAAAGAGTACGGAGATCCACATTGTTTCAGAAAATTAGGTCAATCACTTTATTGTTATGTCGGTCGGTGCATGTGTGGTTCGTGTTTATTCTGCGGTGCTGCAAAAATCTCACGCGTAATGTCAAAAAGGCCAGGAGATCAGGATGCGGGTGGGCGCACCCTGATCTCCTATCTTTAAAACATCTATCTTTAAGCATCCAGAAAAAAAGTCTAACTGTTGGAAAAGCTGGATAGTGGTACTTCAGTAGAGATTGATTGAAGAATGTGGAATTGAAAAATTCATAATTTACGACCTCATAAAACAAAAGGCATCAATATTAAAGTTTCTTGCGGACAGTGATGTGCCTAGTCTAACGAGCCAGTGAAAAACTTTACATCAATCAAAGAATGTGGATGTAGACTAGGTTTTAATGGAATGGATAAGGCAGCAGCGTAGCAAAAGGGTACCTCTGGATCACTCCATATCATGGCCCAGGCCAGAGTTTTTCACAAGGAACTCTCAATTCAAACATCTTTGCAATTATTCAGAGGGTTGGTTCAATAAATTTGAGAAGCTTCATGGTTTACAACTTCTGAATATTTGCAGCGGAAAAGCTTCTGCTGACCACGAAAGTGCAGAGATTTTCGTGGAAGAATTTGCAGATCTGATTTTGAATGAAAAGTTATCACCAGAACAGGTCTATAGTGCAGACAAAACTTCCCTATTTTGGAGATACATCCCGAGGAAAACATTTGTTACAGTAGAAGAGACTGCACCCTCCGGTGTAAAGGACTCAAAAGAACGACTCAAGTTCTTTCACGTGCCAAAGCAGCTGGAACTCACAAATTCAAATTGTTGGTGATTGGAAAAAGTGCTAGGCCCAGATGTTTTAAAGGTGTTAAAGTTTTCCCTGCAATTTACAAGGTGAATAAATGGTCCTGGATCACAAGAAAATTTTGCATGGATTGGTTCCCAAACCATTTTGTACCTGAAGCCAGGGCACATTACAAGTCTGTTGGTTTGCCCGATGACTTCAAAATTTTACTAACTTTGGATAACTGCCCAGCGCATCCTGATGCGAAGCTTATGAAGGATAACGTATCTGTTGCCTACTTGCCACCTAACTGCACCTCGCTTCTTCAGCCAATGGATCAAGGCATTTTGCGCTCATTAAAATGCCACTACAAATTAGCTTTTATTTGAAAGTTATTGAATGCATGGTATAAAGCAGTTTAAAAAAAAATCAATGTTAGAGATGCCCTTTTGAATATCGTGAGTTCCTGGGATTCGGCATCTCAAGGAAGGTGCCTTGATGAACGCCTGGCGCAATTTTTGGCCATCTACGATCGTACTTGACAAAGATGTTGAATGCGACTTTAGTGGCTTCCGCATTTCACAGGAAAAGGTAATCCTACAGGATTTATTGCGTTATGCAAAAGGATTGTCGTGTGAAGAAGCGAGGCTGTTCGACGAAGAGGCCATAGAAGAATGTGTGAACATCGACAAATTTGCTCTAGTTGCTTTGAAACTTACTGTGGTGAGATAATTCAAATGGTCATGAATCATGAAGGGAACAATGTATCGGATACAAGTGACAACAACGAAAAAATTTCCATTGAAAGGTGTATACATCCTACTGAAGAATTGATAAGAGGGATTGAACAAAAGAAATTCTTCACAGAACAGCACATCATGTCTGTTTATAAAATAAAAGAAGTGTTGCTAACAGAACAGGCAAAACATATGAAGCAGTTCAAATTAAAATATATGTTTGCAAATCTCACTCATTAAAGATAGAATACATAATCATTCTAGAAACATTAGGAAGAAAAAATTGGCTATATACATATTTCTTAATATAAGCTCTGTTTCTTTAAGTGTTTTTATTGTTTAGACTTTTTTTTTTTATAACTTGTTTGCAGTTTTGCGAGTTCATCCTTGTTGCACAATGCGCGATCGGAAGAGGGGTGGAGTCTGCCGCATATTTACGTGAACGATACAGCTTTTAATTGGAGAAATAATGGCGGCGACTTGGGGGGGGATGTGGGAATTTTTTTTAATGGTTCTAAAAACCAGAAAAATCCAGAAACCGGACTGCTGCTGGCCCAGACCTGTCCGGATAATTGGTTCGATACTTTATGTGTGTGTGTTGAAAAGTGAAAAAAATGAAGTTAACGAGTTTAGTAAAACTGTATTCTGGGAGATGTGGAGAATTTAAACTGCAGTCACTAACAAAATATATTGAAAACCATGGCAAAAATACAAACTTTGAATTTGTAATACTCCAGAATAGTTGGGTTAACTAACAGTTGATATAACTGAAGAAAACATAGTGGTGTTAGCATAGTCAACTGGATCTTTAACCTACTCTGTAAGTAAATTAGAAAGCTGTCAGATGTATGCAATATCTAACATGTGACAGGCCATTAGAAGTTTAAATCTGACAAATATTATAAGTGCAGATGCTTAAAGTGGTATACTGACTGCTTTGTTACTCTTGCAATGTTGTTTTTAACCTTTCAGAAACATTTGTAGCAGTTTTTGAATTCATCAGTTGCACACACAGGAATTAACGAACAGCGTTACAACCTAGATAAAAAGTGTTCATGTGGCTTATCCCTTCAAAATATGTCTATTAAGTGTGCAGACATTTATAACAGTATATTCATTAACAATTATTGTAGACTGAAAAATATTGCATTTTTACAAAACAAAGTGTAAAAATGAAAATTAAATGTACCTACTTAATATTCACCCAAATTGTTACATTTTCTTAGTGCTTACAACTCAGTACATTGTACCTCTGCTTCTCCTGTTGTATACACTTGTGTCCATTATATGTTTTAATTTTGTTGCCATGGTTTGTAAAATGTATTTTTTTAAAAACTTTTACCTCCTAGCATACATACATGTTCTTCTGCCCCACTTTTTTTTTTTTTTTTTTTTTTTTTTATTGGAGGTTTAACGACCACCGTGAGCAACTCAATGGGCTATAAGCAGTCGCCCGTCCCTAATTTAGGGTCACTGGTTCCAGGGAAGGGAGAGAGCCAGTGCCGTAAGACAAACACAACATCCATGCCTGACCGGGATTCGAACCCGGACCCCTTACGGACGAATGATCAGAGGCCAACGCCTTAGACCACTGCGCCACCGGGGCGGCTTTCTCTCCTTGTTACAAGACTTTGGAGCATTGGGTAGGTGAGAGGTAATGGGTTTCCTTTGCTAAATAGCAAGCATTGCTAGACATGGGACTGAATGTTTTGCTGCACAAGGACATTACTAAACCATGTATAGCATTTTTTTAAACAAATGGTTAAACAAATCTTCCCCATTTTTTTCTAGAGAGTTAAAAAGAACAGAATGACAATGACGATTCAGAATACACTGTGTACAAATTGCTATGGCAGGTACTAAACTACATCGATGAGCCATTACATTATGACCGCCCCCAGCCTAGAGAAATGAGCACGCTTGGAGACCGAACGGTGGCACAGGTGAAGTTCACAGAGCAGTATAGTGTATATACAACCCGAGGACTGACTTTTGGTTAGTAGTATTCGGAGTCAGACTGGGAAAAGCTGCCAATTAATCGGAGTTTGATAAAAGACAAATTGTGATGGCACTGCGTCTCAGAACTACCGGCATCGAAAAAGGTGCGGCTTGTGGGCTGTTCATGTGTCGCTGTTGTGAGTACGTATCAAAAGTGGTGCACAGATGGCCAAACGATGAACTGTAGTCCAGTCGTGTGTCATCCACAGCTCATTGATGCTAGAGGGGAGTGGAGACTTCATGCATTGTTCACAGCGACCGCAGGGCTACAGTGCTACAAATCATTCGCAGCCACAACAGTAGTGATCAGGGCAATGTGTCACAGCACACAGTTCATTGCAGCCTTCTGCGCACGGGCCTGCATAGCTGAAGACCCAGCTGGGTCCCCAGGCTCACTGCATGTCATTGCCAACAACGCATGAAATGTGCCCAAGATAATCAAGATTGGACTGTGGATGATTGGAAGAAAGTGGCCTGGTCCAATGAATCCAGATTCCTGGTGCGTCACGTTGACAACCGAGCGCAGATACACTGATTACTAATGGAGGCTATGGCGCCTGGATGCAGTGTTCGGTGAAAACAGGCCAGCTGCTGTGTTATGCTGTGGGCGATGTTTTCTTGGGACACCTTACGAGGCTGGCCCCGTTACCCCAATCCCTGACAACTGCCAGGTATCTGAACATCGTTTCAGACCAAGTTTACCCATTCATGGCAACTGTGTTCCCTGCTGGTGATGGCCATTACCAACAAGATAATGCACCATACCATACTGCCAGAATTGTCAAGGAGTGATTCGAGGAACATGCTGGTGACTTTTTGTTAATGCCCTGGCCTCCAAATTCACCTGACATGAACCCAATCGAACATTTGTGGTTCGACTTGGAAAGACAGGTTTATGCTAAATCACCATCACACCAAAATGTATGGGAACTGGAGGACCTGCTGCTGACATTATGGTACCTATCACCACCTCATTGAATTGATGCCTTGCTGAGTGGCCGCTGTTTTGCAGGCAAAAGGGGGTCTTACAGCTTATTAGGTAGGTGGTCACAATGTAATGGCTCATTGGTGTATTTGACACAGTTGTAAAATCTTTTAACTTGACCATTTGCCAACATTAAATGGTCTGAAAGGTGATAGACATTTGCATCTCCATTGATCACATCCAGAAGTACCTTAACTGAGTCATTTTATCTTATCAGTTTCATAGGTGTGTTACAAGCAGGAAAAATGTTTTTTGCATGTAATTGTAGCTTCTATCATTTTGCACTTCACTGTAAATCTTTTGTACCTACCTAATACTTTAGTAGCTTTTATGTATTTTGTGGCTTAACCATTCAGTATTCTTGTTTATATCCATGCACCCCTCCCAAGTTTTTCCCTTTCCATCAGAACAGTAGAAGATGGCTTTTTGAAAGGACAAACATTTGTACTTGTGGAATGGATTGCATGTGATAAAGCATTTTTCTGTAACCAATAAAGAATTTCAACTTGAGATTGGATTGACTATTTAAAGGAAATGTTTTGCAGTGGATTTATGTAAAACATTCCACTCAAACATTTGTTTTTAATGGTCTGAATTACAACAGTGAGCAGTTCAGAAATTCAGACTACAAATACTGTATAGGTAAGCTTCTTTTTCTTTTCTTGTAAACATGTTTAATGACAACAGGAAATTGACATTTGAATGGGCATCAATTTATCAGAATACAGCGTGACCCCAGTTTTCAACCAAAGAAAAGATTTAATTGACAGCACTGGCAATTTTTTACTAACCACTGGAGGGACTAGCTAATATTATTCAAAATCATTAGTAACAGGTATTGGTGAAATGAACATTTTCCCAAGGATTCAGTTTGTTCTCTATGATGTCTGTAATCGTTATACAGTGCTTTATTTTCAATCAGACTTACTATTAACATGCCTGCCATTCTTCCATATCAGGAACAGATTTCCATCTTTCAAAAATTTTGGAAGCCTGCCATTATCAGATTATTTTAAAACTCCCTTCCCATTTTTTACTTTTAATTTGTCTCTGAAAATTATGTAAAATTCTGTGATCACTGAAATTGTGGAGTTGCACTAAAAATGTTCTAACAGTTTTCAAAATGTTTTGCTCAAGGATTCCATTGGAGTAATTTTTAAGCCACAATTCACCCATTTGTTATATATTACAAAAATCAGGGAAAATTGAATGCACAGATACAGCATAAATTTGGAGAGCTTGCAGCACAATGCAGTATCAGTTCATCTTTTTCAGCATTGCTTGCATAAACGAACATTTATATATTCAAAGATATTTTAAACTTGCTAAGACATGACACATTACAAAAAGTGGATAAAAAGACAACAACTCGAAGAATTTACAAAATCTCACCAGAAGATAATGAAAAAACTGAGGAACACTTCCAGTGCAGGAAATTTTAAGTTTGCCAACACAATTAAACATGACTGAGAAAGCAAAGTGTTCCAGGCATGATGACTTCCAATTAATAGGCTTATTTTGACATTTACATGTAATTTTTTCCCATTTTGAAGTGAGCAGTCTCACTGCAAAATAATATAAAGCATCACACAGAAAACAATTTCATGTGGTGCCCTTGATGCAAACTTTCTTTATTTTACATAAAAAAAGTTTTATTTAATTTAATGGTTGAAATATAAAATTGTGATTACCGAACACGGAGATAAAATTTTGAAGATTTTAAAATTAGATATCAGTGTCAAATTCAAAATTATTATGCCAACTCTTTTCAGCAAATAACACGTACCCTTCTTTAAAGCTGAACTGCTAAGATATTAATATGAAAGTTTCCATATTGTTATAATTACATAAAATTATTTATAAAGAAGAGTAACCCATCACCAAAGAGTGCATATGTTTCTTTTTGGCTACATCAAATTTATAAAATATTATCATTGTCATGTAATTTCATATATTATTTAAAAGAAATCAAAATGTTACTTTTCCAAAAATTCAAAGTCAAAATTTAGACTTTGAAATTAAAAATTATGCATTCAGTAATATATAATTTTCATGCCAGTAAAGAGAAATAAAAAAAAAAAAAACCTTCATTATCCAGTGATTAAAAGAACCTGAGTTCTAAATACTTTTATAACATACAAAAGACTGAAATTTTGTAAATTCCTTGAATTTTATGATCTCCTATCTCACGGAATTTAAAGGCTGTTGTGATAAAAATTGGAACACATTCATTTCTGCTGTATGTCAACAAATCTACAGAGTTTCATAAAAATCCAAAGGGGTCAGGTTGAAAATGCTATTTTTCTGTGTTCAATTGACCCATTTATAGTTGGAATGCAGTGTGTCCATAATTATCGAACCATCACCACATTTCCACTGATATCAGTAGGAATTGTGCCAAATGACAGTTTTTTTTTTATTGGAGGTTTAACGACCACCGTGAGCAACTCAATGGGTTATAAGCAGTCGCCCGTCCCTAATTTAGGGTCGCTGGTTCCAGGGAAGGGAGAGAGCCAGTGCTGTAAGACAAACACAACATCCATGCCTGACCAGGATTCGAACCCTGACCCCTTACGGACGAATGATCAGAGACCAGCACCTTAGACCACTGCGCCACCGGGGCGGCCAAATGACAGTTCGCTGAAACTAACTGTTCAGTTTTGCAAATACACTGGATTCTGGTTAATTGGGTCATCGGTTAATCAAGGCAGCTGTTTATTTGGAATAATTCTTGAAGAACATCCAAAATTAGCTCTCTGGAATAAAGCTTCACATAATGTGGGGTAGCCACTTAATTGGGCCAAAGTGTTCCAGGCATGATGACTCCCAATTAACAGGTATCTATTGTATTTTAAATGAGAAGCTATATACTAAAATTAATGCAATTTAATTGGAAGGTGGGTCATTTCTGTGTCAAATGAATCAGTAGTCTGGACCTTGATGTCTCAGATTTCAATGACTTTTGGTTTATACAGGGTGATCGAAAAGTTCCCGACCCCTACTTTGAACAATTTTTATTCACATTATACAGATACATAAAGTTTACTTACAGCTGTGATACATCTTCCATCGACTTTTGAGCAACTGATGTTGACCTAAAGAAGGTGCTTGAAATAACCTCCATGTTGCTGGAGGCAAATATCCACATGGTGGCGCATGTTTTTCGTGACACGTTTCAGCAGAGATGGCATGATTTCCACTATAGCCTGAATAATGTTTGTTTTCAAGGACTGCAGGTCATGCGGGTTGTTTGCATAAACACGGTTTTTTAAATATCCCCACAGGAAGAAACAAACAAACATTATTCCGAAAACAAAACATTGTTCAATAAACCCTTGTTGAATCGAGTAAACTTACAAAACCAATGGCAAATACAGCAGGCGCTTATGCGTATCAGGTGCCTTCAGTTATTGGACAGCTTTCATTTTGTATGCACGAAGCTGCAATCTTTTAATCGCTTACTGTACTGAGCCGTAAGAAAGTTTCCCTTGATGAGATAAGCAACGAAGCAATTTTGTAGGTGACTGTTGCAAATGCTTTTTAACATTGTTTATCACTTCCGGCGTTAACACACTTGACCGGCCATTTCTAGGCATATCATCAGCACTTCCAGTTTCCCGAAATTGTACAAGTAAACTGTGTATCATTGATTTACTTACCACAGTATGCTGCAGAAAATTTCCCCCAAACTCTTCCATACACTGTCTGTAAGACTGCATTTGCAAATAAGCTGAAAAGTAAACAAATTCTCTTCTCTCTCATCAAACAAATGGCAATGCTAAGTGGGCAAACTGCATAGCACACATGGAACCAGTTATTCACTTCTGGCACTCTGCCAATTTCTTTCAGGCATTCGACAAGTGCAGTATTTGATTTTGATCTCGACGAGTTGCTGACTTGTGTTGCCACATCAATTGGTTGAACTTTCTCTTACAGCATACCAGGGGCGGTTCGTCATTAGGGGCCAGACCCCACCTAAAAATTTCTATTCCTAGAAATAATTTTTTTTGCCCTGATTCTTATTCTCTCTCTTAACTACATGGTGATAAACCTTTCCCTTCAAAAACGAAAAACTATTCTTTGAGGAAAGAGATCACGTTCAGAGTGTGAGGTAATTGGGGCCAGCTCCAACAGGCCACAGTAACATCACTACACAAGTGAAGAGGAGACTATTTCCTCCCAGTCTCATTCAGTACAATGACCTACATACAACACTGCCTTAACCGCATGTGCAAAAAGTTGTGGGGCCAGATCTCGCTAATTTGATTGGCCAGGAGAGTATCCATTTCCTTAACGCCGTGGGGTGACAGAGAAGCTTACCCCGATCAAGCTCAAGGGTGGCGGAAAGGTTTCAAATGTCGTAGCAAAGTTCAGTTAGTTGTTTTTTCTGTGTGTGTCTCTCTCGATGATGTGTTGTTCCTTTGTGTCATGACTTTTTTGCTTGTCGAGTACAATGAATGGAGTGGATATTTTGTTAAAATCTCCGTTCTTTGCTTTAAATCTGAAAGAAAAGCTTCACTTAAAAAAACTCAGTGCTCATCACCCCAAGAAGTATTAGTTTGAGCTTCACTTAAAAAAAACAGTGCTCACCAGCCCAAGAATTTGAGTCGAAAAGCTTCACTTAAAAAAACTCTGTGCTTATCAGCCCAAGAATTTGAATTTCCAAGAGAAGTTTACAAAGTGCTTTGCAGAACTAATTTCAGTTTTAACTAAGATGATTTTCTATGTTAAAAATAAATAAATAAATGAGAAAACCTGTAAGTATAATTTGCACATGAGTACTTGTATGTTTTTAGGTTTCACAAGTTCTTTAAAGAAAAAGGTTAAACCTTTCAAATAATGCAAATGGTAGTATGGTACTCATTCTATATGGGACGAAATTCATGTAACATTCCCTCCCTGCATATATTTGGAGTTATTTTTTCAGTACATTTTTTTATCCTGTGATTATTAATCGGTTAAGAAATCTGAAGAAACACAAAGCACAACTAACATTAATTAATGCTCATATGTTTTAAGGTAAAAATTTCATTTTAAGGAGTTTTAACATTTTTCTGTTAATAGTTATGCATTCTATTCTGAGGAATTTTTTTTCATGTGCAATACAATAGTTTACACATTCCTGTCTGATTTGGGCATTATTGAGTCAAGGGGGTAAACAGAGGCACAGTAAAGGAATCTTGGGAGTGGGGGGCGAGGTCTGAATAGTTGGCCTAATAATGAGTTTTTTTATTTCATTGTTTGACTTCGGCTACTGGCCCCACCTGTTTCAGTTGTCACGAGCCGCCACTGCAGCATATGCAATAATATTTTAAATTCAGAGTTTGGGAACTTTACAATCACTCTGCAGTTTGTACTCAAGGAGCATGTGGAAAAATCCAATTTTTTAGATTTTGTGGGTCATTTTTTTTTTAAATTCTGATTTTCAAAAATTGCCAAATTTTGTATGAACATACATACATACATACATACATATCACTAAGTTGTTCTCTAAGATTCAGAGGTTAGCTCCAAAAAGAAATACAAACTACCAGATATTTTTACTTATTGATGTCGTATCAAACTTCTCCATTTACAGCGATTTTGACATACAACTCGTGCTTCACTAATATCCATTACACGCCGTACACAAGATCTTTTATACTTCATACTCACAATCTTTTTCTCATGCAGACACTCCTGAATCTGATCCACCCATGTCTTCCTTGGCCTTCCTCTGCCTTTCCTTCCTGCCACTTGGGCTGAAAATATTTTCTTAGTAAGCATTTCATCACTCATTCTTTCAACATGGCCAAACCACCGAAGCATATTGGTTTCCACCTTGCTAACAACATTTTGCTTTACATCACACAACTGCAATACATCTTCATTTCTCACACAATCATATTGTGTCTTGCCACAAACCCCACGTAAGTAACGCATTTCTCCAGCACACAAACGATTCCTATGTTTCTTCTGCAGTACACAGGTTTCACTGCCATACATCAGAGTAGGAACAATTACACTTTCAAACACAGCCATGCAGGACTCTCTAGAGAACCCATCACTCCTGTGAAAACCTCCCAGAGCAGCTATGACTTTCAAAGAAGAATTCACTTTCCTACTGATTTCACCAACCAACTTGTTCTCTCTGTCAAACATGTTTCCTAAATACACAAACTCACTCACCTGGTCAATCACAGTGCCATTTATACTTACATTACATTCAGTGCTACCTGTTCCTCTCTCAAACACCATAACTTTGGGTTTTCCCTTATTTATACTGTTTGAATTTCATGCAAACTTCGTGCATCCGAGTCAACATACTCTGCAACTCACTTTTGCTCTCTGCCAACAGGACAGTGTCATCAGCATACAGCAATCTGCACACACGGATATCACCAAGAAATAAACCACTATTATCTATTTTGGCATCACGCATGCATGCATCCATAAATATATTAAACAGCCATGGTGACATTACACAACCTTGTCTAACTCTTGCACCAATGGAAAACCATTTTGATAAAACACCATTCACTCGTACACAAGCTCTACTACCAGCAACATGGCTTTTACACTATTAAGTAGATTCCCAGTAACACCATATTCATTCAATACCTTCCACAAAAGTGTTCTATTCACTCGGTCATAAGCTTTCTCTAAATCTATGAAGGTAGTAAAAACTTTCTTCCCAACAGCCAGATACTTTTCAATCATTGTGCGTAATGCAAAAATCTGGTTAGTGCAGCCTTTACCAGGCATAAAACCACTCTGAACATCCCTCACTTTCAATGATGTAAGAACCCGTACTTTTTGAATAACAACCTTACCAAACACTTTCCTTGGCACACTCAGTAGGCTAATACCACGATAGTTCTTGCATTCAGTCTGATCACCTTTTCCCTTATACAAGGGAACAATGATAGCATCCTTCCAATCCCGAGGGACCATTCCTAACTCCCAGCACAACTGGCAAAATTCAGTTAACCAGTCAATTATAGAGTCACCACCATATTTTAACATCTCTGCAGTTATGCCATCAACTCCCGGAGCCTTACCATTCTGAAGAGATTTTAGAGCTTTACACATTTCTTCTCTTGAGATCCCTCCTGTGCTTTCATCCCTCATTGTGACATCGTCTGCATCTGTCTCAGAATCATCTTTGCTTTCCTGATCAAATAACTCACAGAAGTATTTACCCTATCTGTCACTTAACTCATTGGGCTCCCATAACATTTCCCCAATCTCATTCTTCACACAACTTACAACTTTGTTTACCCTATTTTTCCTGAGTCTCATGTACTTCCAAAAGGACTTTTTATCTTTCCAAAAAGCCAGTTCATGCCTTTCCACTTTCTCCTTCCTATCTTTTGCCTTACTGTGGCGAACCATCTTAGCAGCTTCACGCTTCTTACAGCGATTTTCATCCACAGAGACTCTACCTTGCAACATCCCCAAATAGGCTTCCTTCTTTCTCTTTACTGCCTCTTGAATCTCACTATTCCACCAAGCATCACCTCTATTGTTACCCACTATTGTGGTGCCACAGACCTCTTTAGCAGCAGTGACAACACAGTTCTTAAAACATTCCCACTTCTTTTCTACATCCGTCTCACCAGACTTCAGATGTTCTCTGAGTAAGTCAGAATACCGCTGATGATCTTCAAGGAGCCTATCAACCTTTATTCTTTCTATCCTGGGTATCTTCCTATTCCTTTTCCTCCAACCAACATTAAGTTTCACTCGTGACACTACCAAGTAATGATCAGAACCTACATCCGCACCTCTCATCACACGGGTGTCAACAACTAAGTGTTTCAAACGCTGATAGTAGACAACAAAATCTATCACAGTCTTTTGACCAACAGTACGATTTTCCCAAGTATATGTGTGGATATACTTGTGGTTGAAAAATGTATTAGATACACACAACCCATTTTCAATACAGAGTTCAGTTAATCGTTCACCATTATCATTCACACAAGGATCATTAAACTTACCCAGAACATTGTCAGAAATTGCATTCTGCACACCTACTCTAGCATTGAAATCCCCTGCTGTTATAACTTTTTCTTTAGCACCAAATTGGCACAAAACAGCTTTTAGCTCATTCCAGAAATCTTCCTTCTTATCAGAAGGTTCCGAGTCACAAGGAGCATACACTACAACAATTACAATTCTCTGTAGTTTCACTTTCAAACTAATACAGAGAACTCTCTCACTTACGTAACTATAGTGAATCAAGTTGTTCTTCATTTTTTCACTTAAAATCACACCTACACCCGCCTGTCTTCTCATATTATCCAATACTCCATATGTGTGGACATGCTTGTGGTTGAAAAATGTATTAGATACACACAACCCATTTTCAATGCAGAGTTCAATTAATCTTTCACCATTATCATTCACACAAGGATCATTAAACTTACCCAGAACATTGTCAGAAATTGCATTCTGCACACCTACTCTAGCATTGAAATCCCCTGCTATTATAACTTTTTCTTTAGCACCAAATTGGCACAAAACAGCTTTTAGCTCATTCCAGAAATCTTCCTTCTTATCAGAAGGTTCCGAGTCACAAGGAGCATACACTACAACAATTACAATTCTCTGTAGTTTCACTTTCAAACAAATACAGAGAACTCTCTCACTTACGTAACTATAGTGAATCAAGTTGTTCTTCATCTTTTCACTTAAAATCACACCTACACCCGCCTGTCTTCTCATATTATCCAATACTCCAGACCACACACTCACCGTGCCATTCACTTCTTTTACCCCAATTTCCTTCTTTTTGGTTTCACTTACATACAGCACATCCAGTCTATACTTATTCATCTCAATCACCTCACTCATCCTGCCATTTATACCTCTAGTATTCCATACACCAATTTTACATTCACTCAGCCGAGATCTCTTTCTGATACGCCGTTTAGAAAGTCCAGGTCGATTCCGTGGTGGACCGTCCTTCTCAAGTGTGGTAGGTCCACCATATCCCACACTTGAGTCATTCTTAATATTTCTTTTTGTCTTTTTAATCAGGTAAGTACATCAGTGTGGGGGATTAGCCCACAGCTGAGGGTTCCAGTTGGTCATTCAACCTAAGGATTCTGGAACAAAACCCAGTGAGTTGGGATCTTTTCACCAATGTCACACAGAACTAGCTTGCACCTCTCCAAAATTCACGGAGGCCCTAGTTGCTGTTGTGTGTGCCATTGTTACCACGGAGCGCCTCGAGGAGGCAAACCCATCGCTCACTACGACCGCCCGCACCATGAACATCATTCACAAATTCCACCTTGTGTAGTCAATGGTACATCAGAACACCACGTGTATGCTGTTTATTTCTGTTTTGTATCCACATTTTAACAATTATTCCATCGAAACAAATATAAAAAGAATTACATTTGTTGGTAATGTTTATAGGAAAAGTACAGTTATTAAGATTTTGTAAGGTAGTATTTCAGTTTTTGCATTATATGAGATTGGGTCTATGAGCCTGAGGATTTTTGGCCAGACTTTTTGTACAAACTCCTAAAATCATATGCATAATGTAGGTGATGCATAAATTGTTAATTGAACAAAAGTATTATGCAATGAAAACCCCCATAAACATTTTTATAAGCATTATGAAAAACAGGAGGCAAAGTTGATAAAAAAACAACAACCCTACATTATGCTTCATTTTTCAATACAAAAAAATATTTGCTCCTTTCTCCTGTATTTGTGCTGCTGAGTTAAGTCTGGTTCTATTGTTGGAAGTTAACACAGAACTTCAATACTCAATATATTACTTTTTTTAATGGGAAAGGGGGTGGGGTCAGGCAGTGAGTTCAAGAGATTATTAATGATTTATGCAGTCCAGTTCCTATGGAGTCTCCATAAGCATTCATAAGGGTATATACAATTAGGGCACATGGAAAGTAACAATGTAGGCTTATGCATATGCAAAAAATATTAAAACAGCAGTATTCATATCTATTGTGTATTGACATTTAACTTTCCTTTTTCTTGTTCAGATATAGTATTACATATTAACATTGAGCTTTGCTTTGCTTTGCTTTTTCAATATTTACAGAACATTTTCCTGTCAAAAAAAAAAAAGATAAATTAATGGCCATAACATACTTAAAAAAACTGAATACAGTTATTGATTGTTTAATATAGGCAAGCTTTCCATTACCTTACCAGCAGTTAGGGAACTGAGAAAAAAAAAAAAAGAAGCCCCAACTTTGGAGCGGATAAGAACTATTCTGAGGGGGGGGGGTTATCAGGCAAACTTGTTAAGCCCCATGTTCAACTGTTGAAGAAAGTTGGCCCTCATTGTTATATTTCCATTAATCATCCCTCGAGTCCTACTGCCATTTGTTAAGCACAATTTTGAGTGTGATGTGTACAGTCCTTGCATGAATTTTGAATAACTTTCACTCCTATTTGGGTGGAGTAAACTTTACATTGTTAACAATGTTTTATGCTGTTACTTACCTTTTTAATGAGTATTAACTTGAGTAAATATAACTAGAGAATATCAGAAAGTTGGTGTTGGTGCTACATGTATTTATTGGTTAGTTCTTCCCAAGACCAGCTTAATAGATATGACCTGCCCATTTCACGCAGCTCCATGACTGCCCTTGCAAATAAATTTGCCCCTAGATGGTGCTGCATTTTGGCGGTTCTAAGAAGCTGGCATGTGCGTTAAACGTTAGTTTCTATCGATTTATATTAGAATTTTTTCCACTGTTAGCACAACAAAATGTCATACTGTTCAATGCCATTTTGTAAATCAAATAATAAAAAAAAAAAAGAATGCTAACGACATTCAAATTTCTTTTGACAAGTTCCCCTGCAATCATGACCAACTTAATTTCCCATTTTGATTGACAAAATGGCCCTGAACAGTATGTTTTGTTGTGCTAACAGAGGAAAAATTTCTAATAGAAACTCAGAAAAGTAATCTTACAGAACATGTGCTTATGCACACAGGTGAACAGCCTTAACAATGTGATGTATGTTCCAAGCAATTTGCTCGAAAAAGTAATTTTTCACAGCATATGGCTATGCACATAGGTGAAAAGAATCATCAATGTGATGTGTGCTCTAAGCAATTTGCTCAGAAAAGTCATCTTTCAAGGCATATGCTTATTCATTCAGGTGAAAGCCGGCAAATGTGTAGATTAGCGTCCTAAATTATTTTATCGGAAAAACGTTAGTACCTGGAAAAAGTGCGCCGTACAGATTTTAGAGTATAGAAAATAATGGCAAATGGTGCAGAAATTTCATATTTTAAATGTGTTTTTAAGATTTTGATTGTAATATTTACTTGTAAGTGCGAAGCTGTGAAGAGATGTTGCGGTAGGCCTAACACATCATGACAGCACGATGGTTTGCTCCGTTAAAAGAAAGGTTCGTTGCTGTACCAAAATGACGGGCGGAAGAGTACAACAGAAAGCGGTTACGTTGTTGGCAAGAGAGCGGTAAATGTTGTAGTGATACGCTACAAAAGAAGAGGTCCAGATTATCCACCCTTTATTTTGTTGTATCCTGTACCTTGTTGGCAGGAAAAACCAGAAAAAACCTCTTTGATTTGCAAAACATACCTATCAGTGAGATAAAAACTGATCTGCAAAGAAAATATTAACAGGAGACAGCAAATCAGCTACAAATGAAAGCTGTTCCAAGCAGAACCAAAAGTTATAATTCCCCAGTTTCCTGTACAACATAGAAAGGCATATTTGTACTTTCTATTTGGAATCATGTGTGAAAGAACGAAACGTTTCTCAAAATCTGATTTAAAAACAATGACAAAACATGAATGAACTATCATCATCATCATCAACCATTATCAATCCACTGCTGGACGAAGGTCTTCCCAAGTTTCCTCCACAACGGTCTGTCTTGTGCCAGTCTCCTCCATGTCACTCCCGCATACTTTCGAATTTCATCCACCCATCTTCCATGTGGTCTTCTTCTGGGTCTTTTCCTGTCCCTTGGAATCCAAGGTAAAATTTCGGCTGTCCATCGATGGTCTGTTCTTCTGGCAGTATGTCCAGCCCATTGCCATTTCAGGGATTTAACTCTGATCATGATGTCTTCCACTCTTGTCATTTTTCGGATCCATGTGTTCCTCTTCTTATCTCTCCTGGTTACACCAAGCATGCACCTCTCCATGCTTCTTTGAGTTGTCTGCAGCCTTTGTATGTCTCTTTTAGTTAAGGTCCATGTCTCTGCACCATACGTAAGCACTGGAAGGATGCATTGATCAAACACTTTTCTTTTAAGACATAATGGCATATTGCTCTTGAAAATTATGCTGTTTCTTCCAAAAGCTCTCCAGGCAAGTTTTGTACGCCGATTAATTTCTTCACCAATGTGACCCTCACTTGATATCTGCTGTCCAAGATAAACGTACGTGTCTGTTATCTCCAGCTTTTCTCCATCAATCGATAAATCTTCATTTCTTGTAAAAGCATTGAACATCACTTTTGTCTTCTGAAAGTTCATTTTTAATCCCACTTCTTTACTCTTGTCAGCAAGTTCCTGGATCATACTCTGTAGCTCTGATGGGGTAGTTGCAAAAATGACTATGTCATCAGCAAAACGAAGGTGGGTTAGATAATCTCCATTAATCTTTATCCCTTTGTTTTCACAGTTCAGTGATTGAAAGACATTTTCCAATGTGGCATTAAAGAGCTTCGGAGATATGGTGTCACCTTGTCTCACTCCTTTTCCAATTTTTATGTGTGTTGTATTTTCAAACAGCCGAATCTTTGCACTTGCATTTTCAGAGATGTTATTAATAATATTAATGTATGCATCTTCAATACCGCAGGATTTCAGAGCCATTGCAACTGCTGATGGTTTCACCGAATCAAAGGCTTTTTCATAATCGATAAAAGCCATGCACAATGGAAGTTCATATTCCCTCGCTCTTTCAATTAGTTCTCTCAGTACGTGGATATGATCTATTGTGCTGTAGCCACTCCTGAATCCAGCTTGTTCTCTCGGTTGAGCCATGTCCAGTGTCACCTTCAAGCGGTGTGAAAGAACTTTAGTGAAGATTTTATAAACCACTGATAGGAGGCTGATAGGTCTGTAGTTCCTGAGATCCTCAATGTCACCTTTTTTATGTAGCAAGATCATTGTAGCGTTGTTCCAATCCTCAGGAATTTTCCCTTCATTAAGGCATCGAGTGAAAATTTGGGCGAGTACTGTTTCGATTTCTCCACTTGCTTCTTGTATGATGTCTACAGTAATTCCATCTTCTCCTGGAGCTTTTCCCCGCTTCATGTTCTTGATTGCATGTGCAACTTCTGCTGGAAGGACTGGAAGAACTCTGGTACTTTTCATGATGTCTGGAGTACATGTATCATCCCTTTCATATAATTTGGAGTAGAAATCTTTCACTCTTGTCAAAATTTTGCCTGTATTTCTTGTTACAGAACCATCTTCTTTTCTCAGTGCCATAATCTGTTTTTTCCCCTTACTGAGATGTCCCTTTGCTATCTTTAGGCTTTGGTTGTTTTCAATTGCTTTCCTTACTAGTTCACAGTTGAATTTCCTTACGTCTTCAGTGATACTTTTTTGTACTGTCTTGCATAGCTCTATATATTCCACTTTGGAAGTCACATCTTCTTTAGTTGTCCTCATCACTCTTCTTTTTGCATCAACATTTTGGTTTTTCCTGATAATTTATTTACATGCAACTTGTTCTTAGACCCAGCTAATTTTGTTGTTGTTTCCATAAGGGCTTTGGTTACTTTTCTGTTAACTTCAGAAATATCCACTTCTTCCGATGTTAGGCCTTCTAAAGCAGAGAATCTGTTCTTCAGTTCCAATTTGAAGGTATTATGGTGTTTTTTAAGGTTGGTTATGTCAATACATTTTGTTTGTCTTATGAGCTTGCTACGTTCGAGTTTAGTGTTGAGGTGCATCTTACATCTCACCAATCTATGGTCACTGCCTGTGTTGAACTTGTTTAGCACACTGCAGTCTTCTATGACGAATTTTTTGTTACACATAATAAAATCAATTTCACTTGTCGTCCCATTTGGATGTCTCCATGTCCATTTCCTGTGTGGCTTTTTCTTGAAAAAGGAGTTCAAGATGAAAAACCCTTCTGCCTCTGCAAACTTTACGAGAGTATTTCCACGCTGGTTTCTGTTGCCGTGACCGAATTTACCTACTGAAGTTTCATTCTGTTGCCGTTGCCCTATTTTTGCATTGAAATCTCCCATAATTATCTTCAAGTGCTGCTTACCTTTATTATTTAGATCACGAATTTCCTCATAAAATTCTTCAATTTCTTCTTCAGCATGACTTGTGGTGGGTGCATAAGTTTGAATAATCTGAGCCTGGTATCTTCTCGAGAGTTGGATAACGAGTCGTGCAGCTCTGTCAGAGGAACTTTCAACTTCTACAACTTTATCCTTCAGTTTCTTGTTTATTATAAATCCAACACCACTAGTTCTGCCAGTATCTGTCCCACGATAGTAGAAGAGATGTCCACTTTTCAGTTCAATGAGATCTTCTCCTTTTCTCCTTACCTCACTTAGCCTGACGATGTCCCACTTGATCCTTTGTAGTTCCTCTTCCAATTCAAGAAGCCTTGAATCAGAAGATAGGGAGCGTCCGTTATACGTCGCCAAGGTCAGCATCAGATGGCAGCCTAGTCCGGTCCTCCGGGGATTCTTAGCACCCTCTGCCTTCATGTCGCACTGGCCGCTGCCTTGGCCAGGTACATTCCAGCTGCCAGAGACTGAGGGCCAAGATTTAAGTTGTGGAGTCATTTTGGAGGGGTTTGGCCATAACTCACCACGCTGGCCAAGCGGGTTGGTGAGTGTGGGATAGCATTTCCTCTAATCCTGATGGTATAGTTATACCGCTATTGGCGGTCGTCAGAGCCCCTTTAGTGGGAACAGGATGTACCACGAGAAGGCGGGGTTGACATTTGTCAAGGAGAGGCTGTGATGTTACGCATCACCTGACCTTACATCCCGAATGAACTATATTCTGTAGCATATGAGTACACGATGCTTCACTCCCCTGGCAAGAACGTACGCAGCTACACTTGTAGTCATACGCACGTGAATTACACGATGCAGCGAATCTTTCTTTCACGGAGCAAAGCTTGACATTTTTGCGGTAGCGATGCGTTAGGCCTACCGCATCTCTTCACAGCATCGCACTTACGGGTAAATATTATGATAAAATTCTTTAAAAGACATTTAGAACATGAAATTTCTGCACCATTTGCTATCAGTTTCCATACTCTAAAATCTGTACATTGCAGTTTTTCCAGGTACTGACATTTTTCCGATGAAATAATTTAGGACGCTAATCTATGCGTTTACCGAAAAGTCTTACCAACGTGATATATGTTCCAAGGAATTTCCTCGAAAAGTGTCCTGAAGTCAGGGTTGACTTGAAGTTTTTGTTATATTAATTTTCAAATAACACACCCTACTTTCAAAAATAGAAACAGAACTGAGGAAAAAAAAACAAACTAATTTATCCTGTGCTTTATGACAAAGCTGTAAACACAAGACCAGTAAACACTACCAGCTTTCTGCCGTAACTCGATTAAAAAACTGGTCTCGTAGTAAATTTGAAACATGCCTGGCTTTGCTGAAAGCACAAATATTATAATTAATAAGTTGGTCTAGTTAGGTCCAATTGTCATTTATTTTTATTTACTTATTTTGTTTTATCGCTTTGAACATAGATCAACCGCTAGCTTCAGTAACATACAAGTACACAATATGATACAAAGAAAGGTACCGCCATCTGGTGACAAATAAATGCTACAGGGGCGGACCTTTTAGCGCAAAAGGTTCGGTCGACGATGAACTTTCGAGTTATCCTTCAGATAGTTGGCCGATTAACAACAAGTACGATGAGAAACTCGTCGTCTAACCCACAGAAGACGACTACGAGAATGATAATCGAAACTAGTTTGGGAATATTAGTGCAGCGAGAAATGATGTAAAAGCTGTTGTCAAGACAAAATAATTCTTACCAGATTGATTTCCCTTCAACTTGAAGGTTTGACCGTTCAATATTTTAATACTTTTAACGCCATTTTGGAATTGCAACTTACTGAGAATAATGCTTGCTCACCAATTTTAACTTATCAAGTGGAAACGAAATCTAGGATATAATCAAGACTGAATATTTTAGCTGATTGATTCCTCTTTGGATTGAAAGCTAAAACCAGGGTTCGTACTCTTTTTGGGGGAAAAATTCAAGGACTTTCCAGGCCTTTTTCCAGGCCATATACAAAAAATTCCAGGATGATTACTACGCTTTACAGTATCATGCTCAAATTAGTTTTTAAAAGCAATTTCAGTTTTAAGTAATAAAAATGATGAAAGATGCAAATGGATTAGGGATGATAGGGGGGAAGGGAATAGAACTGTCCATAATTAGCATGTTCTCGTTGCGCTAGGCGCTTAAGCACTGCTGAATTCAGTCAGACCCCCAATGGTCAAATGATTGAAATGTGCTGATGTTCATGGAATGAAATGGTTGATCAGCTATGATAACCGCATAAAAGTTCGAAGGGGGCCGATTTCTTTTTTACGTTATGCAACATTCTACATTACTCCAGTATTTATCTTGTCATCATCAACAATAGCAATGTAACTACCACTTACGATCGCGGATATCGGCCAACTGAAAATCTGCCATACAACTAAGGGATACAACACACAGGTATCATGTTACAGTGTATTGTAATTGAAAAAAAAAAGATTTCAGAAATTAAAATCGAAAAAAAAAAACTTTCAGAAATTAATATCATCAAGTCATGGTGTTTCAAAAATCCGCTTTCCTTTATAATGTTTAAAAACATGTAATGTTTTTTTCTTTTTTTACCTGTCGTGTATAATAAAATGGGTTGATTTTTTTATGGAATCAGACGTCCATATGTCCAATTGTCTTCGTCTGAGTTCACACGTTAGCTACTGTGTACAAGTAGACATATTTTTTCAGCTCAAAAATATGTAGTTTTGTATGTATTCACAGTATAACTCATTCCGTATTCCCACAGAACAAAATTCAGCAGATACAAATGAAGAACATCAAGACCCAACCAACACCATGTTTCCGATTGTCTGCTGTTTATATTCAAGAAATGCGAATATGGATCATTGGTGAATGCAGCAACTATGGTTTTTATTTATTACCAAGAAAAAAAAAGGAGCCTGAAAGCTGTAAAGCTGAAACGGATATTTCTCCTCCCGAAAACATTCCGATTAAGTTCAAACAGCAGGAGCACGCGTCCACGCACACTCAACCTCTGGAATGTCCTGATGGAACGGCTTCTTTTCATTTGGCACATCGCCATAAATCACCACCTGCAGCTCACTGAAGTGTCTTCCTCCTTCACCCTAACTATAGGAGAAAACGC
This sequence comes from Macrothele yani, assembly GCA_039090855.1. Taxonomy (NCBI): domain Eukaryota; kingdom Metazoa; phylum Arthropoda; class Arachnida; order Araneae; family Macrothelidae; genus Macrothele; species Macrothele yani. Next base: position 25,416,423 of record CM077028.1, on the reverse strand, counting down.
AAAAAAAAAAATGCTGCCCAATTTTCGCCAAAATGACCAAATTTACGTCATAACGTTGCAATTTACTAAAATACGTTTATCTGCTGAATTTCGCCTAAATCCATTGAAAACTTTTTAATTAGATTTTTTTATTAAAACAGTAACTCAGACATCTGAATAAAAATGTATGTTTGTAATTAAAATAGAGTCCATATCATCACAGAAACAAAATTTAAGGATCACTCTGTTTAAATAAACCATGGCATCTAAAAAAAAATAATTTGCTTGCTTTTCCCGTAATTTATAATTGCCGTTTCTTTTTTTTTGAATCCGATTTTGCAACGGAAGATTTTTTTTTTTTTTTTGCATCTGCTAAAGTTTCAAACGGAATTCGGCGAAATTTGCACTAGAACTTTATTGTGATGTATTTTTAACCACTGTAAAAATTTTACTGTGTTATTTTCAAAATTCCGGAAAATGGATTTCTGAAAATATCTCTTAGTCCTTTGAGCCGTGGAAGTGATAAACAGGTGTTTGCTTTCTTCCCAACCAAGGGCTTCGGATCAGCGCTCCCAGCTGTCAATCAACCGTTGCTATGGTAACACCCTTTCTGCTCAAGGCTCACTGTCTAAAGAGGCACACATAATAAAAATTTCCAATGCTAACTTTTTAAGTTTTAAACCGATTCAAATGGAATTTTGGGAAAGAGCTTCTGTAATCCAATTATAGTAATGTAAAAATTTCAGCCACTTTTGTGAAAAATTCGCAAAGATAGTTTTCTTATTTTTTATCATAAGTAGCCGAAGTCTCTTGAGGGGTGGGCCGGAAGCAAGCGTCTTAATGCAATAAACAAGGAGCAGATGAATGTGTTGTTCAGACATACTCTTCACTGGTGGATGCCAGCTGACTTGGTAAACACGCGACCCCCTTGCAAATGCTAAATGTCTTTTCTTTCCCCTTCTGTTGTTCTCAGTAGTTGTCGGACGGACATCAAGCTCAGGGCTAGAGAATGCATCAAGCTCCCCTTCCCTAACAGACCTGCTAGTAATCATCCAATTTTATTGCACTGGAAGTAGTGCTTCCCCCCCCCCCCAGCCAAATTAGGATTTGGGCACATCCGAAACACCACTGTAGCCGGCGGTTTCTTTGAGAACAGAGGAGAGGAACTTAAAAAAATTAAGGGGTAACAGTCAGTAACACGATTTCCTAAAAGGGCATTTTTTTTAAGCACTAATTTCAAATTTCAAGGCTTTTCAAGACAGCATTAAAAAAATACCGTTTTTCCAGGATATTCCAGGCCTTGAAAACGTAATCATGATTTTCCAGGACTTTCCAGGTTTTCAAGCACGCGTGCGCACCCTGTAAAACAGTTCAATATTTCATTATTTTAAATATCATGGTTTGAATCAAGTTTCATTAAGAAGAATTGGTGCACACCTATCTCAGCTTATCAAGAAGAATTTTTTCACGAAGTAACTACATAAAGTGAGTATCGGCGAATTCAAGAAACGCTCAAAATTCCGAAATACTCCAGGAAGACAAAATGTGAGTAACAATTTTCATTTATATAATAATTCATAGTCATAGCTTTCTTTACTCATGGGCATATATTCAGAAAATGAGCTCCCTTGTCTGAAAATGTTATCTGAAGTTTTTACCCTAGAATATCTTGAAAAAGGATTACGGTTTCTTAAAAGATTATGTTCAGCATACAGACAGCCAAAAGTTACATAAACATGTTGTAATTTTAGTCAAGGTTCAGCCTAGAATAACTGTAGATTTCCCGCAGCAGCCCCGAGGTATATGCATGGAAAACTTGACTGTATTCATGTTTACAAAATAATAAACATCAGAAAATAGTGGTCATACATCATGAATAGTTATAAGATTATTTATACAATTTTTAATTGTGAAAGTGAGCTAAATTATTGACAAATGGCTTAAATAAAATACCCATGATCAGCATTGCAATCTGATAAATAAGCTTCGCACGGGTTGCGAATCAGCGCCGATTCAGTACAGCAGTAAAAATATAAGCTTTTGCTTGTACATTAGTCATATCGAAGTGGCATAGCCTTTTGTTTATACAATTAATTGCAGAAAGCCATGTATGAACATACAGACACTTCAAAATTCCTATTTCAACACTGCTTGGGACAAACACCAAATGAATTGTCCCATTCATTTATCGCTTTTTGTTACCTTATCGGAAAAGTCCGAGAACTCTTGTTAGCTCCCCAAACCATTATTCTGATTCTCCTTTCATCTTTCCATTAATATGGATATCAATTTTAAAAAAGGAATATGACTTTACGGATCTGCCAATCACTCACCACTGATTATCCATACCAGGTTGATTAAGACTGAAGTAATCAGCTGAAAGCTTCCTTACCTCAAAATATTTTATATTTAGGTGTGCTTCTGAAGTTTTAGTATTTATTAAACATTGAAATATTAAAGCACAATTATTAAAACTTTATGATAATGTATAGCTGGTGACTCAAAATTTGGAACTGAGCCAGATTTTTTGTTTTGTTTTTCAGGGTTTAACCACCATGAGCAACTCAATGGGCTATAAGTAGTCACCCATTCCTAATTTAGGGCCACTGACTCCAGGGAAGGAAGAGAGCCAGTGCCAACACAACATCCATGCCTCACTGAGATTCAAACCCACACCCATCTTGGACAAATGATCAGAAGCCATCGCTTAGACCACTGCACTATTGGGGCGGCAGGAAAATTGTTCCTGATTTTCATCCAAAGCACTGTGTAATGAACTTTGTTTCACTTGCTGGCAAACAAATGAGAAATTCTCATAAGAAATGTTCCATGCAAAAAAAGCGTACCTTAATTCAAGTTGTGCAATTCTCCTTACTGTGATAAAATATTGTAGTATGCAGAAGTGGCTTTCTTGAAAAGGCATTTATTTCATGATGGCTTTCAATGGTGGGCCATTGATGAATGCTACATTTAGAACGAATGACTCTTGCCACTGTGAATGATCATTCAATATGCTGTTACTGCGACACACACTAAAGTTGCAACATGTTTAACTTTCTTTCACCTGCATCAGTTTGGAAATTAATTCCCAATAAGAAAAGTAATGTCGAGAATTACTAAGTGTCAACTATTGTGTGAGTGAGCAATTCACTAGGAAATAATGGTGAAACTTAAGAATGGGATTCACAAATCGTGAATGGTGAATAGCTGTCGCTCTTTTGGGAAGTTTGCCAAAAAGAGCCATGACTGATCATTCAATTCGCTATAACTGTGATATTAGTGAAGTGAAACACATTGCACTGCTTCCACCCACACGAGTTCAAAAATGAATTCACAATAAGAAAAGTAATGTCGAGAATTAATAAGTTTCAACCGTTATGCGAGTGAGCAATCAGCAGTCTGCTATGATTATGGCAAAACTTAAGAATCACAATGATACGTGAATGCCATTCATTTGAATGGTGTATCTGAATCGTCTGTCATAATAAACATGCCAGCTCGTGGCAAATCATTCATTATGAACTGTGAATCAATGGTTGAACAGCTCATGCTGTTTACGGCAGTTTGCCAAAAAGAGCTCTGGCCTTAAAAGCACTTTGGTTGTAAACACAGGATCCCTGCAATGAATGATTTATTCAGTGAGCATAGTGACAACCTGGAAATTGAATGGTTATTTGTTTGAGCGATCATTTGTGAATTACTCTTTTGCATGAATGACGAATAAACTCCTATGGAGGAATGATTTATGCCATCACTAGTAAACACGGGATCCCTGCAATGAACGATGTACTCAGTGAGCATAGTGACAACCTAGAAATTAAATAGTCATTCCTTTGAACGATCATTTGTGAGGGACTCTTTTGCATGAATGAACTCTGAGGAAGGAATGATTTATGCCATCACTAGTAAACATGGGATCCCTGCAACAAATGATGTACTCAGTGAGCGTAGTGACAACCTGGAAATTGAATGGTCATTCGTTTGAACGATCACTCGTGAATGACGAATGAACTCTCAGGAAGGAATGATTTATGTTATCACTAGTAAACACAGGATCCTTGCAATGAATGATTTACTCAGTGAGCGTAATGACAACCCTCGAAATTGTATGCCCATTTGTTTAAATGATGATTCACGAATGACTCTTTTGTGTGAATGACGAACTCTGAAGAAGGAATGATTTATGCCATCACTGTTCATAAAACTTTACATTTCAAAAAGTACCTTTATTTGACAAAGACGAGGAATACCACAAGCTATTTGCTGCGATCCTAAACAATTGGGAGCTATCACTGCTACTGCCACACATTTTGTATATCAACATTTTCAGTTATTAAGATGTAATGTTTATCAAGATTCTTTCTGACACCCCCCTCCCGCAATTTCCCTGTACTCTTTCCTAATCTTTATCAACTGTCTACTTCTTACATGTGTTAAATATAGTCTTTATCATGTACAATATCAAACTCCATTTTATTCTCACACTTACAATTCCATTAATATCCAGAACTTTTCAAATTTACTAAAAACAACCAAAATAACAATATGGATTAGCTCACAAGATCACAACAGTTCAAGCTACACAAGTTATCATTGCACTCAGTTCTTTTTAATTTCTCTGGGTAATTATATTAGAGATGCTACATTTTGTGTATAACACATAACAAATTATAAAAACCTCAGGCACCCTACTAAAAGGTGATTTAAACAATTATAATTTCTAAATACAGAACTTCTATATTTTTACAATACCAAACAACATGCTTGTATACCTGTAAAATATTGAAAATAAGAACACACAAAATCTTCAAACAACATCCTTCCATCCACATGATAGAAAAGCTGCTCACTGAACTCTGACTACACATATGGTTTCACATACATGGAAATATTTATTTTGAAAAGATATGCATGTTGTGGTGCATTTCACAGTGTAATGGAAAATTTTTCACATTCACTAAAGTTAAAAATATATATCCATCTGAAAAAAATTGCTGGGCAAAACACAAGAAAAAACAACAACCTTATAATACATCACTTGTTTTTCAACAATAAATAAATAAAATTTCAAAGTTTTATTACTTTTAATTAACAATACAGCCTATCCATGCTATTTAAAAACAACTGATAACCAAAAGTTAAATGCTGTATAAAATCATGTGAAAGTAAGAATTTCAGAATGAAAGTGCACATAAAAAAAAATAATTGTAAGAGATAATTCAGGGCTGGCAAACCTTTATGAGAGGAGGTAATCTAAAAAATAATTTTGCTTGCTATGGGCCATTTCTGAGCAGCAGATTACAATTTATCCATTGTTCACTCACAAGCAACAAAAGAAAAATAGAACCAGAGCAAAACCAAGTGTTCAAATCTATTATTACCAATGATGTGCACACTGGAGCTGCGAAGATTTCAAAATGTGCTATGTCATATGTTATTGCAATTGCTCAGCTGGCATCAAGTTAGCTTGAGATGTATTCTTTAAACACTTCTTGTTGCTTTCATTGGTGCTCATAAAGAGTAGAGGTAAAACAGCAGTTCTCCCGTCCGACTATCTGGAGATTGACATGCTACCATGGTTGTTGAACCCTCCTCCCTTTCTTCGTCGACAAATGCTACTTTTTATTATGGCCAGTAATAATCTCTTTGCACTCCTTAGAACTCAGTAAACTGTCATCATCACATTGTCTGCCTAGAGGCCAGGCCTCTTTTGGAACACATCCCTCCAAAGATGCATTATAAGCTGAAACAAATTCCTTTCCTCAGCCCTTAGAAGTTCTCTAAGCTTATTAACATCCAAGATTGGAGAATATTTTTATGATTATTGTTACTGCTTCAACTAGAAGTAACAATAATAATTATTTATTAATTATGGGAGAAGTTTAAAGAAAGAAGGAGCAGCCAACTTGGACGCTTGTGCTATAGGTTTGCAATCCCAGAGACAGGGCTGGTTCAACCACGAGGTGAACTAGGCAGCTGCGCCTAGGGCGTGCCAACATTGGAGGGGGGGGGCACCAAGATTTAGAGCTCATAAAATCGAATGAGTTAATAAATGAAAAAAAAACAATAAAAAACAAACAAACAAAGAAAGACAATTTTATTTTCTGTTTTCCTTTCAGTGTTCAATATTGCTTTCGAATTCTTACCCCTTCAGTAAATGGGAAATGGAAGCCTGCACATATAGACTGGGTAAGTGGGCTTGCAGTAAATCTGACATCGATGCAAAAGCATGCATTTGTTGAAAAACTGCCACAAATCAGGCTCATTCTTATGCAAGAGATGAGCCAGGCGATGCCTGAGAGTGGGACGAATTTTTTTTAAGAAAATGGGTTTCTGTATTATTCGGCTTTCAATGGAAATATCAAGACTGTCCACTTCTATAACAAAAAGTGGTAATGAACAACATATAAAGGTTAGCAAAGGTCATAAATCAAACTATCTTTTAATGAGAAAAGAGGCTCTACCACAATATTCACGATTCTGGAATTCTTTAATTTTTTTTTTCTATAGGGCGATCCACGAAAGAACCTTGTTCAGTTATCGCTTGAATAAGAAATACCCTGTGACATAGTTTTGTTTATTTGTTTTGTTTTAGGGTTTAACAACCACCGTGAACAACTCCATGTGCTATGAGCAATCGCCCATCCTAATTTAGGGTCCCTGGTTCCAGGGAAGGTAGAGAGACCGTGCCGTAAGAAAAGCACAACATCCAAGCCTCACCGGAATTTGAACACGGACCCATCTCAGACGAATGGTCAGAATCCAGGACTTAGATCACTGTGCACCTAGATGGCTGATAGTTTTGAAGACACTTGTTGGTAATTTTGCTAACAATGAAGCTAGCAAAATGAAACTTTAATTTAATTTGAATTTACATTGGACCAGTATTTAAATAGATTTAGTTTCTATTATTTTCTTTCTATTTAGTTTATATATTGTATTTTTGCACTTTTAAATTATTGAATAAATGCAATATGCAATAAATCCACATGACTGAATAACAAATTTTTGGTGCGTAAGGCTGGTGGCTTACCTAGGGCAGTAAGCACCCTAGCACTGGCCCTGCCCAGAGATATTCATTCATCACTGTTGCACCACAAAAGACTTACACATAACACATCATAAAAATCCCCTTTGTTTCCTTTAATGCACAACCCCCCTTTTTTTTCAAGAGGCAAAATTCACACATTCAGAAGCACATTAATTTTTTTCTACCATTTACTTTGCCAGAAAATGATATAGCTGAGGTAAAAACAATTGGAATAACTGTCACACTATAGATAATGTTTGGAATTTCTCACAAGTCACTGGTAACACAGCACAAATTTAAATGCTGTACAGACACAACAATATTTACAAACAATGTTAATGTTAAATTAGCCATGAGATTAACAACTAATAAAAGAGTAGATAATATGTCATCCAGGTTCATTTTTTATCCTTTGAGCTAATACTTGACGTTCTCGCCTAGTGACCTTCTGTGTACACGGATGGCGGTAGTGCTGGTTACAATAAGTAACCGAAACTGTACCATCTAATTCGCTGACCACAACCATTGTAGCCGTACAGTAAAATCCTAGCTTTTTAGTCATTTTAGACCTCATGCCAACACTCTTGCTTTCATAGCTGCCACTAAGGCTACAGTAGTAGTACCTTACAGACTGCGCCTTTGCTCGCATATGAACTCCACCATGCTGGATGAAATTAGAGCGGGTCTCTTTCTGAAAATTATCTTTCCACTGGTGAAATTCTTCTTCACTTCCCAACAGCTTGCATTCTTCTGTAAACATAAACTGATGGTATTGAGACAGATGCTCTCTTAAGTCAGCTATGGTAGTGAAAGCTCTTTGGTTGCAGCCATCTTCCATGCAGTAGAATTTCTTGTTCCATCTTTCATATCCCTCTGCCAATAAAAAAAAAAAAAAAAAAAGAAAGCTGATGTGATTAATCAGAAATGCTAAGCATCAGATGACAAAAACATAAGGCTATTCCATTTAAAAACACCCCCATCATGAAATGTATCATCATCACAGATTGTGTTAAAAAAATATATGCAATAGCAGGGCTTGAAAAATACCATGCCTGAGATGCTAAGGGCATGTAAATCAGAGGTGTAACTAGGGCGCGGCAAGCTGCGCCGGGCACATCTCAAGAGAGTGCACAGAAATAACAACGTACAATCTGATTAAAATTGGAATTGAAACTTTAGCACCAGTTTGTGGTACAGTTTTGTGGTGCCATATTTTGCCCAGATCCCATTGGCAGGATTTTAGGGATTGTTTTAATGAAGGGCAGTAGAGATCGTCCTTGAACATATAAGGAAATTCTTAATATATGATAAAATATTGCCCGGGAAAACTGTACCAGAAACAAGTGCTAAAGTCTAGTTTGTTTATTGTTTTCATACAGTCATTTCAAAATAGTACCATAATTTTCATCATATTATCCGCACCAACGTATAATCCGCAGACTGCGAAATGCAGATAAATTCTTTTTTCCTTCGTATAATCTGCAGACTGTTACATTCAGAATTTTTTTTTTAAATTTCCATACAATCCACGCATCGTAGATGTTGAACGGGGAGTGGAATTTCCAACAGAAAAATCAGTCACATAATGACCCAGGAGTCCAAAGAAGAAAAAAAACCCAACATTTTATTAAATGAAAAAATTCATTTTTAAAGGTTACTTTTTCATATTTTTATCTCCAGACAGATAAAGCTCAGTGGCACGGCATCTATAGATCATGTCAATGCAGGTTCAGAGTATTTATTGCATTATACCTTGCCAATGACGAAACACTGATACAGAACAAGCCATAGAAATACTGTAGGTATTCATGTATAAGTCGAAAGTTTTTGGAGGAAATCCTGCATTCAGACTTGGGGGATCGGCTTTTATGTGGGCCAATAAAATATAGGGCTAGTTCCATGAATTCTCCTACAGAATTTACTGATGGATTTGTTTAAGTTTTAGACTATGACACAGTGGCTTTCTGTGTGTCACTGCACGATTGTTTCCTGACCTTCTGAAAACTATCATGCAGTGTCAAGATCATAACCTCAACTGTGCCCCTTTCCCCTATTTAAGTTTAAATTCAGCAGTGTAACTGAAACGTTTCCTTTTCAAAGACATCATTAATAGCAATGAAGGAAAATATCAGCAGCAAAGACGGTCAAAATGGCAAAGGACTAACTAAACACAAGGCACAGTGCACACAAGATCCAAAAGGAGGAACGCATAGGTTCGTGCAGCGAGTACGTTTTCATTGGTTGATTGACAAAAAGAGACAGCACAACAGTCAGAGTTGTTCTTCCCAACAAGACAAAATGACCCCCACCATCCCTCCCCACAACTTTCCCAATATTTCATTATGACTCCCCTCGTCTCCTCTCCATACAAACTCTTGAACTGAGGAAAAATTTTCTGAGGGAGTTTCTTTTCCACTCTCCTGTACAATTACATTGCGGATTTTTTTTTTTTTTCAAAATCAAACGGGCCGTTAAATCTGTTTTTAAATCTGCATATTATTTGCAGAACCTATATTGTTAACTTTTTTAGCATATAATTTGCGAATTATACGATGAAAATTAAGGTACTTTTTGCGACATAATTATATACAATTTGTGCATTGTTTTTCTCCTTACGTTTTTACAGTTAATCAGATTAGCTGAAGTTATCGCAACTTCATTTCAATACACATACATTATGTTACACCTTCAACATCTCCTCTGATCATTACACTTTTTGTGTGGGCATTGACTTCTTGCTTGAAGAGAGAAGAGAAAGATGAGAACAGAGAGGGTTCTGTGCAGCAGGGACTGTAAGGTATCACCAGACAAAGTTAATTTACTGCAGCATTTGCAGCCTTATTTTGAAAATCTGTGATACATACAACAGTAAAATCATATCTTGTGCAGTGGGAGAAATGAAAACAGGAACAGGCTCCAAAGAATTTATAGCTGCCCGATATTACTACAGCCCTTATCGCCTGTGGATTAACTCCCAGTCTCAAAACCACATCAAATAAAGGTTTTTCTCTGTTGTGCATGTGTGTGTGTGTGTGTGTGTGGGGGGGGGGGGTTTGCCCTGGGTGCAGAAATGCCTAGTTCTGCCCTTGTAAATTATTTTCCTGGGAAGGTAAATAAAAAAATCTTTAGTTGCCCAGTTTGGGCAAGTAAATTTAAAAAGTTTGGAATAGAATTTCCTTCTAAAAGAAAAAAAGACAGGCGTCTTATGTCATGCTTCATTGCACTGCCAATCAGCGGAGATTATATTATTGTTAACATAGTACCAAGGACAGGAGAATATCACTTCTTTAATTATATTACGCTTTAGGTTCAGAAATTAAAACCATATGCAGTTTTGCTCCAAATGTTGTTTATAGTCAGTGACGGATGCATTGCATGCCACTGATGGAACTAGCCTGTGGCGTTTAGTGACAAAGGGCAAAAAAATTTTAACAAAAGAAACTTGGCAGAATCACTAAACTTCTCAAATACGAATTTCCATCATCATACCATTTCATACAAATTTCAGCATCATCTTAAAACTTGAGATACATATTTTTGTGCATTGAATACTTTGAGTACAAAACTTTAAAACAGAAATGCAAAACATGTCAAAAAAGTTCATATTTTTTTAACTTAAAAAAAATGAGCTCTGATTTTTTATCTTGAAATATAAAATTTTCTGGGCATCCAGCTTTTACTATCTGGGCAGGTAAATAATTTCTGCATATGCCCAGCTGGGCATGTAACTTTTCAGATATTTTTCAAGCTCTGAATAGTTCTACTGTAGGGGGACCTTTAACAACATACAGTTTTTGTGATATTTTTCACATTATAACCATTTAAAAATCAATGATGATTTTAATTTAGAATTCATTCATTTGAAAGTTCTTAAACAAGTATCAGGGAAAAAGTGAACACTCTCGACTTACCACAATTCCTATATATAGCAATGCAAATATCACAGTATTAAAAGGGAAATTATTAGTAGTTACCCTCATTATCAATAATACATTTCAGGGGCATATATAGAATTTTTTTGAAGGGGGGATGAAAAGTGGAAGTTTTTGAAATCCACCAGAACAAAATTAAAGTTAATGAAAAATAGAAGAAAAAAATTAAAGCATTTTTTCTGATGTAAGTTGATTAATTTTTATTAAATTAAGGCACTTTTTTTCTAGTGTAAGTCCCATTTTTACAAAAAAACCCCTTTACATTTTTAGAGGGGGCAGGCCCCCTTGGCCTCCCCTCTAAAAATATGCCCCTGATGCATTCCAAAACTGTGGGCAGTACATAAACACCATTAAAAATATCACTGTCATTAAGACTGGGAAAAATGTCCATAAATTGAAGTTTCAAATTTTGTTTGTTGTTGTAATGAGTACCAGACACCTACCTTTTTAAATGACTAAAACAGCTGAAATTACAAGGGTTCATATCTGACGAATATGGCGGACGGGGAGAGAAGCCTCATCCAATCTTTCTGTTCAATAAACATCCAAACAATCCAAGCCATGTGGGGCATTGTGTTGTCATGTATGCAGACAGGTCAATGTACATACATGACGTCACAGTGCCTATACTGGGATATCCTCCCCTAGAAACTACTCATACCTCTCAGATGCAATGATTAAGTTCTCATCATATGTTTTCCATAATGTCATGATGTGAACATTCATGCCAATGACCCATTGGATTTTGTGCTCATTCTACTACTCCATAAAGAGCGTAACTTCTGCAGCACCTTTATGGTGCTGCAGAAGTTACGGGTTCAACCCAGGACCACGGCTGATGTCATTGCCTAGGTGCACAAAATTCCACCTAATTTTTATCTAAGCAGAGAAACCTTGTGAGTACTTTATTATTGTGATTATATGAGGGTTGTACCGAAAGTAATGCAAAAGTGGGCATAACTTTTTTTATTAACTGACAAAGGTTATTCAAATTGCACATGTTCGTAGAGTAACTCTTCCTGTATACAAAGGTACTACTTAACAGTCTCCATCACAAGCGACGCATTTGCGCCATTGTTGAACCCAACTCTCGAATCCTCTTTGAAAAAATTCAGGGGTGGACTGACTGTTCTACCCACTTCTTCACAACCACTTTCACCTCGTCTGAGTCATCAAATTATTATCCCCAGAGAATGTCCTTCATTGTAGACCGAACAAGTGGAAGTCAGAGGGTGCCAGATCTGGGCTGTACAGTGAATGGGGGACTACCGACCAGCCTAATCTGCTGATTGCCCGATTTGTTGCCAAAGATGCGTGTGGTCTCGCATTGTCATGCTGAATGTAGAACCTTTTCAGATTCTTGTTCGGTCTCTTCCTCCTTATGGCTTCTCTAAGCTTCTCCAGTCTCACAATGTAACGCTCGCTGGTCACGGTATGGCCACGTTTCAGAAAATCAAAGAGAATGACATTCCTGTCCTCCCAAAAACAGTCACCATGACTTTCTGTGCTGATTGCTGGCTCTTGAACTTCTTAGACCCTGAAGAGGTGTGACACCATTCCACCGATTGATTTTTCATTTCCGGATCTTAAAGATACGCCCATGTTTCATCCCCTGTCACCAGATCAGAAAAAAAAAGTGTCTTCATTGGCTTCAAACACTTCCAGCAGATCAGAGCAGACTTCCACCCTTCTCTCCTTCAAATTGGGTGTCAAGCCAAGGTACTCATTTTGCACACACTTTCCAATACCCTAAGTCTTTCACCATCTTCTGTATGGCATTGTGACCACAGTCCAGTTGTGCAACAAGCTCATGGATTGTGACTCATCTCTTCGCACGAATCAATTCATCCACTTGCTGACGATTCGTGTCAGTGGTCGCAGACGATGGTCTCCCACTGCGCGATTTGTCTTCAATGCTGGTTTCCCCTTCTTCAGACTTCTTCATCCATCTGTAGACTTGCTCTTGTCAATACCGTCAGCTCCATACACATTCTGTAGCCTTCTGTGGATGTCGGACGGCCTGCACCCTTTCTTTGTCAAGGACTCAATGACGGCACATTGCTTCTGCTTGGAATCCTATATTTACCTGCAATGAAGAAGAAGGTTTCCTATAGAGGAAGTTACTCTACCAACATGTGCAATTTGAACAACTTCTGTCAGTTAATAAAAAGGTTATGCCCACTTTTGCATTACTTTCGGTACAACCCTCGTACCATGCGCGTTTACTCTGTGTAATTTCACTGAGAAATTTCATCCATGTTGTGGTCAGAGTGTACGGTAATAACGTTACTAATTTACTCATTATACCTAAATCTTCTGTCAGCATGGTATAAACTGTTGTGTAAGGGATGCCCAGTTGTGTGGAAAAGTCATTAACACTCCTCTTACACAACTTCTGTAAGGCCTCTTGGATATGTCGCTTGACATCTTGTCTGGAAATCAAAATCAGTTGACTGCATCGTGAGCATCTCAGTGCGACATCCTCTGCCTCTCTTGTATCCTTTTATCCAACCATGCACCACAATTTTCTTAAGGGAATTTGACATACTGCTATCTGCAGAAGACTTAAGCATCCATGCCCTCTGAATACTGCGATAAGACACAAAACTTGAAAAAAAAAAAAAAAAAAAAAACTGTTCTTTTGCTGTCACTGATCGTTTCACCAGCTCCATCATTATAACCTTCACTAGCCATGAACAGAACTGAATCAGAGGAATGAACTATGCAACCACAAAACATTGCCTGTGTTGCCACTTCAGATTTCTGAAATGTATACCCAGAGCTAGACGGAACTTTTGTGGGGCCAAGGGCAAAATTTCACTGCAAAGTACAGAGCAAAATTTCACCATGTGGATCCTGGAAAATAAATCTCATGTTTTAATAAAGTTGTTATATGAAAAATATCACCCATAAAAACACACACACACGGAAACTGGCACCGGTTCCACCATGGACAGTTTAAGCACTTAGTTTGAAATTTAACTTCGCTTAAAAAAATGGGGGAAGGGATAAAACTGCAAGCTCTGTTGATTTTGAAGGAGAGGCTGTCGAAATAGGAAAATGTGCATTTTATTCAAGAATTCCTTAAAAAATGCAAAGCACTATCATGAAAAAAATAAGAAATAATGTTATCAGAAAACAATTACAAATGAGGAATACACTCAGGAGGGGGGGGGCAAAGGAAAAACAACTTTGTCAGAAAAATTTGAAATGCAAAAAAATCATAGAATATTTTGATCCCCACTAGAACTGGGATTTCCACTGAGTCCAAAGAATTTCAGTCGGTGAATCGACATCACACAAACTTCCAGGATAATGCAATGAAATGCGTAACAGCTCTCTTGGATAAAAAAACAGCGAAATCTGAAAAATTTGGCAGGTATGCAATTGTGTCGAAATTTTTAAAACATTATGAACACTTTTAAAACATTTGGTGCAACTCCACAATTTCAGTGATTCTTGAAATAAAGATTTTGCATGTTTTTCAGAGGAAAAATAAAAATTAAAGGACGAACAGAGTTTTGAAATAATCTGGCCAACATAACAAAATTTTAAAAATGGAATTCCATCTCCAGGATGGAAGAATGGAACTCATGCTACAGCATCAAAGATGGCCCAGAAGCCAGGACCGAATTAACCATGTACAGACATCCAGCAGAAGGGCTCACAATGGTCATCCACGTGCGCATGGTTGATCCCAAAGGCGAGCGTCGGGTGTCACAACTGGCAGCTCAAAAATTATGTGCAACAGTCATCCAGCTCACTCACCAGTATAACAGTGGTGCAGCCCAACCTATTTTCACATGCATCATACCTTGCTTCACCTGGGGTTCCACAGCCGGAGACCAACCAGGGTACCACCCATGATGACATTCAGTCATCACAAACAATTCCTTGCTTGGGCCAAGGAACGCTGGTAATGGACCCTCGACAGATGGAAGAAGGTCGTCCGGAGTGTTGAGTCCCGTTTCCTGTTGCACAATGTTGATGGCTGGGTTTGCAGATGGCATAAACAGCATGAAGCCCTATCTGCTGGTTGCATAGTTGAAGTTCAACAGGCCATTGGAGGTGGTGTTCTGGTCTGGGTAGCTTTTACCAGGCAAACCCTAGGTCTGTGGGTTATCATCCCACAAACACTGAATGGTGGATGCTACAGGGACCTGTTAGCCGACCATCTCCATCCATATCTGCAGGAGGTTTACCCATCTTTCCTGGCAAGCCCTAGGTCCATTGGTTATCATCCTACAAACACTGAATAGTGGACGCTACAGGGACCCGTTAGCCGACCATCTCCATCCATATCTGCAGGAGGTTTACCCGTCTTTCCTGGCAAGCCCTAGATACGTTGGTTATCATCCCAAAAACACTGAATGGTGGACACTACAGGGACCTGTTAGCCGACCATCTACATCCATATCTGCAGGAGGTTTACCCATCTTTCGTGGCAAGCCCTACGTACGTTGGTTATCATCCCAAAAACACTGAATGGTGGACACTACAGGGACCTGTTAGCCAACCATCTACATCCATATCTGCAGGAGGTTTACTCATCTTTCCTGGCAAGCCCTAGGTCCGTTGGTTATCATCCCACAAACACTGAATGGTGGACGCTACAGGAACCTATTAGCCGATCATCTCCATCCATATCTGCAGGAGGTCAACCCATCTTTCCTGGCAAGCCCTAAGTCCGTTGGTTATTATCCCACAAACACAATGCTGGACGCTACAGGGACCTGTTAGCCAACCATCTCCATCCATATCTGCAGGAGGTTAATCCGGACCACAGTGCCATCTTTCAACAAAATGATGCACCCTGTTATTGGACTCTTTAAGTACCAAGTGGTTGGAGGAACATGACAACGAATTTGCCTCATTACCTTGGTCCCCAAACTCTCCCGACTGTAACCCGATTGAACATTTGTGGGATATGTTAGAAGAGAGTGTGAGCACTGCTATCCTCCTCCACGGAATGAGAGTGAACTGACCAAACTGCTGCAGTGGACATGGGTCAAGTTACACATGGATGCTTGACACCTTGTACAATCTGTTCCTAGGAGACTGCGAGCCAGGGTAGAACAGAAAGGTGAACCAATGCATTACTAGGAAGGTGTTCCTAATGCAAAGCTAACTCAGTGTATATATCACCATCATTGTCAACCATTCTAATCAATCCACTACTGAATGATGGTCATCCAGAGTTTCTTCTTCAACTGTCTGTCTTGAGCCACTCCCCTACATGTTACTCTTGCATGTTTTTGAATTTCATCAGCTCATTTTCCACAGGGTCTTCTTCTGGATCTTTTTCTGTCCCTTTATCCAGTCTACTATTTTAGCTGTCCATCTGTGGTCCATTTTTCTGGCAATATGTCAAGCACATTGCCATTTCAGGGATTTTACTTTGATTATTAAGTTTTTTACTCTTGTCATTTTCCTGATCTATGAGTTCCTCTTCGTATTTTTTGTAGTTACACCAAGCAAAGCATGCATCTCTCCAGGCTTTTTTCAGTTGAGAATATATACATATGGATGCACTATAACTGGTATGGTAGTCCTAAAAATTATTTTTTACACTGTTTTGATACAAGTGCATCTGCATTTGGACGACTATTATTTATGAAGAAATTCCTATTTTTGACATCTAAAATGCTGGATTTTTTTAGCTGAAACTGATAATAAAATACTAACAAAGATGAGTAACACAACCTTTGAAGAAAAAAAATTGCAAAAAGTAAAAGTCTTTATCTGAGAGCCAACAGAGTATAGCAGATTCCCTAGATACATTTTGAACTGATATGGGCAGTGTCATTTATCTATTGGGTTGATGCACAAGTTCACGCCATTTTTTTTCACCGCACTACAGAAATGTATTACATCAGAAGGGAAAAACGGAATCAATTAACTATGTTCATTGTTTACAATGTTGTCCTAACATCGGGATAAGTCTGCAATGCAATTCTTGAAAAAACATGCTGGTTTTGCTGCAAAGAAATCATCAAGGAAATTCTGGAGATTGTTGAACATTCTGCCACGGAGTGCAATCGACAGAGATCGGAACAGGTGATAGTCTGAAGGGGGGACATCTGCGGAATAGGCTGAATGTGGAAGGATCTTCCATTTCATGTCCTGAATGGCCATTTTGGCCATGTTTGCACTGGGAGGCCATGCATTATCATGTTGGAGAAGGACACCATGGTGCTGATGTGACCATTTCTGCTGAACTGCTCCGTTCACATGGCAGAGTTGCTCACTATTGAGTGTAGCGTTAATGGTCCAATTCCTCGGCAGCATCTCCCAGTGAATAATGCTTTCCATGTCCCACCAGGCACACAACATGATGTTCGCAAGATGAAGGTCATGTTTTGGACGTGGTGTTAGGCATCTTGTTTGGGCTTAACCATTCCTTCGATGCCTGAAATTCACGTACAGGCACCACTTTTAACCTCCAGTATCAATATGTGACAAAGGTTTTATGTTGCTGAGAACGTTCACAATAACGGGTGAGCAAGGAATCACATATGGCAACACACCGATTCTTGTTTTCCTTGGCGAGAGTGTGAGGCACCCAGGAATCCAATTTCTGGACCTTTCCCATACGTTCCAGGTGTCACACCACTGTGGCCTAATCACAGTCCATCTCAGTGGCCAATTCACGTGTGGTTTGATGCAGATCCAAGTGGATGAGACGATTCAAATGATCCTCATCAAAGTGAGATGGACTACCTGAGTGTGGAGAGTTGTTGAGGTCAAAATTGCCACCTTGGAACCGCTCAAACCATTTGCGGGCTGTCCTCGGAGCAATAGCATCCTCTCCATACAACAGCACAAATTTGTCAAGTAGCCTTGACAGCTATGGATTCCTTGTTAAACTCGTAGAGGAGCAGATGTCGGAAATGTTCATTCCTCTCTACTTGGCACTCCATACTTCCGGACCTAAAAACCAAAAAACATTAGTCATAATCACACAATGCAAAAAATACACGATATTACTGGCTACATTTTGATAAACAACTGACCATCTGCACCATCACTACTGTCCTGGGAAACACTTTTGAAATAAAACGGCATGAACTTATGCATCAATCCAATACAATCTCTTTTAGAGGTTACCCATTTCCTTTTAAATTTTTTTGTCATATCTTCCCCTCTTTTCTGCCATTTTTATATGATTTGTCCACATTTTTGAAAGTTTAATAAGTACCTGTGTGTTACAATTATTTGGACTGGTACAGATTCTGCATCAAATGCCTACAGCTGTCTGTACACCTTGTTGAATATTGTCTGCTGTGGTTTGTGGGGCTGCTATGGCTTGCCACTGAATGCGTTGATCAAGGAGTTTCGATGTCTGCCTCCATGCACCAGTATGGGGATGAACATTACCTTATTAGTTGAACTTTCAACCAATACCATGGTGCACACACTATGTACTGCAAAGTGACTGACCTGTGACATCATACCTGAAGTAACAGTTCATTTGCATAACAGGTACAAGAATCTAAAGGAATGCACATTTGCTTTATGTCCAACATACCTCCCCCTCTAACCACTGTTGCGGACAGTTGTTGCATCCACGTGCATTTCTGCTGCGATGCAACACAGAGACCAACCAGCTATATGTAGCCCTATGAAGCCTGTGGGAAAGGTGTCCATGTGATGGTAGGATTCCTAATGACATCGCCCAGGAGATATAGGCCCAGGCATTCTTACTTTTGACACAAGATTTTGCCACCAAGATTACTCCTATGCTGTGGTCCACATACCCAGGTGAGGATGACCAAACTTGGCTATGCTGAAGTGTTTTGGCCTTATATCTCCCGAACATATGATGCGATTGGTTCGCAACTGTAATCATTTATATAATCAAATTGTTGACACATAACCACCAATTTGCATAGCACTCCAAAAAATACTTCCTGGTGTGTCATTTTCTATGATGAACAACGTAAACATTTTAATTCTCTAATAACTTGGATTTTTTCAAACACAAAAATGCAGTTCTTTTATACGGTTGACTCTCAGTAAGTCTAATTCCAAGGAAAAGTGAAAAAAAAAATATCGAGAACACCTAAATTTATTCCAATTTAATAAAATTTTTAATTGTACATTTATTTTACACTTTTAACACTGTAATTTTTCAAAAACACAATTTTAAATGTATTCAAAATGTTTTATGCTTCATAATGCAATACAATAAAAATGAATTAAGTATAGTGAATTACCTGGTTACTTATTAATAAAACATGTTAATAAATTTCATTGTTTTTATTGTCCTTTTGCAGTCAACAACTGTTTTTAGGTGTGCAATCACATTAAAATTTTTATCACTTTTCCAGGTAAATGCTTCAGTAAAATTCCGTAAAATGTTGATTGCTCCTTGGGCTTCTTTTTCTGCAACATTAGGGATTGGGATACTCTCCTGACTCATCTTTGATGCACAAACTAGGATTTAATTAGGCTAAATTGCCTTCATCTCTCAAATCTCCACAGACCTCTATTTTAGTGTTGATATTTACATGTGCTTGAAATGTTTCTTTTTTCATCTAATTTGAAATTTTGTGACTATGACCTATTCTTTGCCAGGATCATGTTCCACCAGATTTTCATAAAAGCTTTTGTTTTCTGTATTGATCATACTGTAGAAAATCACCTAGGGGTGGTTGCTGACACATTTAAAAAAAAAAAAATCATTTTTTGTCTACCTGGAATGTCATATTTTAGGAGTTCAAATATGAGGCTTATTTTTTTCTTTAATGTCCGCCATTTCGGATTTACAAGCTAAAATGGCCACCGTAGCAGGGTGTGTGTGTGTGTGTGTGTGTAGAAAATCACACCAAAGACAGCCTTTTTTTCTTTTTAATTGCACAAAAAGCCATAAATGGCAGAGAGCTCTAACAGGTCTCATTGTAAAGAGCACAGATCCATCTATCTATAAAGGGAATATATAAATATCTACTAGAAATTAATATAATGAGCAGAAATACTTAAAACCAAAGTAAAAATTAATTTTTTTTTTCAGTTTTTGATCCATTACAGTTCTTATAAAGGATAAAAAAAGGGGGGGGGGGGTCTTTGGCTTCTTTTTAGTCCACAAGTATTTTGAGCTGAAACAACTATTGGCTTATACAATTCCTTTATGCCAAAAGAGGGGTCTGAAATAACAAATTTTTCAACAATCGCAAAATTTGAAGTTCTGTATCTAAAAAAGGGGAAGGTATAAAAAAATCTGAAACTTTCACAAAATACTATTCTCTGTGTACTATTTGCTTTTTTAAAGTACTTTGTTAGTTAGAGGAGAGAGACAAAGTTTCAAATCTTAATTCACTTAAAACAGATCATACGTTTTTCAATTAAAAACCAATAATTATGGTACACGAAAGTAGTAGAATAAGGTTAAATAAGTAAATGATTGAAGACAATATGGTTTCAAGTTTGTGGTATTTTCACTTGATTTAACTACCTTTGAACATATATTGCATTTGGCAATACTCTTTAGAGTGTTAGGATCAGAAATAAATCTTTTACAGTCCCAGCAGAGCACCCGAATTTCCAAATCATTGGTCCACAAAATGCCCGCTGGTCCGTGAAAAACAAAAAAACATACACATTTACAGTATACACTATATAGACAAAAGTCACCGACACCTAGAAGAGAAACACAACATAGCATTTATTGACATACATTAGTATGGTGTCGGTCCACCTTTGAACTTTATAATGCATGCCCTGGGCCCCTGACCCTTTGAGACATGCTTTCGACAAGGTTTTGGAACACAGTGATGGTTTCCATTTAGTACATAATGCTGCCGCTAACTGTTCCTTAGCAGTAGGCCTTGGTTCCAAACTTCTTACATGGCACTCTAATTCATCCCATAGGTGCTCTATGGGATTAAGATCGGGGCTCTGTCCGGGCCACAGCACACACGATATGGAATTATCATCAAACTACGCCATAACAGTCCTTGCTTTATGGCTCGGTGCATTATCCTGCTGGTAGCAACAAGGCTCAGTTCCATAGTATTGCCACAGAGTTGGTAGGGCATAATTGTCAAGAATATCCAGGTAGATCTGCTGGTTAACAGGTTTAACCACGATAACCAATGGGCCGGAAGCATACCATGAAAAACACCCCACATGAGTGCACTGCGAGCTCCAAACTTGAACTTGACTGTAGGAACAGTACACTGTGATAAATAGAGTTCCCCCGGCTGCCGCCATACCCACACATGGCCATCAGACTGATGGATCGTGTATCTGGATTCATCAGTCCATAGAATCCATTTCCATTGATCTACGGTCCACAATAAACGTTCTTTACACCATGCTAAATGACGAGTAGCATTCCGAGTGGAGATGAAAGGCTTATGAGCAGCCGAACGACCATGGTAACCCATGGAATGAAGTTCTCTGCAAACGGTACGTGTATATATCGCGGTTCCAGCATTGTTACTCATCTGTACACTGAGATCTTGTGCAGTACTCCGTCAATTAACTGTAACGACTCTCCTGAGGCTTTGACGTCCTCGATCACGGATTTTCTTTGGTCTGCCGGTACGTTTTGCTGCTTCAGGCATGCCATGTGTCTCTCGGTTTCTTTGTCATTTAAAAAGTTTCCATTGGATTCAACCAAAATTTGCAGAGTAATCTTATAAGACCAAGTTATGGAACTTGTCAAAAATTCAGCTCTATTAAATGAAAACTCGGATTTTTTTTTCATTTTTATCCTTAGTTAGGGAAGGAGGAGTAACTCAGCAGGTTGCCAATGGGATTATGAATGAAAGGGGAGACGTAACTGAGACCCACATAATAGATTACGTGAGTCTCACCCACGCAATGCATCCCCGTGGGTCTCGAATGTGACTGACAAATGGCGCACGCCTGTTGGTCCTTTTTACGCTGCTTTTCTCTTTCACAAGAATAAAAAGTTGATGTTATTTGTTTGTGTCGGTCCGTTTTTTCATTTTCATATTTTGGTTGCTCTTTTTCCCCCTTAAAAATTTATTATTAATTGTGTGCTCAAAATACCGGGATGATATGTAATTATATCAACCTTTAAAAGTAAACAAAAAGTGAACTGCGCATATTGCGATTGGCATGGCAGGCGTGATAAACTCATAAGTCATGTTTCGAATAAACATCCGGATGATAAACCTAGAACCAGGGATCAGTGTAGTATTTCCAAATTTTTTAAACCTAAAACTCGTGATCTTGAAGTTAATATCATTGAAAATGTTTTGCCTTGCAGTAGTATTTGGGAACCTTCAAACAAAAAAAGAAAACTTGAAGAAATCCAACTTGATGAACCGCTTAGTCCAGAATTTCAGTCAGTCTCATCAGAATTAGTCAGTGGACAATGTTGGTGTTGACGCCCAAAAGTGTACTGATATCAATGAACAGTTATCAACTATATCTCAAGTGTTATCTGGTGTTTCCCATAAAGTTGATAAGTTATTGAAACCGAATCAATTTGTAACCAAGTCCAAGGTTCTTCCTTTTAATATTTTAATATAGAACACATGTTAACTGTACCAAGTGTACAAGGCCCATCTAGTCCCAGCAATTTAGCACAGGAAAAAGAAGAATTTAAAGTAAAAAGTAAGTTAATTAAAATCAGCAAATCAGTTCCAGAAATTTGTCAACTGATGCCATGTTTAGAAGGAGGAATAGAGACAGTTCAATGCTCTCCATGTGTAGAAAACTATAAAAACATTCCTGAGGTAGCAGTTCCTAAAACCAGCACTTTTGGTATTATTTCTTTTCCAAGTAAACACCAGTTAATGCAACCAATTCAAAGTATTGAATTTCGAAATTTTAAAACCCACGTCATTGATCATTTATAATCAAATGCACATAAATGGTATATACAGTTTTCTGAAGCCATGGAAAAGAAAGAGATCTTGGTAAAGAAAGAACATGACAAAGTGGGACTGCAGGTTGCCAGAACTGCTTACAGTGCAGTTAAAGAAGGTAAGGGCGGCAAGTTTTTTGAACGTTTGTTAAGTTTAAACGTTTTAAATGATGCCGATGTTGGTGAACTTAACCACTCAAGAGAATTTTACACAGAATTTAGAAAAAACATATTTTTTACTATGAACACCAAAACACAAAATTTTTTATGTACAAAAAATCCAGTGACAAACTATCTACCTCTCGTGTCAGTCACAGCCGACAAAATCACAAAATTGCACTGGACATACCAAATAACTTGTCTGATTACGCTTGTAGATGGGGTTCAGACATGTATTGTGCGATTCACATTTCACCATGTGGTACCTCACACACTGGTGATGTTCTTGCTCAACAACTGCAATGTGTCCTTGAAAATTTAAAAATTAAGTTAAAGAAACAGCTAAACGGAATGGCTTTTGATGGCCAATATTTTGATCTTGGTGTGGATAAAAAATTGGCAAGTCTATGTGAAAATGTCAATCATGACTTCTTACTTCCTATGTGGGACTTAGCTCATAGGTTAGTGTGTGTTTTAAATGATGTTTGTAAAGTTCAGTCATTATCATGGATTAACAATCAAGCTCAAATTGTAGGCAATCTAATGAAAAATTACAACTGGAGCATTGGCTATGAAGAATTGATTGTATTAGCAGATGAAATACAAGTGGGTGTTTTGAATCCGAAATCATTCTAACAAACCCGTTTTGTTCACAGTGAACTAAGTGTATACAAAAAATTCCAAAAAGATATTAAGTTGTTTTTTTATTGACCTACAAAAGAAGCGCACTGAATGCATCTGATGAGGCAACAATACTGATGCTAAAAATTACTCATTGGAGCTCAAAAAATTTTCCAAACCTTGTTTTATATATCAACTCCTTGGGATGATTGACATATTAGAGTTGATCACAAAATTCAGCTGTACCTCTCAGAATGTTAATGCTTGTATATGGATGCTTCAGTGAAAAGCACACTTAATAACATGATAATCAAAGTGAAAAGAGGAAAATTAACTGAAGAAAACTTTCCACCAATTTTTAAGGAAATGGAGTCTTTAAGAAATTATGTTTACCAAGACTGTCTATTGGTTGATGAAGACTACCAAAGATCAAGCCATTCCCAGACTTAGCAGCAGGCTGAGGATGAAGAAACAACTGGTAAAGTTATCAGAAGTTCAAGAAAATTTTTTTTAAATTTTTGTGTAACATTACTGGAAAAACTTGCACTTAGAATTTCTAAACCTCTAATTATAGAAAATATGCGGCAGTGTTTCAGTAACAGATACATAGCGAGCCCTCCAGATGCAACATATGAGCATACAATTAAGAAATCTTTAGAAACACTTACAAAATGGGTCAACAAAAACCGAGGGTGCAAGTTGGTTAATAAAGTTCTTTTTTCCCAGTTGAAAATTACGAAAAACAACCTTTTAAAAACAGCTTTTTTTAAAAAAGTACTTGATTCTTCTGAAGAAAATCAAAAACCAAACTTTATCATCCAGGATAGCGCAGTAATAAAAGAAACATTTACTAACCCTGAAGTGTATGCCCACATCCCTGAAATAATTTACGTACTTGGAAACTGTTTAAAAATCTGTAGTGAAGCTGTTTGTGAATCAGTTGGATCTGTAATTGGCAACCACCTACATAATCAGAACATTCAGTTCAACACCCTTTTTAATGAAGTCTTCATTTCTTGGATGGACCTCCTGTTCATAAGGCTTCACAACTTTTAAAAGAATCCTTGGACAGGCATTTCCATGGTGGAAGATACCATTTCACACGGTTTTCCTCAGCAACTCATCTCAAGGTGTATAAGACATCAAAGGTGATTGACAACCTTCACAAAGAGACGGGAGGGCTGCCATTTCTTGGTGACAACTGATGTCACCCATCAATGTAAGATTGTTTTTTATTTAATCATTGGAATACACATTGTTTTTTTTTTAATTTTTAAGTAGTAGGCTTTAAAGATAGTTCTTAATTGTCGACAATATACCCTAATAATTGCTTAAACTTGCATGAAAATTCGCTACAGTTTTGGGGGAAATTTCACACAAAAAAATTTGTGTTCTGGGGGAATATTGGGCCCCGAAAATTTTCTGCACCCCTGCAATACATTTATCAATGAAAAAATCATTTTACACCTGGGCAGATAATTTTTTTCAACAGACACTTTCAGCCAGTTTTCAAAACTTTCATTTGTTATCCAGGCCTTTTTATTAGATTAATAGCCAATGGGTAGAGATTTTACTCCAGAAAAGCATCAAGGCTTTTCAGATTTATTCATCATTTATGGCTTAAGTTTTTCACATCCACTCACATCAGTTGCTAAAACTAACATTACAAGTTTTTTGCTTTGTTTCCCACCATATGATGTTTCACCTTTCAAAGACATAGTATGGCCAAGCAGCGACTTAAAAAACCCAGTTACATTTCAATGGCACTGAAAAGGTTCCTTAGGTCATAATCTTTTAAAATGGTATCCAATTTCTTGATATTTTTTTGTAATTTTGAAACCAGCCATTACTTGCCTTGAAATCATTATGCCTCATTTGCTTACCAAAGACATCAGCTTTTTTCTTATAATATATTGTTCAGTGTAGAGTTAAATATATTAACACATATTTAACTCTACACTGAACAATCCCTTTCATCAAGTATTCCCCAATATCCGAGCACTCCACGCATTTCATTTTTTTCACTTTCACCTTAGCTTCATTTGAATTTTTTTTTTTTTTAAGGATAGCCTCTTCATTCTTTACAATAATAGGCAGTGTACTACTTGGTATTCTAAAATCTTCTGCAATTTCATTTTCCTTACTGGGTCATTTTCAATTTTTTTTTTTTTTGGATTGTGAGTTTAACATCCACCATGAGCAACTCAATGGGATAAAGCAGTCACCCATCCCTAATTTAGGGCCACTTGTTCCAAGGAAGGAAAAGAGAGCCAGGGCCATAATACAAACACAATATCCATGCCTCACCCGTCTTCGAATCCACCCATAACTCAAACAAATGATCAGAAGCCATCGCTTAAACCATTGCACTATGACGGCAGCTTTTCAAAATTTGTAGGCCTCCCTGGTGGCGCACTGGTCTAAGCGATGGCTTCTGATCATTCCTCCGAAAGGGGTCCGGGTTCGAATTCCGGTGAGGCATGGATGTTGTGTTTGCCTTACGGTACTGGCTCTCTCCTTCTCTGGAACCAGTGGCCCTAAATTAGGGATGGGCAACTGGAGTTGTTCACAGTGGTTGTTAAACCTCCAATAACAATAAATAAATAAAAAATTGTTGCCATTTACTCTCAGACAAAAACACAATTTTTTTTTTGTAATTAATTGAAGGCATTCATGAGATTTTTTTTTTTATCAAATTGATTAATGGATTATTGTAAGTACCTTATGCAGGAAAATCAACTGAATTACAAATAAAAAAAATAATGAAAGAAAATTGTCTGAAGAATACAGAAAAACTAAAACTTAAGTTCTGCAATAACTTCTGCTTTCTTAATATTAAAACTTCCAAACAGAGTAATTTAAATGCTATATAATTTTTATAGGTTTTAAATATTACCACCAGAGGAAGTTCTGAATAAATTTTGGAAAAAAAAGCTGGAATTTAAATGTACTTTTACAAAGTTGTCCAGGATTTTTTGTCATGTCTGTTACCATACCTTTAGTATAATTGTTTCAGCCTTCAATTGCAATCACTAGATGCCAACATGAGTACACCAACTAAGATGCATCAAGTAAAGGACATGCTACAGCCATTTTGTATTTCCTAGTGGCACATGAAGGAATGGGAGCATTTTTGTGGTATTTTTATTGTCCAGGTCTTGTTACCATACATTTTATGTAAAAATAATGCTTTTGTTGCACTTTTTCTGATATAGTACATGTATATCATAAATTTATTCTAAAGTAAAGTTAGTGCAGTGCACTCTGGAAAACAATTGTTAGGTCAGGTATATTTTAACTTGTACTATGTCATGTCTGTTACCAACTGTGGTAAGAGACATGACAAAATTGGCAACACACTTCCCCAATGTTGTGTGTGTTACATCAAATAAATGTCGAAGTTTGATAGTTTTATTCCAGAAATCTGCCTGGCAAGCATTATTATTAAGATATTTTAAAACTTATTATAGGGTCATTTCTGTGTCAAATCAACAAGGCTCACAACCTGACCCCTTTTGATTTCCTTGAAATTTGGTGCGATTGTTAGGCATGCAGGCTTATGCATAAATCACAGGTTTTAGCTTCGTCTACCCACTGGATTTCAGATTACATGACCTGGAAAATTAGAAAATCATGACCTCCGGATAATCTTTGAGTAGTTGCATCTTGTTATACATAACTTAGCTAGAAGATTAAAATTTGTGTCTTTTTATAGCATTTTATATTAGCTTTTAAATCATTTGCTAAAAAAAATTAGGTTGACCTTTTCAAGGCCATAGAAATAACCTTTAACTTTAAATATAAAAAAAAACTAATTTTAAAATTTTGAAAAAATTACATGGCATCCTCAGAGCTTTGTTTACTAGTGTGCCAACTTTCACGATGAGAATACAATGGGATCATTATTTATAAAATATTAAAATGAAATACACCCTCACCGAAAATGGCCTCAAAATGGCATAATGGAAAGTGAAAGTGCTTTAAGGTTTTAAATAGCCAATTCAAATTGGGAGAATTCATCAGTCAGAAGGTATCTCCATGATAAGCTAAGTAGTAAAAGCTTTAATAACAATGATTTTTTGAACTAAAATGGTATGATAAAATATAGCAGTGCCTTTAGACTTCATAAAAGAAAAAGAAATCAACAAACTCTTCTGATTTTTTCACAGTTTCAAAAGATGTTTGGTTAATAGATATGCCCTGCTTAAATGTCAGAGAATCAATGTTACTCTTTTTCCACAAGACCAGGGCTCGACAAATCCCGGGCGCCTAAATTTTGGGCCGTGGCATTTAATTTTCTTCTTAAGATTTTGTAATTTGCAGTAAATACCGTAATTTCTGTTTTATACTCCAAAAATTATCTATTAAAAAGTTATAAATTTAGGTACTGCAGACACTGGTAAAGAAAAACAAAACAAAAATGGTGCAGCATTTTAAAAAGTCTGCGAGGTAATTGTCAGAAGAGGTGGTTTATTGGGAAAGCACTGAAAATGCGGTAACAGAAAAAATGTAACATAGCAGCAAGATAGAAAACTGCAAAGAGATTGTAAGAATATATATTGCTCTTGAAAATTACGCTGTTTCTTCCAAAAGCTCTCCAGGCAAGTTTTATACGCCGATTAATTTCTTTATCAATATGACCCTCACTTGATATCTGCTGTCCAAGATAAACGTACGTGTCTGTTATCTCCAGCTTTTCTCCATCAATCGATAAATCTTCATTTCTTGTAAAAGCATTGAACATCACTTTTGTCTTCTGAAAGTTCATTTTTAATCCCACTTCTTTACTCTTGTCAGCAAGTTCCTGCATCATACTCTGTAGCTCTGATGGAGTAGTTGCAAAAATGACTATGTCATTAGCAAAACGAAGGTGGGTTAGATAATCTCCATTAATCTTTATGCCTTTGTTTTCCCAGTTCAGTGATTGAAAGACATTTTCCAATGTGGCATTAAAGAGCTTCGGAGATATGGTGTCACCTTGTCTCACTCCTTTTCCAAATGCCATTATGTCTTAAAAGAAAAGTGTTTGATCAATGCATCCTTCCAGTGCTTACGTATGGTGCGGAGACGTGGACCTTAGCTAAAAGAGACATACAAAGGCTGCAGACAACTCAAAGCAGCATGGAGAGATGCATGCTTGGTGTAACCAGGAGAGATAAGAAGAGGAACTCGTGGATCAGAAAAATGACAAGAGTGGAAGACATCATGATCAGAGTAAAATCCCTGAAATGGCAATGGGCTGGACATACTGCCAGAAGAACAGACCATCGATGGACAGCCGAAATTTTAGATTGGATTCCAAGGGACAGGAAAAGACCCAGTAGAAGACCACATGGAAGATGGGTGGATGAAATTCGAAAGTATGCGGGAGTGACATGGAGGAGACTGGCACAAGACAGACCGTTGTGGAGGAAACTTGGGGAGACCTTCGTCCAGCAGTGGATTGATAATGGTTGACAATGATGATATAGATAGATATATATATATATATATATATATATATATATATATACATACATACATATATATATATATATATATAGAATGAAAATATTACAGAACAAAAATACAAAATTTCAAAACAAGTAAAAAACTGGAACAGGTTGCCGTCATCAGGAGAGCATCAACCTGTGGGAGTGGCCTTTCTAGTACCAACAAAGCGACAAGGCAAGCCAAAATTGTCGGTTGGTCATGCTCCCTAGGCCACAAAACCAAATTCTAATAAGCACAAAAAATTACAAAAATCAAGTTTTAAAAAAGAAGAATTAAAAGCTTACCGGCAGAACAAAAACCGCTATGACAAAGAGTCAAACAAGACTGAACAGAGCACCCACAAGAACCCAAATATATACACTGATAAGAAAGGTGGTCACGGTTAAACAACTACCTGGTAAGCCAAAAATGTGTGAGTAGACAAGATGCAAAACTGTGTATGTAGATAAGATCTTCAGCTATTAGGGACCCACCAAATAGCACTTTATGTTACCTATATATTTAAAATTGTTAGGTCCTAGGTTAGTAAAGCATGTCAATGTGTAATTTGAAACTTTTGGACACAGAATTAAAGTTCAAAATGAAATGGTTAAAATGATGCCTTAAGAAATTTTTAGGAAAATTGTTAAATTGCAATTTAGAAAAAAGAGCTTTCAGATTTTTTGCAAGTAAGAGCTGTGTAGAGCAAATTTTAGCCATTCTATGAAACTGGGAGATGAGTAGATTACGATGTATAACTTTTGAAATATTGGATGACCAGTAAGTGTAGTGAATGATATCAAACTCAAAAGAGTTTCTTTTATCAAATAAATTCACCACACCTCTTCCCTCCTCGTCTACCTGAACCTCTAAATCGAGGTAACAAACACAGGTAGACGATCTGTTGGTTTTTTCTAGGGTAAGGTCGCCAGGATACAAGTCAGCGGCGCAACGTAAAAGTCCGGAATGTTAATGACAATAATGTCATCAACATATCTTAGAGCAATCCCAGGTAAAGGATGATTGGCAACATATCTATCCTCAAAAAAATGTAGAGAGAGATTAGCCAAACTGCTAGAAAAGCGACTGCCCATCGGTATACCACGAGTTTGGAGGTAGAGCCCATCGCCCACGGTAACAAAATTGTTATTGATACAGAAATCCAGTAGGAAATGCCAATACTGTTCTGTACTCCCGGGCTCGAACTTTGTATGTATATTTAGGGCTACCTGCCACAGACCCTTCAATGAAATTGAGGTGAAGAGGTTTTTAAAATCGTAAGTATCCACAGATGTGACAGTCACCGAGCCAAGTGTCTCCAAGACTCTGTTATTGCTCCCAATAATCCAGGTCGAACCCAACCCGCCAAGTTTTTTACGCGAATATATATATATATATATATTCGGCGTAAAAACTTGCCTGGAGAGCCTTTGGAAGAAACAGCATAATTTTCAAGAGCAATATGCCATTATGTCTTAAAGTGTTTGATCAATGCATCCTTCCAGTGCTTACATATGGTGCAGAGACGTGGACCTTAATTAAAAGAGACATACAAAGGCTGCAGACAACTCAAAGCAGCATGGAGAGATGCATGCTTGGTGTAACCAGGAGAGATAAGAAGAGGAACTCGTGGATCAGAAAAATGACAAGAGTGGAAGACATCATGATCAGAGTAAAATCCCTGAAATGGCAATGGGCTGGACATACTGCCAGAAGAACAGACCATCGAGGGACAGTCGAAATTTTAAATTGGATTCCAAGGGACAAGAAAAGACCCAGAAGAAGACCACACGAGAGATGGGTGGATGAAATTTTAAAGTATGCGGGAGTAACATGGAGGAGACTGGCACAAGACAGACCGTTGTGGAAGAGGCTTGGAGAGACCTTTGTCCAGCAGTGGATTGATAATGGTTGACAATGATGATGATGATATATCATCATCATCATCATTGTCAACCATTATCAATCCACTGCTGGACGAAGGTCTCCCCAAGTTTCCTCCACAACGGTCTGTCTTGTGCCAGTCTCCTCCATGTCACTCCCGCATATTTACGAATTTCATCCACCCATCTCCCATGTGGTCTTTTTCTGGGTCTTTTCCTGTCCCTTGGAATCCAATCTAAAATTTCGGCTGTCCATCTATGGTCTGTCCTTCTGGCAGTATGTCCAGCCCATTGCCATTTCAGGGATTTAACTCTGATCATGATGTCTTCCACTCTCGTCATTTTTCGGATCCACGAGTTCCTCTTCTTATCTCTCCTGGTTACACCAAGCATGCACCTCTCCATGCTTCTTTGAGTTGTCTGCAGCCTTTGTATGTCTCTTTTAGTTAAGGTCCACGTCTCTGCACCATACGTAAGCACTGGAAGGATGCATTGATCAAACACTTTTCTTTTAAGACATAATGGCATATTGCTCTTGAAAATTATGCTGTTTCTTCCAAAAGCTCTCCAGGCAAGTTTTGTACGCCGATTAATTTCTTCATCAATGTGACCCTCACTTGATATCTGCTGTCCAAGATAAACATACGTATCTGTTATCTCCAGTTTTTCTCCATCAATCGATAAATCTTCATTTCTTGTAAAAGCATTGAACATCACTTTTGTCTTCTGAAAGTTCATTTTTAATCCCACTTCTTTACTCTTGTCAGCAAGTTCCTGGATCATACTCTGCAGCTCTGATGGGGTAGTTGCAAAAATGACTACGTCATCAGCAAAACGAAGGTGGGTTAGATAATCTCCATTAATCTTTATCCCTTTGTTTTCCCAGTTCAGTGATTGAAAGACATTTTCCAATGTGGCATTAAAGAGCTTCGGAGATATGGTGTCACCTTGTCTCACTCCCTTTCCAATTTTTATGTGTGTTGTATTTTCAAACAGCCGAATCTTTGCACTTGCATTTTCATAGATGTTATTAATAATATTAATGTATGCATCTTCAATACCGCAGGATTTCAGAGCCGTGGTAACTGCCGATGGTTTCACCGAATCAAAGGCTTTTTCATAATCGATAAAAGCCATGCACAATGGAAGTTCATATTCCCTCGCTCTTTCAATTAGTTCTCTCAGTACATGGATATGATCTATTGTGCTGTAGCCACTCCTGAATCCAGCTTGTTCTCTCGGTTGAGCCATGTCCAGTGTTACCTTCAAGCGGTGTGAAAGAACTTTAGTGAAGATTTTATAAACCACTGATAGGAGGCTGATAGGTCTGTAGTTCCTGAGATCCTCAATGTCACCTTTTTTATGTAGCAGGATCATTGTAGCATTGTTCCAATCCTCAGGAATCTTCCCTTCATTAAGGCATCGAGTGAAAATTTGGGCGAGTACTGTTTCAATTTCTCCACTTGCTTCTTGTATGATGTCTATAGTAATTCCATCTTCTCCTGGAGCTTTCCCCCGCTTCATGTTCTTGATTGCATGAGCAACTTCTGCTGGGAGGACTGGAAGAACTCTGGTACCTTTCATGATGTCTGGAGTACATGTATCATCCCTTTCATATAATTTGGAGTAGAAATCTTTCACTCTTGTCAAAATTTCGCCTCTATTTCTTATATATATATATATTTTACTTAGAAGTATTTTGACAGAAAATATGATGCAAGGAAGGCGTTACTATTTGCTCGTGCGGAAGCCTAAGGGATGTGAGAATCCATGACTCTCAGGAATTCCGCAGAGTTATTCCAGAGCATGTAACAATTTTGAGAATTGCATTGCCGAGTTTTGGTGGGCTCATTGCATTAGTTAAGGATTTTTTTCTTTCTCTCGGTATTCAGTTGAAATGTATTCAGAAATAAGACAATGCTATGGACTGTCCGCAATTTCAGCGTATTCTTTTTGTCTGACTAATGAACTACGGTTACAGTGCCTAGAAGAATTAGTGTGACGTGCTCCATAAGATGTCCTTCACGGTTTTGTGACCAATCGTCATGAAATGACAGAGGGCGCTGGCATCGGAAGTTACGTTAGGATGCTTCATGCTATTCAATGGTGGGAAGTTTGTTTGCCAAGGATTTGCTGCCTTACGAAACTTCAAATTTTCACAAAACAAAGGTTAGTGGAGGGAAATCTTTTTGGAAGTATCTTTGCTTATTCATTGTAGCTCGATCATAACAGTAATACACTAGGTAATTCAACAGTTGATCACTAAAATGCAATAGGCTCATTCGGGTGTTAGTGTGCTAGTTTTATTCAACTGTGGATTGTTTATAACGAAATTTATTTCCGAAATTAGCAACTTTTTATTTGTGAAGATGTAGAAGTTGATCAAGTATTGGCTGTCACGCGTTAAACCTACTGTGTGGTTAAACTTAAGTGAAATACTGAAATCGACTGTAACAGTTATAAGATCATAGGGAAATAATGTCAGCTATGAAAGGACGGAAATTCTGCATTAGCAAATAATAAAAAAACACAAAAACGGAAAAGGCAAAGCAGCTGTTTTGTGCCAGGATGTAATACTGGCTATAAATCCTGCAAAAATAAAATATCACTCTTTGCTGTCCCCAAAATTCCCGATATGTTGAGCAAATGGGATAAGGCAATTCCCAGAGCTGATAAGAAACTTGATGAAAGTTGTGTTGTATGTGCCTTGCACTTTGAATCTAAATTCATGGAGATGCATTATCGTTCCACTATTCAAGGTAAGGAAGTTCTAACATGCCGAGACAACCCATTACTCAAGCCTGACGCCATACCTACTATTTTCCCAAATTTAAAAGACATTTAAAAGGCGAACGACTAATTCGTTTCTCCAATTTTCAAGTGGGGGGGGGGGGGACATGCCCTACTGAGCCTTCCCCATGTTACGCCTGTGTGTATGCTACATTAATAATTTCCTTTTTTTAAGGGTAAAAATAGTTTACAGGAACTGCATAGAATTATCAAATTTAGACAGACTCCATGAACACCCACTTCTTAATTTTTACCTTATTAAACTTTTTACTTAAGGTGCAAAATAATTTTCCTCTCTTCACTGCAAACCCATTTGAATAGCAAATTTAATCACATAATTATTATAAGGTGAAGAAAAGTAAAGAAAAATGTTATAATTATTTTTCTTTAAAAGAATGTCATCATGTACATTCAGTTGATTCATTTTGTTTATCGTATCACAGGCAAAGTATTTTTAGGAATGATTTTTATAAATGGATTACAGTTAGTATATTATTAGAAAATAGACAAATTTTAAAAATAGTAATCGCATTTTTTGTATTCTATTTTCATCTCATCAAAAGGCTTTTTTTTAAAGCCAACTAAATGGAAAGTTTCAATATTTATTTTGGTCCCATGTTCTTACCAAGAAATTTAGTCACTCATTGCTGAAAAATGAAGTACATTATTAAATAATTTATAAAGTTTTTAGGTTACTGAATTTTAAGACATTATTGGAATGTAAATTATAAAGCCGATGTCTCATTGAGAAAATATTTCCCCCTTTTTTTTTTCCGGTAAGGTTTTGAGGGGCAAAACATTTTCTTTTTTTTAATTTTTACTTTATTCTGTAAGTTGATGTTTCAGTGATTGTAAACTGCATATTGGTCTCCAGTGTTTTTGCATAATGTAACCCATGTATGACTCTAAAACTTCCGAAATATCTAACACCAATGTTGACGTTAGCACAATGCAAAGCTTAACTTAAACCACGATACCCTTATTAATGAATCTTGAGCACCCCGTTCGTTCTTTTTTTTTGGGGGGTGTGTGTGTGAAAGAGGTGTGTCATTTCGTATATACATAAGCTATCTGCTTATAAAATATCGTTCGAGGAGTATGCATAATACTGACGAGCTGGGTGTGTGTCATAGAAAGATGTGCGTTTTCGTCGTCCTTCCTCCCTGAAAAGCGACGTGACATCCGATGGCAGCGCCATCTACCGCTTTCATGATTGCGGGCAGCAAGTTTTTCTGCGAGCACGACACACTAATTCTTCTAGGCACTGTACTACGGTAATGCTACAACAGCTAGCGATTTTAGTTCTTTGTTTACTTAAAAGTAACACAACAGTACTTCAAAATGACAGTTACTTTCTCAATAAGATGATCATTTCTTTCTTACATCTTTTGATTTCTGAGTCGGTCAGCTGCGAATCACAGTTTTCTGTGTGATATTACGATTCACAATTAACATGATAGGTGCAGATTATAACACTATCATACATGCCAATTACTATGGAATTTACTCTCAAAACTATGGATTTTATGAATTTTCATTTTGTTTAAAAAAAATATTTTGCTATTATACAGACAAGATATTTCTCCATTTTTTTTTTTGTCATTCATTTAGATTGTTCTCAAGATTGATGCAAAACTGAAGAGAATTTGGGGGGTGGGTCATTTTCCATCTGGGGACGGTATTTCGTGTTTCAAAGCTTTTGAAAACAATACTTAAATGGGGTAAAAAAGAATTTACCCTAATCATAATCTTTTTCTCCCGATGTTGCATTTGTGTCTAGTATTCTTGTTAAATATCATTTTATGGCATATATGTTCATATTGCAGCTTGAAACTGTAGGCAAGAATTTGCAGAAAATGGAAGTGAGACGCCGCAAAAATTTCCTCCTAATCTTCAGGCACGAGATTCTTCTACAAATTCGAGAAATACTGCCTTTTTCGTTATTTTGGACATTCAGGAGATCGATGCACAAGTAAATAGAAGGTGTGTGTGTGTGTGTGTGTGTGTGTGTGTGTGTGTGTGATGTTGTTCGCAGCAGGACGGAATTCCATCTTTATGAAACTTTCGAAAACGGAAAGTCAACGGAGTTCAGATTTTTTTCATAATACTTCAGCTAGCAAATAGGAGAAAAATTTCCAAAACCAGAAGTCAGACGGATTTCCCGTAACTGCTATCCCCCTCTCTCCCACATGATGTTCCCACTCTCCAGCGCTGTTAAATAACCCCCCACTCCATAAGCTTTTGCATTTAATCTTGATAAGGAAAGAAGAAAATTCCCTAAAACAGAATTGACAAATTTTGAAAATTTGTAAAAATTGATGCATAGTGTTCAAAAGTATCAATATTCCCAGTTACACAATTTATCTAAAATAGTTGAAGCTTTGATATCATGTGCTCATGGTCCTCAGGATGATGGCTGTTATTAGAGTGCATAAAAAACAAGAAATGAAAGAAAAGCAACAATGAAGAAGTAGGGCTAGAATGTTATCAGCAGAAAGAAAAATTAAATGATGGTGCTGAGCAGTTGCAGAGTCAACAAAAGACAAACTGACAGTAGTCCGCATTCTGTTTTGATTTTTCACCAATTAAAATGTTCAGGTCCCCCCCCCCTTCTTTGGTCTCATTTTGTCTTAAACTGCAGTTTTAGAGGCAGTATGATCATATGGTAAGCGGAGGTTCATGCACTACACGTTCGCTTGCTTGGATTTCCTGTCTGTCAAGTATTGTGAAATTCTGAACACATCTTACCGATTTTTACTGGTGGAAGTTTCGAACTTAAATCTCGCAATCGTGCCCTCACTGGGGAATCAACTTTGTGTTTCACACGTGTTAAGTTTGTTTCATTGGAGTCCTTGTTTGTTGTAACGTTTTGTTGGGGCGCATATTTGTTTTTTACAAAGAGATGGATCATTTCGTAAAATAGAGTATGTATGCCATGCAATACTAGTTATTAGTAATAACAAGGCTGTTGCCAATGTTGGAAGTTATAGACTGTCTTTTGTTTCTTTAATATCATGGTCTGAGAGACATGCTGCCGCAGATTATGCGAAGGAAAAAATTGTTTTTCTCAGAATTTCATGATCTACGAATCATATGCCACTGCGGATTATACGTGGGATTTTTTTTTCACAGCTTTTGGATTGTACACCCTTGTAGATCTCACAAAGGAAATTTTTTTCTGAATTTTATAGTCTACAGATCATACGAAGAAAAAAAAATGGTACTTTGAATTAATATGTACAAAATATGACATCAGCAAATAGTATTTTAATAAAATCGAAATCAGAAATTTTAATTTTTTTGAGATCTACTGAAAGAATGGAAAAACAAAATTATGAAGCAAATTGGAACTTTATTTTGCAGTAAGTGATGGAGGTAAAAAGAAAAAAAATGACAACAAATATGGTTTACTCCTTTTCGTTCCAGCGTCATAACCAAATATGCATTATTGACTTAGTTTCACCTGGCGCCTAAATTTCGTAGCTGGCTCCTAGATCTAGAACATATTTGTCGAACCCTGCACAAGACCAATACTGAAATTTTTCAATAAATCTGATCCTCGGGAAATATTGACATTTACTGAAGTAGCATGCAGGAAGTAAAGGATTGCATATAGCTCTTGCAATGCGGTCTTGGCATAGCTGTTAGTGGGAAGTTTACCTTTAGTTAATTTTACTATCTGACACCCTAAAAAATTACTTTAAAGTTTTGATAAATTGCAATGCACACACGCATGCATACTACATGTACCACTTGCTCCAACGATGATACAATTTTTTTAAATGCAGTTCTACAAACTTTGAGAAGCCATTTATAGCCAATTTTTACATTGGGGTACGCAGTGTTAATCTGTTTGTGAATATCTTTCAGATTGTTTAACAAGAACCCCCACCCCCCTTTTTCTATTGTAAATCTTTTTTCAGCTAGTATTGTTACTGCAACAATCTTTCTTCCCCAGCCACCCGCCCCTCAACATAATTGTGGCAATAAAAATCTTACACCACATCAGCTCTCTTCGTTTTAATATCTTTCCTGGGTTTAGGTTTGGAGTTGATAAAATTCCCATTTCCTATCAACTCTCGCTCTTTGCAAATGGTTTTACCTTCCTTGCCATGCAATGTTAACTTAACATGGTTATCAGAGCTGGTGATACACACACACAGTTTTTTTCTATAGGAGACTGATGACAAGGATTAATAAAGTGTGAATGTTTAATTTAATACGACTGACATTTTGTGATTAATTTAACATATGCATTTCCATATCTGCCCCCCCTTTATTTATAGGGGCAGAAAAGGATTTCTGTGAAGGAAACAGTGCTGAGATGGCCTGAGCCAGGCTTGGGCGGGCTCGGGCTGCGAGAGAGGGAGGTAATTTTCTTCCTTTTTCTTTTAATGTGATTTTGTATGATTTAGCAGACGGAGCTTTTTTACACTTCCTAGTTGTTAAAGACAATTCCTAGATGGGGAGTGGGAACTTGGCAGGGCTATTCATTACGGGTTTGGGTAACAAATACCATAGGCCATGAATCACTGAATTTCTGTGAAGGAAAAGTTTCTTTAAGAACTATAGATAGTAGATAGCAAGTTGATGAAATTTTGCTTCTTACCTCAACGGGGCAGCTCCGTGCTAATTCTGTTGAGCAATGTACGACATAGACTGTTGTGCTTCCCGATTTTTCCTGACCCCCCTTCCCCCGACATATTTCAGGGAGAAATGAATGGACAAAGAAACTATAGAAATAGATAGTTTAATTGCACAGGAAGGAAAAAATGGAAGTTGGAAGTCTGGAAGAGAAGATTTTTTTCAATGCCTAAACATGTTATAGTTTTTGGGCTCGTTTGGGCCTGGGCTCTGTCTTGCAATATAAAATTCAGGCTCGGGCTCTTAAAATTGAGCTCGAACTCAGCTCTGGAAGGAAAAGTCTAGTCGTGCTCAGAGATCTCAGCATAAAAGTTGAAGGGCAGCTAAAAAGGAATGTTGTAAAAAGGTAAAAAGCAAGGTTGCTTGTAGAACAACAACTTTCTGTGCCAGCAATGCCTCGCTGCAGTGAGCAGAATTTTGTGAACAAAGTTGACCTGGCAAATTAAAAAAATGGAAGAAAAAGGTAATTGCAAACAGATCTAAAATTGTTCGAGAAAATATGATGTTGAAAAGCAAAAATCTGAAACTTCAGCTAAGGCTGACAAGTATTGCAAAAGACGGCACAGCTTGCATATGAAAGACTGTGTTTTTTGTTATATTTATCACCAAAATCAAGGTCAAAACACAAACTAACTGAATACTTCAGGGAAAAACTTATACCAAGGAAAAATCCAGTTGTTTGTAAACTGACTTTGAACTCATACAGTCTGACATTTTGAAAATATATATATAAAATCAAAAGAAAAAAAAATTATAGTTCTTACTCTCAGCAAGACCTCAGAAAATATGTTACGGAGGCAAGGCCAGTATGCCTCTTTTGGTTGCAACGATATATCCACAAGGCCTTTATCAGAAAAACAGAACTTAACAATGAAAAAGAAGTGTTAATTAATAACAAGGAACAATACACCAACTGTGTACTTTAATAGTATAACTATACTAGTGATCCGAAATTTCTTGGCGTAGAATAGAAGTAAAAGTTTCCAAGCTTTTGCATATCAACCAGATGGCTTTCTCAAGGAAAGTAGACAGCTAACTGTAAACTGAATAATAGAACGGTTCAACAATTCAAATTGTTGACCCGTTCCATTATATTCCCATTTCCTATTATATTAAAAAAAATTTCTATTATATTAACAATTCAAATTGTTGAATTGTTCTATTATTCAGTTTGCAGTTAGCTGTCTACCTTCCTTGAGAAAGCCATCTGGTTGATGTGCAAAAGCTTGAAAACTTATTTCTATTCTACGCCAAGAAATTTCGGATCACTAGTATAGTTATACTATAAAAGAAAAAGAAGTGGTTTCTAAATTTTTCACAAGAGATGTCAGCAAAGCATCAGCTGGGAAAAAAAGAAACCATTACGAGAAAAAAAATCTCCTTGACAAGATGAAAACCTTTCATAAAAAATCTATAACAAAGCAAATTAAACATATCTTGTACAACATTCATGAGGCTGCACCCATTTTTTGTTTGCAATCCTAACCTTCAAGGAAGGAAGTTAAGGAACACATATTTTTGTATAACCCATGAAAATTAAGCCCTCAAAGCTCAAGCCCTGTACCAGTTAAATATCATTGATTCAAAAGATCTAAATGAACTAGTAATGTCATCAGAGGCATAGCCAAGGGGGCTCCTTGAGTCCAGAACCCTCCCTCTTGAGGGTGGATTGAGTATGAATTTAAAGCGCTATCATACATATACAAAAGTGAAAGTTTGTATTTGTTTGTTTGTCCACTATACAAATCGACAGTTTTCAACTTAGAACCATCAAATTTGGTATACTATCTCATCAACTTAGACTGTAGAAGGGTTTTGGATAGGATTGGAGTCCGGGGGATCAAGCCCCCCCCTCCCCCTACAAAATTTTCATTATTTTAGCTAAAATTTCTAGTTTTCAATTTAGAACCACCAAATTTGGAATACTAACGCCAGGTACTCTGATTTAGACTGTAGATGATTTTGGGAAGGGGTTGAAGCCCGGGGTCAAATGGCTGGCGGCAGGGGGTCATTCCGTGTCAAATAAACACAATTTTAATACGAATTTTAACTCGTCATCTCAAATTTCGATGAAACTTGGCACAGAGGTAGCCTACATATAGATGAAGAAAAATACCCAATTTTATTAAAATACGTTGACCCATTTTGAAAATACGGCGATCTGAAGTTGTCAAAAATCGCCAAAAAACACCCCACTGCCATAACTTAAAATGGCTGTAGCAACTCTCCTAATTAAGCTAAAATGATGGGAGAGGTGTCATTTTGCAGCATTTTAAAAGAGCTTTCCTATGATATATAACACAATATGGGTTTGAGATGAAAATTGTTTTTCAAATTTAAATTAAAATTTTTAATTTATCAAAAAGCACATCTTCAAAAATTAATAAAAATATATACAATACTTCACATTATTGTTAACTAATTCCCTAAGTATGAAAGTGGGACTGTCATGGGTTCACACCTTTATAAAATTTCAAAAATACATATTTCACTAAAAAAAATGACATTTTTGTAAAATTTATAGATTTAAGCGGAAACATACATAACTTACCCATAAATAAATCTTCACTTTTTCATAAATTTATTTGTAATATATTTAAAATGTAACTAGTGAATATGACAGGGTGATTATTCTATTAGAACTACTAAAAATATAAGTTTTTTATGAATACAATTGTAATCTGATAGCCATAATTATTAAAAGTTTTGAGTATATATATAAAAAGTACAAATTGGGATAAAAAAATTAATTATTTATTCCAACTATCATGAATAGCAAATTGCAATTTTATTGGATCTGCTCAGACCCAGCTATGCCAGTTCAGGGTCAAGCCACATGTCTGGAACTGCCAGAGTCTGGAGCTGTTATGATTCAACTGGTTTAAACCACAGGCAGACTGATCAGTCTTCATACTGATTTAGTGGCAGTTGGATGTGTATGTTGTTGGTAATTAATGTGGTGGTATAAGTTTCTTTTTAAAATGTTAATATTTTGTGAGGTGTTGGTATTAGTGAAAAAATATTTTCAAAGTTGTTACTCATTATTTCAGTATATTTTTTCTTAGTGTTCTCTTCAGAAACATTTCTAAATTTTAACTGAGATCTGTGCGATATTATACAATGGAGAAAGAAAGATATCGGACACTACAATGTTGCAATCCTTTAAAAAAAATAATCATTCTGTGAAAAACATAAAGAGACTAAGAAATGTGCCTGAATGAATGTGTGGTATGTTTCCTGATATGATGCCAAATATATCAAAAATTTGTGATAATTGTAGGAAGCAGATTGGTTCATTGAAAATATGCAAGAAATTAATGATTGCAGTTTGGATGATGATGATGATGATGAAACAAGCTATGATCCTCCACCTTCAGCTGTTCTGGAGACACTAAATACGTCTCTTCAGGAATTAGGAGTCCCCCGTACGTAGTACAAATCTTTAGATGAAGCAGTATTCAACCAAAAAATTAAAAAAACATTGGGTTAGCACTTAAAAAACAACTATTTGCTAATGCAGATGATTCCTCAGAAAATGAATGTGAGTCACTGGAACAAATCTGTCATAGGTAATCTGAAAACTAGCTTTTTCTTCAAGTTGTAGGAAAAAGAAAGTAATGCTACTAACTTGTTTGCCTGAATCTTGAAGTATAAGAAAGATAATGTGTGAATTCAATGCTCCTAACTACACGGTACGCCAGGCAAAATGGCTTTTGAAGGAAAGAGGTATATTAGAAAGTCCTGACCAAAAACCGGGAAAGAATCTGTCACAAGAAGTTGTGCAAACAGTACATTCTTTTTTATGAAAATAATGAAATAAGTAGAGTAATGCCAGGGAAGAGAGACTGTAACTGTGAAGGGGGAGAATGGAGATAAAACAGTAATATCTAAAAGACTTATTTTGTGCAATTTAAAAGAAGCATATAAAATTTTCAGAGATAAATTTCAAGAAATGAAGATTGGGTTTTCTAAATTTGCAGAACTGCACCCAAAACACTGCATTTTAGCAGGACATAGTGAAACACACCCAGTATGTGTTTGCACTACACATCAAAATGTCAAACTTATGATAGAAAATGCTAAGCTCAGTGTGTTAACCAATGGAGAATTGGTCTCTTATAAACACTGTTTGCCAAAGTGCTGTGCAACCCAGCATCAATTTACTGCATTATGGGAAACTGTAGTTCTTGCCCAGGAAGCGACCCAATAAAAAGTACACAACAAAATGCATTTGATAATAATATAGTTGAAAATATCACTTTTCGACAGTGGGTTTCAGTAGACAGATGTAACTTTGAAACAATGCAGAAGACCTCATTGGAGTTTATTGAATTATTTTCTGAAAAATTGACCAAATTGATACTCCACGATTTTCTAGCTAAGCAGCAAAGCTCTTTTATAAATGAAGTCAAGGAAAACTTGAATGAGGGTGAATATGTTGTTACATGTGACTTCTCTGAGAATTACACTTTCGTGATCCAAGATGAGGCCCAGAGTAATCATTGGTCAAGTGATCATGCAACAGTGCACCCCTTTATAGCGTATTACAAAGGAGAGAAGAAAACAGCATATGAGCTATGTCATAATTTCTAACTGTCTAGAGCATAACACCATAGCAGTCTACTGTTTTCAAAAAACGCTAATTCAATTTTTAAAAACCAAATTTCAAACCGATATACAGAAGATATACTACTTTTCGGATGGCAGTGCAGTCCAATACAAAAATTAAAAGAATTTTGTAAACTTATGTTTCCACAAAGAAGATTTTGGCATTGAAACAGAATGGCATTTTTTTGCCTCTGCTCAAGGAAAAGGACCTTGTGATGGTGTCGATGGCACTGTTAAGAGATTTACAACAAAAGCAAGTCTGCAGAGGCCATATTGATAACCAAATTCTTACTCCACAACAACTTTTTGATTGGGCAGTTAAAAATATAACATCTGTACACTTTGAATTTTCAACACAAGAA
Organism: Macrothele yani; assembly: GCA_039090855.1. NCBI lineage: Eukaryota > Metazoa > Arthropoda > Arachnida > Araneae > Macrothelidae > Macrothele > Macrothele yani. Next base: position 25,373,101 of record CM077028.1, on the reverse strand, counting down.
GAGTACATTGAAACTGAAACATTTCTAGAAGAGCATTTTAGTCAATCTGTTGCCATCAAAGGGACACAGAGGTTACATGCCTTTATGCCGATAGCATCAAGCACATCAAAAATATTGGTAAAAACTTTTTAGATACAACATAATCTACTGCTGAAAAAATCATAAAATCTCCAGAAAAACTGACTTTGAGAGATATTCATGGATACATTACTGCCATATATGACAAGAAATGGTGGCTAGCTTATGTTTTAACAAAAGACAAAGGTCTTGATGAAGTTAACTTTCCTTCACCCAGCTGGCCCATCACTATCTTCTACATATCCTACAAAACCTGATATTCTATGGGTATCTGTAAATGATGTTCTTTGTAAAGTAAACCCAGTAACACCAACAGGAAGAATATATCAAATTCCTGGGGATGATACTGTAAAAACAAATGAAGCATTTAAAAAGAAGTGGAATCTTAAAACATATACTGTTTGTATCAGGTTTTGCAAGTGACATTTTGAATGTACGTGTTAACAGTAAATTTGAATGTGTACATAGATACATTAAGAATAAAGAGTGAAGATTTATTTACGGGTAAGTTATGTATATTTCCTCTTAAATCTATAAATTTTACAAAAATGTTATTTTTTTTTAGTGAAATATGTATTTTTGAAATTTTATAAAGTGTGAACCCATGACTGTCCCACTTTCATACTTAGGGAATTAGTTAACAATAATGTGAAGTGTTGCATATAATTTTTAAAAAAAATTTGAAGATGTGCTTTTTGATAAATTAAGAATTTTAATTTTAATTTAAATTTGAAAAATAAATTTCTTCTCAAACCCATATTGTGTTGAATATCATAGGAAAGCCCTTGGAAAATGCTGCAAAATGACACCTCTCCCATCATTTTAGCTTAATTAGGAGAGTTGCTACAGTGATTTGAAATTATGGCAGTGGGGTGTTTTTTGTCGATTTTTGACAACTTCACATCGCTGTATTTTCAAAATGGGTCGACGTATTTGAATAAAATTGGGTATTTTTCTTTATCTATATGTAGGCTAAAGTGGACATCTCTGAAGTTAACAGAAAAGTAACCAAAGCTCTTATGGAAACAGCAACAAAATTAGCTGGGTCTAAGAACAAGTTGCATGTGAACAAATTATCAGGAAAAACCAAAATGTTGATGCAAAAAAGAAGAGAGATGAGGACAACTAAAGATGTGACTTCCAAAGTGGAATATATAGAGCTATGCAAGACAGTAAGAAAAAGTATCACTGAAGACGTAAGGAAATTCAACTGTGAACTAGTGAGGAAAGCAATTGAAAACAACCAAAGCCTAAAGATAGCAAAGGGACATCTCAGTAAGGGAAGAAAACAGATTATGGCACTGAGAAAAGAAGATGGTTCTGTAACAAGAAATAGAGGAGAAATTTTGACAAGAGTGAAAGATTTCTACTCCAAATTATATGAAAGGGATGATATATGCACTCCAGACATCATGAAAGATACCAGTACCAGAGTTCCTCCAGTCCTTCCAGCAGAAGTTGCACATGCAATCAAGAACATGAAGAGAGGAAAAGCTCCAGGAGAAGATGGAATTACTGTAGACATCATACAAGAAGCAAGTGGAGAAATCGAAACAGTACTCGCCCAAATTTTCACTCGATGCCTTAATGAAGGAAAGATTCCTGAGGATTGGAACACCGCTACAATGATCCTGCTACATAAGAAAGGTGACATTGAGGATCTCGGAAACTACAGACCTATCAGCCTCCTATCAGTAGTTTATAAAATCTTCACTAAAGTTCTTTCACACCGCTTGAAGGTAACACTGGACATGGCTCAACCGAGAGAACAAGCTGGATTCAGGAGTGGCTACAGCACAATAGATCATATCCACGTGCTGAGAGAACTAATTGAAAGAGCGAGGGAATATGAACTTCCATTGTGCATGGCTTTTATCGATTATGAAAAAGGCCTTTGATTCGGTGAAACCATCAGCAGTTACAATGGCTCTGAAAACCTGCGGTATTGAAGATGCATACATTAATATTATTAATAACATCTATGAAAATGCAAGTGCAAAGATTAGGCTGTTTGAAAATACAACACACGTAAAAATTGGAAAGGGAGTGAGACAAGGTGACACCATATCTCCGAAGCTCTTCAATGCCACATTGGAGGGTGTTTTTCAGTCGCTGAGCTGGGAAAACAAGGGGATAAAGATTAATGGAGATTATCTAACCCACCTTCGTTTTGCTGATGACGTAGTCATTTTTGCAACTACCCCATCAGAGCTGCAGAGTATGATCCAGGAACTTGCGGACAAGAGTAAAGAAGTGGGATTAAAAATGAACTTTCAGAAGACAAAAGTGATGTTCAATGCTTTTACAAGAAATGAAGATTTATCGATTGATGGAAAAAAGCTGGAGATAACAGACACGTTCGTTTATCTTGGACAGCAGATATCAAGTGAGGGTCACATTGATGAAGAAATTAATCGGCGTACAAAACTTGCCTGGAGAGCTTTTGGAAGAAACAGCATAATTTTCAAGAGCAATATGCCATTATGTCTTAAAAGAAAAGTGTTTGATCAATGCATCCTTCCAGTGCTTACGTATGGTGCAGAGACGTGGACCTTAACTAAAAGAGACATACAAAGGCTCCAGACAACTCAAAGAAGCATGGAGAGGTGCATGCTTGGGGTAACCAGGAGAGATAAGAAGAGGAACTCGTGGATCCGAAAAATGACAAGAGTGGAAGACATCATGATCAGAGTTAAATCCCTGAAATGGCAATGGGCTGGACATACTGCCAGAAGGACAGATCATCGATGGACAGCCGAAATTTTAGATTGGATTCCAAGGGACAAGAAAAGACCCAGAAGAAGACCACATGGGAGATGGGTGGATGAAATTCGAAAGTATGCAGGGGTGACATGGAGGAGACTGGCACAAGACAGACCGTTGTGGAGGAAACTTGGGGAGACCTTCGTCCAGCAGTGGATTGATAATGGTTGACAATGATGATGATGATGATATGTAGGCTACCCCTGTGCCAAGTTTCATCAAAATCTGAGATCACTGTGTTGACTTGACATGGAATGACTCGGGGTCAAATGGCCCCCATACAAAATTTTCATAAGAAGTTCTACAGTTTTCAATTTACAACCACCAAATTTGGTATATTATCTCATGATTCTTTGACCTAGACTGTAGACAGTTTTTGGAAGGATTCGGAGCAAGAAGGGGGGGGTTAAGGGGGGCCCATACAAAATTTTGTTATTATAGTTAAAATTTCTACAATTTTCAATTTAGAGCCATCAAACTTGGTATACTATCTCATGGTACTCTGACTTAGACCGTAGACTGTTTTGGGAAGAAAGTGAAGTCCGGGGGTGAAAGGGCCCCCATACAAAATTTTCGTAAAAAGTTTTACAGTTTTCAATTTACAACCACCAAATTTGGTATATTATCTCATGATACTTTGGCTTAGACCATAGACAGTTTCTGGAAGGGGTCAGAGCCGGGAGGTCAAGGGGCCCCCTCATACAAAATTTTTTTAAAAAGTTACAGTTTTCAATTTAGAACAAACAAATTTGATATATTACCTCATGGTACTCTAACTTAGCCTGTACACAGTTTTTGGAAGGGGTTGGAGCCCGGGAGGTCAAGGGGCCCCTATAAAAAATTTTTGAGAAAATTTCTACAGTTTTCAATTTAGAACCTCCAAATTTGGTATACTATGTCATGGTACTTTGAACGTAGACAGTTTTCGGAAGGGGTCGGAGTCCCATGCAAATTTTTTTATAAAAAGTTCAATTTTTTAGTTTTACGCCAGCTTTCACTACCAACAGGCTGCTCCAGCAGGCAGAAATATAATGTTATGTAAATAGAGAGTTCCAGATATTCAAAACGATAAACAAAAGGATGATCAATGCCAATGTCAAGTCGCATGCACGCGACATGACATAAGTACATTGCATTTCAGTGATGCAGGATTCTTAGAAGTGCATGCCAGATGTACGGCAGTTCTATAGATGTCTCCTCAAAGGCAAGCATTTCCTTTTCTGTTCCTTTCTGTTTTGTTTCGTTAAAGGAAATTAACTAAATCAAAATTTTTTTCTTTATATTTAACATTTCTGATTTTTTATTTTTGTGTGTGTGTGGGGGTGGGGGCATAAATATTACTGCATCATAACATTCTGCGTCGGCAGTGATGGTGTTTTCTCACATTCCGTTTTGTTTTATTTCTTTTTAGGACAAAAATTAAATTAACCCGGAAAATACCGGGTACCCCTGCTAGTATATGTATATATGAGGCTTTCACCAATGAACCAAATCCATGGACTGTCCACTGGCTACGCCACTGAATATAATTAGCATGTGTGGAAAGAAGTGTTACCTGCATGTATAATCATTGTAAGAGCTGCAAATAAAATAAAATAAAAACAAATGAGATTGTCTAAATACAGGAGTAAAATGGATCACTTGGTTGCAAAAAATTGAGCAGAAAGAAAAAGTTGTAGGTGATAAAAAAGAGGTGTGCAAAATAAGAAAAATTGTAAAAGAAACAAAAGAAGGTTCTATCAATGATCAAGTTCCCAAATTTTGAAAAAGAAATGTTGAAATTTAAGAGACACTCATTCACTTAGAACCTATTCAAATAATGTAAAGAGAATCTCCAAACAACTGAAGTGATGCTGCACATAGATTTCTCTGAAAATTATTCCTGTAAACTTGAAGAAATTCAATCTCATCATTTTGGTGGCTCAAAGGCGCAAGTGACTATGCATACTGGTGCAATGTGTCTTAAAAACTAAAACATTTCTTTCTGTTCAATTTTTCCTTCTTATGATCATGGTCCTAGTGCAATTTGGGCACGCTTTCAGCCAGTACTTGGCCTGCTTAAGATACTATTGATGTGCTGATAAATCAGAAGGCTGGACATATTTTTTAGTACAATACTAAGTAAAATCCATCTTTTTGTAACTCAAACACAATTTTGCTACATATCCAGTGATGACATATCATTAAATAGCCAATCACTTACCCGAAAGCTCTTGGTCACTTTTTTCCTTAACACTTCAATTATCATCATGTAATGTAGTTAGCCTTCAAAGGTTGAAAGACTCCTTGCTTATGAGATTTGTTCTTCCGGGCATGAAACATCGTATTTTCCTTTTTTTTTCTTCTTCTTATTTTTTATTTTATTCACTGGACAAAAAACGTAGGTTTTCTTCTGCCGTATGAGACATAAACATAGCTTGTCATCTCCATAAAAACCACACAAATATACACACCATACAACTCATTCATACATTCAGTTAAAAACACTATGTACATAATTACACTATTTGCATTCCCAGGCAGTTAAATCCTTGTCAACTGTGACTAAAAAAGTGCTCCATCCCCTTCAAACCCCGTACTAACCCTACTGCAAGTGCTAACCTCATTCAGCCCGTCATACACAAACCTCTAGCGCTTTCAACAGGCCACTGTCGTCATCAGGAGGCCAATGTGTCTCTGCCCACCACAGCTCAAGTGAGCAAAGTTATTGAGGTTCCGGCTTCAGTCGCAATCTCTGCATCTTTGTGTCTCTGGTGCTATCTATTGTCAGTGCTGCTCTCTTTTCTTTTTTTCCCTCTTAGCTGTTGTTTAATTTTTATTAAGGCCCATTGTTCGTTTAAGTTGCTTGGCTCATTAATGTTACACAATCTTGATCTGTTTTTCTCAATTAATACTGATTCGGCAATTCTCAACTGCCTTTTGTTTTTACAGCTCTTAATAATTTTAATATCTTCAAACTTCGGGCATTGGCGATTTTCCAGACAATATTGGGTTAATGCAGTCTCAGCTTCTTTTTATTCCAATTGCTTATATGCTGGTTTAATTTATACTTTAATTTGTTCTTGGTGCTGCCTATATATGACAAAGGTGGTTGCTGGTTTATAGGAATTTCATATACACCTGCTCTATCCAATTGGCTGATTTTTTCATTTTTTATTACTAAATTTTTTACAGTATGTACCTGATTTCCTTCTTGTATGTCATATTTGCCACAAACCTTATTAATTTCAGCTGAAACACCTTCAACATATGGGATTGCTCCTACATATTTTAATAGTTTTTTTATCATTCTTGCCCTTATTATTTGCTTGAGTTACTTCATAAATCCATTTCTTTAATACCTGTTTAGGGTAACCAAAATCATGTGCAATTTTTTCAATATATTCAATTTCTTCTTTTTTATATTGTTCCATTGATGAGTGTATTAAACTTCTTTTAATTATTGTTTTAACACTGTTTCTTTTGTGTGTTAATGGGTGCGATGACTGAAAAGGTATTAATACAGGAATATATGATGATTTTCTATGCACTCTGTATTGCATATTATCATTTGTTTTGATTATCATATCCAAAAATGCTAATGTATTGTTTTGTTGTTCTACTGTCAATTCAACAGATGGATAAATATCATTATACTTTTTTGTCAAGTCTTCAAAGTTCATCATTTTTTAGCCTAGACAACAGAAAAATGTTATATTGTTCCATTGATGAGTGTGTTAAAGAAGTTTAACACACTCATCAATGGAACAATATAAAAAAGAAGAAATTGAATATATTGAAAAAATTGCACATGATTTTGGTTACCCTAAACAGGTATTAAAGAAATGGATTTATGAAGTAACTCAAGCAAATAATAAGGGCAAGAATGATAAAAAACTATTAAAATATGCAGGAGCAATCCCATATGTTGAAGGTGTTTCAGCTGAAATTAATAAGGTTTGTGGCAAATATGACATACAAGTAGGAAATCAGGTACATACTATAAAAAATTTAGTAATAAAAAATGAAAAAATCAGCCAATTGGATAGAGCAGGTGTATATGAAATTCCTATAAATTAGCAACCACCTTTGTCATATATAGGCAGCACCAAGAACAAATTAAAGTATAGATTGAACCAGCATATAAGTAATTGGAATAAAAAAGAAGCTAAGACTGCATTAACCCAATATTGTCTGGAAAATCACCAATGTCTGAAGTTTGAAGATATTAAAATTATTAAGAGCTGTAAAAACGAAAGGCAGTTGAGAATTGCCGAATCAGTATTAATTGAGAAAAACAGATCAAGATTGTGTAACATTAATGAGCCAAGCAACTTAAACGAACAATGGGCCTTAATAAAAATTGAACAACAGCTAAGAGGGAAAAAAAGAAAAGAGAGCAGCACTGACAATAGATAGCACCAGAGACACAAAGATGCAGAGATTGCGACTGAAGCCGGAACCTCAATAACTTTGCTCACTTGAGCTGTGGTGGGCAGACACACATTGGCCTCCTGATGAAGACAGTGGCCTGTTGAAAGCGCTAGAGGTTTGTGTATGACGGGCTGAATGAGGTTGGCACTTGCAGTAGGGTTAGTACGGGGTTTGAAGGGGATGGAGCACTTTTTAGTCACAGTTGACAAGGGTTTAACTGCCTGGGAATGCAAATAGTGTAATTATGTACATAGTGTTTTTAACTGAATGTATGAATGAGTTGTATGGTGTGTATATTTGTGTGGTTTTTATGGAGATGACAAGTCATGTTTACGTCTCATATGGCAGAAGGAAACATGCAGTTTTTGTCAAGTGAATAAAATAAAAAATAAGAAAAAAGGAAAATATGATGTTTCATGCCCGGAAGAACGAATCTCATAAGCAAGGAGTCTTTCAACTTTTGAAGGCCAACTACATTACATGATGATAATTGACGTGCTTGAAGTGTTAAGGAAAAAAGTGACCAAGAGCTTTCGGGTAAGTGATTGGCTATTTAATAATATGTCATTAATGAATTGCACGTAAATATGCGCACTTTGCTGGTGTTTAATACCTTAAGTGTGCAAATATTATGATATCCAGTGATGTTAAGCAGTGCAAGTGCTCATGATGCTGGTAGCAGATATGCCAAAAATAATGGCATAAATCAATAATGGAAGCAAGAGCTACATTTTCAAATGTGCTTAAGGCCGACAGATTTTATCAGCTTCAGCAAGAAACTACTGATAGACAGCACACAAATCATGATAAAACCTGTTACTATTAACAAATAAGCACACATTCATACTTAAATTTCAATTAAAAGTAATCAAAAATTATCTCTCCAAGAAGTATTTTCTTGAGCAGTAAGACTGCTGCTGTAACTCAAATCACGGAAGGTGACAGATCACATACAAGTTAAAGATGGATAAGTTGCCTTTTCTTAAATTGACAGTTACTGATATTCAGACAAGTAATAAGTACTGAAGGAGTGAAAAGCAATTTCTCAGTCTAAACTGAAAACCATATCGTCTCAAACAAGAACCATTCTCCGATACTCATGCTCATTGAAAAAAAAAAAAAGTTATGATCATCTTATAATACAGGCACAGGGGTAGACAAACTCAGAACATGCCATAAACTGTATTAATAGCTGCATTTCAAAATATGTTTACATTTTAGAAAGTTCCACTCTGTCTTGTGGATTACAACATTCAATAAAATCAGCAATGAATAAATACACTTATAAGTACCTCACACTAAATCAATGCCATGATTACACTTGAACATCTCTCACGCTCACTCAGCATCATCAATCATTACCTATCCACTACTGGATGAAGGTCTCTCAAAGTCTCTTCCACAACTTTCTCTCTTTAGTCAGTTTTATCAGTCACTCTGGCATGCGTTTGAATTTAATCCGTTCTTCTTTAACAGGGTCTTCTCCTATCCTTTGAAATTCAGTAAAGTATTTCAGTTGTTCAACAGTAATCACTTCTTCTCAGCACGTATCTTTCTTATAATGGTGATACTGCAGAAACTCATACTGGCATTTTCATTACTCTAATTTTATGGATAGTTTAGAAAATGAGTTTCAAACAGTAAAAAATCTGTGTAGGCCTACTGCACATCCTGAGTAATTAAAGAGATGAAAGCTTCACAACAGAAATCCTAATTTTGAAAAATAAACTTTTCAAAGAAGAATTTGAAATCTCGGGCGCTAAGTAAAAACTTTTGGGTGCCATGGCAACAGAGTGCCTTTGGTTTGTCTACCCATGGTCTAATACCTAAATTTATTTCGTACAGCAGACAGTAGTGCACCCAGAAATTTCCCAAGGGAGGGGCCCATGCGCCCTGGCACACAGAATTTTCTCCAAGGTGGGGGTGTCCCTCCCTAAATTTACCAGGAAAAGTAGTCAGGTGCTATAACAATTAAGGAGGTTGACTTTTGTACATTTATTCTTATCCAGTTATTAGTAATGTTACAGTACAAGAAAGTTAAATGATTAGAAGAAGCAGTAGATGAAATTCTTTTCCTGGTTAGATTTTTCTAAATTTATTTAACAGAACTACTCCCTTATAATTATTAAATGCTATAATTATACGGTACATGATTAAGAAGTATATGTAGATCGCGTATCGTGACTTTTTGTTCCAAACTTAGACATAATTTTCCGCTCTATCAGCCACCCCTGGGTTCACCACTGACAACAGACCTCATGAGCACTGGAGACAGTGAGAAGTGCAAAATCTTATTTCGAGAATACAGAGACTTACCGATAAATCACTAGAACCAGAACGAAAATACAACCATTTCTTACCAAAATTCCCTCTATAGGTATGAGTAAGCTTCCATTCATAACATGAATTCACTTTAGGATATTTTCTTGTTTTGGGAATTCGAAACAAGAAACAGCTATCCTCTTCTTAGAAATTCCAATATTTTGCACAAAATATTGTTCACGACTTTGAAAATCTGCAGAAAAATTTACTCACCAACAGCTAACTCAAATGGATGAACTTTTTTAACATGTCTATGTCTTCCTTGTCTATGAGAATATTCTCTGTCGCAAAAAAGCAGTGGAAACCCATAATACTGAAAGCACTACAACGAACAATTCATCTCTTTTTGGCGACAACAAAATTAATTTCAGCATACACCACAGATGTCATATATCTAACCTAAGTGACACACTCAAGTCACGCATTCACAGAATTCATGGACAACACAGAAACAAATCTGCGTAAATAAAATTAATAAATAGCAGCAGATTATTGCTACACAAATTTGTAAATTCAGCTGTTTTCGGGCGATTGCCTAAGCCACCACCCACTCAGGAAGTTCCGCCTACAGTGAAAGCGCTAATTGGACAACTTTCAGCCTCTTTTTTTTTTTTTTGTTTTTTTGTTCCACGGACTGGAGGGAAGGGGGGGTATGACTATATATATTTTTTTAATTTGTGTGTTTAATGACCACAGTGAAAGCGCTAATTGGACAACTTTCAGCCTCTTTTCGCCGCCCCGGTGGCGCAGTGGTCTAAGGCGTTGGCCTCTGATCATTCGTCCGTAAGGGGTCCGGGTTCGAATCCCGGTCAGGCATGGATGTTGTGTTTGTCTTACGGCACTGGCTCTCTCCCTTCCCTGGAACCAGTGACCCTAAATTAGGGACGGGCGACTGCTTATAGCCCATTTGAGTTGCTCACGGTGGTCGTTAAACCTCCACTCAAAAAAAAAAAGCCTCTTTTCTTTTTTTGTTTTTTGTTCCACAGACTGGAGGGGGGGGGGTATGACTATATATATTTTTTAATTTGTGTGTTTAATGACCACCGTGAGCAGCTCACAAAACTCTCTAATTTGGGGCCACTAGTTCCAGGGAAGGGAGAACGCCAATGCGGTAAGTCAAACACCCGATCCATTCCTAACCCAATATTCCAGCTCGGACACATATCTTACGAGCGATTGGAAGCCAGCGCCTCGTACCACTCGGCCATCAGGGTGGTTCCAAGGAGGTTAGAATAATACTTCTGGAGATGCCCTGAGTCTCTAACCCGTGAAGCCGCCAACTGTGGAAATTTGTCATGGTTTACATGATATCTATGCAATTTCAACTGTGTGTATTTTGGAATAGTGTGATCTTACGAGCGATTGGAAGCCAGCGCCTCGTACCACTCGGCCATCGGGGTGGTTCCAAGGAGGTTAGAATAATACTTCTGGAGATGCCTCGGTCTCTTAACCGTGAAGCCGCCAACTGTGGAAATTTGTCATTGTTTACATGATATCTATGCAATTTCAACTGTGTGTATTTTGGAATAGTGTAGCTTTTGGTTGTAGAAACAGTGTTAATATTAAACCAGAATGAATCATACTTTTTATACGAATGAAGTTTTAAATCTTAACATTATGTTTTGTTTAGAATTCGCACTAACATTTGTGTATTTCAATTTAAAATAAAAATGGGAAGGAATCTCAAAATAATTAAGAATTTTATAAATTCAGCATTTTCTCACACATCGGCAGCAATTTACGATGCAAAATTGGAAACATTTGCGACGAAAGAAGGCGTTTCGGCCAACACAAAATGCATTAAAATCTCTTAGCTTTCCCATACCTTCTTACTCGCGGTTACAGGTTTCACGCAAAGTGGTACTACCCATTAGCAAGGGCATTTTTTTTTTTTTTTTTTTTTTGATTGGAGGTTTAACGACCACCGTGAGCAACTCAATGGGCTATAAGCAGTCGCCCGTCCCTAATTTAGGGTCACTGGGTCCAGGGAAGGGAGAGAGTCAGTGCCGTAAGACAAACACAACATCCATGCCTGACCGGGATTCGAACCCGGACCCCTTACGGACGAATGATCAGAGGCCAGCGCCTTAGACCACTGCGCCACCGGGGTGGCAGCAAGGGCATCTCCAGATATCTTATTCTAACCTCCTTGGGTGGTTCTAATGGTCTCCATAAGTAACTCACAGGGCTATATAAGAAATTATTCTTCCCTAATTTTGTGCCACCGGTTTTAGGGAAGAGATAGGGCTAGCGCTATCAGTAAAACACAATCAAAACCTATCACCCAGACTTCATTCGGGGCTGGAATCCAGGGCCATGCATCTCGGAAGGAGGGTCAAAAGCGAGCGGCTCAGACAATTCGTTTCTCCTGCCTTTGGTCATATTGAAAAAAAAAAAAAAAAAAAAAAATCATTAAACTTAAAAATTAAAATAATATTTTCAAGGAAAACACAACAGACATTAGAAACTGCTGAAAAATGAGCAGTCTTTTTCTTTAATTAAATATTAGCAATGTCGGCGATCTATTATTTATTTTCAAAATGGGAAAAAGATGGGAAATTTGCAATTCCTTTATACCTCACGCCCACACTGGTCTGACAGCTGTCAAAATCTTGTCGGCCGCCTCGGTAGCGCAGTGGTCTGAAAGGGGTCCGGGTTCGAATCCCGGTGAGACATAGATGTTGGGTTTGTCTTACGGCACTGTCTCTCTCACTTCCCTGGAACCAGTGACCCTAAATTAGGGACGGGCGACTGCTTATACGGTGGTCGTTAAACCTCTAATAAAAAAAAAATCTGGTAGGTAGGAAATAACCTTCATCGAATCTAGACGGTAGAAACAGCCACTAAGTTAGTGCGTTGTTTACATGTGGTTGAAATGGATATTGTAGTGTTTAACGCTGCCTGAATTTTGTAGTTTTTTAAATTTTGTTGTTAAGTGCAGTACATCCCTCATCATGGCAAGCACAAGCGGAAAACCGCAAAAAATACCGAAAGTTGCTAAAGTAAGTATTTTTCTTACGTATAGATTATGGGAAGTCCAAATTCACCCAATTATTTATTGGGTTCTCAGTGTTCATATGAAAGTAATGAGGAAAGGAATATTAAACTTCTACAGATGTGGTATCTTTTCTCAAAAGCTATTTGGAAAGATTTCTAATTTTTCAAATTTAATCACCGAAGTTGGGAAATTTAGTAATCTTTCGAGCTGGTCCACCACGAAGGCCCTAATTAAATTTAATTGCAGAAAATGCCAGGGTGTGTAAAATTTGTTTCCTTAGATGAATGCAGAAAATCTTTTATATAATATATAGAAGGTTCGTGCTTAACTGATTCTGGTAACATTAAGCTCTTTATCCAGTTTTGTGGACTTGTAAATGACTTATAAGAAAAATGTGTAAAAAAAAAAAAAGCAGGGGCAAATAAAACAAGTACAATTAATTGCGTGTTTAAATAATGAAACATTAGGAAATGCGGGCGAAAATCGCTGGTAATATTAGATAATTTTGGCCAGTAATTCCTGTCCTTCAAAATTTAGCATGTGACAGCAAAAATTTATGAAATATATGTATGGAAAAGCTTCAAATTCAGTGTTCATAAATAATATGTAGTTGTTGGTGACATAAAGCATAATACTACCCCAGTGGTCTGAGGTGTTAGTTACTAAACATTCATCCTGTGTAACCTCAGGTTGTAGTCCTGAATCAGGCATGTTTGTCTGATGATGCGGGCTCAGTCTTTTCCCTTGAACTTGTGGCCTGGTGGTTCCACCTAAAATCTCTGCCTTATGTTTCCAATGGTAAAACTTTTTTACATATTTTCTTCCCAATTAATGTAGTCCCAAGGATGAAAATTTGCACATTGATAAAACTAACTTTAAATTATAGCATGGGATACTTAATACTTGCTAAAACATAACAATAATTAAGCAATCAAACATTTGTTTCACTAATGACCTCATCAATGTACAGGTCGTGCCAGCTATTAACAGGTCTGAGCATTACTCAAAGGAAAATGATTTATTTTTAATATAATTATGGTTATGTTTTAGCAAGTATTAAGTATCCCATGCTATAACTTAAAGTTAGTTTTACCGATGTGCAAATTTTCATCCTTGGGAATACATTAATTGCAAAGAAAATATGTAAAGAAATGTTACCATTGGAAACATAAGGCAAAAATTTTAGGTGGAACCACCTTAAGTTGGGTATATATATCATCATCATCCATTATCAATCCACTGCTGGGCGAAAATCTCCTCAAGTTTCTTCCACAACGGCCTGTCTTGTGCCAGTCTCCTCCATGTTACTCCCACATACTTTCGAATTTCATCTACCCATCTCCCATGTGGTGATCTTCTGGGTCTTTTCCTGTCCCTTGGAATCCAGTCTAAAAATTCAGCTGTCCATCAATGGTCTGTCCTTCTGGCAATATGTCCAGCCCATTGCCATTTCAGGGATTTTACTCTGATCATGATGTCTTCCACTCTTGTCATTTTTCTAATCCATGAGTTCCTCTTCTTATCTCACCTGGTTACACCAAGCATGTACCTTTCCATGCATCTTTGAGTTGTCTGCAACCTTTGTATGTCTCTTTTAGTTAAGGTCCACATCTCTGCACCATATGTAAGCACTGGAAGGATGCATTGGTCAAACACTTTAAGACATAATGGCATATTGCTCTTGAAAATTATGCTGTTTCTCCCAAAAGCTGTCCTGGCAAGTTTTATTCGCCAATTAATTTCTTCATCAATGTGACCCTCACTTGATACCTGCTGTCCAAGATAAATGTAAGTATTGGTTATCTCCAGCTTTTCCCCATCAATCGATAAATCTTCATTTCTTGTAAAAGCATTGAACATCACTTTTGTCTTCTGAAAGTTCATTTTTAATCCCACTTCTTTACTTTTGTTAGCAAGTTCCTGAATCATACTCTGCAGCTCTGATGGGGTAGGTGCAAAAATGACTATGTCATCAGCAAAATGAAGGTGAGTTAGATAATCTATCTCTCTCTATATATATATACATCTTTATATCTGTTGTCCAAGGTAAATGTACGTATTGGTTACCTTGAGCTTTTCCCCATTGATCGCAAAAATCTTCGATTGATGGGGTAAAGCTGGAGGTAACTGATGTCTACATCTACCTTGGACAACAGATATCAAGCAAAGGTCATATTGATGAGGAAATTAATTGGCATATAAAACTTGACTGCGGAGAGCTTTTGGAAGAAACAGTACAATTTTCAAGAGCAATATGCCATTATGTCTTAAAAGTGTTTAATCAATGCATCCTTCCAGTTCTTACATATGAAGCAGAGATATGGACCTTAACCAAAAAAGACAAAGGCTGCAGGCAACTGAAAGAAGCATTGAGAAATGCATGCTTGGTGTGACCAATAAAGAGAAGATGAACTCATGGATAAGAAAAATGACAAAAGTGGAAGACATAATGATCAGAGTAAAATCCCTGAAATGGCAATGGACTGCACATGCTGCCAGAAGAACGAACCACTGGTGGACAACCGAAATTTTAGACTGGATACCAAGGGACAGAAAAAGACCCAATGGGAGATGGATGGATGGAATTCAAAAACTTGCTGGAGTAACATAAAGGAGAGTGGCTCAAGACAGACAGTTATGGATAAAACTTGAGGAGACCTTCATCCAGCAGTGGATTGATATATATATATATCGGTTGCTCTGGCTTTTTTAAAGTGTCTGCCAAATTTTATTTTTTTTGCCAAATGTAATCTGTAGTCGCAAATTTTTTTCACTCACGATTGGAATTATAAAAACCAGAAAAACATGAAGTTCAATTAATGGAAACTCACCTTTTCAGGTTTTTGTTCCTCATCATGTTAACATTTGCTGCACGTATATTTCAAGCAGACTTGTCATTACACGTAAAGGCCTCTCTTGGTTGTCATATCTTTCATCCCTGTGTCTTTTTGTATAAACTTTGCTAGTCTTGGAGTCATTTCTGTTATAATATCTTTTCCCGAGCCCTTGCTTATTACATTGCTTACACACATTCATCACAATCACAAAATTTCCTTATTACCAACTTATCAATAAAACCTGAAGTACATTATACACAATTTCCTTTTCAACCGTCGTTATTCTAACCCTAATCTTGGTCACCTTGCTTCCAATGTCATTACATTCACAAACTTTCACATTCATTCATATTAAAACATTTACACGTATATATATATACACTATTTACATATACATTATTGCGCAAACTCAATTCATTTATACCATAGCTCAGTTTTATACTCTTTAACCTTACACAGTCCTCCGACAAAAAACCAGATACTCCTAACCACCAACATCGTAACCGTCACCACCATGACCATTCCTGCCTCTAGTACTTTCTGCCAGACGTTGGTCATCTTCAGGAGATATATTCAAACAACTCGTCCCCTCTGCAGCCGCAGAGGAATTGATACACTCAGCTCTAGTCCTCAGCTCTCTCGAAGTATCTTTCAATGTTTGCCTGTGGTGCCCTCTGTTCTTCCATTTGGTCAATGTCCAGCATTCTTTATATTTCAGCTGGTCAGTAGAAATACCTGGCACTTTTTCAGTATGCATGGTGTGAACCACGCTGATGCATGTGTATTGGAACTCTTTTGAGGCTGCCCTAATGTCTGTGTGGTCAGAGGTGTAGGTTTCTGACTAGTCATCTGTGTCGGGAGGTTTTGAGTCCCAGATGAGGCATAGATGGTATGTTTGTTGTGTCATGTGACAGTCTGGAATTGTTGGCCTCAGTTAAAAATGGTTACTGTTTATATAGCCCTCACATTTGCTTGTAGTGGTCATTAAATCCATAAAAAAAAAAAAAAAAAAAAGACTTCTGAATGGTTTTGGTGGCTACTGCTGTTATATCTACAGTGTAACTTGGGTAATTCGAAGCTGAAGGGACCACAAAAATAATTCAAATTACCGACAAATTTGAATATGGGCACATTCAAAAATCACTTAAGCACTGTTAGAAACCAACATATTTATTCATAACACCAAAAAAAAAAAAAAAAAATGCGGTACAGTGAATTTACATACTTTTTTGTAAAAAAATGTGAAATTTTGGCCTGCTTCTTAGAATTTATGTTATGGGTAAGTTTATTGAGTGAATGAAATAGAGAGTCACTTACATTCTGCTGTCCCTCAACAAACTTCCTTAACTGTTGGAGGTGAACCAAGGCCTCTACTGAATTTGAAAGGCGCTCTTCAGGAACTCCTGGTCGTTCCAGTTCTTCATCTGAAGATACACAGTAGGTCTTCTTATTCTAAACATCAGCCAAGATCTCATCATCTGTGAGCTCACCACAAACAGCTAAATTGCCATCAACGCTCACAAAAGCCTCATACGGTACATCATGGCCTACGTCTTCCCAGTACTCCACAGTGGGTATGATCTCCTCACCACCATTATCTTGATGTTGTCGAGACTCATCATCAGGGTGCTGGAAGCCCGCTTTTTGGAAATAGTTGGCTATAATTTCAGGTTTAACTTGTTGCCATGCACTGTGAGTCGTACGACCAGCTTGTAGAAGGTCGATTTTGAAGCGATCTTGTGTATCAATACCTGATAGAATTGTCTGGACTACATGGCATTGGTAGAAGTGCTTAAAGTTCTTAATTACACCCTGATCCATATGTTGAACAACTGAAGTCATATTCGGCGGAAGGAGTAGAACCTTTACATTTTCCAGCAGAGGTATGGTGTTATGTGCTGTACAGTTGTCAATAAACAACAAGATCATTCTGTTTTCTTTCTGAAATTTATCTATTTTTAGAAGCCATTTTTCAAAGATGTCACTTGTCATCCACACTTTTTTATTTGCTTCATATTCAACTGGCTTAGTTTTTACATTTTTGAAGCAGCGTGAGCTAGCTGATTTGCCAATCATTAATAAAGGAAGCCATATAATTTATTTCTTATGATGGGAAACAAATTTAAATTAAACGTGTTGCTTATAAATATATTGATTATCTTTAATTATTTGAAAATTCTTAGTGTTCGCTTTTGCTATGTTATATTTTGGACGTCAGAAGTTAAAAATTCCTTGCATTTGAAACATGATATTACTATAAAATAGAATAAAAAAGGGCTTTACTCACACTGTTGTTTTGGTGGTCCTCTTCCTTTAATTGCTTTCAATTTTTGAAGTTAAAATATGCCATTATGATTCATGCCAAAAATTTGGTTACATGTTCACACTTGCAGGTACCCTGTTGGTGAGTATTGCTTAAAAAATGAAGTCTTGTTTCTTCTAAGGTGAGTATGGCTTAAAAACGAAGTTTTGGTTAAAACTCAAATGAACAGACAAAGTCTTGGTTAAAACCTAATGACCAAATGAAAATATTCGAAAAACCTGGCCCTATACTGACTTTAAGTATTTTTAAAAAATGAAGTCTTGGGTTATGTGTATATGGGTTCAACTGCATATTATTGTTATAGCATAATTATAGTAATATCATGTTTCAAATGCAAGGAATTTTTAACTTCCGACGTCTAGAATATAATGTGGCAAAAGCGAACGCTAAGAATTTTCAAATAATTGAAGATATCAATATAATAAAGGAAGTTTCTCCGATCTATCCATATTAGCTCCGACTAAAACCGTTACCCATTCTTTGCAGTGTTTTCCACTACTGCAGCGTTCACCTTTGTAGGCTAATGTTTTGTCTGGGTACATTTGAAAAATAAACCTGTTTCGTCGACATTGAAAATGTCTTTAGGGGCTGTGTTCCCAATCATTTCTAACAGTTCTCCCTTCTACTCATTAGCTGCTTCTAGGTTAACATCTGCACTTTCCCCACAAATAGATTGAAAAGAAATGCCATTTCTTTAAATCCATCAAGCCAGCCAGTACTGGCCTTAAAATCGTTTTTCCCCAATTTAGTGGCAAATTCTTCAGCTTTAGCTCGAATCAGGGTGCCACTTAGTGGAATGCTTTTGCCACATGCCTGCTTAAACCACTTCAACACGCTCTCAACATCAGGATTGTCCGGTTCTCTTACCCTTTTCCTTTCTCCACCACTGCGCTGAGTCCCAAGAGTATTAAAAATTTTATCCTTATTTTTTAGATAAGTGGATGATGTATTGGGAGGAATGCCAAAGTCTTTTGCAATCTGAGCCTTTTTTTTAATCCCTTTTCCACTTCATGAATCATTTCCGCCTTTTGAGCTAAAGTCAATGTTTTGTACTCACCATGGGCTGGTCTACACAAAGACATGATGAAAAAGTTAGGTACAGCAGGTTACAGCGCATACTCATAAAGAACAAACAGACATTAAAACAACCATATCAGGCAGTTACATTGTTCACCTCATGTAAATGCAAACAAACTAAACATTTATGTTTACAGCG
This sequence comes from Macrothele yani, assembly GCA_039090855.1. Lineage (NCBI taxonomy): Eukaryota > Metazoa > Arthropoda > Arachnida > Araneae > Macrothelidae > Macrothele > Macrothele yani. Next base: position 25,354,151 of record CM077028.1, on the reverse strand, counting down.
TACAGCGGAAGTGTCCTGACCTTGACCCCTTCCCGCCACTCGCCACCAATTGCATGACAACAGCGCTGAGGTAAACCTAGAGCTGGCAGAATTGGTGCTTGTGACCTCAACCTTGTAACAACTCTTGTAACTTCATCCAGAACTGTAGATACCCATTTTGAAAGGTAATTGTTGAAAATATGAAATTATGCGAATGGGTTTTTCTTCGAATTAAACTAAAAAAGTTTAAATTAAAGGTGTTTTTTTAACATTATTTATATAGAAAATTCAAGGGACAAAACAAAAAATTCGAATTAACCAAGAATTCGAATTAAAAACGTTCGAATTAGACAAGTTACACTGTATATATCAGGGGTCAAAAATTTATATTTTGCCCATTTAGTCCTGGACTAACTGGAATGATAATTCTCTAGTCCCAACTTAGTTTTGTCAAGCAAATTAGAATGAAGTTCAAATTTAGGAAATTTCAATTGTACAAATTATGACATGCACCCTTTCTCTGCCCTACCGATAGTCTACCCATCTAATATCAGGAGCTGTTTGTTGACCAACACCAGAAAGCTGGCAACTTTGGTTAATATATCTTTTTCCCACAACACTCTAATTCCACACCACAGCAGATGCTGTTCCTGAAATGGTAAAGTTAAATGTCAAAGTGTAAGATTCAATCGCTGTATGAATACCTTATAAAAGAAAAAAGAATGTAAAATATCATGAGAAAATACACTGGCTTCAAGGTTTGTTGGAAAAACAAACATTTAAGTAGTAGTCCTTGGTTAATAAAAAATACTTTGCTATAGTGTGAACATAAAAAATGATAGTCTGAGTGTCTAACTACTCAATATTTTGACCCCTGATTTATGCTATAACAATTTATATGCAGTTGAACCCATATACACTGAGTGGCCACTTTATTATGACCACCCCCTCAGTACTTCGTTGGGCCACCTTTTGCCTTTAATACTGTGTTGATTTTTCGTGGCATAGACTCCACTAGATGTTGATAGGTGGTTTGTAGAATCTGAGACCATGCTTGATGAATAGCACTTTCCAGGAGTGTGAGATTGCAGGGTTGCGGATCCAGCAGTCTGATGGCTCGTTCAACTTCATCCCACAAATTCTCAATGGGGTTGAGATCTGGAGATTGAGGGGGCCACCTAAGCAAAGTAAACTCACCGGCATGTTCCTGAAACCAATCCTATACAATACGAGCACTATGGCAGGACGCATTATCTTGTTGAAAGTAGCCATCGCCATTGGGATAAACCATCCATATGACAGGATGCACTTGGTCCGCAATGATGTTTAGATATCTGAAAACGTGATTCATCGGACCACATAATTTGTTTCCAATTATCAACTGTCCAATCCTTGTGCTCTTGTGCGAACTGGAGATGTTTTCTCTTGTTAACTGCAGACAGCAAAGGTGTTCGAACAGGCCTTCGGCTGCCATATCCCATCCGATGCAGTGTATGGTGAACAGTGCATGCAGAGATCATTTGAGGGGATCCTTGATTAAGATGATCTGTAATTTGCTGCACTGTTGCCCTTGTGTTGTCTGTTACCAGTCTGGACACTCTCCGTTGCGCCCGAGCATTCACTAGTCGATGACGACCACACGTTGCACATAGAGACCCAGTTTTTTGGCTGACAGTCCAGTCTTTAAACACTTTAACAAAAGCTGCTCTGGAACATTTCACGAATTCCGCGGTTTCGGTGATACTCGCTCCATGGCTTCGAGCTCCTAGAATTATCCCACGTTGAAAGTCTGTCAAATCACACTTTTTACCCATCTCGTCACCCAAAAATCACTTCTACTACTGTCGCAAGCACTAAGCTTTCCCTTTTTATACTAGCCTTGCCCTCTGGCTGCAACAGCATGCAGCTATAGCTCATTTGCTTAAAACTGTCAGGTGGTCATAATAAAATGACCACTCAGTGTATAACGAGCTCACATAATACGAAGTTCCACATAATTGAATTTCTTATATATCCCTTGAACTTCGTAATATTCTCCCTTGTTATTTTAACCTTATATCATAAAAAATATATTTTTTGTAGTAACCACACATATCAAAGTTCAGCACAGTTACCAACAAACAAAACAAGTGGCTCAACCAGTTTTTAAAATTTCCTCCTTCACTGGAAAATAATGCTGTTGATGACACCCTGGGTTCTTTTACAGATAGGTCAATCAGTTCACGCGAAGACAAGAATGCTTCAGTTGTTGTTTTACTACTTCTAACTTTCCACCCCATGGTTGCCAAACATAAATTTATTGAGCAAATGCAATTTTTTATCCCATCCCTTTGCCACCTTTCAATCAGTGAATCTCTTTAGAAAATCTTAGAAGTTTATTTTGCATCTAGAAACATCTCAACCACCACATCAGAGGAAGTTGAAAAACATTAAAACAGCTATCAATCATGATCACCCCAATACCCTCCCCCTTTTTTTATCTGTCCGATTATAAAGAAGTTTGCATATATTGAATGTTTTTCACTCTCCTTTCAACTTCATTATGTACAGGTTTGACTGTATATCTTATAACAATACCATCCAAGTATTTATTAAATGGTGGTGCAAGTGCTGAAAAAAAATGTCTGAAGACAATTTTGGAAATTGAAGTTACATGTAGTAAATTACAATGAAGATAGGCAAATAATTGCCATAGTGCATTGTGCTATTAATTTAAGAGATAATAAAATTGTCATTGACTTTTATTGTTTATTTACGTATTGCTCATTTATCATTCTGAAAGAGTATGTTGTAAAGCAAAAACATGCCACATTTAGCTGTATATTTTTGAATTCCAAATATGCAGTTGTTTACTTTGCGTTTGTTCCTATGGGAAAATCAGTCTTGAATTATTTGGGTTTTGAATTATGTGAGGTCTTCAGTAATCTGATTATTTGTAACCATATGTTTTGTCATACTTTTGTGTGTAACTAACTGCTCAGATATGTAAATGTTTAATAATTTTTTTTTCTAGGTCAAAAACAAGACTCCAGCTGAAATTCAAATTACTGCTGAACAGCTGTTAAGAGAAGCCAAGGAAAGGGATTTGGAAATTTTGCCTCCGGTAAGTCAAGACGCATATATTTAAAGATAAGTAAACCTTGTGTTAAAAGTAAATGATAAGTGGTGATGGATTAACTAGCAAAGATGCCAATTGGTGTGGATTTTCTATGCTATTATAAATTTTTATATAAATTGTTGGTACAGTTTCATGGATGAATTCATGATATTGAGGAAATTATATTCAGTTAAGAAATCCCATATTATTCCTGGGCAGACTATCAAATCTTGGCATTTTCAAGTTGCTCCTTGTTTCACTCCACTTTGTTTACAAGGTCTGTTCCAAAACTTCCAAAACTTTTTATTGGGTTGATGCATAAGTTCATGCCATTTTTTTCATTGCACCACAGGAATGTAGTACATCAGAAGGGAAAACGGAATCAATTAACTATGCAATCCGCCCCCTTCATTGTTTACGATGGTGTCCCAGCATCTGGATAGGTCTGCAATGCCATTCTTAAAAAAAAAACATGCAGGTTTTGCTGTGAAGAAATCATCAAGGAAATTCTGGAGCTCAACATCATTGTTGAATGTTCTGCCACGGAGTGCATTCGACAGAGATCAAAACAGGTGATGGTCTGAAGGGGCGACATCTGGGTAATAGGCCGGATGTGGAAGGATCTCCCATTTCATGTACTGAATGGCCATTTTGGTCATGTTTACACTGTGAGAGTGTATGTTATCATGTTGGAGAAGGACACCATGGCGCCGATATAGCAGTCTCTACTGAATTGCTCCCTCCCCACGGCGTAGTTGCTCCCAATAGAGTGCAGCATTGATGGTCTGATTCCTTGGCAGCATTTCCTAGTGAATAGTGCCTTCCTTGTCCCACCAGACATACAACATGATCTTCGCAGGATGAAGGTCATGTTTTGGACGAGGTGTGGGCATCTTGTTTGGGCTTAACCATTCCCTCCGATGCCTGAAATTCGCATACAGGCACCACTTTTCATCTCCAGTAATAATACTTGACAGAAAGGGTTGCTGAGAACATTTGCAATAACGGGCGAGCAAGGAACCACATATGGCAACACACTGATTCTTGTTTTCCTTGGCGAGAGTGTGAGGCACCCAGGAAGGCAATTTCTGGACTTTTCCCACCAGGTGTCGCACAACTGTGGTCTGATCACAGCCCATCTCAGTGGCCAATTTGCGTATGGTGTGATGCAGATCCAAGTGGATGAGATGGTTCAAACAATCATCATCAAAGTGAGATGGACGACCTGAGCATGGAGAGTCGTTTAAGTCAAAATTGCCACCTCGGAACCGCTCAAACCATTTGCGGGCTGTCCTCGGAGCAATAGCATCCTCCCTATACACAGCAAAATTTTGTGGAGTAGTCTCGGCGGCTGTGGATCCTTTGTTAAACTCATAGGGGAGCAGATGTCAGAAATGTTAATTCCTCTCTACTTGACACTCCATACTTCAGGACCTGAAAACCAAAAAACCATTAGCCACAATCACACAACACAATATGATTTAGATACACGATATTACTGGCTATATTTTGATATACAACTGACCATCCGCACCATCACTACTGACCTTGAAAACACTCGTGAAATAAAACGGCATGAACTTGTGCATCAACCCAATAAATTCTGAATTTGCTAGATACACGATATTACTGCCTACATTTTGATTTACAACTGACCATCTGCACCGTCACTACTGACCTGGAAAACACTCGTGAAATAAAATGGCATGAACTTGTGCATCAACACAATAATAGCCCGTTAATACAATGTCACGCCAATGTGTAGTAGGTGTTGCTGCATAACTTTGACCTTGGCAAGTAACCTCTCATTTATTACATTGTTCTATTGTGAATAGTCATTGTGCTGCATTGCTTTGTTTAACAGTTTCTTGTGCATGTTCTGTGATTTTCAAGATGGATGAGATTCATGAACAGTGTATTAACATAAAATTTTGCATCAAACTTGCGAAAACGTTTACCGAGAGTTATGAAATTGTGAAACAAGCTTTTGGCAGTCAGTGCTTAGGTCATACACAGTGTTATGAATAGTTTAAGCGATTCAAAGATGGTCGACAGTCAGCTGATAATGATTCCTGTTTATGGCGGACCTCGACGTCAACTGACAACACTCATATCGCCCAAGTTTGTGAAATCGTGCATTCAAATCATTCATCGACTGTTTGAGAAATCGTGGATGATTGTAATATTTTAGTTGGTTGGTGTCATCACATTCTGACTGAAAGACTGGAGATGTACCAAATTGCTGTGAAGTTAATTCCACATCTGCTGACTGAGGATCAGAGATACAATCGCATTGCAATCTGTCATGAACTTTTGGATCGCACAGACGAGGATGAAAATTTAATGGAAAGAATTATCACTGGTGACGAGATGTGGGTTTATGGTTATGATGTCTAGACAAAAATACAGTCTTCACTGTAGTTTGGAAGAAGTTCACCAAGACCGAAAAAAGTGTGAAAAGTCAGGTTAAACATATGAAAGTCACATTGATTGTGTTTTTTGACATTGAGGGCATTGCCCACCAGGAATTTTACCTGAGGAACAAACAGTGAATTGGTAGTGTTATCTTGAAGTGCTGAAATATCTGTGAGAAAATGTCAGGAGAAAAAGACCCAAGCTGCGGAGGAACAAATCGTGGTTCTTCCGTCATGACAATGCGCCGACACAAGCATCACTGCTGATTCGTAACTTTTGTGCCAAAATGAAGAGAACAGACAACTTTGCTTCCCCAGCCCACCTACTCTCCTGACCTAGACCTGTCACACTTTTTCCTGTTTCCAAAGTCAAAATCCATTTTGAAAGGACGAAGATTTGACATGATTGACAACATCAAGGAGAATTCACAAGCAGACCTACGCATGATCCCGAAAAAGCCAATCAGTACTGCTTCAAGAACGGGAAATGAAATTGGGAGCAGTGTATCAACCAAGGATGAGAGTGCTTCGATGACAAGTCTGAATAAGTTATAAGTATGCCTGAAAAAATTATAATTTTTTTTTTGAACCGACCTCACACAAGATTACATGCATGCACTATAACTGGGCCAATAAAAAAAAAAAAAAACTAGCTTTGCTGCTGAAAAAAGACAATAAAACATTAGACAAAAAATAAATTTAGGATTTGGAGCATTTTTTTCTAAGTAGAATACATTAAAAACATGAAATGGAGAACATATGAATACATGAAGTGCAAAACAAAAATTTGTGGTTTAATGAAAGTTGAACTGAAGATATTTACTGTACAGGTGGGGTCTAATGATAATTTCATTTATTCATTTCACCATGTACGAAGCGTGATCAAATGAAACCCGCTTGTGCCATGTCATGTGGACCGATGCATGGGGAGCATGATGACATCACAGCTCGCATGATAAGCACAGACCTCCTTGCATGTGTGGTTTGTACTGCAGATCATTGACAACATGGCCGGTGTGATTCTGAATCCGTCCAAGGTGGATAAGCAAGCTGGTATTCAGTTCCTAACAGCGGAAGGCTGTTGACCAGTTAACATTCATTGCAGAATGCAGGTGGTGTATGGTGACAAATGTGTGTTGAAGACAAGAGTGATGGATTGGGTGCAAATGTTTTGGGAAGGACGTGAGGAAACAGAAGATCTTCCATGGCTGGTCCATGCGCATGTTGTTGTAACAGACGAAGCCATTGCCGAGATTGATGCAGCAATATGGGTGGACCTTCGTTCGAGCTTACGTTTGCTAATGGAGGAATTCACTATGTCATTTGGGACAGTTCAAACAATGGTTACGAAGACACTGCAGTATTAGAAGGTGTGTTCACAATGGGTCCCATGGATGCTGACCGATCACCGTAAGGAAGAACGCATGGGTTGAAGTTTGAACCACTGCTGCATTACAAATCGGAGGGTGATACATTTCTGTCATGCATAGTGGCCGGCAATGAATTGTGGTGCCACCAAGCCATCCAGCAAACCAGCAAACATGCAATGGAAATATCCCGGATCACCAAAACACAAAAAATTTAAGTTCACAAGAATTTGTTTTCTCAAGTTGTTTTGTTTTTTTGCCGGTAAGGTTATGCTGACAGCATTTTTTTTTTTACCATGAAGGGCTTTTGTTGGTGTACTTTAAAGAGCTTCATGTGAACATCAATGCCAACCACTACAAGGACACACTAGACAAGAGTCTGCATAAAGCCATCAAGAATAAGCGACCCGACAAGCTTTCGCATGGTTTTATTCTGTTGCACGACAATGCTCGTCCGCAGGTTGTGAACATTGTGCAGGATGCGCTAGCACAGAAAGGAAGGGAGGTTGTGCACCACCCAGTCTGTAGCCCTGATCTGTCACCATGTGACTTTCATTTGCTTCTACCTTTAAAAAAAGCTCTAAAGGAACAAGAATTCCACTCCAATGTAGACATCATGGCCACAATGACCAAATGGTTCAAGGAGCAACCAAAGTCCTTCTTTGCGGACAGTATCCACCATCTCCCCAAGCAGTGGGATGTGTGTCTGAATGACTACAGTGACTTCTTCTAATGAACACTGGTGCATTCTTGCTTCCTTATATATTGCTTTGTTTAATTCTGCCACACCTGCGGAGTACGTGTACCTTTTGATTCGTTTTAATAAAGCCACTTGAATGGGTTTCATTTGATAATGCCTAATACTTCCTTAAAATAAAAGCATCCCAAAAGTCTGAAAACCAAAGATGTTTGCTTGCTGTGCGAGGCACTTATATGCTTTTCTGTCAGTTATATCCTCGCAGTCCCCCTCCCCACCTTCCCTAACAGGGCAGGGCACAACTATGAATAACAACCACCATGTGTGTTTAGTACCTGAAATAAAGTTATGGCCAAACCACGTAGTTAAATTACAATTTTCAAAAATCTGCTTGCAAGTTGTTCTGTGCTACGCTTATGAACTTGTGGGCTTGCTCTCGTGTTTATGTACATGGACTGGTGAAGGTAACTGCAAACTCACAACTGCCTGGAGTGTGCTAGCTGATGGAGTTAAACATCTGTTGTGTTATTATTCTGCATTTCTTCCGTTTTAAAGAAACAGCAGTTTTGCATATGAAAAAGTCAATGTTATTAGAGTGTTGAATTAGTTTTGTATTAAAATGCTTTGCTTAAAATTTATGTGGAGCTAGTTTGTTTGCTCCCTCATGGTAGGTGTTAGCTGGTAATATGTAAACTAGGCATATTGATGCACAAAAATTTGTGAACTATGTGCAGTGTTTGAATTACTCAGTGCTCTGCTGGCCATTGGCCAGTAGAACTTCCGCTGGACCACTGAACTATTGATTTTACCTGCCCGGATGGCCAGGAATTTTTTTTTTTTCAAATACAGGAAGGCAGTTTCCCAATCCTTGTCTTGTAATGGCGACAGCCACTTTTTGATCCCCACCATTCATAATGAGCAGAAGTAAGCACAATAAATATCCTGCTCTTCCTTGGATTTGTCCAACTCTCTTGGATTTGAAATCAGGTCTGACATCAGACCATGTTTCTGCCCCAAGAAAACATGCTAATGGAGGATGTCAATTGGATGCGTGAAGGTAATTTTTGTAAAAGAACAATTCACGTGAGACAGTGTTCAATGGATGACTGAAACTAATTTCATGGAAAAGTAGAAGGGATGAGCAATAAGACTAAAATAAGGAAAAAGAAGCTAAACAATAAAACATAAAAAAGGTTGTGAATTGTACCCTTGAAATCTTCTTGTTCCCTTCTTACTTAAAAACAGATTGAGAATGCACTCTTGCTCTGCTATATCACCAATCTATTGGAATCTTATTCTGGAAACATTCTTTGTTCTGTGAGTTGCACTTTCAAATTAGATGTTTTAAAAACAAATACGGGAGATATTTTAATTGAAACGATACATTATTTTCTGCATATACTGTATATGTCTCAAGTTTTTTTTTTTTTTTTAGACCTTTGGGCATCTCTTGGTGGATCAGTGGTTTCAGTGGTTTGCAAATTCTAGTGGTCTAGTGGGCCAGTAAAAGATTTATTTATAATTCTAACACTGATGAAAAAGTGTCACTAATTGAAAGTCCAGCCAAATGTTTCTATTGGGTAATAGAACTTGGAAGTCTGCATAGGCATTAATTTCGATAGCCTGCTTTGGCCCGTATCTGAACTTTAGGGGACCTGACCCAGCCTGGTCCGGCCTAGATTTCCAGTAAGCCTGTTTCAGACTTTTGTCCAGCATCCTCTGCCACTCATTGCAAATGATACAAAGCTTCCTTTGGAGAAACAAACTAAACTACCTCAGTAGTAAAGGGAATGTAACACAGAGAGATGGGCCATTTCTCATTGAATTTGGACACTTTTTCTGTATCAAAAAGATGCTGATAAATGACTGAATGAGTTGGTCCAACTTTGTTGGCTGTTTCTCACATTGACTGGCTGTGATTTGCTTTCATGGCATGATTTGCATGTCATTGAGTCCTAATCACTAGCTAAGACCCTCCTTATTGAAGAGGCTGCAAATTGCAGGACTAAAATTGTTTAACAAATTGTTTCAAGTTCTTCCCAACAGCCAACCTTTCTATAAGTTTTGGTGATGTTTCTGCAAGCCTGCATCGTGTTTATCACTTTATCAAACTTATCATTCATATCATATATCACTAAGCTGTTCTCTGAGTTTCAGAGGTTAGCTCCAAAAAGAAATACAAACTTCCAGATATTTTTTACTTATTGTTGTCATATCAAACTTCTCCATTTACAGCGATCTTGACATACAACTCGTGCTTCACTGATATCCATTACACGCCGTACACAAGATCTTTTATACTTCATACTCATAATCTTTTTGTCATGCAGATACTCCTGAATCTGATCCACCCATGTCTTCCTTGGCCTTCCTCTGCCTTTCATTCCTGCCACTTGGGCTGAAAAGATTTTCTTAGTAAGCATTTCATCACTCATTCTTTCAACATGGCCAAACCACCGAAGCATATTTGTCTCCACCTTGCTAACAACATTTTGCTTCACATCACACAACTTCAATACATCTTCATTTCTCACACAATCATATCGTGTCTTGCCACAAACCCCACGTAAGTAACACATTTCTCCAGCACACAAACGACTCCTATGTTTCTTCTGCAGTACCCAGGTTTCACTGCCATACATCAGAGTAGGAACAATTACAGTTTCATACACAACCATGCAGGACTCTCTAGAGAACCCATCATTCCTGTGAAAACCTCCCAGAGCAGCTATGACTTTCAAAGAAGAATTCACTTGCCTACTGATTTCACCATCCAACTTGTTCTCTCTGTCAAACATGCTTCCTAAATACACAAACTCACTCACCTGGTCAATCACAGTGCCATTTATACTTACATTACATTCAGTGCTACCCGTTCCTCTCTCAAACACCATAACTTTGGTTTTTCCCTTATTTATACTCAGTTTGAATTTCATGCAAATTTCATGCATCCGAGTCAGCATACTCTGCAACTCACTTTTGCTCTCTGCCAACAGGACAGTGTCATCAGCATACAGCAATCTGCACACACGGATATCACCAAGACATAAACCACTATTATTTATTTTGGCATCACGCAGGCATGCATGCATCCATAAATATATTAAACAGCCATGGTGACATTACACAACCTTGTCTAACTCCTGCACCAATGGAAAACCATTTTGATAAAACACCATTCACTCGTACACAAGCTCTACTACCAGCATACATGGCTTTTACACTATTAAGTAGATTCCCGGTAACATCATATTCATTCAATACCTTCCACAAAAGTGTCCTATTCACTCGGTCGTAAGCTTTCTCTAAATCTATGAAGGCAGTAAAAACTTTCTTCCCAACAGCCAGATACTTTTCAATCATCGTGCGTAATGCAAAAATCTGGTTAGTGCAGCCTTTACCAGGCATAAAACTACTCTAAACATCCCACACTTTCAATGATGTAAGGCCCCGTACTTTTTCAATAACAACCTTATCAAACACTTTCCCTGGCACACTCAGTAGGCTAATACCATGATAGTTCTTGCGTTCAGTCTGATCACCTTTTCCTTTATACAGGGGAACAATGATAGCATCCTTCCAATTCCGAGGGACCATTTCTAACTCCCAGCACAACTGGCAAATTTCAGTTAACCAGTCAATTATAGTCACCACCATATTTCAACATCTCTGCAGTTATGCCATCAACTCCCGGAGCCTTACCATTCTGAAGAGATTTTAGAGCTTTACACACTTCTGCTCTTGAGATCCCTCCTGTGCTTTCATCCCTCATTGTGGCATCATCTGCATCTGTCTCAGAATCATCTTTGCTTTCCTGATCTAATAACTCACAGAAGTATTCACCCCATCTGTCACTTAACTCATTGGGCTCCCATATCATTTCCCCAATCTCATTCTTCACACAACTTACAACTTTGTTTCCCCTATTTTTCCTTAGTCTCATGTACTTCCAAAAGGACTTCCTATCTTTCCAAAAAGCCAGTTCATGCCTTTCCACTTTCTCCTTCCTATCTTTTGCCTTACTGTGGCGAACCAGCTTAGCAGCTTCACGCTTCTTACAGCGATATTCATCCACAGAGACTCTACCTTGCAACATCCCCAAATAGGCTTCCTTCTTTCTCTTTACTGCCTCTTCAATCTCACTATTCCACCAAGCATCACCTCTATTGTTACCCACTATTGTGGTGCCACAGACCTCTTTAGCAGCAGTGACAACACAGTTCTTAAAACATTCCCACTTCTTTTCTACATCCCTCTCACTAGACTTCAGATCCTTCAGTCATTCTCTGACTAAGTCAGAATACTGCTGATGATCTTCAAGGAACCTATCAACCTTTATTCTTTCTATCCTGGGTCTCTTCCTATTCCTTTTCCTCCAACCAACATTAAGTTTCACTCATGACACTACCAAGTAATGATCAGAACCAACATCCACACCTCTCATCACACGGGTGTCAACAACTAAGTGTTTCAAATGCTGATCGTAGACAACAAAATCTATCACACTCTTTTGACCAAGAGTACGATTTTCCCAAGTATATGTGTGGATATACTTGTGGTTGAAAAATGTATTAGATACACACAAACCATTCTCAATGCAGAGTTCAATTAATCTTTCACCATTATCATTCACACAAGGATCATTAAACTTACCCAGAACATTGTCAGAAATGGCATTCTGCACACCTACTCTAGCATTGAAATCCCCTGCTATTATAACTTTTTCTTTAGCACCAAACTTGCTCAAAACAGCTTTTAGCTCATTCCAGAAATCTTCCTTCTTATCAGAAGGTTCAGAGTCACAAGGAGCATACACTACAACAATTACAATTCTCTGAAGTTTCACTTTCAAACGAATCCAGAGAATTCTCTCACTTATGCAACTATAGTGAATCAAGTTGTTCTTCATATTTTCACTTAAAATCACACCAACACCAGCCTGTCCTCTCATATTATCCAATACTCCAGACCACACACTCACCGTGCCATTCACTTCTTCTACCCCAATTTCCTTCTTTTTGGTTTCACTTACACACAGCACATCCAGTCTGTACTTATTCATCTCCTCAATCACCTCACTCATCTCGCCATTTATATCTCTAGTATTCCATACACCAATCTTACATTCACTCAGCCGAGATCTCTTTCTCATACGCCGTTTAGAAAGCCCAGGTCGATTCCGTGGTGGACCGTCCTTCTCAAGTGTGGTAGGTCCACCATATCCCACACTTGAGTCATTCTTAATATTTCTTTTTGTCTTTTTAATCAGGTAAGTACATGAGTGTGGGGGATTAGCCCACAGCTGAGGGTTCCAGTTGGTCATTCAACCTAAGGATTCTGGAACAAAACCCAGTGAGTTGGGGTCTTTTCGCCAATGTCACACAGAACTAGCTTGCACCTCTCCAAGATTCACAGAGGCCCTAGTTGCTGTTGTGTGTGCCATTGTTACCACGGAGCGCCCCGAGGAGGCAGACCCATCGCTCACTACGACCGCCCTTCCTCTCATTTATCAAACTTGTAATATGCAAATATTGCTCCTCATGTGCGTATGGTAGCGTAACAGCACATATGTTGTAAAATGCGAGTATTACTCCCCCACCCCTCAATGTGCCTTTGGTATGTTAACAGCACATGTCTGTAATTTCTGTGCCATGTGATGCACATAAAGAAATTAATTTACCTGATTCCATGATATTAACATTAATTTTTCATTTCATTAGCCACCAAAGCAGAAGATATCTGATCCTGAAGAATTAGCAGAGTACCAGCTAAGAAAAAGAAAGGTATGTATTCATTTTTGCTTTCTAAGACAAAATACTTAGCCTAAAAGTTTTACTTGTCATTTGATTGATTCTTTCACTAACACAAGTGTGCGTAGAGTGAGTGGTTTGTGGTGACTGTATGATGATACACCAAGAATATGTAGTGCATTAACAAATGTTATTCTTTACCTCCAAAAGTGTTATTAATTTTTAGGATATCATTTTAGTTCTTATCAAGTACAATACATTAATAAGAAAGATAGAGGGAGGGGAGAGAGAGAGAGAGAGAGAGAGAGAGAGAGAGAGAGAGAGAGAGAGAGAGAGAGAGTCTCTCTCTCTTTTCATCTCTGGTGCTATTTTCTTAGACACATTCTTGATGTATCCTTCTTTTCTACCATTACTTAAAAAATTGTGTGAGGTTTTTGCACATTTCATAACATTAGAAGTGTATAGTTTGGAATGCAAATAGGTGGATAACGCAAGATGAAAAGATGTAAATAACTGTGAAGTTTAAGAAGTTTTCTATATTCTATGTCCTGTGCATACAGTTCTGAGTGAAGTATAGGATATATTACAGTCATGTACCCATCTTTTCTCTGTGTCAGCAGTTTTTTTCCCCTGATTAAAGGTGCTCTGGCTTTCTGTGTTTAAACTAATTACTACCGCATATATACTCGTGTATAGGTCGATCCCCCCCCGATTTTTATCTTAATATTTGCAGTTTTTGTATATCCCATGTATAAGTCAACCCCCCAATTTTTATGTGAATATCTGCAGTTTGTGTACCTACCTATCTTGTGTATAAATTAAAAAAAAAAAACATTCTTTTCCGAGGATGCGCCCACATGCGGAAATGTGAACCTACTATTTATTGTGGTAGCTGGCTCTGCAAAATGTGGGTGGAATTGAGGCACAATTCTGGGAAGATGATAGGGCTCACCACCCTGGTTTGAGAGTTTTCAGGGGAAGGTTACTACACATTTTAACAATATATGAACCCACTTTTGCACATAGCCCCCCCTCTCACTTTTTGCGAGCAAGTTTTCTGCAGTTACTTCATTCATGGAGAATAAAGCATTTGTTCCCACAGCAAACGAATCATGATGCATTTACCAAACGTCGTAAGGCAGGCACATCGTTATTTAAAAACAACAACAACAAAAAAAAAAACTTCCTGAAACAAATTTGGAAAGCGTAAATAGGTCTTGATGTCAACCTGATAGTTTTTGTTATCCCATAAAGAATATGCATGCCGTAAAAAATAAATGTGTAACTTTTGAAGTATTCAGTAGATTTCTTCAAAATTTAAAATGAATCTTTATTTTGACGTATTGCGGAGACTAAAATTTGCACGCACCTATTTAAAAAATTGAAAAAAATTTGTTCTATAAAATTTCCTCCCGCTACCCGGTGCAGCGTAACAGCTGTCGGTCAACTGCTGAGTTGTACGAGTGTGTGATTCACAGAGAGGTCATTTATCTACTCCCGAGTGTCATCCCCCCTCTCCACCATATTTGTGACAAACAATCGGCTTTAGTGACAAAACCAAACATTGCCCCATTCAGTAAAGATGCAATCCTTTTTGGCTTGCTCTTAGTCTTCAGAAAAGGTTACTGTTTGTTTGATTTTTAGAGCCGGGCACACTCAATTTAATAACAAATGTAAGTAGGTTGTTAAACTAATGCACTTTTTTACTATCAGTGGCAGTGTTATTCTGAGTGATCAGCCAAGTTTAAATAAACACTTTCATTTTCGGGATGCAATCAAGTTACCGCTATTCTGCAGATTGGTCACACCTCTCTTCGCCGTCGCTAAACAGGGGCAGTGGTCTCCTTTTGCAATAGTTTGTCATTTTCCCTCTTCACCCCCACCCCCCTCGTCGAGAATTGAGCACTGTCGTAGGTCACGGCACGGTGCAACTTAAACTACTGGCTGACACATTCACCTCTTTCCTCTAAGTGATTTACCAGCGGGGCAGTCAAGGCCATATTGACAGATCTAAAACGGACTTTGAGACATCCTTGCAAAATGAATTTTTCTGTTAGTGAATAAAAAAAACTCATACATAGAAAATCAAGAAAATTCTTAGCAATAATTTTCTTCTGTACCAGTAACACCCGGAAAATGACTAATACACAACTGCAAATGAACTGATGGCGCAAAGGGCTAAGTATGGGCATTTCCATAAGGCATCAAAATTTTGGTTTTCAACCTATCAGAAAAATTTTCCGTGTATAGTTCGACCTCCTAACTTCGACCTAAATATTTCATTAAAAAAAGTCGACCTATACACGAGTATATACGGTAAATGTGCTTTTGTAGGTATTAAGCAGAAAAAGACTGTTTTAAAAAGTACCTTAGATTTTCGAATGAGACCCTCACTGGTGATTTAGGAGAGATTTCAGAGAACTGATAACCATGCGGAGTGGATCTGCCAATCTGTGTGATCATTGATGTTGCCAGTTTTGGAGTGATTTTTCTAGTTCTCAGAAAATTGGGCTGGCTTGATGTTTTATTATTTTAAGAGAGTCCCATTTTATTTTGTGACCTGTTTGTTGAAGGTGGCAATCTAGTCCCATTTTATTGAAAATATTCCTAATTACTGCTTTGTTGTCTTTTGGGTATTTTCTGTTAGCTGTACAAACTAAAAAAATGTGAAATTGGGAATGTAACCTTAGGGAAAATTTTACATGTTTTATTCTGGTGTAGGGATTGGTCAGGTACCAGCTGGTGTGGCTTTAGCCCTTGACAAGACTAGCTGGCAGAGAGAAAATTAAATCTGAATGATAGGTCCAAAAGGAAACAATGCACCCTGGAAATTATAAAGACAATAAATGTCGCAAAAATCGGCAAATGGTGTAATAACAAAGATAATTTATTTGGCTGAGCTGCCAGGCTGGTTTGGCATCCATCCATGAATCAATTAATGGATTCTTTGGGATGTTTCTAAAATGGGTAACATGGACCTAAAAGTTGTGATGATCTGTGGAGCAGAGAAAAATTCTGGTTGTCAAGAAGCAGATTTTTTTTTGTGTGTGTGAGGTTTTAGATTTCACTGTTAAAACTAAAGGGAGGAAAAAATTATTATTTATTTGGGAGAACTTTTCCACAATGGCATAATCAACTTGTATTTCATTATGTCATTGTGGAAATTTTTAAGAAACATAATGAAATTCACTAGGTTTATGGAGGTTTTGAGATTGTGATTTAAATAGTGTTTAAAGCAAGCTCCGAAAGCGTGTGCTCGAGATCTGAACATTTCATGGCACATGGGACTTGCTAGTAACAAGAGACTTGTACTGTCTGCTGCATGACATCATGATCTTGCGACTTATACCTGTTCTGCCCAGCAGAGGCAGAGAAACTGTCCCATTTAACTGTGGGTTCTGATTGTACAATGAGATTAAAGTGTTTTTCATCTCCAATGTGTGCACTTAAGCTTTCGGATTTTACATTGCCAAAAAAAAAAAGTGTGTGCTAATGAAGTTTTCAGAATACACCATTGAAAAACCAACCTCTGTGGAACATTATCCTGGTAGTTTGGTTTTACTGAAGACCAAATGGACTTGTGTATTCACGTCCAGGCTACCATGCAACTTTATGGGGGAAGGAAGGAAAGTGTAATGTCATGTTAAGGTCTTCATGTTTTATTAAATGTATTAAAAGTCTTTAGGGTATCAAGTCATTGGTCTTTTTATTATTTTTGTGTTTGATGTCTCACTCATTAGATCGAAGAGTTTTGGTGAGCAAAGTATTGCATAGAAGTCTTTTTATGGCAGACATGCAAATGTCCTAAAACTATTGAAGGTGTGCGTGTATGTGTGTCTATATATTAGTGTTCTCCCTAGAGCCTTTTTACTGGGCGGACGCCCAGCTAATTTTTTCTGCCGCCCAGCTGCGGATGCAATTATGGGAAGAGGGAAAAGTCCCCTGCGACACTCAGTTTTTTTTTTTTTTTTTTCACCTCACGATAGTGGCTGTTAGCGCTACTTTTCTTCCTCTGCTGTTCAAGATCCAAATGTAAGAAGACAAAGTGTTAAACAAAGTGTAGCTTACTCCCTTCCCAAATGCAATAAAACAAAGCAGGAGGGAAAAGTGGGTGCTGTCAATGCGCAGGGGGGGGGGGGCTGAGATAAACCAGGTGCGGGAAGTCCCTCTCCCGCGTGAAAGACAGGAGATTATCATCTCAACATCTCCCCCCCTCTTTTGGTCCCATTTGTTCAAGCCTGAGAGACTCGTAAAGCAGATAGTGAGGATCAGGGTATGCATATGGTCATGTGATCGGTCGCTGCTGTTCACATGCATTTTTGGAGACTGCTACCAAAATCAAAGATTTCTAGATCACAAGTGCTTTAAAAAAGTTAGGAATTTTAATCTGGTATAATATTTTGAAGGAGTTATTATGCATGTATCTGAGTGATTTGATAGTACTTAATTTTGATTCCGTTTGGTTTTTGATTTCTGTGACAAACGAAACTGCATCTTTTTCTAAAAAATGCATGTGGATGGAACGGACAGAAGACCCGTGAACTTCGAAAACCTTAAAAATGTCTTGATGCCATAAACTGAAAAATTTATGTATTGTAGTTACGAAAAGTTTGCATGATTCTTCAGAATAGCAAATAAACGTATCTTCAACCTGCGGTTTTCAACTGTTAAAAACTGTCATTTGTTTTCAACTGTTTGAAAGTATCAGAAAAAAAAATGTCCAAGTTTCTAAATAAAAAGATTATCGAGATTATCAAAGCTAAAATATTCTTTTTAAAAATCTATTCACTACTTTTGAAATTATTAAAACATTAAGTTGTAATAGCAGAACGGAATAAATAGAAAAAAAAATGCGTAACTTTTAAAGTTTTCAACAGATTTTGATGAAATTTAAATCTGAACATTATTTTAAAATTTATTGGTCTCCGTGAAAATTGCATGCCGATGTTTTAAAAATTAGCGAAATTTTACTTTAGAAAATTTTATCCCAGTCCTGTTGCTGGGGTAAGATCGAGGAGCACTTGCCAGAACCACGGAAGTCGCGTGATTCATTGACAGACAGAACTGATCGCCCCATTGGCTTTTGAACTTCCAGGCTATGACTGACCCCTTCTTTGTAACAAAAGACCTCCACCGTATAAGTAAAAGATGTTTTTTTTTTCTCCCCCAAAGAGATATCCAAGCTGTTTAAAACTTCGACGCAATTACCTGTCACTGAAAAATATGGAGAAGTACTAGAGTAAGATTTTCATTGTGCCGCTGAACTTTGAAACGCCAAAAATGTAACAATTGCACAAACTAGTGAAGCCCTTTTATGAATATATATTGTTATAAAATGTACCTAAATTATGGCATAAAATAATCATCGCACGTTCTAAATAGACATTTATCTGGTTCATTTCTCTGAACTGTGTGTTATTCAATTTGCACTTTTCATGTGATGCTTTTTAAAATTGCATATGGGGGAGAGGAAAAATACCGTGATTAATGGCATACAACGAACAGGTAAAAACTGATGCCCAGAAAAAAAGTGCAAACATTTCATGTAATATATTATGAATATCACCTTACCCCCCCTCTAACCAAGTTAAAATGATTCAGGCAGGTACTACAAGCTAAGGATAAGGAGTTGGGTGTCAAAATGTTGCGCCTAGAGCAATCCCACAGAATCGATCGCCACTTCCTGAATTCTGCGCCTGTATTATAAATGCGCTTACCATGAGCCATATTCGGAATTTTGCGGCAAAAATCACTGTTCTTTTTCCTGCATGTCTATAAAATTCCTTGAGAATTTTATTTTGGAATTATTGAGGAGCTCGGTGTAAGTTCTCAAACTTGTTGCAGTGCCATTGGCCATGTTGAATTTAAGAAAATATTCTGAATCCCATAACCCTGTGCGCAGAGGTTAAGTTATGGTCACTATTTTCATAAAATGCGACGAGTTAATCCAAAATGCAAGAGAAAAATTAGTGTCTGTAGCAAACTGGCGCCAGCCATTTAAATACCAACGCATCAGCGGATTCTGCCACAGCTTTTCTATTTATGCGAAAACAAAAATTTCGGAAACTCTGTCAGGGATTCGCACTCTGCTAATGTTATTTTTTTAATCCTTAAGGTATGTTCCTACAGTGTCTGTTTGCTTAATCACTCCCTCCCCTCCTCCACAACACTCTAGAGCACCCAATAAAGCATGAGTGGGGTAAGATTATAGAGGCCACAGGGATTATAGACTCCTTCACCCTATTCAAAGTTTAAACCAGAGTCAGCATTGACGTCTGTGGCATTTCACCAAGGCCATCAACATTAGTTTTCCACTGACATCCAAAGCATTATTGGTGTGAATAATTCAGTTGGTGTTATGATTTTCCGAGCGATAAAAGCGGCTAACTTTTGCATTTTGCTACAACTTCTTTCCCCATTTTATCAGTTTTGATACAGCATTTTTTGAGCCAGCTGCAAGAATGTTAAACCAGTGCATCCAGCTGCAAGAATGTTAATCTATTCTTGCTCTCACAATGCTCAGGCACTCCTAGATTAAGAAAGAGATGAGTGTGGAAGAGGGGAGGGTATCTATTCAAAGAAGTAAGCAGGAGGTAGGGACTTAATCTCTATTGATGAATCATGTTTGTCTGACTAAGGCTGAGATGTTGGTGACAAGTTCAGTCATTTTTTAACAGAGGAATGCAGAGAAGTCACCTGAGTGGTCATTGTGACTGTGGTGAACTACACAAGGCAGTAAACCGTAGTAGCAAATAAGGAAGTTATCAGTTCTGTGTTACATTTGTCCAGTGCATATAAAAATGGAAAAAACACTACTTTGCTACTTTTCTAAGTCCTCTAAAAGTTCCACTGAAAGAAAACATCCCTCAGCCAGTGAACAGTTGAATGATTCTTCTGTTTCAGGAAGTGCTGAAAATACTGAACAACTTCCAACTCAAGGTCAGCAGGTGAATACTGTTAATTCCAAGCACCGTTCTAGTGGCATTAACAAAGTATGGTTTCAGAAGTACAATTGGTTAACTGTGACTGAAGATGGAATGTTATGCACCGTATGCCTGAAATATGCTACAAAAACTGCTAATCGAGAATTAACATGGGTGGATACTCCTTGTGCTTGACTGAGGAAAGAAAGCCTTTCAAATCATGAAAAAAGTAAGATGCACTCTGATGCCTGCTCACGTTCTTCATCTGCTGCTTTACTGGAAAATACTGGAGTTGGAGAGATCGAAAGATCTGTTTCAGCTTTAAATAATTTGCAACGTGATGCTTTTTTAGGTGCACTGAAAAGTGTATATTGGCTTGCCAAAAATGAATTGCCTCATACAACTTTATATGAATAATTATTAGAGCACTGCAAATTGATGGGATGCATTTACTTGAGTAATTTGAAAGTGGCAGAAAATGCTAATTACACTTCTGAGAGAATTGTTCAAGAGCTCTTAGAGGTGCTAGCTTCAAAAATTTGCTTTAATATAGTAAGCGAGTTAGCCAAAAGTCAGTTTTTTAGTGTGCTGTGTGATGAGACAACTGATATTTCAGTTGTAAAGGAGTTAATAATTTATACAAAATTTGTGTCCACAAAAACAAAAGAAGTTAAAGTTGCTTTCCTGACCACTAAAAGCATAAATGATGGAAAAGCTACAACAATTGCAAATAATTTAACTGAAACATTAGGTGAATTAAATTTACAGCTTGAAAAACTGGTAGGTTTGGGATCTGATGGTGCCGCAGTGATGATTGGCAAGAATAATGGTGTTGCAAAATTGCTGAAAGATGCAACTCAAAATCTTTTAATTAATTGCCATTGTGTAAATCACTGTCTAGCTTTAGCTAGTGCCCAGGCTGCACAAGAAGTTAAGTATTTAGTAAAATTCAATGACATTCTGCGGCAGTTATTTTTTTTTCTTTCAAAATTCTGGTGTTCGAATGGCTGGATTGCACCAAATACAAGACATTTTCAACATACCTCAGATGAAACTGAAAATGGCCAGTGATACTAGATGGCTTTCTCATGAAGCTGCTGTTCAGTCACTTCATAAAACACTAATGAGTGTTGTGGTTGCACTGGAGGGAGAAGCCATTGAATGAAATGATGTCACTGCAGAAAGTTTAAGTAAATATATAAAAACATACTCATTTCGATGATGTGTGATATACTGCCAATTTTGAGCAACCTATCTAGATCATGGTTACGGCAAGATACAGACTTAACCACTGTTAAATCAATATTAGAGGCAACCAAATCTAAAATAATTTTACTGAAATCTGACCCAGGAGAAAGTTTCAGAAATCTACTCTTGCTATGGGAAAATGAGTGGATGGACCTGGCTGTTAAAGTAGATGAGGAAAGTGTAGAGCTGTACAAGAAAAATGTTTATGATAAATATCTGGATGTGATACAAATTCATTTAGAAGACAGATTCCCAGATATGCCAATAATGTCAGCATTTTCTATCATATTCAACCCTGTTGCTGTAAAAGAAACATCACCAGAGAGGGTTAGTGAGCTATGCGAAGAGTTATTTATTCACTACTCAAAAAATGGAACCCCCGCCTCTTGATTATACTGCCACAAAAGCAGAATGGAGTGTGGCCTCAGTGATGATCAGAAGTGACTCATATAAAGATATGTCAACAAGAAACTGTCTGGAAAAACTATCAACGAATCATGAACTTAGAGAATCGTTCCCTAATTTCTCCAAATTAGCAACAATTTGTCTCTCTTTACCAGTGTCAACTGCAGAATGTGAAAGGGGATTCTCTGCTTTGAAAAGAATTAAAACTTGCCTACGAAACAGAATGAGCCAGAAAACTCTAAACAATTTATTGATGATAGCATTAGAAGGTCCTGATCCTTCAACTTTCGATTATGATCGAGCTGCTGATAACTGGGCAGGGAAGAAAAAAAGAAAAATACATATCTGTATACTCTGGTTATACATGTACATCACACGTGAAATTAAGAATAATGTAAACTTTGGCTGGCACCTTAAATAAGTTTCCATTTTTAACTCTGCAGGCAAGAAAAAAAAATATTGTTTTATTGCTAATTCAGTAAAATTTCAAAAATTGAATAAGTTGTGATTTCCTTTATGAGTATTTTCTTTATTGTGCTCCATATTAAGTGCACGTAATTGTAAGAGTGGAAAACTTATTCCCACATACACCATAAATACTAACGAAGACTGGCTGAAATCTGCATCAAAATTTCATTTATTAGTAAGTACCTATTTTTTTTTTATCATTTATGTACAATTTTCTAATATTTATTATGTTAGTTACCTTAATCCCTACCACACTGCTATAAAGATGTTTAATAAGTATAATAATATTAAATAAATTTTTTTTTTATCTTCGTCTGCGGGGGGTGGGGGTGGGGGTCGGACAGACAGAACAGACAGTCCTTCAGACAAACAGAAGGTGCCCACGGGGGCACCTTCTGTCTGTCTGTAAACAGTGCCATTAAATTTAAAATAAGATCAGTTTTGAACAAATCTAAGGGCAACCAGCCATTTATACTTGCTTTATTAGATGTCGTTCAACTTTTTCCTAACATCCCAAGGTCTGCTACTCACAATATCATTTAAGACAAGTTGCTTTTCTTAGGACATAGTTCCCAAGAAACTCAGGATATTTGTAATGCCCTTAGACTTGTTCAAAACCGATCTTATTTTAAATTTAACGGCACTGTTTACAGACAGATGGAAGGCACACCCATGGGCTCCTCTCTTTTGCCAGTTTGGGCCAAAATCTTATTACTGCACTTGGAAAACAAAGTGCTCAGTGAGTTCCACCCATGACCTTACTTTTTTATCAGATATGTGGACGATATTCTGTTATTTTGGCACCATGACATCTCTGATCTTGAAGTGTGTACAGAATATCTTTCTTCACAGTTCCCAACTATTGCATTTACTTTGGAAATGGAGGACGGAGGTGTTTTACCATATCTTGACTTTCTGTTAGAAAGAGATACTACTGGGAAAGGTGTTAACTATTCTGTGTGTATAGAAAACTCACTGCCACATCAACCATCATACCTGCCAATTCGGCCCATCCATGCAGTTACAAACTTTCTTCTATTAAATTTTTACTCCGTAGAGCTTTCACTCATTCATCTACAAATAGGAGTAAGAAAAAAGAAATATCCAAGATCTTTCACATAGCCAAAGATCATGGCTTCTCTGGGTACAAGGTGAAAGAGATACTTACGAAATTGGAATGGGATATGGCCACTGCTCTCCAGAGAATTGGACCGGAGGTGAAGTTTGTTGGCTCCATGACCTATTATTCCTTAGTTACACCTACCCTCAAATGTATATGTAAACAATTTAACATGAATTTTGGTGTTAAGATTAACAATATCAGTAGAATGGTCAAAAAGAATCGTGACCCAGTGCAACAACAATCCAAATATTAAGTTTACAGCATTCCTTTAAAGAGCACTGTTGTTGGTACACCGGATTGCATGTATGTGGGCTCTACAGCTCGTTCTTTGAACATTCGACTTAAAGAACATAAATATGATATTAAGAATGGATTAATGAAGACAGCATTAGCCCGTAAAGTTCATGAAGGTGTACATTATCCAGATTGGGAGAATGCCAATATACTCATAACTCCTCATTCTGGTTCTTTGCTGCTGTTTAATGAAAGTTTGATTATTTTCAACGAAGGTCCCATATGCTGTAATGACAGCTTTCCTGCTTTTGTACCAGGACAATAGAAAGGATTGATTAAAAGCATTGACATTAACTGATATCGGCCACAATGAAGACAACGAAATAATTTCACTTTATTTTTATTTTATTTTTATTCTTTAAAGGTTTTTTAAAAAAAATGCTATCATTAGTTGGTAAATTACCTTATGGTTTCTTTTGTTTTATGTGAAGAAACTACCATTTTTGGTTAACATACCCCCCTCCCCCTTTTGTCATATTGTAGCAATGTGCTTAGTTTAAGTTTTGACATATTATATGTGAGCACGTAATAGTTGTATTAATGTATCATACTGCTTTCCTTTTTTACAAATGAATCTTCCACTTATCAGTGGCTAACGTTAATCCGTGGAGTGCAATTCTGCACACCAATGGTCAAATGAGGTCCTTTATGACATCATTCATCACATGTTCACAGTGTATATATTAGCCGTCCACATAGTTGTCAAGTTTTTAATCATCTGAAGATGTGCAACTGGGTTGCCCGAAAGGTCTAATGTATGTTTTTAAACTTTTAGTTTTATCAATAAATATCCTTTGAGCGTAATGGAAAAGTTGTTAATTTTTAGGCTTTCATACCATCATTTTCAAGGATTGTATTACCAAGCAAGGTGATGGCTGCCTCCTTTTGATGTTATCCCCCCATCTCTGTTGTAGCAATAAATTGTGCCAAAAGCTCAGTAATCTGGTTTGATGAAGCTGAAAACTGTTTATGTGAACATTTTACAGAAAAGATAAAAAGCAATGTGTTTCAGTTGCTAAAGCCAATGAAGTGAAAACAGAATTTGATTTCAATCTTTAGAGAAATAAACCATCTCATTTCATTCTCTCATCTTATAGCTAGGCTTGTTGGTTTTAGCCTAATTAATCAATGCATATGATGGCAGATAAGGTCTGTCATTCCACTCAGTGAACTTCTTCATCTGGTTATGTAACAAGTCAGTATTTGTTTTGTGAGAAGACATTTTTTTCTTTTATTCAGGAGCAAAATGCTAAATCTTCCAGTAAGGCCCCATGGCACTGACCTCTCCGCAAACTGCTTCAGCAGCAGTGGCAACACAGTTAGCTTACACTCACTGGGAACATCACTTATCATAGAGGACCATTTGACCATTCCATATGCTGCTCCATGACCAAGTAGTCTGAGCCACTGATATCATATCAGTAATCTAAGATGGGCCTGAGTTTGAATTGCAGATGAGGCATGGATGGTGTTCTTGTTGGATGGTGCTGATGCTGGACCATTTCCCTGTAACTTTTGGCTCTAAATTAGGGATGGGCTACTCTGTATAGCCCTTAACAATAACTCATAGTGGTTATTAAACCCCCAAAACAAACAAATATGGTGAATGAGATAGTAAAATGTTCCATCACAGACTAGATCCATGAATTAGTAATAAAATAAACTAAAATGAAAAGATAGTTTTCAAGCATAAAACAGGAAATCACAGGTGGAAGGAGTTGGTTTATTGTAGTGGATTTGTTCACATGGGAGAAATGACTGCTGTGGCAGAGATGTTAAGCGTCTATGTGAAGAATCTGCATATATTTTTCTGAGAGGCTTTATTTCTAAGGACAGGCATAACTTAATTTTGCTTTAATCATATCATCATCATCATTGTCAACCATTATCAATCCACTGCTGGACGAAGGTCTCCCCAAGTTTCCTCCACAACGGTCTGTCTTGTGCCAGTCTCATCCATGTCACCCCTGCATACTTTCGAATTTCATCCACCCATCTCCCATGTGGTCTTCTTCTGGGTCTTTTCCTGTCCCTTGGAATCCAATCTAAAATTTCGCCTGTCCATCGATGATCTGTCCTTCTGGCAGTATGTCCAGCCCATTGCCATTTCAGGGATTTAACTCTGATCATGATGTCTTCCACTCTTGTCATTTTTCGGATCCACGAGTTCCTCTTCTTATCTCTCCTGGTTACACCAAGCATGCACCTCTCCATGCTGCTTTGAGTTGTCTGCAGCCTTTGTATGTCTCTTTTAGTTAAGGTCCACGTCTCTGCACCATACGTAAGCACTGGAAGGATGCATTGATCAAACACTTTTCTTTTAAGACATAATGGCATATTGCTCTTGAAAATTATGCTGTTTCTTCCAAAAGCTCTCCAGGCAAGTTTTGTACGCCGATTAATTTCTTCATCAATGTGACCCTCACTTGATATCTGCTGTCCAAGATAAACGTACGTGTCTGTTATCTCCAGCTTTTCTCCATCAATCGATAAATCTTCATTTCTTGTAAAAGCATTGAACATCACTTTTGTCTTCTGAAAGTTCATTTTTAATCCCACTTCTTTACTCTTGTCAGCAAGTTCCTGGATCATACTCTGCAGCTCTGATGGGGTAGTTGCAAAAATGACTACGTCATCAGCAAAACGAAGGTGGGTTAGATAATCTCCATTAATCTTTATCCCCTTGTTTTCCCAGCTCAGCGACTGAAAAACACCCTCCAATGTGGCATTAAAGAGCTTCGGAGATATGGTGTCACCTTGTCTCACTCCCTTTCCAATTTTTACGTGTGTTATATTTTCAAACAGCCTAATCTTTGCACTTGCATTTTCATAGATGTTATTAATAATATTAATGTATGCATCTTCAATACCGCAGGTTTTCAGAGCCATTGTAACTGCTGATGGTTTCACCGAATCAAAGGCTTTTTCATAATCGATAAAAGCCAAGCACAATGGAAGTTCATATTCCCTCGCTCTTTCAATTAGTTCTCTCAGCACGTGGATATGATCTATTGTGCTGTAGCCACTCCTGAATCCAGCTTGTTCTCTCGGTTGAGCCATGTCCAGTGTTACCTTCAAGCGGTGTGAAAGAACTTTAGTGAAGATTTTATAAACTACTGATAGGAGGCTGATAGGTCTGTAGTTTCCGAGATTCTCAATGTCACCTTTCTTATGTAGCAGGATCATTGTAGCGGTGTTCCAGTCCTCAGGAATCTTTCCTTCATTAAGGCATCGAGTGAAAATTTGGGCGAGTACTGTTTCGATTTCTCCACTTGCTTCTTGTATGATGTCTACAGTAATTCCATCTTCTCCTGGAGCTTTTCCTTGCTTCATGTTCTTGATTGCATGTGCAACTTCTGCTGGAAGGACTGGAGGAACTCTGGTACTGGTATCTTTCATGATGTCTGGAGTGCATGTATCATCCCTTTCATATAATTTGGAGTAGAAATCTTTCACTCTTGTCAAAATTTCGCCTCTATTTCTTGTTACAGAACCATCTTCTTTTCTCAGTGCCATAATCTGTTTTCTTCCCTTACTGAGATGTCCCTTTGCTATCTTTAGGCTTTGGTTGTTTTCAGTTGCTTTCCTCACTAGTTCACAGTTGAATTTCCTTACGTCTTCAGTGATACTTTTTCTTACTGTCTTGCATAGCTCTATATATTCCACTTTGGAAGTCACATCTTCTTTAGTTGTCCTCATCTCTCTTCTTTTTTGCATCAACATTTTCGTTTTTCCTGATAATTTATTTACATGCAACTTGTTCTTAGACCCAGCTAATTTTGTTGCTGTTTCCATAAGAGCTTTGGTTACTTTTCTGTTAACTTCAGAGATGTCCACTTCTTCTGATGTTAGGCCTTCTAAAGCAGAGAACCTGTTCTTCAGTTCCAACTTGAAGGTATTATGGTGTTTTTTAAGGTTGGTTATGTCAATAGATGAAAAAGTCAGCATAAAAAGGCACTGAAATATATCTAGAGGTCTTAATCATATAACTATTATTAAATAGATAAGTAACTGAAGAATTTCAAATATGCTTTAATGTAGTGAATTGATTTAAATTTCTTTCTGTAAGTCATGTGTACGACCTCTAGATATATTTCAGTGCCTTTTTATGCTGACTTTTCATCCAGGGACCAGAAACATCTAATAGAAATTTAAAATAATCACTGGGAGCTTGTTATTTATGTGCCATAAGATGTATGATTTGTCTGTGTACATAGTTAATACCACAGATTTTCATGTGGTGCATGAGTTGGTCATTGGAAAAATCATTGAAGATTAGATTGGTACAGACAGCACTAAACAAATTTGTACATGTGGTAGGCATTCTGTAACACAAATAACTGTATAATTCTGAAATCAGATGTTATTTAACTAATTTCTGCAATTAAATGTGTATAAATATATGTCACACATTTCTTCAATTTCATATATTGTGTGGGAAGTTCAGTCAATTTGATAGAATAATTTTTGTTCCCAGCTGTTTAAACTGAAGTGACTGCAAAACTCTTGCTTTTTTTTTTTTTTTTTTTTTTTTTTTACCTAATTACGGTATGGATTATGATTGTGGCAACAATTAATGAAGTTGCTATATTGAATTGTTGCCTAATATTTCATAGGTTCAGTGTACTTAATTAAATTTGTTTTACTTATTGTATATGACCAATTTCACAGCATTTTTATATAACTCACATAATATTCTCAGGCATTTGAAGATTCTATTAGGAAGAATCGGACATTGATTAGCAACTGGTTAAAATATGCCCAGTGGGAAGAGAGTCAGAAAGAAATTCTGCGGTAAGCTCCTTTAATTTGTTCTGTAAGCAGTTATCTGCAATTGTGTACTTTGTTACAAAAGTTGTCTTTGTGATAACTTCTTTTATAGATCTTTTTTTAATCTTAACAATTATATTTATTTAAATGCCAGTAAAGGAAACTAAAATGGGGCATTGGTTTTAGCCTCTACGGCTCTCGTCAAAGATCAAATCGTGCATGTTGTTCCATTAAGAATAGAACAACGTACATGATTTGATGGCTGACGAGAGCCCTAGCAGCTGAAACCAGGGTCCCATTTTAGTTTCCTTTATGTCATTTTCATTAGCAATTTCTGCTCTAATTTGTTATAACTTAATTTATGTTTTAAGTAAATGTTTTTTTCATTGATAATGTATTACAAAATGTTGGTTCTGTTTTGCTTTTATCTTTATTTTTCAAAGTATGTCTTCAGATAAATGATGTTTGTAGTTTGAACTGCAGTAGAACCAGCTATAATGAGGAGCTCAGGACTGGTAGAAACCCTTGTTAAATCTGGGTGCTCGCTAAATCCGTTTTTGGGTGAAAATTCCCACCATGTAAAAATATGCATACCTGATAATGTGCATATATGTTTATATTATGCAGTATGTCCATAACAACTGTATATACTTAAAAGCTTTAATTAATTAACTACATCAGTATAAATACTATCAGTTAATTAATGGAACACATCAGTTAATAAGTGAAACTTTTCAAGTATTGTCAGTTTGATGGCCATTTGAGACTGAACACTGTTTAACTACCCACACACATGAGGCAAAAGTAGCACCAGTCCTCCCAACACAACACGCACTTGGAGGGTGAAAGGGAAATGGACACAATTTGAAGAATTGTTACCTCCTGTTTCCCCTGTGGCAATATTCCCATTCCTTGACTCTCCTACCCCTCTCTGCAATTGTCCCTCAGAAATCCACTTCAGTGTGCATGAGCCCCATCCATCCTCTTTTTATCTGGGAGTAGGTGGCCTGCTTTCAACTCTGCTGATGCAATACACCCAAGCCATATCCTCTTGGAGTGGATGGCAGGGAGAGTCTCGTGCACATCATACTTATTAAGCATTTGATGTATTGCTTTCCATCTGCTTTTCTATCTACATTATTCCAGTAGCACTAGGATTCTCCTGTACTATTGCAATTTTGTTCTGTAAGCCACCATTTCTGTTCCTTCATTCCAGGACAGTGCCCAGCAGATTTCCTGTGCCTCCTTAAATATGGAATTTCATTAAACTTTGGTACTTTACTGTTTAAAATGATCATCATTGCTTTTCACCCACTCCTTAAATCCAGGGATTTCATTAAATTTTGGTTGTTAAAGATGATCAAATTAACTTTAGAGCAGCATTATACCAAACAAAAGTTCCCGTTTTGTTCATTAAATTCGAGATCTCGCTAAATACGGCTCCATATAAGCTGGTTCTACTGTATTAAAATTGTTGTCTACATAAGCTTGTAACAATTTAGTGTTGTAATTTGATTATATCTGTTCTCCCTTTGTGTATATGAGGTTAACAGCAGCTTAACCAAAGAATGATACAAACTTTCCATTCAATTGAAATGCAAGCTATAATACCAAATAAAATCAACTTGGTTTTTAAATCAGAATCTATCATTACTAAATAACCAGTGGAATTTCTCATCTCTATAATATATTAAAGGAAACAAACACTGTTAAAGATTGATCCCATTTTGACCAAGTAAGTGATAGCATAAAAAGTGATTATGGGAATAAGTAATTAAATTTTTAAGTGGTTGCACTAATGGTTGCTTTGAGCTATCAGTAAAAAAATATATGTTTCTGAAAATTAAAACTGTACACATTCCACCCTTTTATTGCTCAGTATTTAGCCTGGAAGTTTTTTGTATGTCTGCTCTTGCACTTGTAGTAAAACACATATGTGGATTGGTAAAAGTTACAGTTTGACTATATTTATGCACATAATGGTCACATCCCATTTTTGTAGCTCAGAAACTTATTTACAGAATTCCATCACATAATGTGTCTTTCCATTACTAATTCTTTCTGTATCAATTAATAGATCAAGCATTTCTCCTCCTCCTTCCCCTTTTTAAGCAAAAGTGAAGTTCAAAATTGGCACTCATCTCATGTGTGCCAGAACCACGGAATCTTTTGAATAATATATTAAAGGAAACAAAACACTGATCATAAAGTTATTTTCACAACAAAGAGAGACAATATTAATTTTCAAACGTAAATTTAGCTGAACAATGAACATGCATAATTTTTTTTATTCCGTAGAGTTTATTTTTGCTTTGTGGATTAACAAAACAAGCATTCTTTTTTAAAGTGAAATTAAATTTCACGATCACTACAGCCTCTGTTCACTTTTGTGCTCAAAAAAGTTTACAGGATATGAGAGATGGTGCAGGCACTGTAAGTACTAATTTTGAGATTTAATTTCATTTTAGAAAACTGGGAAGAATGCTTGTTTTTTGTTGATTGATGTGTGCCAAGTGCAGACTGTAAGAAGTGAAAAAAAAAAAAAAAAAAAAGATGCATGGAAAAATATGCTGCTGTTCTGCATTCTTACAGAAGGAAGTCAACGTAAAATTGCATTGCCAGACTGTAGATGGTGTTCAGTGTAAGTTAAGGAGCCATTACTTTGTTCCTCATCGGTAAATCTGATATGCACTCATTCCTACTCTTCAGGCCATAATGGAAGAAATATCTTCCCTTGAATTGCCTGCAGTGAGGTAGATTACGTGCACTGTATGATTCACCCATAGCTTTGGAAGCAGTGCATCTTTAAAATAAGTAATATCATGGAAACATTTTTACCTTTCTTTTTTTAGTATTAAAAAATCAGATTTTTGTAATGCTAACCAGATTTTTAAATCAGCTTAATGTTTTAGAACATTTTTAGCTTTCTCTTTTTTCCAATTCATTAGTGGTGATTATGTGTTACAAAAGTAATGACTTTCTCACTGTTTGGTGGAAACATAAACAACAACTTGAATAGAAGCATTGACTCTTGTAAATGCTGCACATGTGTAAATACAAGCACTGACTCTAGAAAACACTACACATTTTTGATTACAAGTGCTGATTCTGGTAAATGTTGCTTATGCTTAAATATAAGAGCTGCTTTTGGCTTGCATTCAATCAAAATGGTGTTGGGTGTCATATTGATTATCTTGCTATTTAAATTGTTAGAATCTAAGAGGATAAATAAAAAAGTAAAGGTGATTTGTGAATTAAATTGGCACCATAAGCAACAGCAGGTGGCCAATGTTACTATGTCATAACAGTAGTTACAAAAGGCGGTATCTGCACCACACTACGCCATGCTTCAGTCTGGCTCAGTGTGTAAACATGGACGCTTCTTTTTCCAGTTGCACTGCTGTTAAACAGTGGGATACAATAAGGTTTCTTTGTGCATAAAAGTTTAGGCCCACTGAAATTTACAGAAGAATGGTAGCACAGTGTAGTAAGAAGTGTATGGGCCACAAAAAAGTTTACAAATAGGTGAAAAGGTTTAAATCTAGCAGAACAAATGTGACTGATGAACTAGACCATGCCAACCATTTGAACCCTCTCATTCAAGAAGTCTGACAGATTACAGTGTTTGCTTTGGCTGATATATTAGACATAAGTTATGTTTCTGCCTATGCAATGATGTGATACAAGGTGACTTGGGACACCGAAAAGTGTGTGTCAGGTGGATTCCAAAACAAATGACTTATCAACAAAAACAATAGAACATGGAGATTTCCATTCAGTTTTTGAAGCATTATGGAAAAGATCCAAGTTTTCTGGCAAAGTTTGTCACTGGAGATTAGACCTGGGTACACCATTTTGACCCTGAAAGAAAGAGACAAAGTATGGAGTGGAAACACCCTTCAGCCCCAGCAAAAAAAAAACAAAAAAACAACAACCTCTTTGTCAAAAAAATCTTGCTTTGTTTAGGGATATGCATGGGCAATGTGTGTGTGTGTGTGCGGGTGGTGCAATAATGCTTAAATCATTGCACCACTAGGGCAGTACTGGAAACTTTGCACTTACAAGGTTGAAGTGTTGAAGTGAAAGGTTTCTGGTGTCTTAATGGAAGTTGTAACCTGTATTGTTATTTTGTTTTGATGCTTGCTACTTTTTAATTAAAAAAATGTGTTGTAGTGCTCCATACTTGTTTTACTCTTCTATATCATTCTAATATATCTGTAATATGATTTTTTTCTCTTTTATAGCTCACGATCAGTGTATGAGCGTGCACTTGATGTTGATCATCGCAATGTTACCTTATGGTTGAAGTATGCTGAAATGGAAATGAAGTATGTCGTTACAATTTTTTCATTTGAAATATTTTAGCATTTTTTCAAATGTGTAATTTTGCTTATATATATATGGATTGTGCTTCTCTGGGATCTTTTGAGATAATTTTATTTAATTTTTAAATTACTCTGTTATAAAAATATAAAATATTTTATGTTTCTGCAAACAAATATTTTAAGGCAGAAAAAGTATTTGATTTTTGATGTTTGTGTGTGCCCACACATTTAAATATTTGATGTTTCTCCCTGTCCATCTGAATTAATATATGTATAGTATTGGCATATGCTGTTAGTGGTGCATATTAGGAAACATCTGCTGCTGTTTTTTTATGTTTCAATGCTAAATGGCCCCATTTGCATTTGAAGCTATAAGTTGTCTCCCTTCCCTAACTCAGGGCTACTGATTCCAGGAAAGAGACAGAACTAGCACTGGGGGATAAACACACCACTAATACGTATATGGTGATTGAAACATCATGCAACTCAAAGTTGGAGTTTATGTAAATAGCTTCTAAAAAGTTTTAATCGCATGCTGTGCCACTAGATGGTACCAGAAGACCCTTGAAAACTATTGGAGATGCTTTCTGCAGTACGACAGGTACAGGAAGTCGTCTGTTTAGCTTTATTCATGGATGAAGTGAAATGTCTTTTTTTCTGGCTCGACAGGCTTTCATTTTGGAACATTATTTTGGCATTCATTTGTACGCACATGTTGCTGAGGAGTTTTGTAAGAAAAATCCAGCTGTTGCAGTTTCTAAGAAGTCAGCCATCACCATATTAGTGAAACATTTTGAGGAAACTGGATCTTTTGTGGACAAGAAACGGTTCGAGAGACCTTCCGTTGTGATCGACGCTAAAGGGCATTGCAGCATTCACCTACAAAAAACCTCAAGGAATGTGCAGTGCAATCAGGAATACCATGCGGAAGTGCTCAGAAAGTTACGAGACAGTGGAACGTCTATCCATTTCTTGTTCACTCAGTCCAGAAACTGAGGATGCAGATAAAGCAAAACACATAGTATACTGTAGATGACTTCAGTAATTTGTTGAACATTTCTTAAAGCAGCTGCTGGTGATATTAAAATAGGACACCCTTTCTTTACTGTAATGTATAATGAAACAATAAATCAGCCTAATCTCAAACTGTCAGATCTTTGTGTTTGCTATTGGGGAAATACCAGTAATTGTATTAAGAGCACTATATTCGAAATAAACTTATGGATCATGAAACAGCTGTTAACATATTTTCATCTACTAAGTCTTGTTTAAATTCCTGCAACTTGCATTTGAAAGATATGGTAATGTTAGATTCAGATGGGCCCAATGTAAATAAGTCTGTGTTTGAAATTTTAAATAAGCAAGTTCCGGGTAAGTCCAAATGATGTTCCCGATTTCAATGCTTTACCACATGACATGTGATGAGTATTTTTAGTTGTGAGTTGTGTACTTTAGAAGGTAATCTCCAAGTTCCACTGCCCCACTACTGATTCTGTGGGTGGTCTGTAGATGGTGCGACAAGTCTGGCAGAAGGAACAAGTTCAACAATGGCAGCAGGTGGACAACAGAAGGCATTTTGTGTTCTCTATTTTCACACAAACAAGTCAGTTGTGACTGTTCAATGGCATTTTCAGACAAAATTTGGATAGAGCCACCAATGGTAAGTCAATTCGTAATTGGTATTCATGATTTCAAGACATGGGCTGCATTTGCAAGGGAAATTGACTGGACGCCCATCGACAGGAAACGATATAGTGGATCGTGTTTGGGTAACTTATGTAAGGAGTCCTCAGAAATCCACTTATCAAGCAGGTCGAGAACTTGGTGTCCCACAGAAAACTGTATGGTGAATTCTGAGGAAACGTTTGCACATGCAACTGTATCGTCTGCAGTTGATTCAAAAGCTGAAGAGGAATGACCGTCACCTGCAAGCATCTTTCTGTGAAAGATTTCTCACCCTAATGGAGGATGATGGTTTCTCTGAAAAGTTAGTTTTTAGTGATGAAGCAACATTTCAGGAAAGTTGAACAGGCATAATGTGAGAATTTGGGGCACTGAAAATCTCCATGCAACCTTGCATCAGGAGCGTGCTTCCCCAAAAGTCAATTTCGTCTGTGCAGTTACTCATGAAAAGGTGTATGAGCCCTTCTTCCCTGAAGCCACTGTGACAGGAATTACCTTTCTTGACATGCTTGAACAATTGCTTCTCCCACAGTTACAAGAAGACAGTGAGGACTTCATTTTTCAACTCGATGGTGCTCTACTGCATTTCCATAATGAGGTATGGGGCCACCTCAATGGCAGGCTGCCAAAACGATGGATTGGCCATTCAGCTGAGGGGGATGAAGAACTGTTGCGTTGGCCACCATGATCTCCAGATTTCACCCCGCATGATTTGTTCTTGTGGGATTTCATAAAGGATCTTGTCTATGTACCACCACTTGCAATGATGCTTGTTGATTTGAAAGCTGCCATCACAGAAATTGGCACCAATATACTACAAAGAGTTTGGCAGGAACTTGATTACCGACTTGATGTGTGCCGTGCTATGCGTGGAGCGCACATTGAACATTTATAAGTAAGTTGAACAAAACTTTATGAAATGTGTTTTTTTTTGACAGTACAAGTTGTGTGTATCTGTTTTGCATTAAACATGAGTACCAAATAATTTAATTCGGGAACATAGGTTTAACTTACACTGTAAAAGACCTGAGGCCTCACAGATTAATAAGCTGTGGAATGTGCAATCTCCATGTTATTCATACTGTGAACATAATATGGAGTTATTTTCAGTTTTAAAGAAGGATGCTTCCTATCAAATTCCCAGAAGACTAAAAGAACAAGGAATTACTTAGATTAGACAACTGCAAGAAGATAGTCAAAATGTTTAAAAATCCACTTACCTTTGTTTTTTTTTGCAATTTTTGGTTAGTGTTGGCACCATTTTTGACCATTTCCTTAAATTTCACAACAGAAAACTACACTAGTACATATTTTTCATGATAAATTATCTTAGCTTCTATGCAAACTTATGAAGAGCAACTAGCCTTGCTGAACATAAAAAAAAGGAGTAAATAAGAAAGCATTGGTGTAGGAAGCAGAACAAGGGAAGCCCTGGCTGAGCCTAACTTCTGAATTAAAAGCATTTTTTTTAACTTGATGCTAAAGAATTTTAGACAATTATTTCCTCATATCTTGTGGAGAAACTGCCCTTAAAAAACAAATTACTTCAGTATATGCATGTATTGCACCTTGTAATGCAAAAAGCAAGTGTGAAATATTCTTTGCTGTTAATAAGATTGAGGAATATTGTTGTCTTTTGTGCAGTTCCTGCTGCCAGTGTAGATAGAATTACAGATGAGTGGCAACTGCATTCTTGTAATAATATATCTCTGATGAATGGTCACAAGAAATTTGTGATAGTGTAGAAGCTCATTTCGCAGTAGACAATATTTGGAAAATGTGGCTTTTCTAAAATACTCCAATATGTGTTGTACAACGGCCGTTCCATAAAAACTGGGAGTAAATTCACACAAATGAAGAAATATAGGCACAGCAGAGTGTGTCTAAAGTCTTTCCCTGATTGCGATAAATCGTATAAAATGAACCATGCTCATTAGACACATACGGTTTTCCAATATAGCTTACCTGAAATCCAGAGTTTTTTTCCGGGTCATCAGTACACTTCAATGTGGGCTCCTTTTGTTACACGGAGGACATCCAGTCAGTAGTCTATCTCTTTCCATGTCTGCTGCAACATGTCATCTGTGATAGTTGCAAACGCTTCAGTGCTACCTTGGTGGCGCAGTGGTCTAAGCAATTGCTTCTGACCAATCGCCTGAGATGGATCTGGGTTTTAATCCCGGTGAGGCATGGATGCTGTGTTTGTCTTATGGCACTGGCTCTCTCCCTTCCCTGGAGTCAGTGACCCACAATTAGGGCCGGGCGACTGCTTATAGCCCATTGCGTTGCTCACGGTGGTCATTAAACCTCCAATAAAAAAAAAACATGCTTCAGTTATTCTTCCCTTCAAAGTGTGAATATCAGCAACTGGTGTTGCATAAATTTGATCCTTAATGTAGCCCCATAAGAAGAAGTCAAGGGGCGTAATGTCTGGGGATCTTAGTGGCCAGGTTACGGGACCATCACTGTCTATCCATGTGTTAAGGAATTTGTCATCTAAGAATTGACGGACAGGTACACCCCAGTGTGGAGACGCACTGTCCTGCTGGAACATTACCCATGGTTGCAGCTCTTCCAATTGAGGTACAACGTACAACTGCATCATGTCAAGGTAAATACCTGATGTAATGGTGGGCTCTATAAAAAAGAATGGTCCAATTACTTTGTTGTGCAGTCCACATCAAACATTGATTTTAGGGCTATTCCTCTGTTTCTACAAAACCACATGTGGGTTCTCTGAACCCCAGATACGGGCATTACCCGTGTTCACTTTACCTGAGGTGTGAAAAGTTGATTCGTCTGAAAAACAAATCTGCTTCAGTTAATCATTATCTTCGTCTATTCGTTCAATAATATCCATAGCGAATGTCACACGTCTGGGCCTATCATTAGGGTCCCAGGCTTGAACAATTTGCAATGTGTATGAAAAAAATTAAGCCATTTTCTTAAAATGTGGTGCACTGTTTTAATAGGTATTCCCAGTTCACCAGAGGCTTGACGAATTGATTTCCTTGGGCTTCGTACAAATGCATCGCACACAGTGTTGACAATTTCCTCACTAACGGAAGGTCTTCCACTTCTTGTACAGTCACTGACACTGCCCGTCTGTTTAAACTTTTGCTACCAGTTCCTAATGATCTTCACATCAGGCAGAGCTCTATCATACTCACACCTAAACTTCTGCTGCACTGAAATTGCAGATTTTGTTTCATGAAACCAGAGAACACAATTAGCCTTCTCCTGCATAGATGTCATTTTGCCGAGTGACGGTAGATGCCATTTCACCGAGTGACGGCTTCAACAAAAAACTACGCTACAGATGTGCAGCGCCACCTATTGTTCCAAAAGTACAATGAGCAAAAACTTGAGAATATGACCCAATCAATGCAATAAATCGCATACATCTAACTAGCTTGGTTCATTTTATACAAATTATCATGATCAGGGAAATACTTTAGACACACCCCTTATATGTTATTCTTTCTCAAAGTATCTGCCCTTGGATGATATGCAACTGTTCCATTGTTCAGTCCACTTTTCAAAGCATGTGGCGAAGGCATTTTGTGGAAGCTGTTTAGTGACTCCTGTACAGCTTGAATAACGTCAGTATCTGTGTTTAATGTTGCCCCACGAAACTTCTTCATTGTTGGAAACAACCAGAAATCGCACGGGACAAGGTCAGGACTGTAGGCAGGCTTTAGCACGATTTCAATACTGCATTTCATAAGAAACTGTTGAACACAAGCAGCCACATTTAGGCGAGCATTGTCATAGTGTAGGGTCCACTTGCCCACCAGTTCTGGTCGCTTAATTGATATGTGTCATCGCAGACTCATCAAGACTGAAATGTAATACTCAGCATTGACAGTAATTTGTGGAGGAATGGCATGCTGGTAGACCACACCTTTGTGATCAAAGAAAATTATCATCATCACCTTCCTAGCTGATTTGGTTTGGTGGACTTTTTCGGAGGAGGCAAGCCTGTGTGTTTACAGACACTCGTTGCGCTCTTCGTGATGATGTCAAAATAGTGGACCCACGTTTCATTGGCAGGTTTTACTGTGTTTAGGAAGTTTGTATTCTTTGCAATCATTTGTTTCCACTCATGACACACTTGAACTCTGGCTAACAATTGTTCTCTCGTCAGGTGATGAATTACCCATCTGGAACACACAAGATGCAGCAGTAATGTGTCATGTAGAATGCGGAATGCCGACATTTTTGAAATATTAGTTGGTGCTGCTACGTCTTCACACGTCATTCATCGATCTTCTTATAGGATTGCCCATAAGGTTCGTGCGGTCCTTAAAAGTCCTTAAGAACTCCTTATTTTTGATTTCCATTTCTAAGGCCCTTAAAAGTCTTTAAAAAGTCCTTATTTAAAAAAAATGCTTATTTCCCCCTAGTTTTGTCTTTGCGCTGCAGTAATGGGCATCACAACCCTGCTCCCGTTTTTGTTTGTGTGTCTGTAAATATGCAAACCCTGTTCACAGGGGAGCTTTGTTTTAGCTCATTCAAGGGAGATAATCCCCTGGAATGTTCTTAGAAATGATCTCCCTTCAACCCCCCCTACTTTTCCCATATAGCCTGCATGACTTACCTTACGTTACCTTACCAGGAAATCAACATCTGTGTTGTGTGTCATTTCAGGGATCAGAGGTCAAAGCAAAGGTCAAAGGGGGGTCTGTTTGACTTCTTCACTATTTATGGTGTCAGTTGTTTCATGTGGTCTGATCTGTCTAGTGTCTACTGTTCTACTCAACTCTCACCTTGCTTCATTGTCGCTGTCTCCTGCTTGTCCTTTTTTTTTTTTTTTTGTGCTTGTATTTAATTTTGTTTGTAGGCAAAGTAGTTTATATTTGGGGCAAAATGCATGGTAAATGACCACTAGCGCTGTTTAATCCCCTACATATGTATATATACCCACACACCTGGTGATATTCCAATGACGCAAAATATCAATTGGAGTGTAGGTCCTTAGAAAGTCCTTATTTTTTTTCCACAGAAAAGGATATGAACCCTGCCCAGTGTAAACAATACACTCCGTAAACACTTTGAGGTCTACCAGGCCTAGGAGCGAGTTCTGCCGGCAAACTCTTGTTTTTGAAATCATGGTGCCATCTAAAAATCATCGACTCCCCCAAACATTTACCTTTATAAGCTTTTTTTCATTAAATCAACTGTTTCTGGAGCCATTTTACCCAAATGATAGCAAAATTTTATCGTACAACGCATTTCACTTACTCTGAATCCCTCACCTCCATAGCTATATGGTGAAATGCAGACATACCTTAAACAGCTGCGCAATAACAAAACCAGAATCTTATATAAAAAATCTTCAACCAGTGAAAGATTTGTACTCGCTTTTATCACGTTATGTTCTGGACGTCGGAAGCAAAAAAATTCTTGTATTTAGAAATGATACTATTGTAAAATAGAATAAACAGATCTTACTCACAAAGTTTTTTTCGTTTTTGAAGTTTATGCACCATGCATGCCATTTTCAGTTATGCAAACTTTGTTGACATATTCTCGACTGCAAGTACCCTGAAGACTTTTTTTTTGTCTCCTAAGGTGAGTGTGCATAGTTAAAAATGGTCTTGGTTAAAACCCGATGAAAAACGAAAAAGTCTGAAACTATGAAGCAATGTTAACTTTAAAACCTTTTTAGTGTTAAAAACATCTAGAAAATTTCCTGCATTCCTCCAGGCTTTCGTACAAGACCACAAGGTGAGTATGCAAGGCCTAAAAAAGGGGAAGTCCTTGGTTAAAATCCTAATGGAACGAAATAAGATCCGAAAACATGAATTCGCGAACTTTAAAATCCTCTGTGCTGTGTCGAAAGGACACTCCCATCGAGGTGGAACTGACACGTGTTTCGGGCTCACGCCCATCTTCAGAGTTAGGAAATGACTGCAAATGGCTGTCACCCGCATTTCTTTGGAGTTTTTCTTCAGTTGGCTCCTCCTCCCCTCTCTGTGTTGATTCACTGTTGTTGTTAAATACATAATTTAGTTCTTATGCCTTTGGTGGTGTCATCTGGTGACATTATTGGGGATTTGCAGTCATTTCCTAACTCTGAAGATGGACGTGAGCCCGAAACACGTGTCAGTTCCGCCTTAATGGGAGTGTCCTTTCGACAGAGCACGGAGGACAGCCTGAAGCTTCTAGAGATTTTAAAGTTCGTGAATTTATGTTTTTGGGTCTTATTGCATTTCATTGGGATTTTAGCCAAGGACTTGCCTTTTTTTAGGCCTTGCATACTCACCTTGTGGTCTTCTACGAAAGCCTGGAGGGAATGCAGGAAGTTTTCTAGATGTTTTTAACTAAAAAGGTTTTAAAGTTAACATTGCTTTATAGTTTCAGACTTTTTTGTTTTTCATCGGGTTTTAACCAAGACCAATTTTAACTATGCATACTCACCTTAGGAGACGAAAAAGTCTTCAGGGTACTTGCAGTCGAGAATATGTCAACAAAGTTTGCATAACTGAAAACGACATGCGTGGTGCATTAACTTCAAAAACGATAGCAATAAAGGAAGAGGACCATCAAAAAACTTTGTGAGTAAAATCTGTTTATTCTATTTTACAATAGTATCATTTCTAAATACAAGGATTTTTTGCTTTCGACGTCCGGAACATAACGTGATAAAAAGCAAGTACAAATCTTTCACCGGTTGAAGATTTTCGATATAAGTTGTGAGCAAATTGAATTAAGTTATTCCCATAATAAGGAATAAAAAAATATATGAAAAAAACAAAACAAAATCATCTTCCACAGCTAATAACTGTTGCCATAGATACTTCCTTAATTCAGTTAGTCGTCTGCATGTTTATTTTTCCCCTTCACACTGTTGCAATTAAAAAAAATTACTCTCAGTTTTTATGAACAGGGTGCGCACGCGTGCTTGAAAACCTGGAAAGTCCTGGAAAATCATGATTACGTTTTCAAGGCCTGGAATATCCTGGAAAAACGGTATTTTTTTAATGCTGTCTTGAAAAGCCTTGAAATTTGAAATTAGTGCTTAAAAAAAATGCCCTTTTAGGAAATCGTGTTACTGACTGTTACCCCTTAATTTTTTTAAGTTCCTCTCCTCTGTTCTCAAAGAAACCGCCGGCTACAGTGGTGTTTCGGATGTGCCCAAATCCTAATTTGGCTGGGGGGGGGAAAGCACTACTTCCAGTGCAATAAAATTGGATGATTACTAGCAGGTCTGTTAGGGAAGGGGAGCTTGATGCATTCTCTAGCCCTGAGCTTGATGTCCGTCCGACAACTACTGAGAACAACAGAAGGGGAAAGAAGAGACATTTAGCATTTGCAAGGGGGTCGCGTGTTTACCAAGTCAGCTGGCATCCACCAGTGAAGAGTATGCCTGAACAACACATTCATCTGCTCCTTGTTTATTGCATTAAGACGCTTGCTTCCGGCCCACCCCTCAAGAGACTTCCTCTACTTATGATAAAAAATAAGAAAACTATCTTTGCGAATTTTTCACAAAAGTGGCTGAAATTTTTACATTTACTATAATTGGATTACAGAAGCTCACTCCCAAAATTCCATTTGAATCGGTTTTAAACTTAAAAAGTTAGCATTGGAAATTTTTATTATGTGTGCCTATTTAGACAGTGAGCCTTGAGCAGAAAGTGTGTTACCATAGCAACGGTTGATTGACAGCTGGGAGCGCTGATCCGAAGCCCTTGGTTGGGAAGAAAGCAAACACCTGTTTATCACTTCCACGGCTCAAAAGGACTAAGAGATATTTTCAGAAATCCATTTTCCGGAATTTTGAAAATAACACAGTAAAATTTTTACAGTGGTTAAAATACATCACAATAAAGTTCTAGTGCAAATTTCGCCGAATTCCGTTTGAAACTTTAGCAGATGCAAAAAAAAAAAAAAAAAAAAATCTTCCGTTGCAAAATCGGATTCAAAAAAAAAGAAACGGCAATTATAAATTACGGGAAAAGCAAGCAAATTTTTTTTTTTTTAGATGCCATGGTTTATTTAAACAGTGATCCTTAAATTTTGTTTCTGTGATGATATGGACTCTATTTTAATTACAAACATACATTTTTATTCAGATGTCTGAGTTACTGTTTTAATAAAAAATCTATAATTAAAAAGTTTTCAATGGATTTAGGCGAAATTCAGCAGATAAACGTATTTTAGTAAATTGCAACGTTATGACGTAAATTTGGTCATTTTGTCGAAAATTGGGCAGCATTTTTTTTTTTTTTACGTTTTCTCCTATAGTTAGGGTGAAGGAGGAAGACACTTCAGTGAGCTGCAGGTGGTGATTTATGGCGATGTGCCAAATGAAAAGAAGCCGTTCCATCAGGACATTCCAGAGGTTGAGTGTGCGTGGACGCGTGCTCCTGCTGTTTGAACTTAATCGGAATGTTTTCGGGAGGGGGAGAAATATCCGTTTCAGCTTTACAGCTTTCAGACTCCTTTTTTTCTTGGTAATAAATAAAAACCATAGTTGCTGCATTCACCATTGATCCATATTCGCATTTCTTGAATATAAACAGCAGACAATCGGAAACATGGTGTTGGGTGGGTCTTGATGTTCTTCATTTGTATCTGCTGAATTTTGTTCTGTGGGAATACGGAATGAGTTATACTGTGAATACATACAAAACTACATATTTTTGAGCTGAAAAAATATGTCTACTTGTACACAGTAGCTAACGTGTGAACTCAGACGAAGACAATCAGACATATGGACGTCTGATTCCATAAAAAAATCAACCCATTTTATTATACACGACAGGTAAAAAAGAAAAAAACATTACATGTTTTTAAACATTATAAAGGAAAGCGGATTTTTGAAACACCATAACTGGATGATATTAATTTCTGAAAGTTTTTTTTTTTCGATTTTAATTTCTGAAATCTTTTTTTTTTTTTTTTTTTTCAATTACAATACACTGTAACATGATACCTGTGTGTTGTATCCCTTAGTTGTATGGTAGATTTTCAGTTGGCCGATATCCGCAATCGTAAGTGGTAGTTACATTGCTATTGTTGGTGATGACAAGATAAATACTGGAGTAATGTAGAATGTTGCATAAAGTAAAAAAAAATCGCCCCCCTCCTCCCCCTTCGAACTTTTATGCGGTTATAATAGCTGATCAACCATTTCATTCCATGAACATCAGCACATTTCAATCATTTGACCATTGGGGGTCTGACGGAATTCAGCAGTGCTTAAGCGCCTAGCGCAATGAGAACATGCTAATTATGGACAGTTCTATTCCCTTCCTCCCTATCATTCTTAATAATTGAGAGCGCATACTGTAGTTTCAAATATTCTGTGTATGAGCTAGTTTTCACGCTGTTCGTTATGTTTTTATTTTAGAAATTACTAACCCTTTCGAACTGTAGGTTGCAGAAACGTTTATGCTTTGGTTTTTTCCATTTGTCCGTACGATAATTCACGTAAAAGGGGTTGGATTTTGGCGAAATTTTAGTATGCTGTTAGGTACAACCTAGGAACCTACCCTGTTGAAAATGGTCGAAATTAAATTCAAAGGCATAGATATAAGA
Organism: Macrothele yani; assembly: GCA_039090855.1. Classification (NCBI taxonomy): domain Eukaryota; kingdom Metazoa; phylum Arthropoda; class Arachnida; order Araneae; family Macrothelidae; genus Macrothele; species Macrothele yani. Next base: position 25,310,059 of record CM077028.1, on the reverse strand, counting down.
GCAGTATTCATTCTCCAAGCTTGAAGCCCTACGTCCACTCTCCAGCTGGGTAAGTATGAAAGATTTGAGACTTGGAGGAGGAGACCCAGTACAAAGTTTTGCTTCCCTCAGGCACTAAATGTTTGTTAACATTTCCTTTCCTCTGGTTTGGAGCCCAGCTGTAAGAGGTGATGCTTTGTAACAGTCTTTTAGCACAACACTCTGTCTACTGATTGGCATACAGGTCATAAAACAGTAACTTCACTAAGTGTTGTTTCCTTGTTTTGAATGAAGACTAAATCAATGCCAAAGCATTTGCAACCCAGGCTGCCTAAAGGACAAAGCTGGGGGAGCAGGAAAGAACATAGCAGTAAGACCCTTTTTTCTTTAATTACTTAAAATCTGGCCTATAGTAATTGGTCACATGTATAGCCCCTTACTCAGGGGAAATTCTCAATTTTTAGTTGTGTGGTTCCTGATCTTAGATATTTTTTTGGTTTTCATTTACTGTTTCAGTTGATTTACCCATTTTTTTCACCCCCATTAAATATGGGTAAGTGTACTTTTAGTGATCTTTGGCTAATAAATCCTAAATATGCTGGATGGATTAAAAAAGATGAAAGCAATTGCCATGTTGCAAAATGCATTTTTATCCATTAAAATAATAGATGTTTCGAATATGGGGGAATCCGCTTTAAGAAGCCACATGAAAGGAAAAAAACATAGTATGTTGACAGAAAGCTGTAAAAATGTTCCACTAACTGTTGATAAATTGCTATGTGTATCAAGTGATAAACAAGTACAGCCTATTGCATCCACATCTAATCCTCTGCATATTCCTCTTGAAAAAAATGCAACCATTAAAGCAGAAGCATTGTTGTGTTTAAAAGTGGTTAAATCCCATTACTCTTACAGGTCTTGTGCAGGTAATGATGTTTTATTCCGCCTAATGTTTTCTGACAGCAGAATTGCTGGAAACTTCAGCTGTGGCAAAAAAATGTTCCTACATTTGTTGCTTTGGTTTGGCACCTCACTTTAAATCAGTGTTGGTTCAGGAAGTCAAAACTGAAAATGAAAATTTTGTGATTTTGTTGACGAAAGTTTAAACAAGTTTAGTCAGTCAAAACAAATGGATATACATGTTCGTTTATGGGAAAAAGGAACAGTTTCAACCAGATATTTGTCATCAGTTTTTTTGGGTCATGCTAGTGCAGACATAATGATGGAAAAATTTCTTGAATGCATGGCGTGCCTCCCACTGTGTAACATTGTGCAGTTATCAATGGATGGACCCAATGCTAATTGGAAGTTTTTGATATGCTGCAATCAACACTTAGTGCTGACTCAAATGTCCAACTCCTAAACACAGGGAGCTGTGGACTTCACATTGTAAACAATGCCTTTCGACATGGAGCCTCAGCAACAGGGTGGGAAATTCAAAAGTTGCTTTTATCATTATTTAGGCTTTTTAAAGATTCACCTGCAAGGAGGGAAGATTTTTCTAAAATAATTTTAGCCAGTAAGATGCCATTAAAATTCTGCCCACACAGGTGGCTAGAAAATACTCCTGCCTGCGAGCGAGCATTAGAAATTTGGGCAGACATTGAAAATTATGTTAACCAAGTTGAAAAGAAGTGCATCAAGAATCCCCACACTGTATCATTTGATGCTATCAAAACTTTCACTAAAGATCCTTTTGTTTTGGCTAAACTGCATTTCTTCAATTCAGTTTCAAAACAGCTGGTACCATTTCTCAAGGCATATCAGTCAGATAAGCCAATGATGCCTTTTATGGCCACAGATCTTGAAAAGATGCTAAGAAATATGATGAATTGCTTTGTTAAAAGAACCATAATGGCAGAAGCTAACTCTGCCTTAAAGCTGTTACAAGTAGACCTTACAGATGCATCTCAGTGTTGTCACTATAAAGAAATTGATGTTGGGTTTCAAACAGAGAAGGTATTGAAAGAATTAAGTGCTAAGAACATTAGTGAACAAACTTATGGAGTTTAGAATGGAATGCCGAATATTTTTGCAAAAGCTAGTTGTGAAGCTATTGGAAAAAAATCCGCTTAAGTACTCCCTTGTTCGCCACATGAAGTGTTTAGATCCTCGGTTGATGTCAAAAAATAGTGAGACTTGTATTAAGAATCTAACATCCATTCTCACACTTCTTGTTGATGCTCATAGAATACAACCAGAATTATGTGATGGTGTAATATGGCAGTTTAAGGAATTTGTGACCAGTGTTGCAGCAGTAAAATCTTCATTCATAAACTTTGATCCAGAAGATAAACAACAAAGAGTAGACACATTATTGTATGAGTACATGTCTTCTACTAAAGCTTTTAGTGAACTGTGGAAAGTTGTGAAACTTCTTTTATTGTTGTCGCATGGGCAAGCTTCTGTTGAGAGGGGTTTTTCAGTCAATAAGGAGCTCATTGTAGAAAACATGAGAGGAGTCAATTGTAGCACAGAGAATTATTTATGATCATATATCCTATGTGGTGGTATTGATAAGGTAAATATCTCAAAATCCCTTCTGTTATCAGTTGGAGCTGCAAGGCAAAAATACATACATTATTTGGATGATAAGTCCAAAGAAAAGGAAAAAGCAGCCATATGTGGAAAAAGGGAAAGCTATTTTAGATGAAATTGATAGCATAGAAAAGAAAAGGAAACTCATTGAAGGAGAAGTCAAAGAATTACTTAACTCTGCTGATGATTTAGCTTTAAAAGCTGAAACTACAAATAACATTACATACATTGTAAAATCTAATAGCTTTAGAAAAACTGCTCATGAGAAAAGAGCAGTACTTAAAAAAATGGATATGGAACTTGAAACCAAAGTCAGCAATCTTAAATCTGTATAACCATCCATTGATACTCCATATTTGTGGTATCTTCCAAGCATATAGAGAATTAATACTAAAACATAAAATTTTTATATTTGTACAATTTACAATAGAAATGAACTTTTTTTTTTCTTTGAAGCATGTTGAACCTCAAACCAGTTTTGATCTTATATCTTCATAATTATTTAGTGTTTTTCATATGAAGTTCATGTAAATAGACTAATGAACTCTTCTGTTCCAAAAACTTATAACTTTCTGCAACTAACTTCCACAATTGGGCTTCTTATTGGACTAAAACTTTGGTAAGTAATATAAAACCTTATATATACTTGTACAGTAAATACTCATGGGCTCCTAAAACATATTTTTGCTGTACATTTTACTATGAATTTGTGGCCAAAACAATTCAATCAATTGTCCTTAATGCATTGATCAGATTTTGGTTTATATAACTGACAAACTTCAATTTTTTTAAAAAAAGCTTTTAAAAACTTAATTCATATAATTGTCTTATGTTTTGGGAGTTGAACCAAAAGTGGTTATTCTGATTCTGGTTATGATTGAAGCTTAACTGGAGGTAGAGATTCCTTATGCTCATCATTTTTCATTTATGTAAAATACTTAAGAATATCCTAATTTATACCAATAAAAAACTGAAATTGTTTTATGTTTAAGGTTTTTATAAATAGTTTAGCTAGTTCCACATTTTGGGGTAGCACTTCATAAATTTAGTTTAGCAGTGATTTTGATTTAAAAAAATAAAAGTAAATTTAGGCAATCTTGTTTGATATGAAAAATAATTTTTGGAAAGTAATATGAGGCAAGTGTACTGGTAGACATAAAGGTGGTTAGATTCTTTTGGGTTGGGTGGTGGGCCAGGACTTTCTGACTTCTATGATGAAACTTATTTGAAATCTGTTGCCATGTTCCTAAAATTACACTTTGTTTTAAACTCTATTGGTTCACCTTTCTATGATCGTCCACTCCCGAATCATTTCTTGAGGTGCATAGTGATTCCGTGGCTTATGCTTTTTGATTTAACATAACTGTACTACAATTGGATGAAATTTTCCTCAAGTCTGGAACATATTCTGTCTAGTAATTAAGATTTTCATTGCCTTCAAAAGTCACATCCCAATATGCATCCACCAGTGGCAGTCATTGGGAATGTTAAAAAGAAAAAAAAATCATTCCCATGTATGGAAACACTTTTTATCAGAGCTAGAATCCACCTGTGGGCATAACAGGCACATGCCCCATTTCAAAAAAAAGGGGGGGGGGTGAGTAAGTAGATAAGTGCTTTGCTTTGTCTCACGTTTTTTGTTTTCAGACATCACACTTTTTCACTTATGGATTTGCAACTCCACGTTTTGTCTTACATTGGCCCGAACTTTTCAGTGATCCACACAGCAGTACTTCAGAACTGCTGTTTGTGATGTACTCTGACAGGCAAGCACCCCATCTCCCCCTTATGGGTCCTCCATGTTTTACCACCGTGTTTTTTGGAGGAAATAAATCTCAGAGATTTTTTTACCAGCCCTCTATTAGACGTGCGCCCTCCCCATTCTTAAATTCTGAATCTGCCCTCACTTTATTTTATAATTATTTCAGTTGTTATCAATAATAGTCTGATTACATGGAAGATAGTGCAGAATAGTGATGCAGCTAAAATGACTGATTGAATTAATCATTTTCTGATTGAGGGAAAGGATTTTCTGAATAGCCTTGTGGTAATTGCATCATGATTCAATTTAGCATTATTGGGTAATTTGCCAATTAAAAACATTAAAAAGAAATGTAATGGGTAAAAAAGCACTCTCATCCATATGCATCTTTCATCATTTTTGTTACTTAAAACTGAAATTGCTTTTAAAAACTAATTTGAGCATGATACTGTAAAGCGTAGTAATCATCCTGGAATTTTTTGTATATGGCCTGGAAAAGGCCTGGAAAGTCCTTGAATTTTTTCCCCCAAAAAGAGTACGAACCCTGTATGAAATGGCCTTTGTATAAGCAATTATGCTTAACAGTAGATTTAAGTTGTTTTAGAAAGGTGTTTTCCATGAGAGGTGAATTTTTTTTCATGTGGACTGGAAAATGGAACTGAAATATATGTTTCTTGTGTATGACTAGATTGCATTGATGAATTTGATGAGTATAAATAGATAATGTTAATCTAAAGTGAATCGCCGTTAATCACTAGACCCAGAAAACCAGAAAAGAAAAAAAAAAATCTTGCAAATCAGGATATTTAAATCAGGCAGTTCTTAACAAATTTTTCTGACCCTTCAAGTAATAGATATTAAAGAACCCATTCTTATCATGTTCTTACTGGAATGGTTAGAAATATTTTTCAAGAACTTCCTATTCTAATTATCTTGATTCACAGAATTTTGCATTTACAAGCACAGAACCCATTGTGTTTACAGTATTTGGTATTCAGGAATGTAGCATGTCCTGTGTATCATAATAAAAGCTCTCGTGTAAGACAGAGTAAGTTTGTTAAGATCTTATCCTGATGCATTGATAGCATGCGGTATATCTGTAGTGTAAGATATGAACAACTACTCTAGGATGCAAACAGGAAACATTGAAAACACCAATTTAAGGCACAGATAGCAGATAGATAAATTCAGCAGATACACAGGGAAGGTTTTAAAAGTCCAGGAATCGTCGCCCCTAATTGTGGGAATGAAGAATTGTAAGGGTGAGTTTTCAAATTCAGAGGTTGGCAGCACCCATGATGCTATTTGACAGCAAGTGGCTCCATCTCATTTTCTGTCTGTGTGAAGCACTGTAGTTTTTTTTTTTTTTTTTTTTTTGTCTACAATACATTTAGTAACTTTGCAGTTAAAAATGTCAACAACTGAACAATATGCAAACACCAATTTTTTTACTTTGCTTCAGAAATCACCATAAGAGACATTAGCCATGCTTCAGCAAGCATATGGTAAAATTATAATAAGGAAATTGCTAGCTTACACATGGCATAAGTGTTTCCATGATGGTCGTGGGAGTGTTGATGATGATCCGGATAGTAACACCCTTGTACCTCTTTTACTGCTGAAAAGGTCCAGCACATATGCAGCATTAACTGACATAACAACAACAACAAAAAAAAAAGTAAAGGAAATAGCATCGGAGATAGGAATATCAGTTGGAAGTGTTCACATTATTTTCCACAATGATTTGAACACATATTACGTAGGTTGATTAGAAAAAAAGTTTACATGTGCTATAAAAGTAAATGTGGGATGCCGTACGAGTGACTTAGATGACATGTACATTCGAGAGATAGCACCAATGCTCCAGGCACCTCTGTGAACTCCTGTGCGCAGCAGTGCTGCTAGAGACTTTCCTGAAATCAGTAGACCAGAGCTCAAAAATTAGTAGAAATCAGTAGATCAGATTGTTTTGCTTGAAATATGCACCACCTGACAAATGTAATGCAGTATTGAATGTAATCTCGATATGAAGGAACGCTTAAATTTACTAGTATGTCAAATATTGTCAGTATTTCACAAACTACTATTAAACAACTGCATGAAAATTCGGACCAATACAATCCTGAATCGCATTTTTATAAGATATTGCTGATGATCAGCTTTATTAAATAATGCTCATCATGAAAAACGAATGTTGGTGTAAGTAGCCATAGCATTTGCTTTTTAATAGTCACAGTTGGATCGGTCCCACTTGTTGTTTTTGTTTTCTTAAAAACAAAGAGTTATATACTTGCACTTCTTACTAAATGATATCTGGAATTTTCCCAAAGTACATGAAATCAGTGCTATGTGCAAAAATGTATCATTAACACAAATGTTGTATTATAGACATTTCCCTAATATTCTGCATTTTAACAAAACTAGGGGAAATATCTTTGTATAACAGACTAATTAACTATCTAGAATAAAAAAAAATATTTCTTGACAACCAATATGAATAAAACAAAACAACAAAAAAAAAAACAAAAAAACAGTTAGCAGAGGTTGAATAATTTTAGTCTTCTGCTTTTTCTCTTCAGACCAGTTCTGAGTGAGTCTTGTCGATTGGATCAGTAGATTGTGAGTATTGAAAGAAGACATTCTTAGACAAAATGTTAGTGAGTGTGTAGGTGGTCTTAAAACAGAAAAAATAGTAGATTATGAAAATCTATCAGTAGATAGGGTTCAAAATCAGCAGATCTACTGATAAGTCAGTAGAATGGCAATACTGGTGCCCAGCGTGAGATGCGCAGTGCTGTTTCGAAATGGCAATGCAGTTGGAAATGCAGTCTCAGGTTGAAGTGAGAGCAGTGATAAGGTTTTTATGGGCCCAGAACCTTCCCACAGCCAAAATGCATCAGCAGCTCATTGAAGTTTATGGTGATAAAGTGATATCCCTGCAACACATAGTGAAATGGTGCCATTCTTTTCAGTCTAGTAGGGATGATATGGGGAACCAACATTACACAAACAGTGGACGTCCATGTTTGTCGATGACAGAGATCAAACACTGCATGTGTGGACGAAATGATTCAAAACAACCGGAGTGTAACTTTGCCATATTGTGTCCAAGCTGGGATTGAGGTATGGCGTTGTTCAACATTTTGTGGTGGATGTTTTGCAGTACTCCAAGGTTTGTGCCAGATGGGTGCCACGTTCATTATCCGTCGACCACAAAGCAGCACCAGTGATGCCATGTTTAATGTTCTTGCAGCGTTCTGCTGAAGACAGACAGGAGCTTTCTTGACATCTTGACCGTATTGTGACTGGGGATGAGACATGGCGCCACCACTTCGCTCCCACCAGCAAGAGATCTTCCATACAATGGAAACATGCTGCTTCACTGCCAGAAGGAAGTTTAAAATCACCTCTTCTTCTGGAAAAATCATGGCATTCATTTTCTGGGATTCCTCAGGTGTGCTTTTGGTTGACTTCTTAGAGCATGGACACACCTTCAAAACTGCTTGGTACTGTGTCATGCTGAAAAAATTGCATGAGAGCATCTGATGAAAACCACCAGGTCTGTTAAGCAATGGTGTCATTCTCCATGAAAACGCAAGGCCACACACTGCCAACACCACGCAGCACTTGCTCTACAAATACTGGTGGGAGGTGTGGAAGCATCCAGCCTACAGCCTGGACTTGGCTCCTAATGACTTTCACCTCTTTCCTGCCCTGGAACAGCACCTGTCTGGCACTCGCTTCACATGCGACGATGACGTAAAAACAGCTGCGACAAACTAGCTACATTAGCAGGCACATAAGTTTTTTTTATCCAGGATGGACAAGCTGGTTGTGCGGTCCGACAAATGTCTGAATTGTCACAGTGATTTCATCAAGAAAGGTGTTTCATACTCTTTGTCACCCAAACACTTCTTGGTTGGTGAGTTTTCCTTTCTCCTACCCGAATGTGTAACCTTTTTTTCTGATCAACCCTCATACATTTGTCAACACTTGGTTCTAAAAATGTTTGCTCCTGAACAAATATGAATGACCCTTGCTGAAGACCTAATTGCTGTGTGTGTGTGTGTGTGTGTGTGTGTGTGTGTGTGTGTGTGTGTGTGTGTGTGTGTGTGTGTTCAAGACAATTTTCTAAGCAACATAATCACAGGTGACCAGATATGGTATTTTTTGGATGATTCACAGACAAACACTCACAGCATTTTTCACCCCCCCCACTCCCTCAAGTATGATGTGAAACTGTTATACCTATTAAGAATTTTCTAATTTCAGCAAGGAAACAGTGGTGATGATTCATGTGTAGTGCTTCACTCCCTGTGTGTCTACAGCACTTTCATTTCCTGAGTTATTTGGTGTAAGTTGCACAGTGGAGTCAAAGTGTACTAAAAATAGATATATTTCTTAAATGCCCTCTCTCTCTTTCCCTCTCTCTCCTTTCCCCACTCTCTCTCTTTCCCTCTTTCTCCTTCCCCCCTCTCTCCTCTCTCTCTTTCCCCCTCTCTCTCTTGCTCTTCCCCCTCCCCCTCTCTCTCTGTTGTACTGCTCTGCCATGTTTATCTCCTATGAAAGGTGTGCCTGTACTTGGTGGTCAGTGGCCGCAATCAAGATTTAATTAAACAAACTGAATGTTATGGTTTTGTGAAGTTCATTAAAATAAAAGCTGACTGTATCTAAATGTCGGGGATGGTGCTCAAATAAAAGTCCCGTGTGGTGTACCTACTTGCAGCTTTAAACTCCCTGCAACAAACTCAGGAAATGAACCTAGCTGTGAACTTGGTGCTGCATTATTCTTGGAAAGTTCATTCATAAGTATGAATAAGAGTAAAGAAAACTTCTTTAAGTGTCAAATGTTTTGTTATCTGCAAGAATATAACCTTTTAGTAAGAATATAACTTATTCTGTTTTGTTTTTCAGGCACAGGCAGATAAATCATTCAAGAAATATCTGGAACCGAGCTGTATCAATCCTTCCACGTGTGAATCAGTTTTGGTACAAATACACTTACATGGAACAGATGCTAAACAATATATCTGGTGCAAGGCAAGTTTTTGAGCGATGGATGGAATGGGAGCCAGATGAACAAGCATGGTTGACTTATATCAAGTTTGAACTGCGCTTCAAGGAATTAGACCGAGCACGAGAAATTTACAAGCGTTATATCCTTTTTTGTGTGTGTGCTGTATCTTATGTTAAAAGAAGACATGCAGTCATTCAAGATAAAGAATAAGGTCTCACTTTAAAAATAACTGTTTAATGGTAGTCAGATTAGATTATGTAGAAAATGAAAAAAAAATTGTGCAGTAAATATTAATTTAAATTAAAATCCCCTGCTCTTCTACTCAGTGGTGTAACTACTGCCCCCGCAGCTGTGGGAGTGGGGGGTGTAACCAAGGGGCATACTCCAGCTTCCAGTTATAGCTTTTTGAAAAAATTTGAATATGTGCAAAAACAAACAAACAATCAACCCAAAGCAATCAATCCAAAGATTCATATTTTCTTTTAAGGTACATTTAGCTTTGCCTAAATAAATGTCAAGTTTCACTTTTAAGGCACTGGATATACTACAGAATGAAGCTATTCGGCCCTTTGGCTCCGAGTTGTAATATGATCAGTCTCCAATCAACCTCTCTTTCTGCGCTTCTGAGGAAAAGTGCGAGGCCATATGGGGATTCTTCATGGAGGATGTGGGGAAACAGTCAGTCAAGTCACCTAGGATTATGTACACAATTGGCGCCAACGTTTCTTCACAGCAGCCACACATCTGCCATGTACAAGATGGTGATTTCTTCAGTTGATTTATTTTAGTTTTGTACAAAACAATTACATGTATTGTTAAATCTATTACTTAAAAAGTTAAAACTACAGAGCTCTAGGTACCAGCGTTACTTTTCTAGATACTCTCTGACTTCCTGACCCCCCTCCACCACACACATTGCGAAAAATGCAATCTCCCTCATGCTTCAAAACCTGGGAAAATTACTGCACTTAGGGGTGCAGAAATAAATCTTGTGGGAGGGGGGGCATGTTGTTGCTACTGCTTCTAATGTATCTTATTGTGATACAACTTATGAAGTATGTAGGTGATTCAGACAAATGAAATGAATGGGAACACACTTACCAAACTACGAGTCCTTCTGTAGATATTCTTCCATAAGATTAGCATACTTGTCCCATATCAGTGAAAGGCTCTGTCTTCCAGCCATGTAGAAGGATCTGGGTTGATGGTCATAAATACTGTAGGTCAAACTCTGGCAGTTATACATCTGTAGTGAATTTCTTTGCTACTAAATGCTTCATCTTAGCATAGATACTGTTATGAACGTTCGACAGATGGCGCACAACTGGTGTGGAACATCATCGACAGCCAGGAGGCATGAAGCAGCTAGTGAATCGTGTTGCTGTAATAGCGCTGCACAAAGCTGGAAAATCAGCTTCTGAGATTTTCAACATGCTGAAGAAGCTGAAAAATTAGCCGAATTTTTGTCTACCGCACCATAAAAAGGTTCTTTGATACTGGGGCCGTCGTTGACCACCCCAGAAAGGGTCGGCCGCGTACTGTGAGGACTGCACCCTTGGTGAAAGCAGTGGCAGCCCGTATTTGATGAAATCCTGTCAGAAAACAATCAGTGATGGCTCGTTAGCTGAAAGTACACTTCAAGAATGTTGATGCCATGCATGCATGCTGCAGATTGGCCTAAGGGTGAGAGCTTACCAGCGGCATACAGGGCACTTCCTCACCTCACAAGTAAAGCAGCAGAGGGTGCTAAAAGATAAATGTTTGTTGTAGCATTACACAGACAATCACCACAGACAGATCCTTTTCCCTGATCAACAATTTTTCACTATTGAAGAAGCTTTCAACCTCCAAAATGGCAGGGTGTATGCATCAACCTCACAAGAAGCTCAAGAGAAAGCTCCAAGGATCATGAGAGGCCATCATCTTGCTTCTGTCATGGTTTGGTAGGGAGTCTCCTATGAGGGTACCACAGAGCTCTATTTCTGTGAGAAAGGAGTGAAAACATCCGCCAAAGTCTACCAGGACAGGGTTTTGGAGGCAGTGGTAAAAAATGTGAGTCACACCCTCTTCCAAAACCAACAGTGGAGCTTTCAGCAGGATTCTGCACCTGCCCACAAGGCCAGGTCAACCTAGGAGTGGCTTCAGACGAATTTGCCAGACTTCATTTCTCCAGCTGATTGGCCTTCAAGCAGCCCAGACCTCAACTCATTGAACTACAAGTTGTGTGTCACACTGGAGGACATGGACTGCAGAAAATGGCACCCCAGTATTGACAGTCTCAAACGCCCTTTGGTGCAGGCAGTAGCAGCTTTCCCCATGGACCCTGCGTAAAGCTATTGATGAGTGGTCACAGAGACTGAAGGACTGTGTGAAGGCAAAAAGATGCTATTTTGAAAAGTGATTGGTGCCATGTATTCACAAATGTACTACTTATGTCATATCACAGGTATACTAACAAATCTTTAAATTTCTTTTATTATTTCATTGAATACTTTGTAACAGTATTTATGGTAAGACTAGGTGTTGTCATGTAATAGAGTGATTTCGACAATTTTCCTGGCTTCTTCTTGCAGATTGCAGGACCAAGCTTCTCTTTTTACAAGGGTAGCATAATACCGAGCATTCATTGTTGCTACCCATGATAATCTCCCCAGAGTAATCTGTTTGCATTCCAGAATACAGTAGCTATTAGCTTTCCTGTAGATGCATTACCTTGAATTTCTTCAGCCATAGGGAAACCTTGTGGTTTCATTCCAAGCTTGCTTGCTTGGTTTCTGGAGTAAAATAATTTAAGTCTCGTCACTGGTCATAAGCTGTTGCAGAGATGCTTCCTCACACTTAAAGTGATGCAAGTGCTCTGTGCAGATGGTGACATGAAACTACTTCTGATCAAATGTCGATGATTTTGGTACCCCCAGGGTTCCACCAGTCCTTATGAATCCTTAAAAGTCCTTAAGAAGTGCTTAATTTTTTTCAGGGTGCTTAAAAGTCCTTAATTTTTGACAAAAATTACTAAAGGTTCTTAGAAAGTACTCATTTTTCATAACTGACTGCATGAAATCCAGAAATTATGATGTAGTGTCTAGAACTTTTGCTTCTGATTAGCTATGGTGATGCCAACTGAAAGCCCATGGAATAGCACCGGACAGTATGAGATAAGTAATTCATTGAAAAAAACTGAAGGACCCTGGGCTCTGTAAATCTCTCTCTCTCTCACAGAGAGAGAGAGAGGGGGGGGGTATTCGGAGTGTGCTAGGTGTGCGGCGCACACACAGTCACAATTTAACCTATATTATCAATATTATTTTTTCGGATTTGTTTCTAATAAAACTCACCAGAGTTCATCCTAAGGCTTCTAGTGGTGGTTAAAATTAATTTCCTTCCCCACATAGTGTTTTCATTAAGAAGAAAAGGTTCCTTCAGTAAGCATATCACATTCGCGCTAGAATCCTGGGGTGTGCTGTTTCGCATGCGCACATCCAATGACCTTAAAGCAGCTTTGGTGCAAGAACTCCCCAGATGGCACTGCAGGTCACGTTCTTATTTTCCTGTGGTCTCAATCATACCAGTGGAACTCTCAAGATGTGCTACCCAAAACCAACACCGCTTGAGTCTCACGGAGCAGCCAGTTGCTGTTATATTGCTTTTTTTCTTTTTATACATTTCCAGTGAGACTCACTGAAGTTTGTCCGCTAAACTTAATTCCCTTGTGCAATATTTTCATGAACAGGAGAAGGTTCATTGTTTCGTGCAGTAAACAAAACATAGTAAATAATATTTGCAGCTGCAGGAGTGCTATTTTAACAGCAGACACAATAAGTCATCAAAGCAACTGTAATTCAAAGCTCTCCAGATGGCGCTACAGGTCATGTTTTTATTTCCTCGTGGATCCAATGCAGAGGTTTAAATTCCCAGAGTGTGCGTGCTTAAAAAGCACCACTGGTCATACTAGTTTGCGTTTGGAATAGCGTGGAATCATAAACACACTTCACAACGTTCTGCTACGAGTTTTCTATCTTTTTGTCGCTCTGTGAATTGGTGTGTTTATGAGCACAGATACAATTGAATTTTGACATCCATTTAAGTTGACAATGTGCTAAGTGTCCCATTTTTTTTGCCAGAAATTTTGCAGATTGTGTAAAGCGGGTTAAAGAAAGTAAGCTTTGTGCTGTATTTAAAACTTATATATAAAGAAAAAGACACCAAAAATTCGTTCATGACTTTAGTATTTGCACAGGAAATTAAAATTTTTCTTACAATGGAGTGTACGTAAAAATCTTTGCCATAAGTTATTAGACGACAGCTAAATAAAAGAATTGCTTTTCGTATGTTCAAAATCAATGCACGAATTTTGCAGCTCGGGATACATAATAAAATGTTTGCATGTTTTTTCCCATAACAGCGCACACCCAGCCTAAATGGGCACGCGACGCCACTGATACATACATACATACATACATACATACATACATCCTTAAGTTGTTCTCTGAGATTCAAAGGTTAGCTCCACAAAGAAATACAAACTACCAGGTAAAATTTTAACTGATTATTTACTTACTGTTGCTGTATCAAACTTCTCCATTTACAGCACTCTTGACACACAACTCGGGCTTCACTAACATCTGTCACTCGACGTACACAAGACCTTCTATACTTCATACTCATAATCTTTTTCTCATGCAGACACTCCTGAATCTGATCCTCCCAGGACTTCCTTGGCCTTCCTGCCACTTGGGCTAAAAAAAAAAAAAAATTCTAGGTCTAACATCAGAGAAAGTGTGGGATGTTCAGAGTGGTTTTATGCCTGGTAAGGGCTGCACTAACCAAATTTTTGCATTACACATGATGATTGAAAAGTATGTGGCTGTTGGTCAGAAAGTTTTTGCTGCCTTCATAGATTTAGAGAAAGCTTATGACCAAGTAAATCGGACACTTTTGTGGAAGGTATTGAATAAATATGGTGTTACTGGGAATCTACGTAATAGTGTAAAAGCCATGTATGCTGGCAGTAGAGCTTGTGTACAAGTGAATGGTGTTTTATCAAAATGGTTCTCTATTGGTGCAGGCGTCAGACAAGGTTGTGTAATGTCACCATGGCTGTTTAATATATTTATGGATGTGTGCATGCATGATGCCTAGATGGACAATACTGGCTCATGTCTTGGTGATATCCGTGTGTGCAGATTGTTCAATACTGATGACACAGTCCTGTTGGCAGAGAGCAAAAGTGAGTTGCAAAGTATGTTGTCCCGGATGTACGAAGTTTACATGAAATTCAAACTGAGTATAAATAAGGGAAAAACCAAAGTTATGGTTTTTGAGAGAGGAACTGGTAGCACTGAATGTAAGGTAAGTCTAAATGGCACAGTGATTGACCAGGTGAGTGAGTTTGTGTATTTAGGAAGCATGTTTGACAGAGAGAACAAATTGGATGCTGAAATTAGTAGACGAGTGAATTCTTCATTGAAAGTCATGGCTGCCTTGGGAGGTTTTCACAGGAATGATGGGTTCTCTAGAGACTCCCGCATGGCTGTGTATGAAAGTGTAATTGTTCCTACTCTGGTGTGTGGCAGTGAAACCTGGGTACTACCGAAGAAACATATGAGCCCTTTGTGTGCTGGAGAAATGCGTTACTTACGGGAGGCTTGTGGCAAGACACATTCTGATCGTGTGAGAAATGAAGTTGTGTTGCAGTTGTGTAATGTGAAGCAAAATGTTGAAGGTGGAGACTAATATGCTTTGGTGGTTTGGCCATGTTGAAAGAATGAATGATAAGATATCCAGCAGGTTCTGGATATTATTGTTTGTCCAGGTCCCATCACTATCTCATGAAACTGACAACTCACTTTTGTATTTCCCCTTTTTGTTTATGCAAGTAACAATTATTCAGTTATTGCTAGAGAAAATTAAGTACAAAATTGAAATTTTTAACTCAGAAATTTGACTGTGGTTTTGCAATTTAAATTATGAGAGGATTAAGTGCAAAATTCAAATCTTGAACTCATAACTTTAACCACAGTTTTATAATTTACATGTCCTTTATTGTGTATGTGATTATTCTTTCTCATAGAAAAATTGATTTGACCAGCAGGACTCTTTTAAATGGCTTAACTTCAACTGTATTACATTCTTTAACTTAAAATATATAGAAAAATATTGCAAACTCAGTAATCACACTTCAATTTGTATAGTTAAGTCATGTGTAAAAGTATTTGGACAGATTTCTTCGTTGTGTATGCAGTTGGTAAAGTCTAAAAAATTTGGAGAGAGGTGCTTTTTTTTTTTTTAAGCCTTTAATTTTTTACAGGAGAGAAAGAGTGGGAACCTTGTACCCAATGTGCACATACTTTTTTGAACAGCAGATTCTCATGGATGATTTTTTCCACACTACCAACACTACATCATAAGATTTTCATTCTACATTTTTCTGGAGTAGTTACCTCCACAGACCATCTGTGTCTTCAGTTAATGCTTTACCAGAGCTTGAAAAATAACTGAAAAGTCACATGATCGGCTGGGCATGTGCAGAAATTACTTACCTGCCCAGGTAGTGAAAGCTGGATGCCCAAGAAAATTTATCTTTTAAGATAAATCAGAACCCTCGTTTTTGTTAAGTTAAAAAATAGGATAAACTGTTTTTTACATGTCCATTTTAAAGGGTCTATAATCAAAATGTTCAGTGCACAAAAGTGTGTATCTAAAGTTTTAAAATGATGCTGAAATTGGTACAAAATGATATGATGATGGAATTGGTATTTGAAAAAATTAGTGATTCTGCAATGTTCCTTTCGCTGAAGTTTTTGCTCTATGCCACTAAAGACTGGAGGCTAATTCCATCAGAGGCATGCATCCTGTCACTGACTATAAACAACATTTGGAGCAAAACAACATATGGTTCGAATTTCTGGTCTTAGAGCATAATATAATTCAAAAAAATGATATTCTTCTGCCCCTTGGCACTCTGTAACAATAATATGAGGGTTGTACTGAAAGTAATGCAAAAGTGGGCATAACTTTTTTATTAACTGGCAGAGGTTGTTCAAATTGCACATGTTGGTAGAGTAACTCTTCCTCTATAGTTAACTGCTCTTCTTCATTGCAGGTAAATAATGGATTCCAAGCAGAAGCAACATGCAGCCATTAATTTCTTGACGAAGGAAGGGTGCAGGCTGTCCGACATCCACAGAAGTTTTCAGAGAAGGGTTACATGGATGATCAGTAAGTGATACAGGCAAATTCAGTTTGCTTTGAATATTCTGTCGATTTTCCATGTATTATGAAGAATATTTCTTCCTTCATTGATTTATCCACAGAAGGTTACAGAATGTTTAAGGAGATGACACCATTGACAAGAGCAATGTCCACAGATGGATGAAGAAGTTTAAAGAAGGAGAAACCAGTATTGAAGACAAACCACCCAGTGGGCGACCATCATCTGCGATCACTGACACGAATCGTCAGCGAGTGGATTAATTGATGTGTGCGGAAAAATGAGTTACAATCCGTGAGCTTGTTGCACATTTGGACTGTGGTCACAATGCCTTACAGAAGATGGTGGAAGACTTAGGGTATTGGAAAGTGTGTGCAAAGTGGGTTCTGCTGGAAGCATTTGAAGCCAATGAAGACACATTTTTTTCTCGATCTGATGGCGGGGAATGAAACGTGGTTGCATCTTTATGATCCGGAAATGAAGAATCAATCCATGGAATGGCATTACACCTCTTCACCAAGGCCTAAGAAGTTCAAGAGCCAACGATCAGCACAGAAAGTCATGGTGACTGTTTTTTGGGATGACATGGGTGTCATTCTCCTTGATTTTCTGGAACGTGATCGTACTGTGACCAGCAAGCGGTACATTGAGACACTCAAGAAGCTTAGAGAAGCCATGAGGAGGAAGAGACCAAACAAGAATCTGAAAAGGATCCACATTCACCATGACAATGCAAGACCACACACATCTTTGGTAACAAATCAGGTGATCAGCAAATTAGGCTGATTGGTGGTCTCCCATCCACCGTACAGCCCAGATCTGGCACCCTCCAACTTCCACCTGTTCAGACCAATGAAGGACAGTCTCCAGGGACAATGATTTGATGACACAGATGAGGTGAAAGTGGCTGTGAAGAAGTGGGTACAACAGTCCACACCTGAATTTTTTCAAAGAGGATTCAAGAGTTGGGTTCGACGATGGCGCAAATGCATCGCATGTGATGGAGACTATGTTAAGTAGTACCTTTGTATAAAGGAAAAGTTACTCTACCAACATGTGTAATTTGAATGGCCTCTGTCAGGTAATAAAAAAGTCATGCCAACTTTTGCATTACTTTTGTTACAACCCTTGTACAAGTTCTGGTGATCAGCAGTAAAATGAAATACGAAATGCGATGAATGTGTTTCTTGTTGTAGTAAGCAATTCTATTCCAAACTTTTTAATTTTTAAATTTATTTGACTGGACCAAGAAACTACATCTTTTTTTTACCTGCCCATTCCAATAATTTACATGCCCCAAACATGGTACTTTTCAAGCCCTGTTTACCCACCATAAATCTTTAGGCAGAAATTTTAACTGACATACTATACTGTAGGTTCAATATCACCATACACAGTGAACATCTGCTCATGAATAGCACTTCTCCCATACTTTCTTTTTTTAAGAATTTTTAAAAATGAAATGAAGTTCCAGTCTCGCATCAAAGACTTATTTCATGTGAGTACCTTTTTTCTTCGCAGTTATATCACAATGTTAGAAAATGTGAAAACTGCAATTAAAGATATGTAAGAGTATGTCACAGCACATGTTGTTGTGATCACACAGAAATACCTGGTGTAGGTAAATAAATAACTTATCCTGTGCTCTACATATTTGAGTGAATTGAATAACCATGATATTTGAAATTTTTGAAAGTATCTCAAAATATTATGACCAATTAATTTGGAATGAGTTTTTATATATTGCTGTTATGTGAAATTAAATTGGGTTCCCATGCAACCTGGAATTCTCAGGAAATTTGAAAGTGCTTCCAAAAATCTGGGAAAACTCAGAAAACAGTGCATTTTTGCAGAGAATTTAGGGGATTTTTAATTTTTCCCCAAAAAACTTTTTTTTTTTTTCAGATAAATTTAGTCTTTTGTTTACAATTTATTGCCTGCCTAGAATTTGATAGATCTTACATTACATTATTCCTTAATTCCCTAATAAATTATCAAAACTGAATTTTGAAAATTGCCTGTTATTAAGTTTTTTCGTTTTGTTCTGCAGACAGTTTGCTTCATCTCTTGTAACATGGAGCAATCAGACAGAACAACATGATGCACTCCTGCTTGGAGAAATGCATCACAAGAGAACTAGCTAATCAATGGATCAAAGTCTTTTGTTGTTTGGTTTTCTTGCATTGTCTGAACAGCAGCCCCATTCTGTTATAAAATTTAGCTGCATTGTGTTACAGAAAAACAGAAACTAATCAACTAACACATTTTTTCTTGTATATGAACCATTTGTGTGGGAATGTATTAAGAAATTCTATGTTGGCAATAATACCACTCAGGTTCACAAAAAATCATTGAGTTATGGCACCAAAAATAATGTCTTATGCAATTAGTTTTTATCAATGAAAAGCAGGTAAATGTGTAAAGATCAGTTATGCAAAATATTTTCAATTGTATGCTTTAGTTAGGAAATTCAAAAACAGAAGGAATTACAGCAGTTCATCACTATGTGATTTAGGTTGCCGCTCTGGAAAAGCTTTCAAAATAATCTGGAAAAGTCAAAGATTTTTTTTTTTTTTTTTTGAGTGGGAACCCTTTTAAAGGATCGAGTCGGATGTGTGTGGAAGGAAGCATTTTACTTCAACTTTACATTCAATCTTTGTCGCGTGATGCTATAAAACCCCTTAATGGGAAGATCATTGTTTGTTGGTAGCCAGCTTTAGTTATCCATGTGTGTTGTATAAAATTACACTAAGCCAACTAAAAAGTTTTTCTTTAACTCCTTTTCAATTGTTTATGTTCATCCGGAAGTGAAAAACTGGATAAGGTATGCAAAGTTTGAAGAACAAAATGGGTACATTTCCAATGCCAGAGAAGTGTATGAAAGATCTGTTGAATTTTATGGAGAGGAGTATATGGATGAAAGACTTTTTGTTGCCTTTGCTAAATTTGAGGAAAATCAAAGAGAAGTATGAAGGAGATTTTATACTTTCTGTGTTTTCTGTTAAACTGAAGTTGCTGTGAATATTTTTGAATTTAGAAATTTTTGGTTTTTGCTTGTTCTGTATTCAAAAAATAATGTGCCGTTAAAGCAAACTGTCATTTTTTAATTTATGCGGCCACAATTTTTACTTTTACATTCTCTTTCTGCACCAGTATTAAAACTTAAAAAAACTTGTTTAAGTTATTTAAGAAGGAATTTTTTTTATCTAATAACTTTAGTTTTTCTCAGCTGTAGATATTAATTATTAATTATTTTTCCTTCAAAATTGATTTCCATGTTAATGGAATACAAAACTGGGACCCAGAATTATGGTTTTTGGGGTGAGGGATGAATTTCTAAACTTTCCTGATGATAAAGTGCAAAGTAATTGATGAGCAGGGCAATTCATTTGGCTGTCACTCTCTAGACATGGTTCGTATGCTCCTTGAAAACCTTGAAAAGTCCTTGAAAAAAGAAGTTAAATACAAACCAGCGGAAAAACATCAGTTAAATCCTCTGGGAAATTATGATAATGTACAGTTTTCAAAAGGAAAATGAATATCATATAAGAATGAAAATTTTGCTATATAATTCTTGCCTACTACTCTGTTGAGTGTTGTGTTTTAGTGGATTTTAACAATGTCCAATGTGAATAGGCAGTGTTAGAATCAGAAATAAATCTTCTGCAGGCCCAGCAGACTTTAAAACTCTGTAAATAGCACTTACATTATTATTATTATTATTATTATGTAGTGATATGAAAGAGTAAATGTAAAATAATTATTTGTGCTAAAAAGTTGTATAGGAGATTTCTGTGTAGTTCTCTTATAAAAACACCAAGCTGATCAAATATCGCAGAACTTGTGTTCAACTTGAGAGCACGTGGACAGCTGGTACCTCAGTTATGACATCACTGCAGAGTAAAATGTCAGGCATGGGAGTAAAATAAGTGAAATGATCTATTCACGAGTCGTAATGGGCTTCTGTAAACTGAGTTAGCGACTCATTCTTGCCAGAGGGTGGGACTTCTTAGAATTGCTTATGCTTCATGCGTGGACCCTTTATCTCTTGGCGGCATCAAAAAATGCTTCAAAGCCATGCATCAAAAACAAAAGGTTAAAGTAAACAATAAATATCATATGAGCAGATGAATACAAAAGTAATGTACCCTTTCAAAATATTCGACAAAAGAAAATGATTTTGAAAAACACCAAAACAGAGGGGCAATTCAAATTTAATAAAATAAACCAAGAGGGTAGGGGGTAACAGGCAGGTCATTGAAGGTGTTCCCGTCCCAGCTAAGTTTAATGGTTTGAATTTGCTAAAATACCTACCTACCTACTGACTGACAGCACACACATATGATCATTTGGTTTTAAAAAGTCCTTGAAAAGTGCTTGGATTTATTTTGCTTGGAAGAGCACGGACCTTGCTAGAGTTTCAGTTAAGGTGGCCAATGAAAATTTCTTGTATGCACATAATTTTTGTGCTCCATTAAACAGCTGTTGATACTGTGGCAAGTACATTCAGTGTAACATGCTTCACCAGAAAATGTCAAAATCGGGATGAGGTAAATACTGGCAATATTCAGGTAGGTTATTTTATCTTTATCTTCCAATATTAATTTAATGCAGAGGTGTTGGCATTGATGGCTAAATGGTATCCAAAACTAAATAAATATCACTATTTTAGGCTATAAACAACCCAAAATATATATACACTATATTGACAAAAGTCACCGAACACCCCTTCAAAAGCAAATGAACGGATCCGTTGCATTGTTGAGATGCGTGGTAACAGCTACAAACAGTGTGAAAACAAGCCTGCAGCTGACTGCGATCATATCACGCTGTGAGGTTGAGTGAAAATGTCGTGGCGGGAGAGAACTGACTTTCAGAAAGGAAAGGTTGTTGGGTGTTATATTAGTGGGCTGTCCATAAGAGAAACCAAGGGGCGTTTAAACATACCGAAACTGTTTAGGATGTACTGAATAAGTGGAAGACACATGGCATGCCTGAAGCAGCAAAACATACCGGCAGACCAAAGAAAATCAGGGATAGAGAACGTCGAAGCATCAGGAGAGTCGTTACAGCTAATCGACAGGGTACTTACTGTACAAGACCTCAGTGTACAGGTGAGTAAAAATGCTGGAACCCTGGTATGTACACGTACCATTCGCAGAGAACTTCATTCCATGGGACACCATGGTCGTGCAGCTGCTCATAAGCCCTTCATCTCCACTTGGAATGCTACTCGTCATTTAGCATGGTGTAAAGAACATTTATCATGGACCGTAGATCAATGGAAACAGGTCCTATGGACTGATGAATCCAGATACACGATCCATCAGTCTGATGGCCGTGTGTGGGTATGGCGGCAGCCAGGGGAATGCTATTTACCACAGTGTACTGTTCCTACGGTCAAGTTTGGAGCTGGCATTGTACTAGTGGGAGGGTGTTTTTCGTGGTATGGTCCCGGCCCATTAGTTATCGTGGACAAACCTGTTAACCAGCATGTCTACCTCGATATTCTGGACAATTATGCCCTACCAACTCTGTGGCAATACTATGGAAGCGATCCTTGTTGGTACCAGCAGGATAATGCACCGAGCCATAAAACAAGGACTGTTACGGGGTGGTTTGATGATAATTCTGTATCGTGGGTGGACTGGCCAGCACCGAGCCCTGATCTTAATCCCATAGATCACCTATGGGATGAATTAGAACACTGCATAAGAAGTTTGGAACCAAGGCCTACTACTAAGCAATAGTTAGTGGCAGCATTATGTACTGAATGGAAATGCATACATATCACTATGTTCCAAAACTTTGTCGAAAGCATGTCTTGAAGGGTCAGTGCATGCATTGAGGCCAAAGGTGGACCGACACCGTACTAATGTATGTCAGTAAATGCTATGTTGTGTTTCTCTTCTAGGTGTCCTGTGACTTTTGTCAATATAGTGTATATATACAGTATATTTCAACAAAAGAAGAGATGATAAAGGCAGAATCTGTACACCTCCTGGAATTAATTTAAGAACTCCTTAAATAAACCTTTTTTCTTCTTATTTCACCTCGGACTTCTGGAAAAGTCCTTAAAATTAATTTTGACTCCTGGAAATTATTTTACATTGGACTTTTTCGATGTCTTAATGGAATATGTCACTTCTGCCAGGATGACTGGAGGAACTTTGGTACTGTTACCTTTCTTAATGTCTAGAATAGATGTATCATCTCTTTCATATAGTTTTGAGTAGAAATCTTTCACTTTTGTCAAAATTTCACCTCTATTTCTTGTTACAGTGCCATCTTCTTTTCTCAGTGTCATAATCTGTTTTATTCCCTTACTAAGATGCCCCTTTGCTCTCTTCAAGCTTTGGTTGTTTTCAATTGCATTTCTCACTAGTTCATGTTTGAATTTTCTTATGTCTTCAATGATACTTTTTTGTACTGTCCTGCATAGCTCTATTTATTCCACTTCGGAAGTAACATCTTCTTTATTTGTCCTCATCTCCCTTCTGTTTTGCATCAGCATTTTTGTTTTTCCTGATATTTACTTCATGTGCAACTTGTTCTTAGTACCACCTGTTTTTGTTGCTGTTTCCATAAGAACCTTGCTTAGTTTTCTCTTAACTTCAGAAATATCCACTTCTAATGTTAGATCTTCTAGAGTGGGTAATCTGTTCCTCAGTTCCAATTTGAAGGTATGATGCTTTTTAAGGTTGGTCATGTCAATACATTTTGTTTGTTTTATAAGCTTGCCACACTCAAATTTAGTGTTGAGGTGCATGTTAAATCTCATAATTCTATGATCACTTCCTATGTTGAACATGTTCAGCACACTTCAGTCTTCAATGACAAATTTCTTGTTAAACTTAATAAAATCAATTTCACTTGTCATTCCATTAGGATGCTTCCATGTCCATTTCTTATGTGGGTTTTTCGTGAAAAAGGAGTTCATGATGAAAAACCTTTCTGCCTCTGCAAGCTCTACGAGAGTATTTCCACGCTGGTTTCTATTCCCATGTCCGAATTTACTTACCGTAGTTTCATTCTGTGTATGTATATATATCATCATCATCATCATTGTCAACCATTATCAATCCACTGCTAGACGGTCTCCCCAAGTTTCTTCCACAACGATCTGTCTTGTGCCAGTCTCCTCCATGTTACTCCCGCATACTTTTGAATTTCATGTATATATATACACACACCGTTGAGTCACATTATTGTGACCACCTCCCACTTTTGACCTCAACAGCGTGTAGCCAATGAAAGAAAGCACATGTCGTGAGCGGGCTTGGAGGGTATATAAGGTGTGCTGTAGGCAGGGTTGTGCAATTACGTGTAAAAAAAGGTTTTCTACGGGACGCGTAAAATACGTAGAAAATGTAAAAAATGCATAAAATACGTAAAAAACAACAACAGAAAAACATGGCTTTGTGCTGTTAATTAACTTGCTATGTACGAATACCACATAAAACGGAGATCCTTCAAAAACAAATATACCCTTCGGTATTTTTATATGATCTTATTTGGAAGAATGCAAACTGCCACGTCCACATGACATGCCACCAGGATACCACATACACATCAGTATCACATTATATATATATATATTTTTTTCTATATATATATCTTTTTCCTGGCCTTCATATTCACATGGGGAAATCCTTTTCTTTATGATATAATTAGTGTGGGGCCCACTTTAAGATATTATGTTCGGCAAAGGAAGTCAGAAGCCACGCTGCGGTGTAGTTTAAAGTGAAACGAGACGATAGGAACAATCAAAATGACACGTTGCCTCACAGCTCGCCTTTGATATCCATGCGCGTGCTGCCGGCTCCTGTCTCTACAGTGATTCACTGCTAGGCAAACGTAGAAGTTCAACAATGTTGGCAACTTCTCGTTGACTCGGCGGTAAAACTATAACTATGGGAACTACACATTTTTTCTGTTATTTAAATGCGGGAGGTTTTAGTGTTGGCTTCAGTTTAAAGCTGAGAGCATTCTTAATAAACACCGTTTTTTCCTGTCCTCTCTAGTTGTTGAAGGAGGCTCAACATTCTAATTGAAGACTCTAAAAACGTGATTGAAAAATATTCTCTTTCGATCAGACTCTGCTAACTATGAAAACTCCTCTTGTATATTTTCTTCCCAAAATAACGCACAATTTCGCCGATAGGGGGCGCAAATATTTAATGAATTTTTCTTAATATCTGTACTTCTAAATGTCCGATTTAAAAAAGTCTTTTAACACCAGATACCATTTACCATATGGAACACTTTTAAGTTTGTATTTGAGGAGGTTTATGGTTCACAATTCTGCCGCTAAGTAGTGTTTCTGTACTTCTGTTTGCAGCCTATCTATGCCTCTAAAAACCCTATTGAAAAATTTCTTTTTTTACTGTATACCATTTGCTATAATAAAGATGTAGAGTGAATAAGATTTATTCTACAATAAGAAGATCCTGTTTAAATAATGTATAACTTTCCCCGTAGGGGTTGTAAAGGTCAAAACATTTTTCTTGATATCTCTGCTTCTGGGAGACGTATTTGAAAAGTTCTTTTCTTTAGCATAGCTTTTGCTATGAAGAATACTTTTCACCTGTTTTTAACTTTTCCATTATGCAAAATTCTTCTGCTACAAGGCATAGAATTAGTTATATTATGTTTCCTTCTATATATCTTCTTTTAACTGTTCAATTTGAAAATCTTTTTGTCTCTAATACCTTCCTTCTGCTATGGGAAACGCTTTCTGCGCTATTTGTTAATTTTTGTAAAATACTTTTTAGCCACTGGTGGAAATAAGTAGCTGATTTTTTTTTTGTGAGTTATTTTGACCTTTACTAAAATTTGCTAATGAATGCTTTCTATAAAAATTCGTCATAAAATCAGATTGCTTTCTAATATCAGAAACTTAAATCTAGTTGTTTCATAGTATTTTCTGAGCAAACTAATCACTCTGCGTCTTCTATAATTAGTTTTCTAATCATGCCCAGTTAAATTGCCTTGATCACTAATGAATGCAGTTGTACACAGCCCTTGGATTTAAGGTTTTCCCATTATTCTCTTTCATTTCACGTTGGAAATTTTTGTGCATACTTTGTTTTCTGGTGAGTTCAAATTTAAAACATAGCTACAGCATCAATATTATGTTGAAAATTCCTTCCCCAAATAAAATGTAACACAAATACTTGCTCCCATGATTATGTGTTTAAGAAATAACAATTCCTTTGGTCCTTTGAAAAAGTTCCAAATATTTCCCTTTACTTATCCTTAAATTTCCAATGTAAGCATTATTTCAAAATAATTAAATATAAATAGTATTTTATGTATTGATTGTGTGGTATATGAAAGCATTTCAAGAGAAATGCCACATACTTATGTATTTTTGAGTTTTATGTTTTTTTTTATTCTGTAATTTGCTTCAATAATTCAACTAAAGCCAAAGCAGAAATATTAATTTTTCTCAAAATCAGTGTAGTTATACTGTATATAAACGTTTAGTAGATATTAAATATGGTCACATTTTTAGTGACAGTTTCAGTATTTCAGTATTTATATGTGATTCTAAGTTTCTGATTAGCTGTAGGAGACATCATTTTTAACATTCTGCATTAAGTTTGCCTAATCATGTAAGAACTTGTTTGTTGTGGGTTACAGGTTGAACAGACCTATGGTTTCCCTTTTTTTTTAAGTAAGAGCGTTTGGATCGTATGCCCTGGAAAAAAATCCAAAAGTCCTGGAAATGTTATGGAAAAGTCCGGGAATTTTGTGATTAAAAAAGCGTATGAACCATGCCTATGCTAACAAAGGTGCATCGACAGAAAAGGCTTACATTTGCACGGCAGTATCAGAATTGGACCTCCACTGATTGGCAAAGGATTGCCTTTTCCGATGAGTCACATTTTCTGCTTCATCAAACGGATGGGCATTGGTGTATAAGGCAAGAAACATTGGAGAACAAACACTCTTTAACCATTGCTGGAAGAACACAAGCTGGTGGGGGCAGCATTATGGTCTGAAGAATGTTTTCGTGGCATCCCCTGGGTCCACTCATGCGTGTGGAAGGCACTGTGGACCAAATTCGTTATGAACACCCAAACCTGCTGATTGTCTTCCCTGAGGCGGATGGGGTCTTCCAGAATGACAATGCGACATGTCATACAGCTGGAAATGTCAGAGAGTGGTTGGAAGAGCACGATGAAGACTTCAAAGTACTCCCCTGGCCCCCTAATTCCCTAGACTTAAACCCAATTGAGCATCTGTGGGAACACATCGATCGTGTTGTTCGCTCTATGGATTCTCCACCACGTACCCTCCAGCAGCTGTCCGATGCACTGCAGTCAGTATGGCTCCACATACCTGTGAACACCTTCCAGCACCTTATTGAGTCACTCCCAGCCCATCTAGCTGCTGTCCACGCTGCACACAGCGGTTACTCTGGATATTAACTGGTGGTCACAATCGTGTGTCTTGACCGTGTATATACAGTATATGTACAGGGTGTCTACAATGTCTCGTTACCCCCCCCTCTGTAATAAGAAATGTAAGTGAGCTATGTATCTGTTGTATGATTTATATGTTGAATTATATGTTCAGGCATCCTTAAACATCTAGTGGATCCTTTTGGGCTCCGCCATTCTCATGACAGAGAATAATTTTACGCCATGTTCTGTGGGACATTTTCTGAAGCAGTTGTGGGGTGATACGAGAGAAAGCACGTCTCACTGCTTGTTTAAGTTCATCAGTGGTTTGGTAGCGCTGCTGTGCAACAACCTCCTTTATGAAACCCCAAAGGGCATTATCACATGTTGAGAGATCTGGGCTTCGAGGTGGCCATTCAAGTGGAGCAGACAGCACTGCCGAACCTCGGCCGATCCAACGATCCCGAAAGACCCCACGAAGGTATTCCCGAACAGCGATTGCATAATGGGCCGGTGACCCGTCCTTTTGGAACCATATGTCATTCAGAATGCCAAGATTTCCAAGTTGTGGCACAAACCAGGTTTGTGCCGCCCGGTGGCGCAGTGGTCTAAGGCGCTGGCCTCTGATCATTCGTCCGTAAGGGGTCCGGGTTCGAATCCCGATCAGGCATGGATGTTGTGTTTGTCTTACGGCACTGGCTCTCTCCCTTCCCTGGAACCAGTGACCCTAAATTAGGGACGGGCGACTGCTTATAGCCCATTGAGTTGCTCACGGTGGTCGTTAAACCTCCAATCAAAAAAAAAAAAAAAAAACAACAACCAGGTTTGCAGCATGTTCAGATAAGTTGTCTTATTCACTGTACCATTAAAGAAATACAGTCCAAACAGATGTTGACTATTCATTGCAGCCCGTATCATGACATGCGGAGGATGATGTTCCAATTCTTCGACATAATGTGAGTTTTCCTTGGACCAGAACACAACGTTCCGTGATCGACAGCTGCGGTATATCGCACATTCATCACTGAAAATGACCTTTCCATGTTTTGGGATTGTGGCAAATTTCTGAAGCATCATTGCACATGCATCCCGTCTGCGGTTTAAATCGATGTCTGATAACTCCTGAACGAACATCAGGCGATATGCATGCAAATTCAGGTCATTCTTCATGTGCTTATGCAGTGTCGATTGTGGTATTCCAAGCTCCGCTGATCGTTTGTGGAGCGACTTCGTCGGTGACCTGATAACTGATTCCTCGACCGCTTGACACTGTTGCACTCTGGTTGATGGTCTTCCTGTTCATGGTTTATCCTTGATGTTGCCTGCTTCGAAGAGTTTATGTTCCCACCGCAGAAGAGTCTGTTTTGGGGGGGCCTCTTTGTCGAATCGTTGTTGGAAATCGGCATGCACGTCACGCATTGTCTTCCCTGGTATCACACATGGTTCCGGTACCTAATCTGTAAATAAACACAATACAGACCATAACTCAACATATGCATCATACAACAGATGCATAGCTCACTTACATTTCTTATTTCAGGGGGTAACAAGACATTGTGGACACCCTGTATGTGCGCGCGCGCACACACACACACACACACACACACACACACACACACACACACACGTGTGTGTGTGTTCGAAATATCCACCCTCAGCTGCAAGGCAGGTGTGAGCCCTCTTAACCATGTTGGATGCCACCTTGCATAGGAGTGTACAGTTGATAGACATAATCTCGCTGGTAATGCGCCGCTTCAGTTCGTCTACAGTATGTGGATTTTGTCAGTATACACAACCTTTGAGATACCCCCAGGGGAAAAAATCCGGTGGAGATAAATCAGGTGATCTGGAAGGCCACAGACCTTTTGAAATCAGGCTGTCATCAAACATGTCATCAAGAAACTGTAGGGTGTCATGAGACGTATGATATGCTGCCCCGTCCTGTTGGAGGTAACAATAATGTTTATCTACTTTCAGAAGTGCAACAAATTGCATAATGATGTCCTGGTACGACTGGCTGTTGAGGGTCGTGTAAAAAATACGGACCCCACTATTCGTCATTGTGAAATTGCACACCACACCCCGACTTTCAATGCTTGCAACGGCGTTTCGTGCAACACATGGGGCTTTTCTGTTGACCAATATCTGTTGTTCTGGCTGTTGACGTATCCACTAAGGTGAAAATACGCCTCATCACTGAAAAACTATTGAATGGAGGGTTGCTTGATAAAATGAACACCCTGTAGTATTAATATTTTCTGTTATACAACATGATCAGGTGAAAGCTTATCTGCATTTTTAATGTACAGTGTCAAAAAAAATATTATTTTGTTTTCTTCATTTCAGCATGATCGAGTCAGAGTCATCTATAAATATGCGCTGGATAAAATACCAAAAGAAAAGGCTACAGACTTGTTCAAGCATTATACCATCCATGAGAAAAAATATGGTGACAGAGCAGGTATAGAAGATGTTATTGTAAGCAAAAGGAAACACCAGTATGAAGAGGTAAGGGCTTTTCCTTTCATTTATTCATTTTTTTTAACTTCTAATACTTTGATAAATGTCCAGGGTAATCATTGATACTACCTTTATTTTCATATGAAGTTAAATTATTATTATCTTCATAGTTTAAAATTTGTAATTTCATGATGAGGATTGAAAGGGTAATTCTACCTTTACTGTTATTTGTTCAGTTCACTGAACTGTGTTATAGACTACTTAGTTAATATAATATAGCTAAAAATTTGTGCTTGGCATTAATTGATAAAAATCTTGGTTGCTGACTTTTTTATTTTCTTGCATACTGTATGTTGTTCCGTATTACACATTTGGGGTGATAAAAAATGCTCTGAATGCAAAAAGTAGATCATAGCAGTTGAAGCAGTGGAATTGTGGTAAGCACCTCGGAAACTTTCTACATCTTTTAACATTTTATTTATTAGGGCAAGGCAGATGAAGACTGAAGTTATCAGTTGAAAGCTTTCTTACATTAAACTTTTTTACGTAACTTAAGTATGTTTTAAAATTAATACAGACATTTAACGTGGACCAGACTCACTTATAAACTTGGAAAGAGCGAAGATCTTTGTTTGATGTTTTAAAATTTTAATACTTTATTTCTTATGGTCAAGTACTCTGTGAAATGTGCATTATACACTATAAGTTACATATAAAAGTTTTACGGCAAATATATTTGGAAGGGAGTTTTCCAAAATCGGTATGCTCCAAGGTTTGTTTAGAGAAAGTCTGGAAATTTTATTTTCCAAAAATTGCAACTCTGAGCTCCCCATTTTCGTTCCATACATCTGGAAATCCCTCATTGCATCATGCCACCCGAAGTTACCATTACAAAACTTTCCTTTCCAATTTGGCAACGAAACCAATCGTAGTCGCACTGATGAAGGTCATAGCAATGGCTGAAATATATTTGCCTTAAAACTTTTATAAATAACTTAGCATGTTCTACACTACCATCTTCTTAATTTGTTTGTTAGTTACGTGCATTGCCTACCACTCTTTTATGATTATACACTCATTATAAAAAAAAATAAATAAAAAAATAGTTGCACCCAAAAGGAAGCAACCAACAGCAATGGAACTTGGTGGGTAGGTTTGACATTGTGAGACATGCAAATGATTCAAGTATCGCGATTGGCCGCTCATGTGACGCCAGCAAGGAGGGGTCATAGCGCTGTGCCTGACCCACTATATAAGGTTGTCCCGTTGCACGTACTCACCATTCTGACTTGTGCTGTTGTGTTGGTTGCATCATTTACAAGTGAAGAGTATGCCTTGGAGAAAAGTCCGGAAGCAATCCAAGCAGTTAAAGGAGTTCTAGAGGGGCTGCACCATCGGGTTCCGGGAAGCTGGGTGGGCTTATCTCCGTATTGTGTGCCATACTGGCCGTGTGAATATCACTATAGCATGCTGTTGGCGGCAGTGGATAGAACAAGGCATGCAGCAGTCAAGGAAGGGTCTGGGCGACCTAGACGAACCACGGAGAGAGAGGATGGACGGGTTGTCCGACATGCATGGAGCCATGATTGTGGATATTCAATGAGCAGTGGTGCCCTCCATGCATCGTCCAATTAGTGTCAGCACCATTGGCAGATGGCTGCACAATGTAGGACTACACGCACACAGACCATTACGACGACTGCCCTTAACACCATTTCATCATCACCAAAGACTGCGATGGTTTCATGCCAGACTGTCAACGAGCCACTCAAAATGACAGTGAGTGATCTTCAGAGATGAGTCCTGCTTTTGTCTTGGAGGAGACGACCAACAAATCCGTGTGTCGAGGCACCATGGTCAGCACCAAGATGAACGGTTTGTTGTTGAGCGTCACATATCCAGAAGGCCTGGCGTCATGGTGTGGGGTGCAATTGCCTATGATGCCATATCACCTTTGGTGTACATTACAGGAACTTTGACAGTCAACGTTACATTAATGAGGTCCTCCAACCAGTGGCCTTACCTTTTCTGAGCGGTCACTCCGGTGCGATTTTCCAACAAAACAATGCTCGTCCGCATACTGCTGCTGTCTTGAGAGCTTGCCTTCAAGGCACTGACACTCTGCCATGGCCAGCCACATCGCCAGACCTATCGTCGATTGAAAATGTGTGGGATGCTGTTGGACGTGCTATCCACACTCCACCCCTACCGCACAATCTGCAGGAACTACGTGAGAAGATTCAAGCTGCATAGGATGGCTTATCGCAGGACACCCTTAAGAACCTGTACAACTCTATGCCGAGATATCTGGCATGCTGTGTGAGCAAACATGGCAGCCCGACGCCATACTGAGATACACTACTTATTGGTGTGTAGCTCAATAAATATTGCCCATATCAGCCTCAATGTTTAATCATTTATTGTTCCTGGTAACCTTTACCTTTCTCCCGAATAGCATTGAAATCTGACATGTCTTTATGGGTGTAACATATTTTTAAGACAATAAGTGTATGTGGTTTATGAATAGAAAGCTTTCTCTCTTTTTTGGAAGTGATTATATTTCCCTAATTTTTTAAATGATTGTTAAATATTTGGATCTAGTTATCACTGTATGGAGATTCATGCAGCACCACTAGCAGTGCCGTCTCTTGTCAGATACTGGAAATCATGCAAAAGTCACAATTTTATACATGTAAGCGGGAAACAAATCTCCCTGAAGAAATAATTCTTCACAAATACATGGGAGGCAATACAAATGTAATTGTTGGCACACAAATGTGCCATATTTTCACTGTTTTCATGTAGCAACTTCTTCAGAAAACTTGAAAATTACATTGTCCCGGAGCATGAATCGAACCCTCATCTCTCGATTTCCGTTCGAGCATATTATCCATTACACCACCCAAGGAAGTTTCAAGCAACCGAAGCTAAGCAGATGTAGCTTAGAAATCTGAGAACTGTTCACATTTGCGCTAGTCGAAGCTATCCCATGCTACCTTGCAGTGTCAACATGACCTTTTTTCACATCCAGCGTCAGATGCAGCGGAGTTGTACATGGATGAGATACAATTCCGAAGAATTCAACAATGAATCATATACCAGAAGAAAGGATGCGGGCATTGGCAAAGTAAGTACAGATACATAATAATACTGTTAATTGATGTTATTTTGTAATAAACATAACTGAATTGTTACCGGTCCTGATAACGTCTTGAATCTGTATACTAATGCAGAATAACACGATGAACAGTAAAAGATTGACATTAATGAGCCAGTGAAAGTATACCTGAGAAAGTTGTTCGATCTTGATGTAACTCCACATGCAAGTACCTCAGGGTCAAATATGCAAATGATTAAAAAGTAATGACCAGCGACTAAATAGCGGCCCACCATGGCGCATGGGAACCGAGTATCAAGGAGGGTGTATCAAGAGCGAAGTTCGCATGCAGGGACAAGTGTGACAGCATATTGTGGTTGCATTAAGCTTCACAGACTGTGAGGGTGCCTCAACATCGGATCCATGTGCGATACGAGCAGTTGAGTGAGTTTGAGATAGGACATATAATTGAGGTGAAAGAGGCTGGTTAGACAATTCACCATATTGCCAGGCATTTGGGCAATTGGACAATGTTGGTGCCAGTGGGTTGAGGAGAGCATAGCCCAGCGGCACGTGGGCAGTAGATGGCTGAGGACAATGACAGAATGCAAGGATCAAGAGGTTGTGAGAGCCACACAAACAGAACTGAATTCATTACTCCCAACCATCCGTGGCCTTGTAGCATCATCTACAGGGAAGTGGTCATTCAGACAGCTTCCAGAAGACTTGTGGCATGGGGACTACATTCAAGGAGGCCACTCCACCACCTACCACTGACCAGTGAGCATTGCAGGTCAGTGTTAGGTGGTGGACGGCAATGACAGAATGCAAGGATCAAGAGGTTGTGAGAGCCACACAAACATAACTGAATTAATCACTCTCAACCATCCGTGGCCTTGTAGCATCATCTACAGGGAAGTGGTCATTCAGACAGTTTCCCGATGACTTGCAGCACGGGGGACTGCATTCAAGGAGGTCACTCTACTACTGAGCAGTGAGCATTGCAGGCACTGGTTGCAGTGGTGTCAAGCCTGATCAACATAGGATAGTGCCCAGTGGTGTCATATTGTCTTCAATATTGAGTCATGGTTTGAACTCGGCACCAATTACCAGCGTATAAGTGTCTGGGAATGAGTTGGCCAGTGCACGAATCCTGCATTTTACAGTTGAATGGTACATGGCTCGCACACCAGGAGTGACTGTCTGGGGAGTCATTTCCTACTATAGCCAGACACCCTTGGTAGTTATCTGTAACACCCTTACAGCTCAACAGTACATCGAAGACATTGTACAACCTTGTTGCAGCACCACTAAGCAATTTTTCAACAGCATAATGCCTGTCCACACAAGGCACAGCTCTCCTAGGCCTGCCTCCTTAATGTCGACACCCTTCTATGGCCACCTGAATCGCCCGACCTCTCACCAATCGGGCATGTTTGGGACTAAATGTGACATCACCTATGCGCATCCCGGAATGTTGGCGAACTTTCCCACAATTTGGACACCATGTGGCATATCTCTGTATGATTTTAACAGTTCACAGATATTGTTCTCAGAACTGTTTATATCTATGAACAGTTCTCAGGACAGTATCTGTGAACTGTATGCATCTATCCCACACAGGGTAACCGCTTGTATCCAAACCAGAGGTGACGCTACAACGTACTGACTTGTTCCAGTTGTGTAGCTGTTTTATCCAAATAAATGGCAAAGCTGTTCTGGAATTGCAATAATTTCCTTTCCTATACATGTACATTGTACATACCAATTTTCACATCAATTGGATGATTTCTTCTGGGTGCTTCGTCTTTTTTGGGGGGCAAAGAGTGTAATACAGTCAAATCCATATATAACAAAGTTAAAGGGAGGGTCAAAATCATTTGATATATGCAAACTTCATTATAACCAGACAGATAAGAGAAAGGGATATTTTTTTACATTATGTCAAGTTAAAACAAATAAATAATAAACTGTTTATTAATTAATCAAAGGTAAATGATACTTGTTAATTGAAAACTATAGCTGGCAAAATAATATGAGATATGCAATAGCAATATAACTTGTTAACTTTATTATTGTGCAGTAATAAAGTTAACAAGTAAATATTTATGAAAAATTGATTAAAATAGAAGTTTGATAAAAAAAATTTGTAAAAAAACTACTAACAATTATTCCTTTGTTAAAAATTGATTATAAAATTGATTAAAACATAAAATATCATAATCCAAATTGATCAAGGATATATTTACTAATTAATGTATGAAAGACTGTCCCTCCCTAGTAAACATAAAAAAACCGAATGGACAGTCGGAGGAAATAACATGCTAAAATGTGGGAAAAATAAATAGATCAAGAAAAAGGGGAGTTACACTCATATTCTTACAAAATTATTTGTTTAATTCGTTTTTATTTAATATGTTTTTACTTAAAAACCTATTAAGTAAAAACATGTCAAATACGTTTTTGACACCCTTATAGGTACAGTAAACTCCCTCTTATCCGGTACTCAAATAACCGGAACTCTCAAGCAACCGGCATCGGAATGCTGGTTTTTTTACCATCGGCCTCTAGGTGCCAGCAGCGATCATTCACTTAAGTGATTTTACCACCGGCCACCAGGAGCGATAATTAATTTTCTCGAAATGCAGCAACCCATCTATAGCAATGTCTTCAGCTGGTAAACGCAAGAGAGTAGTTCTCACCCTTAAGCAAAAGATGGATATATATGTTCTTGCTTTGAGAAGAGTGAAAGGCATAAACAGTTGATGAATGAATATAACATCAGATCGTCTACATTGAATGACATCAAAGCACAGAGCAGCAAAATGAAAGCATTCTTCCTGAACTCAGAGTCCAAAGGAAGTCGAAGGACATCATTACACAGTGAAGACCTCAGCAACGTATTGTATGAATGGTTTTCAATTAAAATATCAGAAGGAGCATGTCTTGGGCCCCATGATAATTGAAAAGGCGAAAGATTTTGCGAAGAAAATGAATATTCAAGAATCGTGTACGTTCTGATCTGGATGGCTTGCAAGATTTCAGGTGTGGTACTGTATAGAGTTTTAATACTATATAGATATCATTAAAATATATATAGTACCTAGAAGCAGGTACTGTATAGAGTTTTAGTTTTGCAGGTGCTATGGTAATTTAAACAGTGATGATCAGATATCCAGAAAATTCTGTTTTCCGGCAACCTTTCGGTTCAAGTGGTGCCGGATTAGAGGGAGTTGACTGTAATAGTAATTGATATGTGCAGTTTCCCCCAAAAATGTTTGTAATATTTGGTGCAGTTAAAATAACAAGGGAAAATATTACGAAGTACAATCTACAAAAACTTCAGTTTATGCAGAACTTCATATTATGTGAGCTCGTTATATGTGGGTTCAACTGTAATAGGAGTAATGAATCTTCAGCCATTTTTTTTTAACACTTGGGTTCAGCTGTTAGGTCTGATATCTTGTAGCTTATGTAGCGCAAAACCCATACTATTTCTAACAGATAGGATTTGTGCTTGAACACATTTAGTTTTTTCCCCCTTTTCTTTTTTTTTCTTTTTTTTTAATTCAGTGCTTCTACAGAGCTTTAAATAAAATAAAATAAAATAAAATGAAACTAAATGAAATAAAAGTTGAATGCCTTTAATATCCCATAGTTCAGGATTATTTTCCCATACATTTTTTCATAGCTGTGCATTCTTTAAACCGTATTTTTTTTAAAACCACATTTGTACATAGTAGTATGTTTTTTAAACCGCAGTTTTAAAATAGGCTGGCACTCATTTTAAAATGTCTTACCAGACACTTCATATCTGTCCTGGGATAGGCTTTTAGGCAGTTTATGTGCTGTATTATTTTGTCTTAGTGTTCCACTTCCATTCCATTTTTTTTGTCTAGTTTTCTCTGTTGAATTGCAGGTTTTTCTTTTTTTCTTTATCAGCAAGTGAAGACAAATCCATTGAACTATGATAGTTGGTTTGATTATTTGCGTCTGATGGAAAGCGAGGGAAACATAGAGGCTACAAGGGAATTATATGAGAGAGCTATAGCTAATGTTCCTCTTACAAAGGTGAGAATAAATACACATGCACATGTATGTATGTAAAAACTATGCATGAAACTGTGACATGATAAATAACTAATAGAGTATTTCCTTTCATTAAAGGTGGTGTTATAAAAATAAGTATACATAGTATATGGACCTGCATGCTATATCATGTTGGTACCTTTATTTATATATAGTTATGTGTGAATTTCATTTTTCGTGTTTCTGTATAGTGTCACGACCAACCACATTTCTTTTACTGATTTTTATGTTCATGATGTTCTTATTTTTTGCTTTCATAATGTATATGCCATAGTTGCCACTTTGGTTGAAGACCTTGACTTTCTTTTGCAGATCTTCATCAGATGCAAAATTTTCCCATATAAACATACACAGGTTGGTACACAATGTCCTTACCCAGCACAATTACTCAAAAATGGGTAACTCAAGGGATGTGGAAGTAAGGCAAGGTTAATCGAGAATAAGGTCTGCTCATCACACCTTCCTTGCAGATGAATAATCATAGCATCACTGTCCTAACATGTGAATCATAGATTCAAACTGTAGCTATGGAGGAAGATGTCTTGTCAACAATTTTTATAACCCAAACACAGAACAGAAGCTTATGCAAAAGCACATGTTCATTAAATACAGAAGAAATTCAGAGTCATGTGAATATTTTAGTAATGGAGATTTCAAAATTACCTTAAGCAAAACTATTTCCAACTTTTGTTCTGGAAGTATAAGTGGCTAAGACTGATGCCTCATTTTTTTATAGTATTTATTTGGATTTTACAAATTATGCCATTTCACTCATTTAACTGTGAATCACACAAAAAGTTTTATAGATCCTGGCAGTGGAGCTCATACTCAAAGTATCGAATCTAACTGGAGTGCTATCAAGCAAAATCTCAGAAGCTATACTAATAAATTGGAAGAACTGTTGGCTGATAGTCTAATGGAATATTTGTTTCGATGACTTTGTAAAAAACAAAATCTAGATCCATTTGAGTGGTTCATTGAAGTACTTCATTCTACTGAGCAGAAAAAATGAATGTTAGACACATTAATTTTGTGAAGAGGGTGTTGCATTTACTTTATCGGAATATGATGCATGAATTTGCAATATGAAATAAGTGTATTTTTATTTTCCATAATAAATTAAATGCCTATAATTATTTCCTTTACAAAAAGATTTATTTCAATGAAAATAGTAAAATTTTTTTCGTATATTATTGTTAACTTCTTTCTTCCACTTTGGGTGTGATCAGGTTGTATGTAAGCAAAACGGAACTCAATACACGAGAAATTGGGGACTACTTGAAAGCGTTCTGTTTTGGTAGTGCAGCCAAATTTCTTTATGAGGAATAGGAAAAGCAGCATCATGGCAACATTTAAATTAAAAATTGAGAACATTATGCGTTAAAAAATCTAGTAGAATGTATGAAGATTATTCCAGCTGGCTTACGAATAATTCCGACACGCTGCTTTGGTGCAGATGGAAGAAACGTGGCGATTTGGACAGTGCTGTTACAAAAGTAATCGCCTGAAGTGCAGGATAAGCATAACCGTGTCGTCTACTAACCTTGGAAGTAAGGGAATCTTATAGGAAAGTGGTATGCTTATGCTGATAAGTGCTACAGCAGAGTATTTGGCTTATGCTGATAAGTGCTGCAGCAGAGTATTTGGCTTGTGCTGATAAGTGCTACAGCAGAGTATTTGGCTTATGCTGATAAGTGCTACAGCAGAGTATTTGGCTTATGCTGATAAGTGCTACAGCAGAGTATTTGGCTTATGCTGATAAGTGCTACATCAGAGTATTTGGCTTATGCTGATAAGTGCTACAGCAGAGTATTTGGCTTATGCTGATAAGTGCTACAGCAGAGTATTTGGCTTATGCTGATAAGTGCTACAGCAGAGTATTTGGCTTATGCTGATAAGTGCTACAGCAGAGTATTTGGCTTATGCTGATAAGTGCTACAGCAGAGTATTTGGCTTGTGCTGATAAGTGCTACAGCAGAGTATTTGGCTTGTGCTGATAAGTGCTACAGCAGAGTATTTGGCTTGTGCTGATAAGTGCTACAGCAGAGTATTTGGCTTGTGCTGATAAGTGCTACAGCAGAGTATTTGGCTTGTGCTGATAAGTGCTACAGCAGAGTATTTGGCTTGTGCTGATAAGTGCTACAGCAGAGTATTTGGCTTATGCTGATAAGTGCTACAGCAGAGTATTTGGCTTATGCTGATAAGTGCTACAGCAGAGTATTTGGCTTATGCTGATAAGTGCTACAGCAGAGTATTTGGCTTATGCTGATAAGTGCTACAGCAGAGTATTTGGCTTATGCTGATAAGTGCTACAGCAGAGTATTTGGCTTGTGCTGATAAGTGCTACAGCAGAGTATTTGGCTTGTGCTGATAAGTGCTACAGCAGAGTATTTGGCTTATGCTGATAAGTGCTACAGCAGAGTATTTGGCTTATGCTGATAAGTGCTACAGCAGAGTATTTGGCTTATGCTGATAAGTGCTACAGCAGAGTATTTGGCTTATGCTGATAAGTGCTACAGCAGAGTATTTGGCTTATGCTGATAAGTGCTACAGCAGAGTATTTGGCTTATGCTGATAAGTGCTACAGCAGAGTATTTGGCTTATGCTGATAAGTGCTACAGGAGAGTATTTGGCTTATGCTGATAAGTGCTACAGCAGAGTATTTGGCTTATGCTGATAAGTGCTACAGCAGAGTATTTGGTAGTTTCATACAGAACATAAAAAAATAAATTATGAGGTATTGAAGAAAGCAGAAGAGTACATTCCAATTATGAATCATAATGAGAAAGATTGGCAGTAAACCATGTAACACGATAAAAATTGAGAGAAGCACTAAAATTCTCATATCAAGCATTTGGTTATATTATGGAAAAGTAAGTGGTGGAATGTTTTGGTAGTTGGCTTCTACTTTCCTCAGCCATGGAATGAAGCATGTGATATTAATGTGTGGTATGATAATTTTAGTGCTTCTTTCAATTTTCAGATTACAAAGTTGCAGAGTGGTGCACAACATACAGAAACAGCATTACAACATCTGAATTCAAATCATGAGCTGTGGAAAACTGCATTAAAGAGATAAATGACAAGGCAAGACAAGAGATGAAGACTTAACGTGCGATCAAGTACTTTACTTGAATGCATGCACAAAGTGGACACCATTTTCCACAATACAGTACTGGGCACCTGCAACAATGTTCTGAAGAATGGTGTCCAATATGGCTTATGTCAAAGGTTCTACAAGTGTCACTCATGCATAGCTTCAAGTCTTGCCGGTCAACTAGGTTTGTTGCATATACCTTAGATTTTACATATTCTCACAGAAGGAAGTCCAGAGGCATCAGTCAGGTTGAACGTGCCATCCTGGACACAGGACCTCCTGGAAAGTTTCAAATGTGAATTTCAAGGAGCCATCATTCTGTATGACCTCTTGCTATCTGTCTATGAGTAGGTGAGTCCCACACCGTAAAAAATCCCGTGTTTTAGAGTAAAAAAAGTCATGTAATGCCGTTTTCATGTCATCAAAGGCTTGGAGAGCAAAGGCGTTCTGTAATGATTGAAAAAGGTGATAGTCCATAGGTGCCAGATCAGGGGAATGTGCCGTGTGAGGTAACACTTGCCAACTTAAGTCTAGTAATTTTTGCTGAGTAATTAAAGCATGATGGAGAATCACGCCTTTTCGATTGACAAGTGCTGGCCGCTTCAATGTCAGTTTTTCTCACAATCTGTCCAACTGTTAGCAGTAGTGGTCAGCATTTATCATTTGGTTAGGTGCCAACACCTCCCAGTGGATTATTCCCTGGGCATCCCACCGAACACTCGACAAAACCTTTTAGGGATGCAGTCCTCCTTTTGAGGTTGATGGAGCAGGCTCCGCACCTTGGTACACAGCCCGTCGACGCATTACACATTATGGTACAGTACCCATTTCTGATCACCTGTTGCAATTCGTCCCAAAAACGGTTCATTTCTGTGACGAGAAAGCAAAGAAACACGGGTACGGATTCTCTCCTCTCATTGCTTTGTAGAAAGCTGGTGTGGAACCCAGTTATTAAACTTGGTGATGAACCCAAGCGCATGCATTCATCTTTCAACTGTTGTTCTGTGTACCAACAACGTTTTCGTTAATTCCTGAATGGTCGGATGTGGGTCATTTGTTATGATTTAGTCCACATCCTTGTCATAAACCACAGATGGACGTAAAGGACGTGGTTTATCTTTACAGCTTCTGTCTCCATCCTGGAATTTCCCAAACCAACAGGGACATGTGCTGTCATCAACTGCATCCTCCCCATACACTTGACAGATGTTGCGGCAAGCCGTGGTTGCAGTACTGCCTTTATTGAACTCGTACAGTAAACAATGTCTAATGTGCTCCTTATTGCATGCCTTGTTACGCCGTCTGTGATTTTCGTTACAAATGAGTTTCTCAGACAAACCTAGTGCCTCTATATGCTCTACTGCTCCTTGCTTTATTGGTAAAAAATTCGGCATTGTAGCCTCATCTGTGATGTAACTACTCCGATCATCTATTACAAAAATGGGTAGAACTTTTGCACACAACCAATAATACCACCTGCTCTAAAACTTTTTAACTTTTCTACTGTCTGTGATATTTCACGATTTTTTTTGTAAGTTCTGCATTTTGCCACCAGGAGTGCTACAATTGTGCTTATTGGAAGCACATGCCCATTTTCTATATGAATGACTTATTTATGTGCTGGCTGGATTACTGGTAAGTGCTTTGCTTACCAGCCTGTATTTGTTTTCTATGTTTACACTTCCCCATGCTTATCAAGAAAAGCGACATTTCAACTTCTGTATTGTGCAGCCGTTTCCAGTTCAGTAAACAAGTTATTAATATAGGGTATAATTCATTGCCATTTTGTAGGTGTCAAAATTGATAAATTGGTTTTAATGGGAAACAATTTTAATGTGGTTCTCCTTTTGTTTTATTATTTGAAGTTTGCAGTGTATTTTTACTGTTCCTTTGTGTATAATCACTGTAGAATCTCAGTGTATGAGAGCTGGCTCATGAAAATGGGCAAATATATTGAAGAGATGGATGGCATTTGTTTTTAGCATTCTGTTCAGAGCAGTGGTTCTCAACCTATGGGCTGCAATTAGATTTCAAATGGGGTGCTATTTTACCTCTGCGGATATTAACATGATGCAATATTTCATTAACTATAAGCAAATATTGTTAAGTAACTGAATCATAAAAACCAAAACTGAAAAATACCCTTCTGTTTATAACTTGATGTAACTATTTTTGTCAACAACAGTAGACTAAACCTGCAGTAAACATTATCAAGTCTAGTGCTCTGAACTCTAGGATTTTCAACAAACTCTGCTATGAAATGAATGCTCGATCAACTACTCTGCTGCTTCATACTGAGGTTAGGTGGCTCTCCAGAGGGAAGGTTTTGAAATGTGTGTATGATCTGCATGAAGAATTGTCTGGATTTTCTCAGAACAGAAAAAAAAAAAAAAAGAACCGAATTTAACGAACTATTTTGTGAAGACTACAGTCTGAATAAAATTGCTTATTTAGCTCATTTGTTAAGCTTGTTGAATGAATTGAGTGTTTCTATGCAAGGGCATCATAAATCTGTCATTGATTCCTATAAGAAAATTGGATAATTCATAATGAAGTTGGACTTATTGAAATCAAAAATGGACAAAGGAAGATGTGTGTTTCCTGCTTCCCTTGAAGAGATCAAAAATACCAGTGGCATGGATGAAAAATTTCTGTCCCAAATCAAAGAGCATTTGCTGATTTTAAAAGATTTTTGAAGGTGTTTCTTGGGCATTTCTAATAAACACTTTCATTTGGTAAATAATCCCTTTGTATTTCATGTTGCTGAGGTCTCAAAAGGCACCCAAGAGGGTGTTATTGAAATGGTGAGTAAAAGTTTGATCAGATCAGAGTTTTTTTCTTCATTGGAAATGCAGTTTTGGGTTCTAAGGTTCATGGACTATCCAGTACTTGCAAAAATTGTTTTAAAAATTCTTCTGCGATCTCCTACAACTTATGAATGTGAAGTAGCATTT
The DNA here is from genome assembly GCA_039090855.1 of Macrothele yani. Lineage (NCBI taxonomy): Eukaryota > Metazoa > Arthropoda > Arachnida > Araneae > Macrothelidae > Macrothele > Macrothele yani. The sequence goes on along the minus strand of CM077028.1, from coordinate 25,267,447 downwards.
TCAAAATTGCTTCAAATTAAAAACAAGCCCAGAATTAGGCTAAATGTGGAAGAGGATTTTTGATGTATTACTGTGGAAGACCATGTTCAACAACAGTTCTCAGAATCAAGTAACTAAATGAAGAAAAGGAAGCTCGGCCTTCCCGCTAGGTAAGCAATAGTATTATTTTTATATGAAAACAAAAATAAATTCAGAATTCATTTTGTATTCTTAAAATTAAAAAAAAAATGTTGGTTTTACAGGTTCTTTGACTTCCCAGTGATTCCCTGAATTTCAAGAGCTGCAGTGGAATATATTTAAATTTGAATTTGGAAAAGTCATTTTATAAAACCTTTTGTTTCAGTTGTGAAACAATATATTTAAATCTTTCACTTTGTGTTTATTGTGTAAAATCTGTATGCCGTCATGTGGTGTAAATTTAACTTAAATATAAACTATGTTTGATTACATTACATTTAAACATAATTTCGTTTTTATTATGATTTTCCTGGGCCATGAGGTATACTAACAGTGAAAAGTGGGGTCTCTCTAGCTGGAAGCTTGAAAATCACTGGTTTAAAGATAGATGCATTAATTTTTAGGAATTCATTCACATAATTTGTATTTCATTAAAAAAAAAAACATTTTGAAAAATCACTTTGTAGTTGTATCAAACATAGTGAGTGATCAGCCATTCCATGGTGGCGGGTGTGACATTTGGACTATTTCTCAAGTGTAATAATAATTTGTATGATGACAAATTTAACTTTGAAATATATTCCAATTATTTACATATGCTCCTCTACTTTATTACTTTCAATTCAAGTCAAAAATAGATGCTTCATCATTTTGGGTTTGTGTTAATTAATTTAATTATTGTCTGTGACTGGTGTGACTTTTCCTTGACATAGCTTTCCATAACTGTTTGTTTATTTGAAAAACTCTATGAATTAAGCAACAATACAGCACTAAAATATTTTCCCCTGTTTAAGCAGCAAATCTATACTGTTTAGCAAATCAATTTGTTATTGCAATACCATAAATTAAAACTATGAAATTTGTGACGGGTGTGACATTGTGCATTTCAATATGCATGAAGCTTTGTAGGTGATAATTATATATATGCAAAAGATGCAAAAATGCATTTCTATAGTTCTGCTGCCAACGATATGTACTTGAGTAGAATTAGTGACCAATAAAATACAGAAATTATGTAATATTTATAGTATATGTAAAAGATATATATACGTACCAAAATAAATGAGAATGTGTGGATATTCATTTAAAAATAATATACTACTTCCCTAAAATTTAAATTGTTCCCTGTTGTTTGCCAGTGATGGAGGTATGACTTTCTTCACAGTCACTGAAAAGCTCCTCACACGAAACCATCTTCTTCCAGCCAAATCCAATAGGTGCCACTTGGTTGCATGTATTTCAAAGTAATTTTTATGATGATCCAGTGGCAATATAGTTGCATAGTACATCTTATTCAACTGCTTTTTACTGTTAGAAGACCCTACAGGCAATGAAACAAGTGCAAAGTTTCCAACAAGATCTTCAGGCTTAAAAGAAGAAACATCTTCAGTATGAGTATCTGCATGTTCTACAGTCACATTATTACAAGAAATTACTTTTACATTATCTAAGTTAGATGCTGCTGTCTGGGCAAAAAAAAAAAAAAAAAAAAAAAAAGTGACTATCATCAAAGATTTGAAAGTGATGTTTTGACTGCAACTCGTTGACAGGTAATAATTGTTCCCACCTGCTAGCGAGTAGCGGGTTTGACTGATTTTTGTCATCAACAGAAATAAACAGACTGACTCCTGTAACATGTTTATTTACACATTAGAAAAAAATCCTGCAGAATTGGCAATCATCACCTTAGATTTCACTGTCTCTACTTTGCATTTCAGTGTTCCACTCTTCAGTGACATCAAAGTTCTGCTTCAAATAAAGATTTTACAGTGTGAATTGGTTTTTAAATTGAGCTGCACTTCCATCAGAAAAAAATTGCTAACTTTTCTATTTCTGGAAATTCTGCCTTTAATGTAGCTATAACAATTTTTAAGAAGGCTCACACAGCATTTTTGTCATGGTTGAGCTCATCACTTTATTCACTTATTATTACAGCTACAGTATGCTTAATATTTCATGCACAACTGGTAAATATACAGTTGTTATCTGCTGGTGCCTCCAGTGTCCACTCTGGATTTCATCTTGGGAGATAGTACTGTAATTTTCAGCAAAATCAATTTGGAGCACACCTTTATTTGGTGACTGAACTGTTTTTACAAAAGAATTAATTTTATAATGATGTAATTGATTATGAATCACAGTTATGACATCTTCAACAGAACCATCAATCTCAACCACTTTTTGGAAACCATCTATATCTTTCCATTGTTTCCATATTACAAATGTGTCTATATCTACAGTATCTCTTCAACACACATGCAGACATCACTTCTATAGTCTGTGCAAAATCCAATCGTGCAGTTTTCATTTTGAATGCTGCAGCACAAAACACTCAAAAGTTCTTTTTCATTTCAAGGAAACTCTGGGAAACTGGAAATTCGCTGACCAAGGATTGTATCAAAAAATGTAAATTTGCATGATATTTGCAAGATATTTCCATGGTGTTTAGGAAATTAACGTCACATATTCAAGACACAGGTCGAAAAACTTAGTTTTTGAATTAAAATGTTCTGATTTTAATGTTCAAACTGTATTAAAGCATCACTTATAGTCATCAGCATGTGTCTCTTTTGTATTAAATTGCACCTCTCTGATAGCAAGTTCTTTATTGATTTCACACTTCTTTCCTGGTGCCTGTCTACTTATATCATTATGGCATACAAAACTTATTTTTTTCTTTGTGCTATCTGATATATAACATGAGCTCTTTTTCATTAAGCAGAGTTATGGCAATGTCAGGCATTACCTCAGTACCAAAGTGAAACACCTAAGTGAGACTTTCAATAATGTCACACCCATCACATAAATTATGTCACACCTATCACTAAAATATGTCACATCCGTCACACCTCAGTTGAAGTCCAAGAATTAATTTTTTGTACATGACTTTTTCTACACTTGTTCAGACTGCTGACAGCCAAACTTCCACAAAGTTTCACATTTCTACACAAAGGGGTACTCTAAGAGTATATACTATCTTTATAGTCATTTCAGTGACAGGTGTGACAATCAGCAGACTAAAAAATAAAAAAGTTATTAAATTTCCACTTATTTTTAAGTGTAAAATATGCTGTTACAAAGTGGTTTGGACTCTGCTACATCTAACAAATACAACTGCAAGTGAAAAACAGTTGTCAAAACATCTCCACAACTGGCATTAGAAATGTCTAATTACTAAATGTAAATTCTACCTTTTGTTCTGGATGTTTAAGACTGAAATGCAAGGAGACAATTATTTATATAGCATATTTTGTTGTGAATTCAAATTCTATGTACTCATACCTTCAATTTGATGTATCATAAGTGATAATATGATGCAATTTAATTTTTTCCCTGTTTGTCCACTTTTTCACGAATCAATAAAATAACATCTTAGGTGCATACATTCAATAAGAATTTTTTCTAATGAAGTGAATGTTTTCTTATTTTTCACAGTCTCTTCTTCAAAACCAATCGCTACAGTAAGCATTTTCGACCCCCCTGTCACTTTTTTTAAAGCAGAATTCAATTTTAAAATGGGTAATTAATTAATCTGTCTATGATGCAATCTGAGCCATTTCCATGACCCCTTTAAATTTGCTTTCATGGCCAAGTGAACATTGGAGTACTGATTTCTGATATTTTGTTTTGCTTAAAACATGTGTTTTCCCATTCTTTTGTCACTTCTTGCTATATCAAGGTGGCAATTTTTTCTTTTGTTTAAAGTGGAATTAATGTTAAAAAATGCCACTGTATGCTCACTGTGCAGAGAAAATAGTCTTACAGGGAACAAAAGATGGTGACAGAGAGTTGAAGTTTTGATTTTGAACTTTTATACTTTTTGTGAACAAAAAGGAAAAATGTTTGCTCCTTTTGTCTGTTGATACGGCAAAAGTGACTGAGCGATGGTAAACCATTCATTTTCAAAGGAATTAAACATTAAAAAAAGCAGTAATGCAGTTTTGATGGTAAAATAAAATATGCAAATTCCATGTTTTTCACAAAAATGCAGTGATAACTTTTGGAGAAAAGTTAAATCTGCAACACACATGCACACTAGAGTGGCTGTCAACAAAATCGTACAGGAAATCAGTGTTTGTAAACATATTGAGAAAATCAGCAATTAGAAATATATTAGAAAAATCAGTGTCTTTTAAAGTTAATTCAGAAAACTTAATTATAATAAAAAGTCTGAAAAATGTGCCATTTTTAAATACTGTGACAGTGTAAACTTACATATAATAAAGCTTTGGCATGAAGCATAATAGGATTCAGTGTTAAGTTTTAAGCAGTTTTAAATTGATTTCAAACTTTTATATTTATTTGCATGACTTTCATTGTTTTATAGACTAATATATATATTTTCTTCACATTGGATGATGCCAAATTTTAATTTGGTTGTAACTGTTCCTGTGTGCACCATTGTCCTAGTTTTTGATTTTGAAAAGTTGGCAGTTGTGATTTTAAATTTTTGTCTCTTATATTTAATACAGCATATAAAATGTAGTTTGTAATTAACAAAAGGAAAGAATGAAAAATAATCAAATAATGCTTTGTGAAATTGTGAAATTTACATTTACCTTTGTCTTAATGTAGGAAAAGAGGTTATGGCGTCGATACATATACTTGTGGATTAATTACGCTTTGTATGAGGAACTTGAAGTTGAAGATATGGAAAGAACTAGGGAAGTCTACAAAGCATGCCTTGAGCTTCTGCCCCACAAAATTTTCACGTTTGCCAAGATATGGCTGTTTGCTGCCCACTTTGAAATTCGCCAGAAGAATTTGACTGCAGCTCGCAAGCTTTTGGTATAACTGCCTATTATTTTTATTAATTTTTTAATAAAGTTTCATGCATGAGCTTTTTATTTACTTTTTGTGCTTACTGAATTACAATATTCATTTGAAGAATTCAGTTTTTTTCCTTATTTTTATGAATTATTTAGTTCATTACTTTTCTGCCCTGTTCACAGTGCTTTCACTTTCTGTTAAGTTTTGATGAAGAATTAATCTAAACATCTTGTTGTATGTCATATTATCTTGTTTTTTTCTTTGATGTGAGCTTGGTTATCTTAAAGATTTCAGATGATCTCATATTGGTGTTTTACATTATTCTGGTCCACCCCCTTCCCTCCCAAAGCTGTTGGATGTTTTTTCATCCTTTGTTTCAATTTATGTACAGTTTTCCCAGTACATTAGTTATTACAGTCCAATGTATTTATTGTGTAATGTTTCTTTTTTCCCATTTTATTATGTGTCACTTTTACCCAATCTCTGTCAGGTAATTTTGCTCGCCTGTTGTGAGCTACAGCTGTTGTTCTTGTTTGTGACTTTCGTTAATGCTTGGTTATACTATTGTTCAATTTATCACACTTTATTTTGACATGTATTTTTTTAACAGCCTTAATTTTGTATCATGTTGTGTATGATATTGTTAAGGTACACAGGTTAGAAGTGGCCAAATTGTGTTGGTGACCAGAAAGTGTTAAAAATGCGTTGGCTGATTTTTATTTGTGCACAAAATTTATTGGATGAGACATGTGTGCTGTGTTTGGATTGTTTTTCCTGTAACCCACAGGTGCCACAGAGAAAAAAATCTGGATATGAATTGAAGAATTTAATAGTTATTGAAGTTCACCTGGCCATTTTTATAGTAGAGAGAGAGAGAAGAGAGAGAGAGAGAGAGAGAGAGAGAGAGAGAGAGAGAGAGAGAGAGAGAGAGAGAGAGAGAGAGAGAGAGAGTGAGTGCATGCACATGTGTGGAACAAAGCTTCAAGCACTCCAGCTTTTGCATTCTTGCTGGATTCTGTAACCTTGATTCTGGGATTGCTGCCCTTGTGGTTCTGTGGTCTGAGTGTTGGCTTCCAATCATTTGCCTGACACAGGCTCAGGTTTGGATCCCTGTAAGAAAGAAGATAAGGTTATTTTTCTTCATTTACATGTCTTAACCATATGTTATTCCTGTTTTTGGCAGGTAACGAATTATACAGATTGAATTTCAGTTTATTTTGAAGTACTAATTTCCTTAGGAGTGGATGTTTTCAAGTCTATCAGAAAATGTAAAGCTAATTTTTGTCCTGGGAATTGCTTACCACTGTTTGTGTGTGATTAATAATTATAGATACCCTGTGTAATGCATTGTGGTTCTGTGCTCTGTTTAAGCTGAAGTTATGCTTGCAGTATCTTCCGTTATATGTATTTTAAATTTCAACAAATATTGAAACAAAGATAAAGAAACATGCCAAACAGTTAAGCTTTTGAAGTGTTTTTGTTGTTAAACTATACTATTAAACTATCAGCATCTATTTTGAGACTTCCTTTTTCTTTGTATTCTTAAAAAAACAGAATATGATCATAAAAAGATACATACGTAAGTACACACACATACATATCATTAAGCTGTTCTCTGAGATTCAGAGGTTAGCTCTTCAAAGAAAGTCCATGTGCCAGATTAACATTCAACTGATGGAAAGATTTTGCTCACTGTTGATGTATCAAATGTTTTCATTTAGAGCATTCTCAGCACACAGTTTGAGCTTCAAGAAATCCTTTTGTACTTCATGCTCATAATCTTTTTCTCATGCAGACATTCCTGAATCTGATTCTCCCACATGATTTTGTTGGCCTTCCTCTACCTTTTCTTTCCTGCCACTTGGCTGAAGAAATTCTCTTAGTATCTTACCAAACATTGTTTCAACATTGCCAAACCACCTAAAAATATTAGTCTCCACCTTACTAACATTTGCCTCGATTACATATCTGCAACACATCTTCATTCCTCACATGATCAGAACGTGTCTTGCCCCCCTTCTTCCCCAACGATAAGTAATACATCTCACCAGCACACAGACGACTCCTATATATTGGGTTGTCGGAAAAGTCATAACGTAATTTGGCACCCGATGGCGGTTGGGCGGTTTTGGAATTACTAGAGGCGTGCACAGCTCTGTTATCGCTATGGCATTCGACAGGTGCCAGTTCTAGCTGCAGTCTAAAAGGAATAGTGAGCAATTTGGTTGATTTACGGAGATTTGACATCAAGTTGAAGATGGAAAACCAAACTGTGCGTTTTCGCCATATTTTACTGTTTTACTTCCATAAAGGGAAGAACGCACGTCAAGCTTGTGAAAAGTTGCGTAAAGTGTACGGTGATAATGGTCTTCAAGAACTTTAGTGCCAGCGGTGGTTCGCAAAATTCTGTGCTGGTAATTTTGACCTCAATAATGCTCCGCGGTCTGGGAGGCCCACCGAGGTTGATGACGACCAAATCAAGGCACTGATCGAGTCAAACCAGTGGCGGCTCGTGGTTGGAAAAATAGGTGAAGAGGTACAAGAGCAGTATGAAAAGATATCTACTGTTTACAATAAAAATCCCTTAATGAGGACTTACTATTTTTTGTATATTAAATAAATTTTTCTTCCTTTTAAAGCTGAAAATTTGTCGATTATGTCGTCATAAGATGGTTAGATGGTTGTTTCTTCGTGAGCATCAATAAAATGTCTTCCTGAAGAGAAATATTTGCCAAAGAAGCAAGTCTATCTTGGGAACTAGTGTTTCTTGGGCAAGTTTGTATTCTTTTAAGAAAACTTCTTTCCACTGGCACACTTGTAGATGGAATTGTTAAACTGAGGAAAACCAATTTATAATCTTCTGTAAAAATGTCTTTGTCTCCGTGAAACACTCGAAGGAGTTCTTGAGTCAATATATTCCTTAATTTTTCATCGGCATATAACAAGACTCAGTTCATTTTTAAGGCGCTGGCATTTAGTAAATATGTTTTCGTAAAAATGTAGATTTTCAAGAGCGCGAGAGGGAAAGCATGCATTAAATTATTCGAATTTGGTTGTGTCAGCAAGTCAGACAAATTGAAGTTTCTTACAGTCTTGAAATCTTATATCCATTTCCATAAGAATGTGGTCCAAAATTTCAAAATACAATTGTTTATAATTTTGAAAAATGGTTTCCTGTGTAAGAGCAGCATATTACCGTGCTTATTTCTGTGATTTTGCTAGCTTTTTCAAACTGTGTTTCAAATAACTCATCGTTCCTTTTATGGCTCAAAATTTCAAGAGTTTTTTTTTTTTATTTGTTACACAGTAATTTATGTTCAGTTATTTTTTCTTCAAAAGTTTGAATAATAGATCGGTGAAGCCAAAAATGTAAATTCGAAAGTGTTCATATCATTCAAAAACCGATTAGCAAGATGAATTGATTTTTTGTCTGATTATTTGCTATTCGTCAGAAATCCGAACACTTCCTTCAATTTATCCCAATCTTCAACAACTACACTTACTAATTTCGAAGTGGAGAACCATCGAGTTTCTGTTATGGTTGGTCTGCATCTTGCGGTTGTTGATATAATTGTATAAGACCGTTTCGCAGAATGGTGAACAAACGAAGCAATTCCACTGAGGCTTGCAAAAGGTATTCGTCACTTAGAAATTTTAGAAAAACTCAGGTGTAATACAAGATTCAAACAATGAACTAAGCAATGAACAAAAACAGCTTGAGAAGCTTTATCCTTGACTTTTTTTTCTGTAGCCCATTTAAGTGTCCAGACATTATACTTGCTCCATCGTAACATTGTCCTATTTATTTGTGTTGGTAATCAGACTGTTCCAAAAAATTTTCTAGCATTTTGTATCACATCATGGAAACCCAAAAATCCCTCAACCAATACACCTTCCGAATCAACAATACAAAATTATTTAATTTTTGACGTGATCGTTTATATATTCAGAAATACATTCAATTAATTCATTTTCAATAGTTTTTTATCATTTCGTATTGATTTTCAATTTCTAAAGAACTTCTACATATCAACAATGAAAGTAATTCTATGAAATTTCCACGATTTATCGAACCCATGCTTTCGTCATGGCCATGGAATGCTAGTTCTTGTTTGCTCAAATACAGTATAGACTAATACTGCATCAATCACTGTCTGCAGGAAAAGTCTATTTAAACGAACATTTTCGTTAAAATGCATTTTCAAAAGCCTTGCATTCTTCCTCAGGGCATCGGCAATGGTGTTTTGAATTTTTTCAAAATTCCTTAACATTAATCCGCATTTCAGGTGTTCGCTAGAATCACGATGTTTATGAAGTGACCGTGTTACACTTAATAAATCTGAGAATCCGTCTTTATTCCACGCCGAATGTTTATTACTAAAAAGTAAGTAGGGCCAAAAAAAAAAAAAAAATGAACACAGAAGTGCTGCAAATCCATTTATATTCAGTAAACCAACAATTTTAAAAATTAATATTGTTAGATTTACTGCTCTTCTTGATTTCGTTCTTGGCAACAATTGTCAGTGAATCCGTCGGTCGTCCTTGAAGCAAAATGTCTCTTTTATCTTCATCTTTCCACAGATTAAATGGAGTTTGCAATAAATTACAAACAATGTCGTCCACAGGATGCATACAAAAAACTATCACTATCAGTTAAATTGTACACAAACCTAAAATATCAGTTAAAGCTTTCAACGAATAATCACGGAGCATGAAAGAACAAATTCCTTTCGGAAAATAATGTACCACAGCACCACAACGAAAAGCCCTAGCAGATTGCAAGGTACCCTGGTAGTCCGCCCGCTCCACCGTAATCTCTCACGACTTTACGCCCAAAAACTGAAAGATGCAGAGGTAAGGCGCCTGAAGCTGGAACACTTCACTTGAATGAGCAGATTAGGGAGAGGGACGTCACGGTTACCATGACAACTCTACCGGAAAACTGCAGACTTCCAAGCATTCTCATTTTGGCTCTTCACTTGCACTGTTTTGCGTATAAGGATTTGTTTTCCATATTGAGCTCGCCATGTGAATTAATATCTATTCAAAATTTTGAGTATTTTGGAACTGAATAAAGGCAAAAAAGAATATATTATAAAAAAAATACTGAATAAAACTTTATTTTGAGTAAAATAGGTGAAGAGGCACTTCACCTACTTAACCTGAAAAGCCGCCACTGAGTCAAACCCACATTATACGACACGAGAGATTGCAGACACATTGCACATCCACCATTCAGACGTTCACGACCACCTGAAGAAGCTGGGATACGTAAGCAAGCTCGATGTGTGGGTTCCTCATGAACTCAAAAAAGCTCAATTGACGGCGCATATAAACATCTGCGATATGCTCATTAAACGTGAGGAAAACGATCCTTTTTTGAAGCGACTGATAACTGGTGACAAAAAGTGGATTGTGTGCAACAATGTGGTGTGCAAACGGTTTTGGTTCCGACGTGCTGCTTCGCCTTAAACGACTTCCAAAGCAGACATTCATCGGCGGAAGGTTCTGGTCTCAGTGTGGTGGGATTTTAAAGGTGTCATGTTCTTTGAGCTCCTACCATGGAACCAAACAATCAATTCGAATGTGTACTGTCGGCAGTTGGACAGTTTGAACGAATCCATCATCCAGAAACGTCCAGAGCTTGTTCATCGTAAAGGTGGTGTGTTCCATCACGACAACGCAAGACCACACCCAAGTTTGATCACCCGCCAAAAATTATTGGAGCTTGGGTGGGATGTGTTGCCACACCCAGCATACTCGCCTGACCTTGCGCCGTCAGACTTCCACTTGTTTTGCTCTCTTTAACAGTCCTTGCGTGGTATAACGTTCAATTCAGGTGAGGCTGTAAATCAGCACCTTGTACAGTTTTTCGCCACAAAAGACAGTTCCTTCTATGAACAAGGCATTCTGCAGCTCACTAAAAGATGGCAAGAGTTTATCGAAGAAAACGGGCATTATATCATTGATTGATCTTTGCTCTTCCTATCAATAAACGACTTTTGCAAAACATGGCTAAAATATCTTCTACAATAAAAAGGTGCATGCTAGAATATTTTTAAATTGTTGAATGAATATTAAGGAAAGATCACAGCAATCTAATGCAGTCATTGAACAAGATCTGAGAGCTTGAATGGGAAGCAGGCTGGTTTATCTGCTTGAGAAATGATACAACAGGGAAAATGTACATGAGATTTTGTGGAATATGATTTTGTGATTTGAGTATGATTTCACGAAATATTTTATGGAATATGATTTTGTGATTCGAGTATGATTTCATGAAATATTTTATGGAATATGATTTTGTGATTTGAGTATGATTTCATGAAATATTTTATGGAATATGATTTTGCGATTTGAGTATGATTTCATGAAATATTTTATGGAATATGATTTTGTGATTTGAGTATGATTTCATGGAATATTTTATGGAATATGATTTTGGGATTTGAGTATGATTTCATGAAATATTTTATGGAATGTGATTGCGTGGAATATTTTTTTAATCCAGAAACATTATAGAAAATGTTTCAGCAAGTGTTCTTTTAAAGAAAAATGTATGTTCTGACTTAAGTATTTCTTTCTAAGAAGTGTGTGTGTGTGTCTTTTTAATATGAATAGTAATTTGGTATGCAGATACAAAGTGAAGATGATTATACCCTATTGTAATATTATTATTAAAACCAATTGATTATTCATGAAAGATTAGATACCCAAGAACTGGCTTTTGTTTTAAAGAATAGTATTTTTCTTTTGATTTCAGGGAACTGCAATTGGCATGTGTCCAAAAGATAAATTGTTCAGAGGGTACCTTGATTTAGAAATTCAGCTTCGAGAATTTGATCGCTGTCGAATCCTGTATGAAAAGTTCTTGGAATTTTCCCCAGAAAATTGTACTACTTGGATGAAAGTAGGTTATTGAATTCACTAACGAAGTCTTTATTTTGCTGAAAATACCAAAATACCTGAAAAAGTTTCGAAGTATCATTTTGAAAACTTATTGTTTCTTTCATATTACATAGTTTGCACCAGGCCTTGAAATCTTGTAAGTCCTAAAAAACAACACCCTCCCCCCTACATAAACCTGCTGGTGATTTTTGACACCATGAAGTCCTTGAAAGAAAAATGCATCAACTTAAAACTCCTTAAATTGTGGAGCTGGAATGTATGCTTTTATTGTGTGTGCTCATTTTGGTGTATTAGAAATATTTTCGAATTAGTGTCTCACCAATCATGCACTTTTTCAAGTTTTATCCTGAAATCTGGAAGTTTTGGAAATGCTATGATCTCATCCTGCTGTGAAATTTTAACATTAGAATTTCAGAAAAATGCCTACAGTGGTAGCAGCTTAGAACTCATCAGCATGGGAAATGCTATTTTTAGCATCAGCAATATATAGCCCCCAGCTGTCTGAAAATCTTTTCCACCGTAATTTGTTTGCACTCATATATACGTGCTAAAGATTAGATATGTGTGTGAATTTAATTTGAATGTGACTTAGTCCTTGAAAAAAAAGTTTCAGTTTTATCAAAGAGTAAGTTTCACTCTTGAATACATAAGCAAACAACAAAGTAAATGAAAATGTCATGTGAACATATTAGGTTGAAGATACAACCAGAGTCTACTTATCCACATAATCACTTAGATTAATTAACCACTTATCCAAAAATATGATTAATTTGTTTATTTTCTGAGTGTAAAATCTACTGAAACATCCACCAACAAGGTCAAAATCACTTCTTCCACGTTTTCATCTGAGGAAAACCTGTCTCCTCCCAGATGCCCATCCAATTTAAGAAACAAATGATTATTTTAGGTAGGTAGTTCTCAGCTGTAGAGTGGATTTGCCACACTTCCTACTTGAATTCCTTGAGGCAGTTCCTGCATTGTCGCCAATTTGTGAGACATTGTCATGCAAGACAATGGTTCTGGCACTCAAATTCTTTAGTCCTTATGGCCAGCCCTTGCAAAACTGCTGGAATTTCTACTAGCCAATGTGGCTAGTGGAATAAAAATTTTACTAGCCAAATGACAAAATCTACTGGCCATGCGAAATTAAAAAAAATTTTTTTAGTAACTTCTCTACTTATGTTTCTATGAAATTAAATGGGTGCATGCCTTTTTTTTTTTCTTTCTAATGAGAGACACCTCCTCCATTAACTTCATAAAAACAGATGCAGAGCAGTTACTGCATAGGATCATAAGATTGACTGCAAATATTGCATATGCTTTTGTTCCAAAATGATTGATTTTTTGATAATTTATTTTCAGTGCTGTAATATCATTGCTCTTACTATTTTAATTTACATGTAATGTATTTTAGATAGGCCATTGAATTTAGATGTCTGATTTCTTTTAATAACATTTAAAACAAAGGGACAAAAGCTAGGATATATATGCATAAAGTGGCACTAATAATGTTGATAGAGTTTACCACTGATATGCACTTTGTCTGATCTTCCAATCAAAGGTATCTGCCCACCACAATTGAATAGCATTTTGAGAATCAGAATCTTCAATTGAAGTTCCATTCCATCTAATCATCATTAAGTTGTTTAAAGTGTCACTATTCAGACATGCCCAATTACTGGTTTTTATGAGGTTCATTGCTGATGCTCCACGTCAATGGGCTTGTGCGTCAATGCCACCGAAGTGCTTGCACCCTGCGCCACAGCAATTTTCTTTCACTCCTGATACTTTCTCATACGTTCTGCTGTGGACATTGCGGTGTTTGTCGAAAGCTGACGAGTTGCTTTTCCGCGTAAACTACGTTAAATGCATTTGTGCTTGGCTTTTCGACGAGTATATGCCGACATTGTGAAATTTTTAAAACTTTTCAACTGCAATCTTAAGTTTTACAACCAATGCTGTATTTGATTTCACTTCTAATGTCTTAAATTGACAGATCTTGACGTTAGCTTTCGTTTGAGACCAATTTCGGCGTCATAGCGTTTTGCAGTGCGGAGTTGCACTGATTCGAAGTCTGCGCGGCGCGGCGCAGCGCAAACCCCGCTCCCCGCCGATTGCTTTGCGGTAATTCAAGGTCATTAACAAGTCTTTGTTCCCGTAGCTACGGAATGACACTAGGTTGGTTTGCTTCACGTTGATAATATAGAAATTATTAGACCGAACTCATTGCCCATTTTTCTGTAATGCTCAACTTTCTGTACTGGCCACCTAGTACTGGTCTGATTTTAAAGACGTATTCACGTCAAAAAAAAAAAAACTGTGCCACATACTTCCTATTGTTCCTAAGCTGTGGTGAATTTCCGAGATCCAACGCGTGGAACATGTGCCCTCTTGATAGCATCGTCGACGCACGGAGGCCCGATAAGAAACCTGTTTAAACATCGTGTCTGCATCATGATGGGACTCTGGATGGGATCGCTCACGATGTCTACGATTACTCGCCTGGCAGGCGAATTTCAGATGAGCAATCCCCCGATATAGCGTCTGGGACAAGACACGGCGAGAAACTACATCGGAGACGTGCGCTCGGACTGAGAAAACCGGTTTGAACACAGTGCTTGGGCACAGCTCGGTGGCGCACGCGCGTGGCGACGATTACATTGCGATCATTTACATCATGGTGGTGATGAATCGTAGTGGGTCTAGGTTTCATCAGTCGAAACACCGTAACATAGATGTTTTAAATTCACACCGGTTTTTCATGATGTATCGATACATTGCCAAATCCTAGTGGTGGTGGTGGGGGAGGGGGGGGGGGAATAGGTTGGACAAAATAGTTGCTCACTTGGGGAAAAAAATCTACTAGCCATCATTGGCTACTATACTAAAAAATTTACTAGCCATTACGAAATATCTGGTCGCCATTTGGCAACTGGCGACCGACATTCGTGAGGCTGCTTATGGCCCTTTTTAAATTTTTCAACATTTCACAGTATGATGCAGCAGCTATTGTTGACATTTTCCCCATGACTTCAATGTACACAACCCATTCACTGTAAAAGAAAAAAACCCCATGATTGTCATGAAGTTTCTGGCAGATGGTGCCAGTTTGCTTTTTTTTTTTTTTTTTTTTGAGGTTGGGAGGTGTGCTTCCGTTCTATTGGCAATCTCTTGGTTTCTGGAGTGAAGTCACGTAGCCACACGTTCAGTCACCTAAAAATGATTCCACATGAAAAGTTGTGGCACTCTGCAGAATAGCATTCTAGAAAAGCATATGATGACCAAAACTGTACAATTGTACTTGGTTCACATGGCCCCTAGAATCCTAGAACAGTCCTGGAATTTAATTTCCCTTTTTTCTAGGCCTGGAAAGTCCTTGATTTTTCATATTTTTGTGAAAAGTGGTAGAATTTTTTCTTTCAATGGGAAAAGAAGTAAAAAATATCTAAATGTTTGGATTGATTGCGTCCCTTTGTTCTAGCTTCCTGCAACATCTGCTCATGCTCATGATGGCATCACTTCCTTCCATGGAGAGTGAAGATTTCATCTATGTAACATTAATTTCATCTATGCAACTTTCATCTCATGTGACATTGCAGTGCAAGATGTTTGAGTGCCATATTTCTAGCTCCCTGTGGCATCTGTTCATGATGACATCACTTCCTTCCATGGAATGTGGAGGTGTGATGTCATCTCTTTCATCTTATGTGATGCTGCAGTGCTAGATGTTTGAGCGCCATATTTCCAGTGACCTTGGTTTTTGGTATAGTAGTTGTGTGCAATTGGAGTCACAACAGTGTGTGGAAGCCTTCATGCAAGTCCAAAACAGGGTTGTTCCTTCTAGTACATACTTTCCTAACTGAAGAAGTTGATATCTAGCTGCTAGTGTGTATGGAAATAGATGCTTTTGGAACAGGGAATCTTCAGTGCCATTATAATATTTTGTGTTATTATCATAGTGCTAAATTCCAGATTGCTTCATATAAGTTTTATGCAGGGAAACTTTACCACTGCATTGAAGATCTAACACACACTCAACAACACTCTGTAACAGCGGAACCAGTAGGACTTTACACTGAAGTGCCAAAAGTCATGGAATATGTACCTAGTATTGTGTAGGACCTCCTCTTGCTCAGCAAAGTGCAGCAACTCGATGTGGTATCGATTCCAGAAGTGGCCGGAAGATTTCTGGAGCGATGTTGAGCCATGCCATCTGAACAGCCACCCACAGTTCACTGGTATTTGTAGGTGCAGGAACTTGGGTGTGAATGGACCTTTCCACCACATCCCATAAGTGCTCTATTGGGTTCATGTCGGGTGAACGTGATGGCCACACCATCTGTCAGAACTGTCCAGAATGCTTGTCAAACCAATTTTGAACACCTTGTACCCGATGACACGGTACATTGTCTGCCTGGAAAATTCCATTGTTGTTGGGGTACATGAAGTCCATGAAGGCAAATGGTCACCCAGCAATGCAACAAAGTGATTACCGGTTAATGGCGTGTTTATGAGGACCAGAGCACCCAAACCGTGCCATTTAAAGACGCCCCACACATGTATGGAAACACCACCAGCTTGCACATTGCCTTGTTGACAGCTTGCGTCCATGGCCTCAGGGTGTCTGCGCCACACCCGGACCCTACCATCAGCTTGTAACAACTGGTAGCATGACTCATCGGACCATGCCACATGCTGCCAGTCTTCCAGGGTCCAATTACTGTGTTCACGAGCCCAGGTGAGGTGCTGTGTCCGATGTTGTGGTGTTAACAAAAGGCACTCTGGTCGGTCTTCTGCTACCATATCCCATGGATGTTAAATTATGCTGAACTGACGTGATGGATATGTCTCTGGTACCTGCTGCAGTGAATATGGATGTTATTTAAGCCTGTGTCGCTTGTCTGTTAGCATGGACAATCTTGGTCAGATGCCACTGGATACAGTCATTCAGCACCTGTGGTCGGCCACTGCACTGTCCATGGTGGGTGGTAATGCCTTCCATGAGGTATTCTCGGTACACCCCACACCGTGGATCAAGGAATGTTGAATGTTCGCACAACTTCGGAAATTGAATGTACCATTCGTCTGGCTCCCACTACCATGCCTCGTTCAAACTCCGATAATTCACGTCGACTTGCCACAATCCTACTGGCAGGTGTTCGACCTGACTCACGAGATTACACCTCGTAACTGATAAAAATTGTGGTGTGCATCAAAGCCTTTATATGACGGCAGCACCAGTTAAAAATTTGAATACTACTATTCCATGACTTTTGGCACTTCGGTGTATAAGAATTCATTAAACACATAGTAAATTTCACCCCAATTTGCAAAATATGAAACTAAGCACCACAATTCTAGCAAAAATAAAGCTTCTGGAATAAATTTTCTGTAAATGTGTACAAACTGTGGACTATTACAGAGCATGAGACTCATCTTAAGCACAATTTTGAAAATTCTAGAGGATCATTAATGTGCAAGAAATGATGGACATTGATGGTCTGCCTCTTCAGTTCTTGCCTGTCCTGTGTGACCATTTTGAAACTGTTGGCACCACTTGACAATAAGTAGCCTGATGAGACATCACATTCCCCCAGTATACGGAGGATATTTCATGATGGATCTTCATGCAATTTAAAAATTTCACCCACAAAAAGTGAATTGTTTTGCAGACTTCTACTTTGGAGTAAAAATGTGCCATCATTCATGAACAAAGAAATGCACTTTTCACCTTTGCATGTTGCAACTGCCGTGTTTTGGTGGTTGTGCTTCACAATTTCCATTTGCTCCCATCTCAGAATTAAGTTATGGGCATCATGCTTATCAATTTCATTTTATACACGCAATATAAAATAAATGTGAAATTGCATGCAGGTTGCTTTTGGATTTTGTGTAGCAATTTTATTTGAAAAATAATATAAGGATATCTTATGATAAAGTAATGTGCATGGTTTGTACGATCCTTGAAAACCTTGAAAAGTCCTTGAAAAAGAAAAGTTAATTTTCAAGTCCTTGAAAGTACTTGAAAAAGTTTAAAACTCCACAAAGAGTACTTGAAAAGGATTTTGTTTTTTGTTTTTTAAGTAATAATATGAAAGAGCATGTGTATGTAAAATAATTGTTTGTGGTGAAAAGTTGTATAGGAGATTTCTGTGTAGCTCTGATAACAAGAAAAAAAAAAAACTCAGAACTTGCATTCTACTCGGGGAGTGTGTGGACAGCTGCTACCTTGGCTATGACATAATTATAGAGTAAAACATCAGCCATGGGAATAAAATAAGTGGAATGATGTATTTGCAAATAGTGATAGGCTTCTGTTGACTGGGGATAGGGATGCAATCTTTGCCGGAGGGTGAATACAAAAATAATGTACCCTTTCTAAATATTCCATAAAATAAAATTATTTGGGAAAAACAGGAAAACAGAGGGGCAATTCATACTTAATAAAATAAATTAACAGGTAGGCAGGGGGTAACTGGCAGGTCATTGAAGGTGTGCTTGTCCCAGCTATGTTTAATGCTGTGAACTAGTTAAAATACCTACCTACTGACAGCACACACACATGATAATTTGGTTTTAAAAAGTCCTTGAAAACTGCTTGAATTTATTTTGCTTGGAAGAGTACGAACCTTGATGTGAAAAAAAAGATATGTTTCTTGATATAATATTGTGTAACCCACATTGAATAAAAAAACTTTCAGTTTAGTGAAAGAAAAATGAATCCCCCATAGAGTCCTTAAATTATGGTTTTAGTATATATATATATATTGGGATGTAAGGTCAGGTGATGCGTAACATCACAGCCTCTCCTTGACAAATGTCAACCCCGCCTTCTCGTGGTGCATCCTGTTCCCACGAAAGGGGCTCTGACGACCGCCAATAGCGGTATAACTATACCATCGGGATTAGAGGAAATGCTATCCCACACTCACCAACCCGCTTGGCCAGCGTGGTGAGTTATGGCCAAACACCTCCAAAATAATTCCACAACTTAAATCTTGGCCCTCAGTCTCCGGCAGCTGGAATGCACCTGGCCAAGGCAGCGGCCAGTGCGACATGAAGGCAGAGGGTGCTAAGAATCCCCGGAGGACCGGACTAGGCTGCCATCTGATGCTGACCTTGGCAACGTACAATGGATGCTCCCTATCTTCTGATTCAAGACTTCTTGAATTGGAAGAGGAACTACAAAGGATCAAGTGGGACATCGTGGGGCTAAGTGAGGTAAGGAGAAAAGGAGAAGATCTCATCGAACTGAAAAGTGGACATCTCTTCTACTATCGTGGGACAGATACTGGCAGAACTAGTGGTGTTGGATTTATAATAAACAAGAAACTGAAGGATAAAGTTGTAGAAGTTGAAAGTTCCTCTGACAGAGCTGCACGGCTTGTTATCCAACTCTCGAAAAGATACCAGGCTCAGATTATTCAAACTTATGCACCCACCACAAGTCATCCTGAAGAAGAAATTGAAGAATTTTATGAGGAAATTTGTCATCTAAATAATAAAGGTAAGCAGCACTTGAAAATAATTATGGGAGATTTCAATGCAAAAATAGGGCAACGGCAACAGAATGAAACTTCAGTAGGTAAATTCGGTCACTGCAACAGAAACCAGCGTGGAAATACTCTCGTTGAGTTTGCAGAGGCAGAAGGGTTTTTCATTTTGAACTCCTTCTTCAAGAAAAAGCCACACAGGAAATGGACATGGAGACATCCAAATGGGACGACAAGTGAAATTGATTTTATTATGTGTAACAAAAAATTCGTCATAGAAGACTGCAGTGTGCTAAACAAGTTCAACACAGGTAGTGACCATAGATTGGTGAGATGTAAGATGCACCTCAACACTAAACTTGAACGTGGCAAGCTCATAAGACAAACAAAATCTATTGACATAACCAACCTTAAAAAACACCATAATACCTTCAAGTTGGAACTGAAGAACAGGTTCTCTGCTTTAGAAGGCCTAACATCGAAAGAAGTGGACATCTCTGAAGTTAACAGAAAAGTAACCAAAGCTCTTATGGAAACAGCAACAAAATTAGCTGGGTCTAAGAACAAATTGCATGTAAATAAATTATCAGGAAAAATGAAAATGTTGATGCAAAAAAGAAGAGAGATGAGGACAACTAAAGAAGTGACTTCCAAAGTGGAATATATAGAGCTATGCAAGACAGTACGAAAAAGTATCACTGAAGACGTAAGAAAATTCAACTGTGAACTAGTGAGGAAAGCAATTGAAAACAACCAAAGCCTAAAGATAGCAAAGGGACATCTCAGTAAGGGAAGAAAACAGATTATGGCACTGAGAAAAGAAGATGGTTCTGTAACAAGAAATAGAGGCGAAATTTTGACAAGAGTGAAAGATTTCTACTCCAAATTATATGAAAGGGATGATACATGCACTCCAGACATCATGAAAGATACCAGTACCAGAGTTCCTCCAGTCCTTCCAGCAGAAGTTGCACATGCAATCAAGAACATGAAGCGGGGAAAAGCTCCAGGAGAAGATGGAATTACTGTAGACATCATACAAGAAGCAAGTGGAGAAATCGAAACAGTACTCGCCCAAATTTTCACTCGATGCCTTAATGAAGGAAAGATTCCTGAGGATTGGAACACCGCTACAATGATCCTGCTACATAAGAAAGGTGACATTGAGGATCTCGGAAACTACAGACCTATCAGCCTCCTATCAGTAGTTTATAAAATCTTCACTAAAGTTCTTTCACACCGCTTGAAGGTAACACTGGACATGGCTCAACCGAGAGAACAAGCTGGATTCAGGAGTGGCTACAGCACAATAGATCATATCCATGTGCTGAGAGAACTAATTGAAAGAGCGAGGGAATATGAACTTCCATTGTGCATGGCTTTTATCGATTATGAAAAAGCCTTTGATTCGGTGAAACCATCAGCAGTTACAATGGCTCTGAAAACCTGCGGTATTGAAGATGCATCATCATCATCATCATTGTCAACCATTATCAATCCACTGCTGGACGAAGATCTCCCCAAGTTTCCTCCACAACGGTCTGTCTTGTGCCAGTCTCCTCCATGTCACTCCCGCATATTTACGAATTTCATCCACCCATCTCCCATGTGGTCTTTTTCTGGGTCTTTTCCTGTCCCTTGGAATCCAATCTAAAATTTCGCCTGTCCATCTATGGTCTGTCCTTCTGGCAGTATGTCCAGCCCATTGCCATTTCAGGGATTTAACTCTGATCATGATGTCTTCCACTCTCGTCATTTTTCGGATCCACGAGTTCCTCTTCTTATCTCTCCTGGTTATACCAAGCATGCACCTCTCCATGCTTCTTTGAGTTGTCTGCAGCCTTTGTATGTCTCTTTTAGTTAAGGTCCACGTCTCTGCAGCATACGTAAGCACTGGAAGGATGCATTGATCAAACACTTTTCTTTTAAGACATAATGGCATATTGCTCTTGAAAATTATGCTGTTTCTTCCAAAAGCTCTCCAGGCAAGTTTTGTACGCCGATTAATTTCTTCATCAATGTGACCCTCACTTGATATCTGCTGTCCAAGATAAACGTATGTATCTGTTATCTCCAGCTTTTCTCCATCAATCGATAAATCTTCATTTCTTGTAAAAGCATTGAACATCACTTTTGTCTTCTGAAAGTTCATTTTTAATCCCACTTCTTTACTCTTGTCAGCAAGTTCCTGGATCATACTCTGCAGCTCTGATGGGGTAGTTGCAAAAATGACTACGTCATCAGCAAAACGAAGGTGGGTTAGATAATCTCCATTAATCTTTATCCCTTTGTTTTCCCAGTTCAGTGATTGAAAGACATTTTCCAATGTGGCATTAAAGAGCTTCGGAGATATGGTGTCACCTTGTCTCACTCCCTTTCCAATTTTTATGTGTTGTATTTTCAAACAGCCGAATCTTTGCACTTGCATTTTCATAGATGTTATTAATAATATTAATGTATGCATCTTCAATACCGCAGGATTTCAGAGCCGTGGTAACTGCTGATGGTTTCACCGAATCAAAGGCTTTTTCATAATCGATAAAAGCCATGCACAATGGAAGTTCATATTCCCTCGCTCTTTCAATTAGTTCTCTCAGTACATGGATATGATCTATTGTGCTGTAGCCACATGAAGATGCATACATTAATATTATTAATAACATCTATGAAAATGCAAATGCAAAGATTAGGCTGTTTGAAAATACAACACACATAAAAATTGGAAAGGGAGTGAGACAAGGTGACACCATATCTCCGAAGCTCTTTAATGCCACATTGGAGGGTGTTTTTCAGTCACTGAGCTGGGAAAACAAGGGGATAAAGATTAATGGAGATTATCTAACTCACCTTCGTTTTGCTGATGACGTAGTCATTTTTGCAACTAGCCCATCAGAGCTGCAGAGTATGATCCAGGAACTTGCTGACAAGAGTAAAGAAGTGGGATTAAAAATGAACTTTCAGAAGACAAAAGTGATGTTCAATGCTTTTACAAGAAATGAAGATTTATCGATTGATGGAGAAAAGCTGGAGATAGCAGACACGTACGTTTATCTTGGACAGCAGATATCAAGTGAGGGTCACATTGATGAAGAAATTAATCGGCGTACAAAACTTGCCTGGAGAGCTTTTGGAAGAAACAGCATAATTTTCAAGAGCAATATGCCATTATGTCTTAAAAGAAAAGTGTTTGATCAATGCATCCTTCCAGTGCTTACGTATGGTGCAGAGACGTGGACCTTAACTAAAAGAGACATACAAAGGCTGCAGACAACTCAAAGCAGCATGGAGAGGTGCATACTTGGTGTAACCAGGAGAGATAAGAAGAGGAACTCGTGGATCCGAAAAATGACAAGAGTGGAAGACATCATGATCAGAGTTAAATCCCTGAAATGGCAATGGGCTGGACATACTGCCAGAAGGACAGATCATCGATGGACAGCCGAAATTTTAGATTGGATTCCAAGGGACAGGAAAAGACCCAGAAGAAGACCACATGGGAGATGGGTGGATGAAATTCGAAAGTATGCAGGGGTGACATGGAGGAGACTGGCACAAGACAGACCGTTGTGGAGGAAACTTGGGGAGACCTTCGTCCAGCAGTGGATTGATAATGGTTGACAATGATGATGATGATGATATATATTAGGGCTATACAAAAGTTTCCGCTGCCCTGCTAGCTGGTGCTGTATGGGTCTCACCAGCTGGCGACCTGTGCTGTCAGTTCATACATGAAGCCAAGCATGGCGGTTGATAAAGTTTATTTGGGGCACTGTTTGTTATTCATGTTTAATTTAGGGAAAAGTGCGAGTGCAGCATATGGTTCAATATGTCAGGCGTATGGCGAAATGGTTATGGGTGAGTGGGCGTGTCGCGAATGATTTGCCAGGTTTAAGAAAGGTGATCTAAGCTTGGAAAACCCACGTGCAGGTAGACTGCAAGAACTCGCAGACGAGGAGCTGGAATCGCTGTTGCAAGAGGATGCCACACAATTGACCACGCAACTGGCAAAACGTTTGAAAGTGGCTCAATCAATGGTGGTACTGCATCTACAGACTTTGGGCAAGATCCAGAAGATTGGTAAGTGGGTTCTGCATACTTTAATGGAGCGTAATATTGGTCAGCGATTGGACATCTGCATGTTGTTGCTGAAGAGGTTTCAAGGGAACAATTTCTTGAGGAAGGTAGTCACCAGAGATGAAAAATGGGTCTATTGCAACAATCCCGTACGCAAGCGATCCTGGGTCGACCCAGGCCAGCCATCAACATCCACTGCAAAACAGGATATCCACGAGAAAAAGGTGCTGTTGTGCGTGTGGTGTGATATGCACGCAGTGTTGTACTTTGAACTGTTGAAACCGGGCAAAACAATCGCTGCACAATGATATAGTGATCAGCTGATGAAACTGAAAGCCGCAATCGAGCAAAAACGCCCATGGACAGGTAAAGCATGCCACCCACTCATCCTGTTACACGATAATGGCAGACCACATGTCGGTGCCACTGCAAAATCAACCCTTGAACAGTTACACTGAGAGGTTTTACTGCACCCGGCTTACTCTTCGGACATTGCACCCTAAGAGTTTCATCTGTTTCGTTCCATGCAGCGTGCCCTAGCCCAACAGCGGTTCACCACAGTTCCAGAGGTGGAAAATTTCGTCACTGCGTTTTTCAGCTCCAAACCCGAGTCTTTCTGTCGCAGGGGCATTCATTTGTTGCCTGAAAAATGGCAAAAGGTCATTGATGCTAATGGCCAATATTTCGTTGAATAAATGTGTACTGGCTTCCTGATTGTTCCTGTCTTCTTTCTCCTTAAAATGGTGGAAACTTTTGCATACCCCTAATAATATACAAAAAAAAAAAAAAAAAAAAAAAATTCTGAACAGCAATCGGAGAAAAATGAGCTTTTAGACAGTATTGTTAACATTCAGACAAAGCATGTTAGCAATACTGTCTAATTGTTATAATATGCTGGCTGAGCTTTTAGCACTATGCATCATGCAAGCAAGGGCTCTGCAGCTCAGGAGCTCAGTAAATGTTCCAGGTAAAAGTGTGTGTGAGTGTGTGTGACATTTATTCTCTTAACATCTCATACAAAGTTAATGTTGTAGTGATGCATATGCACTATCTTGATAAAATTTGGACATATGCATGCAACTGTTAATAATAAATATGAAAACATGCTTAAGTTATTTAAAAAGTTTAATTTAACGAAGCTTTTGTCTTCAGTCTTCATCAGCATCAGTCGAAAGCTTCCTTAAATTAAACTTTTTACGTAACTCAGGCATGTTTTAAAGTTTTAATACTTTTCATACACTATCTGATCAAAAGTATCTGGACACTTGCCAATCCACAAACACCCTGTAATAGCAAAGGAATTAATATCAAATTGGTCCACCCTTTACTGCTGTCACAGCCCCCACTCTGCAAGGATGGCTTTCTACTAGAACTAGATTTTGGCACATTGTTGTGGAAACTGCCTTCCATTCTGCCACAAGAGCATTAGTCAGGCCAGTCACTGATGTTGAGCTGCTCAGCCCTGGCTGGCTCACACACGGCATTCCAATTCATTTTAAAGATGTTCCATGGGGTTGAGATCGGCTCTCTGTGCAGGCCAGTTGTTCCTTCACACCGATCTCAACAAACCATTCCTGCACGGACCTTGCTTTGTGGACAGGGCATTGTCCTGTTGCTAAAGGAAAGGGCCTTATTGAATTGTTGTCATAATGTTGTGAGCGTAGAATTATTGAGACTGTCATTATAGGCCACAGTTTTAAAATTCCTGGTCACTGGAACGAGAGAGCGTGGCCCAAAGCACAATGCCTTCCTCCACCAAACTTTACAGTTGGTATAAGACAGCTGGGCAGGTAGTGTTCACCCGGCATACTCAACATCCAGACTCATCCATCAGACTGCCAGATGGTGAAGCATGATTCATTACTCCAGAGAATGTGTTTCCAGCACTCCAGAATCCACTAGCGCTGAGCTTTTGTACCACTGCGATTGTCGCTTGGTGTTGGCTTGCGTGCTACTGCCTGGCAATGGAAACCCATTCCTTTCAGCTCTCAATGGACTGTTATGCTGCTGGCATTGTTTCTAGTGGCATTTTGGAACTCAGTGGTGAGTGCTGCAACCAATGACAGGTCATTTTCTTCGCATCACCCACTTCAGCACTCCGTGGTCATGCTCTCATTTTACGTGGTGCACCAGGTCGCAGTTGTGCTGTTGTAGCTCCTGGTGTTTCCCCTTTGCAATGACATCACTTACAGTTGATCAAGGCAGGAATTTCCCAAACTGACTTGTTGCTAAGATGGCATCCTATGACGATGCCATGTTGAAAGTCACTGAGCTGTGCTGTATGGCCCATGCGTGAGACATGAATGGGGAGATCCACTACTCAAAAGGGGTGTCTGGAAACTTTTGATCGTACCAAATTTTATATTTTTGTTCTTGATTCTTTCAATTCAAGGAAATGCTGGCCGAGGTGACATTGGCTTAATCTGTTTAAGCAATGGCATGTCACCTTTCACGAGTTTTTAATTTGCCCATGAAATTTTATTCTCACTGACATTTTTATCCATGACTGTTAACCAACGTAATTATTTCTTAAAAGTTTGCTGAGCTGGAGACCATTCTTGGAGACATAGATAGAGCCCGCTCCATATATGAGATTGCCATCAATCAGCCACGTCTGGACATGCCAGAAGTCATTTGGAAAGCCTTCATTGATTTTGAAATTGAACAGGAAGAGTATGACAAGGCCAGGACACTGTACGAGCGTCTGCTTGAAAGGACACAACATGTGAAGGTAAAATTGTTTCGAAAGTGCATAATCTATCAGTCACTTGGAATTGCTATTAAGAAAAAATCATGTTGTGCTTTGATAACATAGTTGCTGAAATATATGTTATATATATGGTAAGACAATGCATATCATGGATAATATACAGGTTGATTCATAAAGAAGTATACAGTTTCAACGCACTGTAGAACAAGAACAATGTAAGATATTTTATGTTACCTGTAACAGAGTTGTAGGGGAATGTTTCTTTTTTTTAGAGACAGTCACAGATGTTCTATGTGTGCACCCTTAGTCACACGACACACATCGAGCCGGTAATCCATTTCCGCCCAAATGCGAGGTAAGATATCTGAATCAAGTGCAGTAATAGTGGCTGTGATACGCTGTTTCAGCTCCGCTAGGTCCACAGGAAGGGGAGAGGTGAATACCTTGTCCTTTACGTACCCCCACAGGAAAAAGTCACAAGGTGTTAAGTCAGGACTTCTGGGTGGTCATTGGGTCACCCAGAAGTCAAGGTCAGTGAGATTTTGAAACATCTGCACTTTGTATGGAATCATTTTCAGCTTCTTTCTCAAAATTCTCCAGACAGTGGGCTGTGAAATCTGCACTTCACGACTCACCATCTGCATTGATTTTCACGGGCTTTGTTTAATGGCGTTGGGAACACTATCGATGACTTCTTCTGATACACGCGGTCGTCCAGGACTTTTAAGTTTGCACAAACAGCCCGTAGTTTCAAATTTTTTATGCCAATCGTAGATAGGTTTTCTGGATGGAGGTTCTTTTCCGAATCGTGATCGAAAATGCCATTGCACAACAGTTACAGATTCCATTTTGCTCAATTCAAGAACACAAAAAACGCCTTCTCCACTGCAGGCACTGCCATTTTGACTGACTAGTCACATACTCTATTGCCTACATCACTTCCCTCAGTAGCGGGACACAAACTTTATGAGTACATCTACCTAACGGTTCACGGTTGTGGTCCGTGTCTTCAACTGTTACTGTTTACAGCATCTGGAAACTGTATACTTCTTTATGAATCAGGGTGTATTTTCTGAGAATAACACTGCTGTTCCATTTATCTCATTGGTTTGATATTCAAAATAAAGCTGCAAGTAAACATACCATTTTTTTTTAAATGTAAGCTTTTATTTGTCTTGAATAGTTTTTAATTCTTCATCCTTTAGGAGGTTATCTTGCTTCATCCAAGCTCGTTTACTTTTAATATTTCTTTTATTGCTGTCTTATTGTGTTTTTCGTCATGGGGCACATGCACTTGATTATTCATTTGGTGTTGTCTCAACATGTTCCATCTCAGTGCACATGCACTTAACTACAGACTAGGGTGAACTCCTATGGGTGAGTCTAATTGCATTATTTTCATTGTTTTGTATGTTGTATTATTGATATCAACAGTTTGGTCTTTGATACTCATATGCATGCACCCATGGGGTCTCATATGACATGCGAAACAGTACTTCGAGCTATTAATTTAGCAACATTATACTTATACCACAAAGAAATTTTACAACTTCTCTCCTCCATCATTGCGATAGCAGAGTGCATTGTATCACTTGCATCAAAGTTAAATGACACAGTAAAGGGAGGTGTTAGGAAAATTGTTGTTTTATTTTTAATACACTCCAAATCACCTGCGCAACTCACATCAAATAACATCGGAGGTGAATGTGCTCAATATGTGCAGGAAGTTACTCACTAAATGGCAGTCATCACAACTGCTTCTTTACTATACTTGTATAACTCTTCCTTCTAATGAGTAAAATACCTTCCGTTTACTGACACCCCATTTATGAGAGAGGGAGGGGGTGTGAAAGACCACATGTTTCACAGTGGGAAGTATATGTCATTTATCTTGTGGTTGACACCTGCAGTGGCTTATATGTTAAGAAACAGGGAGGCATCGCTCTAATTTCACGTGTGATAGTGGAAGTGTACAGAAGTTTGTGGTTTTCCCTGCTGCAGGATCATCAACTGTAGTATGTTAAAGGACAAAAAAATTATTTTACCCCCTCAGCACAAGATCAGAAAAAAAAATTACTGAAAAGAAAAAAAGATACTCTAAAGCATAATTTATTAATCCTAAATAAAATTTTTCAAATAGTAAATTGTACACCACACAAGCACAAAACAAAAGGCCAGATTGAATCCTTGCCATTCCCCAAATTACCTATTCATATATGATAACAATCAATGAAGAGTTGACACTCCAAATTCTTTACAGCTCAGTGTCTGCCATAAACGATTCATGAAATGTTTTAATATTGTGAACATTGTTTGAATCTATAATGGTACTGTTAATGGTTATAATACAAACCTAGTTACATGTTGCATTTTAGAGCTGTGCATTTGTAATATTGAGTTTAATGCCACAGCACTATAATAAAAAAAATACATTAAATAGGCAGGATAACAAAACACTGTTATTAGTATAAAGTCAAATTCAAGTCTTCACCATTTTTTTTTTGTCATACTACATTATTATGAGCTTTTTGGGATATTATACAAACAAAAGATTAATTTTGAAATGTTTGTAATATTTTTCAAGCATTTGGCAGCACTTTGTTTCCTATTGCACCTTGTTCTAAACATAGCATCTCTTTTAGCTCCATGCCAGAAATTCAGTAAGTTTTGAATAGTTTTTATGATCCAGTGAGGCATAGAATTTTCTAAACAGAAGATGCTTTACCATTAATTGACTTTCCATCTGTTAGGCCAGTTGAAGATAATGGAAACCACAAAAATCACCCAACACTAATCATTTCTCTAATCAGCTGGCGTCTACCATAGTAAGGGAGATGACGGAGCTCGTGGTTGTTTCAGGCAGAGTGTGGATTTAAGGCTAAATTTTGAGATATCTGCTTTAAGCTTGAAGGCAGCTCAAAGCAGATATCACAAAACTGGAGGTGGACAAGGTGTAACAGTTTGGGGTGCATTTACATGGGCTTCCTTGGGGCCTATTGTACCCACCAAGATTTCTGTCACTGGCACAAGGTATGTGCACATCCTTGCTGACCATCTACATCTATTCATAACGATTCTGTTTCTGCACCATAACGCCACCTTTCAACTGGACAATGCCACACTGCACACTTTCCATGTGGTGACTGATTGGCTACAGGAGCATTCAAGTGAATTTACCTCACTAAAATCCCCATGATCACCAGACCCTACCCCATTGAGAATATGTGGGATGAATGGGAAAGATCAGCATGAGCCAACAGTGAATGGCAGGCGATCCTTTGCTTCGTGGGTGGCAAAACCATCTCCATGTTTTCAGCACCTCATTGAGTCTTACCAAGACTTATGGCTGTAGTTGTGAGGATGAAAGGTTATTAGGTAGGCATATATAATACACTATCTACCAACAAGTAATTGGACACTCCTGCAATCGACAATATTTGCAGTCCTGATACACGTCACGCCCGCCGCTGTTAAATATTGTGTGAGAAACAACAATGCAACCAGTCGCATGCAAGATGCCACGCAGTTCGGAGCTCTCTGATTTTGAGAAAGGTGTAATCGTCGGGTATCACAGAAATGGCCGATCCATACGTGACATATCCAGCGAGTTGAAGTACCCAAAATCGACAGTGGCCTACGTGATTGGCAAGTGGAAGGTGAGAGGTGACTGTCGGAATGTGCCCCGACCCGGCAGACCCACAAAACTGGGAGTTAATGACCGACAGGTGCTGGCCAGAGAAATTCTGAAGAACCGCACCAAATCGATGGGCCACATCCGCGAGGAGTTTCAACAGGCATCCGGGAGTGTTCTTTCGATGAATACCATCTGTAAGGAAGCCCAATCGGCTCGGTTATCATGGACGTGCTGCCGCCCACAAGCCTTTGATCACCAAGTCCAATAGCGCTGCTCGGCTAACGTGGTGCAAAGAACGTTGACAATGGATCGTTAAACAGTGGAAACAGGTTCTCTGGAGCAACGAATCAAGGTTCACCCTCTACCGTTCGGATGGCAGAGTCTTCGTTTGGTGTCTGCCTGGAGAACACATCCTGCTGGAATGTATTGTGCCAACTGTGAAGTTCGGCAGCAGTGGAATTATGCTATGGGGGTGTTTCTCCTGGTATGACATGGGACCCTTGGTCGCAATTCCTGGTAGACTCAACGCCGAGACTTACTGCACCATTTTGGATGACCATGCGCTTCCTACGTTGTGGCAGCTTTACAGGGTAGACCCATTTTACTTTCAGGATGACAATGCCACCTGTTATGTTGCGAGGTACACCATGGCTTGGTATGGTGACAATGGGGTTAATCGAATGGACTGGCCTGCACAGAGCCCGGACCTTAACCCTATCGAGCACCTCTGGGACGAGTTGGAGCGTCGACTTAAGGGGTGCCCCCACCGTCCGAAATCGGTGAAGGAACTGACCTGTCTTCTCCAAGCCGAGTGGAAGAAAATACCACTAGCCGTCGTACGCCTGGTTGAGAGTATGCCCCGGAGGGTCGCAGCTGTAATCGCTGCTCGTGGAGGCTCCACCAACTATTGAAGGTGAATAAACTTTGTTTTCCTTTGCTATCACAGGTGTCCAATTACTTGTTGGTAGATAGTGTAATTTGCCCATTCAGTTTGAGAGCCACTGTTATCCTCATAATACTCTTATGTTGTACCAAACTCTTCATGTCATAAAAGAGGGTAGAATCAAACACTGTATTGTATACAGCAAGTTTTTATTCTTTATCCAACTGCATCCAATAGATGAAAGACTTTTTTTTTTTACATCATTTCTTGTAAGGTTTTCTTGCATCATTAAAGTAATTAAAATTGGTTAGCTATTGTGGGATTTTCTATGAACCATACAACTATACCTGTTGTTGACAAATATCCTCCATATGGGTTCTGCTGGTTTGCCAGTAGATTTGGAGAACAGTGCCCAATTCAAGCTGCCAATTTTCCCCAGTCTGAACCCTTTATGGCTACATCAGACCCCTGTGCCATGATGTGAAACCCTTAAAATCGAACCAGTTTAACTCAAAATGGCTGATGTAGATTTCCGACTTCTCAGCATTCTTTATTCCGAATTCTTTTGGAAGTTCTGCTTAGCTAGCTGTTCAACTGAGAATCTGATAATTTTGCGTATTTAAGGGAGTGCCCAAAAGAAAGCTAATAACTGCACATTCACAGACTTTAATTAGTAAATGTCAGTTCTAAAAATCAGTGTGGTACTCTTTGGTTTAATAAGCATTCACTACTGCTAGATCAACCGATATTATCCCAAGCACAGCTAGAACATATTTGTGTATTTTGTGATGATTTATCTAATATCCAAGTAGAGTTCCCTCCCCTTTCATTTCTTCCATTTTTTGAAACTTTCTTCGTGATAATTTCTGTTTTAATTTTAAGCATTTTGTTTGCCAGTTTGAGATAATTTATTTTGTCATACCAAAAACATCTTGAAAACCAAAATTATTTATGAATTTTGTGCTTTGTAAACATAACCTAAAAGTTGGTAAAGCAATGTATTTTTACATTACTTTTGTTATTGTTTTGTAATAAACTGTGTGGTTTATTATTGTAAGTTATTCTTTATTATTGCAGGTATGGATCAGCTTTGCCCAGTTTGAACTTAATTGTGGAGAGGATACTAATAATGTTGCACAAGTTACGAAGCATCTATGAAAGAGCCAATAAAATGCTGCGTGGTTCTGAAGAAAAAGAGGAGAGGCTTATGCTGTTAGAAGCCTGGAGACAGTTTGAGGTATTAAAATTTTGCTTTTGTTTTCATTATAATGAAAAGAGGCACAATGTGTTACATGGGCTTGCGTAATCATACTAGTACCCCTTTATTTGTTTGTCTGTTGTGTAATTTTTTTTTTTTTTTTTGAGGCTAAAGCTTGATAAAATTAGAGATGAATTAGGGAATATATATAATTTTATTTCTTTTCTTATAGAGTTGTGTTCAGTCTTCACTTTCCTTAGGCAGTTTGGCTTGCCATCTCACTTCTGCCTGCTGGCTTATATTTGGAAGAAAGGGGTCCAACATTTCTGATTAAAAATGAAAAGATTGAGGAAAAAGGCCAAATTATTTATCATCAGGGGTCCAAAATCACACTTGTCCAATCGTCCATGACGAGTCAAAAATTATAGCTGACGGGCGACGCTACAAGACAAGCATTTGTTTTAATTCCCAGCCAAGTTAAACCCCACTAGTTTTAATCGTTGT
This sequence comes from Macrothele yani, assembly GCA_039090855.1. NCBI lineage: Eukaryota > Metazoa > Arthropoda > Arachnida > Araneae > Macrothelidae > Macrothele > Macrothele yani. The sequence continues at coordinate 25,235,095 of CM077028.1, read as the reverse complement.
CCTAAACTTAAAAAAAATGTCCTGCTTTTGTTCCGTAACATGAGTCGGAACAACTGGTCATTGTATATGACTAATTAGTTCTTGTTCTGAATTTTTGAAAATAGACTAGTGCCTTCCTGTAACCCTTTTAAGCACCCAAAGTACCTGAACCATATAGTACCCAAAATTTTCTGCGCTTTCCAAACAGAAATGTTCACAAAGAGGCAGGGTTTTACAAAACTACAGCAAAACAATTCTTTTCCCACTCTTATCTCAGTAATACAGGCCATTAACCTGCCATTCATGAAAAGATATCGCCTGCAGTGCTATGCTCCACAATCCAAGGCATGATGGGTAAGGGATAGTCCCTCTGACACAGACATCATGACATTGGGCAGAAACAAGTGATAGACATATCTTCTCTTCTTTCGTAGGTTCATCGCCATTGTTATATCCCTTTTAGTAGGTAATCAGTCAGAAAGGAATAGTGTCAATCATCCCTGTAAATGACCATTTCCTTTGAACAACAAAGCTAAGGGGAAAGCATCATTTTCTGATGCGCAGATTCGCTTGTTGCAGTCTCTTTTTAGACAGCAATTATATTCGTTGGAACTGATTTCAGCCCATTTTGCTAACCCGGAGTTAATTCATTCCAGCCAGTTAAAGGGTTAAGGCAAAGAATAAAAGTGGAAGCTCTGTTCTGCAAATGCTAACAACTGTGCCAAAGGAGCTAGCCCACTGCCTGACATTCTGAGCTGTGCATGTGATGGCGGAGGAGGCAGGCGTGAAATGGTGGCGGCCAGTCCTAGAATATAAAACAAAGAATGCACATGCGAAACATTAAGGTGGGGAAGGGGAACATGTTGTAACAAAGAAAGTCCTGATTGTGTTCCCCACCTGGTGATTGGGAAATGCGAGAAGTTGATGGGGAGTGCAGTCTTGTTACTGAGGAGGGAAATGCCAAAACCTCTGACTAGTGGACAAGTATCATATTTTTTAAACCTTGTTTATCATAGTTTGTGTGTGTGTCAATGGGTGATGGCGGTAAGAAGCTCTCTCTTGCTCTAATTTAGGGACAATTTGTTGAATAAAAGAAACAAAGGACTTATCTCTAGGGAATTATGTCAGTAGAGAGAATTGGAGAATTTGCCACACATAGATTTTCTTAAAGACAACCAAAGAATTTGAACAGAAGAATTTTTGTCAAGAAATGGAAAGGGAAGTGCCTTTTCCCAACATTAGAAATGGAATAGTCAAGCTATATAGAGACAAGAATTTTCTATGTAAAAAATATTCAGATTTTATTTAAGAGCAGCTCAGGTTTTCTGCTGCAAAATTAAAATATCTCATTAAGTTCATAAATTTTCATGACAGAAAACTAATTACTTAAAAACATATGCTCACATTTTTTGCTCTTCCTTACCACTGAATTTCACTAGTTTTTTTCTGTTCACGCTATAATGTACACAACAGTTGTGACGTAGTACAGATGTGAAAACATGTGTCAAGACGACAAATCTGCAGTGAGACATTCTGTCTGCGTAGCTCAGTTGGGAGAGCGACTTACTCTGGAGTGAGGTAACAAGGGTTTAATGACCGTCGCAGAAAAAAATGTATTTTCACACAGTGTAAAACACATTTCATCAATGCACGATTTAAAAAATATGTTATTCACGTATTAAAAGCACCTGCGTTAGATTTAAAAATATTTAAGATCTTTCAAGACTGCTTAGAAATATAATTTTTTTTTATTTTTAATTAAAAAAAAAAAAAAAAAAAAACCAGGGCTACTTTAGTCCCATAATCAGAAATATAAAAGAAACAGTCAAACAGGGAAGTATCACATATATAACACCAACAGTACAAAAGGTTAGCTCATTGGGTGAGTTGAAAAGCTTCTTCTTGAACATCTATGAGAGTGCCACCTCATGGGAATAGATAGTAATTAATTTAACAATGTGAGGCAGTATTTTCATCCCGAAAAAGTTTCCACAGGTGTGGAACACAATCAGGACTTTCTTTGTTACAACATGTTCCATTGAAGTGTTGAATGAAAATACTCTCAGTTAGAAAAACACTTTGTTTCTGTAATGGAGTGATCAATATCTTGGCTTCATCCCACACGGGGAAGTGGGTTGCTTTACTCACAGTACAGGAAATAGCAGTAGTTAAGGAACCGTTTTTAATGTTGTGTTTGTGTTCCTTCAGTCTAGTCTAAAAGCATCGAATTGTCGAGCCTATGTAACATAAGTCAGGGTTGTCCTGGTTAATTGCTCGGAGTGGGATGTGATATAATCCATGTTTAAAAAGATCATTCACACAGTCTGTCTTTCTTGATGTATGAAAAAATATTTTTCATTTTAATGCTAAAATCCAACTGGTTATTCCGACAGACATTCCTAAGAGGGTGGGATATACTTGGAGTGTAATCCATTGATCCTTGATAAGAAGCTGTTTTTAGATATAGTAAAGGAGCTTTCAACTTTCCTGATAATCTTATTCAGTGGTGGCCAGTGACTATGTGCTGTCGTATGCTAAAAATTTTTGAATTCAGATTCGTATTGTATATTCTAGCTGAAAGTGTATGCATATGATTTGCTGCCAGCCCAAAATCTGATTTTCAGACGGGCCGTAATCAAGGCTCCTGTTCGTCATTTGGTCTGTGGTGTTGGTTAGCACACGAGAATAACAGCTTGGTTCTGCTGCCTCCTACACGTTTGGTCTTTTGTGCTGCAAACCAAGTAGCACAGCCCCAACAGCATGTCATTCCTGCCTCCTACACCTCACAGCTCTTGGGGTCCTTTTCTCAAGCCGGCCACAAGGGTTTCCAGCGTTCTGTATTTCTCTCAACACGATATAAGATCGCCGACAGCAAATGGTGTTGAAACCAAAGACCCCCATTCCCCTCTTTCTCCCATTGGAACTGGGAGCAGAGCAGTTGACCAACAGAACAGAGGGAAAACTTATCTGATTGTTTATTTCTGTGCTCTCATGATGTTAGCTTGATCAGTCAGTTAAAATCTATCTGTGCTTCTAACTTTTTGTTCTTTATTCTGTGGCTTTCGTAACCTTTTAATTTCATGAATGGAGACTGCAATTAATTCAGTAGATTCTTTGTTGAAACTACCATTTTCTTCAAGAACTTTAGAGGGAAAAATTGAAGTAAAATCCTTAGGTCAACCTACACCAGATTTGATTATAGCTCAGATGGCGAAATGCAGGAAAGATCGTTCATATAAGAGGCAATTCAGTAGGAAGATATATGATAGCAATTCGTGGATATGTGGCTGGGAAGTGAGGAATGCTCTTTTGCTTTCCTTGTTTACTGTTTGGAAGCAATGATTCTTGGTCCAAAGGAGGAATAAAAGATCTCGGGCACTTAAACAAGTACATAAAAAAACATTCAGAAAGCAAACAGCATATTTACAGTGTACTAGACCTCAGTGCATTTGGAAGAGTTAATATAGCAACACAGTTAAATTGGGCATATCAGGACTCAATACAAAAGCACAATGGATTAGTGAAAAGAAATTGCTATATTCTGTCTAAAATAATAGACTGCATTAAGTTTTGTGGTGTATTCGAGTTGGTGCTACGAGGTCATGATGAAACTGAGACATCCAATAATCGTGGAATATTCTGAGGTCTTGTGGATCTTGTGGGCACTTTGGATAGTGTCATAAGCCAACACATTCGAAGCAGCTCGGTGTTTAAAGGCACTTCAAAAACAATTCAAAATGAATTTTTGGACTGCATGCTGGAAGTCTGTCACGAAATCATTAAACAGGAAATTGGATGAAACTAAATTTGTAGCATTAATGGCTGACGAGACAACGGATGTTTCAGAGCATTTACAAATGTCCCATGTTTATAGGTATGAAAAATATGGATCTGTGCATGAGGGGTTTTGGGGATTTTTCAATCCCAGCGGGCAGAATGCAAATTCAGTTTCACAGTGCATTTTGGCAGAATTAAGAAACATTTTCTGCAAGGGATCTGAAAGTAAAATTATTGTGCAAACTTACGATGGTGCTTCCATGATGAGTGGTGCCCAAAATGGGGTTCAAGTAAAAATTAAGGAACATTTTCCTCTTGCACACTACATCCACTGTTATGCTCACAAGCTGAATTTAATTGTACAACGAGCTGCCTCACTAAATCAGTCTGCTAGGGTGTTTTTTTGCATTCTGTCAGCATTCCTAGCTTTCTTCGCACGATCACCTCAGCATCTATCAGCGCTGGAAACCGTTGTTGCACGATGAATTCCTGGTGGATCAGCAACAAGATTGAATTTTAAATCGCGAACTGTAAATGCCGTTTATAAAAATCAATGAAGCATTTTTGGAATGCTTTGCTGAGTTAGCTAACTTTTATCCACAAAATAATGCCACATGTCGATTTGCTGTACGCCAGCTTCAAGCCAGCCAGCCAGACACAGTGAAAGTGAAAAATTGCATTGGTGCTTTTGTGAGGGCTGTAAACAGAATTCGTAGTGAAGTAGAAAGTGTTCCAACAGAAATGGAAGAGGCTTTTATCGTTCAACAGGAAAATAAGAGACGACACAATGAATCACACAGAATTTCAGATGCTAAAGAAGTCTGTGATCATATTATCACAGAAGCTCTTGATCGATTTAAGTCTTCCGATCACCTCGATGCTTCCAAACTCCTGGATTCTGCAAATTTTCCTGCATATGCAAAAATATTTCCAGAAAAAGAGCTTGAACCGACAGTTGAAAACTACCAAATGCTGAACAGAAACAGACTTTGAACGGAATTGATTGTTTTGTATGAAAGGCAAAACTTCCGCCAAATTGATGGAGCAATTTCTCTTCTGCAGTTGATTTTGAAGAACAACTTAGAGGACACATTTTGCAAAACTGCAACTCTACTCAGGATAATGATAACAATACCAATGACAACTGCAGAGCCTGAGAGGTGCTTTTCATCACTCAAATGAATTAAGATGTTTCTCAGAAACACGATGACCCAGAATCGGTTAAACGCTTTGGCTATGCTTTCCATCGACAAGAGATTGGTGACAACCATCAAGGGCTTCAATGCAAGGGTAATTGAGAAATTTGCAAATAAGAAAAACAGGAGAAATGGAATTCATTTTTCGGCATTAGGTAAGCTGATTCCATATTACTCCAGTGTAATTTTTGCTTGTCAGCTGATCCCCACATCTCCCCATCATGTAGGGATACAGAAAAAAAAAAAAAATGGTGTGTGAGGAGATGGAGCAGAGTCATGGCGATTCGTGATTTTTTGGGAGGGGCTGAAACTGAAGCTTGATCCATGTGCAATTATTATCTATGTCCTTTTTGTTTTCTTCTTCTTTTTTTTTTTTTTTTTGCATTTCATAAATTCCTTATTTGTGCAATATGTTGAGCAATTTCATTAATTCATATTTAAGCTCTTCAAAGTGCATTAAAAATCACAAATAATAAAGTTGCAAGAGTGATTGACTGAATTGTATATTGAAGCACACCGCAAAAAAAGTTTCGTATTAAAAATATCAAACTGAATAAAAACGTGTTTTCAAAAAAAAAAAAAAAAAAAATGAAGATAAAAATAAATGAGTAAATAAACAAACTTTCGTTCTTTTTCAGAACTTTGATTTTGTTCTTGGCTATTTTCCACAATGATCAAGATCTGACAATGTTTTCTAGGCAACTGAAGTCAGGGCAGATTAATCAAGCCGTATATTCCCCAAAATGTTAGTCTTAATACCCTGCCGAATATACGATTACAAATTGAACCATTAACGCCAAAGAGGTGAACAAAATGAATAATCATATTAATTTATATGTAATTACGAAAATCTGCTCTCGGGTATTTTCCCGATCAAGATGATCCCATTGAAATATGACCGACTGAAATGAATCATATAAAAAAGTTTCTTTACAGTGATAAGTATGGAAACAAGAAATATAGAGCTGTATAACCACACATGCATGCTGGAAGTGATCTCTATTGACAAAAAAAAAAAAAAAAAAAAAAATCTGATGTAACTGGTGTCAGAAAACAAAGGGTGGAAAACATTATTCTTGACAGTTGCATTGCAGGGCTTTAGGTATGAAAACGAATGTGCCTGTCCAGTGATGCTGTTTTCTTTTGAGAAAATGCAGGGCAGTACTTCCTGAACAATCTTTTTTTAGGGGGGGGGGATCATAAAGTTTCAAGCATCCTTGAAAAAAAAGTCTTTTGTTGTTTGTTTTCTTTTATTTTGTGAAAGCAAAATACATAATGTATCATTGTAATTATTTCTATAAATAAATAATGCTTAGAAATGGGGAGCAAATGTGAATCCACCGACCAGAATCAGAATGATGTATCTTCTTTTGTCCCCATCTTGTCATGACTTTTTTTACTTCTCAGGGTATTAATTTTCATACGATGTGATTGATGTTAGCATAACATGCATTACAGCAAATGAATTATGTCATTCAGCTTATGAACTTGCGACACTCTTATTAGAAGCATATATGATTTGAATGTGTATATCACAGTATTTTTGGCATTTTACAATGATCTCACCCTTCATAGTGATTAGAACATAAGATTTACAAAAGCTCCCATTGGCTGGTTTCTTACACTTTCTTTGAAACTTCATTTATAAAAAACAACTAACGAGATGATAAGTATCTTGTATATTTTGAAATATATAATATAAATAACACATTTTTTCAACAAATTTATTAGACATTTTGTGCCTCAGATGATGTGTCTTAAATTTTCTGTCATGATTTTTGATGCATGTTTTACTTTGATTTAGGAATTACAGGATGATGAACCGTCTATAGAAAGTGTTGAAAAGCAGATGCCCAAGAAGGTGAAGAAAAGGAGGAAGATTCAAAGTGAAGATGGGGTAAGGAAAACCATTTATATGTATTTATTCAAATTGAATCAGCAGAGCTGTGTGCCATGTAAAGTCTTATAAGATACACATTACAGAAGTTATTGGGTAAAAAATATAACAGTATATGCGTCATTGAGGTGAGCTTTAGTGACATGTGACAGTCTAAATTGAATATTAATTGCATTGTGTAGAATTATAATACAGGGTGTTTCACTCGCTCTTGGCCCCTAAATTTCCCTTATAACTTGCAAACTAATGGACATAATTCAGTGAAATTTGGCACGGACCTACCTTGGAGAATGAGAAGCATGATGATCTCAGAGTAAGTATTAAAAGTGGTCGCCATTAGCATCACACACACCTCTCCATGTTACGAAAGGTATTCACCAACATATCGGGAATCACAGCCTCAATTTCTTGCTGAATGTTTTCTGCAGTTCCATGAGAGCCCATGACTCGTTTCGATGCACTTTCCCTTTCAGCATGCCCCATAGGAAGAAATCCAGTGGGGTAAGGTCAGGCGACCTTGGTGGCCAAAGTCCCTTAGAAAGGACACGATCTTCAAAGAAGGAAACAATTTCAGCCATGCTTACATTGTAGGTGTGGCAGGTGGCACCATCCTGCTGGAAATAGCCAGTACAGAGTTACACGTCATCCAACTGATTCACAAACTCATGGAAGATTTTCATGGACTGCGGTATCCACCATTATATGGAAGAAGATTGGGGCGATAATGTGGTGCCACGACAGAGCACACCATACCCCAATATGTTCATCATGAAGAGGTGTCTCATGCACAATGCTAGGATCCTCACTAGCCCAAATATGGCTATTCTGGGAATTGACGTGTCCACTTAGGTGGAACCACGCCTCTTCAGAGAACCACGTGTAGTCCAGTATTCCCCGATGTGCATTGACAAACTGCTGGAACCAATGACAGTAACTCAGTCTCTTCTGTTCATCGGGAGGTTTCAATTCTTCCACAGCAGTAATATGCATGCTGCTTTGCTTTTTTTTTTTTTTTTTTTGCTGCTTGTTGAAATGTGTTTGTGGAAACCCCCATTTCCTGCGACAGTTTATGCAAGGACTTTGGAGAGGACAGCAGTCTGTTTTTCACTTCCTGCACCGTGGCTTCTGTCAGTTTTGGACGTCGTCCTTCGTGGACATCCAACAATGTTCCCATGGTTTCCAGTTTCTTTACCAGATACTGAATGAAGGATTTTGCCAGTGGTTTTCGAACCCCAAACTGTGCAATAAATTGTCTTTGGCACTCCTTTGTCGACACAGTTTTCCAGTGTGTGCGGACAATAAACACGTACTGTTCCAAAGTGATCGAGGTAGTTGCCTTCAATCGTGCATTGAAGGCAACTACCTCGATCACTTTAGACTATTTCTGCACGAATTTGAATTCTCCTAATACGTACTGTTCCACTGTGTGCCAGCTTATACTGTAATTTCTTGTAACACAAAGACACGATGACTGTAGATGATCCTGTAACAACAGCACAGTCAGATGTGTCACACCAACTGCCGAGGACAGCGAACACGCAATCAGCCTTCACTTCATGCAGGCGCAACACATGGGATAGAGAGTAGCGCTGCCATTCTAGCCTGTGTGTCATGCCTGTGCGAAGTGAAGGCCAATTGTGTGTTTGCTGACCAGGCTTCTTATACACCAAGGTAGGTCTGTGCCAAATTTCACTGAATTATGTCCATTAGTTTGCAAGTTATAAGGGAAAATCAGGGGCTGAGAGCAAGTGAAACACCCTGTATATTTCAGTAAGGTAATTCTTTAAGAAATGCCTTTATCTGCAAATGCTTTCAGTTTTTTTTTTGTAGCTTTTTTGTGTTCTAATCACAAAAAGTGTCTTCAGACATGAGATTCTTCTGCTTTTTTCTTCATCATTTGGGTCATTCTCAAGATCAATGCAAAACTAAATATATTTTTTTGAATGGGGGGGGGGGTGTATGATAGGAATTGGGATAGTGCTGTTTTCCGGCTTTCAAAACTTTTAAAATTGGAAGTTAGAGTGAAGATATCTTCCGTAATCACATATTCTTTTACTCATGATGTTCCCTCTATCCAGTAAAGCTGTTAAATATAATTGTACTCCACAAATATTTGTATATCAGTTTGAAAATGGAGGAAATTTTTTCTGAAAATGGAAGTTGAAATGGAGGCAAGAAAATCGTAATTGTTTTTTGAAAGAATCATAATTTTTTGTTTTTTGCAATATTCCCACTATTCTGTATTGTTATTACATGTTATCCCCCCCCCTTCATAAATGTTTGCATTTCAGCTTCATCAGGAAGGAATAAAATTTCTGAAAATGGAAGTAAAGAATTTGATGCATGGTGTTCCAAAGCATTCATCCTCTCAAAATTACATCATCCAAAATAGTGAAAGTGTGGATATCATGCATTCATAATCCTCTGGCTGAAAGCTTTTTCAGCATGATGAATGAAATTATAGTCAAAAAGTCAAGAAGAATGAACACTGAAATCTTATTTGGCTATACAAACTGTGAACTACACACTCAAGTCACAGAGTAAGTCTGCAGTTGAGTTCTTCAGAAACTTTTGGAGGAAGAAGTTGATTCCAACTTTGCCAGAATCTGAGAGCATTTAAAAAAAAAAGCAATGATGAAAATATTGGAATGAAAAGATAAAAAGAAAAATTTAGCAATGGATGCTGTGCAACTTCATAGTCAATAAAAGACAGATGTAGCTGAGTAAGAAAGCAAGGTTTGCTCACAAGGGGAAACTTGAGCTGATGCGTACAACAACAACTATGTGTTTGAAGCAATGTTTTTTAAAACCTCTTATTTTGTTTTGAAATCAGTAATTTTAATCTTTTTTTACTTTTGTGAATACAGTGATGCACTCCAGTTCCATATTTATATAAATAAATTGGAGTGAATGTTTCATCTTGCTCATACTACTTCATATTCACACTTTTTCTGCCATGCACTCCAATTTTACACCAGTTATAAACTTTGTTTTTCTTTTTCAGTTTTGTGTGTGGTTAATATTTCATGTGTATGAATATCTTCAGATACTTATTACATGCCTTTTCTGTCCTGCAATGGCAATGTGTTGATAAATTTCGTTCTGAAAGCTTAAAATTTGTCATGACCCTATTCTTCTGGCGTGGTCATGACAAATCATGCTAGAAATGTCACAACAGGAAATGCCATATTGCCACCACTCAGAAGTTGTTAAAAAACGTTAAAAAATTCATCTTATATTATTAAATGTTCTTAACAGTGCCATTGGCATATAGTAAAAACATGTAGGCAAAATCTTGATTTACACTTCCTGTTCAGAAAATTGGGGCTTAAATATAAGAAGTAACATTTTATTGCCAATGATCTCAAGATCCCGTCACTTTTCAAGGCTACTGTGGAACCTTTTTCTCTTTGATATTTCTTTTAGTAATTTTTTAGCAATTCAAGAGTTACCGAGATTCATTCCTTATTTTCCAACTTTGAATGTTGATGTTATACGGCGAATGATGCTAATCATGTTTCTAATGCCTTACTTTTTCTTTACATTCAAACACTCCTTGTGTTGATATTTTATCTCTATATTCAAATTAGCTTTCAGCTGTTTATTTTCTTTTTCAATTGCATTGTAGTTTTGACATGAATGTGGCTTTAAGAATGTAGAAATTGTCATATAAGAACATAATTGATGAATTCACCATAAGCAGGTGAAACAAGGTACAGTGAAGAATTGCGTAGTTTACTTGAGTACAATGCTGTCATTTATGTATTGTTGTACAGAGTGATCCACATAAAACTGCTCCCAAGTGTATTTTTTGGTAGATAATGTTTAACTTGTTAACACACATCAACCGTTTTCAGTTCACTGCTAGTAAAGGCCTTTCCCAAGTGTCTTGGATGTCATTCTGGCATGCTTTTGAATTCCCTCTCCCATGTGGTCTTCTGCTGGGTCTTTTCCAGTTTCTTGGTATCCAGTATGGTAATGCAAGTTCAGGTTAATATGGCCACCACAATACATGTTCATTTATACTCACATAGAATTCGCCCAGAAACCAAACTGCTTTTGTCACCATAAACCTTGCAAGAAGTGTACAAAATATTATTTGAAACATATAGGGAAATCACTGTAAGCAATACATTTCTACTGCAGGTAATATGTCCACAACAGTTATAGCCATATGTATTTGTTTTTAGGCAAATATTATAGGATAAAATGATGGAAAGAGTATTTATATAATCACAATTCACACACACCTTATATTACATTGTACAAGAAGCCAGAGAAGAAAAAGAAACCACACTCACCCTAGTTTTCACTAAATGCCACAATGAAAGTAAGATTCATGATGACTGGAACCTTGAGAAAAGGAGACCGCAAGGATCTCAACTACAGACCCATCTGTTTTTTGCAAAATCTCCAATAAAATACTGGGTGCATTAATGTTATTAATAACATGTACAAAAATGCAAGTGCAAAGATTTGACTATTCAAGGATACAGCACCAATAAAAATTGGAAAGGGAGTGAGGTAAGGTAGCACTATATCACAGACTGTCTTTCAATAATTGAACTGGGAAGACAAGGGATATATAGATTAATAGAGATTATTTAACCCACGTCATTTTGCTGATGACAGCCATCTTTGCAAGTACCCTCTCAAAGCTTCAGAGTATGATCCAGGAACTTGTCAACAAAAGTAAAGAAATGAAATTAAAAATGAACTTACAGAAAACAAAACTGATGTGCAGTGCTTTTTTACAAGAACTGAAGATTTAGTAATTGATGGAAAAAATCTAGAGGTAACTGGTATCTATCTACATTTACCTTGGACAACAGATATTAAGCAACAGCCACATCGAAGAAGAAATTAATAGAGGAATAAAACTTGGTTGGGGAGCATTTCGAAGAAACAGTACAATTTCCAAGAGCATTACCATTATGTCTTAAAAGAAAAATGTTTAATCAATACGGCCTTCCAGTTCTTACTTACGAATCAGAGACATGGACCTCTTAACCAAAAAAGGTGGACAGATGCACGTTTGGCATGACCACGAAAGACGTGAGAAGAACATGTGGATTAGGAAAATGACGAGACTGGAAGGTATGATCAAAGTAAAGTCTCTGAAATGTCAATGGGCTGGACATATCATTAGAACTGACCACCAGTGGACATCTGAAATATTAAACTGGATACCAAGGAACTACAAAAGATTCAGAAAAAGACCACATGAAAGATGGGTGGATGGAAGAGACTGGCTGAAGACAGACAGTTGTGGGACTTGGAGGCCTTCATCCAGAGCAGTGGGATTAGTAAAGATTGTTGATGATGACTACAGTTATAGTGGGAAATACTGGTAATTGACATGCTGAAGCTGAAAAACAAGTTAATGATTTGTTCATAACATGAACATCAAAATTAACACAAGTGTAGGGATGCAGTGATGCCATGGAACGATATGTTGTTTGACAAAGCAGTGAGCTCTAAATCTTTGTTATCATCACTGCTGTTTAGGAAAAGTTCTGTGAGTTTTCGCTGCTGGAATCCGACAACGAGGGCTGTCTTGGACAACCATGTGTCTATTGCCCTTGAACTTGATTGTCACCTGCATGAGATGTTAAGGGCAGAACAGTGTCTCAGTTACGGAGCTGGGCACATATGCTTCATCATGAATGGCACCAAGTTTGAATGGATAGATTCCTGTATTTCTGAAACCACCAGGAAGGTTGAATGGAGTCCTAGTTTTGTCCCAGACCTATCTTTTGGAATGTTATCATGGCCTCCTGATTCCAGAGACACCAAAACATCCCTTATCTAGGTGTAATTCATGAGCAAAACATATATGTTTTTGTGCCTCCTCTATAATCAAGGTGTGATTTAGTGCTGTGGCAAATGAAAAGCAGACCCTGCGTGATTAAAATTATGATAAGTATTGCAACCAAGTATGAAAGGCCTTTGTTGTCATTTGCCAATTAGCAGCTGGAGGCACATTGTCCCTACAGTCAGGTTTCTTTTGTTTGCCAGCAAAAAGAACCAGTTTTATTGCCACAAGTTACACATTGACCATGTTCTATAGTAATAAAGTGAACTCTTTTAGACCCTTTCTTGGCATAAATGAAGGGGTTCTTTGTGCAAGAAAAGGTCATCAAGTTGTTTGCAAGGAGGTTCAGTTTTGTGAAATGATCTTGCACAATAAATCAGTTCAGCTTCAGCATTCAAGCTGGGCTAATTATCTTACATTTTCTATGAGCTCCCTATGGGTTTCTGACTGAAAAACCCTTTAGCCAGTATCTTCCTGTTTGCTTTCTGAGAAACTGAAAATGTATTTCACATATTATTTTCTTTGCAAAATCTGTGTGCACACAGTTTAATGATTTTAGATGACAGTGGATAGCTTACATCTATTAAACGACACTTCCTTGATTAGGTGTGAGTATTGATTTCTGACCTAGTTTTACCTTTTACTTGGTGTTATCTGGGGATGTTATACCTAAAAGATGCAGCAGTTTTTGTTAACTCATACTTTGATCATATTCTCTCTCACCAATTTCTTGACCTGGAAACACATGAATTAGAGCATGTTACTCACATGTATTAAGTGCAGGTAATATGCCCATCCTTGGCCATGTTGCTTGTGAAAAAGATTAAACTATTCTTACAGGATGATCATTTGTTTGGAAATGACTTAAGCTATGGGATGCAACATAAAAATAATCATAAGTGCTTAACTATTATACATGAAGTTATGGTGGTCAGTCACAAAGTACAACAGCAAACTGGTATCTCCCATGATACCTTTTATGTGCTGTTTGCCCAGTGTCACTATCAACAAATCCTTCTGTCCCAGACACTGTGCTAGTGCTACCCTTTGGCTCCAATTGCAACTAAAACATGGTGTATTTGCATCAGATACAAATTCTTCTAGCAGTATATCCAGCCAAGGCCATGACATTAGAGAGATGAGTTCCCTTTGTTGGTGATGACACTTTCATGTTACACGGACTGATATGTAGGTATTGTGTCTGAACTCATACAGAAAAGCATAGGAAACCAATCGGAAGACTTGCTTTCTGTGTGACACTACTAACAGAAGGAACTCTTCTCTCTAATGTCATGGCCCTGTGTTTTCTAGACGGCCTTGGTCCAGCTCATTGCCACTTGAGTCTTTGATCATGATGTCAACTCTAGTCATATTCCTCCTGACCCAGTTGTTTGAAACCTCTTTTTGGTTAAGATGCATGTCTCTTACCCATAAGTAAGAAGAACTGCAAGGACACATTGATTAAACACCTTTCTTTTGATACATAATGGTAAATTGCACTCTTTCTTCCAAAAGGTCTCCAGCCAAGTTTTGTATGCATATTAATTTCTTCTTTGATTGGACCCTTTCTTTAGTATCTGTTGTCCACATCAGTATTTTCTAAATTTGCTCTGTCAACTTCTGAATCTTTGGTCCTTATAAAAGCTTCATACATCAGTTTTGTTTCATTAAGTTCATCTTTAATCCTACTTAACAAATCCCTTTATCACACTCTGCAGTTCCAATGAATATGAGAGTATATACATTTTTAGAAAGCAAGGTCCAGCTGATATTCATATTGCATAACCTACAACCTAAGTAAGATATGCACATGACAGCACTGTTTTGCAGGATAGCAGTCAGAATCGTTAATACAGCAATCAGTTACGAGAGGAACAGTAAAGACAGACAACTCAGAGATGTCTGATTGCTCTATTGACAATATTTCTTCCACAGAAAACCTCAAGATTCTCATCAAGAAAGAAAAATTGTACAGTGCAAAAGTGGGTTTAATGCTAAATAATAAAACAAAGGGCTGTCATCGTCAATAATTTTGTAGTTGACAGGGTAAAAGTTGAGGTTGCGGACAATTTCATTCTCTTGGGCTCTAGATTAGATAGTGATGGGCTTTGTGCTGGAGAGGTAACATTACCCCTTGGGAGAGTGGTGATGACAAAGTCAGAGAAAGACAATAAAAGATATCTCAAATGAAAATCAGAATTGTAAAGTCAGAGGGTCCGCTGTGTAATAATATACAATTGCAACAGTTGGATTTTGAGAAAAAGAGATGGATTTTCTTACAATTGAGGACTACTAAAACAAATCAGTCATAACTATTCCCTTGAGCAAAACTAACATGCTTTGGAAATTCTACTACTATTAGATTATCTACTCTGAAAATACAGACAACTAGTCTCAGTTATTAAAATGTATTACATAGGACAGATATAGAATTTCCAAAGTATATTAATTTTGCAAGCAAACCTAACATACTTCAAAAATTCTAGGCTATGCAGGTTGATAATAATTCCAATGACCTTTGACAGAAGTTTAAGGATATGCAAATTCATGTCAACCAACATCATTGTTTGGCACAGGAATCTGAATAAAAAGGAAATATGCTAGAGGAGAGATCCAAGTGAAAACTATGACCTGCCTGGAAACATGGTTTCACTCAGAGGTATGCACAGTGATCAGGTTTCTCTGGACTCAAAAGAAACCTGATCAGCAGTGTGAAGTGCAAAAGACAAATGGATGACTTTGCATCAGATTGCGCCAACAACGGACAGCAGTGTGGGGTGTGTGTGTGAAAGCTCTAGAGCAAGAACACAAATGGGTGACTTTGCATGAGATTGCTGCAAATACTTCTTTCCTCAGAGTGAGACAATGTTTCCATCTTCACTTGAATTTGTTGTTTAAACTCCTGTGCCAAACAATGCTCTCTAGCTAGGAGAGAACAAATGATGAAATACATTGATTTACATATCCCTAAACCACTGCCAAAGGTAATCAGAAGGTACTTGTTTCATCATTCTGTGCATATTTGTTTTAATGTGTTTGTTATTTTAGTGGTTTGCATTGTAAGTGTCTGTTGGACAATCCATTAAATTCCCATAATTTTATTTTGCAGTCCGACGCTGGATGGGAAGAATACTTTGACTACATTTTCCCATCAGACGAAGTTGCTCAGCCCCACTTGAAACTTTTAGAAATGGCTAAAAAGTGGAAGAAAACTCAGGCACAGAGTGAAGATGACTCCCTGCAAATTACAAATTTGGAAAGTGGAGACTCTTAGCTGAGTGCTATTGTACATATGGATAGTTCTTAGTAACAAAAGTTGTAAATACATTTTTAATTAAACTTAATACGCGTGAACTTATTTTTTTGGTGTTCAATTCTTTTTACAAGTTTAAATAACATACATCTGGGGTGTGAATGACTTAGGGCATGAGCCTATGAAACTGTGCTAATTTTTATAACACTGGCACTAATAAGCTGTTCGTGTGAGGATCATTTATCCTATACTGGAAGATAGCAGGGTTGCCACAAAAAATAAGCACCTTACCAAATACACATGAAGCATTTTTCAAGCTGGTGTATGTAAATTGTAAAGCTGTAACATTATTTTTAATACACCACAATGTGAATACTCAAGAAACACATATAGCATATTAAAGCCATTTATTTTTATGGTGTAATAAGCACAAAGATTCACCAAGCTTTCACATTCCACTGGGAAGCTTTTTCAAGGCAATGGTAGACATAAAAATGGAGGGAATTGGAACATGTAAGTAACAAAGATAATTTTTTGAAAATAACGTGGGTGACATCACTAGCATATTACAGGAAATTTTAGCACGTCGCGACGTGTTCCTGTCTTTTAATAACACATGCCAAACCATTGGTAGTTCAGTCGAGATTATATCATTGCATGCTACTTTGCTGGAGAGGATTTTTACAGTTTCCCTGATGGCAGTCTCTTTAAAGTTCATGTAAGGGGCAATTCTTCTAATACTATTCCATACCGGAGCGGCTGATGAATGCATGACTTCTTTGGCAAGGGTTGTATTTTGCATGTCCTGGTTGACACTTCGTATGTGTTCTTTACATCTAGAGTTCAAGGATCATTTTGTCATTCCGATATATACAGTATCTTTTCCGTGTTGTCATGATATACCAATGGTATAGCATACACACCTGCCTTTTCTTTTGCACACTATCTCTCCTTGTAGCTTGATACCATATGGGATAATGGGGTCAAAGACTTCATTGCTATTAATATGTTGTATTTACGTAACAAATTCTTTAACCAATATCCAAAGCTTGGGATATATGTGATGGATCCTGCGTATCTCATTGCTGACATTATACAATTTCTTACAGTTTTGTGTATTCTGTCTATTTCATCCTTCTTATATCCAGCCTTTAGACCTTTGCTATAAGTATTATAAATTTCCTTGTTATTTAGGTAGTCGGGTTTGCATACGTTATACGCTTTATAGAACCATGTTCTAAAGGCAGAAAGTTTGTACTCTTTTGGGCAGTGCAAATCGGGAGGGACAAGTTTCGGTACTGCGGTTAGTTTATAATGTTAAAATCAAAGCTGGATGTTCTAATGCAACTTTCCATCCACTTCAAACTCCATGGTGAACTTTATCGTATTGTGTAGATTGTTTATCTTATGCATGAAATCTTTTAATTCATCTACTCCATGTTCCCATATGAAGAATATATCGGCAGCATAGCGGATCCACACCATCCCAGAACATCGACAAACTGGCCCACAATTTGGACACCATGTGACATGCTATACCTTAGGACAGTATCCATGAAATGTGAATAGTTAAAAGTTATGAGATTTGCACATAAAAATCTTATGGTTTAAATTGTAAAGCCAAAGTCAAAATTACATGTTCAATTTTGCACTTAATGTTCTCATGGTACAACTGAATAATTGTTATTTGCATATACAAAAAGGGGAAATACAAAGTGAAACATCAGTACCAAGAGATGGTGATGGGGCTTATTGGATGGAATTTGCTGGGTGTGTTTAACTTAGTTCATGGCCCTTCACTTTTTTCAGCAAATTACTTAGCTCACGACCCATCACTTTTTTCAGCAAATTACTTAGCTCACGACCCTTCACTTTTTTTCAGCAAATTACTTAGCTCACGACCTTTTACTTTTCTCAGCAAATTACTTAGCTCATGGCCCTTCACCTTTTTCAGCAAATTACTTAGCTCACGATCCTAAACTTTTTTCAGCAAATTACTTTGTTCACGGCCCTTCACTTTTTCAGCAAATTACTTAGCTCACGGCCCTTCACTTTTTCAGCAAATTACTTAGCTCACCTCACGTTCCTTCACTTTTTTTCAGCAAATTACTTATCTCACTCTGTCCCATGCTGTCAAATGGGCTTTCAGCTGAGGTCACATGTTATAAACATCTCTAGGCACTACATCGTAACTTCTGGATTTTGCACTGCCATTTAAGAAAAATATATGCATTTTAAGTATCTTTTGCCATTTTTGGCAAAAAAATTTGGACTTCTCTAAGCACTGTCTAAAATAATAAGCACTTTTTAAGAACTGTGGGAATCCCTGATAAGTACCGAACATTCGAAAACCATTCAAACATGCAGTTATAATTCATGCTTAGTTGCCAGAGCATGAAGTATATATACTACATATTGATTAGGTTAAAATTAACAGTAGAATGCTAGTTGTACGAACGACTAAGCAATGTTTAACTGTCATTGGATCCTGATGAAACTTTGCATGCAAGTGCCTCAGGAACGAATACATAAATGATTAAAAAATAACGACCAATGACTAAATAGTGGCCCGCAACAGCACATGGGAACTGATGATTGAGGAGGGTATATCAAGAGCAAAGCTTGCATGCAGGGACAATTGTGACAGCAGATTGCGGTTGCATTTACCTTTGTGGACTGTGAAGTTGCCTCAATGTCGGATCTGTGCACGCTATGAGCAACTGAGCAAGTTTGAGATAGGATGTATAATTAGGCTGAGACAGGACAGTTGGTTAAGTTGATGTGTTGCCAAACATTTAGGTTGGAGTGATGCTGCAATCTGACGATGTTGGCGCCAATGGGTTGAGGAGGGCACGACCCAACAGCACGTGTGCAGTGAACAGCAGAGGGCAATGACAGAACACGAGGATCAAGCAATTGTGAGAGCCACATGAACAGAACCGAATTTGTTGCTCTCAACCATCTGCTGCCACATTGAATCATCTACAGGTACAGAAGTGGCCATCTGGACCATTATTGCAAGCACCAGTGGTGCCTGGCTTGATCAACATGGGATAGTGTCCAGTGGTGTCATGTTGTCTTCAGTGATGAGCCATGGTTTAAACTTGGCACCGATGACCAGTGCATATGTGTCTGGAGATGAGTTGGCTAGCGCACAGAAGCTGCTTTTACCATGGAATGGCACATGGCTTTCACATCGGGACTGTCTGGGGAGCCATTTCCTACAATAGCCGGACACCCTTGATAGTCCTATGTACCACTCTCACGGCTCAATGGTACGTCGACAACATTCTACAACATGTTCTGTTGTCATTCCTGTTGCGGCATCACTGAGCAATTTTTCAACAGAGTAATGGCCTGCCTCCATAACATCAACACTTTTTCATGGCCAGCTCGATCGCCTGCTCTCTCACCAATTGAACATGTTTGTGATGTCACCTATGCCCATCCTGGAACATCTGCAAACTGGCCCACAATTTGGACACCATCTGGCATGCTATACCTCAGGACAGTATCCATGAAATGTATGTGTCTATGCCACGCTGCATAACCTTTTATATCTGAGCCATAGGCTGCATTACAACGAACTGACATGTTCTACTAGTGTAGCTGTTTTATCTGAATAAATAGCCTGACTGTTCTGGAATTGCAACCATTTCCTTTCCTATACACCTGTAGACTGCAATCTTCATCTCAATTGGATGATTCCTTCTGGGCACTTTTTTTTGTGTGTGCAAAGAGTGTACATGCATGTATCTCATCCAATATTTCAACTCAGATCCAGCTCAGATGACTAGTCAGAAGCCTTCGCTACTGACCACTCAGCCACCAGGGAGCCACAAACTTTTATGATGAGACAGATAATTAATATATGCAAATACGAGGTCCGATCAAAAAGTTCCAAGACTAGGCCGTTATACAACAAAGTACTTACGTTACTTAAGTCTGGCTATGATCTCCCTCAAAGTAGTCTCCTTGGGTTGCGATATACTGCTGCTAGCATTTTTGCCACTGTTGGAATGCTCCCTGGAAGTCCTGTTCATGAATCGTGTCGAGCACCGTCTGTGATTTGCACTGGATCTCATCCACAGTTTCAAAACGGCGACCCTTGAACTTCAGCTTCGGGAACTGAAAGAAGTCTCAGGGGGCCATATCCGCCGAGTAAGGCAGGTGAGGAAGGATAGTCATGCTGTTGCGGTTGCAAAACTGGCGTGTTGCTAACTCTCTGTGAGCTGCTGCATTGTTGTGATGGAGCAGGAAATCGCCCCTGCGCCACATTCCAGGTCATCTGCAGCAAATATCCTCCCTAAGATGCCGCAGAACATTGTAATAAAAAGGGCGGTCCTGCCCCGGGGAACAAATTCACGGTGCACAACCCCATGAATGTCAAAGAACACGATGAGCATGCTTTTGGTTGCACTCCAGACCTGTCGGGCCTTCTTCAGTCGTGGAGATGCCGGGCTCTTCCACTGCGACGACTGTTGTTTGGTCTCCGGGTCGTAACCATAGACCCAAGACTCGTCCCCAGTGATGATGCATCTCCGTTGCCGAGTTTGACACAGAATTTGATGTTCACTCGCTGCTCTAGTCTGGAGTCGATATAAAAATATGGACTGCAAACTAGAGCAATCGCACAACGTCACAAAATCGCAGCTGTGTTCTGCACGTGGTAACCAAACATCGTGCAGCACAGCTGCCGATATTCACAAAACAATGTCACTTGGCACAATGGCTCATGAAGGTCACTGCCCTCGACAGCTGCTCTCGCATCTGCGTACTGCCATCTGTTGGTGCGCTACTTACCTAGTCTCGAAACTTTTTGATCGCCCTACGTATAACAGTCACATGGGCTGATGATGTGTTGCCTTTTCCTTTTTAAAGATTTCTGCCACATTAGCTCATGTAAACATGGGATCTGTTGGAATTTGGAAAAGATGTAACTGTAGGTGAATGTTTAAAAGGATCCACAACTGGCAAAACGAAAGAAAATTATGGATTTCTCAAAAGCGACCATTTCAAAAGGGTTTAGTGACCGGAATGATAGATGGACCTTCCATATCCAAAACGCATACACATGACTGGAAAACTGGACTAAAACAGCATGGCCATCATGTTGTGAGGAATATTGTACGAAAGGACAGGTCTTCCAGTGCACAGCAACTGACTGTTGTATTAAACCAAGGCCAGGAGTGGTTGATTAAAAACCTGAGCCATGCATAGAGTTAAAGAAATTGAGTCTTGGGAGTCCTCTGCTGATTATGAAGTTACATGCCACAGAAAAAAAAAAAAAAATTGTGGTGGTGCCTGAAATGAATGCTGTGAATGTACAGTAGAGAAATTGAAAAAAAATGTGGTCAGATGAATTATAGTGTACAATGTTTTGCACTGATGGCTGGCAGTGAGAGGGGCGAGATCCTCCTGAAGTGATAGACCTGGAGGTGGAACAATGCTACGGGGGATATCTGTTGGTACGGATTGGGCCCAGTGATACCAGTGAAGGTAAAATGACATCTAGGGAATATACACTGCTGGACAATTGCTAAGGACGGATCATAAACGGCTATATAGCGCATAAAAAAGTAAGTGTGTTTGGATGCCAAGTGAAATAAAATAATGTCAGAATGCCAGGACATTACAAGAAAGACAATTTATTGTGCTCTGAAATCCAGAAGGCTTTCGAACGTGTTCAAGGGACAAACAGGCCATTTTGTGCAGAATACGTAAACGTGAAATAAATGCAATTCCCGTCCGCAGGCGTTCCGGCGTAAGATGTCAATACGGGATATGGCCATCATGGAGGGCGATGCAAGATTCCACACGTCGTGTCATGCTTTGCACAACATTATCAAGCAGCTGTTGGGGTAATTTATCCCATTCCTCTGTCAGTGCACGGATGAGGGTGTCCTTGTTTATTGGAGGGCATTGGCGACCAGCAAGACTCCTCCCCAAAGCATCCCACACATTTTCAATGGGATTCAGATCTGGAGAACGTGCTGGCCATACGAGGCGTTGAATATCCTCGCTCTCAAGACACTCCTGGACAGCGACTGTTCGATGACATGTTGCGTTGTCATCCATGAAAATGAATCTATCACCGACAGCACCACGGAACATGCGAACATGAGGTAGCAGAACATCATTAATGTATCGTTGGCTAGTCATAGTCCCAGTTGGAAGCACATAGAGGGACGTACGGCCATTGATCATGATGCCAGCCCATACCATGACACTACATGTCGGATATCGGTCCCTTTCCCGTATGTTTGCTGGACAATATGCAGTACCACTATCACGCCAGATCAGTTGTCGTCGACAATCAGACGATAGACTGTATCTACTCTCATCTGAGAAGAGGACAGCAGACCAGTCGTTATCAGTCCAATTGCGATGTTGATGGCTCCATTGCAAACGGGCGGTACGGTGACGTCTGGACAATGGGATGCACACAACAGGACGGCGGGCGTATAGTCCTCCTTCATGCAAACGTCTGGCGACAGTTTTTCGGGAGATCCGCTTACCAGTAGCAGCCATAAACTGATTTGCTACCTCACTAGCTGTGCAGCGCCGGTGTCTTTTTGTTGATAGCACTATGTGCCGATCTTGTGCAGGTGTCCTACTGCGAACACGACCTCCCCCGTGACGTTTGCTACACTCTCCATTTGTTTGAAATGATTTCCAAAACCTTGAAACAACACTGTGGCTGACGTCGAACTCCCTGGCAACATCTGTTATTTTTCGCCCTTCTTTATTCTTGCCAATAATACGGCCACGCGTAAAATCATCTAGGTGATGTCGAGAAGACATACTGAAAATTTCAAGTTCGTCAATTGATTCTTTCCCTTTCAACTTTGCGTTTGAAAAACAACGGTCAATACGCGTCAAATCCTTTATATCTCTTATCAGCGCTATGACGTCACGAACAAGTTCGGCAATCCAAAATCTGCATACGCACAACACGTCTTACTGTATCCCGCACTTATGCTAATTTCCACATTTTCCTGCCTTCCATTTTATGGTTGCTATCGTTGCTATTGTCATCCGTCCTTAGCAATTGTCCGGCAGTGTATATACCTGAGTGTTGTAGTGGACTAAGTGCACTCTGCAATGTTACACTTCTTCCTACATGGGATGACAATGACACAGCACATCATGCCAAAGTTGTGCAAGAATGGTTTGATGAGCAGCATGATGAGGAATTTCATCATTATCTCCCCTGGCATCCACAATCCTCTGATCTCAACCTATTGAAAATGTGAGGATCATGCTGGGAACAGCTGTTCAGAATTAATGTCCTCTTCCATTGTGCGATACTTTGTTGCAGGAATGGCTATCTTTGGACCAAAACAAACCTAGG
This sequence comes from Macrothele yani, assembly GCA_039090855.1. Taxonomy (NCBI): domain Eukaryota; kingdom Metazoa; phylum Arthropoda; class Arachnida; order Araneae; family Macrothelidae; genus Macrothele; species Macrothele yani. Next base: position 25,211,824 of record CM077028.1, on the reverse strand, counting down.
CACCTCAAAGAATACATGCCACCATTGCATACTTGTTGTTGCTCACAGCAAAGGTGTGGCACTACTTGAGACTAAATAAAGATACATACTGTTTTGGCTAGTGTGTGTGCCCCCCCCCTTATTGCTTGAATGTCTCTATGAAATTATGAAACAGGAACCATCACTCATTTATGGCTTATACTGTTTTGCATCATTCAAAATTTTTGTTGTTGTCAACTTTCCAATTTTTGCACAAACCTGAATGTGTACAGTATGCTTTGTACTTTCAGACATGTTTAAATGCAGTGTGAGGGAAGGAAAAAAAGGACATAATGAATGTCTCTGAAGAAGGAAACTTTAGTAGTAAATACAAATGAATATAAAGAAAAATACACTAGAGGGAGTTGATAAAGAAAAATACATTACAGGGAGTTGACATAGATATATACAAATTGGTCTGACAGTGCACCTATGCTCAATTGACGGTTGTAGAATAGCAAAAGGTCATTAATATGCAAAAGCTGGGTCTTGGCTTAAGAGCAATTCATTCACTGGTGCAATGTAATGTGAGAATAATGCAGCATTGTGTTCCCCATTACAACACAGAGCACCAAATGATGTAAGAGGAAGGAAGTGAACCAAGATACCAGATCACAGCATATGAGATTGCCACCCTGGTGGTGCAGTGGTCTAAGCGATGGTTTCTGATCATTCATCCGAAAGGGGTCCGGGTTCGAATCCCGGTGAGGCATGGATGTTGTGTTTGTCTTACAGCCCTGGCTCTCTCCCTTCCCTGGAACCAGTGGCCCTACATTAGGGGCAGGCAACTACTTATAGCCCATTGGGTTGCTCACAGTGGTCGTTAAACTTCCAATAAAAAAACAAAAAAGCATATAGTCATCTACTTTGTGAAGCAGGCATTTGCCTGTATCTTGCTCTAGACAATCGCACTGAAAACAAATTCAAAGGAAGTACCATTTTTTGATATGGTGTTAATTAGTTAGGTAGTAAATTTTAATGGCACAAGGGCCAGGTTTGGCCAAAGAGCGTCAGACACAGAACTATCAGAATAAGATTTTTAAAAGAGGTGTGTGATGTTTAAGAGCAGGATGAATTGGTGAAGGTTAGAAAAAAGAATAATGAAAAGGCTAGTTAGTAAATTTTTTTTAGCTAAATAAGTTTTAAAAAGTCAATTTGTTTTAAAAAGGAAAAAACTGCGAAAGTGTCGCAGTGGTTGCCCAAAAGCTTCTGAAGCATAGCTGCTCCATCGTGCAGTAAATGAGACTGAAAATAATGAAACCGATGATTACGAAAATGAACACAACTACATAAAACATAAGTGACAGTGAGTAAGGCAGTTGCACATCTCACACATCGGGGCAGTGTCACCACACAGCAAATAGCGATGAGTGAAACGACAATGCCAACGAGGAGACTCGCAAGAACAACTTCCTCCCTATGGTTCTGGCAACACGATTTTCAGACTCCAAGGATAGGTTTATTACGATGCAGTTTATTCTTCACCTTTGGTCCCACAGACCTTGCCACATTCGCCTGATATGATCATGAACAGGAAAACGTAGATCCTGGTGAAACAGTGGCAAGGGTGTGATGAACAAAGAGGAAGAAGATCTAGCAGCAGTATGATACAGTGTCAGTGTGTCTAACATCAGTGCCATATCATTGATTGGTGGAAATCTTTGTTGCTTTAAGAAAAGACAATATTTTTGTATGACAAGCCATTGTTCACTTGAAGGCACCAGTACTGAGCACAAAATTCCATGGTGCACATTTTTTTTTTAAATATTTTTAAAAGAAATATGAAAAAAAGAATGTTGAAATTGGGTCAGGAACACCTTGACCTGACCCGTTTGATCCAAAAGAAATTGTCAATCCATTGGGACCTGTTTCTATGTCTGAGTGCATGAACACAGCTGGAAGAATTTCCAGTTTCCTAGGTACTGCCAGCCATCCATGGCTCTGTATCTGATGATTATTCAGTTTTCCAAGGGGAGTCAAGTCTCATCCACCCTTTACAACCACCATTTCAACTCTGACTAATAGTGGATGTGCCGCAGATAGCACTGCACATGCCCTTGACCTTCCCCCATGCATGCAGTGCTGCACCAGAGATGATCCAAATGTCAGATGGTGAGAGAGGGTCATAATAGTTTGCTTTTACTATGTATTATGGTGCAGACAATTATTCTTTTAAATAATTATGCTTTAAGGCATTTTTTTTCGAAGTGGGGTGGGCCCATGGTGCTAAATATTGTTACTAATAACAAGGGAGCCTAGGGCCAAAACATGTGTAAATGATAATTGGCCAATCCATAACTTGCACATTGGCCAAATCAATAATAAATGCACATTGGCCAAATCAATAATAAATGCACATTGGCCAAATCATACTTCAATCTACATATGTTTACCCCTTGGTCTGTGATGTAAAACCACAAAAGGTAGCACTAAGTCAGGCACCACCATTTTTATGGAACTGGAGACCATTAGTAACAAAAACCTGAAGACCACAGGAAACTAGTTTTTCGGGTGTCTCAAAGCAAACCCTACGATCTCGTCAATATTCTATTTCAGCAATGCCGAAGCTAACCGACCCTTCAATTTGTACTTTTGTGGAAAACTCAGCTTTGAAGTTTCTCCTAAATATCTAGGGATTACCTAGGATTCAAAACTAATCTACAAAAACCACAGTACTAATGAAAAACTCAAATTTAGAAACAAGAGCTTCTCAAAACTAGCTGGTTCTTCTTGAGAGCATGGATCTGATACCTGGCGAACACCAAGGTTACCTGTGTTCTGTACAGCAGAGCACTGTGGTGCTCATATCCAAGAAAAACAAACAAGACTGGTAAGCAGGAAAATACCAGGCTGTATTGCGGCTGGCCGTATACACAGCAGAGACACATAAAAAAAAAAAAATAGAAAGAACACTACTAAACAGAAAAATTTCACGTCACACATACTTATGTATATCAAAATCTTAAATATTTAGAACTGACATACTCGTGGAAACACAACACACCAGTTACTCTCTACAATGGCGGCTTGCAATATATGCTGGAAGTAACATTCTTTTTACCATTCTATTTTCCTCCAATGTCTTTTGCTCCTTTCTAGAGCAGAAGCTTACATGGGAGGAATCGATACCCCGACTAGATCAAACAATAATTTCTAGAACACTCAAATCTGTACGTTTCTTGGCTTTTTGTCCCATTCAATATTCCTCCACCTAAACTTCACAGAAACCAAGTCACACTTAAAGAATGAAGGAAAGCTACTCACTTTTCTACTCTGACATGATGAATTCCCCACAACGAGACCAAAATAAAATAAAAAGCCCATTCTGGACTACAGAGAAAGCATTTCAAGTCCTCTGCAAAACCATAAACCATGAATAAAAAGAACCTTGGTAGAAAGAGAGAACTTACAGAACCTAAATCTTATCAAAGGTGTAAGCATTAGACTAAGTTTCTGCCTCCTTGAATATCTGTGGGTCAAGCTGATCAGAATAAGAACAGGGCATTGGAGGAGCAGATCATTCCTCTATGTATGGCCAATGGCAAATGATCTTGAAGTTCAAACAGTGGAGCATAGCATCAAGTTTCTTCAGACTTAACTTCAAGGTTGCAAATCAACTACACCTTGCAACCTTGAAGTTGAAGCTTTGCATTGGATTAACTTACAACCTCCGCAAGCCACACAACATTTGTGTAAATCTGTAGAAATAAATCACAAATAATTAACTGCTGTTTATTATCATCTCCTTGATAATTAAACTGTACATATTTGTTGAACTACCGAAATTTAGTACAACTAGTTAAACTGCAGCCTGTACTAAAATACAACAGTAATCTAATAACTGACATAAAATATCAGAGAAACAGAATGCACAAGAGTGCACTTGACTACTAGATAAAATATTTGTCAAACTACAGCTCAGAGATGGCCAAAACAATTGCAATGCAAGCTCTGTCCAACTTCAGCCAAAATGGCAAACATGATGTAATGTTAGTGAGACTTGGCTTTTTTTTCTCTGATCATTACCATCCTATACCGGTATATCATTGTGATGGTGAATTATATTGTTGACACTATTTTCCTTAAACCCCTTCCAAAACCCAGACAACTACTGGAGAGCAACAGACTTTCTTAACTTCTGTCCATTGCAAGATTGTATGTTTCTAACATATCACATTCTCTTGATTTATTGTTGATTTCACATCTTCAATATACTTTAATCTACATATGTTTACCCTTTGGTCTGTGATGTAAAACCACAAAAGGTCATACTTGTCTTTGTCATGTTTCATTTCCCATGTGGCACACACAATGTTTAAGATGGAAGTTATAAACATATAAAACGAGCGAAACACACAGAGTCACATATGGTAAAAGGTTTGTTTAGCGGTAGCTTTCGGTCATCCTACGACCTTGACTTTTCCTTGTAGCCATTTGGCTATTTTATTCATAAAGGCTGTAGCAAAAATGCTACATGGATTACCAAAATTTACAGCTTTAGTTATTTTTTAATTTATTTATTGGAAAATACTAGTGCAATGCACTGGCTACACTAAATTTTGCACTTCAAGTAGAATTAAAGAATTAAATCAAACGGAGATTTTACATTTCTGGTTTTGATAAAATTAAACAAATGCTTAAATTTGATGATAGTTTGAGTTTATGTGTAAATATATGATGTATATTTCTTGAACATCCATCTGCTTCAACAACATAATTCTAGAATTTTCACTGCTTACAGATGCAAAGCTTTTTCAAAGTTAAAATTATTCCCCCTCTTTGGGGAAAAGATTTTGGCTCTGAACAAAGATTTTGCATCACTTGCATGTGAAAAAGACATATAGACTAGGGGGTCTTCAACCTTTCAGGACTGAGAGCCGCATCAATAAATTCAAAAGCTTTCATGGGCTGCATGTCTGTTGACACTGATAATCATAAATGACACATTTCAGTTCATTCTATCCTACACTTTTGTTACCAAAAGCACATTCAGTAGCAATAAATTTTGTACTTTATGCAACAGAATGAATACAGTTCTAGTACATAACTATATTACAAGTAAAATACATTGACAATAAGACACTCACATTATAGCAGGGATAAATGTCATTGCAGTCTTAATGAGAAACTTGATATTGTTTTTGCTTGACTGAAGTTTCAATATCAGGTGTAATCTACAATGCTGCAATTTGTGAAGTGTCCTCCAAATGTTGATCTGTGAGACGTGTTCTTGTTTCTGTTTTGTGTTCTTCATTTGATTGAACAACTGCTCATATATGTAGGTACTGCCAAAGATAGAAGACATGAACAATGCATGGTTATGTATTTCTGGATACTTTTCTTTGGACACATGGCAACCGACATTTACAACTCCAGTAGATGGTAATTATATTTTGTTGAATTATGTGATGCAAAATTTTATGGTAAATTATGTTTCAAAAATCACTAATATTATGTTAGCAATCATTGTCATCAGTTTGAAACTCAATCCCTCCCACCCCCTCACACAAACATTGTATGTATTTCCCATTGTGGATTTCAGCACATACAAATCTCGCTCCCTCAAACGAAATGCCACTCCCGATAGAATGTTTGCCTAGTTGATGTGAAACGGCTTGGCAGGCCACGCATGGTCTGTGTGCCTCAGGTTGAAGACCCCTAATATAAATCATTAAAATAAACTTTCAGCCACTTAAAATTTGCTTTTGCCTTTTAATTAAAGATGCCATTCAAGTTATAGTGTAGAAGAGCAGCTTTACATTTTAAATACATTTTTCTATTATGGAGTGTATATTTTTTGGTTCCCAAGTATTTTCTTTGTTATATCAACCAAAGGAGCAAGCAGCTCTTTTACTTTTTCTTAAGTGAAAATAACATTCAAATTTTGGTTCTTGCCCTGTTTCTACAACTAACTGCACCATCTTTTGTGATCTATTAGGCGTGATCAAATGAAACCCATTCAAGAGGCTTTATTAAGACGAAAGTAAAGGTACATCTGCAGGTGTGGGAAAAGTAAACGAAGCAATATATAAAGAAGCAAGAATGCACCAGTGTTCGTTAGAAGAAGTCACCGTAGACATTCAGACATGCATCCCACTGCTGGGGGAGATGGCGGATAACCGTCCCCAAAGAAGGACTTTGGTTGCCCCTTGAACCATTTGGTCACTGTGGCCATGACGTCTCCATTGGAGTGGAATCATTGTCACTTTAGAACTAGAGCATTTGTTTTAAGGGTCCGAACAAATGAAAATCACATTGTAACAGATCAGGGCTATAGGCTGGGTGCTGCAGAACCTCCCACCCTTTCTGTGCTAACGCATCCTGCACAGTGTTCATGACATGAGCACCAGCATTGTCGCGCAAGAGAATCACACCATGTGAAAGCATGCCGGGTTACTTATTCTTGATGGCTTTATGCAGCTTGTCCAGTGTATCCTTGTAGCGGTTGGCATTGATGTTCATGTGAGGCTCTTTAAAGTCCACCAACAAAAGTCCTTCTTGGTCAAAAAATGTGGTCAGCATAACCTTACCCGCGGAAGCCTGTGACTTGAATTTTTTGTGTTTTGGCGATCCGGGATGTTTCCATTGCTAGTTTGCTGGATGGCTTAAAGTAGTGGCACCACAATTCACAACCTGCCACTGTGCATCCGCTTCGAAATGCAGCAAGTGGTTCAAACTCCAACCCACGCATTCTTCCTTATGGTGGTCAGTTATAGCATCCGTGGGGTCCATAGTGAACACACCTTCTGATACTGCAGTGTCTTCGTAATCAGAATTCCTCCGCTAGTGAAGTAAGCTCGGACGACAGTCCACCCGTATTTCTGCATCAATCTTGGCGATGGCTGAATCTGTCGAAACAACATGAGCCTGGCTCAACCGCAGAAGGTCTTTCATTTTCTTTCGTCCTTCCTAAAACATTCATGCCCAGTCTGTCACTGTTGTCTTCGACACATCTGTCATCATATACAGTCTGCATCCTCCTGCTGTTAGGAACTAATTCACTGCTTGCTGATCCATCCTGGACAGATTCGGAATCACACTGGCCATGTCGTCAACGATTTGCAGCACAAACCACATACGCAAGGAGAATGAACGCGTGCTCGCTTGTTCATTGGTCTGTGCTCATCACGTGTGCTGTGACGTCATCATGCTCTCCGTGCGCCTGTCCACATGATGCGGCATGAATGGGTTTCATTTGATCACACCTCATATATATTTGTTTCTTCTGCAGTGTTAACAGATGTGGTACTGATTCCTCAACTTTAATTTTCCTTAAAATGCATGGTTTTTCATTTCTTGCAGCCTCTTCTTCAAGCAGAAATCAACAGAGCAAACATTTTGCCAGTTTTTTTTTATAAAATAAAGTAGTTCAAAATTGTAACTGGCTTTTCTGATGGTGCAGTTAAAAAACATTACGAGTCAAGAAAGAGGCCAGAACACAAGCCAAGTACCCATTTTGAACTTCAATTTTGCTTAAAAGAGAAGGAAAACTACTTGCTCTGTTAAATAAAATGCAAGAAAAAACTAAGAATGGAAAACATGCATTTCATTAGAAAAACTATAATATATATATATATATACACTGAAGAGCAATTGAATTAGAGACAGCTGGCGTTATGCAAATGTGCCGCTGTGGGCGGCCCTGTAAACAGAAACGACATGATGTATGCAGCGATCCGACAATATAAGGAGTGATGCGACGGGAATCAGTAAGAATCGGATGCAATATGGGTAAGACGAAGGATCTCGGGGCATTTCATCGTGGTCAAATTGTCGGGACCTGACGAATGGGTCACTCCATCTCGGAAGTCGTGCAGTCACTGAGATTTTCACGAATCACTGTGTCACGGGTGCACTGTGAGTACATCGAATCCGGTAAAACCATCCCTGCAAGGGCCAACTGCTGTGGACAACAACAATGTGTGGATGAGCGGAGTCATCGTTGGCTAGCTCGCATTGTAACAGCGGATAGATGAGCCACAGTGCAAGAAATCACTCCGCAATTTAACCCTGGTGCACAAAAACGTGTAAGCAGCCACACCATTCAGAACCATCTCCTCGCTATGGGGAACAGAAGCCATCATCCCATGAGGGTACCGCTGCTGACCGCAAATCACAGGGTGCAAAGATTAGCATGGGCGCTGGAACATCGCCACTGGACCCTAGACATGTGGAAAAATGTTGCATGGACTGATGAGTTGAGATTCACGTTGGTACATGCGGATGGCAGGATACGAGTACGGCGCAAACCACATGAAGTGATGGATCCTCCTTGCCAGCAGGGTATTCTTCAAGCTGGTGGGGGTGGCATTCTCGTCTGGGGACTTGACGATTATGGGCAAAACACGTAACAATATTAACAAAGAAAGGTGACTTGATCACGCTAGTTACGTTAACTAAAACTTTTACAAAAAGTTCGTAAGTTGGAAGCTTTCGACCTTATCTTAGGTCTTCATCACGCCAATGGATCAATTCTAAGTTTTGGCAACAAAAATAGGAAAAATTCAAATGTAGAATCTGGCAACAATCTTAGTCCTCCATTGGCGTGATGAAGACCTAAGATAAGGTCGAAAGCTTCCAACTTACGAACTTTTGTAAAAGTTTTAGTTAACGTAACTAGCGTGATCAAGTCACCTTTCTTTGTCTGGGGACTGTTTATGTGGACTGAAATGGGACCCCTGGTACGTGTGACATTGTCCCTCACAAGTCAACATTACCGGGATATCCTGGACGACCATTTGCTCCCGTTTGTGCGTCTTCAACATCCCACTGGGGACCTCATCCTGCAACAAGACAATGCACCGTGCCATCGCTCCTGAATTGTATCCGAATGGTTGGATGAACACTCCACCAACGTGACCTCATTTCCTTGGCCAGCTAGGTCACCTGACCTCAATCCCATCGAGCACATCTGTGATGCCATCGAGAGAGATGTTCGAGGCTCTGACCCCCTCCATCAAATCTTCGTGAACTGTGGGAGCTTGTTCAGGGGTTGTGGATCCGTATGGCTTCCCAACGCTTCTGGTGTCTTGTCGAGTCTATGGCAAGACGAATCGCCGCCGTCATCAGGGTGAAAGGTGGTGCTACACGTTACTAGACAGGTATCTCTAATTCAATTGCTCTTCAGTGTATAAAGCCATCTTTCTACACCACTGCAATACTAACTCGATGTTTTAATAAACCAAAAGTTTTATCACATTTTCGGCATTCGCCCTTCTAGGCGACTTAATGACGACTTTTTGTTGCAAACTTATTGATTGTGACAAATTTATGTCTATTCAATGAAAAAGGTGTATGCCCAGTATTTAAGCTGTCACTTGCATTTTGGCCCAAATGTAAGCGACAGCTTATAAACACTGGGGATACACCTTTTTCCTGGAATGAGCATAAAATATGAATAACAGCTTACACACACCACAACAAAATTGCAAAGGAGAGACTCTTTTAAAAAAATTAATTTCTTTTATCATATGGTTATATAACATTTAATGCAACTGATGTTATTCACAGATGTTTCCACAAAGGAACTATAATTTAAATTAGTTTCACACACTCATTCAATGTCTTCAGGACGCACAGGATGTGCCAATGGGATAACTGACTTTTTGTTCACATCTCTGGATAATGCCTTCCGCATGTCTGAAAAATATGAGACAGAAATGCTTTAAATTATTAAGATAAAATTTTAGAGCAAGTTCAGCAACTAATCAATGTAAGTAAGCAAAGCAAAAATTTCGAGAACACTTTTTTTTTAAAATCTGAAATAAAATCAGAATTAAAGATTTTAACCCAACTGTCAATGACATTTTAAACTGGCGCCAACAAACTTATTACAAACAATACCAATTTCCATGCAGTGCTATTACATGGAAGAAACTTTTACATTACAACTTGCACTGAAAGACTAATGAATAGAGAATATTCAAAGCAAACTGAATTTGCTTGTACCACTTACTGGTCATCCATGTAACACTTCTCAGAAAACTTTGAAAATTTCAACGCCCTGGAGCGGGAATCAAACCCCGAATCTCCCGATTACTGGTCAAGCATGCTAACCATTACACCACCCAGGACAGGGAAGTTGCAAGCAACTGAGACATAGAATTCTGGAAGTCCTCAGACTTGACTGGTAATCGAGAGATGCGGGGTTCAATTCCAGCTCCAGGGCGTTGAAATTTTCAAGTTTTCTGAGAAGTGTTACATGGATGACTAGTAAGTAGTACAAGCAAATTCAGTTTGCTTTGAATATTCTGTTGATTTCCCATGCAGTATGAAGAATATTTCTTCCTTCATTGATTTACTAATGAATAGCTTATATGTATCTGTATAAAACTCAAAAAATTTAAGCTTGTCTCAATAAAAGAACAGGCATCTTTATGATCTTTATTGGATTAAAAAATGCCACTTAATTAGAAACAATGCCTGAGTATGATATCGTAATCACATTCAGTGACTGTGGCATGAATTCCAGGCTTCTTTGTCTGGACACCACTTTTACTTCAGTAAGAATGCTGCAAATTGCATCATTTGACACATATCTTAGGGGGGGGGAAGTGTAGAACACGCTAAGTTACGTATAAAAGCTTAATGCAAATATATTTCAGCAATTACTATGGCCTTCATCAGTGCGACTACGATTGGTTTACATTGCCAGATTGGAAAGGTAAGTTTTGTAATGGTAACTCCGGGTGACCTGATGCAACGAGGGATTTCCAGATGTAAGGAACAAAAATGGGGAGCTCAGAGTTGCAATTTTTGGAAAATAAAATTTCCAAACTTTCGCCAAACCTCAGAGCATACCGATTTTGGAAAAGTTGGCTCCCTTCCAAAATCGGTATGCTCTGAGGTTTAGAGAAAGTTTGGAAATTTTATTTTCCAAAAATTGCAACTCTGAGCTCCCCATTTTTGTTCCTTACATCTAGAAATCCCTCGTTGCATCAGGTCCCCCGGAGTTACCATTACAAAACTTACCTTTCCAATCTGGCAACGTAAACCAATCATAGTCACACTGATGAAGGCCATAGTAATGGCTGAAATATATTTGCATTAAACTTTTATACATAACTTAGCGTGTTCTACACTACCTTCTTCTTAATTTGTTTGTTAGTTACGTGCATTGCCTACCACTCATTTATGATCATAGTCAAACATATTAGTAATTCTGTCATAGAGTTTAAAACAAGATTAAAACTTATGAGTGGCAAAACAATACAGTTATTAATATTTGCAAAGACCATGTCAGAAAAATATGAAGATTACAGCACTTTATTGTTTTGCATACAGAACTTTCATAAACAAAAAAGAATTTACTCAACAAAACAAAATCAAATAGCTACATACCAAAAGCATCTTCATCAGGATCCCCTGAATAGTATTCCAGCACACGTCTGTAAACACTGTAGCCCAACTGTTTGTACATGTCAACCGCAACTTTGTTGGACACACGAACAAACAGATCAACAAAGTAAGCTCTTTTCTTCTCAGATATATCTTCCAAACCTGCCATCAGAGAGGCTGCCAGTCCTAGACGCCTATACTCTGGTGCTACAGTCAGTGCAGTCACATGGCCATGCCAATTTTCACCATGACCCTCTGCTTTACCCATGACTAAAATCAAATAGAAAGGGAGAGAATGAATCAGAAAAGTTAGCCACACATTGAACCCACAATTCAAGTCTCAAACTGCTAAAACAGTTTTTTTTTTCTTTGCAAAATTTTAGTATTTTATACCATCAACAACTGCACAAATATTTTCCTTATCTTTAAATACAGCTTTAGAATATACAGTTACACAGAGTGCTCACTGAATTATGACCATCTACCTTAACACTTCATGGACCCTTCTTTCGCCTGGAGAATGTTCGCCACTCAGTGTGGCATTGATTCCATGAGGCGTCTATACAGCTGGGCAGAGTTATACTGTGATCCATAGTTTTGGTCCACAACATCCCACTGATGCTGAATTGGGTTGAGATCAGGCAGGTTTGGAGGCCATTCCAGATATATCAGCACTGTGTTTGTCCAATCATTCTTGTCTGGAAGAACCCATCCGCTCTGGGTGGAGATACAGCTTAGTGAGGTGTACATGGTTTGTAAGCACTCTTTGGTAGTAGTAGGCATTCACACGTTGATCCAAAAGAAAGAGCGGCCCCAGTTTTCACGCCAGCTAAACAACCCCCACATCATACAACTGCCCCTACTACCCTGGATAGTCGATGTGATGCACAAGAGATCCACAGTCTCATGCTGCTGATGAGGATATGGACTAGATGATTAGTAGAATGGAGTGCAAATCATAACTCATTGAACCAGCACTGTTGACCAGTGGCGTAGGAACGGGGGTGGGTGGGGAGGGGGTGTCAATGTACCCCCCAAATTTTGGAGAGGGGTACATTAATATCTACTGTACCCCCCCCCCCCCAGATATGAGCAAACACAAACCAATCATTCATAAAGAGTGAACTGTAAAATTTATATGCTACTTAATTTTTTTTTATTCCCTTTATTTTCAAAGAAATATCACAGGTCATCTGTTTTTTTTTTTATATCCAAAGCTTGTAGTGGGAGGCTTTTCATCCACCAAAAACTGGCCAACCATCTGGGAAACTCCAGCAAATTAGTTCTGCAGGAAAACGAGTTCAAACGACTGCCAGCTTGAGCAGAAGAAAGGCGCCGATATTATGACACCTGTCAGTCACCTACAGCTAATGACATTGCGATGGGTTGAAACGGATTGTCGAACTATGCGGCGTCTTTCTTCATTGATACCCTTTTTCGCCTTTGGCTCAACTTCCACAGAAGAGCCGTAGCTCCTTTGTATTTCAGTGTCCAAGACTCTCGGGAAGACGCGCATCTTTTTTCTACTGATTGGTGATTAGCCATTGCCCCCTTGACATTAGTATTGGCCTCCATCTTTCTTTCATTTATGACTCAGGTTTTCTTCTATGTGTCTATGCATTTGCATTGTTCGTATGTAGCTTAACTAACCAACCTCTTGGAGTACTCCGTCTAGTCTGTAGTAATGGTTGTTGAGTTTTAACATCGATTCGAAGTTGCTAATAATGGCTAAAAGAACTATTGTGGATTTTTTTACTTTTAATAACCCAAAAAAGCATATTTTAATAATGAGAACAACAACCTGAATGAAAGTAACATTGTTTTTTCTGGAGGGAAGATATCTGTCCAGGAACAGGAAGATCAAAATTTAGGGAAACATTTGCTTGTGCTCAAGGCTAATGGTAAGTCTACAAGTGCATTACGGATTTCACATACCACTCGTAGAACTCCAATTCCTCGATATCTCCACCATCATTTAGCTTTGCACCAGACCAATGTGCTTTTTACATCAATTGTCAGCCTATGTATCGTTCAAAGTTTTTAATATAGACTTCATAATGCTTCAATGGTACTATCTTCGCGGGTAGAGCAGTTTTTATCTTACTGCGGTTTTACTTTATTAACGTAAACAAAAATGATAAGAAATTTAATTCGTTCTTGTAAAGAGTTATATAACATTTCCCGAGAAATCCCTCTTTTCCAAACCCTGCTGACAAAAATTCATCTTAATGTTGACTTGTCCCTGCTCCATATTTTAATGGAAAAAAAAGTACAAAAATTAACAAGAGAGAACACAAAAAAAACCCCCTTCTCCATTCATTTTCTGATAAGAAATTAATAATGTGAACTTTCTGTCAGCAATAAAAATAATAATGGTAATAATTAATAATATGATGATAATGTTCATTCGGAGGAATTCCTGACCAGTATACATATTTTATAAAAACTCTAATATACTACCCTCCCAAAAGAAAAATTTCGGAGGGAGTCATCCATAGATGGCTTAATCCTTGAGATGTAAGGTTCATGAGCTTGTACCCCCTAAATCAAAAGCGTTCCTACGCCACTGCTGTTGACACCACTGGAGATTCATTTATGCAATTCAATGAACACTCAGCATACAACAAGCGCATCATTAAAGCTACTTTATTTTATTATGATTTGTCACAAATGCTTCACTATTCAAAATTCAACTGTTCTGAAAGTTTTGCATGGCAAATTTCATTAAATTCATTTTTTTTAAAAGAATCAATTTGAGGCACTAGATCACAGGCAAGAATTCTGCATACTTCATCATTATATGAGGCAATAGACGATATAAAACTCAACATTCCAAAGAAAATAAATTGGACATGACATGACTACATGTCATTCACACAAAATTTGACAGGGGGAATAAAGTACACTTTGACACTCCACAGCACATTTGTACCTTGGAATTTACAACTCTAGTTTGTCCTTCCAAGCACCATTATAAACTCATGTCAATGTAAAAATAAAAATTTTTTATTCCATAAAAATTCAGAAAAGCATGTAACTGGTTCATTACAAAATAAGATCTGCCTGCCCCCCCCCCCCCGGCAGAGTTAAAATTTACCACCAAGAGAACACTGCTTTAAAGTATAGAATAATTATAAATGGCACATTACAAAAAAATTATTTTATGGAATTGTGGAAACATCAATGCTTAAATTTTGCTATCTACCCCTGTGGCCATCAATTTTTTCAAACATTTTTTTAATGGTTGAGGTTTTATTGTTTGTTTTAAAGAAATAAATAAGCAGTCAGGAAACAGAAGAACAATTATTAAGATATATACCTTAATTTTGGGTAGATAAGCCTCGGTGTATATGAGTTCAAAATTAAATTTTCGGCCAGCGCGACTATTACACCATGGCAGTGTATACAGCTTTTTTTTTTTTTTTTTTTTTTTTTTGGCAGAGTGAAATTATGTAACAAAAAACGTTTTGGCTTGTTCCATTCTTTTTCCCCGCGGGAAAATATGTCAATAGAGAGGGAATAGAATAACGATGTTACAACCACATAGCCACATGCAATAAATCCCCCCCCCCTCTTAAAACAACACATGACAATAATAGGTTATAGGATTGAGGTCGGACAAGTAAGAAAGAGGTGACCGATAAAACTCGGAAAAAATCCGTGGCGGGAGGAAACTTTGCAGGAAACCGCCCTTGTTTAATGCTCCAAGCAAGAACTCTCTTTGAACTCATGACGTCATCAGCTTCGCTCCGAGGCTAATGCAAGGACAGCACATGCAAAATTTTTCAGTGACGTGTGTGTGCTCGTTGCATTCAGTTCGCCAAATCGCCTTTTCTCCAGTTCGCGTAGTTCTACGTTATCACGGAAAGTAAAATGACTCAACGCAGAAGTTATACTAACTTCTAGTTTTAAGCTAATGGTAAATAAATATGTTTTTCTGAATCCTGGAACATCAGAACTTTGATGATTATTTTGGGCTTCACTGAAGCAAACATTATTTCTAAAAACTGCGGTGAAACGCCAGAAAACAGCGAAAGTGATGTGGACGACAGTATTTTTAGATGATGAACTTTTAAAACTTCTTAATTCGGACAGTGAAGTTTCCAATTTTGATGGATTTGATTGAAAAAATATGTGTACCATATATTTTCAGAATATTGTACATGTATTTTTTTTAATTCTTGAGGTATAAATGTTTTATAATTGGTTTAAGTGCCTTATGAATTCTTTGAGTATTTTTTTATAAAATGGGTAGTACGGTGAGTGCTATACTTAAGATTGAATCTTGTTTAACTGATATTTTTATTTATTATTGGAAAGATCAGGTACTATATTTTTATCTACGTAATGTTTTCAAGATTCCGCGGTGGTACTCCCCACATTACTGTGAAGGTGCGCCATATACGGAGGTGCAGCGTTTCTGGTGATTTTTTTTCATTCCGCCCCTTTTTTTTATCGCTGCGGTGTATACGACAGTGTGGCTTATTTACCCGAAATTACGATACATAAAAGTTCATTTAGCACCATCAACACTGACGTCAACATTTTTATGAATTGTTCTCTTGTTCTCATAATGTGAGATAGCAAGCAAAACACACTGGTGACAACTGTGCTTCAGCAAAACATTTCCTACTCCATATGAAGGAGCACAGGTAGCATCAAGTTATGGGGGAGGGAGGGGGGATGTCCAAAAACTCAAATAGTTTCGTACACTTTATTGTTGTAGGAAGGAAACACAGTTGCCACACAAACATGTGCGCACGGATGTGTTTTACATTTCTGGAATCTTCTAGAACAAAGGCACTGTATTGTATCTACAACTGGGGACCACACCCTGGCATGTGATCATATGGGAAATATGTTTGATAAGCTTTACTAATGGTGAGAATTTCTCATTTACTCTTCATAAAAACATACACAATAGTTTCTTCAGTAGAAAGTCATCAGTAATCTAAAAGAATCAAAGAACAACTCTTTCACAAGAAATGTAGAATGAGATCTCAGTTTGTAACTATTAAGACTTCTGCAGAACCGGGAAATGCTTTATGAATATATTGCACAATTTGTCACACAAGGAGGGGGGGTGCCTGTCCCTAATTTAGGGCCACTGGTTCTAGGTAAGGGACAGAGTCAGCACCACAGACAAACACACCATCCATGCCTTACACAAGGGCTAAATTTATAAGCCCACATCTCTGACCACTTGGAAACACTGGGTATGTGCAACATGAACTGGTGACCACATTCTTCTTTCCAGCAAGAGAGACAACTTCAAAAAAGTGTAACGTAATGATCATTGCTATCAGCAGGTCAAGGCTTCTGAATACTCGCGCCTTCGAAAGTATCAGTGAAGAGAAAGAGATATGTTAAGTTCAAATTTGCCTTTTGTGATTTTACTCCTACATTATGTTTCTAACATTTTTAGGTGCAAGTAAGGTTCCTTTTTTGAAAGTACTAGATAAAAGCGAAAGATTCTTACTATAGACCACTGTATGGCTCACACAACTAATGTCGTTTCAGAAATGACAACTGTTCACTGTTTTTCCTCAACACTACATGCAAGCTGCAGCCAATGGATCAGGAAATAATACAAAAATGAAAGTTCTTTATATAAAAGTATATTTCAGAAAGTTCTAATTAATTACAAAAAAATAATCATGAAGCGACAGTTACTGACGTTGGAAAGGTATGTGATAGGTACAGCTGTTTCAAAAGAAACAGCTCAAAACTGTTTGAATCATGCCAGTTTTGGAAAAGTCATAGAGGTGAACAATGAAAATGAATCTGCAAATGAGATAGAAGAAAAAGAAATGAAAGAAGCAGTTCTTGGCAGAATCACTAGACACAAACGCAGACATACTGGAGAACATTCAGGGCAAGAATGATGATCGGTCAAGTGACAAAGAAGAAATAATCACACAAAAGAAAACAATTTGAAATAGTTATTGAAAGTTTTGCAAATCTTGGAGTTCATTTTGCATCTAAAAACATTTCAGCCACTGCTTTTGAGGAAGTTAAAAAAATTTAACAGTTGTTATCATAACAAGCACACATGACAGCAAGATTGATTCATGCTTTTGATGTAGCATGTTAACAGTAAAACAAACGTAACACGAAATTTCAAATTTTTTGCACTTACTTCAATTTTTACGTTAATTAAAAGCGTAGTCTACTTGTTGAAGATCTCATCCATATTTTTATTGCCAATCACAGTTTTTTAATTAACCAGCATTGTTTACAGGGTGACATGCCAAGCGGATAACAACCAGCTCACATGAGCAGCAACATGTGTGAGGGTGATGGAAGATAAGTGGCACAGAACAGGTGACATTTACCAAAAAATGTTAACTGCACTTTCTAAAGAATTATATGCTTTGTCATAAACTGAATCTTTTAAGTTTAGTTTCAGTTCTAGACATAGCCTGATTTATACATGGGCATACAGGGCCTATGCCCTGGGAACCCATTTTTAGAGAGTCCCAAAATTTCTTCACAGTGCAGTATGTTGAACAAAAACAATGTTCTATATTGTTCTGTAAAATGTAAAGGTCCGACTTGCTGGTTAGACCCAGGAACTCTTCACGTCTAAGTTGGGCTCATTTAATGTCGCTGGGCAGAAGAGGAAAAAGACAAGAAACACAGTAGTAAACTGACAAATATTTGCCTTTATAGTTTCCACTGAACGTTTAGTTTAACAAACAGTTTGCGAGAACTGCACCGGCTATATATATATATATCACCTTCAATTACATGATTAACAGTTTATGATTAACTAGTTTTAACCTGCCATAATATATGTCGAAAATAGCGTATTTCTATTTATTAGGATTTAATGAAGTTCACCTATAATGAGTGTTTTTAACTCTCATAGGTTAGACTGTATATACATTTCTGTTTCAAAGTTTTAACAACCCTCAAAAGCACCCGAGGCCATAAGATCCCTAATTTAGGACCATTAGTTTAATGTAAGGGACAGAGTCAATGCTGTAGGATAAGCTCATCACCCATATCTTGTCCATACAATACATGGATACATCTTCCTAAAATAAAATTTGTAGTAAAAAAAAAAAAAAAATGTTGGGGAAGGACTACAGGGAAAATAAGATTACAATATTTTCAGGTTTATTCTAATGGGAACAATTTTTAATGGGCTTATTTTATAAACTTTATGAAGTCTTTCACAGTGTAAAAGTTCCACAAATATTGACATTTTGCAAGATACAAATTAGTTTACCATCATGTGCTGTTAATTTTAAGAAGGTGAAACAACCAAAATTTAATTTCCTTTATATTATTTGATTTATTTGAATTCATTAAAACCATGAAAAAGTGTACAAGAAAACATAAATAATAGTGACACTAAATAGATTTAGGATTATTGATGCTGCATGGCAAAAAGATATAATGCATATTAGAGGGAAAAGTACTGTGAATGTGTAATTACAGTAATCCGCGCATTATGAGTAGAAAGGTTTTACTACACATCATACGTAAGTGGGAAATGAATTTCCCTGAAGAAATAATTCTTGGCAAATACATGGAAGGTGATGCAAATGTAATCATTGGCACAGATGTGCTGTATTTTCACTGTTGTCCATGTAGTTACTCTTTCAGAAAACTTGAAAATTACATTGTCCTGGAGTGGGAATTGAACCCGCACCTCCCGATTACCGGTCGAGCATGCTATCCATTACACCACCCAGGACAAGGAAGTTCCAAGTGACTGCACCCCTGTTCTCAGATTTCTAAGCTACAAAACAGATGTAGCTTAGAAATCTGAGAACAGGGGTGCACAACCTTTCAACACCTACGGGCCAATTTTAGATTGACTGAACAACAGCGGGCCACAGGGGTTACTTGCTAGCAAATGATTCCAAAAAACTTTTTTTCTTCTTTTTTTGTGGATCTCCAGTGAGGTATTTGACATTGTTTGTTTTTAATTAGTCTTTCAACGACTGGTTCAATGTTGGACGTGCGCAGAGATCCGCAGGTTTTTCTCCAAGTGTTCATCAGTTAGACGAGAACGACCTTTTGATTTCACCTGTTTCATTACAGAAAATGGTTGTTCGCATAAGTAGGTACTTCCGAATAATATTGCAGTTTTTTTTAGCGTGGTTTTCCAGTGTCTTCAATTCTAGAAAAGAAACTTCTGAAAATTTAGCCTTCAATTCAGAGTCATTTTGAAAATCAGCAAGCTCCATCTAAAAATCAATGGGCGCAATTTCAATGTACAGTAATTTGCGAATGTTTTTTTTTTTTTTTTGATTGAATGTTTAACGACTACCATGAATAACTCAATGGGCTAGAAGTAGTCGCCCATCCCTAATTTAGGGCCACTGGCTATAGGGGAGGATCAGATCAAATCATTTGTAGAGGATTTTAGGAAGGGAGTGTCTGACCCCAGGTCTTAAACAACACTTAGAAATAGGAAGCTAGGAGATTTGGGCTGCTATAGGTAAGGGAGAGAACCAATGCCATAAGACAAGCCCAACAGCCATACCTCACCAGGATTCGAACCCGGACCTTTTCTCAGACGAAGTGTCATAAGCCAGCACTTAGACCACTGCGCCACCGCAGCTGTCGAATGGTTTTGCAAACACGGTGTGTATTTGAGGGTGCCCCTCCCCCTTCCCCCAATTCATACCTTTATACATATTTTTGTGTACTACCAGTCCCACATAAAATGATCATATTCCTATAATTTTTCATTTTTTTCTACAAATGCTTGACTAATTTCCGTTTTGTGCCCTCCTGGGATTTTGTATGCTTGGGCCACAAGTTGTGCATGTCTGTCCGAAAACATTTCAAATTTGTGCTAGTTGAAGCAATTATGAGCTTCCTCATAGGGTCACAATGACCTTTTCTCACACCCGGAGTCAGATGCAAGTCCTAGAGTTCCAGTGCTTCATAGAACATCAATAAATAAGTGGGGAAACAAATTTCGCCGAAGAAATAATTCTTGGCAAATACATGGAAGGCGGTACAAATGTAATCATTGGCACAGATGTGCCGTATTTTCACTGTTGTCCTACTCTTTCAAAAAACTTGAAAATTACTTTGCCTTGAAGGGGAAATCGAACCTGCACCCCCAAAATTACCGGTTGAGCATACTATCCTTTACACCACCCAGGACAATGAAGCTTATAGTTGCTTCGACTAGCACAAATCTCAAATGTTCTCAGACTTGTAAGTTACATCTGCTTAGCTTCAGTTGCTAGGAACTTCCTTGTCCTGTGTGGTGTGACGGATAGCATGCTCGACTGGTAATCCGGAGGTGCGGGTTCGATCCCAGCTCCAGGGCAATGTAATTTTCAACTTTTCTGAAAGAATGGCTAATGGACAACAGTGAAAATATGGCACATCTGTGCCAATGATTACATTCAGCTTTACTACACTTTTCACACACAATTAAAAAACAAACAACGGAAAATGAGCTGTTACCAATAAGATTTAACACAGACAGCCAATATGAATTAATTAGAACATTTAAAATAATAATACTTACTGTAGCCCATTATATCACCATTTGGAGCTTCAGCAACCTGGAAATATTCAGGCCAATGTGCCAGATACTGGAGGTAAAAAGACAGGCCATACTGGATGAATATTAAGGAAAGATAGAACTCATGTTCTCTTTCTTACATTACAAAACAAATAATCCAGAACAGACTACCAAACTTTTAGTATTTATCATTAACATCATGGCAGTCAGTCAGTGTCTTTGCATCATGGGGGTAGGAGGTTACTTAGTTATGGCTGTTATAATTCTATGACCTTTTTGTGGCACTCTGATTTTTAAGAAATCTTTGTTGTAATTGCCAAAAGAGGTGATTTAATCAGAAAAGTACTGAAAATGTGTTAACAAAAAAAAAAAAAAAAAAAAAAAAAAAAAAAAAAAACGTAATGTAATATGAAGATAGAGGTCTGCAAAGAGATGGAAAGAAATGCATTTTATTTTTCATTTATGAGCAATTAGACAAAAATAGGATGCAGTGCAGTTGGTACTATTTGTGCTCATGGTAGACTAAATACTGTGGAAAGCTCACTGGCACACATGTTTGTGGGTGCTGCTGAGTTATCTCACAGCACATATCATTGCAATTAGTAATAATTTCATGAATTTCATTCATCACTTTTGTTATGCTAACAGCATTAGTGTTAAGACTTTTGTTCACTCTTAACTTTAAATATTGTCAGAGATGCTGAATATTACAGCATTATATAGTGCCCATAAAGTGTTTCCCACATTACAAAAATTAATATAAAAATATCTATGTAAGTTAAAATAAAATGGTTGGCAATGTAATATAGCAGCACTCAGAATTTTTTCTTCTTCTGTTCTTTAGGTGAGTGCACTGCTGAATAAGAGGAGCATTTCATTGGTAATGGCTTCCATGCAAGAAAAAATGGTGTGCGTGTTGCGGTTCCACGAGACCAAATTGGTAGTTACTGTCCAGCGTCATTTCAGAAAAGGGTACAGACGATCACCACTGGACCAAAAAAGCATAAAAGTTTGGTATGAAAAGTTTAAAGCGATGGGTAGTGTTGGCGATCTCCCCAAGTGGGCTGACCACCGGTTACACAAGAGACAGCTACAGCTGTTCAGGAGACATTTCTGTAAAAGCTCCAGGAAATCCATTCATCGTGCTTCACTGGAAACTAGGATCCCCATGATAAGGTTCACAAAATTCTACACAAATGTCTTCATCTGTATACTTATAATGTATAGATCATTCAAGCTCTTCAGCCTGATGACCGGCCTCGCCGTGCTGCATTTGCGATGATGTTGCAGCGCATAGCTCTTGATAGTGATTATCTACACCATATCTGTTTCTCAGATAAAGCCACATTCCACGTCTCTGGTACAGTAAATAAGCACAATGTGTGAATCTAGGGATCAGAAAATCCCCATTACATCATCGAACAACAGAGGGCTAGCCCGAAAGTGAACGTATGGTGAAGCCTGATGCATGACAGAATCATCGGGTCCTTCTGTTTTATAGAGCCCATGGCAACATATAATGTGTACCTGGACAAGCTAGAACTATTTTAGCACCTCAGTTGCATGCATTCCAATCTTCGGTTATTTTCCAACAAGACGGTGCCCCACCACATTGGTCAATAATGGTTTGCAAGTTCCTGAATGCCACATTTCCGGACAGATGGATTGGCTGTGACAGTCCCATGACATGGCCATCTCGATCGCCCGACATAACCCCCTCTAGACTTTTTCCTGTGGAGTTATGTGAAAGACCAAGTTTAGTCTAGCAGTGTTCCGAATGTCAAGATGTTGAAGAGCAGAATAATGGATGTCATTGGCTTTGTCTCTGCTGAGACATTAAACAAATCATGGCGCGAAATCGAATATCACTTAGATGTCTTTCGGGCCACAGATCGCACCCATGGGGAGGTGTACTGACACTGGAAAAAACCATAGGCCTGCTTGTGCACCATCATTGTCATGCAATCCCTTATACCTGCAATACATTTTTTTACATTAATTTTTGTAATGTGGGAAAGACTTTATGGACACCCTGTAATTTATTTTTTATGTATTTTTAGGTGTAACAGTAATACAAAAAGAAAAAAAAACTATTTTTGGAAACTATTCCTTTTCTTATTTTCATAAGATTATGTCTTTTTTACTTTTTGAACTTTTGGTTCATCTGACAAACAACTTTTCTGTAACAAATTACAGTTCAGGATCAACATGACAGATGCAGAATATAGTCCCCCTTCCCCCTGAATTATACCATCTGCAGATCATACAAAGAAAAATAAGATACTCTGAGTTTATATGCAACATATAACTTCAGCAAATTGAACATACATATATACACATCACAAAGCCATTCTCTGAGACTCAGAAGTTAGTTCCTCAAAAAATGCTCATTTGTCAAATAAAAGTTTAATACCGATGGGGCTAGATTTTACTTACTGTTGGTGCATCCAACATCTCCATTTATAGCAATCTTGACACACAAATTGAGCTTCACTGATATCCATCACACATCTCCTACAAGACCTTTGTACCCCACACTCATTTTCTTTTTCTCATGTAGACATTTCTGAATCTGGTCCTCCCATAATTTCTTTGGCCTTCTACCTTTCTTTTTTCCCTGCCACTTGAGCTGAATAAATCCTGTTGGTAAGCATCTAACCACTCATTCTTTCAACAGCTAAATCACCCCAGAATATTTGTCTCCATCTTACTCACACTTTGTTTCACATTATAAATCTGCAACACACCTTTGTTTCTCACATGATCAAAATATATCTTGCCACAAATCCACCATAAGTACAGTATCTCACCTGCACACAAATAACTCTGATGTCTCTTCCGCAGTACCCAAGTTTCATCATCGTATATCAGAGTAGGAACAATTACACTTTCATAGACAGTAATTCTGGACCTTTTCAAGAACCCACCAGTCCTGCGAATTCCTCATAATACAGCTGTAACTTCGGCAGCTGAACTCAATGGCCTAGTAATTTCACCATCTTATCTGTTTTCCCTGTCAAACATGGTTCCTAAATATATACAAATTCATTCACCTGGCCTATCTCTGTATCATTCAGACTGACCTTGCATTCAGTACCAACAGTTTCCTTGCTCAAAAATCAAAACTTTGGTTTTTCCTTTATTTATAGTTTCAATTTCACACAAACTTCATACATCCAGAACAACAAACTCTGCAAGTCATTTTTGCTCTCTGCCAACAAGACTGTGTCATCAGCATACAGCAATCTGCACACATGAATATTACCAAAACCATCAACCAGTATTGTCTATTTCAGCATCACACAATGACATGTACTGAACAGCCAAGGTGACATTATACAACCAAGCCTTGATTTAGTTTTTTTTAGCAGTAGCAACACTTGCTGGTGGCCTTATTTTTTACTAGCAAATTGCATGATCTACTAGCAAAAGTTTATTAACATTATACAAAAGAAACTATCCTCCTCCATTAGTCAATCATGACAAATTTTGATTTCACCCCTGTAACTGTCACATCACAATGTAATGCTGAAATCATTACAAATATTTAGATATAACTCACCTTTTCATGACCTGACAGATTAATTCTAACAATTAAATTCGAATGCAAATATTTAAAAACCATTTTTTTATTTAACTTTTTTTCACAAAATTCAAGAACACTATTCAAAATCTTAAGTTTCTGTATGGTTTACGATCTGGGTTTTGGGTGTTTTCATCATACCACTTTAAAACAGCAGGCCTGGTGTCAAACTTGTCTTCGGACGAACCTTCAACCCCAATACTCATGAGAGCATTCAATGTTTGTAAGTTTAAACTGCCCCTCCAACCCTGGATTCTCTTCATGAAACTGAACCCAATCTCCCATGCAGAAGTAGATAAGAGAAATACACTGGATATTTCTACTAGTGCCACATTGTTTTTATGTTTGTACTTTTCAAGAAACATTCATTCTTTTTTGTATGTGTCTAAAATATTCCACATGTGCAATGCAGTGGCACTTTACAGTTCACACTAAAACATTCAAAATTTTTCCACTAGCAACTTTTGCTAGAACCACTTTTTATCACTAGCAAAATGCATTTGCTTGCTAGCAATTTGCTACTAACTACCAGTAGAAATCAAGCCCTGTATACAACCTTGTCTGACTCCCGCACCAATAGAAAACCAATTTGATAAAACATTCACTTGCTATACTACCAACATATGCAGTTTTCACATTTTTAAGCAGATTTGTAGTTATACAACAACAATTCAAGATCTTTCATAGAAATACCTTGTTTAACTGGTCATGAGGTTTCTCTAAATCTACAAAGACAGTAAAAGCTTTCTTCCCAACAGACAGATACTTTTCATTCATCATACGCAATGCAAAAATTTAATTAGTGCAGCCTTTGTCAGGTATAAATCCACTCTGTACATCCTGCAACTTCTCTGATGTAAGTCCTCATATCTTATTGATAAAGATTTTTCCTAACACTTTCTCTGGCACACTCAGCAGGCTGATACCACTACTGTTCTTGAATTCATAAAACATGTCCACACTTCTTTTCCACATTCATCTCAAATACCTTCAACAAATTCACTGAGTGTTTTCGAGTGACACTGATGTTCTTCACACATTCATATACACACACTGGATACCTTTCACACAACTTACAACTTTGTTTCCCCTATTTTTCCTGAGTCTCATGTACTTCCAGAAAGTTTTTCTATCTTTCCAAAAAGTCAATTCATGCCTTTCTACCTTCTCCTTCCTCTTTTTTGCCTTATTCTGGTGAACCAGCTTAGCTGCTTCACGCTTCGTACAGCGATATTCATCCCCAGAAACCCAACCTTACAACATCCCCAATTATACTTTTTTTTTTTTGATTGGAGGTTTAATGAACACCATGAGCAACTCACTTGGCTATAAAGCAGTCGCCCGTCCCTAATTCAGGGTCCCTGGTTCCAGGGATGGGAGAGAGCCAGTGCCGTAAGACAAACACAACATCCATGCCTTACCGGGATTCGAACCCGGACCCCTTTCAGACGAATGATCAGAGGCCATCGCTTAGACCACTGCACCACCGGGGCCGCCCAAATATGCTTCCTTCTTTCTCTTTACTGCCTCTTCAATCTCACTATTCCACCAAACATCACCTTTATTGTTACCCACTATTGTGGTGCCACAGACCTTTTCAGCAGCAGTGACAACACAGTTCCTAAAACATTCCCACTTCTTTTCTACAGCTCTCTCACATGACTTCAGCTCTTTCAGTCATTCTTTGAGTAAGTTAGAGCAATGCTGATGATCTTCAGGGAGCTTTTCAACCTTTATTCTTTTCATCAAAGGTAACTTCCTATTCCTCTTTCTCTAACCAGCATTCAGATTCACTCATGACACTAACAGGTAAAGATCAGAGTCAACATCTGCACCTCTCATCACATGAGTGTAAATAATTAAGTGTTTCAGACACTGATTATAAACAACAAAATCTATTACTCTTTTACTCCAGAGAACAGTTCTGCCAAGTATGCATGTGAATATACTTGTGGTTGAAAAACATATTAGATACACACAATTCATTTTCAATACAGAGTTCCATTAATCTTTGACCATTATCATTCAAACCGGAATTATAAAACTTTCCCAGAGTGTTATCAGAAATCTCATTCTGAACACCTACTGCAGCACTGAAATCCTCTGTTATAATAGCTTTCTTTCTCTTTAGCACCAAATTGGCTCAAAACAGCTTTCAGCTCATTCCAGAAATAATTTTTTCTGTCAAAAGGTCACAAGGAGAATGCACTACAACAATTACTATTATCTGAAGTTTCACATTCATAAATGAATCCAAAGAATTCTCTCACTTACACAGCTATAGTGAATAAAACTGCTCATCTTTGTGTACTTAAAAATCACACGTACACCAAATTATTCCCTTAACGTTATCCAAAACTTTAAGACCACATACTCACCATTCCATCTGTTTGTTATATCCCATTTGTTTTCTTTTTAGTTTCAATTAAAACACAGCACATTCAATTTTTACTTGCTCATTTCTTCAATCACCTCATTTATCTTTCCAATTATTCCTCTAGTATTCCAAAAACCAACCTTACACTCACACTGCCGAGACCTCTTTCTCACACACTGTTTATTAGTTCCAGGTCAAATCCATGGTTTGGGTCTTGAAAATCCTAAAAGTACATCAGTGTGGGGGAATCTACCCAGAACCAATGATTCTTGTTTGTCCTCCCCCTAATAGTTCTAGAACAAAACCTATTGCAGTTTTATAATATAAAAATTTTAAATTTTAATTTTTTTGAGAGTGACAGGTAGAAAAGAAAATTGTGGACTAAATTGGAACTTTATTTAGCAGTAAGTGGTTTGTGTTAAACAAAAAAAAAAAAAAAAAGAAAGAAAGAAAGTTGCAAGTACACTACATTACTTTTTGTTCCAGTATCATTATCACCACCACACATTACATTTATGATTATTCCTTGAAATTTGAATTCATTTCAACCTGGCTCCTAGACAAGAAACGTATTTGTCCAGCCTTGAGTTATGAAATAATTTTTACTGCAGTACTGCAATCAATGCACTAAAATCAAATTAATTTTTAGTTGCATATTATGTGACTGTTGTGAGAGACAGCTGTGAGAATGAGAAGTTAATATATTTGATGTGAAAATTTCTAGCATGAATACATGAACACAAGGCTTCTGTAATTGGTTTAAAAATATCTTCACCACTATTATTACATGAAAAGCCCTTTATTTATTTCATTAGATACCTCTTAATAAATATATGAACATCATGAAATTGTGTGTTTACCAGGAAGCCCAAATCTGTTCTGAAACAAAATAACTCAAGATTAAACATGAAAGGATACAGTTTCTGTAAGAGGATCCAGATTCCTATATAAATAGAAAATTTTGATAAACTATTACAATAATATTACATTAAACACTTTTACTGTAACACATCAAAGTCTAAGAGAAACAATAATACAAAAAACACAAAATAAATTTCATTTAGTTTCAGCATACGCATTAAAAACACAAAAGTGTGCTTCACAACTCTCTAATCATAAGGGAACATAATTTTTTTCTTAACTTCAGAGACTGATGATAGTCAAGGCATTGGGATTTTTTACAATATTTCTTAGGAATAAAACAATAAGAAAAAATAATAAAATTAAATTGATCCTGTATGATTAACCCATTGAAAAATTTTGCTAGTTTTCATTTTAAAGAAACAGTAGTGTAATAACATTCATTACGTTACATAGACAAGGACATATATCAGGGCCAGAAAAACTTCAAAACTGTAACATGTCCAATTGAGCATGTTACCCAAAAAATGCATGCCGAAATACACACACACGTGGTCGTATCAGAATAATATGACTAGCACTGGAATCCTAGTGTACCTACCCAGGCATGTCACAGAGTGCTCATGTCAAGGTCAACCACACGGAGATATAAGCGGCCAGCCAGGACAGGTGAGCCATAGTGCGTTACATCAGCACAATGGGCAGAGGTAGGGATTGGATGGATGTTCAAACAAGAATGATCATTGGCTACCGCATCAGGGTGGAAGTATCTCAGAAACAGAAGACTTTGTGGGCTGTTTGCAAAGTGTTGTAGTTACTATGTAAACCATTAGAACTGCCTGTTATAACTGAGAACTTTTTTCACCCCCACTCACTTCCGTGCAGGAAGAAACTTCCTAGCGATTTAAAGTGATGGCTCCATACTAATGCACATTTGTTTAATTTATGATTTCATGGTTCCAGGGTATAGAGAAATTTTGCAGCGAGAAGGGTAATCCGGACAACACAGTTTTTGTGCAGATGATCATTAAGAAGGGATGCGCAGTCTTTTAATAGGGGGAGGGTTAGCATTAGCACTATGGGTTTTGAAATTGGTTCCACTGAAAAATGGTTGTAATGAGGGGTGGTCGCTAAGAGAGGTTTCACTGTATATTGTAAATGTCTAAGGTTTTTATTTTTATTTTATTTTTTACAGACCAGTGGTTTGCAAATTCTAGTGGTCCACTGGGTTAGTAGAAGATTTATTTCTAATTCTAACACTGATAATACACCAATCATTTAAGAGTCTGGCATCCCTCCATGCATCCTTCTGCATCACAGAGCTGGGCCTCCAAATGCTTTAACAAAGATTATAAATACAGTAAAACCTTGAAAATCCTGCATCGACGGGACCGGACCAGTGCCAGATTTATGAAAATTCCGAATATCTGAAGCTATCCCAAAATTGAGTAACGGGCATTACGTAAAGCACGTACTTACACATAACAGGCCACTTCAACCAAAATTTGCGCATCTAAGCCTAATAAATATGCAGGTGTCGCACTGCTGATCGCATTCTTCGCAATTTGTCTAAACACTTAAGAGCACAAAATGTTTACTATAATGTTTCGTTGGTTTTGAAGTGAATTATAATAAACATTTGAGAGCACAAAATGTTTACTATAATGATTGGTCGGTTTTGAATTGACTGTTAGAAATAGGAAAACATGCATTTTGTTATAAAAAATTCTCAGAAAATATCGAATCTATCTTTTTCACTAATCGCAAGACATTAAGAACGAGGAATATGATCAGAAAAACAAAAAATAAGAATATAATCACAAAGAAGAATGAGGGGAAAAAATATGCAGCTTGGTAAAAACAATTCAAAATTCTGAAAATCACGGTACATTATCCATGCTTAAAACAATCATTTTGGACTTTTATAATGCACATAATAATAAGATTAAACAACTTATTCCCACGTGCATCATAAATATTGATGAAAACTGGCTGAAATCTGCGTTGAATATCATTTATTAGTAAGCACTCTTTTTTATCATTTATGAACAATTTTCTTCTATTTATCATGCTACATTACATTAATGCCTACCACATGGCTAAAGATGTTTAATAAGTATAATAATATTAAGCAAAGCATTTTTTTTATCGATTGGGGAAGGAGTCATTAAAAGTACCACCCAGCTGTAAAAAGAATCTAGGGAGAACACTATTAATGGATAATTATGATGAACATTATGTATTTGTGCTACTCTTATACAGGGTGGTGCACATGAAAATAGCCACAGTTGTGCAGTTTTATTTGGTCATAATGGGCTGTACGTTTCAGTTACATTTGGTACGGTAAATAAACGGTATTTTCAACTTAAAAAAAGGCTGTAATGTTGACAACTGACATGTGGCCTGCATTACAATGATGTCAATTTCCCCTTTCGATCATACCCGGGGACTTACGAAGCTACATACTCCAAATCACCTTCCTGCCATGCGATCTCCACTCCACGCTCATTGAAGATCGAAAACCAACTGCCTCTTGACCCTTGGTCATGTGAAAAACCTTCTCTTGCATCACCTGAGGCACTTCTCGCTCCGCGCCGAACTGGCCAGGGGCCACTGTGACCCCCCCACACACACACTCTGGACTTGCTTGACCTAGACACACCCTGACATCGCCGTGTGCTCGAAAAGCACTTACGGTTTCCTTTTTAGGTATTAAACCACCCAACGAATTTCGTCCCGATTTGGAAGTCGACACCATCAG
The DNA here is from genome assembly GCA_039090855.1 of Macrothele yani. Taxonomy (NCBI): domain Eukaryota; kingdom Metazoa; phylum Arthropoda; class Arachnida; order Araneae; family Macrothelidae; genus Macrothele; species Macrothele yani. The sequence continues at coordinate 25,181,385 of CM077028.1, read as the reverse complement.
CATTTGTTACACAGTTAGATCTGTACATTGAAAATAGTATCTACTACAATAGGAATAAGTCTGTTCCCAGACTGACTGTTGCTGTTTTAATGATACATTTCAGTCATTAGTACTGATGGCTCCCTTCCATCTCAGCCTTCCAACAGCTTTTAGTTTGTAGGTGTACATCATAGTAAAGTTCTAAGTGCCATTTGCGAGATGTTTATCTTCCATAAAAAGAAATCAGAAAATTCTTTTCCTGGAAATGGGAAAGGAGCGTCCAAGATCCTTTCCTTTGTCCCTTGTCTCTGATCGAGTCCTTTTATCTGGACACATAAAATATGAGCATTAATGTTTATGCCTGATATTATGTAACTTATTTTTCACTATTATAATGGCAGAATCACTAAATTTTTCAAATACTAATTTCATCCTCATACCGTTTCATATCAAATTAAAACTTGAGATACAGTCTTTTGTGCATTGAACATTTTGAATACAGATGCTTAAAACAGAAATGCAAAGCATGTAAAAAAAAGTTCACATTTTTGAACTTAAAAATAAGGGTTCTGGTTTGTTATCTTAAAAGATAAATTTTCCTGGGCATCCAACTTTTACTACCTGGTCAGGCAAATAATTTCTGCACATGGTCAGCTGGGCATGTAACTTTTCAGATATTTTTCAAGCCCTGCCTACATAGTAACAGCACTATGTGTACTGTGCTAGTTCAGATCTGAGTATTTCCTTAATAAACTGAGTCTGAACCCTATACATGTTTAATGAAAGCACTTGTAGAATGAAATAAATGAGAAAATCAGGGACAACGAAGTTTTAGAACTGAGGTAAGATGAGTAATTCATCTATGTTTTAAAAAAAAATTCTATAAACTATCTTTTACAAAATATTTTAATGGACATTATTGATCAGATTTGTCTAAGTTCTTTGATATCTAACAAAAAAAAAAAAAATACAACAAATTTATGGAAAATACATTGATATTTTCAAGATATAACTGTACCATGCAACTCACTGTAAGATCTTGCCCTTAGATCTGTACAAAATGTAAAATGCCTCTTTAGTGAAAAGATGCACTGACTTGTGCATTTTTCTATCGCTGAAATGCAGTTACAGATAGATTCAACTTTTCACTTAACTGTTGCCTGAATTAACATAAACACACAAACAAAAACATATGCCTTTTATAAAGTGACAACTCATGTTAAAAAGAAAATGAAAATTATCTTTCACTGAAAACTGCAGGTACCTTTAAGATATTTTCCATGTTCAGGTTTAGTCCTTGACCCTTGCCCTGTAAAGTTTGTTGAAAAATGGCATACCTATCATAAATGTTATCAAACCTTACCTGCATTATATGGTGCTAAGATAATCTTAATACACCGGTACCTGAAATTGTGTAAGTCAAAAATATACCCACTTTACGTCGATCTTTCTAAAGCTTTGAGAAGAAATGACGATCTTCATTGACTGAACGAAGCTAGCTTTCATCATCCCATCAACAATATCCTTTTTTGTTTTGGGGTTTAACGTAAAGATCCAGACTCACTGTCGCCAGGTCGATAAACTTCATCATCGTGGTGACTAAAAATGTTTGATTAAATCGCCAATTCTGGCGACCTATACAAGGAAAACATTTATTTTATTTAACTTGTACGGAACTTGCACGCTTTTGAAAAATGTTACTCCAAATGTACGGAAATCGCATGAAATGGCACAAAATTTGAGTTGTACGGAAGTCGGCTATCACCTTTTTCATTCTGCTTGAACAGCAGAAAAAAAAAAGTTTAAGAAAAAGGCGAGGGCGTCGGTTTTTGATCACAAAGAATGCGCCAAGGCTGATGGTTCATCGTAGGGGAACGAGGTTGCGGTGGGGATGAAAGCCGGTGGTCGACAGCTCAACTGTCTGCTTCGGAAAAGTCCAACTGGGAGAATTTTTTATTTAAAAAAAAATTCTCCAATTTTTTAAATAACTGAATGCAAATTTAACAGTATTCAAGACACGTCAAAATAAACTCTCATGTGAAATTTCGTCAAAATCCGGTGAAAACTTAAGAAGTTAGGCCTTTTCTTTTTATTATTTTTAATGAATTTTCGCTGAAAGCCTGCATAGTCCATAGGAAAATTCTAAAAACCGGAATCGGCATAGTCCGGATCTCCGGACTATTCCGGATTTTCGAGGTTGTACTGTAGTAATATTTCCATATCTGCGAACTACTACGTAATGTCCGTAGTTGGCTGACTACGGACCTCGCTGTCGAAACTAGGGATTCTACGAATTTTAATTTTTTTTTTATTTTATTGTTTTATGATATAAATGAGATTATTAAGCGGACTCGCGGAATTCCGCGTTTTTTTGCCATCATTTAGATCGTTATCAGGATCAGTGTAAAACTGAAGACAATTTGCTGGTGGGTGGGGGGAGTTCCGTCTGGAGACGGTATTTCGTGTCTCAAAACTTTCGAAAAGCGTAGTTGAATTGAGTGAAAAAGTTACAGTAATCATAATTTTTTCTCCCGATGTTGTCTTAGTGTAAAGTTTTATTGTTAAATATGATTTTATTGCATAAAAGTATTTCAGCTTGAAACTGTAGGCAACAATGTGCGAAAACGGAGGTTAGACGCTGCAAAAATTTCCCCGTAATCTCAGACATCAGATTCTTCCGCAAAATCGAAGAACACCGCCTTTTTCGTTATTATTTTGGTCATTCGCGAGATCAATGAACCAGCAAACCACAACAGGGGGGGGGGGTTGACAGGGGATGTTCGTCGGAGGACGGAATTCCATCTTTACGAAAATTTTGAAAACGGAAGGTCGACGGAGTTCAGATTTTTTTCGCAATCGTAAATTTTTTTTTCTCTGCCCAGTATTATTGTTAAGTAATATTTAACTGCATAAATATTTGTATTTCAGCTTGAAAATAGCGGGAAAATTTCCAAAACCGGAAGTCGGAAGGTGCAAAGATTTCTCCCCGCGCAATGTTCCCACTACTCTCTTGCATTGTTTTATTACTTCAGTTTCAACTTTTAAGAATACTATAACTGAAACATGCAAAATAATACATATTGGTATTATACTAAGCAATTTTATAAAAATAATTTAGTATGAAATATACAATTATTATTTTTTTTTAAAGTTTGGCCACTGAGTTTTTTTTTATGGCCACTAACAATTTTGGTCCTGGTGGCCAATGTCTACTAGCAAAATTTGTAAGTCTGGATCTTTAGTTTAATGCCCGTAATGAGCAGCTTGTAGGGCTACAAACAATCACTTGCCATCAATTTTAGTGATGGGCATAACCTAGCAGAAATAATCGATTCATTCAATTATGGAAATTTCTAGAAACATTTGATTACATCAAAATCATTCAAATGAAGAAACAACTCTCGAGAAAACTGTCTATTGTTCCTACGCTGTTTCATTCCAATGAGTGCATTCGAAACGCAGGAAAGTATCAGTCATTCAAATTCTCTTGTACAAAATTGATCATCTCTTCTCGAAATACTTTTCCATACCTGCCAACTACAATGGAATGTCCGTAGTTTCTACGGATTTTGTTGTCTGACTACGGAACTCACTGCCAAAACTACGGATTCTATGAATTTTCTTTTTTGCTTAATTTTTATTATTTTGTTATTACTAGTACTTTATGATGTACATGTGATTCTTATGCGAATTCACGAAATTACACTTTTTTTTTTGTCATTTAAATCATTCTCAAGATTGATGCAAAACTGAAGAGAATTTGGGGGCTGGGGGTGGGGGGCTGGCATTTTCCGTCTGAGGATGGTGTTTCATGTTTCCAAACTTTCGAAAATGGTAGTTAAATGGAGTACAAAAAATTGATGTACTTGTAATTTTTTTGAAACTGTGGGCAACAATTTGCGAAAACGGAAGTTAGATGCCGCATAAATTTCTCCATAATCTCCAGGCATAAGAATCTACCATGAATACAAGAAATTCTGACGTTTCTGTTATTATTTTGGTCATGCACGAGATCGATGCACACAGAATTCCATTTTTACGAAACTTTCTAAAACGGAAGGTCACAGAGTTTAGATTTTTTCTGTATTCATAATTACTATTTCTCGCGATGTTGCCTCTGTCCAGTAAAGATCCAGACTCACGGTCGCCACCGGCAATAAACTTCATCGTCGTGGCGACTAAAAATGTTTTATTAAATCGCCAATTCTGGCGACCTGTACGGGAAAAACATTTATTTTATTTAACTTGTATTGTACGGAATTTTTTTTTTAAACTGGTACGGAACTTGCACGCTTTTGAAAAATGTTACTCCAAATGTACGGAAATGGCACGAAATGGCACAAAATTTGAGGTGTACGGAAATGGCACGAAATGGCACAAAATTTGAGGTGTACGGAAGTCGGCCATCACCTTTTTAATTCTGCTATTCTGCTTGAACAACAGGAAAAAAAAAAAAGTTTAAGAAAAAGGAGAGGGCGTCGGTTTTTGATTACAAAGAATGCGCCAAGGCTGATGGGTCATCGTAGGGGAACGAGGTTCGCAAGGTTGCGGTGGGGATGAAAGCCGGTGGTGGACAGCTTAACTGTCTGCTTCGGAAAAGTCCAACTGGGAGAAATTTTTATTTTAAAAAAATCCTCCAATTTTTTAAATAACTGAATGCAAATTTTACAGTAACCAAGACACGTCAAAATAAACTCCCATGTGAAATTTCGTCAAAATCCGATGAAAACTAGAAGTTAGGCATTTTCATTTTATTATTTTTAATGAATGTTCGCTGAAAGCCTGCATAGTCCATAGGGAAATTATAAAATCCGGAATCAGCATAGTCCGGATTTTCGAGGTTGTACTGTAATAATATTTCCATACCTGTGAACTACTACGGAATGTCCGTAGTTTCTATGGATTTAGCTGGCTGACTATGGACCTCGCTGTCGAAACTTACGGATTCTACGAATTTTCATTCTTTTTTTTTTTAATTTTATTGTTTTATGATATGCACGAGATTCTTATGCGGACTTGCGGAATTCTGCGTTTTTTGGTCACCATTTAGATTGTTTTTAGGATCAGTGTAAAACTGAAGACAATTTGCGGGTGGGTAGGTGGGGGAGTTCCGTCTGGAGACGGTATTTCGTGTCTCAAAACTTTCGAAAACTGTAGTTGAATGGAGTGAAAAAGTTACAGTAATCATAATTTTTTCTCCCGATGTTGCCTTAGTATAAAATTTTATTGTTAAATATGATTTTATTGCATAAAAGTATTTCAGCTTGAAGCTGTAGGAAACAATGGGCGAAAACGGAGGTTAGACGCCGCAAAAATTTCCCCGTAATCTCAGACATCAGATTCTTCCGCAAAATCGAGGAACTCCGCCTTTTTCATTATTATTTTGGTCATTCGCGGGATCAATGAACCAGTGAGCACAAGGGGGGGGGGGGGGTGACAGGGGATGTTCGTCAGAGGACGGAATTCCATCTTTACGAAAATTTCGAAAACGGAAGGTCGACGGAGTTCAGATTTTTTCCGCAATAGTAATTCCTTTTCTCTCGCGATGTTGCCTCTGTCCAGTATTATTGTTAAATGATATTTAACTGCATAAATATTTGTATTTCAGCTTGAAAATAGTGGGGAAATTTCCAAAACCGGAAGTCGGACGGTGCAAAGATTTCTACCATAAGTGCACTCCCCTCCCAGCGCGATGTTCCCACTCTCCTGCATTGTTTTATTACTTCAGTTTCAACTTTTAAGAATACTATAACTGAAATATGCAAAATAAAACATACCGATATTATACTAAGCAATTTCATAAAAGTAATTTAGTATGAAATATACAATTTGATTTTTTTTCAAAGTTTGGCCACTGAGTTTTTTTTTTTTTATGGCCACTAACAATTTTGGTCTTGGTGGCCAATGTCTACTAGCAAAATTTGCAAGTCTGGACCTTTAATGTACAGTATTATTTTAAAATAAATTTTACTGTATAAATATTTTTATTTCAGTTTGGAAATAGGGGAAAAATTTCCAAATCCGTAAGTTGGACAGAGCAAAGATTTCTCCTGTAACCCCGCCCTCCCGTGTTCCTGTTCTCCTGCATTGTTAAATATCCCCAATCCCATAAGCTTTTGCATTTCAACTTGATAAGGGAAGGGGAATTCCCGAAAATGAAAGTGACGACTTTGGAAAAATTAACGCATTTTTTAAAAATTTTGTACTTCCTGTTTGTCAAGCATTGTAGAATTCTGAATGAATGTGACTGATTTTTAGTGGCGGAAGTTTCAAACTTAAATCTCGCAATGTTACCTATTGCACCCTCACCAGGGGAATCAACTTTGTGTTTTGCACGTGGTATGTTCCATTAGTATCCTTGTTTGTTGTGATGTTTTGGTGTGGCACTTATGGCTTTTTCTTAGAGTTGAATCGTTTAATAAAAAAGCTTCCAAGTGTGCCGCACACAATACTAGTTACTACTGACAAGGCCCTTGGTAATGTTGGCAGGTATGCTTTTCGTGTAATCGAATGACCTCTTGCTTGTAGGATCAATTGAATGATCTTTCGCTTGTAGGATCATTTGAATGATCTTTCGCTTGTAGGATCACTTGAATGATCTCTCGCTTGTAGGATCACTTGAATGATCTCTCTTAACAACCAGCCATGAGCAGCTTGTAGGGCTACAAACTACAGCTTGTAGCCCCACAACAATCGCTTGCCACCAATTTCAGTGATGGGCATAACCGAGCAGAAATAATAGATTCAATCAATTATGGAAAGTTTTAGAAACATTCAATTACATCAAAATCATTCAAATGGAGAAACAACTCTCGAGAAAGCTGTCTATTGTTCCTACGCTGCCTCATTCTAATGAGTGCATTTAAAAGGCTGGAAAGTATCAGCCAATCATTCAAATTGGCTTGTACAAAATTGCTCATCTCTTCTCGAAATACTTTTCGTGTAATCGAATGACCTCTTGCTTGTGGGATCACTTAAATGATCTCTCTTAACAACCAGCCACGAGAAGCTTGTAGGGCCACAAACAATCGCTTGCCACCAATTTCAGTGATGGGCATAACCAAGCAGAAATAATCGATTCATTCAATTATGGAAACTTTTAGAAACATTTGATTAGATCAAAATCATTCAAATGAAGAAACAACTCTCGAGAAAACTGTCTATTGTTCCTACACTGTCTTATCCCAATGAGAGCATTCGAAAGGCAGAAAAGTATCAGCCAATCATTCAGATTGGCTTGTACAAAATTGCTCATCTCTTCTTGAAATACTTTTCGTGTAATCGAATGACCTCTTGCTTGTAGGATCACTTGAATGATCTCTCGCTTGTAGGATCTCTTGAATGATCTCTCTCGCTTGCAGGACCATTCGAATCTCTTGCTGGAGGATTTACTAGACTTGGGTTGGATCTAATAACCTTAAGCTAATTCAAAAACTTTTGGGGTGCTCATCTTTCATTCATAGCTTAGATTCCTTACTTTGGTACGGAGAAGAAATCAGTAAATGTGCAGCTTAGTGTCTAAATTATTTCTTCGGAAAAACATCAGTATCTGGAAAAAGTGTCACATACAGATTTTAGAGTATAGAAATTAATGGTAAATGGTGCACAAATTTCATATTTTAAATGTGTTTTAAAGATTTTTATCGTAATATTGACTTGCGAGTGGGATGTTGCGAAGAAATACTGCGATAAGCCTAACGCATCGGTACGGCAACAATGCGAAGCTTTGCTTCGTTGAAAGGAAGATTCATTGTGATGTGTGATTCCCTCACACATGACTACAAGTCAAAGCATGTACCTTCTTGCTAGGAGAGCAAACCATGTTGTACTCTTACGCTACAGAATATACTTCGTTCATGTTTTGTCATTGTTTTTAAAGCAGACATTGAGAATTTTTTTATTCTTTCGCATATGATTCCCCGATTTGAAATAGAAAGTACTAATATGCTTTTCTATGTTGTACAAAAAACTGGGGAACTATAACTTTCGGTTTTGGTTTGAACAGCTTCCATTCATAGCTGATTTGCTGTTACCACACTTTTGGTTCTCCTGTTAGCAGCTTGTTCGCAGGTCAGTTTTTATATTACTGATACACATCTTTTACACATCGAAGAGGTTTTATCCGGTTTTTCCTGCCAACAACGCACAGGATACAACAAAATAAAGGGTTAATTATGTGGACCTATTTCTTGTAAGGTATCACAACAACATTTATCGCTCTCCTGCCAACAACGTAACCTCTTTCTCTTGTACTCTTCCGCCCGTCACTTCGGCACAGCAACGAACCTTCCTTTTAACGAACCACATCTTCGCCGGAGCGATGTGTTAGGCCTACTGCAGCTTCTCTTCACAGCGTTAGACTCACAGGTCAATATTACAATAAAAATGTTTAAAAGACATTTAAAAACATGAAATTTCTGCACTGTTTGCCATTAATTTCCATACTCTAAAATCTGTACGTCGCACTTTTTCAAGGTACTTACATTTTTCCGACGAAATAATTTAGGACGCTAATCTACACATTTACCAAGAAATCTACTGGCATAATCAGAAATCATTTGAATGAATATCTCAATTTGTCAAAAGCAGATGGCAGCTCTGGGCATATTGAACCATCTACCGGCAAATTCTAAAATTAGAAATAATTCAAATGAATATCTTGATTACATGCTTTCGATTTTTGAATTCAATTGATTATGGCCAATACTATCCGATTTGAAGCTACTGGTTCTAGGAAAGGGAGAGAGACAACGCTGTAAGATATACACACCACCCATGTTTCATCTGGGAACTCAGGCTCAGCTCAGATGACTAACCAGAAATCTTATCCCTGCGACTACATTCCAGCAGGGTGAGCTTGACAATGCTCTCATGTACCATAGCCTTCATTTTCCAGTTCTATCCCGATATTTTACTACAAAAAAGATTGAATTTTGAAGTTTTCTGAAGAGCTGGTGAGCATTTGTGGATGGTTAATTTCAACATCTTCCTTAGAGATTTCCTACGAGTTTTCATATTTTTTTCAGGACATTCACCTGTTTATTTATGTATTCATAAACTGTTGTCGTTAAGAACATTTCTGTGAGCAAAATAAATTTAATTTATTAATGTTGTAACGATAGTTCAGAATGAGAATTTTGGATAACTATTGACTTCTAAAAAAATACGTTTTCAATTCCCACATTCATTAAAAATTGAGATGCATCTCCTTTCCTTAATTTTCATGCAATTATTCGAGAAGATACTTACACATTATTAAATCGAAACATGTCATCACATGTAAACGGTCTAATGGTAGTCATATTGCTCTATATTTACAAATTCTACACTATACAATCAGCCAAATACACAAAACACCACACGCCGCGACACAATACAAGCGCCGTTGCTTTAAAGATAACTTTAAACTTTAAAGATTTGCGAGAAACCTTAACAAAAATGTGATGCCATCTTGCTAAATTTATGAGTACTTTTCCTTATTGGGATGTGCGAAGTGTGACATCGTTACATTATTATTTGTTTGACGAAATATCAGATTACCCTTTGTTTCATTTTCAGCACCATTTAAAGAAAAATAAAAGCTTACGTAAAATGAGGAAAATCATTCGCTTGATTAGTCTCGAAATGCCGAATGGGGTTTCACCTAAACGAAATGACAGCAGCACAACTTTTAAACGTAAAAGTTTTGAGGTGGTTCAAACCTCCTCAACTACCAAACAACAATGCTTATTTAAAATAAACCAAAGAAATCTACGCAACTTTCACGACGGAGATTAAAAAAAAGAAAGAAAGAAAGAACCATTTTATCTAGCCAGTGCCGAGGTAAGCAACATTTTCAGCTCCCGAAAACGAACTTTAAATTAACAGCAAGGCGAAGTGGCAACAGTGTGTTAATGTTTGGGTCTGTGCTTTAATATTTTTATAAGTTTTTTTTTTTTTATTGTACTAAGAGTTTTTTTTTTTTTCCTGCATTTTGACCGAGTTCCAAGTGAAATTCCATGTTGTGACGATTGTTGAACTGAGCGGATTTTTTTTTACGTAACTAGCAATTAAGGGCGGTAAACCTAGACACATTAGAAAGCTGGTTGGTATTGTATGGAACTTTTCATAAGGCTATTTTTTTTATTCCTTAAATGTTCCGAGCATGTGATATGACAACTACGGAACTTTTTCTTGCTACACAGTATGAATTAGTTTTGTCAGGTGACTAACTTGAATTCGCCTATAATGGTGGTGTTTCATTATCTGAGCAGTATTTTGTTATACAGATATTGGCAAACCCAATAAGAAATCGGTAATTTTCTCAAGAATTCTCGCATACCTTTTCGGTTTGCGGGGCTGTATTGGGTGATAGAAGAGCTGACTCTTCTCCGATAGTCAACCGAGTTTCTATTGGTATATCGCAATCTTGCGTTCCAACCTACCTACATACTGTGACATCAGTGGTGTAAACCAGAACCAAGTTTGACAATTTGTAAATAAAGGCAAGTTCGGCCCATCAGATTAATAAATACCCTTTGGCCTAAGTGCTGAATTAATAAACATATTAAATGCTTAAACTGGTTGCTGGGTCTTTCTTCCATCCCAGGTGTGACATGGATGTATTGAAATCTCTGAGATATGCTAATGGTGAATTTAATATATATATTTTAATTGAAACCACTATTAAAGTATTAATTCTTTAAAACAATCTGCACCCCGCATCAAATTAAAACACAGAATAGCAAAGAGATTGTTTTAAACACATTTTAACTTCCCTTACATTTTGAAACACTTCCAACTTGCCCTAAATTTTGTACTAACAGCATGTCACATATAAACCATGTAGTTTTCTTTGATGTTCCTACAGTTTGAACAGAACAGAGTTGTATCATCCGTGAACCATGGCCTGTGTACATGGAAACCTCAAAGTTGGATTTATTAGATTTTAAACTTTTGTATAATGTATGAGAGAGAAATTTTGAAAATTACTAGTTATTAAAAATTTTCATTACTCAACATATGTATGCACACAGGCTGGTGATGTTTTACATGTGTGTACTTTTTTTCAAAAATGTTTTTTTAAGAAACTATGTATGTATTGCTAAACAGTTGCTATACATGTCATCTTAGTGATAACTGTTTTACTTTCACTGATCGCAAATGTTCATTTTAAGTAGCCAGGTTATAATGCAGATAACTCTTGACGTAGCTGCCCCAATGGCGCAGTGGTCTAAGTGCAAGCTTATGACCTAGACCATTTGTTTGAGAAGGGTTCGGATTTGAATCCTGTTGAGGTATGGATGTTGTGTTTGTCTTACAGCACTGGCTTTCTCCCTTCCTTAGAACCAGAGGCCCTAAATCAGGGACGAGCGACTGCTTATAGCCCATTGAGTTGCTGGTGGTGGTCATTAAAACAACAACAACAACAAAAAAAACTTTGACATACCACCAGCCTTGTCTTGTAAAAAAATTCGACATACCGCCAGCCTTGGCACTCCTGGCAGAAGTGGATTCAGCATGGGGCAAGTGGGGTGATATCCCCCTAGAACAGACTTTTCCGTATGTAATAATAAGACTTATCCTTTTTAAATGTCCAAGATTGTAAACATTGTAATTTTTTGTGAAATTATGGTAATAATGCACATATTTTCATAAACATGTTTATAACAGTTAACATTTGCTGTGAATTTTGAGATTAAATGTTCTGTTCTAGCTTCAGAGAGAGGGAGAACAGACCCCCACCCCCCCCCAAAAAAAAACGAGTTTCGGAAACAAAGGAAGATGAAAGCAGAAAGGGAAAGATATTTTGATTCATCATGAAAAGCAGTGGGTGTGTCTTGTTTAGTGTGTGATTTGCACAAACTGTAGGGAGAGAGAGAGAGAGAAAATTGGTAGTAAGGCAATGAATGGTGTAGGAATGACTCGACAAATTGAAGTAAATGAAAGTTGCTTTCAAAACAAGTAAGAATTATGCATTGCAAAGGAATAAACATATATTTTAAAGAGGAATTACCTGTCATATTGCGGTGAAATGACTCGATGATTCAAAGTAAATTTTTCTATTAAATCAAAACATCCAAAAAAAATTACTCATTTATTTTTAAAGTTTGTATCCAGACTTTATATTTAAAAAAGCACAGAGCTTGTTTTCTTTCAAAGCAGGAAATTGAATGCTAGGAAAGTGCTGAGATTTCAAGTTTTTATTCCCCTTTTTATGATTTAAAAATTTAGCATAATTGTTTTGTTGGAAAAAGTTTAGAAAAAGCTGTGAAATCCCATGGAGTGGCAGCACTGACAAGTTTATGTGTGTTTGTCACTTCCACAAAGTCTCTGTATCAGGGCTTCAAAAGTTTGTCAAAATCTGGTAGCCAGCAAGATTTTCTAGTAGCCCACGCTGGAAGTCAACTCTGATGGTGAGAGTGAACATTTTTAATGAAGAGTTTATTAGGATTTTACCAACACAAACAAAGACGCATTCACAGCTCTAAAATATATGTTTTATATAATTATCGGGAATTGCTTTTGTCTTGTGTATTGGGTTAGAAAGAAGGTTATGTCCTATAAAGAGTTACCCAAAGTCGAAGCCCCTGTGCACATTAATCACTGAGATTATGCAGCACACTGGCATGACATCAGCAGGTAGGTGGTAGTTAGCTGTCAAAAGGCAAAGAGTGTGAGCGCCAGCCAACATGGAAGTGGACAAGGAGCAGCTCCGCCATTGCATGCTGTATGCGTTTCGCAGTGGTAGCACCCCTACAAGTGCTATAAGCGACATTACCAGTGTGTGCCCCAATGCCATATCACATCGTCAGTGCTGTCGTTAGTTTGAATGGTTTTGAAAGGGAAATTTTGACCTGTCCGACCATCTCAAAGCCGAAAGACTTGCAACAGGGGACATGCTGAAAATTTTAGTGGATCTGATCCACATGCGACCATGCGGGAGTTGGCCAGACAAGCTACCCACACGAGCATTATCACACACCTGCATCAACTGGGGAATGTGTACATGAGGAAAGTTAAGGTACCCGATCAACTCACAGTTTAGCAGAAAGCAATCGCATCAGTGCATGCGTTTCACTGCTTACACATGTCCAAGTTGAATCATTCTTGGACCTCATTGTGAGAGGTGATGAAAAATGGGTCCTGTGTGATAATGTCAGCACTCAGAAACAGTGGTTGGACCCAAAACAGAAGCCCATACACCCATGTAAGGTCCTGCTGTCTGTTTGGTGTGATATGCGTGTTGTGTTTTTTGAGCTGTTGCTTTGCAGCACCACTATGACCACTGATGTGTACAGCATGCTGTCAATGACCAGCACTGCTGAACCACAAGGGCATCCTCCTATAGCAGGATGGAGCGAGACCTCACACAGCATGGGTCACCTGTCACATGATCAGGGACATGGGCTGGGAGCTTCTGCCGTACCCAGACTATTCTGCAGACATTGCCCCCAAGAGACTACCACCTTTTCCAGTTGTTGCAGCATTTCCTGGATGGACAGCAGTTCACCAACCAGGACGATGTTGATTACGCTCTTACTCACTCCTTTGTGTCCTAGCTGCCACAATTCGGGTGGGACAGTATCCAACAGATGCCCAGACGATGAGAAGAGGTCGTGGCAAACAATGCCGACTACATTTGGGCTGATTTGTTGTTGTATATAAGGTAATTAGCATTTTTCTGTTGCCTTGCATTTTCAGACATTGCTTTCTTTACAACCCAATATTATTAAAAACAACAGCCAAGATTGTTGTGCTTTATGTTTTAAAGCTTTTTTTATTTTATTTTTGGTAGACTTGCTGACAATGAAGAGCAATAAATAGTCAGTTACATACCCCTGTACCAGAAACGCAGCCACGGGCGGCGTACGTCACAGATTTTATTTTGGTCATGCACACAAAAACAACATCCGAGAAACCATTTAAATCCTTCCTTGCAGACTCCCAATCATGGATGTAAGTTTTCCATTTTTGGGTGGAATTCAGTCTTTCAAAACATTCCAAAAATGGAAATTATTGTAGTTAATTGTACATTACGGGGATTACTAGGATATAAGTTTTCACTTTGTAAAATTTTCGGGTTGTACCCAACCCTTCTTTAGGACTGACTAAGATAGAAGATGCTGCCACTCAAGTGGTAATGTCATACCGCTATGTTCGTTAATCGTGTAACCTCTTCTCTCAATGTGTAGACTTTTTTCAAGTTTCCGTTATAGATATAGATAGTGTTGTTGGTGTGCAAGAATTTTTAAAGATTCCCAGTTCATTGAATGTCCAGTACTTTGTACATGTTTATCTAGGCCTGTTTTGCTTGTAATGTTCCTAATTGGGGCTTTGTGTTCAGCAACACGGTTGCAGAGTTGTCTTCCAGTCTCTCCTACATATATGTTACCACAATTGCAGTTTACACTGTAGAAAACTCCTTGTAGTACCATGTTATTTTCTTTTTGTTTAAACTGAAGAAAATATTTTTTTTCTCAGTTTTTCCTCAGTTTAAACAAAAAGAAATAACATGCTACTACAAGAAAAAGTTATCTACAGTGTTAACTGCAATTGTGGTAACATATACACTGGCGTGCAAAAATTAAGGACGAGACGGTTTTTTTAATGTAACGTCGTGCAGAAGTGCTCCACATCAACTCAAATCATACCATAAGATCCCCAAGATGTAAGAATATGGGACAAGTGAGCAAAACTGTCCAAACAAGGAATCCAAAGTATACAAAGGCACTTTATTGAATGGGTAGCTTCGAGCACAACTGAACAGAAGACAGAAACGTCCCTGTGACAGGCGGCTGCCAAGAAAATCCAGTCTTTAGTACGGGATATGATCACCCCTGACTGCGTTGCAGGATTTACAACGTCTGTCCATGCTGAGGACGAAGTTGTCAAGGAGCTGTTGAGGCATCGCGGCCCATTCCTCTTGTAGCGCCAATCGCAGCTGCGGAATCGTTGCTGGCAGCTGATGACGTGCTGCCAAGCGTCTCCCGAGAAGGTCCCACACGTGTTCGATTGGATTTAGGTCCGGGGACCTTGCGTGCCAATCCATGCATTGAATATCTTCACTCTCCAACAACTCTGTTACAGCCACTATTCGATGAGGTGTAGCGTTGTCATCCATGAAGAGGAACTCGGGACCCACAGCACCTCTAAACAGACGCACGTGAGGCAGGAGAACCTCGGTACAATAGCGGACACCAGTGACTGAACCTCCTTAGAAGATGTGGAGGTCAGTACGGCTACCAAGCATAATACCGCCCCAAACGAGAACTCCGCCACCTCCAAACCGGTCCCTTTCGATGATGTTGGAGGTGTGATTGCGTGTTCCCTGCTCTCTCCAGATATGTTTACATCCAGAATCGCTCGTCAGACTAAATCGGCTCTCATCCGTAAAGAGAACTCGACCCTATTGCTGATGTGTCCAGTTCTTGTGTTCCTGGCACCACAGAAACTGCCATCTTCGATGAGCAGGCGTTAATGGCACACACCGCACTGGTTGTCGTGCAAATAGACCACATTTGCGCAGCCTCCTGGCCATGGTAAAACGCGATAACAGACTTCCAGTTGTCTGTCGCATGTGCCTTGTGATTTCTCCCGCTGTCTGCCATCTGTCTCTTCTCGCCTGTAGGACAATATACCGGTCGTCCGCCGCTGTGGTTGCTTGTGGATGACCACTGCTAAACTCTTGGACAGCTGTTCCTGTCGTTTGAAATGCTCTCCAAGCTCGTGAAACGATGCTGTGAGCGATCCCGAACTCCTCAGCCACACTAGTCACACTTCGACCTTCTTCCAACTTCCCAATGATGCGACCTCGGTTAAAGTCATCCAGATGTCATCTACTGGATTGCCTGTTGGCCATATCACACAGTGGCAGCAACTCGACATCGTTCAAACCGATGTACACTGTGCAACAGCTTTCACCGAATTGCTGAGCGTACACCGCCCGTGTGCTTTATACCCTTCCGACCCCCCCCCGTCATGCCGCATATATGTGCCCTAGTCTATCTCCTGAGTGGTCTTTCGGTCCGTTCTGCTGTTATGCTAATTTCTCCTCTTCGCCCTTAATTTTTGCACACCAGTGTATGTAGGAGAGACTGGAAGACAACTCTGCACCCGTGTTGCTGAACACAAAGCCCCAATTAGGAACATTACAAGCAAAACAGGCCTATATAAACATGTACAAAGTACTGGACATTCAATGAACTGAGAATCTTTAAAAATTCTTGCACACCAACAACACTTTCTAAAACGGAAACTTGAAGAAAGTCTACCCATTGAGGGGAAGAAGAGGTTACACGATTAACGAACATAGCGGTATGACATGTGGCAGCTCCTTCTATCTTAGTCAGTCTTGAAGAAGGGCTGGGGTACGACTCGAAAATTTTACAAAGTGAAAACTTATATCCTAGTAATCCCCGTAATACACAATAAACTACAATAATTCCTCACTAGGATTTGCCATGTCTTCATTAATTCACAAAAGTGGAAGTTAGACGGAGTGAAGATTCCTCCCGTAATCACAATCCCCCCCCCCCACACACACAATGTTCCCTCTGTCTGGTATTATTATTATTTAATAATCTTTTATTGCATAAATGTTTGGGTTTGAGCATGAAAACAGAGGCAGTAATTTCCGAAAACGGAAGTTGGACTGTAATCTTAAAAATCCTTTTTCTCGCACTGTTTGTTTTCTCTGCTCCATGTGGTTGTTAAACGTCATTTTATTCTATAAATATCTGCATTTCAGCTTGAAAATTGAGGAAATTCTTCTAAAAGCGAAAGTTTGACAGAGCAAAAAATTCTCCTGTAAAGCTCAAAATTAAAGCAAACATTTTTGACAAAGGAAGCTGATGTATGCCATTTTTCCTGTAATCATTTTCTTTTCGCCCCCTGCCCCACTGTGTTTTTCCTACACTGTATTATTGTTTAAACATAATTTAACTACATACATGATGATTGCATTTAAGTTCGAAAGTTGAGAAAAATTTTCCGAAACTGAAGTAGGACAGTGACGATTTCTCTGGTAATCACAATTTTTTTTTCTGGCGATGTCCTCACTTTCCTGTATTGTTGTAAAATTCCATATATCTTTGTGTTTCAGCTTGAAAATGGAGGGAGGGACAGAATTTTTAGTACAGGGGGCAGAGTGTGTTCTTGATGCTGGTTATCATTGCAATTTCTGTAGTTACTAGGTTAACCTTTTTTTAGGCAGAAGAAATATTTATATAAGATGGTCAGTTCTTTTCTGTCTTTTTTTTTTTTTTTTTTTTTAATTTCTACCTGTGCATTTTTTTTTTTCCGTTTATCACTGACCACCTGCAGATTATTTCGTGGCATCATGTTATCTGTCACAGACTGATCAGGCCGCCCCGGTGGCGCAGTGGTCTAAGGCGTTGGCCTCTGATCATTCGTCCGTAAGGGGTCCGGGTTCGAATCCCGGTCAGGCATGGATGTTGTGTTTGTCTTACGGCACTGGCTCTCTCCCGTCCCTGGAACCAGTGACCCTAAATTAGGGACGGGCGACTGCTTATAGCCCATTAAGTTGCTCACGGTGGTCGTTAAACCTCCAATAAAAAAAAACAACAAAAAAACCCAGACTGATCAGAAACTTTCTGCTCCAGGGTTACAGACAATAATCAGTAACTGAGCATTTCTCCTCTTGTACTGAGAATAGGAGCTCACACCTGTTACAGATTAGTCATGTGCAGTGTTCCCCTTCACTTCTCTCTTCATTGCAGCAGCACTTAACACATCAATTCACAGCCGATAATCTTGCTAACCTAGTGGTCTTGTGCATCTTATGCCCCATAAAAAAAAAATGCAAGACCTCTACATTTCATACCAGTCCTTGCTCTCACCTCTGTCTCAGCCTTACCTGCGACATTTTTTTTTTTTTTTTGCTCCTTGCATTAAATTGCTGCAAGTGAAAATCTTCCAAATATATGGAGACGATGTGAGTAGACAAAGTCATCACTCTTTCCACATTTTTCTTTAATTAACACACAGCAACCGAAAAATTGTATTTCGACGCCACTGGGAATGAATCCCAGATCTCTCGATAACTAGCCGAGTGCGTTTGCCTTACGCTACAGTGCCAACAATCCAAGCCGCTATGTGTGTTTATCTGTCACCATCGGACTTCACAAATCCATAGGGGGATGGGCTCAGCAACTGAGACGTCTCCATGTCGTGGGATTTGACAGCACAAGCTATTAAATTATAACTAATAAATCCAAAAGGGCAAGAGTGATAGTGAAAATCTTCCAAATACATGGATACAATGTGAATAGACAAGGTCATCGCTCTTTCCATGTTTTTCTTTAATTAGCACGGCAACCGAAAAATTGGTAAGCCCCACCAGATGGAGACGTCTCGGTTGCTGAGCCCATCCCTGTGGACTTGTGAAGTCAGATGCTGACAGATAAACACACCTAGCGCCGTGGATTGTTGGCCACGTAGCATAAGGCTAGCGCACTCAGCTAGTTATCAAGAGATCTGGGGTACAATCTCGGTGGTGTCCGGAAACAGTTTTTTGGTTGCAGTGTGGTAATTAAAGAAAAATGTGGAAAGAGCAATGACTTTTTCTGTTCAAATTGCTGCAACTTTTTTTTTATTTTTTTTTTTTTGATTAAAGGTTTTATGACCACAGTGAGCAACTTGATGGGCTGTAAGCAGTCGCCTGTCCTTAACTTAGGGTCACTGGTTCCAGGAAAGGGAGAGAGCCAGTGCTGTAAGGCAAACACAACATCCATTCTTTACCAAGATTCGAACCGGGACCCATCTCGGACGAGTGGTCAGAAGCCAGCACTTAGACCACTGCGCCAGCTGGCGGCTGTGACATTTTTCGTGTGTTTCTTTCTTGATATATTTATTAAAAAGAAAATTTACTGCTGCTCATTCAACTGAAAAACTAAAAAATAAAAGTACTGAAATTGTGGTTGCGAACACATTTTGTTAGGTTGCCAATGGCAAGTGGGCAACCGCATAGATTTGCTAACTAGTACGGATTTTTGGTTGCTGTTACGGAAGTACGGAAACACCGCTGAAATTACGGAAAATCGCCATTTGATTTAATTTTCTGAGATAGAAAGCAAATTTTCATCAACTTAAAAATTTTTGTTTGTTCTTCAAGTTTTTCTGGGAGAAAAAAAATTAAATGCTACATTCAGGGCTGCCAGACCTGCGCCAATTGCGGCAGCCCGCGCCAAAACGTTGTTCATGCGCCATTCTGCTAAAAAATCGCCATTTCGACGAAATCTGCGCCAATTTTGGGCCAAAAGTTAAAATTTACAGGTCATCGATATTTTAGCGTTATCTTACGGCATTCGAAATCGATTCAGCTGTTAATTCGTACGTGAGATTCTTCCGCGGATTCGCGGAGTCCCCTCCGTTTTTTTTGTTTTTTTTGTCATTTTCGAGATCGATGCAAAAGTGAAGAAATTTTCGGGATATTAGTTCGGGATACAGTGAAGAAATTTTCGGGATATAATTTTCGGGATCTCGTATTCCGTCTGGGGACGTTGTTTTGTCTTTTTAAACGTTCGGAAACGGAAGTTAAACGAAGTGCAGATTTTTCCCTAATCGTATTTTTTTCTCTCGCGATGTTGCTTCTGTTCAGTATTGTTAAATGAAATTTCATTGCATAATTTCAGCTTGAAATTGTAGGCAACGATTTCTGAAAACGGAAGTTTGGCCGCCCGAAAATTTCCCCGTAATCTTCGGCGACGAGATTCTCACGCTGATTCGAGGAATTCCTCCTTTTTTTCGTTATCATTTGGACCATGTACAAAATCGATGCATAACTGAACTAAAATTTTGGGAGGATTGGTGGCGAACGGGGGGGGGGGTCGTTTTCTCCGTCGGAGGACGGAATTTCATCCTTCGAAAACGGAAAGTAGACGGAGGTAAGATTTCTCTGGTAATCGTAATTTTTTTTTCTCGCGATGTTTCCTCTACCCAGTATTGTTAGATATCATTTTATTCCATAAATATTTGTATTTCAGCTTGAAAATGTTGGATAAATTTCCGAAAACCGAAGTCAATTCAGCTTGAAAATGTTGGATAAATTTCCGAAAACTGAAGGCTTGAAAAACCGTTATTTCAAGCCATGTTTCCCAATTCAGCGGTCGCAAAAATATTCGTGTGGAAGAACCAAGGCTACTGCACTAATTCAGCACAAGGCCAGTGTTTCTACAAGTAACATCGTATCTGAAGTTTAAAAAGTCCTTTTACTCTATCTACGGACGGAAGTAACGATGCTCAAGCAAATAAACTGTATCCCATTACAATAACATATTTTGACGAAAAAATAGGGAAAAGTTCAACTGTTTTGTTATCATTATTTGAATCAAGTAATAATACAGGTGAAGGAATATTCAACGTTTTGAACAACGAGTTTGTTAAAAAAAATATCTCATGGAGCAACTGTGTGTCATTTTCCTGTGACAATGCTAACACTATGATAGGTCAAGTAAAAGGTGTTGTTTCTCACATAAAAAAGGTTCAGCCTGCAATCATAGTGCAGCGATGTTCATGCCATTTAGTAAATTTAGCTGCGCAGAAATCTGCTACTCAACTGAAAGGATTTAATGTTGAGCAGTTTCTGATACAGTTGTACTTTTTTTTGGAGAAAAGTTCAAAGAGGAAACACAATCTAAAACTGAGTCAAGCTGTTTGTGGTACTAAACCACACAAAATTCCAAAGCATGTCAATACTCGCTGGTTATCACTTTTGGAATCCATTGACAGAATTTTAGAACAGTGGGAGGCTCTAGAACATTATTTCAGTGACAATGAAGAAGCTAATTCACAGTATAAGAACCTTGCAAGTATGATTGGAAATCCTTCATCTAAACTTTGTCTTTTTTTATCTGCTACTCTTCCTTTGTTTACATCTGTTAACGTGTCCTTGTAGCAGGAAGCTCCGCTTGTGCATGTATTAAAAAGAAAACTTCATAGTCTGTTATCTGAATTGCTTGTACGATTTATCAAGCCATCAGCATTTGATGTGATAGCAACATCTCTTGCAGATGGAAATTTTGGAAGAAAGGGCAATCAAAAAGGAAACTGTGATCTCATAATTGGGTCAAAAGCGAGTCTTATATAGGCACAACTGCAGATCTGAGTGAAGACACAGTGGCTACTTTTTATTCTGAGGTAAGGGAATTTTACCAGGAAGGCTGCAATTACATTTTAAGAAAATTTCCACTTAATGATGAATTTCTGAGTCATGCTGAAATTGCAGATGTAGCATTAAGGCAAAGTGTTTCTTTTGCATCAGTCCAATATATGTGTTTCCAGTTTTGAAACCAGAAGAATCTGACAAGGTGGAATCTGTATTTGCTCACTACCAGTTTAAAAATTTTAACTGTGCTGTTACTTCTGAGAGAATGGATGAAGTGTGGCACAGAATTTCTTTAATGAAAAATGAAAGTGGCCAGTTGAAGTATGAATCATTAAGCAAAATTATGAAAATGGTTTTAATAGTCCCTCATAGCAATGCAAGTACAGAAAGAATTTTCTGTATTGTGAAAAAAACAAAACATGAATGAATTCAGACCTAATTTAAGTACTCATGTGCTGTCTTCTTTATTAGTAGAAAAAATAAACAGCATTGCACACAGTAAACTATGCTATCAGAAGAAGTTTTCGCAAATTGAACTAAAGAAGGCCAAAATGGCAACTACAGCCAGTTTATCATAATAATTTGGCCAACATTCTGGACAAGGAATAATTTTTCATGTCTGGAGGTAATTTATTATATTTTTCTGGTAGATAGTATTTTAAATTTTCCCACTAGCAAATTATTTTTTATTGTATTATTATCATTATTATTATTATTATTATTTTGTTAATAGTTCTGACAGATTAACATTTGTTGCAGTGTTAAATACCCAAATTTGCCGCTGTAGACTGGATTACTGAAAATTACTGAAAAAAAATTTTTTTACTGAAAAATGAACATGTTGGTTACTGAAAACTACTTTTGGAGGTTGGCATCTATGCAACCGTATTTTTTTGAGCTCTGTATCAATTTTTTTTTTTTTTTTTTTTTTTGTAGCCGAGCAACCCCTCCCCCAAGATAAACTTTTGGATTTGCCCCTGTCTCTTGGGTCTAAACAGACACAATTTATATAAAGGCCAATGTAACTGCAATAACATGTCTTTCCCAGCACAAAATATACTTGATGTACTAACACTTGCAAGCTGTGTGAGAGTTCTCACCTTTTCAGATCATGATTCAGTTGTGGTGAACCTTAATGTTAAGAAACTATTTTTTTTACAACCCTCTGGAATTTAACCAAAACTCCTTAAATGGGATTTTTTCTGTCCAAAAAAACTATTCATGCCAATTCAACCAAAACCACTCAAATGACTACCGTCTGTGCACGATTAAAATAAGAGTAAAAACCTATAAAACCTTTAATGGCTATAGATAAAAACTTACATAAGACCTTTTGGATCGTAAAATACGAACCATCATCAGATGTTACAAGTGCTGGCAATACACAAAATATATATATACGCAACGGGAACAGCCCCCAACATAATTGGCGTGATCGCTGGGAGGAGTCAACAAAATCCAAAATTTGATTGGATGTTGTAGTTGTTGGAGTCATAGAGTTGTTTGTACAGGAATACCTCCGGGAACAATGGTGGGTATAATCAGGAAGTGCCGATTTCCAAGGAAGCGGTATGAGTTCCAGTGTGTTATCGTTGCACACCCTATCCCCGAAAGAATGAATGAAAATGCTTTCTGTAAACCTGAGGTGTGATCTGGACATCGGAGCGTTCAGTACAGAAACACGATCCCAAACTGGAACGAGGGAACCCTGGCTGACTGAACGTGACATCGTGGTCAAATTTGCACGTTTAGTCAGCCAGGGCTCCCCAGACTTGTGGAAAAGTCCTTAAATTTTATTACGATCATGGAAATTGTGCTCCAAACTTTTTCAGCATCTTCCAGTGGTCATTTAGCAGGCAGGTGGTGAATTTTTCTTTTTTTCTCTTACAAAATTCATGATCGCTCTTTGTCTGCTGAAACTATTTTGAATTTGAACCATTGCAGCTAATATGCACTCAGTCCTCTCACGATGGGATCAGAAACATTCATGACAGGATAAACTTCATCACAAGCCTTGGCATTGCTTTAAAGAAAATCCAGGCACTGCTTGTGCTACTAATTCTCTGTTGTCACTATAAAACTATTGTTCCATTACAGAGTATGGGAAACTGAATATACTACAGAAATTGAAAATCTCAGTGAAATAAGGGTGTTCAACATCTGTATGAAGTTTATTTTCATGTTTTCAAATTTTTGACATTAAACATTTTTGGAAAAAGAAGGCTTTAAAAGCTTAGCCCAGATGAAGCCTCCTGGTGGAGCGCGAAAGCTCGGCTTAAATTGTGTATTAATTTTATGCCATTAAAAGGGAGTGTTTTAAAACGTTTAGTTAATTTTTGGAATTGTTATCTGAATGTTTTCAATATCACGACGTTCCTTCATTGTTTTTTTGGAATTCCAATTTCTCCTGATCAAGCTGCATCTTTTCTCACCCATGATTACATGCTTATTTTTTTGATCATGTTCCTCGTTTTTAATATCTTTGGTTATTGTGAAAAGGAGCAACTTCGTACTTTTTAAGAATATTTTCTAATGAAATGTGTGTTTTCATATTTCTTAGCAGTGTCTTCTTCAAAACCAATCAGCATAGCAAGACCCCTTCTTCCCTTTTTAGAGCAAAATTAAAATTCGAAATCAGTAGCTTATCTGTCTGTGATAGAATCTGATTTTCACAGCAGAGGGAAGAATGTAGTACATACTTTTTTTATATTTAATTTTGCTTAAAACATGTTCTTGCCGCCCCAGTGGCACAGTGGTCTGAGCGATGGCTACTGGACATTCGTTTGAGATAGGTCCTAGTTCGAATCCCGGTGAGGCATGGATGTTGTGTTTGTCTTACGGCTCGGATTCTCTCCCTTCCCTGGAACCAGTGGCCCAAAATTAGGGACGGGCAACCGCTTATAGCCCATTGAGTTGCTCAGGGTGGTCTTTAAACCCGCAATAAAAAAAAAACGTTCTCCCATTCCTTTGCAATTGCTTGCTGTATTAAGGTGCAGCGCAAGCATTTTCTCTTTTGTGTAAAGTAAAATCAGTATTCAAAAATGCTGAGTGTGCATTTTGCAGTAAAAATTACTTTTCGGGGAACAAAAGACAGTGATAGAAAGTTGAAGTTCTGATTTGAACTTTTATTTTTTTGTAAACTGAAAGAAAAATGGATGTTTTTTTTTTGTTTGTTGATATAGCAAGAAGTGGGAAACCATGCATTTTCAGTGAAATTAAACAAAAAGTTTTTATGTCGTTATTGACTCCTGGAAAACTCCTTATAAATGGACTTCTGAATATCAGTACAAACCCTACAGATTGTTTTGATAACATGGCCATAGGTGAACTGTAATTTTTAATAAAAGGAAAACCATTGACTTTGATTTATCTTTTAAGTATTTTTATTATGACCCCATTTGGATCCCTCATTAAAATTTGGTATGGAAATATGTCACATTAATAAAAATATACAAACACTTATTTTTTTATTTTTTTTTTATTTTTTTTTAAATACTGACGTGGCCTTGTGACATCATTTGAGAGTTTGATAGCTTTCAGCAGAAAATTGTTTAATGAAACTGAAGATGTAAATGCTTCAAGACCCTATGATTCAGATTTTGAGCTATTATTGAATTTTTGAAAATTTACAAATACTTAATTTTTTTTTTATCTTTAAATCTCACTTTGGGGGTCGAAAAATTGGCTAGTCCAACGCCCGGGATTATCGATTTTCATGTTCGTATTAAAGCAAAATACTTTTTATTTGCCCAGGATTATTGTTTAAAAGTATGTTTGCCCAAAGCTGTGGGGCTTAAGCTGGTATATTTTCTCAGATATTTTAGATTTTTTTTTAATAAAGTATAGATATAGCTGTTGAACCTCATACTGGGTGTTTCACAGGCTACTGATAATTTTTTTTTTTTTTTGCGAATATCGCTTGAAGCTTTTGCTAGATAGTGCCAGAGGTCAGGAGATATCGTGAGATGAAAGGAATTCGTGTAGAACTGGTTTGATCGCGGACATGTTGGTTTGAAAGCGGAGTGATATACATACAACTACAGAGAGAGTTTTTATCATAAAAAATGGGTATATGTGCGGCGAAAACCCAATGAACGTGTTAAGAAAGTGGAGTAGTGTATTTAAGAATTGTCACAAGCCGTCTTGTGCCGCAGTGAATGACTTGATAAAAAAATTCAAACGAACTGGGAGTGTCACAGACGACATGACAGCGATAGCAATGAAACAGACCATGGTGCAAAAGCAAGAGAAATTGAAGTTGCCCGTGAAATTCTGCAGCAAAAGCCCGGAACTTCAAAGAGGAAACTTGCTCAGCAACTGCAGGTTAGTCCAGCTTCGGCGTAGTGCATTGCAAAATCCAATTTGCAGATGTTTCCCTACAAGATTCAGGTGCAGCAGCCTTTGAACGAAGCAGCTGTGTTGCAACGACAGGAGTTTGCCAACTTAATCTGTTCAAGGATCGATGGAGAGAGCTTTGATGCGAAAACCATTGTCTTCAGTGATGAGGCGCATTTCTGGTCAGATGGTTACATGAACTGTCAAAATTATTGCATGTGCGGGGAAGCGAGAAACCCGAGTTCACAGTTGTGAAGCCACTCCATCCACAGAGGCTAACTGTTTGGTGTGCCATGTGTGCTGATAGCATTATTAGTCCATTTTTCATTGATTCTTCTGTGAACACTGCTTTCTATCATGGTCATCTGCAGAACCAGTTTTTCTCTATTGCATATAAAAAAATTGGATCCAAAACCACTTTTCAATAGGACAGAGTGCCACCGCACACAACTGGTTACGTCTTTGGATTTGATTTAGCAGCATTATGGGACACGAGTCATCGCTAGAGATTTCCCACAGTGGTTTTCTGCTGGTCTCTCTTGGCCTCCTTATAGCCTTGATTTATCGCTATTGGATTTTCTCTTGTGGGGCTATCTGAGAGATAGAGTGTGTCGTGACAGGCCAACAACACTGCTACACCTTAGACATGCCATTAAACATGAAATTCAAGCAATTATGGATCACATGTTTCATTTTGTTAGCACTCTACAATTTTGTGTTACGAATTCGCCACATAGTGGCAGCGATGGTAAGCACTTCGAACAACTTATTCGATAATTTCCTTTTGACACCACTTCAGTAATGTAGTTTATTTTCCTTCTACTATGATGAAACTAAATTTATTGATGATTTAAGTTGTCAGTACCATTTGAAAGACCCTTTACATCTTGATGTCTAACTTTTCTATTTCCAGAACTGCATTTGCTATGGTGTGGAGTCAGAGTGGGTTATACCACTAGGCCAAACTAGGTGGCTGCTAAAATTTGGGGAGCACCAAGATTTAGAGTAGATAAAATCGAGTGTGTCAATAAATAATAAAAACTAAGACAATTTAAATTTTTGTTGCCCTTTTGATGTATCTTACGAATTCTTATTCCTGTTTAAGTAAGCGAGAAACGGAAAACTGCACTTATAGACTAAGTCAGCCCGGCAGGAAATCTTGTGCCAGTGCGAAAACGTGCATCTGCCGAAAAACTGCTATAAACCAGGCCAGTCCCCATGCAGCAGACAAGTCAGATGATGCCATAGGCAAGGCCATCTAGAAAATACAAGGCCATGACCAGGGGTAGGAAAATATTCTGAAATCTGGTGGCCAGCTAAATTTTTTAGTGTACACTTCTGTCCAAAAAATGTTCTACCCTCAGCTTATCTGTCCCTGGCAAAAAACAAACACTACTCAATCATTTTTTTTTTTTTTTTTTGTCTGGGACTCGCAAATTCATGAATTATAGTAATTTTCATCATTTATCCCCAGCCCCTGGAACTAGCACAATTTTTCTTTTTTTGCCGTCGTATAATTTGCAGATTGTGTCATCCAGAAAAAAAAAGAAAAAAAAAAAAAGAAATTGCTGTATAATCCGCACATCACAAATGCTAAACCAGAAGCGGAATTTTCAACAGAAAAGTCGGTCACATAAAGATCCCGGAGCCTGAAGAAAAAAAACCCTGATCTTATTAAATAAATAAATAAATTTATTTTTAAAGGAAATGTTTTTCAATATATTTTTATCTTCAGACACAAAAGAAGCTTAGTGGCGTGGCATCCATAGAGCACAAAATTTAATCACGCTGATGCAGCAGCTCTAATTGCGTTACACATTGCCAATGATGAAACGCTGGTACAGAACAATTCATAGAAATACTGTATATACTCGCGTGTAAGTCGAAAGTTTTTAGAAGAAATCCTGCTTTCAAGTCTGCTTACATGCTTACACACAGGTTAAAAAGAAAAAAAAAAAAGGGCTGGACTTCGCAAATTCTACCACAGAGTTTACCAACGGGTTTGCTTACGTTATTTTAGACTGTGGCTTTTCACTTGTCACTGCACACGCTAGTTTTCCGACCTTTTGAAAACTGTCGTGTAGTGGCACGATCCTATCCTCAGCTGTGCCCCCACTTTAAGTTTAAATTCGGCAGTGTAACTGAAACGTTCCCTTTTCAAAGACATCATAAATAGCAATGAAGGAAAATATCAGCAGCAAAGACTTCGGTCAAAATGACAAAGGACGGACTAAAACACAAGGCGTAGAACACACGAGATCCAGAACATGGAACTTTGAAATGAGACATGCATGTGTAGGTTTGTGCAGCAAGTGCTGTGCGTACATTTTTATTGGCCGATTGACGAAGAGAGAGCATAAGCACAGTCGGCATTTTGTCTTTCCCAACAATACGAAGACAAAATAACTCCCGCTGTTCCTCCCTACAACTTTCCTGTCTTTCATTATGACACACCTTCCCCTCATCTTCGCTTCATACAAACTCCTGCACTGAGAAATTTTTTTCTGAGAGAGTTCCTTTTCCTATTATATCCTCCCCCCTCTCTCCTGCACAATTATACTGCAGATTTAAAAAAAATAAATCAAACGGCCGCAAAAAACGTTTTTTTGTTTGAAATCGGCGTTTATCCACGGATTATACGACGAAAATTACAGTACATGTTTTTCAGTGATGTTTCCATGGTGGCCCGGACAATTCTTTTGGTCGCCCTGGGCGATAAGGCGATCGTATTTCTTGACTCCTGGCCATGATGACATTAGAAAAATAAGTTCCCTCTTTTAGTGACATCCCACAGAAACAAAGGCTTCTGAAAGGTTTCCAACGATGTCGTTATGGTGTCAAACATGACACCGACGTATCAGGCCATGTGACATGAGAGTGATGTCACAAATGGAGGGAACTCATCTTGCTAATGTCCCAACCTTGTACTTTCTAGATTGCCTTGCCTGAGGGATGCACAAAAGTTTTTAAGAAAAGGGATTGTGTTTTATCCGGCTTTCAATGGAAATATCAAGACTGTCCACTTCTATCACAAGTAGCAATCAATGCTCAATGCCTAAAAGTTAGCAACTGTCATCCTCAGATTATTTTCTGATGAGAACAGTGTCAATAGTAAGAGAGGCTCTACTACTACATTCATTCATTCAACTAGAATTCTTGTTTCTTTCTTTTTTGTTTTTCTGTCTGGGGATCTAGGAAAAAACCTTATTGATTTACCTATGTTATCGACCGAACAAAAAATTGCCTGTGACATAGATTTGAAGGCACTTGTTGGTAATTTAGTGAACAATAAAACACCCAAAATGAAATTTTAATTTACATTGGTGCAGTAAGTAAACAGATTTAGTTTCTATTAGTTTCTTTCTATTTAGTTTACCTTGTATTTTTGCATCTTGAAATTATTGAATAAATACAATATCAGGGCTTGAAAAATACCATACCCGAGATGACCGGTGCAAGTAAATTATAAATCTAGTTACCTGGTCTAGGCAACTATATTTAAAGAAGTCTGGAACAGAATTTTCTACTTCAAGAAAAAAGACATGCGTCACATGTCTTGTTTCATTTCACTGCTAATCACCATTAGTTACGACTTACATTCTGTTAGTTCGCTAAACGAACCAACCGAACCATTAATATGTGGCTTTATGTTATTTTTTAGTATCTGTCAACAAAATAAGTGTGACGGATGCAATACTGTTTCACACGTTATTCATGAAGAAGTTGAATACCCGCGGGAGCATGTTATATATGTATAACGAAATGCATTAGAACTTTAAGTTTTCAAATAATGGAATTAATGTCATTAATATGCACTTACCTGGTTTCAGTTCTGTTGCATAATTCACATCAGATTATTGTCTTAGTGCTTAAAAAAACAAACGGGAATTACATTGTAAAAAAAAAAAATTATTAAAAAAAGCTATAAAAAAATAAAAAACCAAACAAACCGGAAGTTACATTATTGTTATGAAGTGCTAAGGACAGAAGAATATGACTTTTTTAATTATATTATGCTCGAAGTCCAGAAATTGGAACCAGATGTAGTTTTGCTCCGAATGTTGTTTGTAAGAGTCAGTGATGGGATGCATACCTCTGATGGAACTAGCCACTGGTGTTTAGCGACAACGGGCAAAAATTTCAAAGAAAAGAACATGGCGGAATCACTAAATTTCTCAAATACCAATTTCATCACCATACCATTTCATACCAGGTTAAGCATCATCATCTTAAAATTTGAGATGCACACTTTTGTGCATTGAATATTTTAAATACAGACCCTTAAAACAGAAATGCAAAACATGTAAATTTTGTCATATTTTTTAACTTAAAATAATGAGGGTTCTGATTTGATATTTTAAAAGATAAATTTTCCTTGGCATCTAGCTTTTACTACTTGGGCAGGTAAATAATTTTTGCATATGCCCAGGTGGGTATGTAACTTTTCAGATATTTTTCAAGCCCTGGGAGTGATGTTAAGTGGAACACCTTATAGGCTGGTTGAAAATTTCCTGGTGCAAGAACCTTGTTGTGCTGAAGACCACCAAGTACCACTGTTCAGAAAGAAAACATCCAAACAAAGTTTTGTTGCAAGTTACGCAAACATGCCATGAAACAGTGCAAATGGCCAACACAAATACGATGGATTACATGAAATGAAAAACACTGATGCAACGTGA
This sequence comes from Macrothele yani, assembly GCA_039090855.1. Classification (NCBI taxonomy): domain Eukaryota; kingdom Metazoa; phylum Arthropoda; class Arachnida; order Araneae; family Macrothelidae; genus Macrothele; species Macrothele yani. The sequence continues at coordinate 25,151,286 of CM077028.1, read as the reverse complement.
AAAAAAAATAAGATCACAAATGAATCACAATAACCATTCAAAAGGTGACTCAAGGTTTCTGTGTCATTTTGTACAGTGGGTGAAAATGAGGATGTTCATATACCCAGTCTTAGCATAAATACTGTTACAAATGTTCGACAGATGGCACTCAACCGCCGTGCAACGTTACCAACCAGTCAGGAGGCATGAAGCAGCTATTGAATCATTGTGTGTTCAGTCACGGAGGAGATAACATGTTTTGTGAAGTACTTGCCATGGAGTGCTGCGATTATGAGAATCGTGTTTCTGTAACAGCGCTGCACAAAGTTGAAAAATCAGCTTCCGAGATTTTCAACATGCTGAAAAAGCTGAAAATCAGCCAAATTTTTGTCTACCGGACCATAAAAAGGTTCCTTGAGACCGGGACCGTAGCTGCCCACTCCAGAAAGGATCGGCTACGTACCGCGAGGACTGCTCGCCTGGTGAAAGCAGTGGCAGCCCGTATTCGACAAAATCCTGTCGGAAAACAATCGGTGATGGCTCGTGAGCTGAACTTTTCAAGAATGTCACATATGCTGCGGAGTGACCTAATCATGAGAGCTTACCGGTGGCGTAAAGGGCACTTACTCACTCCACAACTGAAACAGCAGAGGGTGCTAAATGTGAAACGTTTACTGCAGTGTTACACAGATAATTGCCACAGACAGATCCTTTTCTCTGATGAAAAAATGTTCACCATTGAAGAGGCTTTCAACTGCCAAAATGACAGTGTATGTGTCAACCTCATGAAAAGCTCCAAGGATCATGAAGGGCCAACATCCTGCTTCTGTCATGGTTTGGTGGGTAGTCTCCTATGAGGGTATCACAGAGCTCCATTTCTGTGAGAAAGGAGTGAAAATATCCCCTAAAGTCTACCAGGACAGGGTTTTGGAGCCAGTGGTCAAAAATGTGAGTCACACCTTCCAAATCCGGCAGTAAAGCTTTCAGCAGTATTCCACACCTGCCCACAAGGCCAAGTCAACCCAGGAGTGGCTTCAGGCAAATTTGCCAGACTTCGTTTCTCCAGCTGATTGGCCTTCAAGCAGCCCAGAACTTATCCCATTGGACTACAAGTTGTGGGCCACACTGGAGGACATGGCGTGCAGAAAGAGACACCCCAGTATTGACAGTCTCAAATGCTCTTTGGTGCGGGCAGTGGCAGCTTCCCCTGTGGAGACCTTGCATAAAGCTATTGATGAGTGGCCACAGAGACTGAAGAACTGTGTGAATGCAAAAGGATGCCATTTTGAAAAGTGATTGGTGCCATGTATTCACAAGTGTATTACTTACGTCATATCACAGGTATATTAAAATATCTTTAAATTTCTTTTGTTATTTCATCGAATACTTTGTAATAGTATTTATGATAAGACTAGGTACATAATGGTGACACATGAACACTGAACATGAACAGTCAAAGGTGAATTACACATGTCTTGCATTGGGATGGTGTCGCCATACAGTAGATAGTAGTGGGTGAAATGACAATGCCCGATATGGAAAAATGGTAGTACATCTTCCTCCATTTGGTTCCAATGAAAACAAGAAGACCAGACTTAAAGAACTAGCTTTTTACAATGCAGTTTGTTCCCTACCTGTTGGTAGAGCCTGCCATGAGGAAAACTTTGTCATGCCTGTTGTATACAACAGAACTCTTCTGTTTTCCAGAAGAAATGCATGGCTTTGCAAAAGTGCTGGGGGCATTCAAGTATTAAGAATGAGTGTCAGAGTAAAATAGAACACTTTTCTAATGGCTATTTAAACGTAATTTTTTAGAGCCATCAATGCAGGAGAAACCCTAAAATTACCAGAAGGTTCAATTACTAGGTTCATCAGCAAATTTCTTAAGATTGAGGCTAGCACCATCTAAATAATTGCCATTACATTGTTTTTTGCTGCATTATAACTTACATGCTATTCACAAAATGGGGAATAGTTGCCGCAAACAACAGGCAGAAACAGAAGTTAACAATTCAAAATTAAGGAGAGCAATGTTAATTTTTACTTCTCATTCCAGACAGATAGTGTGAGCATTCATTATTTTTTGGCATGGAGATACTGTAAGTTAACTATCATCCATGCAGAAATCTTACAGACCTGCATCTTCTGATTACTATCTGGGAATTATATGTATGTGGCTTTAGACATTGCAGTAGCTAAATTGTATAAAAATCTGTACAAATGGTATAAGAATGTGTACAAATTGTATAAGAATCTGTACAAACATTGTATAAGAATCTGTACAAACATTGTATAAGAATCTGTACAAACTTTCAGATCACACCATGTACTGACCTCGTCCTATAGGCCAATCTAGAGGTCTGCACGAGCATGGCCCTACCTGTAAAGCCTGAGCCCAACCTGGGCCAGGCCTGTACAGTGGAAGACAGCATTTCACTCCCAAATGAAAGAAAAACATTTCAGCTCATAAAATGAAGAGTGACTTGTTAAATAATCAGCCGGTGAAAATCACGAGTGAAACAAAAGACAGGGAATTGCATCTGCCACTAGATGCATTGATTATGAATAAATGCATTGAGTTACAGCTGAAATCCAAAATTAGGATGCAAGATGAGATTCTGAAATGGGCAGGTGTATTTCTTTAAAACTTGAAATCAAATTCTGTTTTCACTTTGTTGGCTTTAATTTCCTTTAATACTATAACCACAGCAGCAGTCGGGATTTAGGTAATACCACAGGGCTGGAAAAATAAGCTCCAGATCTAGGAGCCGGGTGAAACGAAAGCAAATTTCAAAGTATCATGCACAAATGTAATGTATGGTGATGGTGTCAGAACAAAGAGTAATAATATAAGTATATTAAGCACTGCTTATTACCCAAACTACTTACTGCTAAATGAAATTCAAATTTGGTCTATAAATCTCAGGGTTCTATAGTTTTGAATAAAAATCTAAACATAAAATAGAATTTGAAAAAAAAAAAAAAAAAACTTTTAGCCTTATCAACCTGAGCTGAAACTATCTGGAAGAAAATAACAGAAAATTGTGACCGTCAGCTTCCAGAGTACCGCATAATAAGGCTTTGGAAACTAAGCAGGGGGCATTAAAACATACGTAAACATGTGGCTTTAGAAAAAAAAATCCGAGATAAAGCCATCTGGAAGTAAAAAAGATAAATAAAATAAAATGCGACCGTCAACTTCCGAAATGCCTTATGGCCGCAGAAATGGAAGGGAATGTTGCAAACGCTTAACAAATATGGATTTTGTAAAAAAAAAGAAAAATGAAAAAAAAAAAAACCCAGCAACAATCTAACTGAATGAAGCTATCTGGAACAAAAAAAACCCCGCAAAAACTGCTATCAACTTCCCGAGTGCCTCGTAATGCAACCATGAAAAATGGAAGATGGACGATAAAAATGTGTAAAAATATGGTTTAAAAAAAAATAAAGAAGCACAAAAAATTCACATTATCAATCTAACTGAAAACTGAAGTAAAGCTGTCTTGAAGCAAAAGGGGGAAAAAAAAGTTGCGACGACAACTTACGGAAAGCCGACACAATGGCCGCAGAAACAGAGAAAACACTTTAAAAATAGGGTATGGCTCTCGTAAAAAGAAAGAAAAATAAATAGTCTTAATTTAATTTTCAGTTAGATTAAAATTTAGGCCTCCATGCCAAAAAAGAAAAAGGGGGAAAAAAAGAAAAAAAAAGAAGGAAAAATTGCAACCATTAGCTTTCGAATGTTTTTATGCACTTTTAACCACCACGCACATAAACGTGTGTGGTGCGTTTAAAGTGCATAAAAATATCGCTTCCGAGATTCAAAGCTCAAGAAAAGCAATTATATCTCATCAAGTTGAAGTTATCTGTTTTAAAAATATGGAAGAATGGAAGCTTAAAACGAAATGAGGGAGGGGCGATCTATCGATTATAGTTGTGTGCGTGATCTGTCGATTACAGCTTTACATCTTAAATGGGAGCCAACGTTAAAAATGCATAAAAATTTCCCTTCCTTTGTTTTAAAATTTAAAGAAATTTTAAAAACAATTAATGTTAAGAAAATAGAAAAACAGTCTGCAAACCTTTCCGAGAATCTGCGATGGGCATCGCTGCGTCTCTCTGTTTCTGCTTCCGGCTGGTAGCTTAAACGAAACAGTGTGATCTTCAATACTTCTGCATCTGACAGGTTAGTCACGTGACTCAGGGTTTCATCGCGTTTCTCTGCTTGAAACACATGGTTTAGGATAAAAGCTAACAGAATTTATAAATGCGATCAAAGTATAAAATTTCAGAGTTTGATTTTATTAAATTACAATTTGTTGAAGATACATTTTGCATCTATGAACTCAAAGTAAAAACTGCAAATTACGAAATTTGAAGTAAAAGAAAAGTTGGGCGCCAGGACCAAATTTCTAGGCGACCTGGTCCCCGGTAATTTTCCAGCCCTGTAATAAATACCCTACATACAGTTTCTTCATGACTGTTTTTTTTTTTTTTTTTTTTTTTTTGAAATTCATGTTTGCAAAAGGAACTCAATTATGACCACTTATAACTGACAGTGGTCAGTTTGGTTGCTATAAATATTTCATGTAAAATGTGATAACTACTGAGGATTTGACATTAGTCAGGGTCTTTAGGTGTCGTAAAACACCTGACTCATTTTCAAGTGATGTTTGTGCACGTAGAGTTAGACACTGAAACATGTTTTTCTTTTAATTTCCAAGAAATGTTTACATAGACCAACTTTTCAGCTTTACAAAACCAGATGATTGAGCTTCTGGCACAATTCAGTACTACAGAGGATTTAAGGAAGTATTTCTTTACATATTTAGGGATCGAGGCTACCTAGTTTATACATACAGTACACTAACAGACAATGAAATTTGCACACCTAGAAGAAAATAGCTAGATTGCATGCTGGTATGCAAATGATCCACGTTTGGTGCGATTGCGCATGACCGCACATCCTGTGGTGGCACTGCAAGCACAAACTGGCAGCCTTTTAAATTGGTGTGTTGTCAATGCCCCATGAAAGCGAAAAGCACCCGCCGATGCAAGAACAGTACAGAGTGACAAGAATGCCAGGTAGATGCCAGATACGTAAATTTACGCAACTTGCAGGCTTCGAGAGAGAGAGGCCTGGTCATCGGGCTGAAAACCGCAGGGTCGTTGGTGCACTGTATAGCCTACCCTGGATCGTTCTGACCATACCGTCCGACTGTGTTGGGAGCAGTGGACACGTGACGGCACTTCCACACAGAGGAGCGGCTCCGAAACATTTCCCAACTCCTCGCGGAAGTGAATCTGTGATCCCAGCGCCTCTTACGTGTTCTGCCATTAACACTGGAATATCGCCGGCTCTGTTTACATTGGTACCAGGCCAGAGGGATATGGAATCCCACAGATTGGTGATGTGTGGTGTTTAGCGACGAGTGCCGCTTTGTTTTGGGGACAGATCATCACCGTGCCCGGGTGTGGAGCTTCCCGGGTCAACAGCACAATCCCAACCTCGCTATCGAGTGCCACACCTCCCCCATTGCAGGCATTATGGTCTGGGGAGCCATTGCCTACAATAACCGATCAGCTCTAGTAGTGGTACGTGGATCATTGACGGGCCAGCGGTATGTGGATGAGATCCTACGGCTCCACGTGTTCCCATTCGTTGCCGAGATTCCAGGTGTGCTATGCCAGCAGGATAATGCCCACCCGCACCCGGCTCGGGTTGCCCAGGAATGCCCAGTCAGTCCAGACACTTCTGTGGCCTGCTCGCTCCCACACATCCCCTATCGAGCATGTGTGGGACCAATTGAAACACCGACTGCCGCTGTGCTGCACTCTCCGGAATTTTGAGCATACCGTCCATCACATGTAGGCCAGTCTGCAGCAGGACAAAATCAGGTGTCTGTTTGCCTCCATACTGTACCATATTGCAGCATGTATTGCCACACGAGGCGGTGTAATGCGCTATTGAAGATGACCAGACTGCATGCCACAGATCCCTCTGTAATTGTCCCGCAGTTCTGTTTTTGCCATCATCTGCACCATTCATCTTTATCATTATGTCCATAAAATTTCAGTTTGATCCGATGCTTCCTTCTTGGTGTGCCAATTTCATTGTCTGTGAGTGCAGGTCATTCACAAAGTAATGAGACTGACATCATAGTAACAAAACAAACCCCGCGCAGAAAAATGCAGCTGCCTGTGTCAGAACTCCTGCAAGATCAGTCATGTGACAACATATCATTACAGTGGTTCCCTAGTTCTTTCTTGTAGTAGATGGTATAGAGTTCGGATGTGTTTCTGTAACCCAGCATGGATTTAAAACTGGAGCAAAGAGCAGCTATAAAATTTTGCGTGCGTTTGAACAAAACTGCCACAGAAACACATGAAATTATAACAACAGCCTATAAGAAAGATGTTTTGTCCCCTTGCAAGGGTTTTATAGAGTGGCACAAGAAGTTTGTGAATGGTAAAGAGTGTTGGGAAGATTCACCATGCTCTGATAGGATTTCAACATCAACTATGGAGGTTAATGTCAATACCTTCAAGGCACTCCTGCGCAAAGACCACCCAATGACCATTGAGGAGGTTGCTAATGTGATGCAGATGTCCATTGGTTTCGTTGATGACATTGCGAGAAACCAGTTGGAGTACCAAAAAGTTACTGCAAAGTGGATACCCCATTCGCTCGCGAATAAACACAAAGCAAATTGTGTTATCACTTGTTGCCAGTGGAAGTGCCGGCTACAATGTGAGCCACACTTTTTGGATCGAGTCATCACATGTGAAGAAACATTTTTTCACCATTTCGACCCAGAAACAAAACAAAAGAGCACCCAATGGAAACACTCACAGAGTCCTCGATCTATGAAAGCAGAAGTTCAAGCAAGTGCAGGGAAGGGTATGCACCCGGTTTTCTTTGATAAAAAGGGTATTGTGTATGACCCTGTTGTTCCATTCTGAAGTTTTCAAAGGTCCTCTGAAGAAAAAAGTTTTCCCAAAATGCCGAAAATATGCACAAACTGGTTGGATTTTGCATCAAGATAATGCCTCTGCACATCATGCTTTGCTTACCCAGCAAGTTATCCAAGATCTAGGCATCAAAATGATAGGCAGTCCTTAGTATTCATTGGACCTGGCGCTGTGTGACTTCTACCTACTCCCTGTTGTAAAGTGAAAAAACAACTTTGTGGGTGTCAGTTTGCATCAAATACTGAACTGAACAATACTGTGATGGGTATCCTGAGCCACATGTCTAGTAAGAGCTTTGGACTCACCTTCCTGAAGTGGGTAGAAAGGTGTGACTGGTGCATTCAGGTAGAGGGAGAATATTTTGAAAGTATGTAAGTGTTGTTGTTCCACAAGGAGAATATTTCGAAAGTATGTAAGTGTTGTTGTTCCACAAGGAGAATATTTTGAAAGTATGTAAGTGTTGTTGTTCCACAAGGAGAATATTTCGAAAGTATGTAAGTGTTGTTGTTCCACAAGGAGAATATTTTGAAAGTATGTAAGTGTTGTTGTTCTCCCTAGAGCCTTTTGACTGGGCAGCCCCCAGCTATATTTCCTTTAATGAATGTTTTCACAATGCACATAATAGTAAGAATAAAAAACTTATTTCCACATACACCATCAGCGTTGATGAAAATTGGCTGAAATCGCACAGTGGTCTAAGCACTGGCTTATAACCATTCATCCGAGAAGGGTCTACGTTTGAATCTCGGTAAGGCATGGACGTTGTGCTTGTCTTTCGGCACTGACTCTCTCCCTTCCCTGGAACCAGTGGCCCTAAATTAGGGGCAAGTAACTGCTTATAGCTTATTGAGTTGCTCACGGTGGTAGTTAAACCTTCAATCTATAAAGAAAAAGAAATCTGTAGTTGAATATGTTTTGTTAGTAAATACTCATTTTTTTAACCATTTTTGTACAATTTCCTAACTTTGTTTATCATGTTATGTTACATTAATGCCTGCCACATTGCTAAAGGTGTTTAATAAGTATAATAATGTTAGGCAAAACATTTTTTTTTTCGATTGGAGAAAGGGTCGTTAAAAGTACCACCCAGCTAAAATTTCTTGCTACTTCTGCCCATGTAAAATCAGTCTTGGTACTTTTTGAAAACCCCTTGTACTTAAGTCTGGAAGAGGAAATGCAAGTTTACATTTTGACTACTTAAGTCTGGAAGAGGAAATGCAAGTTTACATTTGTAACTGAAGTAGGTAGTTGGTTCTAAGCCTCATCCATGAATGAATTCTTGCAAGAAGAGACACATCTCTGCTTTACATTCTGTTTACTACTGAGGTAGTTTTTAGTTCAGTAAAGCAGCTTTTTGTTTCTCTGGAGGAAACCCTGTGTTTTAATAAAATTGGTGGAGAATGTGCTATGAAAGTCTAAAATGGGCTGAGTTTTCCAAATTAAGGCCCATGCCTGCATTTAGTCCAGTCCCTACTAAAGCATGGAACCACTAGTTCTGATGTGCCAATATCACAAAACTCTGTGAAAAGATAATGGCTAGTTTGCATTAAAGATACAGCTAAACAAATTTTTTGGCATGGAGATGCTGGAAACTTGTAGCTGTATGGGAAAATTATCAGAAAACTGGTAAAATTGCACCATCCGAGAGCAAGACTCAGGCCTTCATCTCATGATTTCCCTCTTGTGTAAACGCATTTTATTCTCAGTAATTAAAATGATGTAGCAACCTAATTTTCATTTCCTGTTGAACTAAGTGGTGTTGCACTTTTGAGATTTAGGATGCAGAAATATTTTTGAGAACATTATCCTCATGAGTAAAAAGCACTTGGTATCGGTTTTCATTATTTAAGTCTATAATCTCTGGTAAGAATCCTTCAAAACCTTGGAATTTTATATTGGCCAAAGTCCGATACAAAACTGCACTGCTCAGGGTGTGCAAGAAAGGTGGTCAGAATGTCTGAGAGCTGGGGTCAGTTGTGAAAATTGGGTGATGCAGACTTGATTCTTGCTTTTGATCAGTTCAGTTTTTCAAAGGAAGATAGTTATTGATAGATGTGGTATGCTAAATGTAGTGTTTGTTCCCAGGAGCAGAAACACGGTGATGCCTGTCGCAGATTGAGTAATGATTTCTGGTATGTTGGAAAGCGTATCGTAATCAATGCGTTGAATGGTTTTACTAACTTGTTTTTAAGATACCTTTAAAATTTAAAACAAAGAAACGGAAATTTTCACGCGCTTTTAGCATTGGCTCCCGTTCCAGTCACAAAGCTGTAATCGATAGATCATGCACAGGCAATTGTTCCCCCACCCATCTACCAACTCATTTTATTTTAGCTTTCATTCTTCCATATTTTTCAGATAACTTTGATTTGATGAAATATATATAATTGCTTTTATTTTTTTCAGCTTTGAATCTAGGAAGCGATATTTTTGTGCACTTTTAATGTACCACACATGTTTGGTGTGGCCTTTCGGAAGCTAATGGCCTCAGTATTTCACTTTTTTTTTTTTTTTTTTTGCATGGAGTCCTAAACTTTCATGTAACTGAAAGTTAGATTGAGGTGATTTTGTTTTTTACAAGAGCCATATTTTAAAAGCATTTTCTCTGTTTCCGTGGCCGTCAGCATTCTGTAAGTTGATGCCCCAATTTTTTTATTTTTTTTTCCCTTTTGCTTCCAGACAGCTTCATTTCAGTTAGATTGATTAGGTATTTTTTCGTTTTCTTCTTGCTCTTTCCTTTTTTTTTTTTTTTTACAAAATCCATGTTTTTATACATTTTTATCGTCTGTCTTCCATTTTCCATGGGTGCATTATGGGGCATTCTGGAAGCTGATGTTTGCAATTTTGCCATTTTTGGCTTCAAGATAACTTCTTTTCAGTTAGATTAATCCTGATTTTTTTTTATTTTTATAAAATCCATATTTGCTAAGCATTTTGCAGCATTCCCTTCCATTTCCCCAGGCATGCAGCATTTCGGAAGTTGACAGTCGCATTTTATTTATTTGTAATTTTACTTCCACATAGCTTTATCTGATATTTTTATGTACTAAAACCATATTTTTATACATTTTTAACATCCCCTGCTTTGTTTCCAAGGCCATATTACACGGCAGTATTCCGGAAGCCGACAATCACATTTCGTTTATTATTATTTTCTTCCAGATAAATTCATCTCAGATTGATGAGGTAAAAATTTTTTGGATGCACTTCAGTCTTTGGCCCCAAATCGTCTGCTCAAGCTCTAACGCGCTGCTGGAATGCCGGGAGAAAATTTTTGCGATAGGTGGCGCTGCGTCGGAGTTTTTTGCTCCTTCGCTGCGTGCATTACATAATCGGTGTGTGTTGTGCGGGAGGAGTGGTAGGGAGGCGAAATATGCGGGGGGAGGGGGGTATTTTTGAAAGGAAAGGATTTATTTTGTAACATGGCTGGCCCTGAAAAGGGCCTTTATGTAATGTAAGTAGTTCAGGTGTTGTTAAATATTTATAACTACGGAAAAGAAGTGTTTCCTCCTCATTGAGAAGCTGTCTATCTAGTACGAATATTTAAGTGGAAAATATTACGTACTAGGAAAGAACTGTTTGATGACAGCAATCATTACCTCAAAACAGTGTTCAGAGGAAAGAATACAATTTCGTCGGAATAAATATTCAAGAATGTGGTCGGCCAAGTGGTTTTTGTGAATGCCATTAGATAGTGTGCGTTTGAGGGGCTGCCAATTGCTCTCAACACCTTCCGTATGCGCCCCAGTAGTCGGATCGACGAAATTGAGTGAGTGGTTTACTGACAGATGTTGGAAACCACAGGATGGGAGATTGCGGTACGCAGCCCACTGATCCGTCATGACAGTATTTCCGGGTTGAACATGTTTCTGGATGAGCGGCAGCAATGTGTGAGCAGAGCGGTTATTCTGCTGGCAGATCTCAACCCTGAATCGTTTCGAATCTCATTCAAAGATGCCGAGGATCCAGGTGCCCTCAACGAGACGACCACGATTATACTTCCGCTTCCCAACCTTAGCCTCGTCCACTTCTACGATGACACCAGGGCCTCCAAGCTGTCCATCGTCTTGTTCGTAAGCTACCATAAACTCTGCGACTAGTTACCTGCAAGACTGATAATAGTCACTGACTGTTGCAGAGGATAATTCCTCAATTGCATCATCGTAGGACAATCCTTTGGCGAAACAATACAAAAGAGTCATCACCTTATCAAGAGGAATATAAGCAGCTTCAAACCACGTCCCAAGTAAATGGGAACACTGCTCACTTTTCCCTGTAACGTGATTCTTCCTACACCTGAATTGTCCTAAACGATGAGACATATCCACTCGTAAACTCATTGGATGACCTGCGGAACATCTTCTTTCGGTTGGAAGCAATCCTTTCCGCTCACACCATGCAATGCATGTTTCTTCATCCTTCCCAACTTCGTCGAAGAAACGCCTCCAGTTCCACATGGCTACTGACAGAGCTACAATGCACGCTGAAAAGAACAGCTTAGAACAGGCCGAACAGAAGATGAAAGACGCACTCGGCAAACAGCGATTACGTAACACACACAGCGCGGGAGAAAACGGCAACGCAACTGCAGCGCCACTTCTACCGGCATTCCATTCGCACGATAGCAAAGCAGACGACTGGGGGCCGAACTCTAAAGTGCAGCCCATTTTTTTGCTTTATAAGAACCATTGCCATTTTTCTCATGTTAATTTTATGGAGTTAATCAATGAAAATGCCTCCCATCACATTTCCACAAATTCACTAAATTTTTCTTAAACTGTGATCTATTCACAAATTCGATTTGAAACAAAAATCTTATATCGACCTGTTTTACAAATCAAGTTAAATGTAGCAAAATTACTGTTATTTCCAAAGTTGACTAGGACTCACCCCCACCCCAACACAGTCACCTAAATAATCATGTGGTGAGTACTAGCTAGTTCAACATAATTGCTGCAGGAAATAGTAAGAGCAGAATGTCTATCAGGTAAAACATCCTTCGAAGGAGGACTTAAAGTCAAATCAATTTACTAAATGCCGAGTAAAAAACAAAAAAGGTATGGATTTCAAATTATTTATTATTCCTAATACTTTCTGACTGTAGTTTTAAAAATCAAAATGCATTTAAAGAATGATGTTGAAGTTCTGAATGAAATAAAATAGTTATAGTTTCTTCTGTATTTCTTATCAGGGAAAAGCTAGTTTGACTGTTTCAACTCAATACTAATTTTCACTATTATCAAAATCTTAAATTGAATCATTTTTTAAAACATTGCTTTGTTGCAGTGCAGAACAATAAATTTTATGGCAGAATTAACATTTAGGCATCCCTTTATTTTGCAGACAGTTTTTTTTAGGTTTTCCTTTCTACATTGCAGACTTCTGAAAAAGATTCTGCTCTTGGGGTGGTGTTTTAAACATTTATATTTCCAAACTGCATCTACAAACAGGATTTCCAGAAAAGAATTGCCAAAGGTGAATGGCTAAAATTTGAAAATTGCCCTGTGAAAATGCTTAGCAAGTTTTAGAGATGTAAGGCTACAAAAAAGGCATGTGAGATTGGTATAAAGATAGAAATACTAGAACCCCCTTGGTGGTCACGAGAAGTGAATCAAGTTCTTACAGACAAGAAAAAAAAGCATATAAAGTTTTTAAGCCATCAGCCATAGACTAAACAAGTCTTGTTAAGAGTGATAACAAGTCTTGTTTAAAGGCAAAAGTACATGATAAGTTATACCTTTTGCTCACATTCCTTCAAAGTCTTCTGATGTGTCATCAATGAACTATTGTGCCTCGGACTGCTAAAAAGAGCGCTTTCTAAATGCAGACCTAAAACAATGATTGGGCTATAGAAAGCAGTGGAATAAAATACCAGTAACAATTTTAAGAAATGCCCTGTTATCTTGGAAATGTAGATGTTTCTAAACGCAGACCTAAAACAATGATTGGGCTATAGAAAGCAATGGAATAGGAGTGGAATAAAATACCAGTAAAAATTTTAAGAAATGCCCTGTTATCTTGGAAATCTAGATGTAGGCTCATAGATGGAAATCTAGCAGTGGCAACTCTAGGCTAGCTGCAAAGCCCAGAGAATGCACAAATAAAAGTCATTTAAATATGCACAAATAAAAGTCAATTATCAACAGTATTAAGATATTTCAATGCTTTCGGTGCAAAAAAACCTCTAGCAGATTTGCTTCTTTCGATTAAGAGAATCAGTCTGGCAAACAATAACAAAATGCAAGCAGACCTTCCAGAGTCTTCGCTGTTCTGATTCAAAGAATTTCGATACGATCGCCTGTTAGCGTTTCCATGACAAAACGAATCAGCGTACGGAGGGAATGGACCATTGCTTTGCGCAACGGTTCGCTCAGAAAAGAGAAGCCTTCCACTACCTCAGTCACTTGCATGCTTCCGCATATAACAGCGCGTGTTTCGTGAGTTGTTTCAGTTTGTGTGAAGTGTCAGTGAATTAAAATCTGTGATATTATATTTTAAATTCATGGCTTTGTTTGATGTTTTGATAAATTTTGTGAAAGCTTCCCTGAACATCTACTGTAAGAACTTAAAAAAAACTCTATGATTCAAATTTTGATGCAGCTCAACTAAAAAATGAACTGAAGGTGTTTTATTCCCTTGATGCATACAAAACAAATCAGTAAGAGACATTACTTGTTACATAAAGTTGAATAAATGGGACATAGTGTTTATTGAGGTGTACAAATTAGCAGACTTAATATTAAACTTTTCGTCAACAACTGCAACTGCTGAAAGAAGTTTTTCTGTATTAAAAAGAACCAAGATATATCTTAGATTCACACAAAGACATGTACATACGAGCAACTTGGCGGATTTGCCAATAGAGAAAAACATTTTTTTTAAATGTGATAAACTACTCGGAAGAAACATTTTTGTGAAAACGTAACACTAAAGTTCACACAAAAGGATAGAAGAATAGGGTTCATGTACAAATAAAGTATTCAGAAGAAAAATGGTGTTCATGTACAAATCAGTGTTCAAAAAATAATCCTCATAATTATTTGGTATCATGTTAGCAATAGCATGTACCTAAAATTTAGAAAAAAAGTTACTTCTATTACTTAACAATTAAAAATTAAACTTTGCAATAAAAAAAACAGTACGGGGTTTGGGTGGGGGGGGGGGGGTGAGATAGCCCAGGTCTCGGATGCAAGATACACCACTTAAATCTAGATATAGGCTGCTATATGGAAATCTAGATGTAGGCTGCTATATGAAAATCTAGACATAGGCTGCTATATGGAAATCTAGATGTAAGATGCTATATGAAAATCTAGATGTAGGCTGCTATATGGAAATCTAGACATAGGCTGCTATATGGAAATCTAGATGTAAGTTGCTATATGGAAATCTAGATGTAGGTTGCTATATGGAAATCTAGATATAGGCTGCTATATGGAAATCTAGATATAGGCTGCTATAGGGAAATCTAGATGTAGGCTGCTATATGGAAATCTAGATATAGGCTGCTATATGGAAATCTAGATATAGGCTGCTATATGGAAATCTAGATGTAGGCTGCTATATGGAAATCTAGATATAGGCTGCTATAAGGTCAGGTGATGCGTAACATCACAGCCTCTCCTTGACAAATGTCAACCTCGCCTTCTCATGGTGCATCCTGTTCCCACTAAAGGGGCTCTGACGACCGCGAATAGCAGTATAACTATACCATCGGGATTAGAGGGAAATGGTATCCCACACTCACCAACCCGCTTGGCCAGCGTGGTGAGTTATGGCCAAACCCCTCCAAAGATGACTCCACAACTTAAATCTTGGCCCTCAGTCTCCGGCAGCTGGAATGTACCTGGCCAAGTCAGCGGCCAGTGCAACATGAAAGCAGAGGGTGCTAAGAATCCCCGGAGGACAGGACTAATTCAAGGCTTCTTGAATTTGGAAGAGGAACTACAAAGGATCAAGTGGGACATCGTCGGGCTAAGTGAGGTAAGGAGAAAAGGAAAAGATCTCATTGAACTGAAAAGTGGACATCTCTTCTACTATCGTGGGACAGATACTGGCAGAACTAGGGGTGTTGGATTTATAATAAACAAGAAACTGAAGGATAAAGTTGTAGAAGTTGAAAGTTCCTCTGACAGAGCTGCACAACTCGTTATCCAACTCTCGAGAAGATACCAGGCTCAGATTATTCAAACTTATGCACCCACCACAAGTCATCCTGAAGAAGAAATTGAAGAATTTTATGAGGAAATTCGTCATCTAAATAATAAAGGTAAGCAGCACTTGAAGATAATTATGGGAGATTTCAATGCAAAAATAGGGCAATGGCAACAGAATGAAACTTCAGTAGGTAAAGTCGGTCATGGCAACAGAAACCAGCGTGGAAATACTCTCGTAGAGTTTGCAGAGGCAGAAGGGTTTTTCATCTTGAACTCCTTTTTCAAGAAAAAGCCACACAGGAAATGGACATGGAGACATCCAAATGGGACGACAAGCGAAATTGATTTTATTATGTGTAACAAAAAATTCGTCATAGAAGACTGCAGTGTGCTAAACAAGTTCAACACAGGTAGTGTCCATAGATTGGTGAGATGTAAGATGCACCTCAACACCAAACTCGAACGTGGCAAGCTCATAAGACAAACAAAATGTATTGACATAACCGACCTTAAAAAACACCATAATACCTTCAAGTTGGAACTGAAGAACAGATTCTCTGCTTTAGAAGGCCTAACATCGGATGAAGGGGATATTTCTGAAGTTAACAGAAAGTAACCAAAGCTCTTATGGAAACAGCAACAAAATTAGCTGGGTCTAAGAACAAGTTGCACGTGAACAAATTATCAGGAAAAACCAAAATGCTGATGCAAAAAAGAAGAGAGATGAGGACAACTAAAGAAGATGTGACTTCCAAAGTGGAATATATAGAGCTGTGCAAGACAGTACGAAAAAGTATCACTGAAGACGTAAGGAAATTCAACTGTGAACTAGTGAGAAAAGCAATTGAAAACAACCAAAGCGTAAAGATAGCAAAGGGACATCTCAGTAAGGGAAGAAAACAGATTATGGCACTGAGAAAAGAAGATGGTTCTGTAACAAGAAATAGAGGCGAAATTTTGACAAGAGTGAAAGATTTCTCCTCCAAATTATATGAAAGGGATGATACATGTACTTCCAGACATCATGAAAGGTACTAGTACTAGAGTTCTTCCAGTCCTCACAGCAGAAGTTGCACATGCAATGAAGCGGGGAAAAGCTCCAGGAGAAGATGGAATTACTGTAGACATCATACAAGAAGCAAGTAGAGAAATTGAATCAGTACTCGCCCAAATTTTCACTTGATGCCTTAATAAAGGGAAGATTCCTGAGGATTGGAACAACGCTACAATGATCCTGCTACATAAAAAAGGTGATATTGAGGATCTCAGAAACTACAGACCTATCAGCCTCCTATCAGTGGTTTATAAAATCTTCACTAAAGTTCTTTCACACCGCTTGAAGGTAACACTGGACATGGCTCAACCGAGAGAGCAAGCTGGATTCAGGAATGGCTACAGCACAATAGATCATATCCACGTACTGAGAGAACTAACTGAAAGAGTGAGGGAATATGAACTTCCATTGTGCATGACTTTTATCGATTACGAAAAAACCTTTGATTCGGTGAAACCATCAGCAGTTACAATGTCTCTGAAATCCTGTGGTATTGAAGATGCATACATTAATATTATTAATAACATCTATGAAAATGCAAGTGCAAAGATTTGGCTGTTTGAAAAGACAACACACATAAAAATTGGAAAGGGAGTGAGACAAGGTGACACCATATCTCCGAAACTCTTTAATGCCATATTGGAAAATGTCTTTCAATCACTGAACTGGGAAAACAAAGGGATAAAGATTAATGGAGATTATCTAACCCACCTTCGTTTTGCTGATGACATAGTCATTTTTGCAACTACCCCATCAGAGTTGCAGAGTATGATCCAGGAACTTGCTGACAAGAGTAAAGAAGTGGGATTAAAAATGAACTTTCAGAAGACAAAAGTGATGTTCAATGCTTTTACAAGAAATGAAGATTTATCGATTGATGGAGGAAAGCTAGAAATAACAGACACGTACGTTTATCTTGGGCAGCAGATATCAAGTGAGGGTCACATTGATGAAGAAATTAATTGGCGTACAAAACTTGCCAGGAGAGCTTTTGGAAGAAACAGCATAATTTCCAAAAGCAATATGCCATTATGTCTTAAAAGAAAAGTTTTTGATCAATGCATCCTTCCAGTGCTTACGTATGGCGCAGAGATGTGGACCTTAACTAAAAGAGACATACAAAGGCTGCAGACAACTCAAAGCAGCATGGAGAGGTGCATGCTTTGTGTAACCAGGAGAGATAAGAAGAGGAACTCGTGGATCTGAAAAATGACAAGAGTGGAAGACATCATGATCAGAGTTAAATCCCTGAAATGGCAATGGGCTGGGCATACTGCCAGAAGGACAGATCATCGATGGACAGCTGAAATTTTAGATTGGATTCCAAGGGACAGGAAAAGGCCCAGAAGACCACATGGGAGATGGGTGGATGAAATTCGAAAGTATGCAGGAGTGACATGGAGGAGACTGGCACAAGATAGACCGTTGTGGAGGAAACTTGGGGAGACCTTCGTCCAGCAGTGGATTGATAATGGTTGACAAGGATGATGATGATATGGAAATCTAGATGTAGGTTGCTAGATGTAGTCCAGAGAAAGGGCTATCAGATAAAACATTTAAGAAAGAAATAATTTTATTGTAATTGCTGGAAAATCATTCTAAAAATGTGTGAACATCATCTGTATGTACCCAAAAATGATCTGTATTTTCGATAAGCCTGAGGGGGGGGGGGTCATAATGTTTTGCTCCTGCAACATAGGTTTGTGACACAATAATCAGTGAACGAATGAATCCCTTGTTATACCTTTGAATTTTTTCCTGATTATTCTAATGTGTAGTATCGCATTTTGTTTTATTTATAAGTTTCTTACGACCAATTTTCTCCTACCCCCAAACAGGTGCCTAAATAGTTAATGGATGAAAGAAGAAAGTAAAAATGGGATCTGAAGAAGAATTAGTGCAGCTGGCCAAAGAAGAACTACTGAGAGATGTGAAATTGGCTTCAATGAGAGCCCAGTATGTTGGTGCACATGCTTGGGCAAAACCTCAAAAGCTGGTAGCGAACAAACGTTTCTTAAGAAACATGCTATTCCATTCATCGCGTGGTCACCGTTCCCAGTCTTCAAGTGAAAAATCTGAAAAGCTTCCGCATAATGAAAACAGTGGTGCTCGAAGTGTTCGTAAGTCGCATAAATCCCATCGATCTAAGCATCAGTATGACTTAAAACGCTCTCACAGTTCTAATGAAAACAAAAATAAAGACCATGAAAGAAAGCATTCATCTCACAAAAAACATAAGAAACATCGTGCAGAAAAAAAGATGAAAAGATAAAACGTGTGTTGTGAGGAATTAGAACTGGTTGGGTTTGGTGAAGCAGTGCCACTGGTTTGTTAGTCATGTGTCTTCTGAAACAGTTTTTCTTGTTTGACTCTGCCACCTTGAGGTTTTGTCTTCTAATATCCTCTTGCCAAGTACACTGAAGAATGTAAATACTGTTGAACAATAATAATAAATATATTATTGTCAACAAAAAATTGTTTACTTTACTTTTCCATGGGTGTGTGCACAAAGAGTTACTGAGAAACAGTATCCTACCTTTTCAGAAATAGTATTTTATAAAAGAGCTGATGTGCAGGCAAATTAATATATATATTTTTAATGCCAGAAAAAGCTAAAAGTTTGTTATTAGATGCTTTTAAATTTTTTTTATAATGTTGCCATACAGCACATCTGTGATCAGACCACTTTCGCCTAAGAAGTACAACAACCCACAGTACACTATGTGTTTTCTGCAATGATGAGAGTAAATCATTTGTGAAAGGATATTTTAATTTTTATTGTGATTACAGAAATGATACCGATTCCGAAGATCAGGATTTCATTTCTTCAGGTGCAATGCTACAGGTGGGCTGGGGGCTTAAGCCTTCCCAACTTTTCTTTGAGCCCGCCCTTTAGCCCCCTAAAATATTTAAGCCACTACAGATTTTAGGGAACCTGGATAAATGTATGTGAAATTTTTGTATTCACAAAAATTTTGTTATATAAAATGATGTTTTTGTTTTTGTTAAATTTAGTGGTGTAGTCTTTGAAATGCTGCAAGTTCTCTGAGTGAATGTCTGGGAGATTAGTAAAAAGATATCCCCCTAGTAACCCACCAGGTCTAAAGTGCTGCATTTCTCCCACCTGCAGCTGGATGAACACCCTCCCAAGAAAGCTGCAACTCTGTCTTGAACTGTTCTTTTTCATATAGTTTCAGTGTGCTTTCTGATGTAATTTGTTTTTTCTCTCAAGATGTCATATTCTTTTGTCCAATTAATTACTTCTGTGATCTAGCATTTGCCTGTTCTTGCAAATTCACTCATGAGCCATTTCATTATGACCACCTACTCTATTAGTGTGTTGGAATGTCTTTTGCTGTGATAACCTCTGCCACTTAGCATAGCTTGAACTCCACTGGACTGTGAAAGGTGTCCTCGGGTATTCTCTACCAGGTGAACAGAATGACATCGTATGGACTTGTTAGCAATGTGGCCCACTAAGTCATGCAGATGTTTGATCAAATTCAAATTGAGGCAATTTGGTGGCCAGGGAAGTGTACGAAATGTTTGAACATGATTCTCAAACCGTTCTTGCACAATATGTGCCCAGTGAACCAGGTGTTGTCTTGCAGACAGTTCAGTACCATCCAGATACGTGGCATTACGTAGGGCAAAGGTGAAGAACCTTTTTGAGAGGAACTTATAAAATTTGAACTACAACAAAAAAAAAACCATTTTTAAAAAAGTAACGCCAACTGACTCTGTTGCATTGTAGGTCACGCCACTAGTGTTCCAAAATGTCATCGTGATGAATGAAATCAGTCAGTGTCTGCAGTCTTCTGTCTGCAGAAATTGACTGTCAACCCTTGTTGAGAATGTCAGAGTGAGTGTAAGGATTGTACTGTAACAGCCTGATTTTTATTTTTATCAATATGAACTTCACATCATGAAAGGCTTATTCTGACATGGATGCTCCAAGAAGTAACTTGCCCAACTGGTTCCCTTCTGCCCTAGGGCGTGCAAACTCTCTCTCAAAGGCAGGAGAAATCAGATTGGCAGTTGAGGATAAGGGCAGGTGGCTCCGAGGAGAACGAAGCAGTGAGTGCAGAGTGGAAAAGAAATAGCTGTTATGGCTTGACATCAGGAATGAGTTCCCTGTTTTGTAAAACTGAAATGCATGCTATCATGATGATGATGTTATATTAAAGATGTGTTGCACTACCTGTATGTATGCTTTATACCAGAGTATTATGGTTCCAGACATTTTGTCACATATCTATATCTATATATACACTATATTGACAAAAGTTACCGGACACCTCTTCAAAAGCAAATGAACGGATCCACTGCATTGTTAAGATGCGTGGTACAGTTACAAACGGTATAAAAACAAGCGTGCAGCTGACCGCGATCATATCGCACTGTGAGGTTGAGTGAAAATGTCGCGCCGGGAGAGAACTGACTTTGAGAAAGGAAAGATTGTTGAGTGTTATATTGGTGGGTTGTTCATAAGAGAAACCGAGAGGTGTTTAAACATACCCAAGTGAACTGTTTTGGATGTATTGAATAAGTGGAAGACACATGGCGTGCCTGAAGCAGCAAAACGTACCGGCAGACCAAAGAAAATCAGTGATAGAGGACGTCGAAGCCTCAGGAAAGTCATTGCTGCTAATTGACGGAGTACTGCACAAGACCTCAGTGTACAGGTGAGTAAAAATGCTGGAACCTCGGTATGTATTGGGTTGTCAGAGAAGTCATGACGTATTTTAGCCATGTTTTGCAAAGGTCATTTATTGATAGAAAGAACAAAGATCAATCAATGATATAATGCCCATTTTGTTCAATAACCGTTTGCCATCTTTCAGTGAGCTGCAGAATGTCTCGTTCATAGAAGGACCTGTCTTTCGTGGCGAAAAACTGTACAAGGTGCTGATTTACAGCCTCACCTGAATTGAACGTTATACCATGCAAGGACTGTTAAAGAGAGCGAAACAAGTGGAAGCTGACGGCGCAAGGTCAGGAGAGTATGCTGGGTGTGGCAACACGTCCCACCAAAGCGCCAATAATTTTTGGCGGGTGATCAAACTTGTGTGTGGTCTCGCATTGTCGTGATGGAACGCAACACCTTTACGATGAACAAGATCTGGACATTTCTGGATGATGTATTCGTTCAAACTGTCCAATTGCCAACAGTACACATTCGAATTGATTGTTTGGTTCTGTGGTAGGAGCTTGAAAAACACGACACCTTTAAATTCCCACCACACTGAGACCAGAACCTTCCGCTGATGAATGTCTGCTTTGGATGTCATTTGAGGTGAAGCAGGATGTCGGGACCAATTTGCGCAGCACATTGTTGTACACAATCCACTTTTCGTCACCAGTTATCAGTCGCTTCAAAAAAGGATTGTTTTCCTCACGTTTAATGAGCATATTGCAGATGTTTATACTTGCCATCAATTGAGCTTCTTTGAGTTCATGAGGAACTCACACATCGAGCTTGCTTACATATCCCAGCTTCTTCAGGTGGTCATGAACGCTTGAATGATGGATGTGCAATGTGTCTGCAATCTCTCGTGTCGTGTAACGTGGGTTTGACTCGATCAATGCCTAGATTTGGTCGTCATTAACCTTGGTGGGCCTCCCCGACCAAGAAGCATAGTCGAGGTCAAAATCACCAGCACGGAATTTTGCGAACCACCGCTGGCACTGATGTTCTTGTAGAGAATTCTCACCGTACATTTTACGCAACTTTTCACAAGCTTGACGCGCATTCTTCCCTTTACTGAAGTGAAACAGTAAAATATGGCGAAAATGCACAGTTTGGTCTTCCATCTTCAACTTGATGTTAAATCTCCGCAAATCAACCAAATCGCTCACTATTCCTTTTAGACTGCAGCTAGAACTGGCACCCGTCGAATGCCATAGCGACAAAACAGAGCTGTGCATGCCTCTAGTACTTCCAAAACCGCCCAACCGCCATCGGGTGCCAAAATACGTCGTGACTTTTCCGACAACCCAATACATGTACCATTCACAGAGAACTTTATTCCATGGGTTACCGTGGTCGTGCGGCTGCTCACAAGCCTTTCATCTCCACTCGGAATGCTACTTGTCATTTAGCATGGTGTAAAGAACATTTATCGTGGACTGTAGATTAATGGAAACAGGTCCTATGGACTGATGAATCCAAATACACGATCCATCAGTTTCATGGCCGTGTGTGGGTATGGCGGCCGCCGGAAGAATGCTGTTTACCACAGTGTACTGTTCCTACGGTCAAGTTTGGAGCTGGCAGTGTACTCGTGTTGGGGTGTTTTTCGTGGTATGGTCCCGGCTCATTGGTTATCATAGATAACCCTGTTAACCAGCATATCTACCTCGATATTCTGGACAATTATGCCGTACCAATTCTGTGGCAATATTATGGAACCAAGCCTTGTTGGTACCAGCAGGATAATGCACCGAGCCATAAAGCAAGGACTGTTACGGCGTGGTTTGACGATAATTCTGTATTGTGTGTGGACTGGCCAGCATAAAGCCCTGATCTTAATCCCACAGAGCACCTATGCCATGAATTAGAGCACTGCATAAGAAGTTTGGAAGCAAGCCCTACTACTAAGCAATAGTTAGTGGTAGCATTATATATTCAATGGAAGCGCATACC
Source organism: Macrothele yani (assembly GCA_039090855.1). Taxonomy (NCBI): domain Eukaryota; kingdom Metazoa; phylum Arthropoda; class Arachnida; order Araneae; family Macrothelidae; genus Macrothele; species Macrothele yani. The sequence goes on along the minus strand of CM077028.1, from coordinate 25,128,479 downwards.
TATCGCTGTGTTCCAAAACCTTATCGAAAGCATGTCTCGAAGGGTCAGTGCATGCATTAAGGCCAAAGGTGGACCGACACCATACTAATGTATGCCAATAAATGCTATGTTGTGTTTCTCTTCTAGGTGTCCGGTGGCTTTTGTCAATATAGTGTGTGTGTATATATATAGATAAATGTATATATATAAATATATATTGATGAGTATGATTGGTAAAAAACAAAAACAAAGAAATTTTCATCTATAATATACATTAAGTCTGTGGAGATATAATGTTAAGGCTGATAACTTTATCCTGCACCACCAACTACTGGCTCTACAGGGAGTAATGGGCCTCATTAAAGTTTAGAAGATGTTAGAGGCATTGCGACAGCACCCCAGTACAGGATCGGCCGGAAGATTGATGGCAACCCATCTGCCACTGCAAGACCATCACCGCCCACCGCTAGCTATCTTCCTGTTGGTGTGACGTGTAAGATGATCAGGCTGCCATAAATATTTGCGACTGGGAGGTTTGTCCATGATATAACGGTAATGAGAACTGACAGGGGCCTAGTTGAAATTTACTTAGGTCCCTTACAGTAAGTCCGTACAAGTGATCCCCAAATGGAATTATGAAAGTCGGTGACCAAGCCATACCCTTTTGTTTCTATTTTAGTTATTCTTAAACGTCTTATAAGAGTAAGGCATTGTAATTACCTTACAAGTTTCCTGACCACATGATCCATTTTGTAGGAAGAATGTATAATGCAGATAAGTGTTCAGTCTTTTGAGTTTTGCAAATAAATTTTAACTTAGAAGATATGAAAAAGGAACTTCACTTTTTAAAATAGTAAAAATAGACTAAATCCGATTTATGGGCAAAAGAGTATAAATCAACATTTTACAAGCTTTTGCACATCAACCAGATTGCTTTTGCAAGGAAGACAGACAGAAAATTGTTGAAACGTTCTGATTGTTGAAACATTTTGTTCAAATTGTTGAAACGTTCTGTTATTCAGATTGCTGTTTTCTGTCTACCTTCCTTGAAGAAGCCATCTGGCAGATGTGGGAAAACTTGGAAACATTGATTTCTACTCTTGCGCCAATAAATCATATTACTAGTATAGTTTTACTGTTTTATGCATAGTTGGTGTACAGTTCCTTATTATTAACCCTCCGACCGACTCATGTAATCTGATTCAGCCGCTTTGAAAATGCCACTGAGATCCTTAGCAGCCACGTCAAAAATGGCTTACATTTCATGAGCGAAAGAGACAAATTCCGTCAGCGCGAAAACCGGTCTTGCACTGTAAAACTGTCACCGTTTCTACGGTCAGCTTTACTGCACAACACTTAATTGGTGATTTGGTAACTTGCAGAATGCCAAATCACATATTTCTTCAAGAGAAACACACCCGATATGAATTCATCATTCATTCAATGCAAAATTCAATATATTAAAATTTACATTACCAAATATGCATGCCAGCAATGTAATTCTCAGCTCAAATCATGCACTTAAAATCCCGTTTTCTGAAATAAGTGAGACACTTAAGAATGTAAATATGATACTTTAGCATTTTCTATCCATGATTCTGACATTCCTTTAAGTAATAATATATCTTACTTAAAATTTATAGTATACTATAAAATCTATATATTAATTCTATAAAGTTTTTTACTGTGAGTCCTATTTTGAGAGAACGGCTGAACGTAAAGATATAGTTGAGGTATCAAAATAAAGGTCTTACCATGTAGATGTGCGAGTCGCAGAGAAAAATGAAACTGGGGCAATGGTTCGGGCATTGTGGGGCGGCAAATTTCCCATGTAAAGTCTATGGGAGAAGCGTGCGATTGACATTCGATCGCCTGCGGTTGACTCATGCGCTGTTGAAGGCGGAAGCATGGAGAGACTAAGATTGTCCAAAGTCCGAAGTCTCTTTTCTGAGGCAACAGTTGCGCAAAACAATGCTAGCATGCATTGGTATCAAAGTTCTCATCAGAACTGCGAACACTCTCGAAGACCTGATTGCATTATGCCATTGGACTGTGTGATGTATATATACAATTTAATATTAATTCAATCCAGTTTATTCATGTAGGTAAGATGTTTCTCATTATGTAAAGATGCAAATAAACATTCTGTTGACCATTGTTAGTGAATTACGGGCAACTGCTTATATATAGCCCATTGAGTTGCTCACGGTGGTCATTAAACCTCCAGTCAAAAAAAAAAAAAAAATCACGAACCTGGACTATTGTCTTTACTAAAGTGGTAGAATGAATTTGTCAATCAAATAAATTTTATATTTGTTGTTTCATATGAGTTTATTCTTTTCAAAAATACAAAACAAAAACTAACCGTTGATTCCGACGAATGAAGAGTACTCGCAACGCTAATCTCATTCCAACAACATTTACAGACACAGTTGTGACTGAAGATGAGAGTGAAAAAGTGCACTATCCAGTTGAATTTTTGCACACGATCGAGACGAGTGGACTTCCACCTCACATTTTACGACTGAAAAAGGGTGCAGTCGTGATGCTTATCACGAACCTGGCCGCCCTGGTGTCGCAGTGGTCTGAGCACTGGCTTATGATGATTCGTTCGTGAAGGGTCTGTGTTCGAATCCCGGTGAGGCATGGATGTTGTATTTGTCTTATGGCACTGGCTCTCTCCCTTCCCTGGAACCAGTGACCCTAAATTAGGGACAGGTGACTGCTTATAGCCCATTGAGTTGCTCACAGCGGTCGTTAAACCTTCAGTCAAAAAATAAAATAAAATCACGAACCTGGACTATTGTCTTTACTGAAGTGGTTGAATTAATTTGTCAATCTAATAAAGTTTACATTTGTTGTTTCATATGAGTTTATTCTTTTATAAAAAAAACTAACCATCTATTCCGACGGGTTTCGTTTAGTATTCTTAATTATATCTCTGCCTTTTGTTATTTGAGGGAACACTTATACCAAAATGGCACCACACAACTTAAAAAAAGAATGAATTTTGAATATGTTTGTCACTGTTGCTAAGAATAACTATGGTATGTCCAAAAATTATAATTTCTATGATATTTATGGATTCTAGTGACAGAATAAGTCAGTAACCCACTTTCACAATCAAATGTATTCATTGCATGTGGACCCTGTAACAAATTTCTTAAAAACAGGAAACATAAAAAATTGTGAGTACATACATAAAGATAACTCTACCTACTTACTTCCTGAAGTTTCATTACTCATGGCAGAAATGTTATTTGCCCAGGAAGAACTGAATAGGACTTTTTCTGTGCGGATGCAGTTCTGGGCTAACTTGGAAAATGTGCTCTCTAAACACAAGGATATGTACTGCACACACATCTATGTAAAAGCAACTTTCATTTGAAGGAATGTAAATTAAGGTGATTAGGGAAGCAACCTTCTGAACACAAAACAAAGATACTGCCCCTGGGTCCGAAACACACTGGATGCATTTGTTTTTGCATGGCATAGGTTAACTACTCCTGATGTAGGGTGACACTTGGTCCAATACAATGCCTAGAGTAACATGGAGTAATTTCTGCTACTGGGTACAAAGTTCCCTTTTTTTTTTTTTTTTTTTTTGTGTCTATTCTTTGAAATTCTTATGCCAAGAAAGGGGTTTGTGACAGTTCGATCATTTTACAAATACAGTATTTAACTTTTTTTAATTTTACAGTTCATTAAAATTTTAATGCTAAAATCAGCTTGTGCAACAGTTCAGAATTTTTGCATGTTTGTTTACTCATTGAAATTCACACACAAAAACTGTGTTCGTGACAGAAGTTTTTTCCTCTAGGAATTTTCCGTTTTTTCATTCATCGAAATTCCAGGGTGTGTTATTTTTTTTTAAATAATTAAAACAATTGGATTTTTTTTATTTGAATCACAGTTTTATATTAAAATCAGATTTTTTGTATAAGCATTTAATAAGTACAGTATGAATAAATATGGTATGCATATGTTACTATAGGATGGGTAATATATTTTGGGTTATGAAATATGTGAGGCTCTGTGTTACCTGCAATTTGCCAAACTCTACGATGCATTCTTGAATTGTACGTAATTCTCAAGAAAGTAAAACATCTTGTTATAATGAACCTACTTAAAATATGAATGGGGTAACAAGCAATCAAGAAACACCTGCTAAAAAGTAAGGTAAAAAATTGTCATGTTTATTTACTTTATTAAGATATGTTACTGTTTGATTGTAGTTCCAGTTGAAGAATTTTTCATTTAATCTGCCTTTCCTCTGAGTTCCTTTGGTTTTTTACAGACGTTTTGATCCTCTTAATTTAGTCAAGGCCTGTTCTCAATGTATAGAAGGAATATCAAAAGTTTTGTTTATTCCTGATAATTTTAAATTTTGTTGCCAGGTTCCTCATGCTGTTGCCAGTTACTAAACTGAAATGTTTTCATTGTGTATTTTGTAATTCTGTTGTTGTAATTAAGTTGTTTAAAACTTCACTTATTAGTTTTGAAGGCTCATTGATGGCTCTGTTTTTTTGTATGTAATAACTTTCTTTAATTAGTCTCTTGATTTTATGAGATTCATAGTCCAATATTTTAATTTTTTTCCATAAAGGTTCACATTTGCATGACTGCATATGATTTGCTAATACATTATTTGGATCTTTGTTATTAATAGCCATTTGATGTTCCTTAATTCTGTTAATCCTTCTGTACATTGAGAACAGGCCTTGACTAAAATCAAGAGGCCAGAAACATCTGTAAAAAAAACCAAAGGAACTCAGAGGTAAGGAAGATTAAATGAAAATTTCTTCAACTGGAACTAGAACCAAATAAATATATCTGGGTAAAGCCTTGAGTAAGTGATTAAATATGTTACTGTTAGGTACATACTGTTTACATTTACCATATGCAATTATACTATGCACTGTGTGGATACGCTATACACTATAGGGTAATTCTACACTATAATACTAAAACTGGAATAATATTTTGTAACCAGCTAGGCTAAGATATACTAAGTTGGATTAAACATTTAAAAAAGAAATACAAGTTTGGCTGCTTTTGAAATTTGTAAGTGTTTGTGTTTATGTGTGTGTGTACGTCATGGTTTAGTGAGCAGTTCTAAGGGCTATAGCTTTACTGCCGCAGTGGTGTAGTGATCTAAGCGCTGGCTTCTGATCATTCGTCCGAGTTCGAATCCTGGTGAGGTATGGTGTGTTTGTCTTACAGGACTGACTCTTTACCTTCCATGGAACCAGTGGTCTTAAATTAGGGATGGGCAACTGCGTATAGCCCACAGTCACCCATCCAGAATTCAGGGCCATTAGCTCCAGGGAAGCGACAGAGCCAGCATCATCCAACACTCGTACCTCCCAAGCCAGATCCATGACTAGAGCTAAGGCCCATCTCAGACAAATGGTCAGAAGGTAGTGCCTCAGACTACTGAGCCAAAGGAGTGGCTGTTAAGTGTTCCTCAGTTCATTTGATTGCACTAAACCAAATGGAAAAAAAAATCTTTCTGCAGAAGCTGAAGGTGCAATTGTTGTAAGTAGTTACTGAACAACTTCAGGAACATCATCATTAATGACGTTATTACTTTCAGCAGCATGTGTCTTCTACCACTCCAGTGGGTTTTTGAGTATGTTTGAAACAGAAAATCATTTTTCCTGAAAGTTAAGACACACGTAATTAATTCAAAAAATGGAGGGGAGGGAGAGGGTCACAGCTTACTTTTGGCAAGCCAAAAAAAAAAAAAAAAATTATACTCAGTTTATCAAGCTTTTTACCTTTCAGGTTATCTTCCAGATTTGCACAGCAATTGGAACATGTGGTACAGTCATTAGCACAAGAACATTTTTGAAATTATGAATTTTTGACAGAAAATTCATTTATCTATGTAAATCATCATGTGAAGATTATTAAAATTGACATTTTGTAAGTCTTTTTCAATTATTTCAAATCTAATTGTTTTTTAATTGAAATATTTACATTTAACTGAAATTAATTAATTTAAAACTGTTAGGCCTCTGTACTGATATGTTTTTAACAAGTTATTATTTTTTAAAATTCACTTGATTTAAATCATGCTGATGGATAGTGGGATATAAAGGCAAATGGTGCTAAGAATCAGTGAAAGTATGAAGATATCAAGCAAGATCCACATCGAAGAAGAAACTTAGCTGGACTGCGTTTGGAGGAAACAGTACGTACAATGCTCAAACGCAAGTTACTATTATGACTTATATAATCCATGCATTCTTACAGTCTTTACCTATGGATCAGATACGTGGACTGTACCTAAAGAAGACATACAGAGGCTATGGACAACTCAAAAGAAGTACAGAGAGTTGCATGCTTGATGTATTTAAGAAATATGTATACAAGGATAAGAAACTCGTGAATCACAAGAGTGGTTGATATAATGAACCAAGACCCCCAAGTGGCAGTGAGCTGGATATATTTCTAGAACTAACTATCGTTTGACAGCTGAAGTACTAGAGTGGATACAAAGGGACAAGAGAAGACCCAGAAGAAGACCATGTGGAAGATGGCTGGACAAATTCAAAAGCATGACGAGAGTGACCAAAGAAAATTGGTCAGAACGGGGTTGTGGAAGTTACTTGGAGTATCTTCCACAAACCCGAGTAGTGGAAAGATACTTGGAGTATCTTTCTACATCCTTCACCTAGTAGTCAGCTGGTGATTGTTGATGATGGTGATATTTTCACCCAAGGACAACGTCTTATATCATGATTTTGATAACTTTACCAATATGACCACTATGCTATCAAGAAGTACTAAATTTCTGTAGTACTTCTTGATAGCATAGTGGTCAGAAGTAACAGCTTCTGGATAAACATCCTTCTTGAACTCGGATTTGAGTTGTGGACGTGCAATGGTCAATGTGTTTGTCCTACTGCATTGGTTCTGTCCTTTCGCTGTAAAGAGTGGCCCTAAATTAGAGAGGGGCAACTCACAGGCCTTAGATGCTCAATAGAGTGTCGCTAAACACCGAAACGAAAAATATTTCTAGTCTAACATAACTGTGGCTCTCCTTGTTATAGATAGGAATACACAATACATATGCTTTCTACAAATTGCTTATTTTATCGTTTACGTTACTAGCCGTAGGATCAGCTTTAATGCACAGTCTAGTTCATGCTATTGTCTGGAATTATCGCTGCCGCCCGGTGGCGCAGTGGTCTAAGCGATGGCCTCTGATCGTTCGTCCGTAAGGGGTCCGGGTTCGAATCTTGGTGAGGCATGGATGTTGTGTTTGTCTTACGCCACTGGCTCTCTCCCTTCCCTGGAGCCAGTGACCCTAAATTTGGGATGGGCGACTGCTTATAGCCCATTGAGTTGCTCACGGTGGTCGTTAAACCTCCAATAAAAAAAACAAAAAAAACAACCTCCAATCAAAAAAAAAAAAAAAAAAAAAGAACTATCAATAACTGTTGCTATAGGAAGATTTCCAACTATATAGCAACGACTGACCTGTGCCAACACGCACACAAGCCGCCCCGGTGGCGCAGTGGTCTAAGGCGCTGGCCTCTGATCATTCGTCCGTAAAGGGTCCGGGTTCGAATCCCGGCCAGGCATGGATGTTGTGTTTGTCTTGCGGCACTGGCTCTCTCCCTTCCCTGGAACCAGTGACCCTAAATTAGGGACGGGCGACTGCTTATAGCCCATTGAGTTGCTCACGGTGGTCGTTAAACCTCCAATCAAAAAAAAAAAAAAAAAAAAAACACGCACACACCTCCTGCTTTATGTATTAACCTTAGGAGAGGTTTTGTGACGTCACATTCCTGGGGAAAATGAAACTTTGTTACTCTTCTGCCTATTGTAGCTGAAAATTTGATACCTATATTGTAGCTGAAAATTTGACATCAGCAGATCCACAGCGGAACCAAAATGCCATACATTTTGGTTCCACTGTTTATCTGCTGACAAGGGCATAAAGCTTCAGATATAGCCTGAACAGACGAGGCAGAATTCGTACACTGAAAGAGCAATTTCTTATACACACACACCTGCTCTCACTACTGCGTGGCACAGACTATACACTGCCACCTAGAAACGTGGGGGTTCACCTTTTGCCATTGTGAAGTAAAGCCCTTTTTGCCGGTTTCTGATTTGAACCCAGAACCCACGTCTTCCTGCTTCGAAGCCGGGCATTTTCCCGACCGAACTACGCCGGCAAAGTTTATCACTGCAACTTGCCGCTTCGACTCTTGCATCACCTCAGTGGTACGTCATATACATTCCCATTGAGTAGGTGGAGTACGAATCTGCAGGTTTCGTGTCTGCCGACAAACCATGTTTGAAATAACTCAATAGTGTAGAAATTCTTAATTCCAGACGATGTGTGGAAGAATCATCACACGTTGTTTTCGAACCTCACGGCCTGGAGATTTATGTATACGTTCTGTCGCCAATGCGATAAAAAGCACTTTTTGTCGGTGATTATGTTTGAATCCACGTTTTCCTGCTCCGAAAACGGATATTCTCCCGACTGAACTAGGTGGAAAAGCTTATCGCTACAACTTGCCGTTTTGACTTGCGTTACCTCAGTGTTACGTCACACCATCACAACAACATATTGTGGCATGGAGTCAAACAGGTGTCGGAAACATTATAATACACTACCACCTTATAACGTGTGCCGCCCGGTGGTGCAATGGTCTAAGCGATGGCTTCTGACCATTCGTTCGAGATTAGTCCGGCCTGGGTTCGAGTGCCGGTGAGACATAGATGTTGTGTTTGTCTTACGGCACTGGCTCTCTCCCTTCCCTGGAACCAGTGGTCCTAAATTAAGAACGGACGACTACTTATAGCCCATCGAGTTGCTCACGGTGGTCGTTAAACATTCAAATAAATAATAAAGAAGCATTGATATTGAGTGTGTTTTTTGGTTCTGCTTCTCTCCCCAACCTGGAGCCAGTGATCTCAATTTACGGATGAAGAATTGTGGTCGTCCGGTGTGGAGCATAAAAGCTCTAGGTTCTCGCGCGAAAGGCCGTCATTTAGGTGTCGGACTAGACAGCTGGCTGAGTTTGTTCTCCATTGCAGGTCTTAATCTTTCCACTAGCAGATGACATTTGGTAGTATTGACCAAATGGTATACCATTTTATATCAAAAGCCTGAGTGCCGCCCCGGTGGCGCAGTGGTCTAAGGCGTTGGTCTCTGATCATTCGTCCGTAAGGGGTCCGGGTTCGAATCCCGGTCAGGCATGGATGTTGTGTTTGTCTTACGGCACTGGCTCTCTCCCTTCCCTGGAACCAGTGACCCTAAATTAGGGACGGGCGACTGCTTATAGCCCATTGAGTTGCTCACGGTGGTCGTTAAACCTCCAATCAAAAAAAAAAATGTCTCGACTGAAATGAAGGTGCTGCCTTCTTTATACTGTTCTGATTCTCTTCTATCTCTCCATCTGGTATCGCAAAATCAGGTATGGACGCAGGATTTAGTGTGCTGTGAACAGCGTACCTGCGACCGTGATGAGTAAATACGGGAACCTGAACAATTTCGAATGTGCGAAGATAGTCGGTCCAATGCGGATGAAGTGCTATATCTCCGCTGCTGCAAAGCGTCTGGGATGGGGTTACAGCACGGTAGCACGTAGAAATGGAAACATTATAATACACTGTCACCTAATTACGTGTGCCGCCCGGTGGCGCTGTGGTCTAAGCGATGGCTTCTGATCATTCGTCCGAAATGTGTCTGAAGGGTTCGAAACTAGTGAGGTATGGATGTTGTGTTTGTCTGACGGCACTGCCTCCGTGCCCTTCCTGGAACCAGTGGCCCTAAATTAGGGATGGTCAACTGCTTATAGCCCATCCAGTTGCTCACGGTGGTTGCTAAACCCTCAATCAAGGAAAAAAAATAACGTGTGGGGTCCCCTTTTAACCTTCACAACAGAAGCTGCATGGATTGTACCAGGTGTTAAAAACATTGTTGTACACAGCCGTTTAAATACGCGTGGGTACAGCTTTTGCCTTCAGAACAGCAGCAACGTCTCGCGACATGGACTCTAACAGGTATCGAGAACGTTCAGTGGTACTGCAGACCATAATTCCAAGAAGGCTGTGTTGGAATCATAGGCGTAATACCAAAGCACCCAGTTGCCGGTGGTGGTTTACGCCTTCGTTCCACAAATGCTCAACTGGGTTCAAATCCGGTGAATGAGACGTCCATTCAAGGATCGCGATCTCACTGGAATTCTCCTTTAATGATTCCTTTGGGAAACGGGAGATGAAACGCGAGTTGTTTTTTGTTGAAAGAATGCATCCCGACTAAGTGTGGTAGACGAGTACGCTAACATAACATTCTTGAAGGAAGACCATGATGACCTTGTGAGATGATGGTAATCTTGGTAGGTGCAAGGTAATCTTGGTAGGTGAACACGTCCCAGAACATTGTACCGCCTCCACCGGCCTTTTACACTCCGACTTGACAGTTGGGATCCATGGCCTCGTGGTTTCAGACATGTATCCTCCTGCCGGCAAGTTGAAACTTCCATTCGTCGGATCAGCCTAGCCATTTTGTATCTTCCACGGTCTAGTGGCGGTGTTGCTTCACTCCTCGCTGCCTTAGAGCGAGGTGACGTGTTGTCAATGAGGGTATTCAATGCGGCGATGTCATGTTCTGCGTCACTAAATACACGCTAGAGTCGAGATGGGTTGTCTACTCTGAATAATTATATGCATGTTAGAATTCTTAAAAACTTATTCACAAGCTGCTCACAAACATCCAGACTTCCAACGGCCACCTAGCCACCCCGGCGACACAGTGGTCTAAACGATGGCTTCTGATCATTCGTCCGAGAAGGCGTTCCAGTTCGAATCCCGGTGAGACATGTATTTTGTGTTTGTCTTATGGCACTGGATCTCTCTCGTCCCTGAAAGCAGTGGCCCTAAATTAGGGATGGGCGATTACTTATAGCCCATTGAGTTGCTCACGGTGGTTGTCAAATCCCCAATGAAGAAGAAAAAATGGTCACCTACCAGCTTCCCTGAGCTAACAGAAGTCTGTCTTATACGTCCCTCGGAGCGGTTATTATCCTTCAAGGATCTCTGAGTCGGCAGGGGCGTCGACCAACATGACATCATCATGACGCTGACGTCATATCACAGGCATCGGCTGGCATAGCCCCAGTCGTGCCATTTACGTCGAATGGTCCTTGCCTACATCTTTTTAGGTGCGCCGACGTTGAATGCCGAACGTTATACTCTCTACTGTAGCTCACTTTTCAGATGTACGAGAAAAGCAGCGCTCAATCAACACTTATACCAGTGGCCCATTTTCCCGGTTGCTGCCAATTTTGATATAGTCCTAGTTACCCACGTGCGACATTCGCACGTGGAAAATCCCAGACGCTCTGCAGCAGTGGCATCCGCATTGGACCGACTATCTTTCCACGATCGAAATTGTTCAGGTTTCCGTATGTACTCATCATCACAATCACAGGTATGCTGTTCACAGCAGGCTAACTACATTCTACTTCCTTACCTAATTTTGGGATTCTACACTGGTTTCCATAAATTAAGCAACAAATGGAAAAATCGTGATAACTCAAAAAGTATGCAACCAATTCGAATGAAATTTGGTGGTAAGCTTTATCAGACCAAACGCAACAACAACAACAAAAACAAAACAAAACGTAAGAACATGTGATACAAAGCATTTACATTTTGTATGAGTGATGCAAATATGAAAATACAGAAATATAGGTATCAAGATGAAATAGGAAAAGGCACTCCTACGGTTACCTCAAGCAGCAATACAGGCCCAACAGCGATGTTCCATGCCGTTAATTATGGTGTCGAGCAGTTCCGTCGGTAGCTGCGTCAATTTCTCGAGCAAAGCAGTGCGGTGCCCCTGCAAGGTTCGGGGAGGGGCTGGAGGCCAGCAACACGCCTCCCGAGAGCATCTCAGATATGCTCAATGGGATTTAGATCGAAAGAGCCTGCTGGCCTCTGCATACGGACTATAGTCTTCTGTTCCAGGTACTGGTGCACGAGTCGAGCTGTGTGAGGGCGGGCGTTGTCCGCCTTCTGTACAAATGTATCGCCAATTGCGGCCGCATTCGGACGAACAATAGGGTCCAGGATGTTGTCTCTATACCTCTGAACATCGAGGCTTCCATGTTGCAACACATAGAGGTCTGTACAGCCGCCTAACGATATGCCTGCCCACAGCAGAACACTACCACCACCATAGGTGTCCTTTTCCTGGATGTTAGAGGGAAGATAGCGAGTATCGACCTCTCTCCAGATGTAAATTCGGCGAGAATCACTCTGTAAACAGTATCGCGACTCATCAGCGAACAGAACGGTTCTCCACTGATTTTGAGTCTAGTTCACATGCATTCGTGCCCAATTGAAACGTTCCCTCCGGTGGCAGAGGGTGAAGGGCACGCATAATACCGGTCAACGAGCATACAGTACCCCTGCATGTAACCTTCTGCGCACCGTCGAAGCTGACACGGTCCGTCAGGTGGCTGCCGCAGGCACAGATATGAGGCGAGTCCGTGTATGTCCTGTTCCGCCGAGCCGAAAGTCGTAAATACCGGTCATCCACAGAGATATTCGCCCTTCGCCTACCGTCGCTGTACCTTCGGGAAGCTGCACCCGTGACTTGGAACTGCTGCTACATTCTTCTGACCACAGAACGATCGACGTTGAGCTATCTTATGACGTCCGTCTGCCGTTGCGCTGCTTCGAGTCAGCCTATCGCTCTGTAGCGTAACTCCGCTGGCAAATGAAGTCTCGTAGCCATGTTAACAAAATCGCTACCTCGAAATTTCGTCATTCACCGCCGCACATGAATTGACAACTCCCTCCGAAACAGCTGGTTTTCAGCTCTTGCGCATTTTCATAAAGCTCAGTCAGCGCCATTCATTTGCCTTCCGTACATCGATGCTGTATGACTTCGCCCGTAACATATGCGAATTTCGTGCAGTTTGAACTATATTTCGCCCAATAATCACGATGTTTAGGTTTGTTGCTTAATTTATGAAAACCAGTGTAGATTCAGAGACTGAAGAGAATCAGAGCCATATAACACAGCTTTATATCAGCCGAAACATGACAAAGCTTTTGGTACAAGATCGCATACCACTTGCGCAGTTATAGGTCGGGGAAAGATAAAGACCTACGATGGAAAACAAAGTCAGCCAGCTGTCTAGTCCCACACCTTAATTCAGGCCTTTTGCGCGAGAACCTAGAGCCTTTATTCTCCGCACCAGACGACCACAAGCATTCTTCAACCGTAAATTGAGATCGCTGGCTCCAGCTTGGGAAAAGAAGCAGAACCAACGAACACACACACGCACTCAATATCAATGCTTCTTTATTATTATTTTATTTGTAGATTTAATTACCACCGTGAGCAATTCGATGGGCTATACGTAATCTCCCGTCCCTAATTTACGACCACTGGTTCCAGGGAAGGGAGAGAGCCACTGCCGTAACACAAATACAACATCCATGCCTTGCCGGAATTCGAACCCATACCCATTTCGGACGACTGATCAAGAATCCAGAGCTTAAACCACTGAGCCACCGGGGCGGCTCAATGCCTCTTCTTGTCTTTTGTTCAAGGATCTGTGCCCAAAGACCGAGAATGTTCGAACAGTTCGGCTACTGCCGCTGACTAGGTACATTTCTCTGTCTGTTTTTTGTTTGTTTTTAGCACGTCTTTTGTAAAAAAAGATCGTGCTTGTGTTATCGGTTTGTTCGTCCGTCTGTACCCATGATATCTCTGCAACTATTAGTCCAATTTGAAAAATTCTTTTTGCATTGGGAAGCTTGAAATATGCAAATGACGATCCTTTATTTCGTTTTTTTTTACGAAGTACAATTTCGCAGGTAGGGGGCGTAAATGCAGATGATGTCGAATTCAAAAATACGTTTTATTCCACATATTTGCTTCGCAACATCCGATTGAAAAAATTATTTTATCTTTCAATTCCATTTATGTCGAAGAGTATTTTAGATATAGTTACTTTTTCAAATCACGCATAGATTTTCCACTAGGGGACGTAAAAGTAAAAAAAATGTTCTCGATAACTCTTCTTATAAAACTCCGATTTGAAAAAAAAATCTTCAGAGGATACACCTCCTGATGGAAAATCTTTTGCATGTAATTTCAAATTTTTGGTAAAGGATACTTTAGCCACCAGTTGGCGTAAGTGTTAATTTTTGCTTCTGATGTATTTGTCATAAAATCTGAGCTTCTAAAATATCGATTGAAATTTTTTATCGTGAACTGATGCCACTCACATCGATAAACATTTTCGGAATATTTTGTTCTTAAAATATTCCACAGTTTCTCTGCCAGGGTGCGTAGATGTATATCTTATTTTTGTCAATATCTCTACTTCTAGGAGTCCGATTTGAAAAATTCTTTCTTTGTTGAATACTGTTTCCAGTGTGACATGTTTTTCATATAATTTCAAAATTTTCAATTACTTCATAGACTTTCCGCTACGCTGCGTAAAGGCAAATTGCTTTCCCCCAATATCTGTGCTTCTAAATCTCCGATTTGAAAAATTCTTTCTGCACCGGATACAGCTCCTGATAGGAAACCGTTTGCACATAATTTCTAATTTTTGTAAAAAAATGGTTTGGCCACCAGGGGCGTAAATCTTAATTTCCGCTTCTGATGTATTTGCAGCAAAATATGAGCTTCTAAAATCTCGATTGAAAAAAAAAGTATTTTGTTGACAGATACTACTCACGTCGACAAACCTTTTAGGAACATTTTCTTCTTGAAATAATGCATGGTTTGTACTCCAGGGGGCGTAGATGTATATCTTATTTTTGTCAATATCTCTACTTCTAGGAGTCCGATTTGAAAAAATTCTTTCTTTGTTGGATACTGTTTCCAGTGTGACATGTTTTTCATATAATTTCAAAATTTTCAATTACTTCATAGACTTTCCGCTAGGGGAGAAAGGCAAATTGCGTTTTCTGCGTTAATTCTGCTTCGAAAACTCCGTTTTGAAAAAAAATTCCTGTATCGCATACAAGACCTGATGGAAAATATTTTTCACACAATTTCTAATGTTTGGTAAAGATTGGTTTGGCCACCAGGGGGCATAAATGTTAATTTCTGCTTCTGATGTATTTGTAGCAAAATTTGGGCTCTTGAAAACTCGACAAATTATTATTTTTTATTTTTTTCTTGGACCGATAGTGCTCATATGGAAAAACCTTTTGAGAATATTTTCTTCCTAAAATAATGCATGGTTTTCCCACCAGGGGACGTAAAGTCACATCTTATTTTTGTCTATTTCTCTGTTTCTAAGAGTCCGATTTGAAAAATTCTTTCTTTGGTGGAGAGCGTTTCCGGTGCGAAATGTTTCACATATAAATTCATGTTTTTATTAACGCACAAGTCTGCAACCAGAGGGCGTAAGCTCACGATTCCGTTTACAGCAATATCTGAGGGGTTAAAAAGCCTGTTGAAAAACTTCTTTCTTCCGTCAGATATTATTGTTTTCCATACCGGTTTCCAATGACTTTGAACAACTTTGATAAATTTAATTTGCGTCAGAACGGATTCAAAAGACGGGCTTATTACACCCGAAAATTCGGTGTGCCGCCCCGGTGGCGTAGTGGTCTAAGGCGTTGGCCTCTGATTATTCGTCCGTAAGGGGTCCGGGTTCGAATCCCGGTCAGGCATGGATGTTGTGTTTGTCTTACGGCGCTGGCTCTCTCCCTTCCCTGGAACCAGTGACCCTAAATTAGGGACGGGCGACTGCTTATAGCCCATTGAGTTGCTCACGGTGGTCGTTAAACCTACAATCAAAGAAAAAAAAAATTCGGTGTCATCTTTCTTGTTATTATTTCTTCTTGGAGGTTTGATTACCACCGTGAGCAATTCAGTGGGCTATAAGCAGTCGCCCGTCCCTATTTTAGCGCCACTGGTTCCAGGGAAGTTTGTATTCATAAAAGCTGAAGGTAGGACGTCAATCGAAATAATGAAATGAAAAATTCATTTGATTTAATAACATCAATTCGGACATAAATATTTTCTCACCCAGTTAGCGTTGGTAATTTTTCTTGTCAGTGCAAAGAATATACGATAAAACGGAGATTAATGGAGATTTCATCACTTTTATCGCAGATACGATCATTGAATTTACGATGCACAAAAAAAAAAAAAAAAAAAAGCAGAGCCTATGTGTTAAACTGCCTTCATTTTTATAGAAAGGCAAGCTTTGTTTGGTAGCTCTTTGATAAAAATCGAAGTTCGTAGAATTAAGACATCGCATTCTCAAAAGGTATCATAAGACGTAACCTGAAATAATGTATTTTAATACACATACATCTCTCCCTTTTCATGCGCTTTCGACCATGAAATCATGTAACATGTGAGACGTTTGCCAGACCGCATGGCTTTGAAAGCTCTTTGATTATCCTTAAATGAAACATCAGTTACTGATAAAAGGCAAACAAAAAACGAAAATGATGAGAAGCTTTTCAACGCAGAAAGGAAAACGCATCTCATAATTTATTCCTCGAGATTTCCGGCAAATTACATAATAAATCTTCATGCGTGAACATTTTTGGCTCTAATTTGAATCTTGAAAGTGAACAGAGCAGTAATTTATAAAGTAAGAAGGGAAGGCGGCACTTATACGATTTCTTTTTGGCGTTATGTTAACAAACTTATCGAAAGTTCAAAATATTTTCAGAAATACACTATATGATCAAAAGTATCCAGACACTCCTTTTGGATAGTGGATTTGTCCATAAAAGTTACAGCTATAGCCCATGCAGGAATAAAACCACGACGTGGCCTGGCAAACATCACAGAGCAGGAGACTCAGAGGTAAATCTCCCATAGAGACTCATGACAACAATTTGGCCCCGAAGATCTTAAGAGAGCAGCGCGCCAGTGGACAGACATGGAAGGAAAACGTCGAACCGTAACCGTCTGGCTTTTTTGAAAAGTTTACAACTCTCTCCGCGGTGCTACTTATATAGCCACTGGTACCTTATCAAGTGACAGACGTTATCGTAGTTTCATGTCCGACCTCCGGGGCCCTGTCATAAACACGAGAGTTGGACCTCTGTCTCTCCTCCTCTGTGGCAAACATCATAGACAAGCATGAACAATAGAATGGGCCGAACACCAGAACTCAGTGACTCAACCTGGCACGGTCATAGGATGCCATCTTAGCAACAAGTCAGTTCATAGACAAAGCATGAACAGTAGAATAGGCCGTACGACAGATTTATTAATGGAGGTTTCACTGTATTTTTAAAAATACAGTGAAACCTCCATTAATAAACACCTCCAAACAACGGCAAGTTTTGCTTGGTATAGAACAGCTGCCGTAGTATCAACATTAAAAACTAGCGTATAGCCCGACTGTTTTTAAGCTTTAAATAAATATTAATACCGTATATAGGGGATGTTGCCCGTCCTGTGACGTAGTAACATTTTTAATTGAAGCAGATTAAAAACAAATCAAGTAGACGCCGGATTTCTGTAAGGATATATAGTAAAAACATATACACTAAATGGCCATTTCATTATGACCACCCCCTCATTACTTCGTTGGGCCACCTTTTGCCTTTAATACTGCGTCGATTCTTCGGGGCATGGACTCCACGAGATGTTGATAGGTGGTTTGTGGAATCTGAGACCATGCTTGATGACTAGCACTTTCCAGGAGTGTGAGATTGCAGGGTTGTGGATCCAGCTGTCTGATGGCTCGTTCAACATCATCCCACAAATTCTCAATGGGGTTGAGATCTGGAGATTGTGCTGGCCACCTAAGAAAATCAAACTCACCGGCATGTTCCTGAAACCAATCCTGTACAATACGAGCACTATGGCAGGGCGCATTATCTTGTTGAAAGTAACCATCGCCATTGGGATAAACCATCCACATGACAGGATGCACTTGGTCCGCAACGATGTTTAGATATGATGTGCCAGTCAGACGTTGATCAACACGAATTAAAGGGCCCAAAGCATGCCAGGAAAACATTCCCCAAACCATAACGTTGCATCCACCGGCTTGAAGGGCTGTAGCAATGCATTTGGGATCCATGCTTTCCTGCTGTTTCCGCCAAATTCTCACTCGGCCATCGGCATGGTGCAACTGAAAACGTGATTCATCGGACCACATAATTTGTTTCCAATTATCGACTGTCCAATTCTTGCGCTCCTGTGCGAACTGGAGACGTTTTCTCTTGTTAACTGCAGACAGCAAAGGTGTTCCTGCAGGCCTTCGGCTGCCACATCCCATCCTATGCAGTGTACGTCAAACAGTGCGTGCAGAGATCATTTCAGGGAATCCTTGATTAAGATGGTCTGTAATTTGCTGCACTGTTGCCCTTCTGTTGTCTGTTAACAGTCTGGACACTCTTCGTTCTGCCCGAGCAGTCACTAGTCGATGACGACCACACGTTGCACGTAGAGACCCAGTTTTTTGGCTGACAGTCCAGTCTTTTAAACACTTTAACAACAACTGCTCTGGAACATTTCACGAATGCGGCGGTTTCGGTGATACTCGCTCCATGGCTCAGAGCTCCTAGAATCATCCCACGTTGAAAGTCCGTCAAATCGCATTGTTTACCCATCTCGTCATCCAAAAATCACTTCTACTACTGTCGCAAGCACTAAGCTTTCCCTTTTTATACTAGCCTCGCCCTCTGGCGGCAACAGCATGCAGCCATAGCTCATTTGCTTAAAATTGTCAGGTGGCCATAATTAAGTGGCCACTCAGTGTATAGTAAGAACTCATTCATGTTAAATTAAAAATTATATGCTATTTATTTCCGTTTTTAAAAAGACCTCGCGAAAAATAAACGTTCTGTGCGAAATATTTGTTGTTGTTTAACAATTTTCCTTGTAGTCCAGTTGTTTTCGTGTAAACTTACCTTAATTACTTTTACTTCGATTTTTCGCGTGAAATGACTTTTTCTCCGGCACACATGCTATTCCGTTCACGGCTTGTTTTAGACTGTTCTATTGGAAGTTTAGTTTGAAACTTCATACCGAAGCTTTCTCTACAAAATAATGCGACATCGGGCATTACACATCGAAACTATCTAACTTATCGGCAATGTGCTGTTCGGGCGACATTTGTTTTTAGATGCAATTTTGTTCACTTTGACATCTCAAGATTTTAGTTTTTATTATAGGTCAGAGCATTTAGATTGACCGATATTTTGCAAAATGCACAATACAATCAGCTCTAAACTCAGAAAGTTAGTTAAATTAAAAAAGTAAAAAAAATAATTAAACTGTACAAATTAATATTCGAATTGTGCTAAATTAAATTAACATACAAACTCAACTTGTCGTGATATTAAGATTTTAATTCGAATTTTGTAGATCGTATAAATAGAACTCGAGTCATTCATAATCCAATGCTTTTAAATTATTTCGCGATCACCTTGACATTCCGATATAGCAGGCAATCATTTTGACATCGTGAGGGCACACACGAATTGATCGATAAGTGATGACGTAACAATACTGGCGTTGCTGTGACGTCAAGCGTTCCAGAGAGACAGAGGGATTTGGGTGTTTACTATAGTAATGACTGGCGAACAACGAAACCTCTTAACAGCGGTCAACGGACACCAAAATTAAACTCGAATGAGATCTAATGGACACCTTGTCCGTTAGGATTTTGCGCAGTTCCTTCGATACTTTGGCGGTAGGAATTAGATAAGGGCCGAAAACACTACTGAAAGAACTGTGCATTGGGCATGATGGGCTGGATTACGACTGCTACAATGGTGTACTCAAGTGAAAAGAAAAAAGTTAAAAGTTAGTTCTACGCGAGGCCAGCTTCAGTTCCCATGTATGTTTCCGTCCTCCCCTGGTGGCTGCGGGAGTTGTTGATGGTTTCTGGAATGTGGCCGGTTGGGGCGGCGGTATCTCTTGGTTTGGTTCCTGCGGGTTCTGTTCCTCCTATTCGGCACGAGGTCAGCTAACTGCGCAGTTGCTCTTCACTGTCAAACATTTTTCATTCCTTTAGGGTACCTTAACGTAATCCCCTAGCTTGCTGTTTCTATAGTCTGTTGAAAACCAAGCGTCAGACACTCCTTTCCCGGAATTCTTTTTGCCGACCCGGTGACGCAGTGGTCTAAGCGCTGGCTTCTGACGATTCGTCCGAGATGGGTCTGGGTTCAAGTCTCAGTGAGGATGGGAGCTGTGTTTGTATTACGGCACTTGCTTTCTCCCTTTCCTGGAACCAGTGACCCAGTCGTAACTAGCAGAATGTGCGACTCCCGCAAGATTTACTTTAGCGCCCCTAAGCACAGTTATTTCCCCAGGATTTCAAGCACGAGGGAAGCTGTGTTTTCCGCGGCGTGTGTGTGGTGGATGGGAGGGGGGGTCAGGAAGTATGGCCACCATGGAGGGCGATGCAAGATTCCACACGTCGTGTCATGCTTTGCACAACATTATCAAGCAGCTGTTGGAGTAATTTATCCCATTCCTCTGTCAGTGCACGGATGAGGGTGTCCTTGTTTATTGGAGGGCATTGGCGACCAGCAAGACTCCTCCCCAAAGCATCCCACACATTTTCAATGGGATTCAGATCTGGAGAACGTGCTGGCCATACGAGGCGTTGAATATCCTCGCTCTCAAGACACTCCTAGACAGCGACTGTTCGATGACATGTTGCGTTGTCGTCCATGAAAATGAATCTATCACCGACAGCACCACGGAACATGCGAACATGGGGTAGCAGAACATCATTAATGTATCGTTGGCCAGTCATAGTCCCAGTTGGAAGCACATAGAGGGACGTACGGCCATTGATCATGATGCCAGCCCATACCATGACACTACATGTCGGATATCGGTCCCTTTCCTGTATGTTTGCTGGACAATATGCAGTACCACTATCACGCCAGATCAGTTGTTGTCGACAATCAGACGATAGACTGTATCTATATACTCTCATCTGAGAAGAGGACAGCAGACCAGTCGTTATCAGTTCAATTGCGATGTTGATGGCACCATTGCAAACGGGCGGTACGGTGAAGTCTGGACAATGGGATGCACACAACAGGACGGCAGGCGTATAGTCCTCCTTCATGCAAACGCCTGGCGACAGTTTTTCGGGAGATCCGCTTGCTAGTAGCAGCCATAAACTGATTTGCTACCTCACTAGCTGTGCTGCGCCGGTGTCTTTTTGTTGATAGCACTATGTACTGATCTTCTGCAGGTGTCGTACTGCGAACACGACCTCCCCCGTGACGTTTGCTACACTCTCCATTTGTTTGAAATGATTTCTTTTTTTTTTTTTTTTTTTTTGATTGGAGGTTTAACGACCACCGTGAGCAACTCAATGGGCTATAAGCAGTCGCCCGTCCCTAATTTAGGGTCACTGGTTCCAGGGAAGGGAGAGAGCCAGTGCCGTAAGACAAACACAACATCCATGCCTCACCGGGATTCGAACCCAGACCCCGTTCGGACGAATGATCAGAGGCCATCGCTTAGACCACTGCGCCACCGGGGCGGCGGAAATGATTTCCTAAGCCTTGAAACAACACTGTGGCTGATGTCGAACTCCATGGCAACATCTGTTATTTTTCGCCCTTCTTCAATCTTGCCAATAATACGGCCACGCGTACAATCATCTAGGTGATGTCGGGAAGACATACTGAAAATTGCAAGTTCGTCAATTGATTCTTTCCCTTTCAACTTTGCGTTTGAACAACAACGGTCAATACGCGTCAAATCCTTTCTATCTCTTATCAGCGCTATGACGTCACAAACAAGTTCGGCAATCCAAAATTTGCATACGCACAACACGTCTTACTGTATCCCGCACTTATGCTAATTTCCACATTTTCCTGCCTTCCATTTTATGGTTGCTATCGTTGCTATTGTCATCCGTCCTTAGCAATTGTCCGGCAGTGTATTTGGTAGGAATATTTTTTCCGTGTTTAACTGCTTATGAGTAAAGATAGAAACGGGTCACGAGTCAGCAGGTCGACAGTTTCTTGCGGGTCAAACGGGTTGAGTTAAGGTGCTCCTGACCCGATTTCGACCCGATTTTATTTCCGTTTTATTTCGGAACAAAAAAATATTTCAAAGAATTCTTCAGAGGTTTTTGAAATAATACTTCAGAAGTGCAGAGTATGATCCAGGAACTTGCTGAGAAAGGTAAAGAAATGGAGATTAAAAATTAACTTTCCGAAGACGAAACTGATGTACAATGCTTTTACGAAGAATGAATATTTATCAATTGACGGGGAAAAGCTGCAGATGACCAATTCCTATATACACAGTGCGTCGAAGAATTTTTAAGACTGGGTCTGTAAAATGAAATAGAAACAAGAAATTATAATTTGTTTTGGTTTGTTATTCAAAATAAGTCCCTCCGGTTTCAATACACTTGTTACAGCGTGATTCGAATGCCTGTTCCACTTTACTTTGCGGAATTGCTCCGAAGCACGCGTCAAAGCTGTTTGTATGGTCGAAATATCATCAAAATAACACCCTTTTAACGTCATTTTAAGTTTTGGGAATAGAGAAAAGTCGCAGGGTGCTAAATCAGTCGAATACGGTGGATGATTCAACACACAGACGTTATTTTTCGACAAAAATCTTCGAACAAGAAGTGAGGTGTGACTGGGTGCATTATCGTGCAAAAAACACCAACTGTTTTCATCTCAATAATCTGGACGAATGCGACGAATTCTGCCCATCAAACGCCTCAAAACATTTAAATAAAACTCACCAGTAATTGTTTGTCCACTTGGAACAAACTCTTTGTGGATAATACCCTTACTATCGAAGAATGTAATGAGCATTGTTTTGATTTTCGATGGAAGTTTTCTTGTTTTTTGGCTTGTGGCGAGTTTTTTTATTTCAATTCCGCACTTTGTCGCTTTGTTTTAGGATCATATTAAAAACACCATGTTTCATCACCAGTAACAATCGATTTTAAGAAGTTTGGATCCTTTTCAGCGGCTGAAATGATGTCTCTGCAATGTGCACTTCTTGATTTTTGTTCATTGGTTAACGTGTGTGGAACAAATTTAGCGCAGACTTTTGTTTTGCCCAAATCTTCATGCAGGATGGTTCGAATCGTTTCTTTGTTGATGTTTAAAGACTCTTCCATCATTCTTAGTGACTAACATCGATTGTTTGCTACGAAATCACGCACCTTTTCAATAATCTCAGGTGTCCTAGATGAACTTGGTCTTCCGGTATGCTTATCATCTTCTAGCGTCTCTCCTTCCGTCCAAAAAACGTTTGTGCCACAGGAAAACATTTGATCTACTTAAACAAAACTCACCGTAAACTTGTTTCATCATTTGATACTTTTCCGAGGCACTTTTACTAAGTTTTGCGTTAAATTTAATAACAGCCCTTTGTTCCACCTTAATAATTCAACATTAAAAAAATTTACTTCTTTAATGAACGCCCGTTTCGTTTGAGTTACTTTAACAACTGCGCAGTACTTTTGGCAGAAAGTAAGCAGATGGTCACGGTTTATAACGCATTCGTGATTACACTGGTGGCGCCACCGTAGGCTGAAATCTGGCGCCAGTCTTAAAAATTCTTTGACGAACTGTGTATTTACCTTTAGCAGCAGATATCAAGCGGGGGTCACATTGATGAGGAAATTAATTGGCGTAAAAAACTTGGTTGGAGAGCTTTTGGAAGAAATGGTGCACTTTTTAAGAGCAATATGTCATTATGTCTCAAAAGAAAAGTGTTTAACCAATGCATCCTTCCAGTGCTTACATACGGAGCAGAGACGTGGACGTTAAAAGGGACATAACAAAGACTGCAGCAACTGAAAGAGACATGAAGAGATGCATGCTTGGTGCAACCAAGAAAGATAAAAGAGGAACTCGTGGGTAAGGAAGATGACAAGAATGGAAGACATGATGATCAGAGTAAAATCCCTGAAATGGTAATGGGCTGAACATATTGCCAGGAGAACGGACAACCAATGAACAATCGAAATTTTAGACTGGATTCCATGGGACAGGAAAAGACCCAGAAGAAGACCACGTGGGAGATGGGGGGATGGAGGAGACTGGCCCAAGACAGTCCGTTGTGGAAGAAACGTGGGGAGACCATCATCCAGCAGTGGACTGAAAATGATTGATGATGATAATGATATATTCGAGTTTATAGCTCAAAGCAGATTTATCCCGGTCAAGCCTGGGTCGGGTCCAATTATGTGACGGTCGGGTCCGGGTCTAAAATTTTGACCCGTTTCCATCCCTGCTTATGAGCAGTTATAACTGCGCTTTCATTTGTTAACACACACACGTCGAATATCGGTGTTTACCTTTTTCGCATAGCTTTCCTTAATTTTCTTCCTGACAATGGAGCAGAAACGGTACCTCTCTTTCATTCCCAATCTCTTCAAGTCTGCCCCCCCCTACCGATGATTTGGTGAAGTCGGTACCCTTGATAAGTCTAGGGCAGTTTTTTTTTGTAAGGTCAATGACACGGTCTTCCGTAACTAAAGGACACAGCGACTTTTCGGAAGAGTTTCGATTGTCTGTGCCAACTGATTCGGGCTAATGGATCAACAAGAAAACCATTGTATTATGCAGTTTTAAATTACTTTGATATAGTTTAAAATGGTTAAATGATTAGCTAACTGGCTAATGTTTTGAGCTAGCTTTGCTGCACATAAATCATATTTTGGAAATAAATAACCAGGCGCGGACTGGAAGACGGGATAACCGGGAGAATTCCCGGTGAGCCACCATACGTAAAAAAAAAAAAAAAAAACATATGGTATACACTGAAGTGCCAAAAGTCATGGAATATGTACCTAGTATCGTCTAGCCCGGCGAAGTGCAGCAACTCGACGTGGCATCGATTCCACAAGTAACCGGAAGACTTCTGGCGAGATGTTGAGACATGTCGTCTGAACATCCACCCATAGTTCACTGGTGTTTGTAGCAGCAGGATGTTGGGTACGAATGGACCTTTCCACCACGTCCCATAAGTTCTCTATTGGATTCATGTCGGGAGAACGTGGTGGCTACACCATCTGTCAGAACTGTCACAATTCTCCTCGAACCAATTTTGGACAATTTGAGCCCGATGACATGGTGCATTGTCCGCCTGGAGAATCCCATCGTTGTTGGGGTACATGAAGTCCAAGAAGGGCTGCAAATGGTCACCCAGCAGAGCAACAAAGCGCTTATCGGTTAATAACGTGTTTACGATGACCAAAGGACCCAAACGGTGCCACGTAAAGGCATCCCACACATGTATGGAACCACCAACAGCTTGCACAGTACCTTTATGACAGCTTGGGTCCATGGCTTCACGGAGTCTGCGCCACACCCTAATCCTATCGTGAGCTTGTAATAACTGATAGCATAACTCATCGGACAACGCCACATGTTGCCAGTATTTCAGGGTCCAATTACCGTGTTCACGAGACCAGGTGAGCCGCTACGTCCGATGTCGTGATGTTAACGAAGGCACTCTGGTGGGTCTTCAGCTCCCATACCTCATGGACGCTAAATTACGGTCCGGGTCTAAAATGGTACCTCCTGCATTGAATGCGGATGTTATTTGAACCAGCAACGCTGGTTCAAATAACATAGATCAAGCTTCATTTTTAGGCCTTCCCCAAGAATCATGAATCCTAAGGATAATTGCTTATGCATTGGTCAAGCTTCATTTTTAGGCCTTTCCCCAAGAATCATGAATCCTAAGGATAATTGCTCATGCATGGATCAAGCTTCATTTTTAGGCCTTCCCCAAGAATCATGAATCCTAAGGATGTTACTTAGGATTTATTTTGCCGTTGTATTTGTACTTATAATGATTTTTTTATTGGAGGTTTAACGACCACCGTGAGCAACTTTATTTATGAAATGCAAAAAGTAAAAATAATTCCTCATGCATGCATCAAGCTTCATTTTTAGGCCTTCCCCAAGGCTATAAGCAGTCGCCCGTCCCTAATTTAGGACCACTGGCTCCAGAAAAGGAAGAAAGCATGATTCGAACTCGGACCCTTCACGGGCAAATTTTCATAAGCTAGCGCTTAAAATACTGCGTCACGGGGGCGGCAAATATAATGAAATACAAAAGTAATTTTCATAAACTACAGAAAATAAAAGTTCAGAGAATTTAGAGCAACATCCAACATTAATATACTTCGTTCACTCCGCATTCTATTTATACGTACTTGTTGCAATGATTTGAATTTGGATAGTTTTCTTCAGTTTTGTAGATGTCTATATACAGACTCATTAAAAATTATTTTTATCCGAAGGATGTGCAATCACTATTTCATTTCTGTAAATTTTAGTTACTTTTCCATGGTCTCTCCCTTGTAGCATTTTTGGATTTGTCCTTGCGCACTGGGTCGCAAAATAGAAAAAAATATATATATAAACCTCAACTCCATGCAGCTAAGAGGAATAAATACTTTCCCACCTACTGAGGGAAATGGTAAGAAGGTTGAGGTGCTTTTTGTGCCTTTTCTCGTTTCTCTGAGTCTTAAAAGCCAAAGCACCTCACCTAAGAAGGTTGAGGTGCTTTGGCTTTTAAGACTCAGAGAAACGAGAAAAGGTTCCAGAAGTGTGAATGACAAAAGGAGGAATTCCGCCCAAGCGCCGTCTCATAAAAAATGCTTTGTGTTATCGGTTAATTATATGTATTGTGTTGTGCGATAAAGTGTTGTTAGGCCTGCTACGTTCCGATTCAGGATGACCGAGCAGTTCATTATTAGTTGGTCACAGCTGCTAGGATCAATGTTATCCCACAAACGCTTTCCTTTTGTGTGTGTGTATCCGACAATCCGAGGTTCGCGTGGGAAAGAATCATAATGGTCTCTGCATACGAGTTGGCGTTTTGCTGTTTCTTAGCAGCGGAATGAATTGACTGTTCTGTGAATATGTTACAAAAGAAGTTTGGATTCAACATAATCGTGGTGCCTACGTTCTGCTTATTCCTTTTTATCGACCTGCCATCTGCTAAGGACTTGGAGGAATTATTCATTGGTTTCGCTGCTAGCTGTGAAAATAATGGATGTTGAATTGCAAATGGTGATTAGATTAAGCAGTTATTGGAAGGACATCGGCCGCGCCGGTTCCGGAGTGGTCTGAGGTGCTGGTATAACGAAGTAAATTTCTCCGTCATTTTTGTCCACGCCAGGATTCGAACCCGGATCCCCTCATTCCGGAACAAGTCACTCTACCAATTGAGCTACGCGGACGTTTGTTCTGACTACTATCTGCCTTTATGTCGTGTGCGTCCTGCTGGCAGGTACGTCATATCTCCCCCCCCCCCCAAAGAGGGCCGGGGGCATGGCCCACGGGTCAGCCGTGACCATGAATCGTTGCAGGCAGCCATCCACTGTAGAACGTGCACTTGAGAACTCCCAGTCAATCTGGTGTGTGGAATGCAACGTCACACACATTTATTTTTCAAAGCGCTGGAGAAGGGATTCTCTGATTTTTCCTATCTCGCGGTGTGGAAATAACATCACACCATTGCGAGATTTTGAACGGTCGGGTCATCCGGATAGTTCGGGCGCCATTATAACGAAGTTAATTTCTCCGTCATTTCTGTCCACGCCAGGATTCGAACCCGGATCCCCTCATTCCGGAATAAGTCACTCTACCAATTGAGCTACGCGGACGTTTATTCTGATTGCTATCTGGCTTTATGTCGTGTGCGTCCTGCTGGCAGGTACGTCACACTGGTACCTAACCATTTGCCTGAGAAGAGCCCAGGTTCGAATCCAAGACGAGGCTTGGGTAGTGTGCTTGCTCGATGGCTCAGGCTGTTTCGCTTCCCTGGAACAAGTGGTGCCAAATTAGGGACCGGCGTCTGATTACAGGCTTAAGAGTTGCTCATGGTGGCCTCTAAACCCCTCAATAACAATAACTACAAAGGGACATCGAAGTATCTCGTCATTGAAGAGGGAGTAGTACTTGTATTAACTAAAGCTGGACGCCAGTTGATCCACTGCGGAGTAGTGATGAACCATTCGTAAACGATTGGTTCACAACGAATGACTTTTCACCGTGAATGGTGAATGGTTCGCTCTCACAGCTGTGAATTATCATTCAATCCGCCATTATTGCGGCACACACTGAGTCGTACTTCACTGTGTCTCGTAGTGATGAACCATTCGTGAATGATTCGTTCACAACGAATGACTATTCACCGTGAATGGTGAAAGGTTTGCTCTCACCGCTGTGAATTATCACTCAATGCGCCATTACTTCGCCACACACTGAGTCGCACTTCAGTGTGTCTTGTAGTGATAGACCGTTCGTGAACGATTCATTCACAACGAATGACTATTCACCGTGAATGGTGAATGGTTCGCTCTCACTGCTGTGAATAATCATTCAATGCGCCATTACTACGCCACACACTGAGTCGCACTTCAGTGTGTCTCGTAGTGATGGATCAATCGTGAACGATTCATTCACAACGAATGACTATTCACCGTGAATGGTGAATGGTTCGCTCTCACCGCTGTGAATAATCATTGAATGCGCCATTACGTCGACACACACTGAGTCGCATTTCAGTGTGTCTCGTATAGTGATAGACCGTTCGTGAACGATTCATTCACAACGAATGACTATTCACCGTGAATGGTGAATGGTTCGCTCTTACCGCTGTGAATAATCATTCAATGCGCCATTACTTCGACACACACTCAGTCGCACGTCAGTGTGTCTCGTAGTGATACACCGTTCGTGAACGATTCGTTCACAAGGAATGACTCTTCACCGTGAATGGCTCGCTCTCACGTGACGCTGTGAATGATCATTCAATCCGCCATTACTGCGGTATATACTGCAGTCGCAGCACGCTTAACTTTCTTCCACCCCCATTAGTTCGGAAACGAATTCCCAATAAGAAAAGTAATATCGATAAATACGTAATAAGTGTCAACTGTTATGTGAGTGAAGAATCTGCATTCAGATAGGAAACAATAGTGAAACTTAAACCTATGAATGGCAATGCTACGTTTTCGCCCTGGTGGCGCAGTGTCCTAAGCGCTGGCTTCTGACCATTCGTCCAAGACGGGTCCGGGTTCGAATCCCGGTGAATCATGGATGTTGTGCTTGTCGTACGGCACTGGGTCCCTCCTTCCCTTGAACCAATGGCCCTAAATTAGAGACTAGTGACTGCTCATAGCTCATCGAGTCGGTCACGGTGGGCGTTAAACCCTCAGGGGGAAAAAAAAGAACGAATTTCCATTAAGGGTAATGACTAGAATTAACAAGTGTTACCGTTATGTGAGTGAGCAGTCAGGTGGGAAATAATGGTGAAACTCAAGAATGGGAATGATACATGGATGCCATTTATTTGCATGGTGTGCCTCTCTTGACAAATCATTCATCGTAAAAGGTGAACGAATGAAGAGCTCGAGCTTATTTGGCCAGTATGCCAAAAAGAGCGTAGACCTTGAAAGCGCTAACACAGGATCCCTGCAAAGAAATAATTTACTTAGTAAGCGTAGTGGAAATCTGGAAGTTGAATCATTCCTTTGAATGATCATTCGTGACTGACTCTTGCGTAAATGATGAATGAAATCCCAAGAAGGAATGATTTATGCCATCACTACTGTAGAGGGTGAGTGCCAAAAAATACCAGTCAGCCGTTTTGAAGTGTCGGTACCATCCCAACAGTGTCGTAAATACTAAATTTTGGACCTTAAGCAAAATTATATGGAAAAGTCCCCATCCCCGCTTCTGTTTTATTTGGAAAACTAACAAAAAATAAAAATAGATACATTTTTATTTGTAAAAACATTTATTTCAATAAAAAGTTCTTATCCTTTTATAGACATGTAGACAGGGGCGGATTGGGACAACCAATCCAGGCCGGGAATTTTAGTTTTGCGGTACATTACAAAAACAGACATACAGTCGTGGCCAAAAGTCCTACACCAGTAGACCGAAAGCCAATTTAAGTGTTTGAAGTCAACTTATACAACGTAAGACCGGTCAGTCTGATGCCGACCGGGTGAGAGTTACTAATGTGAGACTTGGCTGAGTAATACTGCATTGAAAAGCAGAACTGAAGAAGTGAATCGCGAGACGGGGTTACAACCCGCTCGCGAGATTTTTCTTTTTTCATTTGGTGGAGATCACGAGAACCACCAATTAGAGCAGTGACAGGACTTGTTAAAAACGCCCTTGTGAGGGCGAAGTTCCGCTCAGCTCGCATAGAGACTCTGGCATCAGTCATCGGGTACGTCGTCGTCGTACCGGTCCCGCGGTCGAGGGGTCCCTCGCCCGCCCAAAGCCCGAGCGCCCGGCTTCTAAGGTTAGACTAGAGTGGGAGAACCCCTGGGTGCCCACTCAGTACTTAGAAGAAATTTTTGAGTTTTTCATCTCTCTCACAGAGATGTCATCTACCAGAAGGGTAGAGTAAAAACAAAGGGGTCCCGTCCCCAAATCGTCCGGGACAACCCGGACGCAGAAGGTAGCGGCAAATGCACTACCAAGCCCTGTCGGCAGTGCTAAAGGGGTTAGCCCCTCTTCCGAGAACAGCCGGAAGGTAGGGCCCAGCGCTGGGGAAACTCTCAAAGACGCTTCCCCCAGCGGGGGGCTCTAAAGCCGCTACACCCACGAAGGGAGCCTCGACTGAGCAGTCTCAGTCAGCCAGTGGTGTAAGCACCCCCTTGCCAGTTCTGCCCATGGCAAGGAAGGAAAAACAACACCCCAGCCCGAACCCTCTCGGGCTCCTGAGGGGTCGTCCACGGGGTGCTCAGAGGTACCTTCGGTGGGAGGTACGCATCCCAGGACACCCCCGGTGCTTACACCCGAGGAGTTTGTGAACCTCGTAATCGACCTCACTAAGGAAGTCGAGTCCGTTCTCTCGGACTCGCGGGTCACTTCCTCAGGGAGAGAGAAGGTGAAAGCTGCCCTGAGCAGTGTTAGAGACGCTTGTTACGGGCAAGCAACATGGGCATCCTATCTCGAAGGCAGGCTGTCCGTGCGGGATGAGTTGCGCTGTGAAGCCGAAGTGAAAGCGGCTTCCTACGCCGAAGTGGCTAGGAAGGGGGCTAACAAGGCGAAAGGGCCTTCGCCCGCCCCGATTGAGACTAGAAAGAGGAAGGGAAAGTCGGTGGACAGGAGACACGTGCTTTTAGTCTACCCGACAGTCGAGAGTGCGTCCTCAGAGGACACGAAGAAAACCCTAAAAACTGCAGTAAACCCAACAAAACTGCAGATAGGGGTCAAGAGCTTGCGGAGTATAAGGAAAGGAGGGGTCGCCGTGGAGTGTTCCCATCCCGGGGAGCTCGACCGCCTTGCCCCAGGAGTTGAGAAGCAATCCGCTGACCAAGGACTGCACACTTCCCACGGCCCCACGGAAGAGAAATCCCCGGTTGATTGTGTACGGGGTCGACGGGGGACTCTCAGGGAAAAGAGTTCGAGCAGATGGTTTGTGGGCAGAACCCAGAGCTCGAGAACGGGTTCAAAGCCTGTTTTCCCATCAGGTGCAAGGGAGGTAGGGTCCACTGGGTGGCAGACGTGGAACCCAAGGCCTTCAAGCACTTGGTGAGGCGGAAGACACTGAACTTGGGTTGGTCAGTGCTCCGTCTAAAGGAATTTTTGAGGGAGGTCAGGTGCTTTCGGTGTAATGGGTTCGGCCATTTCCGAGGCAACTGCCCCGAGACAGATGCAAGGTGCGGCAATTGTGGTGAAGTTGGGCACCAGCACCACCAGTGTGCAGCCGCACCGAACTGCAGCAATTGCACCGCTGCGAATGCCAAGTTCCACCTGAAGCTGGACGTCGCTCACTCCAGCTTCCGTAAGACATGCCCTAGTCTTATTAGGGAACTTGAGCAAAGGACGAATCCGGGTCAACTACTGTTGACGGATGGAAGTACCCTTGGAGGTACGCAGCTCTCGATAATGAGTTTTTCGGTCTATTGACCAAGGTGTTTGATTTGACCCTGGCCCGGGGTCATCACCACAGCTCTGGCCCTAGAGCTGTGAACAATGTAAATATTTCAATGTGTGTGATTTTTGTTTAGTATCTAAGTATTGTGAGAGGGGTGCATGAGACCCTCATAGTGAAAATGTTTGTAATTGTGCTGAGTTTTGAAATAAAGGACAGTAGTCCCAAAAAAACTCGCGTTGGCGGGCGATCTCCCGGCCACGAGATGAGATATTTTGAAAAAGTTGCTCGCTCCAACTGCCCATAGCACGTCGCACACACGGGTTGTGACAGAGGGGTGTAAGGTACCGGTCCCGTGGGATAGGCAGATCCTCACAGGTCTCTAGACCGAATCTGTCCGAAGTAGAAGACTGTGGTTTCCGGTGACTGACAGGCTGGCTGTCGGAACGCCGTCAAGGGATCCTATCTATCCCAAACTATTCGAGAGAGTTCCGCATTTCCCTGCGAAGTCAGCACTTTGACGGTGCAGGTATTGTCATCAGCTAATGTTATACAACGGAATGGTAAAGTCACGAATACATATTATACATCATTTTAAAAGACATTTTATACTGAATTCAAATAGTTTTACAGAATGTTGTTACTAGTAATAGAAGTGAAGTTACAAGCAAAAGTACAACATCTAGTCATAAAAAGCGAAAAATAGTGTACAAACCATTTAACGTAAAATTACTGTGCAGTGCATTATTGAAACTTACAGGGAACTTGAAATAACTTACAAACAAGCAAAATACGCTTTAATATTTAATTGGATAACCACGGTTTCTTAGTAACAAAATGCACCTTCTTGGCATGGAACTAATGAGCTTCTCTAGTTGTCCATTGGTGATAACACGGTGCCGAAATTGCTGTTAAATGTGACTCTGATCATTCCACTGTCTTGCACACCATTTAAGGGTTGCAGAAACTGGATGTGTGGTTAACAGAAAAATAACAGGTAGACCAAGAACAGGTAATTGTTTAAAGCGTATTTTACTTGTTAAGGTATTTCAAGTGTCCTGCAAGTTTCAATAATGTACTGTACAGTAACTTTACATTAAGTGCATTGTACAGGGTGTCCACAATGTTTTGTTACTCCCCCCTGTAATAAGAAATGTAAGTGAGCTATGTATCTGTTGTATGATGTATATGTTGAGTTATGGTCTGTATTGTGTTTATTTACAGATTAGGTACCGGAACCATATGTGATACCAGCGAATACACCCTGGAACATCGGATTGTTGTCAGTGTCTGGGTACACGAACGTCCAAACACAGGGAAGACAATGCATGACGTGCGTGCCGATTTGCAACAACGATTCGACAAAGAAGCCCCTCCAAAACAGACTCTTCTGCGGTGGGAACATAAACTCTACGAAGCAGGCAGCATCAAGGATAAACCACGAACGGGAAGATCATCAACCAGAGTGCAACAGTGTCAAGCGGTCGAGGAATCAGTTATCAGGTCACCGACGAAGTCGCTCCGCAAACGATCAGCGGAGCTTGGAATACCACGATCGACACTGCATAAGCACATGAAGAATGACCTGAATTTGCACGCATATCGCACGATGTTCGCTCAGGAGTTATCAGACATCGATTTAAACTGCAGACGGGATGCACGTGCAATGATGATTCAGACATTTGCCACAATCCCAAAACGTGGAAAGCTCATTTTCAGTGATGAATCTGTGATATACCGCAGCTGTCGATCACGGAACGTTGTGTTCTGGTCCAAGGAAAGCCCACATTATGTCGAAGAATTGGAACATCATCCTCCGCATGTCATGATATGGGCTGCAATGAATAGTCGACGTTTGAAGAGAGTTTGAACAGTCATCAAAAATTGACACTGTTTGGACCGTATTTCTTTGATGGTCCAGTGAATCAGACAACTTATCTGGACATGCTGCAAACCTGGTTTGTGCCACAACTTGGAAATCTTGGCATTCTGAATGACATATGGTTCCAACAGAATGGGGCACCCGCCCATTACGCAATCGCTGCTCGGGAATACCGTGGTGGGGTCTTTCGGGATCGTTGGATTGGCCGAGGTTTGGCAGTGTTGCCCGCTCCACTTGAACGGCCACCTCGAAGCCCAGATCTCTCAACGTGAGATAATTCCCTTTGGGATTTCATAAAGGAGGTTGTTGCACAGCAGCGCTACCAAACCACTGATGAACTTAAACAAGCAGTGAGACGTGCTTTCTCTCGTATCACACCGCAACTGCTTTGGAAAATGTCCCACAGAACATGGCGTAAAATTATTCTCTGTCGCGAGAATGACGGAGCCCAAACGGATCCACTGGATGTTTAACGATACCTCAATATATAATTCAACATATACATCATACAACAGATACACAGCTCACTTACATTTCTTATTACGGTGGGGGAGACATTGTGGACACCCTGTACACTAATTTCACAAATTCCACTATTTTTTGCTTTTTATAACTAGACGCTGTACTTTTGCTTGTAACTTCACTTCTATTACTGGTAATAACATTCTGTAAAAATATTTGAATTCAGTATAAAATTTCTTTTAAAATGATGTATAATATGTATTCCTGACTTTACCATTACGCTGTATAACTTGACTTGAAACATCAAAAATTGACTTTCGGTCTATTGGTACAGGACATTTGGCCACTACTGTACGTACAGGAGAACACCTCAATAAATTCCCTCGTGTAAAAAAAGAAAAAAAAATCTTTTGGATCCTGGTTGAAAGAGAATTATCGAAAGATACATTTTAAAATGAATTCAGTCGTGAACGAATTTTAACAACAATTTAACGGTAAAAGAATTTTTTAAATCTTCTCATGATTGAATGGAACATCAGACCGCGCTCACAATGGGGTGTTGTAGCGGACGATTCTTTTCTTTGAAAAATGTGGTTTTGACAAAATCACGAGTCTCTCGAAAATTCCAGTTCCAACTTAATCATCACGAAGGTTATTCTGAAAGCTGAAATGTGTGCACATACCACATAACAATTTTCCTACGCAATTAATTTTTAGATTTATTTGGCCACTGATTGTCTACTGCGTGATCAGTGACCAAATAAATACGTATTAGTACTATTTATAGTATTGGTACCTCCTCCTTCAGTAGACCCATAGTTTGATCAATGCGAACCAGTTCTGTTGTTGCTTTTGAGATAAATGCGAGAGGGACACGAATTTCGGAATATCTATGCCCAAGATCGCTTTGTCTGTGTGCAAATAAGAGTGTGGGAATGGTGGGCCATCACAATGGGTGGTGGTGTAGCCGTCGAAATTAAAAAATGATGCTAGCGCCTACAAATAACGCTGAGCTGCAAGTCCAACGACATATGTATAACTGCAGTTAGCTTTTTCTTAGTTGATAACAGTGTACTTGGAATTGGCTGCACTTTTCACGTATGAGTGCAGAGAATTTTGCTATGTCTTTTTAGAGAAAACACCGAATTTATAGATAGACACCAAGACATGCTGTTTTTTCTTAGGGAAATAACTTTTCAGAGAAATATAAAACACAAATGAAGTTTTCGATTTTTATTCGTAAGTTGTAAAATAATTATTCGTTCGCTAGAAATATTCAGATTAAAAGGTTACGAGAAAATAGGCCATTCCTCGAGTGGTCACCGGGAAATGTCCCGGTATCCAGGTGGGTCAATCCGTCCCTGCATGTAGATTATGTTTCAGCGTAAGTCCCACTTTTTAAATAGGTCAATCGTTCGACTTAATAACTAAACAGTAACGTAACTACAGGAGAGGTTAATAATGGGAGAATGACTTAGCATCACATCAAGTTTTTTGCAGATGTTGTCCACGAGGCCTTCAGCGGATGTTCCCGCGTTCACTCGTTAGTTCTCTCCACAGGCAGTAAGATGTCGTACACAGTGCAGCAGCGTGTGTTAATCGTGAAGAATTACTGTCTCACAAAGGGCTTACCGACACGAATACAGTGTTCGTGTTGGTCCTGACCGGAAGACGATTCTAAGGTTCTTGGAGAAGCTGAAAGAAACGGGTTCATTACTGAGTGAGAAAGGGAAGCACAACCCGTCGTCAAGCAAGAGTGCCGCAGTGTGCAGATGTTTGTAAGCGGTTGTTTCGCCCCCCCCCCTGGAAACCGTTACACCGATTGTCACAGGAGACCGGCTACTCTTTGACGATGTCCCAAAGAGCAGCTAAGCACGCAAAAATCATGTCGTACAGAGTGACAGCTGTACACTAGCTGATGGGGCCCGACAAAATCAAGCGTGTATGTTATTGCAATGGGTTCCTCAACCGGGTGGAAAGAAACCCTGGAATTTTGACGATGATGTTACTGATTGAGCTTGGTTTTATCTCTCAGGATATGTAAATTCTCAAAACACGAGGATATGGGCATGAGCAGTCCGATGCTTTCTGGTTGATTTACGTAAAATTGCTGTTTCACGATAACCATTTGAAATTGCTAGTTTGATCTTTTAAGTCTCTCATCATTGACGCTCGAGTTGGTTAGAAGTTGATTACAGTTATACATCAATTCGTCGCCTGCGTCAATTCGTTGCGCGTCAATTCATCGATTACGACGATTCGTCCCGCGGCAGTTCAACTCGTAAAAGTTTACGTCAACTCGTCGCTGTCAAATTCGTCGCGTTTACAAATTTTGGTTACATACAAATCGCATGCAGGAAAACGTACGATTTCGGCTGTCATCCGCCGTAATCATATTTACAAGGTTCGGACACCCAGACAGGTAAGTGATATATTAAGTTTTTTCTTTGGCACTAAAAATAAATTAATATGCCTATGCTTAAGCTTTAGTTCTTTTAAACAGTTTTTATTCTATCGTGCACATATTCATATAGTTTAGATACCAAGTCATTATTGCGTTTTTACTTAGACATTAAATATTAATGCATTGGCCTAAGCCTAGGCCTTTCTAGCAGTTTTTATTCCATCGTGTTCATATTCGCAAGGCTTAGACACCAAGTCAAGTTAGTATTATTGCGTTTTTACTTAGGTATTAAATATTAATAGATAGGCTCTAGGCCTGGCCTCTTAACAGTTTTTTTTCCATCGTGTTCATATTCATAAGATTTAGATACCAAGTCATTTAAGTAATATTGCGCTTTTACTTAAGCGTAAATATTGATACGTAGGTCTTAGGCCTATGCGTTTTCAACTGCTTTTTATTCCGTTGTGCTGGTATTCATAAGGTTTGGATATCAAATCAAGTTAGTATTATTACACTTTTATTTAGGCATGAAATATTAATAAATAGACCTTGACCTTTTTGACACATTTTATTCCGTCATGCTCATTTTTGTAAGGTTCGGACATGAAGTCCAGTTGTAATATTGCGCTTTTACTTAGGCATTAAATATTAATGAATAGATTTTTAGTCCAGGCCTTTCTGACAGGTTTTGTTCAAGTGTATGAAATATTTATTCTTAAGTAAAAGCGCAATATTAGTAACTTGACGTGATGCAAAGCTTATAAATATGAGCACGACGGAATAAAACTGCTAAAAAAGGCCTTGGCCAGAGTATTAATATTTAATGCCTCAGTAAAGGCGCAATAATACTAACTATACCTCGTGTCTAAACCTTATGAATATGAGCACAATGGAATAAAAAGTGTTAAAAAGGCCTAGGCCAAGTTATTCACATTTAATGCCTAAGTAAAAGCGCAATAATACTAACTTGACTTGGTGTATAAACCTTATGAATATGAACACAATCGAATAAAAACTGTTAAAAAGGCCTAGGCCAATTTTTTTGTATTTAATGCCCAAGTAAAAGCGCAATAATGCTAACTTGACTTGGTGCTAAAACGTAATGAATATGAACACGATGGAATAAAAACTGTTAAAAAGGCATAAGCTTTGTCCTAGGCATATAAATTTATTTTTAGTGCCAAAGGAAAAGCGTAATATTACTAACCTGTCTGGGTGTCCAAACCTTATAAATATGATCACGGTGGAAGACAACCGAAATCGTATGTTTTCCTTCACGCGATTTGTACGTAAATAAAATTTGTAAACGCCATGAATTTGACCGCGACGAACTGACATAGTCGACGATTTGGTCCGCGATGAATTGACGCACTACGAATCGTTGTGGTCGAAGAATTGTCACGCGACGAATTGGGGCAGGCGGCGAATTGACGTAGTCGACGAAATGACGCTGGCGACAAATTGACGCGACACCGTTGATTATTATATTGTTTCGAGCTTACAGCTTTACTTTGTTGCCAAGATTATTATACTTGAAGAACACTGCACGTTACGAGTAATATGATGACATGTTCTGATTTTTAAAGTGCCTAAGGGACTGAATATTCGTTGAAGTTTCTGTAAGTACATTTGTCTTCACTGAATCTCTAGATGCACTGTAGAGCAATTGAATTAGAGACAGCTGGCGTTATGCAAATATGGCGCTGTGGGCGGCCCTGTAAACGGAAACGACATGACGTATGCAGCAATCCGACAATATAAGGAGTAATGCGACGGGAATCAGTAAGAGTCGAACTCAGTATGGGTAAGACGAAGGATCAGAGCGCATTTCATCGTGGGCAAATTGTAGGGGTCCGACGAATAGGTCACTCCATCTCGGAAGTCGTGCAGGCACTGGGATTTTCACGAGCCACTGTGTCAAGGGTGCACCGTGAGTACATCGAATCCGGTAAAACCATCCCTGCAAGGGCCAACTGCCGTGGACAACAGCGTGTGGATGAGCGGGGTCATCGCCGGCCAGCTCGCATTGTAACAGCGGATAGACGGGCCACAGTGCAAGAAATCACTCGGCAATTTAACGCTATTGCACAAAAACGTGTAAACAACCACACCACCCAGAACCATTTCCTCGCTAAGGGGTACAGAAGCTATCGTCCCACGAGGGTACCGCTACTGACCGCACATCACAGGTTGCAAAGATTAGCATGGGCGCGGGAACATCGCCACTGGACCCTAGACATGTGGGAAAATGTTACCTGGACTGATGAGTCGAGATTCACGTTGGTACATGCGGATGGCAGGATACGAGTACGGCGCAAACCACATGAAGCGATGGATCCTTCTAGCTAGCAGGGTACTCTTCAAGCTGATAGGGGTGACATTCTCGTCTGGGGACTGTTTACGTGGACTGAAATGGGACCCCTGGTACGTGTGACATTGTCCCTCACAGGTCAACGTTACCGGGATATCCTGGACGACCATTTGCTCCCGTTTGTGCGTCTTCAACATCCCACTGGGGACCTCATCCTGCAACAACACAATGCACCGTGCCATCGCTCCCGAATTGTATCCGAATGGTTGCACGAACACTCCACCAACGTAAACTCGCTTCCTTGGCCAGCTAGGTCACCTGACCTCAATCTGGTGTCTTGTCGAGTCCATGCCGAGACAAATCGCCGCCGTCATCAGGGCGAAAGGTGGTGCTACACGTTACTAGACAGGTATCTCTAATTCAATTGTTCTTCAGTGTATATCATACATCCCTAGATTGTCGTTTGCTTTCAAGAACTTTATGAAACATTACAATGTCGGAGTTGCAATAAAATCACCCGACCCAATTTCAACTGTTGTAGTGAAATTAAACCCGAAATAAGACCAAGGTTCAGAGGCAGGAGTATACGACATTCTCCTTAGATACCCCGACGGCTCAATGAAAAGCTACGTCGGGATGACAAAAAGTTCTTTTGCAGAGAGAATCGAGGAACATATAAGAGACGTGAAGAATGGGAAAATCGAAACTGCTCTCTGTAGAGAGATCACTAAATCCGCAGCTATCTCCTCGTTGAATAGTATCAAGAAGCTTGCGCCTTATACAAATCAGAAAGGTACCATGTTTCGAGAGGCGATCGAAATAATGACCCATCCCAGAGCCTGCAATGAAAACCAGTCGCTGGAGATATCAGCTGCCTGCAAAAACCTTCTTTCCAGCCTCGACTCGAAGATGACAAAACATGAGACATTAACCACACATAACGTCTACCACGAGAGCGCTCTATATGAGCGACCATGATATTTTTGAACATTTTACCTACTTTCATATTATTCTTGTTTTTCTTGTATTCTAATGTATTCAGTTTTGCATTGAGAATACCTCCCGTCCAGAGAACGAATACTTGACGTTTGTAAAGTTTATTGCATCATTAAAACGGAGTGTGTGTACATAAGTGGTTTATTTGAAGATATATCCACTGATATCATCGTCATCATCATCATCATCATCATCATCATTGTCAACCATTATCAATCCACTGCCGGACGAAGGTCAATCCAAGCCTCTTCCACAATGGCCTGCCTTGTGCTAGTCTCCTCCATGTTACTCCCGCATACTTTCGAATTTTATCCAGCCATCTCCCATGAGGTCTTCTTCTGGGTCTTTTCCTATCCCTTGGAATCCAATCTAAAATTTTGGCTGTCCATCGATGGTCTGTCCTTCTGCCAGTATGTCCAGCCCATTGCCATTTCAAGGATTTAACTCTGATCATGATGTCTTCCACTCTTGTCATTTTTCGGATCCACGAGTTCCTCTTCTTATCTTTCCTGGTTACACCAAGCATGCACCTCTCCATGCTGCTTTGAGTTGTCTGCAGCCTTCGTATCTCTCTTTTAGTTAAGGTCCACGTCTTTGCACCATACGTAAGCACAGGAAGGAGGCATTGATCAAACAGTTTTATATATAATGGCATATAGCTCTTGGAAATTATGCTGTTTCTTCCAAAAGCTCTCCAGGCAAGTTTTATACACCGATTAATTTCTTCATCAATATGACCCTCACTTGATATCTGATGTCCAAGATAAACGTACGTATCTGTTATCTCCAACTTTTCTCCATCAATCGATAA
Source organism: Macrothele yani (assembly GCA_039090855.1). Taxonomy (NCBI): domain Eukaryota; kingdom Metazoa; phylum Arthropoda; class Arachnida; order Araneae; family Macrothelidae; genus Macrothele; species Macrothele yani. The sequence goes on along the minus strand of CM077028.1, from coordinate 25,087,779 downwards.
ATCTTCATTTCTTGTAAAAGCATTGTACATCACTTTTGTCTTCTGAAAGTTCATTTTTAATCCCACTTCTTTACTCTCTTCAGCAAGTTCCTGGATCATACTCTTCTTTACTCTTATCAGCATGTTCCTGAATCATACTCTGCAGCTCTGATGGGGTAGTTGCAAAAATGACTACGACATCAGCAAAACGAAGGTGAGTTAGATAATCTCCATTAATCTTTATCCCTTTGTTTTCCCAGTTCAGTGATTGAAAGACATTTTCCAATGTGGCATTAAAGAGCTTTGGGGTTATGGTATCACCTTGTCTCACTCCCTTTCCAATTTTTATGTGTGTTGTATTTTCAAACAGCCGAATTTTTGCACTTGCATTTTCATAGATGTTATTAATAATATTAATGTATGCATCTTCAACACCGCAGGATTTTAAAGCCATTGTAACTGCTGATGGTTTCACCGAATCAAAGGCCTTTTCATAATCGATTAAAGCCATGCACAATGGAAGTTCATATTCCCTCGCTCTTTCAATTAGTTCTTTCAGTACGTGGATATGATCTATTGTGCTGTAGCCACTCCTGAATCCAGCTTGTTCTCTCGGTTGAGCCATGTCCAGTGTTACCTTCAAGCGGTATGAAAGAACTTTAGTGAAGATTTTATAAATCACTGATAGGAGACTGATAGGTTTGTAGTTCCTGAGATTCTCAATGTCTCCTTTTTTATGCAGCAGGATCATTGTAGCATTGTTCCAATCCTCAGGAATCTTCCCTTCATTAAGGCATCGAGTGAAAACTTGGGCGAGTACTGTTTCAATTTCTCCACTTACTTCTTGTACGATGTCTACAGTAATTCCATCTTATCCTGGAACTTTTCCCCGCTTCATGGTCTTGATTGCATGTGCAACTTCTGCTGGGAGGACTGGAAGAACTCTGGTACTGGTACCTTTTATGATGTCTGGAGTACATGTATCATCCCTTGATATAGTGACAATAAATGTGTTATCAAGTGTGGGCAACAACTATCAGAGGTTTTTGTGAGTAGTAAAGGTCTTTTACAGTTGTGCTGTATGTCCTCTACATTATTTAAGATCTATATTGAGGTTTGCTTTAGAGAATGGTCAGCGAAGTGCAGAAATAATAACCCAAGGAACGTACACCAACTATACATAAGATAGTATAACTATACTAGTTATCCGAATTTATTGGTGTATATAAAATCAAAGTTTCCAGGCTTTCGCACATCAACTAGATGGCTTTTTCGAGGAAGGTAGACAGCAAACTGCAAACTGGAAAATAGAACGCTTCAACAATTTGAACGCGTTCAAACTATAACGATACGCGTTCAAATTGTTGAAGCGTTCTATTATCTAGTTTGCAGTTTGCTGTCTACCTTCCTCGAAAAAGCCATCTAGTTAATGTGCAAAAGCTTGAAAACTTTGATTTCCAAGCTTTCGCCAATAGATTCGGATAACTAGCTTTTGCCAATAAATTCGGATAACTAACTTTTGCACATCAACATATTCGGATATGTTGATATGCGAAAGCTTAGAAGCGGGAGAAATCGCAAGGCACATGCAACAGACAACTGGACGTCCGTTGTTGCGTTTTACCGTGGCCAGGAGGCTGCACAAAGGTGGTCTATTTGCACGACGACCAGTACGGTGTGTGCCATTAACGCCTGCTCATCGGAGACGACGGTATCTGTGGTGCCAGGTACACAAGAACTGGACATATCAGCAATGGGGTCGAGTTCTCTTTAGAGATGAGAGCCGATTTGGTCTGACGAGTGATTCTGGACGTATACACATTTGGAGAGAGCAGGGAACACGCAATCATACCTCCAACATCATCGAAAGGGACCGATTTGGAGGTGGCGGAGTTCTCGTTTGGGGTGGTATCATGCTTGGTAGCCGTACTGACCTCCACATCTTCCAAGGAGGTTAAGTCACTGGTGTTCGTTATTGTACCGAGGTTTTCCTGCCTCAAGTGCGTCTGTTTAGAGGTGCTGTGGGTCCTGAGTTCCTCTTCATGGACGACAACGCTACACCTCATTGTACAGTGGCTGTCGCAGAGCTGTTGGAGAGTAAAAATATTCAGCGCATGGATTGGCGTCCTAAATCCAATCGAACACGTGTGGGACCTTCTCGGGAGACGCTTGGCTGCACGTCACCAGCCGCCAGTAACGATTCCGCAGCTGCGATTGGCGCTACAAGAGGAATGGGCCGCCATGCCTCAACAGCTCCTTGATAACCTCGTCCTCAGCATGGACAGACATTGTAAATCCTTCAACACAGTCAGGGGTGATCATATCCCCTACTAAAGACTGGATTTTTCTTGGCAGCTGCCTGTCAAATTGACGTTTCTGTCTTCTGCCCAGTTGTGCTCGAAGCTACATTTTCAATAAAGTGCCTTTGTATCCTTTGGATTCCTTGTTTGGACGGTTTTGCTCACTTGCCCCATATTCTTACATCTTGGGGATCTTATGGCATGATTTGAGTCGATGTGGACTATCTTATGAAGTGCAGAAATTTGGATTTACGGATTCAGAATGATTTCGTGGGCCATTTGCTGTTTGTGGATGATAAAGTCATCATGACAGAAAATAAGGATCACTAGCTTATATGCTCCGTGAACTGATATCTGAATATGACCGTTGGGGACTTAAAATTAAAGAAAATAAAAATGAGCACTTGTCCTATGATCCCAGAAACTTCATTGAAATATCTGATAATACACTGCCGGACAATTGCTAAGGACGGATGACAATAGCAACGATAGCAACCATAAAATGGATGGCAGGAAAATGTGGAAATTAGCATAAGTGCGGGATACAGTAAGACGTGTTGTGCGTATGCAAATTTTGGATTGCCGAACTTGTTCGTGACGTCATAGCGCTGATAAGAGATATAAAGGATTTGACGCGTATTGACCGTTGTTGTTCAAACGCAAAGTTGAAAGGGAAAGAATCAATTAACGAACTTGCAATTTTCAGTATGTCTTCCTGACATCACCTAGATGATTGTACGCGTGGCCGTATTATTGGCAAGATTGAAGAAGGGCGAAAAATAACAGATGTTGCCAGGGAGTTCGACGTCAGCCACAGTGTTGTTTCAAGGCTTTGGAACTCATTTCAAACAAATGGAGAGTGTAGCAAACGTCACGGGGAGGTCGTGTTCGCAGTACGACACCTGCAGAAGATCGGTACATAGTGCTATCAACAAAAAGACACTGCCGCAACACAGCTAGTGAGGTAGCAAATCAGTTTAGGGCTGCTACTGGCAAGCGGATGTCCCGAAAAACTGTCGCCAGACGTTTGCATGAAGGAGGACTATACGCCCGCCCGTCCTGTTGTGTGCATCCCATTGTCCAGACGTCACCGTACCGCCCGTTTGCAATGGTGCCATCAACATCGCAATTTGACTGATAACGACTGGTCTGCTGTCCTCTTCTCAGATGAGAGTATATAGATACAGTCTATCGTCTGATTGTCGACGACAACTGATCTGGCGTGATAGTGGTACTGCATATTGTCCAGCAAACATACAGGAAAGGGACCGATATCCGACATGTAGTGTCATGGTATGGGCTGGCATCATGATCAATGGCCGTACGTCCCTCTATGTGCTTCCAACTGGGACTATGACTGGCCAACGATACATTAATGATGTTCTGCTACCTCATGTTCGCATGTTCCGTGGTGTTGTCGATGATAGATTCATTTTCATGGACGACAACGCAACATGTCATCGAACAGTCGCTGTCCAGGAGTGTCTTGAGAGCGAGGATATTCAACACCTCGTATGGCCAGCACGTTCTCCAGATCTGAATCCCATTGAAAATGTGTGGGATGCTTTGGGAGGAGTCTTTCTGGTCGCCAATGCCCTCCAATAAACAAGGACACCCTCATCCGTGCACTGACAGAGGAATGGGATAAATTACCCCAACAGCTGCTTGATAATGTTGTGCAAAGCATGACACAACGTGTGGAATCTTGCATCGCCCTCCATGGTGGCCAAATCCCGTATTGACATCTTACGCCGGAACGCCTGCGAACGGTAATTGCATTTTTTTCACGTTTACGTATTCTGCACAAAATGGCCTGTTTGTCACTTGAACACGTTCCAAAGCCTTCTGGATTTCAGAGCACAATAAATTGTCTTTCTTGTAATGTCCTGGCATTCTGACATTATTTTATTTCACTTGGCATCCAACCACACTTACTTTTTTATGCGCTATATAGGCGTTTATGATCCGTCCTTAGCAATGGTCCAGCAGTGTATTACGTTGAGAACAGTTGAGGAATTTAAATATTTCGGATCCATAGCACATCAGAATGGTACATGTCATCATGACATTGATTGGAGAATTGTGAAGGGCAGGAAATTTATTTCTGTTTTAAATCCCGTTCTTTGGTGCAGCAATATATCTCCAAGAGTAAAAAGACACATTTTTTTCTGCGATTGTACAGAACATCATTTTATATGGTGCGGAGTAGTGCACATTAAATAAAATACATCAAAAAATATTATTGGCTGCAGAGATGGACGTTTGGAGGCGTTCTGCAAGAAAATCCAGATGTGAAAAAGTACGTATCAGGTCATCCTAGAAGTGATGTCGTTTTGCGCAAGCCCAACAGTAGTGAGCCCCCTGATGCCCAGACTATGACGTAGACCACGGTGAGTATAAGAGGGATCACGCGAGCAGACATTCAAGTCACTTGAGACCGCAAACGAGAATTCTAGGTGCAGTCGTTGTGCGCTTAAACTGTATAGGAAATGGCAGTGTCAGAAGACCAGATTAGTAGGCACATTATGCAGTATGAGGTCCACCATCGACATTCAGCGACTGTAGTAACACGAAACATCAATGCCGTATATGGGTCGGGTACCCTGGAGGTCAGGAAATGTCAACGCTGGATCCAGAAATTTCGCCGGGGGGGGGGCACTAGCCTCAAGGATATGCAGCGACCCGGACGGCCTGTTCAGCTGGATAAGGACGTGCTGAAAGCTGCTGTTAAGGGAAATCCGCAGGCAACAGTCGAGGAATTAGCCACACTTGTTCATTCAACCCATTCCACTGTTTATCGGCACCTGCAGGACCTCGGTTATATGTTGAAACTGGATAAGTGGGTACCCCATGATCTCACTCCACAACAGCTGCAACAGCGTGTGGACATTTGCACTTCTTTGCTCTCCCGTGAAAAGGGAGCCGCTTTTGCACAGAATTGTCACTGGCGATGAAAAATGGATTGTTTATCACAACTTTAAGCGTAAACGGCAGTGGCCTTTCAAAAGGAATGTGCTTGCAGCAGTGGCAAAACCATGATGTTTCCCACAAAAGGTTTTGATGTCTGTGTGGTGGGATATGCAAGGCATATTCCATTACGAGCTGCTGCCACCCAACAAAACCATTACAGGGAAAGTCTACTGTCAGAAGCTGCAGCGTCTACGCCCTGCTTTGCAGGATAAACGGCCAGCACTCGTGAATCGCAAAGGCGGGCTTCTGCAGCAGGGCAACACAAAACAACACACAGCGAAAATGACCAGTGCCACGTTGCAGGACTTCCGCCTCCAGCATATTCTCCTGACATCGCCCCATTCCACTACCATCACCTCTTTCGCAGCCTGCAAAACCATCTTGCTGGGACTACACTTCGAAATGTGGAGGAGGTACGGCAAACTCTTTCTGCTTTTTTTGTATCGAAACCCATGCAATTCTACAAGTCTGGGGTTCAAAACCTTGTCGATCGATGGGAGAAGGTTGTAACTACCGGCGGCACTTATTATATGGATTAAAACATCTGTTCCAGGTATGTTTTTCTTTCTTTTCTTCGCACGTTGAAAAAACGACAGTATTTTGGGGATTACCTGATAATACAAAAATTCGAGATATTAGACATTATTCAAACTATTGAGATGTGGAAATTGCAGTGGTTCGGCAATGTAAGGAAAATGTCATCAGAAAGACTTCCTAAAATTCTGATGGAGTGGGAGGCTCCAGGAAAGAGGGGAAGGGGAAGACCAAGGAGAAAGTGGATGGAGGAGATTAAATCAAGTTTAAAAAAATAATGGACTGGATGAAGTGATGGCCTTGGATAGAGAGAAGCGGAGGAAGACTGGCTGAATTATACGGTCGAGGAAATCCACTTGGTAGTGGAAACTCCAGATGATGATGATTATCCACTGACTTCATGACACTGAACTGCCCATTGTTTGGGAACGTATTATTGATAATGAAGGGAAACCATTAATTACACAGGCCTGTAACCAAAAAAAAAAAGTGTTTAGAAACCAGTAGCTGATTCTGATAGATTTTTGGAGGCTGATTTCAGGAAAAATAGTCAAAAAATTCCATCACGTACCATTTTTTCACGAATTGAAAATTTTGATTTTCGTAGCCACCAATCCATTGTGTTATAATCTACTAAGGAAGAGGATGATCATTTAGTGTCATAAGTTGTCATTACTGGCGAAAAATGGAGATTATTTTTAGGGCAGGACTGTCGGAAGCAAAACTAAAGGAAGGTGTTTTCGTAGGTCCAGATATTCGGAAACTTTTTACAGATGAAGTGTTTGAAAGTAAAATAGTTTTGAGTGAAAAAGAGGCCTGGGGAGCTTTTAAGGAAGTCGTCAAAAAATTCCTCGGGAACTTTAAGGACCCCAACTTTAAATGTATCGTGGTAAACATGTTAACGAAATTCAAAGACTTGGATTGTTTGATGAGTTTGAAAGTGCATTTTTTAAAATCGCATTTGGACTACTTTCCCGAAAATCTTGGTGCTGTTAGTGAAGAACAGAGAGAAAGATTTCACCAAGATATCAAGGAGATGGAGCGTAGATACCAAGGTAGGTGGAACGTCAATATGATTGCGGACTACTGTTGGATGCTGCACAGAGAAGACCCGCATACTGCCTACAAGAGACAAAGTGCCAAAAGGAGCTTTCAGGGGAAAAGGAAAAGACAGCATAAAGACCTATGAATACCAGGATGTATTAACAATGGTAACTGCTCTTATTAATATAATTTAGCAAATCATTCCCAATAGTTTGATAAATAATAAATTTGTAAATAAAACACTTAAAAAGTATTTTGAAAAGACTTACTTTTCGCCAGAATATGTAAAATAGGCTTTCTTCCCCATATAATCAAGTCCATTTTGTGAAAAATCCTTACGTGATTGAGACAAATGGATGCCATATTTGAAATCAGCGCACCAAACAATATAAAAATCCGACATTACATTGCGAACACTTTTTCATGACTCAAATACTCAAATTTTGCAGGCCAGTGTTATTATCTTCAAATAATATGAACATTACTGTGTTATAACAGGAATTATGGTAATTTGAGAGTTTTCACTTACTTTTCGAATGCCTTAAATAGTTTGTCGCAAATACAAGGCTTTTAGTTTTTCCTAGGTTAGAATTTTTTAACTAGGTGATAGGAACGTAAAGTGTTTTCAAAAAGAGAAAAATCTCTACACATACCATGCCTCTCCATCCCTTGACGCAATCTCTCTCTTTTCCTTTAATTTTGTAGAAAGTTCGACGTAGTTACGGAATAGTTTTAAGAATTCTACATTTCTCTTATTTGTCAAATGGCATGTTCGCTGAACTTATGTGCCATCGCTGTTGTTGGGGGTTTCTTCACCCTAGTTCACCGTTTCTTCTTCCTCTTACCGACGTGCCGTCTGCTTAGCGGGGATGATGCCATCATGCGATGCACAAATCTATGTGATGTATCTGTCTGTTTGCTGTCTTCCAGAAAGGAGAAAACGGTGCTTAAATATGCTGTGACTATTTCTTTCCCTTCCCCATCCTTTTTTTTTTTTTTTTCAACGAAATCCCTGATATTAACTCCCAGTACCAGCTTGGCTGACTTCCAGTGATACATGAAATCCAGCGTGAAAAACCCGAATGCTTTTCGTTTAAACTACTGCTCTTTCATTTACCGACTGCGTATATGTCACAACTAGTATAAAAGAACTGCATAATTCGTCCTCTGTCTGACTTATTTGAAATCGATACCAGTTTTTTAAAATCAAATTACAAAAACATGAAATCTGAATGATCTTAATTAAATGGATTTCTTTAACGCTGAAGTTTATTTTTTACGCTTTCTAACCGTAGGCTGAAGAGACGTATATGCTCCAGCTTTGTCCGTCCGTCCGCCCGTCAGCACGATAACTCGCGTAAAAATGGTCCGATTTCGATGAAATTTTAGTATGTGGTAGGTGACCACCTGGGGACGAACCCTATTGAAAATGGGCAAAAACGGGTCAAAGGTTAGGACAGAGGAGTGGGATCCATTCCGTTGCCCTTGTACGTCATAACTTGCGTAAAAATGGTTCGATTTCGATGAAATTTTAGTATGTGATAGGGGACCACCTGGGGACGAATTCTAATGAAAATGGGCGAAATGATGTCAAAGGTCAGGCAGGACATAAGAGCGAGATTTTATTCCATTGCCCTTATGCATCATAACTTACGGAAAATGTTTCGATTGCGACAAAACTTTATCATGTTGTTCCGTAGGTATAGTGAACCGGTTCTGTTGAATATCAACGAAATGGGGTCAAAGGTCATGGCACAGAAGCAAGATTTATTCCACAGCCATTATTCTCATAACTTACGTAAAAATGCTTCTATTGCGACAAAACTTTGGTATGTTATTCCTGAGGTATACTGAACCGGTTCTGTTGAATATGATCGAAAGGGGTGAAAGGTCAGGACACAGGAGCGAGGTTTATTCCACAGCAATTAATCCTCATAACTTGAGTAATAACTTGAGCAATGATTTCTGGTATATTGGAAAGCTTATCGTAATCAATGCATTGCATGATTTTACTAACTTGTTTTAATTAACTAAGTGAAATTCTCCTCTCACACGAGTCCCGATTTCACGTTCCCTTTTGCAACGTCTTCCTGCATTGTATGTTGATTTTCATTAGTCGCGATTTCTGAATCACGAAACTGATAACAAAATTTCCCGTGTTCAGTATTCTCGGTTTCCACATTTTCTTTGCATTCAGTGTTTAAAAACAGAGGCATTATCATTACCTAAAATAATCATGCGCTTCACTTTTACGCTCCCCCCACCCCCTTCGAGTTCCACTCAAATATTACGTGGTTTTTACTTTCTCACATATCGCATTTCAGGTTTTGACATAATTTTATTAAAAATGTAAAAACTGTGGTTTTTGGAGTTGTGGAAAAGTTAAATTCCCAAAGATTGGATGCATAGTTAAAAGGAAAACATCAACACCCCAATCATTCGGCTCGCAGTAGAAAAAACCTCTGATGTTTTTCGCTAGCCTTCATTCGTGGCAGAAGAATGTGAGCTTAACAATAAAAATAGAACAGAGCACTTCACGCTAGCAATAATAAATTCGTATAAGACCTGAGTTGTATGCAACAAAACGGTATTTAATTATACCATAAATGATGACACGAAAATAATATTTATTTAGCTGTAATGCGTCGACACGTAGATGTTCCATCATGGTAAAAAAGGACGTTTCATACAGACGCCAGCTGACGCCATGTTTGCTGAAGAAGTTCACTTCAATCCCGCACACACAATCACTTTGCAGGTGGACAAAAAATACGTTCATAACACCAAGAACGCATTCTAAAAATCAAGAAGCGTACCAGAGTCTACTGATTAGGAACACCCCACGTAATACAGTTTGCTTTCTTTATTAAAGGAGCAGTTCTATTTGGTAAAACACACACTCAGAACTTCCTGAAGATTCAACCGCGCACAAGCAAAAACGACAGCACACAGAAGAAGAGAGTTCTCCTCTCAACATCGCTTACGTCACAGATTAAGAGAGAGAGAGAGAGAGAGAGAGAGAGAGAGAGAGAGAGAGAGATGCCCGCATGATGGCATTTCAAGGTGCGTGTAGTTCGGTGAACAACAGCTGCGCCGGTATGTGGCAATTCATTTGGAGCGCCGCAAAAATCCCATCTGATGAACTGCGTTTTTTATTCTTTTATCGCTGAGAGGCTGCGATTCCAACAAAAGCTAGGTAAATGCCCAATAACCACAGGTTGTAAATCTCAAGTAAAGCGCAAACATTATGTGAACGCCGACAACACAACACTTCACAGAAATGCAGAACGAAAACGAAACCAGCGCAGAACGAATGAGTACCGGATAGTGAACGTAATAAGAAGAAGTTTTAGGGGTAGGGCTTGGAAAAATTCCGTTCAAGGTTAAACGCTCAGAGACCTTTCTGCGACAGAGCACTGTGATTAATTAGTTTCTCCATCCCAACGACATGTTCCGAAAGGTCATGGAGGTTAGACATGTCAGCATACTGTTTTCTAAGCCTCCATTCACTGTTTTGGAAATTCATATTTAAGCCTCCATTCACTGTTTTGGAAATTCATATTTAAGCCTCCATTCACTGTTTTGGAAATTCATATTTAAGCCTCCATTCACTGTTTTGGAAATTCATATTTAAGCCTCCATTCACTGTTTTGGAAAAACAGTGAATGGAGGCTTAGAAAACATCGTCCCTCACAGGTCAATGGTCGTCCTGGATATCCCGGTAACACTGACATCGTCCCTCACAGGTCAACGTTACCGGGATATCCAGGACGACTATTTCCTCCCGTTTGTGCGTCTTCAACATCCCACTGAGGACCTCATCCTACAACAAGACAATGCAGCTCCCGAATTGTATCCGAATGGTTGGATGAACACTCCAGCGACGTGACCTCGCTTCCTTGGCCATCTAGGTCACATGATTTCAATCCCATCGAGCACATCTGGGATGCCATCGAGAGAGATGTTCAAGGCTCTGACCCCCTCCATCAAATCTTCGTGAACTGTGGGAGCTTGTTCAGGGGTCGTGGATCCGTATGGCTTCCCAACGCTTCCAGTGTCTTGTCGAGTCCATGCCGAGGCAAATCGCCACCGTCATCAGGGCGAAAAGTGGTACTACACGTTACTACTAGACAGGTATCTCTAATTCAATTGCTCTTCAGTGTAGATTAAGTGTAATCCTTACAACTAAGAATCTGAGAGCAGTGCTTCAGTACAAAACTTACGAACTAACAGCATTTTTTAATGAGGATCCTAAGAGCATCATTTGAAACCAGAATGTTGAATATTGATGATACATTTAGAATTGTTTTCTATATACTACGCCACAAAATAGTGGAGCCACAAAATTACGTCCCAGAGATTTATCAGTTTTTAAATAGCGCATATGTACGTGAATCGTGAAATGCGGAACAAATTTTTCATCTAAATCGAAAGTAAACAGCATACCCTTCTCTGATGGGATCAAAGTTCAATTTTAGCTGCGACCAGGAGGAACACAACAACGCTGTCTCAATTATCTCAAAGTTGTAACATACCGGATTACATATAAAAGAATCAAAGAAAAGTGTAATTGTGATTATCTAAGATTAAAAGTTTTATGTGTAATCGTAAAAAGCGTATAAATATATTACGTTTATTCGAGTTGAAAAAGCGATACAGTAAAATATCAGAATCAATACAGAAAAAAGTGAAAAACGTATAACTGAGAAACGTATAACCGAGGTTCCACTGTAGTAGAAAATTCAGTTGGCCTTAAAACAGAAAAAAAAAAATCACTAGATTGTGAAAATCTACCAGCAGATAAGAGCCAAACTCAGTAGAATGGCAACATTGGGATGTTACTAGTCCAGAGTTCGAACATGGCATAGGTTGTGAATAATTATTTTTTCTTTATTTCATTTCAGAGTGATTTTCGAGCGTTTGTTTTGCGAGCTACCTACCGCATGTGTGGACAAATGCTTTATTATTACTTAGAAGATAATTTTTATTTACAGTCATTTGCAAAAGTATAAGACCACCTGTTGGTATTAGGAGATTTCTGCCGATTGCGTCAGCTACTGTCTGTATTACTCAACTTCCTGTCGGTGTTGCATCATCATACAGCGGCAGCTGTTGATAGAGTTGGAGGAAGCGTGCGTGCGTCAGTTTGCTTCTGGTTTTCATGCTGATAGGTTTTGTACGTATTTTCTATATAGCGAAAAGTAAACAGAAAGATGAATGTGAGCAAGACTGCTATTCCTAATACATTCATGAAATATCAAGATACAAGTGAATTTAGCCACCGAAAGAAAAGAGGACGTCCGAGGAAAACAACCCCACGTGATGACAATACCATAAGGCAAATAGTTATGCGTTTTCCGAAGAGTCCGTGTAAGAAAAGCCAGGCCTTTCTATATTCAAAAGGTTCTGATATTAGTATCAGCACTGTTTCCCGACGTCTTAGCAAAGATTTTGGATTAAAGTCTTATAAACCTGCACATAAACCAAGACTAACTTCTGTCAAGAAAAAGAAGACTCCAGTTTGCGAAGCGTCATCAATCGTGGACTGCTGAAAAGAGAAGCCAACTTTTATTTTCCGATGAATCAACTGTGCAATCAATTTGAATGACGTGAAGCACATGTTCGACGATTAAAAGCCAAAGGTTTGATGAAAAATACACCGTTAGCACCGTGAGACATCCACTTAGTCAGATGATATGGGGTGCTATGTCAGTATCCGGTACTGTTTCATTATCCTTTTTGCCAACAGACACTACCACGATTGGTCCTTTTTATGTGGAAATGTTGCGTGAGAAGCTGTAAACTCATATGCAAGTGCACAGATGCACAATCTTTGTGCATGATGGTGCTCCACGCCACAGATCAAAGACAGTAAAAGACTACCTATAGAGGAAAAACATAACTGTGCTTGACTGGCCCGGTAACAGTCCCGACCTTAACTTAACCCCATCGAAAATTTGTGGACCATTTTAAAAGTCAAGGTAGCAAAAAAAAAAAAAACAGCCATAAAATTTCCAAGCTTTGATTGACGCAGTAAAGCGCGTGTGGTGTAGAGACATTTCAAGTGACTACTGCAAATCCCTCATTGAGAGTATGCCACATCGCATTCTGACCGTTCTAAAAAAGAAAGGTGGCCATACAAAGTACTTATTTCTGTCTTTTTAGCACGTCTTTTGTAAAAAGATTTGTAAAAAAAGATCGTGCTTATGTTACCGGTTTGTCCGTCCGTCTGTACCCACGATATCTCTGCAACTATTAGTCTGATTTGAAAAGTTCTTTTGCACTGCGAAGCTTGAAATATGCGAATGGTGATCCTTTATTTCGTTTTTTTTTACGATGTGCAATTTCGCCGCTAGAGGGCGTAACCGCAGATGATGTCGAATTCAAAAATATGTTTTATTCCACATATTTGCTTCTAAACATCCGATTGAAAAAAATTCTTTTATCTTTCGATTCCATTTATGTCGAAAAGTATTCCAGATATAGTTACTTCTTCAAATTACGCATAGATTTTCCGCTAGGGGGCGTAGAGGTAAATTGCGTTTCCCACTATATCTCTGCTTCTAAATCTCCGATTTGAAAACTTTTTCTTCAGTGGATACACCTTCTGATGGAAAATGCTTTGCATATAATTTCAAATTTTTGGTAAAAAATACTTTGGCCACCAGAGGGCGTAAATGTTAATTTTAGCTTCTGATGTATTTGCCATAAAATCTGAGCTTCTAAAATATCGATTGAAAAAACTATTTCGTGGACTGATGCCACTTACATAGATAAACCGTTTTGGAATATTTTCGTCTTAAAATATTCCACAGTTTCTCCGCCAGGGGGCGTAGATGTATATCTTATTTTCGTCAATATCTCTACTTCTAGGAGTCCGATTTGAAAAATTTCTTCTTTGTTGGATAGTGTTTTCAGTGTAACATGTTTTTCATATAATTTCAAAATTTTCAAGTAATTCATAGACTTTCCGCTAAGGGGCGTATTGGTAAATTGCGCTTTCCCGTATATCTCTGCTTCTAAATCTCCGATTTGAAAAATTCTTTCTGCACCGGATACAGCTCCTGATAGAAAAGCGTTTGCATATAATTTCTACTTTTTGTAAAAAAATGGTTTGGCCACCAGGGGGCGTAAATCTTAATTTCCGCTTCTGATGTATTTGCAGCAAAATATGAGCTTCTAAATTCTCGACTGAAAAAAAGTCTTTTGTTGACCGATACTACTCATGTCGACAAACCTTTTAGGAATATTTTCTTCTTGAAATAATGCATGGTTTCTACGCCAGGGGGCGTAGATGTATATCTTATTTTTGTCAATATCTCTACTTCAAGGAATCCGATTTGAAAAATTCCTTCTTTGTTGGATAGTGTTTTCGACGCGAAATGTTTTTCCTATAAATTCAAAATTTTCAAGTAAATGATAGACTTTCCGCTAGGGCGCATAAAGGTAAATTGCGTTTTCTGCTCCTAAAACTCCGATTTGAAAAATTCTTCCTGTATCGCATACAAGACCTGATGGAAAATATTTTTCACATAATTTCTAATGTTTGGTAAAGAATGGTTTGGCCACCAGGGGACATAAGCGTTAATTTCTGCTTTTCATGTATTTGTAGCAAAACCTGGGCTCCTAAAAACTCGACTAAATTTTTTTCTTGGACCGATACCACTCATATGGATAAACCTTTTGCGAATACTTTCTTCCTAAAATAATGCATGGTTTTCCCACCAGGGGACGTAAAGTCACATCTCATTTTTGTCAATCTCTCTGTTTCTAAGAGTCCGATTTGAAAAAATCTTTCTGTGTTGGAGAGCGTTTCCGGTAAGAAATGTTCCTCATATAAATTCATGTTTTTCTTAACGCACAAGTATGCAACCAGAGGGCGTAAGCTCACGATTCCGTTTACAGCAATATCTTTGAATAGCTTTGATAAATTTAATTTGCGTCAGAACGGATTCAAAACACGTGCTTATTACACCCGAAAATTCGGTGTCATCTTTCTTGTTTGTATTCTAAAGAATGTAAGAATGGTGTCATTTTTTCAAATATCTCTGACTAGTAATTACTTGTTTCCTTGAAAATCTTAGTTTTCAATAAATTTTGCAACTGATTGTGCAACTTGTATGTCTATTTTCAAGAGTTTCAAAGGTTTTCACGCAATGAGAATGAACAACATAACTACATGTATGTCGAACCCGTTGAATGTTAGTGCCATGATTCCGTGTGGTTACGTAAGCATATCATTTTCGTGATCTACAAGAGAAGAAACTGTGTCAACAGATAGACTACACAAAATCAAAACAAAAGCCTGGAATTTTTTTTGGTCTTGAAGCCGAGACACTGTGTCAACAGGCAGGCAAAATTATTACATAAGCAGCTGATTTTTATCTACAAGGGAAACGATGGTCCCGAACACGGACTGATAAAAGTGTAACTTAAGCACATAATTTTTAATATATACACAGTGTGTCTATTAAGTAATGAGACGGATTTTTAACGAGACAGCCGTTTAGATAAAAGTAACAAACGTGTTTATACAATGAGTGGACACTTTATTATGACCACCTGGCAGTTTTAAGCTAATGAGCTATGGCTGCACGCTGTTGCCGCCAGAGGGCGATGCTAGTATAAAAAGGGAAAGCTTAGTGCTTGCGACAGGAGTAAAAGTGATTTTTGGGTGACGAGATGGGTAAAAAATACGATTTGACGGACTTTCAACGTGGGATGATTGTAGGACCTCGGAGCCATGGAGCGAGTATCACTGAAACCGCCGCATTCGTGAAATGTTCCAGAAAAGCTGTTGTTAAAGTGTTTAAAGACTGGACTGTCAGCCAAAAAACTGGGTCTCTACGTGCAACGTGTGATCGTCATCGACTAGTGACTGCTCGGACGGAACGGAGAGTGTCCAGACTGTTAACAGACAACAGAAGGGCAACAGTGCAGCAAATTACAGACCATCTTAATCAAGGATCTCCTCAAATGATATCTGCACGCAGTGTTCGCCGTACACTGCATCGGATGGGATATGGCAGCCGAAGGCCTGTTCGAACACTTTTGCTGTTTGCAGTTAACAAGAGAAAACGTCTCCAGTTTGCACAGGAGCACAAGGATTAGACAGTAGATAATTGGAAACAACTTATGTGGTCCGATGAATCACGTTTTCAGTTGCACCATGCCGATGGCCGAGTGAGAATTTGGCGGAAACAGCACGAAAGCATGGACCCCCAAATGCATTGCTACAACCCTTCAAGCTGGTGGAGGCAACGTTATGGTTTGGGGAATGTTTTCCTGGCATGCTTTGGGCCCTTTAATTCGTGTTGATCAACGTCTGACTGGCACATCATATCTAAACATCGTTGCGGACCAAGTGCGTCCTGTCATGTGGATGGTTTATCCCAATGGCGATGGTTACTTTCAACAAGATAATGCGCCCTGCCATAGTGCTCGTATTGTACAGGATTGGTTTCAGGAACATGCCGGTGAGTTTGCTATGCTTAGGTGGTCCCCCACAATCTCTAGATATCAACCTCATTCAGAATTTGTGGGATAAAGTTGAACGAGCTATCAGACAGCTGGATCCACAACCCTGCAATCTCACACTCCTGAAAAGTGCTATTCATCAAGCATGGTCTCAGATTCTACAAATCACCTATCAACATCTGGTGGTGTCCATACCACGAAGAATCGACGCAGTATCAAAGGCAAAAGGTGGCCCAACGAAGTACTGAGGGGTAGGTCGTAATAAAGTGGCCACTCCGTGTAAAATGTTATACAAAAGTATAGCATCACTTGCAAAAATCGTGAATTTTTAAGTTTAACTCTTTTACAACTAACTAATTCTCATAGTTATTTCATAATTTATATGTCACTAGCTTTACTATCCGGCTTTGCTCGGGCTTTAGGCTTATTAATTTCATATTCCCTTACATGTCACTGAAAAAATCGGGGAAAAAATTGATTCTTCCAAGAAAGAAAAAAACTGATTTCACAAATTCGGTAATTACAAAATATTTATTCATAGTGTGATTATTTCAGCACTTGGCCGCAACGACATTTTTGGTTTCTCCTTCATCGGCGACAATATATAATTTTGTTGGATCCTTTTCTCTTGAGAAGGTGATTGTAAATTACAATATTAATGGTGATTGCAAATGCAAGCCGAACAGGAAATTGTAATCGTTTGAAAGAAAATGGCAAATCAGTTGGAAATAACGGAGTCCTTGGAATGAAGATGTGCTCACCTTCAAATGGTCCAGTTAGAACCGTTGCCTCGATGACGTAAGCATTTAATGCCTTCACCGTCAGTCTTGATCCGCTACACATTTTTGGTGGGTCCAAATTTCTTAACAGCATGATGGGAGATTCAACTTGCATCTGTTTCGTCAACAGTTTCGTTGCTTCGTCGAACACCTTGTTGGGTTTTATCCGCTTCACGTGCTTGTGATCTTTCCTCTTCCGATTGCTTGGTTAGTGATATCTTTTGGCGTTTTGTGTTGATTCGTGTTTGATTAAAAATTGGTCTCTTCCTTTTGGGCATTGCTGTCACAAATATTTGCCGAGAATTAAAGCAACGAAATGTACAGAATCTATGGAATCTGTAGAATCAAATGGACCAAACCGTGTTACGAATTATTTAACACGCATCCAGGAGACACAGCATTAGAACACTTACTGAACAAAATTCGTTGACATTTTGTCATCAACGATCAAATGCATCACATGCTTTCAGTTTCAGACGTCTTTGAGGGGCGAATCTCTGGGATAAAAAAGTTAAAAACATATCTTTGCGAATATTTTATGGAACTGGCTAAAATTTTAATGAACACCATAAATCGTTAATAGGAACATGACATCCAAATTTCCCCTGAATCGGTAAATAACTTTTTAAATTAGCCATCAAAATTTTATCAGCCATTTCTGCGTATATATTTCTATTTACCAATGAATTAAAAATTCTATGCCTATTTAAAAAAGTTTTGACTGGATTCCGGTGAAATTTTGAGGGACTCCTCTTATTACCAATTATGGTGTTGATAGAAATTTCAGCCCGTTTCGTTAAGATTTCGCAAAGTTCATTTTTGCATTTTTTTATGCCCAATTCTCAAAGAACAGAAACACCTGTGGATGTGCCGCGGCGATGAATGTAGTCACGTGCTTTCAGACTTGGAACAGGATAACGATGACGTACCAAACGACGGTGACTTTATTGATTAGCTTATTAATTAATTCATAACTCGCGAACGGAACACCATAGATATCTTAAAATAGTTGCATTGACCTAGAAATTCCAGTATTAATAAGCTATGCAAATTTCACGATGCCACAGTTCGGCGTTCGAGAGTTTTTGCTGTTTCAGACAAACAGACGTCTTATGTTTTACATATAAGATTAAATGCGAAGTTTGATGGATAATTCAAAAATGTCTTAGTTTTTCCTGTAGCTACTTTTTGTAACCTACCTTTATTAGGATCGTATGCTGTTATTGCTTGAATGGTATTCATGTATCTGTAGAGAGTCTGGTTTCAAGCGGAGGCGGCGGTAGAAGAATGCCACGGGAGATCTCGGACAGCTATAAGAATGGCAGGTATGCGTATTGGGATGGCCGGCGGGGGCTACGCTCCCGAAGTAGAAGCCATAGTAGCCTGGGGGCTTGAGTTCGGAGCGATCCGCAATTTGAAAGGTCAGAGGTCAAAGCCTCGGAGCAATATACCGAGAAAAATGCTGGGATTCTCTGAAGAGGAGGAAAGAAGGAAACGTGACCCAATAGAGAAGCGAAGGGGTTAGAAGTCACTTTCGGAAGTGTCAAGAGGTAGGAGCAGGAGCTCCAGAGAAATTATGTTGAGTGTAGAAGCGAAGCCTAGTACTTCCTGAGGGAAGTTCTGCGTTGAAGTAACTCAAATACGGTAGGTGCGTGTATGCACCGATATTTTTCCGACCGGAGCAGGGTTAGAGTAAGGAATACTTAGTCGAGGAATCTAATAGTTTCCAGAGACTGATAACTGGTAGAGATAGGTGTATTATCCGATAAAAGTTTCGGGTTATATCGAGGCGGGTCAGATAGACCGTAGCCACCCTTGCTACACCACCGTTTAGCGGGAAATCAGACTCTCAGACTATAATCTGTGATTATTAAATTTCTTTATCTTCTACTATGGAGTGATTACTACGACAAGGATCGTGTGACTTATTTTAAAAAACTTTCCTCCCTTCCTTGATTAGCAGATCTCATAAGTAAAGCTGAAGAAGAGGGTGCCTGAGCCTTAAATTTACATTAGTAAATTATGTATGGAAGAACCTAAGTAGATTTGCTATGTGAGGGTAGCTGCTAATTAATTCAACTGACGACCTCCGGAACGGAAGCGGAACTTAGCACAAGGGCAATAGGCTCACCCCTACACCTTTTTTGACTCTGTTGTTGTTATATCAATGTTCTTGTCTTGAATTAAACCTAGGAAGATAAAGGCTGGTCAGGTCTCTTCAAGGCCTTTTCCTTGATCTTCCCTGCTGTTATTTTTATGTTTATACTTAACTATTCAGAATTATTAATTTTAACATGTAACAGCAAGATTAATAAATGAAATGAAAGCACACTGCTAATATTAAAAATATGCATCGCAGTGGAAGGCCCAGATCAACTACAACCAGGCAGGACAGAGTGCTCAGAAGGCTAAGCTTGGCAGACAGGAGACTCAATTCACCAGAATTGCTTCAAAGATGGTCTGAAGTGACTGATGTTACTGTTAGTACAGCTACTGTTAGGAGGAGACTGCTTCACTAAGACTTACGTGGCTGCAAAGG
Organism: Macrothele yani; assembly: GCA_039090855.1. Lineage (NCBI taxonomy): Eukaryota > Metazoa > Arthropoda > Arachnida > Araneae > Macrothelidae > Macrothele > Macrothele yani. Next base: position 25,068,157 of record CM077028.1, on the reverse strand, counting down.
CCGGCGTAAACCGCTGTTAACTGCATATTAAAGACAGCGTGGGCAAAACAGCATGTCTCATGGACAACCAAACAATGGGAAAATGTTCTTTTCAGTGATAAATCAGAATTTTGCCTTATTGGGAATCAGAATAGTGCCTTGTAAGATGATCGTACGGCAAAATGCCCAGTAATACATCTGGATATTAGGAAACAAGATGTTACCATCATGTAGAAGGCTTTATGACGGCAATTTTATTTTTCAGGATAACAATGCTCCTTATCATCATGCTAAAGTAGTGAAAAAAAGTGGTTTCAGGAAAAAAATGTTCAGCATCTTGATTGGCCACCACAGTCATCGGACTTAAACGATCGAAAATCTGTAGTTCAAAGTATATGAACTATCAAAAAAGAAGCCAACAACCAAAATTCAACTCATTGAAGATGTAATTCAAATTTGGAATCATATTGTTCAACCCAATCTTTTACGAAACCTTATTCACAGCATGCCATCATGATGCAAAGCTGTGATTACAACTGAAGGCTGGGCAACAAAATATTAGGTATATCTGCTTCATTATGTTTCTGTATTTAAATGTTATTTCATTCCTTATGAATTACAAAAACGATTTATTGCTGAAAACCTAAGTATATGATAAATGATCCTTTTCATAATAATTTCGATTTGGTCATGATTTTTGTAAGGTATCTTAAGAGCAGAAATAGCTACAGTAAAAACTGAGACATTTTTGAAATCTCCGTTAAATTTCGCATCTAGTGGCATATAAATGATGTAATAACTACAAAAATTAGTTAGTTAAAAAGAGTTAAACTTAAAAATTCACGGTTGTTGCAGGTGATGCAATGCTTTTGCACACCACTGTAGTTTTAACCTCTAGAGTGCGCTGTAATCTCAGGAGCAACTTGACGCGACAGTAATCGTGTGCCCATCGTTGGAGTAAGACTGTGTGAGTGGAGCGTGTCAGAAGCGCATAATGGAGCAGTGCTAAGATGAAATTTTACTGTAAATTAATGAAATCTACCACGGAAGTGTACCAAGACCTAAAATAAAAGTTTACGGCGATGACTGTCTGAGCCGTGCACAAGTGTTCCACTAGTTTTCAACGTTTGAAGATGAGAGGGAGTCCCTCGAGGACAAAATACGTACAGGACGTCGAGTTTCTGCACGGACGAATGAAAATGTGAGGAACACTAGCAAAATTGTTGCCTATGACAGGCGAATAACCACTAGGCCATTCGCTGAACAGCTTGGTGTCGGTAAGGAAACGGCCAGGGCAGGACCGTAGCAAACTTTTCTTATCGGGGGGGGGGGGGGGGGGGGGCAGGGCAAGACTTGAAATTAGATCACTTGAAATTTCTTAAACTAATCTTAAAATTAATTTCAAGACTTGAAATTTCTTATCAATACTTGAATTTATTATCTGGTACGGCAAGACTTGAAATTACGCCACTTGAAATTTCTTATCAAAACTTGAATTTATTATCTGGGAGGGCAAGACTTGAAATTACATCACTTGGAATTTCTTAAACTAATCTTAAAACTAATTTCAAGTCTTAAAATTTATTTCAAGACTTGAAATTACGCCACTTGAAATTCCTGACTTAAAATTTCTTATCAAGACTTGAATTTATTATCTGGGAGGGCAAGACTTGAAATTACGCCCCTTCGAGTTCCACTCAAATAACATGTGGTTTTTACTTTCTCACACACCGCCGTTATAGGAAAATATTATGGTCGTACAAAAATTACACTTAGATTTTCTGACGTAATTTTATTAAAAATGTAAAAACTACTGAAGAACCACAGGTTGTAAATACTAAGTAAAGCGCATACGTTATGGGAACGCCGACGACACAACACTCCACACATATGCAGAACAAAAAACAAACCAACGTAGAACGAATGAGTATCGTATAGTGAGCGTAACGATAGGAAAAGCTTCAGGGGGTAGGGCTTGGAAAAACTCCGTTCAAGGTTAAACGCTCAGAGAACTTTCTGGGCAGAGCAGAAAATAAGCTCTTTGTCCCAACAAGCTCGGAAAGGTAATAGAGGTTAGGCATATCAGCATGTTATTTTCTATGTCTCCATTGACTGTTTTGGAAAATTCCCTTTCGTGGATGTGCGATGTCCACGCCTCATAGTGCATGTTACTCTGTACCCTGGTTAACTGCATGGAATACTGTATGAGACTAACTAAAGTATTTAAAAAGAAAATACAGAAGGTGTAACTTTCTTTTTTTTAGTTACAATGTCTATTTTTTACATCCCCCAGAACATGAATTTACGCCCAGCGAATGGCCATTTTGGAAGGCCAACCGCTCTCCCTGCCCTCCCGGTAGCTACGGCCCTGAGTCAGGGTGATCTTAGAAAAAGATCTGCGCAAGGAGAAGATTTGCTCGAAGTTTGTGCCCCACACGTCAACGCGCCCGCACGCTGTGCGCTGCCTGTGAAGCAGTTTCTGGCTTTGATGTCGATCTGTGTGATCGAACATCCACCCTATTTGCCAGATTTGGCTCCCGCAGATTTCCTCTTCCCAAAGATGAAGTGTGCCTTGAAAGGGGAGTGCTTCAGTGGTATGGAGGATATCCAACGAGGTGTGACCAACAGACTAAAGGAGTTCCGGTGAAAGACTTCCACTGTGCCTTCGAACACGTGTACGAAAAATCTCACTGTTTTGTGGAATTGGAGGGAGATTATTTGAATCTGTGTAAGAGACAATTCAAAATATAGTTTGTTATTCAGACATAATAATTTTTTTGTCTCATTTTTTTGGGAACCTATGTAAGACGAGACGGACTGAAAAAATATATGTATCTTTCATCTTCTAGCTAGGGTATTGTGTCAAAAGGCGGAATAACAAAACTCAAAGCTTAGCATAGATGGGCGCCGACTTTAGCAAATTATTGAGGGGGAGGTGGCGAGCAGAGATCAGAGTGGGAGGGGACGCGTCTCTTCCGTTATCAGGAGGGAAAAAAACAAACAAAAAGGAAAGATGAACTACGATATTGGACGTAGATGCATTTTAAAACGCAATTGTAATTGATCAGCAGCAAATGAACAAGAAAACAGAAATATTCTTTTGCTAAATATTAATATTAAAAAAAAATAAAATTCAGCTGGTTATTTTATAAAAATATTCAGAGATTTTATTCCCAAATGTTTATAAAAAATATGAGAAATTAGCGGGATTACTCAAACATAGAACAAGATGTGTAAAAACTGAATAGATAAACAACGGGGCAGAGATTGTACGTTTTTGTATTTTTATTTATTTCATTTTAACACTTAATATGTGGATGGCAATCCAGTTTCTTATCAAATGAGTATGCTGAATGTGGGAAAAAAGTTTTTACTTATTTTGTTATTTACTAATTTTTTGGAAATTAATCGCTTAAGGTGGATCTCAGTACATTTTTTGAGGCCAAAACGATAATTAATGAAACAGGACGAAAGATATTGGGATTGCACTACCCCCCCCCTTACCAGTAAAATTATTGGAGGAACAACAAGATTATCTTAGCCCCTGATAAAAGTTGGCGTATATGATAGCATAAGCTCACTATTTTTTTTTTAAATCTAACTACAGTCATCAAATGGTATGCTATCATTGCTTATGTGCAGAACAATTCCTGTTAAGACATTTCACTTAAAAAACAATAACAACAAAAATAACCCTACTCTTTTCGAAAACTGGAAATACTCATACCTTTAAAAAAGTGTATCGAGTATTTTTATTTCTTTGGAAACCTTTATCCGAAAAAAAAAATTGAATATATCTTTTAATAGCCTGGTGTTAGAATACTTCTGACCGAGTGATCACGTATAAAAAAAAAAACCCAGTTAAGCGAAAGTTTGTCCTAATCGATGCGTTAAAAAGAAAGGAAATAATAATAAAATAAATAACACTTGCTGCTTGAGTAGCAATCTCTAAAACAATACTGCTGAGGTTTGGGAGGAACTTAATCCAGTTTGTAAGTTAAAAAAAAAAAAAAAGAGAGATAGGGAGGGGATTTTTCCAGAGATAACTAACTGGGAGTCTCGTTGAAAACAGAGAGAAGAGAATGGCAAGAGGATATCGCATACTTCAACCGGAGATCCACAGGCTGCTGCTGCTGGTGTCTTCCGTTCTGCGCAAGGCTCGCGGGCTGGCGAGACCCACAGAGCAGCTCCGCACCGTCGCTCCAATGACAGCAGAGGCTTGTGTAGACACCAGGGCTTCTTCCGACGGAATATCACGCACTTCACACACACAACAGATGTGAGTCGAGCGTGGCCCCGTGAAGAATTTCAGCTAGGTCGCCGCTGACATGCCGCACTGTCGCCTGCGTTCAAGGTAAGCAACCGCGATGACTTAACGATGTGCTTTTTCTGCCACTGTTGCCAATTTTCATAACAGAAAAAAATTACACGGCTTCATAAAAAGAAACGTAAAAAAACCAAGACATAATCGAATCTTTTAAAATTAGTGAATCAAGGTTAGAAGTCTTCACTCAAACTGTCGTAAATAAAAAAAAAAATCTTTTTTTTTAAGACTAGTAGTATATAAGACAGAAAAATAAAAACTCAGAAACTGAGTAAAGATATACTCCACCACAACATCTTTAAAGTGCAACAAGTAACTGATTTACGAAACTGTACATCTAGAACGAAACTGCAAAATAATTTTTTCTAATTCCTCACCTTTTTGTAGCACACTTTTGTGGTCTGGAAAAATATATTACACGCTTATTGAACAATACCGGTGATAATATATATATAGTACCTTATGTAATTCGAACTTGGTTAAATGAAATTCGTGGATAATTCGAAGTTCAAAAATTTCCCCGCAGTTGTAATTACGAATAAATGCCTTTTGGTAATTCGAATTTTTGATTAATTCAGATTTTATTTTCTTCCCTTCCGATTGGAACTAACCAAGTTCTGTATATATATTTCTATTAGAAGAAACACACCTAGAGCACAGAATACGAGCCATATCACGGAGTTCCTTGAACATCAACAAGTTATTGACGCATTAAAATTGAACTGCTGGTTTAGCAATATTCCAAAACTATCCTTATTTCTGGTTGGAATATGGCTGCTGGTTTAATCTAAGGTTCTGCAAGAGAGGGAGCTACTCAAAACTGTTCTTCATTCTAAATTAGGGATGAGCCATTCTTGTGATTGGTATTGCATCCCCCGGGGGTGAATGTGAAGACAGCGGGAAAATTTGCTCTATGACTTCTGCAATGAAGTGAATATAGCAATTAAGTGACTTATTTGCGTTCATTTATGGATTAGCGTTAGTAATAAGAAAAAATTCGAAGCTCTAAATCAAATAATGCAAAACCTTCCGTACACATTCTCTATTCCACACCGAAAACTTGATGACGCATAAAACTGAAAAAAATAATACCACTAGATTTGAAGTAGCCCAAACCATCGTGTATTTTTGAATACGAGTTTGAGTTATTGCTTTGCGTCATTTTTACTTATTTTTTAAAATGCAACCTTTTGCTATCGGTGTTAAAATTCGTGGCTACTTGTTGGACCAGCGGCATGGACAGCATTTTCTTTCACTGAAAACCTGGATTTGAATTGTAGGTGCGGTATTGCAATTATTTTCTGTTCTCGTTTTCTCTTTCGTATGCTGTTAAAACCAGAAATGAGCGTTAGGCATCTAGAAAAATTAGCATTAAATTAATTAATTATTTTTATCGCTTAAATATTTTGATGGGTTCATGAAAATTTCTTTCTTTCCGCAGTGTGTAGGATCAAAGTGAATGTAAAAATTTTTACATGCTGCATATTGGACGCATCGAATTAATGAAAGTACACAACTAATAATAATAATAATAATAATAACGAACGGGAATGAAAACGTGAAGCCGTCGTTCTGTAGATTTTCAACTAGAAATTTAATGACCATTATGCAGCAGCGACCAAGAGAAGTCGCCCAAATTTTATCTACTGGCACCAAGTAAGGAGGACAATCAGAATTGAAGAACAAATATCAGATTTGACTCTATTGAGACTTTAATCTATGCCATCTCAGCGTGATAAGATTGAATACTAAACGTTCTCCCACTGAAAAACTACGAGAAACATCTCCGTTAGTGTTGTAATGCGCCAAACTTTGAAAGATATTGGAGTTAGACAAAATAATGTGAACACCTGGGAAATAGGCGATATGCCTTGTCAAAACACAAATTTGTCCGTGACGAAGGTCGAATCCGCGACCCCCCCCCCTCATTCCGGAGTAAGTTTCTCTCCCAACTAAGATACACGGACGGAATGTATCGCTGCAAATTTGTCGTCTTGACACGTGATTCACCTCTGTAGTACGTCACAGTCTTTATTGATAAGGCGTTGGACAACCATTTGTCTTTAATACAGCTCCCAACCTTCTTCGAATAGATTCATACAGCTTTTGAATAGTCTCCAGAGGAATGTTGTACCATTCGTCTATCAAAACACCAGCAAATTGCTTCACAGATGTTGGAGGGGAGAATCTCCTTCTCACTCGGCTCTCCAAAATTGCTCACAATGGTTCAATCATATTCAAATCAAGTGACTGAGCTGGCCAGGGCAGATGTTGAAGTTGATCTTGATGCTCCTCAAACCAAGACTGCAATGTTCCGGCTGTGTGTAAAAGTGCATTCATTATCAACTTGAAAACTGTCGTCATTGTTGGGAAACAACATTTGGACCACAGGACGCACCTGATCATTTAGAATATCCAAGTACTCATCGGCAGTAACTCGACCATGTTGCGTAAAAATGGAGCCAGCCGAATACCAAGATATGGCAGCCGAAATAATCATAGATGTTGGACAGTTGGAACCTGACATTCCAAATTTTACGTTTCCTTGAGGTTTCTTCATATACACTGTTGAGTCACATTATTGTGACCACCAGCTAATATCCAGAGTAACCGCCGCGTGCAGCGCGGACAGCAGCTAGACAGGCTGGGAGTGACTCAATAAGAGGCTGGAAAGTGTTCACAGGTAAGTGGAGCCATGTTGACTGCAGTGCATCTGACAGTTGCTGGAGGATGCGTGTTGGAGGATCCATAGAGCGAACAACACTATCGAGGTGGTCCCACAGATGCTCAATCGGGTTTACGTCTGGGGAATTAGGGGACCAGGGAAGTACTTTGAAGTCTTCATCGTGCTCTTCCAACCACTCTCGGACATTTCTAGCTGTGTGACACGTCGTGTTGTCATGTTGGAAAATCCTAATCTCCCCAAGCAAGACAATCAGCATGTATGGGTGCGCAAGGCCTGCAACGATGGATTCATAACGTATTGGGTCCATAGTGTCTTCCACAGGTATGAGTGGACCCAGAGAATGCCACGAAAACATTCCCCAGACTATAACGCTGTCCCCACCAGCTTGTGTTCTTCCAGCAATGGTTGAAGAGTGTTTGTCCTCCGATGTTTCTCGCCTTATATGCCAACGTCCGTCCATTCGATGAAGCAGAAAACGTGACTCATCGGAGAAGGCAATTCTTTGCCAATCAGCGGAGGTCCAATTCTGATACTGCCGTGCAAACGTAAGCTTTCTCTGCCGATGCACCTTCGTTAGCATAGGTGCAGTGACCATCTCTCAGCATCAAAGCCCCATACGCAGCAGAGTTCGCTGAAATGTCGTTTTAGACACACTTCCGGTAGCCCCCTGGTTCATTCAGCCAGTGAGTTACTCCACTATAGCGTGTCGATCGGCCTTCACGCATCTTCGAAGTCGACGTTCACCTCTCACATCAATGGCACGTGGTGCTCCGCAGTTTCCACTTCGCTTATTCGCAATGGTGCCATTTGTCCAATCACGATACACTTTAACCTCAGCAGCACGAGAACAGTTCAAAAACTGCGCTGTTTAAGAAGAAATACTGCCACCCTTGGCCCGAAAGCCCATAATCATTCCTTTCTGCAAATCTGATAAATCGCTCCTTTTATTCATGACAGCAACGAGTGATATGTTTTCAGAATGCCTATAGCACACCTTATATACCTTCCAAGCCAGCTCATGACACGTGCTTTCGTTCATTGGCTACACGCTGTTGACGTCAGAAGTAGGAGGTGGTCACAATAATGAGTCTCAACGGTGTATATAATCCTTGTCAACCATTATCAATCTACTCCTTGATGAAGGTCTCCCCAAGTTTCTTCCATAACGGTCTGTCTGGAGCCACTATCCTCTATGTCACTCACGCATGCTTTCGAATTTTATCCAACCATAGTCCACGTGGTCTTCTTCTGGGTCTTTTCCAGTCCTTTGGAATCCAGTCAAAAAGTTCGGTTGTCCATCGATGGTCCGTCCTTCTGGCAATGTCCAGCCCATTGCCATTTCAGGGATTTTACTCTAATCATGATGTCTTCCACTCTTGTTATTTTCCTGATCCATGTGTTCCTCTTCTTATCACTCCTGGTTACACCAAGCATGCACCTGTCTATACTTCTTTCAGTTGCTTGCAGTCTTTGTATGTCTTTTTTAGTTAAGGTCCACGTTTCCGACCATACTTAAACACTGGAAAGATGCATTGATTGAACACTTTTCTTTTAAGACATAATGACATATTGCTCTTAAAAATTGTACTGTTTCTTCTAAAATCTCTCCAACCAAGTTTTATACGTCGCTGAATTTCTTCATTAATAAGACCCTCGGTTAATATCTGTTGTCCAAGGTAAATGAAGGCATCGGTTATCTCCAGCTTTTCCCCATTAATCAATAAATCTTCATTTCTTGTAAAAGCGTTGTACATCACTTTTGTCTTCTGAAAATTCATTTATTAATCCCACTTCTTTACTCTTCTCAGCGAGTTCCTGGCTCATACTCTGCAGCTCTAAAGGGGTAGTTGCAAAAATGACTACTGGGCACAAATGGTAATGGACTGGACATATTGCTAAAAGAAGTGACCATTTTAGGGCAACCGAAATAGTGAATTGGATACCAAGGTACAGGGCTGCCTCTGTGGTGCAGTGGTGTAAGCGATGGCTTCTGATCATTCGTCCGAGATGGGTTCGGGTTGGAATCCCGGTGAGGCATTGATGCTGTGTTTGTCTCACGGCGCTGGCTCTCTCCAATCCCTGGAACCAGTGGCCCTAAATTAGGGACGGGCGACCTGAGTTACTCACGGTGGTCATTAAACCTCCAATCAAAAAAAAAAAAAAAAAAAAAAAAAAAGGACAGGAAAAGACCCAGAATCAGATCACGTGATAGATGAGTGGATGAAATTCGAAAACACGCTGGAGCTATTTGGAAGAGACCGACTCAAGATAGAAAGTTGCAGAAAAGGCTTGGGATGTGTAAAAGACTATTCAGCAGTGGATTGATAATGGTTGATGAAGAACATGATGAACTCTTTATAAATTAATTATTCTTTAGTAGTCTAGAAAAAATATATAGTTCCTTAATATATCTTTAAATGCAAAACCCTTAGTAAATTCATTATTCTTCGGCAAAATAGGAATTCTTCACCGAAGAGCCAAAATATTAAGACGCGTCTTTATACAAATTGAAGCAACTGCTGGTAAACAACAGCAAGTGTGAAGGTCATGAAGCGGCATAAATAACACCTGATACTGAGTTCTGTTAATCAGTGTAATTCTTGTTCTTCAGATGGGATAAGCAGCGGACTTAAGTGAGTCTGACAAAGGTTAAATTGTAATGGCCAGACGACTGAGTCAGACATTTCCGACACTGCGAGATTTGTGGGGTGCTCCCGGTCAGTCGTAGTTAGTACCTTCAAAAAGTCGTCCGAGGAGGAAAAAACCACTAACCGCAGGGAAAATGTGTGCCGACCACGGCTCATCGATACTAGAAGTAAGCGAAAGCTATCCCGTATAGTACGAGCCAACAGAAGGGATACTGGGGCCTAGCACGCATGTAATTTGAAAGCTGATGACGAGAGTAATATGTCACAACACACAGGATATCAAAAATTGGGCTGCGCAGCCACAAGCTCCTCGGAGGGCTCGTGCTAATCTCAGTTCACCGTCGAAAGTGCCTACGATGAGCACGCGAGCATCAAAACTGGACCTTCAGTGATTGGAAGAAGGTCGTCTGGTCCAATGAATCTCGTTTCCCATTGCACCATGTGGACGGCCGGTTACTTGTACGTCACCTATCACTCAGAGTTCACCGTCTAAAGTGCCTACAATGGACACGCGAGTATCATAACTGGACCTTGAGAGATTGGAAGAAGGTCGTCTGGTCCTACGAATCTCGTTTCCTGTTGCGCCATGTGGACGCCTAGGCACGTGTATGTAATTTACATACACTGTCGAGTATGGTTCGGGAAACACGAGGAAGACTTCAGGCATTCCCTAGGTCTCCAAATTTCTCAGACATCAATCCAGTCGAGCATCTGTGGTTTGCATTGGAACAGCGAATCAGATATGCCGCGGCTCAATCACATACAAGGGTTGGACAGAATAATGTTAACACCTTAGAAAAGAAAGTTCTACGTATCTAATAGTTTGTGGGACCACCTCTGGCATTCAAAACCGCCTGAATCATCCTTGGAATGGACGCATACAAATCCTGGATGCTGGTTAGTGAGATGTTACACCATTCTTTATGCAGAAACTGCTCCAGATCATTGAGAGATGCAGAAGGAGGATAACGGGAACTTACCGTGTTTTCTAACACATACTAAAGTGGCTCGATGATGTTGAAGTCTGGTGATTGGGGAAGCCAAGGAAGGTGTCAAAGTTCGTCTTCACGTTCCTCAAACCATTATGATAACGCCCTACATCCCAGAGCTCGACATTTGGACATGCCATCTATTATCTTGATAGATGGCATACCATGCAAGAAACAATGCATGAGCCATTGGGTGGACTTGGTCTGCCAAAATGGTTTCACATACCCTGCCAGTCATTCGTTCTTTCAAGGTGATTAGAGGACCTTCTGAAACAAGAATATGACCGCCCAGAGCATGACAGAACCACGACCATGCTGCACTACTGGGAGCAGACAGTCTAGGTTGTACGTTTCTGATGGTGTGCTCCGCACGTAGACACGTCTTGTGGTGGGGAATAGTGTGAATGTGGATTCATACGACCACATTAGACACTTCCATGCATCGGCAGGCCACGTTGTACGCTCCAGGCACCACTACTATCGCCGTTGTGCGTTCATCCGGGTCACCAGAGGTTTTTGCAGTAGCAGCTCTGCCGTAAATATCTTGTTTATGCAGTTCCCTGCGCGCTGCTTTTGGAGATTCTGGGGTCTGGAGAATGCAGATTGAGCTCCGTACTAATTTTCGGCGCTGTGATCTTCTTATTGCGGGTAACAATCCTCTTTAATGCTCTCCTGCCTCTATAAGTCAGGGTCGTTTTCCGGTCGCTCTTCGGTTTCGCAGACGAGGTTTTGCCACGAACACGGTATGCTGTCATGACGTTAGACACAGTAGCTGTAGTTACCCCTACTACCTTGGCGACTGTTATCACGGAGGCACCAAGTAGTCGGCCACCAACAATTAGCCCTCTTTCGAAGTCCGTTAGGTCGCTCATTTCGTCGTCATCTTGAAAGAAAGTTTGCAACAAGACACCTCAAATGAACTTAAACAGGACCTTGGGGTTCTAAACAAAGCTATTACAGTAACAATTATACATACACTAACAGATTAAGTACTATTACGTACCTCTAATCCCCAGTGAAATGATTCACATTGTTGGTGTGTCATTTTTCTTACTTGTGGTTTCATTGACGATTCTCAACACATGTCGCGATATTCCCATGATAATTCCTTAGTAGATGAGACTTTTTGGTTTTTATATTTTCCTTTATGTACACTACTGCACACACACACTATTGCACTATGGTTGCAGCTCTTTTAATGTTAAAATCACTATATACATGTTGATAAAATACTCAATTCCATCGATATTTCCTGTACATATTGCACCAATAGTTTAATTTGAAGTTTAAAAATTCATCAATTAAAAATCCCATTCCGTCGATGTTTACTTGCACCACTAGTTTAAAATATTTCACTATTAAAATCCAATAAGAAGTTTAAAATCACGGCATGCCTGAGATCACCATCATTCCACTAAACTCTGGTTGAAGCTTTTCAACCTCCATGAGGCCGTCTTCAGAACACTTGTCCTAACCACATGCTGCAAACCGACCATATGCACCAGATTCCCTACGGGGTCTCTCTACTTGTGTGAAAGGGCCAAGGATCACGTGCTCCTCTCTGCATTCCTAAGTTTACATTACAACCAAAAGGTGGTGGTTAGCTTTGCGTATTGCAGCTAAGTACGAGCTGCGTTAAAAGTCACGAGCGTGGTGTTCACATTATTCAACCCCTGTGACTTACAAGAGTTAAAGGATGTGCTGTAACATGTTGGTACGAGACACCACTTGACAACTTCAGAAATCTTGTATCGTCTATGTCTTACCGGGTAAAAGCTGTTTTGGCGGCATGTAGAGGGACGAACATCATAATTAGCAGGTGGTCACAATGTTTTGGCTCTTCGGTGTATTTTTCTATAGTGTACATCTTTATCTCTTAATAAGTGCATTATACTTTGGCAACGTAGGCATTATATAATTTCTGGTTTATATCTTTAAATACAAAACCCTTAATAAATGCATTATTCTTTGGCAGTGTACACATTAAGTTTTCTAGTGATATCTTTAAATGTAAAACTCTTCATCAATGCGTTATTGTTTGACAGTATAGGCATTACATTTTCCGGTTTATTTCTTTAAATGTAAAACCCTTAAGAAACGCATTTTTCTTTGGCGATACACATTGTATTTTCTGCTTTATACCTTTCTGCGTAAAACACATAATAAATGCATTATTCTTTGGTGCCCGCGACGATTTTATTAATGCCCAAAGTAGTCCACCACCATGAAGAGTCTGGAGACTGCTGGATGTGTATATGTGTGTGTGCTGTAAGTCATTCAAGTAGTACTAACAGCCATTAGCGAATGAGCTGCTCTATTTTCTTTTCCGTGATTTGTTTATTGAGGCAATTTGTCGCAGGGATGAGAACAACTTTGCAGCTGATGCCATCCTTCTTTGTAACCGAAAATGAGAAAAGTTTTCCGCGTCTTTACTTGTGGGTAATCTTATTAAACTGAAGAGAAATCGAAAGACTAAGAAAATTCAAATGCCTGGGCTGTTGTTTATATAATACTAGTGACTTCGAATGAGGGATAAGAAATAGAATTGAGATGGTAAAACAATAATTGATGAAAATGAAGTTATTTCTATGCAGTGGAGTGCGGTGGCCCTTTCTCCTTGGTATGCTGCTTCGAAATGTTTACGGATTTTTGTCACTTTATCCATAGAAATCCATATACCGAAGCGGCATTTGTAACAGTATGAATTTAGAGTTTTCATGGAATTTGTAACCGATTTGTTTTCAAATTTTTACAGCAATTTAAGGTGGACGTCAAGTTATTTTGCTTCCCATACTTCCAATGGAAAAACTTCTGTACACATTTTCTTCACAATTAATGCGTTCCCAAGGATAAAAATTTGAACATCGATTAAAATAACTTCATTTTAATACTTGGAATACTTACTATTTTCTAAAACATAACCATAATCATGCAATGCAACATTTGTTTGTCTACTGACGTCATCTATCTTTTTTCAGGACAATTAATGCGTTCCCAAGGATGAAAAATTGAACATCGATTAAAATAGCTTCATTTTATAACTTGGAATACTTAATATTTTCTAAAACATAACCATAACTATGCAATCCAACATTTGTTTGTCTACTGACGTCATTAAAGTACAGGTCGCGCCATCTTTTCTCTGGTTTAAACACCACCAAAGGTCTGACTGCAGATTATTATTATTATTATTATTATTATTATTATTATTATTATTAAATAATATTTTTATCCTTTATTTTGTACCATTGAAAACAAAGGAGCTGTGTAAGGGGAGGGAATGATAAAGTACCGGTAAACTTTAAAAAAAGAACTGTGCGTGTGTATATAAATTATATTGTATATACACTGAGTGAGATCACTGAATAATGACCACCTATCTAATACTTCGTAGGTCCTCCTTTTGCCCTCAGTACAACAGCTATCCGACGTGGCATCGATTCAACATACACACTGAGTGATCACTGAATTATGACTACCTACCTAATACTTCGAAGGTCCTCCTTTCGCCCTCAGTAGAACAGCTATCCAATGTGGCATCGATTCAACATACACTGAGTGATCACTGAATTATGATTACCTATCTAATAGTTCGTAGGTCCTCCTTTCGCCCTCAGTACATCAGCTATCCGACGTGGCATCGATTCAACTAACACTAAGTGATCATTGAATTATGACTACCTACCTAATACTTCGTAGGTCCTCCTTTCGCCCTCAGTAGAACAGCTATCCGACGTGGCATCGATTGAACATACACTGAGTGATCACTGAATTATGACTACCTATCTAATAGTTTGTAGGTCCTCCTTTCGCCCTCAGTACATCAGCTATCCGACGTGGCATCGATTGAACATACACTGAGAGATCACTGAATTATGACTACCTATCTAATGCTTCGTAGGTCCTCCTTTCGCCCTCAGTACAACAGCTATCCGACGTGGCATCGATTCAACATACACTGAGTGTTCACTGAATTATGACTACCTATCTAATACTTCGTAGGTCCTCCTTTTGCCCTCAATACATCAGCTATCCGACGTGGCATCGATTCAACATACACTAAGTGATCACTGAATTATGACTACCTACCTAATACTTCGTAGGTCCTCCTTTCGCCCTCAGTAGAACAGCTATCCGACGTAGCATTGATTCAACATACACTGAGTGATCACTGAATTATGAGTACTTATGTAATAGTTCGTAGGTCCTCCTTTCGCCCTCAGTACATCAGCTATCCGACGTGGCATCGATTAAACATACACTGAATGATCACTGAATTATGACTACCTATTTAACAGTTCGTAGGACCTCCTTTCGCCCTCAGTACATCAGCTATCCGACGTGGCATCGATTCAACATACACTGATTGATCACTGAATTAGTACTACCTATCTAATGCTTCGTAGGTCCTCCTTTAGCCTTCAGTACATCAGCTATCCGACGTGGCATCGATTCAACATACACTAAGTGATCACTGAATTATGACTACCTACCTAATACTTCGTAGGTCCTCCTTTCGCCCTCAGTAGAACAGCTATCCGACGTAGCATTGATTCAACATACACTGAGTGATCACTGAATTATGAGTACTTATCTAATAGTTCGTAGGTCCTCTTTTCGACCTCAGCACATCAGCTATCCGACGTGGCATCGATTAAACATACACTGAATGATCACTGAATTATGACTACCTATTTAACAGTTCGTAGGACCTCCTTTCGCCCTCAGTACATCAGCTATCCGACGTGGCATCGATTCAACATACACTGATTGATCACTGAATTAGTACTACCTATCTAATGCTTCGTAGGTCCTCCTTTAGCCTTCAGTACATCAGCTATCCGACGTGGCATCGATTCAACATACACTAAGTGATCACTGAATTATGACTACCTATCTAATAGTTCGTAGGCCCTCCTTTCGCCCTCAGCAAAACAGCTATCCGACGTGGCATCGATTAAACATACACTGAATGATCACTGAATTATGACTACCTATCTAATAGTTCGTAGGACCTCCTTTCGCCCTCAGTACATCAGCTATCCGACGTGGCATCGATTCAACATACACTGATTGATCCCTGAATTAGTACTACCTATCTAATGCTTCGTAGGTCCTCCTTTAGCCTTCAGTACATCAGCTATCCGACGTGGCATCGATTCAACATACACTAAGTGATCACTGAATTAGTACTACCTATCTAATGCTTCGTAGGTCCTCCTTTAGCCTTCAGTACATCAGCTATCCGACGTGGCATCGATTCAACATACACTAAGTGATCACTGAATTATGACTACCTACCTAATACTTCGTAGGTCCTCCTTTCGCCCTCAGTAGAACAGCTATCCGACGTAGCATTGATTCAACATACACTGAGTGATCACTGAATTATGAGTACTTATGTAATAGTTCGTAGGTCCTCCTTTCGCCCTCAGTACATCAGCTATCTGACGTGGCATCGATTAAACATACACTGAGTGATCACTGAATTATGACTACCTACCTAATACTTCGTAGATCCTCTTTTCGCCCTCAGTAGAACAGCTATCCGACGTGGCATCGATTAAACATACACTGAATGATCACTGGACTACCTATCTAATAGTTCGTAGGACCTCCTTTCGCCCTCAGTACATCAGCTATCCGACGTGGCATCGATTAAACATACACTGAGTGATCACTGAATTATGACTACCTACCTAATACTTCGTAGATCCTCTTTTCGCCCTCAGTAGAACAGCTATCCGACGTGGCATCGATTAAACATACACTTAGTGATCACTGAATTATGACCACCTATCTAATGCTTCTTAGTTCCTCCTTTCGCCCTCGGTACATCAGCTATCCGACGTGGCATCGATTCAACATACACTAAGTGATCACTGAATTATGACTACCTACCTAATACTTCGTAGGTCCTCCTTTCGCCCTCAGTAAAACAGCTATCCGACGTGGCATCGATTCAACATACACACTGAGTGATCACTGAATTATGACTACCTACCTAATACTTCGAAGGTCCTCCTTTCGCCCTCAGTAGAACAGCTATCCAATGTGGCATCGATTCAACATACACTGAGTGATCACTGAATTATGATTACCTATCTAATAGTTCGTAGGTCCTCCTTTCGCCCTCAGTACATCAGCTATCCGACGTGGCATCGATTCAACTAACACTAAGTGATCATTGAATTATGACTACCTACCTAATACTTCGTAGGTCCTCCTTTCGCCCTCAGTAGAACAGCTATCCGACGTGGCATCGATTGAACATACACTGAGTGATCACTGAATTATGACTACCTATCTAATAGTTTGTAGGTCCTCCTTTCGCCCTCAGTACATCAGCTATCCGACGTGGCATCGATTGAACATACACTGAGAGATCACTGAATTATGACTACCTATCTAATGCTTCGTAGGTCCTCCTTTCGCCCTCAGTACAACAGCTATCCGACGTGGCATCGATTCAACATACACTGAGTGTTCACTGAATTATGACTACCTATCTAATACTTCGTAGGTCCTCCTTTTGCCCTCAATACATCAGCTATCCGACGTGGCATCGATTCAACATACACTAAGTGATCACTGAATTATGACTACCTACCTAATACTTCGTAGGTCCTCCTTTCGCCCTCAGTAGAACAGCTATCCGACGTAGCATTGATTCAACATACACTGAGTGATCACTGAATTATGAGTACTTATGTAATAGTTCGTAGGTCCTCCTTTCGCCCTCAGTACATCAGCTATCCGACGTGGCATCGATTAAACATACACTGAATGATCACTGAATTATGACTACCTATTTAACAGTTCGTAGGACCTCCTTTCGCCCTCAGTACATCAGCTATCCGACGTGGCATCGATTCAACATACACTGATTGATCACTGAATTAGTACTACCTATCTAATGCTTCGTAGGTCCTCCTTTAGCCTTCAGTACATCAGCTATCCGACGTGGCATCGATTCAACATACACTAAGTGATCACTGAATTATGACTACGTACCTAATACTTCGTAGGTCCTCCTTTGGCCCTCAGTAGAACAGCTATCCGACGTAGCATTGATTCAACATACACTGAGTGATCACTGAATTATGAGTACTTATCTAATAGTTCGTAGGTCCTCTTTTCGACCTCAGCACATCAGCTATCCGACGTGGCATCGATTAAACATACACTGAGTGATCACTGAATTATGACTACCTACCTAATACTTCGTAGGTCCTCCTTTGGCCCTCAGTAGAACAGCTATCCGACGTAGCATTGATTCAACATACACTGAGTGATCACTGAATTATGAGTACTTATGTAATAGTTCGTAGGTCCTCCTTTCGCCCTCAGTACATCAGCTATCCGACGTGGCATCGATTAAACATACACTGAATGATCACTGAATTATGACTACCTATTTAACAGTTCGTAGGACCTCCTTTCGCCCTCAGTACATCAGCTATCCGACGTGGCATCGATTCAACATACACTGATTGATCACTGAATTAGTACTACCTATCTAATGCTTCGTAGGTCCTCCTTTAGCCTTCAGTACATCAGCTATCCGACGTGGCATCGATTCAACATACACTGATTAATCACTGAATTAGTACTACCTATCTAATGCTTCGTAGGTCCTCCTTTAGCCTTCAGTACATCAGCTATCCGACGTGGCATCGATTAAACATACAATGAGTGATCACTGAATCATGACTACCTATCTAATAGTTCGTAGGTCCTCCTTTTGCCCTCAGTACATCAGCTATCCGACGTGGCATCGATTCAACATACACTGATTAATCACTGAATTAGTACTACCTATCTAATGCTTCGTAGGTCCTCCTTTAGCCTTCAGTACATCAGCTATCCGACGTGGCATCGATTAAACATACAATGAGTGATCACTGAATCATGACTACCTATCTAATAGTTCGTAGGTCCTCCTTTCGCCCTCAGTACATCAGCTATCCGACGTGGCATCGATTAAACATACACTGAATGATCACTGAATTATGACTACCTATTTAACAGTTCGTAGGACCTCCTTTCGCCCTCAGTACATCAGCTATCCGACGTGGCATCGATTCAACATACACTGATTGATCACTGAATTAGTACTACCTATCTAATGCTTCGTAGGTCCTCCTTTAGCCTTCAGTACATCAGCTATCCGACGTGGCATCGATTCAACATACACTAAGTGATCACTGAATTATGACTACGTACCTAATACTTCGTAGGTCCTCCTTTGGCCCTCAGTAGAACAGCTATCCGACGTAGCATTGATTCAACATACACTGAGTGATCACTGAATTATGAGTACTTATCTAATAGTTCGTAGGTCCTCTTTTCGACCTCAGCACATCAGCTATCCGACGTGGCATCGATTAAACATACACTGAGTGATCACTGAATTATGACTACCTACCTAATACTTCGTAGGTCCTCCTTTGGCCCTCAGTAGAACAGCTATCCGACGTAGCATTGATTCAACATACACTGAGTGATCACTGAATTATGAGTACTTATGTAATAGTTCGTAGGTCCTCCTTTCGCCCTCAGTACATCAGCTATCCGACGTGGCATCGATTAAACATACACTGAATGATCACTGAATTATGACTACCTATTTAACAGTTCGTAGGACCTCCTTTCGCCCTCAGTACATCAGCTATCCGACGTGGCATCGATTCAACATACACTGATTGATCACTGAATTAGTACTACCTATCTAATGCTTCGTAGGTCCTCCTTTAGCCTTCAGTACATCAGCTATCCGACGTGGCATCGATTCAACATACACTAAGTGATCACTGAATTATGACTACCTACCTAATACTTCGTAGGCCCTCCTTTCGCCCTCAGCAAAACAGCTATCCGACGTGGCATCGATTAAACATACACTGAATGATCACTGAATTATGACTACCTACCTAATACTTCGTAGGCCCTCCTTTCGCCCTCAGCAAAACAGCTATCCGACGTGGCATCGATTAAACATACACTGAATGATCACTGAATTATGACTACCTATCTAATAGTTCGTAGGACCTCCTTTCGCCCTCAGTACATCAGCTATCCGACGTGGCATCGATTCAACATACACTGATTGATCCCTGAATTAGTACTACCTATCTAATGCTTCGTAGGTCCTCCTTTAGCCTTCAGTACATCAGCTATCCGACGTGGCATCGATTCAACATACACTAAGTGATCACTGAATTAGTACTACCTATCTAATGCTTCGTAGGTCCTCCTTTAGCCTTCAGTACATCAGCTATCCGACGTGGCATCGATTCAACATACACTAAGTGATCACTGAATTATGACTACCTACCTAATACTTCGTAGGTCCTCCTTTCGCCCTCAGTAGAACAGCTATCCGACGTAGCATTGATTCAACATACACTGAGTGATCACTGAATTATGAGTACTTATGTAATAGTTCGTAGGTCCTCCTTTCGCCCTCAGTACATCAGCTATCCGACGTGGCATCGATTAAACATACACTGAATGATCACTGAATTATGACTACCTACCTAATGCTTCGTAGGTCCTCCTTTAGCCTTCAGTACATCAGCTATCCGACGTGGCATCGATTCAACATACACTGATTAATCACTGAATTAGTACTACCTATCTAATGCTTCGTAGGTCCTCCTTTAGCCTTCAGTACATCAGCTATCCGACGTGGCATCGATTCAACATACACTAAGTGATCACTGAATTATGACTACCTACCTAATACTTCGTAGGCCCTCCTTTCGCCCTCAGCAAAACAGCTATCCGACGTGGCATCGATTAAACATACACTGAATGATCACTGAATTATGACTACCTACCTAATACTTCGTAGGCCCTCCTTTCGCCCTCAGCAAAACAGCTATCCGACGTGGCATCGATTCAACATACACTGATTGATCCCTGAATTAGTACTACCTATCTAATGCTTCGTAGGTCCTCCTTTAGCCTTCAGTACATCAGCTATCCGACGTGGCATCGATTCAACATACACTGATTAATCACTGAATTAGTACTACCTATCTAATGCTTCGTAGGTCCTCCTTTAGCCTTCAGTACATCAGCTATCCGACGTGGCATCGATTCAACATACACTAAGTGATCACTGAATTATGACTACCTACCTAATACTTCGTAGGCCCTCCTTTCGCCCTCAGCAAAACAGCTATCCGACGTGGCATCGATTAAACATACACTGAATGATCACTGAATTATGACTACCTACCTAATACTTCGTAGGCCCTCCTTTCGCCCTCAGCAAAACAGCTATCCGACGTGGCATCGATTCAACATACACTGATTGATCCCTGAATTAGTACTACCTATCTAATGCTTCGTAGGTCCTCCTTTAGCCTTCAGTACATCAGCTATCCGACGTGGCATCGATTCAACATACACTGATTAATCACTGAATTAGTACTACCTATCTAATGCTTCGTAGGTCCTCCTTTAGCCTTCAGTACATCAGCTATCCGACGTGGCATCGATTCAACATACACTAAGTGATCACTGAATTATGACTACCTACCTAATACTTCGTAGGCCCTCCTTTCGCCCTCAGCAAAACAGCTATCCGACGTGGCATCGATTAAACATACACTGAATGATCACTGAATTATGACTACCTACCTAATACTTCGTAGGCCCTCCTTTCGCCCTCAGCAAAACAGCTATCCGACGTGGCATCGATTCAACATACACTGATTGATCCCTGAATTAGTACTACCTATCTAATGCTTCGTAGGTCCTCCTTTAGCCTTCAGTACATCAGCTATCCGACGTGGCATCGATTCAACATACACTAAGTGATCACTGAATTAGTACTACCTATCTAATGCTTCGTAGGTCCTCCTTTAGCCTTCAGTACATCAGCTATCCGACGTGGCATCGATTCAACATACACTAAGTGATCACTGAATTATGACTACCTACCTAATACTTCGTAGGTCCTCCTTTCGCCCTCAGTAGAACAGCTATCCGACGTAGCATTGATTCAACATACACTGAGTGATCACTGAATTATGAGTACTTATGTAATAGTTCGTAGGTCCTCCTTTCGCCCTCAGTACATCAGCTATCCGACGTGGCATCGATTAAACATACACTGAGTGATCACTGAATTATGACTACCTACCTAATACTTCGTTGATCCTCTTTTCGCCCTCAGTAGAACAGCTATCCGACGTGGCATCGATTAAACATACACTTAGTGATCACTGAATTATGACCACCTATCTAATGCTTCTTAGTTCCTCCTTTCGCCCTCGGTACATCAGCTATCCGACGTGGCATCGATTCAACATACACTAAGTGATCACTGAATTATGACTACCTACCTAATACTTCGTAGGTCCTCCTTTCGCCCTCAGTAAAACAGCTATCCGACGTGGCATCGATTAAACATACACTGAATGATCACTGAATTATGACTACCTATCTAATAGTTCGTAGGACCTCCTTTCGCCCTCAGTACATCAGCTATTCGACGTGGCATCGATTCAACATACACTGAGTGATCACTGAATTAGTACTACCTATCTAATGCTTCGTAGGTCCTACTTTCGCCTTCAGTACATCAGCTATCCGAAGTGGCATCGATTCACTGAATTATGACTACCTACCTAATACTTCGTAGGTCCTCCTTTCGCCCTCAGTAGAACAGCTATCCGACGTGGCATCGATTAAACATACACTGAGTGATCACTGAATTATGACTACCTATCTAATAGTTTGTAGGTCCTTCTTTCGCCCTCAGTACATCAGCTATCCGACGTGGCATCGATTCAACATACACTGATTGATCACTGAATTAGTACTACCTATCTAATGCTTCGTAGGTCCTCCTTTAGCCTTCAGTACATCAGCTATCCGACGTGGCATCGATTCAACATACACTAAGTGATCACTGAATTATGACTACGTACCTAATACTTCGTAGGTCCTCCTTTGGCCCTCAGTAGAACAGCTATCCGACGTAGCATTGATTCAACATACACTGAGTGATCACTGAATTATGAGTACTTATCTAATAGTTCGTAGGTCCTCTTTTCGACCTCAGCACACCAGCTATCCGACGTGGCATCGATTAAACATACACTGAGTGATCACTGAATTATGACTACCTACCTAATACTTTGTAGGTCCTCTTTTCACCTTCAGTAGAACAGCTATCCGACGTGGCATCGATTAAACATACACTGAGTGATCACTGAATTATGACCAACTATCTAATGCTTCTTAGGTCCTCCTTTCGCCCTCGGTACATCAGCTATCCGACGTGGCATCGATTCAGCATACACTAAGCGATCACTGAATTATGACTACCTACCTAATACTTTGTAGGTCCTCCTTTCACCCTCAGTAGAACAGCCATCCGACGTGGCATCGATTAAACATACACTGAGTGATCACTGAATTATGACTACCTATCTAATAGTTCGTAGGATCTCCTTTCGCCCTCAGTACATCAGCTATCCGACGTGGCCTTGATTCAAAATACACTGAGTGATCACTGAATTAGCACTACCTATCTAATGCTTCGTAGGTCCTCCTTTCGCCTTCAGTACATCAGCTATCCGACGTGGCATCGATTAAACATACAATGAGTGATCATTGAATTATGACTACCTATCTAATAGTTCGTAGGTCCTCCTTTTGCCCTCAGTACATCAGCTATCCGACGTGGCATCGATTAAACATACACTGAGTGATCACTGAATTATGACTACCTACCTAATACTTCGTTGGTTCTTCTTTCGCGCTCAGTACAACAGCTATCCGACGTGGCATCGATTCAATAAGATTACGGAAGCATCTGGGAAGTATACACAACTAAGCTGTGCGTAATGCGGCTTTCAATGCAGTTATGGAGGTGACTGGTGTATCATACACTTGATATGCCGTTCCATAGTGTCCCACAAGTGTTCTATGGAATTGATATCGGAGGTTCGGAGATCTATCGATATGCTGGAAGTCTGAATTCTGCTCCTCAAACCATTTCTGCACAACATTGGACCATTCGTGAAAAAGTGCAACATTTCTGGGTGTACAGAGTTAGGAAAAAATCACGATAGTGGACACCAGTCATACGTTGATTCAAATGCACCAGGGGTTCACGTTACTGCCATGGAAACACTCCCAAATCATACAATCAACCCCACCGGCTTCCGGGTTAACTTCTCTTGTACTGGGTATTCAACTGTTGAACAATGCTGCGTCTCTTGGCCTGTACGAGTTTTCGGACCCGGCGCTCACCTCTCACATCGACCTTTTGCTGTCCTGAGCAGTTTTACCTCCGGGTCGTTGCTTGACCATTTTCACGCCAGTCCTGATAGACTTTAACTACCGTGGTTCGCCAACAACCCACTAATTCAGCCGTTTGGTAAATCGAGGGACCCGTTCTTGGAGTATCCACAATATGTCCTTTCTCAAAATCCGATAAATTCTTCGGTTTAGCCATCACGCTCCGAATTTTACTACCTACTGCTCCAATCACACCATATGTGCTACGTCGGCAGGCTAATCGCTCCCTCTTGGAAATCACATGACTAACGAGATGTACTGGGACAGATCGATCAGAACAGACCATCAACCACAATCGGCCCGACATCGTCCTGGTCGACAAGAAGAAGAAGTCAACATACCTCATTGACATAGCCGTGCCCAACACGTGCAACATCCAGAAGACGCACGGAGAGAAGCAGTCAAAGTATATATAACGATCTATGATACAAATTCAAGGAAAAGTGGTATATGGAGAATGTCACCACCGTCCCCATAGTAATATCAGACACAGGAGTTGTACCTAAGACCATTCACAGCTCTACACAGACACTAGACCTTCTACCTAAAAACTACATGCAACTACAGGAGGAAGCCATCCTGAACACTTGTAAGGAAGTTCCTGGACAACTGAGAGAAAGAAATACCACTTCGCAGACTTGGTACGTCGTACCTGTCCCGGAAGGAAGAGAAAAAGCCCTCAGGAAGAGGTGAAATCTTTTAAATAATAATAATAATAATAATAATAATAATAATAATAATAATAATAATAATAATAATAATAATAAACTATAATAATAATAATAAAAAAATAACAATAATACATATGAATACCGTGTACGAAAGCAGATTCCAAAAAGTTATCAATGGATTGTTACTGCCATTTTCACGTACGTGTCTGTGCTTTGCTCTCAGTGTCAGTTGCTAGATGTCTACTTTTCAGTAACCAAGAATTTACGTAAGGTAAAGGTCAAAACAGACGCAGAGGAGGACCGACCAGCTTAATGAACATCAGGGAACTTACAGTCTTCAAGTATATGGATGCCCTTGTTAGTGTTACAATCATATTCATTTTCGAGAACCCAAGTTCACACACGCTGGTAGAAATTGGTATGCTATTTATTATGTTTATGAGGGGAAACAGGGCAGGTGGTAATTTCTAGTCGACTAAGCAGTCTCAGTCACTTCTTAGGATCTGTCTTTCAGGGAGCTCATGTCGCTTACATAAATTCGCTACTTTTATCTCGCCGAATGTTACATTTTGCCTTCCTTAATTTTTAATGCCTTCCTGGAAAAGTTTACCGGTTTGACTACCTGCTGCAAAAAGGCCATGTGCAACGGTCTTCCCACAAAAACTGAGAGTAAAATCACACAAAATAAAGAAATATTGGTACAGTAAAACATATATTATTCTTTCTCAAACAATCTTTCCCTCGGATGATGTACAACGGTCCCATCATTCAATCCACTTTTCAAAGCATATGGCGAAGGCATTTTGTGGAAGCTACTTTAGCGACCCCTGTACAGCTTGTTTTTTTTTGTTTTTTTATTGGAGGTTTAACGACCACCGTGAGCAACTCAATGGGCTATAAGCAGTCGCCCGTCCCTAATTAAGGGTCACTGGTTCCAGGGAAGGGAGAGAGCTAGTGCCGTAAGACAAACACAACATCCATGCCTCACCGGGATTGGAACCCGGACCCCGTTCGGACGAATGATCAGAGGCCATCGCTTAGACCACTGCGCCACCGGGGCGGCCTGTACAGCTTGAATAACGTCAGCATCTGCGTTGAATGTTGAGCCACGGAACTTTTCCTTCATTGTTGGGAACAACCAGAAATCACACGGGGCGAGGTCAGGACTGTAGGCAGGCCGTGGCATGATTTCAATACTGCATTTCGTAAAAAACTGCTGAACACAAGCAGCCACATGTAGGCGGGCGTTATCATGGTGTGGAAAAAAACTGCTGTGAAAAACAACAACTGCTGAACACAAGCAGCCACATGTGGGCGGGCGTTATCATGGTGTGGGGTCCACTTGCCCACCAGTTCCGGTCATTTAATCGATATGTGTCGTCGCAAACGCTTTAAGACTGAAATGTAATACTCAGCATTGACATCAATTTGTGGAGGAAGACTACAGATTTATGATCAGAGAAAATTATCATCATCACCTTCCCAGCTAATTTAGTTTGGCGGTCTTTTTTCGGAGGAGGCGAGCCTGTGTGTTTCCAGACACTCGTTGCGCGCTTCGTGATTGTGTCGAAATAGTGGACACATGTTTCATCGGCAGTTATTACTGTGTTTAGAAAGTTTGGATTCTTTGCAATCATTTGTTTCAACTCATGGCACACCTGAATTCTGGCTAACAGTTGTTCTCTCGTCAGGTGATGAGGTTTCCATCTGGAACACAAACGATGCAGCAGTAATTTGTCGCGTAGAATGCGGAATGCCGACGTATTTTGAGATATTAGTTGACGCCGCTATGTCTTTACACGTCATTCGTTGATCTTCTTGTAGGATTGCCCAAACAATGTTAACAATACTCTCCGTAACAACACTTTCAGGTCGACCAGGTCTAGGAGGGAGTTCTGCCGACAAACGTCCTTTTTTGAAATCATGGTGCCATCTAAAAATCGTTGACTCACCCAAACATTTATCTTTGTAAGCTTTTCTCATTAAATCAATTGTTTCTGGAGCCGTTTTACCCAAACCATAGCAAACTTTTATCGTACAATGCATTTCACTTCTTAATTCTGACCACTCACTTCCATAGCTGTATGGCTAAATGCAGAGGTAACAACTGCGCAATAACAAAACCAGAATCGTCTGCCACGGCTAATAACTGTTGCCATAGATACTTCTTTAAGGTGGACGTCAAGTAATTTTGCTTCCTATACTTCCAATGGAAAAATTTCTGTACACATTTTCTTCACAATTAATGCGTTCCCAAGGATAAAAATTTGAGTATCGATTAAAATAGCTTTATTTTATAACTTGGAATACTTAATATTTTCTAAAACATAACCATAATTATGCAATCCAACATTTGTTTGTCTACTGACGTCATCAAAGTACAGGTCGCGCCATCTTTTTTCTGGACAATTAATGCGTTCCCAAGGATGAAAATTTGAACACCGATTAAAATAGCTTCATTTTATAACTTGAAATACTTAATATTTTCTAAAACATAACCATAATTATGCAAGCCAACGTTTGTTTGTCTACTGACGTCATCAAAGTACAGGTCGTGCCATCTTTTTTTCTGGTTTTAACACCACCAAAGGAAAAGTGATTGATTTTTTATATAATTATGGTTATGTTTTAGAAAATATTAAGTATTTCAAGTTATAATATGAAGCTATTTTAATCGATGTTCAAATTTGTATCCTTGGGAACACATTAATTGTGAAGAAAATGTGAACAGAAGTTTTTCCATTGGAAGTATAGGAAGCAAAATTACTTGTCGTCCACCTTAATTCAGTTAGTCGTCTGCGTAGTTATTTTCTCCCTTCGCACTGTTGCCAACTCAAAAAAGAATTACACTCAATTTTTTTGAAGCGGCTTTTGAATATACGTATTTTCTTATATTTCCTAATAATATTTTAAATACACCAGACTATGAATACTCAAGAATATTTAATAGCGTATTTAAATCCGTTTATTTTTGTGGTATTATTAGCACAAAGATGCGCCAAGCTTTCGCACTTCACTGGGAGGCTTTTTCAAGGCGATGGTAGACATAAAAATGTCTTCCATTGCAAAATGGTAGACATTTTTATGCCTACCATTGCCTTGAAAAAGCCTCCCAGTGTAGTGCGAAAGCTTGTGACGTGCCTTCCCCGCAGGACGTACATGAGATAAAGGCAGATAGCAGTGGGAGCACATGTCATTGTAGTATAGTGGATAGCACTCGGAGCTCCAGCGCTGTGGGTTCGAATCCGGCCCCTGGCATAATGATGATGAAGAAATTTACTTCGTCGTAAGCTTGGCGAATCTTTGAGCTAATTACACCACAAAAATAAACGGATTTAAATACGCTATATGCGTTTCTTGAGTACTCATATTTCTTTCTACACTGCTGGCCACTCAAAATGCAACACCAAGAAAGACACGAGGTAGCAAAGCCAGATTTACTGGACACATAACAACAGATACAATGATGAAACGATTGAGCTTACAGGCCCGTGCGACTTGCGGAGCACGCAGACATCAATAGTTCGTGTGGCCCCCATGCCTGGCAATAACGGCTGCTACACGCCGCGGCATCGAACAAAAGAGGCTTTGGATGTGGGCTTGGGGTATGTCGGTCCAGGCTGCTTTCACACGTTGCAACAGTTCATCAGGCGTAGCCGCGGCTGGTGCTTGCCGGATCACTTGGTCACCGATCAGCGACCAGACGTGTTCGATGGGTGACATATCGGGAGGACAGACGGGCCACTGCAGTAGTGACACCTGGTGGGCCGTGAAAAATTGTTGCACGATGCGTGCCACGTGCGGTCGCGCCTTGTCCTGTTAAAACGTGGCCGCTGGCAGGTCCTGCAGGTAAGGGAGGACTACAGGCTCCAAAAGGGCGGAGATGGTGCGGTGGCTGTTGAGTGTACCGGCGATGCGTACCAGAGGGGTGCGGGTGTCATATCCAATTGCGCCCCGAACCATAACGCCCGGCGATGGACCAGTATGGCGATGCATAATGCAGGCGTCATACAGTCTCTCGCTGCGGTGCCGCCACACGCGAATCCTACCATCGTGGCGTTGCAGGCAGAAGCGGGATTCGTCGGAGAAGATAATGTCGTTCCATTCGGTAGTCCAGGTGCTGCGTTCAACGGCCCACTGCCGCCGCACTCGCCGGTGATCAAACGTCAATGGTAATCGGAGCAATGGGCGCCGTGCGACAAGTCCCCGCTCCTGCAAACGACGTCGAACGGTACGTGCTGACACAGGTTGTTGCGCAACACACCCTAATTCCTGCGCTAACGTTCGTGATGTGGCGGTGCGAGCCGTCAATGCCCGCCGCACAACATGCCGGTACTCTCGTTCGGCGGTATGCCGCAACTGCGGCAATCGCTCACGTAGGTCCGTCCGTCCCTCTTGCCTCCACCGAATATATACTCGCCTCACTGAGGCTGGATGTCGTCCCACATGGGCACCGATGTCTCGGTACGATAAACCGCTGTCGCGATAAGCCACTATTCGTCCTCTGTCGAACTCCGAAACGTGCTGGAATGACTGCCGTATTCTGCGACGCGGCATCAGAAAGCTTCCTACGCACAGGTCCGGCAGCACAACACGCTTCCACTACTTACACCCCGCCTTCTGTGCACCCTTCTTATAGTGCTTCTCGGCGGCGTGCCGGGCGCAACTGATTTGCATATGCCCTGCGATTCTAATCGTTTGCATGTCCTCTCGCGGACGACGCATGCTGCGAATTTCAGGCCAATCGGATGCTTCCTTCTTGGTGTTGCATTTTGGGTGGCCAGCAGTGTATATTTAACTTTTGCTTCAAGTGAAGGAATTTCATGCATGTAACAAATTTGACTGAGAAATAGCAATGTTGACATGGGTTTTATAGTTTCTTTAAAAAATAATCCACCCAACCCAGGTTTTCTTGGTCTGATAGCAAGGTAAATAAACCTGAACCCTGATTCAGGCACAGGTATCTTTCATGGGTCTCTTTCTGACTTTCTTAGGTCTGATAATAACATGCTCAAAATCAAGTATGCATGTAAAGTCACTTTCTATCGCTGAAAATTGTTAAAATAATGACGGTAATAATAATTATAATAAAAAGAAGTTTAATAATGATTAGGCCATTTGTAGAAACAATTTTTAGAAAGGAGGCCCTTGCGGTAATAAGGCCCAGGATGAACCAAACGGCCGCATAATTAAAACAAATGCTATCGAGATTTAGGGCAAAGCATCAAATTTAAGAAGAATCACTATGGGGATACGTTTAGGACGGGGTATACGAATCGCGTTTAGAGCAGAGAAAAATAAAAAATATCAATTTCTTTTTAATCAGATCCCTGGTAAATAACACGATTCGCTTCGTCGGTCACTGACCTCCATTAGGAAATGTCACCCTAAGAAAGCCAACTGGGTGGCCGTATATTCAGAGGTGCAGGCACCTGGCCAATCCCCTGAGACGAGCGTGGGCCCGGACGACTGTCCCAGGGCCCACCCCCGGAAGGAACCAGTTGTCCCAAATGAGGGATGTGAAAACACCATAGCCAGAGATGCTCATAGCGCTTTTTATCTTCCCACAATAAAAAAAAAAGACTAAGGAGAACCATTTGAAAAAATGCCCTTCTCGTTCTGCTTTCTTCCATGCGAGTTTCGCTTGAATACACTTCATCCATTTCTAAATTTACTTCGGAAAGAGCTATAATTCCTTTCTCGAGTTAGACAGTACTATTCATTTTCGCAGTTTCTGACAAGAAAGAAATAACAAGTTCGCTCAACGGCTGAGTAAATATAATAAATGTTACGTTAAAAAGATAGCGCTATCTAGTATTTCCACGACAATGGATCTGCTTCAAGAATGCGGAAAGTCACCAATTCTTGCGGAAACTTTTATTGAGAAGTCTTTTGATGCACGACGAAAAAAAAAAGAAAAAGAAAAAGAAAAAAGGAGCAAATCCGTAGTGTGTTTGTATTTACACATTCAAGAAAATTATGACCAAACAGTTGGCATTCAAGATTGTGACTGTCTCTTTGGAAATTGTTGGAAGGATACCGTATATTAAGGTGCTTCCTCAGATATTGACAAAACTAAATTTCTGAGCACTAGTAAAAATGCAGAGGTCGAGAGCGAGAACTATAGAACGGACAAGTTTAAATATTTGAGTTTCAGCTTTACAAATAGAAGAATCACCGGAAGAAGTAGAAAAGGAAAGAATCATGGACAGGAAGAAAGTCATTAGAATGCTGAATCCAGTTCTTCGGAGAAACTTCACTGGCGCAAAGAAGCGCATTTTCGAAGCTACTGCTTTTTCTTTTCTTTTCTTTTTTTTTTTTTTTAAATTTTGAACGGGGACATGGAATGTCAGGAAGCTGCAACAAAACAAATTGCATGATGCAAAGACTTACTTCTGGCGACGTATAGGGAGCAAACAAATATAAGAAACTGAAAAATCACGATGGAAGTTAATCAAACTTAACTGAAATTATAAAAAAAATACAACTGAGATAATGTGGTTATGCAAGACATTTCATTTCCTATTTTGTTTTTACATTCAGGAAAAAATAAAATACTCAGTCGAAAGCTTCCTAGTTAAATAAATACAGTAGTGTTCAAAATTAAGAGAATTTGCGCATTTTGTCGATTTTCACAAAAAGTACGGAACCAAAAGGTACAAATTACGCCGCCGAATAAGAATGCAAAAATGCGGTGTCGAATACGTAAGCGTACACGTGCGTGTGGGCGGAGCCGTGACAGCGGAGGGCATGAAAAGCACACGTGGCTTTTTCCGCGATTAGTTCGCTCGTACTCCTCGGCGACATTCGTTGCGTTTCTTGCAGGAGTTGGTTCAATTTCATAAGCAATCAGGTAAAATGAGTTGCCACGAACGCATTGATGACGGAATGAGGTGGAGAATCGTCGGTAGATTGGAGGAAGTGCAGGTTGCTAAATTGTTCAAAGTAACGCCCAGTGTCGTCTGCAATTTGTGGAAACAGTTTAAGGACACCGGATCCATATCTAGAAGGCCTGGGCAGGGTCTTCCAAGAGCCATGACGGCCAATGAAGATCTTTATTTGGCACTTTCAGCGAGGCGCCACAGGACTGCTACAGCTGTACAGCTATCTCGTGAGCTGCATGCCGTCACTGGAACACGAGCTTTAAGGGTTACTATTTCCCGAAGACTTCATGAGAGGGGGCTTTTTGCCAGAAGACCCGCTGTTTGCGTCCCGCTCACTTCAGTACACAAGAGAGCGCGTTTAGCATGGTGCAGACAACATCAGCCTTGGACCAGACTTCAGTGGGGTAACGTTCTCTTCACAGACGAGTCGCGATTCAGTCTAGACACTGATTCTCGACGTACCTTCATCTGCAGAGAACCTGGGACCCGATACCTTTCCTCCAACATCCGAGAAAGGGACTGCTATGGCAGCGGAGGTGTCATGGTCTGGGCAGGCATCATGTTGGACGGCCGCACACCTATCCATGTGTTTGACAGAGGCTCTCTGACTGCTGAGAGGTATAGGGATGAGATCTTACAGCCCTATGTTCGACTTTTCAGGGGCGCAGTTGGCCCTCGGTTCCTTTTTATGGACGTCAACGCTCGTCCACATAGGGCTCACTTGGTCGACGATTATTTTGAAAGTGAGGATATTCGCCGGTTGGATTGGCCAGTCAGATCGCCAGATCTAAACCCAATCGAACATGTCTGGGACGCTCTTGGGAGGGCAATTGCAGCTCGCCATCCCCCTCCGAGAACCATCCAGGAGCTGAAAACTGCCTTGAGTGGGACAAAGAGTGGGACCGACTGCCACAGGGACTCGTCAACTGCCTCGTTTCCAGTATGACGTCGCGCTGTGAGAGCTGTATTACTGTGAGAGGGGACCATACCCCTTATTAGAGTAATTTTTTGTTCGATCTTGCAAAGTGGATTTTGGACATTCCTGCGCTGATGAGCCTTACTGACGATCGTGAGTTCGTACCATGACTGTTGTATGGTATAATTGTTTCTCCTATATAACTGTGTATCCATACCAAATTTCATTAAAATGTGTCCATTAGTTTTCCAGAAATTCGACAAAATGTGCAAATATTCTTAATTTTGAACATCAGTGTATTTAGTAATATGAAATTTTCTCAGCACTAATCTTTCTGCTCTATGCTTACCTTCCGAGAACAATTTTAGTCGCCGGTGTGTCAGTTCGTCGTCATTTATGTTACATCAAAGTGCTTTGTGAAAAGCAATAACGCTACTGAACGATATTTGCGAAATAGAAATTTCTGTACAAGTGAGATAGTGAAAACCTTGTCACGAGAGATATGCAGAAAAAATTATTTATATAATATCCTTTACTGAATAATATATTTCAATAATAAGGAAAATAGTAAAACAACATTAGTAATCCGAATTTATTGGCGTAGAACAGAAATGAAAGTTTCCAAGCTCTCGCACTTCAACCAGAGAGCTTTTTCAAGGAAGGAAGATTGCAGACTGAATAATAGAACGCTTCAACAATTTGAACGCGGTGACTTGACTGGACAATAAATGAACACATGAGAATGTAATTATTGATTCCAAGAAAGGAGGCGCCCTGTTGGCTGGGCACGCGACACCGTGTAAGGAAAAACATCATTATTTGAAGAAGTGGTACTCAATTAGTGACAATTCTAGAGACGCTGCCATTGCAAGCCTCACTAGTTTCGCGAATGGCAGCAGATTTAGGCATGGAGTCATATGATAAAAAATAATATCATATATAAAATAATATGTACTATAGTATAACTACTGTATTTTGAATATTCAATTTATTCGAGTCACTCACGACCACACTGAGTCACACACAGTCGAACATATACTAAGTGAGATTAAATCATAACAACAAGCAATAAGGTTTACTAATTCCTGACATTAAGAGGTAGCTGGATTAATGAAAGTTATTATCGTAAAAATAATGAAAGAACATATGTGAGTCATAAAATTAAATATTTACTAAACTATGGAGGCGGCAACAGTAAGTATTTCGATCGTTTACTTTTTCAAAAACAATATTTATTACTATTATTATATATTATACAGATTTAGTCGAACGTAAGAAACGACCCGGGCACCGATGAGATGTGATGTATCTACAAAAATCCCAGCCACCGAAATCTCGTTCCTACACTTTCACCGGCCGGCGACCCGTGCTGTCAGTTCGTACATGAAGCCAAACATGGCGGCCGATAAAGTTCATTTGCGGCACTGCTTGTTATTGACGTTTAATTTAGGGAAAAGTGAGAGTGAAGCATACGGTTCAATATGTCAGGCGTATGGGGAAACGGTTATGGGTGAGCGGACGTGTCGAGAATGGTTTGCCAGGATTAAGAAAGGTGATCTAAGCTTGAAAGACAAGCCACGTGCAGGTAGATCGCAGGAACTCGCAGACGAGGAGCTGGAATCGATGTTGCAAGACGATGCCACACAATCGACCACGCAACAGGTGGAACGTTTGAAAGTGGCTCAATCGACGGTGATAAGGCGTTTACAAGACTTGGAGAAGATCCAGAAGATTGGTAAGTGTGTTCCGCATACTTTAACGGAGCGTAATATTAGTCAACGATTGGGCATCAGCATGTCGTTGCTGAAGAGCTTTCAAGGGTAGCATTCTTGTGGAAGGTTGTCACTGGGGATAAAAAATGGGTCTATTGAGACAACCCCGTACGCAAGCGATCCAAGACAGCCATCAATATCCACTGCAAAACAGGATATCCACGGAAAAGAGGTGCTGTTGTGTGCGTGGTGGGATATGCATGGAGTGCTGTACTTCGAAGTGTTGAAACCTGGCGAAACAATCACTGCACAACGATATAGCGATCAGTTGGTGAAACTGTACGCCGCAATCAGGCAAAAACGACCATGGACAGGTAAAGAACGTCGCCCAGTCTCCTATTATACGACAATGCCAGACCAAATGTAGAAGTTTTACCTCACCGGCTTACTCCCCGGACATTGCACCCTCAGATTTTCATCTGTTTCGCTCTATGCAACATTCCTTAGCCCAACAGCGGTTCACCACAGTTCCAGAGGTGGAAAATTTCGTCACTGCGTTCTTCAGCTCAAAACCCGAGTCCTTCTATAACAGGGGCTTTCAGTTGTTGCCTGAAAAATGGCAAAAGTCATTGATTCTAACGGCCAATATTTCGTTGAACTGGTTTCCTGATTGTTCCTGTCTCCTTTCTCCTTAAAACGGCGGAAACTTTTGCATAACTGTAATATTTAATTGCATTTAATTTGTATAGCTTTTGTTTATAAATAAATTTGGAACTACAAAAGTTCATCTGCGCATGTGCAAGCTAAAATCTGACCACAAGATATAAAAAAAGTTGAGTGGTGAAGGAGATTGGTAGCTTTTGGTCTAGGATATCTACAGGTTGTACCCCATCGTCAATAGCAGGTAGGTATCCTCCGTTCCCCTTTGGGAAGGTCGAAAGGAAGCCAGATTTTGATATGACGCATACTTTACTACTATCATTTGCTGCAGTTGGCTGTCGAAGCACGATACCATAAGACACGCATGCCTTAATTTAAATAATTTAATGAATAAAATATATACAAGGCTAAGAAACACACACGATCTTTCACACAGGCGTTCTGTGTATCATCAGGTGAAGAAAACTGGCAGAAAAAAATAAAAGAGTCTATATGCTCTCTATATATAGGTCAGATTCATGACGCGCATTTCGAACGCGGCGATCCTGGTGGGGAAGATAACGTCCGGTGTAGTTCAAGATAAGGTGTAGTACATAACTGTACAACATAAAAATGTTATTGGAAAATGCATAATACGAAATGAAGAAAAGATAGCATTCGGAAGGGGTTTAATAGACAATGACCGATTACTTACGGCCATAGAGTATATACGCTTCTTCAACCTACGTTTGGAAAGCGTAAATAAGAGGTAGATTATTCAGACGGTGAAGTACCCAACACAGAAGGGACACATTTATTCAGTGTATTGCCTTTATATTATCGTTATTTTTTTATGATAAAGTGCTTGCGCTATTTTTACTGCTAATGGAATTTATTACTTCATGGTTTTTATTATAAATTTCTTTGTTAATTTCTGTACTTTAATTCGCTCAATAATAATTCTTATTTTAAGGATCATTATTCGCTCAATAATGATACTTTTGAATATTTATTGATACTAATAGATAGTAAAACTTCTTTTCCAAATGCAATTTTTTCAAGATATCAATATTACGGTCGTATGTCGGTATTGCATATAAGTAAAGTACATATATAGTGCAATGATCAGATCAGTGGAAGACAATGATCATTGTTTAATGATCCGATCAGTGGAAGACAATGATCATTGTTTAATGATCCGATCAGTGGAAGGCAATGATCAGTGTTTAATGATCAGATCAGTGGAAGACAATGATCAGTGTTTAATGATCAGATCAGTGGAAGACAATTATCAGTGTTTAATGTTCAGATCAGTGGAAGACAATGATCAGTTCAGTGGACGACAATGATCAGTGTTTAATGGTCTGCAGCCTGATCCATTCCTTCGTACAACCGGGAGAAACCACCACGGCGAGCAGCGTCACATCTGAGGTAGGTACGTCGCAAGGTGTTGTCAAGAACTTGACAACACCTTGAAAATTGTCCAACAAGCAGCCGGCATCCGAGTCGTCATGGTCTCATACTTCTCCATGATAATGCGAGACCCCACGTTACACATCAGGCTATCAAGAACCTGCACCAAATGAGGTACAACACCTTACCTTATCCACCTGATCTGTTCCCAACGGACTATCACTTTTCCAAGTATCTGAAAACCTTTCCAAAAGGC
This sequence comes from Macrothele yani, assembly GCA_039090855.1. Classification (NCBI taxonomy): domain Eukaryota; kingdom Metazoa; phylum Arthropoda; class Arachnida; order Araneae; family Macrothelidae; genus Macrothele; species Macrothele yani. The sequence goes on along the minus strand of CM077028.1, from coordinate 25,031,717 downwards.
AAACTGTTTCCCAGTCAAACACAAATTGTAACTGCTACCCATGAGTTTGTTACGTCTCGATGCTCAGCATTTTATTATGACTTTGCTGCTGGAGACGATTATTTTGATTAATCAAGCTTATTTCGCACCGAATTTTGGGTGTTTGAAGTTGATTTTTTTAGTTTTTTTATTGGAGGTTTAACGACCACCGTGAGCAACTTAATGGGCTATAAGCAGTCGCCCGTCCCTAATTTAGGGCCACTGACTCCAGGGAAGGGAGAGAGCCAGCACCGTAAAACAAACACAACGTCCATGCCTCACTGGTATTCGAACCCGGACTCATCTCGGACGAATGATCAGAAGCCATCGCTTAGACCACTGCGCCACCGGGGCGGTGTCTGAAGTTTTCATCCACATTGTGACATTTCATCTGGAACAACCTAATAAGTGTTGGAGGTTTTTTCCATTTCATATTCATGGACACCGGTGGCACAGAAGGGAGATAAGCAGTGCCGTAAAAGAAAACAGAGTATCCATGTTTTTTTTTTTTTCATCTTGACACCAGTCATGGACGTAGTGTTGGGTATAATCGATTGAATTCAAAAATCAAAAGGGTGTAATCGAGAAATCTGACAAATCGAGATATTCTTTCGAAATAACCATTCGAATGATTTGTAATTTTAGAATTTACCGGTAGATGGCGCGATACAACCAGAGCCGCCTTCTTCTTTTGAGAAATCGAGATATTTATTCGAAATAGTCACTCGAATGATTTCTAATTTTACAATTTACCGGTAGCTTTTTCTCCTTACCGAAGTGCGGAATCAAAGGTGTTAATGAAATACGAATACGCAATTTTTTTTGAATTAGCTTAAGGCTAGTAAATCCTGCAGCGAGAGATCAATGAAGTGATCCTGCAGGCAAGAGAACATTCGAGTGATCCTACAAGCCAGAGATTTATTCTATCACACGGAAAATATTTCGAGAATCTCTCGGAACAACTCCAGTAGTTCTCGAGAAGACATGAGCGATTCTGCACAAGAGAATTCGAACGATGATTGGTTGATATTTTCCCGCCTTTCGAACGCACTCGTTGGGCTGAGATAGCATAGGAGCAATTCAGTTTTCCCGTAAGGGTTTTTTCATTTGAATGATTTTGACATAATCGAATGTTTCGAGAAGTTTCCATAATCGAATGAAACGATTATGGACGAGCAACGCAATCGTTTGTTACTCAGAACAGTGGCGTACCGGAAAAACTCGAGGCCCCACCGCAAAAATGTTTTCGAGGCCCTTTTGCGAAAATCCATTAGCTTTCAATTACTCAAAATTTTAACTTCCATATTATTACCTAGGCTTTACGGGTGTTTCAATAAATCAAATTCTTTGGAAACTACGAGTATTTTTCGTGAAATCAAAATTATTTCACTTTAATTCCGCGAAACACAAATGTGTGCGTTATAATTAAAGTGATTGCCCTGGTTATCGAAACAAATTACTACAAAATACTTACGTCAAAGAAAATCATATCATGCAAAATTTATTAATTTTAAAAAACTAAGGCCTGCTTTTTGAAATGCCTCACGGTTGCACACACAGAACATGCAAATACCGTGTGACGGTGTCTGATGACTTTTCCGATTTATGCGAAATGTCACAACATGAGTAAGCAAATAACTAAATGACGAATACAGACTGCAGCATAAAAAACGTAGAAGTACTTAAATTACTTACTCTGGAAAATAAAAAAACACACCTAACATAATACCACAATGTTTTGCACATAATAAAAAAAAATCTTTTGAGTGTTATAAAAAAACATTGACACAGGTCTTTGATTTTCGCTCTCGCGAAGACAATGGCCTTCCTAACACTTTTGGGGGCCCTGGGCCGTCATATTTTTCGGGGCCCCTGATCTTATATATACAGAAAATATACAAAATATGGTATAATTACAATATGTGGTTGTTATTTTTATTCACATATGGCATTATTACATTATATACAACATATGGATATACATACAACGTATGAGAATTATTATATGTATACACTACCATCACCATGCTATCGCTATGAGAAGAAACATTCAATATCCAGTAACTTTTTAAATACCTCTTGAAGGAAAAATGGTACATGACAGAAATCGAAGAAATCTATGAAGTGTATGTAGGAAATGCATTCACATTTTGTTGCTTAGCAAATTACAAGAAAATGGGTGTGCTGAAGGATATCATGTTTCTTTCTATATTCTACAAATTATTCAACGAAAATTAAATTAAAACAAAAGAAAGAAACAGACCAATCAGCGCCTTTTCCAGACAGTATGACGCACCGGACAGAAATACCGATATATACACTACTGGCCACCCAAAATGCAACACCAAGAAGGACACGAGATAGCAAAGCCAGATTTACAGGACACATAACAACAGATACAAAGATGAAACGATTGAGCTTACAAGCCCGAGCGACTTGCGGAACACGCCGACATCAATAGTTCGTGTGGCCCCCATGGCTGGAAATAACGGCCGCTACACGCCGCGGCATCGAACGAAAGAGGCTTTGGATGTGGGCTTGGGGTATATCGGTCCAGGCTGCTTCCACACGTTGCCACAGTTCATCAGGCGTAGCCGCGGCTGGTGCTTGCCGGATCACTTGGTCACCGATCAGCGACCAGACGTGTTCGATGGGCGACATATCGGGAGAACAGACGGACCACTGCAATAGTGACACCTGGTGGGCCGTGAAAAATTGTTGCATGATGCGTGCCACGTGCGGTCGCGCCTTGTCCTGTTAAAACGTGGCCGCTGGCAGGTCCTGCAGGTAAGGGAGGACTACAGGCTCCCAAACGTCGGAGATATAGCGGTGGCTGTTAGGTGTACCGGCGATGCGTACCAGAGGGGTGCGGGTGTCATATCCAATTGCGCCCCAAACCATAACGCCAGGCGACGGACCGGTATGGCGATGCATAATGCCGGCGCCGTACAGTCTCTCGCCGCGGTGCCGCCCCACGCGGATTCGACCGTCGTAGTGCTGCAGGCAGAAGTGGGATTCATCGGAGAAGACAATGTCGTGCCATTCCGTAGTCCAGGTGCGGCCTTCAACGGCCCACTGCCGCCACACTCGCCGGTGGTGTAACGTCAATGGTAATCGGAGCAATGGGCGCCGTGCGACAAGTACCCGCTCCTGCAGATGACGTCGAACGGTACGTACTGAAACAGGTTGTTGCGCAACACACCCTAATTCCTGAGCTAACGTTCGTGGTTTGGCGGTGCGAGCCGTCAATGCCCGCCACACAACATGCCGTTTCTGCCGTTCGGTGGTGTGCCGTGGCTGCGGCAATCGCTCACGTCGGTCCGTCCGTCCTTCCGGCACCCACCGAATCCATACTCGCCTCACTGTGGCTGGATGTCGTCCCACACGGGCGCCAATGTCTCGGTACGATAAACCGCTGTCGCGACAAGCCACTATTTGTCCTCTGTCAAACTCCGAAACGTGCTGGAATGACTGCCGTATTCTGCGACGAGGCATCAGGAAGCTTCCCACGCACAGTTCCGGCAGCACAACACACTTCCACTACTTACACCCCGCCTTCTGTGCACCCTTTTTATAGTGTTTCTCGGTGGCTTGCCGGGCGCACATGATTTGCATATGCCCTGCAATGCTAATAAGTTTTCATGTCCTCTCGCGGGCGACGCATGCTGCGAATTTCAGGCCAATCGGATGCTTCCTTCTTGGTGTTGCATTTTGGGTGGCCAGCAGTGTATATATTTCTGATTGGAGGTTTAACTACCACTGTGAGCAACTCAATGGGCTATAAGCAGTAGCACGTCCTTAATTTAGGGTCACTGGTTCCAGGGAAGGGAGAGAGCCAGTGCCGTAAGAGTAACGCAACATCCATACCTCATCGGGATTCGAACCCGGACTCCTTTCGGACGAATAATCACAGGACACCGCTCAGACCACTGCCCCACCGGGGCGGCAAATGTCGATATGGGGCCCCGGTCATTGTTATTTGTTTAAACAACGACGACTGAAAGAATTTATGTATAAATAGCCCTGGTGGGTGAACCCCAGTGGTAAACATATGTAGGCCCCCTTCTTCGTGTGGACAACGCAAACGACTGTTTAAAAGGAAAAAAGAATATTCCGAAAAAATACGAATTGTGCGTGGCCCTCATGACCCTCGAGGCTTAAGCTTCACCCACGATCTCGGAGGAAGTGAGAGAGCCACAGCCGTAAGACAAACACAACATCCATGCCTCACCGGGATTTGAACCCGGACCCCTACGCAACGTTTGCACAAGAATGCTTTATAAAAACCTTCTACTTAATAGGGATGCCAAGTCTGTGACCTACTTTATTTTTAGTTTGGGGTTTAACTACAACCATGAGCAACTCGATAGAACTATTAGCAGCCACACGACCCTAATTTAGAGCCACTGGTTCCAGGGAGGAGAGGGAGCCACTGATGTAAGACAAGCACAGCATTCATGCCTCGACGGGATCCGAACCCAGACCCATTTCGGACAAATGTTCAGAAGACAGGTCTTAGACCACTGTGCCACCGTGACGACTTGACCTACTTCCATAGACTGTTTAAAACTGTTGCGAATTTTGTGTCCGTTAATGTACACTGAAGAGCAATTTCATTAGAGACAGCTGGCGTTATGCAAATGTGGCGCTGTGGGCAGCCCTGTAAACGGAAACGACATGACGTATGCAGCGATCCGACAATATAAGGAGTAATGCGACGGGAATCAGTAAGAGTCGGACGCAGTATGGGTAAGACGAAGGATCTAAGCGCATTTGATCGTGAGCAAATTTTCGGGGCCCGACGAATGGGTCACTCCATCTCGGAAGTCGTTCGGGCACTGGGATTTTCACGAGCCACTGTGTCACGGGTGCACCGTGAGTACATCGAATCTGGTAAAACCATCCCTGCAAGGGCCAACTGCCGTGGACAACAGCGTGTGGATGAGCGGGGTCATCGTCGGCTAGCTCGCATTGTAACAGAGGATAGACGAGCCACAGTGCAAGAAATCTCTCTGCAATTTAACGCTGGTGCATAAAAATGTGTAAGCAGCCACACCATCTAGAACCATCTGCTCGCTATGGGGTACAGAAGCCATCCTTCTCACGAGGGTACCGCTGCTGACCGCACATCACAGGGTGCAAAGATTAGCATGGGCGCGGGAGCATCGCCACTGGACCCTAGACATGTGGAAAAATGTTGCCTGGACTGATGAGTCGAGATTCACGTTGGTACATGCGGATGGCAGGATACGAGTACGGCGCAAACCACATGAAGCGATGGATCCTTCTTGTCAGCAGGGCACTCTTCAAGCTGGTGGGGGTGTCATTCTCGTCTGGGGACTGTTTACGTGGACTGAAATGGGACCCCTGGTACGTGTGACATTGTCCCTCACAGGTCAACATTACCGGGATATCCTGGACGACCATTTGCTCCCGTTTGTGCGTCTTCAATATCCTACTGGGGACCCCATCCTGCAACAAGACAATGCACCGTGCCATCGTTCCCGAACTGTACCCGAATGGTTGGATGAACACTTCACCGACGTGACCTCGCTTCCTTAGCCAGCTAGGTCACCTGACCTCAATCCCATCAAGCACATCTGGGATGCCATCGAGAGAGTTGTTCGAGGCCCTGAACCCCCTCCATCAAACCTTCGTGAGCTGTGGGAGCTTGTTCAGGGGTCGTGGATCCGTATGGCTTCCCAACGCTTCCGGTGTCTTGTCGAGTCCATGCCGAGACGAATCGCCGCTGTCATCAGGGTGAAAGGTGGTGCTACACGTTACTAGACAGGTATCTCTAATTCAATTGCTCTTTAGTGTACATTATTGGAGCAAGTACGTTAAAAAATGGCGACCAATTAAAAAATAGGGGAAATCAGTAAATGTGTTTAGGTGTAGCAGGTGCACAATATAGGCTAAAGTATTCGGGCAGCTAGGTCAAACTGAAACAAGAGCATTTTTAGCCGAAATCAGTGCACAGTAATCCCATCTTAGGCCGTTATGACTGCAGACACATGCTTTCCACGAGATGCCAATGAGTCTGTTGTAGAATTTTCTTCCATTCTACCTGCAAAGATTCGACCAGAGCTACTGTAGAGGGAGGTTTTACCTGCCGTAGTTGAATCCAGCATTTCAACTCGCCCCACAGATGTTCCATTGCATTTAGGTCGGGACTTTGGGCACCCTAATCCAACACTTGGACTTTCCTGTCTTCATACCAGCCCTGAACTTTGGGCTGGTCAATCCAACACTTAGACGTCCTACTTTTCATACCAGGCCTGGACTTTGGGCCGGCCAAGCCAACGCTTGGACGTCCTAATCTTCATACCAGGCCTGAACTTTCGGCTGGCCAATCCAACACTTGGACGCTCAACTCTTCATACCAAGTCAGGACTTTGGGTCTCCCAATACAACACTCGGACGTCCTACTCTTCATACCAAGTTTGGGTTTTGGGCTGGACAAATCAACACTTGGACTTTCCACTCTTCATACCAGGCCTGGACAAATCAACACTTGGACTTTCCACTCTTCATACCAGGCCTGGACAAATCAACACTTGGACTTTCCACTCTTCATACCAGGCCTGGACTTTGGGCCGATGAATCCAACACTTGGACTTTCTACTTTTTACACCAGACCTGGACAGACCTTGCAGGGCACTCAGTCTTGTTGAAGCAGGTATGTATCTGTCCTGTGACGTACTACAGAGGTGAAGCACGGGTCAAGTCGACAAATCTGCAGCGATACATTTCGTCGGTGTAGTTTAGTTGACGGAATGTATGGCTGCATATTGAACAACTGGTTCCGGAGTAGAGAGATGCGCTTTCGATATCGTCACCGACAAATATCTGAATTTCACAGTCCGGAATTACTGCAACAGCGTAGATAATGTGGAATCGTTCAAAACGTCTTAGTACCTGGCGGCCGTAAGGCTGGAGGGCATCCCAACCAAAGGACATAGCCTTTCCCACCAGAAACATCTCCACACCCCATCACAGATGCACTTCCAAACCTGACTGTAAGGTCAATGCAGTCCGCCTGACAGCGTTTCCCAGGCAAACTTCACACCCAAAATACGTACATCCGAAAGAAAGGGGAAACAGTGTGATTCGCCTTTCTACAAGATCCTCTTTCACTCTTCTGTTGTCTATGAACGATGAGCAACGAAAAATTGCAATTGTCTATTGGCATTGCCTGGAGTGTTGTAGGACTTGTACGCAGCTAACCTACTATACCTGTATAGTAATCGTGGGCATGAGGTTTCCGACGGACTGCTCTGGTGCAAATAGCTGTTCAAGTGGTTTGTGCGCCTTTGCTGGCCAGATCTGTGGCGGAGGGCGTGTGTGTCTTCTTCATATTCAGCTCTAATCTTCGTTCTGCACAGTCAGTCAGTTTGTCTAGCCTACCAGAGCGCGACTTCGCTGTAGTGCCACTATCTCTTTTCCATTGATGAAGAACATCAGCGACAGTGGATTGTAGGAATCTCGGGAGACAGCAACGCTACGCACTGATTGCTTACTCAGATGGCATCCAACCGCATTTCAAAGTCCGTTTGTCTTGTGGCTTTTAGTGCGGTGTGACATGTGTGCCAACTCTCCCTATTGCATACAGCATAGAACACACACCTTGTGTACGCGTCCGGTTATACAAATGCACGTTTATTTGATATATTAGGGGTATGAAAAAATTTTCGCCGCCCCCGCTAGCCGGTGCTGTAAGGGGTCTAACCTTTCGGCGACCCGTGCTGTCAGTTCGTACATGAAACCAAGCATGGCGGTCGATAAAGTTCATTTGCGGCACTGTTTAGTATTCATGTTTAATTTAGAGAAAAGTGTAAGTGAAGCACACCATTCAATACGTCAGGCATATGGCGAAACTTTTATGGGTGGGAGGACGTATCCAGAATGGTTTGCCAGGTTTAAGAAAGATGATATAAGCTTGGAAGACAAGCCACGTGCAGGTAGACCGCAGGAACTCGCAGACGAGGAGCTGGAACCGCTGTTGCAAGAGGATGCCACACAATGGACCACGCAACTGGCGAAAGGTTTGAAAGTGGCTCAGTCGACGGTGGTAAGGCATCTATAGTCCTTGGGGAAGATCCAGAAGATTGGTAAGTGGGTTCCACATACTTTAACGGAGCGTAATATTAGTCAACGATTGGGCATCAGCATGTCGTTACTGAAGAGGCTTCAAGGATAACATTCTTGTGGGAGGTTGTCACTGGGAATAAAAATGGGTCTATTGCGACAACCCCGTACGCAAGCGATCCTGGCTCGACCCAGGCCAGCCATCAACATCCACTGCAAAACAGGATATCCACGGGAAAAAGGTGCTGTTGTGTGTGTGTGGTGGGATATGCATGGAGTGCTGTACTTCGAACTGTTGAAACCGGACGAAACAATCACTGCACAAAGATATAGCGATCAGTTAATGAAACTGATCGCCGCAATCGAGCAAAAACGCCCGTGTTCAGGTACAGGACGCCGCCCAGTCATCCTGTTACACGACCACATGTCGGTGCCACCACGAAATCAGCCCTTGAACAGTTACACTGGGAGGTTTTACCTCACCCGGCTCACTCCCCGGACGTTCCACCCTCAGACGTTCATCTGTTTCGTTCTATGCAACATTGCCTAGCCCAACAGCGGTTCACCACAGTTTCAGATGTGGAAAATTTTGTCACTGCGTTCTTCAGCTCAAAACCCGAGTCCATCTATTACAAGGGCATTCGTTTGTTGCCTGAAAAATGACAAAAGGTCATTGATGCTAAAGGACAATATTTAGTTGAACTGGTTTCCTGATTGTTCCTGTCTCCTTTCTCCTTAAAACTGCGGAAACTTTTGCATACCCCTAATACATAGTCCTAATACTTTGGTGTACATAGTATATACAGGGTGTTAAGCTTAGATCTGGAATAAAAGGAAGTATTATAAATTCTGAACTTACCACAATTTATTAGCAACATGTGTTGTTCCAGATACACAAACTGAGAATTTTTTTACAAGTCTAGTAAACTTCAACATGAGCTCCACTGGTGGCGTAGCAAACGTCAAACGACAAACGAGTATTCTACCTCAGCCCACGTGTCGAGAAGCATTTGTAGTGTTCACGTTGTTGATTGCAGCACAAATTCGGTCGCGTAAGTCTTTCAGATTACGCACAGTTGTATCGTACAACTGGTCCTTAACAATGCCCGACAGGAAAAAGTTAGTTGGAATTAGGTCTGGTGATCTGGGGGCCATGAAATAACATCCATCCTCTCCCAATTCACTCTGTTGTGAAATGGTCATCCAAGAATGAGCGGAATTCATTGGTAAAGTGCATGGTACCCCATCTCGTTGGAAAATTGTTCCTGCAGGCAGCTGAGGAACAGCGTATTCATGTAACATGTCCAAGTATGTAAGTCCAGTTACCATGGCCTTCACAAAAGTAAAGGGAACGATGATTTTATCCATCATGATCCCACACCATTCACTGCATTTTGGAAAGTCCCGTTCGTGTTCATGCACAACATACGGATTTCCGGACCCACAGATATGGCAGTTATGTCTGTTTACTTTTCCAGACACGTGAAACGTTGTCTCGTCTGAAAAGCATACCCGCCGGTCTGGGAATATATCGTCGGCATCAATTTTGGCCAACATTGCCTCTGCAAATATTCCTAGTATGTCTTAGTATGCGACTTAACTTGTTGATGCAGCTGAATCTTGAACGCATATAAGCGCAGATGTTTTTGGAGTACCCGATACACTGTTGTTGGAGGGATGTCTAGCTGCACACTAGCCTCTCGGATGGATTTCCTTGGGCTTCTCTGAAATGACTTTCGAATCTGTCCAACGTTTTCCTTTTCCTGAGACACCTTACACTTACACATGTTTACCAGTAATAATTGACAAATTTCCCGTTTCTCTGAGTTGCTTGTCCCATTTCATAATAGACACGTAAATCGGGACGTCTGCCGTCACTCCAAGGTTGTATTCGCAGCGAAAACGGCGCTGTACAAGCGTCACGGACTTCAATTCCGCAAGCGATAGCACACAAAACACTTTCTGCTGTGAAGTCCACACGGCTATTGACGCAGAAGCTATCTACGTTAACAAGCATAAGAGGGACACAAAATACGGTCAAATAACAACGGCCCTATCCAGAGAAGTCAAATTCAAGTCCGCTACTTTTATGTGGGATGATATAAAGAAATTAGCTAGCTACTCTACCCCTAAATGTACAGCCATTCAGGAAAACTTGGAGATCATTACCAACAATGATACTTGCAATGATCATTGTCAACAGTGATACTTGCAATGATAACTTCTCACTCGAGTTGTCACGAATTTGGAACTAGTTCTTTAAGTAACGCTTTCTCCCTACCAGGATACCGCGTGCAGAACAAACGTGATACCTCGTATCTTTAAGGCTGTCTTTGAATGAGTGTTAGGGTTCTTCTTCTACCCTATATCTGCAATGTAAATTCTTTTGTACGCATTTTTTCGAAGACTATTACTTCGTAGTGTTTGAAATTTTGAGCACAAATAAAAACTATCATACTTATAGCTAAAATATGCCACAGCTTTTATTCCGAAAAGTTTGTTAGATTTAAAAAAAAAAATTCAATTTATCTGACTCGAAAGCATTCAAATTCGGCACTAGATGGCGCGATAAGTTTACATAGCAGTGTTTCAGACTGAAAGCAACGAAATCTCTTATTTCTGCGTGATTTTTCTAATTATCTGAGCCAAATAGAAATTAATTAATATGGGCCAAAGTGAGATTGAAATCTTGTCTTCTATAGATAATCTTAAATCATACTGTACGTTCAATCTTTGAAGAGAAAATGTGTACGTTATCAGAGAACCCCTGAGTTTGAGCTATAGAAACTCCGTCTACTTACTAAGCTCCACCTATTTACTGAGCACCATCCCTAAACAACGTCATTGGTTAAAACGTAACATCGCGTATTTTGACTTTTTATTGTGGAGCCAACGAGAGACCACTTCCATTTTGGGTATGGTGAGGTCTCCAGTGATTCCCTGGCGCCAACTTCCGGGACAGTCACTCAAGACGTAAAAGTCACGTACAAGGAGTGATTTTTTGTTCCATCTATCGCAGAAGATGAATCCTAACACTCATTCAAAAACAGGCTTAAATGAATATAACGTCGTATATATTGATTGTCAAGTCAAGTCACCGCGCGCAAATTGTTAAAGCGTTCTATTATTCAGATTGCAGTTTCTGTCTAACTGCCTTGAAAAAGCCATCTGGTTGATGTGCGAAAGCTTGAAACGCATATTTATATATTCCTACGCCAATACATCGGATCACTCTTATAGTTTTACTCTTTTCTTCATAATTGGTTGTACTGTTCTGGTTATTAATTTAAATATCACAACTGATTAATACACCAAGTACAGAAGAGTGAAGTGGTAATCCGTTTAATCGGCATAAGAAAACAAAATACAATTTACTAAGCTTTCGCTCATCTACCGATGGCTCTTTCAAGGCTAATAGCGCAAACAAACTCATTGTATTTGTATTTGTTTTCTTACGCTGATTAAGGCTGTCTTTGAATGAGTGTAGAGAAATTCTCTCCTGCATCTGCAGTGTAAATTCTGTTGTACACATTTTCTCGAATACTATTACTTTGTAGTGTTTGAAATTTTGAGCACAAATAAAAACGACTTATAGCTAATATATGTAGCAGTTATTATTCCGAAAATATTGTTAGAATTGTTTTTAAAATTCAAATTATCTGACTCGAAAGTATTTCAATTTGGGCGCAAGATGGCGCGATAAGTTAGCTTAGCAGTGTTTCTGTCTGAAAGAAACGAAATCTCTCATTTCTGTCTGATTTGTTTGAATTATCTAGGCCAAATAGAAATAATTAAATGGGGCCAAAAGTGAGACTGGAATCTTGTCTCCCATAAATTACCTTAAATCCCACTGTAAGTTCAGTTTTTGAAGAAAAAGTGTGTATATTAGCAGAGAAACCCTGAATTTAAGCTATAGACTTCCTATTAAGCTCCACCCCCAAATAACGTCATTGATTAAAAAGTAACAACGCGTATTCTGTCTTTTCATTGTGGAGCCAACGAGAGACAGTTTCCATTCTGAATATGGCGAGGTCTGCAGTGGTTCCCTGACGCCGATTTCTGAGACAGCCTCTCAAGACGTAAAAGCCACGCCCAAGAAGTGATTTTTTGCGCCATCTATCTCAGAAGATGAACCCTAACACTCACTAAAAGACAGCCTTAAAGGGATCACCATTTCGCTATTCTACCTAGACTAGACCGGTCAGAGCGGTCTGTAGACATATGAGGGTGGGATCCATTGCCTAGTGGGGCTGTCGTCATACCCGGAGTCGGCCGTCTGCCGAAAGAGTTGGTACCTCGATTAGTCGGATCAGACTACACGTTTCCAGTCATCTCGCGTCCAATGGCGGTGTTTCTGAGCACAGGTGAAGTGCAGAGCTTTGTGTCGTCGGGCTAGCAATGGCACTTTGGTGGGCCGTCGGCTCTGGAACCCTATAGAACACAGGGAGCTTTGGTACTGTTCGAACGTTGATGCTACTACTGGCTCCAGCATTGAATGGCACTGAGATTTGTGGCAATGTTGCATGCCTGGTGGGGGATGCGTGCCAGACGCTGCTGTCCACCATCGTCCAGGCTTTTCTACGGCCATACCGTTCTCGCACTCTGGATTTCCCCCTGAGTTTGCGTAGTCCAGGTGTCTGTAACAAACTCTTTGAAATTGTTGACCGTGTAAATCCAGATTGGTGGTAATTTTCGAGATGGAGTGACCTATCTCCCGGGAGCCGACTATCATACCACGTTCAAAATCGCCTAAATTCTGATAAGCTGCCATCTGAACTGCGAATGCTACTGCTTGCGGTGATATCTGCCTCTATATATACGTCGTTTGCGGACGATACAGTTTACCGCATGGGTGTGGTGGCATGTAATGGGAATGGAAGCTCCGTTCCCAGTTTTTTCAGCTCACCTGTCGTCCAATGACACTCTTCCATCAGCACTGCATAAACTAAGTACAGGACGAAGTCCTCAGTAGGGGACATGTCCATTCTGCATCGCAATGCATGTTTCACTCCGGTGTGTCACACTTAGTATCAGATGGTTCAAGAGCTCTCGGGGTGAATTGTTTCACTTCTACTCTAGAGCCATGATAAGTACTGAAATGGTTTCTCCTGGGGGATTTCTTTGCGCAACAGGCCTCCCAGAGGAATGTTCGATTATAGCGAGATCTGGGGAGCGCGTTGGCCACTCCATCCGACGGATATCTTCGTCAGCCAATATTTAACCCACAATTACTGTGAGATATGACATGTCCGGGGAGCGAAATGTCTGGACAGCGGCCCTGTAAGTGTCTGTACAGGACGTAGGCAGTCCTGAGCAACCCGAGCCGTGTGCGGGCGAGCATTACCCTGCTGGCATAGCGCACCTGGAATCCCGGCCAGGAATGGAAGCACATGTAGCCGTAGGATCTCATCCACATACCGCTGGCCCGTCAATGATCCACATACCACTACTAGAGCTGATCGATTATGGTAGGCAATGGCTCCCGAGACCATAATGCCTGCAGTGGGGGTGGTTTGGCGCTCGATAGCGAGTTCGGAATTGTGCCATTAACCCTGGGACCTCCACACTTGGACACGATGATCATCTGTCCCCAAAACGAAGCGGCACTCATCGCTGAACACCAAACGTCGCCAGTTTGCGGCGTTCCACGTCGCTCTGGCTTGGCACCATTGCACGCGGAGCTGGCGATGTTCATGTGTTAATGGCAGCACACGTAAGGGGCGCTGGGATCGCAGATTCGCTTCCGCGAGGCGTCGGGAAATAGTTCGCGGGCACACAGGAGCCGCTACATCTGCCTGTATAGTAGAACCGGGTCGCACCATCCGTCGATCCTCTCTACTGGACCTCCTGATCCATCCGGAGCCACTCCATCGTGTGGCACTGCCTTCACGGTGTCCACTGCCTCCAACACAGTATGTCAGAACGATCCACGTGGCGGGTTACACGGCGCGCCAACCGCCCTGCGGTTTTTAGTCCGATGAGCAGGCCTCTCTCAAAGGCCGTAAGTTGCGTATTTCGACGTGTCACTCTGTACTCTTGCTTGCGTCGGCCGGTGCTTTTCGCTTTCATGGGGCATGGACTACACGCCGGTTTATAAGGCTGCCAGTTTGTACTTGCAGCACCATCACAGAGTGTGCGGTCATGCGCAATTGAACCAAACGTGGTTCATTTGCATACCAGCACACACTCCTATTTCTAAAGTTTCGCGACGGTAGCATATTTACTTCTAGGTGCGCAAATTTCATTGTCCGTGAGTGTACATCTTCTGCAGCTGGCGCATGCTCACAGCAAAGCTGTATTTTTTATTGGGGGTTTAGCGACCACCGTGAGCAACTCAATGGGTTATAAGCAGCCTCTCTCCACTAATTTTGGGCCACTGGTTGTAGGGAAGAGAAAGAGCCAGTGACAAACACAAAATCTGTGCCTCACGGGATTCGAACCCGGACTTATCCCGGACGAATGACAGAAGCCAGCGCTTAGACCACGGGCTCACCTGGGCGGAACCAAAGTTGTGTACGTGCTACTCATCATGAAATGTTTTCATACGTCACTCTGTGCATTCGTTAGCAAGTTCTTTTTAGCCCTGTGTAATTGCCATATTTCACGTTCGTCCCTTAGGTTTGGAGGGCGGTGCGTTTGGCGAGAAACCCGCCTAATCTGTATTTTATGATTGGTTCTTCGAACATCTAGTACTGAGCACTCAAGCGTTCATTTACTTTTACTTTTGTGTGCATTTAAAGGTCAAAGAACGTCCGTCTAGATTGTTTAAACACTAAGACTAAAGCACGAGCAAGTTATTTTACTCCGTTCATAAAAGGAAATCGTGTTTTGCTACTGATCCTCAGCAACGGCGTTTGAGAGCCAGTTTGTCTTTGGCACAAGACGGCTGGCGCCTAATCCTGTGCTCTATTCAGTCGTTTGGACTGAATAAGAAAGGAAAAGGGATAAAATAAATGGGAAACGGAGAAGAGCAGCATGGTTTTAAATAGAGTCGACGTGTCTAAAGTTTAGCAAACGTTTTTGTAAAGGACTCCCGGCGAAGTACATTTTTCTAACGCTTCCACGAGAAAGGTACATAGTTTGGTTATTCTTTGTGTACGACGGTGCTCCCAAAGCGTCTGGAAAAGAAAAGGTGTCTGTTGTTCTTTTTGCACAAAGATGTTTCTGATGCTGTAATCAGGAAAATGATTTTAGCTCTCTTTGTGCGAAAGAAATTCCAGTGCTGTGGAAGGAAGAATAATTTCCGTTCTTTGTGTATTAGGATATCACTAGTGCTGGAGTAAAAAAACAAAATTTTTGTTTTTAGTCTGCATTTTTTATTCTGCGCCAAGCGATAGAATTTTGGTTCTTACTTTTGTACGAAAGTGTTTCTAATGGTGCTGGAAGAAATTTACTTTGGATCTCTTAGGAACCTGAGGATTATTTTCAAAGCTGTGGTCACAGTTGAATGTTTGTTTCCTGTTTTTCATGCAGCGGCAGTTCTTGGAATTTTGGTTGTTTATACCCGTGAATGTTTCCAATGCTGCAGAATACCACGTAATTCTAAGTTCTTCGAGAGCGAATTTACTTCCAGTGCGCCGCCGGAAAAGGCTATTTTAATTCTTTGCGCACAAGGCTATATTAAGTGTAGTGTTGGTATAAGTTGTCCCTTCTTCTGAGTTCATTTATCATAAATCCTTCACGTAAAGGTTATTCGCGAATGCCCATTCAAATAGATGGTCATTCACTTTTCACACACGGTTGTCTCACCAATCTGACTGAACAAGTCATTCTTTGCTGTGTTCCCAGATATCTACGACTAATAACACTAAAACTTTACAGAGTTCATTGGTCATTCATGCAAAAGAGTTCTTCACGAATAATCATTCAACTAAATGGTCATTCACTTTCCATTTCCAGTTGTATCACTACATTCACTGAACAATTTATTCTTTGCTATGATCCGAGATATCTACGATTAATGACACTAAAACATTACAGAGTTCATTGGCCATTCATGCGAAAGAGTCCTTCACCAATGATCATTCAAGTGAACGGTCCTTCACTTCCACCCCCGGTTGTCCCATAAGACTCACTGAACAAATCATTCTTTGCTATGATCCCAGATATCTACAACCAATAATACACTGGCGTGCAAAAATTAAGGGCGAGACGGGTTTTCGGATGTAACGTCGTGCAGAAGTGCTCCACATCGACTCAAATCATACCATAAGATCCCCAAGATGTAAGAATATGGGACAAGTGAGCAAAACCGTCCAAACAAGGAATTCAAAGGATACAAAGGCACTTTATTGAAAAGGTAGCTTCGAGCACAACTGGACAGAAGACAGAAACTTCCACGTGATAGGCGGCTGCCAAGAAAAATCTAGTCTTTAGTAGAGGATATGATCACCCCTGACTGCGTTGCAGGATTTACAACGTCTGTCCAGGCTGAGAACGAGGTTGTCAAGGAGCTGTTGAGGCATCGCGGCCCATTCCTCTTATAGCGCCGGTCGCAGCTGCGGAATCGTTACTGGCGACTGGTGACGTGCTGCCAAGCGTCTCCCGAGAAGGTCCTACACGTGTTCGATTGGATTTAGGTCCGGGGACCTTGCGGGCCAATCCATGCGTTGAATATCTTCACTCTCCAACAGCTCTGCGACAGCCACTGTACGATGAGGTGTAGCGTTGTCGTCCATGAAGAGGAACTCTGGACCCGCAGCACCACTAAACAGACGCACGTGAGGCAGGAGAACCTCGGTACAATAGCGAACACCAGTGACTGAACCTCCTTGGAAGATGTGGAGGTCAGTACACTTCCGAGCATGATACCGCTCCAAACGGGAACTCCGCAACCTCCAAACCGGTCCCTTTCCATGACGTTGGAGGTGTGATTGCGTATTCCCTGCTCTTTACAGATGTTTATACGTCCAGAATAGCTCGTCAGAATAAATCGGCTCTCATCCGTAAAGAGAACTCGACCCCATTGCTGATGTGTCAGTTCTTGTGTTCCTGGCACCACAGAAACCGCCGTTTCCGATGAGCAAGCGTTAATGGCACACACCGTACTGGTCGTCGTGCAAATAGACCACCTTTGTGCCGACTCCTGGTAAAACGCGATAACAAACGTCCAGTTGTCTGTTGCATGTGCCTTGCGAGTTATCCCGCTGTCTGCCGTCTGTCTCTTCTCGCCTGTAGGACATATACCGCTTGTCCGCCGCCGTGGTTGCTTGTGGAAGATCACTGCTAAACTCTCGGACAGCTGTTCCTGTAGTTTGAAATGCTCTCCAAGCTCGTGAAACGATGCTGTGAGTGATCCCGAACTCCTCGGCCACACTAGTCACACTTCGACCTACTTCCAACTTCCCAATGACGCGACCTCGGTTAAAGTCATCCAGATGTCGTCTACTGGATTGCCTGTTGGACATATCACACGGTGGCAGCAACTCTACGTCGTTCAAACCGATGTACACCGTGCAATAGCTTTCACCGAATTGCTGAGCGTACACCGATCATGTGCTTTATACCCTTCCCACACTCCCCCCCCCCCACGTCATGTTGCATATATGCGCATGCCCTACCGTACCGGACCCTAGTCTATCTCTTGAGTGGTCTTTCGGTCCGTTCTGCCTGCTCGTTCCGCTGTTATGCTAATTTCTCCTCTTCGACTTTAATTTTTGCACACCAGTGTATTAAAAAATTACAGAGTAGTTCGTTGGCCATTTACGCAAAAGAGTACTTCACGAATAATAATTCAAGTGTATGGTCATTTACTTCTACTCCCGGTTGTCTCACAACACTCATTGAAGAAATCATTCTTTACTATGATCCCAGATATCTGCAACCAATAACACTAAAACATTACAGGGTTCATTGAACATTCATGCAAAAGAGACTTTCTCGAATAACCATTCAATCACTTCCACTTCCGGTTACCACACTACATTTCCAGAGCAAATCATTGTTTGCTCCACAGAGAAAATTCGGAAACTTAGGAGGAGCTCTTAATTGACTCATTCACCATTCGCAAGAGCACGTTGCGGAAACACCATTCAAATGAATGGCATTCACATTACATTCATATTTTTAAGTTTCACCATATTTCTTAACTGACGGCTGATTGCTCGCTCACATAACTGTTGACACTTATTCATTCTCGACATTAATTTTCGCATTGGGATTTTGTTTCTGAAGTCGCATGGGCGGAAGAAAATCATCGTGCTGCTATTTCAGTGTCTGTCTCGGTAATGGAGAACTGAGTGATCATTCACGGTGGTGAGAGCGAATCATTCAGCATTCACGGTGAAGAGAAGAAATTGTCAAACTGTCCAAAAGAGCAGAAGCTTAGAAAATCAGTGTGCTGCAATTTCAGTGTGTGTCGAGGTAATGGAGGAATGGATGATGATTCACGGTGATGAGAGCGAACCATTCACCATTTACGGTGAAGAGAAAAAATTGTCAAACTGTCCAAAAGAGTAGGAGCTTAGAAAATAAGTGTGCTGCTGTTTTAGTGTGTGTCACAGTAATGGAAGACCGAGAGATCATTCACGGTGGTGGGAGCGAATCATTCACTATTCACGGCGAAGAGAGGAAATTCGCAAACTGCCCAAAAGAGCAGGAGCTTAAAAAATCAATGTGTTGCAATTTCAGTGTGTGTCGAACTAATGGAGGACTAAGTGACCATTCACGGTGGTGAGAGCGAATCATTCACCATTCACCGCGAAGAGAAAAAATTGGCAAACTGCCCAAAAAAGCAGGAGCTTAGAAAATTAATGTGTTTCTATTTCAGTGTGTATCAAGGTAGTGGAGGACTGGATGGTCATTCACGGTAGTGTGAGCGAATCATTCATAATTCACGGGGAAGAATCATTCGTTGGGAATGATTCGTTCACGAATGGTCTATCATTAAGTTTTGAGAAAATATATCATTTTGTTTCTTTTCTGGTTGTGAAAGAGTGTTTCCAACACCGGATGAATGAAAATTTTTGCCGACTTTGAAAAAATCATAACTTAGGGAAGAATGCAGCAATTGATGTAAAAAAAATTACACTGTATCGTAGATGGATATTCTCACTACTGAACTACGCCGGGAAGGCTTATCGCTGCAACTTGCCGTTTCGACTCACGCGTCACCTCAGTGGTGTAGCGCTCATTAATATATTAAATGGGTGTACGTGGCTTACGGAAAGCTACGTAAAGTTCGTTCTTCTTATCCGCTCACTTTAAGTGAAACTGGAGTCACTCAAATAAAGTTCAAGAAAAGTTACTTGCAGTTCGCCTTTTATTTCAGCCACACTTCACTAACGAAGACTTCTAGATAATTACTCCAATCACAACAGTAGTCACTTAGTCGATTTACTAAACACAATAGTAATTTGACGAAACTAATATGGAATATACTGTATATACCGCAGACGACAGATACTATCGCTTAGAGATTAGGACAACTTCCACGACTACCGTTAACACAACACACTTCGCTTACACATTTCGTCACCACAACACACTTCGCTTCTTGCTCCAACATTATATAGCTCGTTCTTATCATGTCCACAGACATACGTCACGTACCCTGCCCTCAAGATTGTTGCCAACATAACATTCAGTGAGTGAGAAAATATAACGTTAAGGTTGAAACGCTAAAGGAGAACAAACTTAAATTTTACAAAGAGAAAGAAAGCTGAAAATGGAAGTTAGGTTATGTAGAGTATACATCATAGTGGGTCAAAGAGCAAATGAGTCACCACCAGGTCGGGGTCGGCCAACATCAACAACAGCTCAAGAAGACAACATACAACTCCTCTTTACTGCTGACACTGGACGAAACGTAACTACGCACACCGTAAGCAATCGTATCCATCAAGGAGGATATTATGCTCAGAGATGGATTGTATGCGTGGCTCTCTCTGCATGGCGGTCTCTAGGATGAAGACGTTGGACTCCATCCAAAAAGGGACTGATGTGATTTTCACTGGCGTGTTAAAATTCAGCTTGTAAACTGATTCTTGACAGTGATTCATATCTTGAGAATGTGGAAAAAGATTTCGTCCCACTTGGGAAAGGGACAAATATGTATGTGGTGGAGTGATAGTTCGATCCACATTCCATTTAATCCAGCTTTGCAAGCACATAGCTTGTGTCTGCATGCATTACATTTTTCCTCTTTTGTACCAGAATGTGACATAGTTCGTCATCCATCTTGCACCACTTACCTTTCATTCCTCGCATTTGTTGCTTTAATTCTGAGCAACAGTGTACGATGTAACTATAAATACAATAAATTTATTTACATTAATTGTCGATAAGCGACGAAGTTCTTCCTGAGACAGGAACCTCTTTGAGATACTGTAGTTCAAGTCAAGCACATCTCTGGCGAGATTGCAATGCAAATCCAGTTAGGTAGCTTCCGCCCGAAGCCGTCTGGCATTTAGAGAATCCGTCATCTGCTTTTACAGAGTAAACTTATGTCAGGTCACTGTTGAAGCCGGGTTCCGACTGACGTTACATAGATCACGGAAATAAGGATTACGGTAGTGCAAATACAGTTACGCATATAGCTTCCGCCGGAAACCGCCGGGCATTTAGATAAGATCATATATGTAGGGGATTTTAGGAAAAGGGTGTCTGACCTCAGGTCTTAAGCAACCCTTAGAAATAGGAAGCTAAGGAATTAGGGCTAGAGTGCCCGACAGGAAAGTGACACGGTTGCGAGGTAGAAAGGGGGAGGAAAACACCCTTATTTATAAACGGGGAGCCAGTACCCGGAGTCCGACGGCTTAACGTGCTGATCCGACGCACGGCGGATCTTTAGTGGTTCGAGCGTTCGAACCTGCCTGGGATCGAACCGGAGACCTCTCCGTAGCAGTCACGAACATTGATGACTAAGCCATCGGCGGTAGCAGTCACGAACATTGATGACTAAGCCATCGGCGGTAGCAGTCACGAACATTTGTGACTAAGCCATCAGCGGTCGCCAGACATTTAGAGAATTGGTCATCTGCTTTTACGGAGTAAACTTATATCGGGTCACTGTTGTAGCCCGGATCCGACTCACATTACATAGATTACGGAAATAACGAAAAATGTCACTGAAGTGTTTCGTTAATCCGCGCTCCGTTTTCAACAGGAACTGACGCTTTCCTATTCATCTTCTCGGGGTGGTCATCTTGAAAGCCATTGTAAGCTCTGTTTTCAAGGCATTTTGTTAAAGATGGAAATGGTGAAAATCTTCCAAATACGTGGAGACAATGTAAATAGACAAAGCCATCGCTCTTTCCACGTTTTTCTTTAATTAACACACAGCAACCGAAAAATTGCATTTCGACACCGCTGGAATCGAACCCCAGATCTCTCGATAACTAGCCGAGTGCGTTGACCTTACGCTACGGTGTCAGCAATCCACGGCGCTATGTGTGTTTATCTGTCTGCATCTGACTTCACAAATCCGTAGGAATGGGGTCAGCAACTGAGACGTCTCCATCTTGGTGGGGTTTAGCGGTGTTCCCAGCGGTGCCGAAATACAATTTTTCGGTTGCTGTGTGTTAATTAAAGAAAACATGGAAAGAGCGATGACTTTGTCTATTTTAAAGATAGAAGCATGAGAATTTTATTTCTATACAAAGAATAAGTAATTAAGAGTGAGCCCATAAACAAAACACAGACTTGTGAGCGATGGCCTTTTTCACTGAATGAACATTGACGTTATGGTGTTTTAATGTTTTAAAATTGGGGTTTTTAGCAAATTGCTTGTTGAACAAAGAGTGCAGTCATTTAATTTAACAAAATACAGAAGGACCAGAGTTCTTAAAGAATAAACAATTTATGCGAAATACCACTAATATTATTTTTATTTTCATTCACCTGTCGAAATCACACTTGCAGAAGGTATACATAAATCATGGATAATACGCTAAAACATTTTCATGTAATCTTTGAATTCCCGTAGTATCAAGTCACACGAAAATCTATATCAGTAAATTCACACGTTATCGGACCATCATTCTTATCACACTCACCACAATCTGCACGTAGTTTTTATTTACTCTTTGACCTACAGTCTGTGTTAACAAAACATACACTGGTTTCCCTAAATTAAGCAACAAACCGAAAAATCGTGATAATTGGACGAAATATAGTTCAAATTGCACGAAAGTTGCACATGTTTCGGGCGGAGGCATACAGCATCGATGTACGGAAGGCAAATGAGTGGCGCTGGCAGCGCTTTATGTAAATGCGCAAGAGCTTAAAATCAGCTGTTTCGGAAGGAGTCGCCAATTCACGTGTGGCGGTGAATAACAAGATTTCGATCGCGATTTTGTTAACATGGCTTCGTGACGTCATTGACCAGCGGAGTTACGCTACAGAGCGTTAGGCCAACCCGAAGCAGGGCAACGGCAGGCGAACGTCGCAAGGTGGCTCTACGTCTATCGTTCTGTGGTCAGCAGGATGTGGCCGCAGTTCCAAATCACGAGTGCAGCTTCACGAAGGTACAGCGACGGTACTCGAAGGGCGAATACCTCTGTGGATGACCGGCATTTGCGACTTTCGGCACGGCGGAACAGGACATACACGGACTCGCCTCATATCTGTGCCTGTGGCAGCCACCGGACGGACGGTATCAGCTTCGACGGTACGCAGAAGGTTACATGCAGAAGGACTGTATGCTCGTTGACCGGTATTATGCGTGCCCTTCACCCTCCGCCACCGGAGGGAACGTTTCAATTGGGCACTAATGCATGTGAACTAGACTCAAAATCAGTGAAGATCCGTTCTGTTCACTGATGAGTCGCGATACTGTTTACAGAGTGATTCTCGCCGAATTTACATCTGGAGAGAGGCCGATACTCACTATCTTCCCTCTAACAACCAGGAAAGGGACACCTATGGTGGTGGTAGTGTTCTGCTGTGGGCAGGCATATCGTTAGGCAGCCGTACAGACCTCTATGTGTTGCCACATGGAAGCCTCGATGCTGAGAGGTATAGAGACAACATCCTGGACCCTATCGTTCGTCAGTATGGCGCTACATTTGTACTGCAGGCAGATAACGCCCGCCTTCACACAGCTAGCCTCGTGCACCAGTACTTAGAACAGGAGACTATAGTACGTATGGAGCGGCCAGCACACTCTTCCGATCCGAATCTCATTGAGCATGTCTGATATGCTCTCAGGAGGCGTTTTGCTAACCTCCAGACCCCTCCCCGAACCTTGCAGGGGCTCCACACAGCTTTGCTCGAGCAATGGACGCAGCTACCTACAGAACTTCTCGACACCATAATTAACTGCATGGCACATCGCTGTTGGGTCTGTATTGCTGTTCGGGGTAACCATACTCCGTATTGAAGTAGCTTTTCCTATTTCATTTTGATATTTATATTTCTGTATTTTCATATTTGCGTCACTCATACAAAATGTGAATGCTTTGTATCACATGTTCTTACGTTTTTAGTTGCATTTGGTCTGATAAAGCTTACCACCAAATTTCATCCGAGTCGGTTGCATACTTTTTGAGTTTTCACGATTTTTCCATTTTTTGCTTAATTTATGGAAACCAGTGTATAAGGAAATTTGGGGAACTGACGAGCCGATCAGAACGAAAATCAAACGCAGAAGTATCAAAATTTACGTAGGAACAGAAACTGAAACGTAAGGTACAATTAGAAATATAAGTTACAACATGTTTTGAGACTCCTGAGAAACATAAAAGGAAATTTGGGGAACCGAACAGCCGATCAGAACGAAGATCAAACGCAGAAGTATCAAAATTTACCTAGGAACAGAAACTGAAACGTAAGGTAAAATTAGAGATATAAGTCACAACATGTTTTGAGAATCCTGAGAAACATATAAGGAAATTTGGGGAACCGATCAGCCGATCAGAACGAAGATCAAACGCAGAAGCATAAAAATTTACGTAGGAATAGAAACTGAACCGTAAGGTAAAATTAGAGATATAAGTCACAACATGTTTTGAGACTCCTGAGAAACATATAAGGAAATTTGGGGAACCGGACAGCCGATCAGAACGAAGATCAAAAGCAGAAGTATCAAAATTTACGTAGGAACAGAAACTGAAACGTAAGGTAAAATTAGAGATATAAGTCACAACATGTTTTGAGACTCCTGAGAAACATATAAGGAAATTTGGGGAACCGAACAGCCGATCAGAACGAAGATCAAACGCAGAAGTATCAAAATTTACATAGGAACAGAAACTGAACCGTAAGGTAAAATTAGACATATAAGTTACAACATGTTTTGAGATTCCTGAGAAACATATAAGGAAATTTGGGGAACCGAACAGCCGATCAGAACGAAGATCAAACGCAGAAGTATCAAAATTTACGTAGGAACAGAAACTGAACCGTAAGGTAAAATTAGAGATATAAGTCACAACATGTTTTGAGACTCCTGAGAAACATATAAGGAAATTTGGGGAAGCGAACAGGCGATCAGAACGAAGATCAAACGCAGAAGTATCAAAATTTATCTAGGAACAGAAACTGAAACGTAAGGTAAAATTAGAGATATAAGTCACAACATGTTTTGAGACTCCTGAGAAACATATAAGGAAATTTGGGGAAGCGAACAGGCGATCAGAACGAAGATCAAACGCAGAAGTATCAAAATTTACCTAAGAACAGAAACTGAAACGTAAGGTAAAATTAGAGATATAAGTCACAACATGTTTTGAGACTCCTGTGAAACATATAAAGAACTTTGGAGAACTGAAGAGCCGAACAGAACGAAAATCAAATGCAGAAGTGTCAAAATTTACATAGGGACAGAAATTCAAACGTAAGATAAAATTAGAGATACAAGTCACAACATGTTTTGAGACTCCTGAGAAGCTTTACTGCTGACTGAGAAAGAGAGAAACAATGAGAAAAGCAGAAAGTAAAGAAGTGAAAGATACCACGTATGAACATAGGAAAAGAATAACACAGGTGTAGCGGGATTATCAGGGTAAGAACAGGGAACGGAATTACAAGGATATACAGAGAAAGAAAGAAAGAAAGAAAAGGAAGAATACTAGAAATAGGAAAGTGACAGAGAAAAAGGAAGAGTGAAAGAGAAAGGGAGAGAGGGTGTGTGTGTGTGTGTGGGGGGGGGGGGGGGTAGAATACTACATATACATGCATAGAGAGCGAGGTATAGAAGAATGAGAGTTACAACAAGGCCAGCACAGAAGCAGGAAAGAAAACATAGCGAAAGAGACAGACAAATAAAGAGCTGCTGGCTGGTAGCCCCTGTTGTGGAAGAGAGTAAAAGGTTAATCTATTAATAAAAGGACAGAGGAAAAAGAGATACAGGCAGATCAAAAGAATTAGAGATCGCAGAATGTAGAAACAATGAGAGGGAAGGAGAAAAAATTAGAGAGAGAGAGAGAAACAGAGAGACAGACAGATACAGATAGGACAAAGTCAAAGCGAGGATGGCAGAACGCTAGTTAGATATGATTAGATAAACACAGAAAGATAATGAGACAAGGTGGATAGGAAAGCCAAAAGAATATCAGGAAAAAACAAACAGACAGGGGTCTATAAGAGAGGAAAACGTAGAGAGAGAGAGAAGTGAAAGAAAGTAGGCATATAACGTGTCTATCCATTTGTTTTAGAATAAACGAGCAATCACATCAAAATCTTAAGGACATTTAATGATGTAATACGTTCACCTATGTTCACCAGTCGTTTTTACCTCTTTCCTCCTGTATAAAAAAAAGATTCCTGTCAACGTAGTAAGATGTTTTCATTTAGCCGTGGTGAACGCTAATCACAGTCTATGAAATTATTTTCTACGATTATCTGATATCACTAAAGAAAATTCCATCTTCCCTGTCGAAAAAATACAACTGGAATGGCAAGTCCATAAGAAGAGCTGGTGTTTTAAAAATTCAGGGACTGCGTGCTGTAGTTTCTTTTTCCAAAGGTAGTAAGAGAAATATTTTCCCTTTCCCTCTCGCACACAAACTCTCTCCTTGCTTATCTTCTTATTTCATTTCTCTTTTACTATAACTTATTTTTGTCTGTTCGATTGCTTTCTTTTTTCAGTGTGCCATTATTGAACAGTCCACATTCCTCCCTAGACATCTGTGGTACTTCAAAAGTTAAATAAAATATTTTCGGAAGAGAGACCAATTTTAAAAATTCTCCCTGATTGATTGCGAGCGTTGCTAGGCATACAAAAAATGAGAAGAAAAATTCTGTTAAGAGCAATCGTAGCTCCTTAGGTAGAAAGTTGCTTCGCGGTAAATTATGTAACGAAATAAAACTTAAGTGATTTGAAAGAGCATGGAAGGAAATGATTTTCTCTTGATGGAAGGCTGTCATCATAAGTTTACTACAGAAAGTCAGGCCGTTAAGCCGTCTCTAAGCTGCATTTAATTTGCGCAGAATTTACGGATTCGTGCACTGATTATTTTCTGATTGCGTTTTCAAATAATTTCGAAGTCGCAAAGTCAATCAGTTTGAAGATCTTTGAGTGTCTGGGTTTGAAAATAAGTAAATAAAAGACGTTGAACAGTTGACATCAGTCCAACACATATCACGACTGGTCAAAAATCTCTTGTATTAGCATTGTTTCGTTACTAATGCGTATTTGGAAAGCACTGTGTGGAATCAGGAATGGTATACGCGATTATACCATACAAAACAAATTTTGAAGCTGTGAATCCATTTTTTGGTGTAAATATGACATTAATGGTAAATCAGATAATATCCAAAAACTTGAAAATTTCGTCGTCCTGGAGCGGGAATCGAATCCGCGTCCCCCAGATAGCGCCCGGGTATGCTAATCATAGCGCCTGAGTATGGATACTTGGTCGTTCTGGGTGATGTAGTGGTTAGCATACTCGGGAGCTATCCGGGAGACGCGGATTCGATTCTCGCTCCAGGACGACGAAATTTTCAAGTTTTTGGATATTATCTGATTTACCATCCATGTCATATTTACACCAAAAATGGATTCACATCTTCAGAATTTGCACTGTGTAGAATTTTGCAAACTTTTACGTATAAAAGTTGGGGCATTTAAAATGGTCTGATAAAACTGTCAATACTACTGAATGGTGAATAAGTAGAATACATGAAATGAAAGAAAAGTGACCCGCCCGCCCCGATGGCGCAGGGGTCTAAGCGATGGCTTCTGATCATTTGTCCGAAAGGGGTCCGGGTTCGAATCCCGTGAGGCATGGATGTTGTGTTTGTCTTACGGCACTGGCTCTCTCCCTTACCTTGCTGATAGCCCACTGAGTTGCTCACCGTGGTCGTTAAACCTCCAATCAGAAGAAAAAAACTGCCACGTGCCGGAGCTTAGGTTTTAGTCTGAAAGAAACATAGGTGTTGTTCTGTTATTTTGTTTCGGTTATTTTTTTTACTAGAGCTAACAACGTTAAATCGCAAAGGAAGTGGCTTATTGTAGTTTACGTCGATGAAGCAAATGGACATATACCACAACAGGATGTATTTATCGGAAGGCCATACAAATTATCGGGCATTTGTATTTGTCAACATTTGGTTATGTAAATGAATGCAGTTACGAACCAATCACGTGATAGGTGCAGGAGGTAAAAGAGTAAAACTGTTAGGCGTAGCTAAGTTAGGTCGTCAGCACCTGGGCGTGGGTACTACAGCATCAGAGTGATCTCGGCGGAAAAAGCACGTATAAGGAGTAAGAATGCCTATGAGACATAAAAGGAAATCATGCTATATATCACACAGACATTTTTACCAGAGGTTTCATCGTAGGGATTCGTACGGCTCGCTGGTCTCTGCATCGCATCGCTGCGGAAACGCATCTGCATGAAACAACTATTGACCGAACGTGGAGAAAGTGGTTGAACGAAGGAGACGCGCGTAGTCGTAGTAGTACTGGTGGAAGTAGCCGGACGCGTCCGAACGCCTCGATCGCCTCATTAGACAGCAAGATGTAGCAGCCCCTGTGAAAACAGGAATTTGTCAGTGACGGGTATCGAAACCGTGTCCCTTCGCTCTGAAGTGAGTTGCCCTAAACTAAGCTACACCAACGTAATGTATTACTGCAGATTTGTCGTCTTGACACGTGCTTGATGTCTCTAGTATATCACATCATCTCCCACCTAATGTTTTTTGAAGGGAAGTAGGAACCTTTCATTAATTCCAGACAACGTATAAACGAACCAGAGTTGGAAACGGGTCAAAAAGTTTGGACCCGGACCCGACCGTCACATAATTGGAACCGACACGGACTTGACCTGGACAAATCTGCTTTGAACTATAAATTCGAATATATCATCATCATTCTCAATCATTATCGATCCACTGCTGGATGAAGGTCTCCCCAAGTTTCTTGAACAAGGGAATGTTTTGGACTTGTTCTCCTCCATCTACCCATCTCCCACGTGGCCTTCTTCTGGGTCTTTTCCTGTCCCTTGGAATCTAGTCTAAAATTTTGTTCGCTCATCGGTGGTCCGTTCTCCTGGCAATATGTCCAGCCCATTGTCATTTCAGGGATTTTATTCTGATCATGACGTCTTCTACTTTTGCCATTTTACTTATCCACGAGTTCCTCTTTTTAAGTTTCTTGGTTATACCAAGCATGCATCTCTTCGTGCCTCTTTCAGCTGTCTGCAGTCTTCGTAGTTAAGGTCTACGTCTCTGCTCCGTACGTAAGCACTGTAAGGATGCATTGATTAAACACTTTTCTCTTAAGACATAATGACACATTGCTCTTAAAAAGTGCACTGTTTCTTCCAAAAGCTCTCCAACCAAGTTTTTTACGCCAATAAATTTCTTCATCAATGTGACCCTCGCTTGATATCTTCTGCAAAAGGTAAATGTACGAATTTGTTATGTCCAGCTTTTCCCCATATATTGATAAATCTTCATTCCTTGTAAAAGCATTGTACTTCAGTTTTGTCTTCTGAAAGATTCCATTACTTTACCCTTCTCAGCAAGTTCCTGGATCATACTCTGCAGCTCTGAAGTATTATTTCAAAGACCTCTGAAGTGTTCTTTGAAATATTTTTCTTTTAAAATATCGGGTCAGGAACACCTTGACCCGACCCGTTTGACCACCAAGAAATTGTCGACCCGGTGACCCTTGACCCCTTTCCATCTCTGGAACAAACAACACACTTTTTTCGAAGAACCCTACGGCCAGAAGACCCATTTTTACGTTCGGGCTCCAATGTGAAAACGGAAATTTATTGGTGACGAGATCGAAGTCGTGTCTCCTCGCTCCGAAGTGAGTTGCTTTCACCGACTAAGCTACAGCAACGGAATGTATGGCCGTAAATTTTTCGTCTTGACACCCCTCTAGTATATCACACCCCACAATCAGCTACACCGACGGAATGTATTGCTGAAGATTTGTCTCCTTGACACCTCTCTAGTATATCACACCCCACAATGAACTACACCGACGGAATGTATTGCTGCAGATTTGTCGTCTAGACACCTCTCTAGTATATCATACCCCACAATGAGCTACAACGAGGGGATATATTGCTGCAGATCTGTCGTGCTTCACCTCTCTAGTATATGACACCCCACAATCCACAGCGAACAACACAGGAAGAGGAGTACAGGCAGCTATGGACATTCCCGTATCGACATGGAATTGCACACTGGCTGAGGCTGGATGCCGCTCTCGCCAGACATTGAGACGACTGCCACTCATCGCAGCACATCGCGGCAGAACGTTACAGTTGTGCCGTGCCAGACACGCGTGGCGAGACGGACGGAACCATATGATATTCAGCGACGAGTCTAGCTTCTAAATCAATGTCGACGATCTCCGATTGAGTGTCTTGAGACGACGTGGGCCCCTGGCTGATCTCGCTACCACACGTGAGCGTCATACGGCTCCTCAGCCGGGCGCCGCTCGTACGTATAGCAGGTATAATGACAGCACGACAATGCATAAATGAATTGCACATCAGCCATCTTTGTTGCGTGTCTCCTTGCTATCCCTGATGCCCAACAAGATAACACTGCTAACATCAGCAGACAGCTTCTACAAGGTATTATACCGGCCAGCGTGATTCCCATTCTTCTCCTGAATAGAGAACGTGTGTGACGTCATTGCCAGAGGACTTAACGCTCTGTACGAAGAATTGTGGACACCAGTCAACGATCTCTACAGTATTTAGTTCGTGACGTCGACCGTCGATCTGATCGAGCTTCGTCAATGTACGAGATTTAACCCCTTAACCGGCTGGAACGAATGAACTCGGGGTTAGCAAAATGGGTTGATATCAGCTCGAACAAATGAATTCTCTCTCTAAGAAGTAGACCGAACGCTGCTGAAACGGGTGATCTTACCCATCAGAGAGCGCTGCATGTTTGAATAACTTGTTTCTACCCAGTGGCATGATGTCTGCGCCAAAGAAACTAATCTTTCCTCCTTCCCCATAGGGACTTCAGTCATGAAGCAGGGAATAAGGTACTAGAACAGAGAAAGAGAGAGAGAGAGAGAGAACGAGAGAGAGAGAGAGACAGACAGACAGACAGAGAGAAAAAGGGGGAGAGACAGACAGAGAGAAAAAGAAAGAGAGAAATGGAGAGACAGACAAAGAGAAAAAGAGAGAGAGAGAGAAAGAGGGGAGAGAGATAGAGAGAGACCGACAGAGAGAAAAAGAAAGAGGCGAGAGAAATAGAGAGACAGACGTAGAGAAAAAGAGAGAGACAGACAGACAGAGAGAAAAAGAGTGAGAGGGGAGAGAGAGATAGAAAGTGGCAGACAGAGATATGTAGAAAGAGACAGAGAGATAGAGAGATACAGAGAGATAGAGAAACAGAGTCAAAGAGAGAGAATTTACGAAAAGTGACAGGTTTGTGGTTGGTACTTCTCAGATGAGAAGGTCAAAGAAATCGTTTTGCCACAGCTTTCGTAAATCCAGACCTCTATGAGAAGATATAGATTTGGGAAGCGCAGAAAAGTTTAGGCAGAATTTGGTCCAGATGCATCGGCCGCTTAAAGGGTTAAACCTTTCTGCCCATTCGTAAACGTTTCGTTGACCCATACATTTATTACCATAAATTTTAGCTGGCATGACTCCTTCTTCCAAAAGAAACCTTATTACGGTACGCAGCTCAGCAGTGACTCAATCGGAATGAGTAGCTTCCATGTTTATACACTCACCGCCAGAGTCAGATTGACGTGTAGTATTGGAAGACTCAGATGCCACGATGTCTACGTGCCGTTATGATGTGTTGGCCGGCTGCTGTTAGTTTTTAGTGCCAATTCAATTCACAAACTGCCTTTACCTTTTAGTTTTCCTTCGTACTTAGAATCGAAAGTGTTTCAAAACAGTCATTCGGGTGCTTAAAATGTGACACCCTTCTGAAAGGCAGAACAATGTTTGATTCTAAAGATTTGAAGTCTTAAGCGCTTCAGGATGCTTTAATTCAACTTATCATGGTGCGAAAGTAATTCTTAAACACGCGGTGCGCGAAGCTGTCAAAATTATTTCACTCGCCGTGGCTTTCTTTTCATCTGACAGAAAGCTGCTGGACAAAGACAAGGTAACTGTGCTCAGGTAGAATTTGCCTAACTTTAGTTTATGGTTTATCTCCGATTAAACATAATTTTATTGTAATGAGTTTATAATTTTTTTATGAACACGTTAGACCAGTGAAACATCCACGCAAAGCCATGATCAAACATTCCTTGGCACATGAAATCTTGAGCCATTTGAGATGTGTTAGAACCGAATGATGAGAGTTGCATAGACAAAAAACATTAATAAATAAGGAAACACTAAATTCATTGTGGGTAGAATGGCACACTTTATTGGCAACGAACAGAAGAAGAAATATGATAATGGAAGACACCCACCGATGCTACCTGGTGACTAATATGATTAAGATGGAAAAGGAAGACCTCGCAGAGGTAGACGAAGGAACGCATTAATAGCAAGACAGAAAATTTAAGGACACTTACTGAGACATTCAGACTAGTGCTGTAAATTCATTGACGGGATGATGGAAAGTAAACCTCTCATAAGGGGACCAAGGAGAGAATTCATGTAAAACATAGAAGATGGAGGACTCCTACTGACCCATTCAGACCGGTATGCGCTAAATTGATTGACGGGATGATGGAAAGTAAACCTCGCAGAGGTAGACCAAGGAAAGAATTTAATAGAAAACATAGAAAATGGAAGACAACTACTGAGCCATTCAGACTTGTGCGCTAAATCGATTGTCAGGAGTTATGGAAAGTAAATCTAACAGAGGGAGACCAAGGACAAAACTCATGCAAAACATAGAAAATGGAAGACAAGTACGGATCATTCAGACTATGCGCTAAATTGATTGGCGGAATAATGGAAAGTAAATGTAATAGAGGGAAGACCAAGGAGAGAATTTATGTAAAACATAGAAATGGAGAATAACTACTGAGCATTCAGACTATGCGCTAAATTGATTGACGGAGTTATGGAAAGTAAATGTAACAGAGAGCGACCAAAGAGAGAATTCATGTAAAACTTAGAAAATGGGGGATAACAACTTAGCATTCAGACTATGCGCTAAATTGACTGACGGGATAATGGAAAGTAAATGTAACAGAGGGAGACCAAGGAGAGAATTCACGTAAAACATGGAAAATGGAGGATAACTACTGAGCATTCAGAGTAAGCACTATATTTATTGACAGGATAATGGAAAGTAAATGTAACAGAGGAATACAAAGGAGAGAATTCACATAAAACATAGAAAATGGAGGATAATTACTGAGCATTCAGACTATGCGCTAAATTGATTGACGAGATAATGGAAAGTAAATGTAACAGAGTGAGACCAAGGATAGAATTCACGTAAAACATAGAAAATGCAGGATAACGACTGAGCTGTC
Organism: Macrothele yani; assembly: GCA_039090855.1. Classification (NCBI taxonomy): domain Eukaryota; kingdom Metazoa; phylum Arthropoda; class Arachnida; order Araneae; family Macrothelidae; genus Macrothele; species Macrothele yani. The sequence goes on along the minus strand of CM077028.1, from coordinate 24,998,797 downwards.
AGTCTGGTGCGCTATATTGATTGATTGAATGATGGAAGGTAAACCTCGCAGAGGGAAACGGAATGATGGAAAGTAAACCTCGCATAGGAGCTTGTATTGGACGTGGGATAGATTCAAATAAATTGTGAACTTATTTCACAGGAATACTGGACTATTACACATTTAGGAAGGTCTCACGCTCCTTGAGAGACGATGGCGGAAAATATATGCTTCTCACTCTCTTCTTAAATACTGCCCACAGGGGCTCAATAATACACAAGTATTGTGATTGCGCTGTCCATGGGAGATGTTTAACTTCACTTTTGAGCTTCTCAAACCAAGATTGGACATATCTGGCTGTTTGTACTCGAGCATTATCATCTACAAAATGGCATTGTTTGCAGAAAACCGCGTGACACCATAGCATGATCCTATCACCCAAGATATCAAGGTATGCAGTAGATATACCTCGTCTGTTCCGGGTGATTACAGAATATAAAGGATATAAGGAAACAACTGCCCGAAACCAATATTAATTTTCTACCATGTTCGATGGCTGACACAAAGCAGTAGGAATTATGCACTTCCTTCGGCATTCCCCAAACTTTAACTCACTTCGAAGTTGGAGAAAGTGTGAATGATGATTGGCCGAACGAAATCCCATGTTTACAATCATCCAGTGTCCAGGTTATGATTTCGTGACACATTTGCATCCTTCATTTTGCGTCATCATCAGTAACGAGTGTCTGGTAATAGCGGATCTTTCATAAATTTCAGCTTTATGAAAGTGCCGGAGAACTGGTTTGCTAGATACTGTATTACTGAAACTCACATTAATTTTTGGAGTTTTTTTTTTCGGAAGCAGTTTTTGTTGTATATCTACAGCGCTGACTGAACTAGAACTTTGTATACATAATAAGAATATATTTGCAAAGACAGAGAACATAACAAGTCGCGTGCTACACGGTATCGAGATAGCCCATTCGTTACTTGCTCATGAGACAACCCTTGCGAGGAAGAAAGGAAAATAAACATTATACTTTTGAAAGTTGCTGATCCGCTTTGTATAGACCAGTGAGTGTGTTAGTGTCAGTGTCGAAAGAATTCAACGAAGAAAGAGTAAAACTGTCTATTCGCCCATTTGGATGTACAGTATAGGTTTTCAAATTTTCTCATCATTTGTGGATCAAATAATGTTCGAGGATTAAATTAATTTATTTAAACATGATTACCAAAGGTGATATGTTAATATGTCACCCATATTTGAATCAAACTTTGTCGTTGTTTAGTTAGTTATTTTTGTTAACGATAGGACTGGGCATATATATTTATATATTGGCGGTCTCTTTCAGTGAGCCTCAATTTCCTGCCACAATTTGTCGTACCAGATGTTGATTTTTCAGACTTGGTAAATGCATTCATAACTTTCGATACAGTTGCTCTGAATATATTGAACAAATCAAGAGTTTCAGTCACGAATACCCCTACTATAAACGGGCACCAACAACATCACCTCTTTGGAATTCAGACAGCGTGACGTATTAAAACTGAGGCGGCGCAAAATTAAAAACGGCAAGTTGCTGTGATAAGCTTTGCCGGCACAGTTTAGTCAAGATAATGGCCGGCTCCGGAGCACGAAACCACGAGTTCGAATTCACCACCTGCTTCGCAGCAGGAAAACATGGATTCGAATACAGCACCGGCTTCAGGGCAGGAAAACTGGTTTCTAATCACCACCGGTTCCGCAGCAGGAAAACGTGGGCTGGAACTCACCACTGGCTCCAGAGCACGAAAACGTGCGCCCGAACTCACCACCGGCTCCGGAGCAGGAAAACGTGAGTTCGAAATCACCATTGGTTCCGTAGCGGGAAAGCGTGGGTTCGAACTCAACACCGGCTCCGGAGCACGAAAACGTAGGTTCGAACTCACCATCGGCTCCGGAGCAGGAAAACGTAGGTTCGAAATAACCTCTCGCTCCGGAGCAGGAAGACTTGGGTTCGAACTCACTACCGGCTCCGGAGCAAGAAAGCGTGAGTTCGAACTCACCACCGGTTGCGGAGCAGGAAAACGTGGGTTCGAATTCACCACTGGCTTCGGAGCAGGAAAACGTGGGTTCGAATTCACCGTTGGATCCGGAGCACGAAAACGTGGGTTCGAACGCTCCACCGGTTGTGGAGCAGGAAAACGCGGGTTCAAATTCACCACCGGCTCCAAAGCAGGAAAACGTGGGTTCGAATTCACCACCGGCAAGAAGGACTTTTTCTTCACAACAGGGCGGTCCATTTATTTCACGTGTTGTTTTTATATCTCCTCTAAAGAAACTACTTCTTGTACCGTCGCTCCTTGACAATACTAAAAAAACAGAAAAACTTTCATCACTGCACGTCCATAAAACTAATAAGAGAGCGAGCCATTACAAAAAAGAAAAAAATGCTGCTTTTGCAGCAGGTGCGTCTATTATTTTGCCCATCCCTTGCACATTCTTGTGGGAAACTCATGCAAATTTTTCGAAGTTGCCATCATTATTTGCTGTTTAACTTGGGAGAACGAGTGGTAAATGGAAACTTGGAAATTACGACTCACGTTTATAATGTCACATTTTGGATGCGACAAGTGACACGTAAAGAGCGAGGGAAGTGTCAAATCGTTCGGACATTCTCGCTGTTGAGACGCAAAATGTCAAACATCCGGAAACGCAACAAACGGTTTGACACGAGCTGTCAGTTAACTTTCCTTCGAGGAAAGCCTCGCGCGAGTGGACGGCGCTCCGATACAAACTTGACGTGAAATTCGACCATGAATGGAAGTGGAGCCTGAAGCTGTCAGACACTGCGTAATGCTCGAAGAATGACGGAGAGCGACCTAGTACACCGATTTGCATAATATATGTATGCGGTAACAACAAGCTAAGGCCCGTCACGAAGCGGAAGTTTTAACACTGACATGGCGCGCGAACGTCTATCTTAGCCGCAAAGATTTGAATGCGATTTGCAACTTCCATGGAAGAAGTAAGATGCTGAAATTACACTCAGTGGACACGTTTTTATATGCACTCTTATGTCTATCGAAAGGTTTATTATGCACACCGTTATATTACACTGGCGGAAAGTGAAAAAAGAACACCAAGAAGGAGACGTCTGATACCAACGAAATTTATACAGTATAATAACGGAATGCAGAGGATAATGTGATCAAAACATTATGGCAAAATACAGCTGCATTTGCTGGTAAACTGAAAAATAACATTTCCATGTAACATGGTTAGTACGAGGTTGAACCGCCATGAACTGCGTCACACTGCGCAATTTTGGCATGGAGTCTGTCGTACAGATATTGGATGTAAGTTTGGGGTATTGAGTTCCAAGCATCCTCAACCTGGACGCGTAACGGGAGGGTCGTGGCTGGCCGTGGAGACCGGATAAGTCGTCCCATAAAATCCCACACGTGCTCAATGGGGGATAAATCCAGTGAACGTGCAGGCCATGGAAGTTGTCTCACACCCTGAAGTGCATGTTGCGTTGCACGTGCCGTGTGTGGGCGTGCGTTATCTTGCTGGAAAACACCACGATGGACCGACCTTACAAATGGCACAACAACGGGCTGAATGATGTTGTTGATGTAGGAGGTGCTGTTTAACGTACCCGGTACAAACACTAGTTGTGTACGGGAGTGATAGCTGATCGCTCCCCACATCAGGAAACCAGGTGTAGGCCCTGTGTGTCGCTGGCGGATGCAAGGAGGGTGGAGACGCTTCCCTGGGCATCTGCGAACACGCATACGGCCATCGGAGGCCCCCAGCAGAATCAGCTTTCATCGCTGAACACGACAGATCGCCATTGCGTTCTCTAGTGCAGACGTTGGCGACACCACTGCAGCCGTTCCTGACGGTGGGCTGGAGTCAGAGGTACACATGCCAGAGGCACTCGTGCACGTAGTCCTGCATCCAGTAGACGGTTGCGGATTGTTCGCACAGTCACCTCAGGTGCAACGGCAGCTCGGATTTGCGTCGCAGTGGATGTTCTGCTTAACAACGCCTCTCTGCGTATGCGTCGATCGGTCCGCTCATCAGTCCGTCTGTGACTCCCAGTTCCACGTCTTCTCGTGTGGGAATGTTCCTCGGACCATCTACGCCACCATCGTTCCACCACCGATACTTCCCGTCCAATTCGCCCCGCAATACGACGATACGACCACCCGGCCTCGTGGAGTCTGACTAGACGACCTCGCTCAAAGTCCGATAACTTCTGAAATCGTACACGTCTTCCATATCCAGGCATTGCATGTGTCCGTACGCTGACGACTGATGCACGTCAGCGTACGGACACGTGCAATGCCTCTGACTCCAGCCCACCGTCAGGAACGGCTGCAGTGGTGTCGCCAACGTCTGCACTGGAGCATTCACTTCGCCGTACTCCTTAAGTGGTGTCGCCAACGTGTCGCCAACGTCTGCACTGGAGCATTCACTTCGCCGTACTCCTTAAATACCACCGACGATAATTTGCATATTATGCCGTTCTGTGGCGTTAGCGCTCACCGGTTGTTTCCGAAATTAACATACGCCAACTCCACCCCATTAACATATGTAAATTTCATGATCGTCCGCCAATTCCTCCTTGGTGTTCTTTTTTCACTTTCCGGCAGTGTATGTATAACGAAAGATTTACTACATACACCATCATATTATGTCCAACGAAAGATTTACTGCATCATCATCATCTTCAGCAGCCACCATTACACTGTTCTGCATGTATTTTGATGTTTACAATTGAAATAGTATTTCTAGGCTCATTTTCCCTGCTGATATCAGAAATATATTCCATTTTTTTCAATCACGTGATGATTTTAAAATATAAGCGGTACTTATTTCAACAAAGTTAGTAAATATGCATTTATGAGAGACACAATGCTTTAGCAATATTTTCCAAACGTATGCAATAAATGGCGCCGTATGACGTATACTCTAATTTAACTTTCATGTCTTTCTCTATGTAAATTTGAGTTCGTTCTTTTTTAACGTTTCAACCTTAACGTTATATTTCTCACTCACTGAATGTTATCTGGCAACAGTCTGGAGGTCAAGGGTAAATGACGTGTGCATGGTTGACAAGCAAGATCGTTGCATATACACAGTCGAGTCACATTATTGTGACCACCTCGTACATTTGACGTCATCAGTGAGTAGCCATTGAAAGAAGGCACGTGTCGTGAGATGGCTTGGAGGGTATATAAGGTGTGCTGTAGGCATTCTGAAAACATATCACTCGTTGCTGTCATGGATAAAGGGAGCTAATTATCAGATTTGTAAAAAGGGATGACTGTCGGCTTTCGGGGCAAGGGTGGCAGTATTTCTGAAACAGCACAGTTTGTGAACTGTTCGCGTGCTGCTGTAGTTAAAGTGTATCGTGATTGGAGAAGTGGCACCACTGAGAATAAATGACGTGAAAACTGCGGAGAACCACGTGCCATTGATGTGAGAGGTAAACGTCGGCTTCGGAGGTGCGATTCACACGCTACAGTGGAGCAACTCACTGTCCGAATGAACCAGGGGGCTACCGGAAGTGTGTCTAAAACGACAGTTCAGCAAACCCTGCTGCGTATGGGGCTCCGATGCAGACGGATGGTCACTGTACCTACGCTAACAAAGGCGCATCAGCAGAAAAAGCTTACATTTGCACGGCAGTGTCGGAGTTGGACCTCCGCTGATTGGCAAAGGATTGTCTTCTCCGATGAGTCATGTTTTCTGCTCCATCCAACGGATAGACGTTGGCGTATGAGGCGACAAATATTGGAGAACAAACACTCTTCAACCATTGCTGGCAGAACACAAAGCTGGTAGGGGCAGCGTTATGGTCTGGGGAATGTTTTGGTGGCATTCTCTCGGTCCACTCATACCTGTGAAAAGCACTATGGACCGAATTCGTTATGAATCCATCCTTACAGACCACGTGCACCCATACATGCTGATTGTCTTCCCTGGGTCGAATGGGATCTTCCAGCAGGACAATGCGATGTGTCACGCAGCTAGAAATGTCCGAGAGTGGTTGGAAGAGCACGCCGAAGACTTCAAAGTACTTCCCTGGCCGCCTAATTCCACAATTGAGCATCTGTGGGACCGCCTCGATCGTGTTGTTTGCTATACGGATCCTCCACCACGCACCCTTCAGCAACTGTCAGATGCACTGCAGTCAGCATGGCTCCACATACCTGTGAACACCTTCCAGCACCTTATTGAGTCACCTCCAGCCCGTTTAGTTGCTGTCCGCGCTTCACACGGTGGTTACTCTGGATATTAGCTGGTGGTCACAATAATGCTTCTCGACCGAGATGGCCGTTATTTTTCTTGATAAAATCTGCCGGCTACAGTGGAAAAAAACAGATACTGTGTTTACCTTGGCAATTAGACCAGTGCCTCGTGGAGGCGATCTTGGTCATCAACTGGATTGGAGAATATAACAGCAAACAACAATAAACAGAGGAATTGGAAGTCGCCTGTGGTTAGTAATATCCTCCACAATTGTTTACACAGCCTAAATTTAATGATCTTGGGCAAGATCTTAACTTACCGAAAGAAAGTGCTGAACTCATTGCTTCACGACTCAAAACATAAATATTTTATCACCAGGAACACAGTTTTCATGACACAAGCATCATGAACGAAAGTTAGTTCATTGTTTTTCTGAGTAGGAGTCTTTGGTATATTAATATAACATAACAAGAATAATGAAATACTTTGACGTTGTTTATACCCCTGATGAATGGCATTTATTCATTGACTCTTCTAAAAGAAACATAAAAGGTGTTTCATTACATAATGGGAATGTATGTGCATCTACACTGCTGTTAATAGAAATTGCAACACCAAATGTGCAGGGTGAATAGGGCCCCGTGGGAGATACAAATGATTACAATTGCAGCGCACATGCAAATGCGGGGCGCGCGTAGTGCCATCGGAAACGTCACACCAAGGGGTATAAAAGAAGGCGTACAGAGAGCAGGTTTCTAAACTTGCTATCTCTAAACTCGACCGTACGCAGTCGTTAACATGTAAACATACCGCGTAGGAGGACGAGACAACCATACGAACACTTGACGAAGTTTGAAAGAGGTAAAATCATTGGACTCACAGGAGATGGTTTATCATACCTTGATACTGCTGCACACGTTAGACGTAACGGAACTACTGTTATGCGTACATGGCATAGCAGAAGGTTCTTCAGATCGTCGTGCACGGTCTGGAGCTCGAAATCGCACGACCGAGAGGGAAGACACGCACCTGCACCGTATGGAAGTGACGTTGCGCACACCATCCACGACACTTGCGCAGAAATGGAGGATGGACACACATTGTCCGATATCTTGAAGCACTGTTCGTCACCTATTGCTGCAGAGAGGCCTCGTTGCTCGCCGTCCATTACTGTGACTTCCCTTGGCTCTGAACCTTAGGCGCGAGCGGTTGCAGTGGTGCCGCGAACGTCGAAAATGGAGTGCAGAATGGGAGCATACTGCGTTTTCGGACGAGTCCAGGTTCAATCTAATGCATCACGACGGGCGAATCCTTGTTCGCAGATACCGTGATGAACGGCATCTGGAAGGCTGTATTGTGCAGCGCCTTACCGGTCCCACGCCGAGCGTGATGGTCTGAGGCGCTATTGCGTTTCATTCACGCACTCACCTACCACGCATCACAGGCACATTGATGCAGTGTTGAAGTTGAGCTTTCAACACTTCTGCTGCATCACGGAAGTGTTGGAAGCTCAACTTATACCTTTCTTTCCGACAATCCCGGGAGCCCTCTCCCAACAAAACAATGTCCGACCTCATGTTGCTCGTACTGTCCAAGACTCACTGTGTCCATTTCAAGTAGCTCGTCTTTCCTGGCCTGCTCGCTTGCCAAATGTTTTGCCTATAGAGAACGTTTGGGGTGTCATCACGCTAGGACTGGCTCGCATGGCCTCGCCGTCTGTCACAAACAACGAATTTTGGATGCGTGTAGAAGCAAAATGGAATGAAGTACCGCAGACGACCATCCAAACTCTCTTTCATTCTATCCCACGGCGTGTGGGGTCGGTTATCACTGCCCATGGTGGATTTACTTATTTCTAATCTTTTGGCCTTCCTCATCACGAACCGGTATGTAATTGTGATCGTTTGCAGCTTGTACCATAACTAATCACTATCCTAAATTTCATTGTGTTGCTTGTTTCTTTCTTGGTGTTGCAATTTCTATTAACAGGAATGCATATCTCAGTGGAACATTCTGCGCATTTAAAAGAATCATGTGAGTGTCTTAAGCTCCTACTAATTTGGCGAAATATGAGGTTTCTGTGCGGAGATTTTAAAGTGATTGGTTTATTGCTTGAACGACAAGCTGGCTACAGGAAAATTCCTTGTTTCTTGTGCAAGTGGGGTATCCAGGCCAAAAGCAATCACTAAGAAATGAAGAATATGACACGTGCAATGTGCGTTTACTGCCTGGTTCAAAAAGCATATTACATGAACCATCTGTTGATCACACAAAAGTGTTACTCCCTTCTCTACACCTGAAAATACATTTAATGAAGCAGTTTGTTAAGCGTTGGATGGAGAGAGTGCCTATTTTAAATTCATTTGCAAGAAATTTCCGTTTATTATTCATGAAAAGCTTAAAAAGAGCACTTTTGTTGGGCCTCAAATTCAAAGGTATGACCTCAATTCGTCGACTACTCAGTTCATCGCGGTCAACTTCGTCGCGTTTACAAATTTCGGTTGCATACAAATCGCATGCAGAGAAATGTAAGATTTCGGTTGTCTTCCACCGTGATCATATTTATGAGGTTTGGACACCCAGACAGGCTAGTAATGTTACGCTTTTTCTTTGGCACTACAAATAAATTAATATGCCTAGGCCTAAGCTTAGGATTTTTTAACAGTTTTTATTCCATCGTTCTCATATTCATAAAGTTTAGCCACCAAGTCAATTTAGCATTATTGCGATTTTACTTAGGCATTAAATATTAATACCTTGGTCTAGGCCTAAGCTTTTTAAACAGTTTTTATTCCATCGTTTTCATATTCATAAGGTTTAGACGCTAAGTCAAGTTAGTATTATTGCGCTTTTACTTAGGCATTAAATATGAATACCTTGGCCTAGACCTAGGCCTTTTTAGTAGTTTTATTCCGTCGTGCTCATATTCATAAGGTTTAGACACAAGGTCCAGTTAGTATTATTTCGTCTTTACTTAGGCATTAAATATTAATACCTTGGCCAATGCTTACGCCTTTTTACCAGTTTTATTCCGTCGTGCTCATATTTATAAGCTCTGCATCAAGTCAAGTCAGTAATATTGCTCTTACTTAAGAATAAATATTTCATATACTTGAACAAAATCTGTGAAAAAGGCCTGGACCAAAGGCTCATTGATTAATATTTAATGCCTAGTAAAAACGCAATATTACTAACTGGAATTCATGTCCGAACCTTACAAAAATGAGCACGACGGAATAAAATGTGTCAAAAGGCCAAGACTTATTAGTATTAATATTTAATACCTAAGCAAAAGTACAATAATACTAACTTTACTTGGTGTCTAAACCTTACAAATATGAACACGATGGAATAAAAACTGTTAAAAGGGCCTAGGCTTAGATATTAATATTTAACACCTAAGTAAAAGCGCAATAATACTAACTTGACTTGGTGTCTAAACCTTGTGAGTATGAACACAATGGAATAAAAACAGTTTAAAAGGCCTAAGTTTAGGCCTTGGCGTAGTAATTTATTTTTAGTGCCACAGAAAAGACGTAATATTACTAACCTGTCTGGGTCTCCAAACCTTATAAATATGAATACGGTGGAAGACAACTGAAATCGTACGTTTTCCTGCATGCGATTTGTATATAATCAAAATTTGCAAACGCGACGAATTGACGTAGTCGACCAATTGACGCGCGACGAATCGTCGTAGTCGATGAACTCATGCGCGAGGAATCGTCGTAGTCGACGAATTGACGTATAACCAAATTCAAAGACTGATGATGAATACACAATTTCAGAAACATTGAATGTGCACATGAGAAATAAACAAAGCTAAGCTTAAAAATGTAATTGAAAACTATTTGAGAAACAAAACAGATCTAAATTACAGAGCTATTGTTGAAGATGTGGAAAAACTTTGAGAAACTTGGTTGCAACATGAATTTGAACATTTATTTTTTGAATTTGGACATTGACTGCTTCCAAAAAAGTTAGATGATGTAAGAGAACAGCAAGAAGAAAGATTCCATCAAGACATTAAGGAAATGGAAAAGAGATAACAGAAATAATGTTATGTAAATATGATAGCGTATTACTGCTGGTAGTGAACAGAAACGGCCCCTCTGACAAAAAGTGTTGCGCAAGGCAATGAAAGAAATGGAAATTTCATCTACCATAATGAATATAGTATATGTGGAAATTCATATTATTTAATAAATATTTATCAAAAGGGATTTTGATATGGCTAAATGTTTGTATGGTATGCGCACTATATCATATTTTCCGTTTTATTTCAATCTTATTTGTTTGCAAAAATGATTAAAATTACTGGAAAATGTGCTTAAACGCAACAATCTTCTATCCCTGTTTGCGAAAAACTCCGACGCGATACAAAACACTGATTTACAATATTGGAATCACGTGGAAAAACAATTAAGAATGACCCATTACTTTGAAAACATCAGAAAATTGAATTCAAAATGCAGACCAGTGTTATCAACCCACTGCTGGATGAAAATCTCGCTTAAGTCTCTTTTACAGTTTTTTGTCTGGAACCAGTTTCCTCCAAGTTCCTCCAGCATGTTTTCGTATTCCATGTGCCCATTTTGCACGTTGTGGCATTGAAAAGGCAAGAGGATAAAGATTAATGAGCATTATTTAACCCACCTCCGTTTTGCTGACGATACAGTTCACGTTCGAACGTACTTCCTCAGACCTACAGTGCATGATCAAGGAACCTGCTTACAAGAGCAAAGAAGTGTTTGAAAATGAAGTTACAATGCTTCAAAGAAATCTGATATGTAAAATTGTACATCATAATTGACGTACCATTAATGCTTTTAAAAGAACTGAAGATCTGAATGTTCGTGGGGCAAATCTAGAAGTAACCGATGCCTACATTTAACTTGGACAACAGATATAAAGCCAGGGCTCACATAGAAGAAAAATGGAAGCTTAGTTGGATCACTTCTGGAAGAAACGATACAATTTTCAAGACCAGTTTAGCATTATATCTTACGGTATCCACACTACGTTGAATAGGTCGTATTGGGCCAAATTTCACAATTTGTAAAAATGCGTTCATTTTCAAGTCCCATTCTTTAGGATTCCCAAATTGCCTTTGTTTCTTGTCTACGATGAATAGATACAGAGTTATAGCAATCGGAATATCTAAACCCAGGTGTCAAACGAACGCGAAGTGACACTTGAAACGCGTTTTTTGCAGGATGATATTTTCGTCCCGAACTCTTTACGGAAAAACTGCAAAAGGTATGTAAATACATTGATGAAACTTGGTATACATATTTCTTACAATGCTGTGCATGCAATGAACAAAACGTTTTTCTCTTTGTCATCTCAAAGTTAGGTTGTAGCTATTTACATTCAACATAGTGAAGAAATTTGTCGAACATTCCCACTAATGCATGTAGAAATGAGTGCATCTCAGCAGTGTTTAGGAACATCACTTATCTTTTAGTTCACTGCATAGATAATAGTCATGCGCGTATACTGATGCAAAACATGCCATCATATATTTGTAACGTTTTTATATAAAGCGTTTACTGTAAGCGACATGTTTCCTTAAATTCTTTCACAAATTTTCCAATTTCTTGAAAATTTATATTGATACAACTTTTTTGTCAATGTTTATGTATTTTTGTGTGTTAGCCTTCCTAAAAATTACCCATTCTTGCATATCAGCCTGGCTACCAAGGAACAGAAACAGGCCCGGAAGAAGATCACGTGAGAGATGATTTGGTGAAATTCGAAAGCATGATGGAGGGACATAGAGGAGACTGGCTCAAGACTGACATTTGTAGAAGAAACTTGGGGAGACCATCTAGAAGTGGATTGATAATGGTTCATGATATAATGTGATCACTGAATTATGAGCACCTACCTAATACTTCGTAGGTCCTCATTTCACCCTCAGTACAGCAGCTATCCGACGTGGCATCGATTCAGTAAGATGCCGGAAGCAGTTGGGAGGTATGGCCAACCAAGCTGTGTGTAATGCGGCCTTCCATACAGGTATGGAGGTGATTGGTGTACACCTATTACTTCTTAGGTCCTCCTTTCGCCCTAAGTACAGCAGCTATCCAACGTGGCATCGATTCAATAAGATGCCGGAAGCAGTTGGGAGGTATGGCCAACCAAGCTGTGTGTAATGCGACCTTCCATACAGGTATGGAGGTGATTGGTGTATACCTATTACTTCGTAGGTCCTCCTTTCGCCCTCAGTACAGCAGCTATCCGACGTGGCATCGATTCAATAAGATGCCGGAAACAGTTGGGAGGTATGGCCAACGAAGCTGTGTGTAATGCGGCCTACCATACAGTTATGGAGGTGATTGGTGTATACCTATTACTTCGTAGGTCCTCCTTTCGCCCTCAGTACAGCAGCTATCCGACGTGGCATCGATTCAATAAGATGCCGGAAGCAGTTGGGAGGTATGGCCAACTAAGCTGTGTGTAATGCGGCCTTCAAAGCAGGTATGGAGGGGATTGGTGTATCCGGACGCCTGATATGCCGTTCCATAGTGTCCCACAATTGTTGTGTGCGATTGATATCGGGGAAGTTTGGAGGCCAATCGATATGCTGGAAGTCTAAACTGCGTTCCTCAAACCACTGCTACACAGCATTGGACCTGTGGCTCGGCGCACTGCCATCTTGGAATATCCATTCTGGAAAAATGCAACATTGCTGGGTGTCAGCAAGCAGTTCATGAGAGTGGATACCAAACATACGTTGCTCCATATGCACCAGGGGTGAAAGATCCTGCCAGGTAAACATGCCTCACACCATACAACCGCCTCAACTGGCTTGCAATGTGGAGACCGTGCAGGATGGATCGAGTACCTCAGTTTGTTTGCGCCAAATACGTAAACGGCCATTCATGGTGTAGAGTAAAAAAACACGTCGTAACACTTTTTCCAGTCATCCGACGTCCAACTTGCATGATATTTTCACCAGGCGAGTCTTTTGCGCCTGTGAACCGTGGTTAGGAGAGGATGTCATCTGCTGCTATAAGTCCATACATGCAACCGTGCGACATATGGCCGTGACAAGAGTTGTTCCTGGTTGACCTCTGCTGTATTGAGTAGTCAACTACTATCGAACAGGGCTGTGTCTGTTGGCCTGTGCGAGTCATCGGACCCGGAGCTCACCTCTCACATCAACCTTTCGCTGTCCTGGGCAGGTTTGTCTCCGGGTCGTTGTTTGACCCTTTTCACGCCAGTCCCTAATACACTTTAGCAACTGCGGCTCGCGAACAACCCACAAGTTCAGCCGTTTGGGAAATCAACGCACTCGATCTCCGAGCTCCTACATTCTGTCCTTCCTCAAGGTCCGATAAGTCCTTCCGTTTATCCATCACGCTCTGAATTTTACTACCTACTGCTCTGCCCACACTTTTGGGGATGCGCGTAAAGTACACTGAAGTGCCAGAAAAACTGGTACACCAGTCTAATACTTGGTAGGTCCCCCACGGGAGCGCAGGACTGCAGAAATACGACGGGGCATGACCTCCACTAGCTTCTGGAAATATGCTGTAGGCAATGCACACCATACTTCCTGCAGAGCGTTCCACAATTCGGGTGTATTCCGAGGTCTCGTATTCCTGTGTTCGATAACGCGTTGCATGGCATCCCAAATAATGTGTTCTATCACGTTCAGATCTCGGAGACTTGGGTAACAATGGCAACACCCCAAACTCAGATGAATGCTCCTCTAACCATAATATGGCGTCCCAACACTTGTGTGGAGGTGCATTGTCCCGTTGGAACAGGCCCAACCCATCAGCATGAATGCAGGACATGAACGGTGTACACCTCGTCAGAAAGGATGCGCACATAGCATTGGCCGGTCACAGACGTTTGTAGACGTACCAGGGGTCCCAGTGAAGTCCAGCTAAACACACCCCATGCCATTACGGACACCCCACCAGCCGGTACAATTCGCTGTTGAAAGGCGGGATCCATGGCTTCATGGGGTTTGCGCCACACACGAATACTTCCATCTGCCCGATACAGTTGGAAACGCGACTCGTCAGACCAGGCTACTTGTTTCCAGTAATAAAGTGTCCATTCGCGGTGTTGCCGTGCCCAAGCGAGGCGCATAGCTCTGTGTCGTGCACCGGTCAAGAGGACTCGAGTTGGGCGTCTGCTCCCAAAGCCCATATCGTGCAGGATACGGTGCACAGTCCAGACGCTGATGATTGTTGAGGCTCCAGCATTGAATTCCGATGATACCTGCGAGAGTGTTACACGCCTATCACGTAAAACGATTCTTGAAAGCCGACGATGGTCACCCTCACCCAATGTCGTTTTACGGCCACACTGGTATCGTAGGTTGGAGGTTTTCCTGGAATTCTTGTAGCCACTGTACACCCTTGCAGTGTCGTCCGTGAAAATCCGAACTTCGTTTCTACCTCTGAAATGCCATGGTCCATCTCACGAGCGCCAACTATGACAGCGCATTGAAAATCGCTTAAATCGTTATTACTTGTCATTCTCATGCCGAAGACAGCTCTGACAGCTGGCAAGGATGTCTATCGCTTTATATATGCACTGGCGGACGCAACAGAGTACGCGTGTAGGTGACGTTGCTATGAATTTTGAAGCTCGTCTGTACCAGTTTTTCCGGCACTTCAGTGTACATCCGAGATTACAGGGGAAGGAGGGTTCCTGACAACCGAACCAAATGTGACATGGAAGAAGGGGGGAGGTTTAGCAATTCGGACGTCCAGAGGCAAAAAATATAGTGGATGGTATTTTTTCGTCTTGTTTTGTCTTTTTTAGCACGTTTTTTGTAAAAAAGATGGTGCTTACGTTATCGGTTTGTCCGTCCGTCCGTAGACACTTTCTTGTTTCTTCTTTTGATAGTTAAAAAGGTATGAAATATTTCACATTTCTGATGATATTTAGCTAAATCACAATATTAAGTTCTCGTATTTGTACTACCAAATCTATCGTGTTTTGTAGATGGTATGATTGGGAGTGTTGCAACCTTGAATGCATGCGTTCATTTGTAGATCTTTATTTCAAAATGATAAAGTTCGGGTAGGATTTGGGAATAAATTAATGCCTAAATAATAAATATTTTCTGAAGAAAAAGTGTAAATATATGGAAGATTTCTTTAAATAATTACATGTTTTCTTTCTGTTTCTGAACGGACTTCTAAAAGTAGTCATAAAAATAAAGGGGGTTGCGGGAATAAGGACGTACTTTTTAGGGGGGGGGGGGCAGGTGTCAAAAAACGGACAAAATGTGACATGGGGGAGGGGGAGTCTAAAATAGTAAAAAATCACGGACGTATTTTATGGACGGCCCCTTATATATGTTATGTCGGTCGACTAATCGCGCCCTCTCGGAAATCACGTGGCCAACGTGCCTGCCGCATCCATCCGCTTGCTCTGTGAGAGCTGATGCGTCCGGCGATGGTATACTCGCGGAACATCCTTGATACGGTTGCCCTCGGGAAGCGGAGGGTCCTTTCCACTTGGGCGATAGAATGACTCATCCGTCTTGCGCCGACAATGCATCCACGTTAAAAATCGCTCAGATCACCACGTTTACTCATGTTCATCGATTGCAATACACGGTTAGGAAGCTCGCTGCCCGCTTATTTATCGCCTGCGATCGGTTTAGGTCTGTTCCACTTGGCGCGGGGAATGCCATGTCGACTGCCCATCACCCCTACCTCAAATATTTCATCTACTGAGTGTATATTCAACAACTTTTCATTTTAAATTTTATTTTTTTGTCATTGAGGAAAAATGTTACTGAAATATGATTGAAAATCGATGTTTTAATGATTAGAAACTATGCACGATCAAAGAATTATCAGTAAAGAACTGATAATTCTTAGAGAACTGATACTTCTTCTTGGCAGAAGTATTAACGCAGAGACTGAGATCAACTGCATTGAAGTCCCGCTCCGAGAAAACAGTAAGAATTTTAAACTCATGAAAGATTGATTTGCATATACTCACAACAATGCGATATATCGAATAAGGAACAAGTTGGCAAAGCCTTATGAATTTATCGTCGTGTTCATAACTCCCCTTGCAGACAGTTACAATGCGAAGGTAAAACGTGAAATTTGAATTTTTGACCATCCGATGAAGAATAGCTTTGACAGAGGGTCAAGAGACATTGAGAGATGCTATTCGTCTTCCACAATTCTTTTTGAGATACCACATGAAACCTTTTTCTTGGCCCATTGAGGGCTTTGCGCCAATAAACAAAAGAAACCTTTTTCAAAATTGCTTGAGGACTGAGGACATCTTGGCTAGTCCATGCACAAAAGGATAGCTTTTTCAAAATTTAAGATACCCAGGCTTCGACAAAGGGCGCCATTTCATCTACTTTGTGAGATTACTTTAGTTTTCATACTTCGGCAGATGATGCTACTCTCTCGATAACTCCTCCCATTTTTTTGGAGTGCGATATTTTTGCTTCTTTATTCTGCTTCACTGGAAGAAGAATTGTACTTCTGAGGAAATATCAGCCATCGTTTTCTTTGGCATATTCCTTTATTTACGCTTCAGAGATAAAAACAAGCGAGCGAAACAAATCACTTAAATATGTTGGTAGCATGCCAAATTCTAGAGTGAAATGAAGTTGACAGTTAAAAAAATGAACTCAAATTTATTTATATTCAATAGTGATTTACTTGGATTTCATATTCTAAAATTCAAGAAATGCTAAATTTTCCTTTTGAAAAAATAAATTTTCGTTTCAAAATTTGCGTACTTTTTTTATCAAGTTCTTCATCTCAAGCGTTCCACCTGTTGATACATTATCTCGGCACATATTAAAAAAAATTCGTTTTGGCATCGATTTCTGTTGCCATGACTACAGTGCCCTTTCTAGGAAATCCCGCTACTTAGGCAGCATAAATTTTGATTTTTCTTCTAACCAGTTCTCAGGTATTGTGTGCATGGGTGAGATAACTTAGAATTTTATCTTCAACACAGACTAATTTAAGCTGCAAATAAAAACATTATCCATATGCACTGACAGAATAATTTATTTTTAACACCTACATAACATCATGTGAGCCAAAATTTCGTCCTCACGAAATCAGCAAAATGTTATGGCATGGACTCTATTAGGTGTTGGAAACATTATTAATACATAGCCACCTAGTAACGTGTGGGTCCATCTTTCGTCCTCACAAAAGCAGTAACACACCGTGGCATGCACTCTACTTGGTGTTGAGAACATTATTATTCACAGCGACCTAACAACGTGCGGGTCCACCTTTCGTCCTCATAAAAGCAGTAACACACAGTGGCATGGACCCTGCCAGGTGTTGCCAACATCATTATTTACAGCTACCTAATAAAGTCTGGGTCTACCTTTCATCCTCGCAACAACAACAAAACCTCGTGGAATGGACTCTATTAGGTTTTGGACACATTACTACATACATCTACTTAATAACGAGTCGTCATAACCACAGCAGCAACATGTAATGGCATGAACTTAACCAGGTGTTCCAAATGGGCGGATGGTATTGCGCCATGATTCCAGACAGCCGTCAGTAAAGCGCTGAAGGCCGCCCGTTGCGGGTTTTGGGTCTTAATGCAGCACTTGACTTTGTGTCACGAATGCTCAAATGGGTTCAGATCCGGAGAGTGAGATGACCATTTGAGGGTTTTTAACTCACTGGAATGCTCCTGCCAACAATAATTTGTTGAATGGAAGCAATGAAATGCGGGACATCACTGGCGGACGACTTAACGCCTCAGCACAACCTCGTTATAATGCAGATGAATTGTGGATACGAGTCAACGAAGCATCAGAATACCACCAGGGAACTTTTCCACTCGATGCCACGCCGTGTTGCCGAATATATAGCCTAGTATGGTGGTCATTCCTACTAACTCAGGCCATGTCATACTGTCTCTTCATTTGAGTATAGACAAATTTTGGTATAAACAAAAATTTGAGTATAGACAAATTTTGGTATACGAAAAAATTTGAGTATAGGCAAATTTTGGACTCATCCGAGCATATGAGAGCCTTCCACTGCTCAACAGTTCATGACCTGTGAGCTTTGGCCCAAGTTAATGCAGCTTTTTTTGTGAGCTGAAATTAACGTGCAACTCTACTCTAGATATCCATTCGATAAAGTTCCCTATGCAATTTTCTCTTAGATATAGACGTGTGAGGTCCATTATTAACAGATTGAAGGTCCCTGTCTTGATTAATACACCGTCGAGTCATATTATTGTGACCACCGGCTAATATCCAGAGTAACCGCCGTGTGTAGCACAGACAGCAGCTAGACGGGCTGGGAGTGACTCAATAAGGTGCTGGATGGTGTTCTCAGGTATGTGAGCCATGCTGACTGCAGTGCACCTGACAGCTGCTGGATGGTGCGTATTGGAGGATCCATACAGCGAACAACACAATTGAGGTGGTCCCCCAGATGCTCAATTGGGTTTACGTCTGGGGAATAAAGGGACCAGGGAAGTACTTTGAAGTCTTCATCGTGCTCTTCCAACCACTCTCGGACATTTCTAGCTGTGTGACACGTCGCATTGTCATGTGAAAGATCCCATCCTCTCCAGGAAAGACATTCAGCATGTATGGGTGTAAGTGGTCTGCAAGGACGGGTTCATAAGGAATTCGGTCCATAGTGCCTTCCACAGGCATGAGTGGACCCAGAGAATGCCGCGAAAACATTTCCCAGACCTTAACGCTGCCCACAATAGCTTGTGTTCTTCCAGCAATAGTTGAAGCGTGTTTGTTCTCTGATGTTTCTCGGCTTATACGCCAAAGTCCACCCGTTCGATAAAGCAGAACACGTGACTCATAGGAAAAGGCAATACTTTGCCAATCAGCGGAGGTCCAATTCCGATACTTCCGTACAAATGTAAACCTTTTCTGCCGGTGCACCTTCGTTAGCATAGGTGCAGTGACCACCCGTCTGCATCGGAGCCCCATACGCAGCAGGGTTCGCTGAACTGTCGTTTTAAACACACTTGCGGTAGACCCCTGGTTTATTCGGCCAGTGAGTTGCTCCATGGTAGCGTGTAGATCGGCCCTCACGCACCTTCGAAGCCGACGGTCCCCTATCATATCAATAGCACGTGGTGCCCCGCAGTTTCCACGTCGCTTATTTGCAATGGTGGCATTTCTCCAATCGCGATACACTTCAACCACAGCAGCACGCGAACAGTTCACAAACTGCGCTGTTTCAGAAATACTGTCCCCCTTGGCCCGAAAGCCGATAATCATCTCTTTTTGCAAATCTGATAAATCGTTTTCTTATCCATGACAGCAATGAGTGATATGTTTTCAGAATGCCTACATCACACCTTATACACCCTCCATGCCAGCTCACGACACGCACCTTCTTTCATTGGCCACGCGCTGTTGACGTCAAAAGTAGGAGGCGGTCACAATAATGTGACTCGACCGCGTATGTTTTCGTTGACTAGGCGTGAAATTCTGCTCCGGTCACGACTTGTCAGAATAGTGTTTCATCCACAGATATTCCTTTTATTTTCAGTCAAGTTTGATTTACACCAATCTTTATAAACACATAGAACTGTTCTTGTGCTAACACCTGCAAATTCAGCAACCTCCTTGATGCTGTGTCCTTTTGACCTGCCAAAAACTACGACACTTTTCGCCAGTCACTTATATCCCTTTTTGCCAGTCACTTACATCAATCAGTCTTTCGACCCACTGGTTCTAATTTTTTTTAAAATTCAGCTTGAAATTTTGCCTCTAGAAAGAAGTAACACATATGTAACCCGGAAATATTTAACTAAAATTCTAATTATAACCACAGAAATATATCATATTAAACGATTATATGTATTGCTGAAGGTGACTAAATTTTTTGTCCCTTGTCTTTATTTTGAACGTACACTAAATCCTCCTGCTCCGGCATCGAATTTTTAGAATAACTGTCATCACTTAAAAGAAGATGGCGGCATTTAAAGAAATTAAATGATTTTCATGCAAGGCAAAATTATAACGAAGTAAATTTCTTCGTCATTTTTGTCCACGCCGAGCATCGAACCCAGGTCCCCTCAATCCGGAGAAAGTCCAACTAAGCTACGCGGAGATATGTTCTCGCTGCTATCTGCCTTTATCTCATATGCGACCTGCGGTGCAGGCACGTCATATCCCCCCCCGAAAGAGGGCTGGGGGGAATGATCATGGGTCAAGCGGGATCGTGTATCGCTGTAGGCAGTCATCCGCTGAAGAACGTACGTTGGAGAAATCCCAGTTAATTTGGTGTGCGGAACGTAACATCACACACATTTATTTTTAGAAGCGCTGCAGAAGGGATTCTCTTATTTTCCCTGTCTCGCTGTGTGGAAAGAACATCACACCATTGCGAGAACTTTAACGGCCAGGTCATTCTTGAAGTTCGGGCACCAATATAACGAAGTAAATTTCGCAGTCATTTTTGGTCCACGCCGAGAATCGAACCCAGGTCTCCTCATTCCGGAATAAGTCGCTCTCCCAACTGAGCTAAGCGGACGTATGTTCTCGCTGCTATCTGCCTTTATCTCATGTGCGTCTTACGGTGCAGGCACGTCACAAAATTTAATAAAGTGGGTGAACTTTGATGGAAAAATAAATGTAACTGCACCAGAGAGGAAAATTAAATCGATTTTAGTGGCATTGTTTTGTTCAGCACAGGGGAAAAGAAATTTTGCATTGAAAGCTGCGATTTTTTTTATCCTGTTTTTTCGTTTTCCGAATTTATTGAGCTCGTTGCGACGTTAAGCAAATTATCCGTTCATTTTGTTTGCTCAAATAATAATTTTTCAAATTTAAATCTTTTTTCGATTTAATACCTTCGTTGTTAATTTTGCTTCCTGCAGGACGAAAGAAAGCCCGGTGTGTAATTTTCCACATGAAAAGCTACTGTTTTTCTTTAATCCTCTTCAGTCAGAATAATAACCCAACATCGTATTTTGTCCAATTAAAATTATTTGTGTTACGCACGCAATCGTTCTTCAGCCAGGCTAGGAATTACACGATTGATTTTGTGTTACCTGCGCAGTAAAATAATCGATAGTGATTTGAAACATCAAAATCTTTGAGGATGAAACTACACTGAAGTGCCAAAAGTCATGAAATACGTACCTAGTATCGTGTAGAACCTCGTCTGAAACATCGACGTGGCATCGACACCACAAGTGGCCGGAAGACTTCTAGAGAGATGTTGAGCCATGCCGTCTGAATAGCCGCCCACAGTTCCCTGGTATATTTAGGTGCAAGATCTTGGGTGCGAATGGAGGTTTCAGCTAGAGATGAGTTCGGGCTCAATTTTAGATGCCCGGGCCCGGATTCTTGGAAAATTTTGCTTATCAAGGCTTACATTTATGCATTATACACTGGCCAAAGATATGGCCCAAGCAAGGATTAATTTAAAAATCATTAGTTTAAAAAGTTTAGTTCAGTTAATCCACTTCACAATATTAATATGTTTTTAGAAATACTACGCATAAAGCCAAATGTTCTAAAATGTGGATTTGAAAATGAATAAATAATCAATGTGCCCTTCGACCGTATCAGGGAATCAGTAATTTTGGTAAAAGCTGAAGAAAAGAAAATCATTTAGAAACAAAAAATTCCATTCGTTATTTCTTTTTGATTTCTAAATTTACTTTTATTTTTAATAAATTGCATTATAAAATGTACAACGCCGTACAGACAGTTGCAAGTGTTTGAAATTTTGACTCTAGAAAACTAATCTTTTGCAATATAATTTACATATATGCTAATTGGTAAAGGTAGTTTAGAGAGATGTAGTAGAATATAAAAAAAAGCGTGTAGGGAAATTTCCAAAATTAAAAAAAAAAAAGAACGTAAAAGCATTCCAGTCCAGATTATTCTGCAGTTTGTAACGTTAACAAAGCTTTGCGCTTAATAGTATAATAATCACAATATTATCATATGTGTGTGCAGTTTCCAGATCAAGTTCATCATGAAAAAAGAGAGAATTGCATCTAATGCCTCAGCGCTTCAACATGATCTTCTTTTCTCTAAAACTCGACCTGCTGCACTAAAAACCAACGTCACCCCAAAAATCGCGGGAGTGAGGACATTTTAAAAAATAAATAACAATACTTCTAACTGAACAATTTTGGAAATTAATACATCATTTTAAAGATAAGATTCTTGATTTTGAATAAAATACAAAAATGGGAATGTGATTTTTTCACAGTTTTTCGATACCAAACCTCCTTTAAACTAATCCTTGCTTGGGCCATAGCTTTGGACAATGCATAATGTAAGTCTTGCTAAGCAAAATTTGTTTTGCAATGGCAGCTATCTTAGGAAATTGAAAATCCTTCCACCATGGTAACAAATCCACAATGAAATTCAACACGTGTAATTCAACCATGCTCGGAATTACACGTGTTGAATTAATTACAGTAATGAAATTCAGGACGTGTAATTCCGAGCCGGGGCTCAAGCTCATCTCTTGTTTCCACCGCGTCCCATACGTGCTCTATTTGTGCCCACACCATCCGTCGGAGATGTCCAGCAGAGTGCTCCTCGAACCAATTTTGGACAACTTGGGCCCAATGACATGATGCATTGTCCTCCTGAAAAATCCCGTCGTTGTTGGGGTACATGAAGTCCATGAAGGGCTGCAAATGGTCAAACAGTAGAGCAACAAAGTGAGTATTGGTTAATGACGTGTTTATGAAGACCAGAGCACCCAAACCGTCCTACGTTTAGACACCCCACACATGTACGGAACAACCACCAGCCATGGCATCACGAGGTCTACGCCACACCCGAACCCTACCATTAGCTCGTAACAACTGGTAGCGTGACCCATCTAACCACGCCAAATGTTTCCAGTCTTCCAGAGTCCAATTACCGTGCTCACTAGCCCAGGTGAGGCCCGATGTCGTGGTGTTAACAAAGGCACACTGGTGGGTCTTCTGCTCCCGTATCCCATGTATGCTAAATTACGCTGCACTGATCTGATGAATATGTCTCTGGTACCTCCCTCATTGAACGTGGATGTTATTTGAGCCAGTGCCGCTTGTCTATTAGCATGGACAATCCTGGTGAGACGCCGCTTGTCTATTAGCATGGACAATCCTGGTGAGACGCCGCTTGTCATGGTCATTCAGCACCCATGGGTAATCCTGGTCAGAGGCCGCTGGTAACGGCCTCTGCGCTGTCCACGGTGGGTGGTAATGCCTTCTACGAGGTATTCTCGATACACACGTGAAACCGTGGATCGAGCGATGCTGAATGTTCGCACAACTTCGGAAATTGAATGTCCCATCCGCCTGGCTCCCACTACCATGCCTCGCTCAAACTTCGATAATTCACGTCGGCTTGCCATAATCCTACTGGCGGTTGTTCAACCCGACTCAAGAGATTACACCTCGCAACTGATAAAAATCATGGCGTGCGTCGAAGCCTTTACACGACGGCAGCGCTAGTTAAAAAAATTGCATCCCATGACATTTGGCACTTCGGTGTAGGTCAAGTACTATTTATTCATGAAATAACGAAACGAATCAAATATTTACAGATTAAAAACGAGCAATGAATATTTACCGATGGAGACGGGTGTGAAATGGATATGAAAAATATCTACAAATGTTCATGAGTGTGAATACGAAATATAATTCTTTTTTTTACAAATGATATTGCGAATGTCTTTGAAAGAAATGCGTATTTACAAAAAGCGAAGAGTATGAACTTGAAGATATGCAAATTTACAGATGGTGGTGAGTGTGATCTTGCGCTTGAGTTTTGGATATGCAAATCACTAGTTAATTGATAGCAGTTAGAGGGCAAAAAAGAATAAAAAAATAGAATGCAGTGCAAGTTCGCAAATAACGCGGAAGTGAGGTCAGCCATGTGACTTTATGTCCAAGACCAGAGTGAATCCGGAAACGGAGAAAAAACTGAGGAATTGATGAACAGCTGGAAAACACATTATCGAAAAGGAACTGGGAGCAGCGCCGCAGGGGGTCCGGACCCCCCATGAAACCAGTTGTTCTGTAATATGATTCCAACACCATCGGTGTCCGACATGAGAGATTCTTAAACCTCTAACTGTTCTCCAATTTTCCTAATTGGTGAATTTCAATTTTTATAATTGCTGAAAATGACGCAGCGGCGAAGCGTCCGTAGACGCAAGAGAAGCGCCGCTTCTCTTTGAAATTATGAGGCAAAATGCTTCACGAAATCGTGAAAAAAGACAATAAAGGATTAAAAATTCAAATTAATTTATGCATTATTTTTCAGTTATATCGTAATAAAGACAAGTTTATGATTACGATACTAAGTGAATGTATTCGACTTGCGGCCGGTTACGATAATGCCGACTGTTGTGAAACAGGCAATTACGGGAGGCTTCTCTTTTTCGAACACACACGGCATTACTATGTTCTCTGTGGAAGCGATCTCTACTGCGCTTCTAGCCTAGTTTCCCAGCCCAACAAGGAAGCCAAAGAGGCGCATGCACGTGACGTGACGTCTCTTTCGGACGCGCATGCTACTTTCACCGTGGATGCGATTTCTATTGCGCTTCCAGATCATATCAGATCATATAGAGAGGATTTTAGGAATGGAGTGTCTGACCTCAGTTCTTAAACAACCCTTAGAAATAGGAAGCTAGGAGATTTGGGCTAGAGTGCCCGATAGGAAAGTCACACGGAAGCGAGGTAGAAAGGGGGAGGAAGACGCCCTTATTTATTACCGGGGGCCAGTACCCGGGGCCCGACGGCTTAACGTGCCCATCCGACGCACGGAGGATATTTAGTGGTTTGAGCGTTCGTACCTGCCTGGGATCAAAACCGAGGTCTTCTGCGTAGCAGTCACGAACGCCGACTATTAGGCCATTCGCGACTGCTCTTCCAGCTGTAACCTCTCAGCCCTGCATGGAAGCCTCAGCGGCGCAGGCGCATGCGCTTCCAGCTGTAACCTCTCAGCCCTGCATGGAAGCCTCAGCGGCGCATGCGCTTGACATTTGACTCTGCGTTTTGGTTTAGACCGCTTCCAGAGTAACCTTATGTTTCGGTGAAATTGTTTGTCTGCGTATAAAATGATTACTTCGTTGTTTCCGTGTTCTATTGTATTGGATGTTAATATGTGAAAATAGTATTCTGCAGTGATATTCATCGTGAATATACCGTATATGTGAATTATACTAAATTCACTTTTTTGATCGGCTTCTGTGCGTCAATCTCTGTTCTTACACTTTTTTGTATGTTTTTTTCGTTACACTGACAAGTTGTTTCAAATCTGACAAGCAATTTTCTTCCACTGTATCAAAGAAGAATGCAAATTAATTCAATTTCTGGCGAAGACAGAAAATCGCCGTGCAGCGATTATTTCGAGAAGTCCTCGACATTGTTTGTTTGAATATTTCCGTAAGATTCAGTTAAGTGCCAAGGTTAATATTTCTACATCTGCTTGAAAAAACGCAATTTCCTCAATTCATCACGAAATTTCCAGAGATCGCTTTTTCTTATTCGAGAGCAGCTTTTCTTTCATTTTTCGATCTCATTTGTCTGAAAAGTGAACTCAGCGTAGCGTAATTTATTCACAGCCGAATGTGCTGAAAGAAAGTGTCGGTGAATTCTGCCAGTGTCTGATTGCTTAAGACCTGGTCAACGTCTTCCCCGAGGTACTCAGACTCAGTCAGCGTATATTGACTATTCCTGCTACAAATGCATCTGCTGAAAGGGCCTTTTCTGCACTCAAATGAATCAAAACATTAAAAAAAATATATAGATCTGTTGTAATATGTATTTACAATGACGTTTCTGTGTTTACCACATAATTTAAATTCTCGTTACCAACAAAAGTTTTCACTGTTATTATTTTCTTATACAGTTTAAACGTTTATAAGTACATAATTTTAAAATATATATGCGTACATGCACTTAATATTTGCATGCATATATAAGCATAATTTTTTATTACATATGCTTTGTATGTGTATTAATAAAGTGACTAAAGATGGGCCGTTCTGACCGCTTCCCCTTACAGAAAAGTCACGCTCCGCCACTGAAATGACGCATTATAGAATTTGTTTTAAAATACATTCTCTGAAGCTATAATATAGCAACAGATAAAATAATTGCATTTGTGGTTAACTCCTTTTCTGAAATATGTATTTTTATTAAAAGTAAAAAGAACAATGAAAACGCCATTTTTTTTGATTGGAGGTTTAACGACCACCGAGAGCACTCAATGGGTTATAAGCAGCCGCTCGTCCCTAATTTAGGGTCACTGGTTCCAGGAAACGGAGATAGCGAGTACCACAAGACAAACACAACATCCATGCCTCATCGGGTTCGAACCCGGACCCCTTCTGGATGAATGATCAGAGGCCATCGCGTAGACCACTGCTCCACCGGGGAGGCACAGCAGCATTTGCAGAATGGGTGATTCGGAACATACATATTGGAGCAAAGGAGTAATGATAGGGCATTGTTGATAAACATAGGTCAGATTGACTGGAACTTGACAATAAGTGAAGTACGGGGAAGGAACGATGCCAACGCGATGAAGGGTGATAGGGTTGGGGAGTCTTTGATGGAGGAAAAGCCACTGAATATTTTTGTTTTTCGGGGCGGGGAGATGATGAAGCACAAGATATGGAGTTAGGAAAAAACACATTTTCCCGCATTTACACGAATACCCTGTGACGTGCCTGCCCCGCAGGACGCACACGACACAAAGGCAGATAGCAGCAAGAACGAACGTCTGCGTAGCTCAGTTGGTAGAGCAACTTGTTCCGGAATAAGTGGACTCGGGTTCGATCCCCGGCGTGGACCAAAAATGACGGAGAAATTTATTTCGTTATAATGGCGCCCGAACTTCCCGGATGACCCGGCCGTTCAAGATCTCGCAATGGTGTGATGTTCTTTCCACACCGCGAGATAGGACAAATAAGAGAATCCCTTCTCCAGCGCTTCGAAAAATAAATGTGCGTGACGTTGCATCCCACACGCCAGATTGACTGGGAGTTCCAGTGATTTGAATGCTGGTGACGAGAGTAATGTGTCACAACACAGAGTACGTGAAATCCAGCGGAAAACAGGACTATGTAGCCGCAGGCCTCTCCGAGTGCCCATACTAACCTTGGTTCGCCGTCGAGAGCGCTTACAATGGGCACGCAAGCACCGAAACTGGAACTTGATAGCAGTGGCGTATATTCGAGGCTAGCTGAGAATCCCAGAGAATACACAAATAAAAGTCAATTATTTACGGTATTAAGATATGTCGATGCTTTCGCTGCGAAAAAACAACAACAACAAAATAAAAAAAAACCCAAGAAAGATGACACCGAATTTTCGGGTGTAATGAGCACGTCTTTTGAATCCGTTCTGACGCAAATTAAATTTATCAAAGCTATTCAAACAAAGTCAATGGAACCGGTATGGAAAACAATAGATCTGACCAAAGAAAGAAGATTTTCAATTGGGTTTTTAATCCCTCAGATATTGCTGTAAACGGAATCGTGAGCTTACGAACTCTTAGAAACAGAGATATCGACAAAAATAAGATGTGACTTTACGTCCCCTGGTGGGAAAACCATGCATTATTTTAGGAAGAAAGTATTCGCAAAAGGTTTTTCCATATGAGCGGTATCAGTAGAAGAAAAAAAAAATTAGTCGAGGTTTCAGGAGCCCAGATTTTGCAACAAATACTTCAGAAGCAGAAATTAACACTTATGACCTCTGATGGCTAAACCATTTTTTACCAAACATTAGAAATTATGTGAAAAATATTTTCCATCAGGTCTTGCATGCGATACAGGAAGAATTTTTCAAATCAGAGCTTTAGGAGCAGAAATAACGCAGAAAACGGAATTTACCTTTGTGCCCCCTTGCGGAAAGTCTATGATTTACTTGAAAATTTTGAATTTATATGAAAAACATTTCGCATCGGAAACACTATCCAACAAAGAAGGAATTTTTCAAATCATACTCTTAGAAGTAGAGATATTGACAAAAATATGATATACATCTACGCCCCCTGGCGTAGAAACCATGCTTTTTTTCAAGAAGAAAATTTTCCTAAAATGTTTGTCGACATGAGTAGTAACGATCAACAAGCGACTTTTTTTTCAATCGAGATTTTAGAAGCTCATATTTTGCTGCAAATGCAACATAAGCGGAAATTAAGACTTACGCCACCTGGTGGCCGAACCATTTTTTACAAAAATAAAAAAATGTGCAAACTATTTCCCATCAGGAGCTGTATGCGGTGCAGAAAGAATTATTCAAATCGGAGATTTAGAAGCAGAGATATAGGGGAAACGCAATTTACATTTACGCCCACTAGCGAAAAGTCTATGAATTACTTGAAAATTTTGAAATTATATGAACCACATTTCACACTAGGAACACTATCCAACAAAGAAGGAATTTTTGAAATCGGACTTCTAGAAGTAGAGATATTGACAAAAAAAAGATATATATCTACGCCCCCTGGCATAGAAACCACGCACTATTTTAAGAAGAAAATGTTTCTAAAAGGTTTGTCGACATGAGTAGTGTCGGTCAACAAACGACGTTTTTTTCAATCGAGAATTTAGAAGCTCATATTTTGCTGCAAATGCAACAGAAGCGGAAATTAAGATTTACGCCCCCTGGTGGCCCAACTGTTTTTTTACAAAAATTAGAAATTATGTGCAAACCATTTCCCATCAGAAGCTGTATCCGGTGCAGAAAGAATTTTTCAAATCGGAGGTTTAGAAGCAGAGATATAAGGAGAAACGCAATTTAGCTTTACGCCCCCTAGCGGAAAGTCTATGAATTACTTGAAAATTTTGAAATTATATTTAAAACATGTTACACGGAAAACACTATCCAACAAAGAAGGAATTTTTCAAATCGGACTCCTAGAAGTAGAGATATTGACAAAAAAAAAGATATACATCTACGACCCCTGGCGGAGAAACTGTGGAATATTTTAAGAAGAAAATATTCCGAAAAGGTTTATCGATGTGAGTGGCATGAGTCCACGAAAGAATTTTTTTCAATCGATATTTTAGAAGCTCCGATTTTATGGCAAAAACATCAGAAGCAAAAATTAACACTTACGCACCTTGGTGGCCAAAGTATTCTTTACCAAAAATTTGAAATTATATGCAAAAGATTTTCCTTCAGGAGATGTATACGCTGAAGAAAAAATTTTCAAATCGGAGTTTTAGAAGAAGAGTTATCGGCGAAAATGTCATTTACTTTTTCGCCCCCTAGCGTAAAATCTGTGCGTAATTTGAAAAAGTAACTATATCTAAAATACTCTTCGACATAATGGGAATCGAATGATAACTTTTTTCAATCGGATGTTTAGAAGCAAATATGTGGAATGAAACGTATTTTTGATCTCGACATCATCTGCATTTACGCCCTCTACCGGCGAAATTGTACATCGTAAAAATAAACGAAATAAAGGATCATCATTTGCATATTTCAATCTTCTAAATGCAAAAAGAATTTTTCAAATCGGACTATAGTTGCAGAGATATCGTGGGTACAGACGGACGGACGGACGGACACACGGACAAACCGATAACAGAAGCACGATCTTTTTTTTTATAAAAGACGTGCTAAAAACACACGTGCGGATTAGCTTCTTTGACTCAGTCCAGAGTCTTCGCTGTTCTGATTCGAAGACCTTCAATACGATCGCCTGCTAGCGTTTCCATGACAACATGAATGGGCGTATAACCATTGCTTTGTGCAACGGTTCGCTCAGAAAAGAGAAGACTTTCACAACCTCAGTCTCTCGCATGCTTTCGCCTGTAAGAGCACGTGTTTCGGGAGAGTTGTTTCAGTTTGTGTGAAATGTCAATGAATTAAAATCAGGGTTACTGTATCTTAAATTCGTGGTTTTGTAGGATTCGAACTGTTTTGACAATTTTTGTGAAAGCTTCCCTAAACATCTACTGTCAAAACTTAAAGAACTCTATGTTTCAAATTTTGACACAGCTCGAAAAAAAAATGAACTGAAGGTGTTTTATTCACTTGGTGAATACAAAAACAAATCAGTAAGAGACATTACTTGTCATAAAAAGTTGAATAAATTGGACATAGCGTTTAGTGATGTGTACAAATCAGCAGATCTAATATTAAAGTTTCCATCAACAGCTGCAACTGCCGAAAGAAGATTTTTCTGCATTAAAAAGAATCAAGATATATTTTAGAGCCACACAAGGACATGTACATTCGAGCAACTTGGATGATTTGTCAATAGAAAAAAACATTCTTTTTAAATATGAAAAACTGCTCGGAAGAAACATTATATGAAAACGTAACACTCAAAATCACGTGAAGGGAAAGAAGAATGCAGTTCATGTACAATAAAGTATTCAAATCCTAATCATCATAAGTATTTTGTCTCATGTTAGAAATACACTGCTGGCAGCGCAAAATGCAACACCGAGAAGGACACGAGATAGCAAAGCCAGATTTACTGGACACATAACAACAGATGCAAAGATGAAACGATTGAGCTTACAGGCCCGTGCGACTTGCGGAACACGCAGACATCAATAGTTCGTGTGGCCCCCATGGCTGGCAATAACAGTCGCTACACGCCGCGGCATCGAACGAAAGAGACTTTATATGTGGGCTTGGGGTATGTCGGTGCAGGTTGCTTCCACACCTTGCCACAGTTCATCAGGCATAGCCGCGGGTGGTGCTTGCCGGGCCACTCGGTTGCCGATCAGCGACCAGACGTGTTCGATGGGCGACATATCGGGAGAACAGGCTGGCCACGGCAGCAGTGACACCTGGTGGGCCGTGAAGAATTGTTGCACGATGCGTGCCACGTACGGGCGCGCATTGTCCTGTTGAAGCGTGGCCGCTGGCAGGTCCTGCATGTAAGGGAGGACTACAGGCTCCAAAACGTCGGAGATGTAGCGGTGGCTGTTGAATGTACAGACGATCCGTACCAGAGGGGAGCGGGTGTCATATCCAATTGCGCCCCAAACCATAACGCCAGGCGACGGACCGGTATGGCGATGCATAATGCAGGCGTCATACAGTCTCTCGCCGCGGTGCCGCCACACGCGGATCCAACCATCATGGTGTTGCAGGCAGAAGCGGGATTCGTCGGGGAAGACAATGTCGAGCAATTCCGTAGTCCAGGTGCGGCGTTTAATGGCCCACTGCCGCCGCAATCACCGGTGGTGTAACGTCAATGGTAATCGGAGCAATTGGCGCAGTGCGACAAGTCCCCGCTCCTGAAGACGACGTCGAACGGTACGTGCTGGCACAGGTTGTTGCGCAACACACCCTAATTCCTGCGCTAACGTTCGTGATGTGGCGTTGCGAGCCGTCAATACCCGCCGCACAACATGCCAGTCCTCCCGTTCGGTGGTGTGCCGCGGCTGCCGCAATCGCTCACGTCGGTCCGTCCGTTCCTCCTGTACCCACCGAACCTATACTCGCCTCACTGTGGCTGGATGTCGTCCCACACGGGCGCCGATGTCTCGGTACGATAAACCGCTGTCGCGATAAGCCACTATTCGTCCTCTGTCGAACTCCGAAACGTGCTGGAATGACTGACGTATTCTGCGACGAGGCATCAGGAAGTTTTCCCCACGCACAGGTCCGGCAGCACAACACACTTCCAGTACTTACACCCTGCCTTCTGTGCACCCTTCTTATACTGCTTCTCGGTGGCGTGCCGGGAGCACAGGATTCGCATATGCCTTGCAATGCTAATCGTTTGCATTTCCTCTCGCGGGCGACGCATGCTGCGAATATCAGGCCAATCGGATGCTTCCTTCTTGGTGTTGCATTTTGTGTGGTCAGCAGTGTAGCATGTACCTAAAATAAGTTACTTCTATTACTTAACAGGCCGAGGGTGGCGGGTGGGGGTGGTGGTAGCCCAATTCTCGGGGCCAAGACACGCCACTGCTTGATAGTCGAAGGAAGATCACCTGGTCTGACGAATCTCGCTTTCATGTGGAGTGC
This sequence comes from Macrothele yani, assembly GCA_039090855.1. Taxonomy (NCBI): domain Eukaryota; kingdom Metazoa; phylum Arthropoda; class Arachnida; order Araneae; family Macrothelidae; genus Macrothele; species Macrothele yani. Next base: position 24,966,621 of record CM077028.1, on the reverse strand, counting down.
GTCGTAAAGTTTTAGATTCGGGATGCACCGTGGGACGAAGACAAGCAGGTGGAGGAAGTTTAATGCAAATGTTCTGCTGAAAAACCTTGGGTGCAGTCATTCACATGAAGGACACTATGATGTCTACCACCTACCTAAACATCATTTCAGACTACATACATCCTTTCATGGCAACGGTCTTCCCCTTCAGTAGAGTTTTCTTTCCGTAGGATAATGTACCATGTCAAATGCCCGCAGCGTTCGAGAATGATTCGCGGAACATGAGGAAGACTTCCAGGTCCAAATTCCTCAGATATCAATCCAATCGAGCAGCTGCAGTTTGTGTTGGAACAGCAGATCCTATCTGCGGCGTCTCAACCACGTGGCTTACAAGAGTAAACGGATCTGCTGGTAACGTAATGGTACCAGATACCTCAAGACACCTTTGACGGCACCTGAAGGGCCAACATCATATTAGACAGGTGGTCATAATGGTTTGGCTCTTCCGTGTATATAAGTAGGTTGATCATAAGTAAGTTTCGGAGACCTTTGGAGGCTGATTAGGAATAGGCAAATCGGTGTTTCCTAATAACATTAAAATTTTCTGAACTACAGGGCGTTGTTTGGCAAAAGAGGTTGACAAAAAAGAAGCAGATTCCAATAAGAGAAGAGATTCTAATAAAAACAAGTTATTAAAATAATGCAAGCATTAATTATGATACGCTTTCCAACACACCAGAAATAATTACTCAAGTTATGAGGATAATGGTTGTGGAATAAATCTCGCACCTCCGCCCTGACCTTTGACCCAATTTCGATGATATTAAACAGAATTGGTTCAGTACGCCTCCCGAACAACATACTAAAGTTTGACGCAATAGAAGCATTTTTAGTCAAGTTTTGAGGATAATGGCTGTGGAATAAATCTCGCTCCTGCGCCCTAACCTTTGACCCCATTTCGATTATATTAAACAGAATTGGTTCAGTACACCTCCGGAACAACATACTAAAGTTTTGTCGCAATAGAATCATTTTTAGTCAAGTTAAGGGGATAATCGCTGTGGTATGAATCGCGCTCCTGTGCCCTGAACTTTGACCCCATTTCAATGATATTTAATAGAACCGGTTTAGTATGCCTCCGGAACGACATGAAAACGTTTTGTTGCAGTCGAAGCATTTGTACGTAAGTTATGACGCATAAGGAAGATGGAATGGATCCCGCTCGTATGCCCTGCCTTTTGACCTCATGTCGTCCGTTTTCAATAGAGTTCGTCCCCAGGTTGTCACCTACCACATACTAAAATTTCATCGAAATCGAACCGTTTTCACCCGAGTTATCGTGCGAGCAGACAGACAAAGCTGGAGCACATACGCTTCTTCAACTTATGGTTGGAAAGCGTAAATGACGACCCTCTCTGGGAGCATGGCCTTACTCGGAAGTTCGCACTGTGATAAGGTTTGTTCGAGCACTGAAAATGCCGGGAGCTGAGATTCATCGTCAACTGCAAGAAGTCTGCGGTCCTCAAGTCACCCGAGCGTGTCAGCATGGTGTTCAAAATTGTCACACGGGCACATGCGCTGAGGGATGAAAACCACGGCGACAGACTTTCAACACCAAACAACAGACAATAACGTGGCGTATGTGGAGGTTCTGGTTCAAGAAGGTAGACGAGTAACTTTGCGTCAGATTGTTGCAAACGCAAATGCTTTTTCCAGTACAGCGCATCACGTGATTCAACCTAATCGCCACGCGTTCCCCTGGGTGAGGCCCAGTTTCCAGGAGGGTCGTCATTTTCACTTGAATCTATTCTCCAGTACATTGCTTCTTTATTCAAATTCCGGTGCCCAACAACGCCCTCTAGTCAGCAGCTTGTCACATCCTTCAACCTTATCACCACGCATACCTCTGAGTGAGACACAGTTTCCAGGAGGGTCGTTATTTTCACTTGAATCTATTCTCAAACACATTGCCTCTTTATTCAAATTCCTGTGCCAAAGAACGCCCTCTTGTCAGAAGTGTGTCGTCACATCAACCTGATCGCCGCGACGACCTTACTAGAAACTGGTTCTCCGAGCGAGACCCAGTTTCCAAGCAGGTCGTCATTTTCACCCGAATCTCTTCTCTACTACCGCCTTTTTATACAAAACCCTCTGCTAAACAACGCCGCCTTGTCAGGAAAATATAATAACATTGGGAGATACGAATTTACATGCCCTTAGTTCGCCACTAATGGTAATCAGAAGTTTATTGATAATTCCTAGTAGAAAAGGTTCGTGTTTCCAGATTCCGATTGCAATATCTTAGCTTGTTGTAGATGAAATATCAAAATACTGATGGAAACTTCAAACATATAAAATGCAGCACAAAATAAACTCCATTAATAAAAAAGATCAACCGTTAGCAGCAACACACTTTTGCTATGGAGATACAAGTTTCGTGGTAAAAAAATGTCGAGCTTTGAGATGCGACAAACTCATGTAATGTGGTTTCAACTGATGTTTGATTGGGAAACGATTTACCCTAGAGAATGGTGTCAGCTTCTTGAAGACGAGATATTCCGTAAGGAACAGATCACGTGAACGAAGAACGATGAGGTAAGGCTTCGTACCTCAACTTGTGTAGCATCTGGATCGTATGGCGTGCTGTCTGGCATTATCATGGAGAAGTATGGTCCCATGGCGACGGACTAATTCTGGCTGTTTGGTGAACATTGTTTCATGTATATTGTCAAGTTCTTGACAATAGCTGTCAGGCGTAATAGTTTGACCCGGTTACAAAAAAGAGGGGTGGATCTTACCTGCAGCGGGGACCATTATCTTCTTGGGATGAAGTAAAGGCTTTAGGGTGCGTTTAGAGATTTCACATCGTGGTCGAACCATTGCGTCGAACGTCGGCGATTGCCATACAGCATCCATTTCTCATCACACGTGACGAGTCGCCCCAAAATGTCGTTCGTTTGGCTGCAAAAAAGCAGACATCAAATCGTCGTGTTTTGGGCTGTTCCACCAACTCATGTGGGACCCAATTATCCATCATTCACACTTTGTCAGTGGCCGTTAAATGTCGGGAAATAGCTGCATACTGTACTTCGAGTTTCTCGCCAGGTTTCCGTACCGTTTGACGTGTATCGGATTCAATCAAGACCCACAAATCGGCATCATCCATAGCTTCTTCTGGTATACCGCGTGGTTCATTTTTTTCGGATCGATACCCCCTTCTGGTCTACCGTGTGGTTCATTTTTGCATACTGTACTTCAAGTTTCTCGCCAGGTTTCCGTACCGTTTGACGTGTATCGGATTCAATCAAGGCACCCAAAAAGGCATCATCCATAGTTTCGTCTGGTCTACAGCGTGGTTCACTTTTTGGCTGGATATTTCCTTCTGGTCTACCGCGTGGTTCATTTTTCGGATCGATATCCCCTTCTGGTCTACCGTGTGGTTTATTTTCGACGATCATATCGCTGAGCTGGATTTTATTTGGTTGGGGGTTTAACAACCACTGTGAGCAACTCAGTAGGCTATAAGCAGTCGCCCGTCCCTAATTTAGACCCAGTGGTTCTAGAGAAGAGAGGTAGAGAGAGCTAGTGCCGGAAGACAAGCACAGCATCCAAGACTGACTAGGATTCGAACCCGGACCCATCTCGGACGAATGATCAGAAGCCAGCGCTTAGACCACTGCGCCACCGGGGCGGCGAACTGGAATTTAACCAACCAATTTCTTTTGCATTCACTAACAGTACCTTTCGCAAATACTGTATTCATGCTGCAAACTGTCTCCGATGTATGGTATCTGAGTTTAAACTCATAAAAGAAAATGACATGAGTTTTGCTCTGATCCGTTGTCCGCTTAACTGCAGCACAATCCCATTGTTACTGATGCCAATGATGAAGTGACAAGTGCTTTAAAAGTCATCTTGACGCTTCAGATTCACATATCATAAGTCACGTCGCACGCTGTATTAATTCTTAAATTCCCTTCCAGATGCATGAATGTGCAAAAACCGACGTCTTATCTGCAACAACACTGTAAAAAATAAGTAGTGTCACTTCACGGAAAATTTCGATTTCGGAAAACAACGTGCAGCAAATTTCCGTTTTTAACCCTTTAATTGGCTCGAACGAATTAACTCGGGGTTTTCAAAATGGGCTAAAATCAGCACGAAATATATTCGCTGTCTAAGACGTGGGCCGAGCGTGAATGGAACGATTGAGCCTGAGCATCAGAAAGAGTTGCTTTTCCCCATAGCTTTGTTATTCAAAGTGTGGTTTAGGGAGATGATTAACACTGACGCGTTCTGACTGATTGCCTACTAAAAAGACTTTGGCGACGAACCTAAAAAAGGATCGAGAAGATGTTTGAGTCACTTGTTTTTGTCCAGTGGCATGATGTCCGTGTTAAGAGGACTAGCCCTTCCCCATCCTGCCTTGGGTCATGGAAGAGACAATAAACCGCCCCGATGGCGCAGTTGTCTAAGCGGTGGCTTTGACCATTCGTTTGGAATGGATCCTGGTTCGAATCCCATCTGGTGAGGCGTAAATGCTATGCTTGCCTTAAAGCACTGGCTCTCTCCCTTCCCTGGAACCAATGACCCTAAATTAGGTACGGGAGACAGCTTATAACTCATCGAGTAGCTCACGGTGGTTGTTAAGCCTGCAACAACAACAAAAAACCCATCGGCCGCTTAAAGGGTTAAAAGTGCCCCCTTTTTTTGTTTAGCTTCTGTATTTTCACAGATTTTCTGTAGTCAGTAATTCCGTTTATTTCAGAGAAGTCCATCTCAAGTTTTCCCATATTTATACAGAAATTTCGCAAAATCGATGACGCTGAATTTTTTCAGCCCTTGTGTCGGAGAGCCTTTTTACGCCAGTGATCAAACTTGATCGATTTTTAAAACTTATCTCACGATGGATGAATTTTTCGTTGCGTCAATGCGAGTGATTTAGTCATTTTATTTTCTGTTGGATTTCATTATTTTAGTAGAATAGTAGGACTATGTCTAACTCCGCGCATAGTATGTGCTGACTTAGGCCGACCGCGTGTGATAAAAATAGGTTCCAATTGAAATGATTATAGCGTTAAAAATACGTGCCGCACACTGATCGTGTTAGCATATTCGTAAACAGCATGGAATCCAATTCGCGTACTGCGCAATACATCGCGAGCATGTCGCCCCCCCTCACTCCCAGTGCGCGGGGGAGATGATGCAATATTCCTGGACTGAGCCGCGTTTGACTCAGTCCATTTCGGCAACCGTGAGAGTAACACGATCAGATCAGATCATATGTAGATCTGATCTGATCGTGTTACGCCCAGGTCTTAAACAACCCTTAGAAACAGGAAGCTAGGAGATTTGGGCTAGAGTGCCCGTTAGGAAAGTCACACGGAAGCGAGGTAGAAAGAGGGAGGAAGACTTCCTTATTTATTATCTGGGGCCCAGTACCCGGGGGCCGCGGCTTAACGTGCCCATCCGACGCACGGCAGATATTTAGTGGTTCGACCGTTCGTACCTGCCTGGGATCGAACCCGAGGTCTTCTCCGTGGCAGTCACGGACGTTTACTACTAGGCCACCCGCAACACAACTGTGCGTTGTATCGACGAGGTCTATTCAAATATATAAAACATATCGCAGTGGTTTAAACTGAAATTTAAAAAATTGTTTTCTTGTGAACGGGTTAACATTTTCGACAATGCCGCGGAAGTCGCCGAATGAACGCGAGCAAAAGTGGCGAAATTCAAAACGAGAGGCAAGAGCAAGTGATGAAGAATTTAAGAAACCCAAGAAGACAGAGCACCACGTTGGGTAATTCGTATATCGATCCGCTTTGTTTTGTGTTCGCAATACATCCAGCATTATTTGTAAAAATTGTGTAAGCTACTTTTCATATTATCGACCTGTGTTGGCTGTAACAAATTAAATAAATGCTTTGAAACCATACTCGACTAGCTCATTTTAACTCTCCGATCAGCAAGTCGTAGTCCTACGTTTCCAAACTGACGCCTCAATCAAAACTGATCCTTCCTGTATTTTTTAAGATGTTTGTAATAATTCAATTTTTCCTGTAGGAGGACATATCACAAGTATTTTTTCAACGTCATATATCGAAGCGATAGAATGCTTTGGAACTTGACATCTTTTTTTTTAACTGACAATAACTTTCATGTACCTTTAAGAAATGGTGAAATGTACTGTTTTATATTATTATTCCACAAAACTGCTAAATATAAAATTTAATCTTGGTAGCTCAAACAACTTTTGTCTGAAGCACTCCACAGACTGAAACATAGACATCGCAGAATCACCTGTGCAATAATTTAAGTTCCCGGGTTCTTCCGCTAACATAATTTACAATACCTGGTGCACAAAATGGGGGAAAGGGGAGAAAGGAATATCTGATGCCACAATTACCAAAATTCATGTGATGTGTTATTCACAATATCCGATCTCACTACAGAACTTCAAAATCAATTCCTTTGATTGAAATTTAACAGTTAATCACGAAAATCTCCCATTAGCACAATGTTTTCGCCATATGGATACGAAAAAAGTAAGAACGCAGTTTTTATTTAATATACGAATGGAATTCCGGAAAGTTTTTGAAAATTCAGATTTTTTGCTAACACATCTTAGAAATGGAACTTTACCGTCAATATAAGAAAGGAATTGCGAAGCAGTTTCTGAAAATTTCAGAATTTCCGTTTCTAAGATGTGTGAACGGAAATTTTGAAATTTTCAGAAACTTATAAAAACGTAATAAAGAAAGGAATTGCGCGAAGGTTTTCGAACATTCAGAATTTTTCGTTAACACATCTTAAAAACGGAAATTCACCGTCAACATAAGAAAAGAATTGCGGAAAGGTTTCTGAAAATTCAGAATTTTACGTTAACACATGATCCAAAGGAAATTTACCGTCAATATAAGAAAGAAATTGCGGGAAGGTTTCCGAAAATTCAGAATTTTCCATTAACACATCTTAGAAACGGAAATTTACCGTCAATGTCAGAAAAGAATTCGGGAATAGTTTCTGAAAATTCGGAATTTTCCGTTAACACATCTTGGAAATGGAAATTTACCGTCAGTATTAGAAAGGAATTGCGAAAAGGTTTCTGAAAATTCGGAATGTTCCGTTAACACACCTTAGAAACGGAAATTCTGAAATTTACAGAAACCTTCCGCAACGGAAAAAGGAATTGCTGGAAGGTTTCCAAAAATTCAGAATTTTCCATTAACACATCTAAGAAATGGAAATTTACCGTCGATATAAGAAAGGAATTGCGGAAAGGTTTTCGAAAGTTCGAAATTTTCCTAACGTACGAAAAATCCGTGAAATTCAGGTTTCTGTCGTCATTTCACGGAAAAAGGTTATATCAGAAAAATAGTTTATTAATTCACGAAGAGAATCACGGAAAGTGGCTCGTGAATTTCAGAATTTTTTTTTACAGTGAACCTAATACAGTACTCCAAAGGTTTGTCGTTTTGTTCAGTAAAGCTGTGAACATCGTCTATACGAACATTTCTTGGGAAATAGAAAAAATGTGTTTTGTATTCGCAAAAGCTTTTTACATGAACATTTCTTAGAAAAGCAAGTCGCGTATTTTACGGTGTGCAAAGATACTAACTAATTTTAAATCAAAAACATCTGTTAACGCTTTAAATCATCTTTCGGACGCTGCCTTTCAATTATGTCGTGCTAATCGTATTCGGAAATGTAGCTAGCGTTTCTTTATTTGGGACATAATTGCTGATTGGTTACTATGCCACATACGCCAAATAAAGCGAATTTGATTGATTGTTATTTGGTTATTACCAAAAAGCAGTCATACGTACTAGTTTTAATGACCACTGAAATTAAAGAATTTAAAGAAAACTAAAACATCAGCATTAATTGTGGAGTTCACGAGTAGCATGTAATTTGTTTCGTCGTCAAGGCGAGACTGTTTATTCCTTCATTAACCTGAGCTTTCTTTTTCTTTTCTCTTAATAATTTTACTTTATGCCATGGCTAGAGAGTCACGTCTTTATCTTACTTTTAGAAAGGCAGTTTGAAGTATTCAGGCGTTCAAACTGGCAAATCCGTAATCGATACTTAAGACAAAGTCGCAACTGAGGGGAAAAAATGGTGAAAAAGGGAGGTGGGGGTGGAGGGGTTGCAACCACACCGCTTGTTCTTGCTTTATGGGCAATTTCTGAATCGCTCTTTAAAGCTCTCTCGGCTTGATTGGGCTCAATCGTTGAAAGACCTGCTTCTGTGAAATATCTCCGTTACAGTAAATGGAGTGTATCTAATGAAGTCTGCGTCATTATTTACAGCAATTAAGGAAAGACATGGGCAAAAAGTAATTTTTCGATGCAGATAATCATATACAGAAGTTTTTAAGGGGTTTCTGGCTGGAAGTTCTTTTTTATTCTGCATGCTTCAAGTCTTCATCATCAACCAATATCAATCCACTTCTGGGTCAAGACCTTCTTAAATTTCCTCCACAAATGTCTCTGTGACGTATACTCTAATTTAAATTTCCTTTTTAGTTTATCTCTCTATTTACATTTGAGTTCGTTCTCCTTCGCATTTTTCAAACTTAACGAGATATCTTCTCTCTCGCAAGAGTTTGGTTGGCAACATCTTGAGGTCAGAACGTATAACGTCTGTATGTGTCTTATGAGAACTGACGATATATATAATGTTTGAGCAGCAGCAGTATGTGGAGATGGTGGAAGTATAATGCTAATTGTGGAGAAGACGGTGTTTAGTTAAAGTTGTCTATCTACAGGCAGCTTGTTGTGCTGATATATATCATCATCATGATCATTGTCAACCATTATCAATCCACTGCCGGACGAAGGTCTCCCCAAGTTTCCTCAACAACGGTCTGTCTTGTGCCAGTCTCCTCCATGTCACTCCCGCATACTTTCGAATTTCATCCACCCATCTCCCATGTGGTCTTCTTCTGGGTCTTTTCCTGTCCCTTGGAATCCAATCTAAAAGTTCGGCTGTCCATCGATGGTCTGTTCTTCTGGCAGTATGTCCAGCCCATTGCCATTTCAGGGATTTAACTCTGATCATGATGTCTTCCACTCTTGTCATTTTTCTGATCCACGAGTTCCTCTTCTTATCTCTCCTGGTTACACCAAGCATGCACCTCTCCATGGTGCTTTGAGTTGTCTGCAGCCTTTGTATGTCTCTTTTAGTTAAGGTCCATGTCTCTGCACCATACGTAAGCACTGGAAGGATGCATTGATCAAACACTTTTCTTTTAAGACACAATGGCATATTGCTCTTGAAAATTATGCTGTTTCTTCCAAAAGCTCTCCAGGTAAGTTTTGTACGCCGATTAATTTCTTCGTCAATGTGACCCTCACTTGGTATCTGCTGTCCGAGATAAACGTACGTGTCTGTTATGTCCAGCTTTTCTCTATCAATCGATAAATTTTCATTTCTTGTAAAAGCATTGAACATCACTTTTATTTTTTGAAAGTTCATTTTTAATCCCACTTCTTTACTCTTGTCAGCAAGTTCCTGGATCATACTCTGCAGCTCTGATGGGGTAGTTGCAAAAATGACTACACCATCAGCAAAACGAAGGTGGGTTAGATAATCTCCATTAACCTTTATCCCTTTGTTTTCCCAGTCCAGTGATTGAAAGACATTTTCCAATGCGGCATTAAAGAGTTTCGGAGATATGGTGTCACCTTGTCTCACTCATTTTCCAATTTTTAAGTGTGTTGTATTTTCAAACAGCCGAATCTTTGCACTTGCATGTCATCGATGTTATCAATAATATTAATGTATGCATCTTCAATACCACAGGATTTCAGAACCATTGTAACTGCTGATGGTTTCACCGAATCAAAGGCTTTTTCATAATCGATAAAAGCCATGCACAATGGAAGTTCATATTCCCTCGCTCTTTCAATTAGTTCTCTCAGTACGTGGATATGATCTATTGTGCTGTAGCCACTCCTGAATCCAGCTTGTTCTCTCGGTTGAGCCATATTCCAGTGTTACCTTCAAGCGGTGTGAAAGAACTTTAGTGAAGATTTTATAAACCACTGTTAGGAGGCTGATAGGTTTGTAGTTCCTGAGATTCTCAATGTCACCTTTTTTATGCAGCAGGATCATTGTAGCATTGTTCCAATCCTCAGGAATCTTCCCTTCATTAAGGCATCGAGTGAAAATTTGGGCGAGTACTGTTTCAATTTCTCCACTTGCTTCTTGTATGATGTCTACAGTAGTTCCATCTTCTCCTGAAGCTTTTTCCCGCTTCATGTTCTTGATTGCATGTGCAACTTCTGCTGGGAGGACTGGAAAAACTTTGGCACTGGTACCTTTCGTAATGTCTGGAGTATATATTGAACACTTTAATGTTCAAGTTAAAGTGTTCTGTTCTGTTGGAATGTTGTTATTCAAAGATCTGTTGACAGAATAAAGGAATCAACCTGTAAGTAACCTTTTCTTGACGATTTCTTGGGAGGCTGTTGTCTTCACTGTAGGCGAAGTTTCTTGCGAACTGATTTTTGTAATGCTCAGACATCCATATTTCCACCAACATTACAAGTCTTCTCCATGTAGCTTGTGACGCATATTCCTAATTTAACCATCCTTTTGAGTTTCTGTGTTCTTATGTAAATTTGGTTTCTTCTCGTTAAATATTTTCTAACTTAACGGCACATTATTTCGCTTAATGTTTTAGTTAAATTTGCAGCTTGTTACCTATACCTCTAATTTAACCTTCCTTTTGAGTTCCTGTGTTCTCATGTAAATTTTTGTTCCCCCATAAAATACCTGGTCGTTCGTATAATAATGGTCGATTTGGAGGGTAAAAATGAAAGAGACATACCTTATAAAACAGAACCTTGTTTTATTCGAAATGCGTGCCCTCAGCACCTATACACCTCTGGCAGCAAGTGACAAGAGCTTCAATGCCAGTCGGGAAGAAATCTTTCTTCCTGGATGAAAGGAAGTCCCGGAATGCAATTGCGGCCTCCTATCGGTTTCTGAAGGTCCTGTCCTTGAGGTAATTGCTAAAATGCATCAACATCTGGAAATCAGTAAGTGCCAAGTCGGGTAAATAGGCCGGATGTGTGAGGGTTTCGAACCTCAGTTCGTGCAGTCTCTGTTTCGTCATTTGTGACACGTGAGGTCTCTTTTATCATGGAGGAGGATAGGACCCTTCCTGTTCACCAAATATGGCTGTTTGGAACACAACTCCTGGTGCATTCGGTCACTTTCGTCACAGTACGTGACTGAGGTAAGGCTTTTACCAGCGTTCAAAAACCTGTAGTGTATGACACCGTGAACAGACTGCCAACAAAACCTTCTTTAGCCTTAACTTTGGTTTACGTGTGTGCTATACGGTTGACGTATAGCACACACTTTACATCACAGGTTACAATGCGATTAAGTGGTGGCTCCTTTTCGTTGAGAAGCAGGTTACTGCACACCTAAAACTGTTGCTGTTTCTGAAGTTCCGTCAGTGCGTATGGGACCCACTTATCGAGCTTCTTGACCTTACGAAGATGTTCGAAAATGGTTGACACCGTCACATTGTACTATTTGGTGAGTTCTCGGACTGTGACGCGAGGATCTGCTTCCACATTTGCCTTCAGAGCGTCCTTATTAATGACCGAATGCCGTTCTTGGCCCTCCTTACCTTGTAGGCTCGCTTCACCGGAACGAAACTTTTCGAAACACCGACGAACAGTACATTCAGATGTTGCCTCCTCGCCCCATACCTCGAGCACATTAAGATAGGGTTGTGCCGCATTACGACCCGATTCGAACTCATGAAGCACCGACGAACAGTACGTTCAGATGTTGCTTCCCCACCCCATACTTCGACAACATTAAGATAGGTTTGTGCCGCATTACGACCCGATTCGAACTAATGAAGCACCGACGAGCAGTACGTTCAGATGTTGCCTCTTTGCCCTCATACCTCGACCAGATTAAGATAGGTTTGTGCCGCATTACGACCCGATTCGAACTAATGAAGCACCGACGAACAGTACGTTCAGATGTTGCTTCCCCACCCCATACCTTGACAACATTAAGATAGGTTTGTGCCGCATTACGACCCGATTCGAACTCATGAAGCACCGACGAACAGTACGTTCAGATGTTGCCTCCTCGCCCCATACCTCGACCACATTAAAATAGGTTTGTTCCGCTTTACGACCCGATTCGAACTCATGAAGCACCGACGAACAGTACGTTCAGATGTTGCCTCCTCGCCCCATACCTCGACCACACTACGGTAGGTTTGTGCCGCATTACGACCCGATTTGAACTCGTGAAGCAGAATCACATGCAACTCACCCCTTCCTAAGATGTTGTACAGACCACTCACATACGAATAGCAACAATTGTAGCTCAACCGATCATGGCGTGTATGTAGCGTCTGAGTCTCCCTTCAACTCGTACGAATGTCGCTGCGAGCGGGTTGGTCTGCAAGCATTGTGGGCGAGTTGAATGCAGCACCTCAGAAAATCGTCCATCATTTTCCGAGTGGACGGATACTTTCTAACTTAACGGCAAATTACTTCGCTCAATGTTTTAGTGTGATTTGAAGCATTTGACGTTTACCACTAATTTAACAATCCTTTTGAGCTTCTGTGTTCTTACGTAAATTTAGCTTCTTCTCGTTAACTATTTTCTAACTTAACAGCACATTATTTCGCTTGATGTTTTAGTTTGATTTGAAGGTACTGACGTATACCTCTAATTCAACCTTCCTTTTGAGTTCCTATGTTTTTATGTAAATTTGGTTTCTTCTCGTTCAATATTTTAGTAAACTTGGCGCAAGAGAATCCCGTCCGATGAATTTGAAGCTGGCAACGTAATTAAAGACTCGTGAGATAAGGGATAGGTGTGCAGTGTTGAGCGGGCAGAATTCTTTGTGAAATGAGCGATAAGCAATATTAGTTGAGAAATTAGTGAAAGTACAATATTGAGCAAGTTCTCTTCATGTACAAAAACACTTATTATTCGTACTTTTTCCGCCTTTCCTACATATATACCCCCTTCCTGTCAACATATTTGTCTCACTTTGATATCAGTTATCCTGATGGCCGCTAGGGGACCACTACATATACGTCATTGTCGAGAACTATAAATTAATGTGTTACTCTGTCTTATGTTTGCGTTTGTATTTTTCATCTGAAGACGGGATCCAGGGTGGAGCCGAGAAAGTTCTTATGAAGTGCTTTTAATTATCATCAGGTTTTAACTTGTATCTTGAGCATAATTAAATTTATGGTTCATCAACTCAGGTTTTAAACCATGGATTGTTTTTATTGACATATCGTTCACCAAGGTGAGCTGCCTTGTGTTTTACTTTAATGTTAATATACAAAAACAGATTCACAAATATGCAGATGATAAACGCTCTTTGTACAAGCAACTTGTAGTCGACAAGACTCTTGTTTTGAGTACACTGCTGGACAATTGCTAAGGACGAATCATAAACGGCTATATAGCGCATAAAAAAGTAAGTGTGGTTGGATGCAAAGTGAAATAAAATAATGTCAGAATGCCTGGACATTACAAGAAAGACAATTTATTGTGCTCTGAAATCCAGAAGGCTTTGGAACGTGTTCAACGGACAAACAGGCCATTTTGTGCAGAATACGTAAACGTAAAAAAAAATGCAATTACCGTCCGCAGGCGTTCCGGCGTAAGATGTCAATACGGGATATGGCCACCATGGAGGGCGATGCAAGATTCCACACGTCGTGTCATGCTTTGCACAACATTATCAAAGCAGCTGTTGGGGTAATTTATCCCATTCCTCTGTCAGTGCACGGATGAGGGTGTCCTTGTTTATTGGAGGGCATTGGCGACCAGCAAGACTCCTCCCCAAAGCATCCCACACATTTTCAATGGGATTCAGATCTGGAGAACGTGCTGGCCATAAGAGGCGTTGAATATCCTCGCTCTCAAGACACTCCTGGACAGCGACTGTTCGATGACATGTTGCGTTGTCGTCCCTGGAAATGAATCTATCACCGACAGCACCACGGAACATGCGAACATGAGGTAGCAGAACATCATTAATGTATCGTTGGCCAGTTATAGTCCCAGTTGGAAGCACATAGAGGGACGTACGGCCATTGATCATGATGCCAGCCCATACCATGACACTACATGTCGGATATCGGTCCCTTTCCTGTATGTTTGTTGGACAATATGCAGTACCACTATCACGCCAGATCAGTTGTCGTCGACAATCAGACGATAGACTGTATCTACTCTCATCTGAGAAGAGGACAGCAGACCAGTCGTTATCTGTCCAATTGCAATGTTGATGGCACCATTGCAAACGGGCGGTACGGTGACGTCTGGACAATGGGATGCACACAACAGGACGGCGGGCGTATAGTCCTCCTTCATGAAAACGTCTGGCGAAAGTTTTTCGGGAGATCCGCTTGTTAGTAGCAGCCCATAAACTGATTTGCTATCTCACTAGCTGTGCTGCGCCGGTGTCTTTTTGTTGATAGCCACTATGTACCGATCTTCTGCAGGTGTCGTACTGCGAACACGACCTCCCCCGAGACGTTCGCTACACTCTCCATTTGTTTGAAATGATTTCCAAAGCCTTGAAACAACACTGTGGCTGACGTCGAACTCCCTGGCAACATCTGTTATTTTTCGCCCTTCTTTAATCTTGCCAATAATACGGCCACGCGTAAAATCATCTAGGTGATGTCGGGAAGAAATACTGAAAATTGCAAGTTCGTCAATTGATTCTTTCCCTTTCAACTTTGCGTTTGAACAACAACGGTCAATACGCGTCAAATCCTTTTATCGCTTTTCAGCGCTATGACGTCACGAACAAGTTCGGCAATCCAAAATTTGCATACGCACAACACGTCTTACTGTATCCCGCACTTATGCTAATTTCCACATTTTCCTGCCTTCCATTTTATGGTTGTTATCGTTGCTATTGTCATCCGTCCTTAGCAATTGTCCGGCAGTGTACTTAGTATCACGCATATTGTACGAAGCTGTGTGTTGTTACGAGCAAAGTGATTCATTTCTGCTGCTGACGTGTTTCGATGCTAATAAAAGAAATTGGACAAAATAAGTTGAATCTCGTATTCCTTTGAATCCGGCCGTTATTTAAAAGTCAATGATATTTGTAAATAGCACAACGAGAGAGTTGAAGTAATTCGGGATTTAAAGCGAAGCAATTCACTAACTAACGGGACAACAAGGTCATATAATCCGTGAGAATGATGCATATCAAAATATTTAATCATGCCAAGCTTCACAGGGAGGCTTTATCAAGGCGAACTTACACTAGAAGAACGATCCGTTTGGGGTTTAAAATCATAAAATAGCACGCGTATTAAACACATGCACATACACTGAAGAGCAATTGAATTAGAGATACCTGTCTAGTAACGTGTAGCACCACCTTTCGCCCTGATGACTGCGGCGATTCGTCTCGGCATGGACTCGACAAGACACCGGAAGCGTTGGGCAGCCATACGGATCCACGACCCCTGAACAAGCTCCCACAGTTCACGAAGATTTGATGGAGGGGGGTCAGAGCCTCGAACATCTCTCTCGATGGCATCCCAGATGTGCTCGATCGGATTGAGGTCAGGTGTCCTAGCTGGACAAGGAAGCGAGGTCACGTCGGTGGAGTGTTCAAGCAACCATTCGAATACAATTCAAGAGCTGCATTGTCTTGTTGCAGGATGAGGTCCCCAGTGGGATGTTGAAGACGCACAAACGGGAACAAATGGTAGTCCAGGATATCCCGGTAACGTTGACTTGTGAGGGACAATGTCACACGTACCAGGGGTCCCCTGCTGACAAGAAGGATCCATCGCTTCGTGTGGTTTGCGCCGTACTCGTATCCTGCCATCCGCATGTACCAACGTGAATCTCGACTCATCTGTCCAGGCAACATTTTCCCTCATGTCGAGGGTCCAGTGGCGATGTTCCCGCGCCCATGCCAATCTTTGCACCCTCTGATGTGCGGTCAGCAGCGGTACCCTCGTGGGACGATGGCTTCTGTACCCCATAGCGAGGAGACGGTTCTGGATGGTGTGGTTACTTACACGTTTTTGTGCACCAGCGTTAAATTGCTGAGTGATTTCTTGCACTGTGGCCCGTCTATCCGCTGTTACAATGCAAGCTAGCCGTCGATTACCCCGCTCATTCACATGCTGTTGGCCCTTGCAGGGATGGTTTTACCAGATTCAATGTACTCACGGTACACCCGTGACACAGTGGCTCGTGAAAATCCCATTGCCTGCACGGCTTCCGAGATGGAGTGACCCATTCGTCGGGCCCTGACAATTTCCCCACGATCAAATACGCTTAGATCCTTCGTCGTACCCATACTGCGTCCGACTCTTACTGATTCCCGTCGCATCACTCCTTATATTGTCGGATCGCTGCATACGTCATGTCGTTTCCGTTTATAGGGCTGCCCACAGCGCCACATTTGCACAACGCCATCTGTCTCTAATTCAATTGCTCTTCAGTGTATAACGCATTACGAGCGAGTGAATTGTTGTTAACCACTGCATGGGTAACGTTCAAGTTACATATCATGGAAGGTATCAAGTGATATTTCATATTAGTCTTTAACTCAGAGACTACGGAAAATGGAGGTCCACGGAGACCGCAGTTCAAACGATACCCCATCATTGCTGACATCGCTTTTTGTGATAATCTCAAGAGTCTCCCTGACCGTAATTCCTTTATAAGTAGTGAAAGGAGCCACCAGTTTTCTATAATTCCATATGGGCACTTCTGCGTTGTAAATTACCTCCTGTGCTAAAGCAGTCGTTCCTCTTCCTTTCCTTATGTGGTCTCTCAGGGAACTCTTGAGATTATCACAAGAAGCGATGTTTGCAATGATGGGGTATCGTTTGATACCCCATCATTGAAAACTCCGTGGACCTTTTTTGCCGTCTCCGTGGACCTTTATTTTCCGCAGTCTCTGAGTTAGAGACTAATATGAAATATCATTTGATACCTTGCATGATGTATAACGTGAACGTAGGACCCACGCAATGGTTAACAACAATTCACGTGTTCGTAATGCGTATAATGAATAAAGTCCTCCGCTGGACGTGTTGTGCAGGGAAGCTTACGTTAAGTCTTGTTAGGGTTATTGGAAGGTTACTTAACGTAGCTAAAGTGTGCCTAATCTTCAAAGTGCTAGAGCTTGTTTAGGTAAGACATGCACGTGCAATAAGTTCATTGAATATGGAACTTCTTTTTACTCAACGTTCCTCATTATCTTGAATATCAGTACTATAACTTCGGTTTTCGTACATTAGTACCTTGAAGGCTCCTTCTTAGAGCGGTAAACACAATATACCCTGGACTTAACGTAGACACTCCATGAAATCGACTTAACGGCCAGACAGAGGTCTGACAATAAAATGAACTAAGAAAACGTACTCACTTTTAACCTTTTATTGGGGAACTCCTGGTATTACTCCAACAAAACACAACTACTGATATTCAGAACTTTCGTAGATAACAATAATAATGGAAGAACCTATCACAAATAAAACGAAGCTGCTTGGTATAGTTGAACGCGCCTATGTATACTGCATACCACCACGTCATGACTTACACTCGTTGCCACATATAATTCAGCGGGAGAAATAACATCTCGTTAAGTGAGAAGATAATTTGCATAGGAAAATAAAATAACAAGAAATAGTAAAGTCAAAAGGAAACTGAATCTAGAGTATACGTTACATGCGTTATATGTGTTTAATACGGGTGCTATTTTTATATATCAAACTCCAAACGGATCTTTGTTCTAGTGTAAGTTTGCCTTGATAAAGCCTCTCGTTGGAAAGCGAAAGTTCGGCATGATTAAATATTTACACCATTCTAACGAATTATATGACCTTGTTCACTCCTTAGTTATTATTGGTGTACTTACGAAGGAGGATAGAAAAGTAACGCACAGCAATTTTGTTTTCTTTGCAGTTTGCAAGTTGCTCGTTGCAGCTTGCCAGAAGAGTTTGAACATCACGTTACAGACCAGTTTGACTGGATCAGGTGTTGCCGTCGTAGAAGGCAGTGTGTACGACGGCACAAAGATGTCGCGCTCGTTAGCGTCGTCTACGAATGAAGAGCAACGCGGTGTAGTCCGTTTTTTGTGGGCTAAACGGAAAACTCCGACGGAAATTCACAAAGAAGTGGTCAAAGTGTATGTGGTGATTGCCTGGGCTGCAGCAACATCTCCAGATGGTGCAGTTTCTTTGCAGAGGGCCGTGACCACCTTACCGATTCGCCACGTTGTCGACCTGTAACCGCGTCACCACCTGCCACTGTGAGAGGCATTGAACAGGCAATTCTGAGTGACCGGTGTATCCATCTTTGCACATTGGCACAGAAGTTCAACGCTTCGTACGGTATAGCGTACGATACTGTGCATGACAAATTGTAATTTCGCAAGGTCAATGCGCGATGGGTGCCCAAGATCTTGACAGATGACCAAAAGGGACAGAGAATGATGTCATCTTTGGACCACTTGATGCGTTACGCATAAGTACATGAATTTCTAGCAGGTGTAGTGACGGGAAATGAGTCCTGAGCGTACTACTACGCTACCGAAATAAAAAAAGGCCAGTATGGTGTGGAAACATTCCGATTCCCCACCACCAAAAAATATCAGAGTGACCCAATCTGCAGAAAAAGTCCTCATGACGGTGTTCTGGTACATGCATGGCATTCTCCTGGTGGAGGTTTATCCAACGGGGACCACTGTGAATGAAAAAATGTACGCTAACACATTGACAAAGTTGTGTCTTGCCCTTCATTACAAAAGACCGAACAGCGATGCGGCAAATATCAGATTGCTTCATGACAACGCTCGTCCACATGTTGCACAACATGTTCGTGACAAAATTGCGCAATTTGGCTAGGAAGTGCTCCAGTACCCACCTAAAAGTCCGGAGCTGGCTCCTTCGGAATTTCATCTGTTTGATCCCTTGAAAAGATTCCTGGGCAGCCAACACTTCGATCGGGCTGACGAAGTCAAATCGGTTGTCCGCAGGTGGCTATATGCTCAGAAAACGGACTTTTATGAGCAAGATATATTAAAACCGCGTACCACGCTGGGAAATATGTATCGATAGTCTGGGTTCTTATGTTGAAAAATAGCCAAGAACTGTAGTCTCAAATCGGTTGCCCGCAGGTGGCTATACGCCCAGAAAACGGACTTTGATGAACAAGGTATACTAAAACTGATACCACGCTGGGATAAATGTCTCGAGTGTCTCGGTTCTTATGTTGAAAAATAGCTAAGAAATGTCTATACGCCCAGAAAACGGACTTTTATGAACAAGGTATACTAAAACTGGTACCACGCTGGGATAAATGTCTCGAGCGTCTCGGTTCTTATGTTGAAAAATAGCTAAGAAATGTCTATACGCCCAGAAAACGGACTTTTATGAACAAGGTATACTAAAACTGGTACCACGCTGGGATAAATGTCTCGAGCGTCTCGGTTCTTATGTTGAAAAATAGCTAAGAAATGCCTATACGCCCAGAAAACGGACTTTTATGAACAAGGTATACTAAAACTGGTACCACGCTGGGATAAATGTCTCGAGCGTCTCGGTTCTTATGTTGAAAAATAGCTAAGAAATGTCTATACGCCCAGAAAACGGACTTTTATGAACAAGGTATACTAAAACTGGTACCACGCTGGGATAAATGTCTCGAGCGTCTCGGTTCTTATGTTGAAAAATAGCTAAGAAATGTCTATACGCCCAGAAAACGGACTTTTATGAACAAGGTATACTAAAAACGTGTACCACTTTGGGAAATATGTCTCGAGAGACTGGGTTTTTATGTTGAAAAATAGCTAAGAACTGTAGTTTCACTGTGTATATGTTTTGTTTTGCCTATCTATTAAACTGTTGCAAAAAAAAAAAAATAGTGTGCGTTACTTTTCTACTTTTCGATAGACCCTGGTATTATCTTTTGGAAGTTTCCTAAAGTTCCCTATTGTTACTAAATTCTCTAAGATAAACTTATTCCTTACGAGTTCTAAGTTTCAAGTGAAACCAAAGCTAAGGCGAAGTTCAAAGCTACCACCCATTTTAAGGCTATTATATTTACACACTCCAGCATGCTTTCTAAATGCATCCACTCATGTCTCACGAAGTTTTCTTCTGGGTCTTTTTTTCCCTTTGATATCCTATCTAATATTTCAATCGTCTCGGCAGCTTAAAGGGGATTCTCATTTTTTGCGCTAAAATGACCGCTTTTTTTTAGTGTTTATTGACGAAACTATGCCATCAATTGATTCCAAAGTAAGTACATCTATTTATTATCGTTTCAGGTACCTACAAAACAATTTTAATAAGTTTTATGAAGAACCACGCCCGCAAATATCCCTCGACCATGACATTGCGCGAAGATCCGCTGTCCCTGGTTGGCATGATTTCTCCACTTCAGGTGATCTGAAACAAAAAACCTCGAACTGCGTTTTACTCTGTACACAAGTAGTTATCGTTTGATGAACCAGAAAAAATATTTTTATATATTTGAGGAAACGGTGACTTGTCAAACTCAAATTATCAATTTAGCTCAGAAATTGACAATGTTTTTCGCTATTAAAAAGATACATAACGTATCGCGTTTATGGTTCATCAAACGATAAAAGGATGTTTGCTGAACACGCAGTTTTACATTTGAAGTCGATCGGTCCAATAGTTTTTGAAATATCATGCCAACCATTCGCGAAAAAACTGTTTCCAGAAAAACGCGTTTAAAGTTTCAAGTACAGTTTACGGAGGCATATCGAGTACTTACAGTATTTTCTTGCTAATCTGCTATACCAGGGTCATACAGTGATTTTCCCTCTGATACGTAGAGATCGTTTAGAGACATTCGCTCGCTTCTACGCCTTGTACGAGCCTCTTTTGTAGCCTCGAGGCTGAGTCTCGAAGATCTCTGCAGACGCTGTTGGCCCCGCGCGTTGGCAAATATCTTCGTTTGCTCGCCAATAACAATTCCTATCGTTATCATCATTTTCAGGACGGCAGAAAAGCCTTCCTTAAAAATGCCTGCTGCTACATAAGCTGCCATTTCGATGGTCTTTGAGCCACAGTGAAGATGATTGGGCGTGAGCCGCCGAACAGTAGAATTTAAACTTTAATTGTTGTTTTGAGTGTCACCACCCAAACACCTTTCTAGCAACTTTCTTGATGACAAATAGTTGTAAATCGGCTTTATAGCATTTTCGACATTTTTATGAAGTGGCGGTTCGTGATTGAATTTGTCCAGAGTTTTCTCAGCTTCGACTTTGCGTCAGTTGCAACAATTCTGTGACTCCACTGGACAATAATAGATTATAACTTGGGGCCAATCTTCTGAATTTCGACTTGAAATTTGGTACACATATTCTTAATAAAATAACGTAAAAAAATTGATATTTTTCACAATAAAAAAATATGAGAATCCTTCCTTAAAGGATATCGAATTGTGAAATTCACAAATTTGTCGGTGATGGAATCGAACTCCCATTCCGCTGATCTGGAGCCACATGGTTTCCCATTAAGCTACACCAACTTTGTCGTCTTGACATATGTTTCACCTCTGTCGTACATCACAGAGACAAAATATGACAACGTTACATAAATGCTTTAAATCCCTTTGAAGTTGTGAATAAAAGTAGCAGAGGTATCGATACGAGGGTCATACAAAATGTTCTGCACACGTTAATCTAAAACGGAAGCGGATGATGCAAAAGGAAAAATGAGTGCTTCATGTCAAGGTCAGACTCTAAGCAACGCAGTGGTGTCATAACGACGCGCTATCATTTGCTGTGTGGATGTGGGAGGGTTTAGAAATGGAAGCGTGCAGCTCCTCAGGTTGAGTCACGGCGTTAGACCAGGCCTCGTACGTGAAAATAGAAACTCCGCTGGGATAAACTCCGACACAAATCCACATTGCCTTTCAGGAAGTTTCTGGGGAAGGACCTCTTAATCGAAGCACAATTTTTTCCTGAGGACAAAGTTGAGACCGAAAATTCGTCAAAATCACCTCCAACTTGTTGGAAACGGAAGCGATCTTGCTGCATGACAACGCATCGTGTCATGGTGCAGAGTCAGTACGGGGATTTTTTTGTCGAAATATGGCTGGGAAACTTTATCCCACCCACCACACAGCCCTGATCTCAGTCCACCTGACATCGATCTTTTCCCAAAGTTAAAAAATCAGATCTGTAGCATCCGCTATGAATCGCTGGACGAACTGTCATTAGACATGACCCGAGTAATACGACAGCAAAACAAAGATGGCAGACTATGGATTTTCCAGGATCTACCTCACCGCTGGCAAGCTGTTATTAGCAGCGGAGAGGAGTACATTGAACGGCAATAAGGTAAGTTTTCTCCGTTATTTCACACTTTTCTCAAAAATGGACAGTGTTCACAACTTTTGTTAGGACCCCCGTAAACACATTTGAAGCATAAAATGTGTTCCTTATTATTTCCGTACTTCAAATAATTTTCTTTTGAAAATGGTAAATGTCTTAAAAAATACAGGTAGGCTCCGTTCTGGTTGAGCCATCAGTTTAGAACATTGAACTACGACTTGCAGATCGGACAGCTGAAATGAACTAGTCGAGTATGGTTTCAAAGCGTTTATTTAATTTTTTATAGCCAACATAGGTCTATGATATGAAAAGTAGCTTGCATAATTTTTACAAATAATGCTGTTTGCATTGCGAACACGAAACAAAGCGGATCGATATACGAATTACTTCAATAAGCCGCCCCGGTAGCGCAGTGGTCTAAGCGATGGCCTCTGATCATTCGTCCAAAAGGGGTTCCGGGTTAGAGTCCCGGTGAGGCATGGATGTTGTGCTTGTCTTACGGCACTGGCTCTCTCCCTTCCCTCGAACCAGTGACCCTAAATCAGGGACGGACGACTACTTATAGCCCATTGAGTTGCTCACGGTGGTCGTTAAACCTAAAAAAAGCCGCCCCGGTAGCGCAGTGGTCTAAGCGATGACCTCTGATCATTCGTCCAAAACGGGTCCGGGTTCGAGTCCCGTGAGGCATGGATGTTGTGTTTGTCTTACGGCACTGGCCTCTCCCTTCACTCGAACCAGTGACCCTAAATTAGGGACGGACGACTGATTATAGCCCATTGAGTTGCTCACGGTGGTCGTTAAACCTAAAAAAAAGCCGCCCCGGTAGCGCAGTGGTCTAAGCGATGGCCTCTGATCATTCGTCCAAAAGGGGTTCCGGGTTAGAGTCCCGGTGAGGCATGGATGTTGTGCTTGTCTTACGGCACTGGCTCTCTCCCTTCACTCGAACCAGTGACCCTAAATCAGGGACGGACGACTGATTATAGCCCATTGAGTTGCTCACGGTGGTCGTTAAACCTAAAAAAAGCCGCCCCGGTAGCGCAGTGGTCTAAGCGATGACCTCTGATCATTCGTCCAAAACGGGTCCGGGTTCGAGTCCCGTGAGGCATGGATGTTGTGTTTGTCTTACGGCACTGGCCTCTCCCTTCACTCGAACCAGTGACCCTAAATTAGGGACGGACGACTGATTATAGCCCATTGAGTTCCTCACGGTGGTCGTTAAACTTCCAGTAAGTCGCCCCGGTGGCGAAGTGGTCTAAGCGATGGCCTCTGTTCATTCGTCCAAAAGGGGTCCGGGTTCGAATCCCGGTGAGGCATGGATGTTGTGTTTGTCGCATGGCACTAGCTCTCTCCCTTCCCTTGAACCAGTGACCCTAAATTAGGGACGGGAGACTGCTTATAGCCCATTGAGTTGCTCACGGTGGTCGTTAAACCTCCAATAAAAAAAAAAAAAAAAAAGAGAATCTTAGTGCAAGCCAACCTGAGCTCGGTTATCCCTTTGAGTGCTGCCCACGACGCTGTGATGCGTTTGGAAATGCCTACTGAAGATCAAATATCAGCCTAAAATTTTAAGTGCGATGAAATTTACGACTTTCCAAGCTAATATCTATAAGGTTGGTGTAATTACTGATAAACGCTGCAACCCAATGCTTGACGTTTGTTGGTTAGCATATTAATCTCACAGCATGGAGAGCCGTTGCCTTTGACGTAGTCCATTACTATTTCGTCTTCTGTGGTACGCGCTCTTCATTGGATCATGCGCACCGGTGAATTCTATTACACGGAAAATAGGTCGTTACTAAAACATTGGCCGTTTCCGTCTGAGTTATTTGATGCTTCTCAGGTGTAATCTTGAGGAGCGTTACTTTAATGAAGCCATGCGAAAAGCCCTTAGCTGTTTGTGTTTCATTATGCGCCCGTATCTTAACGTTTTCCCCAACGTGACTTTGGATGTGCTTCGAATAATTACATTTTGGTCCGATCGCTCTTATTAATTACATAATACTTCACGATCTCCTCTTGTTCAGAGGCGCAAATATCTGGAGTGTGTGACGTCACATTCATTTAAACGCGTGTTCGCAACAAGGTTTTTAATAAAACAAACATTGTTTCGATCGATCTAGATATCTACATCCTTGTGAAATTATAAATAGATTGCCCAAAAAATGTTAGAGTCAGCAATATTAAAGCAGAAAGAGATAGACAGCAATTTTATAGGTTTAATTGCAAACAACACTGGAGTCGGAACACAAAATCGTCGTGAAATGTGACACAAAAGATGTAGCCTGGAGCTTTGGGCTTTCAAACGAGAGAATACCTTATTTACTCCGATGGAATGACAAGCACACGAGGCTTGTTTTGGTCCGCCAACACATTGTGACAACGCTTCGGTTTTCTCCCATAGATGAGTGCCACAACGTTATATAAGTCGCTCCGGTGGCGCAGTGGTCTAAGTGATGGCCTCTGATCATTCGTCCGAAATGGGCCCGGGTTCGAATCCCGGTGAGGCATGGATGTTGTGTTTGTCTTACGGCATTGGCTCTCTCCGTTCCCTGGAACCAATGACCCTGAATTAGGGACGGGCGACTGCTTACAGGCCTGCCAGCTTATCAAACCCAAGAAAATAGTTGCTTTAGTAGCCAATAATGGTAAAAATAGTAGCCTTTAACAACTTATGTTAATGACTAAAATAGTTTCCTAAAAAATTGTACGAGTTTCAGAATGTAAGTGTTCCACACTAAAAATTTTTTTTATTTATTTCAAACTACGGTGACAAAATCAGCACATGTTCACGTTTTGGTGAGAAAAAATATATGTATACACGTACGAACATACACATCCACACAGTACAAAAAGGGCATCTAAGTTTCAATATAATGCTATTCAAAACACTTAGAACTATAAAGGTTATGGAAATTACCCCCCAAAAATACTCTATCCAATTATAGAGTATATCAAAAACTACATACTTACATAATCTAACCTGATACAAATTTTGGAATTAGAAAAACACTTCCTTTGTCGCTGTTCTGGATGTAAGATGTTCTCACCTGTATCAAACCAGTAGGGAGAGCTTTCTTCTGCTTTTGTGGTTGGTAAAAAAATATAAGATTTCCCTAGTGGGCTTCATACACTGTGTTGAAAAAAATGTGCATTTCTGCTTTCAAAGGCTATAGCTGTGGTCATTCAGTGTTATGATGATCACTTGTTTTGTTCTGTAGACATAATCGTAGTTATCTGATATGAGGTATATCATGAATCTCATTCAAATAAATAATCAATCTCTGCCATATTCCAAACAGAAATATGGAACACTTTTTCGGCGGAATATCTTGATTTGTGTAGGTTTTTCCTCTAATCGCACGTAGGTCCAGTCTATATTTGCCAATG
Organism: Macrothele yani; assembly: GCA_039090855.1. Lineage (NCBI taxonomy): Eukaryota > Metazoa > Arthropoda > Arachnida > Araneae > Macrothelidae > Macrothele > Macrothele yani. The sequence goes on along the minus strand of CM077028.1, from coordinate 24,940,883 downwards.
ACTTTCCTCGGTGATACTTGCAATAGAGCAGAAAGCGATGAACTGAACAAAACATATCGATATTGATTCGACATGTGCATATCGATAGCAAAGTTGATATTTACATGTACTGATATTAAAACTGTTGTTATAGTACAAGCACATCGATATACGCAACACAAAATTGCGTTTTTTAAAAAATAGTTGCTTTTGGCTATTTTTTGTAGGAAATAGTAGCCATAGTCGCCTGCCATCAAAAAATAGTAGCAATAATCGCCTATTAGTCGCCACTGGCAGCCCTGTACTTATAGCCAATTGAGTTGCTCACGGAGGTCGTTAAACCTCGAATAATAATAAAAAAAAACGTTACATAAGTATTTTAAGGGTTATTTATGTTTGCCCAATATTCTCTGAGGTGCATCCGAGACGTTCTTACTAGAATAAAATTTCAGGCAGCTCTTGGAGGTAGGGGTTGACGTAGAATAACTGCGATCTTCGAGCTCACGAAGACCGAGGTAACGTGGGTAAGGACGTGCTCTGTCAGTCAGGAAGAGAGAATTATTATCTATTGCACCGTGGAAAAGTGTAACGATGCCGTCTCAGTACACGCTGGCGTTCATGTGCCGTCGACAAACATTCTGATCCGTGTGGACATTGAAGCAGATTCTCTCCCACAACTGTGAATGAATCGCCTCAGAAACGACGCCCAAGTTGGATACCAAATCGACGCCGATTGGAATGTAGGCCAAATCTGATTTCATTGCAGAATAGGACGCTTTATCACTCTAGCTGCAACAATAGGTACTGTCGCGCCTACTTTCTTGTCTGGTTGCCGAAGAGAGTGGTATTCTGCGAAATGAATGTCTCCACCATAGACAGACCTTCCTGATGCAGTCGATTACAGAACAATTGACCACTTATCGCTACCTCAGTGGCATTTCGGATATGTTGTACAAAATGATGTGAACACCTAGGACAAGGTTTTACGTACCTAATAGGGTGTGAGACTACTTTTGGCATTCAAAACCGCCTGAATGCTCCTTGGAATGCACGCATAGAAATCCTGGACGCCGATTACTGGGATGTTACACCAATATTCATACAGAAAAAACTGCTCCAGGTTCTTTAGAGATGCAGGAAGTGAATTACGGGATATTACTCTGTTTTCCAACACAGATCACAGCGGCTCGATGATGTTTAAATCTGGTGATTGAAGAGGTCAAGGAAGGTGTGAAAGTTCGTCCTCATGTTCCTCAGACAATGATTGGACATTTCGAGCTCTGCGAATTGGGGTGTTATCATCTTGATAGATGGCACGTACTGCAGGAAACAATACCTGAACCACTGGGTGGACGTTTTCGCCCAAAATGGTTTCATACGCCCTGCCAGTCATCCGTATTTTCAAGGTGATCAAAGGACCTGCTGAAAACCCCGATATGACCGCCCAGAGCATGACAGAACCACCACCATGCTGCACTGTTGGGAGCAGACAGTCTGGGTTGTACGCTTTTGACAGTATTCTCAATAGGTAAACACGTCCTGAGGTGGGGAATAGTGTGAATGTGGATTTATCCGACCACATTACACGCTTCCATGCATCGGCAGTCCACGTTGTATGCTCCTGGCAGCACTGCCGTCGCCGTTGTGCATTCACCCGGGTCACCAGAGGTTTCGCAATAGAAGCTCTGCCATCAATACTTTGTTTATGCAGTTTGCTGCGCACTGTTTTTGTTGATTTTGGGGTCTGGAAATGCATATTCAGTTCCGCATTAATATTCGGCCCCTTGGTCTTATTACGCGTAACAATCCTCATTAATGCCCTCCTATCTCTATCAGTCAGGGTGGGTCGTTTTCCGGCCGCTGTTGTGTTACGCGACGAGGTTTTGCCACGAACACGGTATGCTGTCGTGACGCTAGACATAGTAGCTCTCGATACCCCAACTACCCTGGCGACTGTTGTCACGGAGGCACCAACTAGCTGGTCACCAACAATCAGCCCTCTTTCGAAGTCTGTTAGGTCGCTCATTTCGCTGTCACCTTGAAATAAATTGTGCAACAAGACACTTTAATTGCACTTAAACAGAACCTTGAGGTTCAAAACAAAGCTATTACAACCAAAAAGTGGTGGATACCTTTGCGTATTGCGACGTACGCAGCTGCATTAAAAGTCACGTCTCTGAGCTTGGTGTTAACATTATTCTGTCCAACCGCTGTAGCTGATGGATGTTATGGGGTTTCTGCGAGAGTTAATTGTAATATACCGGTCTTGCTATGCTGTAGTTGTCCTAGGACGACCACTGCTCGGTCGTTCAGCGACATCGCATTGATCCCGGCATGTAATATCCTGAACCTTCATATGCACAGTACGGACTGATACAGAGAACTGTTGACTAGTGACTTGAACTTCCAAGAACGAGAGTACGGAATGACATATTGACTGCTGGAGCGTGGAGTGTGATGTCCTGCGTGCGCTACAGAGTTCGTGGGTCAGTTTTGTGTGAGAATTTAGAAGGAAGAGATGTGTGGAAGCTGGCCAAGTTGAAGTAATCTGAGATTGTTAAATGAAGTATAACGGCAATAGTAACACTGAATAGTAATTGTACGAGATGTATGTAAATAAATTATTTTGTTGTATAAATACCTAGTCTGTGACGTTAGAGACGAGAAAATTGGAGGTACCTGGTAAGATTCGAACTACGGCAGCGTCGTTGGAAATGAGGATTCGAATGAGAGTTCGAAGGAGTCAACATGGCGACTTTCGCTTCGATACTTGCTGTAGAAGATTAAACGGAATTGCACATCTTGCTCAGAGATATCCATCAAGAAGTGGATAAAGAAGGAAAGCCATTGCAGGACTGTTAGATCTTTACTAAGAGTGCGTCAGTGTGAAGATGTCAACTGTGTCCCAGTTTTTAAAGCGTGAGATACAAAAATTTCTTAGTAGTATTTCTTCATAAGTTTATGTTTGTGTAAGCATAGGTTTTTGTTTTTCTCAAAGAATTATCACGTGGAATAATACTATAGCACAAAGATTCTAGAAGTTTCCGGTCACGGAACCAGTCCATTCGATTAACCCCATTGTCAGCATACCAAGCCATGGTGGACCACGCAACATGACAGTGGCATTGTCATCCTGAAAGTAACATGGGTCCACCGCGTAAAACTGCCACAACGTAGGAAGCGCATGGTCATCCAAAATGGTGCAATAGGTCTCGGCGTTGAGTCTACCAGTACCAGGAATTGCAACCAAGGGTCCCGTGCCATACCAGGAGAAACACCCCTACAGCATAATTCCACCGCCGCCGAACTTCACAGTTGGCACAATACATTCCGGCAGGAGGCGTTCTCCAGGCAGACGCCAAACCCACATTATGCCATCCGAACGGTAGAGGGTGAACCTTGATTCGTCGCTCCAGCGAACCTGTTTCTACTGTTCAACGGTCCACTGCCGACGTTTTTTGCACTAAGTTAGCCGAGCAGCGCTATTGGACTAGGTGATCAAAGGCTTGTGGGCGGCAGCACGTCCATGATAACCGAGCAGATGGGCTTCCTTACGGATGGTATTCATCGAAAGAACACTCCCGGATGCCTGTTGAAACTCCTCGCGGATGTGACCCATCGATTTGGTGCGGTTCTTCCGAATTTCTCTGACCAGCACCCGTCGGTATTTAACTCCCAGTTTTGTGGGTCTGCCGGGTCGGGGCACATTCCGACAGTCACCTCTCATCTTCCACTTGCCAATCACGTAGGCCACTGTCGATTTTGGGTACTTCAACTCGCTGGATATGTTACGTATGGATTGGCCATTTCTGTGATACCCGACGATTACACCTTTCTTGAAATCAGAGAGCTCCGAACTGCGTGGCATCTTGCATGAGACTGGTTGCGTTGTTGTTTCCCACACGATATTTAACGGCGGCGGCCGTGACGTGTATTAGGACCGCAGATATCGTCGATTACAGGGGTGTCCAATTACTTGTTGGTAGATAGTGTATAACGTTAGAATAGATTTTTTATTTACAAATCATTCTGATGAGGGTATAATTTCTATCAAGAGGTAGTATATTTAGATCAATTGATTGAGCAGGTGGTATAGGTATTGGGTAGAAGTCTTGCTGTAAACAAATGTCATCTAACGCATGCACACATACGATAATAGGTAAATCTATTTTACCCATAGTACTTGTTTGAAACCAATATAATTCGAAATGGCGTCCTTAGGAAGGGTTCGTAAAGAGGATCTTCAGCAGTTAGCTGAAGAATTGGGAATAGAAGTTACACCTAATACCAAAATCCTAGATTAAAAAAAAAAAATAGAATTGTCAACTTTGAAGGTTACGAACAAGACTTCGTGAAAGAACTTTTAGCAGGCATTAAAGAGCGTAGCGAAACGGAAGAACGCATTGAAAAATCAGAACGTATAGAGAGAAAATGTATCGAAATAGAAGTTAAAGAGAATGAAAAGAAACGAAAATTAGAATTTAAGCTTGAAAGGCTCATAATAGAAGACGGACGTCAATCTCCAGGGAGCAATGTTGAGCAAAATGAAAATTCTCATAAGCCGAGATTAGAAATTCGTCATTTGATGAAAATATTTGACCCAAAAAGAGAGCGACATAAGTATTTACTTAGTATTATTTGAAAGGCAGGCACAACAAGCCGAAATAAAAAAAGAAGATTGGGTAGCAAATTTAATAGGATTTTTGCCCTTTGAAATATTGCAATTGATTTCCAGAGAAAATGTAGAAGATGCGAAAGATTATGAATACGTTAAAATGTTACTTCTTAAAAAAATACAAGTTAAGCCCAGAAAAATTTAGGTTGAAATTAGTTCATCACATGCGTACATCAGAAAAGACTTGGAGAGATTTCGCATTCGCGTTAGGGAATTATTTCAATGAATGGATTTCAGAACTTAAAATAGACGCTGTTCAGAAGCTAAAAAATTTAATGATCACCGATCAATTGAAGCAAAAGGTGCTTATGGAAATAAGAGAACATTTCATTGATAAATGGTCTAATATTGTTTCATCTTCCTTATTAGCAGACATGGTAGACAATCATGAAAATGTAAGAGGGAAATATTTGTCGAATGAATTTTATGCATCAAAGAGAATGTCAGACAGTAAGAAAGCAGCAAGAAAGGAGCTGGAGTTAACTATAATTAGGGAAATCCTAGGAAAAATGCATTTTAGAAAAAATTCTGCTAAGTCAGATACAAGACAAGGATGGTCGAATCGGAGTGCACCTCGAAATGAGGAAATGTGTATTCGACGATAGAGGATCCAGTGTTTCAAGTGTGGATCATATAATCATATCCGACCTCAGTACCCGGAAGCTAAAATCTCAGAACTCAGGAATTGCAAACAGAATAAGAGATGAAGCTAAAGGGGATCTCTTGGCACCCTATACCTTTAAAGGAAAAATAAATGGGGTTACCATGCCTATTCTTCGTAATACGGGATCTTCAATTGATATCATTTGTCAAAAGTATGTGTCGCCAGGTATGTTGACTGGGGAACATGTATGGGTGCAGCATCTTCTTGATGAACAAAAGGTTTGTTTACCATTGGCACAAGTTGAACTACAATGGGAATTAGGTCATATTATCGCTCAGGCTGCAGTAATTAGGACGTCGCTAGATCAAGGTAGATATTTGCTTGGTAATAAGACTTCCGCTTTGTTAAAAAAGTTGATGTAGAACATCAATTTAATTCAGAACAAGTAAATGTTGTAGTAACTCGATATCAAGAGAGAGATCCAGTAAAGAATGATTCAGAAAAGAAAGAAGAACAGGTCCTTGAAGAAGAAATTGTGGTTTTAGAAGTACCAGATAAATTAGAAGAAGAAATTCTGCCACTAGTGCGTGATGGAGATAAAGGCATGTTAGATTTGATTAAAATGGATTCGAAAGGCTGCATCGAAGCTCAACGGCTGATTGCGAACGGATGGTGGTGAAAACGAAGACGGAGGAGAGCACTATTTATAGAAATCAATTTTGAAACCAATCCCTATTCCTAAACCACCTGGCAATTCTGAAACATCTGAAGTAGTGCGTCTTTTAGAAGTGATGTTGGCAACAATTGTAGATTACTCAGCAGAAAATGCTTTATTTCGATTTTTAAATGATGTAGTCTACATATTAGCCACAACAATTGTCGATCGTTGTCGAGAAGTTAAGAGACAGAGTTGTTTATGTGCTTCTACGTTGCCTGAAAGTTTACAGTCCAAATTTATGAGGGTTTCTGGAACTCTAATTAAACCAACCTTTGTTACAAACTATATCGCATCAGCATTCTAAAACACGTGTGGCCTGCATTAATAAAATACGATCAGTCTTTCTTCATGGAAATAACCAACATGTCCAAAATGTTGTGAATCACATTGTTCGGCGTCTGATCGATTATTCGTCATCTGTCAGACTTGCATTTGGAGAAGTTGTTGAAAACTAGTTGCTTAAACTACCTGATCGCTATTCACTCTTCCACCGTTTGATTCCACTCTTACTTTCTTCACTCTATGATGATGACAAAGATATGAGTTTCCTAGGTAAAAGTCTTTGGAATGATGTCAGAGGAAAATAAAAATAAAAGGATTTTAAAGGTCAAATAGATATACCTAAACCCGTTCCAGATGATTACCCATGTGAAAATGGCCAAACTTTAGATTGCCGAGCACTGGTACAGACGAACTTGTGTAAAAGTTTGCCTCCCTTGTTGAGTGACCTTCAGGATTGGGTACCTAAAACACGTGTGAAAACTTCTATGCTGCTATACCAACTCTTACTTCATGCTGAGAGCAATGCTAAAAGCAATTTGCAAAATTTTGTACGAGGAATTTTGCAGTCAGAAATCAAGAGAAGAAAGCTGTTCAAATGGCATTGGAAACTGTAGAACTTCTTGGATACTTCTTTGAGCCCAATCGATGGTGCAAATATTTTCTTCCGGATGTTCGGGATGCTCCAACAGCTGTGCATCTGAATATTTTGCCTGAAATACTCAGATGCTGTGCTAAAAATCCTCTTGATTACAATTATAAATCAGTATGCTGTGTTCTTGCTGAACCTTTTGTATGCCGCACTAGAACAAATGATGAGCAAGCCTATTTATTACTGCGCGTGAAAGCTGTTTTTCTTTCAGATAAAGTAGATTTATCGACAAACCAAATGCTTTTTACAGTTTTGGTTTCTGTATCAGCCTTTTCTTGTACTGATAGCATTACAGAGAACGCAAAGTGTCTTATTTAATACTTAGCTGACATTCAGTGTCTGGAATCTGCTAGTCATCTTTTTCATGTACATACTATGCCACTTTTGATGTAGGTAACTGCTGATCATGAATTGTAGACTCATCCAATTGTCTCCCCGGTGGCTTAGTGGTCTAAGCTATGGCATCTGATCATTCGTCCGAAAGGGGTCCGGGTTCGAATCCCGGTGAGGCATGGATGTTGTGTTTGTCTTACGACACTAGCTCTCTCCCTTCCCTGGAACCAGTGGCCCTAAATTAGGGACGAGCGACTGCTTATAGCCCATTGAGTGCTCATGGTGGTCGTTAAACCTCCAATCAAAGATCATTCGTCCGAAAGGGGTCCGGGTTCGAATCCCGGTGAGGCATGGATGTTGTCTTTGTCTTACGGCCCTGGTTCTCTCCCTTCCCTGGAAGCAGTGGCCCTAAATTAGGGACGGGCGACTGCTTACAGCCCACAGAGTTGCTCACGGTGGTCGTTAAACCTCCAATTAAAAAAAATGGACTCCTGTAAGTCCAGAAAATGCTATAATTTCTTTCTCGATCAAGTCATGTGACAACATTGAGGAAATTTCTGATTTTTCCATTCCTTTACTGATAAGACATCTAGACCCAGGGAAAGACGCAAAGCTACGCAATTTCATGTTAATTGTTATGACTGATAATCTAGAGAAGCTGCCTGTCACACAGGAATTTTCAGCAAATTCCACCTACTTGTGCAGCATGGTACCTTTCCGAATTTATTAACATGGCAAGCAGGGAAAATAGCCTCTGCTCTTAGAACCATGTTCATCCCACAATGCCGTACCTCCATCCTTTGGGGGATACGTTCTTTCAGGATGATAACGCCCCATGCTCTCGGACCACCTTGAACAGAAATGTTTCGGCCGACACATTGCTCATCCCTGTTAAGGCAGAGTACTAATAGCGGCAATGGCCTGTCAATACAATACTCAATACTTCTCTCAGTATTTCGCTCCTCAAAGCCTCACCCTAGAGAGCACTGCCGCGGATGGCTAAGTGGTTAGCAGTTCAGACTATCGATGCAAGGTCCCCAGGTTCAAGCCTGGGCTGATCTATCGGAGATGGTGTGATTTACTAACAATCGCTGAATATCCGCCGTGCATCGGACGAGCACGTTAAGTGACGGCCACCAGGCTGGACCCACTGGTTAAATGGATATCCTTCCCTATGCCCCCCCCCCTGAAATTCTCTCACCCCTCTATGTGCAATATCGTACTTCTACGGTGGCGCCATCTACTGTACTCTAATCTCACTACAAACTGTTCTGTCAAAGTCGCTAGACTTGCTCTCATTCTTTCCGTTTCTGTGTCCTGCCTAAAAGGCGATCTCGCTGTATGTGGCTGGGACCTAAACTCTACTCACTGTGGACGGAAATCCTACAAGAAAATAACCCTAGAGCGCACTCGCAATCACATTTTAGGTCACTTTAGGTGTAAGACTAGTTGCTTGTGCTCTAATTCGATTTTATAATCCGCAAGCTCACAGAGAACTCAGTAATATCCACTTCTTTACCGTACTGCCAATAACTCGTACAATATTTTTTGTGGGTCACTAATCTCATACAACGTATAGTTGCTACAACTGTTACTTGCATTCTCTGGATGCGCTCTTGCTCAACAATGGTCCAGTGCTTATGTACTGGTCTGTTGCTAGGTCTGGTTATTTGCAGCGAATCCACACTTCACTCGCTCCCCAATAACATCAGCAAATTACACTGCTGGCCACCCAAAATGTAACACCAAGAAGGAAGCATCCGATTGGCCTGAAATTCGTAGCATGCGTCCCCCGCGAGAGGACATGCAAACGATTAGCATTGCACGGCATATGCAAATCATGTGCGCCCGGCACGCCACCGAGAAGAAGCACTATAAGAAGAGTGCACAGAAGGCGAGGTGTAAGTAGTGGAAGTGTGTTGTGCTGCCGAACCTGTACGTGGGAAGCTTCCTGATGCCTCGGCGCAGAATACGGCAGTCATTCCAGCACGTTCCGAAGTTCGACAGAGGACGAATAGTGGCTTATCGTGACAGCGGTTTATCGTAATGAGACATCGGCACCCGTGTGGGACGACATCCAGATACAGTGAGGCAAGTATGGATTCGGTGGGTGCAGGATGGACGGACGGACCGACGTGAGCAATTACGGTAGCCGCGGCACACCGCCTAACGAGAGGACCGGCATGTTGTGCGGCGGGCATTGACTGCTCGCACCGCCACATCACGAACGTCAGCGCAGGAATTAGGGTGTGTTGCGCAACAACCTGTGTCAGCACGTACCATTTGACGTCGTCTGCAGGAGCAGGGACTTATCGCACGGCGCCCATTGCTCCGATTATCATTGACGTTACACTACCGGTGAGTGCGGTGGCAGTGGGCCGTTGAACGCCGCACCTGGACTACGGAATGGCACGATATTGTCTTCTCCGACGAATCCCGCATCTATCTGCAACACCACGACGGTCGGATCCGTGTGTGGCGGTACCGTGGCGAGAGACTGTACGGCGCCGGCATTATGCATCGCCATACCGGTCCGTCGCCTGGCGTAATGGTTTGGTGCGCAATTGGATATGACACCCGCACCACTCTGGTACGCATCGCCGGTACACTATACACACACCGCTACATCTCCGACGTTTTGGAGCCTGTAGTCCTCCCTTACCTGCAGGACCTGCCAGCGGCCACGTTTCAACAGGAAAATGCGCGCCCGCACGTGACACGCATTGTGCAACAATTCTTCACGGCCATCAGGTATCACTGCTGCCGTGGCCCGCTTGTTTTCCCGATATGTCGCCCATCGAACACGTCTGGTCGCTGATCGGCAACCGAGTGGCCCGGCAAGCACCACCGGTGGCTACGCCTGATGAACTGTGGCAACGTGTGGAAGCAGCCTGGACTGGCATACCCCAAGCCCACATATAAAGTCTCTTTCGTTCGATGCCGCGACGTGTAGCGGCTGTTATTGCCAGCCACGGGGGCCACACGAACTATTTGTGTCTGCGTGTTCCGCAATTCTCACGAGCGTGGTAAGCTCAATCGTTTCACCTTTGTATCTGTTGTTATGTATCCAATAAATCTGGCTTTGCTATCTCTTGTCCTTCTTGGTGTTGCATTTTGGGTGGCCAGCGGTATCAAACAATTACCCTGCCTAATTGTCAAACCATCAAACTTCCACTTTTTCCTCTAGCCATTTCTCTGCTTTGATTTTAGCAAAGTTCTGAATACGAATGAGTTTATTCCTGTTTAATTTCTGCTTTGAAATGTTTGCTATTGAAACTTAATAACTGGAGAAGCCACCCACTTCTGCGCACACAATTTACTAACAGAACTTGATTCCTCAATCACATCGCTTATCAAAACCGGTCTGTGCCCATTACCTACAAAGGTGGCCTGTGCTCACTGCCTACAAAACTCCCCTGTGCTCACTATGTGCCGCTTACTAGCGTCACGGTCACTTGTCAGCGCCCACCTGTAGGAGCTTACAATTTCCTTTCATTTCGCTTCGGCGTGTACTTTCTTTAACTCTAATCCTTCATCCCCCGTCCGGTCCTCTGTCCTGCCTATTCACACTTTTCATCGTGTCATCTGAGAAAAATGCGACGCACAGTTAGGTGTCAGCGACAATGAGGGCTACACGTTTCCCATTGTTACGGCCGCACCTTAAGCTTCGATGCATTGGAACTATACTGAAGTGCCAAAAGTCATAGGATATGTACCTAATATTGTGTAAGACCTCTTCTAGCCCGGCAAAGTGCGGCAACTCGATGCGGCATCAGCTGGAAGACTTCTGGAGAGATGTTGAACCATGCGGTCGGAATAGCCGCCCACAGTTCTCTGGTATTTGTAGGTGCAGGATCTTGGGTGCGAATGGACCTTTCCACCACGTCGCATAAGTGCTCTATTGGGTTCATGTCGGGCAAACAATGTGGCCACACCATCCGTCGGAACTGTCCAGAATGCTCCTCGAACCATTTTGGACAACTTGGGCCCAATGACATGATGCATTGTCCACCTGGAAAATTCCATCGTTGTTGGGGTACATCAAGTCCGTGAAGGGTTGCAAATAGTCTCGCAGCAGAACAACAAAGCGATTATCGGTTAAGGACGTGTTTACGAGGACCGAGGGACCCGAACCGTGCCAGTAAAGACACCCCAGACATGTATGGAACCACCATCAGCTTATACAGTGACTTGTTCATAGCTTGAGCACATGGCCTCATGGAGTCTGCGCCAAACCCGAACCCTACCATCGGCTTCTAACAACTGGTAGCGTGACTCATAGGACCACGCCACATGTTGCCAGTCTTTCAGAGTCCAATTACTGTATTCACGAGCCCAAGTGGGGGCACTGTGCTCGATGTCGTGGTGTTAACAAAGTACTCTAGTGGGTCTTCTGCTCCCATACCCCATGGACGCTAAACTACGCTGCACCGACATGATGGATATGTCCCTGGTACCTCCTGCATTGAATGAGAATGTTATTTTCGCCAGTGTCACTTGTCTGTTAGCATAGACAATCCTGGTCAGACGCCGCTGGTCACGGTCATTCCCGTGGTCGGTCACTGCGCTGTCCACGGTGGGTGGTAATGCCTTGCATGAGATATTTTCGGTACACACGCGACGTCCTGGATCGAGGAATGTTGAATGTTCGCACAACTTTGGAAATTGAATGTCCCATCCGTCTGGCTCCCATTACCATGCCTCGTTCAAACTCCGATAATTCACGTCGGCTTGCCATAACCCTACTGGCGGTTGTACAGTCTGACTCACGAAATTATACCTCGCAAGTGATAAATATCGTGCCGTGAGTCGAAGCATTTATACGACGGCAGCGCCAGTTAAAAAAATTGCATGCTACTGTTCCACAACTTTTGGCACTTCAGTGCAAACCTAAGTTAGGGCAAACCTAAGTTAGGGCAATACAGTGCTCATATTTTCAATACAGTAGAGTTCGGTTAATCAGGATACAGCGCGGCTAGAACACTTTAGCCCAATATAGCGGCTTTCCCAAATCTTGAAGAACGTTCTAAATTAGCTTTATCCCAAAGAGATAATTTGGAATGTTCTTCAAGAATTGTATCAAATAAACGGCTGCCCCGATGTCCAAATTAACTGGAATCAACTGTATTTCGAATGCCCACCGAATTCCCCTAACTTCAACGCAACTGAAAATGTGTGCAATGTGGTGGTACGTAAGGTGAGGACGTTGCACATACTACTCAGCTGCATACTGGAAATGTTGATAGCAATGCAAACAGATGGGTTGCAGATACCCACACAACAGCGCAGACATTTCGAGGAGTCGATGGAAATTCTCTGGGCGAAAGGAATGCCCACGAATTATTAAGTAGGTGGTCGTAGTTCATTGAGGACTTAGTGTACACTGCCATGCAAAAAGATGACGACGACTAAGTAACCTACATACTGCATTGTAGCTAGAACACTTTAGCGGCTGCCCCAATTATATGAAGCTGTGTCCCAAAGAGCTGAAGCTTTAGAAAAGCGATAATCATTACTGAGCAACCTGCACCCTACTCTACATTGATGAGCGATTCCTTTATGACCACCCCAGCCTAGAGAAATGAGCGCGCCTGCAGACGGAACAGTCTCGCAGGTGAAGTTTACAGAGCAGTATATATACAGCCCGAGGACCGGCTTTTTGTTGGTAGAAGGGCCGCGGGTGATCTAGTGGTCAGCGTTCGTGACCTCAGGTTCGGTCATGGGCAGGTACGAACGTTCGAACCACTTAATACCCGCCGGGCGTCGGATGGGCACGTTAAGCCGTCGGACTCCGGGTACTCCCCCCCCCCAGTAATAAATAAGGGCGTCTTCCTCCTCCTTACTACCTCGCTTCCGTGTTACTTTCCTATCGGGCACTCTAGCCCGAATCCCCTAGCTTCCTATTTCTAAGGGTTGTTTAAGACCTGGAGTCAGACACTCCCTTCCTAAAATCCTCTACACATGATCTGATCTGATCTGTTGGTAGAGTGTTCGGAATGACAATGGGAAAAGCTGCCGATTTATCGGAGTTTGATAAAGGACAAATCGTGATGGCACGACGCCTCGGAACTACGATCTAGGAAAGAACCGGCTTGTGCGTTGTTCACGTGTCGTTGCAGTGAGTACGTATCAAAAGTGGTGCACAGATGGTCAAACGACGAACCATCGTCCAGCCGTGTGTTGTCCCCAGCTCATTGATGCCAGAGGGGAACGGAAACTGTCGCTCATTGTTCACAGTGACCGCAGGGCTACAGTGCGACAAATCACCTGCAGCTACAAAAGTGGTGATCAGGGCAATGTGTCCTAGCACACAGTTCATCGCAGCCTTCTGCACGTGGGCCTGCGTAACCGAAAACCCAGACGGGTCCCCATGCTCACTGCACGTCATCGCCAACAACGCATGAAATGGGCTGAAGATCATCGAGACTGGACCGTGGATGATTGAAAGAGAGTGGCCTGGTCTGACGAATCGAGATTTCTGGTGCATCACGTAGACGACCGAGCGCGAATAGGCCGATTTCCAGAGGAAATTATGACACCTGGATGCACTATTGGGCGGAAACAGGTTGGCGGCGGCGATGTTATGCTGTAGGTGATGTTTTCTTGGGACCCTTTAGACCCCATTGTCCGAATGGCACAATCCCCGAGAGCTGTCAGGTATCTGAACATCGTTGCGGACCATGTTCACCCATTCATGGCAACTGTGTTCCCTGCTTGTGATGGACATTACCAACAGGATAATGCGCCATGCCACACTGCCAGAATCGTCAAGGAGTATTTCGAGGAGCATGATGGTGACATTCTGTTAATGTCCTGCCCTCCAAATTGACCTGACATTAACCCAATCGAACATTTGTGGTTCGACTTGGAAAAGTGGGTTCGCGCTAAATCACCACCACCCCGAAGTGTACTGGAAGTGGTTGACATTATGGTAGAAGATATCACAGGATATCTATCGTCACATGATCGAATCGATGCCTCGCCGAGTGGCCACTGATTTGCGGGCTAAATGGTGTCCTACAGCTTATTAGGTAGGTGGTCATAATGTAATGAGTCATCGGTGTAGTATGTAAAATGATAATGATGACTTATTGCAAAATACTGTGACGGAAGCATCTATTACAGTCGCCCCAGTGGCGTGATGGTGTAAACACTGGCTTCGTCCGAGATGGGTTCGAATCACGAAGAGGCGTGGATATTATGTTTGTCTTATGGCGCTCTGGCTCTTTCCTTTCCCTGAAACCAGTGGACGTAAATTATGGACAGGCGACTGCTCATTGCCCATTAAGTTACGCATAGTGTTCGTTCAACCTCTAAATAATAATAATCTGTCGCAAAATGTAAGAAAGTAAACCTGCATGTTAAAACTTTGGTGTGAACAGGTAAGGTCGTTACAATATTAGAGGGTTCTTTTTTTTTTAGGTTTAACGACCACCCTGAGCAACTCCATGGGCTATAAGCAGTCGCCCATCCCAAATTTAGGGCCACTGGTTCCAGGGAAGGGAGAGAACCAGTGCCGTATGACAAACACAACATCCATGCCTCACCGGAATTCGAACCCGTACCCTTCACGGACAAATGCCAACGCTTAGACCACTGCGCCACCGGGGCTGCATTACAAGGTTCCAAAGCGAGACTGCATAGAAATAAATATACGCTTCCAATCGTGGATTGAGGTATATTAAATACTTTTTAATGGCCAGGTAAGAAACTCGCAGTTCTTATTTTCTTTCCGAATCTAAACTATCGAAACTCTTCCTCGCTTCGAAACTATCATTCTTAGTGACTGACGCGACGCTTGATGAATATGAGGTTACCATGGCGACGCTTACAGTGGAGGATAACATTGTTTCCATTTTAAGTATCACCATAAATTTGAAACGAGGAAAGAACGTGTTACCATAATACGAAGATAAATTTTGCTGACGTATTGCAACCATAATAAAAGGCTAAGTCATTCTAAAAACGTTTCACGCGTGATCAATGTTAGATAGTAAACGATGGACAAAATAAATGATTCCTTGACTTCGGTTTACGCTGATGCTGAGGAAGTCTGATGAATGTGAGTTAGTGTTCCCAGTTCTATACTAGTAGCTACGCAGCATAGAAATTACCTACTAATACGATAAATTTCCATTTCTGCGATAAAACGTCATGTAGTAGACTTACGCATACATAATAATCATTGATAAAACGTCATGTATTGTCATGAATTTTTTTGTTTTAACTTCAGCTTTAATTTTCCAAGATGAAAAAAGGGAAATATTTTACGCCAGAAAATTTTTCTCTTTAACACAGTGAAATAAGTGAACATCTCATAACAATAACAACTACCCAGAAGCGTAACTAGGCATTCCAGCGCTCAAAGCATGCCACAAAAGACTGCGACCCTATCTTTCATTTTTTTTTTCGTTTCGGGAATTTGACGACCATTGCGACAAAGGGATATAAAGTCGCCCGTCCCTAATTTGGGGTCTCTGGTTCCAAGTAAGGGAGAGAGCAGTGGCGTCGACAGCATCTCAGAACTATACACGGGTCAAAGCTAACCTGACTACACTGCTAATGCTGGGAAAATCGATTTACTCTCTTGTGTTTCAGTATTTTTCCGGGCACTAATGTGGTGCCATACGTCGTGGATCCTTCCTTCCAAGAGTGACTTAAGGCAGGACAAAAGGAAACATTCCGCGTTTCGTCACAATGTCCCCCTTCAAACCCCAAAGCTTCTCAGCCCTGCCGATCAGAAGACAAACGATTTCTGAATGAGCATTTCAGCCGCCCCGGTGGCGCAGTGGTACTGGCTCTCTCCCATCCCTGGAACCAGCGGCCCTAAATTAGGGACGGCCGACTGCTTATAGCCCATTGAGTTGCTCATGGTGGTCGTTAAATCTCCAATAAAAAAAAAATGAGTATTTTAAAACAGTTACCACGAAGAAAGGAGCAAGCTTAGTGACCGCAAAGCCATAATTCCCTCCTTATCCTCAGGCTAACACAATCCTTCTCTTCCGCTCGCAGTATATATCCGCCGTGTATACTGTACAGCCTCTCTGAAGTGACAATGACGTGGCCAAATTGCGAATATTTGTATTGTTTTAGAATCGCGACCTAAACTGGGATCTTCATTTTTTTGATGCATGTACGTACGACATTTAGAATATCTACACTGCTGGCCACCCAAAATCCAACGCCAAGAAGGACACTAGATAGCAAAGCCAGATATACTGGACACATAACAACAGATACAAAGCTGAAACGATTGAGCTTACAGGCCCATGCGACTTGCGGAACAAGCAGACATGAATAGTTCGTGTGGCGCCCATGGCTGGCAATGACGGCCGCTACACGTCGCTGCATCGAACGAAAGAGGTTTTGGATGTGGGCTTGGAGATGTCGGTCCAGGCTGCTTCCACACGTTGCCACAGTTTATCAGGCGTAGCCGCAGGTGGTGCTTGCCCGACCACTCGGTTACCGATCAACGACCAGACGTGTTCGATGGGCGACATATCGAGAGTACAGGCGGGCTACGGCAGCAGTGACACCTGGTGCGCCGTGAAGAATTGTTGCACGATGCATGCCACGTGCGGGCGCGTATTGTCCTGTTGAAACGTGGCTCCAAAACGTCGGAGATGCAGTGGTGGCTGTTGACTGTACCGGCGATACGTACCAGAGCGGTGCGGGTGTCATATCCAATTGCGTCCCAAACCATAACGCTAGGCGACAAACCGGTATGGCGATGCATAATGCAGGTGTCATACAGTCTCTCGCCGCGGTGCCGCCACACGCGGCTCCGACCATCGTGGCGTTGCAGGCGGAAGCGGGATTTGTCGTAGAAGACAATGTCGCGCCATTTCGTAGTCCAGGTGCGACGTTCAACGGCCCACTGCCGCCGCACTCTCCGGTGGCGTAACGTCAATGGTAATCGGAGCAATGGGCGCCGTACGATAAGTCCCCGCTTCTGCACACGACTTCGAACGGTACGTACTGAAACAGGTTGTTGCGCAACACACCCTAATTCCTGCGCTAACGTTCGTGATGTGGCGGTTCGAGCCCGCCGCACAACGTGCCGGTCCTCTTGTTCGGTGGTATGCCGCGGCTGCTGCAATCGCTCACGTCGGTCCGTCCGTCCCTCCTGCACCCACCGAATCCATACTCGCCTCACTGTGGCTAGATGTCGTCCCACACGGGCGCCGATGTCTCAGTACGATAAACCGCTGTTGCGATAAGCCACTATTCGTCCTCTGTCGAACTCCGAAACGTGCTGGAATAACTGCCGTATTCTGCGACGAGGCATCAGGAAGCTTCCCACGCACAGGTCCGGCAGCACAACACACTTCCACTACTTACACCCCGCCTTCTGTGCACCCTTCTTATAGTGCTTCTTCTCGGTGGCGTGCCGGGCGCACATGATTTGCATATACCCTGCAATGCTAATCGTTTGCATGTCCTTTCGCGGGAGACGCATGCGGCGAATTTCAGGCCAATCGGATGCTTCCTTGTTGGTGTTGCATTTTGGGTGGCAAGCAGTGTATATATTCATGTGCTTTTTTAGGTATCAGTTCAAGCTTGAACAGGAGTTTATTAACTGGAACAGTATTATGCAGTGGAAGTACACCCTCCGTAGCTTTAACTGTACAGTCAGGTTAGCTTTGTCCCGAGTATACAGGGGCTATCAGGGGGTTAAGCATCATTCGGGGGGCACACATGTTGAAGTGCTTGGCAGAAATTTTGGGAACCGTAAACGCAGACGTTACCCCACGCTCATGATGTTATCCAGAGTAAAAGAAAGTTTCGGGGTACATAATGTACGTAGTACTAGGAACCATGGATACGAATTTCTATGGCCTATAAGAAGTTACTATTTCTTTGCAATTTTAGCTTACTTACATTTTTTTTTCTTTTTTTAAAAATCATTAATTATGTAAACACCCAGATCCGTCTCTCTGGAATGCTTGACGTCACACCGTCTACATTGTTGCGCCATCAGTTATGGATGAATTCGTGTGTGCTCTTCCGATGTCAAAATGATTGCCTGCTATATAATAGCACGCGATCCCTTTGAGATGTCAAGGTGATCGCGTGCTAATATAAAAACATTGGATTATTAATGACTCGAGTTCTATTTATCCGATCTACAAAATTCGAATTAAAATCTTAGTATCGTGGCAAGTTGCGTTTGTATATTAGTTTAATGAAACACAATTCGAATATTAATTTTTACGCTTTAATTATAATTTTTTACTTTTTTAATTTCACTAACTTTCCGAGTTTAGTGCTGATTACACTAAACATTTTGCAAAATATCGATCTCTCTAAACTCTCTAACATACAATAGAAACTGAAATCCTGAGATGTCAAAGTAAGCAAAATTGCATCTAACTGCAGACGTCACCCCAATAGCACATTATCGAGAAATTACACAGTTCCGATTTATAATACATATATCGGAACTATAACTTTTATATATCGCATTATTTTGTAGAAAAAGGTTCGGTATAAAGTTTCACACTAACCATCGAATAGGACAGTCTAAAACAATAAAACAAGCAGTTAAGGAAATAACAAGTGTGCCGGAGAAAAAATCATTTAACGCGAAAAATCAAAGTAAAAGTTATTAAAGTAAGTCACACGAAACAACTTTCCTAGATTAGAGCTGATTATATTACACATTTTGTAAAATATCGATCTATCTAAAAGCTCCAATATACAATTGTTAAACAACAACAAATATTTCACACGAATTTTATTTATCTCGAGGTCTTTTGAAAAACGGAAATAAATAACATATAATTTTTGTTTATAACATGAATGAGTTCTTATTATTTTTACTATATTTTAGTTTTCACTATATTTCCTTACAGAAATCTGGCGTCTATTTGATTTGTTTTCAATTTGCTTCAATTAAAAATTTCACTCCGTCATAGGATGGGCAACAACCCCTATATATTAATATTTATTTAAAGCTTAAAAACAACCGTTCTAGGACGGGCTATACACTAGTTTTCTAATACTTACTGTCATAAGGTTGTTTATGAAATTTAGTTTGTAACCTAACAAGGAATCTCTCACTCTCATCTTTTTAAACTATAACGACTAAAATGATTTCTTTCTACTATTCTGTTAGACGATCGCTTAGAAGACTCCCTCCATTTCCCAGAAGTAAAAACACTAGATTTAAAAAAAAATCATTTCATAAAACACAGTTTCTGTGAATTCACAAAATGCACGGACGTTTATTCAAATTTTCTAAAATCTTAGATGGTTGCACCCGCCATGAGTTCGAACTGTTTAAATATTTGGGGCCACCCTGCTGGCGCAGTGGTCTAAGCGATGGCTTCTGATCAGTCGTTCGAGATGGGTCCGGGTTCGAATCCCGTGAGGCATGTATGTTGTGTTTGTCTTACGGCACTGGCTCTCTCCCTTTCCTCGAACCAGTGGCCCTAAATTAGGGACGGGCGACTGCTTATAGCCCATTGAGTTGCTCACGGTGGTCGTTAAACCTCGAATTAAAAGAAATACTAGAAGAAACCCGTCAGAATCGACTGCTAGTTTTTTTTATATTTTTTGAAAAGAATAGACTCACATGGCAGGACAAATGTAAACTTTATTTGATTGACAAATTCATTCAACCACTTCAGTAAAGACAGTAGTCCAGGTTCGTGATTTTTTTATTTGACTGAAGGTTTAACGACCACCGTGAACAACTCAATGGGCTATAAGCAGTCGCCCGTCCCTTAACTTAGGGCCACTGACTCCAGGGAACGGAGACAGCCAGTGCCGTAAGACAAACACAACATGCATGCCTCACCGGGATTCGAACCCGGATCCTTCACGAACGAAGCATCATAAGCCAGCGCTTAGACCAGTGCGCCCCGGGGCGGCACGGTTCGTGATGAGCATCACGACTGCACCCTTTTTCAGTCGTAAAATGTGAGGCGGAAGTCCATTTATCTCGATCGAGTGCAAAAAATTCAACTGGATAGCGCACACTGTCACTCTCATCTTCAGTTACAACTGTGCTTGTAAATGTGGTTGGAATGAGATTCGCATTGCGAATACTCTTCACACGTCGGAATCGAGTTAGTTTTTTTTTTTAAGAATAAACTCATATGAAACAACAAATGAAATGTTCATTTGATTGGCAAATTCATTCAACCACTTAAGTAAAGACAATAGCCCAGGTTCGTGATTTTTTTTACTGAAGGTTTAACGACCACCGAACACTTAAGTAAAGGCAATAGCCCAGGTTCGTGATTTTTTTTACAGAAGGTTTAACGACCACCGAACACTTAAGTAAAGGCAATAGCCCCGGTTCGTGATTTTTTTTACTGAAGGTTTAACGACCACCGAACACTTAAGTAAAGACAATAGCCCAGGTTCGTGATTTTTTTTACTGAAGGTTTAACGACCACCGAACACTTAAGTAAAGACAATAGCCAAGGTTCGTGAATTTTTTTTACTGAAGGTTTAACTACCACCGAACACTTAAGTAAAGGCAATAGCCCAGGTTCGGGATTTTTTTACTGAAGGTTTAACGACCACCGAACACTTAAGTAAAGACAATAGCCAAGGTTCGTGATTTTTTTTACAGAAGGTTTAACGACCACCGAACACTTAAGTAAAGGCAATAGCCCAGGTTCGGGATTTTTTTACTGAAGGTTTAAGGACCACCGAACACTTAAGTAAAGACAATAGCATAGGTTCGTGATTTTTTTTACTGAAGGTTTAACGACCACCGAACACTTAAGTAAAGACAATAGCCAAGGTTCGTGATTTTTTTTTACAGAAGGTTTAACGACCACCGAACACTTAAGTAAAGGCAATAGCCCAGGTTCGGGATTTTTTTACTGAAGGTTTAACGACCACCGAACACTTAAGTAAAGACAATAGCCCAGGCTCGTGATTTTTTTACTGAAGGTTTAACGACCACCGAACACTTAAGTAAAGACAATAGCCAAGGTTCGTGATTTTTTTACAGAAGGTTTAACGACCACCGAACACTTAAGTAAAGGCAATAGCCCAGGTTCGTGATTTTTTTTTACTGAAGGTTTAAGGACCACCGAACACTTAAGTAAAGACAATAGCCCAGGTTCGTGATTTTTTTTACTGAAGGTTTAACGACCACCGAACACTTAAGTAAAGACAATAGCCAAGGTTCGTGATTTTTTTTACAGAAATTTTAACGACCACCGAACACTTAAGTAAAGGCAATAGCCCAGGTTCGGGATTTTTTTTTACTGAAGGTTTAACGACCACCGAACACTTAAGTAAAGACAACAGCCAAGGTTCGTGATTTTTTTTTCTGAAGGTTTAACGACCACCGAACAATGGTCAACGGAATGTTTACTTACATTTTTACGTAATGGGAAACGTCTTAGCGACGTGAATAAACTGGATTGAATGAATATTAAATTGTATATATACATCACACAGTTCAACGGCATAACGCAATCAGGTCTCCGAGAGTGTTCGCTGTTCCGATGAGAAGAACTTTGATGCCAATGGCTGCTAGCAATGCTTTGCGCAACGGTTCGTTCAGAAAAGATAACACTTCGGACTTTGAACTATCTCAGTGCTTCCATGCTTCCGTCTTCAACAGCGCGTAAGCCAACCGCACGCTTCTCCCATAGACTTTACATTGGAACTCTGCCGCCCCAAAACGCCCGGACCGTTGCCCCAATCTCATTTTGCTCTGCAACTAGCACATCTACATGGTAAGACCTTTATTTTGATACCTCAACCATATCTTTACGTTCAGCCGTTTTCTCAATATAGGACTCACAGTAAAAAACCTTATAGAATTAATATATAGATACATACATATATATTTATATATATGTATGTATCTATATATTAATTCTATAAGGTTTTTTACTGTGAGTCTATATTGAGTTCTATAAGGTTTTTTACTGTGAGTCCTATATTGAGAGAACGGCTGAACGTAAAGATATGGCTATACCATCGGGATTAGAGGAAATGCTATCCCACACTCACCAACCCGCTTGGCCAGCGTGGTGAGTTATGGCCAAACCCATCCAAAATGACTCCACAACTTAAATCTTGGCCCTCAGTCTCCGGCAGCTGGAATGTACCTGGCCAAGGCAGCGGCCAGTGCGACATGAAAGCAGAGGGTGCTAAGAATCCCCGGAGGACCGGACTAGGCTGCCATCTGATGCTGACCTTGGCTACGTACAACGAACGCTCCCTATCTTCTGATTCAAGGCTTCTTCAATTGGAAGAGGAACTACAAAGGATCAAGTGGGACATCGTCGGGCTAAGTGAGGTAAGGAGAAAAGCAGAAGATCGCATTGAACTGAAAAGTGGACATCTCTTCTACTATCGTGGGACAGATACTGGCAGAACTAGTGGTGTTGGATTTATAATAAACAAGAAACTGAAGGATAAAGTTGTAGAAGTTGAAAGTTCCTCTGACAGAGCTGCACGACTCGTTATCCAACTCTCGAGAAGATACCAGGCTCAGATTATTCAAACTTATGCACCCACCACAAGTCATGCTGAAGAAGAAATTGAAGAATTTTATGAGGAAATTCGTGATCTAAATAATAAAGGTAAGCAGCACTTGAAGATAATTATGGGAGATTTCAATGCAAAAATAGGGCAACGGCAACAGAATGAAACTTCAGTAGGTAAATTCGGTCACGGCAACAGAAACCAGCGTGGAAATACTCTCGTAGAGTTTGTAGAGGCAGAAGGGTTTTTCATCTTAAACTCCTTTTTCAAGAAAAAAACCACACAGGAAATGGACATGGAGACATCCAAATGGGACGACAAGTGAAATTGATTTTATTATGTGTAACAAAAAATTCGTCATAGAAGACTGCAGTGTGCTAAACAAGTTCAACACAGGCAGTGACCATAGATTGGTGAGATGTAAGATGCACCTCAACACTAAACTCGAACGTAGCAAGCTCATAAGACAAACAAAATGTATTGACATAACCAACCTTAAAAACACCATAATACCTTCAAATTGGAACTGAAGAACAGATTCTCTGCTTTAGAAGGCCTAACATCTTAAGAAGTGGATATTTCGGAAGTTAACAGAAAAGTAACCAAAGCTCTTATGGAAACAGCAACAAAATTAGCTGGGTCTAAGAACAAGTTGCATGTGAACAAATTATCAGGAAAAACCAAAATGTTGATGCAAAAAAGAAGAGTGATGAGGACAACTAAAGAAGATGTGACTTCCAAAGTGGAATATATAGAGCTATGCAAGACAGTACGAAAAAGTACCACTGAAGAGGTAAGGAAATTCAACTGTGAACTAGTAAGGAAAGCAATTGAAAACAACCAAAGCCTAAAGATAGCAAAGGGACATCTCAGTAAGGAAGAAAACAGATTATGGCACTGAGAAAAGAAGATGGTTCTGTAACAAGAAATAGAGGCGAAATTTTGACAAGAGTGAAAGATTTCTACTCCAAATTATATGAAAGGGATGATACATGTACTCCAGACATCATGAAAGGTACCAGTACCAGAGTTCTTCCAGTCCTTCCAGCAGAAGTTGCACATGCAATCAAGAACATGAAGCGGGGAAAAGCTCCAGGAGAAGATGGAATTACTGTAGACATCATACAAGAAGCAAGTGGAGAAATCGAAAGCAGTACTCGCCCAAATTTTCACTCGATGCCTTAATGAAGGGAAAATTCCCGAGGATTGAAACAACGCTACAATGATCTTGCTACATAAAAAAGGTGACATTGAGGATCTCAGGAACTACAGACCTATCAGCCTCCTATCAGTGGTTTATAAAATCTTCACTAAAGTTCTTTCACACCGCTTGAAGGTGACACTGGACATGGCTCAACCGAGAGAACAAGCTGGATTCAGGAGTGGCTACTGCACAATAGATCATATCCACGTACTGAGAGAACTAATTGAAAGAGCGAGGGAATATGAACTTCCATTGTGCATGGCTTTTATCGATTATGAAAAAGCCTTTGATTCGGTGAAACCATCAGCAGTTGCAATGGCTCTGAAATCCTGCGGTATTGAAGATGCATACATTAATATTATTAATAACATCTATGAAAATGCAAGTGCAAAGATTCGGCTGTTTGAAAATACAACACACATAAAAATTGGAAAAGGAGTGAGACAAGGTGACACCATATCTCCGAAGCTCTTTAATGCCACATTGGAAAATGTCTTTCAATCACTGAACTGGGAAAACAAAGGGATAAAGATTAATGGAGATTATCTAACCCACCTTCGTTTTGCTGATGACATAGTCATTTTTAAAACTACCCCATCAGAGCTACAGAGTATGATCCAGAACTTGCTGACAAGAGTAAGGAAGTGGGATTAAAAATGAACTTTCAGAAGACAAAAGTGATGTACAATGCTTTTACAAGAAATGAAGATTTATCGATTGATGGAGAAAAGCTGGAGATAACAGACACGTACGTTTATCTTGTACAGCAGATATCAAGTGAGGTCACATTGGTGAAGAAATTAATCGGCGTACAAAACTTGCCTGTAGAGCTTTTGGAAGAAACAGCATAATTTTCAAGAGCAATATGCCATTATGTCTTAAAAGAAAAGTGTTTGATCAATGCATTCTTCCAGTGCTTACGTATGGTGCAGAGACGTGGACCTTAGCTAAAAGAGACATACAAAGGTTGCAGACAACTCAAAGGATCATGGAGAGGTGCATGCTTGGTGTAACCAGGAGAGATAAGAAGAGGAACTCGTGGATCCGAAAAATGACAAGAGTGGAAGACATCATGATCAGAGTTAAATCCCTGAAATGGCAATGGGCTGGACATACTGCCAGAAGAACAGACCATCGATGGACAGCCGAAATTTTAGATTGGATTCCAAGGGACAGGAAAAGACCCAGAAGAAGACCACATGGAAGATGGGTGGATGAAATTCGAAAGTATGCGGGAGTGACATGGAGGAGACTGGCACAAGACAGACCGTTGTGGAGGAAACTTGGGGAGACCTTCGTCCAACAGTGGATTGATAATGGTTGACATTGATGATGATGATGATGACATATATATTTGGAAGGGGACCTAAAGGAGGCAAGGCCCACCCTAGCTCTCCAGTAGCGCCGCTTCTGGGAGACAGTCAGTGTCGTAAGACAAACACACCGATCATGCATAATCCGTCACTCGGATTCGGACTCGGTCTGACTAACGGGAGAACACCAGTGGCGTATCTATACAGGAGTCACAATTAAACTACGCTTCCCGTGCCCCAGTGCTACGACGCGCTGATTTTTTTTATTGGAATTTTAACGACCACCGTGAGCAACTCAATGGGCTACAAGCAGTCACCCGTTCCTAATTTAGGGGCACTGGTTCCAGGGAAGAGAGACAGCCAGTACCGTAAGACAAACACAACATCTATGTCTCACTGGGATACGAACCCGGACCCATCTCGGACGAATAATCAGCAGTCATCACTCAGACCACTGCTCCACGGGGGCGGCGCGCTGAATTTTAACCACGTGTCTGAGGTGAGGAAAGAATGGTGTGTTTGTCCAACGGAACTGGCTCTCTCCCTTCACTGGAACCAGTGACCCTAAATTTGGGATGGGCGATTGCTTATAGCCCATCGAGTTGCTCACGGTGGTCGTTAAACCCACAACAAAAGAATTATTAAGACCTGGAATTACAGTTAGAAATCAATTGAATATTTCACAAGGCCTTTCTGTTAACTGTAGATGACGATATCTAATCTAAATTCCAGAGAGAAAATATTCATTTATGGTTAGCTTCGGCTGAGTAATTTGAAATGCGTATCTTATAACTTCCCAAATGCTTCTCATACCGGGGAGAAACCTTTTTTAATTTCCTTTAAAGCTCTCATATATTTTGCTCGCTGTTAAGACCTATGGTGTTCCGATGTTCCAATAGAACAGACACTGCAGATAATATACTGCGTTTAATTTATCCAGGAAATCTAAACGCCACACAGAAAAGATTCATTTATGGGTAGCATGTTCTGATTCGTTCGCCATCATTAATTTGATGCATACATTTCGTCTCTCTGCGGAGAATCGATTGGGTTATTCAGATGAAGCAACGGATGGGTATACTACTTACTTTACCGTGCAACCGCAGCCCAGAGGCCCTGAGGGAAGGAAACTCGGTAAATATATTAAAATTGCTTTGCTCTAAGAATGACCGACGCTGATATAAAAGTACTATGATATCCGAGGCGCATTAATACCGCAGAAATGTAGCTCGGGATTTCATAAATTTGATTTATGCTTCTCGGTTTATTGGAAACATTTCTCTCGGGATTTCATCCATGCAACTAAGCGGAGAAGGCTTTCTTCATATAATTCTCTTGAAAGTTAGTCTGCAACGTATAGTAATAATAATAAAAATAAAAGGAAATATGTCTGTATGTGTGGATGCCGTTTCCCAAAACTGCTGACCCAAAACGCAAAACTCACATATTAAAACGGCACTGAGGATACGCATTTACAATTATGATTTACTTAGGGAGAGAGAATTCAATGGCAAATACATTGGTCCCTATCGGATGAGCAGAAAGTTATGCACCCCTTTATACAATGCACTGGTGGAAGACATTAAGGCATGGTTACATGGTTTTCCCCATCTATATTTTCATTTCAACAATGCCCTCGACAGCAAAACGACGCATCTATAACATTAACATTACGATGCACATTCGGAACGTTCAATTATAACAGATATAGGATGAGCAGCCCAGTGGACGAGTGGTCTGAGGGGCGGGACATTCACCATTCGTCCGACATAGGCACGGGCTCGATTTGGATGAGCCATGGGCAGTGTGTTTTTTCTATGGCCCTGAATCTGTCCCTTTCCTGGAACCACTGGCTCCGAATAAGGGATGGATGATTGTTTATAGTTCTTGGATTGCTCATAATGGCAGTTAAACGCCAAAACTAACAAACAAAGAAGAAGAAGAACAGCAACAGCAAAAGATTTAAAACCTCACAAGTAAGGGTAATATGAGAATTTCGCAATCGTATAAGAACACGGGTTTGTACCACATCGTTTCTTTCCCGAAATTTTGGACGCTCGGTAAATTAGGTTCGTCACGACTGAAGACAACAAGTCATCGGCGTTTAGACGAATCTTTAAGATGACGGGCTGTCGTGGGACTTGACAGCCAAGTCCTATGACAGCCCACCATCTTAAAGAATGTCTTAGGCGGAGGTTGTACGATGGGGTAGATGATCGTTTTAACATTACAAAATCAGTTCCAGGAAACGGAAACCTTTATAAGAAAAGCTAGACAAGGTCTACACAGAATATGACTAGAATGATCGTATGGACAATACGGAATCAGCTCCAAGAAACGGAAACCCTTACAATAAGAACCTGTCAAGGTCTAGACAGCATATGGCTAAAATGATCGTTTCGATATTAGGGAATCAGCTCCAAGAAACGGAAACCCTTAAAAGAAGAGCTACAAGGTCTAGATCGAATATGGCGAGAAAAATTGTTTCGACATTATAGAATAAGCTCCAAGAAACGGAAACTCTTACAAGAACAGCTTATCAAGGTCGTCTGAGAGCTACGTCAACCCGAATAGACTTTTATATGGATCTAACGGCAAAACTCAACAGAACTATGACCTCCTAGCAACTGTGTGCTGCTGTGGCCTCAAGTGGAAGAATCTGCAGGATAACTTTGTTGCAACTATTAAATACGAGTGGAGTTTTTTTCCACGAAGCTATGCTACGTGTTTACCTGACTTTAAATCAGCGAAGAGCTCGTTAGGACTGGTGCCACAAGGACTTGGAGCTTGGCCAAACTTTTAAGGTTTCAATTCCTGTAGAGACCTATTTTAGTCTACAACCTGATTCCATAATCTGAAGAACACCAGAAATGCGTTATCATTCCTCCAGCAGCATGGACAGGGGATACCTTTGCTGATGGTGCTGGTCTGGGAAGGCTTAATGTCGAACTGCCGCACGCCGCTTCACACCTTTGATGGAGGAGAGGTTACTGCTAAGAGATACAGGAACTATTTCTTAGAGCCCTATGTACACTTTAGAGGTGATGCTGTCTCCAATGTTATGTTTACAACTACAACGTCCATCCTTACAGAGCTTACCTGGTGGGACGAAACTCAGAGACTGAAGATATTCGATATGTGACCTGTACAGCAAGATAGAGCCCCGAATTTAAATCGCATCGAACTGACATGATAATCATGCTGATATCATGTTTCCAGAGCGGGATCGTAAAACAAATACCCCACCCATGCCTCATCAGGGACGCGAATCCAGTCCCAGCAGACAGGACTGGGTACGCTTTCCTACGCCTCTGACCAGTCATTCACCGGGGTGGTACATCTTACTTGTATTCCACAGTTCATATTTGCAGTGACATGGTTTCCTTGAGTGCCATCAATATCAATACAGAAGATTTATTTCGATTTTTAGAAGTGTTCATATTTATAAATTAAAAAAAATGTGTTGGGTGCTAATGAGGTTATTACAGAATTCTTAAAGTCTTTTCGACTACACGGTTATCTTCTATAAACTTATGATGAACGCTCCCGTAATGCTCTTGTAGATTATAGGTCAAATAAGTGTAATGATGCTGATCTTGCTACCAAGAAATTCATGTCGCTGGCCATTTACAAAAGTTGCAATCACGACGCAGTATCCACATTCCTCGAATTCCGCAAATACGGATGAACTTTCTATTACACTCGAAGCACTACATCCGACCGAATTTCGCTATTTTCACCGACAAAACAACTAAGATTATTTTACTAATACCACATCAAGAAGCTTTAGTACGTTCAACGAAGATGGGATTTGGTCACTACTAGCAAACCGAGAAACTATGATATGTTTTCTACGTAGGTATAATGTATTTTAGCAATTTATTTTCATTGTTTCTTTCAATAGAGCTTACTATGAGTTCGATGCGCTTTTTCTATTTAGAAGACAAAAAAATACTAGAGAAAAGGAATTCTTTTCCCTTCTCCTTGAATTATCTCGCTACAGCCCATCGCTACCTGAAAAACGATGCTCTCGCAGGCTTCACTTTATACTTCGTCGCAGAAAATAGGCATTGGGATCGGCCTGTGTTGTATCAATATATTAGCTTTTTAAAGTCTCAGCTCTTCACAATCGGTGAGTGACTTCTGTTCATCACGATTTGTACATTGGAGCACTTTCTTTCTAAAGGACACTTTTAGTCAATTTATCACTTTGTTTCTTCTTTACGGTTCCGTTCAAAGTACAAAAAACTACAGCACATGAATTCTCAGTGCATGATATTTTGTGTTTCAAGTACACTGGTCCCCATTTTTTGAGAAACTATAGGAAATTCTGAAATGTCTCAAAAACTATGAGCAGTTTGCAAATGAAATTTAAGGAAAACGTATAACTCTATACGCGTTTTCACACCATATGTTACAAAATAAGAAACTTAATTACTAATTAAAAAACATTCATCAGGTAAGCATGCCCGTTCACAAGCATGCTTAAAACGATATAGCAAAAGTGAGTCAAAATAGAGTGTGATCACCCCTCAAAGCGACATTTCATGCTCATAACGAGAATGTTGAACCTCCCAGCCAAATTCTCTGATCGTCTGCTGTGTCCGTCTCGCTGTGTGAGGTCTCGCGTTGCCATGCTGGAGGATGACACCTTTTCTGTTGGCCAGTGCTGGATGTTTTACAGTAAGAGCTTGCTTCAAACGGTCCAGTTGTTGACAATACAGGTCTGCCGTTACGGTCTGTTCAGGTTCAAAGAGCTCAAAGTGAGCTATGCCAGCGGCGGCAGTCCACCAAACACAGAGCAAAACCTTTTTTGGAGTGTAGGCCTGGTTTTGGCGTAGGAACTGGTGTCTGACCTCGAGAAATACACTGGTTCTTGCGTTCTCTGTTCACGTAAAGAACCACCTTTCATCTCCAGTGACAACTCGATGAAGAAATGGATCCTTTTCCTGTCGGCTGAGCAAAGAGTTGCAGATGGTGGAATGCTGGGCTTCGTTCTCAGGGGAAAGTTGGTGTGGGACCAAAACTCCTTGTCTATTGATCTTCCCTATCTGTTGCAGGTGCTCTTGCATAGTAGACCATGATGCATTAAGATGTTGGGATAATCCATCAATGGTTTGACGAGGATCTGCCTCAACGGCTGCACGCAGTAAGTCATTGTCCAGCTCCATAGGTCTTCCTGCACGAGGGCTATCAGAGAGGTCAAAATTGTCTGACCCGAATTGGGTGAACCAACGGGCATTTAATGCATTCGGATAAACAGAACAAATTTTATTGGTGGGCACGGTTGCATTGTTCCCCTTGTGAAATTCACACAGACAGAAGCGGTCCCGGTGGGCCAATCCGCCTCTGTCTGTGTGAGCACCACCCGAGAAATGGTGGACCATTAGTGAAATGGCCCACCATTTCTCGTATCCTCTTTGTCTGGATTGATTGGAAAGAAGGAATAATTATTTTGGTACTTGTGAATAAGAATCGTCAACTTCATTTCAGCTTTGCATTATCTGTCTAAAACGTTATTGTCTTAAAAAAAGTGGTGTTTTCTTTTACATATATACTGTACATGTGTACACAGTGCGTCAAAGAATTTTTAAGACTGGGACTGTAAAATGAAATAGAAACCAGAAATTATAATTTGTTTTGGTTTTTTTTTCAAACTAAGTCCCTACTGTTTCAATACACTTGTTACAGCGATTTAATAATGATTCGAATGCCTGTTCCAGTACACTTTGAGGAATTGCCTCCAAAGCACGCGTCGAAGCTGTTTGTATGGTCGAAATATCATCAAAATAACACCCTTTTAACGTCATTTTAAGTTTTGGGAACAAGCAAAAGTCGCAGGGTGCTAAATTAGGTGAATACGGTGGATGATTCAACACACAGACGTTATTTTTTGCCACAAATCTACGAACAAGAAGTGAGGTGTGACTGGGTGCATTATCGTGCAACAAACACCAACTGTTTTCATCTCGATATTCTGGACGAATGCGACGAATTCTGCCCATCAAACGCCTCAAAACATTTAAATAAAACTCACCGGCAATTGTTTGTCCACTTGGAACAAATTTTTTGTGGATAATACCCTTACCATCGAAGAATGTAATGAGCATTGTTTTGATTTTCGATGGAACTTTTCTTGTGCTTTTGGCTTGTGGCGAGTTTTTTGACTTCCATTCCGCTCTTTGTCGCTTTGTCTTACAATTATATTGAAAACACCATGTTTCATCACCAGTAACAATCGATTTTAAGAAGTTTGGATCATTTTCAGCGGCTGAAATGATGTCTCTGCAATGTGCACTTCTCCTTGATTTTTGTTCATTGGTTAACGTGTGTGGAACAAATTTAGCACAGACTTTTGTTTTACCCAAATCTTCATGCAGGATGGTTCGAATCGTTTCTTTGTTGATGTTTAAAGACTCTTCCATCATTCTTAGTGACGCACATTCATTGTTTTCCACGAACTCACGCACTTTTTCAATAATCTCAGGTGTCCTAGATGAACTTGGTCTTCCGGTATGCTTATCATCTTCTAGCATCTCTCTTACGTCCAAAAAACATTTGTGCCACAGGAAAACATTTGATCTACTTAAACAAAACTCACCGTAAACTTGTTTCATCATTTGGGTATGTTTCCGAGGCACTGTTACCAAGTTTTGCGTTAAATTCAATAACAGCCCTTTGTTCCATCCTAATAATTCAACATGAAAAAAATTTACTCCTCTAATGAACGCCCGTTTCGTTTGAGTTATTTTAACAACTGCGCAGTACTTTTGGCACAAAGCAAGCAGATGGTCACAGTTTATAACGCATTCGCGATTACACTGGTGGCGCCACCGTAGGCTGAAATCTAGCGCCAGTCTTAAAAATTCTTTGACACACTGTGTATATACAGTGGTGGAGATAGGTCGGAACGCAGCGGTACCCCGTTTCGGGAGCGAAACCCCACGTTCCGGTAACGATTCGACACGAAAAGAAAGGGAGCATTTAATTTGAATAAAACATTTCGCAATGCATTATACATTTCAATTAATGACGCCATCTGCTATGAATTGTGCGTCTCTGAATAAAGAAAACAGCTCTGACTTCAGCCAAATGTGAGTATTTCATTTTAAAGTTTAATAACGAAATTTCCTCATATGGTTTTATGTCTACTGCGAATGGGTTTGTGCATATTAAATTTTTATGGCATTCACTTGTACTTTGGAATCCGGAAGCGAATAATTTTCATTTCCACTACTGCGTCATCATCATCAACCATTATTAATTCACTGCTGGATGAAGGTCTCCCCAAATTTCTTCCACAATTGTCTGTCTTAGGCCTCTCTCTTCCATGTTACTCCAGCATACTTTCGAATTTCACCCATCCATCTTCCATGGGGTCTTCTTCTGGGTCGTTTCCTGTTCTTCGGAATCCAGTCTAAAATTTCGGTTGTCCAGCGGTGGTCCGTTCTTCTAGCAACATGTCCAGCCCATTGCCATTTCAGTGATTTCACTCTGGTCATGATGTCGTTTACTCCTTTCATTTTACTTATCCACAAGTTCCTCTTTTTATCTTTCCTGGTTACACTAAGCATGCATCTCTCCATGCTTATTTGAGTTGCTTGCAGTATTTGTATGTCTTTTTTAGTTAAGGTCCATGTCTCTGCTCCATACGTACGCACTGGCAGGATGCATTGATTAAACACTTTTCTCTTGAGACATAATGGCATACTGCTCTTAAAAATTGTACTGTTTCTTCCAAAAGCTCTCCATCCAAATTTTATACGCCAATTAATTTCTTCATCAATGTGACCCTCACTTGATATCTGCTGCCCAAGGAAAATGTAGGAATCGGTTGTCTCAAGCTTTTCTCCATCAATCGATAAATCTTTGTTTCTTGTAAAAGCATTGTACATCACTTTTGTCTTCTGAAAGTTCATTTTTAATCCCACTTCTTTATTCTTGTCAGCAAGTTCTTGGATCATACTCTGCAGCTCTGAAGGGGTAGTTGCAAAGATGCCTGTTCGTCAGCAAAACGAAGGTGAGTTAAGTAATCTCCATTAATCTTTATCCCTTTGTTTTTCCAGTTCAATGATTGAAAGACATTTTGCAATATGGCGTTAAAGAGCTTGGGAGATATGGTGTCACTTTGTCTCACTCCCCTTCCAATTCTTATTTGTCCTGTATCCTCAATTTTAGCGGTTTCGCTACCTCTAAATTTGCAGAGTGAGCGAAACCGCTAAGCGATCTGACCGGAAAGAAGGCATCAGAGAAGGTTGTTTGGATACCAGAAGTGGAGAAGGTGTTCACAGTTCTAAAGGGGCTATTATGTACGGCACCCGTAATGTTTACCACAGACTTTAATAAACCGTTCGTATTACACATGGACGCCAGTGCATACGCCGTAGCGTGCTGTTTGGGGCAAAGAGATGAAAGGGGGAAAGTCCGACCAGTAGCATACGCCAGTAAAAAACTTACTAGCACTCAGAGACGCTGGGCGGCGAGCCATAAAGAAGCCTACGCGATAGTGTGGGCGTTACAAAAGTTTGAGGGGTGGATCTTCGGACATCAGATTGAGATTATGTCTTACCACAACCCTCTAACTTATTTGACCAGCGCGGCTTCACAAAGTTTAGAGCTACAGAGGTGGAGCTTAGCCATCGCCCAGTTCAAGTTAGCCATATCACATATCGCAGGGAAATTAATTCCCCATGCAGATGCACTCTCACGTTCAGCCTTCAGTGAAGAAGGAGGAGGGCTTCGCACCCTAGATAACTGAAAGGGGGAGTAGTCTACACTCAGGTAGTAACCCAGCGAAGTTCTTTGGTGGTACTGCCCAGTGTAGATATGTACATGTGTGTGTCGCAACAGAAGCTTGTGGGCGTGTCTGCTTAAGGAGACGCCGCCGTAGAGAAATTGCCGAGCAAACTTTGCTTATTTTGTTTAAGACTCTACATGTGAAATACGACATCCCACATGTTTCGTCTCGGAAGTAGGGGCCTGTAAGAACGGACATATTAACTATGGTAATTTATAATAATGCTGAACATTATGTTACTTTTTCATGAAGAAAAAGACATTACAAGCCCAAAAAGGCGACGGAAGGTTCGCGAACATTTTTATTTTTCAGATGTCGAGAGCCTCAAACAAAGAACTTTAGTTTCTCACGCCTTAGAAAGGTAGAGGCCTTTTCGACGAACTGATAACATCTTCAATGATACCGCGACTTTTGCTGTACATTGTCAGTGTCGCCCAGACGCCTAAAAGTCTGGAAAACAGCCATCTACCTTTGTGCAAATATAACAATGTATATTGTGTTAGTGTAAGAATGTACTTCGGCGGTAGGATTACTTTCTCAAAGGAGGCACTTACTAAAGGACAAATCTGACAGAACCGCAGAGACACGAGAGGTAGGATTAAAACCCATCAGCGAGGCACGCCGAGCCAACGCCCAGGGTGTGGTCAGCGAAGGGCGTAAAAGGTGAACCACGTGGCCGGAGAAGGCGAGCCACATCAACAGGTCAGCGAGATGCCAAGGTCAGAGCCGAGGTCTTCGCGCATGCGTAGCTCGAAGGAGGGGAGACGAGCAGGTCTCTTAAAGAGGATCTGTTAGTCAGTCTGCTTTCGTCCAACGGAGAGAGTAGTTCTCCGGTAAAACGGGACGCGAAGCGTTTGCCTTTTTTTTGTGAGCAGAGGGACGCTTCGACGACGGAGGTCCGACGCTCTGGTTGTGTTTAGCGATCATCTGTCCTAGAAGAGATAGAGTGCTCG
Organism: Macrothele yani; assembly: GCA_039090855.1. Taxonomy (NCBI): domain Eukaryota; kingdom Metazoa; phylum Arthropoda; class Arachnida; order Araneae; family Macrothelidae; genus Macrothele; species Macrothele yani. The sequence goes on along the minus strand of CM077028.1, from coordinate 24,905,911 downwards.
GTTGCAGCGGTACAGGTCCCAGTCAGGACTCCCGCTGGCGCATCAGATATTTCTCTACAGTGTATTCGATCTTAGCACAGACTAAGATTGAAACGTATTGACAGAGGAGAATAGTTAGACTACTATTCATAATAGTCGCAGAGATATAGATCTACCTAATAGTAGGTAGATTCTTTCTAGAACGTCAACGCCGAGAGATTTTCTTCGGAAGTGGTTATCCTAGCTTTCGTGTCCACGCCACTGTTCAGGTCTGATCCTTAGGGAAACCTGATGTCAGAGAAAGAGTAATCCACCGTCGTCAGGAACCTAACAGATTATGTAATAAATGTTTGTGTTTTCGATAGTAACTCCTCTTGATATCATTATATCTTAGTGTGAGTATTATTCTGCCCGTTCAGCCGTTTCGATCCGCCTTCCCGATTCACAGATTTCAATAACAAAGTAGGGAAGGCTTCGTTTGTTCGCTCGAATAGAGTTTGGGGAGTGTTTCAGAGAAACACAAACACTTCCTTGTGTCTGTGAGGAGCCATACAGCGTGGACGCCTCAGATCCATAAGTAGTAGGTGGACACAAGACACGTGACCAGTATCTTCGCTCGCACACACGTCTTTTGTAAAAATCAAAAAGATCGTGCTTATGTTATCGGTATTTCGGTCCGTCTCTCTGTGGACACTATATCTCTACAACTATTAGTCCGATATGAAAAATTCTTTTTGCATTGGGAAGCTTGAAATATGCGAATGATAATCCTTCATTTGTTTTTTTTTTTTACGATGTATGATTTCGCCGTTAGAGGGCGTAAATGCGTTAGTTCGATATGAAAATTCTTTTTGCATTGGGTAGCTTGAAATATGCACATGATAATATTTCATTTCGTTTTTTTTTTAAGATATATGATTTTGCCGCTAGAGGGCATAAATGCAGATGATATCGAGTTAAAAATACATTTTATTCTATATATTTGCTTCTAAACAACCGATTGAAAAAAAAACTTTTACCTCTCGATTTCATTTACGTCGAAGAGTATTTTAGGTATAGTCACTTTTTCAAGTTACTCATAGATTTTCCGCTAGGGGGAGTAAAAGTAAATTGCGTTTTCCCTGATATCTCTACTTCATAAAACTTCTATTTGAAATTTTTTCTTCAGCTGATATAGCTCCAGAGGGGAAATCCTTTACATATAATTTCTAATTTTTGGTAAAGAAAAGTTTGGCTACTAGGAGACTTAAGTGTTAATTTCTGCTTCTGATGTATTTGCCGCAAAATCTGAGCTCCTAAAATCTCGATTGAAAACATTCCTTCGTGGACCGATGCCACTTACGTAGTAAAACTTTTCCGAATATTTTCTTCCTAAAATACTGGCATGGTTTCTTCGCCAGGGGTCTTAGATGTATAACTTAATTTTGTCAATATCTCTTCTTCTAATGTTTTTCATATAATTTCAAAATTTTCAAGTAAATCATAGATTTTTCGCTCGGGGGCATTAATATAAAATACGTCTCCCCCTATATTTCTGCTCCTAAAACTCCAAATTGAAAAATTCTTCCTGTATCGCATACAGCTCCAGATGGAAAATGCTTTTATATAATTTTTAATATTTGGCCCCCTGGGGATATGAGTTTTAATTTCGGCTTCTGATATATTTGCAGCGAAATGTGTGCTCCTGAAAACTCGACTGAAAAAATTCCTTCCTGCACCGATACCGCCCACATAGAAAAACCTTTTGAGAATACTTTCTTCTTAAAATAATGCATGTTTTCCCCTCCAGATGTCGTAGATGCATGTTGTCGATATCTCCGCTTCGAAGAGTACGATTTGAAAAATTCTTTCTTTCTTGGAGAGCGTTTCCGCTGCGAAATGTTTCTCATATAATTTGAAAATTTTCTTAACGCACAAGTCTGCAAGCAGAGAGCGTACGTTCACGATTCAGTTTACAGCAATTTCTGCGAGATTAAAAAGCGATTAAAAAACTTCTTCAGATACTACTGTTTTTCATACCCGTTCCATTGACTTTGAATACCTTTGATAAATTTAATTCGCGTCAGAACGGATTCAAAAGACGTGCTCATTACACCAAAAGTTTAGTGTCATCTTTCTTGTTTTGTTGACAATTGAAAAAGTTCTTCTGAAATCTTTAATGTCGAAGCTTACATTTTATGACAGCAACGGAAGAATTGAATAAAATAAAAATCGCAGGACGGAATTCCCTCAGAAATAAGGTACATTTTTTTGCATGCCTACAAAGAAAGTTTATGGCCCACCAATGTACCTTTAACTAAATAGATGTACGAGAAATATTTAATAAATTGCAGATGTTTTAATAAGTAATATTAACCCTGTATCAGATGGTTTTCTTGATGTTCTTCTGCAATCGAAGTCCATGACCGTGTTACTGACCTTCTCTAATTGACCTATGCTATTATTCTCTTGTATTGTGCCACGTGGAAAGGAGGGGGTACGCAGGCGTGAGAATTTTAAAACGTGTTAAAGAGACTCGCTCAATCGCTTCAGTAGCATGTTCAGGACCTAATTAACAAACTAGTATTGTCTGCGGAAGGTTGGTCACGTACATTAAACAGCTCACGAAAGTTTGATCGCATAATAGCTCATGGAAACCAGGCGGAATAGTATACTCTGGCAACCAATGCTTTGTGCTCCACGCATCGCAAAGCATGCTGTGAACTTTACACAGCGTTGACCTCTTTTCGCAATTAGTTGTTCTCCAATTGTTCAGCTATGGAATGAATGTCACTGTGTCGTATCAGTTAGTAAAGCAACTGCAAGGTTTTGAAACACTAGATGTCCACAACAACACAGCAGCATTCATTCGAACGATTCACAGACAAAAGGGGGTTATATTAATGCGACGATTTCCATAAAACTATTTCCTTTTAGTAAATTTTGCTTGGTAAATATTAAAACATAGCTTTCACCTGGGTATCTATGTCCGTGAAACTTTCACGGGAAATGTTTATGCCTTTCAAAAGGAACTAATTTCTGGCGTTGTCCTTTAGCATGTGTTTTGAAAAAAAAAAAAAAAAAAAAAAGAAAATGTAAGAGAGACTGCGATCGCGGCTAGTTAGCTACATAGGTAAGTTGGCATACAGGTTATAACATTCATATATTTCAACTGGTAGCCATACAAGCTGGACTGTATTTGCAGTTTCAAGTTACAATGCCGTGCTAAAAGTTTCGGCCGTCAACGTTGATTGCTGTAGGAGTGGCAGCGCTTTTACCACTATTGTCTTTGCCGAGTAAATATTTTAAAATTCATTAATTGTTGTGTTTCTTTTGAAGCATGCGGTTGTTTCAAAAACTGCTACGGAATAATAACTGCATACATCCGTAGCTGCAACAAGCTGGGAATTAATGTTTGAACTATTCTTGGTAGAAAATAGTGAAACTACGCTAGTATCCGATTTATTGGCGTAGGAATATGCTGTATAAACAGTCGTTTCCAAGCTTTAGAACGTCAACCAGACGGCTTTTTCAATGAAAGCAGACAGAAACTATCTTCCTTGATAGACAGTTTCTGCCTATATTCCTTCAAATTGCCATCTAGTTGATGTGCGAAAGCTTGGAAACTATTGTTTGTACACTGAAATGCCAGAAAAACTGGTACACCAGTCTAATACTTGGAAGGTCCCCCACGTGAGCGCAGGAATGCAGAAATACGACGGGGCATGGACTTCACTAGCTTCTGAAAATATGCTGTAGGCAATGCTTCTTGCAGAGCATTCCGCAATTCGGTCGTATTCAGAGGTCTCGGATTAATGCGTTCGATAGCGCATTGCATGGAATCCCAAATGTGTTCTATCACGTTCAGATCTGGGAACATGGGTGGGAATGGCAACACCCCAAACTCAGATGAATGCTCCTCTAACCATAATGTTGCGTCCAGACCCTTGTGTGGAGGTGCATTGTTCTGTTGGAACAAGCCCAACCCATCAACATGAATGCAGGACATGAACGGGTGTGCCTCGTCAGAAAGGATGCGCACATAGCGTTGGCCGGTCACAGACGTTTGTAGACGTACCAAGGGACCCAATGAAGTCCAGTAAAACACTCCCTATACTATTAAGGACCCCCCCCCCGAGCCGGTACAGTTCCCTGTTGACAGGCGGGATCCATGGCTTCACGGGGTTTGCGCCACACACGAGTCCTTCCATCTGCCCGATAGAGTTGGAAACACGACTCGTCAGACCAAGCAACTTGTTTCCAGTCATCAAGTGTCCAGTGGCGGTGTTGCCGTGCCCAAGCGAGGCGCATATCTCTGTGTCATGCACCCATCAAGGGGACTCGAGTTGGGCGTCGGCTCCCAAAGCCCATATCGTGCAGGGTACGTTGCACAGTCCGGACGCTGATGCTTGTTGAGGCTCCAGCATTGAATTCCGATTATACCTGCGAAAGTGTTGCACGCCTATCGCGTGAAACGATTCTTGACAGCCGACGATGGTCACGTTCACCCAATGTCTTTTTACGGCCAAACTGGTTTCGTAGGTTGAAACCTTTGCCGGAATTCTTGTAGTCACGGTACACACACGCAATGGTCGACCGTGAAAATCCGAACTTCGTTTCTTCCTCCGAAATACTATGGCCCATCTCACGAGCGCCAACTATGACACCGTGTTGAAAATCGCCTAAATCGCTGTTACTTGTTATTCTCATGCCGAAAACAGCTCTGACAGCTGGCAAGGATGTCTATCGCTTTATATACGCACTGGCGGACGTAACCGAGTACGCGCATAAGTGACGTTGCTATGTATTTTGCATTAGCTCGTCGGTATCAGTTTTTCTGGTACTGCAGTGTATATTTCTACGTCAATAAATAGGATTAATAGCACAGTTTTGCTATTTTCTACATAATTGGTGTATAGTTTGTCGTTATTAATTTATTCTTGGTAGTCCGTTTTCTGTATGAAAAGAGTTGAAAAACGCGACGGGGCAAGTTGGCGGACACACACACACACACACACACACACACACACACACTTTATCATATATATATTTGTACGTATTTATAGAGACAAAATAATGTATATGCATTTATAACCTAAACATATTTAAAAGTATTTCTAGAATCTCGATTATATAAGAATAAATCTTTTATATGACATATAAATTTTTCTTATGCGGACATATAAGAGAGAGAAAGAGAGAGAGAAAGAGAGAGAGAGAGAGAGAGAGAGAGAGAGAGAGAGAGAAAGAGAGAGAAGGAGAGAGAGAGAGGTAAAGAGAGAGGTGACTGAATTCCTAAGGACATAAAGTTGATAGCCATTAAAACCCGAAGGAATATCCATTCGAAGTACGGCCAAAGACTTCAATATTCCTTTTCGTTCACAAGCCAGGTACTAAAAGATGATAAAACAAAAGAAACTGATGTCTCCACGAGTCTCTCCATTACAAAATATGGGCTACAAAAGATCAGGTAATTTCCGTAAATTGAATTTTAAGCCTAGGCCCATTCTTTGTTCTAACTGGATACTAATTTATGTTCAGTATTTAGGTTCACTAAGATTTTTTTCACTATGAAGATTACTTTTGATGTTCACCGCTAATGTTACTTCTGATACACATCTAAACCAGAAAGATGACAACAAATTTTCGGGTGTAATGAGCACGTCTTTTGAATCCATTTCGACGGGAATTAAATTTATTAAAGCTATTCAAGGTTACTGGAACCCGTGTGAAAAACAGTAGTAACTGATCGAAGAAAGAAGTTTTTCAATCGAGTTATTAATCCCGCAGATATTGCTGTAAACGGAGTCGTGAACTCACGCTCTCTGGTAGCATACTTGTGAGCTAAGAAAAATTTGAAATTATATTAGAAACATTTCGCAACAGAAAATCTCTCCAACAAAGAAATAATTTTTCAAATCGGACTTTTAGAAGCAGACATATCGACAAATATAAGATAGGCTTCTACGCACCCTGGCGGGAAAATAATGCATTACTTTAAGGAGAAAGTATTCTCAAAAGGATTTTCGATGTCAGTGGTATCGGTACAGGAAATAATTTTTTAGACGAGTTGTCAGGATCTCAGATTTTGCTACAAATGAATCAGAAGCAGAAGTTAACACTTATGCCCCTCTGGTGGACAAACCATTATTTACACAATATTAGAAATTACATGGAAAACATTTTCCATGAGATACAGGGAGAAATTTTCAAATCGGAGTTTTAGAATAAATGGAATCGAAAGGTAAAAGATTTTTCTCAATCGGATGTTTAGAAGCAAATATATATCATAAAATGTATTTTTAATTTGATATCATCTGCATTTACGCCATCAAGAGGCTAAATTTAAATTGTACATTGTAAAAAATGAAATAGAGGATCATCAATCGCATATTTCCAACTTTCCAATGCAAAAACAATTTTTCAAATATGACAAATAGATACAGAGATATGGTGTCCACAGACGGAAAGACGGACAAATATAAGATAGGCCTCTACGCACCCTGGCGGGAAAATAATGCATTACTTTAAGGAGAAAGTATTCTCAAAAGGATTTTCGATGTCAGTGGTATCGGTACAGGAAATAATTTTTTAGACGAGTTGTCAGGATCTCAGATTTTGCTACAAATGAATCAGAAGCAGAAATTAACACTTATGCCCCTCTGGTGGACAAACCATTCTTTACCCAATATTAGAAATTACATGGAAAACATTTTCCATGAGATACAGGGAGAAATTTTCAAATCGGAGTTTTAGAAGCAGAGATATCGGAGAAAACGCAATTTACCTTTACGTCCGCTAACGGAAAGTCTACGAGTTACTTGAAAAATTTGAAATTATATGAAAAAAATTTGCACCGCAAACGCTATCCAACAAAGAACGAATGTTTCAAATCTGATTCTTAGAAGATGAGATATTGACAAAAATAAGATGTATGTCTACGCCCCCTGCCGGAGAAACCATGCATTATTTTAAGAAGAAAATATTCCGAACAGGTTCATCGATGGGAATGGCATCTATTCACGAACGAATTTTTTCAATTGAGATTTTAGAAGCTCAGATTTTGTGGAAAATACATCAGAAGCACAAATTAAAATTTACGCCTCCTTGCGGCCAAACTATTCTTTTCCAAAAATTAGAAATTATATGTAAAATATTTCTCATCAGGAGCAGTATCCACTGAAGAAAACATTTTTCAAATCGGAGCTTTAGAAGTAGAGATATAGGGGGAAACGCAATTTACTTATATTCTCCCTAGCGGAAAATCTATGCATAACTTGAAAAAGTAATTATACCTAAAATATTCTTCGGTATAAATGGAATCGAAAGGTAAAAGATTTTTCTCAATCGGATGTTTAGAAGCAAATATATATCATAAAATGTATTTTTAATTTGATATCATCTGCATTTACGCCATCAAGAGGCTAAATTTAAATTGTGCATTGTAAAAAATGAAATAGAGGATCATCAATCGCATATTTCCAACTTTCCAATGCAAAAACAATTTTTCAAATATGACAAATAGATACAGAGATATGGTGTCCACAGACGGAAAGACGGACGGACAAACCGGTTACATAAGCACAACCTTTTTTTACAAAAGGCGTGCTAAAAATCAAGCTGATATCAAATACCAATGTCTGTTGTATATACAAACTCTATGACTGCATATATAAACTTCTACAGGAAATGACTGTCACGAAGTGGTGCAAAGTCGGTTCCACTTGTGTTAATCGTTGACTTTTCTGGTGTAGGGAACAGTTTTTAATTTAAATTTGTTCTTGAAACTTACGGAACTTACAATAGTTTAGTACTGAGACTTCGTCCCAAAGCAAAATTATTTCATTTTGAAGGTATACCAAATGTAAGTACTCCTGATATCGAAAAATCCGAAATTCAAGACATTTCCGGTTCCATGGAATTCGAATAAGGGATGATCAACTTGCACAGCTTTTGCAACTGTAATCAAATAAGGTATTTCACGCGAGTGAGTAAAATGAAGAAAAAAGTAAAAAAGTACTGTCACAAAATATTTTAACATTTTTGTTCTGCATTTAGTCAATATATTTCGATAACGCTGTTTTGCACTTTGATAATACGTTCTTATTTAAAGCGCACAAAAAGACATTTCTCTGACAACATGTTTTTGTAATAAACATATACGACCAAGTCACATTATTGTGACCACCAGCTAATATCCAGTGGGGACAGCAGCTAGACTGGCTGGGAGTGACTCAATAAGGTGCTGGAAGGTGTTCACAGGTATGTGGAGCCATGCTGACTGAAGTGCATCAGACAGCTGCTGGAAGGTGTTCACAGGTATGTGGAGCCATGCTGACTGAAGTGCATCAGACAGCTGCTGGAAGGTGTTCACAGGTATGTGGAGCCATGCTGACTGAAGTGCATCAGACAGCTGCTGGAAGGTGTTCACAGGTATGTGGAGCGATGCTGACTGAAGTGCATCAGACAGCTGCTGAACAACACGATCGAGGTGGTCCCACAGATGTTGCATTGGGCTGAAGTCTGGGGAATTGGGGGTCCAGGGAAGTACTTTGAAGTTTTCATGGTGCTCTTCCAACCACTCTCGGACATTTCTAGCTGTGTGACACTTCGTATTGTCGTGAGATCCCATCCGCCCCAGGGAAGACAATCAGCATGTATGGGTGTACGTGGTCTGCAAGGATGGATTCATAACGAAGTCGGTCCGTAGTGCCTTCCACAGGTATGAGTGGACCCAGGGAATGCCACGAAAACATTCTCCAGACCATAACGCTGCCCCCACCAGCTTGTGTTCTTCCAGCAATGGTTAAAGGGTGTTTGTTCTCCTATGTTTCTCGCCTTATATTCCGATACTGCCGCGCAAATTGTAAGTCTTTTCTGCCGATGCCCCTTCGTTAGCATAGGTGCAGTGACCATCCGTCTGCATCGGAGCCCCATATGCAGCAGGGTTCGCTCAACTGTCGTTTTAGACACACTTCCGGTAGACTCTTGGTTCATTCAGCCAGTGAGTTCCTCCATTGTGGCGTGTCGATCGGCCCTCACGCACATTCGAAGCCGACGTTTATCTCTCACATCAATGGCACGTGGTTATCCGCAGTTTTCACGTCGCTCATTCGCAAAGGTGCCATTTCTCCAATCACGATACACTTTAACCACAGCAGCACGGGAACAGTTCACAAACTGCGCTGTTTCAGAAATACTGCCACGCTTGGCTCGAAAGCCGATAATCATGCCTTTTTGCAAATCTGATAAATCGCTCCTTTTATCCATGACAGCAACGAGGGATATGTTTTCAGATTTCCTGCAGCACTACTTGTATACTTTCCAAGCCAGCTCACGACACGTGCCTTCTTTCATTGGCTACGCGCTGTTGACGTCAAAAGTGGGAGGTGGTCACAATAATGTGACTCGACTGTGTATTAGTGAATTTGGATTAATGTTTCACAAATATGTTATTCTGTTTCACTGAGAAGAATTGAATTTTGATTTAATTTCAGAGAGAACACTTGTCACAAACAAGGATTCAGCATAAGAATTTTCGGGTCGTAAAATTTTTAAAAAAATCGTACAAACACCGTAAATAAGAATTTCAATGAACAGACGTAAACATTTGCGAAAAAATTCAAATCAAATATCATAAAACAAATCACATGCTCATAGCACATGAGAATTCAGTGGCATTCCCCCTCCCCCCAGATATTCTATCTCTCGCAATATTTTATAGACAGGAAATGCGATTTATTCGCAGCTTTCATTTATCAAGACATGTCATAGGATTGTGCAAACCAGGGTGATTGATAGGAAATACCTCTCAGTAGAGGAAAAGTTGTGAAGAATTTTGGCGTGGAGGAATTGCGGAAGTCTCATAGCTTTTGTCGCCTGTCCCAAACAATGCGGATGGCTTTTGGAATGTTAACTGGAGTAAATAACTGCTCGGATAAGTGCTTCTCATAGCACGTAAAATTTCACTCCTCTGCGGTGAAGAGCATGCGATTGATCATTTCACGCGATTGTCAAGTGGAACATATTTCTCTGAGATATGAGAATATAACGGAAGTGACACTTTATCAGGTACAGACTCACGTCGTGCCTACGTAAAAGAATTTACAAATAGTGTAATAATTAAAAAAATGTTTTTGTGTATGCCCTGTGCTGCAGGAATGCTCAAGCAGACGAAATCTACAAAGAACATCCTGAAAGAACGCCTCGTCCCTCATAAGATTTTTATTTGCAGCAGCAAAAATGTGAAACTTGGTGGCAAAATACTTACTTTTCAAAATATTGTCCATCGTCTTTTATACATTTCCGCCATTTTTAAACCCATTGGTACAATTCATTTTGGAAAAATTCCTTAGGCTGTCGTTTCATCCATGAGTTCACAGCCAGTTTAACGTCTGTTACATGGTCGAAGCATTCCCCACGGAGGCTATTTTTCAAAGGGGAAAACAGGAAAAAGTCCGAGGGAGCCAAATCAGGACTGTTGGGGCATTATCGTCCACCCCATGTTAGCAATAGCCTGTGAAATCTTCATTGAAGTGTGGGGACGTGCGTTATCATGGTGCAAAAAGAAGTGGAATAGGACGTCTTTTTCTTCTGATAGCTTTCTTTAGCTTCTTCAATGTCTGTACATAGTGAGCACTGTTTATCGTTGAAACTCCTGGGTTGTGACACGAAGATCAGCTCTGATGAGATGCTTCACTCGTTGCCTGTTGGCATCTGTCACTGCAGTTGCGAGTCTTCCACTCCGTTGCTTGTCCGACATTGAACTTTCTCCCTCTCGAAACCTCTTCATCCATTTTCGGACATTATTGATATCGATCGTGGCAGCTCCACACACCGCGAGGAGTCTTCTGTGGATTTATGGAGCCTTACATCCTTTTTTTTTCAGGAATTGAATCAGGGCTCGCTGCTTTTCTGTGTCATTCATGATCTTTATTTCCGATTCTGAAAAAATTTGCTCCCAGATAGGTAACATATCATAGTACATGCCAGTTCAATTTCACTGAAACCACTTCAAAATTTCAAAAGTTATTAAGGAAGAGATATTGTTTTCATGATGTCCTTGTACTAAAAAATATTAGAAATACCGAATTCGTCATCACTTTTTTTGTCATATTTTAACACATCTTTGATTCCCTTGCAAACATCTAGCTCAAAATTGGTAATAATTATAGTAAAACATAACGTGTGATTACAAAAAGTCCCGAAAATAACGTGCAGCAAAGTTCCCGGTAGGTATTCAACTTTTAACGAAATTTCCTTTTTGAACATTTTCCATTTGCAACTTTGGTTCAGGTGATGTTGAGGCATTTTTAGAACGTTTTTGATGAGAAATTACAGAAAATTAAAAAAGTTCAAAGAATTGAAAGTGGCAACAGCGTGTTAGATGAACACGATAGAAACATCTGCTGCAGTTAAATGTCGTCCGCTAAGAAAATGGCTGACGTAAATAAGCTGTGGACAGATGGTGAGGTTTTTGCTCTTTACGAAGAGAAATAAATATTAGTATTCTGTAATTAAAAAATGCTATGAAAATTATGGAATTAGCATTTCTAAATGTAAAATAAGCATTATTATTAATAAGAGAGGGAAAATCGTCTAACATTGATTTTAACAGGAAAAAGAACACCAAATGAATATCCAAAGGTTTGTACTTTTACGATTATTTCAAAAAAGGGCTCTGTTCTTAAAAGTAAAATCTACCGAACCAAAGAATAATCGATAAGTCGCTAAAATCTCTGAATAAACTGTAAACAAGACAATAAACAAATATTTGAATATGAAAAAAAAATACGCAATGTTAATTGTTCTTTGACTAGGCACGTGGCTGAGCGCAGAACACGGTGTAGACTTCTTCATGAAAATCCCTTAGCCGGAGACAGATGGAAATTTATTGTGACTATTGATGAAGCAATACGATTCCAAATTTGAATTACATCTTCAGTGAGCTGAATTTTGGTTGCTGGCTTCTTTTTTCATAGTTCGCATGACACTTTGAATCACAAATTTTTGATCGAGTTAAGTCCGGGGACTGTGGTGGCCAATCAAGATGAATATTGTTTTTCCTGAAACCACTTTTTCTCACTACTGTAGCACGATGACAGGGAATATTGTCTTCTTGAAAAATAAAAATGCTGTCATAAAGTCTTCTCGGGGTTCCCAAAGCCATGTGCACACATGCAGCTCCAAACCATGACCTTCACCGGATGTTTAAGAGTAGCCACTAAACAACTTGGACGGAATTCTTCATGCTGGAATCTTCTTACATAGGCACTACTCTGATTCCCATTAAAGCAACATTCTGATTCATTACTGAAAAGAACATTTTCCCATTGCTTGGTTGTCCATTGGACATGCTGTTTTTCCCACTGAAGCCTAAGTTGTCTTTAATTTGCAGTTAACAGTGGTTTACGCCTGTTTTTGCAGCAACGTAAGTCATAGTGGAGCATCCTCCTCCTAACAGTAGATGTACGAACAGTAACTTCAGACCATCTTTGAAGCGCTTCAGGTGAATTGAGCCTTCTGCCTGCCAAGCTTAGCTTTCTGAGCAGTCTGTCCTGCCTGATTGTTGTGGATCTGGGCCTTCCATTGCGACTCATATTTTTAATAACACCTGTCTTTTACCTTTTTCAGTAGTCTAATAACTGTAGATTGATTACAGCTCCCTCTTCCAGCGATTTGCCTTGGAGAATATCCCTCTTGTTGCAGAACAACTATTTGTACTCTGTCCGTTTTGGATAATTCCGCAGTTTTAACCATTATTGTACACAAATTATATCCTAATAACAACAAGCAGCAAATACTACAATGCTCTGGTAGCTCTGCGTCAACCCTTATAAAGGCTGGAGTAGGATTAGGATAGCATTAGGAAGCAGCCAATCAGGTAAAAGAATGTCTATAATTGGCATAACAACTGATATGGAGCTAATGCGAACTTCAATGTGTTTGTCAAACCCCATATTTTATGTCGTATCATAAGAACAGAAGTAGCTACATAAAAATCTAAAACAGTTTTGAAATGTCCATTAAAGTTCGCATCCAATGACATGCAAACAATAAAATAAATACGAAAATCAGTTAGTTAAAAAAGAGTTAAATTTAAAAATTCACGGCTCTTGCAGTTGATGAAATACTTTTGCACACCACCCACTGTATACTGACAAGGATTTTTTAATTATGAAATGTATTGTTTCATAGTATTATTTTACAAAACTCCTAAATATAAAATTTACTCATGATAGCTGTAATCGCTTTTGCATTAAGGGGTACGTAGAATGATACATAGACATCATACTGTATAAGCAAACGTAATTTTTTCAAACTGTGTCTAGTTCTCTATGTACTTCATATAGTTTTCTTAAAAATTTCGCCATTGCTCTAATTTCTGATCATAAAACTAAAAGCTATTTGATTTTTGCTCAATAATTTTTGTTTCCCTGACATCTTTATTTCAGCACTTCGGTATGTCAGCTTGAATAAAAAGCCAAGAGTCACGCTACAGCGGTGTGCTTAGAGGACATATTTAAATGTAAGTATCCAGTTAAAGCATATTCAGTTTCAGCTCAGATTAAAACAAATACGATTTTCACTTTTAGTTTTAAAATGTGAGTTAGCCGCTCCGGTGGCGCAGTGGTCTAAGCGATGGCATCTGATCATTCGTCCGAAAGGGGTCCGGGTTCGAATCCCGGTGAGGTATGGATGCCGTGTTTGTCTTACGGCACTGGATCTCTCCCTTCCCTGGAACCAGTGACCCTAAATTAGGGACGGGTGACTGCTTATGGCCCATTGTGTTGCTCACGGTGGTCATTAAACCTCCAATCAAAAAAAAAAAAAATGTGAGTTAAGAAAACAGATATACCGACTCGGCCAGATGACTGCGTCCAAAAAAATCATGTACGTGCTAGAACTGCGAATATGCAAATGAGACGACCAACGACACTTTGCCATGTGACTGCACTATTCTTCAAATGTCATAACGACATCAGAACGTTTTCTGTGACGTACGCAACAAGGAGCGGAACATATGCGTCACCTCTGAGGTAGATACGCCACATATTCCCCCCCCACTCCCTTGAGAAAGGGCCTAGAAGGAATCATATGTTTCTGGGTCAGCCGGCAAATGCAAACCATGCTTCAAAGAGAGCAAACTGCAGAAGGAATTCTGACTCATTTCAGACGATGTGTGGAACGAACATAGCGCATCTCAAGTACATCCCTCCTTGTACGTGTTTTCTTAATATAAAAAAAGTTTTTTTAATATGAATGTACTATATATATATATATATATATATATATATATCAGGTGATGCGTAACATCACAGCCTCTCCTTGACAAATGTCAACCCCGCCTTCTCGTGGTGCATCCTGTTCCCACTAAAGGGGCTCTGACGACCGCCAATAGCGGTATAACTATACCATCGGGATTAAAGGAAATTCTATCCCACACTCACCAACCCGCTTGGCCAGCGTGGTGAGTTATGGCCAAACCCCTCCAAAATGATTCCACAACTTAAATCTTGGCCCTCAGTCTCCGGCAGCTGGAATGTACCTGGCCAAGGCAGCGGCCAGTGCGACATGAAAGCAGAGGGTGCTAAGAATCCCCGGAGGACCGGACTAGGCTGCCATCTGATGCTGACCTTGGCTACGTATAATGGACGCTCCCTATCTTCTGATTCAAGGCTTCTTGAATTGGAAGAGGAACTACAAAGGGTCAAATGGGACATCGTGGGGCTAAGTGAGGTAAGGAGAAAAGGAGAAGATCTCATCGAACTGAAAAGTGGACGTCTCTTCTACTATCGTGGGACAGATACTGGCAGAACTAGTGGTGTCGGATTTATAATAAACAAGAAACTGAAGGATAAAGTTGTAGAAGTTGAAAGTTCCTCTGACAGAGCTGCAAGACTTGTTATCCAACTCTCGAAAAGATACCAGGCTCAGATTATTCAAACTTATGCACCCACCACAAGTCATCCTGAAAAAGAAATTGAAGAATTTTATGAGGAAATTTGTCATCTAAATAATAAAGGTAAGCAGCACTTGAAAATAATTATGGGAGATTTCAATGCAAAAATAGGGCAACGGCAACAGAATGAAACTTCAGTAGGTAAATTCGGTCAAGGCAACAGAAACCAGCGTGGAAATACTCTCGTTGAGTTTGTAGAGGCAGAAGGGTTTTTCATCTTGAACTCCTTCTTCAAGAAAAAGCCACACAGGAAATGGACATGGAGACATCCAAATGGGACGACAAGTGAAATTGATTTTATTATGTGTAACAAAAAATTCGTTATAGAAGACTGCAGTGTGCTAAACAAGTTCAACACAGGTAGTGACCATAGATTGGTGAGATGTAAGATGCACCTCAACACTAAACTTGAACGTGGCAAGCTCATAAGACAAACAAAATCTATTGACATAACCAACCTTAAAAAACACCATAATACCTTCAAGTTGGAACTGAAGAACAGGTTCTCTGCTTTAGAAGGCCTAACATCGGAAGAAGTGGACATCTCTGAAGTTAACAGAAAAGTTACCAAAGCTCTTATGAAAACAGCAACAAAATTAGCTGGGTCTAAGAACAAGTTGCATGTAAACAAATTATCAGGAAAAACGAAAATGTTGATGCAAAAAAGAAGAGAGATGAGGACAACTAAAGAAGATGTGACTTC
This sequence comes from Macrothele yani, assembly GCA_039090855.1. Lineage (NCBI taxonomy): Eukaryota > Metazoa > Arthropoda > Arachnida > Araneae > Macrothelidae > Macrothele > Macrothele yani. The sequence goes on along the minus strand of CM077028.1, from coordinate 24,890,288 downwards.
CAAAGTGGAATATATAGAGCTATGCAAGACAGTACGAAAAAGTATCACTGAAGACGTAAGAAAATTCAACTGTGAACTAGTGAGGAAAGCAATTGAAAACAACCAAAGCGTAAAGATAGCAAAGAGACATCTCAGTAAGGGAAGAAAACAGATTATGGCACTGAGAAAAGAAGATGGTTCTGTAACAAGAAATAGAGGCGAAATTTTGACAAGAGTGAAAGATTTCTACTCCAAATTATATGAAAGGGATGATACATGCACTCCAGACATCATGAAAGATACCAGTACCAGAGTTCCTCCAGTCCTTCCAGCAGAAGTTGCACATGCAATCAAGAACATGAAGCGGGGAAAAGCTCCAGGAGAAGATGGAATTACTGTAGACATCATACAAGAAGCAAGTGGAGAAATCGAAACAGTACTCGCCCAAATTTTCACTCGATGCCTTAATGAAGGAAAGATTCCTGAGGATTGGAACACCGCTATAATGATTCTGCTACATAAGAAAGGTGACATTGAGGATCTCGGAAACTACAGACCTATCAGCCTCCTATCAGTAGTTTATAAAATCTTCACTAAAGTTCTTTCACACCGCTTGAAGGTAACACTGGACATGGCTCAACCGAGAGAACAAGCTGGATTCAGGAGTGGCTACAGCACAATAGATCATATCCACGTGCTGAGAGAACTAATTGAAAGAGCGAGGGAATATGAACTTCCATTGTGCATGGCTTTTATCGATTATGAAAAAGCCTTTGATTCGGTGAGACCATCAGCAGTTACAATGGCTCTGAAAACCTGCGGTATTGAAGATGCATACATTAATATTATTAATAACATCTATGAAAATGCAAGTGCAAAGATTCGGCTGTTTGAAAATACAACACGCGTAAATATTGGAAAGGGAGTGAGACAAGGTGACACCATATCTCCGAAGCTCTTTAATGCCACATTGGAGGGTGTTTTTCAGTCGCTGAGCTGGGAAAACAAGGGAATAAAGATTAATGGAGATTATCTAACCCACCTTCGTTTTGCTGATGACGTAGTCATTTTTGCAACTACCCCATCAGAGCTGCAGAGTATGATCCAGGAACTTGCTGACAAGAGTAAAGAAGTGGGATTAAAAATGAACTTTCAGAAGACAAAAGTGATGTTAAATGCTTTTACAAGAAATGAAGATTTATCGATTGATGGAGAAAAGCTGGAGATAACAGACACGTACGTTTATCTTGGACAGCAGATATCAAGTGAGGGTCACATTGATGAAGAAATTAATCGGCGTACAAAACTTGCCTGGAGAGCTTTTGGAAGAAACAGCATAATTTTCAAGAGCAATATGCCATTATGTCTTAAAAGAAAAGTGTTTGATCAATGCATCCTTCCAGTGCTTACGTATGGTGCAGAGACGTGGACCTTAACTAAAAGAGACATACAAAGGCTGCAGACAACTCAAAGAAGCATGCAGAGGTGCATACTTGGTGTAACCAGGAGAGATAAGAAGAGGAACTCGTGGATCCGAAAAATGACAAGAGTGGAAGACATCATGATCAGAGTTAAATCCCTGAAATGGCAATGGGCTGGACATACTGCCAGAAGGACAGATCATCGATGGACAGCCGAAATTTTAGATTGGATTACAAGGGACAGGAAAAGACCCAGAAGAAGACCACATGGGAGATGGGTGGATGAAATTCGAAAGTATGCAGGGGTGACATGGAGGAGACTGGCACAAGACAGACCGTTGTGGAGGAAACTTGGGGAGACCTTCGTCCAGCAGTGGATTGATAATGGTTGAGATATATATATATATCATCATCATCATCATCATCATTGTCAACCATTATCAATCCACTGCTGGACGAAGGTCTATATATATATATATCATCATCATCATCATTGTCAACCATTATCAATCCACTGCTGGACGAAGGTCTCCCCAAGTTTCCTCCACAACGGTCTGTCTTGTGCCAGTCTCCTCCATGTCACTCCCGCATACTTTCTAATTTCATCCACCCATCTTCCATGTGGTCTTCTTCTGGGTCTTTTCGTGTCCCTTGGAATCCAATCTAAAATTTCGACTGTCCATCGATGGTCTGTCCTTCTGGCAGTATGTCCAGCCCATTGTCATTTCAGGGATTTAACTCTGATAATGATATCTTCCACTCTCGTCATTTTTCGGATCCACGAGTTCCTCTTCTTATCTCTCCTGGTTACACCAAGCATGCACCTCTCCATGCTGCTTTGAGTTGCCTGCAGCCTTTGTATGTTTCTTTTAGTTAAAGTCCACGTCTCTGCACCATACGTAAGCACTGGAAGGATACATTGATCAAACACTTTTCTTTTAAGACATAATGGCATATTGCTCTTGAAAATTATGCTGTTTCTTCCAAAAGCTCTCCAGGCAAGTTTTATACGCCGATTGATTTCTTCATCAATGTGACCTTCACTTTATATCTGCTGTCCAAAATAAACGTACGTGTCTGTTATTTCCAGCTTTTCTCCATCAATCGATACATCTTCATTTCTTGTAAAAGCATTGAACATCACTTTTATAATCCTCTTGTTCATATTTATACACTGCTGGACAATTGCTAAGCACGGAACATAAACGGCTATATAGCGCATAAAAAAGTAAGTGTGGTTGGATGCTAAGTGAAATAAAATAATGTCAGAATGCCAGGATATTATAAGAAAGACAATTTATTGTGCTCTGAAATCCAGAAGGCTTTGGAACGTGTTCAAGGAACAAACAGGCCATTTTGTGCAGAATACGTAAACGTGAAAAAAATACAATTACCGTCCACAGGCGTTCCGGCGTAAGATGTCAATACGGGATATGGCCACCATGGAGGGCGATGCAAGATTCCACACGTCGTGTCATGCTTTGCACAACATTATCAAGCAGCTTTGGGATAATTTATCCCATTCCTCTGTCAGTGCACGGATGAGGGTGTCCTTGTTTATTGGAGGGCATTGGCGACCAGCAAGACTCCTCCCCAAAGCATCCCACACATTTTCAATGGGATTCAGATCTGGAGAACGTGCTGGTCATAGGAGGCAGGCGTTGAATATCCTCGCTCTCAAGACACTGCTGGCCAGCAACTGTTCGATGACATGTTGCGTTCTCGTCCATGAAAATGAATCTATCACCGACAGCATAACGGAACATGCGAACATGAGGTAGCAGAACATCATTAATGTATCGTTGGCCAGTCATAGTCCCAGTTGGAAGCAAATAGAGGGACGTACGGCCATTGATCATGATGCCAGCCCATACCATGACAATACATGTCGGATATCGGTCCTTTACCTGTATGTTTGCTGGACAATATGCAGTACCACTATCACGCCAGATCAGTGATCGTCGACAATCAGACGATAGACTGTATCTACTCTCATCTGAGAAGAGGACAGCAGACCAGTCGTTATCAGTCCAATTGTGATGTTGATGGCACCATTGCAAACGGGCGGTACGGTGACGTCTGGCGACAGTTTTTCGGGAGATCAGCTTGCCAGTAGCAGCCATAAACTGATTTGCTACCTCACTAGCTGTGCTGTGACGGTATCTTTTTGTTGATAGCACTATGTACAGGTGTCGTACTGCAAACACGACCTCCCTCGTGACGTTTGCTACACTCTCCATTTGTTTGAAATGATTTCCAAAGCCTTGAAACATCACTGTGGCTGACGTCGAACTCCCTGGCAACATCTGTTATTTTTCGCCCTTCTTCAATCTTGCCAATAATACGGGCACGCGTAAAATCATCTAGGTGATGTCGGGAAGACATACTGAAAATTGCAAGCTCGTCAATTGATTCTTTCCCTTTGAACTTTGCGTTTGAACAACAACGGTCGATACGCGTCAAATCCTTTATATCTCTTATCAGCGCTATGACGTCACGAACAAGTTCGGCAATCCAAAATTTGCATACGCACAACACGTCTTACTGTATCCCGCACTTATGCTAATTTCCACATTTTCCTGCCTTCCATTTTATGGTTGCTATCGTTGCTATTGTCATCCGTCCTTAGCAATTGTCCGGCAGTGTATATATGACCTGCAGTGCTGTAGATCATATGCATGTACTGAGAGAACTAATTGAAAGAACAAGGGAATATGAACTCCCACTATGCATAGCTTTTATTGATTATGAAAAGGCTTTCGATTCCGTGAAACCATCAGCAGTTACAATGGCTTTGAAATCCTGCGGTATTGAAGATGCATACATTAGCGTTATTAATAACATTTATGAAAATACAAGTGAAAACGTTCGAATATTTGAGGATACACCACCAACAAAAATTGGAAAGGGAGTAAGACAAGGTGACACCATATCTCCCAAGCTCTTTAATGCCACATTGAAAAATGTCTTTCAATCTTTGAACTGGGAAAACAAAGGGATAAAGATTAATGGAAATTTAATAACCCACTTTCGTTTTGTTGATGATGTAGTCATTTTTGGAACTACTCCATCACAGCTGCAGAGTATGATCCAAGAACTTGCTGACAAGAGTATAGAAGTGAGATTAAAAATGAACTTTCAGAAGACAACAGTGATATACAATGCTTTCACAAAAACGAAGATTCATTGATTAAAGGGAGAAAGCTGGAGATAACCGATACGTACATTTATCTTGGGCAGCAGGTATCCAGAGAGGGTCACATTGATGAAGAAATTAATCGGCGTATAAAACTTCAGTGGAGAGCCTTTGGAAAAAACAATACAATTTTTAATAGCACTACGCCGTTATTGCATCTTAAAAGAACAATGTTTAATCAATGCATCCTGACAGTGCTTACGTATGGAGCAGAAACATGTACCTTAACTAACAAAGACGTAAAACGACTGCAGAGAACTTAAAGAGAATGGAGAGATGCATGCTTGGTGTAACCAGAGAAGATAAGAAGAGCAACTCCTAGATAAGGAACGCGACAAGAGTGGACGACATCACAACCAGAGTAAAATCCCTGAAATGGCAATGGGGTGGACAACATGTTGCCAGAAGAACGAATCACCGACGGACACCCGAAATTTTAGACAGGATTCTAAGGGACAGGAAAAGACCAAGACGAAGACCTCATGGGAGATGATTGGATGAAATTCAAAAGCATGCGGGAGTGACATGGAGGAGACTGGCGAAAGATAGACCGTTGTGGAAGAAACGTGGGGTGACTTTCATCCAGTAGTGGATTGATAATGGCTAACAATCATGATGATGATATACACTATATTGACAAAAGTCACGGGACACCCCTTCAAAAGCAAATGAACGGATCCGCTGCGTTGCTAAGATGCGCGGTACAACTGCAGACGGTGCAAAAACAAGCCTGCAGCTAACCGTGACCATATTGCACAGTGAGGTTGAGTGAAAATGTCGCAGCGGGAGAGAACTGATTTTAAGAAAGGAAAGATTGTTGGGTATTATATTATAGTGGATTATCCATAAGAGAAACCGAGAGGCGTTTAGACATACAGAAGTCAACTGTTTTGGGTGTACTGAATAAGTGGAAGACACATGGCGTGCCTGAAGCAGCAAAACGTACCGGCAGACCAAAGAAAATCAGTGGTAGGGGACGTCGGAGCCTCAGGAGAGTCGTTACAGTTTATCGACGGAGTACTGCACAAGACCTCAGTGTACAGGTGAGTAAAAATGCTGGAACCTCTGTATGTACACGTACCATTCGCAGAGAACTTCACTCCATGGGTTACCGTGGTCGTGCGGCTGCTCATTAGCCTTTCATCTCCACTCGGAATGCTACTCGTCGTTTAGCATGGTGTAAAGAACATTTATCATGGACCGTAGATCAATAGAAACGCGTTCTATTGATGAATCCAGACACACGATCCATCAGTGTAACAACCGTGTGTGGGTATGGCGGTAGACGGGGGAACGTTAATTACCCCAGTGTACTGTTCCTACGGTCAAGTTTGGAGCTGGCAGAGTACTCGTGTGGGGGTGTTTTTCGTTTCGTGGTCCCGGCCCATTGGTTACCGTGGACAGACCTGTTAACTAGCACGTTTAGCTCGATATTCTGGGCAATTATGCCCTGCCAACTATGTGGCAATACTATAGAACCGAGCCTTGTTGGTGCCAGCAGGATAATGTATCGAGCCTAAAGCAAGGACTTACGGCATGGTTTGACGATAATTCCGTATCGTGTGTGGACTGGCTAATACAGAACCCTGATATTAATTCCATAGAGCACCTATGGAATGAGGTAGAGCCCCGCATAAGAAGTTTGGAACCAAGGCCTACAACTAAGCAATAGTTAGCGGCAGTATTATGTACTGAATGGAAGTGCATACCTATCGCTGTGTTTCAAAACCTTGTCGAAAGCATGTCTCGAAGGGTCAGTGCATGACTTAAAGCCAAAGGTGGACCGACACCGTACTAATGTATGTCAATAAATGCTGTGTTGTGTTTCTCTTCTAGATGTCCGGTGACTTTTGTCAATATAGTGCATATGTAGTTTAGATCATGATCAAAGCTAGCTGACGTTATAGAAAATAATTCTCAACCTCGAGTTTTTTTACTGGTGTTTGACTCTCATAGTGCTGTAAGCAGTCGCCCGTCTCTAATTTAAGGCTACTGATACCGAAGAGGAGGTAGAGCGAGAGCGGGTGTGAAAAGCTCACGGACAGCGTCATATGCAACCTGGAACGATTACGTAGAACCTAGCGCTTCTAACTACTCGGTCACCCGGGGGGGCAGAAATATAAGAAGAAAATGTCGTTGAATTATGGCAAATTCACATCACCCAGAATAAATATTTTACGTTGGTGGATCGAAAAGTAACGCACGCTATTTGGGGGGTGGGAGGAACCAGTTTAATATAGGCAAAACAAAACATATACGCAGTGAAACTATATTTCGTAGCTATTTTGCAACATAAGAACCGAGTTCAGACTATCGATACATATTTCCCAGCGTGGTACGCGGTTTTAATATATCTTGCTCATAAAAGTCCGTTTTCTGAGCATATAGCCACCTGCGGACAACCGATTTGACTTCGTCAGCCGAATCGAATCGTTGGCCGCCCAGGAATCTTTTCAAGGGACCAAACAGATGAAAGTCCGAAGGAGCCAGGTCCAGATTGTACGGTGGGTGCTGGAGCACCTCCTAGCCGAATTGCGCAATTTTGTCACGAACGTGTTGTGCAAAATGTGTGCGAGCGTTGTCACGAAACAGTCTGATAACTGCAACGTCTCGTTCGGGTCTTTTCTCACGAAGTCAGTGTGTTAGCGTAGGTTTTGGCAATCACAGTTGTCCTCTTTGGATGAAACTCCACCAGGAGAACGCCATGCATGTCCCATAACACCGTCATGAGGACTTTTTGTGCAGATTGGGTTACTCTGAATTTGTTTGGTGGCGGGGTGTCGGAATGTTTCTATACCATACTGGCCTTCTTTGTTGCGGGAGTGTAGTGGTGCGCCTAGAACTCATCGCCTGTCTCTACACCTGCCAGAAATGTATGTCCTTTTTCTACGTAACGCACCAAGGGGTCCAAAGATGACACCATTCTCTGTCCCTTCTGGTCGTCAGTCAAGTTCTTGGGCACCCATTGTGCACTGACCTTGTGAAATTGCAATTTGTCATGCACAATATCGTACGCTATACCGTACGAAAATTGAACTTCTGTGCCAATGTGCGCAGATGGATCCCCCGGTCAATCAAAGTTGTCTGTTTAATGTCTCTCACAGTGGCAGGTGGTGACGCTGTTTCAGGTCGAACGGGACGTGGCGAATCGGTAAGGTTGTCATGGCCCTCTGCAAAGAATCTGCGTCATCTGGAGATGTTGCTGCGGTCTAGGCAATCACCACCATACACTTCGATCACTACTTTGTGAATTTCCGTCGGAGTTTTCCGTTTAGCCCACAAAAATCGGTCTACACCGCGTTGCTCTTCATTCGTAGACGAGGCTGACAAACGCGACATCTTTGTGCCGTCGTTCACACTGTCTTCTAATATGGTGACACCTCATCCAGCCAAACCGGTCTGTAACGTGATATTCAAACTCTTTGTCTGCCAAACTACAACCTGCAAAGAGAAAAAAATCTCGGTGCGTTACTTTTCGATCCTCCCTCGTACTTCACAAAAGGCGAGAAAACACGCACAATTTTTTTTCTCGTTATGTCCTTTATTGGACGCAAAAGGAATTGTTCCAGACAGAAGTTCCAAAAGCTGGATACATGTAGCTCTAAATGCAGATAGCAGCCCAGGTGGCTTAATGATCTAAGCGCTGGCTTATGACCGATCGTCCGAGAGGGTCTGGGTTCGAATCGCGGTGGGGCATAGATGTTGTGCTTGTCTTACGGCGCTGGCTCTCTCCCTTCCCTGGAACTAGTGACCATAAATTATGCACGGGCTTATAGTCCATTGAGCTGCTGGTGGCCGTTAACCCCCAAACAAACAAACAAACAAAAGAAAGATGCAGATACGTATTTGTGTTGCTTTTGCAGGAATGCACGTTTGCGTTGCGTTCGGCTTGAGTTCTGTATCGTGCCACAGAAGAAATGAATGAAAATTTCGTGCATAGATTCAGGAATCGAATGCAAAAAATTATTTTTCTTGTTCGATCTGTAAAAGTATAGTCACAAATACGAAAAGGCAAATGTTTTAACAAAGTTATCGTGCAAACTTGCCTACAGAAATGGCGATTTCATGAATCATTATCGTTCTGTACGATACAGAAAGAATTTTGCGAACACAAATTTATGGATGGGGAAATACAGAGGGTGTTCACACATTTTTAAAACGGTTTTTATAAGAAATTACCGAATATAAAAGAAGTTCAAAGAACTGAAACTGGCAACAGCGTGTTAGAGGAACACGAAAGAAACATCCGTTGCCGTCAAATATCGTGTGCTAAGAAAATGGCTGGGGTAAACAAGCTGTGGACAGAAGGTTATGATTTTGCTCTTTACGAAGAGAAATATCCGTATTCTGTAATTAAAAAAAATGTGTGAAAATCATGGAATGAGCATTTCTAAATGAAAAAGAAGCAATATTATTTATTAATAATAGAGGGGGAAATTGTTAAGCATTGCTTTTAAGAGGAAAAAGAACATCAAAAGAATATGCAAAGAAGGTACGTACTTTTACGACTATTTCAAAGTAAGGTCCTCTCTCTGGTCTTAAAAGAAAATCCACCGATCCAACCCCGCACGGGGATAACTGGTTTTCCAGTTATTTGGGGAGCGGCGCCCCCACGGCCCGAGCTGACCTTGTGACTGGTCAACATCTGATGTCATGCCACCGCTTGATTTTTATTTTGGTGCTATTGGTGTTTGCAGGGACGGCTGTTCATCTAGCTGTTGGGGAGTCGCGGCCCCACGATCCCGAGCTGGTCTTGTGTCTCGCTTTTTTGTTTTTCTTTATTTTCTCCACTGGCTAGTTGCCCGTGTTGTATTCTACCTAATCGCTACCACGTTATGTGCTAACACCCCCGGTCTTGTGGTTTTGTTACCCTCCACCACTAACTGATTTATATTAACCGCTCAGTTCGTAGGTTGCTGAGATTCCGTTTAGGTTCCCTGCCAGGATTTGTCTTCTTTGGATTTCTTTTTTTCCTTTTAGCTGGTTTGGGTGCTAGGCCTACCTGCATGTTTGCCGCGTGCGGAGACCCGTGAGGCGGAAATGGGATGTCTGGCGGCTGGGAGGTCGCAGGAGACCGGATAAGTGCCTCCTGTGTACCAACACTCCTCTTCGACCCCGGCTTCGCTGTAAACGGGAGGCTAGAGACTAACCCACCTCTAGTCAGAAGTCTTGTACCAAGTTGTGTGCAGGGCTTTAGCGGCTTTTTTGTCGTATAGCACGGCAGGGTAAGCCCGGGGGCTGTGGGATCATGCCAAAGGCGTTGGCATGACGGTACCAGGAGGCCGAAGTGTTCGCCGAGTGCGTGTGATCACAGCCAACGGACTATATCTGCAACGTATAAGCTCCAGAACTGTGTCCAGCGTCGTTTTCTTGGCTTGCGGACCTCCAGTTCTCCCTTGTAGGGCTCGGTGGTGGGTGGAGTAGTCTGCAGACGAATCTTCCTTCTTTTTTTCCATGGGTAAACCCAAAAACAAACGCTCCAAATTTAAGTCGCCTGAGACAATGATAGTTGCAAACGACTCTCCTTCGTCTTCTCACCTTACCAAGTCTCATAACCTTAAACGGTCTTTAGACCATGACCTGGACCCAGAATGTGGAACTTCTTCTTCGGCAGCTGTACCAGTCGCTCCGAAGCGTCGTCTGCCCTCGATTGCTGTGACTACGCATGCTACACACTTACTTGTAGAATCCATCGATCCGAATGAGAGACTGTCCACCAGATCTCCATTTTTCATTTCTAAAGCTTTGAACGCTGCGGTTGGCCCCTTGAAGTCTGTGAGGAAGCTTCGCTCTGGGGACCTGCTTGTCCAAACTTGCAGTGTTTCTCAGAGTAACACTTTTCTGCGCCTTTCTAGTCTTCAAGGCATTCCTGTCAAAGTGACACCTCACCCGTTTCTTAACACCTCTCGGGGTGTTATTTCGGAGTTTGATCTCTTGCCATGCAGTGAGGATGAATTGGTGACTGAACTTGCGGATCAGGGTGTTCTTGCCGCACGTCGTATGATGTTCCGGCGTGATGGCTCTTTACTTAAATCTAAAAATGTAATCTTGACTTTTGACTCCCGAAAGTTCCGACAGAAATCAAAGCAGGCTACTTGGTCTGTGCAGTTCGCCCGTACATTCCCAGTCCTCTGCGCTGTTTCAGGTGCCAGAGGTACGGGCATTCACAACGATTCTGTAAGAGTTCCGCTCGTTGCGCTAATTGTGGCTCCGGTGAACATGACGGGGAAGGTTGCACTTCTGCGGCCTGCTGTGTTAACTGCGGTGAGGCCCATGCAGCTTACTCCCGCAACTGTATGAAATGGAAGGACGAGATGGCGATCCAGCGCCTCAAGACCCTGGAAGGCCTCTCGTACCCTGCTGCCAAAGCCAAGTTGGGTATTCCCAACACCCGACAGCGTAGTTTTGCCTCAGTTGTTAAGTTCTGCCACAACCCGTGCAGCCCTTTGTTCCGCGCCATGTAGCTCTCGCCGCACTTGCCAAGCGATCTACAGTTGAACAAGCGACACAGGTGGATTTCACTGAGCTCCAGCTTATTCGACCAGCTGAGTCTGCGCCTTCTCTTTTGCAGAGGCCCGCCTCTTCCGGTTCCCAGCAGACAGCCTGCACGTGCGGAAGACCCGGCCCTCAATCCGCAAAGGTGTGCAGTGTCCATCAAACTGTCTCGGCCTCAGCGAGGTCCCCACCCTCACCCGACATTATAGAGGAACATGGGGGGAGGAGAGTGACAGTTCGTCCCCAGCCTCAACCAGCATTGCAGAGGAACATGGGGGGGGGAGGAGAGTGACAGTCTGTCCCCGCCCTCTGCCAGCATTGCAGAGGAGTGTGGGGGGAGGAAAGTGACTTTTCGTGTCCCTCAATTAGTGAATTTCGTTATAAATCTGATTAACTACCTTGTCTTCCCAGCTTTCATCATACTCTTTTTCAACTTTTAACAAGCCTGTCTGCTCTTACTCATTTTCCACGCTTTTAAATTTCTGTGGCTGTTAGTTCTTTGTCTGGCGCTCTTTGGCCAAACCTGGCCCTTGCGCCACTAAAATCCACTAACCAACCAACCAACCAACCACCGATCCAAAGAGAAATGGCTAAGTTGTTAAAAATCTCTGCATCAACTGCAAACCAGGTAACAAACAAAGATATTAATCTAAAAAAAAAAAAAAACATAATGTTTACCGGTTTTCGACTAGACACGTGGCTAACGCAGAACACCGTACAGACTTGTTAATGAAAATCACTTATCTAGAGACAGATGGGAATTTATTGTGCCTATTGATGAAGCATGGATTTACTTAAACGACTGTTACAAAAAATGTAGATTTACTTTTGCAAAGGAGCAGAAAAAAAAAATTACAAACTTAGTTTCAAGAATTCAAAGGAAGTTTCAGTAACGATTCATGATCATTGCTGGTTTCTTGTACAATGGGAAATTAACGTTAATAAAAGTTGAAAAGAATGTTAAAATCAATTCTACGTATTACCAAAATAATGTTTTCACTTCTATATTTAAAGAGGAAATACCATTCCTTTATCCACAGAGCCTTCAAGGAGTAGAACTCCATCAGGATAAGGCTACCAGCCATACATACAAATCTACTACTCTAATTTCTTGAAATTCCTTCCAAGTCCCATGAAGTGTCAAAAATGAACTATTGTGCCTTCGGACGCTAAATAGAGAGCCTTCTAAAGGAAGATCTAAAATAATGATTGGACTATGGAAAGTAGTGGAAGAGGGGTGTTATGAAATACCCCTACCAATTTTAAGAAATGCCCTGTTATCTTGGAAATCTAGATGTAGGTTCATAGTCCACACTGTAAAACATTTCCGTGAATAGGCAGTGTTTCACCCCGGATTAAGACGGTTTACAGATCGCAAGCACGCCACCTGGCGGTCAACCATAAATTTACGGTAGATAAACTTCATGTTAACGGTGTTTAAACTGTTTGAACTGTTACTGTATTTAAACCTTGACAATCTGACAACGTTCTTCTTAAAGTGGTTACATACCTGTTTTTTCATGTGCAATCAGTCGACTGGCAACACCTCTATGGGCAACAAGTTTTTATTTCTTGGTCAGTAGACATATTATTTATTGCCGGTCCATTAGACATGTTAATGAACATTACGGCATTAGACGTTTTTAATTCCCATGAGACATGTTGAGAACATTACGGCATTAGACGTTTTTATTTTCCATGAGACATGTTAATGAACATTACGGCATTAGACATTTTTATTTCCCATTAGACATGTCAATGAACATAACATGTGTTATTATTTATTTGTCATTAAACACGTTAATGAACATTATATTATGGTCATTGGACGTTTTTCTTTCCCTGTCATTAGACATGTTAATGAACATTACGGTCATTTGACGTTTTTATTTCCCGACATTATGGTATGGCTACTGTAAAATTACGGTTTATTGACTGGCCACTCAGCTGCCGGTGTATCTACCGTAATTTGACCTTGCAATTTTTTACAGTGCAGAGAAAGGCCTATCAGATAGAACATTTACGAAAGAAATAATTTTATTTTAAACATTAACTATATTGCTGAAAAATCGTTCTAAAATTATGTGAACATTCTCTGTACCTGATAGAAAAAACAATACTATGAGCACCCACTTTTTGGGAATTATAAGCTAAAAAGTGAAAGAAATACTTTCCTCACCGGGGAAAATTGTATCTATCAGGAACTATGTGCTGCAAATACCCAATGGATATTTGAGCTTACCGCACTTCCACCTTTCGACAGCGGGAAATTTAGCCGCTTCTATGTCATCTTTCTTTTCCACTCTAATGGCTTTACTCTCCGTGTGCAGAGTTCTACCTACCGTGCCTTATCGAATGAATCACTCACATGCACACGCTGCCAGCAAACCTGCTAATGAATCTCTCAGGCCCACCATGTTGATTCTGTTCAATTAAGAACACTTTTCCAGCTACTCAGATTTCCTTGGACAGCAGCATACGAAGAAGTAACGTGGGAAACGGCGCCTTATAGGAAATAAACGTTCTCTAACCTTATTTTCAGTAAAGAGCAAGATACGTTTAATATGATGCTTTGGAAATATTTTCCTTTCTCAGGATCACGTGACTTCTGCTCGAAAATCTTTCTAACACACCACGACATCAATTCCTAATTGTATTGATGTGCAATGGCCGCTTTCCTGAGAGTTTTAAAAATACATTCACCTATAATTTATATGTAGCGGCCATCATTCTACAAATAATCTTTACTTACAGAAAATTTAATAATACCTATTGAAACCCTCTGGCCACGATAACAGCCTCTAGTCTTTTTGCAATACTCTTCACCCGGGATTTTCAGAAGATCGCCGATATGTTCTGCAACTTGGCGTTCAAAGCAGTTACTAGTTGTGCTTTTGTTTTGGGCTAACCCTTCGTTAACGCACCAGAAGATTCAACTGGTCTCAGAGATTCTCCATAGGGTTCAGGTTAGGACTCTGAGATGGCAAGTCTAACTTTTCAAAGCCAATTTCCTCAAAACAATTTGTAACAACGTGGAGTAGTATGACTTCCTATTGACAGAGGCATGGGTTTCCCCCAAAGTATTGCTACAACGTTTGTAGTACATAATTGTCCAGGACTGCTAGGTGGAGTTCCACATACGTGGTTTTGTCCAAAACAACTAACGTTCAGGCCAAAACACGAGAAACAGCTCCATACCTTCATGCTGCGTCTGCAAAACTTCACTTTCGAAACTTTCCAGTCTGTAAGGTGCCTTTATCCCAGCATTCGCTAGTTCTGAAAGTGCATAGCTTTCTATTGGTCTATAGACCAAGATCGACGTTTCTTACACCACGCCAATACCTAGCCAGACGTATGGCATTAGTTAAAGCGATCAGCGCTTTGTGGATGTCTGCTCCACCGCGATGACACATGTCGTGCACGTCCTGTGCACTTCAATGATGAACAGTCAGAACAGTCTCATATGGTCTCTTAATAGTCAGAACAGTATCACATAGGGTTTGCATGATTTACCCCTATTGATTTACCATTTGCATTAGTCAAAGTGATTAGTGGCTTGTGGATGGCTGTTCGACCGTGGTAACCCATGTCTTGCATTGCCCTGTTCACTTCACCAGTGCCAACATCAGTCCGAACAGTCCAACATAGGGTTTACGTAGTTTACTATAATTGATTTACCATTTGCATTAGTCAAAGGGATTAGTGGCTTGTGGATGGCTGTTCGACCGTGATAACTCATGTCCTGCATTGTCCTGTTCACTTCACCAGTGCCAACATCAGTCCGAACAGTCTAACATAGGGTTTGCTTAGTTTACTATAATTGATTTACCATTTGCATTAGTCAAAGGGATTAGTGGCTTGTGGATGGCTGCTAGACCGTGATAACTCATGTCCTGCATTGTCCTGTTCACTTCACCAGTGCCAACAACAGTCCGAACAGTCTAACATTGGGTTTGCGTAGTTTACTATAATTGATTTACCATTTGCATTAGTCAAAGGGATTCGTGGTATGTGGATGGCTGCAAGGAGGTTAGAAGAAGAGGAGGTGAAGGGATACGTTTTGAGTGAAGCCAAAACAGATCAGCTGTTTCTGTCCTCTCTCTGAGGTGGTGGGAGTCTGCGCTGCGGGAGTTCGGGAACGTGACGTCACTTCCTGTGGCTTAACCAGATTTACCAAACCAAGGATGGAAAGAAGGAATATTTCGGACTTCTTATTTCTTAACATTAGGTTTTTGGTTATATTTTAAACATGGTTACTTGCACATGGGCAGTAAGTAACCATGCGCACTATGTACTTCCGCTCAAGAAATCATTATTTTGTTCAATTTTTTAAAGAAATACCAACACATATTTTCCTGTTTTTTCTGGAAATGTTTTATTATGGGAATGAATATTTCAGCCTCAATTTTTTTCATGACTGTATGGGTAGAGTAAGGGTCCTAAAAACCTGTTCAAAATCGCGATTTACCCATAGAGATATACAGGAGATTCTTAGATTGGGCACATTGGCGTAGTCAGCTGATAAAAAAAGACGTCACGCCAGTAGCACGGGGAGAGGGGCTGTTGCCACCTCCTCTTACTTCTAACCTCCTTGGATGGCTGCTTGACCTTAGTAACCCATGTCGTGCAGTGTCCTGCGCACTGTACTGGTGCTGACATCAGCCCCAGTAGTCTCACATGTAGGGTTTGCGTGTTTTACTATTAATAGTTTAGCATTTGTCTTAGTTAAAGTGAATAGTTGGTTGTGGATGGCTGCTAAACCGTGGAAACCCATGTCGTGTAGGCACTCGCGCACTGTGGTGATGCTAACATCAGTTCCAATAAGTTCACATAATGTTTTCGCAATTTGAAACAATCCTGATTTGGGTTCTGAGGGAACAGTTTATTTCAGCGCTCTTTTGTCAAACTGAGAATTTACGGAGGTTTACCGGATCGTTTCTTGACAGATGCAGCCCCTGTAGTCTGCTCCAATTTGCGTAACACAACATCAACCATCGACCTAAGCATTTCAATGCCGCTGAAAAGTAAGTCATGTATGTACCGATGTGGTACTCTGTTATCAGTTTGAGCTGGTAATCATTTAACTCTATCGATGGAGGCATGTTTTATTCAAACCTCGTATTATTTTCTCATTTAGTTCTACGAGAATATTTTTAGTTGGGTCTATGACGTGGTGATCGCATAGGATCAAATTCACTATCAATAAAGGGGTGTCTGAATATTAATGAATCAGTGGGGTGTCTGAATATTAATACTAAAAAATTAGGGTTTCCGAATATTTATGTTATTAGTGTTTCCTTTCTAGAGTTTCGGATAACACGACCAAGTACCATGAAATCTGAATTTAATGTTAGTATTTTCAATACTGGTTATTCGGAAAATTTCAAACACTTGTTTTCTTTGTATTTGGTTCTAGAGTTTGATCTCTTTGAAACACTGGTTTTGATTATAATGGCTTTGTTTTTGGCGATACAAAGAGCATCACAGACGTTTATGTCACTTTCAATCGTGCTTTTCCAGGATTCTCTAAAGTCCGTCTATTCCAACCTGTCCAATTCCTCCTTACAACCTGTCCACAGTCCAACATCCCCGATCAACGTTTACACACAGTCTGTTTAAACAATACAGATGCGCAAAAGTCCTTGGAGTCAGCATCCCGATCAACGTTTACACACATTCTGTATAAACATTACAGATGCGCAAAAGTCCTTAAGATGCGCAAAAGTCCTTAAGATGCGCAAAAGTCCTTGGAGTTAGCATCCCGTGAATTCACAGAAACATGTTGGAATGGTAAAGCGCGGATTTCTGCTTTCTCTGTTATTTAAACGCGGGGATATGACTTACTATAGTCTATACTACGACGCCATCATAGTCATATCTCTACACGCAGATATGACTATGACTCGAAGAATTTGTCTTGCAGTCATGCGTTGTTGATCTCATTTGCCATATTATTGAAATGTGCGTAGGTTTTAATTCGGGAAGTTCATTTGCAGTTAATTACGTGAAAGTTCCAGAAGATCTAAGTTGGAACTTTCAATGCTCGGGATACGTTCGCTCTACATCTCAGAGGTAATTTTTTTTCAGTTTTGGGGTTTTTAGCTTATTACTTTTTTGCCGGTGGTGGAATTCCAAAGCACATATTTCTACTCCGGAGAGGGATGTTCCCCCGATTGAACTTCACCGGCAGGGGTTATCGCTCCAACTTGTCGATTTGACTCATGCGTCACGACAGTTATACGTCATCTACGTCAATTGTAGAGCACTAACAACAGCTTGCCGATTTTACTCATGCGTCACCACAGTTATACGTCATTTACGTTAGAGGTATGACACTATCAACAGCAGCTCGTAGGAGCAGTCTGGCATCCAGAAATTGTGGCCCCTGATGCCAGGGAGAGGAGAAAGCAAGCGCCGGCACACTACCCATGCGTCGTCTAGGACTATCACACAGTTTCAGAAGAATTTTCCAGAAATATAATTAATGCTTAAAATAAAATTACTTCTTTCTTGAATGTTAGCCCTTTCTCTGGACTATGAACCTACATCTAGACTTCCAAAATAACAGGGAATATCTTAAAATTGGTAGTGATATTTTATAACACCTCTTTTCCGCTGCTTTCCGCAGTCCAATCATTGTTTTAGGTCTGTGTTCATAAAGCGCTCTTTTTATCAGTTCGGAGGCACAATAGTCCATTGGTGACACATCAAGGGACTTTGAAGGAATATGAGCAAAACGTATAGACTTGATACCCGTCTCTTTTTTAGGTCTCAGCGCTCTTTTTAGCAGTCCTAA
Source organism: Macrothele yani (assembly GCA_039090855.1). Classification (NCBI taxonomy): domain Eukaryota; kingdom Metazoa; phylum Arthropoda; class Arachnida; order Araneae; family Macrothelidae; genus Macrothele; species Macrothele yani. The sequence continues at coordinate 24,872,401 of CM077028.1, read as the reverse complement.
GGCACAATAGTCCATTGGTGACACATCAGGGGACTTTGAAGTAATATGAGCAAAAGGTATAGAATTGATACCCGTCTCTTTTTTAGGTCTGAGGGCTCGTTTTAGCAGTCCTAAGGCACAATAGTCCATTCCCGACACATCAGGGGACTTTGAAGGAACATGAGCAAAAGGTGTAGACTTGATACCCGTCTCCCTTTTAGGTGTGAGCGCTCGTTTTAGCAGTCTGAAGGCACAATACCCCATTGTTGACACATCAGGAGACTTTGAAGGAGTATGCGCAAAAGGTATGGACTTGATAAACGTCTCTCTTTTAGGTCTGAGCGATCGTTTTAGCAGTCCTAAGGCACAATAGTCCATTGGGGACACATCAGAGGACTGAAGGAATATGAGCAAAAAGTGTAGACTTCATACTTGTCTCTTCTTTCAAGAAATTATAGTAGATTTGGTTGCAAGACTTGTAGCCTTATCCTGATGGAGTTCTACTCATTGAATGCTCTGTGGATAAAGGAATTGTATTTCATCTTTAAATATAGGAGTTAAAATATTATTCTGGTAATGTGTAGAATTGATTTTAACATTCTTTTCAACTTTTCTTTACTTTAATTTCCCATTGTACGAGAAACCAGCAATAATCACGAATGCTTTACTGAAACTTCCTTTGGATTCTTGTAACCAAGTCTGTAAGTCTTTTTCTGGTCTTTTAAATCGGCTTTTCTTAGTTACAATCGTTTAGGTAGATCCATACTTTATCATTATTCACAATAAATTTCCATCTGTTTCCGACAAAATAATTTTCATAAAGGAGTATTCATCATATTCTGCGCTCTGTCACGTGCCCAGGCAAAAGGCGGTGAATATTATGTTTTCTTTTTCAGATTGAAATATGTGTTTATTACCTTGTTTAGAGTCGATACAGATATTTTTAACGGCTTAGCAATTGGTGTTTGATTGGGTGGATTTTCTTTTAAGACCTTGGTTTTGAAATAGTCGTAAAAGTACGTACCTTCTTTGGAGATTAGTGTGGTGTTCTTTTTCCTGTTAAAAGTAATGCTTGACGATTTCCCTCCATTATTGACAACATTGCTTATTTTACATTTACAAATGCTAATCCCATAATTTTGACAGTGTTTTTAATTACAGAATACGATTATGTCTCATCGTAAAGGGCGAAAACATAACCATCTGTCCACAGCTTGTTTACGTGCGCTATTTACTAAGCAGAAGATATCTGACTGCATCAGATGTTTCTTTCCTATTCATCAAACATGTTGTTACCAGTTTCAGTTCTTTGCACTTCTTTTATGTTTTGTAATTTCTTATCAAAAAGTTCTAAAAATGTCTGAACATTCTCTGTAATCAACGAACGTTTCAGGTTTGTGTTGCATTTCCATGTATTACGTTTCACTCTGAGATCTTTGTCACTCTCCTAAAACTTCTTAACGGGAGAGAACGCCAACAGAAAAGATCAGAGTGAACATGAAATTTCACTGCCATGATTTAGAATCCCAACTGGAAGGGCCGCGCAGGTGGCTCAGTGGTCTAGATGCCGGGTTCTGAACTATTCGTCAGAGATGAGACCGGGTTCGAATCCCAGCGAGGCATGGATGGAGCGTTTGTTTTACGGCATTGGCTCTCTACCTTCTCTGGAACCACTAGCTCTAAATTAAGGGGGAACGGTGACTGCCCGTAGCCCATCAAGTTGCTCGCGGTGATTGCTATAGCAAAAAAAAAAAAAAAAAAGGAAAAAAAGGCCCCCTCCCCTTCCCTAAAAATACCGGAAGGGAACAGCGTCATGGATGGCGGTGATGGGAAGGGAGAGATTGTAATTTTTGCTTACAAAATAAAATGAAATATATGTTAAAATACATGCACTTTGAGGGAACCAACTATCAATTTGAAATCAAAATACTTCATTTGCTAATTTAAATCACTAATTTGGGTACGTAAGGAACCCCTCAGTCTTCATTTAGCATTCCGAAATCTGTTTTTTCAGTACGTTATGTTCATCTGCTAAACATGACGTTTCCCTTAAACTGATGGCTTTGAATAATTGAGAATAATGATCACTTCTCTTGAATTCCTTCACACGAAGTGCAGAAAACGAAAATGCGTTTCACATCCCTAGCGGAAAAACAGCGCATAATTTTTTAAAACGCACATTGTGGCGTTTTAAAAAATTAATGGACGGAACAAATCACAAAAGAATTTTTTTCAACCGGATTTCTAGAATCACTGAAATATTTGCAAGTAGAAATAGCTGTTTGCGCCCACTAGCTGTTTAAATGTGAAATACAAAAAGTCACAAATAGTAAGATGTTTCACATAGCGGAAGATATGCGAAGCTAATGAAAATTTTCAAACTAAACAATCAAGAGAAAAGTTATAGAACGAAATGCAATAGAATCCTACGCTTCCCAGCGGGAAAACTGAGGATTACTTGAAGAAAATCGGCGAAAACTTATCTTCACAATGAAAAGTATACTAAAAAAAATAAAAGGGAGTTTTGTATGTGATCGGAGGTATGTTCGCAAATATAAATATACTCTGAAGCCCCTAGCGGCAGAACTATGCATCATGAAAAAGTGTGAAAACACGTCCAAAAGACTCAATTGATAACGAATTTCCTAGGAAAATACTGCTCACTATGGGGTAAACATTTTGTTCATAAGCATTCCTTACCCGAAGTAAAACGAAATCTTTCACCTAAGAAGCCAGGTAACGTAAATGTGCATTTCTGTTTACAACTGTATCTCCATTTCTAAAAAGGCTATAAAAAATTTGTTTTATACTCTATGCCATTAGTTACAGCTTGGATTGTGAACGTTATCCACTTCAAATAATGCGAAGTTTTCCCGCTAGGGGACGTATTTGTGTAAACTGCTTTATTGCTATTTCTGCATCTAAAAGTCGCCTTCGAAAAATTCGTTTTACATTGCACACCACCCTCTACAGTATTTTACATGTATTTCCTAATTTTTCATAGTGCTGAGGCTGCCTCTAGGAGCGTTAAAGTATATTTCTATTTGCAATAATATTTCTGATTCCTGGAAATTTTGTGGTATGAAGTATCGAAGGAAAAATAACAATTTTTTTAATCGGATTATTAGAAGCAACGATATGGAGTAAAATACGACTATTTTGAATTTGGAGGCATCTGTTCCCTCTGGTGGCGAAGTAATGCATTGGAAAAATGGCAAGGCAAGAATGTTTGCTCTCACAATCCAGATTTCCCAATATAAAATCAATTTTTTAAATTGCACTAACAGGTGAAGAGATATGGTATCTTTAGACGGACATATTGATAAAATAGAAAATGCGTGGGTTCATCGTGCCGGTGCAGGACCTTTTACGTGCAGTACAGCCATTTTATCCACCCTGATATATTTGCTGCAGAAAATTTGTTTGATTGTAGAGGCAATTAAAGTTTTGGCGTTTTGTTACACCCTTTCATTTAAAGCTGACCTCATGGAACGCTCGGAGAACGTTGGGCACATTCTTTGTGCTACTTGTGATGCGCCGTTTGATTGATGCTTTGGTAGACGGTATTACGAAGGTAGGCGTAAGTCTCGTCCAGAATGAACGCATTTTTCACCTAGCTCAACCCCATGCAGTGTAATCAATCTTGGTGCCTGTTGTTCTCACAATCGAAGTTATTCGCATTCTTCTGGGAAATCAATATAAAGTGTCACGAAGTGTGATTTCAGTGTCTCTCCATTGCAAAAGCCTTTCTTCACGAAGTTCATTTTGCAGAGATACACATAAGGCGGAAAGAGATTTCTGCCTGATTTTAATCAGTGGATATATACATTTCATTCATAAACAGAAGATTGGGGCTTCTTTCCGAGAAACAAGGCAAAACATTATCAAATCGGCAACTCAAGTCATAAGGACACATGGAAAGAAATATATACGTTTCTATGAAATTTTTGTTCGCCTCCATGCCGGACCGTATTCGATTTACGCAACTTACGGACTTTGAGAGAGGCCAGATCATCGGGCTGAAACCCGCAGGGTGGTCGGCGCCCCGTACACCCCGCCACGTGGATCGTTCTGACCATACCGTCCGACTGTGTTGCGAGCAGTGGACACGTGACGGTACTGCCACACGGCGGAGCGACTCCGGATGGACCAGGAGGACCACCGGTGGAGAGGATCGATGGATCATGCGCCAGGCACGAACGGATCGCACGGGAACCCGGTCCACTATGCAGGCAGATGCAGAGGCTCTTGTGTGCCCTCGAACCATTTCCCGACGCCTTGCGGAAGTGACTCTGCGATCTCAGCGCCCCTTACGTGTGCTGCGATTAACACCAGAACATCGCCGGCTCCGTGTGCAGTGGTGCCAAGCCAGAGTGACGTGGAATGCCACAGACTGGCGACGTGTGGTTTTTAGCGATCAGTGCCGCTTCGTTTTGGGGACAGATGATCCTCGTGTCCTGGTGTGGAGGTCCCCGGGTCGACGGCACAATCCCAGCCTCGCTATCGAGCGCCACACCACCCCCACAGCAAGCATTATGGTCCGGGAAGCTATTGCCCACGATAGCTGATCAGTTCTAGTAGTAGTACGTGGATCATTGACGGGCCAGCGGTATGTGGATGAGATCCTACGGCCCGATGTGTTCCCATTCCTGGCCGGGATTCCAGATACGCTGTATAAAGCCCGCTCCCCGGACATGTCCCGTATCGAGCATCTATGGGACCAGTTGAAACGCCAGCTCCCGCAGTGCCGCACTATTCGGGATTCGGAGCACACCGTCCAATACGTGTGGGCCAGTCTGCCGCAGGACAACATCAGGTGTCTGTTTGCCTCCATGCCGGATCGTATTGCAACATGTATCACCTCACGAGGCGATGCGACGTGCTATTGAAGATGACCGGACTTCGTGTCGCAGATCCCTCTGTAATTGTTCTGAAGCTCTGTTTTTTCCATCATGTGTATCATTCATTTGTATCATTAAGCCCATAAAATTACAGTTCAATGCGATGCTTCCTTCTTGGAAGCATAATTTCATTGTCTGTTAGTGTACTTTGGTTCAAGGAACAGATAATAAAAGACTAGAAGCGAGCGCTTGCCATTACTAACAGGCTTATGGTCGGTACTGCTGAGATGAGAGGGGAAAAGTAATTGCTTTACCGTAGCTTTCGTAAAACCTGACCACCACGTGGTCATTTTTGTCTGGGAAGCGGAGCAAATCTTCGGCACCATTCGGTTCAGATACGCTGGCCGCTAAAATGGTTTTAAAGCAGTGACGCTACTGCCCTTCCGCGCCCGTATCGTCACTGGTTTGTTGTGTGGGACGCGTCCGCTTTTGAAGACAAGTGAGATCATAGTGATTTGAAACATGAGCACACGCACTCACACACACACTAATAAGTTCTTTCCTGTCCACAATGCCGACACGTGCCAGCTGTTGGTTTGGCATCCTGCCCGGTAGGAAGGTTTCGACTATTTCTTCGCGGACGCTCATTTTGGTTGAGCATGAGCAAATTTTGCAAACCAATTGACAGTTGCACGTCCTCCATTCGAGTATTTATCACGAAAAATCACTTTAAATATTGGTAACCTAACTTTCTTCACATATGTATAATGAGTGGCAAATTTCCACAGAATCAAAATAAAGTGCTATAAAATCTGTATTTAAAAAGTCTCTTTCTTTCGTTTTTAGGTAACATTTACTTTCCTTATTGTTCTGATGTGAGTTCTCTTCATTTCAGAGATTTGGAGTATGAATATTCCGCGTTTCAAAGAAGGTTCACCGAATGCTACCAACCTAACGAAACCAATATGTCATCCAGCACAAATCCCAGAAACTATTGTACTGTTCACGATTGCTGTTCTTGGTATGGGGGCCAATATATTCCTTCTGCTTCTCATCATACTGAAGAGACCGCTCAGAAGGTTAGTAAATGTTTTTGCACAGTTAAAAAATCATTTAACCTTTTTGCATTTTTGGACCGGCAAAACGTTGAGGAAACTGTCATGGACCGGCGATGCCGAAACAAACCTTTAGGCTATTTTCGAGCATTTAATCTCGTAATATTCTATTAGGTGTACAAATAAGTTTTAAAAGTTTTAAAGCGTTTTTTGTGTGACGTATAATTTACATATCCGACATTTCCCCGCGTTGTTGTCACGTGACCGTGACTGGTCCTGAGTTGTGACACAGAAGTTTGCCCAACAGTCAAACGCACTTGCACATTGCTAGGTGAAAGATGGCAAGGGATACTGCATTTATTAGACACTGCTTTCGTTACGAATTTCGTCAAGGAAAAGGTGCTGCAAAAGCATGTGCATCGATCTGTTCTGTTCTGGCGGAGAATATTGTTTCGCAAAGCACGTGTGAGTTTCGGTTTAGACGGTTTAAAGCAGGTGATTTTGGTGTGACCGAGGAAGAACGTAGCGGCGCCTCGCAGAAAGTTGCACGGGAGAAACTGCAAGCATTTCTGGATGAAGTTTCGTCTCAAACGCAAAAACAACTAGCTGAATAACTGGGGGTGACTGCACAAACCATTTCCAATCGTTTACGCGCAATGGGAAAGATTCAGAAGGAAAGAAAATGAGTGCCACATGACCTGAGCCAGAGGAACAAGGATCAGCGTGCCATGAAGTGTTTGAATCTGTTGAATAAACAACACACGAAGTCTTTCCTGTGAAAAATCGTTACGGGTGATGAAAAGTGGATACGGTACGACAATCCCAACTGCAAAAAATACTGGGTAGACCCCGGTGAAGCAACGGCTTCGACAACGAAATGCAATATTTACTCCAAGACAGTTCTGCTGTGCGTCTGATGGGATATGAAAAGTGTGCTCTATTATGAACTATTGGAACAAGTTCAAACTGTTACTGCTGATCGCTGCAAGCAAGAATTGGTGCGGTTGAATCAGGAAATCTGTTGGAAATGTCCATTCAGATGCAAAGGATTGCGTCCCGTGAAATTACTGCATGGCAACGCTAGGTCGCATGTCGCGAAATCGGTCAAGGAGACGTAATTGACGCTTGGCTGGGAAGTTGTGGAGCACCCGGCGAATAGCCCCAACATAGCCCCCTCAGACTATCATTTGTTCCGATCGATGCAACATGGTTTGTCTGCTGTATGGTTCCGGACATGTGACGAAGTGCAAAAATGAGTTGACGACTTCATCGCGTCACACGAAGAAATATTCTTCATGGCTGGAATCCGTCAGCTGACCGACCTCTGGCGGAAGGAGATGGATAATGACGGCGCATGTTTTGATTCGTAAAGGTATTGTTGTTTAATCTCAAATTACATATTGCGTTGTCTTAAAACGATTTGAAACTTATCTGTACATCTAATATACACTGCTGGCCACCCAAAATGCAACTGTGAAGGACACGAGATAGCAAAGCCAGATTTACTGGACACATAGCAGCAGATACAAAGATGAAACGATTCAGCTTACAGGCCCCTGCGACTTGCGGAACACGCAGACATCAATAGTTCGTGTGGCCCCCATGGCTGGCAATAACGGACGCTACACGCTGCGGCATCGAACGAAAGAGACTTTGGATGTGGGCTTGGGGTATGTCGGCCCAGGCTGCTTCCACACGTTGACACAGTTCATCTGGCGTAGCCGCGGGTGATGCTTGCTGGGCCACTCGGTTGCCAATCAGCGACCAGACGTGTTCGATGGGCGACATATCGGGAGAACAGGTGGGCCACGGCAGCAGTGACACCTGGTGGGCCGTGAAGAATTGTTGCACAATGCGTGCCACGTGCGGACGCGCATTGTCCTGTTGAAACGTGGCCACTGGCAGGCCCTGCAGATAAGGGAGAACTACGGGCTCCAAAACGTCGGAGATGTAGCGGTGGCTGTTGAGTGTACCGACGAAGTGTACCAGAGGGGTGCGGGTGTCATATCCAATTGCGACCACAAGCCATAACGCCAGGCGACGGACCAGTTTGGCGAAGCATAATGCAGGCGTCATACAGTCTCTCGCTGCGGTGCCGACACACGCGGATCCGACCATCGTGGTATTGCAGGCAGAAGCGGGATTCGTCGGAGAAGACAATGTTGTGCCATTACGTAGTCCAGGTGCGGGTTAAATGGCCCACTGCCGCCACACTCGCCGGTGGTGTAACATTAATGGAGCAATGGGCTCCATTAACGTTACACCACCGCCGAGCAATGGGCGCCGTGCGACAATCCCCGTTCCTGCAGATGACGTCGAACGGTACGTGCTGACACAGGTTGTTGCGCAATACTCCCTAATTCCTACGCCAACGTTCGGGATGTGGCGCTGCGAGCCGTCCTTGCCCACCGAACAGCATGCCGGTCCTCTTGTTCGGTGGTGTGCCGCGGTTGCGGCCATCGCCCACGTCGGTCCATCTGTCCCTCCTCCACCCACCGAATCCATACTCGCCTCACTGGGGCTGGATGTCGTCTCACACGGGCGCCGATGTCTCGGTACGATAAACCGCTGTCGCGATAAGCCACTATTCGTCCTCTCTCGAACTCCGAAACGTGCTTGAATGACTGCTGTAATATGCGACGAGGCATCAGGAAGCTTCCTATGCACAGTTCCGGCAGCACAGCCCACTTCCACTACTTACACCCCGCCTTCTGTGCACCCTTCTTATAGTGCTTGTCGGTGGCGTGCCGGGCGCACATGATTTGCATATGCCCTGCAATGCTAATCGTTTGCATGTCATCTCACGGGCGACGCATGCTGCGAATTTTAGGCCAATCGGATGCTTCCTTCTTGGTGTTGCATTTTGGGTGGCCAGCAGTGTATTATAATGATCACTGCGTACAATCCATTATTTATATACCAGATTATTCCATCTCACCTACTTAAAGCTAATATAATTTAATTTGTAAATATTCGTTAATGATTAATAAGTGCAACCCATAATCAATATACCACTATATTCTCCTAACGTCTGTTGCTGCTGCTTTGCTATAATCTTTCCGAGCAGTGGTTCCAGCGTCGTTCCTGCAAGGCTCAATGCAGAATTAATATACATTATGATCATGTGCTTTGTTTTGATTGCCAAAATGGTCGAAAAAAGTTTTTCTCGCAATAAATACATAGTCAAAAAAGTTACCGCCGCCCCGGTGGCTCAGTGGTCTAAGCGATGGTCTCTGATCATTCGTCCGAACGGGGTCCGGGTTTGAATCCCGGTGAGGCATGGATGTTGTGTTTGTGTTACGGCACTGGCACTGGCTCTTTCCCTTCCCTGGAACCAGTGACCCTAAATTAGGAACGGGCGACTGCTTATAGCCCATTGAGTTGCTCACGGTGGTCGTTAAACCTCCAACCAAAAAAAAAAAAAAAAAAAAAAAAAAAGTTACCAATAATTTTAGAGCTTCACTGCTGAAACGTGGATATTCTTTCCCATTAATGCCCCAAAACCGAGTCAGAGATTTGGATCTGAAGATCGATACTAGACTGGCATCAGAAGGAAGTTCAACAAAGCTTTCTTTTTCCTGGTGAGTTAGCCTGCAGGAGTTCAGATACCAGACTGGCATGAGAAGGAATTTCAACAAAGCTTTCCTTTTCCTGGTGAGTTAGCCTACAGGAGTTCAGATACCAGACTGGCATGAGAAGGAATTTCAACAAAGCTTTCCTTTTCCTGGTGAGTTAGCCTACAGGAGTTCAGATACCAGACTGGCATGAGAAGGAATTTCAACAAAGCTTTCCTTTTCCTGGTGAGTTAGCCTACAGGATTTCAGATACCAGACTGGCATGAGAAGGAATTTCAACAAAGCTTTCCTTTTCCTGGTGAGTTAGCCTACAGGATTTCAGATACCAGACTGGCATGAGAAGGAATTTCAACAAAGCTTTCCTTTTCCTGGTGAGTTAGCCTACAGGAGTTCAGATACCAGACTGGCATGAGAAGGAATTTCAACAAAGCTTTCCTTTTCCTGGTGAGTTAGCCTACAGGAGTTCAGATACCAGACTGGCATGAGAAGGAATTTCAACAAAGCTTTCCTTTTCCTGGTGAGTTAGCCTACAGGAGTTCAGATACCAGATTGGCATGAAAAGGAATTTCAACAGAGCTTTCCTTTTCCTGGTGAGTTAGCCTGCAGGAGTTCAGATACCAGACTGGCATGAGAAGGGAATTTCAACAAAGCTTTCCTTTTCCTGGTGAGTTAGCCTGCCGGAGGTCAGATACCAGACTGGCATCAGATGGAAGTTCAGCAAAGCTTTCCTTTTCCTGGTGAGTTAGCCTGCAGGAGTTCAGATCTTCTGCGAAGAGATTAGCGATCCAAGCTTCCTTTAATCTTCCGCCACAGATGTTCAAAAATATTTAGATCTAAATTTCTTCTTACTTTGACTCCATTTCAATTCAAAACAGAAATAAATAATTCCACTCGTTTCTCGCGGGACTGGCAAAAAACCTCTCACGTACTGATACCGATCCGTGGACCAGAAGTTGGGAAACACTGGCATAGACCAACCGGCGAAATACTGCCTAAAAATCCGTAGTTTCTTGATAATTTTAGTGTCGGTGGCAAACAAGGAAATAAGTACCAAGTTTTATTCTTGACTATAAAAATAAATAAAGCTGAGGATCATACGATACAATATCCTTCAAAGATATCACAATACTTAAGAAAACTATCCATCTGTTACAGACTGTGTCCTTAACAAACATCAAGGAAGATTTATTGGCTTCATTTTGTATTCGATCTGCATTTCTCACCCCTTTTCTTAATTCACATTAACATCAGTGCCATCAGCAGGATCGTAGGGAGAAATAACTGTATCGCACAGGTGAAGTGAGCAGTAGATGAACAACAACCAGATCATTGATGGAGAACTCAAATATTTCAGTGGAAAGATTCATTGCAGTTTAGAGAAATATAGGCGGCACAGCATATGATGCTATTTTGTTAAAATTCTATTTCATGGTGTTGGAGTGCATCTATGTCTACAGCATACTGGGTGTTCATCAGACAGTTCTTTAACTGGCTCAGAGTTGACGGAAGACGACTTTACTCCCGGACCTGTTTTTTTACGCTTTCCAACCGTAGGTTGAAGAAGCGTATATGCTCCAGCTTTGTCTGTCTGATCGTCTGCACGATAACTCACGTAAAAATGGTTCGATTTCGATAAAATTTTAGTATGTGGTAGAGGACTACCTGCGGACGAACCCTATTGAAATGGACGAAATAGGGTCAAAGGTCAGGACATAGGAGCGGAATCCATTCCATTGCCCTTATGCGTCATAACTTGTGTAAAAATGCTTCGTTTTCGATGAAATTTCAGTATGTGGTAGGGGACCAACTTGGGACTAACTCTATTGAAAATGGAGAAATGGGGTCAAAGGTCAGGACATAGGAGCGGGATCCATTCCATTGCTCTTATGCGTTATAACTTGGGTAAAAATAGTTTGATTTCGATGAAATTTTAGTATGTGGTAGGGGACGACCTCGGGACGAACCCTATTGAAAATGGACGAAATGGGGTCAAAGGTCAGGACATAGGAGTGGGATCCATTCCATTGCCCTTATGCGTCATAACTTACCTAAAAAAACTCCGATTGCGACAAAACATTACTATGTTGTTTCGGAGGTATATTAAACAAAATCTGCTGAATATCATCGAAATGGGGTCAAAGGTCAAGGCACAGGAGCGAGATTTATTCCCCAGCCATTAATCTCATAACTTGAGTAATGATTTCTGGTATGTTAGAAAGCGTATCATAATCAATGCATTGCATGTTTTTACTAACTTGTGTAACATGTACCATAAATTCTTAATGGGATTCAGATCCGGGTTTTGTGGTAGTCAGGGAAGATGGTGGAAGTCGCTGTCCTACCCGATGAACCAATTCCGAACACATCTCCCGCGACAGACCGTAGCATTGTCTTCCACGGAACAGCCGCCGTCACCTGCTGATAAAAAGTGAATATTGCTGGATGGACGTCATCGGGAATAACGTTCAGAAAATTTGTGGAGGACACTCGACCAACTAGCGATAGCAGAGAACCTGTTACGTACCAGCAAAAGTGCCCCACGCCATGACAGCCCTTCAGAACCTTGAGTTGTATTTACAAGGCACGATGGGTCTGCTGCATTATAAAGCTCTCGCCGAACTCTTTACTTACTATCAGTACAGGACAAGGTGAACTTCGACTCGTCGGACCACATGACTTTTTTCCCACTCTTCCAGTATTCCATCACGGTGTTCCTGACACCTAAACGTTCTGGTTCTTCACAGAAATCAGTGGTACTGGGCATGCGGCTGGCAATACTAATCCTTCTCTCTCATCTTTCCGGTTTTTCACAGAAATCAGTGGTACTCGTATGGGCATGCGACTGCCAATACCGTTCCTTCTCTCTCCTCTTTCCGGTTTTTCACAAAAATCAGTGGTACTCGTATGGGCACGCGACTGCCAATACCGACGCTTCCCTCTAATATTTCCGGTTCTTTCCAGAAATCAGTGGTACTCGTATGGACATGCGACTGCCAATGCCGTTCCTTCTCTCTCGTCTTTCCGGTTTTTCACAAAAATCAGTAGTACTCGTATGGGCATGCGACTGCCAATACCGACCCTTCCCTCTCATCTTTCCGGTTTTTTACAGAAATCAGTGGTACTCCTATGGGCACGCGACTGCCAATACCGAACCTTCTCTCTCATCTTTCCGGTTTTTTACAGAAATCAGTGGTACTCGTATGGGCATGCGACTGCCAATACCGATCCTTCCCTCACTCATCTTTCCGGTTCTTCCCAGAAATCAGTGGTACTCGTATGTGCATGCGACTGCCAATACCGTTCCTTCTCTCTCATCTTTCCGGTTTTTCACAGAAATCAGTGAGATTACTATCGTCTGAGAAGTCTTGTATCTCCGTACAAGCCTTCTCAGACGATAGTAATCTCATTCTTGACAGATTTTCATCGCGCCACATTTACGCTTGTTAGACAAGTAATTTAGGTTGTTTTTCTACTGTATTAAAGAGATGGGATACTTCGCCTTTTGAGAAACTAGCCTGTTTCAAAATGGGCTCTCTAGCCAGACGGGCACCCGCAATTAGCGCTATATCGAACTCCGAAAGATCCTTTGTTTTTCCCATTGTGATCAACACTACTGACGATCAGCAGTCTTAAATAGTGGCATGGATCACGTGGTGACGCACGTTACCACGAATTTTGCATATACGCTGAGTAAATGAGGTTCGCGTACATCTACATAAAGGTTTCTAATTCAATAGTCTATGAGTGTATATGCGACCCGTGAGTGGTTTATAATTCAATGGTCTGTGAGTGTATATCAATGGTCTATGAGTGTACGTATATACGTATACACACTGTAGTAGCGAATTATTAGGAATACCCAGTAGCAATCAGGAACGACAGGTGCCATCCTCATTGCCTCACGGAACTGTAACGTTCAGATTGCGTTATAAACAATTCACTGCACAGGATTCAGACCTGTACGAAGTTTAGATAGCGGTAATATGGGGAAAGACTCGTGATTTAAGTAACTTCGAAAGAGACTGGCAGAGATGTAAGCATTTCAGAAAATGCAAACCTTCTCGACTATGCAAGAAAATACTATCAATGGTATGCGATGAGTTCTGCACAAACAACAAAACAAACACTCAGAGATCTTACTCTAGGCAGAAACGACTCGTCTTTGTTCGAAGGCAACGGCAGTTGGGGAGAATTGTACGAGGTAAAACATGAGATCCATTACGCCATGTAATCACGAAGAGCAGCAGAGGTAACGAGAGAAGAATTTCACCATATACAGCCCGCCACATGTTGGTTCGAGTGGACTATAATAGCATTCGTGTACCACTCGTCTCCGTTAAAAACTGAAAAATTCGTTTCCAGGGGGCACGCGAGTACTAAAGCTGGACCCTTGAGAACCGGAAAGAAAAGAAAAGAAAACTTAAGAAGTTAATAAGTTGGATCCTTGAGAACTGGAAAAAGGTCTCGTCCGGAAAAAAGGTCTGGTCATAAGACTCCTCGGGAAAACAGGTCTGATCATAAGTCTCGTCTGGAAAAAAGGTCTGGAAAACGGTTTGGAAAAGGTCTGAAAAATGTCAGGAAAAAGGTCTGGAGATAGTCTAAGAATGGTCACGAAAAGGTCTGGAGAAAGTCTAAAAATGGTCTCGAAAAAAAGATCGGGGAAAAAAGGTCTTGAAAAAGGTCTTACAAGGTCTGGGAAAGGTCTGAAAAAGGTCTCGGGAAAATATCTGGAAAAATGTCCTAAAAGGTCTGGGAAAGGTCTGAAAAAAGGTCTCGGAAAAAGATCTGGAATAAGGTCTTGAAAAAGGTCTGCAGAAAGGTCCCGTCATAAAGTCTCTTCTGGAAAAAGGTCTCGTCATAAAGTCTCCTCTGGAAAAAGGTCTTGAAAAAGGTCTGCAGAAAAATCTCGTCATAAAGTCTCTTCTGGAAAAAGGTCTCGTCATAAAGTCTCTTCTGGAAAAAGGTCTCGTCATAAAGTCTCGTCTTGAAAAAGGTCTTAAAATCTGGAAAAAGGTTTCATCTTTATGTCTCAGTCATAATGTTGGACCCTTGAGGACTGGAAATAGGTCTCGTCCAGAAAAAAGGTCTGGTCATAAGTCACGTCCGGGAAAAAGGTCTGGAAAACGGTTTGGAGAAGGTCTCAAAAATGTCTGGAGAAATTCTCGGAAAAAGATCTGCAATAAGGTCTGGAAAAGGTCTGAAAAAGGTCTCGGAAAAAGATCGGGAAAAAGGTCTTGAAAAAGGTCTGGACAAAGATTTCGTCATAAAGTCTCGTCTGGAAAAATTGATAAATTCTGGAAAAAGGACTCGTATTTATGTCTAAGTTATAAAGCTGGACCCTTGAGGACTGGAAAAAGGTCTCTTGGTCCGACGAATCACGTTTTCAGAGTATATACGCCGATCGACTGACAGAAAATGGCATCAGCAGCACGGAACGACGGATCTGACCTGCCTATCATTAATTATACACTTTGGTGGAGTAGGTGTTATGGTCTGTTTTCATGGTGAGCATTGTGTTCCTTAATATATCTGGTATAGCATTGGATACCGCGAGGTATCTTAACATTACTGCTGACCAGGCACCCCATGTGCATGGTGTTTCCTGATGAAGAAGACTACTTTCAGCACGATAATACGCTATAACATGAAGCTCGGATCTTCACGCAGTGGTTCCATGAGCACAAGATGGACTAAAAACACTTTTTGGATTTTAACCGAATTGAACACCCGTATATGTGCGTGGTCTTTCCTGATGGAGAGGACTACTTAAAGTAAGATAATGCGCTATGACACAAAATTCGGATCCTCACACAGTGGTTCCAAGAGTACAAGAGTGACTGAAAGGTGCAAATATGGGTCACACAGTTCATACATCTTAACCCAATGGAACACCCGTATACGTGCATCGCGTTTCCTGATGGGGACGGCTACTTCCAGTAGGATAATGCGCCGCGCCACAATGTTCAGATCGACACGCAGTTGTTCCAAGAGCAAAAGAGTGACTGAAAAGTGCTAATATGGCACACACACAGTCAATAGATATTAACCCAATTGAACACCTGTGAATGAGACTGAGAGAGCCATTAATAACAGAGGCCCTGCCTTAGATAATTGACGAATGATATCACATCCGCTTGTCTGAACCTGTAGAACGATGCCAGCAACTCGTTAAATCCATGGCGCATCGAACTGAGGTTGGGTGAATGCCAAGAACAGCCCAACACGTTGCTGGGTGTTGGGGCCGCCCTTATAACTTGCTAGTTCAATTTATATATTCCACTTATAAGGGATACGAAACGAAGAAAAGCATGGACAATAGGTAGCCAACGTACTTCTGTGTGAAAAGCTTGGCCATTTGCATACACTATATTGCGCCATTAAAGGAATTGAACAACATTACGTTAAAGTATGAACGTTTTGTAAATGAACTGTCACCTTTCTTCGCGGAAATCTACTAAAAAAGATTTTTACAGTACCGTCCTATTGTACACACTTTTTTTGCATCTCTGCGCAACCTACGAAAAAGTGCTTTCAAAAAGAACTTTCTTAAAAACTGTGCTTAAGGTTTTAAAGTAATTATGATATTATCAAACAATCAATTAACGCTAAATATTTATACACTAATGCTAGCAAGAGAACTGTAATGTTCATGATTCACACAAAAAGCTAAGTAATCAATCGATTATTTTATTTGATATTTCATGGAAGGAAGTTCAAGTGTAAGACACATATATTTAGGTTGGTTCAAATACTAGGGCCATCTAGAAAGTAAGCACCGTTCGCGCATCACTCCCACGTAAGCATTTGCTTCAGGCTCGCGCATGAGCATCCTTTTGGCACGCCCTGACGCCATTTTGTGAAGCTGTGCTTATGTTAAAGGTTCGTGTTGTGCTTTAATAATGTTTAAATTAATAGAACGGCCTGTGATAAAGTTTCTGAATGCGAGAAATATAAGATCAAGTGAGATTCATCGGCAAATTAGCGAAATTTAAAGACAAAACGCAATGAATGCAGGAATGGTGCGGAAGTGGGTTCGAATGTTTAATGAAGGATGACAGAGCGTTCCTGACGAATTGCGCAGTGATAGGCCTTCTGTGGTCACGGAAGATTTGGTGGAGAATCTGAATGAAAACATTAGGGACAACCAACGCTTTACAATTTCTGATCTTGCAGAATATTTTCTCGAAGTTTCAAAAACCTTACCTGCACGAAATCATTACAGAAATCAGCTTCAGTACCACAAAGTGTGTGCACTATAGGTGCCAAAGATGTTGACGGAAAAGCACAAAACGAAGCGCATGGTATCTAGTTTGGAATTTCTGTGGCGGTATGCGAAGGAAGGTGATGATTGTTTAAGCCCTGTAGTGGCGTGAGATGAGACTTGGGTCACTCACATCACAAGTGAGTGGAAACAGCAGTCCCTGTAATGGAAACAGTTCCCAGCGGTACGATGACGACGATGACCTGAAAACGACGGTTGAGCGGTGGCTCAAAACCCAGCCAGTAGACTTCTATGAGGAAGGTATCCAAAAACTTGTGTCACGATATGACTAGTGCCTTAACAGCCACGGGGAATATATTGAAAAGTAGATTAAGGTATTGTGACGTACCTTCACTGCAGGACGCACACGACATAAAGGCATATAGCAGCAAGAACGAACGTTCGCGTAGCTCAGTTGGTAGAGCGACTTGTTCTGGAATAAGTGTACTCGGGTTCGATTCCCGGCGTGGACCAAAAATGACAGAAAAATTTACTTCGTTATAATGGCGCCCGAACTTTGCGGATGACCCGGCCGTTAAAGATCTCGCAATGGTGTGATGTTCTTTCCACACCGCGAGATAGGAAAAATAAGAGAATCCCTTCTCCAGCCCTTCCAAAAATAAATGTGTGTGACGTTGCATTCCACACACCAGATTGACTGGGAGTTCTCAAGTGCACGTTCTACAGCGGATGGCTGCCTGCAATTATTCATGGTCACGGCTGACCCGTGGGCCATGATCCCGGCCGTCTTTCGGGGGAAGGGGAAATGTGACGTGCCTTCCCGCAGGACGCACAACCACATAAAGGCAGATACCAGCAAGAACAAACGTCAGCGTAGCTCAGTTAGTAGAGCGACTTTTTCCGGAATAAGTGTACTCGGGTTCGATTCCCGGCGTAGACCAAAAATGGCGGATAAATTTATTTCCTTATAGTATGTAGAATTCATCGCACATTAAAAATTAGTAATCACTTTCTTTTTCTTGTTTTATCTTCAAACGCTACTTACTTTCTCGATGGCCCTAGTACATTTGTCCGAAAGCACTTGAACGATATAAGGAACTAAACAAAGCACAGCCACATATCCTTATAACAGCAGGCTGTAGCAGCTCGTCGTAAAATAACAGATACACTTCTTTTTACAGAGTAAACGACTTCCAATATAATACTTCGCCTCCGCCACAAAATACTCCGGATAATGGAGTGTATAAAACTCCAGACAATGGCCGCCACATGGCTATGCATAGACTCCAAGGAGATAACTGCGCAGTTGTGTAGGAATCTGTAACAAAACTGTTTGTATTGCTGGCCACAGTTCCGGTATGGTGCCATTACTGTGCCCAAATACCTCACCTAAAGTCCACAATATTGTAGACAATTTCAGTTGGGTTCAGATCAGGTGTGTTCGGGGACCACTCAAGACTTCTCATATCAACACTATGTTCGTAGCACCATTTCTGCACGAAGACGTGGTATACTATCGTTCTGGAAGAACCCATCCCCTGTGGGAAGAGGTACAACATTGTGGTATGTACATGGACTTTCAAACACTCACTGGCAGTAGGCAGCGTCGATACGTTGATTCACACGCACCAGGGGTACCGGTCCATGTCAGCTCAACATGTCTCATATTATACATTTGCCCTCACTGACTTTGATATTCGACTCCTGCATGAGGTATCCATAATTTCTTGCTGTTGAGGCCAAACACTTACTAGACCACCAGCAGAATACAGTACGTGTCATGATTCATCGGACCAGCACACCTGCGTCCAATGGAGGAAAAACAACATGCGCGTAACCGTAGCACCAGGAGAGTCGTATGTATCGATGGACTGTTGCTACGAGAGGATGGGAAATTAAGGCGTCAGCTCTTGTATCCCATCCGTGCAGGGTGCGACGCAGAGTGGCGCAGGATATTGTTTCTGGATGTCCCATATTGTATCTAGAAGTCAACTGCGAAACCTTACTGCGCAGGTTTGCTCTGCGCAATGCGACGTATCCATCGTTCGACTCTGATTTCCATCTTTGTCGCCGTTATCAGTTATTGTATCAAACGTTCGACACTGATTTCCATCTTTGCCGCCGTTATCGGTTATTGTATCCATCGTTCGACTCTGATTTCCATCTTTGCCGCCGTTATCAGTTGTTGAATTCATCGTTCGACTCTGATTTCCATCTTTTGCCGCCGTTATTTCCCTGGTTGGTTGTTCAGCCATTTTGCAACCCTATGTGCGTTTACAATTTGGCCTTTCGTAAATTTCGAGGTCTTCGGCTTAACCATAATGTCGTAACTGCTCTCTCAACAAAACCACCAACCTCTTACATACACGACTTTAGCCGGTCACGTCCTTCGCCTCGCAGGGCCGTGGAGAGCGAGCTCGGGCCCCAGTGCAATAAAATCTCCGGTCCCCAGTGCAATAAAATCTCTGCCCTCCTCCTTGGTTCCTCCACTAACCACATAACCAATATTTCTGTTTCCTCGCCTACGCCCCACCCACCATTACCCTACTTCCCGACAACCCGGACCGGTTGCAACTCTTCAATCTTTTTTTTTGTGGTGGATAATTTTTCTTATTCTCCCCTCCGTGAACAAACCCTCGAACCCTCCCTTTGGAGAAAAGAGTTTTCTCAGAAAACTCTTGAACGCCATCTACCGCCGACAGACATTGTTATTTTTCTTAGTACTTTTTCATAATCATAACATTTTTCACCTTTCATTTTTAGAGTGTAAATACGTCTAAAGATGAAGGTTCTGGGAAAGTATCCACAAAGAGTTCTCATAAGTAAACATTAAATTTTGTGTTTTCTCTTTTAAGTTGCCGCTGTGAACAGGACGACTTCATCGGTCATCGAAATAAAGGAAAATAAACGAAGTAGGAATTACGCACAAAGACACTATATTCATTTATAAAAATTGCCGCAATGCAAAAATAATGAGTTGAGCATAAAATAAAAATTCAAAAGAGGCTGGCTTCTGGTGGAAAACACAAAGTGACAAAATCCACATGATAAAAATTGTCTGCAGCCTTTCATGACTAGCAATAACGTTGTATATCATACACAATGATCTGTGTCGGCGAGTAGAAAAGCAACACAGAGAATCCAATGTGTGGTGTCGGCGTGTCGTTGGAAAGGAAAGAAGAAATGAAAAACGTGTTATGGAGAGCGCCTTTGATTTGCCGCAGGTAATCAACGCACGTGTTGCAGTTAGCCAAAGCAAGTTTTGAATTTATTACATTTTTTACATTTATGACATAAATTACGCATTTTTACGAGCATTTTGCGCATCACGTAGGAATTTTTTTTTACGCGTAACTTCCCAATCCTGGTGACGGTATAACTTGAAAAATATTCGGACACCATAAAATAATAATTAGAGAGAAAGTACTTTAGAAACGGGCTC
Source organism: Macrothele yani (assembly GCA_039090855.1). Classification (NCBI taxonomy): domain Eukaryota; kingdom Metazoa; phylum Arthropoda; class Arachnida; order Araneae; family Macrothelidae; genus Macrothele; species Macrothele yani. The sequence goes on along the minus strand of CM077028.1, from coordinate 24,852,287 downwards.
TGGATAGTGGGGGAGGGGGAGCAGTTCTACAGCACTGCTCACCCCCTATCATCAGGTCTGCCGCCTCGTTACGTCATTATCACTTTGCATGGGGAGGGGGAGGGTTGTTGTAATTGAGTAAGAAGCATTCATGACACATTGTTATTGACACGTTTTACAGACTTATCTCTTTCACTCGATGGCTTATTTTTTCTTGGGGTTTTCACCATGAAAGGCAATGCATAAAAACTTACCAAGGTTGGGAGTGACTTTACGGGAGGTATGCCTCCGTGATTTTCAGCTCGACGACCCAAGAAATGATGAGGAAGGGCTAGTCTCTCTGACACAGGCATCATGCCTCTTGGTGGAAACGAGTAACTCAAATATTTTCTCTCTCCGTCTTCATCTTGTTGCTGTTGTGATAGCGGTTTGGGCAGGAAACCAATTAGAAAGGATTAATGCAAATCATACCTTTAAATAACCACTTTGAATAAAAAAGTTAACGGGAAAGCAACGGTGTCTGATGTGTAGGTTCACTTGTTCCAGCCTTACTGGGCTCACTTCTTAAACAACGAGTATGTTCGTTCGAACTGATTTCAGCCCATTTTACTAACCACGAGTTATCTCATTCCAGTCGTTTAAATATGTGAAAGATATTTGAACTTGTATAACGTAACCCTTTTTACGTTATGTGAGATCCGGCTGAATAGATATTAAACTAAGGGTAATTGTGCGGGATAGCTCAAATTAAGGTTTTACGGTTAGACGAAACATGTACAGGAGTCCAATTTACGTCAACGCTTTATTGGTCCAGCAACATTGGACGAAATCTAAAACACACCACTTCACATATCTTAATCAAGAAGTCCAACTTACGTCAACCTTTTATTAGTCCAGCAACATTGGACGAAATCCAAAACACACCATTTCACATATCTTAATCAAGAAGTCCAACTTACGTCAACTTTTTATTGGTCCAGCAACATTGGACGAAATCCAAAACACACCAATTCACATATCTTAGTTAAGAAGTCTAACTTACGTCAACCTTTTATTAGTCCAGCAACATTGGACGAAATCCAAAACACACCACTTCACATATCTTAGTCAAGAAGACCAACTTACGTCAACTTTTTATTGGTACAGCAACATTGGACGAAATCCAAAACACACCACTTCACGTATCTTAGTCAAGAAGACCAACTTACGTCAACTTTTTATTGGTCCAGCAACATTGGACGAAATCCAAAACACACCTCTTCACATATCTTAGTCAAGAAGTTTACAATCAAAACTCAGTAATGATCTAGCATCTCCACCCACACAAAGCAACTGCTGCATCGGCTTTTTATCTAACGTTCTTATCACATACATTTATACGCCACTCTTGTTCCGACCTCAGTGTGTTTCCAACATCATTCTCGTTTGAGGGAAAAGACATAACGTTAAGGTTTGGAAATATCTAAGAGAACGAACTCAAATTTACATAGGAAAAGAAACTCAAAAGGAAAGTTTAAATAGAATATACGTCAATGCTGATAGAAATATATGCAACACATACCGCAAAAATTATTTTTGAACTCATAGTAGTACGTCCAAGGAAACCGTTTAACATTTCTAACATTGTTATCGTTTGGTTTTCGTTTCATGGTGGTTACATTTATATGTGGGCATTTGATATTACACTGCTTTTAAAATTAATTAATGATACTGCTTATCAATTAAAACGGTTGTTAAGCAGCTCCTAAATCCAGTGATTGGATTGGCTTCGTTTACTTGTTGGTTCACAAGAAGTAATTTTTGATACTTTCTTGAGTTTGCAAAGCCAGATCTTAAATATATTGTTTTATTTTTTATTTTTCTTCTAGGTGGTCCCAAGGGCTATTATTTCATCAAGGCATCGTGGACTGTATGAGAGCGAGTCTCTTGGTTCCGTTAGGTGTCAGTGTGTTAGTATGTCAACGCCTTCCCAGATGTTCAGTCATAGAGACAGTCTTCCTTCTTCTGGTCACAGTTTCTACTGTGAACATCCTAACTTCGGTCATCAACGACGCCCCACTCCTCCCGGAGCAAGATGAAGTGTCAGTAGCTGGGTCCGACGGAGTCTGGACTGCTGGGTCTTCGGACACTAACCTCATCGTTCTGGACAGCCCCCAGTGCGTAGTCTTCGGCTTGTTCATAATCTGGTTTGCAAGTTTCACCATAAACCTGGGCCCAACCTTCCTAAGTGGTGCTCTTTCGTCCTCCAAGGAAGCGCTGGGTCAGGTAGATGCCTGTCCCATGGTGTACACTCCCTTCAGTCATTACGTGCTAAACGTGCTGTGGGTATGTGTAAACGTTCTGTGTGTCGTGTTGACCGGTGTGCATCTCAGGAAGCTGTACAGAGATCTCACACGATCCAACCTGGAAGCCTTGCGCATAGCTGGTCTCGTGACGACGATGATATCAGTCAGGTCTGACCGAGACCTCTGCGAATCCCAGCATATCCAGAGCTACATCCAGAAACTGGAAGAAGAAGGAATACGTCGCGTCAAAATGTTCATCGTGATTCTTGTGGCTTACATGCTGTTCTGGGGCCCGCTGTTTGTGGATATACTCGTGGAGCCCGGCATGGGTGGGCCCTCCATTACGTACGGGATTACTCTGCACGTGGCTTTTGCTCACGCCTTCGTCAATCCTACTTTGCTACTCATCTTGCACAAGGATCTTAGGCAAGCAGCTTCAGATCTCTCTTGCTGCCATTGTTGGGAAAGGTCCGACTTCAGTGCAATACCCTTCGAAACGGATCCTTCCTTTCAAGTAAACAGAAGTTATATGTGAGTAGATTTGTTTATCATACTTTACGGAAGATTTTATCATTCAAAAATATTGGTGTAAATTAATAAGTCCTTGCGAAAACGCTTTTCATGTGACATGCCAGTAAACATGAGAAAATTTCGGAGCAGAGCCACAAATCATAAATACCTACACCAAGCAGCAACTGAATTGCTTCAAAGTACATTCTACCAACACAGACACAAACGGATTTCAAAGATTCTTCCACTTTTCGAAACGATCACTAAAGGCCTCCTTAGATAAGAAACAAACATGGAAGGCTTCCTTGGATACGGAAAATCATGAAAAGCCTCCTTGGGCACGGAACAATCCTGATACTAGGCACGCTTGGGTATCGAAGAATCGTCGAAGGTCTCCTTGGATATATGAAACAATTATGGACGGCGCTTTTTGATCCAGAACATCGTGGAAAACTTCCTTTGATATGGAGCAATTATCGAAGGAGTTTTTGGATATGGGACATCGTGGGAAGTCACCTTAGATATCAAGCATTCTTGGAAGGCCACCACGAATGACGAGAAATAAAAGAAGGAACTTTCATACCTGAAATAATCATAGAAGTCCCCATTTCGCATAGAAAAATCATGGAAAGTCTCCTTGGTCACGAAACAATGATGATGCTAGGCCACTTTCGGTAACGAAGAGTCATAAAAGCTCTCCTTGGATTTATGGAAAAATCATGGTGCCATCTTCGGATATGCAATATCATGATGTCATCTTCATCGTGGAAAGCCTCCTTGGATATTTAGCATTCTTGGAAGGCCACCCTGGATACCCAGAAATCAAAGAAGGCTTCTTCGTACATGGAGTAATGACGGAAGTCCCCGTTGGGCATGGAAAAATCATGGAATGCGTACTTCGACACGTAAATACACTGACGGAAAAAAATCCCAACACCACGAAAAAATAGTTGTAGAGGAATGAAATGGAGGCAATACATTTGTATAGGTAACATATTTAATCGATTAAGGTTTCAAGATCACAGCTTATAGTAAGCGCGAGAAGAGCCATTTTAAATGTGAAATGCTGGTATATTAATAACCTGTGTAACCGCCAGAATGTTGAATGCAAGCACGCAAACGTTCATGCATTGTGTCGTACAGGTGCTGCATGTCAGTTTGTGGGATGGAGTTCCATGCCTGTTGCACTTGGTCGGTCAATACAGGGACGGTTAATGCTGGTTGGGGGTGACGCTGGAGTTGTCGTCCAATGATGTCCCATACGTGCTCGATTGGTGACAGATCTGGTGATCTAGCAGGCCACGGCAACATGTCGACACTCTGTAGAGCATGTTGGGTTACAACAGCGGTATGCGGGCGAGCGTTATCCTGTTGGAAAACACCCCCTGGAAGGCTGTTCATGAATGGCAGCACAACAGGTTGAATCCCCAGACCGACGTACAACTGTGCCGTCAGGGTGCGTGGGATAACCACGAGAGTGCTCCTGCTGTCATAGGAAATTGCTCCCAAGACCATAACTCCAGGTGTAGGTCCAGTGTGTCTCGGCCGCAGACAGGTCGGTTGCAGGCGCTCACCTGGCATTCTTCTAACCAACACACGGCCATCACGGGCACCCAGGCAGAACCGGCTTTCATCAGAAAACACAACAGATCTCCACTCCGTCCTCCAATGAGCTCTAGCTTGACACCACTGACGTCGCAAACGGCAGTGGTTTGGAGTAAGTGGAATGCACGCTACAGGGCGTCTGGCTCGGAGCTGTCCTTCAAGTAACCGATTTATAACAGTTCGTTGTGTCACTGTGGTGGCAACTGCAGCTCGAATTGCTGCCGCAGACGCGGTACGATGCGCCACGGCCATACGCCGTACACGGTGGTCTTCCCTCTCAGTAGTGCCACGTGGCCGGCCGGAACCCGGTCTTCTTGAGGCAATACCTTCCCTTGACCACCGCTGCCAACAATCGTGCACGGTGGCTACATTCCTGCCAAGTCGTTCTGCAATATTGCGGAAAGAAAATCAACCTTCTCGTAGCCCTATTACACGACCTCGTTCAAACTCCGTGAGCTGTTGATAATGGCTTCTTCTTCTTCTTAAAGGCATTCTTGACTAACATCAACACAATACGTCGAATCTCAACGATAACTAACGTTCACGAACGTTACAGCGCGTATTTACAGCAAACCTGCTTTGCATGTTCCGAGGGGCGCTACTAGCGCCACACGTATGCGCCGAGCGCGAAATTTGCATAGACGTCATCTTACAGATGTACTCTCACCGCCTACCAACTGTCGTTTATCTAGCACAACCCCTTCTTGGTGTTGGGATTTTTTTCCGTCAGTGTATCACAAAAGACATCCTTGGATACGGAAGAGGAACGCCGGAAGAGCTCCTTAGGTATAAAACAATAACGGAAGGAATCCTTAGGTGTCGAGCAATCTCATAGAAGGTGTCTCTGGGTATAGAACCACCTTTACGGAAGGCAACTGTGGGTATCCAACAATCATGAAAGACTTCGTTGGCTATAGAACAATAATGGAAAACTTCTTTCCTTTGGAGTGGACAAGAAATGAGTTACGTCTTTAAAACAATCAAAGAAGGCCGCCTTATGTACGAAGCACTCATATGAGGTCTCTTCAGGTATTTAACAATCATTCAAAGCCACCTTGAGCGTGGAAAGTCATGAAAGGCCTACTTTAGTAAGGACAGTCATGGTAGGACTTCGGTAAGGTTTTTGTTTGAAATGGACTGTAGATATTATTATTAGATGATGTTACAACAAAAACCCTAGCATACTATTCTTCTTACTGAAATGCTCCGTAAAGTTTAAGTCGTCCTTCGGATAGCTTAAAGATATAACACAAGTAACTAAGCATTGAATTGAATTTACTGATAGGTGAAAGTTGAAGTCTACTTACAAGATCAACTACTGTTTATTGGTCCAATTCCAAATCATAATAATCAATGGTTGCTTCAATAGCTGAATAAGCAAATGCTCGTAACACAAAATAACAGCCAAGTCTCATTACCTAAACAACAATTTGAGACTTCAATGTGATAGTAAAGCTCGTAAAACATCGAACTCTAATCGTACAACATTAATTCTCAACAACTGCTCTCATAACAAATCTCTCCAAGGTCTCAACCTCTCTCACTCTCGTCCACATAATTGTAATCAGCATACTTATCACTTTCGTTCACATACGTCTTTCACATTTGACCTAATGTCAGGTTGTCAAAACACACTCTCCGAGAGAAAAAATGTAGCACTAAGTTTAGAAAATGCTTAAAGAGAAAGAACCAAAATTTACATAGGAGTACAGAAACCAAAAAAGGACAGTTAAATTACAGTGTACGTTACATTTCTTTAATAAGAAACAGTCGCGGAAGACTTGCTTTAGTAAGGAACAGTTATGGAAGGCCCGCCCTAGTAAGGAAGAGCCATGAAAAGGGCTGTAGTAAGAAAGAGTCATGGAAGGCTTGCCATAGTTAGGACCCTTCACGGCAGGCGTCTTCGGACATGGAAAAAAGGGGTAAGTTCCGCGCAGCATTAAATGAGCTATGTTGTCCCAAATTGTGACCAAAGAGTTCATACACCATTTCTCTCTAGGGAAAGTCCAGAAGTCGCAGAATGCAAGTTATACCAAATTTGATGGCACTTATCATCTTCTTTGTTAGTATATCACTAAAAGACGCTGCGGAACTTATTTTCCAGATTGGACTTTCAACCATTAAGAGTCGGTTGTGTCAGTTCTACACGGCTTATTTCTTCAATACTCAAGGCTTGTAGAGTTTCTGAGGCGCAGTTGCTTGATTTCCGACTGATGTTCGCTATTTATTGAAAGTCCTGCACTGCTACAAACGGTTACACACATAATCAGTCAACCGACTTCATTACATGACTGGAAAAATCTTCACTGCAGCAGTGCCACTGGTTAGCTGCGTAAATTCGACACTAATGCAACGGAGTAATCAAACTTTCCACAACATCGCATTACCATCAATCTAAATGCCACTAAGCAGTCAGTCTTGCCACAACATCGCATTACCATCAATCTAAATGCAACTGAGCATCCAGTCTTCCCACAACATCTCATTACCATCAATCTAAATGCCACTGAGCAGTCAGTCTTGCCACAACATCGCATTACCATCAATCTAAATGCAACTGAGCATCCAGTCTTCCCACAACATCTCATTGCCATCAATCTAAATGCCGCTGAGCAGCCGGTCTTTCCTCAGAATCGCAGCACCATCAGTCTAAATGCCACTGAGCAATCAGTCTTCCCAACACCACAGCATTACCGGCAACTTTTGATATCGCTACGTACTGTATTTCAAACAAAATTTCAGGATATACTGTATGAATGAATTATGATTATTCGATGCATTCCTAATATCTTTATCTTGTAATTATACAGCTTTTATGCCATCTCAACGAGGGAGTCTGTCCTTTTCATCTTCATACCACAGAAATGGCGAAGTATTTAAAATCATAACCAACACTTCTGCAGGCTGTTGCTGTGAATGGCAAAATCTACAACAGAATACGTTTATTCAAATTAGGAGATTTGTGTGGATGTTACACTGAAGTCCGTGAAGACATTAAAGTCCCTGAAGATCAAGATAATTACTCATGAACTTCAATATTTCTTTTTGCTTTAGCAGGGAAGTGGACAAGAGAGTTCTAGTGTTTCGAATGGCACATAAAAAAAAAGGGCAGTGTAATCTCCCAACGGAAAAATGGATAAAAACCTATTAAAAATTCTAGTTTTCACGATATCGTTTTAAATGTGCATTACAATGGAACATAACAAATATAAAATTTTGAGAAATATTAATTTGATTTACTGTCGAAGAATTTTCGATTGAGATGTATGTTGTCTTCAAAGAACCTTCAAAAGAAAGGATCTCAAAATCAGTTTGTCCGGGTGTTGAACGACCCCCGACGAAGGCCATAAAGGTTCAGCCATGCCTAATGTATAGTCACTTGTCACCAGGAAGAAATAGAATTACCAGGAGAAATACAATGTCCATGCTTTCTTCCTGGATTTGAGTCTGAACAGTCCAGGATAAGAAGCCCGCGCCCTATTCAACACGAGTTCCAAGACTGTACGTACCTTTGCACCGAAATATTTGCATTTCCTGAAGTGATGGATACAAACACCTTTCACAAATGTCAGTTTCTCCTCCAAGGAAATAAACCCATGAGCCACAACATTATGATCCCAACACAGCATCACTACACTGTTCCGTGGAATATGTCCTCTGTAACCATCTGGACAGAGGACATCTTCCACAGAACCTGCTGGCCGTCAAAAGTCCTGAACCAGGTTGACAGCAAGAAGTCCTGGACTTCAGCAACGGAGCGAGGCACCTGTGTGGACCGACGCGAAGGCTCCGTTTTAGTGCATCCATCCAAAAATTGTTCAACGGGATTCAAGAGTCGGGGGAATTTAATGGCCATGGGAGCACACGAAATGCTTGAATATGATCCTAGAATCATTCTTGTACATGGTGCCTTTTTGTCACCCGGCGATCTTACGTTGATGTCAAACTCATTCAGCTGCTCTAACTGTATACTATTTGTACTGATCTTGTATTCACTGCCAACAGTTCCTCGCTAAACATATATATATATAACGTAGGGTTTTCTCTTATTTATTCCCAGTTTGAATTTCATACAGACCTCGTATATCTTGGACAACGTACTCTTTAACTCACTTTTGCTCTTCGTCAACGAGTCTGCATCATTAGCATCTAGTAGCTTGAACTCACTGAAAATACTACTACTGGCTATTCAGTGTAAGAGCTTGAGTGTCTCTTGTCCGAAATGTCCTGAAATTCGCAAATGCTTTCGACAGCTGATACAAGGCCACGGGTGGTTAAAATAGCTGAAATGATTCGCAGTCAAAATAATTGCAACACTGTTAACGACATTTTTAGCAGGAAGTAGAACGTGTTTATCGACGACGTGGTAATAAGGTGTGTCATACACTGCTCGACATAAGAAACGCCTCACCAAGAAGCACCATGCAAATTTGCCGAGATGTGCCGACATTTGGGTTGTGTAAATGAACGCAGTTGCGAACCAATCACGTAATAGGTGAGAAAAACAAGAGCCCAAAACTTCTTGACGTAGCTAAGTTTGGTCGTCCTCACCGGGGCCTGTGGACTACTGCATTGGAGTGATCTCGGTGGCGAAAGCACGTGTACAGTGTGAGAATACCTGGGTTTCAACTTCCCTTTATTGGGTCTCAGAAACCTTTACATAGAAGACCGGGGCGCAATAAAACAGTAGCAAGAGAATACCTGGGTGACGTCATTGGGAATCCTACCATCTCACGGATACCTGTACCAGAGGATTTATAACTCAGAATCGGGACTTGAGGCTGGTTGGTCCCTGCGTAGTATCACGGCGGAAACGTATTGGCATGCAACAACTGTTGGCCAAATGTGGCGACACTGGTTAGAGGAAAGTAACGTGAGTCACTGTAGTGTGACTGGTGCACATAGACAAATGTCCTAGTCCGAACGCCTCGATTGTTGCTTTCGGTGGTAAGCCGTAGCAGCGCCACAATCTATAGCGGACGATATTTAGCAACGGATGCAAGCAGCTAAGGAACACCCCATATAGACATGGACTGTGGGAATCGCATACTGGCGTTCTCTCCAGCCATTGCGACGACTACCGTTCACTGCATCACATCATCGCGCAAGATTGCAATGGCGCCGTACTAGATATGCGCGGTGGGACGAATGGAACCATGCCATATTTAGCGACGAGTCTCGCTTCTGTCTCAGCGCCAACGGTAGCCAATTAAGAGTCTGTGTGAAACATGGTCACCGAGCAAATCTCGCTGCCGTCCGTGTGCGTCATACAGATCCTCAGCCTGGTGTCACGCTTTGGGACGCTACCCCTTTCAACAGCCGTTCAGCGCTCGTACTCATAGTGGATTCAGTGACAGAACGACGACACGCAGAGGAGGTGCTGCAGCCAGTTTTTTGCTGTATCTCTGAATAGCGATTTCAACAAGAGAAGGGCCCCCAGAACCGTCAACATCAGCAGAAAATACCTATAAGATGTCCAGATGCTGCACAGGCCAGCGTGATCACCAGATATCTTTCCAATACAGGTGTGAGACGTCACTGGCAGACGAATTAATGCCTCTCACTACCCCTAGAAATGTCAACTACAAGGAGTGTCAAAAGTTGCAGGACACCCTTGTATTTCAGAAACGGGAGACAAAGTGAAATATCTGAATACCCCAGCAAAGGATCCGTGAGGAGAGTCTATCTTTCAGGCTATTTCCGGAACATGACCGCCATCTTGAAATCCGCCATATTGAATCAAGGTCAAATTTTTCAAATAGTAAGGGGGTCAAGTCGTATAGCAAGCAAGACCAAAATTTTCTCAGAAATTGATTGCCGTAATCAAATTTGATTACGGCAATCAATAATCAGGCGTGTTCTGACCTGGAGTGAACGAGATACACTATTATCCCTCTATGACCCGTGAAAGTGACACTTACTGCGGTGGTAGCGTAGTGGTATGGGGTGGCATGCATCTCGTTAGGAGGACGCACAGGACTCTATGTGCTTCCAAGAGGAACCATGAATGTTCGACGCGACAGAAATGATGTCGTGGACCCTTATGTTCGCCCTTATGCAGGTTTCATGGGAGATAAAATTTTCCTACAAGATCATAATGGTCGTCCCCACCGAGCGAAGCTGGTAGAACAATATCTTCAAGAGGAGACCATTGCCCGTATGAAATGACCAGCCACGTCTCCCGAACTTTATCCGATCGAGCCTGCTGGAATGCTCTATGGAGATGTGACACCCATGTGCACCACCTGAAAGGGTTGGACAAGATTTTCATGAACAGTCGTCATTGCCACCTACTGAGCCCTCAGACACCATCATCAACAGCATGAAACATCCTTGAGAGGCCGGCATTGTTGTGAGGGTGACCGCACTCTGTATTGAGGTACTTTGGCTATTTCGTTTTGACATTTTATTTTTCACCTTTTTCTGCATGCGGTCATTTTTGTCGGAATGAAGTGTTTCTTACGAAATGTGTTAGGATATTTTGCTAACGTATGATATGATACAGGTTTTCACCAAATTTCATAACATTTCGTTATGCATTTTTGAGTTTTCGCGATGTTTCTAGTTTTTCCTTAGTTTATGGAAACTAGTATATGACCGCAAATGTAGGATGTATCTTTCTCAGCAGTGAAATGTAAGAAAACTGATTTCAAATGGGCTGTAAGACATTTGGACCCTGAACGCTAAAATTTTATCTCACGTGTAATATTTTTGCTTATAAGAAACAAAGATGTTCTAAAATGTTGCTATTCGACAGCCGAATCCCACCTGAATCAGAATAATTTGAAATGATCAACACATCATCGCTGTCTACTCCTCGGCAGTATATTTTGTAAATGCATAATTTCTTCTCAATAACTCTCTGATAAATTACGTTTTCAAAGTTTTTGCTTTCATTTATTTTTCCATTATCGTTTTTGCGATACGAAAAATCTTTCTCAGCAGTGAAATGTAAGAAAACAAAGAAATGCTTCGGTCATACGACAGCCGAATCCCACCTGAATCAGAATAATTTGAAATGATCAACACATCATCACTGTCTACACCTTGGCAGTATATTTTGTAAATGCATAATTTCTTCTCAATAACTCTCTGATAAATTACATTTCGAAAGTGTTATATTTTTTTGCTTCTATTTATTTTGCCGCTATCATTTTTACGATATGTAAAATCTTTAAATATTTTAAAGAGCTTTTACAGAGGTAGAATAAAGGCAGTATGGAAATTTCAGTATATTGGCAGAAAATATCCCTAAGGACGCTGTTAGCAACTTTTTTTATAGTTTATCATCACCAAACGCTAAAAAAGTTAATGATATCTTATTGGTGTTTTTCCCAAATCATTCTTCATTTTAACTAAAATCAAATTAAGCATGAAATTTGAGAAAAAAATAGTTCTTGCGTTAACGTAAGACAAAAAATTATTGCATAAAAGATATACTACACAATGTTTTCAGAATAAATCCCTCCCCTCCAGCCTTTTACCACTGTACGTGTCCTTTGTGTGTGTCGTCCTTTTAATCGTGAACGTGCTTGGGATTTTGTTTTTCACAGAAGATTCAGCAACTCTGGATTTTCTTTTAACTGATCCGTGTGGCGTTTGGTCATGTTTCCCGTTTGTGTGCATTAGTTTCTTATTGTCTATTTCTTCCTTTAAACCGTTTAATGTCACGTGGAACAATGTTATTCCTCTTCTTTTCTGTTGCCTTTGATGCTGTATTTTATTTTCTCCCTTTATTTGATAAACATCGGGTTTAGAGGACTTTAAACTTCCCAGGTTCTTACCTGACTAAAAACAAAGACAAAATGTCATTCTGCATCCAATTAACCAATGAAATAGCCAATTTTATCCTGTCTTCTACTGTTTCCTTAAAATTTGGTGTGTTTATTAGACATGTCAAAATTTTCAAGTTCGTTCATCATTCACGCAAAACCGTCATTCAAACCGTCATTCACGGCGTCAGACTCACGAGAACCAACACCCGGACACGGTTACCGGTCTGCGCATGTGTGGGGGATGTTTTTCTGGTATGATTTGTAACGGCTGGTAAAATTGGGTGGGTCCCTGAATTCCAATGGCTACCTTTCCATCCTCGCTTACCAGATGCATCCCTTCATGTTGGATGTTTACTTTGGTTGTGATGGTGCCTACCAATAATACAATGTTCCGTGCTACGTCGTTAAGGGGATGCGTGACTGGTTCCAAGAACACGACAGTGATGTCTCCGTTCTCCCTTGGTCGGAGAAATCGCTCGAACCCGATCCCATAGAGCACTTGTGGGACAACTTAACTCGACAGGTTCGACGTGCCGTTCCACAACCAAGTCATCTCCGGGAATTTCGTGCTATGCTGCAGTCCGAATGGGCACGTGTTCCTCGAGCAATCTTCCTGGGCCTCATTGTGTCCCTGACACGCCGTCTCGCCGCTGTCATCTGGGCGAAGGGTAGTTATTCCCATTATTACGTAGGTGGTCATATTATTCTGACACGACCGTGTATATTCTATATACCTCTCTCCGCTCTTTGGTATAATTCCTCTGGCGCACATGAAGCGTCCACTCCCCACGAGTAGGTTACTCTGCACCCTGTTTTTCTTTTAGTTTGTGGTTTAACGTCCACCGTGAGCAAATCGATGGGTTGTAAGCACTCGCTCGTCCATAATTTAGGGCCACTGGTTCCAAGAAAGGGAAAGAGACAATGCCGTTAAGATAACCCCAACATTCATGCCTCACCAGTATTCGAACCCGTATCCATGTCGGACGAACAGTCAGAAGCCACTCTGTACTGGTTAGCTACACCAAATACTATATGCGGCTAAAGTCTAAAAAAAAAAAAGAAAATGCTGAAGTATATGTATGGCTTTCTTTTTCAGTTACAATTTTCAGTAAATTTATTCACGTGTGCATTTCGAGTTTTTACGCCCCTACCCCCGTTTTTCTGGTATCTACGGTCATGGGGCAGATCCGACATCGGACAAGCACACCAACCATACCTCACCCGGGGTCGAACCCGAGTCCATCTTGTCCACCAAGACGGCCCCAAAAGCATACTCTGATGAGACCGAGAAGCTTGCTGGGTGTCTTAACTGCAGGAAAACTACGTTGAAAAATAATGCCACACTTACGAAGTTCCTCTTTGTTTTTAATACAACCAAACTGTCTTCACTTTTCAATTTATCATTTTACATTACTTATCGAACAGCCCGATACCAAAACGACGAGGTTTGCTGCTCTTCGTTATGCAATTTTGATTAAATTTCCAGCGAATCGAAATCATGTAAGGCTAAGATATCGTGCGTTAAACATTACCTACAAAACATTTAACAGCGTGACATAATTATTGCGATAGGATCAATACGTCGCAACAAGAATGTACAACGAGGAATATTTGAAGAGCCTAATTGATTGCGCATCTGTCATCGTTAATTTAATTAACGGCGACATAGGGTTACGTGAAGAACATTCAGTAACTCATTAGAAGTTATGAAAATTGAGTTTGTTATAGAGAAATGCGAGATGTGAGACGCGCATATCAGAAATATTGCAGCGTCAGTGTTTCGCATGTAAAGTTTCCGGTTGGGCGTCAGTTTTAGTTTGTTTTTAAACACTCAGACTCTGGAATTGTTCTGCGAAAAGGAAGTGAACAGGATCTTCTTCTAATGTAGGACGCAATTCTGTAGTTGTTCATCTGTACTAAATTTCTCCCCGCCTAAATGCTTCTTAAATAAGCCGAATGAGTGGAAACCACTTGGACGCAAGTCAGGATTGTAGGTGGGATGGGTCAGTATTTTCCAGCCCATTGACACCACAGATATCGTTGCAACGTTAGCAGTGTGTGGATTAGCGTTGTCATGCAATAAGATGACCTGTTTCGACCATTGTCTTAGCATATTATTCATACCTATTATTCAAAATATTCTATAGATTTGTAACTGTTATTCAAAGTATTCTATAAATTTGCAACTATTATTCAAAGTATTCTATCGATTTGTAACTATTATTCAAAGTATACTATAGATTTGCAACTGTTATTCAAAGTATTCTATAAATTTGTAACTATTATTCAAAGCATTCCATAGATTTGTACCTATTATTAGAAGCATTCCATAGATTTGTACCAACTATTCAAAGTATTCTATAGATTTGTAACTATTATTCAAAGTATTCTATAGATTTGTACCTATTATTCAAAGTATTCTATAGATTTTTACCTATTAATCAAAGTATTCTATAGATTTGTAACTGTCATTCAAAGTATTCCATAGATTTGTATCTATTATTCAAAGTATTCTATAGATTTGTAACTATTATTCAAAGTATTCTATAGATTTGTAACTATTATGCAAAGCATCCTATAGATCTGTAACTACTATTCAAAATACTCTGTCGATCTGTAACTATTATTCAAAATACTCTGTTGATCTGTAACTATTATTCAAAGTATTCTATAGATTTTTAACTAACATTCAAAGTATTCCATAGATTTGTAACTATTTTTTCAAAGAATGTGTAGCCTTTTTTTTTATGTTTCGAAGGTTTAACGTCCACCATGAGCGAATTTGAGGACTATAGCGTTGCTCGCACCTAACTTGGGACCACTGGTTCCAGGGACAAACACCCCACCCATGTTTCATCCAGGACTCGGACCAGGACCCATGTCTGAAGAATGGAGCGCCTCAGAAAAAGTGGTCACAGGAGCGGTATAACCATTTGGTGAATTCTGCTATGGTATCCGCGGCCATTCTACAAAACAGCTCTCAAGGAATCCAAACAATTTGTTTACAGTTTCTTCAAATTTTCAAAGAGGGCAATCCAAGAATTTGGCTTGCAATGTATTTGAAGATTTTTTTGCTTAATTCAAAACAGCTGAATTGTCTGGTACAACGTTTAAGATACGTGTAGTTCAGTTTTACTATAGTAAATAATTGTGCTGCAAATTTTATCTCCTAAATCACCTAACAACGAAAAATATTAGCTTTTTTAGGCATTCTGTTTGTGTGTTACTTTTCTTAGCAGTGCAGTAATCTTCGTAATACGCGCATATGGAAAAAATTCTCAATTATAATTCATAATATATCTTTGAAAAAACTACATTTATCATGTTTCCGTTAGGTGGAAAAATGTTTCTCTCCTCTGCGTTTTAGCTTTTTCTTTTTCCACAGCTCCAGGCTGCAGCGATGAGTTTCCCTATCAGAACGAATGTAATGAAAGTAGATTAACTGCACCCTCTATGATGTTATGAGCCGCAATTATAATAAATAATTTACTCAAAACCGGAAGCGAAACATTGCACGCATCAGGAGAGAGACCAACCTTTATCACCAGCAAACGTTGCGACAACAGATGGAATAAGAATGCCCAAATATGGAGATGTGTTTTGTTTCTCGTGATAAATACGTGACAAAAATATTTTGCTACAGGCGTAGGGCCGCGGGTGGCCTAGTAGGCAACGTTCGTGACTGCCACGGAAAGGACCTCAGGTTCGATCCCAGCAGGTACGAAAGCTCGATCCACTGAATATCCGCCGTGCGTCGGATGGGCACGTTAAGCCGTCGGACCCCGGGTACTGGCCCCCGGTAATACATAAGGGCGTCTTCCTCCCCTTTCTACTTCACTTCCGTGTCACTTTCCTATCGGGCGCTCTAGCCCAAATCTCCTAGTTTCCCCGTTTCTAAAGGGTTGTTCAAGACCTGGGGTCAGACACTCCCATCCTTAAATCCTATACATATGATTTTTGCTACAGACGCTAGTGTACACAAGAACGTTCAAGGTCACATACACTTTCTGAACTGTCTCGTTCGTAAATCATGGTTTTGCCATGCCATTCTATTTTCTTTTGAAAATAGCATAGCATGGCAAATACGTTTTCTTCTAGCAAGCACCCATCATGGATTTCTACTTGAAACGAACTACTGCAACTCGGACAAAAATGAAAATCAATCTATAAATTGTGAAGTGCTGACCACAATTTCGCCGCGAGTTATTGCTGCCACATACACATTCAATGCAACTGTTATAGATTTCTCATAATTACGTAAAAAATCTGCAACTACAGAATTTCAAAATTTCTGTATCAGGCTTCAATATTTTAAAGTCTTTGTGAACACTGATTTTAAGACATGGACGAGATGAAAATGCGGTGAAAAAAGGAATGAACTCAAGAAATGAATTCATTGAAACTGATCAAATATGAACATTTCTTCCGTTGTTTTCTCAACTGCAATATCACAAGTATTTGGCAAATACGTCTCGTTAAATTTTCCTAAATTTCTACTTAATAAGCACCTGTTCTTGAGTTATGCAAGTTAAAAAGTTCTATTTACAATGACAGGGAAGAAGTACGCCTAAGATGTCAATGTGATTTAATATATCATCATTATCATCATTATTGTCAACCATTATCAATCCACTGCTGGACGAAGGTCTCTCCAAGTTTCTTCCACAACGGTCTGTCTTGTGCCAGTCTCCTGCATGTTACTCCCGCATACTTTCGAATTTCATCCACCCATCTTCCATGTGGTCTTCTTCTGGGTCTTTTCTTGTTCCTTGGAATCCAATCTAAAATTTCGGCTGTCCATCAATGGTCTGTCCTTCTGGCAGTATGTCCAGCCCATTGCCATTTCAGGGATTTGACTCAGATCATGATGTCTTTCACTCTTGTGATTTTTCGGATACACGAGTTCCTCTTTTTATCTCTCTTGGTTACACCAAGCATGCACCTCTCCATGCTACTTTGAGTTGTCTGCAGCCTTTGTATGTCTCTTTTAGTTAAGGTCCACGTCTCTGCATCATACGTAAGCACTGGAAGGATGCATTGATCAAACAATTTTCTTTTAAGACATAATGGCATATTGCTCTTGAAAATTATGCTGTTTCTTCCAAAAGCTCTCCAGGCAAATTTATACGCCGATTAATTTCTTCATCAATGTGACCCTCACTTTATATCTGCTGTCCAAGATAAACGTACGTGTCTGTTATCTACAGCTTTTCTCCATCAATCGATAAAACTTCATTTCTTGTAAAAGCATTGTACATCACGTTTGTCTTCTGAAAGTTCATTTTTAATCCCACTTCTTTACTTCTGTCAGCAAGCTCCTGGATCATACTCTGCAGCTCTGATGGGGTGGTTGCAATAATATATACATTACTATAATATAAGTAAGGGAAAATCACATGCCTAGTAAACGATAGTGAAAAGAAAAATAACAGATGTCAGAGTACATGTTTTTCAACCCTCAGTAATTACTTTCGCGCAGGGATGATACCGATAGCGAATGAAAGTACACGGCACATGTCGGCATTTTTAGAATGCCTGGAGCATAACATTCTGCCCTTTCAGAGCAAATAAAGTATGTATTCGCTTTTCTCGAAAAAACTAGATTATAAGTACGCATGAAATGTCCGGCAAAGGACCAGCACACATGGACGAAGAGAACGAAAGAGTGGGATAACTTACCTAGGCAAAATAATCTATCTCGGCATCGACACATAGTTGACTTCTGTCCGGCAAGGCCATGATCCTGGAACGAAAAAAGTCTTGTGGCTGGGATCCGAAGAAGTCATCAACTGCACGTTGAACCTCGTTGTCTGTCGTGAACTGTTTCCCCTGACAGGAAGTGATCCAGGCGACGAAACAGACAACAGTCTGTCCGAGACAAATCCGGGGAATAGGCGAGATGAGGCAGTGCTGCATAGCCCAAGGCACTTAGTGTCAGCATCGTTCGTTGTGCGACATGAGGTCGGGTGATGTCCTGGAGCAGAAGAACACCATGTCCGCTGACCAAAGTCGGTTGTTTCTGCAGCAATGTCCGGTGCATATGGTGTAATTCAGCACAATAACGTTCTGCAGTGATGGTTTGGCCTCTTGCCAAGAAACTCCGATGAATTATCCCGGTTGTGGACTACCAGACAAGGAGCATCATCTTCTTGGTGTGTAGGGGTGGCTTAGGATGCCGTCCAGCAGGCTGTGCCTTGCTTAACCATTGTGAAGATCGTTTCCGATTATCATAAAAGACCCACTTCTCGTCGCAGGTGGCGGTTCGATGTAGTAGATGGTCATGTTTATTCCCGACAAGCAGCGACGTGCAGATTTCCAAACACCTAGTCTTGTTGGCAGTTGTCAACTCATGCGGCAGCCACATGTCCAGCTTTTTGACATTACCCAGCACAGCCAGACATCAAACAACTGTCGTGTGGTGGACACCTACCTCTGCCGCTATCTCACGACACGGTTTTTTCGGGGTCGTTCGCTTCAACCACACGTAACAGAACATCGTCAGAAACAACAACAGGTCGGTGTCCACGTGCTTCGTTTTGAAGGTCCGTTGCTCCGCTTCGAAACTTCACAAACCATCGCCGAATGGTTTGTTCGTTGGCTGTGTTCTCGCTAAATACTTTGTTAACGTTTCGAGCAGCAATTCCTGCAGAATGGCCCAGTTTAAATTCATACAGGAAGATGACTCTCAAATCCGGCGTTTGCATGTTTCCTTTGCAAGCCACGTTACGTGCAAACAAACCACGCCTGAACGCTGTTCTTCACGCACGTGCTAGCTATTTATAGTAACTCTGTGACGCAATACCCGCAACACCGGTGGGTGGTTCCATTCCGCTGTGGTGGGGGCCTATCTCCACTGCTCGTTCGTGCCGGACATTTCATTCGCACCAATCCAATATATTATCTTGCCGTTTTGTTAAAATATATTACGTGGTATACATAGCATAGCAATAAAATCTGGTTGGCATCAGGTGCAATGACGTTTCTGGTCTTAAGTGGAGAAATGTAGAGACTTAGATTTTAAGTGCTTGAATTGCAGTTTGTCTAATCCAGGATGTGTTGGGTCCGAGGTACTGCGCTGAGGTGTAAAGACTGTTTCTTCGTTTTCCGCCGGGCGTCCCCTTGAAGACAGAATGATACTTCTTTCTAGTCCACTTGCATGTAATCAGTTGCGAATTCCTTTTGAATGTCCAAAAAGAAGAAAAACGTCGTTACGCCGTCGTACATCAAATTTTCAGTGGAAAGAAGGAGATTTACGTAGATAATTTTAAGAAGGGAGTGTTTGACCCCAGGTCTTAAACAACACTTAAAAGTAGGAAGCCAGAAGATTTGGGTGAGAGTTCCCGATAAGAAAGTCACACGAAGGCGAGGTAGAAAGGGGAAGGAAGACTCCCGTATTCATAACTTGGAGGCCAGCAACCTGGTTCCGACAGCTTAACCTGCCATCCGACGCACGGAGGGTATTTAGTGGTTCTAGCGTTCGAATCTATTTGGAATCGATACTGAAACCTTTCCGTGGCAATCACAAACGTTAGCCACTAGGCCATTTAGGAAGGGAGTGTTTGACCCCAAGTTTTAAACAACCCTTAGAAGTAGGAAGCCAGGAGATTTGGGCTATAGTGACCCACAGAAAAGTCACACGGAAGCGAGGTAGAAGGGAGAGGAAGACGCCTTTAATTTTTACCGGGGGGGATATCTGGGAGTCTGTCGGCTTAACGTGCTCGTTCGAGGAACTGCGGATATTCAGTCGTTCGAACGTTTCTACCTTTCCAGGATCGAAAGTCACACGGAAGCGAGGTAGAAGGGGAAGTAACAAACGCCCTTAATGTTATTACCGGGGAGCCAGTACTCGAAGGTAGAAGAGGAAGTGACAAACGCCCTTAATGTTATTACCGGGGAGCCAGTACTCGAAGGTAGAAGAGGAAGTAACAAACGCCCTTAATGTTATTACCGGGGAGCCAGTACTCGAAGGTAGAAGGGGAAGTAACAAACGCCCTTAATGTTATTACCGGGGAGCCAGTACTCGAAGGTAGAAAGGGAATTAACAAACGCCCTAATGTTATTACCGGGGAGGCAGTACTCGAAGGTAGAAGGGGAAGTAACAAACCCCCTTGATGTTATTACCGGGGAGCCAGTACTCGAAGGTAGAAGGGGAAGTAACAAACGCTCTTAATGTTATTATCGGGGAGCCAGTGCTTGAAGGTAGAAGGGGAAGTGACAAACACCCTTAATGTTATTACCGGGGAGCCAGTACTCGAAGGTAGAAGGGGATGTAACAAACGCCCTTAATGTTATTACCGGGGAGCCAGTACTCGAAGGTAGAAGGGGAAGTAACAAACTCCCTTATTGTTATTACCGGGGAGCCAGTACTCGAAGGTAGAAGGGGAAGTAACAAACCCCCTTAATGTTATTACCGGGGAGCCAGTACTCGAAGGTAGAAGGGAAAGTAACAAACCCCCTTAATGTTATTACTGGGGAGCCAGTACTCGAAGTTAGAAGGGGAAGTAACAAACGCCCTTAATGTTATTACCGGGGAGCCGGTACTCGAAGGTAGAAGGGGAAGTAACAAACGCCCTTAATGTTATTACCGGGGAGCCAGTACTCGAAGTCCGTCGGCTTAATAAGCTCAACAGAGGCACTGCGGATATTCAGTCGTTTGAAAGTTTCTACCCGTCGAGGATCGAAAGTCACACGGAAGCGAGGTAGAAGAGGAAGAGCAGACTCCCTTAATTTTATACCGGCATTCGGTCGGCTTAACGTGCTCGTCCGAGAAACTGCGGATATTCAGTTATACGAACGTTTTTACCTGTCCAGGATCGAAAGTCACACGGAAGCAAGGTAGAAGGGGAAGGAACAGACGCCCTTAATTTTATTACCGGGGAGCTACCCGAAGTCCGTCCGCTTAACGTGTTCGTCCGAGGCATTGCGGATATTCAGTCATTTGAGAGTTTCTACCTGCCCATTATCGAACCGAAGTTTTTTTCCGTGACAACCCAAAGCTCTGACCACCATGCCATCCGCAGCACTAAAAGTATCTTTTCTTCGTCGCTGGCGGGTAAAATTTCGGTGGAAGAGTAGAGACAATATATATTGTCTTCCGCCCGCACTGACAAGTATTCCAAAGTTACAAGCATTTTTTGCGTAAATACTTATGTTCTGGAATTGAATTGAGGCGTAGGGACATTCAGATCTGTGTCACGCCAAGCTATGTTCAAAGTACAATGACTGGCCAATTTATTATAATCACCTACCGAAGAATATTTTTGATAACCTACAACCCTTCAGAGCAGGGTTGCCGGCCTGATACAAAACATACTGCGTTAAGTTAAAAAAAACAAGTTAGTAAAATCATGCAATGAACTGATTATGATACGCTTTCCAACATACCAGAAATCATCACTCAAGTTATGAGGATAATGGCTGTGCAATAAACATCGCTCTTGTGCCATGACTTTGACACAATTTCAATGATATTAAACAGAATTATTTCAGTATACCTGCGAAACAACATGATAAAGTTTTGTCGCAATCGAAGCATTTTTACGTAAGTTATGACACATGAGGGCGATGGAATGGATGGCGCTCTTATGTCCTGACATTTGACCCCATTTCGCCCATTTTCAATAGAGTTCGTTCCCAGGTGGTCCGCTACCACATACTAAAATTTCTTCGAAATCGAACCATTTTTACACGAGTTATCGTTCGGACGGACGGACAGACAGACGGACAAAGCTGGAGCATATACGTTTCTTCAACCTACGTTGGAAAGCGTAAGCAATTTAGTAAAATCCTGCAATGCACTGATTATGATATGCTTTCCAACAAACCAGAAATCATTATTCAAGTTATGAGGATAATGGCTGTGGAATAAATCTCGCTCCTGTGCCATGATCTTTGACCTCATTTCGATGATATTAAACAGAATTGGTTCAGTATACCTCCAGAACAACATGATAAAGTTTTGTCGCAATCGAAGCATTTTACGTAAGTTATGACGCATGAGGGAGATGGAATGGAGCCCGCTCCATGTCCTGATCTTTGACCCCATTTCGCTCATTTTCAATAGGGTTTGTTCGCAGGTGGTCCCCTACCACATACGAAAATTTCATCGAAATCGAACCATTTTTACGCAAGTTATGTCGCATAAGGGCAATGCAATGGATCCCGCTCCTATGGCGTGACATTTGACCCCATTTGGCCGATTTTCAATAATGTTCCTTCCCAGGTGGTCCCCTACCACATAGTAAAATTTCATCAAAATCGAACCATTTTTACTCGAGTTATCGTGCGGACGGACGGACAAATCTGGAGCATATTCGCTTCTTCAACCTAGGGTTGGAAAGAGTAAAAAAAGCCCAAAAAAAGGCATCAAATAAATAATTACCAGATTTTTTCCAAATGATAAGACCTGAATCATGTTTGATAAAGAACTTAGACACAATTTGCGTGAATGATATTCACTTGTATTGAATTGATGGTGAATTTTCATATTTCTCATTAATCTTCATTACGTGACAGAATTATTCCAGAATAGTTACAGTAAAAAATATTGTTTTTTTGTCACTATGCTGTTTACTGTGTATAACTCCAACAAAAGTATAACTCCACGTAGAGTGTTTGAATTAATGATTCATATTAGTAGATGCACATGAATCGATATATCGTGGAAATTGTGATTTTTCTAAACAAACAAGATTTTTAAAATACAAGTAGAAATATTTCTGTTTTTTGGAAAATATCTGCTTAAGATGAAAGATCAACTTTTTTTTCATTAATCTAAACTTATCTGTTTCTAAAGTTACTACATCTTTTCTTCACAAAGTAAAGCTATAAAAAGCTTAACTGATATATCTTATATTACCCGATAGCTGCAGAAAGTGGTTTCAAGTATGTGGATCGGTGTCAATGTTTGTATGGGGCTAAAATTTTCCAACTCTTCAGAAAATTTATTTTGGAAGAGTTTCTTAGCAAAAGGTACATCAAGTTATTCAGTTTATAAAGAGACACATACATCTTTTTCTTTTTAAGAAAAGTACCAACCAATCGTTTAGATTTATTCTGTTCAACAACTGTATGCATATCAAACAGAAGTCATCGCTCGTTCCACGTTTATAAGTGAGTCACGGAAAAATTCTCATTGGCCGCCACCGGGAATCGAACCCAAGGTCTTCCAGTAACGCGCCGGACATGCTACCATTGCACCACAGCAGCCTCGAATTCCTCTAGACTCACACGATTAACTGCCAAGCCACTTGGTAGGTTGCTTCTTGGAGCCCCGCACAATGCTGGGGATTCGCCAAAGATGATAAGCAGCAACGGAACAAATAACTAGGGGCCGAATGAATATAATCAATACACACCATTGACGCGGATTAGGAACAGTGGTAGCATGTCGGGCGTGTAACTGGAAGACCTTGGGTTCGATTCCCGGTGGCGGCCAATGAGAATTTTTCCGTGACTCACTTATAAACTTGGAACGAGCAATGACTTCTGTTTGATGTTCATAATCCACGTCAATTATCTGTATTAATTAACTGTATGTATGTTTGTCAGGTTCTCGAAAAAAATCTTATCTGGAAAAATACTTTATAAAAATTTTTGGGAAAAATTTAGGGTTTTCTAAGAAATTTGTGTTTGAAGTTCTTTCAACGAACAGCTAGCGGACAAATAATTAAATTGTGTTTGGGATATACAAACAACCACACAAATATAACTATTTAAACTTTAGCGGAGTTTCTGAACACCTCTTGAAAATCAGACTTCAGAAACTCTATTCGAATAATAAATTTAGAAAGTATTTTTCCAGATAAAAAGAAATGTTTTTTTTTCTGGATTCAAATAATAACTTGTATATAAAACACGTGAATTGCTTAGTTGGTGTAAGTAAAGACGCATTCACTTCGGACCACGCAGTACGGTCGCAGCATCTCCTTTTCCCTGATTTAGGACTACCCTAGTGACGTCACAATCCGGTGCGCTGGCCTGCAGGTATAATGCGGTGATGATAGAGGTAGCTAATGTAGCCGGAAAGTCACATTGTATTTCTCAAACCATTCCAACGGCGCTAGAGAAGGCAACCAAGAATGTTGAAATACGTTTTGTCCTTGCATAGTGGGTGCATTTAAATAAAGAAGCCTAAAGCCACCAATGAAAACATGGCCGTCGTTAACGCACAGTTTCAAACCACTCTGGAAGATCGTGGCCATAGAAGATGGATCTATGTTAAAACGTAAATCCACCCATCGGAATGGCGCAGATGAAAACACGATCTGCCAGAGTACGTAACTATTTTCCATTCATTTTCAGGCCGACATCCACTGCCCAATGGAGCAGTTCTGTCTTGTTCTCTGCGGCCAGTAATGGGCAGGTGATCTGCTATTGTCGGATGGCTGAATTGCGGACTGGAATGACATCGATACTATCCTTGATTCGAATCCCGTGTTATTTATTTAACTGTCGCGCGATTGTAGGCCACATTAAATCTAGCTGTCCTCCTTCCAAGTCGACTAATCGTTATTAACCACGCGACTATGCTCACTTCCAGTTTTTTGCTGCGTCAACCATTCACTAACTGTACAGCAGAAACTCTCATTTTGCCACAGTCTTGGGGCATTTATTTTTATCCGTAAAACGGAGGTGTATTTAAAAGTGAGGTTTGCATTGTTCAAAGGTTATTTATTGTGCGTAAAACGTCTTGCACATGTAGTTTTTATGACAAAGTGCAGTTCGTATGAACTAAATAAAAGCAATGTGTTAACCAAGCTAACCTATTCAAAAGCCAAATCAACGAATTTGTGTTTTCATAATGTTATTTGGTATACATTGCACATTATCGTAGCATTAATTAGACATTTATACTTGAGCACATGCAAAACGTAATGTATAGAAAATGAAAGAAAGAAAAAGAAATAGGTGACTTACTGTAAAACTATGATATCATCACTGTATGCGTTCTTATTCAGAAGAGATACGAAAAATTCTGTATTCTTGCAGCAACATTTTCGTGCTTAAAACAAATACGCAACTGAGGTTAAGCGCTTCAACACCGTTACTCCTGCCAGAAAAGGATTTTATGCTTTAAAACAATTGATAAGCCTTTGTGTAATTTTTCACACTGCCACATCTTGTTTATTCTCTTTTTCACTACTAAGACAGCTGCCAATAGTTACATAAAATATAGCCGAGATGTCACTGTGTCGAACCGAGTTAGTAACATGTGCTTTGCAACGCTATTTGGAAAATAAAAAATCCGGCTTCCAAAAATAGTTTCCGTATGATGCTGAAAACTCAGGAGCAGCCTAACAGAAAACAAACACCGTGGTGGGCAAACGCCAAACACTAACGAATTTTAGCAGGAGTGAAGGTCAAAGGTTTGGAACAATTCATTTATCACCGGGGAGGCGATCGAAATTAGTTGAGTGAGGACTAGCTTCCGCAGAAGTTGTCGCATGCAAATTCTTCTGATTGATTCTGGTGAAGTCACGCTTGTTAGCATTACTTGGCCGTAACAAGGTATTTTTACTTCACATTTGACCGTGTAAATGCACAATTTTGTTTTTCTCTTTCTTTCGGGTTTTCTGAAATGTAACGGCACAAAAACGTCCAATACATGATGTTGGCCTAGCGTTTTTTAGTTCACCTTTTACACATTCCGAAGTCGTAGTATGTGATAGTTTCAAGTGAGTAAAGCGTCGTAGTGTTCATCACAATGTTTGGCGCTTAGTCATGATAGCAATAAACCATCGAGCTTATATTAGATGGAGACACCACTGACTCTGCCGCCATAGGTCACGGCTAATCTTTGGCGTGACGTCACATACAAAAAAAAAAGAGCTAAATTATACAGTTGATAAAACAGGAACCTTGTGTATAATAGATAAAGATTAGTGAATTCCTCATTTTATCTGTTTATACGACCAGAAGCTTTTATTCCATTGGTTTCAAAGCAGCTTCTCGTCTGCGGCTGCGTCGTGCCCTGATGTGACGTCACTTGCATTACGGACTGTGACTTAATGGCGGCCAGTGCTGTGTGGATAGGAGTGGTGTCACCACCTAACATAAACTCGATGTAATAAACACAAATTTAGGCTGTTTTTGAGCTTTAAATAAAATTAATTTATACGGGATGTTGCCCGTTCTAAAACGGGATGATATGTTTAATTTAAGCAGATTGAAAACAAATCTATTGACGCCGGATTTCTGTAAGGAAATATGGTAAAAACTTATATGGTAAGAACTCATTCATGTTAAAACTGAAAATTATATGCTATTTATTTCTGTTTTTCAAAAGACCTCGCGATAAATGACATTCTGTGTAAAATAATTGTTGTTGTTAAACAATTTTCCTTGTAGTCCATTTGTTTTCGTGTAAACTTACCTTAATAACTTTTGCTTTGATTTTTCGCGTTAAATGACTTTTTCTCCAGCACACCTTGTGATTCCGTACACGGTTTGTTTTAGACTGTCCTAGTCTACGGTTAGTTCGGCACTTCATACTGAAGCTTTTGCTACAAAATAATGCGACATCTGGTATTACAAATCGGAACTATCTAAATTATCGACAGTGGGGCGACATCTGTTTTTAGATACAATTTTGCTCACTTTGACATGTCATGATTTCAGGTTTTATTGTAGCTTAAAGCGTTGTAGGTACACCGATATTTCGCAAAATGTGTAATATCATCAACACTAAACTTGGAATGTCCGATAGAATGAAAAAAGTAAAAAGTAATTGCAGCATACAAATTATTATTCGAATTGTGCTAAATTGCCGCCCCGGTGGCGCAGTGGTCTAAGCGATGGCCTCTGATCATTCGTCCGAACGGGGTCTGGGTTCGAATCCCGGTGAGGCATGGATATTGTGTTTGTCCAACGGCACTGGTTCTCTCCCTTCCCTGGAACCAGTGACCCTAAATTAGGGACGGGCGACTGCTTATAGCCCATTGAGTTGCTCACGGTGGTCGTTAAACCTCCAATCAAAAAAATTGTGCTAAATTCAATCATTATACAAACTCAGCTTGCCGTGATATTAAGAATTCAATTCGAATTTTGTAGATCGGAGAAATACAACTCGATTAATTGGTAATGCAAAGTTTTTAAATTAGCACGCGATCACTTTGACATGTCAAAGTGATCGCGTGCTATTATGTAGCACGCAATCACTTTGACATGTCGAGAGTTTTCTAGAGAGAGAGAGAGAGAGAGAGAGAGAGAGAGATCAAGGTGTTTATATACATCGATGAGCCATTATATTATGACCACCTACCTAATAAGCTGTAGGACCTAATTTATCCTGCTGAAGAGCAGCCCACGGGCGAGGCATCGATTCGATGAGGTAGCGATAGGTATCTTGTTGTGTCTGGTACCATAATGTCAACAGCAGGTCCTCCAGTTCCCGTACATTTCGGAGTGGTGATAATTTAGCGCAAACCCGCTTTTCCAAGTCGAACCACAAATGCTCGATTGGGTTCGTGTCAGGGGAATTTAAAGGCCAGGCCAGGGTATTAACAGAAAGTCACCAGCATGTTCCTCAAACCACTGCTTGATGATTCTGGCAGTGTGACATGGCGCATTATCCTGTTGCTAATGGCCATCACCAGCAGGGAATACAGTTGCCATGAATTTGTGAACTTGGTCCGCAACGATGTTCAGATACCTGACAGCTGTCAGTTTGTGTTATTGGGATAATGGGGCTTAAAGTGTCCCAAGAAAATATCTCCCACAGCATAACACCGCCGCCGCCAGCTTGTTTCCGCCCAACAGTGCATCCAGGTGCAATAGCCTCCGTTGGTAATTGGTGTGTCCGCGCTCGGCCATCTACGTGATGCACCAGGAATCTTGATTCGGCAGGCCACTTTCTTCCAATTATCCACGGTCCAGTCTCGATGACCTTGAGCCCATTTCATGCGTTGTTGGCGATGACCTGCAGGGAGCATGGAGGCCCGGCTACGAAGGCCTATGTGCAAAAGGCAACAAGGAACTGTTTGCTGTGACACATTGCCGTGATCACCCCTGTTGTAGCTGCGAGTGATTTGTCGCATTGTGACTCTGCGGTCGCTGTGAACAATGAGCAACAATCTGCAATCCCCTCAGGCATCAATGGGTTGCCAGCGATACACGGCTATATGACGAATCGTCATTTTGACATCTGTGCACCACTTTTGATACGTACTGACTACAGCGGCACGTGAACAACTCACAAGCCACGCCGTTTCCGAGATCGTACTGCCGAGCCGCCGTGCCATCACAATTTGTCCTTTATCAAACTCCGATAAATCGGCAGCTTTTTTCCATTCTGACTTCGAACACTTTACTAATCGAAAGCCGGACCTCGGGTTGCATATACACTGCTGGCCACCCAAAATGCAACACCAAGAAGGACACGAGATAGCAAAGCCAGATTTACTGGACACATAACAACAGATACAAAGATGAAACGATTGAGCTTACAGGCCCGTGCGACTTGCGGAACACGCAGACATCAATAGTTCGTGTGGTCCCCATGGCTGGCAATAACGGCCGCTACACGCCGCGGCATCGAACGAAAGAGGCTTTGAATGTGAGCTTGGAGTATGTTGGTCCAGGCTGCTTCCACACGTTGCCACAATTCATCAGGCGTAGCCGCGGGTGGTGCCTGCTGGGCCACTCGGTTGCCGATCAGCGACCAGACGTGTTCGATGGGCGACATATGGGGAAAACAGGCGGGCCACGGCAACAGTGACACCTGGTGAGCCATGAAGATCTGTTGCGCGATGCGTGCCACGTGCGGGCGCGCATTGTTTTGTTGAAACGTGGCTGCTGGCAGGTCCTGCAGTTAAAGGAGGACTACAGGCTCCAAAACGTCGGAGATGTAGAGGTTGCTGTTGAGTGTACCGGCGATGCATACCACAGGGGCGGGAGTAATATCCAATTGCGCCCCAAACCATAACGCCAGACGATGGACCGGTATGGCGATGCATAATGCAGGCGTCATACAGTCTCTCGCCGCGGTGCCGCCGCACGCCCATCCGACCATCGTGGTGTTGCAGGCAGAAGCGGGATTCGTCGGAGAAGAAAATGTCGTGCCATTCCGTAGTCCAGATGCGCGTTCAACGGCCCACTGTCTCCGCACTCGCCTGTGGTGTAACGTCAATGCTAATCGGAGCAATGAGCGCCGTGCGACAAGTCCCCGCTCCTGCAGACGACGTCGAACGGTACGTGCTGACACAGGTTGTTGCGCAAGACACCCTAATTCCTGCGCTAATGTTCGTGATGTGGCGGTGCGAGCCGTCAATGCCCGCCGCACAACATGCCGGTCCTCTCGTTCGGTGGTGTGCCGCGGCTGCGGCAATCGCTCACGTTGGTCCGTCCGTCCCTCCTGCACCCACCGAATCCATACCGCCTCACCGTAGCTAGATGTCGTCCCACACGGGCGCCGATGTCTCTGTACGATAAACCGCTGTCGCGATAAGCCACTATTCGTGCTCTGTCGAACTCCGACTGCTCTTCGCAGAATGACTGCCGTATTCTGCGACGAGGCATCAGGAAGTTTCCCACGCACAAGTCCGGCAGCACAACACACTTGCACTACTTATACCCCGTCTTCTGTGCACCCTTCTTATAGTGCTTCTCGGTGGCGTGCCGGGCGCACATGATTTGCATATGCCCTGCAATGCTAATCGTTTGCATGTCCTCTCGCGGGCGACGCATGCTGCGAATTTCAGGCCAATCGGATACTTCCGTCTTGGTGTTGCATTTAGGGTGGCCAGTAGCGTATATTGCACTGTGAACTTCATCAGCGGCACGTTCGGTCTCCAGGCGCGCTCATTTCTCTAGGCTGGGGGTGGTCATAATGTAATGGTATATGATTTTCTCCTTACGTTTTCACGTGACTGTTTGAAGTGAACCCCGCAAATAGTGTCTCCCTTTTGAGTGAACAACGTGTCGTGTATTTATCATATTAAAAAAGAAACGAATTAAATAACTTCATTCTGGCAAAACTAGTCATTTTATTTTTTTTAGTGGCTTCACTGCACATTCTGTGCTGAACTAACTGAACAAATAAATGGAAGCTTAGATAGTAGTGCTATTAGGAATTTTAATCCCTTAATTTGGAAAATATTTTTAAAATATTACGCATTTGATCCCTGTTCATGGTTCTGTGAACTAACATATAAATAATATGCACTTAATTTCGAAACACACCAACCGCCAAATCAAGTTATTTTGATGTTTATTTTTTTTTAAATTGCGAAACAAAATTTGTTATCAATTAATGGTTTAAGAATGTTTGCGTTTTAACGGTCCTAATAATCGCTGGATCTTCTTCCAGCGCCCCCGGGGACAAGAACTCTGGCCCGCAAGACAGAGGGCGTCCGCGTACCCCCGATCCTGTTGACTGCGGCTCCCCATTCTGAGTGCATGTGTCGTCCATGCTCCTTGGATTCCCCTGAAATTGAGAACGGTGAGCAAACATTTTTTGCCGTCCCTTTCACTTGCATGCTTTGCTTTGTTTAAATGTAGATATAGTTTTCCGTCCTTTGTCTTATTTTTCAGTTATTTTTATACTTTCAGTTCATTTTTCTAATGATTTAACACTTCTCTCTAATACTGGAATACTCTTATTGGCACTCAAGTCGCCACACAGGCACCGCTTATTATTCGAAAACTAAACATTCACTGACTGATCATTTTATTAATATTTCCCTTTCGCGGTGTGACGACATACAGGCAGTCCCCTGATTACAAACGAGTTCCGTTCCTAAGTCTTAAGTCTGTCTTTAAGTCGAATTTGTACTAAGTCGGAACAGTTAGGTAAGATTCGCATCTAACATCAGTTATTCATAATTATACACAGCCGAGTCACATTATTGTGACCACCTGCTACTTTTGACATCAACAGCGCGTAGCGAATGAAAGAAGGCACGTGTCGTCAGCTGGCTTGGAGGGCATACACTGAGGCGCCACTTTATTATGACCACCTGACAGTTTTAAGAAAATTAGCTATGGCTACACGCTCGTGCCAGCAGAGGTTGAGGCTAGTATAAAAAGGGAAAGCTTAGTGCTTGCGACAGTACTAGAAGTGATTTTTGGGTGACGCGATGGGTAAAAAATGCGATTTGACGGACTTTCAACGTGGGATGATTGTAGAAGCTCGGAGCCATTAAGCGAGTATCACCGAAATAGCCGCATTCGTGCAATGTTCCAGAGCAGCTGTTGTTAAAGTGTTTAAAGACTGGACTGTCAGCCAAAAAACTGGGTCTCTACGTTCAACGTGTGGTCGTCATCTACTAGTGACTGCTCGGGCGGAACGGAGAGTTTCCAGACTGGTAACTGAAAACAGAAGGGCAACAGTGCAGCAAATTACAGACCATCTTAATCAAGGATCCCCTCAAATGATCTCTTAGCACGCACTGTTCGCCTTACACTGCATCGGATGGGATATGGCAGCCGAACGCCTGTTCGAACACGTTTGCTGTCTGCAGTTAACAAGAGAAAACGTCTCCAGTTCACACAGGAGCACAAGGATTGGACAGTCGATAACTGGAAACAAATTATGTGGTCCGATGAATCACGTTTTCAATTGCACCATGCCGATGCCCGAGTGAGAATTTGGCGGAAACAGCACGAAAGCATGGACCCCAAATGCATTGCTACAACCCTTCAAGCTGGTGTAGGCAACGTTATGGTTTCGGGAATGCTTTCCTGGCATGCTTTGGGCTCTTTAATTCGTGTTGATGAACGTCTGACTGGCACATCATATTTAAACATCGTTGCGGACCAAGTGCATCCTGTCATGTGGATGGTTTATCCCAATGGCGATGGCTACTTTCAACAAGATAATGCGTGCACGTATTGTACAGGATTGGTTTCAGGAACATGCCAGGGAGTTTACTTTGCTTAGGTGGCACCCACAATCTCCAGATCTCAACCCCATTGAGAATTTGTGGGATGAAGTTGAAAGAGCCATCAGACAGCTGGATCCACAACCCTGCAGTCTCACACTTCTGGAAAGTGCTATTCATCAAGCATGGTCTCAAATTCCACAAACCACCTATCAACATCTCGTGGAGTCCATGCCACAAAGAATCGACTCAGCATTAAGGGCTAAAGGTGGCCCAACGAAGTACTGAGGGGGTGGTCATAATAAAGTGGCCACTCAGGGTATAAAGTGTGCTGTAAGCATCATGAAAACATATCACTCGTTGCTGTCATGGATAAAAAGAGCGATTTATCAGATTTGCAAAAAGGGATGATTATCGGCTTTCGGGACAAGGGTGGCAGTATTTTTGAAACAACGCAGTTTGTGAACTGTTCGCGTGCTGTTTTGGGCAAAGTGTATCGTGATTGGAGAAATGAAACCATTGCGAATAAGCGGCGTGGAAACTGAGGAGCACCACGGGCCATTGATGTGAGAGGTGAACGCCGGCTTCGAAGGTGCGAGAGGGCCGATCAACACGCTACAGTGGAGCAACTCACTGGCCCAATGAACCAGGGGATACCGGAAGTGTGTTTAAAACGACATTTCAGCAAACCCTGCTGCCTATGGGGCTCGGATGCAGACGTATGGTCACTGCACCTATGCAAACAAAGGTGCATCGGCAGAAAAGGCTTACATTTACACGGCAGTATAGGAATTGGATCTCCGCTGATTGGCAAAGGATTGCCTTCTCTGATGAGTCACGTCTTCTGCTTCATTGAAAGGATGAACGTTGGCGTACAAGGTGAGAGAGAAACATCGGAGAACAAGCACTCTTCAACCGTTACCTGGAAGAACACAAGCTGGGGGGGTGCAGCGTTATGGTCTGGGCAATGTTTACGCGGCATTCCCTGGGTCTACTCATACCTGTGGAAGACACTATGGACAGAATTCGTTATGAATCCATCCTTGCAGACCACCTGCACCCATACATGCTTATTGTCTTCCCTGGGCGGATGGGATCTTCCAGGACGACAATGCTACGTGTCAAACAGCTAGAAATATCCGAGAGTGGATTAAAGAGCACGATGACGACTTCAAAGTACTTCCCTGATGCCCTAATTTCCCAGACGTAAAATCAATTGATCATCTGTGGGACCACCTCGATCGTGTTGTTTGCTCTACGGATCAGCCTGCACGCACCCTCCTGCAGCTGTCAGATGCACTGCAGTCAAAATGGCTCCACATAACTGTGAACACCTTCCAGCACCTTATGGAGTCACTCCCAGCACGTCTAGCTGCTGTCCGCGATGTACACGGCTGTTACTCTGGATATTAGATGGTGGTCACAATAACGTGACTTGACCGTATATAATGACCACGTGCATAATATACGCATTTCACCAAATCTTGGTGAACTGCACAACCTCTATACCCATCCCAAATTAAATGAATTATCTGCTGAAAGTGTTTTTTTTTTTTTGGTATTTCTCTACTATAGAGATTTCCCATACCAACACTCTGCCTTTATACACATTTTGGTGTGAAATTTCCCAAGTCTAGGATGGCCAACGGATTTTTTAATAGTGAGAACCTGGGAATAGTGACATTTTAAGGGTCCAGACTTGGGAAATTTCACATCAATAATGTGCATAAAGGCAGAGTTTCGGTATAGAAATACCAAAAAAAAAACAAAAAAAAAAAACACTTTAGGCAAATAATTCATCATAACATCATTAAGTCAAATGTTTCTTTAGAGTAAACCTTCCGATGCATAAAAAACATTAAAGAAACACTTCCAATGCACATCTTTTAAAGAATAACAATGATCCAAATGTTTCCAATGTTTGTTGACGTTTCACCTTTTTCCGATCGCTTTATAATTTCCACTTTATTTTCACTCGTGTTCGTTTCCTTTTCTTTGATGCATCACCATCACTTGCATCGCATTAACGCTCTGGTGGCATGGTTACGAGGGTAAAAAAATTAAAGCCATATACAGTAACACACGCGAGACTCTGTTAAACAACAGCGTAGTCCGACTGAAAAGAAAGAAGTCTTTGCTCTACCTCGTGTCTATGAGCCGACGAACCGCTTGAGACGTACAATCTGCGTCGCAGGCAATGCCCGTTTGTTATTGCGAACCATTGTAGAATTCGAATTTTCAATATACACTGGCGTGCAAAAATTTAGGACGAGACGGTTTTTCGAATGTAACGTCGAGCAGAAGTGCTCCACATCGACTCAAATCATACCATAAGATCCCCATGTAAGAATATTGGACAAGTGAGGATAACCGTCAAAACAACGAATCCAAAGGATACAAAGGCACTTTATTGAAAAGGTAGCTTCGAGCACAACTGGACAGAAGACAAAAGCGTCCATGTGACAGGCGGCAGCCAAGAAAAATCCAGTCTTTAGTAGAGGATATGATCAACCCTGACTGCGTTGCAGGATTTGCAACGAATGTCCATGCTGAGGAACTCAGGACCTACAGTACCTCTAAACAAACGCACGTGAGGCAAGAGAACCTCGGTACGATGTGGAGGTCAGTACGGCTACCAAGCATGATACCGCCCCAAACGAGAACTCCGCAACCTCCAAACTGGTCCCTTTCGATTATGTTGGAGGTGTGATTGCGTGTTCCCTGCTCTCTCCAGATGTGTATACGTCCTCAAGCGCTCGTCAGACTAAATCGGCTCTCATCCGTAAAGAGAACCAGACCCCATTGCTGATGTGTCCAGTTCTTGTGTTCCTGGCACCACAGAAACCGCCGTCTCCGATGAGCAGCCGTTAATGGCACACACCGTACTGATCGTCGTGCAAATAGACCACCTTTGTGCTGCCTCCTGGCCACGGTAAAACGCCATAAAGGACGACCAGTTGTCTGTTGCACGTACCTTCCGATAGTCCATCTGTCTGTCTCTTTTCGCCTGTAGGACAATATACCTGTCGTCCACCGCCGTGGTTGCTCGTGGACAACCACTGCTAAACTCTCGAACAGCTGTTCCTGTCGTTTAAAATGCCCTCCAAGCTCGTGAAACTATGCTGTGAGCGATCCCGAACTCCTCGGCCACACTAGTCACCCTTCGATTTTGTTCCAACTTCCCAATGACGCAACCTCTGGTAAAGTCATCCAGATGTCGTCTACTAGATTGCCTGTTGGCCATATCACACGGTGGCAGCAAATCGACGTCGTTCAAACCGATGTATGCCGTGCAATAGCTTTCACCGAATTGCTGAGCGTACATCGCCCGTATGCTTTATACCCTTCCGACACCCCCGTCCTACGTCATGCTGCATATATGCGTATGCCCTACCGTACCGGACCCTAGTCTACCTCCTGAGTGGTCTTTCGATCCGTTCTGCCTGCTCGTTCCGCTGTTATGCTAATTTCTCCTCTTCGTCCTTAATTTTTGCACACCAGTGTAATAGGCCTTATGGGGGTTAGTTCGTAACTAGGGGTTGTACGTTAAGTCGGATGTTCGTAACCCTGGGTCCGCCTGTATTTCCAAAAACTGACGATATTAAGTTGGAGGGTACTACAACCAGGAGGGAGGGAGAGGGGCTCCAGCTCTATCATTTCGTCTGTAGATAGGGATGGGCAAACCGATTCCTTGGATTCAACCCAGTAAAACAGTTCGTTTGTTGACACTTCCGGTTTAGGGAATAGTTTGAGCAGGAAACGATTCTCGGCAATCGTTTCTGAGCCGGATCTTTTCGTTTGTTGATACTTCCGGTTTAGGGAACAATTTGAGCAGGGAATGACTTTTGGGAATCGATTCTGAACCGGATCTTTTCTTTTTCTGAAACTTCCGGTTTAGAGACCGATTCGGGGGTTGAAAATGACACTCGGGAATCGATTCTAAGTGGGATCCTTTCGTTGGTTGAAACGTTTGGTTTAACGAACTAATTACGCAGGGAATCGCTCTCGGGGACCGATCCTGAGTCGAATCCGCTGCAAAGGGTTTGTGTCATTCGTTGACTCTTCTGGCATCATTAACGATCTTGAGTTTAAATCTGCTCTTAAATCTTATGGAATGTTTTCTTCTTTAATTTTCAAATAAGTTACGTTCACGCAATTTATTGCATTTTTTACATTGAGAGATTTACAAAACAGAATCTTACACTGAAGATGTACAAAACAGACTCCTGTACCTCACAGATACACCTGGATGAACTTTTGATGTTTAGCAGAAAGTAATTCTAACTGATTCTAACGGAATCGGCTCTTTTGAAGATTCAATAATTTTCAGGGACGAATGGTTCTCGAGTGACACATTTTGCTTATTCGTTCTTTTCGAACAAATTGTTCGCAAACGACTCCTCTCTAAAAGGTACGGGTAAGTTGCACTTCCTTTTTGCATGAGGCAGCCAGCGCTTATCAAATTTCCTTTCAGAATCGTTTGAACAGCAACAGAAATTCAAGAAATGTTCTCAGGCTTTTCACGCAAATGATGCTTTATTTCATATGCATGTCTTCGAATGGCTGCGCACGATATAAAGACAAGGTTTCTCAAAACGATGCGATAGCTTTCATTCTTTCATTTATCTGGAAACAAATTATCTTTGTACTTGGAAACTAAAAAACGTGAACAAGTTTTCAATTTGCCGGTGACGAATCTCGCAATCACATCCTTCTGCTCCGGAGCCAAATGCTTTTCCAGTTAAGCTACACCGACAAGTGCTTATCACTGCTACTTACAGTTTTGACATTTGCGTCATCTCCGTAGTACTTCACATATATCCCCCCACTCCTTGAAAGGCACGAGCACGAAACTCAGGTTTTGGGTCCGCCGTAAACTATGATTGAAGTAACTCTCTATAGAAGAAGGAATTCTGATTAACTCCAGACAACTTGTGGAAGGAACATCACACATTTTTCGAAAAACCAACGGCTAGTAAATTCATTTTTACGTTCAGGCGCCAATGTCAAAACACAAATTTGCTGGCGGCGGAACTCAAACCCACATTCTTTGGCTCCGGAGACGAATGCTTTATCAATTAAGCTGTACCGACAAGTTCTTGTCATTGCTATCTGTCGTTTTGACATGTGCATCACCTCTATCGTACTTCACACATCTTACATCCTTTTTCTCCGGAGACGAATGCTTTATCAATTAAGCTGTACCGACAAGTGCTTGTCATTGCTATTTGTCGTTTTGACATGTGCATCACCTCTGTCGTACGTCACACATCTTTTCGAATGCTCTGAGCTGTTAGAAGATTCGTGTAGTGTTATGTTCCTCAATGTTCAAAACGTGTATATGTAAATAAGCAAAGACATCGCTCTTTCCACGTACTATCAACACATAGCAACCAAAAAATTGTCATCCGGTCACCGCTGGAGATCCGAATCCCAGATCGCTCGATATCTAGCCGAGATATCGACAGATCTGGGGTTCATGCATATCAATACATATCATACTGTGTGTTGATAGAACGTGGAAAGAGCAATGTCTTTGTTTATTTACTGACACCACGTCTTTGGGGGATTTTCACTTTGGATCTCGCCCTTTGGATTTAACTGCTATAATTAATATATAGCCAATGCCGTTAAAGCCCACCAGATGGAGACGCCTCAGCATCTGAGCTCATCTTACGGATTTATGATGTCAGAAACTGACAGAAAAACACACATAGCGCCGTTGATTGTTGGCCACCGTAGCGTAAGGCTAACGCGCTCGGTTAGATATCGAGAGATCTGGGATTCGAATCCCCAGCGGTGATTGGATAAAATTTTTCGGTTGCTATGTGTTGATAGAACGTGGAAAGAGCGATGTCTTTATTTACTGACGCCACGTATTTGGAAGATTTTCACGTGTATATGTAGCTTAGAGAACACTACGTAAAGTTTGTTCTTCTATTCATTAACTTTAGTGAAACAGGAGTCACTCAAATAAAGTTCAAGAAAGAGTTACAGTTCATCTTTTATTCAGCCGAAACTCTCTGAACATTTGGATAATGAAGAACTTTGTCTCCCCGGTGGCACAGTGGTCTAAGCGACGGCTTCTGATCATTCGTCAGAGATGGATCCGGTTTTGAATCCCGGTGAGACATAGATGTTGTGTTTGTCTTACGGCACTGTCCCCCTTTCTTCCATGGAACCAGTGGCCCTAAATTAGGGACGGGCAACTGC
Organism: Macrothele yani; assembly: GCA_039090855.1. Classification (NCBI taxonomy): domain Eukaryota; kingdom Metazoa; phylum Arthropoda; class Arachnida; order Araneae; family Macrothelidae; genus Macrothele; species Macrothele yani. Next base: position 24,814,100 of record CM077028.1, on the reverse strand, counting down.
TTATACCCCACTGAGTAGCTCACGGCGGTCGTTAAACCCTAATAAAAAAAATGAAAAACTTTTAGGTAAGTATTCCAGCAACAGCAATAATTCCAAAAACAGGTTATTAACTTGAGTTAGTAAACACAATAGTAGATTAACGAAGTCTAACACGGAATATATAACATCAGTCAAACACACAAACTTCAGGAACAGACTGCTTTAGCGTAAAAAAGATTCCACCACACTTTGTCTGCTAGCTCAATATATTATATATCCCTCTTGACCTCTCAAGACTACTGCCAGCGTAACATTCAGTGAGTGAGAAAATTTAACGTTAAGGTTGAAACACTAAAAGCGTACGAACTCAAAATTTACATAGAGAAAGATAACTAAAAAGGAAAGTTAGATTAGAGTATGCGAGATGGAGACACACAGGAACCCAAGCAGCGGTGCAAAGATTTTACGGATACGGTTTCCAAATGGTGAATATGCACTAAACTTTCACGCATGTATGTGAACACTTTGCAAGCGTAATGTTTAAAACCGATCTCCGTTTAAAAAAAATAGTTTCATTATCAAGTTGTTTGAAATTCAACATATATAAGCTGCTTGGTAACTTTATGTTTTTGTTTTCGGGTTTAAAGACTTCCACTAACAACTCGAAGAGGCCGCCCCGGTGGCGCAGTGGTCTAAGGCGTTGGCCTCTGATCATTCGTCCGAATGGGTCCGGGTTCGAATCCCGGTGAGGCATGGATGTTGTGTTTGTCTTACGGCACTGGCTCTCTCCCTTCCCTGGAACCAATTACCCCAAATTAGGGACGGGCGACTGCTTATAGCCCATTGAGTTGCTCACGGTGGTCGTTAAAATTCCAACCAAAAAAAAAAAAAAAAAAAAAACCGCGAAGAGCTATAGGAAGTGGTCCGTCAGTAATTTCGGGCCACTGGTTCCGGGAAGGGGAAAGGTCAGCGAAGCGCTGCTTCCGTGACTCATTAGGGATACAAACCCGGGGCCTAGGTCAGACGACTGGTCAGAGACCTACGTTTCTGAGCATTCGGCTACAGAGGCGGTATTTTTCGAACTCAACCGTTTAAAAAAATTCAAACTTCGGTCATAAAAATCATCATACATTATTCCATTCCTCTTCACTGCTTGACTACATAATACTTTAACATATTTTAGTATTAAAAAAGTTGAAGGCATTAAAGGTATAGTTTCTACGATGCCCATGGCATTTTACGCATGAGATCAAAATGCCGATGAAACCTTACTTGTATTTTACCAAAGCAGTGGAACTTGTGATATCGTTTTCAATCACAGGTGATAAAGTTGTTGTTGTTATTGAAGGTTTAACGACCGTAAGCAACATAATAGACTGTAAGAAGTCGCCTGTCCCTAATTTAGGACCATTGGTTCCAGGGAAGGGAGAGAACCAGTGCTGTAAGACAAACACTACATCCATGCTTCACCGAGATTCGAGCCCGGAGCCTTCTGGGACGAATGGTCACAGCTACGTCAGTGGTCCCACTGCGCCACCGGGGCGGCTGATTACGTTCTGAATGCACTTAACTGAATTCTGCGAAACAAATCGCGATTCTATATTTTCTTTTCACCGTTAATTCAAAAGTCACATGATCCCGAGCTTTCCGCTTAATTTTTGTTGAAAGAACCGAACTCTCACGAAACTGCAGGGAAAGAATGTTTGTATGTGATGCGCGTGTGTGTACGTGCGTGCGTGCGATTTCCTCGGGGAACGAAACAAAAAACAAACAAACAACAACACCCCTCTCTTCCCTAGGATGCTAACAACTCAAGTAAGCACAACCCTGACCAGATGAGTAATTTTCTGTACTTGGTCGATCTCTTGATATCTTGATGTACTTGGTCGATCTCTTGATCTCTTGATGTACTTGGTCGATCTCTTGATGTACTTGGTCGATCTCTTGATATCTTGATGTACTTGGTCGATCTCTTGATGTACTTGGTCGATCTCTTGATGTACTTGGTCGATCTCTTGATGTACTTGGTCGATCTCTTGATGTACTTGGTCGATCTCTTGATCTCTTGATGTACTTTGTTGATCTCTTGATGTAATTTAGCAGTCTCATTAATGATATACCTGGCCAATCTCTTGACTCACAGAGTCCATTTCTGAGAGTTCATATCTTCCGATGGAGAGCAGGAGTCTGGTCAGAAGAAAAAAGCATCTGTCAAACACCAGACATCAGTTGATCTTTCAGTATTTCGGAAGAAAGTCACGTAAGACCTCACAATTCTCCGTTGAGGTGATTAAGATGAAATAAATTTTATGGAACTCCATAATTTTCTTCGGGAATTGGTGCTTGAAGTAACTTTCCGAGACTTCGTGTTTCCCTTTGTAATTGAAAGTGAAATGTATTTTCCTATACTCCAGACAGTGATGAAATTCATTTCTCAAGTCTTTTGCAATTCTCTTGGAAAAGGTATTGTATATTGTATTTTTGGAGACTGCAATTTCCTTTGTAAGTGAGGAAAAAATCATTTTCCGACTTCTTAATTATCTTGGTAATCGGTGGTGAAAGTCATTTCCAAGATTTTGCAATTTTTTTGGTAGGTGATAGTGAAACTTATTTTCCAAGATTTTGCGAGTCCCTTGATAGGAGGCAGGAAATCATTTTCCAAGACCTTGTTAAAACTTTGTTGGTATGTAATAGTGAAAGCTATTTTCCCACTTCGTAATTACTCTCCTTTCAACTGTTGGAGAAAGTCATTCCCATGGCTTAATGATTGTCTTGGTAGATGCAAGAAAAACGTATTTTCCGAGATTTTGCAATTCTCTTGATAGGTGCCAGTAAAAGCCATTTCCGAAGCATAAAAATTCCCTTGCAACTGCTGGTAAAAATAATTTTTCCAGATTTCGTAATTAATTAGTGGTTAAAATACTGCAATTTTTCCAGACTTCGCAATTATCTTGGTGGATGATAGCAAACTACATTTTCGGAGACTTCGTTGTTCTCTTGGTAGGTGGAAGCTAAAACTATTTTTCAAAGCTCCGTAAATCTAAAAGAAAAAAACGATTTTTTAATGTTTGGTGGTTTAACGACCACCGTGTGCGACTCAGTGAGCTATAAGCAGTCTTCCGTCCCCATGTTAGGGACACTGGTTCCAGGGAAGGGAGAAAGCGAGTGCCGTAAGAAAAACACAACATCCATACCTTACTAGGATTCGAACTTGAACCCATCTTGGACGAATGGTCACAAGCCAGCGCTTAGACTACTGCACCACTGAGGCGGATTACTTTATTCCTAAAAATTAGCTGAGTATTTGAAATTTACTTTTGGAGCTTAGGCTTACTACGGAGTCTGTATCAAACAAACAATAGTGAAGGTGAAGTAAATTTAAAACATTTTTGCCATGATTTTGTTAATCTCTCAAAAGATGGTAAACAGTTAGTTGAATCGATCTTTTATTCCGGGGTGGGGAAGGAAATGTATCCGATATTCTCAGAATACGAATTTTCATTGCTAACTGTGAGAACTTCGTTAAGATTTAAAACATTTTGTGAGCTAATTGATTTTCATTTTCTTGAGCTACTCAAAGCATGGGAAAACTATCAAACGCGACATCCTGTTCTTTGTTAATTTTGGAATCGAAAAGTTTTATTAAACACTGATAATTGGAAGGACTGAAAACGTAATGACGACATGAGATATGTAAGAGTCTTTTTTTGTTGAAATAATTTTTTTTAGCAGAGACCAGATTACTTTATTCCAGGCGAACAATTTTCAGAGCACTTAACTTCATACTTTCGAGAACGGAAACGTATTTCTTTTAGAAAATTCTTTTAGAACCGCTCATCGCCGGCTTCCTGTAAAAAACCAGGCACATTTTCCGAGAAATTTAATTTCTTGAATACAGCGCAAAGACCTAGTGTAATTAAGGGTAGCATCTATCTGTGCAATTAACAACAGCGACAACTTTTCTTCATAAAGAGTAAGTAACTTATGTCGTCGATCGATTAAAGCTTTCAAAGCAAAAAAGGTTTTTATACAATGTGGCACTTTTAAATATTTAGGCGATATCTTTTTCAATTTACGTCGGATCGAAATTAGCCGCTTTATGCACAACAAAATTTTGTTTTTGCAATTCCTAACAGGCAGTTATCTCTCGCTCTACAATAATTACTGTGTTTGTCATATATTTTAGGTAACGGAATCTTTAAATTCATTAATCATTCATGTCAGATTCGGGGTTAATAGGAAAAGAGGAGTTACACAGTTTACTGTTTTTGCAGAAACAATAATTGAGGTTACATATGTTTGCAACATTAACTCCATCATCCACATTTCACAAAATTTTAAGACGCAAATTCTTAAAGCAACTTGTATAAAATTAACTAGTACTACCGCTTACTAAAATATGAAATTAGTTAAGTAACGATTATGACTCTTTTCGGCTTCACGGGAAGAATTGTCAGCAGTGAACACAGTGTGGCAAAGAATTTTTAAGACTGGGTCTGTAAAATGAAATAGAAACAATAAATTATAATTTTTTCTGGTTGTTATTCAAAATAAGTCCCTCCTGCTTCAATACACTCGTTACAGCGATTTAATAATGATTCGAATGCCTGTTCCAGTTCACTTTGCGGAATTGCCTCCAAAGCACGCGTCGAAGCTGTTTGTATGGTCGAAATATCATCAAAATAACACCCTTTTAACGTCCTTTTAAGTTTTGGAAATAAAGAAAAGTCGCATGGTGCTAAATCAGGGGAATACGGTGGATGATTCAACACACAGACGTTTTTTTGCCAAAGATCTACGAACAAGAAGTGAGGTGTGACTGGGTGCATTATCACGCAACAAACACCAACTGCTTTCATCCCGATATTCTGGACGAATGCGACGATTTCTGCCCATCAAACGACTCAAAACATTTAAACAAAACTCACCAGTAATTTTTTGTCCACTTGGAACAAATTCTTTGTGGATAATACCCTTACTATCGAAGAATGTAATGAGCATTGTTTTGATTTTGATGGAACTTTTCTTGATTTTTTGGCTTGTGGTGAGTTTTTTGATTTCCATTCCGCACTTTGTCGCTTTGGTTTAGGATCATATTGAAAACACCATGTTTCATCACCTGTAGCAATCGATTTTAAGAAGATTGGATCATTTTCAGAGGCTGAAATGATGTCTCTGCAATGTGCACTTCTCCTTGTTTTTTGTTCATTGGTTAACGTGTGTGGAACAAATTTAGCACAGACTTTGTTTTGCCCAAATCTTCATGCAGGATGGTTCGAATCGTTTCTTTGTTGATGTTTAAAGACTCTTCCATCATTCTTAGTGACGCACATCGATTGTTTCCCACGAAATCACGCACTTTTTCAATAATCTCAGGTGTCCTAGATGAACTTGGTCTTCCGGTATGCTTATCATCTTCTAGCGTCTCTCTTCCGTCCAAAAAACGTTTGTGCCACAGGGAAACATTTGATCTACTTAAACAAAACTCACCGTAAACTTGTTTCATCATTTGGTACGTTTCCGAGGCACTTTTACCAAGTTTTGCGTTAAATGTAATAACAGCCCTTTGTTCCATCTTAATAATTCAACATGAAAAAAAATTTACTTCTCTAATGAACGGCCGTTTCGTTTGAGTTACTTTAACAACTGCGCAGTACTTTTGGCAGAAAGCAAGCAGATGGTCACGGTTTATAACGCATTCGCGATTACACTGGTGGCGCCACCGTAGACTGAAATCTAGCACCAGTCTTAAAAATTCTTTGACGCACTGTGTATACGGCACTATGTAATGTCGTGTGTCAGCGAAATTGTTAAGCTGTTAACCTGAGATCGTAGATTAACGGAGAAAAATGAAGTTATGATAACTAAATCGAACATTTTTTTTTATGTGAAAAATGTAAAGCTAATTTCAATTCTGTTCATTCTTAATGAAACAATTAATAGACTGTGTTATACATTTTCTTAAATTGGATTCGTGATATGTCGAAAAATAAGAATAACTTTTATGTGCCACTGTGAAGACAAAGTTTATATTCACATGTTACTAAAACTATCTGGAGAACATCTCAGGTTCATTGTTAGGAGAAGAATACTGAGCACTGGCTTGTGCAATGTTTCCATGGTTGTTCATTATACGTAGGCTGATTAATAAGTAACTCCCCATGACCGTTGGCAGCGGATTAGTAAATCGATGATACACTTTCCTGACTAGAAAGCGTTGTTATTGCACTTTCCTGACTAGAAAGCGTTGTTTGGCAGAATAGTTTCAATAATACGCAAGGAACGCTTATAGCGTAGTAAATCCGTTTTTTTTTCGTGGTGTAAATTTGTATAAAGATTCGCCAAGCTTTCACACTCCACTGGGAGGCTATTTTATGTCTACATTGCCTTGAGAAAGCCTCCCAGTGGAGTGTGAAATCTTGGCGAATCTTTATACAAATTTACACCACGAAAATAAACGGATTTACTACGCTCTAAGCGTTCCTTGTGTATTCACAACCTGGTGTATTTAAAATAAGAGTAGTTTAACAATAAATAACTTCCGATCATCTTCGACGTCGGATTACGGATATGTAAATTGCGGTTTCTCAACGTTATTACACTTTCCTGACTAAAAGGCGTTGTTTGGTATCACAATTTGAATTAAAAGACAAGGTTGATTAATACGTACCTTCTGATGACCTTTGGTGGCATATTAGAGATATATACATCGGTGTCTCCCAACGTTATTACACTTTCTTGACTAGAAGGCGTTGTTTGGCACCACAGTTTGAATTCAAAGGCAAGGTTGATCAATAAGTAACTTCCAATGACTTTGGCGGCATATTAGAGATATATAAACTCGTGTTTCCCAATGTTTTTACACTTTCCTGACTAGCAGGCGCGTTGTTTGGGCAAAACAGTTTGAATTAAAAGGCAAGTTTGATTTTTTTTTCGATTGGGGGGTTTAACGACCACCGTGAACAACGCAATGGGATATAAGTAATCGCCCGTCACTAATTGAGGGTCACTGGTTCCAGGGAAGCGAGAGAGGCAGTGCCGTAAGACAAACACAATATCCATGCCTCACCCGGATTCGAATCCGATCCCTTCACGGACGAATGGTCATAAGCCAGGGCTTAGACCACTGCGGCACCGGGCTGCACAAGATTTATCAATAAGTAACTTCCGATAAACTTTGGCGGCTTATTATAGATACTTACATCGGTGTCTCCCAACGTTAATACACTTTCCTGTGACTAGAAGACGCTGTTTGGCACAACAGTTTCAAATAAAAGGCAAGGTTGATCAATAGGTTGATCAAGGTTGATCAAAGTTGATCAATCTTCCGATGACCTCTGGCGGCATATTACAGACATATATCCCAAAGTTGTTACACTTTCCTAGCTAGAAGGCGTAGTTAGACACAACAGTTTGAATTAAAAGGCAAGGTTTATCAACAAGTAACGTCCGATGACCTTTGGTGGCACATTAGAGATATATACATAAGTAGGTGTTTCTAAATGTTATTACACTTCCCTGACTAGAATGCGCTATTTGGCACACCACTTTGAATAAAAAGAGAAGGATGATCAATTAGTAGCTTCCAATAACCTCTGGCAGAGGATTAGAAATACGCATATTAGTTTCTCCCAAATTCATTACAAGGCGTTTTACATTAAGACATTAAGGCGTTTTTTCACACAGGAATTTGAACACCAAGGCAACGTGGCTAAGAAAAAATTGTAGTGGAAAAGCCGACCCTCCTGAAAACACGGTCCCTTTTGAAGACGGGAGCTGCGATTTGGATAAACGATGTGACGTGGCGCGGAACCGAACGACGTATTTGTATTTTCAGTAATCTGACGTGGCGCGGAACCGAACGACGCATTTGTATTTTCAGTAATCTGACGCAACGTCTCCCGTCTGTCTTCTTGCACCAGAGCCTTCACACACGTCGAGTTGCTTCCTGTTGTTGATGTTGAAGACCTGCAACCGTGCTTCTCATCCGTCAACGCAAATGCATGGGTGAGAGCTATGAACACAGTTCCGATATGCTCCGAATGCCCATGACTTCAGGACTGTTGTCTTCTCGCAGATGGAAATGGATATCAGCTGCCAGTTTCCGTACCTATAAAAACCTAATCACCGCGCGTACCTCCCAGTGAGACCCCGTGTCTAGGTTGATCGTCAGTTTCACTTGAATCTGTGTTCAAGAACGTGGCCTTTTTATTCAAACTCCTGTGTCAAAGAACGCCCTCTATTCAGGGCAGTGTAATATCTTCACAAGGCACTGATTTACATATCGTTAATCCAGTTAATGTGGGACTGCATGTCGGAGTGGGGAAATGAGTGATCTGAGCGACTTTGAATGTGGCATGATAGTTGGCACCAAGCGTGCTGGAATTTCACTTACAACCGTATCAATGGTTTACCGTGAATGACACGAGACGCAAAAAATAAACTTCCAGCAGTTGATGAGTCCGTGGAAGTAAACAGCCGATGTATCAAAGGTATCAAAGGAGACTTGCAAGAATTTAGCAAGCAAACAGGCACGCCACATCCTGGTACATCACTCCTGAAATATACAGTATTGGTGTACAAAAGGTCATCTCCGAATGCACTAGGTATCGAAACGTACCGTGAATTCGCTACAACAATCTGCTTTGTCCCTCTTATCCACAAGATACTTGCGTTCACAATTTCGCTGGGAGGTTTTGCGTGACTCACCATTTACGTTAAACCCTTTCTACCATTAAATGTGTATACCCGGTAATCCAGGAGGGTGGGCGCTTGGCAGATGCTCGGAGAAGCACATCTGGCGCAAACTATCATGCCAAGTTCAAAGTTGCTCAGATCACTCGTTGTCCAACTCCGACCCTCAATAGAACGTCAACTAATTCTCGAAGAGCTGCTTTGAATGATTGATACGGCACACCAGGCTACGGTGCCGTCTTACGTCTTGCTTAACACACGTTGATTCAACGATGATTAGTCATCCTTGATTGCCGAAGGTCAATCTTACGTAGTACGATAATGGAACGATGGAAAGTCATTTTTCTCCGATGCCAAGTCTTGGATAACAAATGTGGATTCAATCGTGAAATGACAGACTTGATTGCCGAATGTCAGTCTTAATTAGTACGATAATGGAACGATGAGAAGTCATTATTCTGAGATGGTAAGTCTTGGATGACAGATGCTGATTCAACGAAGATTAGTCATCCTTGATTGCAGAAGGTGATTTTTCTGCGATGGCAAGTCTTGGATAATAAATGTTAATTCAATCGTGATATGACATCCTTGATTGCCAGAGGTCAGTCTTAATTAGTACGATAATGGAATGATACGAAATCATTTTTCTGAGATGGCAAGTCTTGGATGACACATGCTGATTCAAAGACGATTAATCATCCGTGATTGCCGAAGGTCATTTTTCTGTCGATGGTGAATCGTGGTTAAAACACGTTGATTCAACGATGATAAGCCATCCTTGATTGCTGAAGGTCAGTGTTAATTAGTACAATAATGGAACGATGCAAAGTCATTTTTCTGAGATGGAAAGTCTTGGTTAACACACGTTGATTCAATGATAAAAATACATGCTTGATTGCCGAAGGTTAGTCTTAATTAGCACGTTGTGACGTACCTGCCAGCAGGACGCACACGACATAAAGGCAGCTAGGAATCAGAATAATCGTCTGCGTAGCTCAGTTGGTAGAGCGACTTGCTCCGGAATAAGCGGCCTCGGGTTCGAATCCCGGCGTAGACTAAAAATGACGGAGAAATTTACTTTGTTATAATGGCGCCCGAACTATCCGGATGACCCGGCCGTTCAAAATCTCGCATTGGTGTGATGTTATTTCCACACCGCGAGACAGAAAAAATCAGAGAATTCCTTCTCCAGCGCTTCGAAAAATAAAAAAAATGTGTGATGTTGCATTCCACACAGCAGATTGACTGGGAGTTCTCAAGTGCACGTTCTACAGTGGACGGCTGCCTGCAACGATTCATGGTCACGGCTGACCCGTGGGCCATGCCCGCGGCCCTCTTTCGGGGGGAGATGTGACGTACCTGCCAGCAGGACGCACACGACATAAAGGCAGCTAGGAATCAGAATAATCGTCTGCGTAGCTCAGTTGGTAGAGCGACTTGTTCCGCAATAAGCGGCCTCGGGTTCGAATCCCAGCGTAGACCGAAAATGACGGAGAAATTTAATTCGTTATAACGTTAGTGAAACGATGGAAAGTAATTTTTTTTCGATGGCAATTCTTAGTTAACACAAATTGAACGATGGAAGGACAGTTTTTCTATCGATGGCAAGTTTTGGCTAACACATGCTTATTCAACAATGGGTTGACATCCTTGATTTCCGAAGGTCAAACTTCAGCGACCTTGATTTCCGAAGGTCAACACAAGCGACCTTGCGTTGTTAATTTTTTTGATACCATTTCTGTTTTGGGGATTCAGGGCATGTCAGGTCTCTGTGAGGATTTTTCCCTGTTTTCCCTTGCTGTTATAATTTTTAACTCGACATAAATATCTCTGTTTCATGATGTTATAATGTAACAGCATAAATATTGAAATAAATAAATAAATAAATTTATTTATTTTTATTTATTTATTATTTCAATATTATGCAAATTAATTAATGACGATGGTTAACAGATTATATAGCAGAATACTAAATGAACGAACCATTAATCTAAAGCAAGACGTGTGGCCTAATAAACGGTTCGTGGGAGCATTGGACGAACACCCCTCTATCAATAACGCACTATCCCGTATTTGCTCACAACATAATATACAGTTTGGCACCCGATCACAGAACCTTCTGTCATCTGTTAAAAAAAGATCGAGGAACAACTGATATCAAGAGCAAATGGAGTGTATACAATATTCCACTACTGGACCCCACTACAGGCGATCACGTCAGCAATTATATAGACTCGACACGCAGGAGCTTGGGTACCCGTGTCCATGAACATAAGTGCGATATCGGAACCAGCAGTAACAACACTGCATTATCAAGGAACGTCGTAAATGAAATACTACAACCAGACTGGGCGAACATTAAACTACTGAACACTCCAAAGTACACACACTCGCTGCATTTTGCTGAAAGCATGTATATCGAAGCCTTGGGGGACAAATCCTACAATGACTACCCACCTATGGACATATATCAAAAATTTGGAAAGACCATATTACCAACTTGTACTTTAAGTTACAGTAGTAATAAATTAAATATTACAAACAATTTATTAATATGACAATAACCTTCATTTGTAACAAAATTTCTATATTATTATGTGAAATTATTGTTTGGGAATTGTATCTTTTGCTCCGATGTAATGGCAACAGGCACGACCCACATGACACTCAAGACCCTTACCCATAGTGCATCGCTGCACTCCTATAAAAAGCTTAGCGAGTGCTGAATTACCTCTCTGTTCTACCTGATGATGGGGTAAATGTTACCCCGAAAGTGCTAATGGGGTATTTTAATCTGTAAATAGTTTCGTCTTTTATTAAATATCGTACCAAGACGGTGAAGTTTTTATCTCATTTGACACATTTGCACAAAGTTACTCCTTTATCTTTTATCTAATTAATACGTTAATAAAACGATGGAAAGATTTTGTTGCTATCAGTCTCGATTTTTTTCGACGGTCAGCCGTATTTTAGTTTTCCTTCTTTCTTTCTTTTTTTGTTGATTTAGATACAGAATATTAGCATTCTTCTGGGAAGTTGGACTGGTTTACATGGCGGTTCACAGATGCATCACCAGCCTAGTGTTGTGCGTTCTTTTAACAACAGAAACGGAGCTTTCGAAGAATGACAGTCCTTTTCTTGCTAAACTAGCACACAAGCGACCTTGCGTTGTGAATGTTTTTAATACCATCGTACTACGAAGAAGTATATGAATCTGGAGTTATATTAGTCAGAGTAGCCTTTGGTGCTGCTTTTGAGTTTTTTTAAACAAACCGTAGAGCCATCCTTTCTCACAAATGCAAGGCTCTCTCTCTCTCTCTTCTGACTTCTGGAGGAATTCAAAGCATGCGCGTTACTAGAAGTATGAGCGTCAGAGTTCCATACGTGACCGAATGAAATTCTTTCGCTGGCGTTGTCAGTTCATCGAACCTGCCTTTCCTGATGTCGGAAAGATATAGGCGGAGGCGAAACAGACAGCAGTTTAATCACTTAGACAAAGCGTAGGTTACTTCTTCCGTTTCTCACTCTTTCAATCGTCAAACATGCTACTCCCGCGACAGAGAGACAGTTCATATTAATGACCTGAGGTATGCCACAAGCACAAAAGACAATGAATACGCGGCGGTTGGGATGGGTGAGAGATATTTTACGAATGCGTAAAATATATCATCATGTAAATTGTCATTCAAATCACTTTTTATTTTCCACCAGCTTTCGAGCGCACAGTAGTACAAAAATGTAATCGATTTATCCCGCTCCGTTAAACAAAGAAAACTCGCTCTTCGATCTCATGTAAAAAAAAACACACTCTGACATTTAGTTGTTACATGTACAATTGCACATAGTTATGCACACGTTATATGCACTGAAATATACAGGGGTTGGACAGAATAATGTAAACACCACGCTCAGAGACGTGACTTTTATTGCAGCTGCGTACGTAGCAATACGCAAAGGTTTCAAAAACCTTTTGGTTGTAATAGCTTTGTTCAGAACCTCAAAATCCTGTTTAAGTGCATTTAAAGTGTCTTGTTACAAAATTTCTTTCAGGGTGATGACGAAATGAGCGACCTAACGGACTTCGAAATAGGGCTAATTGTTAGTGACCGGCTGGTTGGTGCCTCCGTGATATCAGTCACCAGGGTAGTGAGGGTATCGAGAGCTACCGTGTCTCGCATCACGACAGCATATTGTATTCGTGGCAGGTCCTCGTCTGCGAAACACAACAGAGACTGGAACACGGCCCTGACTAGTAGAGACAGAAGAGCATTAAAGAGGATTGCTACCCGTAATAAGAAGACCACGGCGCCGAAAATTAGTTCCGAGCTCAATCTGCATCTCAAGATATCAGTATCAACGAAAGCAGTGAGCGGGAAATTGCATAAACAAGAGAAATGCATAAACCAGAGGGGTGCGGGTGTCATATCCAATTGCGGCCCAAACCATAACGACGACGCATAATGCAGGCGTCATACAGTTTCTCTCCGCGGTGCCGCCACACGCGGCTCCGACCATCGTGGTGTTGCAGGCAGAAGCGGGATTCGTCATAGATGACAATATCGTGCCATTCCGTAGTCCAGGTGCGGCGTTAAGCGGCCCATTGCCGCCGCACTCGCCGGTGGTGTAACGTCAATGGTAATCGGAGCAATGGACACAGTGCGACAAGTCCCCGCTCCTGCAGACGATGTCGAACGGTACGTGCTGATACAGGTTTTTGCGCAACATACCCTAATTCCTGCGCTAACGTTTGTGATGTGGCGGTGAGATCCGTCAATGCCAGCTGCACAACATGCCGGTCCTCTGGATCGTTGGTGTGCCGCGGCTGCGGCAATCGCTCACGTCGGTCCGTCCGCCCCTCCTGCATCCACTGAATCCATACTCGCCTCACTGTGGCTGGATGTCGTCTCAAACGGGCGCTGATGTCTCAGTACGATAAACCGCTTTCGCGATCAGCCACTATTCGTCCTCTGTCGAACTCCGAAACGTGCTAGAATGATTGCCGTATTCTGCGACAAGTCATCACGAAGCTTCCCACGCACAGGTCCGGCAGCACAACACACTTCCACTACTTACACCCGCCTTCTGTGCACCCTTCTTATAGTACTTCTCTGTGGCGTGCCAGACGCACATGATTTGCACATGCCTTTTATTGGCGTATCGGCACATGGTATTGGAACGAGTTGAGAGCTTTATCGGCGTGTCGGTCCATGGTATTGGAACTAGTTGAGAGCTTTATTGGCGTGTCGGTCCATGGTATTGGAACGAGTTGAGAACTTTATTGGCGTGTCGATCTATGGTATTGAAACGAGTTGAGAGCTTTATTGGCGTGTAGGTCCATGGCATTGGAACGAGTTGAGAGCTTTATTGGCGTGTAGGTCCATGGTATTGGAACGAGTTGAGAACTTTATTGGCGTGTCGGTCCATGGTATTGGAACGAGTTGAGAGCTTTATTGGCGTGTCGGTCCATGGTATTGGAACTAGTTGAGAGCTTTATTGGCGTGTCGGTCCATGGTATTGGAACGAGTTGAGAACTTTATTGGCGTGTCGATCTATGGTATTGAAACGAGTTGAGAGCTTTATTGGCGTGTAGGTCCATGGCATTGGAACGAGTTGAGAGCTTTATTGGCGTGTAGGTCCATGGTATTGGAACGAGTTGAGAACTTTATTGGCGTGTCGGTCCATGGTATTGGAACGAGTTGAGAGCTTTATGGCGTGTCGGTCCATTGTACTGAAACGAGCTGAGAGCTTTATTGGCGTGTCGGTCTATGATATTGAAACGAGTTGAGAGCTTTATTAGCGTGTCCGTCCATGGTATATATTAAAATTAATTGTGAGCTTTGTTGGTGTGTCGGTCCATTGTACTGAAGCGAGTTGAGAGCTTTAATTAGCGCGTCGGTCCACGAGTTGAGAACTTCATTGGCGTGTCGGTCCATGGTATTGAAACGAGTTGAGAGCTTTATTGGCGTGTCGGTCCATGGGATTGAAACGAGTTGAGAGCTTTATTGGCGTGTCGGTTTATGGTATTGAAACGAGTTGAGAGCTTTATTGGCGTGACGGTCCATGGTATTGAAAGGAATTGAGAATTTTTGAACTAGATATGTTCGTCAGTTAATGCGCCTCTTCGCCAAGCTGTTTACAAAAACATCAGGTATTTGCATTATTTTATCTAACCAATGTAGCAGGTGGTATTTCAGTGGAAAGTGGGAAAGGAAGCAGCAGAGTGGATGGAGTTTATTTTATATATATATAAAGTGATGTAAGATCCTTACTGAAAACAAGATCGAGGTGAAGAGTGACTTTGGTAGAGCTATAAAGAGTGGATCCACATTGAGGTGGTCTGAAATGGTGTGTGGGAGCAGCGGCCTTCACCGCTTACCTATATAAAAGAGAGAGAAATGGACGTGCCTGGGAAGAGAACGGCGAACAGCACGTTTTGCTATACGGAAAAAGAAAAGGAGAAAAAAAAAAGGTAAGAAGGGAGGCGCAGTTAATAAAAGATGTGAAAGTCACGTAAGAGTATTTTCATTTTAAGTAACGCAATAAGAAAACAAAGTTTTTGTTTTCAACGCAAACTGGCAGCTGAGCTTAAATGATCTTGCAGCGGAGTTTTTTTGGGAAGTCAGCTAATTCTGAGATTCAAGGCATTGTTTTTTATTTTGGTTTCCGGATTTAACGATCACAATGAGCAACTTTTTTACGCTATAAGTAGTCGCTCGATCCGAATTAGAAGCATCTGGCTCAAGGGAGGGCAGGAATCAACGTCTCTTCATTCTCACTCGATGCCGGGACGATTGGCCAAAAACGAGCACTCTTTTTTACGCTTTCCAACCGTAGGTTGAAGAAGCGTATATGCTCCAGCTTTTTCCGTCCGTCTGTCCGTCTGTCGGCACGATAACTCACGTAAAAATGGTTCGATTGCGATGAAATTTTAGCATGTGGTAGGGGACTGCCAGGGGTTGAACCCTATTGAAAATGGGTGAAGTGGAGTCAAAGGTCACGACATAAGAGCGCAATTCATTCAATTGTCCTTATGCGTCATAACTTGCGTAAATATGGTTCGATTTCAATGAAATTTTAGTATGTGGTAGGGGACCACCTGGAGAGTAACCCTATTGAAAATGGAACAAATGCAGTCAAAGGTCAGGACATAGGATCGGGATCCATTCCATCGCCCTTATCCCACACTATTAAGGTGGACGTCAAGTAATTTTGCTTCCTATATTTCCAATGGAAAACCTTTTGTGCACATTTCCTTCACAATTAGTGTGTTCCCAAGGATGGAAATTTGAACATCGATTAAAATAACTTCATACTATAACTTGGAATACTTAACATTTTGTAAAACATAAGCATAATTATATTAAAAACAATAACGTTTCCTTTGGTAATGTTGAAACCACAAAAAAGGTAGCGCGATCTGTGCTTTGATGACGTCAGTGGACAAATAAATGTTGGATTGCATAATTACGGTTACGGTTTAGAAAATATTAAGTATTCCAAGTTATAAAATAAAGCTATCTTAATGGATGTTCAAATTTTCATCCTTGGAAACGCATTAATTGTGTAGAAAATGTGTACAGAAGTTTTTCCATTGGAAGTATAGGAAGCAAAATTACTTGACGTCTACCTTAAAGCAGCATTTTTTGTATGTATGTATGTACATTTTATTTTGAAAAGGGCTCTAAGAATTTTGATGAAAGTCGTTAACCTCCAGTTTTCTGGTACTAGAAATCGATTTAGCTTGATCTCGACTTTAGGAGAATTCGTTTAGTGGGTTAAATACCCACCCCGAATTATAACGTTTTTATTGGCATGGGGTCGTTCCATTAATGCTACCAATGCTTAGAAATGTTATGACATCACAATCTCACGTTTGAGAATTTTGGCGCGCGGTCACGCCATCGGTCTCATTACGTCACGCGTTGTGTGTGGATCCTATTAAAGTTTTATGACGTCACACTCTTGCGGCGAGCAGATGGTCGCGATTTTCATCTGCCTCATTACGTCACGCGTTGTGTACGTATGTCCGTCCGCACGATAACTCGCGTAACAATCGTTCGATTTCAATGAAATTTTATTATCTGGTAGGGGATCACCTGAGAAGGAACCCTATTTAAAGTGAACGAAATGGGGTCAAAGGTCAGTACATAGGAGCGGGAACCATTCCACTGCTGTTATGCGCCATAACTAACGGGACCACCTGGCGACAAACCCTATTGAAAATGGGCGAAATGGGGTCAAAGGCCACGACATAGGAGCGGAATCACTTCCATCGCCATTATGCATCATAACTTACGTAAAAATGCTTCGATTTGGATAAAATGTTAGTATGTTTTAGGGCCTGCCTGGGGACGAATTCTGTTGTAAAAATGGGCGAAATGGGATCAAAGGTTAGGACACAGGTGTGGGATCTATTCTATAGCCCTTATGCATCATTACTTACGTAAAAATGCTTCGATTGCGATAAAACCTTATCATGTTATTTCTGAGGTATACCGAACCGGTTCTGTTGAATATCATCGAAATGGGATCAAAGGTCAGGGCACAGGACCGAGATTTATTCCACAGCCATAATTCTCATAACTTGAGTAATAACTCGAGTAATGATTTCTGGTATGTTGGAAAGCGTATCATAATCAATGCATTGCATGATTTTACTAACTTGTTTTTTTTTTTTGGTTTAACGATTCCTGTATACAACTCAATAGGCTATAAGCAGTCGTCGGTACCAAATTTAGGGTCACTGGTTCCACAGGGAGGGGAGAGAGCCAGTGTTGTAAGGCAAACACAACATCCATGCCTCATCGCGATTCGAACCCGATCCCACTTGGATGAACAGTCATAAGCCAGCGCTTCGACCACTGCGCTACCGGGGTGCCCGAGCACTTCTGATCACTCGGCCATCGTTGCCGCCTTTTGGTATTATCAAAATGTTCATATAATGTATGTCGTATATTCTAATTTAACTTTCGTTTTTAGTTTCCTTTCCTACGTAAATTTTGAGTTCATTCTCTTTAAGTGTTTTAACCTTAACGTTATATTTTGCTCACTCACGGAATGTTATGTGGCAACAGTTTTGAGATCGGGTCTGAATGATATGTGTATGTTTTGACAAGATGAGAACGAACGATGTTACATAATGTGTAGAGCTAGCAGCGTAGTGTGGGGTAGATTAATGCTTTCGTTGTACCTTCAAAACTAGATATGTATTTCTGATAAAGTTGTGCTACTGAGATACTTAGAATATCAATATAGAGTTCAGTTTGTTACATTTGTTAAAGTGTAGTTCTACGGACTGTTTAAAGTAACTTGTGTGTTGCTACTGATGATTATCACTGAAGATTTGTTTAACGGAAGTACCTTGAAGTTCGAATAAAGACAATGGTTTTAATAAAAACAAAACTCATTTCTGGCCGTTAGGTTCCTTAATATTTCTTTTCATATAATTAAGGATTTGTGCTACTTATCCGGAGCATAACGTTAATAAGCTACAATGTTACAAGAACCACCCACAAGTAATGTTATGCGTGAATACGTTAATTTAAAAAAACCCGTTATAAATGATGATGAAAGAATGATTTATTTTATCTACTACAAAGGCCATTCCATAAAAACTAAGAGTAATTTTGTTTTGAGTTGGCAACAGTGCGAAGGGGTAAAATAGCCACGCAGACGAATAACTGAATTAAGGAAGTATCTATGTCAACAGTTATTAGTTGTGGCAGACGATTCCGGTTTTCTTATTGCGCAGTTGTTTAAAGTACGTCTGTATTTCGCCATACAGCTGTTTTTTTTTATTGGAGGTTTTTAACGACCACCGTGAGCAACTCAATGGGCTATAAGCAGTCGCCCGTCCCTAATTTAGGGTCACTGGTTCCAGGGAAGGGAGAGAGCCAGTGCCGTAAGACAAACACAACATCCATGCCTCACCGGGATTCGAACCCAGACCCCTTCGGACGAATGATCAGAGGCCAACGCCTTAGACCACTGCGCCACCGGGGCGGCCCATACAGCTGTAAAGGTGAGTGATTCAGAGTTAAGAAGTGAAGTGCGTTGTGCGATAAATGTTTGCTATAGTTTGGGTAAAACGGCTCCAGAAACAGTTGATTTAATGAAAAAGGTTTACGAAGATAAATGTTTGGGTGAATCAACGATTTTTAGATGGTACCATGATTTTAAAAAAGGGCGTTTGTTGGAAAAACTCGCTCCTAGGCCTGGTCGACCTGAATGTGTTGTAACGGAGCGTATTGTTAACACTGGGAAATCTTGCAAGAAGAACGACGAATGACGTGTGAAGACATAGCGGCGTCAACTAATATTTCAAAAACGGCGGCATTCGCGACAAATTACTGTTGCATCCTGCGTGTTGCAGATGTGTACCTCATCACCTGACGGGAGAACAACTGTTAGCCAGAGTTCAGGTGTGTCATGAGTGGAAACAAATCATTGCAAAGAATACAAACTTTCTAAACACAGTAATAACTGCCGATGAAACATGGGTTCACTATTTCGACCCCTCACGAAGCCCTCGACGAGTGTCTGGAAGCACACAGGCTCAATTCCTCCGAAAAAGTCCGCCAAACCAAATTAGCTTGGAAGGTGATGATAATTTTCTTTGATCATAAAGGTGTAGCCTACCAGCATGCCGTTCCTTCACAAATTACTGTCAATGCTGAGTATTACATTTCAGTCTTGAAGCGTCTGCGACGACATATATCGATAAAACGGCCGGAACTGGTGGGCATTCTATTTACTACCACTGTGCTGTAGGATGTGGCGTAAAACTCTCACCATATGCCTCGCCAACATTTCGTACCCTTCCGAAATCGTTTTCTCTAACAGAACACAGAACTTCAAAGCTGCACGCTGTTACACTGTGATATCCATGACTCGACTGAAAGGCGAGCGCAAACAGACGCTTCTTCACAGCGTTCTACTCAAGGTCACGTGCAACGCAATGGCTCAGAAAGGCTCATTCACACGGACGGGAATCGGGTGTATGCTGTGATGATGTTTTGGTTCCAGTACGTAGGTAGCTATACTATTGAAAAAGAAAAACAAACAAACCGCGCAAGCCTTTCTTGAACCGGCCTGGTACAAAAAATATGCTTAATTCTGTAGAAGTGTTTTACTTGTGACTGTGTACATCATTTTTCTCGATGAAATATACCAACCATTAAAGTTATAGCCATGGGAGACCTGAATTCTAGAGGACTTAACACTATACTGAAGTGCTTACTGATCAACAGTTACAGGACTTTTAAGATAGCAGACAGAATTGCCAGTATGTTATTTAGGGCCTACTGTTGAACACGTAACTTTACGTCAGAAAATCCATGTATTTGTGAAGATATTTCTTCCACAATTCACATGTTAGAAATACTAATGATTAAATAATGACGCTACGAGAAGGATCTGATTGCTTCGACTGGGGTAAAATCTGAATTTGTTCAGATTCTTATTTATTAGATACTTCGGATTTCGTCGTCCTGAGTGCTGCAACGGATAGCATGCGCGAACGGAAATTGCGGGATGCGGGCTCCATTCCCGCTCCAGAGAAATGTAATTTGCAAGCTTTCTGACGTAAAGTTATATGCCAAACAGTAAATGAGGCAATTACGATTCATGTTGGTCGTCTTAGAATCCTGTAGCTGTTCCATGGTGGGTCTGTGAAAAATATTTCTTTTACAATCCTCATGGTCAACAGTTTACTATGGAAAACCCCTGATTTGAGGCTTATAGGAGCGTACCCAAGTACGACGTATTTGGGAAAGTTTTAAAAAGGAAAAACTTTAGGAGGAAACTAGTGCTGTTATAGAGAAATGTGAACTTTTTTTTTTTTACCGAGATGGGATAATATTGCAGGATCGCGCCTCAATGTTGTGTTTTAAACATCTACGTAGCAGATCAGCTGATAACTGATTTGACTTTCCTCCCAAAACAGAATAAGCCGTCTGAGCACGAAATAAAATATTTTTATTGAGTTCTAAAACCACGAAAAAAATAAAAGTGACAAAATAAAAGTTACGCACACTTTTCACGTGGTTTTAGAACTCAATAAAAATATTTTATCTCGTGCTCAGACGTCTTACGTTGTTTTTAGCACGTCTTTTGTAAAAAAAGAAGATCGTGCTTATGTTATCGGTTTGTCCGTCCGTCTGTCCGTCCGTCCGTCTGTACCCACGGTATCTCTGCAACTATTAGTCCGATTTGAAAAATTCTTTTTTCATTCGGAAGCTTGAAATATGCAAATGATGATCCTTTATTTCCTTTCTTTTTTACGATGTACAATTTCGCCGCTAGAGGGCGTAAATGAAGATGATGCCGAATTCAGAATTACGTTTTATTCCACATATTTGCTTCTAAACATCCGATTGAAAACATTATTTTATCTTTCGATTTCATTTATATCAAAGAGTATTTTAGATATCATCATCATCATTGTCAACCATTATCAATCCACTGCTGGACGAAGGTCTCCCCAAGTTTCCTCCACAACGGTCTGTCTTGTGCCAGTCTCCTCCATGTCACCCCTGCATACTTTCGAATTTCATCCACCCATCTCCCATGTGGTCTTCTTCTGGGTCTTTTCCTGTCCCTTGGAATCCAATCTAAAATTTCGGCTGTCCATCGATGATCTGTCTTTCTGGCAGTATGTCCAGCCCATTGCCATTTCAGGGATTTAACACTGATCATGATGTCTTCCACTCGTCATTTTTCGGATCCACGAGTTCCTCTTCTTATCTCTTCTGGTTACACCAAGCATGCACCTCTGCATGCTCCTTTGAGTTGTCTGCAGCCTTTGTATGTCTCTTTTAGTTAAGGTCCACGTCTCTGCACCATACGTAAGCACTGGAAGGATGCATTGATCAAACACTTTTCTTTTAAGACATAATGGCATATTGCTTTTGAAAATTATGCTGTTTCTTCCAAAAGCTCTCCAGGCAAGTTTTGTACGCAGATTAATTTCTTCATCAATGTGACCCTCACTTGATATCTGCTGTCCAAGATAAACGTACGTGTCTGTTATCTCCAGCTTTTCTCCATCAATCGATAAATCTTCATTTCTTGTAAAAGCATTAAACATCACTTTTGTCTTCTGAAAGTTCATTTTTAATCCCACTTCTTTACTCTTGTCAGCAAGTTCCTGGATCATACTCTGCAGCTCTGATGGGGTAGTTGCAAAAATGACTACGTCATCAGCAAAACGTAGGTGGGTTAGATAATCTCCATTAATCTTTATCCCCTTGTTTTCCCAGCTCAGCGACTGAAAAACACCCTCCAATGTGGCATTAAAGAGCTTCGGAGATATGGTGTCCCCTTGTCTCACTCCCTTTCCAATTTTTACGTGTGTTGTATTTTCAAACAGCCGAATCTTTGCACTTGCATTTTCATAGATGTTATTAATAATATTAATGTATGCATCTTCAATACCGCAGGTTTTCAGAGCCATTGTAACTGCTGATGGTTTCACCGAATCAAAGGCTTTTTCATAATCGATAAAAGCCATGCACAATGGAAGTTCATATTCCCTCGCTCTTTCAATTAGTTCTCTCAGCACGTGGATATGATCTATTGTGCTGTAGCCACTCCTGAATCCAGCTTGTTCTCTCAGTTGAGCCATGTCCAGTGTTACCTTCAAGCGGTGTGAAAGAACTTTAGTGAAGATTTTATAAACTACTGATAGGAGGCTGATAGGTCTGTAGTTTCCGAGATCCTCAATGTCACCTTTCTTATGTAGCAGGATCATTGTAGCGGTGTTCCAATCCTCAGGAATCTTTCCTTCATTAAGGCATCGAGTGAAAATTTGGGCGAGTACTGTTTCGATTTCTCCACTTGCTTCTTGTATGATGTCTACAGTAATTCCATCTTCTCTTGGAGCTTTTCCCCGCTTCATGTTTTTGATCGCATGTGCAACTTCTGCTGGAAGGACTGGAGGAACTCTGGTACTGGTATCTTTCATGATGTCTGGAGTGCATGTATCATCCCTTTCATATAATTTGGAGTAGAAATCTTTCACTCTTGTCAAAATTTCGCCTCTATTTCTTGTTACAGAACCATCTTCCTTTCTCAGTGCCATAATCTGTTTTCTTCCCTTACTGAGATGTCCCTTTGCTATCTTTAGGCTTTGGTTGTTTTCAATTGCTTTCCTCACTAGTTCACAGTTGAATTTTCTTACGTCTTCAGTGATACTTTTTCTTACTGTCTTGCATAGCTCTATATATTCCACTTTGGAAGTCCCATCTTCTTTAGTTGTCCTCATCTCTCTTCTTTTTTGCACCAACATTTTCGTTTTTCCTGATAATTTATTTACATGCAACTTGTTCTTAGACCCAGCTAATTTTGTTGCTGTTTCCATAAGAGCTTTGGTTACTTTTCTGTTAACTTCAGAGATGTCCACTTCTTCCGATGTTAGGCCTTCTAAAGCAGAGAACCTGTTCTTCAGTTCCAACTTGAAGGTATTATGGTGTTTTTTAAGGTTGGTTATGTCAATAGATGTTGTTTGTCTTATGAGCTTGCCACGTTCAAGTTTAGTGTTGAGGTGCATCTTACATCTCGCCAATCTATGGTCACTACCTGTGTTGAACTTGAAATTATATGAAAAGCATGTCACACGGAAAACACTATCCAACAAAGAAGGAATTTTTCATATCGGACTCCTAGAAGTAGAGATATTGACAAAAATAAGATATATATCTACGCCCCCTGGCAGAGAAACTGTGGAATATTTTAGGAAGAAAATATTCCGAAAAGGTTTATCGATGTGAGTGGCATCAGTCCACGAAATAATTTTTTGAATCGATATTTTAGAAGCTCAGATTTTATGGTAAACATAAATTTTAAATATAGTAACTTTTTAAAATTACGCATAGATTTTCCGCTAGGGGGCGTAAAAGTAAATTACAATTTTTCCGATAACTCTTCTTCTAAAACTCCGATTAGAATTTTTTTTTCAGCGGTTACATCTCCTGATGGAAAATCCTTTGCATATAATTTCGAATTTTTGGTTAAGAATACTTTGGCCACCAGGGGGCGTAAGTGTTAATTTTTGCTTCTGATGTTTTTACCATAAAATCTGAGCTTCTAAAATATCGATTCAAAAAATTATTTCGTGGACTGATGCCACTCACATCGATAAACCTTTTCGGAATATTTTCTTCCTAAAATATTCCACAGTTTCTCTGCCAGGGGGCGTAGATATATATCTTATTTTTGTCAATATCTCTACTTCTAGGAGTCCGATATGAAAAATTCCTTCTTTGTTGGATAGTGTTTTCTGTGTGACATGCTTTTCATATAATTTCAAAATTTTCAAGTAATTCATCAGAAATTCCGCTAGTGGAAGTAAAGGTAAATTGCGTTTCTCCCTATATCTCTGCTTCTAAATCTCCGATTTGAAAAATTCTTTCCGCACCGGATACAGCTCCTGATGGGAAATCGTTTGCACATAATTTCTAATTTTTTGTAAAAAAATAGTTTGGCCACCAGAGGGCATAAATCTTAATTTCCGCTTCTGATGTATTTGCAGCAAAATATGAGCTTCTAAATTCTCGATTGAAAAAAACGTCGTTTGTAGACCGGTACTACTCATGTCGACAAACCTTTGAGAAACATTTTCTTCCTAAAATAGTGCATGGTTTGTACACCAGGGGGCGTAGATGTATATCCTATTTTTGTCAATAACTCTACTTCTAAAAGTCCGATTTGAAAAATTCCTTCTTTGCTGGATAGTGTTTCCGATGCAAAATGTTTTTCCTATGAATACAAAGTTTTCAAGTAAATCATAGACTTTCCGCTAGTGCGCACAAAGGTAAATTGCGTTTTCTGCTCCTAAAACTTCGATTTAAAAAATTCTTCCTGTATCGCATACAAAACCTGATGGAAAATATTTTTCACATAATTTCCAATGTTTGCTAAAGAATGGTTTGGCCACCAGGGATCATAAGTGTTAATTTCTGCTTCTGATGTATTTGTAGCAAAATCTGGGCTCCTGAAAACTCGACTAAATTTGTTTTTCTTGGACCGATACCACTCATATGGATAAACATTTCGAGAATACTTTCTTCCTAAAATAATGCATGGTTTTCCCCCCAAGGGACGTAAAGTCACATCTTAATTTTGTCGATATCTCTGTTTCTAAGAGTTCGTAAGATCACGATTACGTTTACAGCTACATCTGAGGGATTAAAAACCCGATTGAAAAACTTCTTTCTTCAGTCAGATACTATTGTTTTCCATACCGGTTCCATTGACTTTGAATAGCTTTGATGAATTTAATTTGCGTCAGATGGATTCAAAAGACGTGCTTATTACACCCGAAAATTCGGTGTCATCTTTCTTGTTGGGCTTACGATGGCACGATGATAACTTGCCGATGATTTGACTTAAAATGACAGGGCTTTTTATGATGAATGGACGGGGGATTTTATTTTTTGATTGGAGGTTCTTTTTTTTTTTTTTTTTTTGATTGGAGGTTTAACGACCACCGTGAGCAACTCAATAGGCTATAAACAGTCGCCCGTCCCTAATTTAGGGTCACTGGTTCCAGGGAAGGGAGAGAGCCAGTGCCGAAAGACAAACACAACATCCATGCCTTACCGGGATTCGAACCCCGACCCCTTCGGACGAATGATCAGAGGCCATCGCTTAGACCACTGCGCCACCGGGGCGGCGATTGGAGGTTCAACGACCACCGTGAGCAAATCAATGTGTTACAAGCAATCGCCCGTCCCTAATTCAGGGCCATTGGTTCCAGGGAAGGAAGAGAGCCAGTCCTGTATGACAAACACAACATCCCCGCCTCACCGTGATTGGAACCCGGACCCAACGCGGGCGAATGATCGGAAGCATGAGGACGAACTTTCACGCTTTCCTTGGCCTCTATAATGACCAGACTTAAACATCATCCAGGCACGGTGGCAAAGAATATCTAACTGATAAGAAGGTAAGGCTCAGCGAGACGTAACTAGCGCCACTATATTATGCGGCAAAGAATTACTACACAGAAGCCAACATTACAGGCTGATGCCGCAGGATGCCGAGCAGACTGAGTTAGACTGAGCATGCGTGTTTGTGTTCAAAGAATATAAACGCTTGTTTGTGTTGGCGTTTTGTTCAAAGGTTTTGTTGTTCTCATCTAGATCTGCGTTTATATTACAGCCATGAAATACACCCACTCCATTCCGATGAATAACAATTCATGGAATGGAGTGGATGAATAACAAGAACAAATTTGAAACCGTTTGAAACAAATATCCTGGAAAACCATTAAAACAACGTTTGCTGAAAAAAGCTATCGTTACGTTGAAAAAATTAATTTATCAATTATATGAAACTGACTTTTATGAAAAATACCTCGTAATATTGTAAAATGAAAGAGGGAAGCATTCGATTACACATTGCATACCAAAGAGACAGCTTTAAGGATGCACTCGATCGTGAGGAATTAGTCCGGTCGGTAGAGAGCTCAGCTATCACGCCAACGGCCCAGGTTCGAACCTACTCAGATGCGAACGAATGTTTTTCAGATCTGTTGAGAAAATTTCCCCAGCGCAGTGCGTTTAATTTACAAACTTCGGAAGGGTAGAAAAAAAAATTGTAGCTTTGGAAAACTGCGGTTGTCTTTGCTTTTTTTTTTTTTTCTTTTTTATTATTATGGCTACTACTGGGAAATTGGCGGACAGTGCTGGCCCAGCAAGACTGTTTTTGCTGGGTACCTAATGTTTACGTTTTGTGGGAACCCATTCCTTTGTTTTGCTACTGAAGCTTAGCTTCCTTTCCGTGAAATAGGCTTCCCGTCCCGTGTCTCCTACGCTTTTTGCGCCTGAATGTTAACTTTCCCGCAGAGCATCTGCTGCCGCATTACATGGTGGCGCTGCTGTCGCCTGTTTTACATTATCTCTACGAGAGTTGAGCTTCTTCACGCGAAGCGTTTATATTCTTTGACGGTGGTCTGTGTTGGAAAACAGAGTAAGATCTCGTTATCCTTTTGCTGCATCTCTCATCCAAAATCCTCCTTGGAATGGATGCATACAAGTCCTGGAGGATGGTTAATCGGATGTTACACCATAGAGGATTTGGTGGTTAGTGGATGTTACACTATAGTGGTTAGGATTTGGTGGTTAGTGGATGTTACACCGTGGTGGTTAGGATTTGGTGGTTAGTGGATGTTACACCATTCTTCATGCAGTAACTGCATGAAGAATAGGGTAACATCCCACTAACCACCCTCTATGATAAGTATGCTTCCATTCCAAGGAGGATTCAGGTGGTTTTGAATGCCAAAGGTGGTCCCACACCCTGTTAGGTACGCAAAACCATCTTTTCCTAGGTGTTCACATTGTTTTATCCAAACCCTGTATCTCACCTTTTGAGAAACTGGATAGCTCTAGCATTTTCAAAATCGTCGTTCCAGCCAAACGGGCACCAACAATGAGCACTTTATCAAACTCTGAAAGATCCTTCATTTTTTCCATTGTGATCAATACTACTGACATTTACTGACGAACAATAAACTGAAATACACTGATCACAGAAATTAAGGGATATTGCATGAAATGAAGTATGTATGTATCTGACTCAAGTAACACCCATTGAAATGACATTAGTGAGGCTACGTAACACAAACGGTAAAGAAGCGTTTAAAAAAATATTGTGCACTTTTGTAGCACTACAATGCAGGCAAAACGGTGAATTCGGAGAATGTCCATAGCTCTAGATTCCATCACCCAGTAACCCAACCTCTGTGTCTAAGTACGTCTTGAGATATAGGAAGCATATTTTGAATTACATTATCGATGAGTGTCGGGCGCAGCTCGTTCCATATTACACTGAAGAGCAATTGAATTAGAGACAGTTGGCGTTATGAAAAAATGTGGCGCTGTGGGCGGGGAGCAGATATTAGCAGCTGAAAAAATGAATCATCAAAAGGTTAGATTGGGAAGAGTTGATAAGATGCGGCCCTGTAAACGGAAACGACATGACGTATGCAGCGATCCAACATTATAAAGAGTGATGCGACGGGAATCAGTAAGAGTCGGACGCAGTATGGGTAAGACGAAGGATCTAAGCGCATTTGATCGTGGGCAAATTGTCGGGGCCCGACGAATGGGTCACTCCCTCTTGGAAGTCGTGCAGGCACTGGGATTTTCACGAGCCACTGTGTCACGGGTGCACCGTGAGTACATCGAATCCGGTAAAACCATTCCTGCAAGGACCAACTGCCGTGGACAACAGCGTATGGTGTGGATGAGCGGGGTCATCGTCGGCTAGCTCACATTGCAATTTAACGCTGGTGCACTAAAACGTGTCAGCAGCCACGCCATCCAGGACCATCTCCTCGCTATGGGGTACAGAAACCATCGTCACACGAAGGTACTGATGCTGACCGCACATCACAGGGTGTAAAGATTATCATGGGCGCGGAAACATCGCCACTAGACCCTAAACATGTGGGAAAATGTTGCCTTGACTGATGAGTCGAGATTCACGTTGGTACATGCGGATGGCATGATACGAGTTCGGAGCAAACCACATGAAGAGATGGATCCTTTTTGCCAGAAGGGTACTTTTCAAGCTAGTGGGGGTGGCATTCTCGTCTGGGGACTGTTTACTGGGACTGAAATGGGACCCCTGGTACGTGTGACATCGTCCATCACAGGTCAACGTTACCGGGATATCCTGGACGACCATTTGCTCCCGTTTGTGCGTCTTCAACATCCCACTGGGGTCCTCATCCTGCAACAAGACAATGCAGCTCCCGGATTGTATTCGAATGGTTGGATGAACACTCCACCGACGTGACCTCGCTTCCTCGGTCAGCTAGGTCACCTGACCTCAATCCCATCGAGCACATCTGTGATGCCATCGAGAGAGATGAACCCCCTCCATCAAATCTTCGTGAACTGTGGGAGCGTGTTCAGGAGTCATGGATCCGTATGGCTTCCCAATGCTTCCGGTGTCTTGTCGAGTCCATGCCGCGAAGAATCGCCACCGTCATCAGTGCGAAAGGTGGTGCTACACGTTACTAGACAGGTATCTCTAATTCAATTGCTCTTTAGTGTACATGCAACACGTTACAGAGGTCTACCAGTGTATTGGAGTATGGAACAGAGTTATCCAGACGTCTCTGTACTGCGTCCTAAATGTTTTCAATAGAATTGAGGTCAGGAGACCTCGGAGGCAAATGTAACGATTCAATCCCATAATTTTCAGCTCCTGAAGCATGCTTCAGGTACCGTGACTGGTTGCATTGTGATCAAGAAAACGGGATGCATGTCCAATAGCAACGTGAAGTAGTGTCACAATGGACACAATGACCTCGTTTCGGTACACTGAAGCATTCATGTTGCCTTCACAAACATACAAGGTGGCGCAGTGGTCTAAGGCGTTGGCCTCTGATCATTCGTCGGAAGGGGTCCGGGTTTGAATCCCGGTGAGGCATGGATGTTGTGTTTGTCTTACGGCACTGGCTCTCTCCCTTCCCTGGAACCAGTGACTCTAAATTAGGGACGGGCGACTGCTTATAGCCCATTGAGTTGCTCACGGTGGTCGTTAAATCTCAAAAAAAACAACAAAAAAAAACAACATACAAGGCAGTACGGCCATTAAAACACACCTCTACCCATACCAGAACTGACTGGGTGGACAGACAGCATATACTGTGGTTGCATTCGTGCGCCAGATCTCCCGCACACGTGTTCTCGTCGAGTATCAGGATAAAGAGGGAAACGGGATTTGTCTGTGAAAAGTACATTGTGCCACTTGCGACGTATATTCTAATTTAACTTTAATTGTTAGTTCCTTTTTCCATGTAAATTTGAGTTTGTTCTCTTTTACACTTTCCAAACCTAACGTGATATCTTCTCTCTTACATGAATAAGGTTGGCAACACTTTTGAGATCAGAGAGAGAGAGAGAGAGAGAGAGAGAGAGAGAGAGAGAGTGACGTATGAATATGATAACAACGACACATAAAAACGACGGTACAGCAGCTGCTATGTGTATGTGTCGAGATGTTCGCTCTGTTTAAAAACTAGATCATACGTGGCTCTGTTGTGGATCGACTGAAATATTGCTGAATTAATAATAGGTAATCGTAAGTTGACGCCTGTTTATGTTTCGTCTGGCCGTAAACTATTGCATCGTATTCTTATTTAGTTCAACATTTCTTAGTCATGGTTTTAGACATAGCGTAACACCAATCTTGCTCACGAAAAAGGCTTTCGTTATACACTCTGTATTCCATGACATGTGCTGTTGGACTCAGGCACATCTTTAACGACGGCGAGCTGATGTCAGTGCTGCACATCTCGGTGGCCTCCTTGCTCTGAGTGTGTACTCGTGATGACGGTTTCTTACCGTTTGGGTACATACTATGAGCAGCTCGAAGTAATTCCAGGAGTTGGCTACTGGTGATACTAGGACTTTTCCGAGCACGTACTGTCAGCTACTGATCTTACTTCCTGGTGGTTATCCTCGGGCGACCACTCCTGGACTTGGGTCGAAATGAGTCACTCCTGTTGCAACATTTCCATGCCATACAAATCTTGTGTGTAGCTGATTTACCACACTCTGGGGAACTCCTAAAGCAGCAGCCACATCGATCTCCCGTACACATGCATGTAACATGTCAACAGCCCTATTTCTGTTGTCAATGATCAAGCGTCGCCTGGACATAATTTCAGGTTAATTCCACACTACAGGCAGCAAACCTTTGAACCAAGCGGTGAAAGTACCCATGTTCCACTTCTCCCAAGGTACTTTCATCGGAGCTCGGGCGTGCTGTGTAGTCATGACGCTAATTTTCATGTGACGTAAGCGGAGCTCGCACGACACGTGCTGTGTAGTCATGACGCTAATTTCCATATGATGTCATCGGAGCTCGCACGACACGGGCTGTGTAGTCATGACGCTAATTTCCTTGTGACGTCATCGGAGCTCGCACGACGCGTGCTGTGTAGTCATGATGCTAATTTCTATGTGCGTGATCGGAGCTCGCATGACACGTGCTGTGTAGTCATGACGCTAATTTCCATGTGACGTGATCGGAGCTCGCACGACACGTGCTGTGTAGTCATGACGCTAATTTCCTTGAGACGTCATCGGAGCTCGCACGATACGTGCTGTGTAGTAATGATGCTAATTTTCATATGACGTAGCTATCGACGCTGAATACCGGTCTCCAGTAGTCGGTACATTTATATAACATCACTTTTTCTCTTGGAAGCCGCAATATCCCTAACTTTTTTGTGACCAGTGTAGTTGCCTAGATCACGCGGTGACGCACGTGACCACGTATTTTGCATATGCGCTGTGACGCTTACATGGATCTGCATAGAGGATTCTAATTCAATAGCCAGTGTGTGTAGATTTGACCATAGATGGAAACGGGTCAAAAATCTTGGACCCGAACCCGACCCGGACGTCACATAATTGGGGCCGACCCGGACCTGCAACTGATCCGGACCCGACACGATCTGGGCAAATCTGCTTTGAACTATAATATACACAGTCGAGTCACACTATTGTGACCACCTCCTACTTTTGATGCGTAGCCAATGAAAGAAGGCATGTGTCGTGAGCTGGCTTAGAGGGTATATAAGGTGTGCTGTAGGCATTCGGAAAACATATCACTCGTTGTTGTCATGGATAAAAGGAGTGCTTTATCAGATTTGCAAAAAAAGAATGATTATCGGCTTTCAGGCCAAGGGTGGCAGTATTTCTGAAACAGCGCAGTTTGTGAACTGTTCGTGTGCTGCTGTGGTTAAAGTGTATCGTGATTAGAAAAATGGCATCATTGCGAATAAGCGACGTGGGAACTGCGGAGCACCAAGTGCCATTGAAGTGAGAGGTAAACGTCGGCTTCGAAGGTCCGTGAGGGTCGATCGACATGCTACAGTGGAGCAACTCACTGGCCGAATGAACCAGGGAGCTACCGGAAGTGTGTTTAAAACGACAGGTGCATCGGTAGAAAAGGTTGGTTGGTTGGTTGTTGGATTTTATTGGCGCAAGGGCCAGGTTTGGCCAAAGAGCGCCAGACAAAGAACTATCAGCCACAGATTTTTAAAAACGTGGAAAATGATTAAGAGCAGACAGGCTTGGTAAAAGTTGAAAAAGAGTATGATGAAAGCTGTGAAGACAAGGTAGTTAATTAGGTTTATATAAAAATTTATTAATTTACTATTAGAATTATATATATATATACACATATATATATATATATATATATATATATATATATATATTTTATTTTTTTTTAAACACAACTACACAAAGGATGAGTCACTCTCCTCCCCCCCACACTCCTCTGCAATGCTGGCAGAGGGCGGGGACGAACTGTCACTCTCCTCCCCCATGTTCCTCTGCAATGTTGTTTGAGGCTGGGGACGAACTGTCACTCTCCTCCCCCTATGTTCCTCTATAATGTTGGTTGAGGGTGGGGACCTCGCTGAGGCCGAGACAGTTGGATGGACACTGCACACCTTTGCGGATTGAGGGCCGGGTCTTCCGCACGTGCAGGCTTTCGGATGGAAACTGGAAGAGACGGTCGGCTGCAAAAGAGAAGGCCCAGAATCAGGTAGTCGAAAAATCTCGAGCTCGGGGAAAAACACCTGTGTCGCTTGGTCAGCTGTAGATCGCTTGGCAAGGGCGGCGAGAGCTACAGGGCGCGGAACAAAGGGCTGCACGGGTTGTGGCAGAGACTGAACTACTGCGGCAAAAGTACGCTGTCGGGTGGTGGGTATACCCAACTTGGCCTTGGCAGCAGGGTACGAGAGGCCTTCCAGGGTCTTGAGGCGCTGGATCGCCATCTCGTCCTTCCATTTCATACAGTTGCGGGAGTAAGCTGCATGGGCCTCACCGCAGTTAACACAGCAGGCCGCAGAAGTGCAACCTTCCCCGTCATGTTCACTGGAGCCACAATTTGCGCAACGAGCGGAACTCTTACAGAAACGTTGTGAATGCCAGTACCTCTGGCACCTGAAACAGCGCAGAGGACTGGGAATGTACGGGCGAACTCCACAGACCAAGTAGCCAGCCTTGATTTCGGTCGGAACTTTCGGGGAGTTAAAAGTCAAGATGACATTTTTTGACTTAATCATGGAACCATCACGCCGGAACATCATACGACGTGCAGCAATAACACCTTGATCAGCAAGTTCAGTCACGAATTCGTCTTCACTGCATGGCAAGAGATCAAACTCCGAAATAACACCCCGAGAGGTGTTAAGAAACGGGTGAGGTGTCACTTTTACAGGAATGCCTTGAAGACTAGTGAGGTTCAGAAAAGTGTTACTCTGAGAAACACTGCAAGTTTGGACAAGCAGGTCCCCAGAGCGAAGCTTCCTCACAGACTTCAAGGGGCCAACCGCAGCGTCCAAAGCTTTAGAAATGAAAAAGGGAGATCTGGTGGACAGTCTCTCATGCGGATCGATGGATTCTACAAGCAAGTGAGTAGCATGCGTAGTCACAGCAATCGAGGGGAGACGACGCTTCGGAGCGACTGGTACAGCTGCCGAAGAAGAGGTTCCACATTCTTGGTCCAGGTCAAGGTCTAAAGACCGTTTAAGGGTATGAGACTTGGTAATTTGAGAAGACGAAGGACAGTCGTTGTCAACTATCATTTTGTCAGGTGACTTAAATTTGGAGTTTTTGTTCTTTTTACCCATGGAAAAAAAGGAGGAAGATTCGTCTGCAGACTACTCCACCCACCACCGAGCCCTACAAGGGAGAACTGGAGGTCTGCAAGCCAAGAAAATGACGCTGGACACAGTTCTGGAGCTTATACGTTGCAGATATAGTCCGTTGGCTGTGATCACACGCACTCGGCGGACACTTCGGCCTCCGGGTACCGTCATGCCAACGCCTTTGGCATGATCCCACAGCCCCCGGGCTCACCCTGCCGTGCTATACGACAAAAAAGCCGCTAAAGCCCTGCACACAACTTGGTACAAGACTTCTGACCAGAGGTGGGTTAGTCTCTAGCCTCCCGTTTACAGCGAAGCCGGGGTCGAAGAGGAGTGTTGGTACACAGGAGGCACTTATCCGGTCTCCTGCGACCTCAGCCGCCAGACATCCCATTTCCGCCTCACGGGTCTCCGCACGCGGCAAACATGCAGGTAGGTCTAGCACCCAAACCAGCTAAAAGGAAAAAAAGAAATCCAAAGAAGACAAACCCTGAAAGGGAACCTAAACGGAATCTCAGCAACCTACGAACTGAGCGGTTAATATAATACAGTTAGTGGTGGAGGGTAACAAAACCACAAGACCGGGGTGTTAGTGCATAACGTGGTAGCGATTAGGTAAAGTATACAACACGGGCAACTAGCCAGTGGAGAAACTAAATAAAAACGAAAAAGCGAGACACAAGACCAGCTCGGGATCGTGGGGCCGCGACTCCCCAACAGCTGGATGAACAGCCGTCCCTGCAAACACCAACAGCACCAAAACAAAAAACAGGCGGTGGCATGACAACACATGTTGACCAGTCACAAGGTCAGCTCGGGCCGTGGGGGCGCCGCTCCCCAAATAACTGGAAAACCAGTTATCCCCGTGCGGGGCGGTAGAAAAGGCTTACATTTGCACGGCAGTATCGGAATTAGACCTCCGTCTTATACACCAACGTCACACGTTTTCTGTTTCATCCAACGGATGGACGTTGGCGTATAAGGCGAGAAACATCGGAGAACAAACACTCTTCAACCACTGCTGGCAGAACACAAGCTGGCGGAGGCAGCGTTATGGTCTAGGGAATGTTTTTGTGGCATTCCCTGGGTCCACTCATATATGTGGAAGGTACTATGGACCGAAATCGTTATGAATCCATCCTTGCAGACCACATACACCCATACATGCTGAATGTCTTCCCTGGGAAGGATGGGATCTTCAAACACGACAATGCGACGTGTCACGCAGTTAGAAATGTCCAAGAGTGGCTGGAAGAGCACGATGAAAACTTCAAAGTACTTCTTTGGCCCCCTAATTCTCCAGACCTAAACCCAATTGAGAATCTGCGGCACCACATCGATCGTGTTTTTCGCAATAGGGATCCTATACGACGCACCCTCCAGCAGCTGTCAGATACACTGCAGTCAGCATGGCTCCACATACCTGTGAACACCTTCCAGCACCTTATTGAGTCATTCTCAGCCCGTCTAGCTGCTGTCCGCGCTGCACACGACGGTTATTCTGGATATTAACTGGTGGTCACAATAATGTGAATCGACCGTGTACACTGAAGAGCAATTGACTTAGAGAAACTTGTCTAGTAACGTGTAGCACCACCTTCCTCCCTGATGACGGCGGCGATTCGTCTCGGCATGAACTCGACAAGGCACCGGAAACGTTGGGAAGCCATACGGATCCACGACCCCTTCACAAGCTCCAACAGTTCATGAAGATTTGTTGGACAGGGGTGAGAGCCTCGAACATCTCTCTATGGCATCCCAGATGTGATTGATGGGATTGAGGCCAGGTGACCTAGCTGGCCAAGGAAGCGAGGTCACGTCGGTGGAGTGTTCATCCAACCATTCGGATACAATTCGGGAGCGATGGCATGGTGCAATGTGTTGTTGCAGGATCAGGTCCCCAGTGCGATGTTGAAGACGCACAAACGGGGGCAAATGGTCGTCCAGGATATCCCGGTAACGTTGACCTGTGAGGGACAATGTCACACGTACCAGGGGTCCCATGGTACGTCCCAGTTTCCTTGATAACATATCAAACTTTAGAATATGTTTCACGGCAACACCAATTTTCACAAGTTTATAATGAGTTGAAGGTTTCCAAAATGTGGATATTGTTTTCATCATAGCCCCTCAAAAGGAAGGGACACTCTTTCTTCATACTGCATTACAGATTATTTTTCAGTCAGGGGTACCAGTATCGAGCACTAAATTTCACAGTGGGTATTTTTCTTTGAAAAACGTTTTTTCGTTTTCTTTTCAAAAATAAAACGGAAGTAAAACCGGGTCGAAATCAGGCCTGGAAAATTTTGACCAGGCCCACTTGACCCGCTAGAAATTGTCGACCCAATGACTCGCTGACCCGTTGACCCGTGACCTGTTTCCATCTATGGTTTTGACACTGAAAAATGATACAAAGCGTTCCTAGTAGTGATGAAATAATTCCTGTGTTGCAGGTGAATTTTTTTTCAACTGCCGAAAAATCCTTCCCATGTACTTTTCACTAACACTGATACTTAAGTACAGCGATCAGTGATTTAGCTGCGGAACGGACAATATGTGAAAATAAAACCATTTACACGGTCGCGTCACATTATTGTGACCACCAGCTAATATCCAGAGTAGCCGCCGTGTGCAGCGCGGACAGCAGCTAGAAGGGCTGGGAGGGTCTCAATAAGTTGCTGGAAGGTATTCAGAGGTGAGTGGAGCCATGCTGACTGCAATGCATCTCAGAGCTACTGGAGGGTGCGTGGTGAAGGATCCATAGAGCGAAAAACACGATCAAGGTGGTCCCACAGATGCTCAACTGGGTTTAAGCCTAGGGAATTAGGGGGCAAGGGAAGTACTTTGAAATATTTATCGTCCTCCTCAAACCACTTTTGGGCATTTCTAGCTGTCTTACACGTCGCATCTTCGTTACGGAAGATCCCATCCGCCCCAGGGAAGATAATCAGCATGTATGGGTGTACGTGGTCTGCAAGGATGGATTCATCCTAAATTAGGTCCATAGTACCTTCCACAGGCATGAGTGGACTTAGGTAATGATATGAAAACATTCCCCAGTCTATAACGCTGCCTCCACCAGCTTGTGTTCTTCCAGCAATAGTTAAAGAATGTTTGTTCTCCGATGTTTCTCGCCTTGCACGCCAACGTCCATCCGTTAGATGAAGCAGAGAACGTGACTCATCGGAGAAAGCAATCCTTTGCAAATCAGCCGAGGTCCAATTCCTATACTGCCATGCAAACGTAAGCCTTTTCTGCCGACGCACCTCCGTTAATATGGGTGCAGTTACCATCCGTATTCATCGGAGTCACATACGCAAAAGTGTTCGCCGAACTGTCGTTTTAGACACACTTCCGGTAGCCCCCTGGTTAATTCGGCCAGTGAGTTGCTCCCCTGTAGCGTTTCGATCGGCCGTCACGCACCTTCGCAGCCGACGTTCAGCTCTTACATCAATGGCCCGTGGTGCTCCGCAGTTTACACATCGCTTATTCGCAATGGTGCCATTTCTCCAATCACGATACACTTTAACCACAGTAGCACGCAAACAGTTCACAAACTGCGCTGTTTCAGTAATACTGCCGCTCTTGGCCCTAAAGCCGATAATAATCCCTTTTTAAATCTCTCCTTTTATCCATGACAACAACGAGTGATATGTTCTCAGAATGTCTACAGCACACCTTACATAATCTCAAAGCCAGCTCACGACACGTGCCTTCTTTTATTGGGTACGCGCTGTTGATGTCGAAATTAAGAGGTGGTCACAATAATATGCTTCGACTGTGTATTAGCACTGGAGGGAATTTGTTTGGCGAGAAAGGAATACCTGACGCCTAAAAAGTTTTCCGTAGTTACAGTTGGAGAGTCTGCTTTGTGTGTGTGTTTGTGTGAGAGAGAGAGAGAGTGTGCGTGTGTGTGTGTGTGGAAGGTGGGGAGGTGGGTGGCTGGAAGTGCATTAGAGACAGGGAGCATTCAGGTATACATTTTAACACTGGGATGATTTACACAGTATTCTGACTTCAGCTGTGTGCGAAGTTAATCGCATCCAGATATCGATTTTAAAATTGCTGTGTCTGGGCTTTTTGAGACATAAATAAATTCGATATCATTCAAAATAACCCGAGCCAAACGAACGTAAGACGGAGGAATTTTTTCTTCATTAACTTATCGGCCTTTTCAGCGCTTATTTTATGAACTTTCTAGCGTTCAAGATTTTATGGCGAAGCTTTCTTGTTTCGTTTTCGACAGCTTTATCAATGCACCATCAAGCAGGGAAACATAAAATTGGAAATTTCTGAAGATATGATTGGAGCAGTTTTGAGTGGCGATAATAACTTCCATATCCGCAGCTGTGGTTAATGATTATCAGGCGACGAAGTTCAAAATAAGAAAGCTCAACTTTTATTAATTTTCTTAATTACTTCAGAAAAATAAACGTTTACGGTCTTCTACGAGAGTCGTTAAAAAAAGTAACGAGACTGTACAAAGTTTGAAGATGTGAATCCGTTTTTTCGTGTACATATGACAAGGATGGTAAGTCAGATAATATCCGAAAACTTGAAAATTTTGTCGTCCTGGAGTGGAAATCGAACCCGCGTCTCCCGGTTAGTGCCCGAGTATGCTAACCACTAAACCACCCAGGACGACTACGTTTCAAGTTTCCGATTAACATGAATATAATTATCGCAGAATTCGTTAGTCGAAGAAACCGGCATTCATATATAGCGAATCTTGGAACTTGGTCGTTCTGGGTGGTGTAGTGGGTAGCATACTCGGCCGCTATTCGGGAGACGCGGATTCGATTCCCGCTGCAGGACGACAAAATTTTCATATTTGCACCAATAAACGGATTCACATCTTCTAAATTTGTATTGTACTATGCTGTAATCCCGTATTTCATTCATTGATATTCTGCGCCTCCGGCAAATCACGGGAATGAATTTTAAACCTGCACATTCGCTATACGTTGTATATGAATGCCAGCTGCTTCGACTAGCGAATCCTGTGATGGCTATATTCAAATTAATCGGAAACTTGAAACTTGGTCGTTCTGGATGGTGTAGTGGTTAGCATACTCGGGCGCTATCCGAGAGACGCGGGTTCGATTTCCGCTGCAGGACGAGAAATTGTAAAATTTTCAGATATTATCTGACTTACCATTCATGCCACATTTACACCAAAAAACGGATTCACATCGTCAAAATTTGTATTGTGTGGTGTAATTCCGTATTCATTCATGAGTAACGAGATTGATTTTACATGGCGCAGAAGTGTAATGCAGTAAACATACTTAACTTACATAATTTCGAAGTGTTCTCCCTCTACCTGAACGCACTGGTCTCACCTTTCTATCCACTTCTGAAAAGTGTGTTAGAAGCCCTTCGTTGACATGTGGTTCAGGATAACCTTCACAGCATTGTTCAGTTCCGTATTTGATGCAAACCGACCTTCACGAAGTAAATTTTCACTTCAGAAAATAGGTGGGAGTCACACGGCGCCAGATCCGGTGAGTATAAAGGATTCGCTATCGTTTCGATGCTTAAAACTTGAATAACCTGGTGGGTAAGCACAGCACGATATGCAGGGATTATGTTAATGCAGGGCATTATCTTGATGCAAAATCCAACTAGTCTGTAATTAATACAGACATTTAACGTGGACCAGATACATCAAACAAAGATCTTCGCTCTTTCCACGTTTTATAAGTGAGTCACGGAAAAATTCTCATTGGGCGCCACCGGGAGTCGAACCCAGGGTCTTCCAGTTACGCGCCGGATATGCTTCCGCTACACCACAGCGGCCTCGAATTCCTCCAGACTCACACACGCTAACTGCCAAGCCAATCTGGCAGGTTGTTTCTTGAAGCCCCGCACAATGCTGGGGATTCACCAAAGATGGTAAGCAGCAACTGAAGAAATAATTAGAAGGCGAATGAACAATTAATACAGACATTTAACGTGGACCAGGAACATCAAACAAAGATCTTCGCTCTTTCCACGTTTATAAGTGAGTCACGGAAAAATTCTCATTGGTCGCCACTGGGAGTCGAACACAGGGTCTTCCAGTTACGCGACAAATATGCTTCCACTACACCACAGCGGCCTCCAATTCCTCCGCACGTCACAGATATTTCTTTCTTAGTTTGTGCTATAGTGATAACGTCACATAATTATGTCCGGGAAGCAGTTTCCATTCACTGAACATCTGCACGAAAAGCTAAGCGTGACGTCACAAATACTTTTCCTCGGTTATTGCTATGGAGATGACTGTTTCTACTGCGCCACCAAAGTGGGACAAACGTTCAGACAAAGCAATTAAGAGGGTGAGTCGAATGTTTTGCAATATTTGATCACTTCATATCTCCGTATGTACTTTTACGATGAAAGCTGACTAGCATTCGAAGTATATCCCATCGTGTTTCACCGTCTTTAGCCATCTGTCTCCCAGTTCTTCGATTCCGCGGCGGTGCTCCTTTACCCCAGATGCCACTTCCTCCTGGTTGTTGAAGTGCCGTGGACCGGAACAGGTAGTAATCTGAAAGGGCCAAAATCCGAACTACATGCTGCGTGTGGAATCAGTTCGATGTCCTCAAGTTCCTAGAGTTTTTCCCCGGTCGTTCGCGCAATATGAAGCTGAGCGTTGTCTCGCTGTAGGAAAGCACACTTTCTGTTCACCAATGCCGGGTACTTCTCCTCCAAAACAACAAACATCTGCTCCAGCTGTCAGAGTAGAGTTTGACGTTAATGGTCCGAGCGTCTGAAACAAATTCGTGATGTATTATCCCCTCGAAATTCCACGAGACGCAGAACATCACCTTGTGCTCGAAGCGCCCACGTTTGGGAACTGGTTCAGGAAAGTTGCCCGTGCTCAACCACTGCCGTTGTGTGTTAGGATTACGAAATAGACCCACTTTTCATCGCACGTAACAATTCTCTTGATGAAACGTACATCGCGCTGGTTTTCTAGGATTTTCGTGCACACTTCCACTCGGCGGTTTGCTTCAGCTGGCATCAGTTTGTGAGGGACAATCACAGATATCGTATAAGGGACTAGATTGGCTGTCTGTTCTGTTGAGAATGGGCTTGCGCTGTGATAAGCATGGAGCCACATTGAGCGGGTCAAGATGGCGGCGGAGCATGGCACGTTACGATGGTTTGGACTTGGTTATTGTATAAATCATGGTGAAAGCTTCCTCAGATAAAAATCTTACGCAAAGAGACGAAAATATAATTGCTGTTACTTATTTGCCTCTTGCCTAATGCTGAAAACAATACATATATATATTAAAATTTAAAGCTGGTATTGTATACAAATATAGGAAATTATTGGAAAACATTTTTAAGAAGGTAATGCGGCAACGATTTAAAATAATGGAAACACAAATAATTTATTTAAAATCAATAAGTAGCTATTAAATCCAGCAAACTACTGATTTGAACCCGAAAAAAAAGGCTTCCACATGCTTTACATAGAAAAACTGAAATAATGTGAATCTTTTTCCTTGTTGCTATTACCTCTGTCATTCTGATTTATTTATTATGTTTGCTCAAAAAGTTTTGAATTTCACCAAACATTTTGATATTTCGTCTTGTTATGCACTATGGAAATTTCAGCTTTTAACATTTCATATTATTTATTTAGGCAATATAGCAATAAAATGGCGTATTAAATGGAAGCATTCATTAACAAGAAACGTCAAAATCATATCTCTCAGCAATTTAAAACCAGCGTGATATTTTTTTATATCGCAGATACCGGAATGTCTTCTCTGGAATTTAAGCCCTGGCCAAATCCGAAATAATTCAATATTTTTGCAAGACCCTTGGCATAGTTAGCACTAAGGAATATTACTGTTTTTTACTTAAATTTTATAACTTCCGCCGCTAAATGGGTACTGACTGCTTTGAATCTCAATATAAATAGAAAATCACAGTACCAAACTCGTATTCCTTTGACTTAATGCAAAGTAGCCTTGCTTAAATGGATCGTGATGACCCGCTGAAAATGGCGCCTATTTTCTCACGCCTCATGGGCTGGGTGTCCAATCTAGCTTCTTGTATATGATATCTGTGGGGACAATGCGGCAGCTTCTATAGACCTTGCCGAGGTCCTGAAAGTGACGAACCACGGTGATCTGTGATATGCCCAGCTCGCCTGATAATCTCCTAGTGCTGGTTGACGGATATGCTTCTACGGCCTGGCGCACGGCCTCCGAATCCCCGGTTCGCGGCCTACCTGATCTTAGCTGATCGTTGAGATTTTTGTCACCTGAGCGAAATTGTTTGAACCGTCTGGTTGCAGTGCTGTGGTCCACGGAACGTTCCCCTTTTGCATGACAAATGTTTCATCTTGCCTGGGAAGCATTATGGCCGAGTTCAAACACGTAAATCAAAAGTTCCCTAACTAGACAAGTTCATCTTTTAGGCGTCGCAAACACTGGCAGAACGACGACATGCAATGCTGTTCACAGCAACGACTGCCACTTTATATCCCTTTCGACTGACTGAAGTGCGCGAATTAAACTAGTTTAAACATGTGACACACCCGCCGCAGCACATGCGTTTATGCAAATATTGAAAAACTTTCGACTGACCCTCTGTATATTGTGATTTACTAATTTCCTGCGAGAAAAATAGCTGTATCGAAAAAGTGAGGTTTTTTTTGCGAAGCAGTCCGTTGAGTTCTGGTTTTGGGTTGTTGATTTGGTAAACTATTTTTAGTTCTTTTTCCATTTCTAGCGGTTTAAGAAGTTATTTTTTCATTCATCGGTTGTTGTCTTTTTCTTCCTGTTTTGTGAGAGAACACTGCTTCTTGTTTTTCCTTCCTGCCAGGTCGAGAGAGGATAATCTATCTTTTCCCGTCGTCGTTCTCTTTCTCGCAGAACCGGCAAGCTGCCTTATGAGAGCTGTTTCCTGTATTTTATTTGGGTAACGGGTCCGTTATTGTTCTTGGACCTCTGCTGATTGAATAAAAGGATGCTTTTTACGACGGAGCCTCCACTAACCAAGTGAAAATAAGAAACACTTTTCCTCACCATTCAACCGCCTTCTTGCAAACGTACATTTGGAATAGTATTAATCGACTGAATTAGCTACTGTGTTCTTGGAAACGTAGGAACTTTCGATTTCTTTATGCACTGACTACGATGTTGTCGAATTTGCTATTGTGCTGGCTGTCTGCTTCCGCCATGATATATTCAACACTTGGCGCTCACCCATCTAAGCAATCACCATCAACCCGTTATTGGCTTACATGATGAATGCAAGTTTTCTTGCCAAGTGAATGGCATTCTTTTTACTCAAGTTAAAGATCACCTGTCAATCAAGTAAATATAGTGTAGCGATTTTACGAAGACGCAAGGTGACGCTGAAAAATGTTCAATATATTGAAAATCTGCTATATAGAATTGGTGTTTTTTAACAA
This sequence comes from Macrothele yani, assembly GCA_039090855.1. NCBI lineage: Eukaryota > Metazoa > Arthropoda > Arachnida > Araneae > Macrothelidae > Macrothele > Macrothele yani. Next base: position 24,771,321 of record CM077028.1, on the reverse strand, counting down.
CAACTTTTCTATAATAACTAAATTAGTGATTATTAAGCCATTTTAAATTTGTTAAAATGTTTATTACAGTCAGAGCTATTGAAAGCTTTAAGTGTAACAAAGTAACTCTTATAAAGCCTGTAAAGTACACTGAAGAGCCATTGAATTAGAGATTCCTGTCTAGTAACGTGTAGCACCACCTTTCGCCCTGATGACGGTGGCGATTCTTCTCGGCATGGACTCGACAAGACACAGGAAGCGTTGGGAAGCCATACGGATCTACGACCCCTGAACAAGCTTCCACAGTTCACGAAGATTTGATGGAAGGGGTCAGCCTCAAACATCTCTCTCGATGGCATCACAGATGTGCTCGATGCGATTGAGGTCAGGGGACCTAGCTGGCCAAAGAAGCGAGGTCACATCGGAGGAGTGTTCATCCAACCATTCGGATACAATTCAAGAGCGATGGCACGTTGCATTGTCTTGTTGCAGGATGAGGTCTCCAGTGGGATGTTGAAGGCGTACAAACGGGAGCAAATGGTCGTCCAGGATATCCCGGTAAAGTTGACCTTGAGGGACGATGTCACACGTACCTGGGGTCCCATTTCAGTCCACGTAAACAGTCCCCAGACGACAATGCCACCCCCACCAGCTTGAAGAGTACCCTGCTGGCAAGAAGGATCCATCGCTTCATGTGGTTTGCGTCGTAATCGTATTCTGCCATCTGCATGTACCAACGTGAATCTCGACTCATCAGTCCAGGCAACATTTTTTCACATGTCTAGGGTCCAGTGGCGATGTTCCCGCGCCCATGCTTATCTTTGCACCCTGTAATGTGCGCTCAGCAGTGGTACCCTCGTGGGACGATGGCTTCTTTACCGCATAGCGAGGAGATGGTTCTGGACGGTGTGACTGCTTACACGTTTTTGTGCACCAGCGTTAAATTGCCGATTGATTTCTTGCACTGTGGCCCGTCTATCCGTTGCTACAATGCGAGCAAGCCGACGATGACCCCGATCATCCACACGCTGTTGTCCACGGCAGTTGGCCCTTGCAGGGATGGTTTTACCGGATTCGATGAACTCATGGTGCACACGTGACACAGTGGCTCGTGAAAATCCCAGGACCTGCACGACTTCCGAGATGGAGTGACCCATTCGTCGGGCCCCGACAATTTGCCCATGATCAAAGGCGCTTAGATCCTTCCTCTTACCCATACTGTGTCCGACTCTTACTGATTCCCGTCGCATTACTCTTTACATTGTCGGATCGCTGCATGCGTCATGTCGTTTCCGTTTACAGGGCCGCCCACAGCGCCACATTTGCATAACACCAGCTGTCTCTAATTCAATTGCTCTTCAGTGTATAATATAACTTACGAGGTATATTCTAATTCATATATTTTAAATACGTGGAGATAATGTAAATATACGATGTCATCGCTCTGTCCACGTTATTTTTATAAACAACGAATAGCAACTGAAAAATTGTACTTCGACACCGCTGGGATTGAACTCCAGATATCTCGATAACTAGCCGAGTGCGTTCGCTTTACGCTACGGTGCCAACGATTCATAGCGCTATTTGTGGTTTATCAGTCAGCATCTGACTACGCAAATCCATATTGATGGGCTCAGCAACTGATGTGTCGCCATCTAGTGGCATTCAACAAAGCAAGCTGTTTTAATTACGGCTGATAAATCCAAAAAGCGATAGAAATGGTGAATATATTTTAAATACGTGGAGATAATGTAAATATTCGATGTCATCTCTCTGTCCACGTTATTTTTATAAAAAACGAATAGCAACTGAAAAATTGTTGCTATTCGTTGCTTATAAAAATAACGTGGACAGAGCGATGACATCGTATATTTATTTATATTCTAATTAAACTTTCATGTTTAGTTTCCCTATGTAAATTTCGAGTTAGTTCTCTCTAAACGTTTCAGAGTTAAAGTTATATTTTCTCACACACTGAATGTTATGTGGCAGCAGTCTTGGAGTCAGGTTTGAATGACGATTATATGTTTTGACAAGAAATAACGATGAATCAGGTTGTAAAGGAAGATTCCGGAAAAAATCATATGTGGCGTGTGTAATGCAAGATACTACGGGCCTGCGGTGACGTAAAAGTACCAGAGTTTTCTGGGTTTATTTTGTTTGTTTGTTTGATTGAAGATTTAACGACTACCGTGAGCAACTCAATGGGCTACAAGCAGTCGCTCTACTCTAATTTAGGGCCACTGGTTCCAGGGAAGGGAGAGAACCAGTGCCGTAAGACAAACACAGCATCCATGCCTCACAGGGATTCGAACCCGGGCTCATCACGGATGAATGGTTATAAGCCAGCGCTTAGACCACTGAACCACCGGGGCGGCAAACATCCCAGAGTGCTGTGCGCGAAGGAATAGATTCCAAGGAAAGTTCGTACGCTGTTGTGGTGAAGATTAGTTGCACGTGTCGACGGTACGATTGCGATATCGATAGAAGGCGTGCGTGCAATATTGTTCTATGAGTATTTGAATAGCGTGAAAGTTACAGAAGCACTTGGAAAATTGGCAAACGTGTTTGGTGACGATACTATGCGACAGAGTACTTGCTATGGCTGGTACCGGATATTCTACACTGGTGTACGGGATCTGTCTGATGCGCCCAGAAGTGGCAGACCCAGTGAGGTTGAAGATGATACACTGCAACAGGTGCTATATCGACCAAGCCTGATGCAACACTGCGGGAACTGGTACAGGAACTGAAGACCTTCCATAAGATCATCAACACCCGACTTCAGATGTTGGGATTTCGTGTAAACTGAAATCATCGGATGCAACGCTACTCCATTGCTGTTGCACTGCCTGAAAGAGAAAGACGGAAGAGCTTTTTACATCGGCTGGTCACGGAAGACGAAACATGGGTCACATACGTGAATGTTACGCGACAAAGATCATGGACCAAGCAGGGACAACTAACACAGTAGGTTGCTAAGCCACCCTTTCATGGATAGAAGGGGATGCTGAATTGCTGGAGGGATTGTCCCGGTGTGATTCTCTATGAACTCTTACCGCGGAACAATACCATCACAGCAGATGCTTACATCCAGCAGTTGGACAGTCTCCATGCTGCACTGCAAGAAAAGCGCTCAGCGTTGATCAATCGCTATGGAGTTGTTTTTCTCCAGGATGTCGCTTTATGGTCTCAGCAAAAATTGCACGAGCTGGAATGAGAAATATTGTCACACCCCCACTTGTTCCCCAGACATCACCCGTCTGACTTTCAACTGTTCCGGATTTTACCGAATTTTCTCTCTGAGGAAAACCTTGCTAATGACGATGATGTGAAACCTTACATGGATGACTTCTTCAACTCCCGCTTGCCAGACTTCTATCGCAATGGGATATTTCAACTCCTAGATCGGTGCAACAAGGTCATCAATTCCAATGGGGACTACCTGGACAATTTGGTTAAGTGTTTTGCATGATTTGTTAAGCTTGAAATACATGCTTCTCTCTTTTTCGGATACTTTCTTTAAAACCTGATGTGTAATGCGTGTGGAGCGAGGAGCGTTAAGTGTGACTTTCAAGAATATACTGTATATTCCATTATACTTAGATACATATACTTTGAGCCTCACGTTACAGAGGTCCATTTTGTTGAGACTTCTGAAGTGCTTTGAAGCGTAGTTGTGATGTGCCTTAGAGACCCAGTAAAGACGATTTGATTAGAGTACTTGAAGGCCTTTCTCTTCTAAAAAGGCAGAAAGAAGGACTAATATTTTTCATTGTATTATTAAAGATTTTGTGTTATTTATCCTTAGTAGAAAGTTAAGAAACTCCGATATTACAAGAATCACAGACAAGTAATGTTATAAAAGAATAGAAATTAAAAAAAAATACAAAATTGTATTTTTATTTTCTGTTATCTATGTAAATTTTAATTCGTTTTCCTTCGGCATGTTCCAAACCTCACGCCAGAGTTTCTCGCTCACTGAATATTTTGTGGCAAACTGAACTGCGGTCAGGAGTAGAATGACGTATGAGTTCAACAGAGATAAGAAGGATGTTTACGATATACCGGGGCTCTGCTCTCGTGAATATTCGAAGCTCCCGTTAGAACTCAACTAAAGTTTGTTTGTAATTAGTTTATAAAAAGATTTGTTAAGAGAGCTTAGATGAATTTGATGTTATTATTGAGTTCTTTCACTTTGATTATCATGAATATTTGATTATCGAAAATTTAAGTAATTTTCAAGCTAATGTGACTTGGAGATATATTTGATATAAACGAGCATGATGTTGTTCAGCTATTGATATGTTTTCGATGTAGTGCTAACATAAGGACACTGGACAAAAAATTAGTCACCCCCGTCACACCTTACCTCTTGCCTTGATAGCGGCATGAATCAGGTGTGGTAAAGACTCCGTGAGGTTGTGGATGTATTGAATATCGACTTGCAGCCACTCGTGTATCAATTGGCCCCAACGTTCCGCCAGAGTACATGGGTGTCTATTCCTGCGTGTCACCTTCTCTTCTAAATGATCCCACAGATTTTTTATAGGACTTAAAACTGGCGATTTGGCGGGCCTGTCGAAGTGAGACAGTGTTACTGCTTGTTCATCGTGCCTGTCGAAGTAAGACAGCGTTACTGCTTGTTCATCGTGCCTGTCGAAGTGAGACAGTGTTACTACTTGTTCATCGTGCCAGTCGAGGTGAGGCAGTGTTACTACTTGTTCATCGTGCCAGTAGAGGTGAGGCAGTGTTACTTCTTGTTCATCGTGCCAGTCGAGGTGAGGCAGTGTTACTTCTTGTTCATCGTGCCAGTCGAAGTGAGACAGTGTTACTACTTGTTCATCGTGCCAGTCGAAGTGAGACAGTGTTACTACTTGTTCATCGTGCCAGTCGAGGTGAGACAGTGTTACTTCTTGTTCATCGTGCCAGTCGAGGTGAGGCAGTGTTACTTCTTGTTCATCGTGCCAGTCGAAGTGAGACAGTGTTACTACTTGTTCATCGTGCCAGTCGAAGTGAGACAGTGTTACTACTTGTTCATCGTGCCAGTCGAGGTGAGGCAGTGTTACTTCTTGTTCATCGTGCCAGTCGAGGTGAGGCAGTGTTACTTCTTGTTCATCGTGCCAGTCGAAGTGAGACAGTGTTACTACTTGTTCATCGTGCCAGTCGAAGTGAGACAGTGTTACTACTTGTTCATCGTGCCAGTCGAGGTGAGACAGTGTTACTGCTTGTTCATCGTGCCAGTCGAGGTAAAACAGTGTTACTACTTGTTCATCGCGCCAGTCGAGGTGAGACAGTGTTACTACTTGTTCATCGTGTCAGTCGAGGTGAGACAGTGTTACTGCTTGTTCATCGTGCCAGTCGAGGTGAGACAGTGTCACTGCTTGTTCATCGTGCCTGTCAGACATAGTTTCAGCCATGTGCCCACGGCAATTGTCGTCATGGAAGACAGGAGTGACAATGTGATGCTGCTCTTGTGGATGTAGAGCAAAGGGTAGCACTTCCTCATTCAGAATGCGGAGATACGTATGCTGGTTCACATTCATCGTCACTGCAACGAGAGGGCCTATTTCGTGGTACGAAAAACATCCCCAAAACAACATCACTGCAGCCCCTCCAGCTTGAACAACACCTTCGACACAATCAGGAAGGATTAAAGGCTTCATTGGGCCTGCGATGCACTCGTAGCCTCCCATTATTGGAGTACAAACAAAACGAGACTCATCAGACCAAATTACTCATTTCCAATCCTCCACAGTAAAGTTTTGGTGCCCCCTGAGCCCATTGATAACGTGCGACTTCGTGCCTTGCTGTTAAAAAAGTCCTCTTCCGTGGTACTCTGCTCCAGATGTCCATCACATGCAGTTCTCGTCGCAATGTCCTTTCAGAAATTGGTTGGAGTGGACTTTCGTTGACTGTTTGGAGCAATTGCTTCCTGGTTTGAAACTGTTTTGCAGTTACTAGGCGTGAAACATGGCGGCTGTTCCTGTTAGTGAGAATCGTTTACCGGGCACAGTTACGTGGCCGATTTTCAGTTGACTGCGAAATTTGTAGACCCGCTGGACAGTACGCTTCGACACATCAACAGATTGGACGACTTCATTCACTTTGTGTCCGTCAGCATCGCCAAACGCAATGGCGCCTTTTCGCCACTCAGTAACGTCTGTCTTACGACCCATATTGTAGACTAAATTCAACACACACGTTGCTCTTCACCACTGCACGAGACAGAAATGACCCTGTAGACCACGTCAGTGCTATTTATCTCCCAACGGCGCTCTCTGTGCTACCGGTAATTTCCTACAGTCATTTCTATTAAGAGTGACTAATTTTTTGCCCGATGTGCTTACATGCTAAAAATGGATTAAAAGGTTAAATTTATAAGTACACATTACTTCCCGGAATCTCGAGACGTATTCTTCAAGTGAGATTCTTGTGTTTAGTTAAGAACTTTTGCAACAGCTAAGTTAATAAACGCTATCCAGAGCATCACATAAAATCTACCGCACATTTAAATCAAAGCAGTATTATGATTCATGTAACACACTGGTGTGCAAATCTTAGGAACGAAGTGGAAAAGCAAAATAATCCAGTAAATATCTGCAGCACCCAAGCACAAATTAACTCAGGGACCGTGTTTAAGAACATGAGTAACAACCCATGCCTAATAATGGAGCATGACGTGTGGTTTGCATGACGTGAGAACAAAATGTACCCACGCAATCCAATAGCATCAGTTGAACAAAAGTCGCTGCACTGTGTATATAAGTTTTATAGACGTTCGATTGCATTTGTTGTGTGCTAGAGAAGACGAAATATCCCGTCGAGAACATCTTGATGATTTTATCCGTGCACGAATAATTGGGAGGCTTGAGGAGAGGAGAACTGTGATGAGTGTGGCCCAAGAGTTCGGTATAGCATCTTATCGCGTGCGTGGTCGGCTTTCAGTATTACAGATACAGTCGTGCAAAAAATCGGTGGCGGTCGTCCACCCAAAACCAACCATAGTGAGGGCAGCTAACTCCTGCTCTAGGACAAGACAGATCGACACCAGACAACAAATAACCTTGCAAAACAACTGAACATGAACACAGGACGCACAACATCGCGGTTTACAGTGGCCAGCTGACTATACAAAGGTAGAGTGTTTGCTCGACGACCAGTACGCTGTGTTCCATTAAAAACTGCTCACCGGATACGGCATTTACAGTTGTCCAGAAAACTTTAGGATTGGACAGCAGAATAGTGGGGTACGGTACTCTTTACTAGCGAGAGTATATAGATTTGGTCTCTCTGCGATTCTGGGTGTTAGGTAATCTGGCGTGGGGTAGGCACTCGATATCGTTCCGAAAATATCAATGCAAGGGATAGGTATGGTGGCCGCGGTGTTGTCGCATTGGCAGACATTCGGACCGATAGACGTACGAAGCTCCAGATATTGGGAGGAGGTACTGAACCGGTGAGCGCTACTGTAATGAGGTAATCCTTGCCCATGTTCATTTGTTCCGTGGTGCCTGCCATTGGTCTGCATTTCGTGTTAATGGACGATAACGCCACTCCATCGTACGGTGGCTTATGATGAGCTGTTGGAAAGTGAAGACTTTCAGCGGATGGATTGGCCAGCACGTAACCCCAACCTAAATCTCATAGAACGCGTGATAGACCCTCTGGAGAGACGCGTTGCGCAAGGTCAATACCCACCGGAAACTGTCGAACAGCTGAAAACGACGCTGACGGAAGAATGGGCGACGTTACCGCAAGGCCTAATCAATAACCTAGTGCGAAGTACGGTATGATGGTGCAAATGATGCATCGATGTTACGGGTGGTCATACCCCCTAATGAGGACCACCTCTTCCCTTTGGCAGTGATGTATTTGTATCAAGGCACACACTGCTCTGCAGCCAATCCTGAATAAAGTTTCACTATATCCTTTAGTATCTGCGGTTGTGTCGGTGTTGTTTCCAGAATTTATTTTGGTAAGTAACGGAGTTCCTATGGTTTGAATTTCATATAACCAGCCTGCTGCTGGCGACGCTACAAGTCAAAACCTGGCTCGCCCTGAAGTTTTGCATACCTGTCTACAATGTTCTAATCAGACTGACTTTTCTTCACTCATAATTAACTAAGAACATTATATGTCTTTATTATTGCGGAATTGCAAACAAGAACTGTAGTGATTTGACTCATGTAGGCCATTTTGAATCTAAAAATTAATTCAACAACACTACATAGAGCCCGTGTCGGCAGCATATGGCTCGCGAGCCAGATTCCTTTGGGAATCTAAAAATGGCTCTTTTGATACCTGAAGAAATGGACAAATTTGCAAAGTTTCGGCTTCTACTTCGACGTAATTCTACTACAGACGTAATTTTACTTCGACGTAATTCTACTTCAGACGTAATTTTACTTCGACGAAATTCTTTACTTCGACGTAATTCTACTTCAGACGTAATTTTACTTCGACGTAATTCGAAAAATTCTTACTTCGACAAAATTCTTACTTCTAAATTCTTACTTCGACGAAATTCTTACTTCGACGAAATTCTTACTTCTACGAAATTCTTTACTTCGACGTAATTCGTAATTTTACTTCGACATAATTTTACTTCGACATAATTTTACTTCGACATAATTTTACTTCGACATAATTTTACTTCGACGTAATTCGACGTAATTCTATTTCAGACGTAATTTTACTTCGTGGTAATTCTACTTCAAATTTGCGAAGTTTCAGCTTCCACTTCGACGTCATTCTACTTCAGACTCATTTAGGCCATTTTGAATCAAAATATTAATTTAACACCACTACATAGAACCCGGATCGGCAGCATATGGCTTGCGAGCCAGATATGGCCCTTTGGAAATCTAAAAATGGCTCTTTTGATACTTGAAGGAATGGACAAATTTGAGAAGTTTCAGCTTCTACTTCGACGTAATTCTACTTCAGACGTAATTTTACTTCGACGAAATTCTTTACTTCGACGTAATTCGACGAAATTCTTACTTCTTAATTCTTACTTCGACGAAATTCGTACTTCTTAATTCTTACTTCGACGAAATTCTTACTTCTTAATTCTTACTTCGACGAAATTCTTTACTTCGACGTAATTTGTAATTTTACTTCGACGTAATTCTACTTCAGACGTAGTTTTACTTCGACGTAATTCTACTTCAGACGTAGTTTTACTTCGACGTAATTCTACTTCAAATTTGCGAAGTTTCAGCTTCTACTTCGAAGTAATTCTACTTCAAATTTGCGATGTTTCAGCTTCTACTTCGACGTAATTCTACTTCAGACTCATTTAGGCCATTTTGAATCTAAAGATTAATTCAACACCACTACATAGAGCCCGGGTCGGCAGCATATGGCTCGCGAGCCAGATATGGCCCTTTGGTAATCTAAAAATGGCTCTTTTGATACTTGAAGGAATGGACAAATTTGCGAAGTTTCAGCTTCTCTTTCGACGTAATTCACTTCAGCGAAAATTCCCATTTACTCTGCAACGTGAGAGACAGGAAGCTAGAAATATTAAAGCTTTGACGATGACCGAAAGCCTTATTTTCCAATGTTTGTGTATTTGTGAGTAATTGTGGACTGCACGACCGCGACCCATCGTTCAAGTTCGTTCTCTCTCTCTCTCTCTCTCTCTCTCTCTCTCTCTCTCTCTCTCTCTCTCTCTCTCTCTCTCTCTTTCTCCGGTGCGATCGGCTCTGCACCTGCACCTCTGCGCAACTCCACGGTTTGGTTCAAAGTTCAATTCGGAGGAGCAACAGAGCGTTCTACTCACCAGCCAGTGAGTCATTGATTTGCCGGCGAAAAATGAATTGAGACGTTCACTTACAGATGAGAGTCTCCAAGCTTGTCTGAAGATAAAATAACGCAGTACCAACCGGACATTGAAAATCTAACAAGGGAGATGCGGGGAGAGATTAGAATTAGTCACTAAAACTAAAGTTCGGTAAAATTGTAACAATTTTGTTATTTTTCACTTCGAATAAGTTTGTGACGAACGAGCTGAAGAACCGACGTCAGCAAAAAACCGAACTCTGAATATTTTTTATCCCTTCGTTTTTACGCTCTGTGTTTTTTCTTTTAAAGGACAGTTGGTATCGGTACTCTATTAACAGGTCCATTTTATCCTACTTTAAAGTAGACATTTTGTAAAACTTCGATTCCGCTACGCATTTAAATTCGAAGCGGAATAATATTAAATATGTATAACAAGATTTATATTAAACATACATTTTTGCAAATTTTGCCTCTGTCGTCCGGGAGCTCCAGTGAACCCCACCGTTCACATTGCCGCCATTCATGGCTCTTCTGAAAGTAAAGAATGTGTAAATCAAAGAAGGAAGAAATATTCTTCATAATACATGGAAAATTCACAGAATATTCAAGTAAAACAAATTGAATTTGCTTGCACCTCTTACTAGTAATCCATGTAACACATCTCAGAAAACTTGAAATATTGATCATCCTGGAGCGGAAATCGAACCCCGCATCTCCTGATTACCGGTCGAGTATGCTAACTATTACACCACCCAGGACAGTGAAGTTCCAAGCAACTGAGACATAAGAATCTGAAAAAAAATCTGAGGACTTTGAGATTAATATGCCTCAGTTGCTTGGAACTTCACTGTCCTGGATGGTGTAATGGTTAGCATACTCAACCGGTAATCAGGAGATGTGGGGTTCGATTACTGCTCCAGAATGATGAATATTTCAAGTTTTCTGAGAAGTGTTACATGTATTACCGGTAAGTGGTACAAGAAAATTCAGTTTTCTTTGCTTGAATTTTCAAAGAATGTGTATTTAACGACTTTTTGGCCCTTCTTAAGTGCCGAGTTGCCGACCCCTGGAATAGAGCATCGCTATAAAATTCACATAATGTACACGTACGTAGGTCGTTCAAAAAGTAAGGAGACTGACGTCATAGCATCGAAACAACCCAACGCAGAAAAATATGCAGCTGCCTGTGTCGGAACACCTGCAATGGCAGTCAGGTCAAAGAATATCTAAAGCTTAAAGAAGGTCAACTCTCATAGAGATAACGTAAAATATCCGGCAACAGCGCCACCACATCTTAAGAGGTAATATGCTCTGCGGGAAAGTTAACATTCAGGAGCAAAACACGTTAGGGGGACTACGGCAGTGAAGCTTTTCTTTGATCCACGATGGTTTCCTTCGATCTGATGACTATTTGCTTAGAGCAGTTTTTTGTTTTTGTAGTTGCTGCTTTCTGATTTCCCGCCCATCCCTTATTTTGGTGAGAAAAATATCTATAACATTAGTATTACTATTTAAATTAAATTTCAGCAAATATTACAGTTAGGCCTAAGGATTCGTACAAAATGCAGACATTCCCTAGTATTTGGCATTACTGAAAATGTTTCTGAAAAAATGAAGAACAAACAAAAGTCTTAACAAACCCGATTGGCGTAACAAAACTAACATATCCGATTTGCGAAGTGATTATGCTACAGAGAAGGTAACAATCACGTGATGTGAGTAGCTCGGCTGACTGTTCTTTACCCAAAGAATTGAAGTCAACGGAAATACGCATGAGCAGTCTGCTCTGTCTGCTCCGGCATCATCCTGTATGTTGGCTTCTGTGCACTGCATTTTTTCGCTGAAGATATGGCGGCGCTAGTTACGTCTCGCCGAGCCTTAAATTCTCGTTAGATATTCTTTGGTCACGTGACGATGCGTCGTCACAGCGCTCCGCTAGTTCATTCTTCTAGTAAACGGCGTAGAGTTCAGACGTGTTTCTCTAACCCAGTATGGATTTAAAGCTGAATCAAAGAGCAGCTATAACATTTTGCATGCGTTTGAATAAAACCGCCACGGAAACGCACGGAACGATTAAAACAGTCTATAAAGAAAGATGATTTGCAAGAGCTTTTGAGTGGCGCAAGAAATTTTTGTGAATGGTGAAGAGTGTCTAGAATATGCGCCAAGCTGCTGTAGATCGTCGACATCGACTACGGAGGTTAATGTCAATACCTTCGAAGCAATCCTGCGCAAGGACCACCAAATCACCATTGAGGAGATTGCTAATGTGATGCAGATGTTGGTTGCTTCCCAAAAATGCTCAGAATATGCACAGACGAAACAACTAGAGGTGATCGCCTTCTAATTATTTCTTCAGTTACTGCTTACCATCTTTGGTGAATCCCCAGCATTGTGCGGGGCTCCAAGAAGCAACCTGCCAAATTGGTTTGGCAGTTAGCGTGTGTGAGTCTGGAGGAATTCGAGGCCGCTGTGGTGTAGCGGAAGCATATCCGGCGCGTAACTGGAAGAACCTGGGTTCGACTCCCGGTGGCGGCCAATGAGAATTTTTCCGTGACTCACTTATAAACGCGGAAAGAGCGAAGATCTTTGTTTCATGTCTCGCTTAGTTTTTCGTACTTACAGGCAGTGTTCCGTTAATGGAAACTGCCAGTTATGTCAGCGTATGATGTAGAGATTTTCTTTTTTATTTTATTGGGGGTTTAACGACCACCGTGAGCAACTCAGTGGGCTACAAGTAGTCGTCCGTCCCTAATTTAGGGCCACTGGTTCCAGGGAAAAGAGAGAACAAGTGCCGTCAGACAAACACTACACACATGCCTCATCGAAAAGCCAGCGCTTAGACTACTGCGCCACTACGTCCCTTTTTCCAGTTTAGGACTGTGTATGCGCGCGCGCGCGCGATCGGGGGCATGATGACCCCTGTGAGCATCTCCCTGGGCTATAAGCCGTCTCCCGTCTCTAATTTAGGATCACTGATTCCAGGGAAGCGAGAGAGCCAGTGCGGCAACACACACACAACATTCATGCCTCACTGGGATTCGAGCCCGGACCCATCTCGGACGAGTAGGCAGAAGCCAGCGCTTAGACCATTGCCCCACAGGGGCAGCATTCAGTGTTTTACGACCCCTGTGAGCAACTCTATGTGGTATAAGGAGGCGCCCTTACCGAATTTGGGGCCATTGGTTGAGAGAAGGGAAAGAGCCTCTACCGTAAGACAACCGTACCGCACCGGCGACGCAGTGTCATTAGCTCTGGCTTCTGATGATTCGTCCGAGTTGGGTATGGTTTTGAATCCCGGTGAGGCATGGATGCTGTGCCTGTATTAAGGAACTAGCTCTCTCCCTTCCCTGGAACAAATGGTCTTAAATTAGGGACGGACGACTGATGATAGCCCATTGAGTTGCTCACGGTAGTTATTAAACCCCCAAACAAAAAAGGGGAAGACAAGCGTACCGCCCATTCCTCATCCGGAACTCGAACACGGACCCACCCTGACGATCGGTCTGACGCCAGAGTTTAGACCATTGGACAATAGGGGTGGCTATAAAAAATGTGAAAATTCTTCAAACATTGAAATGTGTGTGAGTATTTCCCAGATGCAAGTTGTACTTGAGTGTAACATTCAACAACAACAGGTCTACCTTGTAGCACTTGGTGCAACCTAACATTGGGACCAACCCAGTTACCGTATGGTACGAGGTTTTGGGCCTCTAATCAATCGTCCGAAGCGTGTCCGGGTTCGAAGCAAGCATCAGTCAGGCATTGATGTTGCGCTTGTCTAACACCGTCGGCTGTTTCACTTCCGTGGAACTAGAGACCCGAAATTACAGAGGGGAGACTCTCATAGCGAAATGAGTTGAACATTGGATGTTGATGTTTTTAATGAGTTGAACATTGAATGTTATTTTTTGCTTGGATGTGTTTTTCGGGTTTTTATTTTCTTGGACGTACAAGAGTTAAAGGAGTTTGAGAGTCCTAATCAAGGAGGTTAGAATAAGATATCTGGAGATGCCCTTGCTAATAGAGCAGTCCACTTTGCGTGAAGCCTATAACCGCGAGCGACGCCCGTCAAAGTGTGGGAAAGCTCATGGTTTTCAAGGCTATTAGAATGCATTTTTTGTTGGCCGAATCGCCTTCTTTTGCCTCAAATGCTTTCAATTTTGCATCGTAGCTTTTTGCCAATGTGAGAGAAAATGCTGAATTTATACAATTCTTAATTATTTTGAGACTCCTTCCCATTTTTATTTTAAATTGAAATACACGAATGTTAGTGCAAATTCTAAACAAAACATAACGTAAAAATTAAAAACTTCATTCGTATAAGAAGTATATTTGATTCCGGTTTGATATTAACACTGTTTCTGCAACCAAAAGCCACGCTATTCCAAAATACACACAGTTGAAAATACAGAGGCATCATGTAAACAACGTCAAATTCCCACAATTTGCGGCTTCACGGTTAAGAAACTCAGGGCATCTCCAGAAGCATTATTTAACCCAAGGAGGTTATATTACTGGAGACACCACTGGCTCTGCCGCCAGAGGTCACAGCTAATATGTGGTGTGACGTCACAAGCAGGCAAAAACGAACTAAATTATGCTGTTGATAAAACAGTAAGCTTGTGTATCATCGATAAAGATTATTGAATTACTCATTTTATCTGTTTATACGCTTAGAAGCTTTTGTTGCATTGGTTTCAAAGCAGCTTCTTTTCTGCGGCTGCGTCGTGCCTGCTCATGACGTCATTTGCAGCACGGACGGTGACTTATGGCGGATAATGCTGCGTGGATAGGAGTGGTGTCTCCAGTGATATAACGTCCTTGGGCCTAATCGATGAATGAATATATCTAAAACGCAACATTTTCTTGCTTTTTTTACGAAACATTGAAGAGTTTACACCAAAAAACGAGCTCTTAAACACATAAAACTTAGCACAGAAATCTTACCGCTATACTCAGTTTGCACAATAAAACGATTTCACAGTTTTTTTATCGGGTTGGATTTACATTCGGGGCCATTTACATCAGGAATTACAAAGTTTTGAAGTGAAAACCCCCCTGAAAAAAACCCATCCCAATGGAGTGACACACAGTCGAGTCACATACAATTACAATTATTCTATTGCACACATTTAAAACTTACAGTTGTATGAAAATGCAATGCACCAGGAGGAATCTGAACATATTGGTTGTAAAGCGATTCCCCTATTAGATGTAAGAAAAGGAATAAAACCTATGAAATATATAAAAGCAAGTAATATGGTTATAACAGAAGCACCACTGTTAGCAGCATGCTTGGAACAACAATTTAATGATAGGATTGAGATTCATTATGGAGATCAGGGTGATTTAGAATGTAATTTCGCAGAGACAAGGAAAACTTTTTGAAATTTTTAAGAGATCTGATGCTCTCTGGGAGATTATTCCATAGGATAATGGCTTTATACAGTATGTTATTTAAACCATAATTAAGTATAACACACGGCTGACATAATTTGTTGTTAACAACAGATCTGGTGAAGATAGAATAATCCAGATATTTGATGTCAGATTGAAACATAGGTAGTTTAAGATGCATTATTTTAAAAAACATGATACCTAGTTTCAAGGTAAAAATTTCATGAATTTTGACAATATTTAGTTTTAGAAATAATGGTTTTGAATGAGACATGTAATCTGTGTTCAGCATAAAGCGAACAGATTTCTTCTGTAATTTGAGCAAGCATAACTTATTGTTTGCACTTATATTTGAATACCAGGATTCCAGACAATAGGAGAGATGGGTATAAATAAAAGCATAGTAAAATGTTTCTAGGCCATTGATAAGGAAGAGATGCTTAATTTTACCAAGTAGACCAACCTGTAACTAAACGTTTTTTAAAACAAACTGAACATGTGTATTCCAGTTAAAGAATTCATCAAACCAAACGCCAAGATACTGACCTTTGTCCACAATTTTAATTAATCCTGACTGGAAAATTATTTATGTCTTCTCTTTTATGAACATGTCGGAAATATATGGAGTTGGGTTTTAAAATATTATGTGATAATTTGTTATAGCATAACCAATGAGATAATTTGATAGATCATTATTGAACATTATATGTAGCTTATGCAAATCATGACATTTTTGAAAAATGACAGTGTCATCAGCGTATAGCAAAGCATCAGTTGATTGCAGGCACAGAGGAAGGTCATTAATACATAACAGGAGCAGTAACGATCCCAATACCGAACCTTGAGGCACTCCACATGAAATATTAAGTAGATCAGAGTTTATTTTATTTACAGAGACATACTGTTTGCGATTAGAGAGGTAGCTCATTAAGAGAGAAATAATATTACCACGAAAACAGTATTTGGGTAATTTATGTAGCAGAAGGTTTTGATTTACCGTGTCGAAAGCTGTTTGAAAATCAATAAAAACACAAATAGTACAGTATATAACAACTCTCATCTAGTACTTCGGAAATGAAGTTTGACAACTTAGCAACAGCCATTTCAGTAGATCTGTTTCTTTGGAAACCGAAATGATCCAAACATACCATGGGTGTGTAAAAAATCAACCATTCTGCTGTTTTCTAAAATTTTACCTATAACAGGGAACAAAGATATCGGTCTCAAATTACAGGTAGATTCCTTTTCTCCTTTTTTCAAAAGAGGAATAACCGTAGCGATTTTCAGATTGTCTCGAAACTGACCTGAATAAAAATTCAGATTAATAACATGTGTTATAAGTGGAACCAAAATAGAGACCGAGTCTTTTATGACGCTGCTATTAATATTGTTTTAAACAGCATTTCTTTTTAGGGACAAGGAACTGATTATATTATAAATTTCAGTATCATCCACAGGGCGTAGAAATATTGAAAAAGGCACTTCCTTAATTTTGGATAAAGAATCAGAACCTTTAGTGTTTGTGGGCAAGTTTTGCTGAGATGCTAAGTCATGACCTATGTTAATGAAGTAATTGTTGAATTCATCAGCGACTGATTTTAAATCAGCATTAAAATTACCAGAATCTCCTCTTAACGTCAGCGGAGTTTCAGTAGCACAGCATCGTTTGTTAATAGCTGATTTGCTTATTTTCCATTTTTGATAGGAGTTATTTCCTGCATCTGAAATAGCGCGGTTGTAATAAGCAACTCTCGCATGCTGAATAATATTTCTTAGGGCATAATTATACCTTTTATACTTATCACGTAAGTTACTGTATAAGGATTCCTTCTACTTTTTTACGAAGCTTATCCTTTTTTTAATTGATCTAATGATTCCATTGGTCATCCAAGGTTGGATCTTAATGTCATGTTTAGTCTTAACTACCTTGTGAACGGTTGTGATCTCAAGGAAATCATTCAATATGCCTTGCAAAATCTCGGTAGTTATAGTTGGACAAGTTGTATTGTAGTGCATATTATTGTGACCACCTCCTACTGTTGAGGTCAACATCGCGTAGCCAATGAAAGAAGGCACGTGTCGTGAGCTGGCTTCGAGGGTATATAAGCTGTGCTGTAGGCATTCTGAAAATATATCACTCGTTGCTGCCATGGATAAAAGGAGCGATTTATCAGATTTTCAAAAAGGAATGATTATCGACTTTCGGGCTAAGAGTGGCAGTATTTCTGAAAAAGCACAGTTTGTGAACTGTTCGCGTGTTCTTGTGGTTAAAGGGCATCGTGATTGGAGAAATGGCACCGTTGCGAATAAGCAACGTGGAAACAGCGGAGCACCACGTGCCATTGGTATAAGAGGTGAACGTCGGCTTTAAAGGTGCGTCAGGGCCGATCGACGCGTTACAGTGGAGCAACTCACTGGCCGAATGAACCAGGGGACTACCGGAAGTGCGTTTAAAATGCTGCGTATAGTGCACCAATGCAGACGGATGGTCACTGCACCTATGCTAACGAAGGTGCATCGGCAGAAAAGGCTTACATTTGCACGGCAGTATCGGAATTGGACCTCTGCTGATTGGCAAAGTATTGCCTACTCCGATGAGTCACGTGTTATGCTTCATCGAGCGGATAGACGTCGGCGTTTAAGACGAGAAACATCGGAGAACAAACACTCTTTAAACATTGTCTTCCCTGGGCAGGAAGGGGGATGGGATCTTCCAGCACGACAACGCGACGTGTCACAGCTAGAAATGTCCGAGAGTGGTTGGAAGAGCACGACGAAGACTTCAAAGTATTTCACTGGCCCCTAATTCCCCAGATTTAAATCCAATTGAGAATCTGTGGGACCACCTCGATCGTGTTGTTTGCTCTATGGATCCTCCACCACGCACCCTCCAGCATCTGTCATACGCACTGCAATTAGCATGGCTCCACATACCTGTGAACACCTTTCAGCACCTTATTGAGTTACTCCCAGAGCCCATCTAGCTGCTGTCAGCGCTGCACACGGCGGTTATTCTGGATATTAGCTGGTGATCACTATGATGTGACTCGACCGTGTGTTATCACTTGGAGTACGAGAAGAGTCTTTATTACGACAGTCTGACGATCGAACGATCACAAAAACGCCGTTGCTGATTGTTTGAGTTCAACCAGAAGAATCCGGATTGGCCGAAAATCGTATTTGTTTGTGCTACGTTAACCGAAAGGGAATTACATCGAAGAACCAAAACATTAGGACCAGCGCGTCTTTATGCAAATTGAGGCAACTGAAGGTATACAGCGGCGTGTCTGAAGGTCATGAAAAGGTATAAATAACACCTGATACTGAGATCTATTAATCAGTATTATTCTTGTTCTTCAGATGGGATAAGTAGCGAGTCTGACAAAGACCAAATTTAAATGTCCAGACAACTGGGTTAGAACAATTCCGAGACGGAAATGCTTGTGTAGTAATCACGGTTAGCACTATCGAAGAGTGGTCCGAGGAGGGCAAAAACCACCCACCGTAGGAAAGGTGTGGGCCAACCACGGCTCATCCATGCTAGAGATGAAGGAATGCTGTCTCGTAGGGTACGATCCAACAGAAAGGACACTGTGGCACAACTCGTTGGTAATATCAATGATGGTAACAGGAGTAATGTCTGAGAACACGGAATACATAGAACCTTGCTGAAAATGGCACTGAGTAGCCGAAGACCGCTCTGAGTGCTCATGCTAATCTCGATTCACAGCCGAAAGTGCCTACAATGGGAACACGCGAGCATCAAAACTGGACCTTGAGTGACTGGAAAAAACTGGGATCGTCTGGCCCAATGAATCTCGTCTCCTGTTGCATCATGAGGATGGCCGTGCACGTGTGCATCATTTACCTGGGTCTGCGTAGCGGCAGACCACTCAGAGATCACCGTCTAAAGCGCCTACAATGGGCACTCGAGCATAAAAACTGCCCCTTGAATGATTGGAACTAAGTCGTCTGGTTCGATGAATATCGTTTCCTATTGCACAATGTGGACGGCCGGTCACATGTAGGCCATTTACCTGGCGCCCCACAGGCCACCCAGAGTTAACAGTCTAAAGCACATACAATAGGCATGCGTGCATCAAAACTGGACCTTGAATGATTGGAAGAAGGTCGTCTGGTCCGATGAATCTCTTTTCCTATTGCACCATGTGAATGGCCTGGTACATGTAGGTCATTTTTCTTTGGCTACGTAGCCGCAGGCCACTCAGAGTTCACCGTCTAAAGCGCCTACAACTGGCACCCGAGCATCATGTGTGAAAAAAGGTAACCTTGGTCTGTTGAACTATATATTAGGGGTATACAAAAGCTTCCGCCGCTCCCGCTAGTAGGCGCTGTAGGGGTCTAACCGGCTGTCGACCAGTGCTGTCAGTTTGTACATGACGCCAACCACGGCGGTCGATAAATTTCATTTGCGTCACTGTTTGTTATTCATGTTGAATTTAGGGAAAAGTGCGAGTGAAGCATGCGATGTAATATGTCAGGCGTATGGAGAAACGGTTATGGGTGAGCGGAAGTATCGAGAATGGTTTGCCAGGTTTAAGAAAGGTGATATAAGCTTGGGAGACAGGCCACGTGTAGGTATACCGCAGGAACTCGCAGACGAGGAGCTGGAATCGCTCTGCTGCGAAAGGATGCCACACAATCGACCACGCAATTGGTGAAACGTTTGAAAGTGGCTCAATCGACGGTGGTACCGCGTCTATAGGTCTCGGGAAAGATCCAAAAGATTGGTAAATGGGTTCAGCATACTTTAATGGAGCGTAATATTGGTCAACGATTGGGCATCTGCATGTCGTTTCTGAAGAGGTTACTAGGGTAGAATTTCTTGTCGAAGGTTGTCACCGATGATGAAAACTGGGTCTATTGCGAAAGCCTCGTACGCAAGCGATCCTGTGTCGATCCAGGTCAGCCATCAACATCTACTGCAAAACAGGATATCCGCGGCAAAAGGTGTTGCTGTGTGCGTGGTGGGATATGCGTGGAGTGCTGTACTTCGAACTGTTGAAACCGGACGAAACAATCACTGCACAACGATATAGCGGTCAGTTGATGAAAGTGAACGCCACAATCGAGCAAAAGCGCCCATGGACAGGTAAAGGACGCCGCTCAGTCGTCGTGTTACACGATAATGTGAGACCACATGTCGGTGCTACCACGAAATCAACCCTTGAACAGACACACTGGGAGGTTTTACCGCACCCGGATTGCTCCCCGGACATTGACCCTCAGAATTTACATCTGTTTCGCTCTATGAAACATGCCCTAGCCCAACAGCGATTCACCACAGTTTCAGGGGTGGAAAATTTCGTCACTGCGTTCTTCAGCTCAAAACCCGAGTCCATCTATCACAGGGGTATTCATTTGTTGCCTGAAAAATGGCAAAAGGTCAATGATGCTAACGGCCAATATTTCGTTGAACAAATGTGTACTGCTTTCCTGATTGTTCCTATCTCCTTTCTCCTTAAAACAGCGGACACTTTTGCATACCCCTAATATTATTCGTACTTATTATCATATGCATCTCTATAATTATGCACAATAAAGTTTTCTTTTTGACCAACTAATTTATAAGCACTCTGTTATTTACCTACACTGCTTGCCCTTTGACCCATTGCTAGGATTGCCAACTTCAAATTTGTCGGGATAATCTTTATGGCTTTAAAAAAATATTTAGCGAGAATAAAAAGAAATTTACATAAGAACATAGGAGCTCAAAAGGAAGGTTAAACTAGAGGTACATGTATGACCTATTAAGCGGCAGATGAACCTAAACCAAACGGTGTCCAAAATTTTCTGCTTTCCCCAAACAGTAATGCTCACATAGCGGCTAGTTTTACGAATACTTCGGCAAAGAATCCCTTTACTCATCTCATCTCAGTAATAACGACCATAAATCTATCACTGCTGATAACGCTTTCTCTTTCGTGTGGTTTCTGGAAGTTGAGGTTGTTTCCCTGTTTAGTGTTTTGCCTCCATTCCGGCAGCTCTGGGGAAGGAGTTGCTTCTAAAAGCTTGTTTCCTGCCCTGTCTGTCAACTCTTCTATTTTTCCTTCCTATCGAGTTCACTTACTCAGATCTCCTAGCTTCTGATTTCTAAAAGGGCAGTTTTAGATATAGCGTGAGACATTGCCTTCCTAATATAACACTAGTGTGCAAAACATAAGTACGAGGCAGGTTTCGACCTGCTGCGTTGTACACGAACTTTCTGGATGTGTGAAATTCAAACCGTAGGAACAGGACCCTCACCGGTTACACTACCTCTAAAGTTCGTAAGCCCATTGATCAGAATGCTTCCCCATACAGAGACGCCGCGGCGTCCTTTTCTATGCCTTTCATTGATGTTTTCGGGGCGATTCCGAGAGAGCTTACCTGAAGCCAGATTAGCTGACGTCCAGAATCGCTAGAGAGAGAGAGAGAGAGAGAGAGAGAGAGAGAGAGAGAGAGAGAGAGAGAGAGGGAAGGGGAGGGAGATGGAGAGAGAGGGAGGGAGAGGGGAGGGAGAGAGGCAGTGAGAAAGGGATGGAGAAAGAGGGAGAGAGAGAGAGAGACAGAGAGAGGGAGGGAGAGAAAAGGAGACATAGAGCATGATAGAAATAGAAACAGAGACAGGTAGGGAGGGAGCCAGGGAGGTAGAGAGAGAGAAGGAGGCAGAGATAAATATAGAAATAGAAACAGAGAGAGAGAGAGTGAGCCAGAGAGGTAGAGAGAGAGATGGGAGTGAGAGGTAGGGAGAGATAGAGGGAGAGACAGAGAGAGGGAGAAAGAATGACAGAGAGAGAGGGAGGGAGAGACAGAGAGAGAGGGGGAGAGAAAGAGAGAGAAAAGAAAAGAGAAGGGAGAGAGGGAGGAATAGAGGCAGAGAGAGAGAGAGGTAGGGAGAAGAATGACAGAGAGAGAGAAGGAGAGAGAGGGGAGAGGAAGGGAGGGAGAGAGACAGAGAGAGAGAGAGAGAGAGAGAGAGGGAGGGAGAGAGAAGGAGAGAGAGAGACTAAATCTACTGTCATCTGTAAACAGTACCGTACCCATCTGTTCTGTTGTCCAGTACTTATGTTCTCTGGACCACTGTATCCGGTGTCTTCGATGAGCAGTTGTTAATGGAACACAGCGTACTGGTAGTCGGGCAAAGATGTACACCTTTGTGTAGTATTCTGGCCATTCTAAACCGCTTTGTTGCGCGTCCTGTGCTCATGTTCAGACATACAGCAAGGCTACTTACTGTCTGGTGTCGATCCCATTTGGCCTGTTGTAAGAACAGATAGCGCCCCCCACTAGGGGTGGTTTTCGGTGGACGAATACTACCGGTCTTTCGCACAGCTCTACCTGTAATCCTCAAGACCACCCACGCATGCGATACGGTGTAATGAGTCTTACCGAACTGTTGGGCCACACTCCTCACAGTTCGCCCCTCTGCCAGGTTTGTCCATGACGAGGATCGAATTCCCGATCCCTCACTCCAGAGTGAGTTGCTCTCCCAACTAAGCTACATGGACGGAATGCATCGCTTCAGATTTGTCGTCTTGACACGCACTTGCTTTACCCCCTTCAGCATTATGTCTTATCATCTCCCTCTCAATTATTTTTTTTGAAGCAAAGAACGAAGTTTCATTAATTCTAAACGGTGTGTGGAACAATCATCACACATTTTTCAAAGAACCCAAGGGCGGTTACATCCATTTTTACGTTCGGGCGCCAATATGGAAACACAAATTTGTCCGTGACGAAAATCAGAATCGCGCCCTCTCCTTCCGGAGTGAGTTGTTCTCCCAACTAAGCTACACGGACAGAATGTATCGCTGCAGATTTGCCATCTTGACATGTGCTTCACCTCCGTAGTACGTCGCAGCTCCTGGAGCCACAAATTATTCGACGCAGAGTAAAATCATCAAGATGTTCTCGACGGTCCTCTTCGTCTTCTCTGGCACACAACACACGCAATCGAAAGAATGTAACACTTATGCACACCGTCCGGTGTCTACCGTTCAACTGATGCTATGGGACTGAGTAAGCGCATTTGGTTCTCACGTCACGCAAATCACATGTCATGCTCAATTATTACGCATGTGCTGTTGCTCCTATTCCCAGACACCGTCCTGAGTTAATTTGTGTATGGGTGCTGCTGATGTTTACGGCATAATTTACTTTTTCCACTTCGTCATTAAGTTTTGACCACTAGTGTACTTCATGCACCAGTGCATCAGTCTTGTTCTTCATTCTTTGCTACAAGGCCCAAGGCATAATGGGAAAAAGATAGCCTCTCTGACATGGACACCATGCCACTGGGCAGAAACATGTGACTCAAAAAACTCTTCTCCATCCTTTCTTATTTCTTATTATATTCCTTTTAGCATGCAATAAGAAAGGATTAGTGTTGATCAACCTCGTAAATGAACTTTGACTAACAAAGCTACCGGGTAAGTCAAAGTTCACGCGCAGGTTCACCTGTTTCAGCCGCGTTCGACCCATTTCTTATGATTTCAGCCCATTTTAGTTGTTAATTCGTTCGAGCAGTTAAAAAGATGAAATAGGGAAACAAAATCTGATCATTACACACCGATGAGCTATTACATTATGACCACCTACCTAATAAGCTGAGGACCTCCTTTAGCCGTACAACAGCGGCCACTTGGCGAGGCATCGATTCGATAAGGTGGTGATAGGTATCCTGGGGTATCTGGTACCATAATGTCAACAGCAAGTCCTTCAGTTCTCGTACATTTCGGGGTGGTGGTGATTTAGCGCGAACACGCTTGTCCAAGTCGAACCACAAATGCTCAATTGGTTTCCTGTCAAATGAATTTGGAGGCCAGGGCATTAACAGGAAGTCACCAGCATGTTCCCCGAAACACTCTTTGAAGATTCTGGCAGTGTGGCATGGCGCATTATCCTGTTGGTAATGCTCATCACCAGCAGGGAACACAGTTGCCATGAATGGGTGAACTTGGACCGCAACGTGTTCAGATACCTGACAGCAGTCAGAGATCGTGCTATTGGGATAATAAGGCCAAAATTGTCCCAAGAAAGCATTGCCCACAGCATAACACCGTCGCCGATGGCCTGTTTTGGCCCAACAGTACATCCAGGTGCCATAGCATCCGTTGGTAATCGATGCATCCGAACTTGGCCGTCTGCGTGATGCACCAGGAATCTTGCTTCGTCATACCAGGCCACTATCTTCCAATCATCCACGGTCCAATCGCGATGATCTTGGGCCCAATTCATGCGTTTTTGGCGACGACGTGCAGTGAGCATGGTGACCCTGCTGATTATTCGGCTACGCAGGTCTATGCGCAGATGGCTGAGATGAACTGCGTGCAGTGACAGATTGCCCTGATCACCGCTGTTGTAGCTGCGGGTGATTGTCGCACTGTGGCCTTGCGGTCGCTGTGAACAATGCGCGATAGTCTTAGCTATCCTCTGGCATCAATGAGCTGCGGACGACACACGGCTGGGTGGCGGTTCGTTGTTTGGTCATCTGTGCGCCACTTTTGATACGTACTCACTACAGCGGTACGTGAATAACCCACAAGCCGAGCGGTTTCAGAGATCGTAGTTCCGAGCTGCCGTGCCATCACAATTTGTACTTTATCAAACTCGGATAAATCGGCAGCTTTTCCGATTCTGACTCCGAACACTTTACAAACCGAAAACCGGTCCTCAAATTGTATATAAACTGCTCTGTTAACTTATACTATGTATGATTTAGCAAAAAGGTACTTTGAGAAAGCTAAAGATCATCCCAACCCTCTTGTCAGGGAGGCTCTCAATTATACTGTCAGTTATACTGACAAATATAAAAGGCCCAAAGCTTTATTGAACAAAATCCCTGAAAAGAACCCAATTGATAGCTACCCTAGTAATAAAACCGCTAATTGGGATTAGAGCTGATAGTATTCTTCGCACGTGTAAAAAAAATTTGACTGCACCACCTTAGCTATGGTACGCGCGCAGTCAAAAATAAGAGAGGTGTGTATTCTTCACACTTGTGAGGCAAACAAAAATTTGAGAGTAGTGTAAAAATTGGTTGGTCCTACTTTTAGTAATTTTCTCTAAGTTTAATTGAGGTCGTTTTGATTTTCTGTGTTTTCCACTTGCCGGTGTAACTAAAAAACTAAAAATGCAGGTGGTGTAAAATTAATGCCTAACGCACCTTAGCTTTAGTGAAATGATTTTACTTACACCACCTTAGCCATGGTAAATTATTTCAGTTCACACCACCTTAGCTGCGGTGAAATATTTTCGCTGACACCACCCCGGCAATGGTAAATAGCGAAAACAGCAGCAAGAATCAGTAAAAGTAAACGTGGAGAAAAATTCTTACCAAACCTCCCAGCCAATGGGAAGAAATGTTTTCTCTGATTGGCTCCTGAGCAACGATGCAAAATGTAGACTCCTGACCGAACAGTGAGCAAACGACAATTTTTTTTTTTTTAATATCAGGTGCCTTAACTTCGATCTTCCTTTGGGAAACTTATTTTGTGTCTACTGTCTTTTTTATTTCAGGTTCCCCCTTTCCTTTGGTCTCCCCCCCTTTCCCCCTGTACTCATCTGTTGCTGCGGTGTGTTGCCGGGCGTTTTCTGCGGGGAGAATTACTGCTCGGAATGACTTGCTGTTTCAGGTAAGTATAGGGCAGCTTAAAACTTCAGACCTTAACGGGTAACCGTATACTTCTAGAACTCTAATTCTTCCGCACTTTTCTGTCATCCTATCCTGTCAGGGCAAACTTTTCCCACTTCTATTTATTTTCACTTTTCACCTGCCAAAAGGCTCAGCGCGCTGTGGGTTCGGGTCTCTAAACCTAGATTAGGAAACTCCGTTATTATTGTTTCACCTGCACCACCGCTCGGTCTCCAGACGCTGTCATTTTTCTAGGCAGGGGTGATCATAATGTAATGGCTCATTAGCGTAGTCTTCATGTGATAAATTTTCCATAAAAATAAAATTATTGTTTGAAGAATGTTCTTTGGTGCAGAGAAATGTCTTTCGGTGCTTCGCAATGTGTATGAAGTAGTTGTCGTACATTTTGGTGGTTTTCTCTTCGTTAGTACCGAGTGATTGATACATCCTTTTAAGAAGAGCTTTCTCGTCAATACACTTTCTGCATATGCTCGTTCCTTGAGAATATTCCCCAACACTGCAGATAACCTCAGCTCCTTCCTTTCAATTAATCATATCAACGTAAAGAGAATTTTCTCATGCATGAGTTTCAATTGAGTTAAGGAAACTTGCTCCTAATCAAAATGAGGATTTTCGTCGTGAAATAGCTCGCTTATGTTAAATTAGGAAACTTTGTTTCGAAGTTTAACGGCGTGATTTGTGTATGTCGGCACTAAGGTGAAATTAATTTGTTTTAATTTTACCATTATGTGCGTTCATATCGTCTGAAGATCGAAGAAATCTTTGTTGTCTGTTGTAAAAATCCAGATGGGTATCATTTGTCGAATCTCTTGTTTCCATGACACATGCGTTGTCGAACGGAAGAATCAAATGTTAAACGAAGATTTAAAGTGTAATTCTTTCTTATTCAGGTAAAGCATATAGTGAGTGTAAAACAAAGTATGTGCACACCACCCTAAATTTTGAGATATTGTTGACAAAAACGGATGAAAGATAGAATATCTAATACGCTAGAGGGCAAAATTGTCGAAACCTTTAGAAAAGTTTTGTATTTCTAAGATTCGATAGCTCAAAACGTTAGACTTTTTTAGAATAATACAAGGTGTTCCATAAAGGTGTAATCAATTTCAAATAGCCAAGTTTTAACATAAAAGATCTCAATAAACAACTTGTGTTAATTGACAGAACAGATCACGAAGTTTTATAGACATTCGACATGGGCAACATTTGTCACCCGAACAATGTCTACAATGTCTATTCCAGTTCATGTTCGTTCGTTCGGGAATGTCCGTATTAGCTTTCTGCAGTGCGTGTGTAATCTTCCTTAGGTCATCAATGTCTGCAACAGGGGTTCTGTGAACCCGATGGCGGCCGGGTTCCATTCCCAGTGGCGGCCGATGATAATTTTTCCGTGACTCACTTATAAACGTGGAAAGAGCGATTACTTATGTTTGACGAAACAAGTTTGCGATTTTTATTATTGCCGTGAAATTTCTAAACATAAAGTACAAATTCCAAAAGTTCCCTATCATTACAAGGTGGTTTCGATTGTCAGCTGGCTCCGATTGTCTTTATGCTGAGTGCCCTCCCGGCGCACAATGAACAACGGAGCTGAGGGATGAAGCAAGGGGTCGTAAAATCTTAGCCCCACAGAGAATACGTGACTGGGGAAGTTTTCGCCTCTTGTTTCCGAGTATCAGAAGTCACTTTCACCTTCGACACGTCGTCCCCAAATTGCCTGCACCCCCAAAATTTGGCGATTCCATTATCATCAAATACCAAGTTAAAATGAACGGACTATACTTAAACTCTCCACCACCAAAAAAAAAAAAAAAAAAAAAAAGTGGAAGGAAGCTTTTTGGGATTTTTGAGTTCGGATTTTTGACGCTCTACTGTGACAGTAAAACGAAACGTACTTCCCATGTTGAATTTACAGAATAATAAAGACGAACAGCACGAGAACCCACGCTGGATATACAGAATAACAAAGTCAAGCTGCACAAGTGTCCCATATAGAATTTATAGAAACAGAAACATAATGAATAATGTTCCAAACCACATCAGTTAGAAGATCCTATGCTGGATTTACAGGAGGATTGAAAAAAATAAAATAAAGAAACAACAACAGCAAATCCATGTCGAGTTAAAACATGAATGCCCGCTGTTCGATTTTTGGCAAAACTCAGCCTGCACCATTTGTAAGGTTCTCTAACCCCTGTTCAGATATATGGCTTAATATGCTTGTTCCAATTTCTTTTTGCGCTCCATTTCGGTGGAATTGTCAAGAGAAGTATGTCAAAACAGTGTACCTGAAACAGAAATCATCGCTCTTCCCACGTTAATAAGTGAGTCTCGGAAAAATCATCATCGGCCGCCACCGAGAATCGAACCCAGGGTCTTCCAGTTACGCGCCGGACATGCTACCACTGCACCATAGCTTTCTGTTTGATGTTCCTGATCCACGTCAAGTGTTTTAATTAAGAGTGTACTAGTTCTGTGGCAAGGGATTATCGCTTTACGTTGTGTGAATGAGAGACGCGCTCTTAAGAGCGGTTTACGCGTAGCCAGACTAGCTAGGGATTGACTCCGGAACACAATTAATAGGGAAGTAGAGAAATTCCTTTGGTAGGAGGAGACGTAGTTGTTCGTTGGGTTTTTGCTGCTGACGGTCTTTGATCTGAAGGGAGGAAAGGGCGTCGGAAGCGCACTGACGTTGGAGAAAGCGTCGCATCATAGCACGTTTTTTGTAAAAAAGATCGTGCTTATGTTACCGGGTTGTCCGTCCGTCTGTGGACACCATATCTCTGCAACTATTAGTCCGATTTGAAAAATTTGTTTTGCTTTAGAAAGCAAAACAAAATTTTCAAATCGCGAATAAAATGTGCGAATGATGATCCTTGATTTCGCTTTTTTTACGATGCACAATTTCACCGCTAGAGGGCGTAATTGCAGATGATATCAAATTCAAAATACATTTTATTCCATATATTTGCTTCTAAATATCCGATTCAATTTTTTTTTGTTCCTTTCGATTCCATTTATATCGAAGACTATTTTAGGTATAGTCACTTTTTCAAGTTAGGCACAGATTTTCCGCTAGGGGAGTTAAATTAAACTGCACTTTCCCCAATGTCTCTCCTTCTAAAACACCGATTTGAAAAAATCTTTTTGCATCGAATACAGCTCCTGATGGAAAACGCTTTGCATATAATTTCCAATATTTGGTTAAAAATGGTTCGGTCACCAGGGGGCGTTGATTTCTGCTTCATGATGTGTTTGCAGCAAAATCTGAGCTCCTGTAAACTTGCTGAAAAGTTTTTTCGTGTACCGATACAGCTCACATCGAAAAACCTTTTTAATAATACTTTCTTCTTAAAATAATGCATGGTTTTCCGGCCAGGGTGTAGATGCATATCTTATATTTGTCGATATCTCTGCTTCTAAGATGCCGATTTGAAAAATTCTCTCGTTGTAGGAGACCGTTTTTGCTACGAAATGTTTCTCATATTTTTTCAAACCTTTCTTAACGCCCAAGTATGCCACCAGAGGGCGTAGGTTCACGTTGCTGTTTACAGCATTGTCTACGGGACTAAAAACCCGATTGAAAAACTTCTTTTTTGGTTAGATACTACCGTTTTCCATACCGGTTCCATATAGTTTGAATAGCTTTGATAAATTTAATTTGCGTCAGAACGGATTCAAAAGACGTGCTCATTACAATCGAGAATTCGGTGTCAACTTTCTTTTTCTTTTTTTTTTTTTTTTTTGGCCTTGACGAAGCCGTCAGGCTGAATACGAAAAATACGAAGTACGTCTGGTATCATGAGACGAACGAGGAGGACTATCAGCGCATTCTCCGATTCACCACCAATACGTTAATAATTCCCAAGCAACGGATTACTTTGAATTAACCGTATTTATTGTGTGACGTACCAGGAGATGTGACGTACCTGCCCGAAGGACGCACACGACATAAAGGCAGACAGGTATCAGAATAAAACGTCCGCGTAGCTCAATTGGTAGAGTGACTTATTCCGGAATGAGGGGATCCGGGTTCGAATCCTGGCGCGGATAAAAATGACGGAGAAATTTACTTCGTTATAATGGCGCCCGAACTATCCGGATGACCCGACCGTTCAAAATCTCGCATTGGTGTGATGTTATTTCCTCACCGCGAGATAGGAAAAATAAGAGAATCCCTTCTCCAGCACTTCGAAAAAAAAAAAGAAAAAAAAGGGGGAGATGATGTAACGTACCAGGAGATGTGACGTACCTGCCCGAAGGACGCACACGACATAAAGGCAGATAGGTATCAGAATAAAACGTCCGCGTAGCTCAATTGGTAGAGTGACTTATTCCGGAATGAGGGGATCCGGGTTCGAATCCTAGCGTGGACAGAAATGACGGAGAAATTTACTTCATTATAATTGTTCATTGTTTTAAAGGAAAGTCTGGAGAGTTTTCATCTGAGGCTTCAACAGAATAAAGTGACATCTGGTCTGAGTTTGAACGAACCAAAGGTAAATAAAATGTGATTACTCTCACTGGGTCGCAAATATATTCATAAATAGACGTAGAGGTATAGCGAGGGTCGTTATATCACCAAATCTTATTTTTATTTAAACTGCGGAACTGGTACTGCAGAAACTGCAAGTCGCAGAAATGGCATTCGATATATTTTCTACACGCGTCTTTTTAATATTATGTTAATATGGACTTGAAATACAGGCAGCATTTTTTCATCGAAAAGATCCGTATTCCCCTTCCACATCGTATGACACGGCAGTGGGCTTAATTTTGTCAGGCATGTGTACTCGCATAACACGGTTTAGGTGCATGATCAGTCTTCTTACTGAATGGCTCATTTCACACGAACCATCATTCTTCGACAGTTTATTTCCTGTCATTCCTTATACGAGCAGCATCTCCCATCCGATCGATTGACATGACTGAAGGGTTTTATCACTGGTTGTTGTAGCGCGCTCACAAAAACACACACACTGCGCAGGAACTCGTGTTATTCCATCTCAGTGCAGGGACCTTAGAACGGAATCAGAACTTAAGGTACGTTTATTATTTATGTTTCTTAAACTTGGAGTCGAGCCGTTAACAATCAATAGATCTAGAGCACTTTACTCACCAGAACTTTCTTATTGAAATTCAATTCTGCAGAGATGTCGATCGGTATGGATTTTCGGCATTATTAGTTTTCTTTATTGGAGTTACTACATTACGATAAATTCTGGAAAATAGCTTTATGATATTTCTGTAGAAGAAAGAAACTCTCCCTTGACATATTCACTTACTGTCATAAAAATCCGGGCACCAAGAAAAACCCATGCGATTAACGCGAAACTCGGCGAATAGCTTAAAGCAATTAAGATATTTCCTTCTTTTCATTAAAAATGCTAACTCTTCGATAGTTGAAAGCTACGTTGAAGTAGCTACAAGGAGAGCAGACATGCAAATGATTAAAGTTTCATGCGATTCTGCATGCACGCGCGTCCGAGACCGGCGCTGCAATCGCAATCCTTGGGGCTTATAAGGCGCCGCGCAGGGGACTCCAAATTCGTGCCGAAGTACACGGTAAGAGTCAGGTGAGATCCGTGAGCGATAGACATGCCAAGGAGCCACCGTAGATGTGTGCACAAGTAACTGACGGAGTTTGAACGCGGCCGTATCGTCGAGATGAGAGAGGCAGGGTGGCCGGCGCGCCGAATCGTACGCCATTTGGGCCGGTCGGACAGAACGGTGCGATCATGTTGGGAGCAATGGACACGAGAAGGCACCCAGACACGGCGGACTGGCTCTGGACGACCCAGACACACCACCAGCAGCGAGGACCGTGGGGTCGTGAGAGCGGCACGCACAGATGCAACGACGTCCTTGTCGAATATCCAGATACATGTGGCGGATGTACTAGGGACACCTGTGTCCTCCAGAACCATTTCCAGACGCCTGGCAGAGGCAAATCTGAACTCTCGATGGCCCTTACGTTTTCTGCCATTAACACCTGACCATCGTCGGCGTCGATTGCAGTGGTTTCAGGAGCGAGCAACGTGGATTGCTACGGAGTGGTGACGTATAGTGTTCAGCGACGAACCCTGCTTCTGTGTGGGAACGGACGAGCACCGTGTCAGAGTGTGGAGGACCGCGGGTGAGCGCTACAATCACAAGCTCACTGTACAGCGGCACACGTCACGTACCGCGGGCATGATGGTCTGTGGAGCCATCGTGTATGACACCCGGACTTCCCTCGCAGTGATCTAAAGGACTTTGACAGCCCAGCGCTATGTACAGGAGATCCGGCGGCCATGTGCTGTCTTTCCTGCCGGGGTAGGAAAGACAGTCTTTCCTGCCGGGGTAGGATTTTCCAACAATATAACGCCCGTCCGCACACGGATCGGGTTTCCCAGAAGTGTCTACGTCATGCTTCGACCCTTCCGGGGCCTGCAAGTTCGCCTGATCTATCGCCCGTTGAGCACGTGTGGGACCAGATGGGACGCCAGCTTTCTCCATGTCCCAGTGTTCGTGATTTAGAGCGTCAGTTGCAAGTAGTATGGGCCAATCTGTCCCTGTATATCATACGGCGTCTCTTTGACTCAATGCTTGACTGTATCACCGCATGTATCCGAGCACGAGGCGGTACTAACGCTGACCAGAATATGTACCGTATATACGCGGGAAATCGTCCTGTTGTGATATTGTAATCACTTCAGACCTTGGTATGCACCATCTCACTACTAAAATCTGATTTCAATCCGACGCCTCCTTCTTGGTACGCGGATTTTTACGACAATGAGTGCATTTGAAATACATCCCCCAAACATGACACTTCCACCTCCCTTTTGCACAGTTCTTTGGACATATTCTGGGTGAAATGCTTCGCTATCCTTCCGCATGTCCGTGGAGCCACCGTCATTGGACTACAAGCAGAATCTGGATTCGTCGAACCATATTATTCGTCACCACTATTCAGTGGTCCTGTGACGATGCTGTTTTGCCTAAGGTAAGCGATTTTTCTTCTCGGCAATTGTTATCTTCGGGTATATGCAGTCAGTATGACTGAAATTGCCCAAGCCGTGCAGTTCTCCCCGTAGCGTTCGTTCTGAGAGTGGTTCACTGGGTCCAGCACTGTGCTGTTGAAGCAGTTCTTGACGAGTCTGGAAACGTGCATCAGTTATCGTCCCAAAGTTTGCGATCCCGATTTGTCAAAACCCAATTTCTACCACAGTTGCTCCTCCTACAGTGATATCTTGCCAGGAGTCAGTGGCGCATTTAGTGGAGGTGGCAGCCCTCGCCATGGGGTATCACTTGGTTCTTTGTTATGGGCTGGGCTGCTTAGGTTTCGATGTATTGGGTTGGTACGTCTGAAAAGTCCGGCAAAGTACCATCACACGTGGACGGCGAGAAAGGAAAAGTAGGGCCACTTACCTAGGCAAAATAATCTCCCTCGGCGTCTACACCTAGTTGCTATCTGTCCGCTAAGGCCATGATCCCGGAACGAGAAAAGTCTTGTGGCTGTGACCCGAAGAAATGATCAACTGCACGTTGAACCTCGTTGTCTGTCGTGAACTGTTTCCCGGATAGGAAGTGAACCAGGCGACGAAACAGATGATAGTCTGTCGGAGACAAGTCCGGGTAATAGGCAAAATGAGGCAGTGCTGCATAGCCCAAGGCACTTAGTGTCAGCATCGTTCGTTGGGCGACATGAGGGCGGCCGTTGTCCTGGAGGAGAAGAACACCATGTCTGTTGACCAAAGCCGGTTGTTTCTGCAGACATCTGGTGTAATTCAGCGCAATAACGTTCTGCAGTGATGGTTTGGTTTCTTGCCAAAGAGCTCCGAGGAATCACCCCGGCTGTGGACCACCAGTCAAGGAGCATCATCATCTTGGTGTGTAGGGGTGGCTTCGGATGCCGTCCAGCAGGTTGTGCATTGCTTAACCATTGTGCAGATCGTTTCCGATTATCATAAATGACCCACTTCTCTCCGCAGGTGACAATTGGATGCAGCAGAGGTTCCTGTTTATTCCTGGAAAGCACCGACGTGCAGACTTCCAAACGTCTAATCTTGTTGGCAGTTGTCAACTCATGCGGCAGACCCATGTCCAATTTTTTTACCTTACCCAGCGCAGCCAGACGCCGAACAACTGTTGTGTGGTGGACACCTACCTCTGACGTTATCTCACGACACATTTTTTGGGGGTACGCTTCAACCGCACGCAACAGATAGTCGTCAGAAATATCAACAGTTCGGTGACCACGTGCTTCGTTTTGCAGGTCCGTATCTCCGCTTCGAAACTTCACAAACCATCACCGAATGGTTCGTTCGTTGGCTGTATTCTCCCCAAACGCTTTATTAACGTTTCGAGAGACAATTCTTGCAGAATGGCCCAGTTTAAATTCATGTAGGAAGATGACTCTCAAATCCGGTGCCTGTATGTTTCCTTTGCAAGCTACTTTACGTCCAAACAGACCACGCCTGAACCTTGTTCTTCACACACATGCTAGCTATTTATATATACACTGGCGTGCAAAATTTAAGGAAGAGACGGTTTTTCGAATGTAACGTCGTGCAGAAGTGCTCCACATCGACTCAAATCATACCATAAGATTCCCAAGATGTAAGAATATGGGACAAGTGAGGAAAACCGTCCAAACAAGGAATCCAAAGGATACAAAGGCACTTTATTGAAAAGGCAGCTTCGAGCACAACTAGACAGAAGACAGAAACGTCCATGTGATAGGCGGCTGCCAAGAGAAATCCAGCCTTTAGTAGGGGATATGATCATCCCTGACTGCGTTGCAGGATTTACAGCGTCTATCCGTGCTGAGGACGAGCTTGTCAAGAAGCTGTTGAGGCATCGCGGCCCATTTCTCTTGTAGCGCCAATCGCAGCTGCAGAATCGTTACCGGCGGCTGGTGACGTGCTGCCATACGTCTCCCAAGAAGGTCCCACACGTGTTCGATTGGATTTAGGTCCGGGGACCTTACGGGCCAATCCATGCTTTGAATATCTTCACTCTCCTACAGCTCTGCGGCAGCCACTGTACGATGAGGTGTAGCGTTGTCGTCCATGAAGAGGAACTCAGAACCTACAGCACCTCTAAACAGACGCACGTGAGGCAGGAGAACCTCAGTACAATAGCGGAAACCAGTGACTGAACCTTCTTGGCAGATGTGGAGGTCATTACGGCTACCAAGCCTGATACCGCCGCAAACGAGAACTCCGTCACCTCCAAACCGGTCCATTTCGATGATGTTGGAGGTGTGATTGCGTGTTTCCTGCTCTTTCCAGATGTGTATACGTCCAGAATCACTCGTCAGACTAAATCGGCTCTCATCCGTAAAGAGAACTCGACCCCATTGCTGATGTGTCCAGTTCTTGTGATCCTAGCACCACAGAAACCGCCGTCTCCGATGAGCAGGCGTTGATATTACCCACCGTACTGGTCGTCGTGCAAATAGACCACCTTTGGGCAGCCTCCTGGCCACGGTAAATCGCGATAACGGACGTCCAGTTGTCTGTTGCATGTGCCTTGCGATTTCTCCCGCTGTCTACCGTCTGTCTCTTCCCACCTGTAGGACAATATACCGGTCTTCCGCCACCGTGGTTGCTCGTGGACGACCACTGCTAAACTTTCGGACAGCTGTTCCTGTCGTTTAAAATGCTCTCGAATCTCGTGAAACGATGCTGTGAGCGATCCCGAACTCTTCGGCCGCAGTAGTCACACTTTGACCTTCTTCCAACTTCCCAATGACGCGACCGAATGGATTGCCTGTTTGCCATATCACACGATGGCAGCAACTCGACGTAGTTCAAACCGATGTACACTGTGCAATAGCTTTCACCGAATTGCTGAGCGTACACCACTCGTGTGCTTTATAGCCTTCCGACATCCCCCCTACGTCATGCTGCATATATGCGCATGCCCTACCGTACCGTACCCTAGTCTATCTCGTGAATGGTCTTTCGGTTCGTTCTGCCATGGGCCGCGTATGGCCTAGTGGTCAGCGTTCGTGACTGCCACGGAGAAGACCTAGGGTTCGATCCCAGGCAGGTGCGAACGTTCGAAACACTAAATATCCGCCGTGCGTCGGATGAGCATGTTAAGCCGTCGGACCCTGGGTACTGGCCCCCGGTAATAACTAAAGGCGTCTTCCTCCCCATTTCTACCTCGCTTCAGTGTGGCTTTCCTATCTGACACTCTAGCCCAAATCTCCTAGCTTCCTACTTCTAAGGGTTGTTTAAGACCTGAAGTCAGACACTCCCTTCCGAAAATCCTCTACATATGATCTGATCTGATCTGGTCCGTTCTGCCTACTCGTTCCGCTGTTATGCTAATTTCTCCTCTTTGTCTTTAATTTTTGCACACCAGTGTAGTAACTTTGTGAAGTAATACCCTCAACGTCTGTGTGCGGTTCGAATCCGCTGTGGTGGGGGGCCTGCCTCCACTGCGCGTTTGCGCCGGACATGTTATTCGCAGCAACCCAATATATTGATTGTTTTTAAAAACAGCGGAATCTCTGTTATATGTTTTTCACTTTTATACAGTATTCTGCGCGAGATGATGCAACTAAAATTTCCTAACGTTCACAGTTCTGTTTTCTGCCCCTGAATACAAGACATTTGAAACAAGTAAAGATTAGTAAATATTTTACTCGGTAGTAATGCTAGATCATCTGGTGGACAAGCTGCTGTGATAAAAGCAATGCTTACAAGTAATGAATGTAAAATACGGGTACTGAATATAGAACAAAATCGTACGCGGATTTACTGGTCAGTATTCCAAAGGCGAGTTTTTTTTTTTTTTTACGTATTCAGAATATGAAGTTGTGCGGAATTCATTAACCTAGTTTTTATAATGAAACTAGGTGAAAGCCCGTCAATAATCACGGGGAAAAATATGTGCAGTAATTTTTTAATAACTAGGTATTTACTTTTTGTTTGTGATGTCTAAATGTGAAAGTATGTTTCATGAACATTACAACAATTAAAAAAAAAGTTATACAGTTGTTGCGCCACACACTGACAAAACTCGCAGTTTCCCTTCACGGAACACCTTACAGAAAACACGAAGAACTAAGCGCGACGTCACAAATATTTCTTTCCGAGTTCGTTCTATGGTGATGACGTCACATAATTATATCAGGGAAGCAGCGTCCATTCACTGAACATCTGAACGAAAACACGATAACTTGGCGTGCTTTCTTTCTCACTTGGAGCTATGGTGATGACGTCACATAATTTTATCCGGGAAGCAGTTTCCATTCACTGAGCACCTAAACGGAAACGCGATACCTAAGCCTATTATCACAAATATTTCTTTGTTAGTTGGTGCTACGGGGTTGACATCACTTAATTATATCAGGGAAGCAGTTTCCATTCACTGAACATCTGAACGGAAACACGATAACTAAGTCTATCATCACAAATATTTCTTTCTGAGTTGGTGCTATGGCGATGATGCCGCCCCGGTGGCGCAGTGGTCTAAGCGATGGCCTCTGACCATTCGTCCGAACGGGGTCCGGCTTCGAATCCCGTTGAGGCATGGATGTTGTGTTTGTCTTACGGCACTGGCTCTCTCCCTTCCCTGGAACCAGTGACCCTAAATTAGGGACGGGCGACTGCTTATAGCCCATTGAGTTGCTCACGGTGGTCGTTAAACCTCCAATAAAAAAAATGGTGATGACGCCACATAATTAGATACGGGAAGCAGTTTCCATTCACTGAGCATCTGAACGGAAGCACGATAACTAAGCATGTAATCACAAATATTTCTCTATCAGTTGGTGCTACGGGGTTTACGTTTTTTTTTCAGATTGGAGGTTTAATGACCACCGTGAGCAGTGGGCTATAAGCAGTCACCCGTCCCTAATTTAGGGCCACTGGTTCCAGGCAAGGGAGAGGGCCAGTGCCGTAATACAAACACAAGAACCATGCCTCACCGGGATTCGAACACGGACCCATCTAGGACGAATGATTAGAAGCCATGCCTCAGACCACTGCTTCACCGGGACGGCTGGGGTTGACGTCACTTAATTATAACCGAGAAGCAGTTTCCATTCACTGAACTCCTGAACGAAAATAGCCGCCCCGGTGGCGCAGTGGTCTAAGCGATGGCCTCTGATCATTCGTCCGAACGGGGTCCGGGTTCGAATCCCGTGGAGGCATGGATGTTGTGTTGGTCTTACACTGGCTCTTTCCCTTCCCTGGAACCAGTGACTCTAAATTAGGGACGGGCGACTGCTTATAGCCCATTGAGTTGCTTACGGTGGTCGTCAAACCTCCATAAAAAAAAAAAGATAACTAAGCGTGTCATCACAAATATTTCTTTCTCAGTTGGTGCTATGGTGATGACGTCACATGATTATATCCGCGAAGCAGTTTCCATTCACTGAGCATCTGAACGGAAACACGATAACTAAGCGTGTCGTCACAAATATTTCTTTCTCAGTTGTTGCTAAGGTGATGATGTCACCTGCACGAAAACACAAAAAGCTAAACGTGACGTCACAAATATTTCTTTCTCGGTTGTTGGTAAGGTGATAACGTCAGCTGCACGAAAAGCTAGGCGTGACGTCACAGATATTTCTTTCTCTGTTGTTGTTATGGTGACGACTCTCTCGCTGCGCCACAAAAGTGGGACAAACGTTCAGATGTTCATACAAAGGAAATTCAAAGACATTGGATAGAGATAGACGGGCAAACGCAAAACTAGCGGTTCTGAAACAACGGACACCAATTGTACTTGCAGGGCCATCTATGAATAGGGGAGTTAGAAAGCAAGAGTTTTTGATTCATTACATAATGTACTACCGAAATTACGTAGAAGGAATGTTCGGGTACGACCGGATAACCTTCTAGGTCAAATTGTAATTAGCACATAGTCATATCCGAGAAAAAAACTCAAGACTAGTAAGCAGGAAAATACGAGGTTGTATCGCGGCCGGCCATATATACAGAACAGAAAAATAAAAAAAAAGAGAAAGAAAACTATTAAACAGGAAAATTTCGCGTCACATACACTTACATTCTAAAGATATATCAAAATCTTAAAGATTTAGAACTGCAGTATTCACGCAAACACAACACACTAGTTACTCCCCACAATGGCGGCTTTCAATATATGCCGGAAGTAGCATGCTTTTTGCCGGTTTATTCTCTTTCAATGGCTTTGAAGTCTTGTTTGTTTTTTCTCGGATACATTGTTTTAGATTAGAATAAAAAAATTAATACAAAAGTCAAAACATATATAGGCTTAAGGTAGCACACAAAGTATTTATGCATATATGCCTTACATTATAAATTAGCGTAATCTAAAACACGAGTTTTTTATCGACTTCTTTATTCTTTTCGGAGGCATTCAAAATTTTACAATAATATTTTAAATTTTGAAATTTCTTTTACACGTTTTATACATTAATACGTTCTTAAGGCAGTCCCCAAGAAAAACGTATAACCGAGGTTGTATTGCATACGTTTCACAAATCATTGGAAACGCATTATATCACGGCGGAGATATTTTTATCGCTTCTCAATACTTTTCTTCCGGGTATTTCTACCTGCATCTTCAATATTTCGAGCCATTCCCATAAAACAATTCTGGATGCGTCAGGCAGGAGTTCATTAACATCTTAGAATACTTTCTGATGAAGGAAGTAAATAAAAAATCATAACCCAGAAAGAACTTCCACTGTTGAAGACATTGCCGTTTATTCTGTTCTCAGAACAATGTACCTACAAGGATGAGCCATCACATTATGACGACCTACCTAATAAGCTGTAGGACCCCCTTTAGCCCTCAAAACTACAGTTACTTGGCAAGGCATCGATTCGATGAGGTGGCGATAGGTATCCTGGGGTATCTGGTACCATAATGTCAACAGCAGGTCCTCCAGTTCCCGTACATTTAGGGGTGGTGGTGATTTAGCGCGAACCCGCTCTTCCAAGTCGAACCACAAATGTACGATTGCGTTCATGTCAGGTGAATTTGTTGGCCAGGGCATTAACAGAAAGTCACCAGCATGTTCCTCGAACCACTCCTTCACGATTCTGGCAGTGGCGCATTATCCTGTTGGTAATAGCCATCACCAGCAGGGAACGTTGCCATGAATGGGTGAACTTGGTTCGAAACGATGTTTAGATACCTGATAGCTGTCAGGGATTGTGCTATTGGGATAATGGGGCCTAAAGTGTCCCAAGAAAACATCGCCCAGAGCACAACACCGACACCGCCGGCCTGTTTCCGCCCAACAGTGAATCCAGGTGCCATAGACTCCGTTGGTAATCGGCGTATCCACGCTCTGCCATCTACGTGATGCACCAGGAATCTTCATGCGTTATACCACGCCACTTTATTCTAATCATCCACGGTCCAATCTCGAGAATCTTGGGCCCATTTTATGCGTTGTTTGCGATGGCGAGCAGTGATCCTGGGGACGAGGCTGGGTCTTCGGCTACGCACGCCCATGCGCAGAAGGCTGCGATGAACTGTGTACTGTAACACATTGCCCTGATCACCACTGTTGTAGCGGCACGTGATTTGTCATACTGTGGCCCCGTGGTCGCTGTGAACAATGAGCGACAGTCTGCGTTTCCCTCTGGCATCGATGAGCTGCGGACGACACACGGCTGGACAACGGTTCGTCGTTTGGTCATCTGTGCACCACTTTTGATACGTACTCACTACAGCAGCACGTGAACAACCCAAAAGCCGCGCCGTTTCCGAGATCGCAGTACCGAGACGCCGTGCGACCACAATTTGTCCTTTGTCAAGCTCCGATGAATCGGCAGGTTTTCCCATTCTGGCTCCAAAATCTCTACTAACCGAAAGCCGGTTCTCGGGTTGTATATATGCTGCTCTGACCGAACGGTAACTGCTTCACCGTCCGATCTCTAGGCGCGCTCATTTCTCTAGGCTGGGGGTGGTCATACTGTAATGGCACAGCGGTGTATATTTTAGAGGGCTTCCACTGCGATCTTGCTTCGTGGTACGGTAAAATTACTCATTTTTTATCAAACAAAGATCTTCGCTCTTTCCACGTTTATGAGTGAGTCACGGAAAAATTCTCATTGGCCGCCATCGGGAGTCGAACCCAGGGTCTTCCAGTTACGCGCCGGATATGCTTCCGCTACACCACAGCGGCCTCGAATTCCTCCAGACTCACACACGCTAACTGCCAAGCCAAGTTGGCAGTTTGCTTCTTGGAGCACCGCACAATGCTAGGGATTCACCAAAGATGGTAAGCAGCAACAGAAGATATAATTAGAAGGCGAATGAATAATTAATACAGACATTTAACGTGGACCAGGAACATCAAACATAGATCTTCGCTCTTGTGCGGGGCTCCAAGAAGCTTGGCAGTTAGCGTGTGTGAGTCTGGAGGAATTCGAGGCCGCTGTGGTGTAGCGGAAGCATATCCGGCTCGTAACTGGAAGACCCTGGGTTCGACTCCCAGTGGCGGCCAATGAGAATCTTTCCGTGACTCACTTATAAACGTGGGAAGAGCGAAGATCTTTGTTTGATGTTCCTGGTCCACGTTATATGCCTGTATTAATTACTCCTTTTTCATTTTAGAGTGTGAGTCGTTTCTTTTGCAGCGATGCTGACCTTATGCAAATTTCATTGGATACACTTTCAATTCTTCAAACTGAGTGATTCCAGCTTGTAGTTTCAGATCAAACTCAAATTAATATTTTCCGTAGCTGCAGGTCTGAATGCGACCTCGTAATTTGCCGAAATAAAGCGACTGAAGTATATATTTGCTCAGGTAATATTTCGGAGTATTCTTTCACGTCGGAGAATCAGAAACTATTGTTTGTCTAGCTCTGCGTTTGGACAATTATTAGGAAATAAAGGGTTGGCTCTTCCCAGGTGGACGAGTGGTCCGAGGCTTAGGCTTCAGAATAATCGTCCGCAAGGGTTTCGAGTCCCGAATGAAAGAGATATGCGTGATGTGAATGTCTGATGGCGCATGCTCTGTCCCTTTCTCGGAAGCAGTAGCCCTAAATAAGGGATGAGTGACTACTTAACAGCTATGAAGTTGTTCATGGTGGTCGTTATACATTAAAACGAAGAATTGCCGAATTTCACTTTATCCCTTTTCTTAAAGCGTTCTTAAGCAGCACACCAAGAAAATTTAAAGTTTACTCCAGACGCCTGCTGGGAGCTTGTTCCGATTCATACCTCCAATATTTCAAAGTCCTTTTATATTTTAGTCAGTCGCGGACTTCACAACGCCAGGAAGTCGTTAAAATTGTGTTACTTGGGATCAAATTTAATCTGGTTCTACCCTGCCGCAGTAACCAGCGGTTTAGAATTCCATACAGGACATTCTGCCAGAGCGATGGCTATCAAATTTCTCGAATTGTGCTTCGTTCAGCAATAGCGAACATGCGTTCCATTATAATCATGACCACACACGTTCTTGTCTAAGTAGCATTATTTTCCCCTAGACACCCCAAATGAATTTTTGCTCAAATATAAATAATTTTGATAAACCATTTATGATGAAAAACGAGCTTTTTCCCTTTCTAAACTAGCAGATGAAAATTCACTACAAAAGTTCCGGCTTGATTATCAAACGAGCGAAAAATGGAAAAGAACATCTGAATTCTATGTGAAGCGCTAATAGATTTTCAGCACTGATAAAAAAAGTGGGACGACAAGACCCTCCCGAACTGTACTTCAAGTTAATCTGGGGCGGCCAAAAACAACTTTTTTCCAACCCTTCTCCAAATAACCCAAGCCAGGATAAACCAGGTTACCGCTGATACAACAGCATACTATTTTCCTAAACATCTTATTTAAGAAAAAAATTGTGACCTCGATGTTGAATTAATATTCTATTAATAATTTCAAACATGGAAATTCATAGCTGAAGTTCAGACCTCGTCTGGACGAATGAATTAAAATCGAAGTAAGGAATTTGGAAGCATTCGAAGTGAAAAGAAGTAATAGCAAAAACTAAGAGGAACAAACAAAGGAACGAAGACTGCACTGAGAAAAATCTGTTTGATGTTCCTTTTTTTCGGATGATTCAGGGTTACCAAAGCTTGCAATCCTTCTGCAGTGTGAGTATCAAAGTACTACAACACATGTTGCAAGACTGAATTTCTGATAAGTTAGTGTGTAGACACAGAGTCTAGTCACTGAGACTCTTAAGATCTAAAATTACTACAAAAAGGTAGAAGAAAAAACCCCTACCATCATGCTACAAAGAGCAGACTTTCACGCAAATATGCGCTGACTCGTGCGGCATGTTACGTGCAGTGCTTCAGATCAGCAGACGATATAAGAAACCATTAGGAGGAAAGGTAGCTTTCACTAATATTAAAAGCAGATGGTTCTCTTGTTTCCAAATCCCATGGATGCGTGAACCCACCGACGCTGTTTAGATGTAACAACGCATGTGAAATTAAAAACAAAGAAACAGTCATTACAAGAAACAAAAACAGTGATGCTGATGAATGAACAAATTGTAATTTTTTAGTGTAATCAGTTGAAGATATCAATTAATTGTCTATGTTGCACCAAAACAGTAGCATACTTTAATACACTGAGTGGCCGCTTTATTATGACCACCCCCTCATTACTTCGTTGGGCCACCTTTTGCCTTTAATACTGCGTCGATTCTTCGTGGCATGGACTCCACGAGATGTTGTTAGGTGGTTTGTAAAATCTGAGACCATGCTTGAAGAATAGCACTTTCCAGAAGTGTGAGATTGCAGGATTGTGGATTCAGCTGTCTGATAGCTCGTTCAACTTCATCCCACAATTTCTCAATGGGGTTGAGATCTGGAGATTGTGGGGGCCACCTAAGCAAAGTAAACTCACCGGCATGTTCCTGAAACCAATCCTGTACAATACGAGTACTATGGCAGGACGCATTACCTTGTTGAAAGTAGCCATCGCCATTGGGATAAACCATCCACATGACAGGATGCACTTGGTCCGCAACGATGTTTAGATATGATGTGACAGTCAGACGTTGATCAACACGAAATAAA
Organism: Macrothele yani; assembly: GCA_039090855.1. Classification (NCBI taxonomy): domain Eukaryota; kingdom Metazoa; phylum Arthropoda; class Arachnida; order Araneae; family Macrothelidae; genus Macrothele; species Macrothele yani. The sequence continues at coordinate 24,727,500 of CM077028.1, read as the reverse complement.
GGGCCCAAAGCGTTTTTTCTGGGGTCTGTACAATACGAGTACTATGGCACGACGCATTATCTTGTTGAAAGTAGCCATCACCATTGGGATAAACCATTCACATGACAGGATGCACTTGGTCCGCAACGATGTTTGGATATGATGTGCCAGTCAGACGTTGATCAACACGAATTAAAGGGCCCAAAGCATGCCAGAAAAACAGTCCCCAAACCATAACGTTGCCTCCGCCAGCTTGAAGGGTTGTAGCAATGCATTTGGGGTCCATGCTTTCGCGCTGTTTCCGCCAAATTCTCACTCGGCCATCGGCATGGTGCAACTGAAAACGTGATTCATCGGACCACATAATGTGTTTCCAATTATCGACTGTCCAATCCTTGTGCTCCTGTGCGAACTGGAGACGTTTTTTCTTGTTAACTGCAGACAGCAAAGGTGTTCGAACAGGCTTTCGGCTGCCATATCCCATCCGATGCAGTGTACCGAGAACAGTGCGTGCAGAGATCTTTTGAGGGGATCCTTGATTAAGATGGTCAGTAATTTGCTGTACTGTTGCCCTTCTGGTGTCTGTTAACAGTCTAGACACTCTCCGTTCCGCCCGAGCAGTCACTAGTCGATGACGACCACACGTTGCACGTAGAGACCCAGTTTTTTATCTGGCAGTTCAGTCTTTAAACACTTTAACAACAGCTTCTCTGAAAGCGGCGGTTTCGATGATACTCGTTCCATGGCTTCGAGTTCCTACAATCATCCCATGTTGAAAGTCCGTCAAATCGCATTTTTTACCCATCTCGTCATCCAAAAATCACTTTCACTATTGTCGCAAGCACTTAGCTTTCCCCTTTCATACTAGCCTCGTCCTCTGGCAGCAACAGCGTGCAGCCATAACTCACTTGCTTAAAACTGTCAGGTGGTCATAATAAAGTGGCCACTCAGTGTATAATTCAATGTAAACACTCTTCTCATTGAAAAGTTCCGTAAAGTTTACGTTGGGTTGCGCGTAGCTCACACACAAACAGAGTGAAAAAAAAACATTAGATATAGGGGTGATGTGATGGGCAGTTGACATTGGCACCTCTAGCGTAGTGTGGAACAGACCCGAACCGAACGCAAGCGATAAATGGGTGGACAGCAAGGTTTCCCAACGATGCATAGCAACGACGAACATGGGTAAACGTGGTGATCTGAGCGACTTTGATCGTGGACGCATTATAGGCGCAAGACAGACGGGTCATTCTATCGCACAAGTGGTAATAACCCAGGGGTTCCCGAGGGTGTACCGCGAGTATACCATCGACGGACGTACCAGCGTCCATAAAGCAAACGGTGGGCGACCACACGCAATTGATGACCGGAAGTGACGTAGACTAGTTAAATGTCGGAGACCCAAGAAGCGTCAGCGAGCGAACGGTATCTCGCACGCTGCTTACCTTGGGCTACCGGAGCCGACGCTCTACTCGTATGCCACTGTTGACTGTTAGTCATCGGACATTGTGCCTCGCCTGGTGCAGGAGACATCAAAACTGGGCCTCTGCAGAGTGACGTCCCGTCGTGTGGTCAGATGAATCCCGTTTCCAGCTGTACCAAACTGTTGGAAGGATGTGGGTGTGGCATCGAAAGCATGAGACCATGGCCCCCGTCGTGCCAGGTCGGCTCTGTTGAAGGCGGTGGTGGGTCTGGGATAGCTTGGGGAGCATTCTCATAGGACACGGTATGTCCCATTGGTGTGTCTGGAGAGATCCTTAACCGCTGCGAGGTACCAGCACTTTCTGGCGGATCACCTACACACTTTCATGGCCTTCGCGCATCTTGACGCCAATGGTCTGTTTCACAGAATAATGCGCCGCTCCATCGGGCCGCAACCACCCAAACATGGCTCCAGGAACACTCATCTGAGTTTGAAACCATGAACTGTCCTCACGGTCCCGGGATTTGAACCCTCTGGAAGCTCTCTGGGATGCCGTCGAGCGGAACATCAAATCAATAGATCCTGGGACGACATCTCGTGCGGAATTGTGGACAATGAAACAACACGCTTGCGTGGCATTACCTCCGGAAATCCTCCGGCATCTGGTGGAGTCGATGCCTCTGCCTGTTGTGACGTGCCAGCCCCGGAGGACGCACATGAGATAAAGGCAGATAGCAGTGAGAACACATGCCAGTGCAGTATGGTGGATAGCACGCGGAGCTCCGGAGCCGAGAGTTAGGGGTTCGAATCCCGCCCCAGGCATAAAAATGATGAAGAAATTTACTTCATCATAGTATATTGGCGCTAGAGGAGGTCCAGCACGTTATTAGGTAGGTATCTCTAATGTTTTGTCCATATTATGAACAGGAAAGTCAAAGTCTACGTACTAGGTCAATCAACTTTTATTGGTCCTTGGAAGAACTCAAGTCAGCACAGCATCACAAAATCATCTAGTACTTCGACATCTGAATACAGCAGATTAGCATAACAAGAATACACTTTAAGCCTTACAACTTGACAACAATTTGACTTCTATTAGGCGTGCAACTTAATTCTCGGCCACAGGCACGACACGTTGACAGGATATTATAGCAAATCGAATACGTACCTAATCAAGGAAATAATCCCCGTCGTGTTGGATACATTTGAGCCATCTGTCAGGGAGCTGCCGAATGCCACTGCGGAAAAAAGAGGGCTATTTCGAGTTGATAAATTCATCAATACTTGTGTGGACCTCCTCGACAGAAGTGAAGTGCATTCAGGTGATGTTGCAGGGGACGAAAGAGGTGATAATCCGACGGGGCGAAGTCTGGAGATTACGCCGGGTGGGTCAAAATCTCCCATCCCAGGTCATTGATCGTGTTTAAAGTCGTTTTCGCGGTATGAGGACGCGCGTTATCCTGAAGCAACAGAACCGACCTTCTACCCTTGCCGGTGTATGGCCTTTTCGCCTCCATTGCGTCACTCACACGAATGAGTTGCTGACAATAACGCTCAGCATTCACCGTTTCACCAGGTTTGAGCAACTCATAGTGTACGACACCGCGCTGATTCCACCATATGCACAGCAACCACTTCCTGGCATGGATATTCGGTTTGGCGGTACTGGTGGTAGGCTGACATGGATAAACCCACGATTTGCGCCGCTTTGGATTATCGTAGAGAATCCACTTCTCATCACAGGCCAAAATCTTGTGAAGGAAATCCTTCTTCTTGAATAGGGAGAGCAAGGACACAGCAACATCGTAGCGCCTAGACTTGTTCGCAGCTGTGAGTTGGTGGGGCACCCAAAGACCCTTTTTGTGAATCCGTCCAAGCTTGTGCAGGCGCTTTGCAATGGCCTGCTGTGTTACACCAAGTTCCTGGGCGAGGTCTGACTATGAACCACAGGGATCCGCGTCCAAAATTTGTTCCAGTTCCTCATCGTTAACTTTCTGCTGCTGTTCCGGACGTTCTGGATCACGGAGAAAAACATTTTCCTGCTTAAACCGCTGGAACGAGTTGCTGACAATAACGCAGTAGCATACCCCAAAGCAGCACAGATCATTTGCTGGGCTTCCGTGGCACTAATGCGAACAGGAGGCAGTGCCTCAAATGTTGCTTCTCTAACGACATTGCTTTCACCGTCAACTTTCGTCCCTTCTGTCACTACAGCTGTGAGCGGTTACGGTTGCCTGAAAAACTGTTGGTAGAGCTGCAATCGGCCATTATCGTACACATCTATTTGCATGTGCCGACGTTCTACACTGACGGAAAAAATCCCAACACCAAGAAGGGGTTGTGTTAGATAAACGATAGTTGGTAGGTGGTGAGAGTACATCTGTAAGATGACGTCTATGCAAATTTCGCGCTCGGCGCATACGTGTGGCGCTAGTAGCGCCCCTCGGAACATGCAAAGCAGGTTTGCTGTAAATACGCGCTGTAACGTTCGTGAGCGTTAGTTATCGTTGAGATTCGACGTAGTGTGTTGATGTTAGTCAAGAATGCCTTTAAGAAGACGAAGAAGCCATTATCAACAGCTCATGGAGTTTGAACGAGGTCGTGTAATAGGGCTACGAAAAGGTGGATTTTCTTTCCACAATATTGCAGAACGACTGGGCAGAAATGTAGCCACTGTGCAAGATTGTTGGCAGCGGTGGTCAAGGGAAGGTACTGCCTCAAGAAGACCGGGTTCCAGCCGGCCACGTGGCACTACTGAGAGGGAAGACTGCCGTGTACGGCGTATGGCCATGGCGCATCGTACTGCGTCTGCGGCAGCAATTCGAGCTGCAGTTGCCACCACAGTGACACAACAAACTGTTACAAATCGGTTACTTGAAGAACAGCTCCGAGCCAGACGCCCTGTAGCGTGCATTCCACTTACTCCAAACCACTGCCGTTTGCGACGTCAGTGGTGTCAAGCTAGAGCTCATTGAAGGACGGAGTGGAGATCTGTTGTGTTTTCTGATGAATGCCGGTTCTGCCTGGGTGCCAGTGATGGCCGTGTGTTGTTTAGAAGGAGGCCAGGTGAGCGCCGGCAACCAAACTGTCTGCGGCCGAGACACACTGGACCTACACCTGGAGTTATGGTCTAGGGAGCAATTTCCTATGACAGCAAGAGCACTCTCGTGGTTATCCCACGCACCCTGACGGCACAGTTGTACGTCGGTCTGGTGATTCAACCTGTTGTGCTGCCATTCATGAACAGCATTCCATGGGGTGTTTTCCAACAGGATAACGCTCGCCCGCATACCGCTGTTGTAACCCAACATACTCTACAGATTGTCGACATGTTGCCGGGCCTGCTAGATCACTAGATCTTTCACCAATCGAGCACGTATGGGACATCATTGGACGACAACTCCAGCGTCACCAATAATCAGCATTAACCGTCCCTGTATTGACCGACCAAGTGCAACAGGCATGGAACTCCATCCCACAAACTGACATCCAGCACCTATACGACACAATGCATGAACGTTTGCGTCCTTGCATTCAACATTCTGGCGGTTACACCGTTTATTAATGTACCAACATTTCACATTTAAAATAGCTCTTCTCGCGCTTACAATAAGCTGTGATCTTGAAACCTTAATCGATTAAATATGTTACCTATACAAATGTATTGCCGCCATTTCATTCCTCTACAACTATTTTTTCGTGGTGTTGGGATTTTTTTTCCCGTCAGTGTTATGATCGCTTGCTGTTAAGGGCCGAGAATTAAGTTGCACACCTAATATATCAACCGAGCGTAATATTCATTGTGAAGGAATTAATCAAATCGTGTAAGATCAAATGCTAATCGCACAATATCAAAGTAGTCTGAGCTCCCTCACCAATCTCTCTCCAAAGCAAAAATAACGATTTCCACACTCTGACTTTTAACAAGATCTCTGATACATTCGTAAACATCAGCCTTATCAATCTCTTTAACATACGTCACCCATTTTTGATTTAACGTCAGATTGCCATATTAAAATTCAGCGAGAGAGAAAACGTAGCGTTAATTTTCGAAACTGCTTAAAACGAATGAACCAAAATTTGCATAGGAATACCGAAACCAAAAGGGAAATTCAAATTAGAATATACAGCACGTGACAGTATGGCTTTAATTGGTTATGAAAAGGCCTTCGATTCCATGAAACCATCAGTAGTTGCATTGGCTTTGAAATCCTGCGGTACTAAAGATAATATATACATTAGCATTATTAATAACATCTATGAAAATGCAAGAGCAAAGGTTCGGCTATTTGAGGATACAGCACCAATAAAAATTGGGAAAGGGAGTGAGACAAGGGGACACTATTCCCCCAAACTCTTTAATGTGACATTGCAAAATGTCTTTCAATCATTGAACTAGGAGAAAAAAGGATGAGCGTTAATGGAGATTATATAACCCACCTTCGTTTTGCTGATGACATAGTCATTTTTGCAACTACCCCATCAGAGCTACAGAGTATGATCCAGGAACTTGCTGACAAGATTAAAGAAGTGGGATTAAAAATGAACTTTCAGAAAACAAAACTGATGTACAATGATTTTACAAGAAATGACGGTTTATCGATTGATGGCGAAAAGCTGGAGATAACTGATACCTACATTTATCTTGGACAGAAGATATCAAGCGAGGGTCACATTGATGAAAAATTAATCGGCGTATCAAACTTGGTTGGAGAGCTTTTGGAAGAAACAGTAGAATTTTTAAAATTAATATGCCATTGTGTCTTAAAAGAAAAGTGTTTAATCATTGCATCGTTAAATATGGAGCGGAGACATGGACCTTAAATAAAAAAGACATACAAAGATTACAGTCAACTGAAAGAAGCATGGAGAGACGCATGCTTGCTGTAACTAGGAAAGATAAGAGGAGGAACTCGTGGATCCGAAAAATGACAAGATGAATCAGAGTATAACATGACATCATGATCAGAGTATAATACCTGAAATGGCAATAGGCTGGACATACTGCCAGAAGGACAGACCATCGATGGACAGCCGAAATTTTAGACTGGATTCCAAGGGACAGGAAAAGACCCAGAAGAAGACCACATGGGAGATGGGTGGATTAAATTCGAAAGTATGCGGTAGTGACATGGAGGAGACTGGCTCAAGACAGACCGTTGTGGGGGAAGCTTGGGGAGACCTTCATCCAGCACTGGATTGATAATGGTTGACAATGATGATGATGATGATATAAGGAAAATCCCAAGAGTGGAAGACATCATGATCAGAGTGAGGAAAATCCCTGAAATGGCAATGCGGTGGGCATGTAGCCAGAAAAACGGACTCTTGATGGACAAAAGAAATTCTAGACTGGATTACAAGGGACAGGAAAAGACCACATGGTAAATGGGTGGATGAAATTCGAAAGCATGTGGGAGTGACATGGAGGAGACAAGCGCAAGATGGAGTGTTGTGGAAGAAACTTGGTGAGTCCTTCACTCTTCAGTATTTGACAATGGTTGTTGTTGATGATGATGATGATATACGTATATTTACGCTTTGGTATGGAGAAATTATTCGCTAGCGAAGTAAATTAACAAAAGGGGCGGAAAAACAAAGCAGAACTTCTATCTTCCTTCGTGCGAAAATATATTTTGTAGTTGCACACAAAGCCCACCAGGGATCAGTTCCTCCTCCCTCCACCTCCCGGTGTCTGGGACCTAGCTACGCACCTGATTGTTGAAAATAATTTGTCAAAAGCAACCTTTGCAAATGCTTAACTAAACTGTTCTTCGACAAATTTTGCGAGTGTAGCCAACAGCTTTGATCCCTTGCATACAGTTTCCAAACCCAAAATCTGAAACAGAAAGAAAGCTGACATCTTCGTTCCAATGTTTTTGCAAAGCTTTAGCGATAATTTCTTTATAGCTTAGCGATAATTTCTTTTGTAAAAGAAATGAAATTCACAAAGAAGGCATCATATCTGAACATTTTCTTTCACATTATTCTAACAGAAAAAGAAATTTGAGAGGCATTACAATTGTTAAGAATCCGTTTCTCCAGCTAAAATTAGTTATTTCTCCTTACAGCTATCATTCAATATAATACGCACATCCAGCGCCTTTAATTATTAAATTCCTTTCTCAGAATCTTGCAGAAAGAAAAGAAAATAACCTAGATCTTGCATTTAAATAAAGCAGTTTTTTCCAGTTAAGAAAAATTGGGATAAGCTAGAATTTAAGTATTACATTTCTTTTGTTGCCGCTAAGCCTTTTCATTTTAGTCAGTTTCAGTTATCTGTCGTAACTGTTATTGAGGGTTTTAAACCATTCTTGAACAAAGAGTGAAGATGTGATATTTCCTTTTCGCTAAATTAATGCATCTTTGTAGAATGTTTGCTCCTTTATTACTTGGAGCTTACGGAAGTTTGTTCACTCACACAGAAACGCTGAAAAAATAGTTCATTCAGCGTTTGACAGGATTTATCTCCTTCAACAAGCAAGGTAAGAATCCTTTCAATCTAGAAACCTTGGCTCACATTTCCGAAATTTGGAGATTATATCGCTAATGTAATTAAAAAATAAACGTTAAGTCTTAGGTTAACAGGATTGTACGAGATTAAAAAAGGTTTTCTCCATTACTATAAAATAGAAAGCTAACATTTGCCTCCCCTTTATAATAAGGCTTACTAATGATGGTTTCGATTAACGAAGGTTTTCGCACTCAATTTAAAATTCACGCTTGCTATTAATCTAAATGCATGAACTTTTAATTTGCACATATTTGTAATTCTACGCGACTGAAATAAACAAAATAAAGTTTCCGGGGAATGTATTGAAATTTTACCCAAGAGAAAAAGATAATTTAATGCATCGCTTTTCCTCGACATTGTTAGGAAGGTGATTTAGAAAAAGTGGCTTTGGAAACCCTGGCTTAAACAGGAAACAGTGAGTGTTCCGAATTATGGAAATAGCGTTAGAGTCATTGAAGACTTTTGTGGAATATTTTTTTTTTGAAAATTATTTGGCTTTTGTGAGGTTGCATGCCTCAACGCTTTCATAGGGATATCTGGTTTATGGCTTTACAAGGTTGGAGCCCGTCTTTCTTTGGTTTCATTGAGACTGGAAGTTGCTAATCCATTTTGCAAATTTTTGTGACCATTGTAATACTTTCATTCTTCCTTGAAATCTTTCTTTGCCTGCACAAGGTTGGAAGGCGTCTTTCTTTGATGTCAGTAAGGTTGGAAGTTGCAATTCCGTTTTGAAATGTTTTGTGTCCGTTGTAATATCTGCATTCTTCTTTCAATTCCTTTTTTTTCTTTCTTGGCTACACAAGATTGGAGGCCGTCTTTCTTTCGTTTCAATGAGGTTAAAAGTGGCCATTCCGTTTTGAAAGTTCTTGTGACCATTATAATACCTTCATTCATCTTTGAAATCTTCTTTTTTTGCCTTCACTAGGTTGTAGGCCGTCTTTCTTTGGTTTCAGTGAGATTGCAAGCTGCCGTTCCGTTTTGCAATTTTTTATGATCATTGTGATACCTTCGTTCTTCTTTGAATTCATTTTTAGTTTAGGCTTCATAAGGTTGGAGGCAGTCTTTCTTTGAGTTCAATGAGGTTGGAAGTTACCATTCCCTTTTGAAAGTTCTTGTGACCATTGTAATACATTTCAGTGAGGTTGGAAGTTACCGTTCCGTTTTGAAAGTTCTTGTGACCATTGTAACACCTTCATTCTTCTTTGAAATCTTGAAATCTTTTTTTGTTTTGCTTTCACAAGGTTGGATGACCGCATTTCTTTGATTTCAGTGAGGTTGGAAGTTACCATTCCGTTCTGAAAGTTCTTGTGACCATTGTAACACCTTCATTCCTCTTTGAAACCTTTTTTGCCTTCACGAGGTTGGAGAGCGTCTTTCTTTGATTTCCGTGAGGTTGGGAGTTACCATTACGTTGTGAAAGTTCTTGTGACCATTGTAACACATTCATTCCTCTTTGAAATCTTTTTTTATTTTGCCTTCACAAGATTGGAGACCGTCTTTCTTTGATATCAGTGAGGTTGGAAGTTACCATTCCGTTTTTAAAGTTCTTGTGACGATTTTAATATCTTCATTCTTCCTTGAATTTTTTTTTGTGGCTTCACTAGGTTGTAGGCGGTCTTTCTTTGGTTTCAGTGAGATTGGAAGCTGCCGTTCCGTTTTGCAATTTTTTATGATCATTGTGATACCTTCGTTCTTCTTTGAATTCGTTTTCAGTTTAGGCTTCATAAGGTTGGAGGCTGTCTTTCTTTGGTTTCCGTGAGGTTGGAAGTTGCCATCCCGTTTTGAAATTTTTTGTGACCATTGTGACACCTTCATCCCTCGTTGAATACTGTTTTTTTTTTTTATGTTTTTGGCTTTTGTGGGGTTGCACGCAGGACTGTAGATAGGTCTAAAATGCAGGGGTCATGCAAGGGGGAAGGCTTTGTGTTCAGTGAGAAACTATATTCAACCACGTTTACAGATGTCAGTTTTGCTTTGTATTTTAATTCCTTTTATTAATTTAGTTCATTACCAAAAATTTCTCTATGTCGAAAGGAAAATAAAAACAAAATCTTTGGTAAATGGATTGAGATGCGGATTTTAATAGTCGTTGAGTGAAATACTTGTGTCATATAATTCAATAGAAACAAATACACTCAAGTAACAAATTATTATGAACACCTATCCAATAACTTGTTGAGCTGCCTTTGGCTATCTCAACATTCTCGATTCGCTGTTGCATGGATTGAGAGAAGTTCTGCTACTTCTTCACGGTTACCTTGGAGCCGCAGTTGTTTGAGCGCTGATCTTTGACCATTCTTCTGAGATGGTCCCGGGTGCGGTAGGGATGGTTTTCTTGTCTTACGGTGCTCACTCCCTTGCTTCCCTGGAACCAGTGGCAATAAATCAAGTATCGGTGATCATTTATAGCCTCAGAGATGCTCATGGAGTCCGTTAAACTCGAAACAATCAAATAAAAAATCTTTGAACTGAAGTTGTAGTAAGGAGGTCTCCTTTTTTGTTTAGGTGTTTAATGACCACCGTGAGCAAAGCAATCAGTCACGTGGCTCGAATTTGGGGCCACTGGTTCCAGGGTAGAGAACCAGTATCCCAATACAAACACACCATCTATGCATACGCTCGACGTGGATCAGGAACACCAAACAGATGTCATCGCTCTTTCCACGCTAATAAGTGAGTCACGGAAAATTTCTCATCGGCCGTTCCTGGTGGCGGCCGATGAGAAATTTTCCGTGACTCACTTACTAACGTCGAAAGAGATATAACACCATCTATGGCTTATCCGGATTCGAACCGGAAAGCATCTCGGACGAATAGTTAGAAGCCTGCATCTCGTACCATTTGGCATCCGGGGTGGCTGAGAGAATCTGGGATGTCAAAATCAGATGGATTGTGAATCTCTTATCTGATCTCAGAGTCCTCCAAGATTTTTTAAATTAACCTTTATTGTTCAAGTAGCGAACTTAACTGCCATAATTGAATCAAGGCATGTTTGTGGCATGAGGAGTGTGCAACACATCAATATTCCCCTTCATCCAGTGATTTTAAAGTTGGAAACAGCTAAAAAAAGTGAATGTAAAACCAGCCTTGTATGAACGTGCACAGAATCTCTGTTTTAGTCTCGATTAGAACCAAGGCGAAGCAGTGCAAAGACCCTAGCGCCTTTGCCCACTCGATACCTCTGTCTTAGCCGAAATTTGAAACAAAACCCAGCAGAACAAAAAAACTGTGCTCCCTAGATTCTTCGACATCTCTGTGTTAAATAAATACACACCTCTTTCCACGTTCCAGAAACACATAGCAACCGAAAAATTGTTTTCAGCCGCAGCCGTGGAAGTGAATCACGGATCTCTCGATATCTAGCCGAGCGCGTTAGCTTTACACCACGGTGGCCAACAATCCACGGTGCTATGTGTAGTTTTAAGTCAACTTCTGACATCATAAATCCGTAAGATGGGCTCAGCTACTGAGACGTCTTCATCAGTGGGCATTAACGGCACTGGCTATATATATTATAGCAGTTAAATCCAAAGGGCGAGATCCAAGGTGAAAATCCTCCAAATACGTGGCGTCAGTAAATAAATAAATACATCGCTCTTTCCACGTTCCAGAAACACATAGCAACCGAAAACAATTTTTCGGTTGCTATGTGTTTCTGGAACGTGGAAAGAGCGATGTATTTATTTATTTACTTACGCCACGTATTTGGAGGATTTTCATATCCCTGTGTTATTCAGAATTCGTACCAAGACCCAGAAATACAAGAAATCATGTGCTCTAGATCATTCAAAACCTCTGTCGCACCCGGAATGCGAATAAAGGCTCAGCGGTACAAAGAGCTGTGAGTCTTAGGCCATTCGACATCTCTGTTTAAGCTGGAATGCGAACCAAGGTCCAGCAATACAAAGAGCTGTGAGTCCTAAGCCATTCAACATCTCTGTTTAAGCTGGAATGCGAACCAAGGTCCAGCAGTACAAAGAGCTGTGAGTCCTAGGCCAATCGACATCTCTGTTTAAGCTGGAATGCGAACCAAGGTCCAGCAATACAAAGAGCTGTGAGTCCTAGGCCATTCGACATCTCTGTTTAAGCTGAAATGCGAACCAAGGTCCAGCAATACAAAGAGCTGTGAGTCCTAGGCCATTCAACATCTCTGTTTAAGCTGGAATGCGAACTAAGGTCTAGCAATACAAAGAGCTGTGAGTCCTAGGCCATTCGACATCTCTGTTTAAGCTGGAATGCGAACCAAGGTCCAGCAATACAAAGACTGTGAGTCCTAGGCCATTCGACATCACTGTTTAAACTGGAATGCGAACCAAGGCAAAGAGCCGTGCATCTTAGGTCACTGGATACCTCTGTGTTGGGCAGCATTAGTATAAAGTCACAGAAGTTCAAACCGTCGAACACTCTAGACCAGTGGTCTCCAAATCAGACCTTTGGAAGGGCCACTTTCCAGTTTTGAAGAAATTTAGGGGGCCGCATGAATATTAATAAATTCCTTATGAATAAATATCAGCTTTACAAAACTACTCCCATGGCTTATAGAGTGCAATGTTATTTCTAATTATCGGTAAATAGCAAAAACAAATGCTTCATCAATCACCGAAAACAATCACTTTTACATAACAATTATTTTCTCTTAAATCTTAAAAAATCACATTTTACCAACTGCACACGGTACATATGGTAGAGAAAATATTACATGTTCTGACCAGAAAATTGGGCTCTTTTATCTGTCACTAATTTATCGATATTTGGAATAATGTCCTTTGAGCATGCTACTTTTAAAAGTGAGCATGAGTGACTTCCACTTAACCTCTTCCTTTCAAGAAATTTTATTTGGTTCACATGAGTATGTTGTTCCGAGCATAGACAGAACCGGCGCAGCTAGGGTATCAATGTTTACGTACTTGTCCTTTGAAACTAACTGGCTAAACTCTGTTAGATTGCAGCTGTTGAATTTTTCTTTTAGGAGAGACTCGCACGGAAAGCCTTTTCATTCAAGATGAAGTTCTTCAGGTGCGCTCTGAGTATTATAAGAAAATGGACATTAAAAATATTTTTTCACCTCTTCGGAACATTCAAACCGCCTGTTGAAATCCTCTTTTAACATAACTACCTTCGTAGAAAATTCACTAAACTTGATTTCTTCTTCTTCAGAAAGTGAGCAAGATTTCCTGCACTGATCTGAGCTTCCCAAAGCTGAAATTTCCTCTGAAATGCGTTAACATTTCCTCTGAAATGCGTTAACATTATCAATAACATCAGTGACTAGCTTATTTTGGGCTTGTAGTTTGATATTTAAATCGTTTAAGTATCCAGTTATATCTGTGCTGAAAGCCAGATCATGTGACAATTTCCGATCATCAAAAAGCGAGACGTCTTAATCTTTACTTTCAGGAAACATCTTTATTTCATCTCTCAAATCCCAAATATTTGTTACTTATAAAGAGGATGCCTTTGCTACGCATTACTATGTTTATATTATATTTATTATATCATAATATACTTGAAAACAGGGTGATTTCTTTTTATTTTGGAATCAGTCATGCGGGCCGGAAAACAGTTGGCGCCAGGCCGCGAGTTTGAGACCACTGCTCTAGACAATTCGACATTTCTGTCTTAGCTGGAATCTGAACCAATGCCCAGCACTACATAAACCGTGTGCCCTAGATTGTTCGATATCTCTGTTTTAGTCTGTATTCGAACCAAAGCCAGCACTACATGAAACCGTGCTCCTTAGACGATGCAACATCTTTGTCTAAGCTGGAATTAGAACCACATCCCAGGAATACAAAGAGCCGTGAACTCTAGGACATACCAGAAACCCCTATTGTTAGATGTGATTAAAATGATTTATTGCAGATTTTACGCTGAGTATACTCAAACGCTCATTACTCAAACACAATTCCCAGTCATTCGAGTAATGAAACAAATACAAACCTCGGAAATAGTTGCTAAATTGGGTAATCAGTAATTTCGTAGTTGTAAAAGAAAGTCAAATCCCCTTAAACTAACATAACAGAATCTTTAGTCCAATGAAAGAAAAAAACATTAAACTATGACAAATTAAGGCTACAGTCAATATTACTCTCATTCTGAAATCCTTTCTTATTGCTCGAATTTCCTACAGAACTAGAACTGTGTCTTCTAATTATAATATTTTAGAAAAATCTTTCAACAATGGATGACGATTTCACTTTCCTGCATTCCCAATTAATTCATTCGTACACTGTTTGTTCCTCCGTAATCTGAATTCGTGCTACCTTCTTGAATGTTCGTTCGCAGACACGGGAAACGTAAAAAAAGCAAGTTTGGTATTGAGCTTCAATCAATGCCTGTAAAGATTTATTTTCCCTAATGAGCAAAGAAATTTCGCTGCGTTGAAAATTTTTAGCTCGCACTTCGAATTTTTCTTCCTTTGTGGAGGAGATCTGATTAAGAGATAAAGACAAGGTTCTCTGATAACAAAAGATAATTGTATTTGCTAGCTGAATTTTCCATTTCCATCTTTTTAACGTAGTAGAACTGCTCTTTCTTAAAAAAAGAGCACCTCAAAAAAAATTTAGCGTTTCATTTTCACACATACAGTGAGCCAGTGGCGGCTAGTTGTTCAGAACTGATATATTAATCTTCTCTCTATATATAAAACAGACTGTGTGTGTGTCTGTCGGTCGGATTTCACATAGAATTAGGCGACCTAGAGCGACGAAATTTGTTATGAAGGTATCTGTAGACATCTTCTGGTGCACCTCGAAGCGATTTTTTTTAAATTTGAATTTGATTTTTAGTTATTTACTGTTACGCGTTTCTACCCGATCTGAAAGTGTCTTTCCGCTTTGTTGGCATCAACCTGATCATACCGAACGTTAAAGCGTGCAGAAAAGTAGTTCACCATAAATTTTAGGCGTTTCTTTTTTAGAATTCCGTTACGACCATTTTCATTCGTAAATACATTTATTACGCCCTTTTTTGTAAGCGTTGTTTGCCGATTGTATTCATGACCTTGAGGGCGGAGAAGAAAAAAAAAGAAAATAGAACGTTATTTTTCAATCTGCGTTATTAATTCAAAAGTGTCGTACGTCAGAAGGTCATAATACTGTGACGACGCTGCGAGCTAAAGAATAGAACGTTGTTTTAACAAAATTCTAAAAAAGAAATGGCTCAAATTTACCATGAACTACTTATCTTCGCGCCTTCGCGTTGGGTGTGATCAGGTTGCATGCAAAGAAAGCGTCTGTCGGTCTGATTTTACATAGAATTAGGCGACCTAGAGCGACGAAATTTGTTATGAAGGTACCTGTAGATATCTTCTGGTGCACCTCGAAGCGATTTTTTTAAATTTGAATTTTATTTTTAGTTATTTACTGTTACGCGTTTCAACCCGATCTGAGTGTGTCTTTCCGCTTTGTTGACATCAACCTATTCACACCGAACGTTAAGGCGGGCAGAAAAGTAGTTCACCATAGATTTTAGGCGTTTCTTTTTTAGAATTCCGTTACGACCATTTTCATTCATAAATACATTTATTACGCCCTTTTTTGTAAGGGTTGTTTCCCGATTGTGTTATGACATTGAGGGCGGAGAAGAAAAAAAAAGAAAATAGAACGTAGTTTTTCAATCTGCGTTATTAATTCAAAAGTGTCATGTATAAACCTTAATTTACCAGTCTTAATTTAATTGCCGATATAGCTTTTACTTTATATTATCACTAGCCCGTTAACGACGGGTACAATAGGCTAGTATCTTTATATTCTTCGCAATCGTATTTAAACTGACAAAAGAAACAAGATACCACCGCCATGGCGCAGTTGGTCAAGTCGCTATGCACTGTGGGGGAGACAGACGTTTCAGACGTGTGTTAAAATCCCGGTATTCCCGGACATTTAGTCAGCGGTTTTCCCGTTGTTTTCCGCAGACTCCCTGTGTTTGGGGACGCGAATGCGTGAATGGTTCCCTGCGAAGTCGGCCCAGATGCACTTTGTCCTCGGTCCTTCCGATTGGGGTTTGGGCGCTTATTTTTCATTTTTTATTTATTTTTTATTTTTTTCATTATCTTTGCTTCCGAGAGACGTATTTGAAAAATTCTTTTTCTTTAGCATAGCTTGTTCCACAAAGAATATTTTTGGCCTGTTTTTTTTAAACTTTTCCATTATACAAATTTCTTCTGCTAGCAGACGTAGAGTTACTTATATGACGTTTTCTTGTATATTTCTTCTTCTAACTTTTCGATTTGTAAATCTCTTTGTCTCTGATACCTTCCTTGTGGTGTGAGAAACTTTCGTGGGCCATTTCTTAATTTTCATAACATGCTTTTTAGCCGCTGGTGGAAGTAAGTAGGTGCTTCTATTTCTGGACGCTTTCTGGAAGCTTTATCAATAGTAGAAACCGGTTGATTGTTTTCCTAACTGTTTCCATTGAATTTTAATAACTTCGATAAATTTAATTCGCGTCAGAACGGACTCAAAAGACGTGGTCATTACAACCGAAAATTCGGTGTCATCTTTCTTGTCTTTACTGCGTCATCATTGCAACGCGAGGCCTGACGTTATCGTGTTCGAGAATCACATCTTTCGATTTCGGACATTTTTGGCGTTTAGCTCCGTATACCCTTTGTAATTTTTGTCTCAGAATCTGAGGTTAGATATTATTGCGGCAGATCTAAATGCACGATATCCTTCTAATACCACCAAATGTACAATAGGATTTTCCTGGGGAGGATTTTCATATCCTGCTTTTTTTCTTCTTTTTTTTTTTTTTTTACGCTTTTCAACCGTAGGTTGAAAAAGCGTATATGCTTCAGCTTTGCCCGTCCGTCCGCACGATAACTCGCGTAAAAATGGTTCGATTTCGATGAAATTTTAGTAGGAGGTAGGGGACCACCTGCGGACGAACCGTACTGAAAATGGGCGAAATGGGTTCAAAGGTCAGGACATAGTAGAGAGATCCATTCCATCGCTCTTATGTGTCATAATTTCCGTACAAATGGTTTGATTTCCATGAAATTTCAGTATGTGGTAGGTAACAACCTTGGAATGAATTTTTTTTAAAATGGGCGAAATAGGGTCAAAGGTCAGGACATAGGAGTGGGATCCATTCCAGTTCCCTTATGCGTCATAACTTGAGTAAAAATATTTCGATTTCGAGGAAATTTTAATATGTGGTAGGGGACGAATTCTGTTGAAAATGGGCGAAATGGGGTCAAAGGTCAGGACATAGGAGTGGGATCCATTCCATCGCCCTTATGCGTCATAACTTCCGTAAAAATGCTTTGGTTGCGACAAAACGATATCATGTTGTTCCGGAGGTATACTGAACCGGTTCTGTTGAATATCATCAAAATGGGGTCAAAGGTCAAGACACAGGAGCGAGATTTATTCCTCAGCCATTATCCTAATAATTTGACTAAAAATGCTTCTATTGCTACAAAACGTTCGTTCTGTCGGCCAAGACCAATTCCAGCTCCTGATTTTCTGCCTCATGCTGACGGATTTGGATTTCCTTACCTCGTGTGGGTGTACTTTTACCAGCTCATAAAGCTCGTCTGCATCGTCCCTGCGACTTGTTCTGCCGAGAAAGTGTCACAATATTTCATATTTTTTTTTTCGATTGGAGGTTTAACGACCACCATGAGCAACTCAATGGGCTATAAGCAGTCGCCCGTCCCTAATTTAGGGTCACTGGTTCCAGGGAAGGGAGAGAGCCAGTGCCGTAAGACAAACACAACATCCATGCCTGACCGGGATTCGAACCCGGACCCCGTTCGGACGAGTGATCAGAGGCCATCGCTTAGACCACTGCGCCACCGGGGCGGCATTTCATATTCGACGTATTTTCCTGTCCTGTACTTAACCCTCGTTGTTTACTCCGGTAAACATCGTGACTCGACTTGACTATCTTCAGTTTCCTTATCAGCATTTATCAACTCTGTCTTGCCGCCCCGGTGGCGCAGTGGTCTAAGCGATGGCTTCTGATCATTCGTCCGAACGGGGTCCGGGTTCGAATCCCGGTCAGGCATGGATGTTGTGTTTGTCTTACGGCACTGGCTCTCTCCCTTCCCTGGAACCAGTGACCCTAAATTAGGGACGGGCGACTGCTTATAGCCCATTGAGTTGCTCACGGTGGTCGTTAAACCTCCCCCCCAAAAAAAAAAAAAAAAACTCTGTCTTCTGTGTTCATCTTCCTGTGCTTATCTCCTCACCTCCCGTATCATGTTGCCTTCTGCTAGTGGTCCTCGAGGGCCGTCATGTTCTCGTCAGTCGTACTACACTCATCTCTAGCAGCTCTTCACGTGACGTCATCGATCAGCTTTTGCCTTCGTCCACCCGTTTACCGTGCTTTTCTGCCTTCATTGTCAACCTACATCGTAATTGTGTATTTCTACTCAACTTCTCATGGCTTGTGCTACATCAGCCTCTTATTTACCACCACTGTCGCCCCCCCAGACGTTTAGCTTCAAGATACAAATCATCTCTCTTCGCCTTCCGTCACTTCAGTCCCCTCCGTTCTTTTGCTGTCCTGTCTGGACCTTCTTCTTTGCCGTCATGATACAGTCCTCACAGCTCATATCACGAGAGTCTTTGCTTGCCTCTCTAGCCTAAGGAGTGAAATATATTGCCCTACCGAATGCTAAACTCACTGTGTATACCTCCGCTCTTCACGAGATTGTCCCCCTGACACCATTACCCATATCGCACGAAAACCCCGCTCTGTGCTTATTTATTTTTCTTCCCCCGCCGAGGTCGCGCGGGTCATTTCTTCGCCCCTTCCCGTCGGCGATCAAAGTCTGTTCGCCATTCCCCTAGCACAGTGCCCCATACTTGTCAGCATGTCTCCTGTTGCTCCTGAAATCTCAGATGATATCCTTCGCAGTTGCCTTTCTCGTTGTGTACTGGTTGTTGGCCATATTCGCACCTTGCCTGCAGCATCAGACGAGCAAGGTGCTCGTCCATATCTTAGTTTCCGCTGCCAAGCCTTTGTCGTGTTTCCGGACGCAAATTCCATTATTCCTGTCCAACCACTTTCCAAATAGTCTGTGGTCGCCATATTCGCACCATTCATGTCTACACTGCTCTTCATTGCTTCATTTGCAAATCGCTCGCTCATATATATGCTTCATGCCCTGATAAAGACAATATTCCTGCTTCGACTTCGTCTTATGGTACCTCTACTTCTGCCTAACAGCCTGTCTGAACCCCTAGGCTTGTGTCTCCACCCGGTCCGGGTGGGTTATTTCCGACCCCTGCATTTTCTGCTTCCCCTGTTCCTGAAGACATCATTTTCTCTACACACCTTTTACCGGCCTCTCTACTGGATGTTACTTTTTCTGCTACCACCACGCCACCAGGCTCGCCACCCTTTAGCTCATCTTCCACAACGACCTTATTGAAACGCCCCAAGTCTTCTTCCTCGTCGCATTCTTCTCCTGCTACCGCTTGTTGTCTGCCCGTACCTATGGATGCTGCCACTAGACCCAGGAATCAGCTTTCCGGGTGTTACCCATGCTGTTTCCCCCAGTTATCTCTTGTCTGCTGCCTCCACTAATTCCCAGTGTACGCCACCGGTTAATGTACCTCTTGCCTTTGTTTCGCCATATGTGGTCACCTCTTCTCTCGTCTTTTCCTCGCCGCCCAGACATGTTGCTGATTCACCGCAAGTCTCTCCTCCTAATTCATCGCCTATGTTACCCGAGTCTTCAGATTTTTGCTTCTCACGATCACCTTCTCCATCACACACCACTCCTCCGTCAGCTATTTCCTCCATCCCGTCTGTGTCTTCTTCGTCCTCACTGCTTACCACCTGTGTTGTCTCATCGCCAGTGCCCCTGCTGCTTCACCCACGACGTCTGCGCACATTGCTACTGTATCGTCTCATCTTCAGCCTTCCTCTGATGGTGCTACAGTGCCTAGAAGAATTAGTGTGTCGTGCTCCCTAAGATGTCCCTCACGGTTTTGTGACCAATCGTCATGAAATGACAGAGGGCGCTGGTATCGGAAGTTACGTTAGGATGCTTCATCGGCTTCATGTTATTCAATGGTGGGAAGTTTGTTTACCAAGGATTTGCTGCCTTACAAAACTTCAAATTTTCACAAAACAAAGGTTAGTGGAGGGAAATCTTTTTCGCAGTATTTTTGCTAACTCGTTGTAGCTCGATCATAACAGTAATACACTAGGTAATTCAACAGTTGATCACTGAAACGCAATAGGCTTATCCCTGTGTTAGTTTTATTCAACTGTGAACTGTGAATTGTTTATAACGAAATTTATTTCCGAAATTAGTAACTTTTTATTCGTGAAGATGTAGAAGTTGATCAAGTATTGGCTGTCACGCGTTAAACCTACTGTGTGGTTAAACTTAAGTGCAGTACTGAAATCGACTGCAACAGTTATAAGATCATAAGGAAATAATGTCAGCTGTGAAAGGACTGGTAAATTCTGCATTAGCAAATAATAAAAAACATAGAAAACGGAAAAGGCAAAGCAGCTGTTTTGTGCCAGGATGTAATACTGGCTATAAATCCTGCAAAAATAAAATATCACTCTTTGCTGTCCCCAAAATACCTGATATGTTGAGCAAATGGGATAAGGCAATTCCCAGAGCTGATAAGAAACTTGATGAAAGTTGTGTTGTATGTGCCTTGCACTTTGAATCTAAATTCATGGAGATGCATTATCGTTCCACTATTCAAGGTAAGGAAGTTCTAACATGCGGAGACAAACCATTACTCAAGCCTGACGCCATACCTACTATTTTCCCAAATTTACCGAAATATTTAAGTAAACCTTTACCAAACAAACGTTCTACAAGGATCCTGCACAATTAACAGTTTACTAAATTCAGTTTCGTATGCAAATTGTCAAAAAAACTTTTTGAGTCAGTCCATTAAATTTATACTGGAAATAGTAACAGAGAGAAGACATTCAAATACAGTAATAATATAATTGTGATACTTCGGTTGTAATTGTGATTATACATATGGATTCCAAATACTGCATGATTAGTTTCATATCCCACCTACTTTTATATCTGTGCTGATATACACAGTCATAGGTATTCTGCATATAATACTAAACTTGCAACATGTTTCTAATTTCTTAAAGAAACCGAACAAAATTATTGTGTTAACATGTACTGCATATCGGATACTCCTGAAGAAATGAAGCCTCTGCTGATACACATAACTAGGCATTCTTCGAACCAAGTTTGAAACAAACTGTTCAAGTGTAATTTTGTTATTTATTCATAACAAACTAATAGATTTAGATCTTGCATAATCTTACAGCTTTGTTTATTTAACTGCAACAGATTATGGTAAGCTTAACTATCCTAAAGATTCAGTAGTGTTAACTACCATTGCCTGCTATTGTATTTTCTTGTGGCTGTTAAAGGAAGAACATGAGCACAAATTTATTTCTCTCACATCAAAAGGAGATTATCAGTTAACTCTGCATCAGCCACAAGACTGTGTGAAAGTGCAATCAAAAGCAGGACCACAATTCATTATTACTTATTGCAGGGCTGGGAGTGAAATATGTGATCGAAAAGCAGAACATCTATTCAATGTTACATATTGTAAGGGGGAAATGTGCAGGTTGAATGGAAACAATTTTAGCTATGTACATTTTTTCTGGTCGTGTAGAAAATAGATCTGTGAAGGCAGTACAAGAAGAGGTAAGCATGAAACAAATTCATAATAATATTTTTTATCACAAATGTTTAAAACCAGCATTCTGTGTCCCACTATTACATGGAAGTTGGCCATGTATTCTAATAAAACATCACTGCCTTGAACTTTAGCTTTGAGTCACCCTGAAATTTCTGTGCTTAATCTTTTCAGTAACAATTCATTAAGAATTTAATTCTCCTGACATGTATGCACATAGGCGTAGTGTGACCAATTTTTTTTTTTCGGGGGGGGGCGGGCACGGATAAGTGTAAACTGGTGTTTTCTTGGGTTGGGAGAGCATTTTTGAAAATATTTTTCCTGAAAAGGCACCTGTTCAGTTGCCATTGGTGCCAAACCTGTAAGGTGTGCCAGGATTTGTTGATTCACCTTAATGAATACAAAAAAAGCAACTCCTTTCGAAGCACCTCATGCATGGCCATCTTAGGGGTGGGCCAACGGGGCTGGTGCCCAGGGCCCCTAACGTCCCAAGAGTCTTATGGGTTTACAAAAAGTTAAAATCTTTTACCACTCACCAGCAGGTTTTTTTATTTAAAGAAAAGAAGAAACACCAATCCAGAAAGTTGGAAGTTTTTTTGCCTTTTTTTTTAAACCTTGCTCATAGCTTCGATTTCCCGAGGAGGCAGGAAGAAAGTTCGGGTGGATCTTTTGTGACAAAATAAAAAACAAAGCCGGCATCCCTCCCGATCTTAAATGCGGGTGAGGCCTGAGGGCCACGCACAAATTGCATTTTTTTCGGAATCATTTTTTAACTTTTAAACCGTCATTTGTGTTATATATATGAAGAAGCGCACGTATATTTATCACTAGGGTTTGCTCACCTGGGCTACTTTTATATTTTTTTTACATCGTCGCTGTTTACACAAATAACTGATGGGGGCTGCATATCCGCATTTTCGTCCGGTGCGTCATGTTTGAAAAGGGCGCTGGTTGGTATCTTTCTTCGGTTTCAATTTAATTTTCGTTTAATAATTTGTAAGATAGGGAAGAAATGTTATATCTTCCAGCACCCATTTTCTTGTAATTTGCTGAACAACAAAATGTGAATGCAATTTGGTACACTTCATGAAGTTCTACAAATTTTGTCATGTACCATTTTTCCAGAGTGATCGAAGTGGCACAGAGCTACTGCCGATATGGTAGACACCAAGATTTTAAATCGAAAGCCATTCTGCTTCAGTATGTTAAGTGCTCTGCTGCTACACTAAAACTGTAGTGTAACAGCAGAGCACTTAACGTCTTTTCAGTCCCGGCTGCTAATCATTTTTCAATTTTGCCATTAAAAATATCATTTGCTGATTTTTTGCGTTAAAATTTGTGCTTTCAACCTAATTTCTTTACGTAGTTTGTGACGGGTTTATAATTTATTACATACCAGGATGGGTAAACAATGTTTTTTTAACTGCCGGTATGCTCACTTCCATTTTTGTTAACTACCAGTATGCCATACCTGCCCACTTCGAACACGGCATTTTTCGTTCAAGTGGTATTTAAAAAGTTACTGGATATTGAATATTGCTTCTCATAGGGGTAACATGGTAATGGTGGTGTATATAATAATTCTGATACATTGTATATATATATATCCATATGTTGTATATGTTCTGTATATACATAATCGGTGGCCTCGAAAAATATGGCGGCCCAGGACCCCCAAAAGCGTTAAGACGGCACTGACCTCATGCTGTCATCTGATGATGAAACCCATCGTATAGCGTCTAAAAGGGGAAGTGTGCCGTGCGAACTCAAAAACTGCGTTCGAAATATGTCCCACGCCGCATCGCGACGCTGCAGACGGTGTCTGTGTCAGAGAATGTGTGTAGCGATGTGCATGTAACCCAAACAACGGGGGTTGAATTAGGATGTAAGTGTACGATTTTCTTAAGTGTGCGATTATGGAAACACCTTTTACGGTTCAGTGAAATGTCTTAAGTCTGCCATAGAGTGCAGCGTCGTCGTCAATTTAATTTACAATAGAATTCTACATGATTTAAATTGATATGCAACCTCCTCGAAGAATGCCTACTAAAACGATAACAAATGCATGTTAAACACATTTTGGTGCAATCTTTGCATTTAGTTATTGCAACACATTTCCTAGCTACATAACCTGCAACATAAACTAGCAACTGGTTATGGGAATTATGTGGGAAAAGGGAAGCACAATCAGAATATGCAGCACTATTCAAGGTATCTTTCACATTATCTAGCATTTCATCACTTAAAAGTTCATTTAAATTTAACAAAACATTAGGTTTGCAACTGATGGTGTCACTTGGCCCAATAAGGGAATTGATGATTTCTGTTGTGCAGCTAGTACCACACTTTACAGGCTTGGCCAGATTATAAAAACTTAAACACTGAATGGTCACTAAAAATTCTGCTCCAGTGGGGTGGTCATTGCAGCCTGACAGTTGCCGAATAATGCCAAAAATGTTTTCTATTGAGTCTTGACTCAATCGCGATGTCATTACATACTTGTAGTTCAAGGTTTCTGTTAGATATTTTAGTAGAGAGATAGTACTGCTTATAGTGACTCGTAATCCTGCAGCTGTGCTAGCACTTAAAAACCCAATCTTCTTATCTCCTGCAAAAGCTTCCCATTTATCTAAATATAACAGAAAATCATTAAGTACTTTGCATCCCTCAGAATCTATGCGGAGACTACTTGATGGACTCCTAGAGGTCATTACAGTTATTAATTCCATCATCAACTTTATGAAAAATGCAGTTGCATTAGTGCTTCCAAACTGTATTTCAATATGATGCTTATAGAGAAAAAGGCCTTTTAATACTTTGTTGCTAAAAAGCTGCAAAGCATAGCTTGCCCTCATTTTCTCAAAGTTATTCGGGTGAATATGAACGCGTGTAATTTTTGGCATGACTTTTAGAGTAGTTATGTCAGAGTCCTTCCTCCATGCTGCTTCAACATGCTCTGGTCTTGCTTCTCCTTCGGGCAGAAGAAAACCTCTGGTAACAAATGCGTTCCGTACACATTTTATTAAGTGAGGAAAATCTGATATGAAATGTAAACTTCTAGAACAATCTGTAGGATGCATAATGCTGTATTTAGTTCCAGAACAATCTGCTGATATACCAAATGTCTTCCACATATTCCTGTTCCAAGAAGCCCCATCACACGTAATGAAATCAACAAACAGACCTGCATTTTCAGTGAGAATAACAGCTTCAATAATTAATTTTGCAAGCAAAGTTCCACTTATATTGTTACTTGTGGCAAAAACACCAATTATTTGGGTCCAATCTCCATTTAATGGCTGAAACACCATTACCAGTCCGTGATTACATGGGGTATGCTTAACAGTTTCTGAAGTGTATGGCCCAATATCAACAAACCCTAATATTTCACCAGATGAATTTGCTTGCAGTTTTTCTGTAAGCTTCACTTCATCTATTAATATACCACCATGTCTTGCAAAAGGCTCCATTTCACTTGTTTTCTTTGAAAT
Organism: Macrothele yani; assembly: GCA_039090855.1. Classification (NCBI taxonomy): domain Eukaryota; kingdom Metazoa; phylum Arthropoda; class Arachnida; order Araneae; family Macrothelidae; genus Macrothele; species Macrothele yani. Next base: position 24,702,432 of record CM077028.1, on the reverse strand, counting down.
AGTTTCAAACGTCAGTGCATTGAATCCAAAACCACTGTTGTAATTTGAAATATACTTTCTAATAGTTGTTCTATTAGGTAGGATCATGATTTTGTGTTTCCGTATGTGCTCGTACAATTTTGGACTTTTTATGTGCATTAGTAAGCATTCAAGTAACCATTCCTTGGTATATGACATACCTCTTGCAGATTTCCTTTTTGCTGCCTTATAACAAGGAATAACCATTTGCTGCTGCTTAATGGGTAATTCAGCTATTTTTTCATTAATGGAAAGTTCTGTAAAATTCTTATTTTTGTTTTGGATTTTTTTTTATGTAATCAGAGAGCGAAATAACTCGTTTCTTCAGCCTGTTGATTTTCCGAACTTTATTCTGATACTTATTTTTAAATGTAGCCTTTTTTCTATGATAAGCTATTTTGTGCAAAAGTAAGCGCCGCAGATACTTACATTTGAGGCAAGTCGCTGTTGTTCCTTTCCTTACACATTTTTTGCTGTACAAATTATTCTCAAAAATAACTCCACTTTCAAGGTACTTCCTGTTATTTTCAAAATCTGAAATGGAGCCTGCACCATGACATATTGTTAGCCTATCAGTGTCTCGAATAATGGATTCTAATTCATCTTTAGAAGTAATATTAGAAACTGTGTTCATTTTTAATCCACGTAAATACACTTCACAGGTAAACTCTGGTTCACTTTCGGTTACAACAACCAGTTTTTCAGTTGTCAATGAATTTGACAATTCACATTTGAATGAATGAACATGGAAAATTATGCACTTTGAATTATTAGCAGGTATTTGCTTACCCCAAAATTCTGAAGGAAGGTTGATATTCAGAAGGCAGTTCAGTGTAACTCTATGGGAAGTAAATTCCAAGCTATTTAAATTACCATCAGGCTTATCATCGGTTTCCCTAACTTTCCTCTTTTTTGCCAGAGGTTTTGATAAATAATGGGGAAGGTTTGGAAATATTGTTGGAATTGCATCTGGTGTCAAGATGGGCCGATCTCTGGGTATTAACACAGTCTCCTCGTTTATTTTATGCACAAAATTTCGAACCACAAATCTTTCATCAAAGTGCAGTTCACATACAGCACTACATTTGTCTAAGTTTTTATCTGCACGGGGAATCAATTTTTGCCATTGCTGTAAAAGTTTATCATTTTTGGGTATTCCAAAAAGCGACAGCTTACTGTTTTTGTACTGAGTATTGCAACCTGGCACAAAACAATGGTTATTTCTCTTCCGCATAATGAACTAAGTATAACTTATATACAATATTTAGGTAATCCACATTCCTTCTAAAACATAACACGTCTTCGTCTAAATCGCCGCTCTTTTCACTGTAAGCAACACGAATTTAGTTTCCCGCTTCGCTCACATTAAGAAAGAGGGAAGGGAAGGCGATCGCAGCGCCATCTACGAAGGAGACAAATTTCGGTATCCACGCCAATCATTACGCATGCTAGGCGCTCGGCACACTTTACCTTCTAGACGCTATACCCATCGTAAAGATGACTGCATGCTATTGCGCATGAATTTCTGCTGGAAAGCAGTCATAACAATGATGGCTATTACGTAGTGTTCCCTTCGCTGTATATCACACTTTATGGCATTTAAAAGGAGAACGACTAATTAGTTTTTCCAATTTTTAAGTGGGGAGAGGGGGCACATGCCCTACTGTGCCTTCCCCATGTTACGCCTGTGTGTATGCTACATTAATAATTTCCTTTTTTTTAAGGGTAAAAATAGTTTACAAGGACTGCATAGAATTATCCCATTGAGACAGACTCCATAAACACCCACTTCTTAATTTTTACCTTATTAAACTTTTTACTTAAGGTGGAAAACAATTTTCCTCTCTTCACTGCAAACCCATTTGAATAGCAAATTTAATCACATAATTATTATAAGGTGAAGAAAAGTAAAGAAAAATGTTATAATTATTTTTCTTTAAAAGAATGTCATCATAAACATTCAGGTTTTGTATATTTACTTCTGTTCAGTATGATTCATTTTGTTTATCATATCACAGGCAAAGTTTTTTTAGGAATGATTTTTATAAATGGATTACAGTTGGTATATTATTAGAAAATAGACCAATTTTAAAAATAGTAATCGCATTTGTTTTATTCTTTTTTTAACTCATTAAAAGGCTTCTTTTCAAAGCCACACTCTGCAACTAAATGGAAAGCATTAAGTTTCAATATTTATTTTGATCCCATGTTCTTACCAAGAAATTTAGTCACTCATTGCTCAAAAATGAAGTACATTATTAAATAATTTTAAGTTTTTAGGTTACTGAATTTCAAGACCTATTTGGATTATTGGAATGCAAATTATAAAGCCCATGTCTCATTGAGAAAATATTTCCCCCTTTTTTTCCGGTAAGGTTTTGAGGGGCAAAATATTTTCTTTATTTTAATTTTTACTTTATACTGTAAGTTGATGTTTCAGTGATTGTTAACTGCATATTGGTCTCCAGTGTTTTTGCATAATGTAACCCATGTATGACTAAAACTTCCGAAATATCTAACATTAATGTTGACGTTAGCACAATGCAAAGCTTAACTTAAACTATGATACCCTTATTAATGAATCTTGAGCACTTGAGCACCCCGTTCGTTCTTTTTTTTTTTTTTTTTTTTTTGGGTGAGGGGGTGGTGAAACAGGTGTGTCGATTATTTCGTAAATACTTAAGTTATCTGCTTATAAAATATCGTTCAAGGAGTACACATAATGCTGACGAGCTGGGTCTGTGTCATAGAAAGATGTGCATTCTTGTCGTCCTTCCTCCAGAAAAGCGACGTGACATCCGATCGCAGCGCCATCTACCGCTTTCATGATTGCGGGCAGCAAGTTTTTCTGCGAGCACGACACACTAATTCTTCTAGGCACTGTAATGGTGCTTCTCAGAAACACCGTCGTAAGTGGCGCCGCCGTGCTCCACCTTCCCGTGATCCTCCACAGCGAAGTGACTTTGCCTCACCTATTGACTACAACCGTGCCCATGAAAGCTGGTTCAAGCGTGTCCTAATTCGTGAATCGTATTATCTACATGGCTCTCTCTCGCAATGTCTGCATTTCTGACTGTTGCTCCAACGTTTTCTCCATGTTATTATTTGTGTTCCTGCTCACGTATATATCTTTGTACCGCCCAGAGTGATTGTATCACTAACTCATTATGTTTGCCTTGCCTCACCCATGGCCTTTATGTATGTCTTCCCATGTTGCTCATCATTGTATTTGCCCGGCTTCCATGTACCTCCTAGTTGTTCCAATAAAGCGATTTTGAAATACAAAACTTTAGTATCTTATTCCGGAGGTATACTGAACTAATTCTGTTTAATATAATCGAAATGGGGTCAAAGGTCAGGGCACAGGAGCGATATTTATTCCACAGCCATTATCCTCATAACTTAAGGAATGATTTCTGGTATGTTGGAAAGCGTATCATAATCAATGCATTACATGATTTTACTAACTGGTTTTACTTAATTTGACCATTACAGCCATTCTTTTTGATCCTATGCATCTTGCTCATCAGTAGTAAAATAAGCTCCAAGTAGAAAATTTCGGTGTAACGAAAATGGGTAATGGTTCATCATTGCCAAAGCCAATGTTAAAATCTGGTCGTGCCGTATGCTGCCCCATGAAGTTATGTAACAACTGTTAACTTCATTGTTACTCAACAATATGTTTTACTAAGCTATTGCCGAACATTATTTCATCACGTTTTACATCAGCGTAACAATATCAATCTGCGTAAATTACAAGAACCTCATGCTAAATGTGATAAAAGCCATTCCAAAAAATCATTTTGTTGCTGTGCATCTTTCCCGAAAGCGGTAAGTGTGCGTCGTAGCAATTCCTCTCGAACCTCATGTATGAAGGAGGGTTACCTGCTATCGACGAGAGCCTTAAAATGATGTACAAGGCGATTGTATATAACCTGTAGATATCCTCCTAGAACAAAAATTACCAATCCCTTTCACTAACACACTTGCGATTCAGCTTTTCTTTCTATCTTGAGGTCAGATTTCAGTTTGCACATGGACTTTCTTAATTACATCAGGTTTCATTGGTGGAAGGGTCGTTTTTAACATTCGTCTAAATCTGAATAATATGTAATAACAACAATAACAGTAAAAATAAATATTGTTTTTGAAAAACTAAACAGCCGAAATACTTACTACTGCCGCCTCCATAGTTTAGTAAATATTTACTTTATGACTCACATATCTTCTTTCACTGGTTTTACGACAATAACATTTATTGATCCACCTATATAAGTACCGCGCAATGTCAGGAATGAGTAAACCTGATTATGATTTAATTTCGCTTAGCATGTACCGAACTGTGGTCTATGTGGCCGTAAGTGACGCGAATAAATGCAATGCGTTGTACAAAAATAAACGTATACTCTCGAATCACTCTATTTATTTCACACACACACACAAACTTGGCATGCGAAAGATGCATTACATAAATTATTTATGAAGAGTACCAGGATTCTATCTCGATTTCTTTTTATGCTAAAATGTTACGAAAAGAACAAACGATTTGTCTCCTATGATATGCTCGTGAAGAAAGACACGCTGTGATTGCTGGATAGGATAGATGGTTGAAAGCTAGATTCTGTTAATTCAGTAATATCTCGTGCTGAAAAGTTCAAGTAAACTTGATGAAGGATGATTCGTGTTAAAAACGTTGAAAGTTAAAATATCGACCAAGATAAAACACATATGTAGCACATATATACTGCATGTAACTAAGCTTAACTGATTAAACACACACCACATGAGATCTTTCGAGGATCACAACGTCCCCATCTTCAGATGTTACATTCACGAGTAAGACCAAGATATATATATATATATATACACTGAAGTGCCAGAAAAATTGTTACACCAGTCTAATACCCGGTAAGTCCCCCACGGGAGCACAGGCCTGCAGAAATACGACGGGGCATCATGAACTCTACTAGCTTCTGGAAATATGCTGTAGGCAATGCACACTATACTTCCTGCAGAGCGTTCAACAATTCGGGTGTATTCCGAGGTCTCGGATTCTTGTATTCGGTAGCGCGTTGCATGACATCCCAAACGTGTTCTATCACGTTTAGATCTGGGGACTTAGGTGGAAATAGCAACACCCCAAACTCATATGAATGCTCCTCTAACCATAATGTGGCGTCCCGACAATTGTGTGAAGATGCATTGTCCTGTTGGAACAGGCTCAACCCATCAGCATGAATGCAGGACATGAACGGGTGTACCTCGTCAGAAAGGATGCGCACATAGCGTTGGCCGGTCACAGACGTTTGTAGACGTACCAGGGGTCTCAGTGAAGTACAACTAAACACATCCCATACCATTACGGAACCCCCTCCCCCAGACGGTACAATTCCCTGTTGACAAGCGGGATCCATGGCTTCATGGGGTTTGCGCCACACACGAATCCTTCCATCTGCCCGATACAGTTGGAAACTCCACTCGTCAGACCAGGCTACTTGTTTCCAGTCATCAAGTGTCCAGTGCCGGTTTTGCCGTGCCTAAGCGAGGCGCATAGCTCTGTGTTGTGCACCGATCAAGCGAACTCTAGTTGGGCGTCGGTTCCCAAAGCCCATATCGTGCAGGGTACGTTGCGCAGTCCGGACGCTGATGCTTGTTGCGGCTCCAGCATTGAATCCCGATGATACCTGCGAGAGTGTTGCACGCCTATCGCGTGAAACGATTATTGACAGCCAACAATGGTCACGTTCACCCAATTTCTTTTTACGGCCACACTGATATCGTACGTTGGAAGTTTTGCCGGAATTCTTGTAGTCACGGTGCACCCTTGCAATGGTCATCCGTGAAAATCCGAACTTCGTTTCTACCTCCGAAATACTATGGCCCATCTCACGGGCGCCAACTATGACACCGCGTTGTAAATCGCCTAAATCGTTATTACTTGTCATTCTCATGACGAAAACAGCTCTGACAGCTGGCAAGGATGTCTATCCCTTTATATACGCACTGGCGGATACAACCGAGTACGCGCATAGGTGACGTTGCTATGTATTTTGCATAAGCTCGTCTGTACCAGGTTTTCTGGCATTTTAGTGTATATATATAACACCATCGTCAGAAACCAGCAACACCGCAACGCCATCTAGGATTTACACAGTGCATTTAAAATAAATCCTGAAAATGTTCAAATAAAATAGTTCATGGTTTCGATATAACTTTAGGGACATAATCATTACAGCAATGAGATCCGATGGGCTTTCCATAAATAATAACAGTGAGAGCTTTCCTGGAGAGTTTATAATGGATACCTCACTCCACTTTGGAGTATAGGAACCGTTCGCAACCAGACGAGACATGGCGGTTTTTAACTTGCCATCACGAAGATCATATTTATACTGCCTGACTCTGGTACTCAAGTTCCTTTTTGTAGAACCAATATAAACAGTATCCTTGGTGTATGGAACAACGGCTTGTAGAGGTATGGTGTATACGCCCTATCTAGTGTGTGGAGGCACCCTGTCCCGATCCGTCTTGATTAAGGCATATGTATTTCTAGTCGTGAGGCCAAAGTCAATATTGTGTAGTTTGCACCTGTTTCTTAGTACATTAGCAATCCTGGGCACGTACGGAAGTGATCCCACAAAACGGGTTTTACGTAAGTCTCTAGAAAGAGTCGAAACATTAGAATTCTTAATTTGCCAGAGCAAGCGATCCACCACAGAGGACTGGTATTCATAATGACAGGCAATTTGTTTTATCTTGACCACTTCCAAATATCGTAATCTAGGGTTGGACGAGTGTGAAAATGCTCTACGTAATAAAAACCGAATAGCCACAAATTTATAATTAGTCGGGTGATGAGACCAGACGGGTATAATTTCAACACTGGAAGACGGTTTTCTGAAAACGGAAAACTGCAAACGGTTCGCGGGGGTCCATTCCAAAATAAAATCCAAAAAAGGTAAACTCCGGTTTTGTTCAATTTCAAGGGTGAAATTGATAGACGGAACTTTTGAGGAACAATACTCAGAAAATAAAACTAGTTCTGAAGCAGAATATGTCCAAAACAACAAAAATGTCATCCACGTATCTCACAAATAATAACGGTTTGAGGGTAGACGAATAAGATATCCTCCTCCAAAGACGGCATCAATATCTTCCCAAGAATGGGGGAGAGGGGGAAGCCCATAAGGTCTCATAAAAAACTGTAGAAACAAAGCATGATTAACAAAAACAAAATAGTCGAGTTTAAACCGCAGGGATAAAAATATTTAATTTACGATTAAAATCAACTAAAAGACACAGGCAATATATTTCACAGCCGCGACGGCCGCATCATCATTCCTAATCAGCAATCCAGGTGTGCAGGTGCAGCAGTATATCGAGTATTCAACACCAATCAAACAACGCACAACAAGATAAGGTCTGGATGCCAAAGAACACTTTGATTAACTAAAGTCTATTATAAATGTAATACATCATTTTCTTTGCGTTTTTAACCGTGTCAACCGTCCTTCCTATATAGAATTTACAAATAATAGCACTTCCACATTTCAACACTATTTAGGGAAATATGCAATGTGTAATGTTTCCGCAAAAAGTAAAGTCTGCTTAATGTTTCAATGTGTAATGTTTCCGCAAAAAGTAAAGTCTGCCTTGCCAAGTGGTTATTAGTAGCAGAGATAAGAATCCTAACCCTGTCCCAATCCGGGTAAAATGTTTAGAGTTCGGGTTGAAGATATTGAAATGGTATCGGAACGAAGGGAGTATTCATGTTCAGCCATTCGTAGACCAAGATTCCTCATAGTGAATCCTATGTAACAGAGGTCTGGTTCTCCGGTAAAGTAGAACGAAGTGGGATCTTACAAACATCATAATTGCACAGAGTCCCTGTCTTTACGAATCAGGTCAAATATATTAGTTGTTCCAATGCCAAAACCCATCGTTTCCTTCTTGCAGAAACTCATCAGAATGTTCACAATAGGTTGATAGAAGTTCATGGAGCCTACATACCGAACTGTAAGAACATCTCGTTGTAAGGTTGTAGACATGCTTTGTATGTTATGACGAATTAGCTTGGAGACTTTTTCCTGAGGGAAGCCGTATTGCCTTGCCAAGTGGTAAATTCTATTAAGTTCTTCATGACGCAATGCAATTGAGGATGAATGGGAAAAAGCTCTATTAATGAAGAATTGTAAAGGGGCTAATTTATAAGCTAGGGGGAGGGGGGCAGAAGCCTATGGTATTAAGAAGGTACCGAGGTAGGTTTTCGATAGACGGAAAAGTTGTAACCTATTAGAAATAGTTTTTTTTATCAAGGATTTTTACTGTGTTGTTTACTGACGATTTGTGTGAAACCCAATTTCTAATTTCTGCACTATTTTCATGGAATAAAAATGATTTTCAACAGTTCTATCGGTACAATTGGATTGTTTAGCTATTTCTCAAGTTGTTTAATGCGGATTTTTGTGGATAAACTGAAACTAGCGTACCTTCATCGAAGTTTGATGGTCGGTCCATTTCCTTATTCATGGACAAGGCTGAAATGTCCAGGGGAAAAAATGAGTAAGCCTTTTCCGAGATGACTTTTCTGACATGTTTCTTTTTCTGTCTTTGCATCACTAAAGCTTCAGGCAGGAGTCGAAACTTTGCGGTCGGGTTTAAACTACGAGTAATAAAGCAAAATGGGACGAAAGTAAATTTTTGGTCCTTTCTCCTATTTACATGAACCATAAAAACAAGTACGTGATTTTGAAATAAAACAAAAATGGTTACAAAACTTTCAAAAAAGAATAGAAAATCCTCCAAGAACACGTTCTTTGGACAAATAGCCATGCACATATTGGCCAACGCAACATAAATTTGTTGCTTGCATATATTGCTGAATACATGCACACTATGACATACTTAATCCTTCTTTACTGTTATTTAAATCAAATTTAGGGCATAAATTTTCTGTTGAAAGAGACAAAATATTCAAATTCATTATTACCTATTTTTTTATTTATCATATTTAAAATGTATCTGAACTGAAACATATACACACGCTATGGAAAAAAGTGAGGTAAGTGTGAATAAGGAATTAGTAACTGCCATTCATTCCCGAACTGGAGTACAAAGTGAGCATATGACCGCCGATTCACCCTGAAGATACTAGTGAATGAGTTAAATGTGAATAAATAACCGATAGACTTCACAGTTACCTCAGACTTATTGGCTGATGTTTCATGAAAATGAGCCTGCTCACTCTGGGATCAGCGCGCAGTTTTTTCCGGCTTTCAAGAAGGTTTAAGGGCTCAACCCCCTCCTTAGTTTTCTGATTTGGCACCATAATACTGTTTCTCTGTTCCCTAATTTGAAAAGAGGTTGAAACGACACTAACTTAATAGTGCTAATGCCCTTTAAAAGAAAGCGGCAGCAGAACTGAATACCTTCCGAACAGATGAAGTCTCCAATTCTACACCATGTTTGTTTGAACGTTGTAACAGCTGCATTATTTTATATTTTCGTTAGAGATATTTCTTCCTTATTTGAAGTTTACCTCAATACATGTTTTGCAACACTCTGGGTTTATTGCGTTTGCTTTTTTCAACCTGCTACACTGATGTCCAAAATTAAAGTCACAAGCATATATTCTGTGATATCTTGAAAACTAAATTGTTTATTGCGATGAAATGCGGTACCTAGATGCCTCATACTATGAGACATGCAATAGTAACATAACAAAATGCACAGGAGGTAAATTGCGTGCGATATGCATATTAGAACAAAAAGGTCTAAACATGATGCATCGTATCTCAAGAACGGTCCGGCTAAAAGGGAGTGGGGCTATCCTGCACAGCTTTACAAGTCGCGCAACGAGACCTCATACTGTAAATGAGGCTGTTGATAACAGCTTGTGGCAAAAAAAAAATCACATTATTTTAAAATCGCGGATTTTAACCCCTGGAGGGTCCTGGGAGGGGTTGACGTCATGCATTGGCTCTTCCTGGAACATACCAAACATGCTGTATAGGACTTAGGTCCGGCGACTTCTGTGGCCATACCATACAATGAATATCATCTCCCTCCAGAAAATCGTCGACAAGCTGATCTCTGTGTGGCCTCGCGTTATCGTCCATAAAAATAAAGTTCGGTCCGACAGCTCCTCGAAAAAGCCTCACATAAGGTTCAAGGACCTCATCCGTATAGCGATGTGCGGTCACAGTGCCCCCATCGAAGACGTGCAATTGTGTACGGCCGTCCAACCTGATTCCTGCCCACACAAGGATTCCACTTCCACCAAACTGGTCGATTTATCTTATGTTGGAGGGATGATAGCGGGTCCCACGCTGTCTCAAGAAGAAGACTTGTCGATAATCACTTTGTGTACTGAATCTCGACTCATCACAGGAAAGTACAGGCTCCAATCTTGCTGTGCCCAAGAATGTTCTGTTTGGCTCCACGACTCTTCTGCGATCTGGTGAGAAGGACCCACACCACTGGTCGCCGGGCGTAAAGGGCCTTCTTTGCTAGGCATCTGTATATAATTTGTCTCGAAATTGTTGTTCCAGTCGCAGCAGAGAGATCATGAAAGAGGTCTCTAGCCGTGATCCGTCTACGGCGTTTGGCAGTTATTGCCACGTAACGATTCTTCGCAGGTGTCATGGATCTTGGACAATGTTCGGAATTGGTACCATAACCTGGACACCACCTTTAGTGACACTCGTAACCATCCAGCGACCTCCGCTTGAGACTATCCAGCTTCAAGCCTGCTGATGGCTCTCCACCTCAGTCCATCGTCTAACTGATTCCGAGCACTCATTCCAACTGAAATCACTCAATCATGTGATTTTTTTTTTGCAAGAAACACAACTTTGAAGACGAAATTGATCGTTACACCTGTAACCATTGAGTGACTTCCGCTTGAGACTGGCCAGCTTCAAGCCTGCCCATGGCTCTCCATCTCAGTCCATCGTCTAAACGATTCCGAGCACTCATTCCAACTAAAGTCAGTCAATCTTGTGATTTTTCTTGCAAGAAATACAACTCTAAAGACGAAATTGATTGTGACACCTGTAACCATTGAGCGACTTCCGCTTGAGAGCGGCCAGCTTCAAGCCTGTCAATGGCTCTCCACATCAGTCCATCGTCTGAACGATTCCGAGCACTCATTCCAACTAAAATCAGTCACTCTTGTGATTTTTCTTGCAAGAAACACAACTTTGAAGACGAAATTGATAGTGACACCTGTAACCATTGAGCGACTTCCGCTTGAGACTGGCCAGCTTCAAGCCTGCCGATGGCTCTCCATCTCAGTCCATCGTCTAAACGATTCCGAGCACTCATTCCAACTGAAATCAGTCAATCTTGTGATTTTTCTGGGAAGAAGCACAACTCTGAAGACGAAATTGATGTGACACCTGTAACCATTTAGCGACTTCCACTTGAGACTGGCCAGGTTCAAGCCTGTCAATGGCTCTCCACCTCAGTCCATCGCCTAAACGATTCTGAGCACTCATTCCAACTGAAATCACTCAATCTTGTGATTTTTTTTGCAAGAAACACAACTCTGAAGACGAAATTCGCAGATGCAGAAAACGGGCACCTTCACGTTCTCTTACGAAACTCACCCTGTTAACTGTTTAGCAAACAGTGGATGCTTACATTAGATTCATTGTTCCACAAGGTATATATGACAGCAATTTTAAAAATTTTAGTGGTTGCTATTTTGAATTATTGTAAAAAATGTGTTTGTGACCTTAATTTTGGACATCTGTGTATTATGGTTGGCTCGAGAGATTAATTAATTAGATTCTAATGGATCTTTTTTTCTAATTCTTTTTCAGGGAGACGACTCTTTGACGTCGGATTTAGAAGTTTAAGATGTAAGATGTAATGCGAATATGTAGAGGATTCACATCTGGCGGGTGAAAAGACTTTAATATCGCTCATGGGAGCGAGTTCTTCCATACCATACAATCCCATTTTTTATTCTGTTTTCCTTTCTATTTGGAAAGAAGCGCGAGAAGTGAGCTTATGTTCTCCAAAGATGTGCCCATAAATGTGGTAAAAGACAACCAATCCAGAGTAATGCTTTCCTAACAATGCTGAAGTACAGAACGTTTTCCCAGAAGACGCTGGTTTCGCTGCTTTAACAGCTTCCAAGACCGAATCCAAAGTCGAAGCCTTGTAAAGACCTGCTCATTGTGTCGTTTCAAAGCTAAATTGTAAAATTAGAAGACATAATTGATTTTCTTTCATAAAATTCTCTGTTATCGACTTCATGTTTGTGTTAGTACTATTACATGTAAATTTAATTAAGTCAAGGGAAACCTTATCCCAAAAAGACCCATATGCTAATGAACCCACAGAAAGTTGCTTATGAATCTGCTTTTTAAATTTCTGATGTTGAAATAAAATATTTTTACCTGATGCAATTTAGAATCGTCATTCTGAAGAAACAGGAATGTCAAATTCACTCCTTTATTTTTTATAGAAAGAAAGAGAGACCCCGAAATGGAAAATTTCACAGAAACGTCACGACAGACTTAACCGTAACGGTACTAATAGAAATCTTTGTACGAAAATCAACACACACTTAACCGCAACGGTACTAATTGAAATCTTTGTACGAAAATCAACACACACTAAAATGTGTAAGAACATTAATAGAAAACTTGGCATGAAAATTCTCAAGAAACACTTAAATGCAATACTGCTAATTGAAAACTTTGCAGGAAAATCATCAAGACATACTTGAATGCAATATTATTAATGGAAACCTTTGCACGGTAATCATCAAAGACAGTTAAATGTAATAACACTAAAAGAAGTCTTTGCACGAAAATCACGATGACACACTTAAATGTGATACTACTAATGGAAACCTTTGCACGAAAATCCTCAAGACAAACTTTAATGCAATATAAGTAAAAGGAATCTTTGCATGAAAATCATCAAGAGACACTTAAATGTAGCACTTATAATGGAACCTTTGCACGAAAATAATCAAGACACACTTAAATGTAGCACTAATAATGAAAACCTTGCACGAAAATAATCAAGTCATACTTAAGTGAAATACTTCAAACGGAAACCTTAGTACAAAAATCAGCAAGACACACTGAGGTGTAATACTATTAATCGAAACATTTGCACGAAAATCACCAACACACACTTACAAGAAATACTTGTAATGGAAACATTTGCAAGAAAATCATCAAGACACACTTAAATTTATGAAACATTTTGCACGAAATTATTAAAGACACACTTAAATGAAATACTCCTGATAGAAACCTTTGTACAAAAATCATACACACTTAGGTATAATACTACTAACGGAAACATTTGCACGAAAATCATCAACACACACTTAAATGAAATCGTTTTGATGAAAACCTGTGTACAAAAATAACCATAACGCACTTAGATGTAATACTACTAACGGAAACATCTGCACAAAAAATTAACAAGACACTTAAGTATAATACTAGTATTAAAAACCTTTGCATGAAAATCCTCAATATAACCTTAAATACAATACTACAAATTGAAAATTTTCCTCGGAAATATTCAAGACACACTTAAATAAAATACTATTAATGGAAAGTTTCCACAAAAATCATTAAGACACACTTAAATGTAACACTGTTAAAGGAAACTTTTGCGGGAATATCGTCAAGCTACACTTAAATGAAATACGTCTAATGGAATCCTTTGCACAAAAATGATCAATACAGACTTAGGAGTAATACTACTAATGGAAACATTAGCCCGAAAATAACCAAGACACACTTAAATGTAATGATACTAATAGAAATCTTTCCACGAAAATCATAGGGACATATTTAAATGTGCTGCTATTAATGGAAATCTTTCACGAAAATCCTCAAGACATACTTAAATGTGATAATCACTACTGAGAAAGGAGTTTTTTGCTTAACGCGGCGATCAATACCGGAAATGAAGTTGAAATACACCGATCAGGCATTACATTATGACCACCTACTTAATAAGCTCTAGGACCCGCTTTAGCCCGCAAAACAGCTGCCACTCTGAGAGACATAGATTTGATGAGGTGGCGATAGGTATTCTGGGGTATCTGGTAACATAATGTCAACATCAGGTCCTCCAGTTCCCGTACATTTCGGGGTGTTGGAGATTTAGCTCCAACCCACTTTTCCAAGTCGAACCACAGATGTTCGATTGGGTTCATGGTAGATGAGTATGGAGGCCAGGACATTAACAGAAAGTCACCAGCATGTTCCTCGAACCACTCCTTAACGATTCTGGCAGTGTGGCATGGCACATTATCCTGTTAGTAATAACCATCACCAGCAGGGAACACAGTTGCCATGAATGGGTGAACTTGGTCCGCAACAATGTTCAGATACCTGACAGCTGTTCAGGGATTGTGCTATTGGGATAATGGAGCCTACAGTGTTCCAAGAAAACATCGTCCACAGCATAAAACGGCCGCCGCCGGTCTGTTTCCGCCCAACAGTGAATCCAGGTGCCGTAGCCTCTTTGGTAATCGGCGTATCCGCGTTCGGCCGTCTGTGTGATGCACCCGAAATCTTGATTCGTCAGACCAGGCCACTTTCTTCCAATCATCTACGGTCCAATCTCGATAATCTTGGGTCCATTTCATGCGTTTTTGACGATGACATGCAGTGAGCATTGGGACCCGCCTGGGTCTTCGACTACCCAGGCCTATGCGCAGTAGGCTGCGATGAACTGTGTGCTGTGACACATTGACCTGATTACCACTGTTATAGCTGTGGGTGATTTGTCGTACTGTAGCCCTGCGGCCGCTGTGAACAATGCGCGACAGTGTCTTCACCCCTCTGGCATCAATGAGCTGGGGACGATACATGGCTGGACAATGGTTCGTGGTTTGGTCATCTGTGCACCACATTTGATACGTACTCACTACAGCGGCACGTGTACGACCCACAAGCCCCGCCGTTTCCGTGCCATCAATTTTCCTTTATCAAACTCCGATAAATCGGCAACTTTTCCATTCTGACTACGAACACTTATAACGTAGAAGTCTTGTATTACTTCTACGTTAATTTAAAACATCAATATACTAAGAAATAGCTCCTAAATGAAAGAAACCTTAACTGACAGACGAGACATGTAAACAACAGAAGTCAAACTTACGGAAAAGATGCTTTATTGAAGGTTGTAGCACGTCCATAACAGAACGATATCAATATTTAAACACACCACACAGCTTTACAGCTCTTAACACAACACTCTCTTTACAACGCACTCTTTCAACGCTCTTAATAATCGCTCACAGTAATCGCTCTGCTACAACAGTTTAGTCGTCGCTTTTATCTCTCGTTCTTATCAAAACATGCATACGTCACGTTCATTCAACCTCAATTGTGTTGCCAACAGTATTCATTTGAGAGAAAAGATATCACGTTAAGAGTGAAGTATAACAGAATAAACTCAAGATTTACATAGGGAAAGAAACTAAAAAGGAAAGTTTATTTAGAATATACGTCGCACATTCTACTAACGGAAAGGCGGTCCTCGGGTTGTATATATACTGTCCTGTAAACTTCACCTGCGCTACCGTTCGGTCAGCAGACGTGCTCATTTCTCCAGGGTCATAATGTAAATGGTTCATTGGTGTACATCCTGGTGCTCTTAATACACAATGCGTTGCCTGTTTTTTTAGGTGAATCTGGCTTAGTCACCTAAATGGCTAAATCCAACACGTGAGGTGGTAAGTGAGTGGGGCGTACGGTATAAATCAAATAATGAAAACGAATTCGTAGAACAACTGTTAGGCTCCGATAGAATGTCGAAATAGGCAAAATAAGTGATTCGACTGATTTTAAACTTGTCATGATAATTAGAGCCAGAAGTACAGATTTGAACACCATCCAAACGCTAGTCCATCCTCCGGTGTTTGTCACGTACAACCGTGGCAATGGCTTACTGTGGTTGGAGCGACGCGCAAACGAATTTCAGCAATGGGCTACCCTGTTGATGAAAACAGATGTTGAGTCAGAGGAGACAGGCAAGGATTATGAAACCGAACAGACGGGCCACAACGGGCTAAATCCCTGCCGAGTTCAACATCAGCGGCCAAAGGGCATCCGAAAGTACCACGCATTGAACTATGTCACTAATGAGATATAACACAGCACACGGCCAAGTCACTAGTCTTTGATCCCTATGATCCACAGGGCATTTTTGTTTAGAGAATCGTCGATTGCTGGAAGTGTTTTCGCGTGTCACAGCATTCACGGTAAATCCTTGCAACCGTTGTACGTGAAAAGCCCAACGGCAACTATCAGGCTACTTTCAAAGTTGCTCAGATCACTCATTTTACACATTCCGGTCCCTAAATTGCACATACCTGATGTTTGGCTAGCTAGCATGCCTGATGTTTACTGCAAAAACACCCCTCTCACGAGCCATCTTACTTGTCGTAGCGAGCCCTGTTTGTGACGAGCCAGGTTCACCAAATAAAACGGGATCTCAATTTATGCAACGGTCTTACTGAAAGTAATGCAAAACTAGGCATAACTTTTTTATTAACTGACAGAGGTCGTTCAAATTCCACATGTTGCTGAAGTAACTCTTCCTCTATAGCAATCCTTCTTTTTCATTGCAGGTAAATAATGGATTCCAAACAGAAGTAACGTGCCACCATTGAGTTCTTGACGAAGGAAGGGTGCAGGCTGTCCGACATCCACAGAAGGCTATACAGAGATAACACCATTTACAAGAGCAATGTGCACAGATAGATGAAGAAGTTTGGAAACCAGCATTGCAGACAAATCACACAGTGGGAGACCATCATCTGCAACCACTGACGCGAATTGTCAGCGAGTGGATGAATTGATTCGCTCGGAGAAACGAGTCACAATCCGTGAGCTTTTTGCACAACTGGACTGTGGTCACAATGCCGTACAGAAGATGGTGGAAGATTTAGGGTATCAGAAAGTGTGTGCAAAGTGGGTACCTCGGCAGTAGACACCCGATTTGAAGGAGAGAAGGGTGGAAGTCTGCTCTGGTCCGCTAGAAACGTTGGAAGCCAATGAAGACAGGTTTCTTTTTCGCTCTGGTGACAGGAGATGAAACGTGGGCATTTCTTTACATTCCAGAAACTGAGAAGTAATCATGGAAGGGCGTCACACCTCTTCACCGAGGCCTAAGAAGTTCAAGAGCCAGCGACCAGCACATAAAGTCATGATGACAGTTTTTTGGGATGGCAAGGGATCATTCTCCTTGATTTTCTGGAACGTGGCCATACAATGAACAGCGAGCGGTACATTGAGACACTCAAGAAGCGTAGAGAAGCCATAAGGAGAAAGATACCGAACAAGAATCTGAAAAGGATCCACATTTACCATGGCAATGCGAGACCACACACATCTTTGGAAACAAATCAGACGATCAGCAAATTAGGCTGGTCGGTGGTCCCCACGCACCGCAAAGCCCAGTTCTGGCGCCCTTTGACCTCCACATGTTCGGTCCAATGAAGGGCAGTCTCCGGGGACAACGATTGTTGACACAGACGAGGTGAAAGTGGCTGTGAAGAAGTGGGTACAACAGTCCACACCTGAATTTTTTCAAAGAGGATTGGAGAGTTGGGTTCAACGATGGCGCAAATGCATCGCTTGTGATGGAGACTATGTTGAGTAGTACCTTTGTATAGAGAAAGAGTTACTCTACCAACATGTGCAATTCGAACGACCTCTGTCAGTTAATAAAAACGTTATTCTCACTTTTGCATTACTTTCGGTAGAACCCTTGTATCATTACCAGCAGTCATGCCCATTCTTCGAAAGGAAAATCTATTAAAACCATTTTTTTGGACATGAAATTAAAGAATGGGAAAAGTAATTAAGGGAAAGAAAAGTAATTTAATATCCGTAACTGTTTTACGATATAGAACAGGGTCGTGACGTCAATGGTTTGACATAAAATGGTAGCAGGTTATGGCACCCCTTAACTTTTAAATCAAAATTTCATGGAATTTTTACAGCACGTTTTTGCCATAATTACCTTTAAACTTATCAGCATTTTGAACAGTAAATTTAAGCCACCTTCTTGAATTATTTGGTTTTCGGACTTTTCTAAAGTGTATAAGTGGTAGAAAAATTCAAGCAGACAATATTCCAAAGACACCCTTTTGAAGTTTTGGTTTTCAGACTTTTCTAAGTGTAGAAGTGATAGGACAATTCAAGCAGACATGATTCCAAAGCCGCCATTTTGATTTTTTTTTTTTGGTTTTTGGACTTATCTAGGTATCTGGACCTTAAGAGCTAACAGCATTTTGAAGAGTAAAGCTAAGCCACCCTTGTGAATTTTTTAGTTTTCAGACTTTTCTAGGAGTAGAAGTGATAGAAAAATTCAAGCGGACAAAGCTACAAAGCCATCATTTTTATTTTTTATTTTTTGGTTCTCGGACTTTTCTAGGTATCTGGACTTTAAGACCTATCAGCATTTTGAAGAGTAAAGCTAAATCACCCTTTTGAATTTTTTGGTTTTCAGACTTTTCTAGGAGTATAGAAGTGATAGAAAAATTCAAGCGGACAAAGCTACAAAGCCATCATTTTTATTTTTTATTTTTTGGTTCTCGGACTTTTCTAGGTATCTGGACTTTAAGACCTATCAGCATTTTGAGGAGTAAAGCTAAATCACCCTTTTGAATTTTTCGGTTTTCAGACTTTTCTAGGAGTAGAAGTGATAGAAAAATTCAAGCGGACAATATTACAAAGCCGCCATTTTGATTTTTTTTTGGTTTTTGTTTTTTTCTAGGTATCTGGACCTTAAGACCTATCAGCATTTTGAAGAGTAAAGCTAAGCCACTCTTTTGAATTTTTCGGTTTTTAGACTTTTCTAGGTGCAGAAGTGATTGAAAAATTCAAGCAGACTATATTCCAAAGCAGCCATTTTGCCGTTTTTTTTAATTTTTGGTTTTCGGACTTTTCTAGGTATTTGGAACTTAAGACCTATCACCATTTTGAAGAGTAAATCTAAGCTACCCTTTTGAATTTTTTTGTTTTCAGATTTTCTAGGAGTAGAAGTGATAGAAAAATTCAATTGGACAATATTACAAAGCCGCCATTTTTATTTCTTATTTTTTGGTTCTCGGACTTTTCTAGGTATCCGGACTTTAAGACTTATCAGCATGCCAATTTGCAGATCTCTAGGTCGTTTAGAAGTGGACGAAAAATTCACGAAAAGTTCGAGCAGACGATGTTCCAAAGCGGACATTGTTATATTTTCGGGATTGTTTAAATCCTTTGGCTCACTCTTACAAAATAAGTTTTGGTACATTGGAGAAGATATCCGTCTCATGGAAATGAAACAGTTGAAATACTTGGGTCAAACCTTAGAAAATGTGGTGATGGAGAAAATTAGAAAACGATGGAATAAATCGAAAGAGACGCCGATGAAAGTCTGTCATCCCGCAATAAAATGAAATAAAACCCATTCAGGACAATTCTATAACTTGCTATTTTATGCGGATCAGAAACATTGGTAACCAGACGATAAAAATATGAGCAGATTAAAACAGATAGAAAAGAGGATGCTTAGCTGCATAAAAGGGATATCATGGAGACACAATATAAGAAATGAAGACAAGGAAAAAAGTTGCTCGTGAAATTGGAAAAAGATGTTGAATATTGAGAACCAAGTGGCATGAGATAGCCGTGTGTGCATGAAGAAGAAAGGTTTCAGGGACAGAGGTTCCAAGACAGCAGAAGACCAACGGAAAGATGGTAAAAAAAATCAAGGACAAGCATGACGAAAATGTAGGTGAAAAGGGAGGATGCACGGTACCGCAAAACTGAAATATTATAAACTGAATGGACAAACTACACTGCCGGAAAGTGAAAAAAAGAACACCATTAAACAATGCAGCTGCATCTGTGAGATTTACGTCGTAGCAACAACTTCTTGAGAAAGGAAGGTGGTCACATGTGTGAAGTGACTTAATGTGTATTTTACTTTTTAATGCGTACAGGAGGCACATTTTAATAAGGTATTTCACCTCCTCCAACAGCAATACAAGCTTCCAATCGGGCATGCAATCGGTCGTACATATGCTGGATATCACGCTGGTGGATAGCATTCCACGCACTTTCATTTTGGACGTGGTAATTCAGAGATGGTCGCTGCCTGCCGGGTTCCGCGGAAGAGTCTTTGTCCGATCCAGTCCCAGACATGCTAGATTGTAGACAAGTCCGGAGAGCATGCTGGCCAAGAAAGTTGATGCACAGCCTGAAGTGCATGATGAGTTGCCCGGGCGGAGTGTGGGCGGGCGTTATCCTGCTGGAATATCGCATCGGGGATCGTACTCAAAAATGGTAAGACGTCCGGTTGCACGATGTCGCTGACGTACGTACTGCTATTCAGTGTACTGCGTACAAACACCAGACTCGCACGGGAGTGATAGTTAATCGCTCCCCACACCATGATGTCCGGCGTCGGACCTGTGTGTCGTTGGCGGATGCATGCGATGGCAGAAGCCGACTATCTTGTCGCCTTGGAACGCGTACACGACCGTCAGACACTCCTCTTCTTATCTCTCCTGGTCAGAAACTCCTCTCCTTATCTCTCCTGGTCAGATACTCCTCTTCTTATCTCTCCTGGGTACACCAAGCATGCACCTCTCCATGCCTCTTTGAGTTGTCTGCAGCCTTTGTATGTCTCTTTTAGTTAAGGTCCACGTCTCTGCACCATACGTAAGCACTGAAGGGATGCATTGATCAAACACTTTTATTTTAAGACATAATGACATATTGCTCTTGAAAACTATGCTGTTTCTTCCAAAAAGCTCTCCAGGCAAGTTTTATACGCCGATTAATTTCTACAGCATTGCAAATGTCAAAAAAATCACATAGCTGCTTAATTATTAACGTGCTATTTAGACATTTATTTATTTTAAGAAGATTATTCATCCATTGAAGTAACAAGTGAAGTTGAACAGCAGGATACCTTGGCTTATCTTGATGTACAGATTATAAAACGACCCAACACATTGGATTATGCAGTTTATAGAAAATCATCATTCGTACCTGTGATCATACCATATGATTCTTATCATCCTTATGCTCATAAATGCAACAGTATTAAGACGTTGATAAAAAGAGCATTCATGCACAAATAAAATATGCAATACAAATATGATGAATTGAAATATATTAATGTTGCAAAAAATTATGGATATCCCAGTAAAAAAATGAAAGAATGGATCAGTGAAGTATAGAACAATTGTATTAATTCTTCAAACATAAGAAGAAATAATAATAAGCAGATTAAATATATTGAATCGTTTCCGTACATAAAAGGAATTTCGGCTGTAATTAATAAATTGTGTAGTAAGTATAATTTACAATTGGGCAATAAAGTGCACACCATTAAAAATATTGTACTCAATACGAAGAAAAACAAGAAATGCTTGGATAGAACTGATGTTTACGAAATTCTTGTAAGTAACAACCCTGCAGTGTCATATATAGGAAGCACTAAAAATAAACTAAAACATCGGTTACAACAGCATGTACGGAACTGGGAGAAAAAAGAAGCAAATAATGCATTGGTCCAGTATTGTATCGAACAAAAACAATACCCAAAGTTTGATGAAATAAAAATTATTAAGAACTGTCGTACGGAAAGGCATTTAAGACTAGCAGAGACAGTATTGATTGAAAAAAAAGACACAGGTTCTGTAATATTAACGATCCTAATAGCTTAAACGCATATTGGAAAGATCTGATCAGAATGGAGAGCCATAGAAAAAAACAGAAGGGGGAGGAAGGAAAATAATAAATGATGTAACGTAATATATTAAAAAAAATATGATTGAACATAAGAAGATTAATTTTCAAGAATCAAATGCAGCTGGTTGTCGAACGGATATTTACAAGTACGAAGAGAAAAAGAAGACTAATGGGTCAGCTAATAGATGGCGCCACTGCGCTGAGCGGTGAATAACGCAGATGAGACGCTGCCGAGCAAGACCTAGAACATTCCCAACATTTGATGGCAGCGACGGAGGTTCATCTGTTGCGTCCACTCCTTGAGAATGGCCTACGCAGAGGCTGAAAGTGCTAAGATCGTACGCTTATTGCTGAGTGGGGAGAGGTCCGAGATTATTGAGGATACTGAGTGGCTGTGTCAGGTTTGGTTTGTTTCAATTAATTACCGGTGTGCAGTTGTAAATAATTATGGGTTGCAGTTTTAACTTTGATGTTTTAGGAAATGTGTAATATACGTTTTTTTATTGAGGTTTTGAATTAGATAAGTGTTTTTAGGGAGTTGAATTATGTGTCATTGTAGTTGATTATTTTGAATCGGCATTTAGTTATTAAGGGAAAAAAAAAAAAAAAAAAGAAAACGAAGTTTTGCATGAGTGTGATGCGTGTTTTTTGGGCCTTTGAACCACGATGTGACTACTGAAAATTACGAGTTGGAAATGTGTGTAAGAGATGAAAACCTCCTAAAGGATATTTGCGATAAAGGTGAGTAACCTCAAAATGTAGATTTTACCTGGATATGTTAGAACAATTCGCAATTACACAACTCTAGGATATTGAAAACATCATTTTTCAGCAAGTTGGTGTGCCACCGCACTGGTCTTTGGATGTAGGCAGAACTTTAGACCACCATTTTCCAGGGCGTTGGATCGGACCTGAAGATCCTACGGCATGGCAATCCCGTTCTTCTGATATTTATTACCCCATGCGATTTTCTTCTTTGGGTTTTTATTAAGGACATTGTGTACAAGAAAAATGTTACATGCATGACTGAGCTCAAGGACGCATTACTGCACCCTTCCTCCTTGTTACACCTGACATTCTGCAGCGTACGTGGGTGGAACTGGATTAGCATGTGTTTTGACATTAAAAATAAGTTGTTATTTATTGCAGTTCTGTTTAAATAGCATTCTGAAGTTGTATGCTTCATTTATGGACACTACATACGGTGTTATATTGCATTAACAAGGGTTTCGTTAATTTTTGATCAGTTGAAACATTGCATTTCAAGGCAATGTTCAATTTTTGAGAGCCTACATTGTTTCTCATTATAGTAACATGGCTACAAAAGGGTGCATCGGTAAATTTGGGTTTTGATGCACGTACTCAAGAATCATTGCGACTTCCTTGGCGTTTTCAATCGGCATCGTGCTAGTTATGGGGATGTTTGTGATAATGTACTCAGTACTCGAAAGACTGAACAATGTCCTGAAATTCCGTAAACTTTTCAAATTGAACATTTCATTTTTTCGACGCAGTTGAACCTGAAGGAGTGTCGTCGATTTCTTGAAGTTTGCAAAATATTGTCGTAAGAGTCGAAACTGGATTTTTTTTTTTAGTAGCCAAAGCCGTTTCGCAAGCGTGTGATTTTCATCAACTTCCTTCCAACACTCGATTTTTCAATGGACAAGGCTTTACGAGATCGTGAAGTCATGGGTCCAATGCAAAACAGAGAATGCAAAGGAAGGTATCAAGGAAAGAATCTCATGTGACAACGTCAAGCAAGAGAAGGAGTCTCCTGTAGGTACCAACTGAGCTGACCAATGGTAGCTCAGAAGCAGCGCACGAATTCCTCAGAGTGAGTCATAAAGCAGGTGTGTGATAGCAAATGAGGGAGCGAAAAGCGGAGGTAAGGAAAGATTGGAAAATGGAAGAAATAATTCTCGGCGAAGGGAAAGAATAGAAAGTTCGGTAACTGAATTCGCGTGGTTTGAATTTATATTTCGCATTCGCGACCCCACAAACCACATTTTTACATATAAATGGGAAGAAAGATAAGCACACTGGATAAAAAATTAGTCACCTCTGTATGAACTTACCTAATAGCAGGTGACGGGACCTCATGCCTTGACAACAGCATGAATCCGGTGTGGTAGAGGATGTGGATATGTTGAACATTGATTTGCATCCACTCGTGCGTCAAATGGTCCCGAAGTTCCGCCAGAGCACGCGGGTCTCTATTCCGGTGTTTCACCTTCTGTTCCAATAGATCACACAGATATTCAGGAGGATTCAGATCTGGGGATTTGACAGGCCAGTCGAGGTGAGACAGTGTTGCTGACTGTTCGTCGTGCCACTCAAACACAGTTTTAGCACTGTGCACACAGCAGTTACCTTCTTGGACGACAGGAGGGGCAATGTGATGTTGCTCTTGGAGATGTAGGGCAAAGGACAACCCTTCGTCATTCAGAATGCGGGGGTACGTATGCTGGTTCAAATTCATCGTTACTGCAACGAGAGGGCTCATTTCGTGGTACGAAAGACATCCGCAAAACATCGCAGAACCCCCTCCAGCTTGAACAACACCTTCGACACAATCAGGATTGACGGCTTCATTGGGCCTGCAATGCACTCGTCGCCTCCCATCATTGGAGTACAAACAAAAATGAGACTCATCAGACTAAATCACTCGCTTCCAATCTTCCACAGTAAAGCTTTGGTGCCTCTGAGCCCATTGAAAACGTGTGACTTTGTGACTTGGTGTTAAAAGAGGTGGTACTCTGCTACAGATGCCCATCGCATGAAGTTCTCGTCAGAGTGTCCTTTCGGAAATCG
This sequence comes from Macrothele yani, assembly GCA_039090855.1. NCBI lineage: Eukaryota > Metazoa > Arthropoda > Arachnida > Araneae > Macrothelidae > Macrothele > Macrothele yani. The sequence goes on along the minus strand of CM077028.1, from coordinate 24,677,857 downwards.
GTTGGAGTGGACTTTCGTTGACTGCTTGGAGCAATTGTTGCTTGGTTTGAAACCGATTTGCAGTTACTACGCGTGAAACATGGCATCGATCCTTGTTGATGAGAATCGTTTTCCGGCCACGGTTACGTCGCCGATTTTCAGTTGACTGTGAACTGCACCACTTTTCGCAGACCCGCTTGACAGTACTCTTTGACAAATAAACATATTGGACGACTTTATTCACTTTGTGTCCGTGGGCATCGCCAAACGCGATGGCTACTTTTTACCGTTCAGTAGCGTCTGTCTTACGACTCATATTGCAGACTAAATTCAACACACACGTTGCTGTTCACCACATACATGAGACAGAAATGATCCTGTAGACCACGTGAGTGCTATTGGTCTCGCAACAATGCTACAAAGGCGCCCCCTGTGCAACCGGTAACTTCGTACTGTCATTTCTGTTAGGGGTGACTAATTTTTTGCCCGGTGCGCTTAATTCGATTAATCCACAAAGTGAGGCAATTAAGTAGCTTTTTTTTTTATCCCGGTAAAACAGACTTTTCGGGAAGGCATGGATTTTTGAAAAATCATTTATCAGTTACAGCGTTTGCGTAAGAATTGCACTGATGTTTATTTACGCTGTGCATGACGTCATTCGGTGGAAGAACATTCTCACTGCACTGTCATCGAGCAGAGAGTAAATATTAGGTTGCTTTTGAAAATTGGTAAAACTGCATTTGAGACACTTGAATTGGTGCGTGATGTGTATGGGGGATAATTGCTTATCTCGTCCGCAAATATTTCGATGTTATGCACGATTCAAGGATAGGCGGGAAGATTTGAAAAATGCCGAAAGGCCCGGACGCCCGATTTCAATGAGCCCGTCTGAACTTATTGAGAAAGTTTGCGAAAGGATAAAAAGTAAGGGTTGTGTGACTTTGATGCTGCTGAAATGTGAGCTCGATGTTAATAACGAGATGATTGATCAAGTTTTAGAGCAAGATTTTTCGAAGGGGGATAGTTTGTGCTCGTTTTGTTCCGAAAGCTTTGTCAGATGTCCAGAAACATGCCCCAGTGGATCACGCAAAAAACACCTTAGAGACTGAAGAAACAATACAAAATTTTCCCCAAAGCATTATCGCCGGCGATGAGACGGTTTCAGTTATGATCTTGAAAGGAAACGTCAGAGTGCTCAGTGGAAGTCGCGACAGTCACCCAAAGGGAAGCAGATCAGGTTACAGAAGTCTAAAATCAAGATAATGCTCATGTGCGTTTACGACAGCAATGGAATTCTGCGTCAGGAGTTCATTCCTAACAGTTATTACGTCATGTGTTTTTCGTGTTCGAGATTGGTGTTACGCTATGTCGAAAACCATGACTAAGGAATGTTGACCTAAATAAGAATACGATGCAATATGTCCTAATTAAGCTTTTACGGCCAGACGAAACATATACAGAAGTCAGACTTACGATAACCTTTTATTGGTCCAGCACTCTTTCAGTAATTAATACATACATTTGACGTGGATTAGGAACATCAAACAGAAGTCATCCCACTTTCCGCGTTTATAAGTGAGTCACGGAAAAATTCTCATCGGCCGCCACCGGGATTCGAACCCAGGTTTTCCAGTTACCCGCCGGACATGCTACCACTGCACCACAGCGGCGTCGAGTTCCTCCAGGCTCACATACGACTATAACTGCAAACCACATGGCAGGTTGCTTCTTGGAGCCCCGCACAGTGCTGGGGATTCACCAAAGACGGAAAGCAGCAACTAAACAACTAACTAGGAGGCGAATAAATAATTAATACACGTGGATTAGGAACATCAAACAGAAGTCATCGCACTTTCCACGTTTATAAGTGAGTCACGGAAAAATTCTCATCGGCCGCCACCGGAATTCGAACCCAGGATCTTCCAGTTACGCGCCCGACATGCTACCACTGCACCACAGCAGCCTCGAGTTCCTCCAGGCTCACATACGACTAACTGCAAACCACATGGCAGGTTGCTTCTTGGAGCCCCGCACAGTGCTGGGGACTCACCAAAGATGGAAAGCAGCAACTAAACAATTAACTAGGAGGCGAATAAATAATTAATACACGTGGATTAGGAACATCAAACAGAAGTCATCGCACTTTCCACGTTTATAAGTGAGTCACGGAAAAATTCTCATCGGCCGCCACCGGGATTAGAACCCAGGATCTTCCAGTTACGCGCCGGACATGCTACCACTGCACCACGGCGGCCTCGAGTTCCTCCAGGCTCACATACGACTATAACTGCAAACCACATGGCAGGTTGCTTCTTGGAGCCCCGCACAGTGCTGGGGACTCACCAAAGATGGAAAGCAGCAACTAAACAACTAACTAGGAGGCGAATAAATAATTAATACACGTGGATTAGGAACATCAAACAGAAGTCATCGCACTTTCCACGTTTATAAGTGAGTCACGGAAAAATTCTCATCGGCCGCCACCGGAATTCGAACCCAGGATCTTCCAGTTACGCGCCGGACATGCTACCACTGCACCACGGCGGCCTCGAGTTCCTCCAGGCTCACATACGACTAACTGCAAACCACATGGCAGGTTGCTTCTTGGAGCCCCGCACAGTGCTGGGGACTCACCAAAGATGGAAAGCAGCAACTAAACAATTAACCAGGAGGCGAATAAATAATTAATACACGTGGATTAGGAACATCAAACAGAAGTCATCGCACTTTCCACGTTTATAAGCGAGTCACGGAAAAATTCTCATCGGCCGCCACCGGGATTAGAACCCAGGATCTTCCAGTTACGCGCCGGACATGCTACCACTGCACCACGGCGGCCTCGAGTTCCTCCAGGCTCACATACGACTAACTGCAAACCACATGGCAGGTTGCTTCTTGGAGCCCCGCACAGTGCTGGGGACTCACCAAAGATGGAAAGCAGCAACTAAACAATTAACTAGGAGGCGAATAAATAATTAATACACGTGGATTAGGAACATCAAACAGAAGTCATCGCACTTTCCACGTTTATAAGTGAGTCACGGAAAAATTCTCATCGGCCGCCACCGGAATTCGAACCCAGGATCTTCCAGTTACGCGGCGGACATGCAACCACTGCACCACAGCGGCCTCGAGTTCCTCCAGGCTCACATACGACTAACTGCAAACCACATGGCAGGTTGCTTCTTGGAGCCCCGCGCAGTGCTGGGGATTCACCACAGATGGAAATCAGCAACTAAACTAATAACTAGGAGGCGAATAAGTAATTAATACACGTGGATTAGGAACATCAAACCAAGCAGAAGTCATCGCACTTTCCACGTTTATAATTGAGTCACGGAAAAACTCTCATCGTGGTGCAGTGGCAGCATGTCCGGCGCGTAACTGGAAGAACTGGGTTCGATTCCCGGTGGCGGCCGATGAGAATTTTTCTTTGATTCACTTATAAACGTGGAAAGTGCGATGACTTCCGTTTGAGACTCTTTCAGTAGATCCAACATAAAACACAGCAGGTAAACTTCCCATTTATCTTAGCGATCGAACGTCTACACACAGGGTCATCCCCCTGAGCAACTGCTGTATTGTTCTTCTTATCCATTGCTCTTATCACATTCATACGTCACTTTCTCTCTGACATCAAATGTGTTGCTAACCTCATTCTTGTGCGAGAGAAGATATCACGTTAAGTATAGAAGTATAAAGGAGAACAAACTCAAATTTACATAGGAAAAAAAGTTAATTTAGAATATACGTCACACAGTACAACTGTCACTCGCAATACTTACACATCGATTTTTTCGGAAAAGAATTGTTCCTGTCTGCCTGAGTACGAAAACGGGGAACGGTTCCTTCTCCACGATAACGTACACGTACACAGAGCAGTCAGTGTACAGCAATTTCTGGCATGAAAACAAGTGTGTGCACTCAACCAACTCCCCTATTCTCCAGATTTGTCACCATATGACTACTTTCTATTCCCAAAATTAAAGCTGCCTTTAAAGGGAAATTTTTTTAAGACATTGAATACATACAAAGAACTGTGACATCAGCTCTTTGCTCGATACCAAAAGATGCCTTTCGTTGCGTTGTCTGAACGTGACACTTTTCTTATTAACCCAGGAGGAATGTACTACGAATAAAATATATTCACGTAAGATTTCCTGCTTTTCCATTATTTTTTTAAATTCTTATTTAAATGCGTCAATGTGTATAATTGATAACATTTTACATTAAGAGCGATTCAGAAGTTTCGGACCGGCAGCATTTTACTTACTAATGAGAAACGCATAAACAGGTTTCTTCTGTATTCGTACGTCGCAGGACATAGCATTCGCGTGCGAAAAATAAAAAACAATTACATGGAAATCTTCAGTTTTTTCGAAAAGTATTAACTGTACAATTTAAAACGTCCTAGAGTGCGTGCTCAAAGCAATACTGCATGCAAAATCGAAAATCAATCGCCAATGATCTCTAAAGATTAAAACATCACATGCTAAGGAAATGTATTTTAGCTTTAATTTCTTTAAAATATCTCTACGGCTTTCGTTATCCATTGCTACCCGTCATCAAAAAATGCTTTCAGGAAAATGTGATAAGTCCTACAGACGACTACGAGATACCACCATACAAAACCTACATGTTTCTCTTTTGCTAGCGAGGAAGACATTTTTTTTTTTTGAGGAGACATCGTTCAACTTTAATGACATTTTGATCGTTCACGGCTTTTAACAGTTAGAGGATGTAGTTTTTCTCTCCCCATAGTACATGATCTTACATTTTCGTGTCGTCGTAGCAGAAAAAGAAAACATTGAATAATTTAGGTAAAGTGCGAAATGTGCTTATTTTTTCAATAATCAAGAAGCTTCATGAAAAAAAAAGTGAAGAAAGGAAAAGGGAAAGGAAGCGGAATATTTGTTCCCAAACAATTTCCTGACAAAGCAACTTAATACATACCTTTCGGTCTGGCTCTAATTCTGCGAAAAATGTCAATGCTCCTACACTGAGAAAAACGTTTTTGTTAATTCAACAAAAAAATTGTTGAATCAACAAAAAAATTCAGTCGATATACAGTCAACAAAAAAGTTTGTTAAATTAACAAAATTATTTTGATGAAAATTATTGTTCATTCTACAAAATTTATTGTTATCATAACAGAACGTTTTGTTCATTTAACAAAATAATTTTGTTGAGTTGGGAATTCCTTTGATCCAACAATAAGTAATTGTTATCGTGATTTTTGAGTGTCCCTAAACTTTTGTTCCAATGGCAGCACTTTGACCCTGAGTGTCAGCCATTTTCCCAAATTCAGTCGATATACAGTCAACAAAAAAGTTTGTTAAATTAACAAAATTATTTTGATGAAAATTATTGTTCATTCTACAAAATTTATTGTTATCATAACAGAACGTTTTGTTCATTTAACAAAATAATTTTGTAGGGTTGGGAATTCCTTTGATCCAACAATAAGTAATTGTTATCGTGATTTTTGAGTGTCCCTAAACTTCCAATGGCAGCACTTTGACCCTGAGTGTCAGCACTTTGACCCTGAGTGTCAGCAAATTATTGTTCATTCTACAAAATTTATTGTTATCATAACAGAACGTTTTGTTCATTTAACAAAATAATTTTGTTGAGTTGGGAATTCCTTTGATCCAACAATAAGTAATTGTTATCGTGATTTTTGAGTGTCCCTAAACTTTTGTTCCAATGGCAGCACTTTGACCCTGAGTGTCAGCCATTTCAACCCCCCGTATTTACTTTCTAGTGATGTTTAAATGAATTTGGATGGAGTTACGTCCCGAAGAAATGTTTTCAGAGCCACGAAAAATCACTCGCCGAGTGGATTCGAACCTGAAACCATTAGTTTAGGATCTAGGCGTGCTACCCTTTCGGCTGTACCTGCTCTTGCGAGCACCTTCTTATCTGCGAAATCAGCATTTGAAGGTGGGTTTATTACCTTCTGGGATGTTCACGGACGATTTGTACTTGACATAACGATGTATTGACACTATTTTGGTGCGTATGTAACATGTTTCTAAATCCCATTTCTTTTTAAATGTTTTCCTTAGTTTTTTGATGAAACAAATTATTGACAATTTTGGTTAGACAAAAAACAAATCGTAATATTTTTTTTAACGTTTTATATGTTCCAGGGTACTATCACCACGCAATCTTTGTTTGCCGCACGAATTTTTAAACACCCTGTACATATAGCCTGTACATGAAATCAAGCTCTATACATAAATGTGCAAATTTTTATTTACGATCAGGAACCGCAAGCCGTTATAAGAAATGTATTATTGCTTTATCAGAAATCTGGGTTTAAAATTAATACGTGCCCCTGTGCATCCAATAAGATGCGGATTCTGTCGTGTTCATTGTAATTATGAGTCCACAGAGTGAGGCCAAATTATCACTAAAATTCACTGAATCCAACCAAAATATCACACAATAAACACTAGCACAAAAATGCGTCGGAATTATTAAGATATATTAGAAATTCTTACCTCTGAATGTCTCTATCAGAGTTGACAGCTCCCAGTCTTCTAACAATGCACTCACTTCGTAGTCAGCCACAATTCAAAGCAAAATCTTAAGCTCAAAACGAGATTCTTCTGGTCAGTGATAGTCTAGTAGGGTCCGTATGGAGTAGCTAGTAATCACGTGCGTTTTGGCGTAAGGGCTTTGGTAAGCTCCATATAGTTGAATTAACAAAATATTGCCAAAGAAAAAAATTTGTTTTGCCAACAAAACAGTTGCGAGGGAGTTTTGCTAAAACAACAAAATAAATCGACAAAACAGCTCAACAAAATTATTTTGTTGTTTCAAACAAACTGTTTTTCTCATTGTAGTTTTTTTCCAATCCTTGAATCTCTTGAAAGTGAAATTAAGCACCCAAAATGTCTAATGAACTGAAGGAATTGGGCAAGTGCCTCGCTTAAATCAGTACTCAAAATAACAAACTGATTTGTGGGATTAATATTTCCTTTTGATGTTCAGTAAAATCTCGTTTATCCGAGCTAATTAGAACCACGATAGCATCGGAAAAGCGAAACTTCCGGATAATCAAGAACACTCTGCATTTGCTGACAGTCATAGGAAAAACAAGAAAGATGACACTGAATTTTCGGGTGTAATAAGCACGTCTTTTGAATCCGTTCTGACGCAAATTAAAATTATCAAAGCTATTCAAAGGCAATGGAACCGGTATGGAAAACAATAGTATCTGACGGGGGAAAGAAGTTTTTCAATCGGATTTTTAATCCCTCAGATATTGCTGTGAACGGAATCGTGAGCTTACGGCCTTCTGGTTGCAGATTTGTGCATTAAGAAAAACATGAATTTATATGAGAAACATTTCGCACCGGAAACGCTCTCCAACATAGGAAGAAATTTTCAAATCGGTCTCTTAGAAACAGAGATATCGCAAAAATAAGATGTGACTTTACGTCCCCTGGTGGGAAAACCATGCATTATTTTAAAAAGAAAGTATTCTCCAAAGGTTTATCCATATCAGCGGTATCGGTTCAAGAAAAAACAAATTTAGTACAAATACATTGTTTAGTACAATATTCGCTACAAATACATCAGAAGCAGATATTAACACTTATGCCCCCTGATAGTCAAACCATTCTTTACCAAACATTAGAAATTATGTAAAAAATATTTTCCATCCGGTCTTGTATGCGATACAGGAAGAATTTTTCAAATGGGAGTTTTAGGAGCAGAAATAACGCAGAAGACGCAATTTACCTTTGTGCCCCCTAGCGGAAAGTCTATGATTCACTTGAAAATTTTGAATTTATAGGAAAAACATTTCGCATCGGATACACTATCCAACAAAGAAGGAATTTTTCAAATCGGACTCTTAGAAGTAGAGATATTGACAAAAATAAAATATACATCTACGGCCCCTGGCGTAGAAACCATGCATTATTTCAAGAAGAAAATGTTCCTAAAAGGTTTGTCGACATGAGTAGTATCGGTCAACAAACGAGACTTTTTTCTTCAATTGAAAATTTAGGAGCTCATATTTTGCTGCAAATACATCAGAAACGGAAATTAAGACTTACGCCACTTGGTGGCCAAACCATTTTTTACAAAAATTAGTAGTTACGTGCAAAGGATTTCCCATCAGGAGCTGTATCCGGTGCAGAAAGAATTTTTCAAATCGGAGATTTAGAAACAGAGATATAGGGGGAAAGCAATTTACCTTTACGCTACCTAGCGGAAAGTCTATGAACGACTTGAAAATTTTGAAATCATATGAAAAACATATCACACTGGAACACTATCCAACAAAGAAGGAATTTTTTAAATCGGACTCCTAGAAGTAGAGATATTGACAAAAGTAAGATACACATCTACGCCCCCTGGCGTAGAAACCATGCATTATTTTAGGAAGAAAATGTTTCTAAAAGGTTTATCGATATGAGTTGTATCTGTCTACAAGCGACGTTTTTTTCAATCGAGAATTTAGAAGCTCATATTTTGCTGCAAACACATCAGAAGCGGAAATTAAGATTTACGCCTCCTGGTGACCAAACCATTTTTTTTTACAAAAAATAGAAATTATGTTCAAACGATTTCCCATCAGGAGCTGTATCCTGTGCAGAAAGAATTTTTCAAATCGGAGGTTTAGAAGCAGAGATATAGGGGGAAAGGCAATTTACCTCTACGCCCCTTAGCGGAAAGTCTATAAATTACTTGAAAATTTTGAAATTATATGAAAAACATGTCACACTGAAAACAGTATCCAACAAAGAAGGAATTTTTCAAATCGAAGTCCTAGAAGTAGAGATATTGAGAAAAATAAGATATACGTCTACGCCCTCTGGCGGAGAAACTGGAATATTTTAAGAAGAAAATATTCCGAAAAGGTTTATCGATGCGAGTGGCATGAGTCCACGAAAGAATTTTTTCAATCGAGATTTTATGGCAAATACATCAGAAGCAAAAACTAAGACTTACGCCCCATAGTGGCCAAAGTATTTATTACCAAAAATTAGAAATTATATGCAAAAGTTTTCCATCAGGAGGTGTACCCGCTGAACAAAAAAGTTTTGAAATTAGAGCTTTAGAAGAAGAGGTATTTTTGAATTCGCCATCATCTGCATTTACATCCTCTAGCGGCGAAATTGTACATCGCAAAAAAAAAAAAAAAAAAAAAAACGAAATAAAGGATCATCATTCGCATATTTCAAGCTTCCGAATGCAAAAAGAATTTTTCAAATCGGACTAATAGTTGCAGAGATACCGTGGGTACAGACGGACGGACGGACGGACGTGCCAACGGGCAAACCGATAACATAAACACGAACGTTTATTACAAAAGACGTGCTAAAAAGAGAATTCAACTTAATAAAAACTGGTTTATTAATTAAGCTTACAAAGTATGTATACGTAAATATATGTACGTAATACACACAGTAGATAAAACATTAGAGATAGGGGTGACGGGCAGTTGATATGGGCTTCCTCCGCGCAGAGTGGAACAGACCCATACCGAATTCAGGCGATAAATAGGTGGATTTCAGGGCTTCCCCAACATTGTATCGCAATTGGCGAACATGGGTAAACGTGGTGATCTGAGCGACTTTTATCTTGGACTCACAGTCGGAGAAAGACAGCTGGCTCATTGTATCGCCCAAGTGGTAAGAACCCTAGGGTTCCCGAGGACAACCCTTTCAAGGATGTACTGCGAGTATACCACAGACGGACGTACCAGCGCCCAGAGAGCAAGCGGAGGCCGACCACACGCTATTGATGACTTGGGTCGACGTAGACTATCCAGGCTTGTACAGATAGACCGCTTAGAAACGGTGCCACAAATCATTCCCAGGTTAAATGTAGGAGGCCCAAGCAGCGCCAGTGAGTGAGCGGTACGTGGTCCGCTGCATACCCTGGGATACGGGAGCTGACGCCCTATCCGTGTGACTGCTCGTCATCGGACATTACGCCTCACCTGTAGTCGGGAACATCAAAACTGCACCTCCGCAGAGTGGTCTGATGAATCCGGTTTTCACAGTTGACTGGAGTATATAGGTGTGGCATAGAGAGCGTGAGGTCATAGCTCCGTCATGCCAGGTCGTTTTTGAGCAGTGCGACGTTATGGTTTTGGGGAGCCTTCTCATGGGATACATTAAGTCCCTTAAAGGGTGTATGGAGATGTGCTTAACCATTGCGCGCTACCAGCATGTGCTGGCTGATCACTTACACGCGTTCATGGCCTTCGCGCATCCTGCGAACGATGACCTGTTTCGTCAGGAAAATGCGCCACTCCACCGGGCAGCAACGACCCAGACATAGCTTGAGGAACACTCATCTGAGTTTGAAAGCATCCAGTGGCCTCCAATGTCCCCGGATTTGAATCCTGTAGAAGCTCTTTGGGATCACGTGGCGCGGAACATCAGATCCGTAGATACTGCTTTGACGTCTCGGCCGGAGTTGTGGACAATTCTGCAAAGGCATGGCCAACATTATTTCCGGAAGCCTTGCGGAATCTAGTGGAGTTGATGCCTCGGTTTGTACAGGCTGTTATTCGCGTTAGAGGAGGACCAACACGCTCTTAGGTAGGTATCTCTAGTATTTTGTACATTTGTGACGTACTAAGGTGGTATATCACGTATTAAGACGACAAAGTTGCAACGATACATTCTGTCCGTGTGGCTTAGTTGGGAGAGCAACTTACTCCGGAGTGAGGTGGACGCGGATTCGATCTCCTCACGAACAAAATTGTGTCTTCACATCGGCGCTCGAACGTAAAAATGGATGTTCTGGCGTTTGGGTTCTTCGAAAAATGTGAGATATTTGTTCCACACATCGTCTGGAATTAATGAAAAAATTAAAAACAAAAAATTAATAGGCAGAAGATGTGATGTTATAACGAAGTAAATTTCTCCGTCATTTTTGGTCCACGCCGGGGATCGAACCCAAGTCCACTTATTCCGGAATAAGTCGCTCTACAAACTGAGCTACGCAGACGTTCGTTCTCGCTGCTATCTGCCTTTATGTCGTGTGCGTCCTGCGGGTAAGGCACCTCACATCTCCCCCACTCCGAAAGAGGGCCGGGGAATGGCCCACGGGTCAGCCGTGACCATGAATCGTTGTAGGCAGCCATCCACTGAAGAACGTGCACTTGAGAACTCCCAGTCAATCTAGTGTGTGGAATGCAACATCACACACATTTATTTTTCGAAGCGCTGAAGAAGGGATTCTTTTATTACTCCTGTCTCTCGGTGTGGAAAGCACATCACACCATTGTGAGATCTTTAACAGCCGGGTCATCCGGGAAGTTCGGGCGCCGTTATAACGAAGTAAATTTCTCCGTCATTTTTGGTCCACGCCGGGGATCGAATCCAAGTCCACTTATTCCGGAACAAGTCGCTCTACCAACTGATCTACGCAGACGTTCGTTCTCCCTGCTATCTGCCTTTATGTCGTGTGCGTCCTGCGGGTAAGGCACCTCACATCCCCCCCCCCACGAAAGAGGGCCGCGGGCATGGCCCACGGGTCAGCCGTGACCATGAATCGTTGTAGGCAGCCATCCACTGAAGAACGTGCACTTGAGAACTCCCAGTCAATCAATCTAGTGTGTGGAATGCAACATCACACACATTTATTTTTCGAAGCGCTGAAGAAGGGATCCTCTTATTACTCCTGTCTCTCGGTGTGGAAAGCACAACATACCATTGTGAGATCTTTAACAGCCGGGTCATCCGGGAAGTTCGGGCGCCATTATAACGAAGTAAATTTCTCCGCCATTTTTGGTCCACGCCGGGGATCGAACCAGAGTCCACTTATTCCGGAACAAGTCGCTCTACCAACTGAGCTACGCAGACGTTCGTTCTTGCTGCTATCTGCCTTTATGACGTGTGCGTCCTGCTGGGCAGGCCCGTCACAATGTACTACAGAGGTAAGGCAGGTGTCAAGACTGCAAATCTCCAGTGATACATTCTGTCCGTGTAGCTTAGTTGGGGGAGCAACTTACACCGGAGTGAGGGGGTCGCGGATTCAATCTTCGTCACGGGCAAAATTGTGTTTTCACACATTGAGTGTACTCATATCGCGTTGTAACACACGGTGCGACTCGGTCTGAAACGTAAAGCAATGCTTCAGCAACTGCGGTGGAAAGATACACGTAACACATTGGAAGTCTAATACAGTAAACATCAAGATCAAATTTATAATCGTAAATCACGCTCGTTATGTAAGATTAGAGACAGTACTTGAAGAAATATAGTCAAAATCGTCCTGTAAAAAAAAACTTCAAATTATATTTAGTGTGTAGTAACACAATGTTGTCACGGCCTGTCATATAAACGAAAACCCTCGGGCTACTTCGGCGGGAGGAGATATGCAATATTTAAGAAGTCTGTATGTAATATTCAAATACGAAACAATGATTGAAGAAACATGGTCAGTATCGTCCTGTCGAAATAGATTCAAGCAATATATAGTGTATCGTAACACACGAAGAGCAGCGGTCTAAAACATAAACAAACCAACACGCAGCTACGAAGAAATGTTAAACGTAGAACTTCAGAAGTGCATACCAAAACATTTTGGCACAACTTATTAACATTGTCATTTCTATTCTCCTGTAAGTTCCGTAGTATTAGTCTGTCTCGATAAAGCCACCTGTAGACTGGCACATGCACCGATGAGCAATTACATTATTACTACCTATCTAATAATCTGTAGGACCCCTTTAGCCCAAAAACAGCGGCCACTCGGTGAAACATCGGTTCGATGAGGTGGCGATAGGTATCCTGGGGGATCTGGCACCATAATGACAACAGCAGGTCCTCTAGTTCCGGTACATTTCGGGGTGGTGGTGATTTAGCACGAACCCGCTTTTCCAAGTCGAATCACAAATGTTCGATTGGCTTCATGTCAGGTGAATTTGGAGGCCAGGACATTAACAGAAAGTTTCCCCGAACCATTTCTTGACGATTCTGGCAGTGTGGCATGGCGCATCATCCTGTTGGTATAGTGGCCATCACCAGAAGAGAACACAGTTGCCATGAATGAGTGAACTTGGTCCGCAACGATGTTCAGATACCTGACATCTGTCAGGGATTGTGCCATTGGGATAATGGGGCCTAAAGTGTCCCAAGAAAACATCGCTCACAGCATAACACCGCCGCCGCTGGCATGTTTCCGCCCAACAGTACATCCAGGTTCCATAACCTCTGTTGGTAATCGGCGTATCCGCGCTCGGCCGTCTTATGTGATGAACCAGGAATCTTGATTCGTCAGACCAGGCCACTTTCTTCCAATCATCCACGGTTCAATTTCGATGATCTTAGGCCCATTTCATGCGTTGTTGACGATGACGTGCGGTGAGCATGGGGAACCGGCTGGATCTTCGGTTACGCAGGCCCATGCGCAGAGGGCTGCGATGAGCTGTATGCTGTGACACATATCTCTGATCACCGCTGTTGTGGATGCGGGTGATTTGTCGAACTGTGGCCCTGCGGACGCTGTGAACAATGCGCGACAGTCTCCTCTCCCCTCTGGCATCAGTGAGCTGTGGACGACACGCAGACGTACGACGATTCGTCGTTTGGCCATATCTGCACCACTTTTGATACGTTCTCACTACAGCGGCACGTGAACAACCCACAAGCAGCGCAATTTCCGAGATCGTAGTTCGGAGGCGCTGCGCTATCACAATTTGTTTATCAAACTCCGATAAATCGGCAACTTTACCCATTCTGACTCCGAACACTGAACTAACCAAAAGCCGGTCCTCTGCCTGTATATACACTGCTCTATAAACTTCATCTGAGCCACCGGTGGGTCTCCAGGCGGGCTCATTTCTCTAGGCTGGGGGTGGTCGTAATGTAATGGCTAATTAGTGTATTAGTTGCTATGCCATGAAAAAACGAATTTAGCAATAGCTTCCATCACGTTTTGCGTGAGGTTATGTAACGTACCAGGAGATGTGACGTACCTGCCAGCAGGAAGCACATGACATAAAGCCAGATAGCAATCAGAATAAACGTCCGCGTAGCTCATTTGGTAGAGCAACTTATTCCGGAATGAGAGGATCCGGGTTCGAATCCTAGCGTGGATAAAAATGACGGAGAAATTTACTTCGTTATAGTTATTATATTATAGTTATATTATCTACTATCGTGGGACAGATACTGGCAGAACTAGTGGTGTTGGATTTATAATAAACAAGAAACTGAAGGATAAAGTGGTAGAAGTTGAAAGTTCCTCTGACAGAGCTGCACGACTCGTTATCCAACTATCGAGAAGATACCAGGCTCAGATTATTCAAACATATGCACCCACCACAAGTCATCCGGAAGAAGAAATTGAAGAATTTTATGAGGAAATTTGTCATCTAAATAATAAAGGTAAGCAGCACTTGAAAATAATTATGGGAGATTTCAATGCAAAAATAGAGGGCAACGGCAACAGAATGAAACTTCAGTAGGTAAATTCGGTCACGGCAACAGAAACCAGCGTGGAAATACTCTCGTTGAGTTTGCAGAGGCAGAAAGGTTTTTCATCTTGAACTCCTTCTTCAAGAAAAATCCACACAGGAAATGGACATGGAGACATCCAAATGGGACGACAAGTGAAATTGATTTTATTATGTGTAACAAAAAATTCGTCATAGAAGACTGCAGTGTGCTAAACAAGTTCAACACACGTAGTGACCATAGATTCGTGAGATGTAAGATACACCTCAACACTAAACTGGAACGTGGCAAGCTCATAAGACAAACAAAATCTATTGACATAACCAACCTTAAAAAACACCATAATACCTTCAAGTTGGAACTGAAGAACAGGTTCTCTGCTTTAGAAGGCCTAACATCGGAAGAAGTGGACATCTCTGAAGTTAACAGAAAAGTAACCAAAGCTCTTATGGAAACAGCAGCAAAATTAGCTGGGTCTAAGAACAAGTTGCATGTAAATAAATTATCAGGAAAAACGAAAATGTTGATGCAAAAAAGAAGAGAGATGAGGGCAACTAAAGAAGATGTGACTTCCAAAGTGGAATATATAGAGCTATGCAAGACAGTACGAAAAAGTATCACTGAAGACGTAAGAAAATTCAACTGTGAACTAGTGAGGAAAGCAATTGAAAACAACCAAAGCCTAAAGATAGCAAAGGGACATCTCAGTAAGGGAAGAAAACAGCTTATGGCACTGAGAAAAGAAGATGGTTCTGTAACAAGAAATAGAGGCGAAATTTTGACAAGAGTGAAAGATTTCTACTCCAAATTATATGAAAGGGATGATACATGCACTCCAGACATCATGAAAGATACCAGTACCAGAGTTCCTCCAGTCCTTCCAGCAGAAGTTGCACATGCAATCAAGAACATGAAGCGGGGAAAAGCTCCAGGAGAAGATGGAATTACTGTAGACATCATACAAGAAGCAAGTGGAGAAATCGAAACAGTACTCCCCCAAATTTTCACTCGATGCCTTAATGAAGGAAAGATTCCTGAGGATTGGAACAACGCTATAATGATCCTGCTACATAAGAAAGGTGACATTGAGGATCTCGGAAACTACAGACCTATCAGCCTCCTATCAGTAGTTTATAAAATCTTCACTAAAGTTCTTTCACACCGCTTGAAGGTAACACTGGACATGGCTCAACCGAGAGAACAAGCTGGATTCAGGAGTGGATACAGCACAATAGATCATATCCATGTGCTGAGAGAACTAATTGAAAGAGCGAGGGAATATGAACTTCCATTGTGCATGGCTTTTATCGATTATGAAAAAGCCTTTGATTCGGTGAAACCATCAGCAGTTACAATGGCTCTGAAAACCTGCGGTATTGAAGATGCATACATTAATATTATTAATAACATCTATGAAAATGCAAGTGCAAAGATTAGGCTGTTTGAAAATACAACACACATAAAAATTGGAAAGGGAGTGAGACAAGGTGACACCATATCTCCGAAGCTCTTTAATGCCACATTGGAGAGTGTTTTTCAGTCGCTGAGCTGGGAAAACAAGGGGATAAAGATTAATGGAGATTATCTAACCCACCTTCGTTTTGCTGATGACGTAGTCGTTTTTGCAACTAGCCCATCAGAGCTGCAGAGTATGATCCAGGAACTTGCTGACAAGAGTAAAGAAGTGGGATTAAAAATGAACTTTCAGAAGACAAAAGTGATGTTCAATGCTTTTACAAGAAATGAAGATTTATCGAGTGATGGAGAAAAGCTGGAGATAACAGACACGTACGTTTATCTTGGACAGCAGATATCAAGTGAGGGTCACATTGATGAAGAAATTAATCGGCGTACAAAACTTGCCTGGAGAGCTTTTGGAAGAAACAGCATAATTTTCAAGAGCAATATGCCATTATGTCTTAAAAGAAAAGTGTTTGATCAATGCATCCTTCCAGTGCTTACGTATGGTGCAGAGACGTGGACCTTAACTAAAAGAGACATACAAAGGCTGCAGACAACTCAAAGGAGCATGCAGAGGTGCATATTTGGTGTAACCAGGAGAGATAAGAAGAGGAACTCGTGGATCCGAAAAATGACAAGAGTGGAAGACATCATGATCAGAGTTAAATCCCTGAAATGGCAATGGGCTGGACATACTGCCAGAAGGACAGATCATCGATGGACAGCCGAAATTTTAGATTGGATTCCAAGGGACAGGAAAAGACCCAGAAGAAGACCACATGGGAGATGGGTGGATGAAATTCGAAAGTATGCAGGGGTGACATGGAGGAGACTGGCACAAGACAGACCGTTGTGGAGGAAACTTGGGGAGACCTTCGTCCAGCAGTGGATTGATAATGGTTGACAATGATGATGATGATGATGATTATAGTTGACTCACTACAGTTCAATTGAATGTTATTGCACCGATGAAAAGTGTGATGAAACCTCGTCATATCTGAGTGTAATGAAAAAATTGCGTAAAAGTTAAATGAATTATTGTTGCGTGAGCTTGTTACACCGCAAGTTCAGATTTTAACAGTGATTTCTTGAACAATGGTTAAAAGCTTTAAAAATTAAATAGATTTATTTCAAATTTTCAAATTCGAATTTCAAAGAACTAGGTTCAGAAGTGTTCCCTGCGTTTTCTTTTGTTGGTTTCTTCCAAATTTAAAATCTATAGGTTCAGTACATTCTGTGGGCGGCAGACATGCTAACACGGTAATTTTATTATTTATATTAACACATCAGTAATATGGGAAACGTGGAGCATCACAGAGCGACAATGTGGAAAGATATGGGTATCCGTAAGAAAGTTAGAGAAAAGAATGTTGGGAATAACAAGAAGAGACAGAGTTAGAAATGAACTTACAAGCGAATGAACAGGAATAATAAATAAGTATTATAAGAATAATAAAAGAATTAGAGTGGAGATGAGTCGACATAAATAAAATGGACGAGGTCATCGCTCTGTCCACGTTATTTTATAAACAACGCATAGCGACTGAAAAATTGCGTTCCGACACCGCTGGGAACGAATCCCAGATCTCTCGAAAACTAGTCGAGTGCGTTCGCATTTACGCTACGGCGTCAACAATTCTCAGCGCCACGCGTGGTTTATCAGTCAGCATCTGACTACACGAATCCATATTGATGGTCTCAGCAACTGAGATGTCGTCATCTGGTGGCATTTAAAGACATCTCAGTTGCTGAGACCATCAATATGGATTCGTGTAGTCAGATGCTGACTGATAAACCACGCGTGGCGCTGAGAATTGTTGACGCCGTAGCGTAAATGCGAACGCACTCGACTAGTTTTCGAGAGATCTGGGATTCGTTCCCAGCGGTGTCGGAACGCCATTTTTCAGTCGCTATGCGTTGTTTATAAAATAACGTGGACAGAGCGATGACATCGTCCATTTTCATTATCTCCACGTGTTTGATATATATTTATGAGTAGACATGTTGGAAGACTAAAAGATGGACACGATTAATAACAGAATGGCAACCAAGAGATGGAAAGAAACGAAGGGGGTGCCAGAGAACAAGATGGAGAGATGACCTTAAGAAATTTAGAGGGGCTAAAAGGTGGACTAAGGCTAAGAATCCGAGGAAGTTGGAAAAGAATGGGAGGCTTTACTCTGCAGTGGGTGTCAGCTGGCTAAGACGAACAAGAAGAACATTGCGAAGAATAGTTCCTCACAAGAGAAAGCGCTCTCTACGTGAAAAAGCTTTCTCTTGTGAGGAACTATTTTCTGCAAAGCCGTATGTTTGAGTGCACTGTTATTTACGCTTTTTCTTAAGCAAAAATTCATTTCTCTGTGCTTCTTCTATTGCAGCTCTTTTCTTCTACCGCTTACAACTACCGTTTAACACAACCGACAAAACAAATTTAGAAGCTGCCGTATTTACCAAAAGAATATCACAATAACGTGGCTACTAAAAGAAAAGAAATGGAGATCTACACTAACATCGAACAAAATAAATCATCTTGACTCGTTATTCTGCCACACAGAAATTACATCTAAGATAAACCCAGTCTTTGTTCACTGTTGCAGTACACTATTCTGAGGAAATCATGGAACTTCCTACTGTAGGCTCATCGTATCGGTGTTAATTAATCACGTCGCATAAAGATCTTTCTTTTTCTCAGCCCGCGATTCAAAGTTCAAGCACGAATACCTAGACGTAGACATTTTAAATCGAGGTCATTAAAGTTCCTAAGCTTCTTTAACCACTCGTACGTTGAAACCTATTTGGATGCAAACAAAACACTCGGTGCTTTCCCTTCCCAGCTTCCAACTGAAATGAAGATTAGTTATAAGTCTGCCTTCTAAGAGGGAAGAGCTAACTCATTATTTTCTTTCGTAAACAGTTAAATTAAGTGAGTTTTAATTATTTTTCTTCCTAATTTTAGCTTGTACAAGCTGTGCCAAATCTACCTCGAAGTATAATATCTCGAAAATTCTTAGGGATGGAATACTTTCCGCCTGACCAGCGAAAAAGGAGATATTTCTGCATTTGATGCGGTTTATATTATCGAAACTGCATCTAAAATGTACTTAGGTAGAGCAAATCGAGGCGCAAATCGTGGAATCCTTAAAATATTGAGCACGCTTATTTGTAGTTACCATATGGTGACCATCCGTACATAGTGAGTGGATATGCATACACCGAATAACCAAAACATTAAAACCATCTCTGCGTTACGCAAATAAGCGCGCATTCAGCCAATCAACGTCAGGTGCCAAGGTCACAAGTAAGGTCAGGTGATGCGTAACATCACAGCCTCTCCTTGACAAATGTCAACCCCGCCTTCTCGTGGTGCATCCTGTTCCCACTAAAGGGGCTCTGACGACCGCAAATAGCGGTATAACTATACCATCGGGATCAGAGGAAATGCTATCCCACACTCACCAACCCGCTTGGCCAGCGTGGTGAGTTATGGCCAAACACCTCCAAAATGACTCTACAACTTAAATCTTGGCCCTCAGTCTCCGGCAGCTGGAATGTACCTGGCCAAGGCAGCGGCCAGTGCGACATGAAGGCAGAGGGTGCTAAGAATCCCCGGAGGACCGGACTAGGCTGCCATTTGATGCTGACCTTGGCTACCTATAACGGACGCTCCCTATCTTCTGATTCAAGGCTTCTTGAATTGGAAGAGGAACTACAAAGGATCAAGTGGGACATCGTCGGGCTAAGTGAGGTAAGGAGAAAAGGAGAAGATCTCATTGAACTGAAAAGTGGACATCTCTTCTATTATCGTGGGACAGATACTGGCAGAACTAGTGGTGTTGGATTTATAATAAACAAGAAACTGAAGGATAAAGTGGTAGAAGTTGAAAGTTCCTCTGACAGAGCTGCACGACTCGTTATCCAACTATCGAGAAGATACCAGGCTCAGATTATTCAAACTTATGCACCCACCACAAGTCATCCTGAAGAAGAAATTGAAGAATTTTATGAGGAAATTCGTCATCTAAATAATAAAGGTAAGCAGCACTTGAAGATAATTATGGGAGATTTCAATGCAAAAATAGGGCAACGGCAACAGAATGAAACTTCAGTAGGTAAATTCGGTCACGGCAACAGAAACCAGCGTGGAAATACTCTCGTTGAGTTTGCAGAGGCAGAAGGATTTTTCATCTTGAACTCCTTTTTCAAGAAAAAGCCACACAGGAAATGGACATGGAGACATCCAATTGGGACGACAAGTGAAATTGATTTTATTATGTGTAACAAAAAATTCGTCATCGAAGACTGCAGTGTGCTGAACAAGTTCAACACAGGTAGTGACCATAGATTGGTGAGATGTAAGATGCACCTCAACACTAAACTGGAACGTGGCAAGCTCATAAGACAAACAAAATGTATTGACATAACCAACCTTAAAAAACACCATAATAATTTCAAGTTGGAACTGAAGAACAGATTCTCTGCTTTAGAAGGCCTAACATCGGAAGAAGTGGATATTTCGGAAGTTAACAGAAAAGTAACCAAAGCTCTAATGGAAACAGCAACAAAATTAGCTGGGTCTAAGAACAAGTTGCATGTGAACAAATTATCAGGAAAAACCAAAATGTTGATGCAAAAAAGAAGAGAGATGAGGACAACTAAAGAAGATGTGACTTCCAAAGTGGAATATATAGAGCTATGCAAGACAACACGAAAAAGTATCACTGAAGACGTAAGGAAATTCAACTGTGAGCTAGTGAGGAAAGCAATTGAAAACAACCAGAGCCTTAAGATAGCAAAGGGACATCTCAGTAAGGGAAGAAAACAGATTATGGCTCTGAGAAAAGAAGATGGTTCTATAACAAGAAATAGAGGCGAAATTTTGACAAGAGTGAAAGATTTCTACTCCAAATTATATGAAAGGGATGATACATGTACTCCAGACATCATGAAAGGTACCAGAGTTCTTCCAGTCCTCCCAGCAGAAGTTGCTCATGCAATCAAGAACATGAAGCGGGGGAAAGCTCCAGGAGAAGATGGAATTACTATAGACATCATACAAGAAGCAAGTGGAGAAATTGAAACAGTACTCGCCCAAATTTTCACTCGATGCCTTAATGAAGGGAAGATTCCTGAGGATTGGAACAACGCTACAATGATCCTGCTACATAAAAAAGGTGACATTGAGGATCTCAGGAACTACAGACCTATCAGCCTCCTATCAGTGGTTTATAAAATCTTCACTAAAGTTCTTTCACACCGCTTGAAGGTAACACTGGACATGGCTCAACCGAGAGAACAAGCTGGATTCAGGAGTGGCTACAGCACAATAGATCATATCCACGTACTGAGAGAACTAATTGAAAGAGCGAGGGAATATGAACTTCCATTGTGCATGGCTTTTATCGATTATGAAAAAGCCTTTGATTCGGTGAAACCATCAGCAGTTACCACGGCTCTGAAATCCTGCGGTATTGAGGATGCATACATTAACATTATTAATAACATCTATGAAAATGCAAGTGCAAAGATTCGGCTGTTTGAAAATACAACACACATAAAAATTGGAAAGGGAGTGAGACAAGGTGACACCATATCTCCGAAGCTCTTTAATGCCACATTGGAAAATGTCTTTCAATCACTGAACTGGGAAAACAAAGGGATAAAGATTAATGGAGATTATCTAACCCACCTTCGTTTTGCTGATGACGTAGTCATTTTTGCAACTACCCCATCAGAGCTGCAGAGTATGATCCAGGAACTTGCTGACAAGAGTAAAGAAGTGGGATTAAAAATGAACTTTCAGAAGACAAAAGTGATGTTCAATGCTTTTACAAGAAATGAAGATTTATCGATTGATGGAGAAAAACTGGAGATAACAGATACATATGTTTATCTTGGGACAGCAGATATCAAGTGAGGGTCACATTGATGAAGAAATTAATCGGCGTACAAAACTTGCCTGGAGAGCTTTTGGAAGAAACAGCATAATTTTCAAGAGCAATATGCCATTATGTCTTAAAAGAAAAGTGTTTGATCAATACATCCTTCCAGTGCTTACGTATGGTGCAGAGACGTGGACCTTAACTAAAAGAGACATACAAAGGCTGCAGACAATTCAAAGGAGCATGCAGAGGTGCATGCTTGGTATAACCAGGAGAGATAAGAAGAGGAACTCGTGGATCCGAAAAATGACGAGAGTGGAAGACATCATGATCAGAGTTAAATCCCTGAAATGGCAATGGGCTGGACATACTGCCAGAAGGACAGACCATAGATGGACAGCCGAAATTTTAGATTGGATTCCAAGGGACAGGAAAAGACCCAGAAAAAGACCACATGGGAGATGGGTGGATGAAATTCGTAAATATGCGGGAGTGACATGGAGGAGACTGGCACAAGACAGACCGTTGTGGAGGAAACTTGGGGAGACCTTCGTCCAGCAGTGGATTGATAATGGTTGACAATGATGATGATGATGATGATACAGGGTTCCTAGGAAAGTCCGTTTACCCACCTCTAACTTTTAAACCGCGTATCGTACCGCCACGGAAGTAACGTGTGCCTATAGGAAAGTGACCATGCTCAATCGATTGGACGTGCTCGTAGCGCCCCTAGTGACGAAATACGGGACTTAGCAAAACTAACTCAGAAACCAAGAGAGAACGCAAAAAAGTCCAACCACAAAATAAAAGAGAGGTGCTTAATTAGTACAAAACGACATTTATTTCAATAGAAACACTTACACAAAAGACAAGAAAACGCGAATAAAGTGTCAGATGTCCGGCTTCTAGCACGCGATAGCAACAGAAAAGTGGTTACGTGATATAATATGTAGTTATGCTAATTTCAAGTCTGACGTAAAATGACATCAGACAGCCGAAGGTCTATAAATGATGGATGGGAATTGAGAGTGAATTAGAGTATGAGGTCGGCAGGTAGATGGCTATCTTCACGAATGACGAGTGCTGTGATATGGTCTTGCTGTACGGCGAATGTCAACAGAATGCAAAAAAGGCTGCGAGGTTGTATGAAGAGTATGGTTTCCCACTCGTCAGCATCCGGCTGCACAGACAATTGCCAAAGTTGTCCGGGGCCATCGAGAAACAGGAAGCATTACTGAACGTCTTCGTTCCGGTCGTCCCATTGGTGCCGGTGTGCGAGTACTTCCTTCGGATGTTTTGGGTAATGTTCTGGCAAATTCCCGAAGTAGTACGACGGCAGTGAGCCGTGCATGGGGATTATCGGCATCACGAGGGTGGCAAATCTTGAGCGAACATAGTGCGCATCCCTACCGTGATGCTGTCGTGCAAAATCTGATGCCTGGAGACCTTAAAAGGCGGTATGACTTATGTAACTTCGTCATGAACACCTTGCAGGAAAAGCCGTGGTTTGTGAACAACATCATATGGACTGACGAGTCAACATTAACAAGGGGCGGGATCATCAATCACCAGAACTCCCACTATCGGGATGTGAGAAATCTACACATGACGTGACAAGCACGCCATCAAGTACGCTGATCACTCAAAGTGTGGTGTGGAATGTGACAAACATCCATAATTGGACCTGTGTTCATTAAGGGAAATTTAACAGGTCAGCGTTACTTGCAGCTGTTATGTGGTCCAGTAATCGATTGGTTGGATGATGTTCCTTTGAATACGTTACCACGCATATGGTTTCAACATGACGGCTGTCCTTCCCACAAAATCTTTCCAGTTCGCTCGTTCTTATCTACCACGTCCGGCAACAATATTATTGGGTATGCTTGTTGTACAGAATTGCCGCCACGGTCACCCGACCTAACACCGGTGGACTTCTTCTTTTGGGGATACTTGAAGGATCAAGTGTACTCTAGGGAACCTTCCAGCGTGGCAGATTTACAGGAAAGCATCGTCAGGGCTTGTAATTCTGTAACCCCTGCGATGCTCCATGCTGTTGGAGATGCATTTTAGTCCCGAGTCCAGATGTGCATCGTCGCTGATGGTGCACACTTCGAACAATATGTACGGTAGACTACTCGCCAGGTTAGTTGCACCTGTACTACACGAACTGTGTGTTGCATCTGTGTTGTTTTGTGTGTAATTTAAATGTTTACTAATTTAACATGTCTTGTCTTTTCTGTAAATCTTTTGTTGAACTAAGTGTCGTTTTGTACTAATTAAACACCTCTCTTTCATTTTGTAATTAAACTTTTTTGCGTATCTCTCTTAGTATCTGAGTTAGTTTTGCTAAGTTCCGTATTTCGCCACTAGGGACGCAACAAGCACGTCCAATCGATTGACATGGTCACTTTTCTATAAGTACACGTTACTTCCGTGGCGGTACGATACGCGGCTTAAAAGTTAGAGGGGGGTAAATGGACTTTCCTAAGAACCCTGTATAATGCTAGGGTTGGAGTTCTTTTTCAGTCAGTATTTCGTTGCGTCACAACATGGGAAAAGGAAACGATCTATCTGATTTCGACAAAGGCCAGATAATTGTGGCAAGACTGAGAGCAGCTCCGAAACAGCAACGATGGTAGACTGCTCACGCTATGTAATATTTACGAATACGTATAAAAGATGGTTCAAAACTGGTGGTACTTCAAGCCCTCGACAAGGCGTGGGAATGCCCCGCCTCAGTAATGCCAGAGGTCAGTGCAGGCTATCTCGTCTTTTCCGCAACAACAGGAGTGCTACTGTGGCTAACATTACCCATAATTTCAATTGTGATGAAGGGCCCAATGTGTTCGAACACACACTTCATCATATGATGTTGGATATGGGTCCCAGCAGCTGCAGATTCATTCGTGTGCCAACCCTCACAGCAACGCTTGCTGTGGACACGTAATAATCGACATTAGACCACAGAAGACTGGAGGAGGGTCTCATGGTCAGACGAATACCGTTTTCTATTACACCATGTCGACGGACGAGTTCGTGTGCGACGTTTACCCAAGAAAGCTTTCTCACTTGGATGCTTTGTGTGAAGGATCCAGGCGGCTGCAGGATGTGCGATGATTTGGGCAATATTTTCGTGGGAAACATTTGGACCCATTATCCCTGTAGAACAAACTCTGACACCTGTCACGTACCTGAACATCGTGGCTGACCAAGTACATCTTTTTATAGCGACTGTATTTCTTGTCGAAGATAGCGTCTTTCAACAAGACAATGCTCCACGCGAAGAAGGTTCGGGAATGGTTCCGAGAGCATAAGGAGGAATTCCATTTATTGCCATTCCCCCCAAATCCGCAGGACATGAATCCCACGGAGCATTTGTGGTTTGAGTTGAAGAAACGGGTACACACATAACCAAAACCACGTAATTTACATAAACTGCAGAATCTTCTGTCGCAGTGATGATACTAGATATCAAGAGACATCTACCAACATCTAGTTGAATATATTCCTCATCGGGTGAGTGCGCCTTTGGCGACGAGAGGACGACCTACATCACATTAAGCAGGTGGTTTTAATGTTTTGGCTGATCGGTGTCTGTTGTGATCATCTTTAACTAGTAACATCCACTGTGAGTGATGATCATAATAAAAGTTCCCGTTGTTGGTTATGAATTAACGCAGTCATGACCTTCATGTAGAGACAACTATAACACAAAAGCCATTTATCGATGGCTGCAATCGAATCGTTCTCCGGAGACGAATGTTTTCCCAATTAAGCTACACCGAATAAGTTTGTAATTGCAACTTTGCCGTCTTGACATGTGCGTCACCTATAAGGTACTAGGTTCGTCACAGAACTTTTATGCAGTTTTCATATTCGCCATAGGTGATTCTTATGTCATCATCATCATCATTGTCAACCATTATCAATCCACTGCTGGACGAAGGTCTCCCCAAGTTTCCTCCACAACGGTCTGTCTTGTGCCAGTCTCCTCCATGTCACTCCCGCATATTTACGAATTTCATCCACCCATCTCCCATGTGGTCTTTTTCTGGGTCTTTTCCTGTCCCTTGGAATCCAATCTAAAATTTCGGCTGTCCATCTATGGTCTGTCCTTCTGGCAGTATGTCCAGCCCATTGCCATTTCAGGGATTTAACCCTGATCATGATGTCTTCCACTCTCGTCATTTTTCGGATCCACGAGTTTCTCTTCTTATCTCTCTTGGTTATACCAAGCATGCACCTCTCCATGCTTCTTTGAGTTGTCTGCAGCCTTTGTATGTCTCTTTTAGTTAAGGTCCATGTCTCTGCACCATACGTAAGCACTGGAAGGATGCATTGATCAAACACTTTTCTTTTAAGACATAATGGCATAGTGCTCTTGAAAATTATGCTGTTTCTTCCAAAAGCTCTCCAGGCAAGTTTTGTACGCCGATTAATTTCTTCATCAATGTGACCCTCACTTGATATCTGCTGTCCAAGATAAACATACGTATCTGTTATCTCCAGTTTTTCTCCATCAATCGATAAATCTTCATTTCTTGTAAAAGCATTGAACATCACTTTTGTCTTCTGAAAGTTCATTTTTAATCCCACTTCTTTACTCTTGTCAGCAAGTTCCTGGATCATACTCTGCAGCTCTGATGGGGTAGTTGCAAAAATGACTACGTCATCAGCAAAACGAAGGTGGGTTAGATAATCTCCATTAATCTTTATCCCTTTGTTTTCCCAGTTCAGTGATTGAAAGACATTTTCCAATGTGGCATTAAAGAGCTTCGGAGATATGGTGTCACCTTGTCTCACTCCCTTTCCAATTTTTATGTGTGTTGTATTTTCAAACAGCCGAATCTTTGCACTTGCATTTTCATAGATGTTATTAATAATATTAATGTATGCATCTTCAATACCGCAGGATTTCAGAGCCGTGGTAACTGCTGATGGTTTCACCGAATCAAGGGCTTTTTCATAATCGATAAAAGCCATGCACAATGGAAGTTCATATTCCCTCGCTCTTTCAATTAGTTCTCTCAGTACGTGGATATGATCTATTGTGCTGTAGCCACTCCTGAATCCAGCTTGTTCTCTCGGTTGAGCCATGTCCAGTGTTACCTTCAAGCGGTGTGAAAGAACTTTAGTGAAGATTTTATAAACCACTGATAGGAGGCTGATAGGTCTGTAGTTCCTGAGATCCTCAATGTCACCTTTTTTATGTAGCAGGATCATTGTAGCATTGTTCCAATCCTCAGGAATCTTCCCTTCATTAAGGCATCGAGTGAAAATTTGGGCGAGTACTGTTTCGATTTCTCCACTTGCTTCTTGTATGATGTCTATAGTAATTCCATCTTCTCCTGGAGCTTTCCCCCGCTTCATGTTCTTGATTGCATGAGCAACTTCTGCTGGGAGGACTGGAAGAACTCTGGTACCTTTCATGATGTCTGGAGTACATGTATCATCCCTTTCATATAATTTGGAGTAGAAATCTTTCACTCTTGTCAAAATTTCGCCTCTATTTCTTGTTATAGAACCATCTTCTTTTCTCAGAGCCATAATCTGTTTTCTTCCCTTACTGAGATGTCCCTTTGCTATCTTAAGGCTTTGGTTGTTTTCAATTGCTTTCCTCACTAGCTCACAGTTGAATTTCCTTACGTCTTCAGTGATACTTTTTCGTGTTGTCTTGCATAGCTCTATATATTCCACTTTGGAAGTCACATCTTCTTTAGTTGTCCTCATCTCTCTTCTTTTTGCATCAACATTTTGGTTTTTCCTGATAATTTGTTCACATGCAACTTGTTCTTAGACCCAGCTAATTTTGTTGCTGTTTCCATTAGAGCTTTGGTTACTTTTCTGTTAACTTCCGAAATATCCACTTCTTCCGATGTTAGGCCTTCTAAAGCAGAGAATCTGTTCTTCAGTTCCAACTTGAAAGTATTATGGTGTTTTTTAAGGTTGGTTATGTCAATACATTTTGTTTGTCTTATGAGCTTGCCACGTTCCAGTTTAGTGTTGAGGTGCATCTTACATCTCACCAATCTATGGTCACTACCTGTGTTGAACTTGTTCAGCACACTGCAGTCTTCGATGACGAATTTTTTGTTACACATAATAAAATCAATTTCACTTGTCGTCCCAATTTGATGTCTCCATGTCCATTTCCTGTGTGGCTTTTTCTTGAAAAAGGAGTTCAAGATGAAAAATCCTTCTGCCTCTGCAAACTCAACGAGAGTATTTCCACGCTGGTTTCTGTTGCCGTGACCGAATTTACCTACTGAAGTTTCATTCTGTTGCCGTTGCCCTATTTTTGCATTGAAATCTCCCATAATTATCTTCAAGTGCTGCTTACCTTTATTATTTAGATGACGAATTTCCTCATAAAATTCTTCAATTTCTTCTTCAGGATGACTTGTGGTGGGTGCATAAGTTTGAATAATCTGAGCCTGGTATCTTCTCGATAGTTGGATAACGAGTCGTGCAGCTCTGTCAGAGGAACTTTCAACTTCTACCACTTTATCCTTCAATTTCTTGTTTATTATAAATCCAACACCACTAGTTCTGCCAGTATCTGTTCCACGATAATAGAAGAGATGTCCACTTTTCAGTTCAATGAGATCTTCTCCTTTTCTCCTTACCTCACTTAGCCCGATGATGTCCCACTTGATCCTTTGTAGTTCCTCTTCCAATTCAAGAAGCCTTGAATCAGAAGATAGGGAGCGTCCGTTATAGGTAGCCAAGGTCAGCATCAAATGGCAGCCTAGTCCGGTCCTCCGGGGATTCTTAGCACCCTCTGCCTTCATGTCGCACTGGCCGCTGCCTTGGCCAGGTACATTCCAGCTGCCGGAGACTGAGGGCCAAGATTTAAGTTGTAGAGTCATTTTGGAGGTGTTTGGCCATAACTCACCACGCTGGCCAAGCGGGTTGGTGAGTGTGGGATAGCATTTCCTCTGATCCCGATGGTATAGTTATACCGCTATTGGCGGTCGTCAGAGCCCCTTTAGTGGGAACAGGATGCACCACGAGAAGGCGGGGTTGACATTTGTCAAGGAGAGGCTGTGATGTTACGCATCACCTGACCTTACATCCCGATTCTTATGTAACCTTTGTTTTATTAGTGATTCGTATTATGTAATGATCCCTTTTAAGTTGTGGTCACCCCTCTAAAATGACAATATACATCTTGCTACAACTTATGTTTTGTAATTATCTTTATAGAGTATAATGACCTAAAAAGATGATCACATTTATCTATGAGTGCATATACATATACGCTCGCTCATGCGTTGTAACTGTCCCTACGTAGTTTGTGATCCACTTTATATAATGACTGTAAGAACGGACATATTAACCATGTTAATTTATATTAATGATGAACATTATGTTACGTTTTCATGAAGAAAAAGTCATTACAAGCCCAGGATGGCGACAGAAAGTTCGCGAACATTTCTTATTTTTCAGAGGTCGAGAGCTTCAAACAAAGAACTTTAGTTTCTCACGCCTTAGAAAGGGAGAGCCTTTTTCGACGAACTGATAGCATCTTCAATGCTACCGCGACTTTCGCTGTACATTGTCAGTGTCGTCCAGACGCCTACAAGTCTGGAAAACAGCCATCCACCTTTGTATAAAAATAACAATGTGTATTGTGTTATTATAAGAATGTACTTCGGCGGTAGGATTACTTTCTCAAAGGGGGCACTCACTAATGGAAGATCTGACGAGGATCGCGAAGATGCAGAAGGTAGGATTAAAACTCATCAGCAAGAAGCCAGGCCAACGCCCATCGGTGTGGTCCGCGAAGGGCGCGAAAGGTGACCCACGTGACCGAAGAGGCGAGCCACATCAATAGGTCGGCGTGAGGGCAAGGTCAGCGCCGAGGTGTTCACGCAGAAAGGGGCCGTTGCTGATGTAAGCTGAAAGTAAAAGCACATCGGATTTCGCTCGGCCGAGAAAAACTACTCTCAGGGCTGGCGTTCGCAACTCGATGGGGTCAATGGAGACAAGAAGCCTGCGATTGTACATATTTGGAACTGCATACTCAGGCAGGGATATGCTACGTTAACGGAAAGGAATTGACTGCACTGTGAATGAACGGTCAAAAAGGACAGAGGGAGCGACGGATGGAATCCTACTACAGCGAGCAGCGCAAATGTAATATCAGATACACAGACTTAAAGTAGAAAGCGCGGAACGGAAGGGGGTAAAACTTAGCAGCAGAGGTGAGGAGGGTGTGTGTGTGTCGGTCCCGCTCTCAAAGTAGACTGGTGGTCAGCCTCTTCAGCTTCACGACGACCGAAGGCATTCCCCGGGATGCAGAAAATCAGTCTCGGAGCCCGCTACATCAGATGTCAGAGTAGTTATTTGTTTAACAGCCGGCCACCTTCCAATCTTCACAAGAGTGGATCAGTGCACACTCTCATCAGCGCAACAAAGAGCGGTGCGTAATTCCCATTTTCATAGTGTGCTCCAAATTACGTTGTGTGCTTCATTTACATCGAGTGTCAAAGTGAAGTTAATTCATCGGTGTGCGGCCACTGAGTGCAAGTGTTTGTGCGTGTTTCTTTTTCATGTTTTATTATGTGATGCACTCTGGATTTACACAGCAAGGTCAAGAAGCTGTAAGTACATGAATATTTTTTTCCTTCACACACCTGCGAACTTGTGCCATCTCGACACCCAAAGCTACTTGGATATAGATGCAACAATACTGAGCCTCCTTTGTGAGTGAACCTCAAAGGAAGTACCAGCACATACGCACTTCGATTTCTATACAGGGCCCATTTACTGATCTTTTACAAGAATAAGGGAGAGGGTGTGGCCACAAATTCCGCTTTGTGGGACAGATTCATTTAACTTTGGCTCAGGGCCAATGTGGGCCGGGGCAGGGTTCTGCATGTGCATGCTTAGATACAGTTAATTGATTTTTGTATTTTGCACCGATAATCGTGTATAAAGAAAACTAACGTGTTTGTGTGTTTTTTTTTCGTGATGCGATTGTCTAATGTGATCCTGTGCGTATTTTATTTTTCTCATTCTCTATGCGATTGTGTATGATATCACCTCCTGTTCTATTTAGTGTGGTAATGTGTAGTATTTCTCGGTCAGAACGTCCGGTGAGGACTCTGCGGGCTTGGGTCGTCCGACGGTAAAGTGTCGGTGCTGTGTGCTGCATACATATGCGCACAGAGAACGCCGTATCTGCTTGATTCTCAAAGAAAGTAATGAACGTAATTAAATGTTGTGTTGTGCACCTGAGATTCACACCTGGTGCCGCGGCCAACAAAATTGTATGACAGGATCCACGCACAGTTACCTCCCGACTCGGCAGGATCTCTGCTAGTGCTGTTTAACATAATGTTAAAATAATGAAATTGCCAGGGCTTGAAAACTTTTATGCCAGCCTACCAGTCAGGCAAATATCTCTCTCGCCAGCTGAAAATCGACAACCCTGGATTTTCAGGCCCTGACATTATCATGTGCTATCTAAACAGTCAATGTTGGTTAGTTGTACTACTGTATCAAGGGTGCCCTGGTATACCCTTGATACAGTAGTACGGTAGCAACAAAAAAGTGCGGCTGTTTCCGAAATACTGGTACCTACCCTCTGGATACCAACAATTCGGCCGTGGCCAAATTGGCTTAAGTCGCCACGTTCCGCCATTACTGGAAAACGTTGACTACTTACGTACAAAGGATAGATGTGCGCAATTTGTGACGTTATCATGTGCTATCTAAACAGTCAATGTTGGTTAATTGTACTACTGTATCAAGGGTGCCCTGGTACATCCTTGATACAGTAGTACGGTAGCAACGAACAAGTGCGGCTGTTTCCGAAATATTGGAACCTTTCCTCTGGGCACCAACCATGCGGCCGTGGTCAAATTGGCTTAAGTCGCCACGTTCCCCCATTACTAGGAAACGTTGACTACTTACGTACAGAGGATAGATGTGCGCAGTTTGTGACGTTATCATGTGCTATTTCGTTATCGCTCCGAATATGTAAACTCAGGATGTCTTCTGAGTATTCTGGCTCAGTGGTTGAAACGCGGGGTTTCTGTTGAGCCGACTACAAAGACTACAAATCGGGTACTTCCATGGAAAAAGGATTCTCTGGTGTGAAGGATGAAAAATTCCGGGTCTTCGGTTTCGCAAAATTGCTGTTTATATACTGTACGTAAAAACTCAGAACGGACTTTTCTGAAATAAACGCAATTACTGAGGGTGGAAAAATCTTTGAAAATGCAGAAGTTGAAAAAACACGGGAACTTCCAAAAACGGAAATTTCATTAAAAAAAACGGACACTTAATTTCCTTGAATTCACAATTTGCTGCACGCTATTTTCAGGAATTTTCCTTGAATTCACACCACTAATTGTTTTACAGTGTGGCCTGTGAACTGCTTTAACTATTTATCAGATCAATCATAACGGTGGAATTTGTAACGCAAATTTGAGCGTTGGAGCAATCCATTTGGTGAAGAAAGGAAAACTCGACTTCTAAAAATTTTATTATGTTTTAAGATAATTATTTTCTGACGTATAAGATCGCTTTCCTTTTTTTTTTCAAGATAATCGTTCTGCAGTGCTGAACAGAAAATGTTTGTTTTTATTACCGTTCATTTCTTTACGTGAATGGGATGGACAGATCTATTCTCGCATCTGTACTCTCACTTTTATCGGCTAATTGGATGACAAACGGAGTTCATACAATGTTTTGGCGTATATTCTAAAGCTCGCATTCGCGTAAATCTTTCTAAGTGGATTATCGAAGCTCAAATGAAACTTGAGAAAACACCGATTGATTCACACAAGATCAAAAATGAGAGTAAAAGGCCTTCGAGAGAGAGAGAAAGTGATAAAAAGCTTTTGAATCGCCTCGAAGAAGTAATGTCTGGAGAAGTAGGTCGAAGGACGAAGAAGAGGGCAAGAATCCTAAACTAATTAATGAACAATTTCCCACATGTACGATTTGTCTCGCAAGGTTAAAGCGGTTCGAAACAAATATCTCGGCCTCAAGGCAGGCACTTATGGAGTCACCTTAAAGAACGATAAACGAGATACTTTTTTGACGTAGGACAACGTCTAACTCTTCGGATAGTATGGGGTGACTTACAGCTGTCCGTCTGTGATAAATATAGGTCCCAATTGAAATCATTACATCGTTAAAAATACCTGCCGCACACTAATCTTGTTAGCATATTCGCATACAGCATGGAGTACAATTCGCGTACTGCGCAATACATCACGCGTTAGGGGAGATGATGCAATATTTCTGGGCGTGCCGCCGCGTTTAACTCAGTCTATCTCGGCCCCAATGAGCGCAACACGATTGTGCGTGGTATCGTTTTAAAGCTATCGACGAGATCTATTCAAATATATGAAGAACATTCCGCAGTGGTTTGAACTGAACATGTTGAAAATTGTTCTCTTGTGAACCGGTGAACACTTTTGTGGTTTATGTGCTCAACCTTGAGTGCAAAACAACTGTGCGTGGTATCGTGTTAAAGCTCTCGAAGAGATCTATTAAAATATATAAAGAACATATCGCTGTGGTTTAAACTGAAAATTTAAAAAATTGTTTTCGTGTGAACGGGTTAACATTTTCGACAATGACTTAGTCAATCTCGGCAACCGTGAGCGCAACACGACTGATCGTAGTATGGTTTTAAAGCTCTCGACGAGATCTATTCAAATATATGAAGAATATTTCGCACTGGTTTGAACTGAACACGTTGAAAATTGTTTTCTTGTGAACCCGTGAACACTTTTGAAAATATTGCGGTTTATCTGCACAAACGTGAGTGCAAAACGATTGTACAGAGTATCTTGTTAAAACTCTCGAAGAGATCTATTAAAATACATAAAGAATGTATCGCAGTGGTTTAAACTGAATTTTTTAAAAATTGCTTTCACGTGAACGGGTTAACCTTTTCGGCAATGCTACGGAATTTGCAGAATGAACCCAAGCAAAAGTGGAGAAAATTAAAACGAGAGGCAAGAGCAAGTGATGAGGAATATAAGATGACCAAGAAGACAGAGCACCCATGTTGGGTAATTCGTGTATCGATCTGCTTTCGGTTCGCAATGTATCCAGCATTATTTGTAAAAAATATGTAAGCTACGATTAATATCACAGACCTGTGTTGGCTATAACAAATTAAATAAACGCTTGAAACCATACTCGACTTGCTCATTTCAACTCTCCGATCTGCAAGTCGTAGTCCTACGTTCCAAACTGACGGCCCAATCAGAACTGAACCTACCTATATCTCTTTTTTTTACCGCATACTCTTACTGATTTTTTTTTAATTTGTTAAAATTATATGGCACATGTCCAGATGAAATGTTTCCAAAAGAAATTGATTTCACTTGAAGAAGTGATTAACTGCAAAATAAATATTCTGATGCGTGGACTGAGCTGCAAACTCTCCGCAAACGAGTAACAAACCCTTTTGATCATCTTCCGTTGTACACAGCATCGTCAGTAATCGAGGCAACAAAGTTTCCTCACCTACAGGATCTTAAGGAATTGATTCCTTCAAATTACCATTCTTTCAAAGACGACCTTGTGCACAATTGGTTTCGATTAAATTTAGTAAATTCGAGTTTTATATGAGGCGTGATCAAATGAAACCAGTTCGTGCTGCGTCACGTGGACCGCCGCATGATGAACATAATGACGTCACAGCTCGCGTGATAAGCACTGACTAATGAGCAAGCGAGTACGCGTTCATTCTCCTCACATGCGTGGTTTGTACTGCAGATCGTTGAAAACATGGCAGCTGTGATTCCGAATCCGTCCAAGGTGGATCAGTGAGCGGCGAATCAGTTCCTAACAGAGGAAGGATGTCGACCAATCGACATTCATCGCAGAATGCAGGCGGTGTATGGTGACAAATGGGTGTTGAAGACAACAGCGATAGACTGGGGGCGAATGTTTGGGGAAGGACGTGAGGAAACGAAAGATCTTCCGCGGCCGGCGCAGGCCAAAACCTCCTGAATATTAAGGAAGCCTCCGAACTGGTCTGTGATGTCAAAGCTAGTGGGCCGACCGACTCGAGCCTCGAGCTCTCCGCTCGTGAAAACGCCAACAAAATACCGCAGTGTTTACGCAGAGAAATAATTTCTCGAGTGCGATACTAGCCAATTTGCGCACACAACAATAAATCGACCGTTTTTTCCCTCTGTATTTTTTGTCCTTAGATAACATCAAAAGATTACATCCTTAGCTTTCATTTTACCCCCTCAGTTTCCAGCAATGATATCTGTAAATCGGGGAACTTCCAAAGTTTTGCTCTTGTGCTGGGAAATTTCATGACATTTTTCCTTTAGTTTTCAATTTGGCAAAAGGAACAAAAAAATAAGTTTTTTCACGCATAACGTGAAAAACACAGCATTTTACGTTAAGCATTTTTGCAACTACGATCTTTTTAAGTGCGTTAATGGCAAATTGGTAGGACTGTATGAACATAATCATTTCATTTAAAACTTTTACAAATTCCCTCCGCTTTCGATTTATTAAAATGAAAGAAAAAAAGAACAGACTTTTCCATAATTACGTAACGAACGCGAAAGCAAAATTTCCGATTTAGTGAGTATATTTACTGAAAATACGGTAAGATGTGTGCTCAAATCTTGCAACTACCTCTAGAAGGTAAAAAAAATTAGAAATAAAAATCATTTAGGAAAAAGTTCTTTGTCAAGTGAACATGGAATATATTAATTCCAAATTTTCTGATACATTTGTTGGACATTCCAATAAACATTTCTTTGGGCTAGCCTTCAGGTTATCAGAGCATCAAGTAGTTTTGTACATTTCGTGCGAATTCTTGTTTTACTTAGGACACTGATACACAGCAATATTATGAAGAAAAATGACATTTGTTTTACGGAAATGAAATGCTGATTACTAAATAACGTAATCATTTATTGCCAGTTTCTTTGCCTGGTTAACCTTAGTACTTGATGCGCTGATAATATACTGTATGTACATCTTTTTTTTTTTCTTTTCAATTTGAATACAGCTAACTACGAATTTTGTAAAGAAGAGTGAATGCTGGAAATTGTTTCGTCTCATTAAGGAACCGCTGAATAATTCTGCGTTGCTTGGTCTTGCTTGTTGTTCAAAATATGGAAAGTGTATAATTACAAAGAAAGATGTCGACGGTGTAATAAGAGATTATGGAACCAAAAATCTAACGGACCATATGAAAGTATGCGTACCTCCGTCAAAGCGTGGAAAGAGTGAACAATCTAAATACATTTAAAAAATACATTTATGTAATCGTAAATTATGATTAACATTTGTAATATACTCACGGTCACGGTCATAGTCAGCCATTACTTCTGGATTACGCGAAATAGTTGCACTAAAAACTAGCAAGTAACCAAATGTTATTATTAAAAAAGGATTTCAGTTATTAAATATCAAACAGTTATTAGGATGAATATATATATATATAGGGATGTAAGGTCAGGTGATGCGTAACATCACAGCCTCTCCTTGACAAATGTCAACCCCGCCTTCTCGTGGTGCATCCTGTTCCCACTAAAGGGGCTCTGACGACCGCAAATAGCGGTATAACTATACCATCGGGATCAGAGGAAATGCTATCCCACACTCACCAACCCGCTTGGCCAGCGTGGTGAGTTATGGCCAAACACCTCCAAAATGACTCTACAACTTAAATCTTGGCCCTCAGTCTCCGGCAGCTGGAATGTACCTGGCCAAGGCAGCGGCCAGTGCGACATGAAGGCAGAGGGTGCTAAGAATCCCCGGAGGACCGGACTAGGCTGCCATTTGATGCTGACCTTGGCTACCTACAACGGACGCTCCCTATCTTCTGATTCAAGGCTTCTTGAATTGGAAGAGGAACTACAAAGGATCAAGTGGGACATCGTCGGGCTGAGTGAGGTAAGGAGAAAAGGAGAAGATCTCATTGAACTGAAAAGTGGACATCTCTTCTATTATCGTGGGACAGATACTGGCAGAACTAGTGGTGTTGGATTTATAATAAACAAGAAACTGAAGGATAAAGTGGTAGAAGTTGAAAGTTCCTCTGACAGAGCTGCACGACTCGTTATCCAACTATCGAGAAGATACCAGGTTCAGATTATTCAAACTTATGCACCCACCACAAGTCATCCTGAAGAAGAAATTGAAGAATTTTATGAGGAAATTCGTCATCTAAATAATAAAGGTAAGCAACACTTGAAGATAATTATGGGAGATTTCAATGCAAAAATAGGGCACCGGCAACAGAATGAAACTTCAGTAGGTAAATTCGGTCACGGCAACAGAAACCAGCGTGGAAATACTCTCGTTGAGTTTGCAGAGGCAGAAGGATTTTTCATCTTGAATTCCTTTTTCAAGAAAAAGCCACACAGGAAATGGACATGGAGACATCCAATTGGGACGACAAGTGAAATTGATTTTATTATGTGTAACAAAAAATTCGTCATCGAAGACTGCAGTGTGCTAAACAAGTTCAACACAGGTAGTGACCATAGATTGGTGAGATGTAAGATGCACCTCAACACTAAACTGGAACGTGGCAAGCTCATAAGACA
Source organism: Macrothele yani (assembly GCA_039090855.1). NCBI lineage: Eukaryota > Metazoa > Arthropoda > Arachnida > Araneae > Macrothelidae > Macrothele > Macrothele yani. The sequence continues at coordinate 24,640,543 of CM077028.1, read as the reverse complement.
AACAAAATGTATTGACATAACCAACCTTAAAAAACACCATAATACTTTCAAGTTGGAACTGAAGAACAGATTCTCTGCTTTAGAAGGCCTAACATCGGAAGAAGTGGATATTTCTGAAGTTAACAGAAAAGTAACCAAAGCTCTTATGGAAACAGCAACAAAATTAGCTGGGTCTAAGAACAAGTTGCATGTAAACAAATTATCAGGAAAAACCAAAATGTTGATGCAAAAAAGAAGAGAGATGAGGACAACTAAAGAAGATGTGACTTCCAAAGTGGAATATATAGAGCTATGCAAGACAGTAAGAAAAAGTATCACTGAAGACGTAAGAAAATTCAACTGTGAACTAGTAAGGAAAGCAATTGAAAACAACCAAAGCCTAAAGATAGCAAAGGGACATCTCAGTAAGGGAAGAAAACAGATTATGGCTCTGAGAAAAGAAGATGGTTCTATAACAAGAAATAGAGGCGAAATTTTGACAAAAGTGAAAGATTTCTACTCCAAACTATATGAAAGGGATGATACATGTACTCCAGACATCATGAAAGGTACCGGAGTTCTTCCAGTCCTCCCAGCAGAAGTTGCTCATGCAATCAAGAACATGAAGCGGGGGAAAGCTCCAGGAGAAGATGGAATTACTGTAGACATCATACAAGAAGCAAGTGGAGAAATTGAAACAGTACTCGCCCAAATTTTCACTCGATGCCTTAATGAAGGGAAGATTCCTGAGGATTGGAACAATGCTACAATGATCCTGCTACATAAAAAAGGTGACATTGAGGATCTCAGGAACTACAGACCTATCAGCCTCCTATCAGTGGTTTATAAAATCTTCACTAAAGTTCTTTCACACCGCTTGAAGGTAACACTGGACATGGCTCAACCGAGAGAACAAGCTGGATTCAGGAGTGGCTACAGCACAATAGATCATATCCACGTACTGAGAGAACTAATTGAAAGAGCGAGGGAATATGAACTTCCATTGTGCATGGCTTTTATCGATTATGAAAAAAGCCTTTGATTCGGTGAAACCATCAGCAGTTATCACGGCTCTGAAATCCTGCGGTATTGAAGATGCATACATTAATATTATTAATAACATCTATGAAAATGCAAGTGCAAAGATTCGGCTGTTTGAAAATACAACACACATAAAAATTGGAAAGGGAGTGAGACAAGGTGACACCATATCTCCGAAGCTCTTTAATGCCACATTGGAAAATGTCTTTCAATCACTGAACTGGGAAAACAAAGGGATAAAGATTAATGGAGATTATCTAACCCACCTTCGTTTTGCTGATGACGTAGTCATTTTTGCAACTACCCCATCAGAGCTGCAGAGTATGATCCAGGAACTTGCTGACAAGAGTAAAGAAGTGGGATTAAAAATGAACTTTCAGAAGACAAAAGTGATGTTCAATGCTTTTACAAGAAATGAAGATTTATCGATTGATGGAGAAAAACTGGAGATAACAGATACGTATGTTTATCTTGGACAGCAGATATCAAGTGAGGGTCACATTGATGAAGAAATTAATCGGCGTACAAAACTTGCCTGGAGAGCTTTTTGGAAGAAACAGCATAATTTTCAAGAGCAATATGCCGTTATGTCTTAAAAGAAAAGTGTTTGATCAATGCATCCTTCCAGTGCTTACGTATGGTGCAGAGACGTGGACCTTAACTAAAAGAGACATACAAAGACTGCAGACAACTCAAAGAAGCATGGAGAGGTGCATGCTTGGTATAACCAGGAGAGATAAGAAGAGGAACTCGTGGATCCGAAAAATGACGAGAGTGGAAGACATCATGATCAGAGTTAAATCCCTGAAATGGCAATGGGCTGGACATACTGCCAGAAGGACAGACCATAGATGGACAGCCGAAATTTTAGATTGGATTCCAAGGGACAGGAAAAGACCCAGAAAAAGACCACATGGGAGATGGGTGGATGAAATTCGTAAATATGCAGGAGTGACATGGAGGAGACTGGCACAAGACAGACCGTTGTGGAGGAAACTTGGGGAGACCTTCGTCCAGCAGTGGATTGATAATGGTTGACAATGATGATGATGATGATATATATATACACACACACTGAAGGGCAATTGAATTAGAGACAGCTGGCGTTATGCAAATGTGGCGCTGTGGGCGACCCTGTAAACGGAAACGACATGACGTATGCAGCGATCCGACAATATAAGGAGTGATGCGACGGGAATTAGTAAGAGTCGGACGCAGTATAGGTAAGACGAAGAATCTAAGCGCATTTGATCGTGGGCAAATTGTCGGGGCCCGACGAATGGGTCACTCCATCTCGGAAGTCGTGCGGGTACTGAGATTTTCATGAGCCACCGTGTCACGGGTGCAACGTGAGTACATCGAATCCGGTAAAACCATCCCTGCAATGGCCAATTGCCGTGGACAACAGGCTGTGGATGAGTGGGGTCATCGTCGGCTAGCTCGCATTGTAACAGCGGACAGACGGGCCACAGTGCAAGACATCAATCGGCAATTTAACGCTGGTGCACAAAAACGTGTAAGCAGCCACACCATCCAGAACCATCTACTCGCTATGGGGTACAGAAGCCATCGTCCCATGAGGGTACCGCTGCTGACCGCACATCACAGGGTGCAAAGATTAGCATGGGCGCGGGAACATCGCCACTGGACCCTAGACATGTGGAAAAATGTTGCCTGGACTGATGATTCGAGATTCACGTTGGTACATGCGGATGACAGCATACGAGTACGGCGCAAACCACATGAAGCGATGGATCCTTCTTGCCAGCAGGGTACTCTTCGAGCTGGTGGGGGTGGCATTCTTGTCTGGGGACTGTTTACGTGGACTGAAATGGGACCTCTGGTACGTGTGACATCATCCCTCACAGGTCACGTTGCCGCGATATCGTGGACGATCATTTGCTCCCGCTTGTGCGTCTTCAACACCCCACTGGGGACCTCATCCTGCAATAAGACAATGCACCGTGCCATCGCTCCCGAATTGTATCCGAATGGTTGGATGAACACTCCACCCACGTGACCTCGCTTCCTTGGCTAGCTAAGTCACCTGACCTCAATCCCATCGCATCGAACACATCTGGGATGCCATTGTGAGAGATGTTCGAGGCTCTGACCCCCTCCATCAAATCTTCGTAAACTGTGGGAGCTTGTTCAGGGGTCGTGGATTCGTATGGCTTCCCAACGCTTCCGGTGTCTGTCCGAGTCCATGCTGAGACGAATCGCCGCCGTCATCAGGACGAAAGGTGGTGCTACACGTTACTAGACAGGTATCTCTAATTAAATTGCTCTTTAGTGTATATATATGTATAAATTGAGTTCGAATATATAGTTCAAAGCAGATTTGTCCGGGTTCGAGTAGGGTCCGGATCCAACATTTTTGACTCGTTTCCAACTCTGATGTAACCGTGTAACTACTTTCCATTCCCTAAATTAAAGTTCCTTTAAAAGGAAAAGTTTTTCAAGACATTGAAGGCATACAAATAACTGTGACATCAGCTCTTTACTCCATACCAAAAGATGACGTCTTCAAGTCTTTCATTTCGTTGAGTGATCGTGCCGCTTCTTGAATTAACGCAGGAGGAATGTACTTCGAACAAAATATATTTACATAATTTTTCCAGCTTCTCCATTATTTTGTAAAGTCAGTCTCATTACTTAATAGCCACCCTGTGTATATCTCAGCTTTGAACCATTTTATGTAACCAGAGAAACGTAAAGAAAGATGTTACGTACCTCCCAGTTGTCTTTGTTTCCAGGTGTGCCTTCTCATTCAGAGGTACGAGTGCTGATTAGGTATCTCTTGGCGCGAAAAACGACAGCAGAGGTGATCTGTCGTTATGGATATATAATTGGTAATTGGTCCAAAGGTATTGCAGTCACAGCTCGTTTTAACTAAATACGATATAACAAAAAGCACGTCACAGCGAAAAACAATCGTGAACTTGCTTGGTTTATGGTATTTATATAAGAAATATAAAACGTTATAACAAAACGTTGTGGATATACGTATTATATACATATCTTTTTGATATATATCTATATAAAGTGTATATATATATATATAGAGAGAGAGAGAAAGAAATAAAGAGAAAGAAAGAAAGTGAGAGAGAGCGAGAGAGAGAGAGAGAGTTGTGAAAAAACGACCAAGGAATATCAAACAAAAAATCTTTTGTTAATGCAGTAACGTGGAGAACAAAAATAAATATTAACACTGAAAAAAGAAAACAATTTGCCTTCATCAGGAGAGCATCAACCTGGGGGAGTGGCTTTTCTGGTATCAGTAAATGACTAGCAAAAACCAATAGTCGACTTACCATGCTCCCTTAGCCACTAAATCCAAATCAGGTGAAATAAGAAACTTCCAAATGTTACAAAACTATAGAAAATAAGGGAACGATAACTCACCCGAAGACGGTGTGAACCCTCCAGCCGGACTAAGCAAGCTAAGTAACTACCGAGACTGAAATACGAATGGAAGGAACACGAAATAAATAAATAACATGGAATTGGTGTGATTAAAGGTTAAACAAATAAGGAGAACCTAATTGGCTGAACCAGATGAGCGCAATAATAGATACAAGACTGTGTTTGTAAATGTTCTTCAGCCACAAGGGACCTGTCAAGTGACACCTGCTGAAATGAAATTTGTAAGGTCCTGTGTTAGTACAGAGTGTTGATGTGTAATTTATAGTTAGGGGAGGTAGAATTAAAATTAAGAATTAATTGATATAAGTAACGTCTGTGAAAGTGGATTGGAACGATATTATTATTATTATTTGTATATATCTATATTGAAAATATCTTTTTTAGCTATACACTGCTAGATAATTGCTAAGGACGGATCATAAACGGCTGTATAGCACATAAAAAAGTAAGTGTGGTTGGATTCCAAGTGAAATAAAATAATGTCAGAATGCCAGGACATTACAAGAAAGACAATTTATTGTGCTCTGAAATCCAGAAGGCTTTGGAACGTGTTCAAGGGACAAACAGGCCATTTTGTCCAGAATACGTAAACGTGAAAAAAATGCAATTACCGTTCGCAGGCGTTCCGGCGTAAGATGTCAATACGGGATATGGCCACCATGGAGGGCGATGCAAGATTCCACACGTCGCATCATGCTTTGCACAACATTATCAAGCAGCTGTTGGGGTAATTTATCTCATTCCTCTGTCAGTGCACGGATGAGGGTGTCCTTGTTTATTGGAGGGCATTGGCGACCAGCAAGAATCCTCCCCAAAGCATCCCACACATTTTCAATGGGATTCAGATCTGGAGAACGTGCTGGCCATACAAGGCGTTGAATATCCTCGCTCTGAAGACACTTCTGGACAGCGACTGTTCGATGACATGTTGCGTTATCGTCCATGAAAATGAATCTATCACCGACAGCACCACGGAACATGCAAACATGAGGTAGCACAACATCATTAATGTATCGTTGGCTGCCAGTCATAGTCCCAGTTGGAAGCACATAGAAGGACGTACGGCCATTGATCATGATGCCAGCCCATACCATGACGCTACATGTCGGATATCGGTCCCTTTCCTGTATGTTTGCTGGACAATATGCAGTACCACTATCGCGCCAGATCAGTTGTCGTCGACAATCAGACGATAGACTGTATCTACTCTCATCTGAGAAGAGGACAGCAGACAAGTCGTTATCAGTCCATTTGCGATGTTGATGGCCCCATCGCAAACGGGCGGTACGGTGACGTCTGGACAATGGGATGCACACAACAGGACGGCGGGCGTATAGTCCTCTTTCATGCAAACGTCTGGCGACAGTTTTTCGAGAGATCCGCTTGTCATTAGCAGCCATAAACTGATTTGCTACCTCACTAGCTGTGCTGCGCCGGTGTCTTTTTGTTGATAGCCACTATGTACCGATCTTCTGCAGGTGTCGTACTGCGAACACGACCTACCCCGTAACGTTTGCTACACTCTCCATTTGTTTGAAATGATTTCCAAAGCCTTGAAACAACACTGTGGCTGACGTTGAACTCCTTGGCAACATCTGTTATTTTTCGCCCTTCTTCAATCTTGCCAATAATACGGCCACGCGTAAAATCATCTAGGTGATGTCGGGAAGACATACTGAAAATTGCAAGTTCGTCAATTGATTCTTTCCCTTTCAACTTTGCGTTGGAACAACAACGGTCAATACGCGTCAAATCCTTTATATCTCTTATCAGCGCTATGACGTCACAAACAAGTTTGGCAATCCAAAATTTGCATACGCACAACACGTCTTACTGTATCCCGCACTTATGCTAATTTCCACATTTTCCTGCCTTCCATTTTATGGTTGCTATCGTTGCTATTGTCATCCGTCCTTAGCAATTGTCCGGCAGTGTATATGTGCATATATTTATATACATATATAGATAACCACAAGCAACACCTCTCGAACATGTACATGACAGCAAATTAACTCCAGACCACAGCAAAAGGAAAAGAAGTACTCTAAACGATACATAAAAATCACACAGCAAAAAATGCAAAGATATTAATAAGGAAAATAAAACCCCAAATGAAATATCATATCAAATTTGAGTTTTTCTTTTCCTTATTATTATCTTAATATTTTTTGCTGTGTGATTTTTAGGTATCGTTTATCGTACTTCTTTTTCTTTTGCTCTGGTCTGGAGTTCATTTGCTGTCATGAACATGTTCGAGAGGTGATCCTTGTGGTTATTTATGGATGTATATGTATTGTTCACTCTTGGTTTATAGCTGCATTTCGCGGTATCAAAGTGGTATGGGCATGTATCAAAGGTAAATATTTTAATTATTTTATATTTTGAGATACACTGCAGGACAATTGCTAAGGACGGATGACAATAGCAACGATAGCAACCATAAAATGGAAGGCAGGAAAATGTGGAAATTAGCATAAGTGCGGGATACAGTAAGACGTGTTGTGCGTATGCAAGTTTTGGATTGCCGAACTTGTTCGTGACGTCATAGCGCTGATAAGAGATATAAAGGATTTGACGCGTATTGACCGTTGTTGTTCAAACGCAAAGTTGAAAGGGAAAGAATCAATTGACGAATTTGCAATTTTCAGTATGTCTTCCCGACATCACCCAGATGATTTTACGCGTGGCCGTATTATTGGCAAGATTGAAGAAGGGCGAAAAATAACAGATGTTGCCAGGGGAGTTCGACGTCAGCCACAGTGTTGTTTCAAGGCTTTGGAAATCATTTCAAACAAATGGAGAGTGTAGCAAACGTAACGGGGGAGGTCGTGTTAGCAGTACGACACCTGCAGAAGATCGGTACATAGTGCTATCAACAAAAAGACACCGGCGCAGCTCAGCTAGTGAGGTAGCAAATCAGTCTATGGCTGCTACTGGCAAGCGGATCTCCCGAAAAACTGTCGCCAGACGTTTGAATGAAGGAGGACTATACGCCCACCGTCCTGTTGTGTGCATCCCATTGTCCAGACGTCACCGTACCGCCCGTTTGCAATGGTGCCATCAACATCGCCATTGGACTGATAACGACTGGTCTGCTGTCCTCTTCTCAGATGAGAGAGTAGATACAGTCTATCGTCTGATTGTCGACGAAAACTGATTTGGCGTGATAGTGGTACTGCATATTGTCCAGCAAACATACAGGAAAGGGACCGATATCCGACATGTAGTGTCATGGTATGGGCTGGCATCATGATCAATGGCCGTACGTCTCTTATGGGCTTCCAACTGGGATTATGACTGGCCAACGATACATTAATGATGTTTTGCTACCTCATGTTCGCATGTTCCGTGGTGCTGTCGGTGATAGATTCATTTTCATGGACGACAACGCAACATGTCATCGAACAGTCGCTGTCCAGAGTGTCTTGAGAGCGAGGATATTCAACGCCTCGAATGGCCAGCACGTTCTCCAGATCTGAATCCCATTGAAAATGTGTGGGATGCTTTGGGGAGGAGTCTTGTTGGTCGCCAATGCCCTCCAATAAACAAGGACACCCTCATCCGTGCACTGACAGAGGAATGGGATAAATTACCCCAACAGCTGCTTGATAATGTTGTGCAAAGCATGACACGACGTGTGGAATCTTGCATCGCCCTCCATGGTGGCCATATCCCGTGTTGACATCTTACGCCGGAACGCCTGCGGACGGTAATTGCATTTTTTTCACGTTTACGTATTCTGCACAAAATGGCCTGTTTGTCCCTTGAACACATTCCAAAGCCTTCTGGATTTCAGAGCACAATAAATTCTCTTTCTTGTAATGTCCTGGCATTCTGACATTATTTTATTTCACTTGGCATCCAACCACACTTACTTTTTTATGCGCTATATAGCCGTTTATGATCCGTCCTTAGCAATTGTCCAGCAGTGTATATACATATATTCTACAGATATATACAAAATCGAATCACATTATTGATACCACCTGCTACTTTTGACGTCAACAGCGCGTAGCCAGTGAAAGAAGGCACGTGTCGTGATGATAGATCATATGTAGAGGATTTTAGGAAGGGAGTGTCTGACCCCAGGTCTTAAACAACCCTTAGAAGTAGGAAGCTAGGGAGATTTGGGCTAGGGTGCCTGGTAGGAAGGTGGCACGGGAGCGAGGTAGAAAGGGGGAGGAAGACGCCCTTATTTATTGCCGGGGGTCAGTACCCGGGGTCCGACGGCTTAACGTACCCATCCGACGCACGGCGGGTATTTAATGGTTTGAACGTTCGTACCTGCCCAGGATCGAACCTGAGGTTATCTCCATGGCAGTCACGAACGCTGACCACTAGGCCACCTGCTGACCACTAGACCACGCAGTGAGAGACCATCATCCGTGACCACTGACACGAATCGTCAGCTGGTGGATGAATATATTTGCGCCGAGAGACGAGTCAAAATTCGTGAGCTAGTTTCACATTTGGACTGTGATCACAATACCCTACAAAAGATGGAGGAAGACTTAGGGTATCGGAAAGTGTGTGCAACGTCTGTACCTCGGCAGTTGACATCCGATTAGAAGGAGAGAAGGGTGGAAGTCTGCTCTGATCTGCTGGAAGCGTTTGAAGACAATGAAGAAAATGTTTTCCGATTTGGTGAGAGGGGATGCAACATGAGCGTGTCTTTATGTTCCGGAAACGAAGAATCAATCCATTGAATGGCGTCACATTTCTTCACGAAGACCTAAGAAGTTCAAGAGCCAGCGATTAGCACAGAAATTCTGTCCTTTAGGATGACAGGGGTGTCATTCTCCTTGATGTTTTGGAACGTGGCCGTACCGTGACCAGCGAGCGGTACATTGAGACACTCAAGAAGCTTAGAGAAGCCGTAAGGAAGAAGAGACCGAACAAGAATTTGAAAAGGATCCACATTCACCATGGCAATGCGAGACCTCGCACATCTTTGGCAACAAATCCGGCGATCAGCAAATCTGGCTTGTCGGAGGTTCCCCCATCCACCGTACAGTCCAGATCTGGCTCCCTCCGGCTTCCACCTGTTCGGTCTAATGAAGCACAGTCTCCGGGGACTACGATTTGATGACACAGACGAGGTGAAAGCTGCTGTGAAGAAGTGGGTAAAAGAGTCCACATCTGAATTTTTTCAAAGAGGATTTGAGAATTGGGTTCAACGATGGCGCAAATGAATCACTTGTGATGGAGGCTATGTTGAGTAGTACCTTTGTATAGAGAAAGAGCTACTCTACCAACATGCGCAAATTGAACGACCTCTGTCAGTTAATAAAAAAGTTATGCCCACCTTTGCATTTCTTTCGGTACAACCCTCGTACTTTACAGTTAAATAAATTTCAGTCTGTCTTCTAATCTTTCAAAAAAGAATCAGACGAACGATCGAGAATACATTTCTGTCTTGCACCGGCATTATTAATGAAGGCACTTTGTGTCTGAAAAGTCGTTCCTCCTTCAAAGAAAAAAACCAGCTGTGTTTATCGTCATCGCATCCAAATCATTACATAATTTTCGAAATGCGAAAACACACATCACCACAAACGACTCTAACATACATCAATACTTCACCTCCAGTTCTGTATAAACGTTTCTTCCCATTTCCTAACTAAAATATGCAAACAAGACGGCATTTGTAATCAAAACTGGTTGCAAAATATAATGAAATAAATGTTTAGGATGTAAAACGTTAAAGATTTCCGACGAAAGCAATCAAAGAATGAAATATGACACCGTTTAAACAGCAGGAAAGAACCTGGTTTGGCTATAAAGATAACTCCGTGACAGCGCCGAAGAAAAATTGTCCTAATATGAAGGTAAATAAATGGGAAACATTACATTGAAAGCAAAAAAGAAAAACTACGAATCAGGGAAATATTACAAACGATCAAACCATTCTGGAATCGCATGGGAGCAAAGAGTAAGAATCAATAATAAATAGAGAAAGAAACAACGCTTATTTGAATGAAAAAAAATTATGAACACCCTTCTGTCGAATCAAAATTGCTTTTATCAGAATACATATTTCATTACGTATAAACACGATTTAAATATTAATGTATGCTCTTAGCAAAAAACTTTTTCCGAGTGTTTATGTTCTTTCTGATAATCCTTCTCACACAGGGAGAAAATCATGCAGATTAAAATTTGCAGAAAATACCGTGATCACTAATTGCGTTTAGTTTATTCAACATATTTTCGATCTCAGCTGGAAATTATTTTTAGTACAATACAGAGTGCGATAGAAAGTGCATTTCTAAAATAATCAGAATTTGAGGTATTTTCTCTAGATCACTCTTAAATGCTTAAAAGATTAATGTAAGCCGGTAAGCAATAAGAAAAATCCTTTTTCCTTTAGTTTCTCCTTTATCAATGTACAAGGACATACGGTGTTACAGTTCGTAAAAATATGTCTTGTACTGCTACCAGGTGTAAAATGCTTTGTATATACACCTAGGCCAAAACAAATGCGAACCAGTATTTAGTATCAATTAGGGAAACCTTTGTTGCGATTGACAGCATGTATGCGACGGAGCATGAATTCCGCGATGGACTTGAGTTTGCTTTGTTCTAAAGAGGGCCTGCATAGTTATAAGGATGCATATGATAATTACTACGAATAATATATAGGTTAAACACACCAAGTTTACCGTTATTCACAAATGCTTGATGTGGCTTCCCTTGGTTACTCTGTTAATGTTCCATCTGTAAGTCAGTTCTTCCCACATTGCTGTCAGTATGTCGGCATCGATCGACAATGCGAGTGCAGCGGTGGTTCTTGATTTCAGTTTAGGAAGGGACTTGTGAAGCGGCGGAAGGTAAACCTGATCTTTAACAAAACCGCATAGACCGAAATCTAGGGGCGTTAGGTCCGGTGAAAGCGGAGTGTGGGGCATGCAATTGGGCCGCCGCGACCGATCCAAACTGGGACTTCAGCATCGAGTTAAGAAGTGACGTCGCTGTAATAATGAGGAGGCGCCCCGCCCCGTCTTGCTGGTAAATGAAACCTCCTTTCATTGTTTTCTTGAGGATTAGCATTAGGTAAATCTGAAGCATGTCCAGGTATGTTATTCCGGTAACAGTTCTTTCAGCAAAGAAAAATGGTCCCAAAACGGAAGCACAACTCACGGCACACAAAACGTTTACCTTGGGACTGTCCCCTTTTATGTTCCAAGATGGTATGGGGATTTTCTGATCCCCAACCCTCACACTGTGTTCATATGTTCATATGTAGAGGATTTTAGGAAGGGAGTGTCTGACCCCAGGTCTTAAACAACCCTTAGAAATAGGAAGCTAGGAGATTTGGGCTAGAGTGCCCGATAGGAAAGTGACACGGAAGCGAATTAGAAAGGAGGAGGAAGACGCCCTTATTTATTACCGGGGGGCCAGTACCCGGGAACCGACGGCTTAACGTGCCCATCCGACGCACGGCGGATATTTAGTGGATCAAGCGTTCGTACCTGCCTGGGATCGAACCTGAGGTCCTTTCCGTGGTAGTCACGAACGTTGCCCACTAGGCCACCCGCGGCCCCTCACACTGTGTCTATTCACTTTGCCATTTAAGTGAAAGGTCGTTTAGTCACTGAACATCAACTTCTACAAGAAGTCATAATCAGCTCCCATGCGAATTAGCATGGCACTGCAAAAATCTTCTCTCTACTTCTTGTCGCCAATCTTCAGAACTTGAACGAGCTGCAATTTGTAACTCCTAAATTTCAGACCTTTCTGTAGGATTTTTGTCACTAATAATTTTGAAAATCGAAGCCCCAGACTTGCCTGCACCGTCGATTTACGAGGGCTTTGCAGAAATGCTGCTAGCACTGCATCCACCGTTTCCTCAAGAATTCCAGGCCTGCCTTGCCCTCTCTTCCAATGAGTCACACATCCAGTCTAGGTAAATCGTTTGAACCATGCAATAATCGTGCCCCTTTTCGGTGCAGTTTTCCCGGTATTCTCGGCGAAAATGTTGTTGCACTTGTGTTGCTGAATGGGTCTCGTGAAACCACATGCAGCATTTCGCTTTTTCCGTGAACGTCGCCATCGTACCGGTAACAATGGAATAATGGTGATGGGAGCAATCGCACGTTCTCTGCTGGAGATACGTGACATTGCATGATTAAGCGCCATCTGTCCACAAAAAAGTTTCACAAAAGGTAAACTTCGTGTGTTTAACTATATATTATTCGTACTTATTATCATATGCATCCTCATACCTATGCACAATAATATTTTCTTTTTGCCCAACTAATTTATAACCACCCTGTATAGCCCTTCTCTGTCCGTTTTGATTTTTATAGTTATGGTTAAAATGGGCATGAAGGTAAATTAGAGAAAATCTAAAAGTCCTTTCACCCTTACATTAAAAATAAATTTAAATAAATCCCCATAAATGAATTATAAAGAATAAATATTGAATAAAACGGGAACGGGAAGGTTCTAGGGAAAGGCTTTCTTACCTGAAATAGAAAAATTAAATAGTGTGTATAGAATGTCTCAAGTAAATAAAAGTAGAAAGCCGACAAAAAATACTAGAAACATAAGAGACAATTCTGCCTAACTAATGTTAAGAAAAAAATGAGGACGGCCTGTGAAGTACTACACTGTTCAAAATTGTGTGGTAGGTTGCACCAAAAAATAGCAGCACAACTTTTTGAGAAAAAAAACACCATTTGTAATGTACTACAGAGGTAAAGCACGTATCAAGATGACAAATCTGCAGCAATACATTCCATCCGCATGGCTTAGTTGGGAGAGCAACTTCTTCCGGAGTGAGGGGGCGCGTAAAAAAATTCTGTTTCACATCGGCGCCCGAACGTAAATATGGATGTGCCGGCTGTTGGGTTCCTCGAATAATGTGTGATGCTTTTTCCACACATCGTCTGGAATTAAAGAAAAAATTCTTACTTTGCTTCAAATTAAAAAAAAAATTAAAAATTAAGAGGGAGAAGATGTGACGTATTACAGAAGTGAATCACTTGTCAAGACGACAAATCTGCAGCGATACATTCTGTCCGCGTAGCTTAGTTGAGGGAGCAACTTACTCCGGAGTGAGTGGGCATGGTTTCGATCCCCGACACGGACTAATTTGTGTTTTCACACATTATGTGGTGCAAACAAAACCCAAAAACATGGTGCAACTTTCGCCAAGTTGTAATACAACGTTGCATCGTATTACGCTGCAAGGTGTGTACTGTTCGTGTATGTATAGCCGACTAAACACTACATAAATCAGTCCTCAAAAGCATCACCTACAGTGAAGCAGGAGTCATTCAAGAAAACGCCGAGAAAAAGTTAGTTACGATTAGTATTTATTCAGCCTCTAAGTCTTTGGCACTTTAACAGGGCGTAACTACAACTCTTTTTTAATATTATCATCTTAATCAAACGGACGTGAGCTAATAATAATAACACTTGGTTAAGAAAACATCAACAACACTCGAATACAACACGCTGTTATAAAATATCGCAAACTTCAATTAGAAAACGTCTCGTCCACAATTAACATTTATAACGTAACCCTTTTTCTTGTGCGAGATTGGTGTTACACTTGGTCTCAAACCATGACTAAGGAAATGTTGAACTAAATGAGAATACGATGCAACAGTTGCATGGGATTAAGGTTTTACGGCCAGACGAAACATATACAGAAGCCAAACGTACGATAACCTTTTATTGGTCCAGCAACGATTGATAAAATCCACAATATAACACTGCTAGGTTTATACTTCACATATAATACCTTATCTATCGTATAATCTAGCTTAACAACGATTATGCTTCACATATAATACCTTATCTATCGTATAATTTAGCTGAACAACGATTATACTTCACATATAATACCTTATATATCGTATAATCTAGCTTAACAACGATTATACTTCATATATAATACCTTATCTATCGTATAATCTAGCTGAACAACGATTATACTTCATATATAATACCTTATCTATCGTATAATCTAGCTTAACAACGATTATACTTCCCATATAATACCGTATCTACCGTTTAATCTAACTTAACAACGATTATACTTCACATATAATACCTTATCTATCGTATAATCTAGCTTAACAACGATCGAACATCTGCATACCCACACATACACTGAGGAACTGCTGTATTGTCCTTTTTATCTAACGTTCTTATCACATTCACACGTCACTCTCTCTGACGTCAAAGGTGTTGCCAACCTCATTCATGTGAGAGACAAGATATCACGTTAAGTTTGGAAAGTGCAAAACAGAACAAACTCAAATTTACATAGGAAAAGGAACAAAAAATGAAAATTAAATTAGAATATACGTCACACATTATACATTACTACCACCATCTCCACACTTTTGCTGCTGCTCAAACATTTTATAACGTTCAGTTCTCATCGGACACATACACATGTCATACGTGCCGACCTCAAGGTGTTGCCAACCATACTCTTGCAAGAGAGAAAATATCACATTAAGTTTTAAAAACGCTAAAGGAGAATGATCTCAAATTTACGTAGAAAAGGTAACTAAAAATGAAAGTTAGAGTATAGGTCTTAGGTGCACCATGCTTTTGGTTTTATGTGCAGCATGTTTTTGGATTTGTTCGGACCATATTTTTGGGTTTGTTTTCACCACACAATGGTGTATCTTTTCGTAGATAGTGGTGCAACTAGTGTAGTACCATTTTTTTGGTGCAACCTATCGCAAAATTTTTAGTAGTTACGAAGATATTCTTCTTAAAAGCTTTTATGATTTTTTTAAAATTGAGATTGTGTGTTATATTTATTAATTGTAATGTTTCTTTTATTAATTTATTACTTGTAATCGCTTTGCGGTAAAAAAGTCGGAGAAACATTTCAAATTATACTTTACATATAATAATGGTCGCAATCTCAAGTTTAGACTGGGCCAATTGATGATGCAATCAACGCATGTTACGACACATTTGAAACTACTTTCACATTTGAAGTAGTCTATTTGAAACTACTTCAAATGTGAACACCTACCTCAGAAAAGCTCGAGCGGCAAGACAGATGAAATTTTCATTTGATGCTTACAAGTCAGTTTGATACAACGTTTACAAAATGAACTTTTGTTAAAAAGCAATTTTCACACACGTAATTCCAGTTCCTGTTACTTTTATTCGACTGAACTGTTTCTAACCGTAGATTACTAAACTCGATTCTTGTGAGCTCTAAAATTTGCGTTCAGCGCTGTGCTAACAAAAGCGCTATTTGGTTAGTTAGAACGATATGAAGTATTAATACTTACACCCAACAATGGAAATTCTAATAATCTGTTGAATCACTCTACACATACACAGACACACACACACACATGTACATACACTCACGGACAATAAAATTTGCACACCTAGAAGAAAACATGCTACTACTGCGAAACTTTGCCAATAGCTAGAGTGATTGCTGATATGAAAATGATTCACGTTTGGTGCGAGTGCGCATTATCGCACACCCTGTGGTGGTGGCTCTGCAAGAAGGAACCGGCAGCCTTATAAACTGGCATGTAGTCGATACCCCATACAAGCGAAAAGTACCGGCCGACGCAAGCAACAGTACAGAGACAAGAATGCCGGGTAGACGCCAGAGACGTCGATTTCGCAGTTTACAGACTTTGAGAGAGGCTTGTTCATCGGGCTGTAGACCGCAGGGTGGACGGCCCGCTGTATAGCCCACCGCGTGGATCGTTCTGACAATACCGCCCGACTGTGTTGGGAGCAGTGGACACGTGACCACACTGCCACAAGGTGGAGAGGCTTCGGACGCCAGGAGGACCACCGGCAGAAAGGATCGACGGACCTTGAGCCAGGCACGAACGGATCCCGCGGGGACCCGGTTCACTGTACAGGCAGATGTAGCGGCTCCTGTGTGCCCACGAACCATTTCCCGACGATTCGCGGAAGCGAATATGCGATCTCAGCGCCCCTTACGTTTGCTGCCATTAACACCTCAACATCGCCAGCCCCGTCGTATGCAGTGGTGCCAGGCCATAGCGAAGTGGAACGCCACAGACTGGCGACGTGTGGTGTTTAGCGATGAATGCTGCTTCGTTTTGGGGACAGATGATCATCATGTCCGGATATGGAGGTCCCCGGGTCAACGGCACAATCCCGACGTCGCTGTCGAGCGCCACCCCTCACTCACTTCTGGTATTACGGTCTGGAAATCCATTGCCTACGATAGCCGATCAGCTCTAATAGAGGTATGGGGATCACTGATGGGCCAGCGCTATGTGGATGAGATCCTACGGCCCCATGTGCTCCCATTCCTTGCCGGGATTCGAGGTGCGCTATACCAGCAGAAAAATGCCCTGCCCACACACGGTTCGGGTTGCCCAAGACTGCCTACGCCATGTTCAGACACTCACTTCCATAGCCTTCCCGCTCCGCGTACATGTCTCCTATCGAGCATATGTGGGACCAGTTGAAACTCCGGCTTCCACCAAGCCGCACTATCCGGGATTTGAAGCACACCGTCCAACACGTGTGGGCCAGTCTGTCGCAGGACAACATCAGGCGTCTGTTCGCCTTCATGCTGGACCGTATTGCAGCATGTATCGCCGCACAAGCCGTTGAGACGCGTTAAAGAAGATGACCGGACTGCGTGCTACAGATCCCTCTGTAATTGTCCTGCAGCTCTGTTTTTGCCACCATGTGTATCATTCACCTGTATCATTACGTCCATAAAATTTCAGTTTAATCCGATGCTTTCTTCTTGGTGCGCAAATTTCGTTGTTCAGGAGTGTATTTTCATTAAAAATCCCCGTAACTCCTAGGATTTAAAGAAATCAGTACAATACTTAGTTTCATTTAGAAAACCAAAGATTATTAATGACGGACCCGCAAAGTAAAAGTACTATTTTAAAACATCTGTAAAATATATGCGTTTTTCTGCAAAACATTTCCAACTAGAACAGTTATATTTTGGCCAACAAAGTGGATTAACTGGACATACTGAGCATTCAGCATGTCAGAGGTCCCATGGATTTGGTACACCGGCCAAAGCTTTCCGAAAAAAAGGTATAAGCCCAAAATCTTTAAATGTCAAAAAATGAAAAAAAAACTTACTGAGGAGAAACCTTTTTAAATATATCATCACCATTATTGATAACCATTATCAATCCACTTCTGGATGAAGGTCCCCACAAGTTTTTTCCACAACGTTCTTTCTGGTGCTAGTCTCCTCCATGTCACTCCCACATGCTTTGGAATTTCATCCTCCTATTTTCCATGTGTTCTTCTTCTGGGTCTTTTCCTATTCTTTGGAATCCAGTCTAAAATTTCGGTTGTCCATCGGTGGTCCGTTCTTTTAGCAATATGCTATACACCATTGAATGAAAGTGCCGTCTTTGTAAGAAATGGGTCAAGGAGTGAAAATGCTAGTAGTCAGATAGGGCAGGGGTTTCAACTGTATATACATTACATATATATATATATATATATATATATATATATATATGCATGTGTGTGCGTGTGTGTGTTTGTGCCGCTTTGAATTGGTACTCAGTCCCCCTCAACGGGGTCCGGACCCTAGGACACCCCCTTTTCCTACGCCTATGAATTTGATATAATGAATAGTTATATTGCAGTTATTCAATTACCCGTAAGAATATCGGGTAACAGAGAGGACATTGAATGCTGGTATGCCATGCAATAAAAGTAAGAGAAAAAGGAACACACACACACACACACACACACACACACACACACACACACACACACACACACACACACACACACACACACACACACACACACGTGCACTTATTCCAGCGGTTCCGCCATCGTTGGAAACACTGAAAAGAGTTCTGTTCTGGAATGCCCTTTAAGACTCTAGCTACATTACCTTTGAGGTTCTCGTAGAGTCAAAACGTTTACCTTTCATAACTTCCTTAAGTTTCGGGAACACTTAAAAGTCACTCGGTGCTAAATCCGATGAATAAGGTGGGTGTGGGAGCTCCGGAATGGATTTTGGAGCCACGAATTGGTCGGTAGAGCAGTGTGACTTGGCGCGTTTTCATAGTGAAGTATCTATCCACTGGTCTTCTTCTCTGGCCTCTTGCGGTGAACTGTAGTCCTCGGATGTTTCCGGATCTCCAAATAACGTGTAGCATTAAGAGTGAAGCCACATGGTGGGAACTCCCAATGCACCAATCCTTCGATATCGATAACTGACACAAGGAGGACTCTAATGTGCGATCGGGACTGGCGTGCGTTTTTGGGTCTTGAGGAGCAATGGGTTTTCTACTGGGATCTTTGGACCTCTGCTTCAGGTTCGTTAATATAGTCCCAGATTTCACCAACCCGTCAGAATTGTTCGTAAAATGTTTGCATCTGTTGTTTCACGTTGAAGCACCTCAGTCGAAATTGCAGCACGATTGCTTTTTAGGTCGTCGTCCAGAAGGCGAGAAATGAACACGGTACTGACACGTTTCATATTCCATTTGTCAGTGAAGATGGCTTAAATAGAGCCAAACGACCGACCAGTCTCTTCTGCAATTTCTCTGATGGTGAGATGACGGTTCTCCCTGGTCACAGCGCCAATTTCTATCACATTGACGTCAGTTACCGCCGTTGATGATCCTCCGTGATGAGATTCATCTTCGATGGAAGAAGTGTCATCTTTAAACCTGGAAAACCGCTTAAACAGTGTCTTTTTGATCACAGCTCTTTCGCCATAAACAGTGTCAGTTTTCCGTGCGTTTCTTTTACGGAATGTCCAAGGTGGGAAAAGAAGTTCATAATTGCGCGTTGCTCGAAGTTTAACATCCCGATAGCTGTGAACAAACGAGAAACAACCATCTACAGTCTTTGCCGTCTGGAGGATTACCGGTATTTGCTGAAAAACCGGTTTCTGGCCAGGCAGCTCGTGCGAGGGTTGAGGGTTAATAACCGCTTACGTCACACACCTCTCTCCTTTGGTTTCGCCGTAGGTGTGGCTCCATTCACTTTACTTTTATAGATCACCCCTCGTATTTACTTGTTTTTTTTGTACATTTTTTTCTTTTTATTGCTTTTAATAAAGAATCATTGACTCTCTCTCTTTTTCACTCTCTATGTATCTTTCTCCGTCACTCTCTCTTTCTCTCTCACCGTATCTCTCCGTCTCTCTCTCTGTATCTCTCTCTGTATCTCTCTCCCTGTTTCTCTCCCTGTCACTCTCTCTCTTTCTCTCTCAGTATCTCTCTCCCTCACTCTCTCGCTTTCTCTCTTCCTGTTTCTCTCCCTGTCACTCTCTCTCTCTCTCTCTCTCTCTCTCTCTCTCTCTCTGTATATCTCTGTCACTCTCTCTCTCTCTCTCTCTGTATTTCTCTGTCACTCCCTCTCTATCTTTCTCTCTTTCTGTGTATCTCTCTCTGTCACTCATTCTCTCTCTCTCTCTTTGTACCTCTGTGTCACTCTCTCTCCCCCTTTCTCTCTATCTCTCTCTTTGTACCTCTGTGTCACTCTCTCTCTCCCCTCTTTATCTCTCTGTATCTCTCTCTGTCACTCTCTCTATCTCTTTGTACCTCTGTGTCACTCTTTCTCCCCTCTTTCTCTCTTTCTCTCTGTATCTCTCTATGTCACTCTCTCTCTCTCTATGTCACTCTCTCTCTCTTTGTACCTCTCTGTCACTCTCTCTCTCCCTCTTTCTCTCTCTGTCGCTCTCTCCCTTTCTCTCTCCGTATCTCTCTCTGTCACTCTTTCTTTCTGTCTCTCTTTCTGTCACTCTCTCTCTTTCTCTCTCTGTCACTCTCTTTCTCTCTTTCTGTCACTCTCTTTCTCTCTCTCTCTCTCTCGTTCTCTGTCTCTCTTTATTTCTCTCTGTCACTCACTCTCTCTCTCTCTGTCTCTCTTGAATCATTTCCGCCACAAAAAATATTTTCAATTAGATTTTTAGAGAATCTAAAAATTCAGCAAAAAGAGAAAGTACACTTACTATACACTACCTGAGGAAAATTTGTGCTTACTTTAAAATATGCAATGTGAGCTGCGTTATTCATAGTCAATGAAACCGATTATTATGGGAAAAACAACCAGATCGATAAAACATCCAAAAATACAGTAGAAATAGCTATTTTCACCCACTAGAGGCTGAAAACTATGTTACGAAATTTAAAAAAAATTCACGTCGTTTGCCAACAAGACGTCGTAGCACAAATAAGACATGTTGCAATAATTTCATCAACGAATACAAGTCAAAAATATGTTAGACAGCAACAGCATAAAACGTAATCCACGTATCAATCAATCACAATGGCTTAGTAACACTGCCTCCTAACATAGCCTTGGATGGCATTGCGTGAAGATTGCCTCAAAATTGTTAAACACAACAGTTCTTATTTCCTGATTCTCACTACGTAGATCTCAATTTGACATTTTTTCAGTTGTTTCCAAACTCAGATTCGTTGAGCATTAATCTGTGACGTTAAATGTCGAAGATCTTTAATAGGAAGGAACCAAATTTACATGAGAATACAGGATCTCAAAATGAAAGTTAAATCAATAGTAAATGTCACACATGCTACACTGAAAAGCTATTGCCCAAGGCTTTATGCGGTTTTATTTTAATTAGTAGTTATTTTGAGATATGCATTTTAAAATGCATGAGATAAAAACTACAGAATTCCGTACTTCGAAATTTTATGTTTTAAATTGACTCCAAACTAATGAAATTTGAGATCTTATGCTTCCTGAAGTGATCCAATTGCTTTCTTTCCCAGAGAATTCCTAAGTTGACTTTCGAAGGAAATTTTGAAATTATAGTCTTATATTTCGTAACTTGCATCGCATGCCCGCTTAACAAATGGGCAATGCAAATCCAAAAATATTTCTCAAAAAAAAAAAAAAAAATTCCTGAAAAGCATATTTCTTGATTCCCAGTTTTCTCTCCAACGCTACCTTTCATATCATTCTTAATCAGTTTGCATTTAAAATATCACTTCAGAAGTGAAACGAAAATTTTAGCTGAAACTACGACGATTTCTAAAACGTGAACAAACATTTCTTACTTCTCATCTCATATTTCTGAAGAAAATGATAAAACACTCAGTTTAGCAAATCTTTGTGTCAATGTCACTTTTGAAGTGTTAAAAAAATATAACTTTGTACGACAATTTTTGAAAACCAGCAGGCACATTTTAGAAAACAACACAATTAAGATAACAAATACGAAAATATATACATCAGAAAAATTTCTTTTTATGAAATTCATAGGTAGTTAATATATGTGATTCTGACCAATAATATAAGTGAAGCTATAGCAAGAGAAATTACTTACCAAGCAGAGTTCATATTGCTGAACAAATGAAGAACAACAACAATAGTGCAAACTTGGAGGATTCAAGCACATACATAAAAACAAATATTTTAAAGATCCAAAAGGCAAATAAGCCTTGTTTATATACGAATAAATGAAGAGACTGTTTCATATCTTTCGGACAACTAAGCAATTTCATTGTCATCTTTTGATAAACTCTAAATAAAGCGTCAGTTAAAGAGATCATACGCACTACGCAACATTTAGAACGTAGCTGTACAGCACGGATAATATTTTTTGT
The DNA here is from genome assembly GCA_039090855.1 of Macrothele yani. Taxonomy (NCBI): domain Eukaryota; kingdom Metazoa; phylum Arthropoda; class Arachnida; order Araneae; family Macrothelidae; genus Macrothele; species Macrothele yani. The sequence goes on along the minus strand of CM077028.1, from coordinate 24,618,536 downwards.
TGTGAATGCAATGTGCATTAACGAGGAAGCACCCACAGGAACATACACACATGTGAGGGCTGATGAATATGTAAATTCCCATGAACTTTAGCTGCGGGCTAAGAATATGTAAATCACTCTCTCTCAACGGTCATAACGATCTCCTGACCTCACAGAAGGAAGGTATTATAGTGCCACAAAATAATCTGAGGGTGATTATTGGGTAAGATGTGGATTTGAACGGTATAAACGCAAAGAGATAGATAGATAGAGAGAGAGAGAGAGAGAGAGAGAGAGAGAGAGAGAGAGTGAGATAGGTAGATATATATATAGAGAGATAGACAGATAGGAGAGAGAGAGAGAGAGAGAGAGAGAGAGAGAGAGAGAGAGAGAGAGAGAGAGAGAGAGAGAGATAGACAGAGAGAGAGAGAGAGAGAGAGAGAGAGAGAGAGAGAGAGAGAGAGAGAGAGTAGATAGAGAGAGAGAGATAGATAGATAGATAGATAGATAGATAGATATAGGTAGATAGATAAAGAGAGAGAGATAGAGAGGGAAAGATAGATAGATAGATAGATAGATAGAGATAGGTAGATAGAAAGATAGATAGATAGATAGAGAGAGATTGGTAGATAGATAGACAGATAGAGAGAGAGAGAGAGAAAGATAGATAGATAGAGAGAGATAGGTAGATAGATAGATAGATAGATAGATAGATAGATAGAGAGAGAGAGAGAGAGAGAGATAGAAACTGACCATTTTTATTTCTTCTAACTTAAAAAAGTCCTGACCTCGGTAGCACAGCACCCAGGTTAGGATTTTTAACTCAAATCAAGAATTCTGTGCCCTCCGTAAATATAATTTCACCTTTAATTTCAAGCTGAGAAGCAAATATTTATGGAATAAAATTATACTAGAAGAAACCCGTCGGAACGGACGGTTAGTTTTTTTCGTTTTGTTTTTGTTTTTGAAAAGAATAAACTCATATGAAACAACAAATGTAAACTTTATTTGATTGACAAATTCATTCAACCACTTCAGTAAAGACAATGGTCCATGTTCGTGATTTTGTTTTTGACTGAAGGTTTAACGACCATCATGAGCAACTCAACGGGCTGTAAGCAGTCGCCCGTCCTTAGTTTAGGGCCACTTCTTCCAGGTGAAGGGAGAGAGCCAGTGCCGTAAGACAAACACAACATCCATGCCTCACCGGGATTCGAACCCGGACCCTTCAAGAACGAATCATCATAAGCCAACGCTTAGACCACGGCTACACCGGGCCAGCCACTTTCGTGATGAGCATCACGACTGCACCCTTTTTTAGTCGTTAAATGTGAGGCGGAAGACCACTCATCTCGATCGTGTGCAACAATTCAACTTAGGATAGCGTACTCTTTCACTCTCACCTTCAGTATCAACTGCGTTTGTAAATGTTGTTCGAATGAGCTTCACGTTGAGATACTCTTCACCCGTTGCAATCAACGGTTAGTTTCTTTTTTCTGAAAAGAAGAAACTGATATGAAACAACAAATGTAAACTTTATTTGATTGACAAATTCATTCAACCACTTAAGTAAAGACAATAGTCCAGGTTCGTGATTTTTTTTTTTGACTGAAGGTTTAACGATTACCGTGGGCAACTTAATGGGCTATAAGCAGTCGCCCGTAACACACTGGCGTGCAAAAATTAAGGACGAGACGGTTTTTCGAATCGTTGCTGGCGGCTGGTGACGTGCTGCCAAGCGTCTCCCGAGAAGATCACACACGTGTTCGATTGGATTTAGGTCCGGGGACCTAGCGGGACAACCCATGCGTTGAATATCTTCACTCTCCAACAGCTTTACGACAGCCACTGTACGACGAGGTGTAGCGTTGTCGTCCACGAAGAGGAACTCAGGACCCACAAAACCTCTAAACAGACGCACGTGAGACAGGAGAACCTCGGTACAATAGCGGACACCAGTGACTGAACCTCAATGGAAGATGTGGAGGTCAGTACGGCTACCAAGCATGATACCGCCCCAAACGAGAACTGCGCCACCTCCAAACCGGTCCCTTTTGATGATGTTGGAGGTGTGATTGCGTGTTCCCTGCTCTCTTCAGATGTGTATACGTCCAGAATCGCTCGTCAGACTAAATCGGCTGTCATCCGTAAAGAGAACTCGACCCCATTGCTAATGTGTCCAGTTCTTGTGTTCCTGGCACCACAGAAACCGCCGTCTCCGATGAGCAGGCGTTAATGGCACACACCGTACTGGTCGTCGTGCAAATAGACCACCTTTGTGCAGCCTCCTGGCCACGGTAAAACGCGATAACGGACGTCCAGTTGTCTGTTGCATGTGCCTTGCGATTTGTCCCGCTGTCTGCCGTCTGTCTCTTCTCGCCTGTAGGACAATATACCGGTCTTCCGCCACCGTGGTTGCTCGTGGACGACCACTGCTAAACTTTCGGACAGCTGTTCCTGTCGTTTAAAATGCTCTCGAAGCTCGTGAAACGATACTGTGAGCGATTCCGAACTCCTTGGCCACACTAGTCACACTTCGACCTTCTTTCAACTTCCCATTGACGCGACCTCTGATAAAGTCTGTAACGTACCAGGAGATGTGACGTACCTGCCGGAAGGATGCACACGACATAAAGGCAGATAGGAATCAGAATAAAACGTCCGCGTAGCTCAATTGGTAGAGCAACTTATTCCGGAATGAGGGGACCCGGGTTCGAATCCTGGCGTGGACAGAAATGACGGCGAAATTTACTTCGCTATAAGTCATCTAGATGCCGTCTACTGGTTTGTCTGTTGGCCATATCACACGGTGGCAGCAACTCGACGTCGTTTAAACCGATGTACACCGTGCAATAGCTTTCACCGAATTCCTGAGCGTACACCGCCCGTGTGCTTTATACCCTTCCGACACTCCCCCCTACACGTCATGCTGCATATGAGTGGTCTTTCGGTTCGTTCTGCCTGCTCGTTCCGCTGTTATGCTAATTTCTCCTCTTCGTCCTTAATTTTTGCACACCAGTGTATTTTCACTAATAATGGTCAACGGAATGTTTCTTTACGTTTTTATATAATGGGAACGTCTTACCTACGTGAATAATCTGGATCGAATGAATATTAAATTGTGTATATGCGTCACACAGTCCAACGGCTTAACGCAATCAGGTCTTTGAGAGTGTTCGCTGCTCCAATGAGAAGAACTTTGGTAGGAATGCCTGCGAGCGTTGCTTTGCGCAACGGGTTGCTCAGAAAAGAGAAGAATTTAGACTATCTCATTCCCTCCATGCCTCCGCCTTCAACAGCGCCGCACGCTTCTCCCATAGACTTTACATGGGAACTTTGGCTCCCCACAACGCTCGAACCGTTGCCCCAATCTCATTTTTCTCTTCGACTGGCACATCTACATGGTAAGACCTTTAGTTTGATACCTCAACCATATCTTTACGTTCAGCCGTTCTCTCAAAATAGGACTCACAGTAAAAATTCTTATAGAATTAATATATAGATTTACAATATATTAAAATAAAGGAAGGAAGGAATATCACTAGGAACATTACGATACCGGAGGAACTTCACTCCGTCTTATTTCCGTTTTCAGACAATTTTCTCCATTTTCAATCTTAAACACAAATATTTATGTAATTAAATGACATTTAGACAATAAAGCAGTGCAAGGAAGACACCGGGAAAAACGATTAAGGGGGAAATCGTTTATGTTGTCGAAATTTGGGCCTCTATCTTGCGAGTAGTAAAATCAATGCCGAGATTCAAATAGTGGAAACAATATACAACGACGAATGAGTACACTATATTATCAAAAGTATTCGGACACCACAATGTTTTGGGACAAATGGCTTTTTTTTTTTTTTTTTTTTTTTGATTGGAGGTTTAACGACCGCCGTGAGCAACTCAATGGGCTATAAGCAGTCGCCCGTCCCTAATTTAGGGTCACTGGCTCCAGGGAAGGGAAAGAGCCAGTGCCGTAAGACAAACACAACATCCATGCCTGACCGGGATTCGAACCCGGACCCTTTACGGACGAATGATCAGAGGTCAACGCCTTAGACCACTGCGCCACCGGGGAGGCAAATGGCTTTGATGTAACAATTAGTGTTTTAGTTAGTCGGTCCACCTTTTTCTTCTATGACAGCGACAACACATCGAGGCATACTATCAACCAATTTCCGGTAGGATTCGACAGAATTGACTCGTCATTCGTCGTGCAAAGCTGCTGCCAGAGTGGAGAGCGAAGATGGTCGTTGTGGTCGATGCTCCTATTCATCCCAGAGGTGTTATATGGGATTAGGATAAAGACTCTGAGCAGGCCAGTCTAGAACAATTCAACTTTATGTTCAAGAAACTAGTCCGTTCAGTGTGACAGGGAGCTCGATCGTGTTGGAAGAGACAACAATCATTTCCATAATACTGCAGCATTATTAGTAAGACAGAATAATCCAGAACGTGAGGGCACACTTCAGAGTTCATAGTTTGTGGTAGAATAACCAACGGGCCTAGTCCCATCCACGAAAAACAACCCCATACCATGATGGAACCTCCACCGAACTTAACAGTTGAAAGAACACGGTCCGACGAAAATCATTCGCCCGGCTGTCGCCAAATCCAAACACGCCCATCAGATTGGAAGAGGGAAAAGTGTGACTCATCACTCCAAAGAACAGCTTTCCAGTGGCCCTTAGTTCAGGAACAACGGGAGACACACCACTCCAAACCGAGCTTCGCCTTCACGGTAGTGAAGTGCGGCTTCTGTGCAGCTGCTGTACCGTAGTAACCCACACTGTGCAACTTTCTGAAGATAGTTATGGTACTAACCGAGCCATTACAAGCATTTTCTACTTCAGCAGAGATGGAAACTTTACTCAAATGACATCCTTTGACCAGCCCACGCCGGAACTCGGAAAGTTCATTTCCACGCGGGATATCTGCTTGAAAGTTACTGATAACACCCAGCTGAGCTTTGTATACGTACCTCCCAACTGACAGCGCACCTTCCTGCGTAACCGTTCTTCGCACTTATGCATATATTTGGTAGTGTCTGAATACTTTTGATAATATAGTGTATGTTGTGACGTGCCTGCCCCGCAGGACGCACATGAGATAAAAGCAGATAGCAGTGAGAGCCCATGTCAGTGTAATATAGTGGATAGCACTTGGAGCTACGGAGCCAAGGGCCGCGGATGGTGTAGTGGGTAACTTTCGCGACTGCCACGGAAAGGACCTCAGGTTCGATCCCAGGCAGGTACGAACGCTCGATCCGCTAAATATCCGCCGTGCGTCGGATGGGCACGTTAAGCCGTCGGATCCCGGGTGCTGTTCCTCCGGTAGTAAATAAGGGCGTCTTCTACCTCGATTCCGTATCACTTTCCTATCGGGCACTCTAGTCCAAATCTCCTAGCTTTCTATTTCTAAGGGTTGTTTAAGACCTGGGGTCAAACACTCCCTTCCTAAAATCCTCTACATATGATCTGATCTGATTTGCTCCGGAGCCAAGAGTTGCAGGTTCGAATCCCGCCCCTGACATAAAAACGATGGAGAAATTTACTTCGTCGTAATGTCAATGCTGAGGTGAATTAGTGGAATCGATGCCAATTAATGGAATAAATGAGGTGGTGAATTAGTGGAATCAGTACCGAGGGGATTAGTGGAGTGAATGCGGAGGTGAATTAGTGGAATCTATGTCTGGGCAAATTAGTGAAATCAGTGGCAAGTTGAATCGCAGCTGTTCTAAAACCCAAGGTGTTCATGCTACACTGGCCACCAAGTATCTGTAAAAAGACGTATTGGAAAAGAAGCTGGATTTTTGAAGTCTTTGCTTCAATACAACTTTTCTATTTCCTGCCATGCAACGAAATTTGCGCAGATCACTCAGAAAAAGTGAATTGTACACAACTGATATTCGCTTCTTTAATCACATTCGGAGAAAGTTATTAAAAAAAAAGATTAGATTTTCGGATTCTTTGTGTTGCTCTGAATCCATCAAGTGTCCTCCCAGGAATTGGGAGCTACGAAAAACTTTTCACGTGTACCAGTTATTTGGTGGTTGTATTGATTTGCTACAAGTTTTTTTGGCTTTTATCCACTTCGTTTATCAGTATACGTAAGTGCATCAGCTTCAAGTTGATTCCTGTGTCCCCAGCCGATTCCGTCTGCCGTCGATTTGGAAAATGTCTCTCCGGGCAAAACATAATGCTGTTGGTAAAAGACGTTGAATGGAAGGAAGTATCTCCTCTCTGGGACGAAGGGAAGTGTTTCCTTTTAAAATATTTGATTTCCACAGATAGAGCGCTGAATTCCACTGATTGTTTTATTCTCGGTACCATTTTTACCTCACCCAAACTGCTAGCGTGATCTCATTACAGCAAAATATAATTGACGTAATGTCTTTTAAAGCCATCTTTTTTTGTTTTCTAGTGACCCATGGGACAAAGGTTGCTTGAGTTCTTTTTGTAAAATGGCGGTTGTTCCAGGAGAATGCCATAACGGAATTAAAGCACTAAAACTTAAAGGAGAGGAAGATATATCATGCCACCGTAAACTTCGGGAATGGGGTAGTTAACGCATTTATTGATTGAAAATCCGTAAGAATGAATGATAGAGAGATAACAAATCATAAGCAGAGCTGAATAAAACACATGTAGCATAAACAAACTCAGGGGTAAAAGAATGAAGAGCAATAAACCCAGAGAGTTGTTATTTAAATCCACAACAGTAAAATAAGAGGTCTGCGGGCCTTTGGCAGCAATGACTTATCGGAAAAATAAAAACAGACACTATAATAAAAAGAAAAACAGACACTTCAAAATTTGTCAGAGTGCTTTTCATTGTTGTTCGAGTTTCAATGGCCGGATTCAAGTCGGAATTCTTTTTTTTTTTTTTTAATTGAAGGTTTAACAACTACCGTGAGCAACTCAGTGCGCTGTAAGCAGTCGCCCGTCCCTAATTTAGGGTCACTGACTCCGAGGAAGGAAGACAGCCAGTGCTCTGAGAAAAATACAACATCCATGTCTCACTGGGATTCGAACCCGGACCCTTCTCGGATGAATGGTCATAAGCCTGCGCTTAGACACTGTCCCAACCGGGGCGGCAAGTCGAAATTCCAAAAGGAGCTTGAAAAATGCAAGTATATTTAGCATCCGTGGCGTAGCCAGAAATTTGTTGAAGGGGGGATTCGGTTCACTGGTGCAAGCTTCATATACACTGATGTCCAACATTAAGGTCACAAACACATATTCTGTGATACCTTGAAAACTAAATGGTTTATAGCAACAAAATTTGGCACGCAGATGCCTCATGCTATGAGACATGCAATAGCAACAAAACAAAATGATCAGGAGGTAAATTTCGTGCGATATGCAAATTAGACCAAAAACGGTCCAAACACGATACACCGTATCTCGAGAACGAGATATGATGCATCGTGTTTGGACCGTTTAGGTCTAATTTTTTCATCACTTGCATTAATGAAAAAAAAATTCCTCATCGCCCAATTAGTTTTACCTTGAACGTGAGTCTTATTCCTGTGACTCTCTGGCTCAATGGTTCAGATACGTGGCTTCAACCCGAACGGCCAAGTTTCGATCGCCACCACCGGCGCAAAAGGATTTTCTCGAGTAAGGGCAGAAATATTCAGCATGTTCAATTATGCGAAATTTCTGTCTAAATACGGAAAAACTTGAAGCGGACTTTACTGAAATCTAACTAAGGAAAAATCGGTCAAAATACGGGCTAAAAAAATCGGACATTTTTAAAAACGGAAATTCCGTTTAAAGACGGAGACTTACCGGCAACTTTGCTGCACGTTATTTTCAGAAATTTTCCGTGAATTCACACCACTTATTTTTTACAGTGTACGATACGTGATTTTGTCTCAGAAGCAGCTAGACGAAGAAATCTGTAGTTGTGACGTATATACTAATTATACCTTCTTTTTGAATTCCCGTATTCTTATTTAAAAATAAATATAAAATTGGATTCTTCTTCTTAAAGGTTTTCTAAACTTTACGCCACAGATTCCTGCGAGTGGAATTTGAATTTGGCAACACCTTAAGAAAGATCAAACTGCGATTTACGTAATCAGAATAAAGAGTTAAGAGTTGTTGTGTTGAACGATCTGGAGTCAATCTTGGGAAAATCTTCTTGTACTATTATCGAAGGCTATAGGCTGTGCTATCAGCCAATGTTATCGAAGCCACAGTTACTAAGGCAATCTTTTGAGCGAGAGTTTTTATTTTTATTGACCCGGACAGAAGCACTTCTTCCCTTTGTTTCGGACGAACCATTTCTATAAGTACGGTACGATTCTCCGTCATGCACTGCCTTCATCGTTTTCCGTGACTTTAAAACTACAGTAGTATCCAATGATGAAGCATTTTCTTTGGGCACCATAATTCATAGCGCATGTGGTTCGTAAGCTGACGTCACCTCCGGTAGCTTCGTGATTGTTTCACCTGCTTCTAATCTATTCGCAATCTGGATCTTTTGCTCCACAGTCAAAATAACACGCTCTCGTTTTGCGGATGCCGGTTTTACCAACAAAGTCCTTGCGTTTGCATAAAAATCAATACAGAGAGCCAAACTCCCTAACACAAATCCAGTCAATAATAAACTCAACCAATAAATGGTACAAATGGGATACTTTTATTAGTAATCCTCTTATTTACATTATTCCATTAAATTTAATTGGTCCTTTAAGCAAACTAAAATAGCAGAAACCCACAATTCTCTGGTCTCAGTAGATTAGTGAGTGACCTTCTTGTTGCTTGCCCTTGACGAAGCCGACAAGGGGTCAGTCATTAATATGCTTCCCTGCATTCTTATATTTGGTATTTTTCATCGCTTGAAGTTAGCCTGGTTCGGATGATGTTTTTGGTGATTGCTGATCTTTTTATTATTTTTGTTTCTCTTGATCAAAATTTTGCTTTGTTTTGCACTATTGTTTTTTGATCTTTCTCTAATGCAGCATCTGGCTGACGCTATGGAATTTCAAATCTGTTCAAACAAAGGTTTTGTTTGAACAGATTTGAAATTCAGACGGTAAGCATTTATGTAATCCCGTATTCCATTCATTATTATTTTTGATGTCTGTCGATTATGAATACATATGTACCGCAGCAAAGTATTCATCGTGTTTTGTCTTGAGTATACGGCAGTTCTAATGTTGTACGTATAGTGCTCATTATGCGAACTCGAAGTACTTCAACATAACAACAACTCAGCGAGCTTTAATCTGTCGTAAAGCCAACCTGAAGAATAAAATAGACACAGTGAGCTTAGGGTTTGTTGGCTTTGTCCTACCTCTGGCTGGTGTTTCTTATTTTCCTGACTTCTGACTGATTAGCGCCAAAGCGGTTGAAGAGGAAAACAAGAACGTGAGAATAGTATGTGACCTTGACACTTGACCGCAAACAGAACATGGGTTGAAAATCCCAATGTAAAAAATACTGAATGCGTCGGTTAACAGAGAGTTCCTGATAAACGACGGCTTAAAGGAGTCTTATTGTACTTGCGAAATTTCCATTCTTAACAATTTCAGTGACTACTCACTTCTCATCATCTAGTCGATAATTCATTTGCAGTGTGAGGTCTCTAAACTTTCCCAGACTTTGAAGGGCACATCATCAAATCGTATTAATCGCAATCTTCCTTATGTGTCACATCTTAGATTTTTCAACGAAAATCTTGTTTGTGTCTCGAAGTTTTAAATAGTGCTTGGCAAGACAGATCGGCCTTTCCAAAAATCGATAGTTTTTTTGTTACCTTTTGAGCATTCATTGTTCCGTCAAGGGAACTAGGACTCCACAATAAATGGACTTTCTATTTTCAGCGTTTTCTTCTGTTCGAAAGAATAAATAACTTCTGTCTTTCTTTCTAGACCAAGGTATCGTTTCACTTCTAATTCGTAGGCGAAACGTTCACAGTACCTTGTTTTCTAGACGTTTAATTTCATTAGGATCAAACTGGTAGGCTGTGGCTACGCATAAGTTGATCGTCTCGATCAATTTTTTGCATATGTAATTCTTATAAGCATAAAAATTTAATGCAGGAGAATATACCGTTTTTTGCTGATGAATATTCTTCCATTTCTTTTCCTGCAAAAACGATATTTCCGCTTTAAAATTTGTAAAAAATATGCGCGAGGCAGAGATATGTATCTTCTTCCGTTCATCTCTCCGCCAGGCACTCTGTACGCATATCTGTCTACAACTGTACAATCAATATCTTCAATTTTAAAAACTCGGATTGTAAGAAAAAACAAATTCTGTTTTGGCAAGTGAAAGCTGCCGCCCAGGTGGCGTAGTAGTCTAAGCGCTGGCTAATGACATTTCGTCTGAGAAGGGTCCGTGTTCGAATCCCGGTGAGACATAGATGCTGCGTTTGTCTTACGGCACTGGCTCTCTCTCGTTCCTGAAACGAGTGGCCCTAAATTAGGAACGGGAGACTGCTTATAACCCATTGAGTTGCTCACGGTGGTCGTTAAACCTTTAATGAAAAAAGAAAAAAAAGGGAAAGGTGACGGATACATGTGAAGGAAATTACATCTCAAGAAAGTGCTACTACGCAACTGTCTAGCAGACGGTAAGCATTTATTTAATCCTACTTTTAGAAGAAGAAGAAATTTTGTTTTTTTCATCATACAGTATGAATGAGAGATACGCCGCCCCGGTGGCGCAGTGGTCTAAGCGATGGCCTCTGATCATTCGTCCGAACGGGGTCCGGGTTCGAATCCCGGTGAGGCATGGTTGTTGTGTTTGTCTTACAGCACTTGCTCTCTCCCTTCCCTGGAACCAGTGACCCTAAATAATTAGGGACGGACGACTGCTTATAGCCCATTGAGTTGCTCACGGTGGTCGTTAAACCTCCAATCAAAAAAAAAAAAAAAAAAAAATTGAGAGATACGTATACGTGTGAAATCTTGCGCGTGAGTTTTCCTGCGTAACCGAGAGAGAAAGGATTTTAGAGAATTTTGATCTAGTCTTTACAGGCAGAGAACTAGAAGATTAAACATAACTAAAATGACAGGATTTCCACTGTACAATTTAAATATATCTCAGAGATGATTTCTAACATCGCTGATATATATATATATATATATATATATACATATAATATATAGCAAAATCAAATTAGGCAAATAAACAAAACCTTTGTTTGAACAGATTTGAAATTCCATAGCGCCAGCCAGATGCTGCATTAGAGAAAGATAAAAAAACAATAGTGCAAAACAAAGCAAAATTTTGATCAAGAGAAACAAAAATAATAAAAAGATCAGCAATCACCAAAAACATCATCTGAACCAGGCTAACTTCAAGCGATGACAAATACCGAATATAAGAATGCAGGGAAGCATATTAATGACTGACCCCTTGTCGGCTTCGTCAAGGGCAAGCAACAAGAAAGTCACTCACTAATCTACTGAGACCAGAGAATTGTGGGTTTCTGCTATTTTAGTTTGCTTAAAGGACCAATTAAATTTAGTGGAATGATGTCAATAAGAGGATTACTAATAAAAGTATCCCATTTGTACCATTTATTGGTTGAGTTTATTATTGACTGGATTTGTGTTAGGGAGTTTGGCTCTCTGTATTGATTTTTATTATTTTTGTTGTAAGGTCGGGCAAATGTCTTTTAGTTTGCTGGGTTTGGGTTTTTATTAGTAATTCCTTTTATTGACATTATTCCACTTAATTTAATTGGTCCTTTAAGCAAACTAAAATAGCAGAAACCCACAATTCTCTGGTCTCAGTAGATTAGTGAGTGACTTTCATGTTGCTTGCCCTTGACGAAGCCGACAAGGGGTCAGTCATTAATATGCTTCCGTGCATTCTTACATTCGGTATTTTTCATCGCTTGAAGCTAGCCTGGTTCGAATGATGTATTTGGTGATTGCTGATCTTTTTATTATTTTTTGTTTCTCTTGATCAAAATTTTGCTTCGTTTTGCACTAATATAACATATAAATATATATATTCGTCTACTTCATCTCCGAGATAATAATATATATATATATATATATATATATATATATATATATATATCTCAGAGATGAGTGGACGAATTCACGCAGGAGGAGAACTTACTCAAATAGCGAAACCAGACGCGCGACGGGTTGACCGGAGAAGACCGCAAAACCACCTCGTCTAACCAGCGGTTTAATCACTGAGCAGAGGGTGTACTGATCATCACCCACTGCAAGTGGGAATATTTACAAAACACTCAAACAATCCAGATATTTTACAATACGCCAACAAGGTGTCACTGTACTCTCAATAGACAAAGCATCAGCGATAGGGGTGATGGGCATAGGCGGATTTAGGGAGTCTACATTTTTTGTGCCGGTTGAGTTGTGGAAAGGGGGGATTGCAGAGGTGAAATTTAAACCCTTATAAGAAAGTGCAATATTTTAATTGTATTAAGAAAAAAAGCACAAACAAAAGTCATTCTTTCGGACCTAATTCTGGCTAACTTAAATAAGTTTACTGGACACTCTTAAAATAAGTTTAGATTTCATAACATTTATTTAGGCCTAATAATGAATTAGGACAACTACAGTACACGAAACACTTAAGTATTCTCATAATGTTTTATTTTAAAACATTTTCAGCCCTCAGAAAACTATTCAGAGCATAAATTCTTTACAAAAATTTACCAAAACAAGATTTGCCTTTTGTTCTCAATTTTAATCCTAAAATGTTTTTCGTCCTTCTTTCATCAAATAAGTGTCAATTATGAGGTCGTAATCTACAGTTTTTACAATATCACTCTCAGAAAATAAAACCATCAAATCGGAAATCCTTTCTTCATTCATAGTTGATCTCAGACAGTTGTTGATTCTCCTCATCGTTGAAAATGTACGCTCACATGTGGCACTATTTGACGGTAGCGTTAAAGCTATGCTCATCATCTTGTAAAGATTGGGGTAGAGTTCTTCTGTGACATGTTCATTTCAAGCTTTTACTGTATCTTTCAATGAACTTGCCGAATCAATCGATTTAGGATTATATTCGTTTTTGATCTGCATAACAATGCCACCAGATTACCAACCTAAGCAGGCTGTCAGAAGGATAGTATGCAAAGAAAAAAATCTTTATGCTATTACGGGTGAAGTATTATGACCTTAAAAACGGTGGTAAACAATTGTACAACATTTAAACAAATAATAATTTGTAAATGTTGCCATTTTAAAAATTTTATCGTAATCTGCCACTTATTCGTCGAATAATAATAATAATAATAATAATAATAATAATAATAATAATAATAATTTCTTTTTACTTTGTCGCATACCTTGCAATACCTATTGTGGTACTTTACTTTTTGCCGTTTCCAACGGTAGGTTGAAGAAACGTATATTCTCCAAATGTGTTACTAAGGATATTAGTATCGTTTGATCAAAACGTGTTATAGAAATATATAATATTAACATTACACAACTTAACCAGAAGTGTGTATGTTTATGTAAAACTCTTCACACGTTGTTCTTGAGTAGCTAAGGACATTTATGTACGTTAAAGCATATTACATCCAATGTATGAGAACAATAATATCAGCGACCATTTACAATAGGCTGATTTATTACTGACATAATGGTATCTGCGATTATCTGCTACAGGTTGAATTTTTTTTGTATTTTATAATACAATCACTACGTAAAATCTAGTATATTAAATATTTATTTTCCATATCTTATATCTTTGAAACTGACAATACTATTCTTTGGCGTATATTTAAACAGACATAACGAATCACTTGGAGATAATGTTATTAAAAATCAAGTGTATTTAAATATGTTCAGTCCATATATATAAAAATTCTTCTTTACCATCTCATATGATATTGAAAGTCAGATGAAGTTAAATATGCTAAGTCCAAATACGAAATAATCTTCTTTGCTGTCACAGATGATTAAGTTGGATGTATGTCACAATTCCAGGTAATTTATATTTTATAGGATTCAGTGACATGTTTCCATGTGATGAAATGTCCTCTAATAAAATCTTTAAAATATTTATGAAAACATACCTTATGACGATGATACACATCAAAAAATATAACTAAGGGAAGAAACTGAAGTTTTACACAAACATACACACTTCTTGTTAAGTTGTGTAATGTTAATATTGTATATTCTCCAGCTTTGTCCGTCTGTCTGTCTGCCTGCCCCCACGACAATTCGCGTAAAAAACATTCGATTTCGATGAAAGTTTAGTATGTGGTAGGGGACAACCTGGGAAGGAACCCTATTGAAAATGGACGAAATGGGATCAAAGGTCATGACATAGGAGCGGATCCACTCCATCGCCCTTATGCGTCACAACGTACGAAATCATGCTTCGATTGCGACAAAACTTTATCATGTACTGAACTATTTCTGTTTAAAATCATCGAAATCGTGTCAAAGGTCAGGGAACAGGAGCGAGATTTATTCCACAACCATTATTCTCATAACTTGACTAAAAATGCTTCTATTGTGACAAAACGTTATTATGCTGTTCCGAAGGTAAACTGAACCAATTCTGTTTAATATCATCGAAATGGGATCAAAGGTCAGGGCACAGGTGCGAGATTTATTCCACAGCCATTATCTTTATAACTTGACTAAAAATGTTTCTAGTGTAACAAAACTAGTATGTTGTTCCGAAGACATACTGAACCAATTCTGTTTAATATCATCGAAATGGAGCCAAAGGTCAGGGCACAAGAGCTGGATCCATTTCATCGCCCTTATGCGTCATAACTTCCGTAAAAATGCTTCGATTGCGACAAAACGTTAACATGTTGTTCCGGAGGTATAGTGAACCGATTCTGTTGAATATCATCGAAATGCGGTGAAAGGTCAGAGCACAGGAGCGAGATTTATCCCACAGCCATTATCTTCATAACTTGACTAAAAATGCATCTATTGCGACAAAACTTTGGTATGTTGTTCCGGAGGTATACTGAACCAATGCTGTTTAATATCATCGAAATGGGGTCAAAGGTCATGGCACAGGAGCGAGATTTATTCCACAGCCGTTATCCTCATAACTTGAGTAATAACTGGAGTAGTGATTTCTGATATGTTGGAAAGCGTATCATAATCAATGCATTGCATAATTTTACTAACTTGATTTTAAAAATTATCCACACTTTTTGTAATGTTTATGTTTTCAAAGTTACATTATTTCTCCCTCCCCAGCTTTGGAGGTGCCGGGCACCCCTGGTACCCCCGTAAATTAGTCTATGGTGATGGACAACTGACATGGGCTCCCCTGCGCAGAATGCAACAGACCCACAGGCGACAAACCGACTGACAGCTGGGCTTCACAACAGTAAATCGTGAACGGCGGATATGGGTAAATGTGTTGATCTGGGTGACTTTGATCGTAGGCGCATTGTCAGCGCAAAACCAAAGGGCAATCGGATCAAGAGTGTACTGCGAGTACACCATCGACTGACGTACCAGCGCCTAGAGAGCAAGCGGTGATAGACTACTACTCGCCATTGATGACCAGTGTTGACGTAGACTATCCTGACTCGTACAGACCGACGATTTGGCAAAATCACATAAAAGTTAAATGTCGGTGGTATAAGCAGCGTTAGCAAGCGAATGGTACGTCACACACTGTATATATTGGGCTACGGGTGCCAACGCTCTACTCGTGTGCCAACTGTTTGTCATCAGAAATTACACCTCGAGTTGTGCCGGGAATAATAAAACTAGGCCCCTGCAGAATGGAGTCGCGTCATGTGATCAGACGAATCCCGTCCTTAGCTGTACTGGTGCGGGTGTGGCGTCGATCGCACGAGGACATAGCACCGTCGTGCCAAGTCAGCTCTGTTCGAGGCGGTGGTGGCTCTGTGATAGTGTGGGGAATATCTTCATGAGATACATTAGGTCCCTTAGTGTGTCTTCCTAGATAGAACAGCCTTGCAATTTAACGCGGGACCAACACTGAGCCACCGTGTTTTAGAAATAGAAGGTGGGGGCTCAGTGTTCGACCTACGTCAAATTGCAAGGTTGTTCTGCCTGGGTAAAAATGTTCTTAATTGCTGCGCGCTTCTAGCAAGTGCTGGCTGATCACCTACACGCTTTCATGGCCGTCGCGCTTCTTTCGGCTGATGGTCTGTTCCAGCAGGACAGTGCGCCGCCCTAACTAGCCAAAAGTACCCCGTTATTGCTCGAGAAACACTCATCTGAGTTTGAAATCATCCAGTGAACACTGGATTTAAACCCTGTGGAAGCTGTCTGGGAGGCCGTGGAGCGAAACATCAGATCCATGTATTCTGGACCGGTATCTCGCACGAAGTTGTGGACAATTCAACAACAGGCATGGCTGGCATTACCTCTGGAAACCTTCCGACATCTGGAGAAGTCGAAGCCTCGGCGTGTTTTTGCGCTATAAGAGGACCAACACGCTTAAGGTTGGTATCTCTCTTTTGTCCATTGAGTGTACATGGCGTCCAAAAACGTAAAGAGCATGAATTCCCGTTATGAGGAACGGAAATTCAGGGTGCCATTTTTTATGCTGTAGACAAAAAAGAAAACAGTATCTGTTTGTAGATCTGTCTATGTATCTATACATACTTTCGCTGTCCAGATATTGCAATTTATACAAATAAGTGCATTTTGCGTAAATATTTACATCTTTATCTACATAAAATTTAACAAAAATGAATTTATTACGGTCGCTCCAGTTTTTGAAATAAGACTGGAAAAAATCCTGATATAGTGGGAACATGAGCTCTCTATTCCTCGCGCATGGAGACATTTGTTCAACCTCCATGCTTGTTGACGGACTTTATCTTACGAAGAGTGTATATGCCTTTCCTTTTTGGGATATTGACGTAAGAAGTCTTCCTTCTGCATCGTAACTGCACAAAATTGGAAAGGATGGTTTCACTTTTCTTTATTTTGGACTCTGCCCACAATGAACCTTGAACTACTAGTATCACCATGAGCGAGAAACAGAAGTTTGATATTCTCCTTATATCTTTATTATATCTTTTCTTTATTGCTTGCATTTTAAATATACTGCTGGCCATTAAAAGTGAAACACTAGAAAGACAAGAGATATCAAAGCCATTCTTATTGTACAGAAAGCAGTTGATACAAGGGTGAATCGATTACAAATACTGCACGGTGAGACGAGGGTAACACATAACAATCAGTATCTAGTGTAGCCACCATGGGCGGCGATTACAGCTACTACACGACCAGGCATCGTGAGGAAGAGACGTTGGATGTGTGTTTGGGGAATGTCCGTCCACGCAGCTTCCATACGATGCCACAGTTCCTCCGTTAAAGCCAGGGTGGTCGCTGACGTGCCAAACGTCTAGAGATCCTGGACCACACGTTTTCAATGGACGACATATCCGGGGACCGCGAGGGCCAAGGAAGAGGGGGCACATGGTAGTGAACCAGGAAGTCTTAGACGTTGCGTGCCACATGCGGTCGCGCATTTTCCTGTTGGTAAATGACCCCAGACTGTCCCTGAAAATATGGTACAACAACAGGCTCCAATACCTCAGTGATGTAACAATGGCTGTTCAGCGTACCGGTAATGCTGACGAAGCGCGTGCGGGAGTAGAATCCAATGGCAGCCCATACCATTACGTCGGGTGCAGTGCATGCATGGTATGCATAATGCAGACTCACTCAGCCAGTCGCCACGGAACCTACTTCAATCTGAAACAGGATTCGTCGGAAAACACGATACCTTTCCATTCACTCCTCCATGCGCGACGTTCGTGGCACCATTGCAGTCGCAGATCCCGGTTGTTGTACAGCCAAAGGTAGCCGAAGCAATGGGAGCCGTGCGAAAATGCCCCGCCTTTGCAGACGACGCCGAATCGGCCGTGCGGAGACAGGATGTTTTGCCACACGCGCGAGCCGATTAAGCTACGGTGGTCGACGTGGCTGTGCGATACGTCAAAGCCATGCGCGCCACATGTCGGTCTTCTCGTTAGGTGGTGTGACGGGGCTGTTGGGATCCCGCACGTTGGTGCGTTCATTCCTCCGCTACCCACTGACGCCATATCCTCTCCACCGTGGCCGCATGCCGTCCCACACGACTACTGATGTCTGAGAGTGATAATCCGCAATTCTGATATGCCACAATTCTCCCGCGATCGAAGTCGGAATCCTGCTGATAAGGATGCCGTTGTCTCCGACGGGGCATGGTTTGGCCAGGAATCGCGAGAAAACGCACTTCGAGTGCTTAACCCCCGCTCCTTTTTCACCCTTATACGATTTCCAGGGGCGTTACGATCGCACATGATTTCCATACGTGCTGCCCAGTTAAAGATTTACATGTTCGCCCCTGTTCTGCCCATCTGCTAACTTTCGAGCTCCTGGGATGCGATCTTCCTGGTGTTGCATTTTTTAATGGCCAGCACTGTATAATCTTCTTCTGCAATAATCTACATCCTGTCCTACCCTAGCCTCAACGTTGAATTTGGAAACTAGCTTTTGTCCACTTACTCATAGACAGATGGCAAGAGGTTTCACTTACTCATAGATAGATGGCAAGAGGTTTCACCTACTCATAGACAGATGGCAAGAGGTTTCACCTACTCATAGACAGATGGCAATAGGTTTCACCTACTCCTAGACCTAGACAGATGGCAAGAGGTTTCATCTACTCCTAGACCTAGACAGATGGCAAGAGGTTTCATCTACTCCTAGACAGATGGCAAGAGGTTTCACCTACTCATAGACAGATGGCAAGAGGTTTCACCTACTCCTAGACGGATGGCAAGAGGTTTCATCTACTCCTAGACGGATGACAAGAGGTTTCACCTATTCATAGACAAATGGCAAGAGGTTTCACCTACTCATAGACAGATGGCAATAGGTTTCACCTACTCATAGACAGATGGCAATAGGTTTCACCTACTCCTAGACCTAGACAGATGGCAAGAGGTTTCATCTACTCCTAGACAGATGGCAAGAGGTTTCACCTACTCATAGACAGATGGCAAGAGGTTTCACCTACTCCTAGACCTAGACAGATGGCAAGAGATTTCATCTACTCCTAGACGGATGGCAAGAAGTTTCACCTACTCATAGACAGATGGCAAGAGGTTTCACTTACTCATAGACAGATGGCAATAGGTTTCACCTACTCCTAGACCTAGACAGATGGCAAGAGGTTTCATCTACTCCTAGACAGATGGCAAGAGGTTTCACCTACTCATAGACAGATGGCAAGAGGTTTCACCTACTCCTAGACGGATGGCAAGAGGTTTCATCTACTCCTAGACGGATGGCAAGAGGTTTCACCTATTCATAGACAAATGGCAAGAGATTATGTGAAATCCTAGGTAAGTTATTTGTTGCGTTCTCCTCCTTTCTTTGTAGCCTACAAAAACGAGTAGAACTTATGCACACACCCAATGGCTGTAATTGACGGACCCGGCCGAGTGTCTGATATCTGGAACCTGTCGGGCCTTATGCGCACTCGCTTGAAATGCCCCGGGCTTAGCTAATAAGTCCCGGGGAGACCTCTACCTGTCATATCCTGGAGTTCACTGTCGGATTGGAAATACTGAATCGAATGAAAATAAGCAGGCCAAATTATACTAATATTCTCATCTTTCTTGTGGACATTTTTTGCGCTAGAGCAACGGCCTCTGTAACTGAAAGCCTAACAACTTGTTTGTGACGTGATCATAAATGGACCATATTTCCGTCTCCAGTGTTCATCTATCGAAGAAAATAAGCAGAACCTAAAGAGACAGAACAGCAGATTTTTTCATATAGTTGTTGTTTATGGCAAGGTTAATAATAGACAGTAGGGTTTGCTCATCCCGCCTTCCTCGCAGACGAATAATGATGTCACTTAGTGACATCACAGTCCCTACATATCAATCGTAGATTCGAACTGCAGATTTAGAGGAAGATGTCTTGTCAACAATTTTTATAATTCAAACACATAACAAAAGCTTATGCAAAAGCACGTTTACATTAAATACAGAAGAAATTCACAGACATGTGAATATTTTAGTACCGGAGATTTCAAAAAAACCTCCAACAAATTTCTGTTACGGGAAGGGCGTGAAAACGGTTACCCTTTTAAATGTTAACTAGTCCGTAAGCCATGCCATGCACGGTTGAAAAAGCTGTGACTGAACTTTTTTCTTGTCATATAACGCGAATCGTAATAAAATGCAGAACTGCAATAAAAGGTTGATTTACTAATGGACAGTGTATAAGATGGGTCACCATCAACAAAATTTCTTTTTCGCAATATTCCCATTTATTAATTTTTGATTTTTCCAACTACTCGTATACGAATTTAGCGATGACGTTCCTCATTATTGTATAAACATGTGCTGACCCGTCGTTGACAGGCTTGCTTTGGAGTGTTTAAGCATTCTTTCAGAAATGATATCGTGTCTAGATAACTACACAATGGGGTTAAAAATGTGTTTTATTTAGCCAGTTTGGTTTTAACAATTTTTTTCTGGTATCATTATATAATCTATACTAATACATAAAGAGAAAAACTTTGCGTGTTTGAGGTAATCTCGAAAACTACTGAACCGATTTGGATAGTTCTTTCACCGTTGGGAAGTTTATTTCTTTCCTGTGGACATAAGGTATTTCGTTTATTTTTTATAATTATTTATTATTTTTTGCTGAACTACCGAACCAGATCGCTTTCAAGTAGCTCCCGATTTCCCGTGTATCTTTCCGCTTTGTTTACATACAACCTGATCACACCCAACGTGAAAGAAAGTAGTTCACGATAATATACAGATTTTATTTTACTAATCTCGAAAACTACTGAACCGATTCGATAGCGGAAGGCTTAGTTCCAAGTTCGACCACCTCAGAAAGGCTGATGGGCAAATACTGAAGCGAGAACAAACGCCAGAATAAACAACGGCGGGTTGTACAAATGAAATGCCATGGAAATATGAAAAAAATACTTATGTCAATAAAAATTAGCGATGACAGATCTGTGGGTCAGTAGCTTTCATTTAACAAAAGAAAAAATCATGAAAATCGCTCCAGTGGGTGGTGCTGACGGATTGTAGAAAGAAACAGCTTTGTGTTTTAAACATATAGATTTAGTCATAAGGGGAATTTTTGCTGTTTTTATAAAAACTTAGAAGAAAAAATGCAGAGCAGGATATTATTGTCATATAATAAATAATTTCTTTATGAGGAATAGGAAAAGTATCTCGACAACATTTCCTCAATTTTTTAAACTAAAATTTGAAAACACTATGCTTAAAAAAATCTGGTAGAATTTATAAAGATTATTCCAGCTGGTTTACGATCAATTATTCCGACGCTGCTATGGTGCAGATACAAAGACACGTCGCGATGAGGTAGTCTTACGATTGCGATTTGGACAGTGACGTCACAAAACTATCACCAGAAGTGTAGGATCAGCATAACTTTGTTATCTATAAATCTTGGTTTATGGTACTTCGCGTCGCGAAACTAACTGGGTTAGCGAGAAAAACATAATGGTGTTGATTACTGACATAACTCAGATCCCCCTATAGTTGCTCTGTATCAAAGATCCAGTCAGTTTTATTACGTACAATACTACAAATAACGACTACATTCTAACATCTGCTGTTCTCTCAGATTAGATTACTCCAGAAACCTCGTATTCTCTTTACCTGACGACCACTGGATACAAATGTGAGGTCCACTTATGATCACGTAATCAGTGAGTTGTTAGGCTTTCAGTTATAGGCGGCGTTGTCTAGAGGAATTGATATGTGTTCGTATCTTTTATGGCATGGCTCTCGTCTCTCTCTTGAACCAGTGATCCCAAAATTAGGAACCGGCCACTACTTATATCTCATAGAGTTACGATGGTCGTTAAATACCGAAATGGAAAAAACAAATCTGCCTTCGCCATCTATTGAAAACAACAACAAAAGAAAAAAACATTAAAAGACACGATATTCATCTTTTAATCATGCATGTTAAAATGTTCATAACGAGGCAATACATCAAATGAAAACTTTTTGCAGACATTTTGATTTATCTCATCAAAAAGTAATTAATTGTAATTATTTTGTTCAAGTGATTCTTTCTTTCCGATTAAAGAAGGAAACAGGTGATGCATAACGGGAAAATCTAATGATCAAAAATCCTATGGAAAAGCTTGAAATTACTAAAAGACGATTAAATGTACTTATTTCCCTTTGTGCGTTTCTTTTTTATGCACTGTTAAGAGAAGAAACTAGACGATATTCAAGCAAGGCAATGTATAAAAAAAATAAGTAAAAAGTTGCTATAACTAAAAAGGGGAATCAATTTTGATTATTTATGCTTAACTGTATTGTTTTTTCCTCTGTTCTTTATTACAAGACGAGGCTTAGAATGAAATAGAAGGAGATTTGAAAAACGTTTTGCTGGTAACCAACAGAAAATTAAAACTAGGAATCGACGATCTTTTCGGAAGATCATTATGGGCATTATCTTCATAAAAAAGTAAATCAAAGACAAGCAAATTAGTAAGCGATATTTAAAGGAAATTTATCGCTAGTGCTTTCTTTTGATTTCGTTTGATATTTAATTAAATACAAACATTTTGTGCGGTGTCTTTCTAAGCGGAAAAGAGGATATACTCCGACTGGGATTTTCTCTTTAATTATCGGTATGAAGATAAGAAAAGATAACATTATGAGTAAAATTCAATTAAAACGCTCCACATGAAGACGTAAACTCAGAAGGAGTCATTTATTCTTAATTTAGGATTAGTAACTCCATGGGAGGGAGAGAACCAGAAATAAAAAACAAATATTGCGTCTGTTTTCCGCATGAAATTCAGACCTGAGTTCTTTGCGTGAGAAGACTTAGTAAACTTGTGAAGTAATTGTGACATTTTTTTTGTGACGCAGACCTGTAAATTAAAGTTCGTGCCAAAAGGTATCGGAAGGTAAAAAAATTCAATCAATTATTTTGAAGCAATTGTATAAAGTAAAATATATTATATTCTGAATTTAAGCACTTAATGAGCACTTAACGCTTCCTAGCGGCGTGTTTATTCATCGGAAAAGGTCACATAGATAGACATTCTCACAGTTCAGACTTACAAAATATTTTTTTCAAATCGGACTAATAATTGCGGAGATATAAAGTCCACAGACGGACGGACGTAGTGAAACTACCAGCATGTACCTTTTTTCTTCAAATGATGTGCTCCATTTACATCAAATGCCTCCATTTAGAGAGATCTCGACACCAAAAGCACCATTTCAAAGTCATGGTCTATGTGCAAAAAAAAAAAAAAAAAAAAAAAAAAAGGAAAAGAAAAAAACAGAACGTGTTGATAACATAGCAGAAAGTGGACGTGAGCATATAGCAACCAATTAGTTGTCCTCAACTATGACTTTAGCAACGCTTGCTACGAAAACCAGAAGGGTACAATATGGCATTTTGAGTATCCGCTAAATCGTTCCTCTCTTCATCAAGGATTCACACCTGCAGCGCTGAATGATGATAGCGAGTTTCCCGATTTTCGTATCAACAGAACGCAGCACCCTCCCGTGGTTTGTGTGTCCGCGGTAGCAGAAGTTTCCAGAGCTAGATATGCCAGCGCAGTCCTCTTGAGTGGCTAACCCTGTTCCCAGATTTGACTATCCTCGATTTTTTCCTATGGGAACACTTAAGGCTCTACGAGACCCGCCATCTTGTATTGCTGCTTTCTCTTGTTAACCAACGGGCAAGTGTATTTCGCAAATTGCTCGGGCAATTTTGCACATTTTGGAACACCGTTTGTGGCTAACGCAAGACATATGATAAATATAGAGTTCCCTGTTTTCAGAATTTTTATTGACCTTTCCCTTCATTTTTTATCTGCAGCGAAAGTCTTAACAAGGCGTCTTCCATAGTTTTATTCATTAATAAAAATACTTAAAGAGTCCAAAATGAAAATCTGAACCCAGGGAACTCTTTATTTATCATATATCTTGCGTTAGCTACAAACGGTGTTCCAAAATGTGCAAAACTGCCCGAGCAATTTGTGAAATACGCTTGCCCGTTGGTTAACAAGGGAAAGCAGCAATACAAGATGGCTGGTCTCGTAGAGCCTTAAAAACGATTGTCTGTTGAACTAAAATCATGAGCAAGCACTGGAGGAAATTATTGAAGCATTTACCAGCATTTAGCAGGAAGTCCACCGACGCGTCCATAAAGGCTGGGAAAGAGGTCTGTGATTGTGCAGTTTCAGGGCTGTCAACTGTGTTTCTTTCAGAGGGCCCTTGTAGGCCTTCGTTTGTAGGAAATTCAGAAGTTCAGGTGTTTTAAATACAATTTTACCCAGTGATAAAACAAGTGAACCACAAG
Source organism: Macrothele yani (assembly GCA_039090855.1). Classification (NCBI taxonomy): domain Eukaryota; kingdom Metazoa; phylum Arthropoda; class Arachnida; order Araneae; family Macrothelidae; genus Macrothele; species Macrothele yani. The sequence goes on along the minus strand of CM077028.1, from coordinate 24,594,244 downwards.
CAAGAGTAAAGACGCAATTTCGCAGTGAAGAGCAGCTATATTTAGTGATGCATATGGGAAAAGTTTGTTTGTCTCGATTTTATATATTATTTCATGTTCACTCTCTTTATATTTTGTACGTTAATCTGTTCCTGTTTTCAGACTTAATTGTTGTTCCCTTATTCCATCTCCTCCCCAAGAAAATCTTTCGTCCGAAGAAGGAAGAACCAGCCTTCTCCCAAAACCTAGTTCTTATCACCTTAGAGTCCTAGATGAATCCGCAGAGGGTGTGTCTGAAGTTTTGCAATATTTGCATAAACGCATGTGCTGCGGCGGTTATGTCACGTGTTTAAACTTGTTCAGGTCACTCACAGAAGTCAGTCGAAACGGATATAAAGTGGCAGTCGTTGCTGTGAACAGCATTTCATGTCGTCGTTCTGCCTGTGGTTGGGACGCCTAAAAGATGATAACCCACAGCTGTGAATCAAAAGTTCCAAAATACCCACATCCTGCTAATTATGAAACTTTTACTTTACGAATTTCAACTCGTCCATAACGCAGCTCAAGCAACACGAAACATTTGTCATGAGAAAGGGGAAGGTTCCGTGGACTACAGCAGTTCAAGCAGATGGTTCAAGAAGTTCCACTCAGGTTACAGAAACCTCCACGACCAACCAAGGTCAGGCAATCCGCGATCCGTGGATTCGGAGGCCATGCGCCAGGTCGTAGAGGCAAATCCAACAACCTACAATCGTAGATTATCAGGTGAGCTGGACATATCACAGACCACCGAGGACTTCGGCAAGGTTTACAGGAGCTGCCACATTATCACTCGCAAACTGACTCCCGCTGAAGCAGACCGCAGAGTGGAAACGAGCACGGAACTCCTAGAAAACCCGCGCGATGTATGTTTCTTCAAGAGAATTGTTGCGTGCGATGAAAAGTGGGTCTATTTCCGTAATCCTAACACACAGCGGCAGTGGCTAAGCCCGGGCCAGCTTTCTGAACCAGGTGCCAAACATGGGCGCTTCGAGCAAAAGGCGATGCTCTGCGTCTGTTGGAATTTCGAGGGAATAATCCATTACGAGTTTGTTCCAGATGGTTAGGCCCATCAAAGCCAAACTCTACCTTGAACAGCTGGAGCGGATGTTTGCAGTTTGGGAGGAGAAGTACCAGGCACTGGTTAACAGAAAGCGCGCTCTCCCACAAAAGGATAACGCTTGGCCTCATACTGCGCGAACGACCCAGGGAAAACTCCAGGAACTTGAGGGCATCGAACTGATGCGATACCCAACATATAGTCCGGACCTTGCCCCGTCTGATTATTACTTGTTCTGGTCCATGGCTCACTTCCATAGGGGGCTGCACTTCAACAACCAGGAGGAGGTGGCAGCTGGTGTGAAGGAGTTCTTCGCATCGAAGGACAAGAACTAGTCCCGCCGCGGAATCGAAGAACTGGCAGAGAGATGGCTAAAGACGGTGCAACACCATGGTCTATACTTTGCATGACAGTCAGCTTTCGGCTTAAAGGTACGTATGAAAACATAAAGTGATCCAAATATTTCAAAAATTTCGACTCACCCTCTGTATCACTGACGAGTGATAAGTTCGTAACAAATAGAAAGCAAATGACGCATGCTCAGTTCACAGACGGGACGGAGTCGGTAGAGGTGATTTGCCCGTTCAGGGGTACTGGTAAAGTGCAGTGTGCAGATGTATCATGCTTGATGCCTCCAACCAAAAGTCTCGAAGGTTGCGGGATCGCATGAGGAATGTCTTCATTGCAACATACACTGCCATGACTGTGTATGAGCAAACTTTCGGTAACCAGAGTAGATCTTTTCGATATTGTGTTCGCTAATATATATAAGGGTTTCCCCAATCAGGGATGTGGGTACATTTTTTTGCAAGTCGAGAAAAATAAGTGGAGTCAGCCTTGATCCGAACATCGTACTGGTGCTACGCAAACCTAATTCCCAAGGTGAGACAATATAAATCTGATCTTTATTGCTGGGTTTATTAGCCTTCCTAGGAATACAGTAAACCCGGTGTGTTTGTGTCATCTTGACCGGATCGCGATCTTTCCGTACAACGGAGTAAAGATGACATGTCTTCACCGAAAAATCCAGATTATGTCGCAACATGTATCCGGAGTATGGGTGTAATAGATGGAAGATAGTTCATGGAACCCACACATTTAGGCTTGGGGTCCTCGCTCCTTAAAGCGGTGTGTGCCCCGCGCCGTATTATTATTTTTTATTTTGGTCAGACGAGAAACACAATCGGGAGGATAACCATGCGCACTTGCAATGGCTTGTACCTTCTTAACCCTTTAGCGACCACGACTCTAAAATTTAGTATAAATCTAAATACCATAACGCCCGAAACTGTATGTTGTTTCACGTCTTCGTTTAGTAACAACAAAGGTGACTGACAGAGACTCCTGCTGATCCCTAATAGGTCGTGCAAATTTAAAGAACAGGTAAGTGTAGGAAATCTGACGCACTCTAGACAGGCGTTTCGGGTAGCTATGGTCGTTTTGTATGTACGGGCGTTTTGGGCGTTATGGTCGTTAAAGAGTTAAGTTCAAGTCGGCGAAGTCGAAGAGTGGAGGAGTGAGTGAAGGCTCGATGCACCATTGAATACAATGCCGACATTTTGTACTGCAAGGAATGCGCCCAGCACATAGGAATAATAACTGCAAGGACATTTGTACTGCAAGGAATACAAGGACAATTAATAATAACTGCAAGAATATTTGTACTGCAAGGAATGACATTTGTACTGCAAGGACATTTAATAATAACTGGACTTTTGTACTGCAAGGATATTTAATAATAACTGGACTTCTGTACTGCAAGGACATTTTGTACTGCAAGGAATGCGCCCAGCACATAGGAATAATAACTGCAAGGACATTTGTATTGCAAGGAATGCAAGGACATTTGTACTGCAAGGACATTTAATAATAACTGCAAGGATATTTTGTACTTGCAGTTATTATTAAATGTACAAATGTTAAACGTCAAAGTACAAAATGTCCTTGCAGTTATTAACAAATGCCCTTGCAGTTATTAATTAATGTCCTTGCAGTTATTATTAAATGTACTGAAAAACATTTATTAATAACTGCAAGGACATTTTGTACTTCAAGGAATGCGCCCAGCACATAGGAATAATAACTGCAAGGAATGCAAGGACATTTAATAATAACTGCAAGGAATGCAAGGACATTTAATAATAACTGCAAGGAATGCAAGGACATTTAATAATAACTGCAAGGGCATTTGTACTGCAAGAAATGCGCCCAGTACATAGGATATAAGGTGGTTTACGTTAAACACAATGCGCAATTTTTTTTACTTCTCTCATCTCATCGTAGCATAATGTCAAAGAAGGGGAGGGTGCACTTCTGCTCATGTTCGACAGTGAAGTTTATAGTCGAAAACTGTGAAGAGATGAGATGACCTCTGCAAAATCAACAAATCTTCTCGTGAGTGGGTCCAAAGATTGTAGGATGAGTGGTCACCTATTTGTAGGCAGGGCACATTCAACTCTGCCCCTGTTCCAGCCAATAATGCTTCAGGAAATCTGAAAGCGTCACGTGATTTGAATAATTTTGTTTTACCCTTTTAATATAGAACAATTTGTTCGCTACAAGCTACTTCTACAACTACATTTTTATATTTGTAGCGATGCTACACGCCGTGCTACTGCAAACGTGGCGTGCTACATTAGCAACGCTACTTCCGATCCTCATAGGAGAATGTTCCTGGTCAGTCTGCGAAAGATATCATGGCTTCACAAAATAATCTGTGGGAGGTCACTGGGCAAGATAACTACTAGATTTCAAAAGTAATAAAAATTTGCACGGGTAAATTAAAACGGAAAAAAAGAAAAGGAAGAAACTGACCTCACCTTATATTTCTTCTACCTAAAGAAAAAAGTCTAGTCTACGAACTACATCAATTGCAATGATAACTTGGATGAAGAACAGTCTTCCTTCTGTACCTAGAGTTTTGCTTCCGTTTTCAAGCTAAAAGACGATGATTTATTGAGTAAAAGTGTGTTTACCAACAACACTCGATAGAGGGTACCTCGCTGGATAAAAAAAGGTACAATTTCCCCATTTCGATTTTAAATACAAACATTTATGTAATTAAATGATGTTTAAACAATAACACAGGGCGGAAAAAACATCGTGGAAAAAAAAATTGCGGGAGAAATCTTCGCTGCCTGCAGCTTCCGTTCAATTCCGTTTTCGGAGTTTTTTTCTCCATTTTAGATCTTAAATGCAAACAATTATGTAATAAACGTACCGGACAAACAAAAATAGTCACCCCGAACTGAAATTACAGTAGGAAGTTACAGGCTGCACAGAGCGTGCAGTGATAGCACTGTAGTGAGATAAATATCATTGACGTAGTCTACAGGACCATTTCTGTCTCGTGCAGTGGTGAAGAGCAACGCGTGTGTTGAATTTAGTCTGCAATATGGGTCGTAAGACAGACGTGACTGAGTGGCAAAAAGAAGCCATCGTGTTTGGCCGTGCTGACGGACACAAAGTGAATGAAGTCCCCATATTTGTTGATGTGTCGAAGCGTACTGTCCAGCAGGTCTAGAAACAGCGGTATAGTTCACAGTCAACTGCAAATCGATTCTCACAAACAGGGACAGCCGCCATGTTTCACGCCTAGTAACTGCAAATCAGTTTCAAACCAGGCCAAAATTACTCCAAACAGTCAACTCCAACTGAATTTCGAAAGGACGGTGCGCCGAGAACTGCATTCAACGGAAATGTGGAACAAAGTATCATGGAAGAGGCTTCTTTTAACAGCAAGTCGCACGTTATCAATGGGCTCAGAAGCACCAAAACGTTACTATGGAGGATTGGAAACGAATAATTTGGGCTGATGGGTCTCGTTTTTGTTTGTACTCCAATTATGAGAAGTGACGAGTGCATCGCAGGGACAATGAAGCCTTTAATCCAGATTGGATCGAAGGTATTGTTCAAGCTGGAGGGGGTTCTGTGATGTTTTTCATGAAATACGCCCTCTCGTCGCAGTGACGATGAATTTGAACCATACGTACCTCCGCATTCTGAATGACGAAGTGTTGCCCTTTGCTCTAAATCTCCAGGAGCAGCCTCACATTGCCACTCATGTCTTCTAAGACGACACTTGGCGTGTGCTCAGGGCTAAAACTGTGTCTGAGTGGCATGGCGAACAATCAGCGAAACTGTCTCACCTCGACCTGCCCGCCAAATCTCCAGATTTAAATCCTATTGAAAAATCTGTGGGATCGTTTGGAAGAGAAGGTGAAACGCCGAAATAGACAGCAACGTACTCTGGCTGAACTTCGGGACCAATGGACGCACGAATAGTTGCAAATCCATGTTCAATACATCCACAACCTCGTGGGGTCTGTACCACACCAGGTTCATGCTGTTATTAAGCCAAAAGGCACCGCCACCCGTTATTGGGTAAGTTCTGCCAGTGGTGATTCATTTTTTGTCTGGTGTGCTTAAAACGATATTTAATAATCATAATTAGCTAAGGGAACATCACGACAAAACAAATTGAAAAAACACATGCGAAATTAAGGGGAAAAAATCGTAAGTTTGTATTTTCTATTCGCGATTGGAGAAAACTTGCAAAATGTTGAAGCAGCAATTAATTCAAAGACTGTGCGACGTTTCTTTCAGAGTTTTGTTATAAGAAAAATGATACGGTAATTAGATATAATTAATTAGATGTCAACATTTTTTTCAGAATTACCGCATAGCCGGAAGGAAGAGGCCGCACAAAAAAGATTAGAGTGGTAATTATTTGCTTACATTTCTTTCTTACTGTTGAAAGAGCAAAACCCAAAAAGAAACCAATCGGTTACTTTTGGCAGGCCGTTTGCATTTCCAGATGACTTTCTCCTTTCGTGAAATATCAAAACCGTTGTGGCCGCAAGGTAACGGAAACGAAAGAAACAACGGAGTAAAATTGAATTTTTTTTTCTGTCCACATTTTTCGCGAGACTGAAGATTTCTTTTATATTACGCTGATGTGGGTCTTCTGGTATTTCCATATTACTCTCACGAATCCATTGCATTTCCCTCCGGAGACGGATTTCCTCCACCACCGCAAGAAATAACATCATCTCTTGCACTTTCCTCTTTAACTGCCGTTTATTTTACAATTCTGCATAGTACATCAAAGCGATGTTCTCTTCGTAATGCAAATATCTGTCTTAAATTGAGTCTGTATTCACAAGTCATCCCATCCAACTGCAGCCAAATGGGAAACGTGCAAACTGTTTCCTATACAGTATTCATACGACATATTTGATACAGAAATATCGACTCCGAAAGAAAGGAAGTTGAAAAATACGGGGAAAAGCAAATAATGTTCTCTTTCTCGGCCACGGACCTCCTCGAAACTAATTTGCATATGAATGATTCATATCCTCGACGTGAACGGCGATTTTCCTTTATCGCTTGGAAATTTTTGTGTGCAGACGATAAGAAAATTGCCGCATACCAGATGGAGAAAGTAACTCGGTATTGAGGGGATTTTGAGCGGGCAATAAATTATTTCGGATATCTTTCGAAAATCTCAGGTGTATTATAAAAAAAGTCACATCACTGAAAAGGTTATCGATTTTTGAAAAAAATCAAAAAAGGGAGGAAGGTAAAAATCATAGTTTATTGATTTTTCTAAATGATGAAGAACGAAAAGTCAAATGGAAAATAAATGAATTACGTCAAAACCACGACTGTGCGATAAAAGTTGTGCTAAAATGATAATTTCGAAAATGCGCAGTAAAAACCTGAAAAAAATTAGCAAAAAAATTAACGCTTTCACTCAAACAAGAGACAGTAACTTGAAGTATAAACTCATGCTTCAGTGAGTAACGCAGATAATTTTACTTAAAATTTGAATTTAATGAGAAGTTGAAAATTATATTGAATATCTAAAATATTTTCTAATGAAAGAAAACGAAAGCGATTTTGTAGTACAGCTTCCGATACTAAAACTGTTTCGTACTTCCCAAAATGGCGTCGAAAAGAATAATGCTATTTGGTAGATTGCACCACTTAAAGTTGGCCACAGAATATCCCGGATGCTAACAATACCTGTATGTACTTTTTATTACGCCACTTATCCGACCACCATACTAGTTGCACATTTTGTTTTGGCCCGATTCCCACACCCGTAGCACATTGTTTCCCAGCTGCATTTTCCGATCCCCACAATCGTAGTATAGTATGACAACGCCGACTGATCAATCCTTATACTCGTTGTACATTTTGATAACCTCGCCTGGCCTAGCACCACACCCCATCAGCTCCACCACTGTAAACCATGGTTACACCACTTAAGATATCCCTACAATCGTCGTACATTTCGAATACGCCAGTTTGCTGGTTCTTTAAACCCGTCGCATGTTTTGGCTATGAAATTTGATCTACCCCCACACCAATCGTTCATTTTGACTATGAACCTTGATCTATCCCAACACCTGTCGTTCGTTTTGGCTACGAAATTTGATCTATTCCCACACCCGTTGTACAGTTTGGCTATGAAATTTGATCTACACCCACACCCGTCGTACATTTAGGATATGAAACTTGATCTATCCCCACACCCGTCGTACATTTTGAATATGAAACTTGAGCTATCCCCACACCGGCGGTACATTTTGATTGCGCCACTTGTCGCTTCTCCTCACCCCAATTGCACGGAGGGTGCACACGTACAAGTTATGCAAATGATTGCATTTGTAGGTCAATCGCACGAACAACGCGCCGGAAATAAGTGGGCAACTAGCCCGTGAGGCAATCAGTCGAGACGTCGTGACGGCCGCAAGAAGTGAGCGGTTCTACTGTAACCGTGTCTGGAGAACGAACAAGGGTTGCCAATGCTGTTAAGATGCCGTCGTACGGGATTTCGTGAAAGCGATGTGTTCACGAGAGGTGCCATCGTAGGCCTTCGTACCGCCGGATGGTCCTTGCGTCCTATTGCGGAAGAAACGCAACATGATGCCACAACCGTCGGTCGCATTTTGAGAGAGTAGTCCCAAGAAGGATCTGTGCAACGTCGTTGGGGGACCGGAGCACGGAGACGGACGTCCGAGAGCATCGATCATCGCATCCGACGTCATGACGTAGCAGAACCACAAGCCACAACGGGCGACATTTTGCGGAGTCTAAGGAGAGCCTGGGATGCTCCGATATCGACGCGGACAGTGTCGCCACGATTGGCGGCGTTTGGTTTGCTGTCCAGCCGTCCGTTGCGAAGGCTACGCTTAACAGCGAGCCATCTTCGTTACCGCTTGACGTGGGGTCGTTCCAGAGCTACATGCGGTGCTGAATCAAACAGTGAGGTATTCAGCGACGAATCACGATTCTGCCTCACCACGGATTATCGCCGTGTAAGAGTTTGGAAGCGACGTGACTCACAGGCGGATTCCTCCGCCATTGTAGAGCGCCACACGGCCCCGCAACGTGGAATCATGTTGTGGGGCCAGTATCAGCGCCAGTAGCAGCTCACCGCTGGTACGCATTACGGGCACATTTACGGCACGCCGCTATGTTGACGAGGTGTTGCGGCCCGTGGCACTACCGCCTCTTCAGGGCATCCCGAACTCCGTTTGGATAACGCCCGGCCGCATACCGCTCGGATCAGCCTGATTGCTTGACACGGTGTGCGGATGCTCCCATGGCCAGCACGATCCTCTGACCTCTTGCCCATCGAGTATCTGTGGGGCGTGATTGGGCGTCGGTTGAGTACATGCCCACCCCCGCAAAATAAAAATGAACTGTGGACTCGGATCAAAATCACATGGTCCACGATACCACAGGACCCTATTCGGACTCTCATTGCCTCGATGCCACGTCAAATTCAAAGCTGTATCGCCCAAAATGGGGGCCATACTCTTTATTAATCACCCTGTACATTCGGCCGCTGGGGTCTAGTCTGTAAGTGACAATAAATCATTTGTTCAGAAGCTACTTGGCTATCTGTGTGCATAGTTTGGTATGTTTTCGAGCATTCTTTCATGGTGTGGAGTTTTCTCTGTCAGGCAGTGTATTTGTTTATACACTGAGTGGCCACTTTATTATGAACACCTGACAGTTTCAAACAAATGAGCTATGGCTGCACGCTGTTGCCGCCAGAGGGCGAGGCTAGTATAAAAAGGGAAAGCTTAATGCTCGCGACAGTAGTAGAGTGATTTTTGGGTGACAAGATGGGTAAAAAATGCGATTTGACGGACTTTCAACGTGGGATGATTGTATTAGCTTGGAGCCATGGAGCGAGTATCACCGAAACCACCGCATTCGTGAAATGTTCCAGAGCAGCTGTTGTTAAAGTGTTTAAAGACTGAACTGTCAGCCAAAAAACTGCGTCTCTGTGTGCAAGTGTGGTCGTCATCGACTAGTGACTGCTCGGGCGGAACGGAGAGCGTCCAGACTGATAACAGACAACAGAAGGGCAACAGTGCAGCAAATTACAGACCATCTTAATCAAGAATCCCCTCAAATGATCTCTGCACGCACTGTTCGCCGTACACTGCATCGGATGGGATATGGCAGCCGAAGGCCTGTTCGAACACCTTTGCTGTCTGCAGTTAACAAGAGAAAACATTTCCAGTTTGCACAGGAGCACAAGGATTGGACAGTCGATAATTCGAAACAAATTATGTGGTCCGATGAATCACGTTTTCAGTTGCTCCATGCCGATTGCCGAGTGAGAATTTGGCGGAAACAGCACGAAAGCATGGACCCCAAATGCATTGCTACAACTCTTCAAGCTGGTGGAGGCAACGTTATGGTTTGAGGAATGTTTTCCTGGCATGCTTTGGGCCCTTTAATTCTTGTTGGTTAACGTCTGACTTGCACATCACATCTAAACACCATTGCGGACCAAGTACATCCTGTCATGTGGATGGTTTATCCCAATGGCGATGGCTACATTCAACAAGATAATGCGTCCTGCTATAGTGTTCGTATTGTACAGGATTGGTTTCAGGAACATGCTGGTGAGTTTACTTTGCTTAGGTGGTTCCAATAATCACCAGATCTCAACCCCATTGAGAATTTGTGGGATGAAGTTGAACGAGCCACCAGACAGCTGGATCCACAACCCTGCAATCTCACACTACTGGAAAGTGCTATTCATCAAGCATGTTCTCAGATTCCACAAACCACCTATCAACATCTCGTGGAGTCCATGCCACGAAGAATCGATGCAGTATTAAAGGCAAAAGGTGGCCCAACGAAGTATTAAGGGGGTGGTCATAATAAAGTGGCCACTCTGTGTATATATGAGGGTGAAGGGCTATCTTGTTTACATTTAAATGCAGAGACAGGTTTTGAATCCTAACCCGTAATCTTCGGAAAAAGAAACGATGCGGTTAACCAGTCTATGTTACAATGAATTCCGAAATAGGTGTCTGATCCACTTACATTTTTAGTCCTCTTTGAAACTTGCTCTGTGTGTGGATATTTACTTCACCATTTTGAAATTTTGGAAATGTGTTTTCTTCCATTTGAGAATTTACTTAGTGAACAACGTCTCGCGGGCCATTGAAAAGAGCTGCGTGGACCACGGCCCCTGCTTTAAAGAAGATTTGCATTATTTTGAATAAATAGCAGCGACCGTTTTATGAATGTATAAAACGAGTCGGGAGGAGCTGGGCATTCAAAGCTATGGCCCGTGCATACATCCAAGCCAGTTAGCTCGATTTCCAAACCCGCTGCACATTTTGGCTACTCCACTTGACCTCTCCCTACACCTACTTTATAATTTTGTTCTGCTCCTTTGCCCGATCTCCACACCTGTCGTAGATCTGCCCGATTCCTTCGATCCCACACCCTACGTACATTTTGGGTGTGCCTACGATAGCCAGGCGGCGGCCCTAGTGGTAATCCTTCTGCTAAACACTCCCCGTGGTGAGTGGTATCTGTTATTCCTTCTGCTAAACACTCCCTCGTGGTGACTGGTATCTGTTCATGATTTTTTTTTCATTCAAGGTTTCAGGAGCGCAGATATTGCTGGAAATATATCAGGTGTAGAAATATGCATTAACTCTCCTTTGCGGCAAAACCATTCTTTTATGAATAATTCGAAATTACGTGCAGAACATTTCCCATGAAGAGCTCTGTCCGAGGCAAAAATATTTTTAAATCGGACTTTTAGAAGCCGAGATATTAGATAAAACGCAGATAAACTTTTCGTCCCCTAGTGAAAAAGCTGGCAATACTTGATAAAGAAAAACGTGTTTCCAAAATAGTCTTTGTTACAAATGGTATCGAAGGGAGGAAAAAAATCAATTGGATATTTAGAAGCATTGCTACGGTACAAAAAGAAATTTGAATTCGCTAGCATCTGCTTTTACGTCCTAAAGCGGCGAAGTTATACATCAGAAATCCCCCCCCCCGAAAAAAAACAAGAATTATCGTTGTCATGTTTCAAGCTCCCGGGTTTTAACATATACTCTACTCTGAAGTGCCAAACGTCCTGAGATACGTAAATAGTATTGTGTAGGACCACCTCTAGACCGGCGAAATGCAGCAACTCGACGTGGCATCGATTCCACAAGTGGCCGTAAGACTTCTGGAGAGATGTTGAGCTATGCCGTCTGAACAGCTGTCCACTGTTTTCGTGCCACGTAAAGACCCCCAAAACATGTATGGAACCACCACCAACTTGCACAGTGCCTTGGTGATAGCTTGGGTAAGGTTCACCTCCGAATATTACCATCAGCTCGTAACAACTGGAAGCATGACTCGTCGGACCACACCACATGTCACCTGTCTTCTAGGGTACAATTACCGCGTTCTCATACCCAGGTGAGACGCTGTGTTCGATGTCGTGGTGTTAACAAAATTACTCTAATGAGTCTTCTGCTCCCACACCAAATGGACGATAAGTTACGCTACACTAACCTGACGGATATGTCTTTGGCACCTCCTGCATCCAATGTGGATATCATTTGAGCCAGTGTCGCTTGTCTGTTAGCATGGACGATACTGATCAGACGTCGCTGATCACGGTCATTTAGCACCCGTGGTCATCCACTGCACTTTCCTCGGTGGATGGTAATGCCTTCCATGAGGTATTCTCGGTGCACACGTGACACTGTGGATCGAGAAATGTTGAATGCTCGCACATCTTCGGAAATGGAATGTCCCATCCGTCTGGCTCCCACTACCATGCCTCGTTCAAACTCCGATAATTTACGTCAGCTTGCCATAATCCTACTGGCGGTTGCACAACCCGACTCACGAGATTACATCTCGCAACTCATAAAAATCATGGCGTGCGTCGAAGCCTTTATACGACGGCAGCGCCAGTTAAACATTTGCATACTGCTATCCCATGACTTTTGGCACTTCAGTGTAATATAACTTTCCTTTTTAGTTCCTGTCTTCAAGTAACTTCGGTTCATTCTTGTTTAAGCAGCTTCTTATTTAACGCTATATTTTCTCCCCCGGCTGAATACTTTTTGGCAACGAATATTGAAGTCAGACGTAGAGTGACGTACGTAAGAAACTAAGATAAGAACGATGTTTTGCAATGTTCGGTGGGAGAACTGTCTTGCTTTAGGCTGTCTTTCGTTGCGGTATCTTCCGTTCATCTGCTTTGCGTTAGTTTGACTTCTGTCAGAGTATACACAGGTTTCCATAAATTAAGTAACAAATTGAAAAATTGTTATAACTCAAATAATATGCACCGGATTTGAATGAATTTTGGAGAAATTCTTCATTGTACCATATGTTACAGAAAATCGCAAGTACATTCTATACAATGCATTTATATTTGCTATAAAAGTAAAAGGAAACATAAATCAGGATTCCAAAAATCAAATTAAAATGTGCGTCAGTATGGAGTGTTGTCACCCTGAAGAGTAATACAGACCCGACAGCGATGTTCCATGCTGTTAATAATGGTATCTATGAGATCCGTATGTAGCAATATCCATTGTCGTAGCTTGCAATGGTGGGCAAGTGGACCATTGTCCTAGCTTGCGATGTTCCATGCTGTTAATAATGTTATCTATGAGATCAGTATTTAGCAATACCCATTGTCGTAGCTTGCAATGGTGGGCAAGTGGACCATTGTCGTAGCTTGCAATGTTCCATGCTGTTAATAATGGTATCTATGAGATCCGTATGTAGCAATACCCATTGTCGTAGCTTGCAATGGTGGGCAAGTGGACCGTTGTCCTAGCTTGCGATGTTCCATGCTGTTAATAATGTTATCTATGAGATCCGTATGTAGCAATACCCATTGTCGTAACTTGCAATGGTGGGCAAGTGTGGACCATTGTCGTAGCTTGCGATGTTCCATGCTGCTAATAATGGTATCTATGAGATCCGTATGTAGCAATATCCATTGTCGTAGCTTGCAATGGTGGGCAAGTGGACCATTGTCCTAGCTTGCGATGTTCCATGCTGTTAATAATGTTATCTATGAGATCAGTATGTAGCAATACCCATTGTCGTAGCTGGCAATGGTGGGCAAGTGTGGACCATTGTCGTAGCTTGCGATGTTCCATGCTGCTAATAATGGTATTTATGAGATCCGTATGTAGCAATATCCATTGTCGTAGCTTGCAATGGTGGGCAAGTGGACCATTGTCGTAGCTTGCGATGTTCCATGCTGTTAATAATGCTATCTATGCGATCCGTATGTAGCAATACCCATTATCGTAGCTTGCAATAATGGGCAAGTGGACCATTGTCGTAGCTTGCGATGTTCCATGCTGTTAATAATGGTATCTATGGGATCCGTATGTAGCAATTAACATTGTCGTAGCAAGGCAGTTTGAAACCCCTACAGGGTTCGGAGGAGGGTTGAAGGCAACAACACGCTTACCTAGAGCGTCCCACACTCATGTTCGATTGGGTTAAGGCCAGGATAGCGTGCTGGCCACTCCATACGGACAACAGTATCCTCTTCAAGGTATTGCCATACCAGCTGTGCTGTGTGTGGGTAAGCATTACCAGCTTACAGTATGAATGTGTCGCCTATCGGCCATTCATATGGCCGAACAAAGTGGTTCAGGTTATCATCTCTATACCTCCGAGCGTTAAATTTGTCATCTGGCAGCCCGTAGAGGTCGGTACATCTGCCTAAAGAGATGCCTCCTCATACAAGCACACTAAGTCCACCGTACGTGTCCCTTTCGCGGATTTGAGAAGGACATGGCTTTACCCAGATGAAATTTCACCGAGAATCACTTTGTAAAGCATACCTTGACTCGACCGCAAACAGTACAGATATCCATTGATTTGGACTCCAATGCACATGCATGCGCGCCCAATTCAAACGTTCCCTCCTATAGCGAGAAGTTTGGGGCATGCACGTTAAGGGCCGCCTAGCATAGAGTCCTTCTTCATGTAGACTTCTGTGTTCTTTAAAAGCTAATACCGTCCTTCCTGTAGCTACAGCAGCGCAGATCGAAGATGGGTAGGAAGAGCAGCCCTGTTCAGGCGCGCAGATAGCCGCAGGTATCGATCTTGTGAGGAAATTGTCACCCTAAGACTACATTGGCTGTACCTACGGAACATGATTTTGTGCTTTGGAATCGGTTCTACAGCCAGCGTACCACAGAAAGACTTACGTTCAGCCATTTCTGCAGCGTAATTACACTGCTAAATGACGTCTCGAAGTCATTTAGCAGTGTAATTACGCTGCTAAATGTAATTACACAACACAATCTCTATCACGAAATCGTTTCTTCAATCTCTGCACGTGAATTCGGGACTCACTGGGAAACAGCCAGTTTTATGCTGTTGTTAATTTGCATAAAATTATGCCAGCGTTACCCATTTACATCCCATTCACTGATGCTGTAGTACTTTGCATGTAACATATGCAAATTTCGTGCATAATTAGCGTTAATTAGGGAACTTATGCCGATTTTTCATTTTCTTCGTTAATTTATGGAAACCAGTGCGTTTCGTTAAAAGAGTTTGGTTAAGCAAATTTTGTATTTACTAACTGACGTTAAATTAAAATTCAAGTGATAGTTGATGTTATGTGCTCAACGTCTGAGCTGATTCTAGAGTGTTATTGGAAGGTGCTTCATTATTGTGGAAGTGATATATCCGTTATCAACGTGACGTGAATATTATTGTGCGTTACAAGCTGTTATTTATTCTTCTACTGAAGTAATACTGGAAGTGACTACTGATTGGCTGATTCGAATAAAGGGTTAAAATACACTGTAAGTAGAATTGCTGACGTTTTCTTCAAATGCAATTTTAGTGCTTAAATAAGGATACTGAAGTTAGCTAATTTAGGGTTCCTATTTACACGAACCAGCTACAATATTAAAAAAAAAGAAGCTTGGCTTCATGTGGAGATTTAGGTTAACCGACTTTTCATATATATCCATATACTTAAAATATAAAAACATTACCCAATACAAAAAGAATTTTTCAAATCAAACTAATAGTTGCACAGATATGGTGCCCACAGACGTACGAAAAAAAAAAAACAGATACCATAAGCACGTACTTTTTGTACCAAAGACGTGCTAAAATGTCAGATATTAGAGCTGTTTATGAAAGATCGTGCTAAAATGTACAAAATATACTTTGTATTCAAGGGAATCAGGAGAAATACCATTCACGTTCTTCACAGCATCCTGAAACCGTTTAGAACATGACGTAAAATTTTTTTAATTAATTTACATCTTCGGCTAATTGGCTTATATTTTAAGTCTTTAATGACCATACCTCTCAAAACGCACTTACATGCAAATGACCACGGCCTCCTGAATCAGCCGTCTAGAATGAATAGAATTTTCTGCCTGTTCTTTGAATTTAGAATTGTTATTTAAAAATCTGCAGATTCTTTGAAGTTGCCCCACCTCTGAGGGAGTAGAAGTTGTCACCCTCAGTCACTAATATTGTCACTAAACAAAGAAGTTTTCTAGGAGTTGGTTTATTCATAATATTTCCGTGCGTAGTATCATAAGAATGTTGGTTGTAAGCGACAAATTTTCTGTTGTAATGGCAACTCATCGCAGATTAGGGATACCGTAGTCGTACAAGGTTTCTGCTTCACAGCCGTTAACAGATACTCCAAAGATGAAGATCTTCTAAACGAATTAGTCCCATTCTGACTCCGAACACTCTACTAACCGAAAGCCGGTCCTCGGGTTGTATATATATATACTGCTCTATGAACTTCACCTGCGCCACCGTTCGGCCTCCAGGCTGGGGGTGGTCATAATGGAATGGCTCCTCGGCGTATTTCATACCCACATGACCAAACGCCAGCCATCTTTAAATCCTGTGTCGTCGGGAGGTTAATGAATGCCTGGCCCAGCGTTCTGAGATGTACCCAAGATTCACCATAGAATCTCCAAGAGGGTATGAGAGAGAGAGAGAGAGAGAGGGTGAACCACCTACTGTGTCTGTTTTCGTCTCCCTTCGCCGGAGAAGTTCCGAGAACGCGCAAGTAATCTCCCTGGTGCGTAGAAGAATTTGTGTGGATGATTCGATATCACCCAAATATGTGTGCGCGCAAGTGCTAATTCAAACATGCAAATCATGTGTGAGTTCTGCATTCAATTCTGGGTAACTTGTCCATACATGGTAACTGATTAAGTACTTTATGGACACAGTGGTGTTGCATCACCTGCAAAAACCGTGAATGTTTATGATTTATTCTTTTTTAACTAAGTAACTTTCACTTTTTATTTTATCATTCATATGTCATTCAATGCCAAATTTGATGGAGATTTCAAAAATGTCTTAGTTTTTCCTGTAGCTACTTCTGTTCTTAAGATATGACCTAAAATATGGGGTTCGATAAACACATCAAAATGAACGTTAGCTGCGTATAAGTTGTTACAGCCAATCATAGAAATTCTTTCACCTGATTGGCTGCTTCGTAATGTTATTCTACAGTAATTCTACTCCAGTCTTTATAAGCGTTGAGGCAGAGCTACTAGAGCATTGTGGGCCATAGGTGGCCTAGTGATCAACTTTCGTGACTGCCACGGAGATAACCTCAGGTTTGATCCCAGGCAGATACGAACCCTCGAACCACTAAATATCCGCCGTGCGTCGGATATGCACGTAAAAAAATGGGCTACTTTGACTACTGGGTACTGGTCTCCCGGTAGTAAATAAGAGCGTCTTTCTCCCCCTTTCTACCTCGCTTCCGTGTCACTTTCCTATCGGGCACTCTAGTCCAAATCTCCTAGCTTCCTATTTCTAAGGGTTGTTTAAAACCTGGGGTCAGACACTCCCTTCCTAAAATCCTCTATATATGATATGATCTACAAGAGCATTGTGGTGATCTTTTCTTGTTGTTATTAGGGTGTAATTTGTGTACATTCTCAATAATGATTAAAACTGAGGAATTTTCCACAGCTGAGAGAGTAAAAATAGTTGTTCTGCATCAAGAGGGAGATTCTTCAAGGCAAATCACTGAAAGAGGGGGCTGTAATCAATCTATAGTTATTATGCTACTAAAAAAGGTAAAGCTCACTCGTGACATTAAGAATATGCGTCGCAGTGGAAAGCCCAGACCCGCTACAACCAGGCATGACAGAATGCTCAGAAAGGTAAGCTTGGCAGACAGGAAGGAGGCTCAATTCACTTGAAGCGCTTCAAAGATGGTCTGAGTTAGTGACTGATGTTACTGTTATTACATCTACTGTTAGGAGGAGGATACTTCACTATGACTTACGTAGCTGCAAAAACAGGCGTAAACCCTTGTTACCTGAAAATCAAAGACAGCGTAGATTTCAGTGGGCAAAACAGCATGTCTCATGAACAATCCTGTAAAGGGATAATGTTCAATGATGAATCAGAATTGTGCCTTAATGTGAATCAGAGTAGTGCCTATGTAAGGAGATTCAAGCATAAAGAGTTCCATCCAAGTTGCTTAGTGACTACTGTTAATTTTCCGGTGATGGTCATGTATTTGGAGCTTTGGCGTTGGGAATTTCCGTATTGTCGATGGTACGGTAAATGCCCTGAAATACATTGGGATATCAGAAAACAAGATGCTACCATCATCTAGAAGACTTTATGACGACAATTTTATTTTTCAAGATGCCATCGTGCTAAAGTAGTGAGAAAAAGTGGTTTCAGGAAAAAAATGTTGAGCACTTTGATTGGCCACCACAGGCACCTATCGAAAATCTGTGATTCAAAGTGTCGTATAAACTATCAATAAATAAGTCAACAACCAAAATTCAACTCAATGAAGATGTAATTCAAATTTGGAATCGTACTGTCCAACCCAATCTTTTACAAAACCTTGTTTACAGTATGCCAGCAAGATGCAAAGCTGTGATTAAAGCTAAAGGCCGGGCAACAAATATTAGGTACATTTTATAATTTTGCTTCATTATATTTCTGTATTTAAAGGTTATTTCATTCCTTATGAATTACAAAAACAATTTATTGCTGTAAACTTAAGTATTGGATAAATGATCCTTTTCATAATGATTTCGACTTGGTCATAATTTTTGTAACGTATCTTAAGAACAAAAGTAGCTACAGGAAAAACTAAGACATTTTTGAAATCTCCATTAAATTTCACATCTGATGAACTATAAATGAAGAAATAACTATGCGAATTAGTAAGTTGAAAAAGTGTTAAACTTAAAAATTCTCGGTTTTTGCAAGTGATGCAGTACTTTTGCACAACACTGCAGTTTTGTTGACCCTATTCAATAATTTCGGACCTTTTTAAGAATTCCAAGTATCATCAGGACCCTTCATTTGCTTGAGAGTGCTATTTGCTGGTGAAGAATCCTGATGTTAAATTAATCAAACAGAAGTCCAGCCCATATTTAAAAAGTTAACACAACTTCTGTGTAAAGTTATTCAAATTGTTATTCTGTTATATACTGCGTGAGTACTTGAGTTTTCACCTTGTACGGTGGGTTCTCATTGCTTTTAAGTACCTGTGGGTTCAAATTACAAATCTATGTACCGGGAAGTGCCATATGCGTTTCACAGGTCCATGTGACGTTAAAATTTAGCGCCCCGAAGTATAATTCTTTTTCCCACGGGGGCCCGTTAGGATATCTAGTCTGCCGCCCCGGTGGCGCAGTGGTCTAAGGCGATGGCCTCTTATCATTCGTCTAAAAGGGGTCTGGGTTCGAATCCCGGTGAGGCATGGATGTTGTGTTTGTCTTACGGCATTGGCTCTCTCCCTTCCCTGGAACCAGTGACCCTAAATTAGGGACGGGCGACTGCTTATAGCCCATTGAGTTGCTCACGGTGGTCGTTAAACCTCCAATTAAAAAAAAAACAAAAGAAAAAAAAAAACAATCAAATCCTGATGTTAAACTTCACAGAGAAAGATTTTATTTTCAATTGTCTTTATCTTAATGACCTATAGAATGCAGTACTTTGTGAAAACCAACTGAAGAATTTCTATTGGATTGATGCATATGCCGTTTTACTTCACGAGTGTTTCCCAGGTCAGTAGTGAAGGTGTGAAGGTGCATCAAAATGTAACCAGTAATATCGGGTACCTAAATAATATTGAGCTGTGTGACTGGATAATGTTCTTTTTTCGGTTTTCAGGTCCGGAAGTATGGAGTGTCAAGTAGAGAACAATGAACATTTCCCACATCTGCTCCTCTACGAGTTTAACAAGGAATTCACAGCCGCCGAGGCCACTCGCCAAATTTGTGCTGCGTAGGGGGAGAATGCTATTGCTCCGAGGACAGCCCTCAAATGGCTTGAGTGGTTCCGAGGTGGAAATTTTGATCTCAACAACTCTCCATCTTACTTTGATGAAGATCGTTTCAATCATGTTATCCACTTGGATGCGCGTCAAATCACACGCAAATTGGCCACTGAGATGGACTGTGATCAGGCCATTGTGGTGCGACACTTGAAACGTATGGGAAAGTCCAGAAGTTGGGGTCTTGGGTGCCTCACACTCTCACCAAGGACAACAAGAATCAGCGTGTTGCCATATGTGGTTCCTTGCTCGTCCATTATCGCGAATGTTCTCCGCAACACAAACCCTTTCTGTGGCGTATTGTTACTGGAAATGAAAAATGGTGCCTGTACGTGAATTTCAGGCATCGGAGGAAATGGTTAAGCCCAAACAAGAAGCCCACACCACGTCAAAAACATGTCTTTCATCCTGCGAAGATAATGTTGTGAGTCTGGTGGGATATGGAAAGCATTATTCACTGGGAAGTGCTGCCGGGGAATCGGACCATGAACGCTGCACTCTATTGTGAGCAACTCCGCAGTGTGGAGGGAGCAATTAAGTAAAAACGGCTATATCGGCTCCATGGTGTCCGTCTCCATCATAATAACGCACCCCCTCACACTGCAAACATGACCAAAATGGCCATTCACAACATGAAATGAGATATCCTTTCACATCCGGCCTATTTCCGAGATTTCGCCTCTTCAGTCTACCACCGGTTCTTATCTCTGCTGCCGAATGCACTCCGTGGCAGAACGTTCAGCAATGATGTTGATCTCCAGAATTTCCTTGATGATTTCTTCGCAGAAAAACCTGCACGTTGTTTCAAGAATGGCATTGCAGACCTATTCCAGACGTTAGGACACCATCGTAAACAACAGCGGGAATTCATAGTTGATTGATTCCATTTTTCCTTTCTGATGTAATATATTCCTGTAGTGCGGTGAAAGAAAACTGCTTGAACGTATGCATCAACCCGATACACTTGTTAAAAACATTTAATTTAATTTTAGGAAATGAATAAATCGGCATCGGCTCACAAGGGAAGGCCTCCATTTAACGTTTTGCATATTAAGTATAATATCTGATTAGTAAGCATTTCTTTCCACAGAGCAATTTTAAAATCATATATTATTAAATGGAAACTCTTATTTTATTTAATAACAGTATTGTTTCACTTAATTCCTCATGAATAAATTACGCAACTGTAACTCAGAAAAGAAAATGGTACATCAAGTATAAGTAATAAACTCCTAGCAAAAATGTTATAGCAATTAAAAACCTCATGGCGTTGTTGCTGCCTGCTAAATAGAATGAAAATATCGCATTTTACAAAACAACGTTGCGAGAAAAGTGCTTATTCAAATGATAGACAATTACACAAAATTCAACGCTCTGTTACTTTAAAGAATTCGCTTTAAATATAATACTTTTTATTGCCATTTTTCTTGCGTAGTTTTTATATACACGATGTGTATTTACTTTAAAGCCTTGTCGATGTCTGAAATTACTGAAATTTCGCTCGAGCAGCAAAATTTATCTTTCAGAGAAATTACCATAGAGTTGGCACTTTTCCGCTCAAAAAGCCATAAATATTTAACAGAAGATGCTTTTTTCTAGACCACGTAAAAAGCCTGTCCTCTTTTTTAAGGCGTTAAAGATCTCAAACTCAAGAATTACAATAAAAACTAGTTTAGCTTTCGACTCATTGTTTCTTCTTCTTTTAATTATACGATCCCATTTCTTTGTGCAATTTGTCTCATTGTCCAAAGTACGCGACATGAAATTTCAGAAACATTCTTTAGTTAATAAAATTTGCTGCCGTTGCGAGACTCAAAAGTATTGTTTCTTCTACTCAAGGCACACTTAGTCCCCCTCCCTTTTTTTTACATTAAATGCAACTACATCGTTTCATTTTACGAGGAGCAATAAAACCAAACTTTTGGTACCAAATGCTCGTATTTATTTCCGAAGTCCTCTCACATTTAATTAGATCTCTTGTGTTTTTGAATTTTCTTTCTTTTTATTTTTATCGCGTCACGACGGTGTTAATATTTTAAAGGTGAACAAGTGACATTTTCTATTCAAAGTGTTTTTTTTTTAATGTAATCTTATTGTTAAACTCAGGGGCAGGAGAAATTCTGTCAGAGTTTAGCGTGAGGTTTTAACCCATTTAGCGAATGAAATATAAATATGATTAATACTGGCTTATATTGGTGTGAAAAATGTCGATAAAACTGAAGATCAACTTTCCATTTTAATGCGTTATTTCTTTCCTATATAAAACGAACTTAGGAAATATAAGGTAAATAAAGTTTTTAAGGACTTTTTGCACTACATTTTAGCATTTATTCAAGATCATAGCCTTTCTATTTATCTTGCATTTATGCTTCCTCTTATCTTTTTAAAGAATATTAACATACAAGCAATCTACCCTCATAAACAAACAAAAAGGGTCAAACGGCCTCCAGATAAAAAGCAAACAAACAATAAATTGATTAACAAAATGACAAAACAATGTTAAGTAAACACCTATAAAAACACCCACTCAGTACCCCTGGATCACTCTTCAGGGAAAGACATCCAGATACCCTGAGCTTACAAGTTCCGTTCAGGTTTCACGAGAATGCAAAAATCTCAATAAAGCAATAATGGACATCCAATTTAAAAATTTGTGTTGTAAATTTTGATGCATTTCTATCTTCCTTATACGAACTGTGGAAAATACAAAAGAGTCACTGGGATTAAAAATGAACTATAAAACACCTTACCAAACCAATGATGCTACGTGAACTGAACTGTTGTATAAACGAAAATGAATCACCAAAACGAAAACTGATTCATAAATCTCCGTACAAGATTAAAAGATAGTAACAGTAACATAAATCCTTCCACCAAACCTTTCGGCCGCCCCGGTGGCGCAGTGGTCTAAGGCGCTGGCATCTGATCATTCGTCCGTAAGGGGTCCGGGTTCGAATCCCGGTCAGGCATGGATGTTGTGTTTGTCTTACGGCACTGGCTCTCTCCCTTCCCTGGAACCAGTGACCCTAAATTAGGGACGGGCGACTGCTTATAGCCCATTGAGTTGCTCACGGTGGTCGTTAAACCTCCAATCAAAAAAAAAAAAAAAAACCTTTCGTGACGTAAACGTAGTCATTAGCAGAGAGTCGCGGTTAAGACGTAGATCCAAGTTGGAATATTAAACTCCAGGTGTGTTCAGAAAACCAAGTGAACAAATTTAGCAGCAATTTTTTTTTTTTTTTTTGATTGGAGGTTTAACGACCACCGTGAGCAACTCAATGGGCTATAAGCAGTCGCCCGTCCCTAATTTAGGGTCACTGGCTCCAGGGAAGGGAGAGAGCCAGTGCCGTAATACAAACACAACATCCATGCCTCACCGGGATTCGAACCCGGACCCCGTTCGGACGAATGATCAGAGGCCATCGCTTAGACCACTGCGCCACCGGGGCGGCAGCAGCAATTTCGTAGGTACATTCTGAAATAAACCAATTTCTATAATGTCGAATGAGTGTTTTTAGTGGATGTAAAGAACGGGTGTTATAAGTCTCCGGGGTGACTCGGAGGAAAAGAATTTTAATATTATATTACATGAGTGAAAATTTAACTTTTTTTTTTTTTTTTTTTTTGATTGGAGGTTTAACGACGACCGTGAGCAACTCAATGGGCTATAAGCAGTCGCCCGTCCCTAATTTAGGGTCACTGGTTCCAGGGAAGGGAGAGAGCCAGTGCCGTAAGACAAACACAACATCCATGCCTCACCGGGATTCGAACCCGGACCCCTTACGGACGAATGATCAGAGGCCAGCGCCTTAGACCACTGCGCCACCGGGGCGGCAAAAATTTAACTTTCCTATGATATATATATATATATATATATATACAGGGGTTAGACAAAATAACTTAGACAAATACATACAGGGATGAGACAAAATAATTTAGACAAATACATACAGTGGTTAGACAAAATATGGTGAACACATAGAAAAAGAAGGCTTTACGTAACTAGTAGGGTGCGAAACCACCTTTGGCATACAAATCCGCCTGATACAAATCCTTGGGATTGACGCATACAAATCCTGGAAAGTGGTTAGTGGGATGCTACGCCATTCTCCATACAGAAACGGCGCCAGGTCCTTGAGAGATGCAGGAGGAGGATAACGGAATCTTATTCTGTTTTCCAATACAGACCACACTGGCTCGATGACGGTAAAGTCTAATGACTGAGAATGCCAAGGAAGGTGTGAAAGTTTGTCCTCATTTTCCTTAAATCATAACTGGGCATTCCGAGCTCTGTGAATTAGGGGCGTTATCATCTTGATAGGTGGCATCCCCTGCAGGAAACAATACCTGAGCCATTGGATGGACTTGGTCGGCCAAAATAGTTTCATACGCCCTACCAATCGTCTGTCCTTTCAAGATGATCAGGGGACCCACTGAAAACCACCATATGACCACCCAGAGCATGACAGAACCACCACATGCTGCACTGTTGGGAGAAGACAGTCTGGGTTGTAAGCTTCTGACACTGTTCTCCATACGTAAACACGTCCTGCGGTGGGGAATAGTGTGAATGTGAATTCATCTGACCACATTACAGGCTGCTATGCATCGGTAGTCCACGTTGTATGCTCCTGGCACCACTGTCGTCGCGCATTGTGCATTCACCCGAGTCACCAGAGGTTTTGCAATAGCAGCTCTGCCATGAATATCTTGTTTATGCAGTTCCTTGCGCACTGTTTTCGTTGATACTGGGGTCTGGAGATGCAGATCGAGCTCCGCACTAGTTTTCAGGGCCATGGTCTTCTTATTACGCGTAACAATCCTCTTTAACCCTCTCCTGTCTCGATAAGTCGGGATTGGGAAACGATCCTGACTAAAAATTTTGTTTGCAGCCGAAAGCCAGAACTCAAGAAGGAATATCCATCCGTTCTCGGTATTTTTTTCGATTCATTACTACGCTGTTAGGGCGTATACTGTATAAACTTGCTATTAAATTCAAAATACATTTTAACCTACACAATTGTCGCCAAATACTCAATTCAGAAAATTATTTTAACATTCCAATATATCTTACCACGAATGCCCCTTTATATATATTTTCTATCTAAAGTGCGTGGTGTCACCGCTAGGGAGAGCAAATGTGCACAGTATTTTTCCAGAAATCTCTACTTCTAAAATTGGGATTTTGAAAATTATATTTGCTAAATATAGGTCACGACGATGAATATTCTGCATGCATTTTATAACGTTTTATGAGAAAATCCTTTGCAACTCGGAGGCGTAAACGCATATTTATGTTTTTAATATATTTGTCAGTGGTCTAAGCGGTGGCTTATGACCATTCGTCGAGAAGGGTCCGGGCTCGAGTCCCGCTGAGGCATGGATGTTGTGTTTGCCTTACGGCACTGGCTCTCTCCCTTCTCTGGAACCAGTGACCCTAAATTAGCGACGGGCGACTGCTTGTAGCCCACTGAGTTGCTCACGGTGGTCGTTAAACCTAAAAAAAATGTTTGTCATCGTATTTAGCTTCTAAATATCTAACTGAAAAGACGTCACTTACCTCGAAAAAGAAATTTGTGTACTCTTTCTTTAAATAAAGTTTAGAATTTCCGCTAGGGAGCTTTAAAGTAAATCCCTGCACTGATGATATCTCCACACCCAAGCGTCAGATTAAAAAAAATATTGCTACTGACATCTTTTGCGGCGAGAAATATTTTTCATATATTTGCCAATTTTGCACCACACACTTTTGTCACTAGAGTTTATTTCTATTTGTACCATATGTGGAGTCGTATCTTTGTTTCGAAGAAATCGAATAAAAAAATCCATTTGCCTTGGATACCTTCCTTTATGAGAAATGTTTTGTGCACAATTTGCGTTTTCCCGCAGGATACATTGCAGCCGCTAGTGTCAGAAAGTAACTATTCCTCTTTTTGTATGTTTTACCGATTATTGAGAAACGCGGGAATATTTTTTGTTTGATCGGTTTAGTACACTATGAAGAATGATTCTTACCTGGCGCATTTTAAATTATAATCTTCATATTTTTCTCTAAATGCATTATTTTTTTCGCTGAATCTTTTCTTCCAAAACTCAGCTTTGAAATACACTAGTGTGCAAACTTAAGGGCGAGCCGGGCTTTGACCTGTAGCGACGCACAGGAGTGGCTTGGATATGTGAAATTCAAACCATAGGAACTGCATTACCTACCAAATTGATGACGGAACCAACACCTACATCACTGCAGATACTAAAAGATATAGTACAATTTTATTCAAAATTGGCTTCACAGCAGTTGCTACCATGATACAGATGCATCACTGCTAAAGATGGTACAAAAGGTTGAGGAGGTCCTCAGAACGGGATATGACACCCCTAACGTCGATGCATGACTTGCATCGTCTATCCATACTTCGCACTAGGTTGTTGATGAGTTCTAGTGGTATAATATCCCATCCTTTGCCATTTTCAGCTATTGGACAGCTTCCGGTGTGTTTGTTGACGTGCCACACAGTGTCTCCCCAGAGCGTCCCACACTATGGGTTTTGTTCGAAGGGAACGTCCTGACCAATCCATCTGTTGAATGTCTTCACTTTCCAACAGCTCATCAACAGCACCGTACAATGGATGGGTTGTGACGCCATCGTCCATTAACAAGAAATTTGGGCCAATGGCACTTCGCAAAAGACGATCATGGGGAGGAATTACTTCAATACAATAGGGCGCATCTGTTACAATACTTCCTTACACTACCTGGAACTCCATGCGTTCATCGTTCTAAATGCTTCCCCATTCGAGAACACAACGGCCGCCACATCTGTCTCTTTCATTGATGTTTTCAGAGAGATACCGACAGCATACCTGACGACACTATTTGACACCTTGAATCGCTAGAGAGACTGAATCTACTCCTCTCATCAGTAAAGCGCACTGCACCCCACAGACTAAATCAACTCTCATCAGTAAAGAGCACCGCACCCCACTGACTAAATTTACTCTCATCACTATTTACTCTAATCTACTTTCATCAGTAAAGAACACCGCACCCAACTGCCTAAATCTACTCTCATCAGTAAAGAACACCGCACACCACTGCTTAAATCTGCTCTCATCAGTAAAGAGTACCGTACCTCACAGACTAAACCTACTCTCATTAGTAAAGAGTACCGCACCCCACTGACTAAATCTACTCGCATCAATAAAGAGCACCGCACCCTACTGACTAAATCTACTCTCATCAGTTAAGAGCACCATACCCCACTGACTAAACCTACTCTCATCAGTAAAGAGTACCGAACCCCACTGATTAAATCTACTATCATCAGTAAAGAGCACCGCACTCACTGACTAAATCTACTCTTATCAATAAAAAGCACCGCACCCCACCCCACTGAATAAATCTACCCTCATCAGTAAAGAACACCGCACCCCACTGATTAAATCATCTCGCATCAATAAAGAGCCCCGCACCCCACTGACTAAACTTACTCTCATCAGTAAAGAGCACCGCATTCCACTCACTAAATCTACTTTCATCAGTAAAGAGCACCGCACCCACTGACTAAATCTACTCTCATCAGTAAAAAGCACCGCACCCCCTGACTAAATCTACTCTCATCAATAAAGAGCACTACACCTCACTGACTAAATCTACTCTCATTAGGAAAGAACACCACATTCCACTCACTAAATCTACTTTCATCAGTAAAGAGCACCGCACCCACTGACTAAATCTACTCTCATCAGTAAAAAGCACCGCACCCCTGACTAAATCTACTCTCATCAATAAAGAGCACTACACCTCACTGACTAAATCTACTCTCATTAGGAAAGAACACCCCACCCCACTGACTAAATCTACTCTCATCAGTAAAGAGCACCACACCCCACTGACTAAATCTACTTTCATCAATAAAGAGAACCGCACCCCAATCCACTGAATAAACCTACTCTCATTAGTAAAGAACACCGCACCCCACTGACCAAATCTACTCTCATCAGTAAAGAGCACCGCACCCCACTGACTAAATCTACTCCCATCAGTAAAGAGCACCGCACTCCACTGACTAAATCTACTCTCATCCGCAAAGAGTACCGTACACTACTGTTCTGTTGTCCAGTCCTTACGTTCCCTGAACTAGTGTAAATTTATCCTCTGAGCAGTTGTTAACGGAACAGAGCCTACTGGTCGTCGGGCAAACTGTCCGCCTCTGTGCAGTCGACTGGCCACTGTAAATTTCGATACTGTGCTTCCTGTGCTCACGTTCAGTTGTTTTGCAAGGATACTTGCTGTTTTGTTTGGTTCCGATCCTTCTTGGCCTGTAGAAGGAAACTCCGGTCCTCACCGGGGTTAGTTTTTGATGGACGCACGTGATACGATGCAATGTAATAACAAACTCTTGGTATTACATAGCATCGTACATATTTGACCACAAGAAAAATCACCATGATGTTTTCGACGGGTCATTTCGTCGCCTCTATTGTACAATAAACACAATTGAAAGTCTGTAACGATTATGCATTCGGTGACTTCAGTTCTACTGACGTTGTTGGACTGCGGGAGGGCATTTTGTTCTCACGTCACGCAAATCACACGTTATGCTCTATGATTACGTATGTGTTGTTGATCCTGTTCCTAAATACAGTCATGAGGTAATTTGTGTTTATGTGCTGCTTATATTTTCTGCGCTATTTTACTTTTTATATTTCGTTCTTAAGTTTTGCACAATAGTATATTTTCATTCATGTAAGAATGGATTCAAAAGACTTTCTCATTAACCCCTAGAATTTGGTGTCATCTTTCTTGTTTGTAATTTTGACGAAATGCATTCATAGGGAACATAAAGAAAGGAATTTTAGCAATCCGTTTTTTAAAAGCAAACATGATTTGTTTTTTAGGTAGTTACTCCACTATTGAGGAAAAGCGAGCATTAGAAAAGTGTCATCGACTCTTTTATATGTATTAGATGTACAAAAACGTTTTAAAGCATTTTAAGGCAACGAACATGCAATTTGAGAGAAAACAAAACCTTTACGAATCAAAACATGCGCAGTCATTATCTATCACCTTTCGCCATCGGTCGGGCAGCTGACGGATTCCAGCCATGAA
This sequence comes from Macrothele yani, assembly GCA_039090855.1. Classification (NCBI taxonomy): domain Eukaryota; kingdom Metazoa; phylum Arthropoda; class Arachnida; order Araneae; family Macrothelidae; genus Macrothele; species Macrothele yani. The sequence continues at coordinate 24,565,429 of CM077028.1, read as the reverse complement.
TAATAATACTTCGTCGTGTAACGCGATGAAGTCGTCAACCCATTTTTGCACTTCGTCACATGTCCGGAACCGTACAGCAGACAAACTACGTTGAATCGATCGGAACGAATGCTAGTCTGAAGGGTCTATGTCGGGACAATACGCCGGGTGCTCTAAAACTTCCCAGCCAAGCGTCAGTAACGTTTCCTTGACCGATTTCACGACATGCGGCCTAGCGTTGTCATGTAGTAATTTCATGGGACGCGATCCCTTGCCTGTGAATAATGGACGTTTCCGACAGATTTCCTGGTTCAATCGCAGCAATTGTTGCTTGTAGCGATCATCAGTAACAGTTTGACCTTGTTCCAATAGTTAATATAAGAGCAAGTACACCCTTTATATCCCACCAGATCCACAGGAGAACTTTCTTGCAGTGAATATTTCATTTCGGTGTCGAAGTCGTTGCTTCGCCGGAGTCTACACAGTGTCTTTTCTATTTGGGACAGTCGTACTATATCCACTTTTCATCACACGTAACGATTTTCTACAGGAAAGATTTTCTGTGCTGTTTATTCAACTGACTCAAACACTTCATGACACGCTGATCCTTACTCCTCAGGCTCAGATCATGTGGCACCCATTTTCCTTCCTTCTGAATCTTTCCCATTGCGCGTAAACGATTGGAAATGGTTTGTTGAGTTACCCCCAGTTGTTCAGTTAGTTTCTTTTGCGTTTGAGACGAATCTTCATCCAGCAATAATTGCAGTCTCTCATGTGCAACCCTCTGCGGGGCGCCGCTACGTTCTCTATCGCTAACATCAAAATTCACTGCTATAAACCGTCTAAACCAAAACTCACGCGTGCGTTTCGATACAATTTTCTTTCCCAAAACAGAGGAGATCGAGGCGCATGCTTTTGCAGCACTTTTTCTTTGATGAAATTTGTAACGAATGCAGTGTCGAATAGAAGCAGATAGCTTGCACTCTTTTATCTACCGATGTGCAAGTGCGTTTGACTGTTGGGTAAACTTCTGTGTCACATTTTATACTCTGAACCAGCTATAGTCACATGACAATAACGCGGGGGAATGTCGTATATGTAAATTAGCGGTATACGTCACACACAAAAACTCTTTAAAACTTACTTATACACCTAATACACTGCTGGACAATTGCTAAGGACGGATCATAAACGGCTATATAGCGCATAAAAAAGTAAGTTTGGTTGGATGAAAAGTGAAATAAAATAATGTCAGAATGCCAGGACATTACAAGAAAGACAATTTATTGTGCTCTGAAATTCAGAAGGCTTTAGAACGTGTTCAAGGGACAAACAGGCCATTTTGTGCAGAATACGTAAACGTGAAAAAATGCAATTACCGTCCGCAGGCGTTCCGGCGTAAGATGTCAATACGGGATATGGCCACCATGGAGGGCGATTCGAGATTCCACACGTCGTGTCATGCTTTGCACAATATTATCAAGCAGCTGTTGGGGTAATTTATAACATTCCTCTGTCAGTGCACGGATGAGGGTGTCCTTGTTTATTAGAGGGCATTGGCGACCAGCAAGACTCCTCCCCAAAGCATCCCACACATTTTCAATGGGATTCAGATCTGGAGAACGTGCTGGCCATACAAGGCGTTGAATATCCTCGCACTCAAGAAACTCCTGGACAGCGACTGTTCGATGACATGTTACGTTGTCGTCCATGAAACTGAATCTATCACCTACAGCACCACGGAACATGCGAACATGAGGTAGCAGAACACCATTAATGTATCGTTGGCCAGTCATAGTTCCAGTTGGAAGCACATAGAGGGACGTACGGCCATTGATCATGATGCCAGCCCATACCATGATACTGCATGTCGGATATCGGTCCCTTTCCTGTATGTTTGCTGGACATTATGCAGTACCACTATCACGCCAGATCAGTTGTCGTCGACAATTAGACGATAGACTGTATCTACTCTCATCTGAGAAGAGGACAGCAGACCAGTCGTTATCAGTCCAATTGCGATGTTGATGGCACCATTGCAAACGGGCGGTACGGTGACGTCTGGACAATGGGATGCACACAACAGGACGGCGGGCGTATAGTCCTCTTTCATGCAAACGTCTGGCGACAGTTTTTCGGGAGATCCGCTTGCCAGTAGCAGCCATAAACTGATTTGCTACCTCACTAGCTGTGCTACGCCGGTGTCTTTTTGTTGATAGCACTATGTACCGATCTTCTTCCGGTGTCGTACTGCAAACACAACCTCCCCCGTGACGTATGCTACACTCTCCATTTGTTTGAAATGATTTCCAAAGCCTTGAAACAACACTGTGGCTGACGTCGAACTCCTTGGCAACATCTGTTATTTTTCGCCCTTCTTCAATCTTGCCAATAATACGGCCACGCGTAAAATCCTGTAGGTGATGTCGGGAAGACATACTGAAAATTGTAAGTTCGTCAATTGATTCTTTCCCTTTCGACTTTGCGTTTGAACAGCAACGGTCAATACACGTCAAATCCTTTATATCTCTTATCAGCGCTATGACGTCACGAACAAGTTCGGCAATCCAAAATTTGCATACGCACAACACGTCTTACTGTATCCCGCACTTATGCTAATTTCCACATTTTCCTGCCTTCCATTTTATGGTTGCTATTGTTGCTATTGTCATCCGTCCTTAGCAATTGTCCGGCAGTGTATTAACAATGAAGAAACGTCTGGTGATAGGTGTAATAACGCCAACGATTATTCGCGTTTTTTTTGAAATACAGAGAAATGAAGGATTCATGATAAACTAGTTACGTAGGATAGTATTTTGGTATATCTGTTCCGTAGAATTACTTTACTGAATCGATTCGTATGAGGTCTTTTCTCTAATAAAGGGATTTGTACCAGACGCAAAGTGATGAGTAATTCGTAGTAACGTTGACAACCGATCTTGTTTTTCCATCTTAATTTCTGTTCCTGGTTTAACGCAGATAGTTTCACTACTCGAACGATTTCCCTGTGGTTATTTTCTGAGATCTGTTGGATACGATGCTGACTGGCAAAGAAAATAGCGGAATTTAGATGGGATTTTCTATTGATCTTTGCTTTGCTCGAAGGAAATTGCGAGAGATGGATTTCTGTTTACTTAAAGGGATGCGTTATATACCAAGATGATGCTCATCGGAGAATTTACTGGAAATATGAGGAGGCTTTCTTATTCGGTGTGGAAGAGTAATTGGAATAACAACCAACTACCCCGAGATATTCCTAAACATGAGACATGCACGTCATTACGAAGAACTCCCTCTAAAAGATTTTGTTATGTATATGCTTTGTTATATATTTTTGCACATACCTTGCAACGGATTTTGTGAACTTTGATGATGTTAAAAATAGAAATTCATCGAATTTTATAAATAGGAGATGAAATTTGTTAGACTAAAGTTAAAGTATGTATTCTAATTATGTGACTTATTTAATAAAGGCAAGCAATTGGGGAAGCTACGCCGATGATTCCTGTACTATAGTAAAGAGAGAAAACAGTTATAGCTATAGGTGAAGTTTATATTAGACTGGCACGAAAGTAGTTGGAGAAACAGTCATCGAGCACATGAAGTCTGATAATAATCAAATGTCTACGATAGCTAATATTTTGTTCGTTATAGAGAATCATGTCCGATGAAAATACACTGCGCGTCATAGAAAATATCCCACCGAGAAGTCTGCGTAGAAGCGCCACGAAAACCGATGGGTATATGTCGATATTTGAGATATCCCCGGGAAGTATGCATAAAAGCGCCATGCAAACTGATGGTATGTGCGAAATTTACGTTATTACCAGGAAGTACTATTATAAGCGTCATGAAAACTAATGGGTATGTGCCCACGTTTAGGTTATCACCGGGAGGTATGAATAGAAGCGCCATGCAAACTGATGGGTACATGTCGATATTTGGGTTATGTAAATCACCGCAGTTGCGAACCAGTCACGTGATAGGTGAGGGAAATAAAAAGGCAAAACGTAACAAAAGTTCTGCTGAAATTAATCAAAATGGAAGTGGATGACGCAATCGGCAAAATGATTGCATCATGTCAAGGTAAGACTCTCAGCAACGCAGTGGTGTCAGAGCGACGCGCTATCAATTGCCGGGGGTGCGGGGTGGGGTGGGGAGATTGGAAGTGGAAGCGTGCAGCTCCTCAGGTCACGTCACGGCGTTAGATCAGTGCTCGTACGTGAAATAGAAACTCTGACACAGATCACACCGCCTTGCAGGAAGTTTGTGGGGAAGGAACTCTTGATCGCAGCACAGTTTGTTTCTGAAGACGAAGTTCAGCCCGAAAATTTGTCAGAATCGCCTCAGCTTGTTTGAAGAGGGAGAGATCATGCTGCATGAGAACGCATTGTGTCATGGCGCAGCGTCAGTACGGGAACTGTTGTCGAAATATGGCTGGGAAACTTTATTCCACCCACCACACAGCCCTGATCTCAGTCCACCCGACTTTAGTCTTTTCCCAAAGTTAAAAAATCGGCTCCGTGGGATCCGCTACGAATCGCTGGACGAACTGTCATTGGACGTGACCCGAGTAACACAACAGGTGAACAAAGATGGCGTACTACGGGGCATCCAGAACCTACCTCACCGATGGCAAGCTGTCATTAGCAGCACAGGGGAGTATACATTGAACGGCAATAAGGTAAGTTTTCTCCGTTACTTCACACTTTTTTTCAAAAATGGACAGTGTGCTAAACTTTTGTTATTACCTCCGTAAACTCTAAGTCAATTTAAGAGTGCACCACTATTAAAGTACGGAAAAGCTACTATTTAAGATACATTTTCCAAAAGTCAGAGCTTTTTTTAGAAATACGTTTGGTATGAGAAGTTACTCAAGAAAGAGCCCCGCACTTTCGGCTGCTTCTGTTCAACTGTGGATAACTTGGAGAAGGGGAAAGGAGCGGAAGACCTCTTCCAACATTCACAACACACAGAGACAATAAATTGACAATCGGCGAAACTCGAGGGGAAGGTTACTTACTTATATGGAAAGTAGGGGGGATTGTTCGGACCGCACCACACCCGCATTCCCAATCCCTGTGTGATGTGTTGTGGGTTAGTGCATGAGTAATTGCTTGATAAAAAGGAAACAGCAAGAGTGCACTGTAGTGCGGATTGATACTGTTCTTGCGTTCCGTGGAGAAGTCGTGATAAGGCCGGCGTTAACAACAATACACCCTTAGGGTGACTTGGAGTACTGCTAAGTTGCTCGTTCGCATCTGGGCGTGTGGAACACTACATCGGAGTGATCTCGGTGGAGAAAGCTCGTGTAAATAGTGAGAATGCCTAGCGACGTCATCAGAAATCCTACCATCATATGGATATCTTCATCAGAGGCTTTGGGCTACGTGCTACTAAGTTCCTGGGTTGCGGAAACGCATCAGGGTGCAACAACTATTGGCCCAATGTGGCGACAATGATTGGATGAATGTATCGTGCGTGGCCGTAGTGGGATTGGTGTATATAGGCGGACGTCCGAACGTCTCGATCGACGGCAGGAAGCCCTACATTCCACAACAGATGACATTCAACGAGCTGTGCCATCAGCTATGGATATCCCCGTATCAAAACTGGCTTTTAATCGTTGATTGGCTAATGCAGGTTTGCGCTCTCGCCTCCATTGTGACGACTGTCACTCACCGCAGCATATCATTGCGCAAGGTTGCAGTGGTTCAATACCAGGCATGAGTGGCCGGGAGAAAGAAACAGTATCGTATTCAGGTATGGAAACGGTTCACGGGTCAGCGGGACAACGGGTTAACAATTTCTTACGTGTCAGACAGGTCGGGTCAAGGTGTTCCTGACCCGATTTCGACCCGGATTTATTTCGGTTTTATTTTTTGAAAAGTAAAAAAAATATTTCGAAGAACACTTCTGAGGTCTCTGAAATAATACAGCGGAGTATGATCCGCGAACTTGCTGAGAAGGGTAAAGAAATGGGTTTAAAAATGAACTTTCAGAAGACAAAAACGAAAGAACAATTCTTTTACAAGGAATGAAGATTTTGTGATTGATTGGGAAAAGCTCGAGGTAATCAATACTGTGACGTATATTCTAAATTAACTTTCCTTTTTAATTTCTTTCCCTATGTAAATCTTGAGTTTTCTCTCAGTTATTCTTGACACTTAACGTGATATCTTTTCTCTCAAACGAATACTGTTGGCAACACAATTGAGGTTGAATGAATGGGACGTATGACTGTTACGAGATAAGAACGAAAGATATAAACTACGATACAACAGTTGCTAAAGTGTGGTGGAAGTGGAATGTGGAATGTTGATTTGTGTTATGTGATTTCTATATTATCCTGAAGTGCTATAAACTGTGCTTGAGAAATAAAGCCAATTTCCGTAAGTTTCACTTCTGTTTTAAATGTTTCGTCTGGCCGTTAAGGTTTAATTTAGGAACTATTTCATCGTATGGTTATGTTTTTAAAATAACGTATCAGTACGAAAAGACATTTACGTTACATTCTGCATAATATTTTTATTTGTAGCAGCAAAAATGTGAGACTTGGTGGCAAAATACTTGGACATATTATTAATAATGCTAGCCTATTCAAAGTATTGTCCATCACTTTCTATACATTTCCGCCATCTTTGAACCCTTTGAGTTCACAGCCAGTTTAACGTCTGTCACATCGTCGAAACGTTCCCCACGAAGAGTGTTTTTCAAAGGGGAAAACAGGAAAAAGTCTGATGGAGCCAATTCAGGACTGTAAGGAGGTTGTGGCATCACCGTCCACCCCATTTTGGCAAGAGCCTGTGAGCTTTCCATTTAAGTGTGGGGACGTGCGTTATCATGATGTAAAACAACACTATGAAGTGGAATGTCACGTCTTTTTCTTCTGATAGCTTCCTTTAGCTTCTTCAACGTCTTCACACAGTGATCACTGTTTATTGTTGGACCCCGTTCAAGGAAATCAGTCAAAATGACACCCCGTTTGTCCTCGAAACTGTCACCATCACTTTCCCTGCAGAACGAGTTCTTTTCACCTTTTTCTGTCGAGGTGAAGATGTGCGGTGCCATTCCATGGGCGCACGTTTTTTTCTTTTCACCTTTTTCTGTCGAGGTGAAGATGTGCGGTGCCATTCCATCGACGCACGTTTTTTTCTTTTTCACCTTTTTCTGTCGAGGTGAAGATGTGCGGTGCCATTCCGTCGACGCACGTTTTTTTTTTTCACCTTTTTCTGTCGAGGTGAAGATGTGCGGTGCCATTCCATCGACGCACGTTTTTTTCTTTTCACCTTTTTCTGTCGAGGTGAAGATGTGCGGTGCCATTCCATCGACGCACGTTTTTTTCTTTTCACCTTTTTCTGTCGAGGTGAAGATGTGCGGTGCCATTCCGTCGACGCACGTTTTGTTTCTTTTCACCTATTTCTGTCGAGGTGAAGATGTGCGGTGCCATTCCATCGACGCACGTTTTTTTCTTTTCACCTTTTTCTGTCGAGGTGAAGATGTGCGGTGCCATTCCATCGACGCACGTTTTTTTCTTTTCACCTTTTTCTGTCGAGGTGAAGATGTGCGGTGCCATTCCGTCGACGCACGTTTTTTTTTTTTCACCTTTTTCTGTCGAGGTGAAGATGTGCGGTGCCATTCCATCGACGCACGTTTTTTTCTTTTCACCTTTTTCTGTCGAGGTGAAGATGTGCGGTGCCATTCCATCGACGCACGTTTTTTTCTTTTCACCTTTTTCTGTCGAGGTGAAGATGTGCGGTGCCATTCCATCGACGCACGTTTTTTTCTTTTCACCTTTTTCTGTCGAGGTGAAGATGTGCGGTGCCATTCCGTCGACGCACGTTTTGTTTCTTTTCACCTATTTCTGTCGAGGTGAAGATGTGCGGTGCCATTCCATCGACGCACGTTTTTTTTTTTTTTTCACCTTTTTCTGTCGAGGTGAAGATGTGCAGCGCCATTCCATTGACGCACGTTTTGTTTTTTTTCACCTTTTTCTGTCGAGGTGAAGATGTGCGGTGCCATTCCATTGACGCATATTTCGTTTCTGAGTCATGAAAGAACACCCAGGTTTCATCCCCCGTCACAACATTAGAGAAAAACACCTCACCTTCCCTCTCATAACACTCCAAGAGGTTTAGTGACCTTGTCCACCCTTTGATCCCATTGTTCACAAGTTTGGTTTAATGGGATCCAATTTTAATTAATTTTTCTGTAGCCCAGATCCCTAATTAATGTTTCCATAGCACTATGACCACAATGAATTGCATCACACAACTCCTGGATGGTGACACGACGATCAGCTGTGATGAGGTCTTTCACTCGTTGCCTGTTCGCATTCTTGGGTTCCACTTTGAACAAATTTTTCTGTAGCCCAGATCCCTAATTAATGTTTCCATAGCACTATGACCACAATGAATTGCATCACACAACTCCTGGATGGTGACACGACGATCAGCTGTGATGAGGTCTTTCACTCGTTGCCTGTTCGCATTCTTGGGTTCCACTTTGAACAAATTTTTCTGTAGCCCAGATCCCTAATTAATGTTTCCATAGCACTATGACCACAATAAATTCCATCACACAACTCCTGGATGGTGACACGACGATCAGCTGTGATGAGGTCTTTCACTCGTTGCCTGTTCGCATTCTTGGGTTCCACTTTGAACAAATTTTTCTGTAGCCCAGATCCCTAATTAATGTTTCCATAGCACTATGACCACAATGAATTGCATCACACAACTCCTGGATGGTGACACGACGATCAGCTGTGATGAGGTCTTTCACTCGTTGCCTGTTCGCATTCTTGGGTTCCACTTTGAACAAATATTTCTGTAGCCCAGATCCCTAATTAATGTTTCCATAGCACTATGACCACAATAAATTCCATCACACAACTCCTGGATGGTGACACGACGATCAGCTGTGATGAGGTCTTTCACTCGTTGCCTGTTCGCATTCTTGGGTTCCACTTTGAACAAATATTTCTGTAGCCCAAATCCCTAATTAATGTTTCCATAGCACTATGACCACAATGAATTGCATCACACAACTCCTGGATGGTGACACGACGATCAGCTGTGATGAGGTCTTTCACTCGTTGCCTGCTCGCATTCTTGGGTTCCACTTTGAACAAATTTTTCTGTAGCCCAGATACCTAATTAATGTTTCCATAGCACTATGACCACAATAAATTCCACAACACAACTCCTGGATGGTGACACGACGATCAGCTGTGATGAGGTCTTTCACTCGTTGCGTGTTCGCATTCTTGGGTTCCACTTTGAACAAATTTTTCTGTAGCCCAGATCCCTAATTAATGTTTCCATAGCACTATGACCACAATGAATTGCATCACACAACTCCTGGATGGTGACACGACGATCAGCTGTGATGAGGTCTTTCACTCGTTGCCTGTTCGCATTCTTGGGTTCCACTTTGAACAAATTTTTCTGTAGCCCAGATCCCTAATTAATGTTTCCATAGCACTATGACCACAATAAATTCCATCACACAACTCCTGGATGGTGACACGACGATCAGCTGTGATGAGGTCTTTCACTCGTTGCCTGTTCGCATTCTTGGGTTCCACTTTGAACAAATTTTTCTGTAGCCCAGATCCCTAATTAATGTTTCCATAGCACTATGACCACAATGAATTGCATCACACAACTCCTGGATGGTGACACGACGATCAGCTGTGATGAGGTCTTTCACTCGTTGCCTGTTCGCATTCTTGGGTTCCACTTTGAACAAATTTTTCTGTAGCCCAGATCCCTAATTAATGTTTCCATAGCACTATGACCACAACGAATTGCATCACACAACTCCTGGATGGTGACACGACGATCAGTTGTGATGAGGTCTTTCACTCGTTGCCTGTTCGCATTCTTGGGTTCCACTTTGAACAAATATTTCTGTAGCCCAGATCCCTATTTAATGTTTCCATAGCACTATGACCACAATGAATTGCATTACACAACTCCTGGATGGTGACACGACGATCAGCTGTGATGAGGTCTTTCACTCGTTGCCTGTTCGCATTCTTGGGTTCCACTTAGAACAAATTTTTCTGTAGCCCAGATCCCTAATTAATGTTTCCATAACACTATGACCACAATAAATTCCATCACACAACTCCTGGATGGTGACACGACGATCAGCTGTGATGAGGTCTTTCACTCGTTGCCTGTTCGCATTCTTGGGTTCCACTTTGAACAAATTTTTCTGTAGCCCAGATCCCTAATTAATGTTTCCATAGCACTATGACCACAATGAATTGCATCACACAACTCCTGGATGGTGACACGACGATCAGCTGTGATGAGGTCTTTCACTCGTTGCCTGTTCGCATTCTTGGGTTCCACTTTGAACAACTTTTTCTGTAGCCCAGATCCCTAATTAATGTTTCCATAGCACTATGATCACAATGAATTGCATCACACAACTCCTGGATGGTGACACGACGATCAGCTGTGATGAGGTCTTTCACTCGTTGCCTGTTCGCATTCTTGGGTTCCACTTTGAACAAATATTTCTGTAGCCCAGATCCCTATTTAATGTTTCCATAGCACTATGACCACAATGAATTGCATCACACAACTCCTGGATGGTGACACGACGATCAGCTGTGATGAGGTCTTTCACTCGTTGCCTGTTCGCATTCTTGGGTTCCACTTTGAACAAATATTTCTGTAGCCCAGATCTCTATTTAATGTTTCCATAGCACTATGACCACAATGAATTGCATCACACAACTCCTGGATGGTGACACGACGATCAGCTGTGATGAGGTCTTTCACTCGTTGCCTGTTCGCATTCTTGGGTTCCACTTAGAACAAATATTTCTGTAGCCCAGATCCCTATTTAATGTTTCCATAGCACTATGACCACAATGAATTGCATCACACAACTCCTGGATGGTGACACGACGATCAGCTGTGATGAGGTCTTTCACTCGTTGCCTGTTCGCATTCTTGGGTTCCACTTTGAACAAATTTTTCTGTAGCCCAGATCCCTAATTAATGTTTCCATAGCACTATGACCACAATGAATTGCATCACACAACTCCTGGATGGTGACACGACGATTAGCTGTGATGAGGTCTTTCACTCGTTGCCTGTTCGCATTCTTGAGTTCCAATTTGAACAAATTTTTCTGTAGCCCAGATCCCTAATTAATGTTTCCATAGCACTATGACCACAATGAATTGCATCACACAACTCCTGGATGGTGACACGACGATCAGCTGTGATGAGGTCTTTCACTCGTTGCCTGTTCGCATTCTTGGGTTCCACTTTGAACAAATATTTCTGTAGCCCAGATCCCTATTTAATGTTTCCATAGCACTATGACCACAATGAATTGCATCACACAACTCCTGGATGGTGACACGACGATCAGCTGTGATGAGGTCTTTCACTCGTTGCCTGTTCGCATTCTTGGGTTCCACTTTGAACAAATATTTCTGTAGCCCAGATCCCTATTTAATGTTTCCATAGCACTATGACCACAATGAATTGCATCACACAACTCCTGGATGGTGACACGACGATCAGCTGTGATGAGGTCTTTCACTCGTTGCCTGTTCGCATTCTTGGGTTCCACTTTGAACAAATATTTCTGTAGCCCAGATCCCTATTTAATGTTTCCATAGCACTATGACCACAATGAATTGCATCACACAACTCCTGGATGGTGACACGACGATCAGCTGTGATGAGGTCTTTCACTCGTTGCCTGTTCGCATTCTTGGGTTCCACTTAGAACAAATTTTCTGTAGCCCAGATCCCTAATTAATGTTTCCATAGCACTATGACCACAATAAATTCCATCACACAACTCCTGGATGGTGACACGACGATCAGTTGTGATGAGGTCTTTCACTCGTTGCCTGTTCGCATTCTTGGGTTCCACTTTGAACAAATATTTCTGTAGCCCAGATCCCTATTTAATGTTTCCATAGCACTATGACCACAATGAATTGCATTACACAACTCCTGGATGGTGACACGACGATCAGCTGTGATGAGGTCTTTCACTCGTTGCCTGTTCGCATTCTTGGGTTCCACTTAGAACAAATTTTTCTGTAGCCCAGATCCCTAATTAATGTTTCCATAACACTATGACCACAATAAATTCCATCACACAACTCCTGGATGGTGACACGACGATCAGCTGTGATGAGGTCTTTCACTCGTTGCCTGTTCGCATTCTTGGGTTCCACTTTGAACAAATTTTTCTGTAGCCCAGATCCCTAATTAATGTTTCCATAGCACTATGACCACAATGAATTGCATCACACAACTCCTGGATGGTGACACGACGATCAGCTGTGATGAGGTCTTTCACTCGTTGCCTGTTCGCATTCTTGGGTTCCACTTTGAACAACTTTTTCTGTAGCCCAGATCCCTAATTAATGTTTCCATAGCACTATGATCACAATGAATTGCATCACACAACTCCTGGATGGTGACACGACGATCAGCTGTGATGAGGTCTTTCACTCGTTGCCTGTTCGCATTCTTGGGTTCCACTTTGAACAAATATTTCTGTAGCCCAGATCCCTATTTAATGTTTCCATAGCACTATGACCACAATGAATTGCATCACACAACTCCTGGATGGTGACACGACGATCAGCTGTGATGAGGTCTTTCACTCGTTGCCTGTTCGCATTCTTGGGTTCCACTTTGAACAAATATTTCTGTAGCCCAGATCTCTATTTAATGTTTCCATAGCACTATGACCACAATGAATTGCATCACACAACTCCTGGATGGTGACACGACGATCAGCTGTGATGAGGTCTTTCACTCGTTGCCTGTTCGCATTCTTGGGTTCCACTTAGAACAAATTTTTCTGTAGCCCAGATCCCTAATTAATGTTTCCATAGCACTATGACCACAATAAATTCCATCACACAACTCCTGGATGGTGACACGACGATCAGCTGTGATGAGGTCTTTCACTCGTTGCCTGTTCGCATTCTTGGGTTCCACTTTGAACAAATTTTTCTGTAGCCCAGATCCCTAATTAATGTTTCCATAGCACTATGACCACAATGAATTGCATCACACAACTCCTGGATGGTGACACGACGATCAGCTGTGATGAGGTCTTTCACTCGTTGCCTGTTCGCATTCTTGGGTTCCACTTTGAACAAATTTTTCTGTAGCCCAGATCCCTAATTAATGTTTCCATAGCACTATGACCACAATGAATTGCATCACACAACTCCTGGATGGTGACACGACGATCAGCTGTGATGAGGTCTTTCACTCGTTGCCTGTTCGCATTCTTGGGTTCCACTTTGAACAAATATTTCTGTAGCCCAGATCCCTATTTAATGTTTCCATAGCACTATGACCACAATGAATTGCATCACACAACTCCTGGATGGTGACACGACGATCAGCTGTGATGAGGTCTTTCACTCGTTGCCTGTTCGCATTCTTGGGTTCCACTTTGAACAAATATTTCTGTTGCCCAGATCCCTATTTAATGTTTCCATAGCACTATGACCACAATGAATTGCATCACACAACTCCTGGATGGTGACACGACGATCAGCTGTGATGAGGTCTTTCACTCGTTGCCTGTTCGCATTCTTGGGTTCCACTTTGAACAAATATTTCTGTAGCCCAGATCTCTATTTAATGTTTCCATAGCACTATGACCACAATGAATTGCATCACACAACTCCTGGATGGTGACACGACGATCAGCTGTGATGAGGTCTTTCACTCGTTGCCTGTTCGCATTCTTGGGTTCCACTTAGAACAAATTTTTCTGTAGCCCAGATCCCTAATTAATGTTTCCATAGCACTATGACCACAATAAATTCCATCACACAACTCCTGGATGGTGACACGACGATCAGCTGTGATGAGGTCTTTCACTCGTTGCCTGTTCGCATTCTTGGGTTCCACTTTGAACAAATTTTTCTGTAGCCCAGATCCCTAATTAATGTTTCCATAGCACTATGACCACAATGAATTGCATCACACAACTCCTGGATGGTGACACGACGATCAGCTGTGATGAGGTCTTTCACTCGTTGCCTGTTCGCATTCTTGGGTTCCACTTTGAACAAATATTTCTGTAGCCCAGATCCCTAATTAATGTTTCCATAGCACTATGACCACAATAAATTCCATCACACAACTCCTGGATGGTGACACGACGATCAGCTGTGATGAGGTCTTTCACTCGTTGCCTGTTCGCATTCTTGGGTTCCACTTTGAACAAATTTTTCTGTAGCCCAGATCCCTAATTAATGTTTCCATAGCACTATGACCACAATGAATTGCATCACACAACTCCTGGATGGTGACACGACGATCAGCTGTGATGAGGTCTTTCACTCGTTGCCTGTTCGCATTCTTGGGTTCCACTTTGAACAAATTTTTCTGTAGCCCAGATCCCTAATTAATGTTTCCATAGCACTATGACCACAATGAATTGCATCACACAACTCCTGGATGGTGACACGACGATCAGCTGTGATGAGGTCTTTCACTCGTTGCCTGTTCGCATTCTTGGGTTCCACTTTGAACAAATATTTCTGTAGCCCAGATCCCTATTTAATGTTTCCATAGCACTATGACCACAATGAATTGCATCACACAACTCCTGGATGGTGACACGACGATCAGCTGTGATGAGGTCTTTCACTCGTTGCCTGTTCGCATTCTTGGGTTCCACTTTGAACAAATATTTCTGTAGCCCAGATCCCTATTTAATGTTTCCATAGCACTATGACCACAATGAATTGCATCACACAACTCCTGGATGGTGACACGACGATCAGCTGTGATGAGGTCTTTCACTCGTTGCCTGTTCGCATTCTTGGGTTCCACTTTGAACAAATATTTCTGTAGCCCAGATCCCTATTTAATGTTTCCATAGCACTATGACCACAATGAATTGCATCACACAACTCCTGGATGGTGACACGACGATCAGCTGTGATGAGGTCTTTCACTCGTTGCCTGTTCGCATTCTTGGGTTCCACTTAGAACAAATTTTCTGTAGCCCAGATCCCTAATTAATGTTTCCATAGCACTATGACCACAATAAATTCCATCACACAACTCCTGGATGGTGACACGACGATCAGCTGTGATGAGGTCTTTCACTCGTTGCCTGTTCGCATTCTTGGGTTCCACTTTGAACAAATTTTTCTGTAGTCCAGATCCCTAATTAATGTTTCCATAGCACTATGACCACAATGAATTGCATCACACAACTCCTGGATGGTGACACGACGATCAGCTGTGATGAGGTCTTTCACTCGTTGCCTGTTCGCATTCTTCTGTTCCACTTTGAACAAATTTTTCTGTAGCCCAGATCCCTAATTAATGTTTCCATAGCACTATGACCACAATGAATTGCATCACACAACTCCTGGATGGTGACACGACGATCAGCTGTGATGAGGTCTTTCACTCGTTGCCTGTTCACATTCTTGGGTTCCACTTTGAACAAATTTTTCTGTAGCCCAGATCCCTAATTAATGTTTCCATAGCACTATGACCACAATGAATTGCATCACACAACTCCTGGATGGTGACACGACGATCAGCTGTGATGAGGTCTTTCACTCGTTGCCTGTTCGCATTTTTGGGTTCCACTTTGAACAAATTTTTCTGTAGCCCAGATCCCTAATTAATGTTTCCATAGCACTATGACCACAATGAATTGCATCACACAACTCCTGGATGGTGACACGACGATCAGCTGTGATGAGGTCTTTCACTCGTTGCCTGTTCGCATTCTTGGGTTCCACTTTGAACAAATTTTTCTGTAGCCCAGATCCCTAATTAATGTTTCCATAGCACTATGTCCACAATAAATTCCATCACACAACTCCTGGATGCTGACACGATGATCAGATGTGATAAGGTCTTTCAGACGTTGCCTGTTGGCATCTGTTACTGAAGTTGCGGGTCTTCCACTTCGTTGTTTGTCTGACACTGAGATTTCTCCCTCTCGAAACCTCTTCATCCGTCTTCGGACATTACTGATATCGATTGTGACAGCTCCATACACCGCCAGGAGTGTTCTGTGGATTTCGGGAGCCTCACATCCCTCTTTTTCCAGGAATTCAATTACGGCTCGTTGCTTTTCTCTGTCATTCATGATCTTTATTTCCGATTCTAAAAAAATTTGTTTCCCCATTGATAATATATGATGATACATGTCAGTGCAGTTTCATTAAAATCACTTCAAAATTTTTAAAGATATTAAGAAAGAGGAATTACTTTCATGATGCCTTTTGTACATTTACCTTGAACAACAGATATCAAGCACGGATCACATTGATGAGGAAATCAATCGGTACATAAAATCCGGCTGGAGAGCTTTTGGAAGAAACGGTACAATGTTTAAGCGCTATGTGCCATTATGTTCTTGAAAGAAAGGTGTTCAATGAATGCATCCTTCCAGTGCTTACGCAAAGAGCAGATTCTTGGAACTTAACTAAACAAGACATACAAAGGCTGCAGACAACAGAAAGAAAGATGGAGAGATATACACTGAAGAGCCAGAAAACCTGGTACAGACGAGCTTATGCACAATACATAGCCACGTCACCTATGCGCGTACTCCGTTTCATCCGCCAGTGCGTATATAAAGCGATAGATATCCTTGCCAGCGATCAGAGCTGTTTTCGGCATGAGAATGACAAGTACTAACGATTTAAACGATTTTCAACGCGGTTTCATAGTTGGCGCTCGTGAGATAGGCCATAGCATTTCGGAGGTAGAAACGAAGTTCGGATTTTCACGGACGACCATTTCAAGGGTGTACCGGGACTGCAAAAATTCTGGCAAAACCTCCAAGCTTGTAACGTACCAGGAGATGTGACGTACCTGCCAGAAGGACGCACACGACATAAAGGCAGACAGGAATCAGAATAAAACGTCCGCGTAGCTCAATTGGTAGAGTGACTTATTCCGGAATGAGGGGATCCGGTTCGAATCCTGGCGTGGACAGAAATTACGGAGAAATTTACTTCGTTATAAGCTACGATACCAAAGTGGCAATAAAAAGACATTGGGTGAACGTGACCATCGTCGGCTGTCAAGAATCGTTTCACGTAATAGGTGTGCAACACTCTCGCAGGTGTCATCGGAATTCAATGCTGGATCCTCAACAAGCATCAGCGTCCGGAATGTGCAACGTACCCTGCACGATATGGGCTTTGTCGGAGCCGACGCCCAACTCGAGCTTCCTTGACGGGTGCACAACACAGACCTATGCGCCTCGCTTGGGCACGGCAACACCGCCACTGGACACTTGATGACTAGAAACAAGTAGCCTGGCCTTACGAGTCGCGTGTCTAACTGTATCAGGCAGATGGAAGGATTCGTGTGTGGCGAAACCCCATGAAGCCATGGATCCCTCCTGTCAACAGGGAACTGTACCGGCTGGTTAGGGGTCCGTAATGGTATGGGGTGTATTTAGCTGGACTTATATGGGACCCCTGGTATGTCTACAAACATCTATGACCGGCCAACACTATGTGCGCATCCTTTCTAACGAGGTACACCAGTTCATGTCCTGCATTCATGCTGATGGGTTCGGCCTGTTCCAACAGAACAATGCACCTCGACTCAAGTGTCGGGACGCCACATTATGGTTAGAGGAGCATTCATCTGAGTTTGGGGTGTTGCCAATCCCACCCAAGTCCCCAGATCTGAAAGTGATAGAACACATTTCGGATGTCATGCAACGCACTGTCGAACACAGGAATCCGAGACATTGGAATACACCCGCATTGTGGAACGCTCTGCAGGAAGTATGGTGTGCATTGCCTACAGCATATTTCCAGAAGCTAGTGGAGTCCATACCACGTCGTATTTTTGCAGTCCTGCGCTCCCGTAGGGGACCAACCAAGTATTAGACTGGTGTACCAGATTATCTGGCACTTCAGTGTGTTTGGTGTAACCCGGAAAGATAAAAAGAGGAACTCGTGGATAAGGAAAATGACAAGAGTAGAAGATATCATGATCAGAACTAAACCCCTGAAATGGCAATGGGCTGCTGGACATATCGCTAGCAGATCATACCACCGATGAACAACTGAAATTTTAGACTGGATTCCAAGGGACACGAGAAGACCCAGAAGAACACTATGTGCAAGATGGTTGGATGTAGAAGACTAGGCAAGACAGTCCGTTGGGGATGAAACTTGGGGAGACCTTCATCCAGTAGGGGACTGATAATGATAATGACATTCACGAATTCGTAGTTCAAAGCAGATTTGTGCATGTCAGGTCCGGGTCGGTTCCGGGTCCAAAATGTTTGACCCGTTTCCAATCATATTCAGTGGCGCTTCTCGCTTTCGTGTGAGCGACGACGATCGCGATTTGAGAGTGCGGAGACGTAGTGGTCACCCGGCCGAGGTTACTGTCATCCATGAGCATCATATAACTCCTCATCAATACTCGGGGCAAAGTTATCCTGGTTCTGAGGTAAATGCTACGGTTCCTTTTCACTCCCAGTTTCCAGTATTACTCCGCACTAATGGTGTGTAATTAATCTTCACTCGGAAATTTTGCGAGGGAGCTACTCCCAGAAGCCCTCAGGGCTGTCTGTCACCGTGTTCTGACCATATCTCCAGTACACCCTCCCCATCCCCGCGCACGTTGCAGACCGGTGGTGATCGGCAGATGACATTGGAAAAACCCAAAAGACAGAAGAGTGTTTTAAAACAACAATAAAGAAGGAGAAACGCTTTCGGAACACTTATCTCGCCATCACCCTTCGGTTAAGGACCCCGCAACCCCCACAGCAATAAATGTCCCCTTGGTTGACGGCTTAACTCTGACTCAAAGAAGAATGCTGTGGCAGAAGACGATCAGTGATGTCCCCAAACGTGAACATTATTTTTTTTTGAAATGCCGCTGAAACAGATCTGAATTTTTAAAATGCACATACACACAACGTATTGAACATCTGTGTACTTTTAAGTGGCAGTTGAAACTGGAGTACAAGCTTTTAGACTAGAACTATTTCATCCAGTGGAAGTATACACCCTGTAGCTATCCTTCCATTGCCAGATTAAGTTTGTCCCGAGTATAATTGTCTCGATTTGGGGCGGAATTAGTTTCAGCAGCCGTACACCGCTCGTATTCTAGTGGGAACAATGACGTCACGAAGACATGTCAATGAGGTGTCGCAGGCATCTTGGCGACCTTGATCGCCGCACTTTCGTAGTATTTCTCGTGATGATGATCAGAAGAAGAAAACCCTAAGAAATAAAATTACAGTGCAGGGAAATAAGGGATTTGGAACACCAAGAAAAATGACGCGGGGAAATAAAGTGGAGGACATCAAGGAAGTTAAGTCAAAAAAGAAAGATGACACCGAATTTTCGGTTGCAATGAGCACACCTTTTGAATCCGTATTGACGCGAATTAAATTTATCAAAGCTATTCAAAGTCAATGGAACCGGCATGGAAAAGCAATAGTATCTCACCGAAAAAGAAGCTTTTCAATCGGGTTTTTAATCTCGCAGATATTGCTGTAAACGGAAACGTGAACTTACACCATCTGGTGGTGGACTTCTCCGTTAGGAAAAATTTGAAATTATGTAAGAAACATTTTGCAGCTGAAACTGTCTCCTACAAAGAAAGAATATTTGAAATCGGTCTCTTAGATGCAGAGATATCGACAAATATAAGATATGCATCTACGCCTTCTGGCGGAAAAAACATGCACTATTTTAAGAAGAAAGTATTCTCAGAAGCTTTTTCGATGTGAGTGGTATGTGTCCACGAAAGAATTTTTTCAATCGAGTTTTTAGGAGCTCAGGTTTTTCTGCAAATATATCAGAAGCAGAAATTAACACTTACGCCCCCTGGTGACCAAAACATTCTTTACTAAATATTAGAAATTATATGGAAAACATTTTCCATCAGGATCTATATGCGATACTGGAAGAATTTTTCAAATCGGAGTTTCGGAAGCAGAGATTGCGCTAAACCGATTTACCTTAACGCCCCTTAACCAAAAGTCTATGAATAACTTGAAAATTTCGAAATTATTTGAAAAACATTTTGTCCCGGAAACGCTATCCAACAAAGAAATAATTTTTCAAATCGGACTCTCAGAAGTACAGATATTGACAGAAATAAGACATACGTCAACGCCCTCTGCCAGGAAAACCATGCGATAGTTTAGAAAAACATTCAGAAAACGTTTATCGACGTGAGTGGCAGCGATACACGAACGAATTTTTTCAATCGAGATTTTAGAAGCTGAGATTTTGCTGCAAATACATCAGAAGCAGAAATTAACCCTTATGCCCCCTGGTGGCCAAACCAGTTTTTACCAAAATTTAGAAATTACATGCAAAACATTTCCCATCAAGAGCTGTATCCTCTGCAGAAATAAATTTTCAAATCGGAGTTTTAGAAGCAGAGATATCGGGGGAAACGCAAGTTGTTTTACGCCCCCTAGCAAAAAATCTATTTGCAACTTGAAAAAGTGGCTATATCTAAAATAGTCTTCGACATAAATGAAATCGAAAGGTAGAAAAAATTTTTCAATCGGATATTTTGAGTCAAATATATGGAATAAAATGTATCTTGAATTCAACATCATGTGCATTTAAGCCCTCTAGCGGCGAAATTGTGTATCGTTAAGAAACGCGAAATAAATGATCATCATTCGTACATTTCAAGCTTCCCAATGCAAAAATAATTTTTTAAATCGGACTAATACTTGCAGAGATATGGTGTTTACAGGCGGGCAGACGGACAAACCGGTAACCTAGGCATTTTTACAAAAGACGTGCTGAGAAAGAGATGATGCACATAACAGAACAGAATGAAGACCTTATTTAAGCGAAAGGCCTTGAGTACTCCCCAGTGGCCGAGTGCTCTGAGGCGCTGTCTCTTGACTAATCTTCTGAGTAGGGCTCAAATCACGGATGAAGTATAAGTGGTGCGTTTGTTTAATAACTATGACCCTGTCACCTCCCCACAACCAGCGGCCCCAATTTGGGGAGGGCGAGTAACCTTCAACGTTGCTCATGTTTGCCGCTATAATCCCAAAGTAAAAACAAATGACAACTCAAGACGCTGGGAATATCTGGAAGTAAAGCTATTAAAAAGGAAGTCTGTTTTTTTTTACTAAATACCAAATTTGTTCAGATTTTATGCAAAATGAATTTTTCTTTATGATCTTCTTTGGAAATTTTATTTATTAAAGAACCGTGAACTTTATAACTCAGCTATCCATAAGAAATTTCAGAACAAGGTTCGGCGAATCGTGAAGAATCGATATCATCGGCTGTCGGTGTGTGTTATAACTTTTCGTTGCCTCACTTGTTTCTTATAAAATTACGCCAGGGAGTTGCCGAAGTGTTCTTTCGTTAATTAAAGTCTGAATTTCATGTTGACAGAAAAGACTTTCCCCACCAATTTTTTTTTTTTTTTACTTTTGCAAAAGAAATAGTGTCAGCTTGTTTTTATTAGATTTAAGAAAACCAGCTTCTTTCACGAGCAATCTTTCCTGTAAGGTCGTCTTCTTCAAACAATGAGCGCACGCCCCGTACTTATGTCTCGGTCTGCACAGCTTATTCTTCATCCTTCTTCGATTTTTCCAGAATTTCAGCCTGCAAGATAAACTAAAGTCAGCCTGTTCTCCGAGCTTTCAATTAATGGGCAGAAATAATTATTTCTAAAGTGGGCGCGTGAGAGAAAACCGAAAACAAATACTGATATTCGCTTTCATTTGTAAAACAGTTAAATTAATGCTCTGATTATAGAACGATGTTTTCTAGTGATCCAATTAGTTGATTTCTAGGATTCCAGCTTCTGAAAGTCAAATTGTGCTTCCGTCTGAGGTTTAAAGATGCATTCTTTTAATCCCGGTCATGTTAATTTAATCTCTGCAACAATAATTTAAAATTTAAATGTAAGGTTAACTCCAGTTTTTCTTGCCCTTTCATTATTAGATGTTTTTCAGTATTGGGTTAGTCAGTACTGATAAGCATACAAAAGAATAAGGTCGTTTTAAAGATAATTAATCCTTTAACCGGCTGGTATGAATTAACTCGGGGTTAGCAAAATAGTTTGAAATCAGCTCGAATGAATATATATATATATATTCGCTGTCTAAGAAGTGAGCCGAACTCGACAGAAACGAATGAACCTGCACACCAGAAAGCGTTGCTTTTCCCATACGTTTGTCATTAAAAGTAGTCTTTTACGGGGAATGATTTTCCTTAATCCTTCCTATCATATTACCTTTTCTCCCGAAAATACTCCAAAAATGGCGAAGAAAGGAGAGCAAAGATATTTGAGTAACTTGCTTTTACGCAGTGGAATGATGTCCTTTGAGGGGGACTAGCTCTTCCCAGTCATTTTCAGGGTCATGGAGCAGAGAATGAAGCACTTTAAGGGAATCAGACTATATAAGATTAAGGACCATAAGAGAGCACTTACTACCAGAGACAGATGCTGTATATAGTTGATTCTGCTGAGATGAGAGAAGGAATGGAATAGTATTGCCATAGCTTTCGTGTAACCCGGCCTCTATGTCAACACTTCTGTTTGAGGAGAGCAGAAAATTTAGGGCGCCTTTTGGTTCAGATACATTAGCCGCTTATAATGTTAAATAATGTCCGATGACGAGGAACCCGAATTCGAAGCTCCATGCAAGATGCATATTGGCCACTAAAATTGCGCAGCACACCGGCATGACAACAGCACGTAGGTGGCTTAAGTCAGTGGCAGTTAGCCATTAGAAGGCGAAGAGTGCACCAAAATGGAAGTGGACAAGGAGCACATCCGGCATTGTATGCTGCACGTGTTCTGTCGTAGGAGCAACTCCATAAATGTTGTAAGGAACATTGCCAGTGTGTACCTAATATGTACCCTAATGCCATGTCATATCATCAGCGCTGTGATTGGTTCGAACGGTTTCGAGAGGGAGTTTTTGACCTGTCAGACTGTCTCAAAGCTGAAAGACCCGCAACATTGCATATGGGCCCACTGAAGATCTTAGTGGAGACCGACTCACTTGTGACCTCGCTGGAGTTGGCCGAACTACTGGGGACTACCCATACGAGCATTATCACGCACTTGCTTCAATTTGAGAAGGTGTACAAGAGGGTAGTTTGGGTACCCCATCAGCTCACTATGGAACAGAAAGCAAATCTCATGAATGCATGTTTCCCTGCTTGCTAGTGACCAAGTTGAACCGTTCTCGGACAGTATTGTGACAGGTGACGAGAAGTGGGTCCCGTATGACAATGTTAGTGCCCGTAAAAAATGGTTAGATCCAAAACAGAAGGTATCCAGACCCCCACAGCCGGCGTACACCCACGCAAGGTCCTGCTGTCTAATTGGTGGGATTTGCAGCGGGTCGTGCGTTTGTGGTTGCTGTCGGATAACAGCACTATCACCGCCGATGTGTATTGCCATAAGCTCGACGATCTTCACTCATCGCTCACGTCGAGACAAATAGCACTGCTGAATCGTAAAGGCGCCCTCTTACAGCAGGAGGTAGCGAGACCTGACACATCACGGACGACCTGTCACCAGATCAGGGACCTGTGCTGGGAGCTGCTGCCACACCCAATCTATTCCTCGGACATACCTCCAAGCCACCAGCACCTTTTTGGTCGCTGTAGCATTTCCTGGACGAATAGCGAACGCGCCCTTACTCACTTCTATGGGTCTAAGCCGCCACAATTCTACAGGGACGGTATCCAATAGCTCCCCAAACGATGGGAGCACGTTGTGGCAAACGATGTCGACTATATTTTGTACTGATTTGTACTTGTATCAGCTGAAATTTTAGACTGGATTCAAAGGGACAGAAAAAGACCCAGAAGAAGACCACATGGGAGATGGGTAGAAGAAATTCGAAAGTATGCGGGTGTAACGTGGAGGAGACTGGCACAAGACAGACCGTTGTGGAAAAAACTTGGGGAGACCTTAGTCCAGCAGTGGATTGATAATGGTTGACAATGATGATGATACGGTAATGAACACTTTTCCGTTTCTTTGCAAACATTACCATCTTTCCAACCCTATAATCTGCGAAATTAATTTAAATTGAAATTTTCACTTTTTATTGGTAGTGTGCCTTAGTTTTTGAAATGACTGAATTTTTGCAATTTATCAATATTAATATCATAACAAAATTTAAATCAGACCCGTGTTTTGCTTTAAGTTTTATCTTATTTTAAGACGCTGCTTTTAGGTGTCTCTCTATTTTTTATATAGTCTGAAACAAAAGAATTTAAATGGAAGCTGTGATATTATTATTATTATTTTTTTTTTTTTATTGAAGTTTTAACGACCACCGTGAGCAACTCAATGGGCTATAAGCAGTCGTCCGTCCCTAATTTAGGGCCACTGGTTCCAGGGAAGGGAGAGAACCAGTGCCGTAAGACAAACACAACATCCATGCCTCACCGGGATTCGAACCCGGACCCCTTTCGGACAAATGATCAGTAGCCATCGCTTAGACCACTGCGCCACCCGGGCGGCGATATTATTTTTAAACGATTTTCATTAATCCATCTGCAAATTATTTTTTTCATTTAAATTGTTTAAATGTACTATAGGACTCGCTTATAACATCGGTTGCCGCCCCGGTGGCGCAGTGGTCTAAGCAATGGCCTCTGATCATTCGTCCGAACGGGGTCCGGGTTCGAATCCCGGTGAGGCATGGATGTTGTGTTTGTCTTACGGCACTGGTTCTCTCCCTTCCCTGGAGCCAGTGACCCTAAATTAGGGACGGGCGACTGCTCATAGCCCATTGAGTTGCTCACGGTGGTCGTTAAACCTCAAAAAAAAAAAAAAAAAAAAAAAAAAGAGAAATTACATCGGTTCCAAGAACGAGACATTTATGACGTCATATTCGATTATCTTCGTAATAAAGTCTCAGTTATAACAGAACCCATTGCAGCTAGGTAAAAGCTTAAAATACAGTCTAACTTGGAATTCTGTAAGTTCAAATTAATAAATACACTATATGATCAAAAATATTCAACATCCCTATTGAGTTGTGGATTTTCTTATGTACAGTGGCATTGGAAAAATTTCCCCAGACAAACGTTTTGTTACTTTTGTCAGAAAAACATGTAAAAGAAGATATCTAACGGACTCAAAAGCAAGCAATATGCAAATCAACACCAGTGACGCAGTCATCTTACATTGGCTACTTAATACAGCGGTTGCTACGGGAGACGATCAACTTGCACGTGTTCAAAAGTTCCCGGCCACCAAGTTCAGTTTGCGGTGTTTCACCTACTGCTTTCAATAAACGCTGTTTTCAACCTTTTTGTGTTTAAGAAACGTATCTTGTTTTCTGGAAAATGAAGTACAGGTCGAAAATTCATTTACGTAAAAGAGTGGTGAATTTACCGCAAAATGGAAAATCCTCCCGTTCGATAACTGAACTTCCGTCGATAGGAAATTCCACAGTAAACGATATGTAAAAAACAATATCGAGCTGGGTATGGAATTCAACACATGCCACGCAGTGGGAGGCCATGGAAAATCACCGTTCAAGACGACAGAACAATAAAAAAAAAGTCAACTGCTCATACACGTAAAATTGCTGTTGAAATTGCGCAGGAATTACGGGAGGAAAATCTTGCTGACGTTAGCCGTGTCACAGTTTCCAGGGCGACTACGTGATGTGGGACTTTCTGCTAGAGTTGGCTTGAGAAAACCTTTTATTAGTATAAGAAAAAAAATCAGAAGGTCCGGCATTAGTTTCTTAAGATGCATAAAGCCTGGTCAGATAAAGACTGGAGTAAAATATTTTTCCAATGAATCAAAAGTTAACCTCTAGCCGCCCTGCTGGTGCAGTGGTCTAAGCGGTGGTTTATGACCATTCGTCCGTGTCCGGGTTCAAATCCCTGTGAGGCATGGTTGTTGTGTTTGTCTTACGGCACTGGATCTCTTCCTTCCCTGGAACCAGTTGCCCTAAATTAGGTACGGACGACTGCTTATAGCCCATTGTGTTGCTCACGGTGGTCGTTAAACCCCCAATCAAAAATAAAAAAAATTAACCTCTTCTGAAGTGACGGAACACAGTATGTACGAAGACCTAAAGGCAAAAGATTCTTAAATATATTAGGTTGTAATGCTGTCTGAAACACGATAAAACTTCATTAAAACCACAGCACACTAGTTACAAGATGAAATGAAAATTTACTACAATTAAAACCAGTATGATACAGTTAAAATGATAAAACTACTACTGGTTTTAATTATCATACTGCTTTTAATTGCAGTAAATTTTCATTTGATATTGCAACTAGTGTGCTGTGGTTTTAAACTTTTAACAGGCTGGAACGAGTTAACTCAGGGTTGACATAATGGGATGAACTCAATTACAACGAATATATTCGCTATCTAAGAAGTGGTCCGAACGCTACTGGATTGAATTCATTCAGGGTACGTTTAGAGGTCCCAAAGATGCTCGTACGAGTTACCTTAAAGACTAGAGCATCGTAAAAAGTTGCTTTGCCCTTAGATTTGCTATTCAGATTGATCATTCAGGCGCATGATTATCAGCAATTACTTCCGACAGATTAACTCATAAAGGACTATGGCAGTGGAGGCGAATTTATGGAAGATGAGAGAGACATTTGAGAACATCTTTGTTTACCTAGTGTCACGATGTGCGTTTCAGGGAGACTAGCCGTTCCATATCGTGTTTTAGGGCATGAAACAGGGAATATAGAACTAGAAAGGGGAGCTTATCACCTATGATAATTATTGCGGTTCTTGAGATGAGAGGAGTAAAGACAAATTACTTAACCGTAGCTTTCGTAAAACAGCGTTGTACATTTCTGTTTGGAGGGAGCAAAAGTTTTGGGCACCGTTTAGTTCAAGCATCTTAAAGGTTACATCATGTACATCAGCCGCTTAAAGGGTTAATG
Source organism: Macrothele yani (assembly GCA_039090855.1). Classification (NCBI taxonomy): domain Eukaryota; kingdom Metazoa; phylum Arthropoda; class Arachnida; order Araneae; family Macrothelidae; genus Macrothele; species Macrothele yani. Next base: position 24,538,530 of record CM077028.1, on the reverse strand, counting down.
AAGTTTCATCGTGTTTTAGGCAGCATTACAACCTAATATATTTGTGAATGGTAACACGAATTTTCATACAGAACTTTGGATATGCAAAAGATTCTATTCGAAATACCAGAGTTTTACAAAACAAGCACGGCGTAGGACATGTGATGTCTTGGGGAGCGTTTTCTGAAAAGGGTACTGCTGCTTTAGTACAAATTCACTGTAAGATGAATGGAGCTATGTACAGGAATATCTCACAAGAAAATTTATTATCATATGCGCGAAGAAATTTGTGTAGAAACTGGGAATTTCAGAACGATAATGACCCTGAGCATACTTATAGTACTGTGAAGATATGGATGTATGCCAAAAAAAAATCGCGTAATGAAGTGGCCATCACAACCGCCTGACGTAAACTCCATGAAAAAACCTTTGGAACGAAATTGATAAACATGTGCTGGTGCATAAATACTCTAATTCGAAAGACTTTTTTTTCAAAAAGAGAAAGAAAGATTGGAATAAATTTATTTTCGACGATATTAAACACCTTATTGCATCTATGTCAGGTCGCTGTGCAGCTGTAAGGATACGACAACAAGGCATTAATTGTAGGTTATATTGCAGGTGTAAACACCTGATTTTATCAAAAATAATAATAGAATTACATAAAACCAAATGACATTGCATTATAAAATTAACAAAACATCACAAAAACACGATCGTAGATTAACAAAGCCAATTTGAAACATGAGTAAATCGAAATCAATATCTGTCAAAATCCAAGAACACCTCAAAAACACTGTATAGAAAGAAAGGAAACTAACATCAAGGAGTCCATCTAACACACCTTCATACATCAAACAAGTCACTAGTTACCCATCAACCACATCATGTTTTTTTTATATAGGTCTTAATGTCCTCGATACGTTTATAGTATACATCGTAATAGGTTTTTAAAAGGTCCGGAATAGGATTTTTCGTGATTATCCAATTCAAAACAATATTCAGTTGATGTACAACAGCATTTCACATAGACTTATTTTTTCCGTAAAACTCTGGAGTAAGTGGTCGTCCCTTTTTATTTGGCACAAATATATTTTTCAATTCAAAAAGATCCAACGAATCATCTAAATCAGGACAAGATGCAGCAAGTTCCAGGAGAAGGCGATATCGTGATGGTTTATTTATTTCCTCCTCCCATTCAGAATCCAGAAGAAAAGAAAGATCTGTATCAGGCATAAATTCCGGTTGAATATAACTTTCAGGTTTGCTACGTTTCAATAGGTCGTTTGGATACCGGAGATGCACTTGTGTTTTCCGCAAGTCTTTGAAAAACCACTGAACATGCGGATGAAGAAACATTATCTAAAGTACCAGCAATATCTGTTGTCTTATCTTCCGAATCCACAGAATCAGGCTTCGACCTCTCGTCTGGTTCCACCAAACGTGCCTCATGAGTCTTGGACAAGGAAGAAACTGAGTCTCTGACTTGTGTATGACATTGATCTAAACCAACACAGACCTCCTGTGCAACTGAACTTCCTTCGGGAGGTACATTACGATCACTCTGCGCAGATGTCCTATGTAGAGATGTACATTGAGCAGGAATATGCCCTCTTTCATTGCAGTAAATACACTGGCGTGCAAAAATTAAGGACGAGACGGTTGTTCGAATGTAACGTCATGCAGAAGTGCTCCACATGGACTCAAATCATACCATAAGATCCCCAAGATGTATGAATATGGGACAAGTGAGCAAAACCGTTCAAACAAGGAATCCAAAGGATACAAAGGCACTTTATTGAAAAGGTAACTTCGAGCACAACTGGACACAAGACAGAAACGTCCATGTGATAGGAGACTGCCAAGAAAAATCCAGTCTTTAGTAGGGGATATGATCACCCCTGACTGCGTTGCAGGATTTTCAACGTCTGTCCATGCTGAGGACGAGGTTGTCAAGGAGCTGTTGAGGCATCGCGGCCCATTCCTCTTGTAGCGCCAATCGCAGCTGCGGAATCGTTGCTGGCGGCTGGTAACGTGCTGCCAAGCATCTCCCGAGAAGGTCCCAGACGTGTTCGATTGGATTTGGGTCCAGGAACCTTGCGGGCCAATCCATGCGTTGAATATCTTCATTCTCCAACAGCTCTGCGACAGCCACTGTACGATGAGGTGTAGCGTTGTCGTCCATGAAGAGGAACTCAGGACCCACATCACCTCTAAACAGACGCACGTGAGGCAGGAAACATGGGTACAATAGGGGACACCAGTGACTGAATCTCCTTGGAAGATATAGAGGTCAGTACGGCTCCTAAGTATGATACCGCCCCAAACGAGAACTCCGCCACCTCCAAACTGGTCCCTTTCGATGATGTTGGAAGTGTGATTGCGTATTCCCTGCTCTCTCCAGATGTGTATACGTCCAGAATCGCTCGTCAGATTAAATCGGTTCTCATCCGTAAAGAGCACTCGACCCGATTGCTGATGTGTCCAGTTCTTGTGTTCCTGGCACCACAGAAACCGCCGTCTCTGATGAGCAAGCGTTAATGGCACACACCGTACTGGTCGTCGTGCAAATAGACTACCTTTGTGTAGCCTCCTGGCCACGGTAAAACGCGATAACGGACGTCCAGTTGTCTGTTGCATGTGCCTTGCAATTTCTCGCGCTGTATGCTGTCTGCCTCTTCTCAACTGTAGGACAATTTACCGGTCGTTTGCCGCCGTGGTTTCTCGTAGACTACCACTGCTAAACTCTCGGACAGCTGTTCTTGTCGTTTGACATGCTCTCCAAGTTCGTTAAACGATGCTGTGAGCGATCCCGAACTCCTCGGCCACACTAGTCACACTTCGGCTTTCTTCCAACTTCCCAATGACGCGACCTCGAATAAAGTCATCCAGATGTCGTCTACTGGATTGCCTGTTGCCCATATCACACGGTGGCAGCAACTCGACGTCGTTCAAACCAATGTACGCCGTGCAATAGCTTTCACCAAATTGCTGAGCGTACACCACCCGTGTGCTTTATACCCTTCCGACGCTCCCCCTTACATCATGCTGCATATGTGCGCATGCCCTACCGTACCGGTCCCTAGTCTATCTCCTGAGTGGTCTTTCGGTCCGTTCTGCCTGCTCGTTCCGCTGTTAAGCTAATTTCTCCTCTTCGTCCTTAATTTTTGCACACCAGTGTACCTGTGTAAATATTAAAGGTAAAACACTGAGAATCTAGTACAATTTTAACTTCTTTAGGACACATCTGAAGAGATAATTCATTCGGAAAGACGACTCGAAGTGTTCATTTTAGCCCACTAACATGGCAATAGCTTAAATTCTGAGGGGCTGTTACTCTACGAACTGGTCCATCTACCCGGCTCTTTTCAGAAAGAAGAACAATCAAGGCCCAATCTCGTACATCAAGTGACACGGGAAACAAGGTAACCATGACAGGTTATTCACGTGCATAAGAAGGGTACAAAACGTGTTAATTTATAGAGATCACTTGGTTTACAAGAAGTTTACAGTCGGTGCTGTTAATAAATAATAGTGTTGTACCACGTTTACTACGACTAATGCCTTTAATAGCTTCTCTTGGTACTCGCTCCTCTAAAGCATCTAAATATACCGGTGACGATGTCTTTAATAACGCAGTGTATATTACTATTGCACACAATCATTTTTTACTATTAAGCATTTCTCTTATCATGACCCAACACTACCAGATATTTTTGAATACCTATATATTTTATCAAATGTAAGTTCCCCAATACACATTACCGAGATATCTTTGTATTTCGTTAAAATAAATTATTTGTTATAATCGCAATACTATATATACACTACGTGGACAAAAGTGATTGGACACTGCAAGTAAATAGAAAAACAGTATTGTGTTTACATCCGTAGAGGGTAAGTCTTCATTCGCAGAGATTACAGCAAACACCCGTTGAGGTAAACTGTCCACAAGTCCGTGGAGTATGGAGAGTGAGATGTTCCTCCATTCCATCTTCAGTACGTCGACTAACTCTCTCAGTGACTCTGTCAGAGACCGGTCGTGTTGGACTAGACCTCACATATCGTTCAAGTTCATCCCGTAAGTGCCTAAAGGGATTGAGGTCCAGACTCTGAGCAGGCCAGTCCATCAGCGAGACCTGATTTTCCTCACACCATTTCAGTGTAGCCTTGGAAACATGACAAGTGGCGTTGTCATCCTGAAAGAAACATTGCCGTCCCTTAGAACTGCCTTAACGTTGCGAGCATTGAGTTATCCAGGGTATCTCTATACAGCACAGAGTTCATGTTGCCATGAATAACAACGCGAGGATTTATGGTACGGGGCTGTTTTAACTGGTACCCACACGGTACCAGTTAAAACAGCCCCGTACCATAAATCCACCTCCTCCGTGCTTCATAGTAGTCACTGTACACTCGGGAAGCAGACATTCTCCGGGTAACCTCTTAAACCAGACATGTTCTTCCAGGGCGAGGTAACTTCATGCTATGTAGCGTCTTCTTCCACTTGCTAATGACACAGACCATAGCGACCTGTCTGACATCAGCAATGCTTCTTATGCTCACACCTCCAATTGAGCAGACTACACTGAAGAGCAATTGATTTAGAGACAGCTGGCGTTATGCAAATGTGGCGCTGTGGGCGGCCCTGTAAACGGGAACGACATGACGTATGCAACGATCCGGCAATATAAGGAGTGATGCGACGCGAATCAGTAAGAGTCGGACGCAGTATGGGTAAGACGAAGGATCTAAACGCATTTGATCATGGGCAAATTATTGGGGCCCGACGAATGGGACACTCCATCTCGGAAGTCGTGCAGGCACTGGGAATTTTACGAGCCACTGTGTCACGAGTGCACCGTGAGTACATCGAATCCGGTAAAACCATCCCTGCAAGGGCCAACTGTCGTGGACAACAGCGTGTGGATGAGCGGGGTCATCGTCGGCTAGCTCACATTGTAACAGCGGATAGACGGACCATAGTGCAAGAAATCACTCGGCAATTTAACGCTGGTGCAGAAAAACGTGTAAGCAGCCACACCATCCAGAACCATCTCGTCGCTATGGGGTACAGAAGCCATCGTCCCACGAAGGTACCGCTGCTGACCGCACATCACAGGGTGCAAAAATCAGCATGGGCGCGGGAACATCGCCACTGGACCCTAGTCATGTGGGAAAATGTTGCCTGGACTGATGAGTCGAGATTCACGATGGTACACGCGGATGGCAGGATACGAGTACTGCGCAAACCACATGAAGCGATGGATCCTTCTTGCCAGCAGGGTACTCTTCAAGCTGGTGAGGGTGGCATTCTCGTCTGGGGACTATTTACGTGGACTGAAATGGGACCACTGGTACATGTGACATCGTCTCTCACAGGTCAACGTTACCGGGATATCTTGAACGACCATTTGCTCCCGTTTGTGCGTCTTCAACATCCCACAGAGTACCTTATCCTGCAATAAGACAATGCACCGTGCCATTGCTCCCGAATTGTAACCGAATGGTTATGTGAACATTCCACCCACGTGACCTCGCTTCCTTGGCTAGCTAGGTCACCTGACCTCAATCCCATCGAGCACATCTGGGATGCCATCGCGAGAGATGTTCGGCGCCCTGACCACCCCTCCATTAAATCCTCGTGAACTGTGGGAGCTTGTTCAGGGATCGTGGATCCGTATGGCTTCCCAACGCTTCCGGTGTCTTGTCGAGTCCATGCCGAGACGAATCGGCGCCGTCATCAAGGCGAAAAGTGGTGCTACACGTTACTAGACAGGTATCTCTAATTCAATTGCTCTTCAGCGTATTATAATACCCCTTTCAAACCGTTGGAGTTCTCTCCTGCTAGCTATTTTATCAGCGATTGACCTGACCGTACTCCGCAGCCGTTTTTATTATCGACCACGTGTCTGCTCCGAGAGCGCACCATTGCGCCTGCGTGGTGGTGTCCAATCACTTTTGTCCACATAGTGTAGGTATTAGTAATTTTTTTATTGAAGGTTTAAAGACCACTGTGAGGAATTTAGTGGGCTATAAGCAGTCGCCCGTGCCTAATTTAGGGCCACTGGTTCCAGGGATGGGAAATTGCTTTTGCAATTCCCATCAGTGGAATATTGCTGGGTATCTTTTTTGAAGATCCATAAGCAATTTTGAAAAGCATTTCACAGAAGCTTGAATTTCCCGCTGCATATCACAGGAGTTTGTTGAAAACTCTTATTTCAATAACACGTTGAGCAAAGCTCATCACTGGATGAAGTTTTCTTATATGTTGATGTAACATTTCTTTTCATCCCGAATGTCTTGTTACAGTCAGTCCACAAGAGCCATTTAAAACGATATGTGTGAATAATGAGAACTTACTTCTTTTATCCGGAACTCGAACAAGGTTCTACAATAGCTCCGATGATTACCCAGAAGCACACGTGTTGCGTTAACGATTCGGGATTCAATCTACAACATTAGCGATCGTATCGTATTCTACAGGACGACACTGATAGAAGGTATTGAAACTTACTTCTTCCAATGAGGCCTCGTTTGGACGGCACACTACTATTTTTTTTTATTTTATTTATTAGAGGTTTAACGACCACCGTGAGCAACTCAGTGGGCTACAAGCAGTCGCCCTTCCCTAATTTAGGGTCACTGGTTCCAGGGAAGGGAGAGAGCCAGTACCGTAACACAAGCACAACATACATGCCTCACCGGGACTGGAACTCGGACCCCTTCCGGACGAATGATCAGAGGCCATCTCTTAGACCACTGCGCCACCGGGGCGGCGCACACTATTGTACAATGAGGCGGTAGTCTCGTCTACCACCTCAGCTCGCGGCTGGGTTTCGGCAATCCAATTTAAAACGTGCTGTTATCGAATACTTGACAGCTGAAAGTGTCACTCCAGCGGAAATTCACCGAAGAATGCAAGTCGTTTATGGTGATGACTGTGTTGACGTAAGAACCGTGCGTCGTTGTGGCAGCAGGTGTGAAAATCTCCCGGCGGGAACATCTGACTTGTATGACAAAGAAAGATTCGGACAACCTGTGTCAGCAACTGACGAGTTTCACAGGAAACGGGCTGACGAACTGTTTAAGGACAATCGGCGGATCACGCAGCGAGAAATTGCTGACAGAATCGGCATTTCACAAGAACGCGCGCGTCACATTATTGCTTTGCTTGGATATCGGAAGATTTGTGCGCGGTGGGTTCCTCGGATTCTCACGCCTGAAATGAAAGCTCGGAGACTTGCCAGCAACTGTTGTTGTGTTACGAGGATAAAGGTGGCTCTTCTTTGCAGCAAAGTGACAGGAGATGAAATGTGGGTGCAACATTAGGAACTAGAATTGAAGCGTCAAACCTTGAGATATCGGCACATGGACTCGCCTCAGAAAAACGATTAAAGCCACATGCTTTTGTTAGAAAACTCGTGCAACAGAATTTTGGGAAGCAGATGGCGTTATCCACATTCATTTCCTGAAAGCTGGAAAAATAATGAACTCAGAACGTTACATTTTGAGACTCCGAGCTTTGAAACAGCGATTAAGAATGATGCGAGGGGGAAAGGATATGTTTTATGCAACACGATAATGCCAGGCCACACACAAGCGCACACACTGCGAGAGCCACCATAGAAGCAACGGAGAGGATGAATCTCATCACACTACCGCGTCCATCGGACAGTCCAGATTATCGCTAAAAGAAGACATTGAGGACGTCACTACTCATCCAATGAACAACTTAGGAAGGCTGTCAGGGCTTGGTTGCGGAAACAGAGATTGAACGAGTTCGTGAAGTCGACATTTTTCGGGACGACTTCACGAAACTCTTTCATCGTTGGCAAAAATGTATTCTCTTGTGATCATTTTGAGACATCACTACAGTTTGGTAAACGGCATTCCCTAAGGATTATTTCTCTGTTTCTTTTATTAGAATTTTCCCATCCACTCCCGTGTAATGTTCATGGAGGGATTATTTTTCATTCAATCCTTGTATTTTATTCCAAATGAATCTACTACAATTTATTCATTTATTTTACTCCAGGGTTCGAAATTCAGGAACAACATTTAATTTTTAGTTCTACGCAATTGACATGTTTGCGAAATCGTTAATAGAGTGATCCGTTTTCCCATTGGTAGAACATTTATTTGAACATGTTTCTATCAAGAAAGAATGCTGTTCCAATTCTTTTCGAAAAAAGGAAGGAAATGGAAATTTTCTGAAGGAATGTCGAAGCACTAGAACGTTAAAGACACGTGTTGTCTCTGAATAGTTGCCGATGCTCGCAGCAGCGTTTGTGGCTTCGTGAACAACTGTTACACCTGTCGCAGTTTTAACTGGCATCCTGTGGATGCCGTCGTCGGTAAGACATTCAGCAAACCATTGAACAGCTGATTGAAACTTCCTCGAAGAACTCCCGCCATGGGGGAGATTTTCTGCCCTATTAAACGTCCTTCAATTATGCTCCTATAGCAGTTCTCCTTCCGCTGATTTCGTAGTGGATACAGTAATTTATTCCTCTCGAAGAGCGTCAGGTGGCTGTTTTGTTCTGCTGTTATTTAGAGAGGTTCCTTTGGGATTTCGGATGAAAAAGGGGCTTTTGGGGCAGCTTTATTCACACATACGAAAAGGTATACAGTCTTCTCTAGTGCGATATCAAACAGATTAAAAAGCAAAGTATGTGCTGTAAGGAAAGTAAAACCGAATACGGATAAAAACATATTAATTTTAGCGTATCATTAAATTTGTGTTACTTGCTATTTTAATAATACGGGGTTTTCCCCGCAATCCGAAAGCAGAGCGTTCCTATGAAACTTTCGGTAAGCCGAAATGGCGTAAAGCGAAAAAGCAATTGCCATTAATTTATATGCGAAAATTTCTTGAGCGTTCCAAGAACCAAGCGAGAAAGATGACATTTAAATTTCGGTTGTAATGAGCGCGTCTTTTGAAACCTTTCAGATGCAAATTAAATTTATAAATGTTATTCAGATCAGATCAGATCAGAAGTAGAGGATTTGAGGAAGGGAGTGTCTGACCCTAGGTCTTAAACAACCCTCAGAAATAGAAAACAAGGAGATTTGAGCTAGAGTGCCAGATAGGAAAGGGACACGGAAGCGAGGTAGAAAGGGGGAGGAAGACGCCTTTATTTATTTCCGGGGGGACGCAGTATCAGGGGTCCGGCGGCTTAACGTGCCCATCCGACGCACGGCGGATATTTAGTGGTTCGAGCGTTCGTGTCTGCCAGGGATCGAACCTGATGTTTCTCCGTGGCAGTCACGAACGTTGACCACTAGGACATCCGCGACCCATAAATGCTATTCAAAGTCATAAATGCTATCCATATATGCTGAATTCCAAAACATAAATGCTATTCAAAGTTTTGGAGTGTGGAATTCGGAATCTGAGAGCCTCTGGCTGTTAGAGGCTCTCAGTTTCTTCACTCTAGTAAGAAGTATTGCATGTGGCGTACTGATGGGGGGATAATGGAGGACGCAGACAGGCAAACAGAGAGAGAGACAGAAAGAGAGAGAGAGAGAGAGAGAGAGAGAGAGACCCAGGAAAAGGGTTGTAGCGTGCAAGCCTCTGATTGACTGTTCAAAGTCCAGGTGCAATGTTCGTGTATATACAGTATATGGCTGACTGAACACTACATAAATACATAAATCAGTTCTTAGCCCTCTAAATGGCCGGTACGAGTTAATTCGGGGTTATCGAAATGGACTGAAGTAAGCTCAGACATATGTATTCGCTCTATAAGAAGTGGGTGAAATTTAGTTGGAACGAATTCATTCGGGGTATGTTTAGTGGTCTTAACGCCGCTCGAAGGAATGACCTGAAAAATCAGAGGATCAGAAAATGTTACTTCCCCCTTTGCTATGTTATTCAAATTGATCATTTAGAGAAGTGATTGACAATGATCCTTTCTGACTGATTAGATGCTGAAAGTCTCACAGCAGTGGCGACGAATCTAAGAGAGGAAAGAAAATATGTTTCATGCTTTTTTTTATCCTGTGGCATTATATCCGTGTCAGGGAGACTAGTCCTTCCCCATTATGCGTTTAAGAGGTTCATCGACCCCGTCCTTTTCATTAAGAGACCGAAGCATAGTTTTTTTTTTACTTGTAGACACGTTTTGTTTTCCTTTTGCAATTTTTTTTCAGCTTGAGCCACTTTTTGTGAAGTTTCTCCAATTTCTTGATACAATCCTGTCCATGGCGAATAGGAATACGGGCCTTTTCCCAAAACACAGCCCTTTTCTTAACAACAGCCCTACAACTCTCACGAATTGTCTTCCTCAAGGTTTATATAGGCAAGTTTGTTTCTGGAACTGTACATAATTTTCCAACTATATGAAATAAAAATAAAAATAGACATCACCTTGTTTATGTGGAGAATTTACACTGGCGGAAAGTTAAAAAAGAAAACCAAGAAGGAGACGTCTGATACCAACGAAATTTATACAGCATAATAACGGAATACAGAGGATAACGTGATCAAAACATTATGGCAAAATACAGTTGTATTTGCTGGTAAACTGAAAAATAACATTTCCATGTAACATGGTTAGTTGAACCGCCATGAACTGCGTCACACTGCGCAATTCTGGCATGGAGTCTGTCGTACAGATGTTGGATGTAAGTTTGGGGTATTGAGTTCCAAGCATCCTCAACCTGGACGCGTAAATCGGAGATGGTCGTGGCTAGCCGTGGAGACCTGATAAGTCGTTGTCCCATAAAATCCCACACGTGCTCAATGGGGGACAAATCCGGTGAACGTGCAGGCCAGGGAAGTTGTCTCACACCCTGAAGTGCATGTTGCGTTGCACGTGCCGTGTGTGGGCGTGCGTTATCTTGCTGGAAAACACCACGATGGACCGACCTTACAAATGGCACAACAACGGGCTGAATGATGTTGTTGATGTAGGAGGTACTGTTTAACGTACCCAGTACATACACTAGTTGTGTACGGGAGCGATAGCTGATCGCTCCCCATACCAGGAGACCAGGTGTAGGCCCTGTGTGTCGCTGACGGATGCAAGAAGGGTGGAGACGCTCCCCTGTGCGTCTGCGAACACGCATACGGTCATCGGAGGCTCCCAAGCAGAACCTGCTTTTATCGCTGAACACGAAAGATCGCCATTGCGTTCTCCAGTGCAGACGTTGTCGACGTCACTGCAGCCGTTCCTGACGGTGGGTTGGAGTCAGAGGTACACATGCCAGAGGCACACGTGCACGTAGTCCTTCATCCAGTAGACGGTTGCGGATTGTTCGCACAGTCACCTCAGGTGCAACGGCAGTTCGGATTTGCGTTGCAGTGGATGTTCTGCTTGACAACGCCGCTCTTATTATACGCCGATCGGTCCACTCATCAGTCCGTCTGTGACTCTCGGTTTTACGTCTTCTCGTGTGGGAATGTTCCGCGGACCATCTACGCCATCATCGTACCACCACCGATACTTCCCGTCCATTTCGCTCCGCAATACGACGATACGACCACCCGGCCTCGCGGAGTCCGACTAGACGACCTCGCTCAAAGTCCGATAACTGCTGAAATCGTACACGTCTTCCATGTCCAGGCATTGCAGCTTCTTCAGGATCTTCGCACGTGTCCGTACGCCAACGACTGATTACATTCATTTCGCCGTACTCCTTAAATACCACCGACGATAATTTGCATATTATGCCGTGCTGTGGCGTAAGCGCTCACCGGTTGGTCCCGAAATTAACATCACACCTACGTAAACTCGACCCCATTAACATATGTAAATTTCATGATCGTCCGCCAATTCCTTCTTGGTGTTCTTTTTCACTTTCCGCCAGTGTAATTGACACTTAAGTCTAATAACACAAGAGAAGGTGAATGGAGAAGTCAGGCGATGGGGATAATAAGGTAAGTAAATATTTCAACTGACTTGAGCGACCTCTAAATATAGTGTGATCTGCCTGAACCTTTACAAAAAATATTTTTTTATATGGTAGAACAATGTGGAGGGTCAGACAACAACACATTTCAAAACTTCAAAAATAAGGAACACCCTAAATTACATGCTAATAGTTTCGATAAATGGAATGGCAGCAATGAAACGGAGTTAGCGAATAAGAGGACGTCATCCCGCTAGAAATGGGGTCGCCCATTGCTTTTTTTTTTTTTTTTTCGACGTGGAAATCCGGAATGGTTTCAGAGAGAACAGTAGCAGTCACCGGAAGGTTATATCTGAGACTGGGAGCTAATGTTATATCATGAAAGAGTCCAATTTCTCCGATTCCATTTGCAGTACGACTTTATCCTACTTCAAATTGCTCGATCTCCCGGAGCAAGAGATTCTCGCAATTGTTCGACAAATCAATTCAACAGCTGTGAGTCGTCCTTTTCGTCCGGCTGATCGCCCGACCGGAAAACTGAATCAATTTACTCTAGTAACCCAAAAAATTCGAAACAAGGGGGAAAGAAAAATGACATGGAGAAGTAGCAGCGATCGATATCATGTAGCTATCAGACAAAGGAGACAAGGAGATAGATTGAAGAAAAATGACGCTTGTTGGCTGATCGGAGAGTCCGAATTCAAGTAAATCGGCTTAAGAACAGGGGACTCCATGCAGTTATTGCAAACAAACACAGGAAATGCATTTAATTTTCTTCCCGAAATAAAAAATATTGACTTAAGTAAGCCTTGCCAGCATTACAAGTTTTCTGAAGTGAAGTTCAAGAATAAAATAATCACAGCGGCATGAAACAACCTAATCGTTGACGAATTGTTACTGCTGCAAAGTCTGATAAAAACAGACTCGGTTTAGTATTAAGTTTTTTGGGTATTTTTGTTTTGTTTTTTTGATTGTAGGTTTTACGACTACCGTGAGCAACTTAATGGGCTATAAGCAGTCGCCCGTCCCTAATTTAGGGTCACTGGTTCCAGGGAAGGAAGAGAGCCAGTGCCGTAAGACAAACACAACATCCATGCTTCACCGGGATTCGAACCTGGACCCCTTTCGGACGAATGATCAAAGGCCATCGCTTAGACCACTGCGCCACCGGGGCGGCAATTTTTTGGGTATAACAGAAGTTGTTTGGCGCAACTCGGTATATCTTCACGACCGTAGAAAGGTATAACAAGTTAGTAAAATCGTGCCATGCATTGATTATGATACGCTTTCCAACATACTAGAAATTATTACTCAAGTTATGAGGATAATGGCTGTGCAATAAATCTCGCTCCTGTGCCTTGATCTTTGACCCCATTTCCAACCCGGACCCATCACGGACGAATGGTCATAGGCCATCGCTTAGACCACTGTGCCACCGGGGCCGCCAGAAAGACTAGGGCTATAAGCAGTCGCCCGGCCTATATTTTGGGTCATTGGTTCCAGGGAAGGGAGAGAGCCAGTGCCGTAAGACAAACACAACATCCATGCTTCACCGGGATTTGAACCCGGACCCCTTTCGGACGAATGATCCAAGGCCATCGCTTAGACCACTGCGCCACCGGGGCGGCAATTTTTTGGGTATAACAGAAGTTGTTTGGCGCAACTCGGTATATCTTCACGACCGTAGAAAGGTATAACAAGTTAGTAAAATCGTGCCATGCATTGATTATGATACGCTTTCCAACATACTAGATATCATTACTCAAGTTATGAGGATAATGGCTGTGCAATAAATCTCGCTCCTGTGCCTTGATCTTTGACCCCATTTCCAACCCGGACCCATCACGGACGAATGGTCATAGGCCATCGCTTAGACCACTGCGCCACCGGGGCCGCCAGAAAGACTAGGGCTATAAGCAGTCGCCCGGCCTATATTTTGGGTCATTGGTTCTAGGGTATGGAGAGAGCCAGTGCTGTAAGACAAGCTCTACATCCATGCCTCACCGGGATTCGAAACCGGACTCATCACAGACGAATGGTCAGAGGAAATCGCTTAGACCACTGCACCACCGGGGCGGCCAGAAAGACTAGGGCTATAAGCAGTCGCCCGGCCTAAATTTTGGGTCATTGGTTCCAGGGAAGGGAGAGAGCCAGTGCTGTAAGACAAACACTACATCCATGCCTCACCGGGATTCGAAACCGGACTCATCACAAACGAATGGCCATAGGCCATCGCTTAGACCACTGCGTCACCGGGGCGGCCAGAAGGGGGTAGTGCCTCTGGGCAGTTTTCCTGCCCGTCGATCTTTAATCGCCTTTCTCAGCCTCTTAAGGCTGTCTTTGAATGAGTGTAAGAGAAATACTTTCCTATATCTTTAATGTAAATTCTTTTGTACGCTTTTTCTCAAAGACTGTTACTTTGTAGTGTATGAAACTTTGAGCACAAATAAAAACGACCAATAGCTAATATGTGCCACACTTATCATTCCAAAAAAATTGTTAGAATTGTTTTTAAAATTCAATTTATTTGACTCGAAAGTATTCCAATTTGTGTGCTAGATAGCGCGATAAGTTTATCTTAGCAGTGTTTCTGTCTGGAAGAAACGTATTCTCTCATTTCTGTATGATTTTTTTTTGAGTTATCTAGGCCAAATGGAAATAATTAAATGGGACCAAAATTTAGACTGGAATCTTGTCTCCCATAAATTATCTTAAATCCTACCGTACGTTCATTTTTTTTGGAGATAATATGTGTAAATTAGCAGAGATCTCCTGAATTTGAGCTATAGAGACTCTACGCCCCCTAGCGGAAAATCTATGCGTAATTTGAAAACGTAACTGTATCTAAAATACTCTTCGACATAAATGAAATCGAAAGATAAAATAATTTTTTCAATCGGATGTTTAGAAGCAAATATGTGGAAAAAAACGAATTTTTGAATTCGATATCATCTGCATTTACGCCCTCTAGCGGCGAAATTGTACATCGTAAAAAAAAACGAAATAAAGGATCATCATTTGCATATTTCAAGCTTTCCAATGCAAAAAGAATTTTTCAAATCGGACTAATAGTTGCAGAGATATCGTGGGTACAGACGGGCGGACGGACAAACCGGTAACATAAGCACGATCTTTTTTTACAAAAGACGTGCTAACAAAGAAGGAATTTTTCAAATCGGACTCCTAGAAGTAGAGATATTGACAAAAATAAGATATATATCTACGCCCCCTGGCGTAGAAACCATGCATTATTTAAAGAAGAAAATGTTTCTAAAAGGTTTGTAGACACGAGTACTATCGGTCCACAAATGAAGTTTTTTTCAATCGAGAATTAAGAAGCTCATATTTTGCTGCAAATACATCAGAAGCGGAAATTAAGACTTACGCTCCCTGGTGGATAAACGATTTTTATACAAAAATTAGAAATTATGTGCAAACTATTTCCCATCAGGAGCTGTATCAGGTGCAGAAAGAATTTTTCAAATCGGATATTTAGAAGCAGAGATATAGGGGGAAACGCAACCTGTACGCCCCCTAGCGGAAAATCTATGCGTAATTTGGACACGTAACTATATCTAAAACACTCTTCGAAATAAATGGAATCGAAAGATAAAATAATGTTTTCAATCGGATGTTTAGAAGCAAATATGTGGAATAAAACGTATTTTTGAATTCGACATCATCTGCATTTACGCCCTCTAGCGGCGAAATTGTACATCGTAAAAAAAAACGATATAAAGGATCATCATTCGCATATTTCAAGCTTCCCAATGCAAAAAGAATTGTTCAAATCGGACTAATAGTTGCAGAGATATCGTGGGTACAGGTCCTTCTTTACAAAAGACGTGCTAAAACTTTATGCAAGTTAAAACAAACTGGTTGGCAACATAATATAGCAGCACTGATAAAGTTTTTCTTTTTTTCTGTTCTTTAGGTGAGCGCTACTGCTGAAAAAGACAAGAATTTCATTGATAATGGCTTCCCCGCAAGAAAAAGCGGCGTGCGTGTTGTGGTTTCATGAGACCAAATCGGTGATTACTGTCCATCGTCATCTCTGAAAAGAGAACAGACGATCACCACAGGACCAAACAAGAAAGATGACACCGAATTTTCGGGTGTAATAAGCACGTCTTTTGAATCCGTTCTGACACAAATTAAATTTATCAAAACTATTCAAAGGCAATGGAACCGGTATGGAAAACAATAGTATCTGACGGAAGAAAGAAGTTTTTCAATCGGGTCTTTAATCCCTTAGATATTGGTGTAAACGGAATCTTGAGCTTACGAACTCTTAGAAACAGAGTTATCGACAAAACTAAGATGTGACTTTACGTCCCCTGATGGGAAAACCATGCATTATTTTAGGAAGAAAGTATTCTCAAAAGGTTTATCCATATAAGCGGTATCGGTCCAAGTAAACAAATTTAGTCGAGTTTTCAGGAACCCACATTTTGCTACAAATACATCAGAAGCAGAAATTAACCTTATGACCAATGGTGGCCAAACTATTCTTTACAAAACATTAGAAATTATGTGAAAAATATTTTCCATCAGGTCTTGTATGCGATACAGGAAGAATTTTTCAAATCGGAGTTTCAGGAGAAGAAAACACGATTTACCTTTATGCGCCCTAGCGGAAAGTCTTAAATGATTTACGTGAAAATTTTAAATATATAGGAAAAACATTTCGCATCGGAAACACTATCCAACAACGAAGGAATTTTTCAAATTGGACTTTAAGAAGTAGAGATATTGAAAAAAAAAAGAAATACATCTACGCCCCCTGGCGTAGAAACCATGCATTATTTCAAGAAGAAAGTGTTTCTAAAACGTTTGTCGACATGAGTACCATCGGCCAACAAAAGACTTTTTTTTCAATCGAGAATTTAGAAGCTTATATTTTGCTGCAAATACATCAGAAGTGGAAATTAAGATTTACGCCACCTGGTTACCATACCATTTCTTTTACAAAAATTGAAAATTATGTGCAAAGGATTTCCCATCAGGAGCTGTATGCGGTGCAGTAGGAATTTTTCAAATCGGAGGTTTAGAAGCAGAGAAATAGTGGGAAACGCAATTTACCTTTACGCCCCCTAGCGGAAAGTCTATGAATTACTTGAAAATTTTGAATTTTTAGGAAAAACATGTAACACTAGAAACACTATCCAACGAAGAAGGAATTTTTTAAATCGGACTCCTAGAAGTCGAGATATTAACAAAAATAAGATATACGTCTACGCCCCATGGCGCAGAAACCTTGCACTATTTTAAGAAGAAAATTTTCCTAAAAGGTTTGTCGACATGAGTATTATCGGTCTACAAACGACGTTTTTTTAATCGAGAATTTAGAAGCTCATATTTTGCTGCAAATATATCAGAAGCGGAAATTAAGATTTACGCCTCCTGGTGGCCAAACTATTTTCTTACAAAAATTAGAAATTATGTGCAAACGATTTCTCATCAGGAGCTGTACATAGAAATGTTATTTTACTGAAGAATAAAGGCAATTTTGAAGTGTATCCGGTGCAGAAAGAATCTTTCAAATCGGAGATTTAGAAGCAGAGATATAGGGCGAAACGCAATTTACCTTTACCCCTAGCGGAAAGTCTATGAATTACTTGAAAATTTTGAAATTATATGAAAAATAAGTCACACGGAAAGCACTATCCAACAAAGAAGTAATTTTTCAAATCGGACTCCTAGAAGTAGAGATATTGACAAAAATAAGATATACATCTACGCCCGCTAGCGGAGAAACTGTGGGATATTTTAGGAAAAAAAATATTTCGAAAAGGTTTATCGATGTGAGTGACATCAGTCCACGAAAGAATTTTTTCAATCGATATTTTAGAAGCTCAGATTTTATGGCAAATACATCAGAAGCAAAAATTAACAGTTATGCCACCTGGTGGCCAAAGTATTCTTTACCAAAAATTCGAAATTATATGCAAAAGATTTTCCATTAGGAGATGTATCCGCTGAAAAAAAGATTTTTCAAATCGGAGTTTTAGGAGAAGATTTATCGGAAAAAATGTAATTTACTTTTACGCCCCCTAGCGGAAAATCTATACGTAATTTGAAAATGAAACTATATCTAAAACACTCTTCGACATAAATGGAATCGAAAGGTAAAATAATTTTTTCAATCGGATGTTTAGAAGCAAATATGTGGATTAAAACGTGATCTTGAATTCGACATCATCTGCATTTACGCCCCCTAGCGGCGAAATTGTACATCGTAAAAAAAAACGAAATAAAGGATCATCATTCGCATATTTCAAGCTTCCGAATGCAAAAAGAATTTTTCAAATCGGACTAATAGTTGCAGAGATACCGTGGGTACAGGCGGACGGACGGACGGACAAACCGATAACAGAAGCACGATCGTTTTTTACAAAAGACGTGCTAAAAAACCATAAAAGCTCGGTATGAAAAGTTTTAAGCGGGGGGTAGGGTTGGCTATCTTGACCGAGCGGGCTGATCACAGTTTACACAAGAGACAGCTGCAGCTGTTCAGGAGACATTTCTGCGAAGCCCCAGGAAATCCATTCGTCGTGATTCACTGGAAACTGAGATTCCCCGCGTTACGGTTCTGAAAATTTTACACAAACGTCTTCATCTGTATGCTTATAATACACAGATCGTTCAAGCTCATCAGCCTGATGAGCGGCGTCGCCGTGCTGCATTTGAGACGATGTTGCAGGCCGTAGTTCATGATAGTGATTATCTGCACCGTATCTGTTTCTCAGATGAAGCCACATTCCACGTCTCTGGTACACTAAATAGGCACAATGTGCGAATCTAGGGATCAGATAATCCCCATTGTAGCATCGAACAAGAGAGGGCTACCCAAAAAGTGCACGCTTGGGGCGAACTGATGCATGACGGAATCATCGGACCCTTCTTTTTTTACAGAGTCAACGGTAATATGTAACGTGTACCTGGACATGCTGGAACTTTTTGTATCACCTCAATTGCATGCACTCAAACCTTTGGTTGTTTTCCATCAAGACGGTGCCCCACCACTTTGGACAATAATGGTTTTTGAGTTCCTGAATGGCACATTTCCGGACAGACGGATTGGCAGCGACGGAGCCATGACATGGCCACCTCGATCGCCCGACATAACCCCTCTAGACTTTTTGTTGTGGGGTTATGTGAAAGACCAAGTTTACTCTGGCAGTGTTCCGGATGTCAAGAAGTTGAAGAGCAGAATAACGGGCATCATTGGTTCTGTTTGTGCTGAGATGCGTGAAATCGAATATTGCTTAGATGTCCTCCGGGCCACAAATGACACCCATGTGGATATGTACTGACACCGGAAAAAAAAAACTTTGCTTATGCGCCATCATTGACGTGCAATCCCTTTCTTGTACCTCTAATGCATTTTTGTATATTAATTTTTATAATGTTTTTTTTTTATTTGATTGGAGGTTTAGCGACCACCGTGAGCAACTCAATGGGCTATAAGCAGTCGCCTGTCCCTAATTTAGGGTCACTGGCTCCAGGGAAGGGAGAGAGCCAGTGCCGTAAGACAAACACAACATCCATGCCTCACGGGATTCGAACCCGCACCCTTTCGGGCAAATGATCAGAGGCCATCGCTTAGTTTCAATATTCGCTTTTGTTCACTTAAAAGAATTACAACAGAACATCCCCAACCTCACACGCAGTGTGAGAGAAGGGGAGAAATAAAACCAAAATGTAGATATTTACAATGAAATGATAATTGTACAAATGAGCAATGACAGGCATTGCATTATTTGCTGTAAACAGCAGTAGCTCTGGGATAATTGTTCATTGAAGTCTTGGAACATCACTGGAGCGAAACAATTTACAAAAAAATTCCGTGCAGTTCTAGTGACATGGGAATCACTGGTGGCAGAGAGTAACTGTGAGGATGAAGAGAACTGTGTACAAAAGGTGACGTCAGCAGGAAGCAAATACAATCCAGTTCCAGGAGGAAACATGGTGAGGGAACAGTAAAAACTGAAAGTTCCGACGTAGGTTTATTAAAACAGCAGATGAACAGTCTGGGCACTAGAAAACCGAAACCAGGGACGACACGGCGACCATGTTTTGAAGAAGGCAGGTAACCATGCCGTGTCATTCGCCAAGGAGTATTCCAGGGTGAGTCTGGCTTTAACCCTGTTGCGATAGTGTGCAACTAAAGAGGTAGAGAATGTGATAGGATCTGGATCTTGTAACTGTAGCAGGTGAGAGAAAATAATATATTTAGCTAGGATAAATAAATACGAACAAACTGGTAAAATAGAGGTGAAACTTGTGGAACTGTGGCCGAGGAAACGATAATCTTCTAGAGTGAGATCACTGGTACAAGAAGGATGTGCAAGTTGAAACATACTGTGAAATAGTGGGAGCAGTGTCGGACAGTAAACAAACATGTGTAAGACGTCTCCAACGACGTTACAAAAAGGACAGAGATCTGATGATACTATATTTCTCCGGAACAAAGTCGAAGGGACAGGCAGTCGATTGTGCAAAAACCTCCAGTGCACATTAAGTTCTGAGGAAGGGGCCGGTGAATATTGGGCAGTAGACCAGACCGTGGTTAGTGCAAAAGAAGGAACAGCGGGAATAGGGCAAAATACCGCAGAAGAAGAACGGAGAAAACGGTACAGGGTGCGGGTGGAAAGACTGTGGAGAGGGAGGAAATCACCGGAAAAGGGAAGGAAGAACGGAAAAGGGAGAGAGGCAGAGGAAACGGAAAGGAGGCCAGAGGAATCGACTAGGGAAGGAAAAAGTGATTGAAGAGCATGTTTAAGTTGGAGGAAGTTATCAGAGAGTTCGGGCGAGGGTGGGAGGGTGGGAAAAAGGTCGGAAACGGGTTTCCATGAAAAATCGGGGAGGACCAGTTGGGAAACGGAGACTACACCAGCGTGTAGCCATGCAGGAAAAAAGAAAAAGTTGGAAGTAGGGGGATGGAGGACGGAGGAGAAAAAAAGAGGCTCGGAAAGAAGATCAAGAGTGGAAGAGGGGGGTTGACGAATGAGCGGTAAAGAACAAAGGAACTGGACAGCTTCATGGTAGACCTTAGGAAAACGGGGGGATGACAGTGTGAATATCCATCTTGAGAAGAAGATGAACGGTGAGGCAGGGATTAAGGGGGAAGTCAGAACATTAAGCAGAAGAATGGAAGCGGAAGAGTCTGGTTGAACTGTCAAACGGAGGAAATTGAAAATTCTTACAGCTTTATAACGTATGGTAATCTCTGGCATATTGAGGCTTTCACAAGTCGAAGGTAGAGACAATACTGAGGAAGATAACCAATGAGTAGATGACCAAACAATGCTGATGTTGTTGCAGTTTGAACGTAGGCTGGTGGCAGTTGTGCAATCCAGGAATGATAAACTAACGAGAGAATGTGGGTGCCAGCAAGCCGTGCACGATTGTGGTAGGTCAAACAGCACTTCAGTTTGGACCAGTAAGCAGCGGTGTGACGTAGTTTCCTGACGAGGGGTCTCCAGGTGGCAGCCGCTGCTGAGACCCGGCTGCCAATGTGCACCCCAAGTATCTTTTGACTGGTGGAAGTCCAATGAGCGCTCCACGGTGCATCGGGGCGATGTCTCCAGGAGCCACACCACAAGCCTGTACACTTTGAAGGGTTTAACGAAGCGCCGGAAGCCTCAGCATACACTTGGTACCATGCAAGAACAATTGTGAATTGCCATTCTTCTCGGATGAGAACTGTGAGATCATCGTCGTAGGCAGTAAGAACAATAGAATGGTGCCTGTTGCTATGCTGAATGGTGGAGGGGGAGGTTGTAGAAGAGAACAGATAGAGCAAAGAAAAGGCTCAAAGACTAGAGAGAAAAGTTGTCCGGAAAGAGGACATCCTTGTCGGATGCCCTTACGAAACGGAATGGGGGCTGTAAGGAAGGAGGCCGTCCGGATATGGACAACTGAGTCCTGGTACAGGGCAAGGAGGGCTGTGATGAAGACAGATGGGAAACCGTAGGCAGAGAGCACAGAGGCAAGCCACTGATGACTCACGTTATCAGAGGCCTGCCTCTGATCAAGATTGAGGAAGGCTAAAGGTTCGGAGGAAAGGTGGGCAAGGCAATATGAGTCACGGAGGAGGTTAATATTAGTATGAATGCTTCGGCAAGGGATGGTGTACGTTTGGTCGGGATGTATGACGGTGGGAAGGACAGGGTTCAATCGAAGAGAGAGTATTTTAGTATAAATCTTGTAGTCAACATTAAGGATGGATATAGGACGCCAGTTATCCAACTCCAGCAGACACCCCTTCTTTGGAAGAAGAATGATGTGAGCTAGAGTAAAAGCGGGGGAAGAACAGATAAAGGAAAAGCAGCTGTAAAGCAAGGCAATAGGAGAGGGTATAGGAAAGAGGAAAATGTACGAAAGAAATTAACTGTCAACCCGTCAGGACCAGGTGACGAGTGACAGTTAAGTAAGGCAAGTGACTGTACTACTTCTGCTGGGGTGATAGGCATAGAAAGAGATGTAACAAGATGCGATAGAATATGTGATAAGGCACGAAGAATCGAATCAGCATGCGGAGAACTTGACTGGAACTGAGCAAAACGTGACAGGAAATATGTTCTAACACCGGAGCAAATGAGAGTGGGGTCATTAGTAACAGTTCCATCGGGTAACTTCAGATTACGGAGGTGATGAGCAGAACGTTTGTGGAATTCCAGTTGTTGAACCTGTTCACATAGATAGTCATTTGGCTGGAGATAAAAGAGCTTGAGGCGGTGAGCTTGTTGGGAGACAGGAAGTAGCAAGGCACGAAGTTCAGCTTGGTAATGAGAAAACAGCGGAGAATCAAGATCTTGGGTGGAAAAAATTGAGTGTGCAGCATCAATCTTCATAGAGGCGGTAGTACGTTTTTCGTGGGAATATTGTTTGGTATAAAGAAGAATTTGGGATTTGACATTTAACCAGTGTTGCAAGGGACAAGAAGCAAAAGGGAGCATATATAAGGCTTGTTGGAGCTGCGGTTGGATGGAATTTACGTAGGTTGAATCAAGTAAAAGATCATCATCAAGTGTCCAAGTTCGGTAGTATTGCCGAGGAGATGGACCGGTGTGAAGACACATTACGACACAGATGTGGTCGGAAGAAACTGTCGGTGTGTGAGAAAGGAAGATAACTAAAGGAAGAAGAATTGAAGAAACATAAAACCGGTCAAGTCGGGCAGTTGTAGGGGAGGAAGTGGAGTAGGAGCGCCAGGTGTACGAACGAAGAAATGGGTGCAGGTGTCGAAAAGAATCTTGGAGTTGTAGCTGGTTGATGGCTGTAGAAAGTGCTCGGGTAAGAAAATACCTGGTATCCGTGGAACCGTCCGATCTGTCGAGGGATGGGTCAAGGGTGCAGTTAAAATCACCACCTAAGATGACAATATCAGTGGCTGGAAGACCTTGAACACAGGAAACAAAATGCTCAAAAAGACAGTCTGCATACTGTTGATTGCCGGAAACATAGATGTTAAAGGTATGGTATCGGAAGTTGTGAAGTCGGAAGGACAGAAGCTGCAGGAAGTCACGATAAATCGGTTTGACCGTGATATCAGTAATGAAGGATCGAAGACGAAAATGGATATCCACCGCAAGTCCTGCGTGAAGACTAAGTCGATGGACATGGTAGAATTGAAATGGCCAGGTTCGCCACCTGTGGTATGGGGTGTTGGGATGACAGTTAGTCTCCTGTAGCAATAATATATCCGCATCATGCGGTGTAATGTCTTCAAACACTAACGCATTGGTAGGAGGGACGGAGCATCCCTTACAGTTGAAAGAAAGTAATTTTAACTTGAAAGAGGTTGTAGTGGTTGAATATTACTATCAGCACTTCTGTGAAGACTGGTTACACGTTTCTTTAAGTTAGATGTCTGCGCATTAGTGACTGTGTCAATTTTCGGCAAAAGAGCAAGTAGATTCTGAAGTTGGGTGATAATAGTAGGAAGCTGAGCATTTCGTGATTGAACGCAGTCTAGCTGCTTGAGAGGACGTGACGGTTGATTAAGTATGATGAGAGCAAGATCAGACGGCTCCAGCGGCCCATCTAATGCAGGGAAGGTTTCCAGATATTCTGCGAAAGCTTTTTGATCCAACGATTTTGGAACAGCTGGGGACTTAAGAGATGTAGAAACTGCAGTTGGAGAGAAAGACTGTCGAATTGGCGAACGGGAACGAGAGCAGCATGGAGAAGACGTCACCGGCGAGATTGAACTCTGTCTAGTACGTTTCAACGTGGGAACGCCGGGAGAAGCTGGTGAGTGTAGGACAGTTAGATCTGACTCCACATTAGGGGATCCAAGGGAAGAAGATGAAGCAACACGACGGAGGGGTTGCCATTCCTTTTCGGAGATAATACCCTCCGAAGAACGTAGAGGTACCACAGCAGCAAGTGGGTCCAACGATGGAGAGGTGGCTAAGATTCCCGTAGTAGAGATCGAAGACTTGGAGACTGCTGACGAATCATCATCTGCTGGGGGAGAAGCCTCTGGAACAACAGTAGCAGGGATCAAGGACGTCTGTGGAGCCGAACTTGGTGTGGCCAGAGAAATTGATGTTGAGGGTGGGGTGTTGACTTCGGGCGGTATGGAAATAAGTGGCTTGGCAGATGCATGTGGACAACGTGATTGGATGTGGCCATATGACTTGCATTTAAAACAATGCAAGGCAGTAACGATATCGATCCGGAAAATCTGCTTCCCTACAACCACAGAGAGGTCAGTAGGGCAGTCAGCAAAGGCATCTTCAGTAGGGAACAGGATCCTTGCTTGGCGACGCAGACCTAAGATGTTCCTGTCATCTGGGTCTGTTGGTGCGGAAGACGGAGTGGAAATGGAACCAACTACTTTTCCACAACGGGAAAGGGCCGCCATTAAGTATTGGTCCTTTATTTCTGGTGGTACGGGATAGCACGCAACAAGTACGGGGCACTGCGTGAGCGGGATTCCCAGTAAGGTATGATCCCCAACATGCAGTCCGTCAAATAAGACGCGCTCCACAAACTCTGGCTTCGCAAAATAGATGAGAACAGTCCTAGGTTTCCTCGCCATATGAGTGATCGCTCCCTTAGGGAGGATTTGGCGTACGACTAAGGAGTATTTCTTAAGGCTGGTGTCCGGGAGGGCAACAAAACATATGCCAAGTTTCTGTGTGCGTAAAACCTTTTGCCCAGCAGCTGAAGTTTCCGGAATTTCGATGCGTAATTTCTTGTTGTCTCTAGTGACAATCATATCAAGAGGCATTGTACATGGATTCTTCGCTGTAGAGGAAGATGAACTGGTACCCTTTACAACGGAAGCATAAGGTAGAGTTGCCGTAGGAATGGGCGGAGATGGGGAACGTCGAGACGCAGTGCTCGCAGCAGCAAATGAAGTACCAGAGGCAACGGATACTGAAGAAGTTAATGACGTCACTGTGGTGGACAATGTCGGGAAATCAACACCCATAGAGTTGGAAGAAGAGGTGGTAACATCAGATAACGCGGCTTGGAAACGAGCTGCGTG
Organism: Macrothele yani; assembly: GCA_039090855.1. NCBI lineage: Eukaryota > Metazoa > Arthropoda > Arachnida > Araneae > Macrothelidae > Macrothele > Macrothele yani. The sequence goes on along the minus strand of CM077028.1, from coordinate 24,513,188 downwards.
TGGTAGTGACGATGACCGAACGTGGCCATGCGGGGATGGAACTTTGCTATCAAGCTTCATACCTGGCCTACCAGAAGCGGTCGCCGCCATTTGCAATGGCTGGCCTGCTAAACCCGACCCTGGGCAAATCCAGGACGGAAAAAGAGTTAATACAAGTAAAGTTTAACTTACAGGACATCAAGGTCGGACTCAATCGACACAGGAGACGTTCACAACACAGGAGATACACAAAATGACGGCACACACACAAAATAACACCAATAAACGTAGGTCAAACACGGAGCACAGGTCAACACAACCTTTACAAAGCCATCGCTTAGACCACTGCACCACCGGGGTGGCTTTATAATGTTGGAAAGACTTTATGGACACCCTGTATAACACTATGGGTTTAGCCTGTAGATACCCTAGAACATTACCAACTACTCTCGCTAATTCACTTGCGATTGAGATTTTCTTTTTGTTTTGACGTCAGATTTTAGCTTGCGCATGCGCAGATGGACTTTCGTAGTTACATCACATTTTTTTTTGACTGGGGGTTTAACGACCGTCGTCATTTGGTTCCAGGGAATGGAGAGAGCTAGTGCAGTTTGGCAAACACAAAATGATTTGAACCAGGACCTATCTTGGACGAATGGTCAGAAGCCAGCGATTCGACCACTGAACCACGGGGATGGTCATCACATTTTGTTGGTATCAAGGTCGTTTCTTACTTTCGACTAAATCTGAATAACAGTAATAAAATAAATATTACAAATTTTGATGATGACAATCGATTTTTGGCGTAAATGTGACAAGGATGGTAAGTCACATAATATCCGAAAACTTGAAAATTTTCATCGTCCTGGAGCGGGACTCGAACCCGCGTCTTCCAGGTAGCGCCCGGGTATGCTAACCACTACACCACCCAGAGCTACTAAGTTTCAAGTTTCCGATCAATTTGAATATAACCATCACAGGATTCGCTAGTCGAAGCAACCGGCATTCATGTTTAGCGAATCTGGAGGTTAAGGTCCTATCCCGTGATTGCCCGGAGAAGCAGATAAATCATGAAGGAAATACGGGATTACGCCATATGATACAAATTTTGAAGATGACAATCCGATTTTTGGCGTAAATGTGACAAGGATGGTAAGTCGGATAATATCCGAAAACTTGAAAATTTTCATCGTCCTGGAGCGGGACTCGAACCCGCGTCTCCCAGGTAGCGCCCGGGTATGCTAACGACTACACCACCCAGAACGACCAAGTTTCAAGTTTCCGATCAATTTGAATCTATAAATAAAATAAATATTGCTTTTGAAAAACTAAACAGTTGAAATACTTACTGTAGTTTAGTAGGTATTTACTTTTCAGAGTGGCAGATGCTTCTTAATTGGTTTGTGAAAACAAGAATTTTTCCGGTGACGACGACCGAATTCGCGTCCCCTGTCTCCTTAGTGAGTTGCTCTAACCGACACAGCTACACCAACGGAATGTATCGCTGCAGATATGTCGTCTTGCCACGTGCTTCACCTCTGTATTACGTCACTTCATCTCCTTCTTAATGTTTTTCAACCCATGAAGGAACCTTTCATTAATTCCAGATGATGTATGGAACCAACATGACACATTTTTCGAAGAACCCAACGGCCAGTAAATCCATTTTTACGTTCGGGAGCCAATGTGAAAACAGGAATTGGTCGAGAACGGAGATCGAAACTGCGTCTCCCATCTCCGGAGTGAGTTGCTCTTAGAGACTAAGCTACACGAACGGAATATATCGTTGTAGAGGTGTCGTCTTGCCACATGTTTCACCTCTTTAGTACGTTACAGGTTTTACTACAGTAACATTCATTAATATACCTACGTAAGTACTGCTCAGTGTCAGGAGTTATCAAACCTTATTATCTGTTGTTATGATTGAATTCCACTTAGTATGTACCGGACTGTGGCTCAGTGTGGTCGTAAGTGACATGAATAAATCACTCGTTTTATTTCACACCTACAAAGATATTGGCGTGCGAAAGGTGCATAGCATAAATTATCTACACAGAGTACCTGAGTACTCTCTCAAATTGTTTTGTGCTCTAATTGGAACATCTGAATGTACTGAAAGAAGAGTTAAACCAATGAGCTTTAGCTGCCCAGATTTTTTCCTTAAAACGAATTTAATTCTCTTCATCATCGAAAATAATTGTTTATTTGGTGTTGAGACCAGGAGCTAATCCAGAGCTTTTAATAGCCTCTAAATACTTGGGCAGAATTCGTGTTCCACATTCAGCAAGGCCTGGAGTATTGTTGGTGTTATTTCGTCTGGTGTCTGTTTCCGTTTCTATTTGTGCCTATTATTTATTTATTGCCTAGTCAAGTTACCGTGCTCAAATTGTTGAAAGTGTTTGATTATCCAGTTTGCAGTTTGCTGTCTACCTTCCTTGAAAAAGCCATCAGCTTGATGTGCGAAAGCTTGGAAATTTTGATTTATATTCTACGCTACGGAATTCAGACTCCTAATATAGTTATACTATTTTTAGTACTGTAGGTGTATAGCTCCTTATTATTAATCACATAAGATGTAACTTTACTTTTGTACGAATCACAGATTTACAGAATAAGGCTCTAAATGACGCAGTAAATTAATTGTTCCGTGCGTTATTTTGTACCCCATAGTGCACATCATCCGTTATGTTCTTACAGACAGACAGACAGAGAGAGAGAGAGAGAGAGAGAGAGAGAGAGAGAGAGAGAGAGAGAGAGAGATGAGAAATACACGCACATAAAAACTGTAATTATCAGAGAAAAATATTGAACGAGTAACATAATGTACACTGCTGTTACTAGAAATTGCAACACCATGAAGAAATGTTCGGATTTGCACGAAATTCGCTGGGTGGATACGTCACTATGGGAGATGCAAATGATTAAAATTGCAGCGCACATGCAAATTTGAAACGCGCGCAGTGCCATCGGAAACGTCACGCTAGGGTATATAAAAGAAAGCGTACAGAGAGCAGGTTTTTAAACTTGCTATCGCTAAACTCGACCATACGCAGTTATTAATTAACATGTAAACATGCCGCGTAGGAGGACGAGACAACCATACGAACACTAGATGGAGTTTGAAAGAGGTAGAATCGTTGTACTCGGAGAAGGTGGTTTATCATACCGTGATATTGCTGCACAAGTTAAGCGTAACGCAACTACCGTTATATGTAAATAGCGTCACTGAAGAGCAGAAGGTTCTACGCTTCGTCGTGCAGGGTCTAGAGCTCGAAATCCCACGACCGAGTGGGAAGACAAGCAGTTGCACAGTACGGCAGTAACGTCGCGAACAACACCATCCACGACACATGCCCAGCAATGGAGACTGGTCACACGTCGTCCAATGTCTGCAAGCACTGTTCGTCACCGATTTCTGCAGAGAGGCCTTGTTGCTCTCAGTCCAGTGTTGCGATTTCTCTTGACTTTGAACCGTAGGCGGCAGAGATTGCAGTGGTGCCCCAAACGTCGAAACTTGAGTGCTGAATGATAGCATATTGTGTTTTCGGTCGAGACCAGGTTCAATATAATGCATCACGACAAGCGAACACTTGTTCGCAGATATCGTGGTGAACGGCATCTGGAAGACTGCATTGTGCAGAATCATTCCGGTCCCACGCCAAGCGTGAGGATCTGGGACGCTATTGCGTTTCCTTCACGACCTCGCCTACTACGCATCACAGGCACATTGAACAGCCATCGCTGCATCACGGAAGTGTTGGAAGCTGATCTTCTACCCTTCCTTCAGACGATCCCGGCAGCCGTCTTCCAACAAAACAGTGGCCGACCCCATTTTGTTCGTACTGTCCAAGACGTACTCTGTGTGCATCAAGTCGCTCTTCTTTCCTGGCCTCCTCGCTCGCCAGATTTGTCGCCTATAGAGAACGTCTGGGGTGTCATCGCACAACGACTGGCTTGCATGGCCTCGCTGCCTGTCACAACCAACGAATTGTGGATGCCTGTAGAAGAAGAGTGGAATGCAATATCGCAGACGATCATCCAAACTCTGTTTCATTCGATCCCACGGCGTATGGGGTCGGTTATCACCGCCCCAAGTGGATTTACTTATTACTAATTTCTTGGCCTTCCTCATCACAAACCGATATGTAATTGTGATCGTTTGCAGCTTGTGCCATAATTAATCACTCCCATTAATTTCATTGTGATTGCTTGCTTCTTTCTTGGTGTTGCAATTTCTATTAACAGCAGTGTATATTCAAATTCATATGAAATAACAACAGCTATCTTGATCAATCTTACAAACTTAAAGGAGAAAAACGATGCACACACTGTGTATAATTATGTCGTCAAAAGTGCATGTTTTTAAATGACTATATGAAAATAGTAAAGAAATGTTGCTGGTGAAAATTCTCATGCCCACTCCTTGGCTACACCTTTGTCTATATGGACCGACGGCTTACTATGATTATTATCGAAGTCAGCGTGTGGGAGTAATAGGACACGAACCGGAGACACTCCAACAATATGTCACACGCACTAAGAAATAGAACACCAGCGACAATAACAATTATTGTCGCTGGTAATTATTAAGTTGGTCAATAAATAAATACATAGCTCTTTCCACGTTCCAGAAACACACAGCAACCGAAAAAATTGTTTTTCAGCCGCCGCTGTGGAAATGAACCACATAACTCTCGATATCTAGCCGAGTGCGTTACATTTACACAACGGTGGCCAACAATCCACGGTGCTATGTGTATTTTTAAGTCAGCGTAAATGAAACGCACACGGCTAGATATCGAGAGTTCTGTGGTTCATTTCCACAGCGGCGGCTGAAAAAGATTTTTTCGGTTGCTGTGTGTTTCTGGAACGTGGAAAGAGCGATGTGTTTATTTATTTACTGTCGCCACGTATTTGGAGGATTTTCATTAAGTTGGTCATTTAGTTCTTAAATGGTCATTCTCTATATACAGTACATTCCTGAAATGAGCAAAACCATATTTATTTCAAGAAATTGTTGATATGACATTGTAGAAACTTACAAAAACATTGTTCTGATGTTCAGTCTGTAGGAGCTGTAAATGCATTTTTTTTTGTTCAAAACCAACACATTTCAATTTCACGCAGCAGCAAAAGATATAAAAAAATATATTTTCCTTGTTAAAAACATGGAACCGACCATTACAGATTGATTTTAAAAGAGTTTTGCTGACGCTCTATTTTCGTCTTGCTGGGTGATGGTCATAAAGAAGAAGAGCCATAAAGAAAATCCAAGGAAAAATTTTTGTTATTTCCAGCTGAGTTGTCGTTTACTTTAATGAAAAGTAGATACAGAGCTTCAGTATGTCTGCCTCAGTGCTTTCACCGTTGACATGGAAACCGAGTCTTCAGAACACTGTTACTCGCTTCACGTTTTTAAAACGCATTTAATGGACTTTTCAAAATCTAAACGTGAAGATTTTCTGTAAAGGGCATATTCATTGAATCTACTCAATTTTATTTCATTTTTGTCTTTGCTGAACTCGTTTAGAGAATATATTAGCCCTACTGGCGCCTCTTGTCTGTTGTCGATTACAGAGTCTGTGATACAGAATTCTCATCATGTTCTTAAGTACTTTGAAGATTTTATTAGTTCGAATGTGCATTTAATAAAAAAAAATATATTTAAATAGCATAAAGGGATAAAATCTTTGCGCATAATGCCATGTCTGTAACTCTGCAGTGATTCTGCGTGTTAGGATTGATTAACTGGTGGAAATCTAGCTACTAAACTAATCTCGAAATTTTTTATTTTATTGTCCTTTTTTGCCCATCTCCTTGGGTATAAAACATCTCGGCTTATTAAAATTGTATTCGGAAAATACCTTCTGTATCGGACAGAAGAAAACAACCCCAAGATTTTCCAGATCATTTTGTTTGCCTGTGTTTCCTTTTCCTTCTACGAGTTGTAGTGTTTTATTTTTAAATTTGTTATCCTCTTAAAACATTACTTGAGCTACTATCTGTGATTCTTGTATCACTGAAACTTTTGAACTTTATGCTTCGGACATCTAGTACAAAATCTTTAATTATAAAATGAGCATTATTGGGCTTTCAAACGGTAAGAAGAAAGTAGTCTTTTTATCCATACCTATAAACAAGGTCTTTATTATTCTTCAAGGTAGACCACCATTATGTTTCTAAGAACTTCAACAGTACCAACAACACTACACTTCATTCAATTGCAACAAACTGAACCTCTGTAACGTGAGGCTCAAAGTGTCTCAAACCCCAAAAGAACTTCATCAAATACACAGTCGAGTCACATTATTGTGGCCACCTCCTACTCTTGACGTCAATAGCGCGTAGCCAATGAAAGAAGGCACGTGTCGTGAGCTGGCTAGGAGGGTATATAAGGTGTTCTCTAGGCAATCTGTAAATATATCATTCGTTGCTGTCGTGGATAAAAGGAGCGATTTGTCAGATTTGCAAAAGGGGATGATAATCGGCTTTCGGGCCAAGGGTGGCAGCATTTCTGAAACAGCGCAGTTTGTGAACTGTTCGTGTGCTGCTGTGGCTAAAGTGTATCGTGATTAGAGAAATGACACCATTGCGAATAGGCGACGTGGAAACTGCGGAGCACCACGTGCCACTGATGTGAGAGGTGAACGTAGGCTGCAAAGGTGCGTGAGGGCCGTTAGACACGGTACAGTGGAGCAATTCACTGGCCGAATGAACCAGTGGGGGGCTACCGCAAGTGTGTCGAAAACGACAGTTGAGTGAACCCTGCTGCGTACGGGGCTCGGATGCAGACGGATGGTCACTGCGCCTATGCTTACGAATGTGCATCGGCAGAAAAGGTTTACATTTGCACGGCAGTATCGGAATCGGAGATCCGCTGATTGGCAAAGGATTGCCTTCTACAATGAGTCATGTTTTCTGCTTCATCGAACGGATGGACGTTGGAGTATAAGAAGAAAAACATTACTGGAAGAACACAAGCCGGTGGGTGCAATCAAACATTACTGGAAGAACACAAGCCGGTGGGTGCAATCAAACATTACTGGAAGAACACAAGCCGGTGGGTGCAATCAAACATTACTGGAAGAACACAAGCCGGTGGGTGCAATCAAACATTACTGGAAGAACACAAGCCGGTGGGTGCAATCAAACATTACTGGAAGAACACAAACCGATGGGTGCAATCAAACATTACTGGAAGAACACAAGCCGGTGAGTGCAATCAAACATTACTGGAAGAACACAAGCCGGTGGGTGCAATCAAACATTACTGGAAGAACACAAGCCGGTGGGTGCAGCGTTATGATCTGTGGAATGTTTTCGTGGCATTCTCTGGGTCCACTCATACCTGTGGAAGACACTATGGACCGAATTCGGTATGAATCCATCGTTTTAGGCCTTGTACACCCATACATGCTGATTGTCTTGCTTGGGGAGATTAGGACTTTTCAGCACGACAACGCGACGCGTCACACAGCTAGAAATGTCCAAGAGTGGTTGGACGAACACGATTAAAACTTTAACGTACTTCCCTGGCCCCCTAATTCTCGAACACCACGCATCCTCCAGCAGCTGTCAGATTCACTGCAGTCAACATGGCTCCACATACCTGTGAACATCTTCCAGCACCTTATTGAGTCACTCACAGCCCGTCTATCTGCCGTACGCGCTGCACACGGCGGTTACTCTGGATATTAGCTGGTGGTCACACTAATGTGACTCGACTGTATATATTTCAAAATGAACAGCACTGCTGAACCTCAATGGCGTTTTCCTACAACACGGTGGAGAGAGACCTCATACAGCACTGGCAAGCCGTCACGTGGTCAGGGACGTGGGTTGGGAGCGGCGCACCCAAACTATTACCCGGACATTGCCCTATGCGAGTAGAACCTTTTTCTGGTCGTTGTTGCATTTCCTGGATGGACAGCGGTTCACCAACCGGAAAGAAATCGAACGCGCACTAACTCACTTCTTTGTGACTAAGCCGCAACAATTCTACAGATACGGTATCCATCAGTTGTCCAGACGATGGGAGCAGGTTGTGCGAAACGATGGCGACTACATTTTGAACTGATTTGTGCTTGTATATACGGTAACTGTTCTATTGCCTTGTATTTGCAGACATTATTTCATTTCCAGGCCAATATATACACTGCATTCCGGTTAACTGGGACACATCGGGACTAGAACCCTTTGGCCCGTACAAGCTGCTGCCCCAGTTATGCGGAGCGGTATCCAAAAAGGTAATTTCGTAAACGGATTAACCCGTGGCTCAATTAAACGGAATCTTCCATTAACCGATGGTTCAATTAATCGGAATCTACTGTAACTAGTGTTGAAGAAGGTACGGTGTATAAATCAAGGCTGCACTAATTTGCCCATTCGTAACTCTACTCGCTCCATACATTATATACACTGAAGAGCAATTGAATTAAAGATACCTGTCTGGTAACGTGTAGCACCACCTTTCGTCCTCATGACGGCGGCGATTCGTCTCCGCATGGACTCGACAAGACACCGGAAGCGTTGGGAAGCCATACGGATACACGACCCCTGAACAAGCTCTCACAGTTCACGAAGATTTGATGGAGGGGGTCATCCCTCTCGATGGCACCCCAGATGTGCCCAATTGAGGTCAGGTGACCTAGCTGGCAAAGGAAGCGAGGTCACGTCGGTGGAGTGTTCATCCAACCATTCGGATACAATTCGGGAGCTGCATTGTCTTGTTGCAGGGTAAGGTCCTCAGTGGGATGTTACAGACGCACAAACGGGAGCAAATGGTCGTCCAGGATATCCCGGTAACGTTCACCTGTGAGGGACGATGTCACACATACCAGGGGTCCCATTTCAGTCCACGTAAACAGTCCCCAGACGAGAATGCCACACCCACCAGCTTGAAGAGTACTCTGCTGGCAAGAAGGATCCATCGCCTCATGTGGCTTGCGCCGTACTCGTATCCTGCCATCCGCATGTACCAACGTGAATCTCGACTCATCAGTCCAGGCAACATTTTACCACATGACTAGGGTCCAGTGGCGGTGTTCCCGCGCCCATGCTAATTTTTGCACCCTGTGATGTGCGGTCAGCAGCGTGGGACGATGGCTTCTGTACCCCATAGCGAGGAGATGGTTCTGGATGGTGGGGCTGCTTACACGTTTTTGTGCACCGGCGTTAACTTGCCGAGGGATTTCTTGCACTGTGTCCCGTCTATCCGCTGTTACAATGCGAGCTAGCCGACGATGATACCGCTCATCCACACGCTGTTGTCCACGGCAGTTGGCCCTTGCAGGGATGGTTTTACCGGATTTGATGTGCTCACGGTGCACACGTGACACAGTGGTTCGTGAAACTCGCAGTGCCTGCACGTCTTCCAAGATGAAGTGACTCATTCGTCGGGCCCCGACAATTTGCCCACGACCAAATGCGCTCTATCCTTCGTCTTACCCATATTGCGTCCTACTCTTACTGATTCCCGTCGTATCACTCCTTATATCGTCGGATTGCTGCATACGTCATGTCGTTTCCGTTTACAGGGCTGCCCACAGCGTCACACTTGCATAAGGCCAGCTGTCTCTAATTCAATAGCTTTTCAGTGTACATCGTTCTTACCGTGTCAAAACTTACATACGCCATTCAGACCCAATCTCAAAAGTGTTGCCAAATAACATTTAGTGAGTGAGAAAATATAACGCTAAAATTGAAACGCCCAAAGAGAACGAATTCAAATTTCGCATACGGAAAGAATTAAAAATGAAAGTTAGAATATACACTATATTGACAAAAAATCACCGGACACCTAGATGAAAAATACAACATGGCATTAATTGGCATACGTTGTCGGGCCACCTCTGTCCTTAATGCATGCACTGACATTTCGAGGCAAGCTTTCGACAAGGTTTTGGAACACAGCGGTAGTTATGCGCTTCCATTCAGTATATAATGCTGCCGCTAACTGTTGCTTAGTAGTAGACCTTGGTTCCAAACTTCTTATGCTGGGCTCTAATTCATCCCATAGGGGCTCTGTAGGATTAAGATCAGGGCTCTATGCTTATCAGTCTACACACGATAAGGAATTATCGTCAAACCACGCCGTAACAGTCCTTTCTTTATGGCTCGGTGAATTATCCTGCTGGTATCAATTAGGCTCGGTTCCAGCCAAAGAGTTGGTAGGGCATAATTGTCCAGAATATCGAGGTAGACGTGCTGGTTAACAGGTTTGTCCTCGATAACCAGTGAGCCGGGTCCATACCAAGAAAAACACTCCCACACGAGTACACTGCCAGCTTCAAACATGACCGTAGGAAAAGTATACTGTGGTAAATTGGGTTCCCTGGCTGCCGCCATACCCACACACGACCATTAGACAAATGGATCGTGTATACGGATTCATCAGTCCATAGGACCTGTTTCCATGGATCTACGGTCCACGATAAATGTTCTTTACACCATGCTAAAGGACGAGTAGCGTTCCGAGTGGAGATGAAAGGCTTATGAGTAGCCGCACGACCACGGTAACCCATGGAATGAAGTTCTCTGCGAATGGTACTCGCATATATCGAGGTTACAGCATTTTTACTCACCTGTACACTGAGGTCTTGTGCAGGACTCCGTCGATTATTTGTAACGACTCTCCTGAGGCTTCGACGTCCTCTATCACTGATTTTCTTTGGTCTGCCGGTACGTTTTGCTGCTTCAGGCACCCCATGTGTTTTCCACTTATTCAGTAAATCCCAAACAGTTGACTTGGGTACGTTTAAACGCCTCTCGGTTTCTTTTATGGATAACCCACTAATACAACATCCAGCAATCTTCCCTTTCTCAAAGTCAGTTCTCTCCCGCCGCGACATTTTCACTCCATCTCACAGTGCACTATGATCTCGGTCAGCTGCAAGCTTGATTTATACCTTTTGAAGCTGTATGGCGCATCTCAACAACGCTGCGGATCCGTTCATTTGCTTTTGAAGGGGTGTCCGGTGACTTTTGTCAATATAGTGTACGTCACAAAGTGTTGACACAATATCGTTTGTTCAAAAAATCGCATGCTCACGATTTTCAAATGATTTCCTCTGTTTTCTGCTATTACTCTCTAATAAACTTTATTTTATTTTGTGATGAGTTATAAAGTCTAGTTTGCGTATCAGAACGTCTATTCATCTCATTGTGCAGACAATATTTCATCTTCAAAAACACGGATTAGAAAAATATTTTTTCCTGTAGGAATATGGAAAAGAGACAAAAGATGGTACTACTTTGTATTCATGTATGATTTTCCGTCTACTACTCTGTCTGATAGCACTATAAAATCACTCGCGATAAACGGTTTCTAATAGTTATTTGTTTCAGGAAGATTTAACGATTTGAGGATTTCTTTGTTTCCTAAGATTTACCAATTTCTCTTTCTCTCGTTCTAACCATTTACCCATTTAAATGGAAATGACGGAAGAAATATTTCTCACAAATACAGGAAATTCATAAGATTCCTCTCAGCAATCAAATTGTGATTCGGAATTGCATATAATTTACTGTTCACCATGCAGCATCTTATCAGAAAACTTGAAAACACAATCTCCCCATTTTCCGTTCGAGCATGCTACGCGTCAGTAGTTGAATACCTATTTTATGCAAAGAGAAAGCCTCCCAGTGGAGAGCGAAAGCTTCGCAATTTCTACTGTATACTGTTCTACGCCAGTAAATAAACGGATTTACGATAGGCGTTAGAAATATATAAGGTGAAAACGCTTATCGTTATAAACGGATAGGCGTTTTTATCTTATAAACTTATTTCTTTGTCGATCCAGGATTTTCACATGTAACAGTCGGGTTCGAATCGTCCCGTTCTTGAACGGAAGAAGAATAAATAGAGTAAAAAATTGTAAAGAGATACGAATCCCTTAATTTACCTTCCCATTCGAGCTTCTCTAATTCGTAACTTCTTTGTTATGTTTCTTTATGAACAGCACATCAGAATCCCGTGATTCCTTATGTCTTTTACACCGTAAATAATTTTCTGAAATTCGCCGCCACTTTCCGTCATTTCTTTCGTAAATTAACGAAGCATATTTCTGATACAATATTTTCCGTACCGCCGGAAAATTCAGTATTTTCTGAAACCTTTGCGCAGTTCCTTCCTTATATTGACGGTAAATTACAAATCTGTTGCATATAATTTCTAATTTTTGGAAAAAAATGGTTTGGTCACCAGGAGGAGTAAGTGTTAATTCCTGCTTCTGATGTATTTGCAGCAAAATCTGAGCTTCTAAAATTTTGATTGGATTTAAAATTCGTTCGTGGACCGATGCCACTCATGCCGATACACTTTTTCGGAATATTTTCTTCTTAAAATGTTGCATGGTTTCTCCGCAAGGGGGCGTAGATGTATACAGTGCGTCAAATAATTTTTAAGACTGGTGCTAGATTTCAGCCTACGGTGGCGCCAAAAGTGTAATTGCGAATGCGTTATAAACCGTAACCATCTGCTTGCTTTCTGCCAAAAGTACTGCGCAGCTGTTAAAGTAACTCAAACGAAACGGGCGTTCATTAGAGAAGTAAAATTTTTTTCATGTTGAATTATTAAAATGGAACAAAGGGCTGTTATTAAATTTAACGAAAAACTTGGTAAAAGTACCTCGGAAACGTACCAAATGATGAAACATGTTTACGGTGAGTTTTGTTTAAGTAGATCAAATGTTTTCCTGTGGCACAAACGTTTTTTGGACGGAAGAGAGACGCTAGATGATAAGCATACCGGAAGACCAAGTTCATCTGGGACACCTGAGATTATTGAAAAAGTGCGTGATTTCGTGGCAAACAATCGATGTGCGTCACTAAGAATGACGGAAGAGTATTTAAACATCAACAAAGAAACGATTCGAACCATCCTGCATGAAGATTTTGGCAAAACAAAAGTCTGTGCTGAATTTGTTCCACACACGTTAACCAATGAACAAAAATCAAGGAGAAGTGCACATTGCAGAGACATCATTTCAGCCGCTGAAATTGATCCAAACTTCTTAAGATCGATTGTTACTGGTGATTAAACATGGTGTTTTCAATATGATTCTTAAACAAAGCGACAAAGTGCGGAATGGAAGTCAAAAAACTCGCCACAAGCCAAAAAAAAAAAAACAACAACAACAAAAAAACAAGAAAAGTTCCATCGAGAATCAAAACAATGCTCATTACATTCTTCGATAGTAAGGGTATTTATCCACAAAGAATTTGTTCCAAGTGGACAAAAAATTACTGCTGAGTTTTGTTTAAATGTTTTGAGGCGTTTGATGGGCATAATTCGTCGCATTCGTCCAGAATATCGAGATGAAAACAGTTGGTGTTTGTTGCACGATAATGCACCCAGTCACACCTCACTTCTTGTTCGTAAATCTTTGGCGAAAAATAACGTCTGTGTGTGTGTGTTGAATCATCCACCGTATTCGCCTGATTTAGCACCCTGCGACTTTTCTTTGCTCCCAAAACTTAAAATGACGTTAAAAGGGTGTTATTTTGGTGATATTTCGACCATACAAACAGCTTCGACGCGTGCTTTGGAGGCAATTCCGCAAAGTGAACTGGAACAGGCGTTCGAATCATTATTAAATCGCTGTAACAAGTGTATTGAAGCCGGAGGGACTTATTTTGAATAACAAACCAAACCACATTATAATTTCTTGTTTCTATTTCATTTTACAGACCCAGTCTTAAAAATTCTTTGACGCACTGTGTATAACTTATTTTTGTCAATATCTGTGATTCTAATGGTCCGATTTCAAAAATTTGTCCTTTGTTCGATAAAGCTTCTGGTGCGACTTGTTTTCATATAATTTTAAAAGTTTCAAGTAATTCATAGACTTTCCGCTAAGGAGTCGTTATGGTAAATTACGTTTTCCCCTATATCTCTGTTTCCAAAACTCCAACTTGAAAAATTCTGTCGATCAGTGAAGAAGTGCAAGATGAAGGAAAGAGGAAGAAGACACTGCTTGCAGCAAAGAGTTTTGGTGTCTCGATGAGAGACACAGTGAGTATTAATGAGGGATTGGGGAATTCCACCAAACTCCTGCAGAAGAGCTCTTTCCAATTGCTGGACTGTTTGTGGAGGGGTTAATCGAGTTACAACCCTGCTCCTCAGAACGTCCCAGACATGCTCGATAGGGTTCATGTCTGGGGAACATGCTGGCCAGTCCATTCGAATGATTCCCTCGTCAAACAGGAAGTCGTCCACACATCGAGCGCAATGTAGCCTGGAATTATCGTCCACGAAAAGGAATTCATCACCCATTGCTGCAGCATAAAGGACGACTAAGGGTCTGAGGATCTCATCCCTATACCACTGAGCAGTAAGTGTTCCATTTCTGCTGATGTTTAGGTCGGTTCAACCATTGATAGAGATATCGGCCCACATCATCACTCCGCCTCCACCAAATCCAGCACTTTCTTGCGCAAATTATGTTACGATTACCTCGTTCCCTCCAAATGGCAAGTCGCCTATTGTCAGGATGTACAGTAAAGCGCGAATCGTCTGAGAAGAGAACACTGCTTCATTCATGTCTTCTCCAATTGGCATGGTCCTGTGCCCAAAGTCTTCGGGCAGCACGGTGGCGTGCGGTTAAAGAAACACATGCCATAGGTCGTCGAGCATACCGACCAACACTGTAGAGTTGGTTCCGAACAGTTTGAGTTGAAACATTTGTGTCAGTAGCCGTACGGAGTTTGCGTTGCAGGTTAAGAGTTAGTTTCATAGTGCGGTTTCTCCTGGCAGTCAGCGATAAACACCGATCCTCATTTCTTGATGTTGCTCTCCTACAACCTTACCCTGGTCCTCACCTTACATTTCCGGTGTCTGAAAACCAATTCCAAAGTCTGGAAATCACGCTTTGAGACACTCCATTGGAGTGTCTCAAAGCTTAATTTCCAGACTTGAATGTGATGTCTGAACAACTCACGTTGTTCGGACATCACATTCATCAATAACACATACTCAAAGCTTGTGAGTCCTTTTTATCCTGGACTAAATGGTCGTACGATACATGTCACTTTTCATTCGCTGACGGACACACGCCCTTTTTAACGTCACACAAAAAATTTTGAATACTCAGGTGTTTGTAAGTGTGCAAAAGTTTCATTGTAATCACTTTGCTTCAGTTTCTCTTAGCACATACAAAACAGTGGATGTCAGTAGTTCATATCGAAACCAGGATATCCTCTAATTGTTTTGAGTCGTGTATTTCACATTGTTGAAGATTCTTTGGGGGCTATTCGATCATTACTGCGAACCACGACTGCCAACTGCAATTCGGTTCGTGAAGGCGCGGCTGCACGTTCAATACTTTGCAAGATTCGGATGTTGTTCACATTGTTGAAGATTCTCTGAGGGCTATTCGATCATTACTGCGAACCACGACTGCCAACTGCAATTCGGTTCGTGAAGGCGCGGCTGCACGTACAATACTTTGCAAGATATGAATGTTGCTCATATTTTTGAAGATTCTTATATCACTACTGCGACTGAGAGCAACGAATGCCACTTGCATTAGGTTCGTTTGATGTGATAACGACGGTTCGAACTCAGAAGTAGTTGTAAAATGCCGTACAAACGGCTTGATTGGCCCACTCACACAGATGTGGTGTTAATGTTGTTTTATTTAGAAAGGTATATTTATATGGATATTTATATGTATGCGGGTGTGTAACATAGAAAGACAGATGAGGGGCGCAATATTTTGTGGTTTGGCCCGGGCGTAGAAATACATAGTTACGCGTCTGATAACATGAAAGACATTGGTAACTTTTTTTTTTTTTTTTTTTGATTGGAGGTTTAACGACCACTGTGAGTAACTCCATGGGCTATAAGCAGTCGCCCGTCCCTAATTTGGGGCCACTGGTTCCAGGGAAGGGAGAGAGCCAGTGCCGTAAGACAAACACAACATCCATGCCTCACCGGGATTCGAACCCGGACCCCTTCCGTGCGAATGATCAGAAGCCATCGCTTAGACCACTGCGCCACCGGGGCGGCGTAACTTTGTTCATCAGATATGCATTGTAGATGCCTTCCTGGGTAACGTAATATGATACTAATCCTTTTCAGATGAGACAAAATCAATCACTCATAAACCTGGGAGCTTAAGTAAAACACTATTAATAGAGCGATATAAAGCGGCTTTGCTCCTGCTCTCATACATAAATGCGCCATTTATCGCCAGATCCCTCGTTACCGATAATGACGCTTTGGTGAAATTAACACTGTTTCAATTACATTCCGGTTGATAAACGATATAACACTGGATTTCCGTAAGCAACGACCCAGGAAAATTCAAATCAAAACGGATCACCGCGCCGCGCGCACACCGACCAGCTGAGATCAAAAATGAACTTTTGGAATTCATCCGCAGTTGCTTTGTCATCACTTCGTGTATTTGCGTTTCTTAAATTTAGGAATATCTTCATAGTGTTTCAGGGTTCACAATTAATAAATGACACCAAAAATAAAGTTATCTGGGAACGAATCCTAAGTGAGGCCTTTTTATTTCTTCAAATTTGTGGTGGTATACAAAAGAGTTGACACTGCAGACGCGTCTGGTTCGATTCGTCCAACGATGATTGATCCAATGCCGATAGGGCAGTGGTTCGCGGAACATGCTGGCGACTTTCTGCTAATGCGCCCTGGCCTCCAAATTCACCTCACAGGAACCCGATCGAACATTTGTGGTTCGATTTGAAAAAGAGGGTTCGCGCTAAATCACCACAACCCCTAAATGTACAGGAACTGGAGGACCTGCTGTTTATATTATGGTACCAGATACCCCAGAATACCTATAGCCACCTCATCGAAATCGATGCCTAGCTGAATGTCTGCTGTATTACGGGCTAAAGGGGGTCATACAGCTTATTAGGTAGATGGTCGTAATGTAATGGCTCACCGATGTACAATACCTGGTGCAAACAATGGGAGAGAGAAGAAGAAATATTCAATTCCTATTAGTAATTCTAATTCAGACTATTAAATAGCTCTGATCATGCTACTATTCTCTTTTACGTGCAAAATTTCAAAATAACTTGTACAGTATTCTAGAGCATAATTCTTACCTTGGCATTCCTTACTAGCGATGAAACACAACGGAAAACGTGCGTGAAATCTGTTTCATCGCTAGTAAGGAATGCCAAGGTAAGAATTATCCTCTAGAATATTGTACAAGTTATATTGAAGAAATATTCAATACCACAATAACTAAATGTTCATGATATGCCATCCACAATATCGAATCTCGTTATAGAACTTTAAAATCAGACTCTCCGACAGACGATTCAAATTTAACAGTTAATAAAATCTCAAGTATTCCCACGAGTTGCTCCTATTATCGGAGATGTTTCGTCATATGGATACGGAAAAAGTGAGAACAGAATTTTTCCATTAAAATCCGAAAGGAATTGCGGAAAGGTTTCTGAAATTTCAGAATTTTTTTCGTTAGAATACGAAAGGAATTGCGGAAAGGTTTCTGAAATTTCAGGATTTTCCTGTTAAAATTCGAAAGGAATTTCGGAAAGGTTTCTGAAATTTCAGAATTTTTCCGTTAAAATCCGAAAGGAATTAAGGAAAGGTTTCTGAAATTTCTGAATTTTCCCGTTAAAATCCGAAAGGAATTGCGGAAAGGTTTCTGAAATTTCAGAATTTTCCTGACGCACGAAAAATCCATGAAAAGGTTTTAACAGAAATATGCTTCGTTAATTCACAGAAGGAATCATGGAAAGTTGGTCGTGAATTTTAGAAAATTTTCTTAGTGTAGTAGTACACTACTGAACATAGAAAATGCCACACCTTAAAGGAATACATGAAATTAGATGAGAAGACAGTATACAGGGTGTCCAAGAATCATTGGACACATTACAAATTATGTAAAACAAAATATTAAACAGATAGAAAGAAATTGACTGTACTAACTTACAATGCAACTACACAAGTTAATAACTTTTGATGTGAGATCCCTTGGTTGCTCGTAGTACGTACAAGCGTTACTCGATTTCATGCCATGTATTGGCAAGCATGTGAGGAGTTATGGAATTAATAGCAGCTGTGATACGTTGCTTCAGTTCCTGCAAATCAGTACAAGGCGTTTGACAGACACGATTCTTCACATAACCCCACATGAAGCAATCCAATGGAGTTAGATCTGGAGAGCGAGGAGGCCACGGAATGGGACCACCACACCCAATTCATCTGTTGGAGAAATGCTCATTTAGGCATTTACGTACACACGTTGAACAATGCGGGGACGCTCCGTCTTGTTGGAAAACGACGTTGTCGTATCTTTTCATTTGGGGAATGGCGAAATTTTATAGAATATCCAAGTAAATGTCACAAGGTTTTTTCGCAGAAGAAGAAAGGGCCAATCACTTTCCTTTTTGATAGGGCACACCACACATTAACTTTTGGAGAATCACGTTGCAGTTCACAATCAGCATGAGGCGGTTCACTGCCCCATATCCTACAGTTGTGACGATTCACAATACCTGATACATGAAATGTGGATTCGTCACTAAAAATGACAGTACTGAGAACGTTTTCGTCGTTTTCCATTCGATTCAGCATATCCACAGAGAAATCATATCGCAGAGTGTGATCATTTATATGCATCTTTTGCGCTATTTGAATTTTATAAGCATGCAACGTTAATTTCTTGTGCAAGCTATCGTGAACTGTCGATTTCGGAATGCACAGTTCTCTGCTTGCTTTACGAACGGATTTCCTGGGGCTTCGTCGGAAACTTTCATTAACTTGGTCAACCGTCTCACCCCTGACGCTAGGCCTACCGGCTCCTCCACGATGTCCCACATTGGCAGTTTCTTTAAACTGTTTAATCCACCGCTTAATCGAATTGGTTGACGGAAGATTACCACCATACTCTAAACGGTACCGTCTTTTAACTTTAATGACAGACTTTAATTCCGCAAGCCATAATTCACACATTGTCTTCTGCTGTACGGATGACATGTCTACGGATTGCGTATTTCTCATACATT
Organism: Macrothele yani; assembly: GCA_039090855.1. Classification (NCBI taxonomy): domain Eukaryota; kingdom Metazoa; phylum Arthropoda; class Arachnida; order Araneae; family Macrothelidae; genus Macrothele; species Macrothele yani. The sequence goes on along the minus strand of CM077028.1, from coordinate 24,494,198 downwards.
CCTCATCAAGCCACACCTAGCGCCATCTATCGGATTCTGTGAAAAACAATTCTGCAAAACAAAAAAATAGAAACCGTGGCCTCAGTCGGTAGGGTGTATGACCGCATTGTTGGCATAAACATGTGGCAACACAGCGTGACTTAGACTGGAAAAATCCGCGAATGGTGTTCTGAGATACTAATGACCATGCGCCGTTGACCTGTGTCCACAATTAATGGACATTGCGAGTGGGTCGTGCAGAGGCATTTTCTGCCAGCGACGCCCCTAACGTTTCCCTAATGAAGAACGTTTGGGACATCACTGGAAGACAATCATGCGCCAGGGAATCACCTGGAGAGATTGTAGATACTCTCTGCTGATGCTGGCAGTGTGCGGGCGGGCGTTATCTTGTTGAAACTGAGCATCAGAGATAGAACGGAGACGCAGAAAAAACGGGCTGCAGAAGCTAATTGAGATATCTTCGCGCTTTCACTGTATTGGGTTAAAAAGAAAGTAATATCCGATGATGTGGTACGTGAAATCGAAGCCACGTGCACGACACACATTAGGCCCTGAGATTGCGCAGCACACCGGCATGACATCGTCAGGCTTAAGCCAGTGGCAGTTAGCCGTGAGAATGCGAGGAGTGTTAGCGCCTGCCAATATGGAAGTGGACAAAGAGAATGTCGTCCATTGCATGCTGAATGAGTTTCATCGCTCTAGCACCACCTGCAAGTGCTGTAAAGAACATTACTATTGCGTAATCCAGTGTCATATCACATCATCAGTGCTGTCGTTGCCTCGAACGGTTTCGAGTGGAAAATTCTGACTTGTCAGACCGTTGCAAAGCCGGAAGACCCGCAACAGTTGATATGGACATGCTGAAGATCTTAGTGGAGACCAACTCATGTGTGACCATGCTGGAGTAGACCGAACAGCTGCGGACTACCCACACGAGCATTATACGTCAACTACCCACACGACTACCTACACGAGCACCTACGTCAAATTGGGAAGGTGCACAAGAGGGAAATTTGGGTACGCCATCAATTCACAGCTGAGCAGAAATAAATCCAAAGAGTGCGTGTGTGACCCTGCTCGCACGTGACCAAGTCGAACCGTTTTAGACTGCATTGGGATAGGTGATGAGAAACGGGATATGTACGATAATATTAGCCCTCAGAAACAGTGGTTGGACCCAAATCAGAAGTTCATGCCAAGCCCCAAAGCCGGCGTACATCCAGGTAGAGCTCTGCTGTGTGTTTGGTGGAACATGCGGTGTGTCGTATTTTTGGAGTTGCTGCCGGACAACACCACTATCACCGCCGATGTGTGCTCCCGTCATCTCAACATGATCTGCATGCATCGCTCGCGTCGAAACTACCAAGGATGGAGAGACACCTCACACAGAACGGGTGACGTGCCACAAGATCAGAGACCTGGGCTGGAAGCTGCTGCCGCACCCAGCAAATTCCACGGACACTGTTCCTAAGTGACTACCATTTTTTCCGGTCGTTGCAGCATTTCTGGACGGACAACAGTTCACCAACTGGGACAATGTCGAACACGTATTTACTCACATCTTTGCGTCCAATCCGCCAACAATTCTACAGAGACGGTATCCAACAGCTTCCCAGACGATAGGAGTAGGTCGTGGGAAATAATGTCGAATACATTTTAGGCTGATTTGTACAGTAGCGCGCAAAAATTAAAGACGAGACGGTTTTTCGAATGTAACGTCGTGCAGAAGTGCTCCACATCGACTCAAATCATATCATAAGATCCCCAAGATGTAAGAATATGGGACAAGTGAGCAAAACAGTCCAAACAAGGAATCCAAAGGATACAAAGGCACTTTATTGAAAAGGTAGCTTCGAGCAAAACTGGGCACAAGACAGAAACGTCCATGTGACAGGTGGCTGCCAAGAAAAATCCAGACTTTAGTAGGGGATATGATCACCCCTGACTGCGTTGCAGGATTTACAACGTCTGTCTATGCTGAGGACAAGGTTGTCAAGGAGCTGTTGAGGCATCGCGGCCCACTCCTCATGTAGCGCCAATCGCAGCTGCGGATTCGTTGCTGGCGGCTGGTGACGTGCTGCCAAGCGTCTCCCGAGAAAGTCCCACTCGTGTTCGATTGGATTTAGGTCCGGACACCTTGCAGGCCAATCATTGCGTTGAATATCTTCACTCTCCAACAGCTCTGCGACAGCCACTGTACGAGGAGGTTTAGCGTTGTTGTCCATGAAGAGGAACTCAGGACCCACAACACCTCTAAACAAACGCACGTGAGGAAGGAGAACCTCGGTACAATAGCGGAAACAAGTGACTGAGCCTCCTTGGAAGATGTGGAGGTCAGTACGGCTACCATGCATGATACCACCCCAAACGAGAACTCCGCCACCTCCAAACCGGTTCCTTTCGATGATGTTGGAGGTGCGATTGCGTGTTCCCTGCTATCTCCAGATGTGCATACGTCCAGAATCGCTCGTCAGACCAAATCGGATCTCATCCGTAAAGAGAACTCGAGCCCATTGCTGATGGGTCCAGTTCTTGTGTTCCTGGCACCACAGAAACCACCGTCTCCGATGAGCAGGCGTTAATGGCACACACCGTACTGGTCGTTGTGCAAATAGACCACATTTGTGCAGCCTCCTGGCCACGGTAAAACGCGATAACGGACGTCCAGTTGTCTGTTGCATGTGCCTTGCGATTTCTCCAGCTGTCTGCCTTCTGTCTCTTCTCGGCTGTAGGACAATATACCGGTCGCACATCGCCGTGGTTGCTCGTGGACGACTACTGCCAAACTCTCGGACAGCTGTTCCTGTCGTTTGAAATGCTCTTCAAGCTCGTGAAACGATGCTGTGAACGATTCCGAACTCCTCGGCCACACTAGTCACACATTGACCTTCTTCCAACTTCCCAATGACGTGACCTCGGGTAAAGTCATCCAAATGTCGTCCACTGGATTTCCTGTTGGCCATATCATAGGGTGGCAGCAACTCGAAGTCGTTCAAACCGATGTACACCATGCAATAGCTTTTACCGAATTGCTGAGAGTGCACCGCCCGTGTGCTTTATACCCTTCCAACACTCCTCCCCCTACGTCATGCTGCATATATACGCATGCCCTACTGTATCTCCTGAGTGTTTTTTCGGTCCGTTCTGCCTGCTCGTTCCGCTGTTATGGTAATTTCTCCCTTTCGTCCTTAATTTTTACACGCCAGTGTACTTGTATACGGTAATTAGTAGTTTTGCAGATAATACATTCTTTCCAACACAATACCCACTAACACTGGCACACACTACGTCAGAAGGTGAGAGTTCAGAACGGAAAGGAACTTTTGCTTTGGAACACCTCGCAACAATAACGAAGTTTCTCCACACACTCGATTGGAACTACGCTGGCGGAATGGGAATCATTATGTGGAAGTTGTCGAACGCGTTGGAAGTAGTGTTGTGCTCAGTGTAATTATACATATTGTTATCATATCATATCGTAGTGTAATTATCATATCATTTTATTAACTTAATTGATATAATTCGCACGTTGAATGTTGGAAGCAGTGAGGAAGAGGCAGTAGTGGTTGAGCAGGCCACGGCTGATAATTAAATTCTATATATATATCATCATCATCATCATTGTCAACCATTATCAATCCACTGCTGGACAAAGGTCTCCCCAAGTTTCCTCCACAACGGTCTGTCTTGTGCCAGTCTCCTCCATGTCACCCCTGCATACTTTCGAATTTCATCCACCCATCTCCTATGTGGTCTTCTTCTGGGTCTTTTCCTGTCCCTTGGAATCCAATCTAAAATTTCGGCTGTCCATCGATGATCTGTCCTTCTGGCAGTATGTCCAGCCCATTGCCATTTCAGGGATTTAACTCTGATCATGATGTCTTCCACTCTTGTCATTTTTCGGATCCACGAGTTCCTCTTCTTATCTCTCCTGGTTACACCAAGCATGCACCTCTCCATGCTTCTTTGAGTTGTCTGCAGCCTTTGTATGTCTCTTTTAGTTAAGGTCCACGTCTCTGCACCATACGTAAGCACTGGAAGGATGCATTGATCAAACACTTTTCTTTTAAGACATAATGGCATATTGCTCTTGAAAATTATGCTGTTTCTTCCAAAAGCTCTCCAGGCAAGTTTTGTACGCCGATTAATTTCTTCATCAATGTGACCCTCACTTGATATCTGCTGTCCAAGATAAACGTACGTGTCTGTTATCTCCAGCTTTTCTCCATCAATCGATAAATCTTCATTTCTTGTAAAAGCATTGAACATCACTTTTGTCTTCTGAAAGTTCATTTTTAATCCCACTTCTTTACTCTTGTCAGCAAGTTCCTGGATCATACTCTGCAGCTCTGATGGGGTAGTTGCAAAAATGACTACGTCATCAGCAAAACGAAGGTGGGTTAGATAATCTCCATTAATCTTTATCCCCTTGTTTTCCCAGCTCAGCGACTGAAAAACACCCTCCAATGTGGCATTAAAGAGCTTCGGAGATATGGTGTCACCTTGTCTCACTCCCTTTCCAATTTTTACGTGTGTTGTATTTTCAAACAGCCTAATCTTTGCACTTGCATTTTCATAGATGTTATTAATAATATTAATGTATGCATCTTCAATACCGCAGGTTTTCAGGGCCATTGTAACTGCTGATGGTTTCACCGAATCAAAGGCTTTTTCATAATCGATAAAAGCCATGCACAATGGAAGTTCATATTCCCTCGCTCTTTCAATTAGTTCTCTCAGCACGTGGATATGATCTATTGTGCTGTAGCCACTCCTGAATCCAGCTTGTTCTCTCGGTTGAGCCATGTCTAGTGCTACCTTCAAGCGGTGTGAAAGAACTTTAGTGAAGATTTTATAAACTACTGATAGGAGGCTGATAGGTCTGTAGTTTCCGAGATCCTCAATGTCACCTTTCTTATGTAGCAGGATCATTGTAGCGGTGTTCCAATCCTCAGGAATCTTTCCTTCATTAAGGCATCGAGTGAAAATTTGGGCGAGTACTGTAGAAGAAACTTGGGAGACCTTCGTCCAGCAGTGCATTGATAATGGTTGACAATGATGATATATATATATATATATATATATATATATATATATATATATATATATCATCATTGTCAACCATTATCAATGCACTGCTGGACGAGGTCTGTCAGCAGTGCATTGATAATGGTTGACAATGATGATATATATATATATATATATATATATATATATATATATATATATATATCATCATTGTCAACCATTATCAATGCACTGCTGGACGAAGGTCTCCCCAAGTTTCTTCTACAATGGTCTGTCTTGTGCCAGTCTCCTCCATGTTACTCCCGCATACTTTCGAATTTATCCACCCATCTCCCATGTGGTCTCCTTCTGGGTCTTTGCCTGTCCCTTTGAATCCAGTCTAAAATTTCAGCTGCCCATCGATGGTCTGTCCTTCTGGCAATGCTCGTTCGTGACAGACGTAGTGTTGGTGGCTCCAATATTTTATACATTTTAGTGTGGAATACTTCGTCCCTCACTCACCTGTTACGTGGCCAGGCTGTCTAAAGGTACTATGTACGTTTTGAGCTACTTTTCTAAAGTTCTCGTCCTCGTATTAGTTCTTATTCATCCGTTTTCTTATCATTTGCTCGATTGTTTACGTTTGGAAGCTGCCAAAATTGCGGCTTCCGGTATTTCCTTATCATCTCTGGGCGTGGCGGATGCACGTCACGTCACACTTCCCACGTCCATGGAAGTAAACATACTCTCGTCCTCAGATGTGTCTGCTAAGATGGCTTCCCAGATTTCTAGTGCTCCTGCTCCGGTGACTTCACTGGACTTGGCTGCGCTTTCTTCTTCTGCTCCTGCATTTGCCTCGGTGCCCTCCCTGAGTACTACTGATTCTACTACCTTGCCTTCGGCCTGTGCTTCTCTTCCCTCACAGCCGTCTGTGCCTGCCGGTTCCGAACAGACTTCTCTTTCTTCCGAGGATGTCATTTGCCTCTACAGTGCAACGAGGCGCTACTTCTACGTCCGATTCCTCTCAACCTGATGGTCTTTTGCAATCAACACTTATTATTCAAGTAGCCAACCACAAGGTGACGGTAACGATAGATGACAATTTTCGCAGATCGGCCGTGAGTTCCATAACTTCTTGGATAGAGGTGTGCTCCTTCATGCCTTAACAAATACTCCATTGCCGCGCTATATGGAAGCCCTCTCTGGGCATGTGTCGTCTGCGTCCATTGTGGGAATTTCCCGTACACCTCGGGGTATCTCGGTTCAGGTCAATCTCAAGGAGGATGCTGACTTTTTTCTTGCACACGGACTTTCGATTGGGACAAAACATCTCATCCCTTTGCCTCTTTCCAAGCGACCGGTGAACAACACGTTCTATCCTGTTCCACAGGAAGTGCCTGATACTGCACTTCCACTCCTTGTCAGTCATGTATGTAAAATTGTTGGCAAGGTTCGTCGCCTCTCTGACGCTCCCCGCGGAACTTGATTTGCACATGCTACCGGACCTCGCCGTCAGTTATTGGTCGTCTTTCCCACTGAGAAAGCCTTGGCGGATTGCTCTACAGAAGCTACTGTTGAAGTTGGCTCACGAACGTACAGTTTCAAGGTTTTCACCGCTCACTATTGTACACACTGTTTAACACAGGATCATACCACTGCCTCCTGTGAACGCATTCGACGTGGACGTTCATCAAGTTTGCAACCCACTGCTGACCACATTGGTCTTTCTACTATCCCCACTACCGGTAGTTTGCCTGACGCGACCTCTTCGTTTCTCCGTCAGACGAACATTTCAGTCACGGACAATGCTGCCTTTCCTCCTCTCTTGACCCGTACGATTGTGCATCCACCTTCAAGGTTGGTAGAGATGTCTTCTGCTACAGATGTGTCTACAGCGGAGTGTTCCGATCCGCATGTGGTGAGTGATGGTTTGGAAGATCGGCCGTCTGGCTCTTCTCCTAGCCTCTTGGATATCGGATCTTCGATTACAACCTTGTCTACAATACCCTTGTTGCCACGTCTTCCTGCAGCCTCGGCTGTTGTACCAGTCTTCACTAAGGCTGATCTGCTACGTATTGCTTCTTCGGCGACGTTGGTTTCCTCGTCTCCAGACTCGGGAGGTGAACCTGATCCACTAATGGATACATCCGCCTCAGCATCTTCTTCGAAGCGTATTGGTAATCCCAAAGGCGCTGTAAAACAGAAAAAGTTAAAACAACTTTCTGTGCCACTTTCTGAGGATTCATCTAGTGTCCCCGGTGTTTCTCGTTCCGGTGTTTTTCCACCTGATGATTCTTCAAACAGTATGCTTCTCCACTAAGGTCCTGTTAATCCTCTTTCTGATGCTGAGGTTCTGCAGGCCATTGATACGTTTCCTCCAGTTCCTGGACCACTGTCCAGACAGCAACTTTTACGTTTTTATCAACCTGCACGTACGGTTCTTTGTTCTGAAGAATTCCTCCACTCACCAGATCTGGACCTGTTTGCACCGGTAACGCAACTCGAAGCTTATGTGTCAGATTTTAAATCTCTGTGTGCCACCGATCCTCGGTATCAGGCGTTTTTGAGACGTTACACGCGCCGTCTCGCCTCCTTGAAGGAGCTCGCTGAGAAGCATATATATGATAGCCTAATGTGATACCTCATTTCCTCTTGCCGATGACCTTTAGCTCACTTCCCCAAAACGATCACTTTTTGTTCTCTTAATGCTAGGGGATTTGCGAACCCGTTCGTAAATTCTCTGGTTTTTGTAGACTTAGTGCCTGTTGATTCTGATGTTTTCCATGTATTTTAAATTTGCTATAATTGTGTCTTTATGCAGTGTTTTCACGAATAATCGGCCTCGTTACTTGTGTGAGCTCCCCAGTATCTCTTTATCATTATCTTATCTGTTGTTTCCTGAATTTGTGCCTTGTTTTTTAAATTTCTTATACTTGTGAGTTTTTGCTGTGTTAGTGATTTCCTCGATCGCGGATTACTATAGTGGTACATTTGGCACCTTTGTTATTTTTATAAAGTTGATGAGTTACTCAATAATGTTTTGCGCTCTAACCACATTTAAGTTCCGTACGGATGATTTATGATGGCATGGTACATTTTATATACTTGTGCACATATGTTATTCATATAGTTTGACATGCCGATATGCCATTCATTGTTCGTGTGCATATTCATTTCCTTTCTGTGTAACTTTGTGCTGCATTGTGGATATACATACACTGCCGCACTTTTGGTTTGTGTACTGCAACTTTCAATGAACCTCCTATGTTTGTATTTCGTTATAGCAATAAACTGGGTACCACTATGGTACCCAAAGTTACCAATACCAATGCCATTGCCATTTCACCGATTTTACTCTGATCATGATGTCTTCCACTCTTGTCATTTTTCTGATCCACGAGTTCCTCTTCTTATGTCTCCTGGTTACACAAAGCATGCATCTACTCCATGGTGCTTTGAGTTGTCTGCAGTCTTTGTATATCTCTTTTAGTTAAAGTCCACGTCTCTGCACCATACGTAAGCACTGGAAGGATGCATTGATCAAACACTTTTCTTTTAAGACATAATGGAATATTGCTGGTATATAAATTTGAATGTTTATTTGTTCACTATGCCACTCTACAGCTTTCAATTTAGAACTACCAAATTTGGTATGCTATCTCATGATACTCTAACTTAGACCGTACAATGTTTTTGGAAGGGGTCGGCGCCCGGGGTCAAAAGCCCCGGGGCAAAGGGCCCCCATACAAAATTTTCGTAAAACGTTTCATTTTTTACTTTTTTATTTTGAATTGGTAGAGTATCTCATGGTACTCTAACTTAGACCGTAGGCGGATTTTGGAAGGAGTCGTAGCCTGGGGTCATAGACCCCCCCCCCCCATACATAATTTTCGTAAAAACTTTTATTTTTGCTTTTTTGTTTTGAATTTTATTTATTGTTTGTTTAGCTACACAAATCTACAGTTTTCAATTTAGAACCACCAAATTTGGTATACTATCTCATGGTACTCTAACTCAGACCATAGACGGTTTTAGGAAATTGGTTGGAGCCCGGAGTCAAGGGTCTACGGGGCAAGGGGCCCCATACAAAAGTTTCGCAAAAAGTTCCATTTTTTACTTTGAATTGGTATAGTATCTCATGGTACTCTAACTTAGACCGTATACGGCTTTTGGAAGGATTCGGAGCCCGGGGTCAAAGGGCCCCCATACATAATTTTCGCAAAAACTTCCATTTTTTTACTTTTTTTATTTTGAATTCGAGTTTATTGTTTATCAGCTACGCAAATCTACAGTTTTCAATTTATAACCACGAAATTTGGTATATTATCTCATGGCACTCTAACTTAGACAGTAGACTGTTTTGGGAAGAGGTCGGAGCCCGAGGTCAAGGGAACCATATACAAAATGTTAGTACTAAAAACGTCCATTTTTTACTTTTTTATTTTGAATTTAAATTTAATACTGTTTGTTGTGAAAAGTGCAAGAACTTATTTTTTTTTTGTGACAAGTGCTTTCCAGTGAAGAACTGCAACACAATTCAGCATCGGAACTGAAGGTAAGTAAACAACAAAAATCAAACGGAAAGAATAAAAATACTGTGTGCCTAAAGACTCTACAGAGAATAAAATTCAAATTCAATGAAGAAATGAAATACAGTGTTAGGTACGGTTCATGCCGTAAGAAATTAATCGTTTTCATTTGATTTGTACAAAATTTAGATAGTGAATTGTCACCAAATATTTCCGAGCAACGCCGAGCAATTCAGCTAGTATGTAATAACTAACGAACGCTATTTTACTTGTGTATGTATTTTTTTAATTAAATTTATTTTTATTAAACCCCAGAAGCATAGAAAATTCACATTTCACTTAGCAGATTATATGAAATTTTCTACTATTTCTCTCCACACGTTTTGTTTCATTACAACTTATAACAATGCTTATCACCAAGGTCCGGATGTTTATGACCTTAAAATTCCTAAAAACTGTCCTTAAACCCCCCTTAAAATGAGAAGGAAAACTCCCCTTAAACAATTTGTATTATACCTTTTCAATATTATAAATTAAATAACTTACATCTTAGATAATTCATAAATTTGAATTTTGTTTTTTCTTTATAAAATGCACTATAAAACCTCAGAAGAAAAGAAAAAAGCAAGTAAATACCTGACAGGTAGTACCTAAAGTGTTTTGAATATCAGCAACAGCAACATAAGAAGCTCTGAGTTTCAATTATTTTGTTTACTACCCTCTCTCACATTCCCTTTCAAAGGTGGACAATGGGAATTGTCTTTCCCCCAAACTGGATCGTACTGTACTAAACAGTGTCTGAAGAGAGTTGCCAGAATGAGCTACTTTTGACGGTTTTTTGCTTTGGCCATCTGTCAACCCTAGTTTTGAGTGTCGTAATTGAAAGCATAATACTTACGAAAATGTAATTTTGCATTAAAAAAATGACAGAAAATGCAAAGAAAAAAAGACCTCAAAAATGCTCCGAAGATATGAAATATGCCCCGTAACCTCAAATATGCCCTAAAAACTCCAAAAATATGCCCTAAAAGATAAAAAGGACCAGAAATGCAAAAATTGCCTAATATCCAAAACGTCATCAAAGCCCAGGCCCAGGGAATAACTTACGAAAGCAATTTTACTTGCTCATGTATTAAAGTAAAACAGGAATAACTTACGAACGCAAATTTACTTGCGCATGTATTAATTAAACAAGTTTTTATTGAATCCGAGAAGCATAAAAGAGTCATGTCACTTACCAGATAAACTGAAATTTTCTGCAATTTCCTCCCACACGTTTTCATCACACTATTTAATAACGTTTATCACCAATGTCGTACAAAATTGGATTTTTCTTGCAGAGCGTTGATTAATTCTTCGTGAAAAGACACTTCTGAAGGAATCAAATACCAGTAAAACAACTTCCAAAATGGCGAAACCAGTAAACGCAGACGGTTCAAATCGGGGCAAGAGCTTGTACATCTGCCGATGTGATAACTCAACAGATGACGCAGATGTTTCTGCCTTAACGCATGCGCTAATGCCTAATGCTTCGGAACAAAATCGCTTCTGAAGAAACATTCTCAGCCGACGATATGAAAAATTCCGATCTTTCGTTTCTGAAGCAAGAATTCTAATACGATTCAAGTGTAACGTTCGGACTTCCGTTGGAAATGATGGTTACCAATTTTTTTTCGCGGTGATTCTGTTCCTACGTTTCGTTTCCGTTCTGAGCAGATGTGTGGCAAGCCTTACGCATGAATGGTTGTTGAAACTGTTAAAGCCCCAAACCATAACTTCAATCTCAGAAGCCGTATGTGGGTCATAGTTGGCATGATCAACCTGATGACCACGTCGTCTCCAGATTCTCAAATTGCGTTCGTCGGCTTTGAAACAGAACAAACACTCTTCGTTAAATTCTACATTATTCCCCTCGTCCAGCAACTCGTAACTGTTACATATGTAACCACTGTAACTTTTTTAACACGGTGCTACGGTGACAGGCAATTGTCGCGATAAGTGGTGAAAGCGCAAACTCAAATACTAGATGGTGCAACGCTTTATTAATTAGGTGGTCCCAAGAACATGTTAGTCTGTGAATTTCCCCGTATATTCCGAAGCACAATTTTACCACTGTTTCACCATTGCTGCACAAATACAAATCTTCATTATTTGATCATATTATTACTATGAGCGAAATTAAAAAATAAATGACAGTATCGTACTACTTATGTCCACGATTTTTCAAAATTTTCTTCCTTTGAAAATTAATCATAATCATTAGTTAGTTGTAAACAAATTTAGAATTGAGGAAGGCATGCAGTATGCATGGTACTAATATTCCGCATGTTCTTGCAATATGGTACTTTTGGACGCGTAGAATCTGTGACCTGCTTATCAAACCAGAATCTTCGTTATGATGGCTTTAGTTTTCTACGAAAAATCTGTTGTATTCTTTTTTACGCTTTCCAATCGTAAGTTGAAGAAGCTTATATGCTCCAGCATTGTCCGTCTGTCTGTCCCTCCGTCCGCATGACAACTCACGTAAAAATGGTTCGATTTCGATCAAATTGTAGTATGTAATAGAGGACAATCTGTGAACGAACCCTTTTGAAAATGCGTGAAATGGGGTCAAAGGTCGTGAAATATAGCAGCGAGATCCATTCCATTCCCCTTATGCATCATAACTTACGTAAAAGTGCTTCGATTGCGACAAAACTTTATCAGCTTGTTCCGGAAGTACACTGAACCAATTCTGTTTAATATAATCAAAATGGGGTCAAAGGTCAGGGCACAGGAGCGATATTTATTCCATAGCCATTATCCTCATAACTTGAGGGCACATAATCAAAGCATTGCATGATTTTACTAACTTGTTTCAATCAATAGCAACTAAAGGACGTTCGAATATGAATTAACTTCATTGCAGTTAAAGTGTTTCTCGGAAACATAGAAGGGGTTCATATGCATTTATTGAAAAAATTCCATGAAATGCAAGAGACTTTATCCTTTCAGAAAGGTTGCCCGAAAAACATGGTACAATGTTTCCTTTCCCGTGAGTGAGATGCAGGAGGATCACGTGTAAAATATGATGTTCATGAAATTACCCAAAACTGATCATACGGAGATCTTAGTTTCGTTCTTGGCTATCACTTTTCGAAGAAGGCCAAGGTAAGTATAATGCGTTTAGGTTATCTTGGCTCTAGATTTGTACTTAGCAATAATTGTTAATCATATCTGGTAAACTACGCTCTTGTGTGTTGATCGTTTTCTGCACTTTCTCTGAAACAAGTTCCATTACATTTGGGGGATTGAGCATATCCAGAACGCACAAGCATACATATTATATTGTGTTTGCGTCTTTCAACTCGTCCGTTTTGCATTAAAATCCGGTCTGTCAGTTTAAAAGAACCTTGCGCGCACATAAATGTCCCAATCATTTGTTCTCGTGTATTTGTATTCGTCTGGGCTTAATAAACATTATCAACGTCTACCAACAGGTGTTGGACAGAATAATAATACCACGCTCAGAGACGTGAATCTTAATGCAGATTTGTACATCGCAATACACAAAGGTATCCACCGCTTTTTGGTTGCAATAGCTTTGTTTAAACCTCAAGGTCCTGTTCAAGAACATTTAAAGTGTCATGCTGCAAAATTTCTTTCAGGGTCACGACGAAATGAGCGATCTAACGGACTTTCGAAGATGGCTCATTTTTGGTGGCCAACTAGTTCGTGCCTCCGTGACAATAGTCGCCAGTGTAATGGGGGTATCGAAAGTTTCTGAGTCTAGCGTCATGACAGTATACCGCGTTCGTGGCAAAACCTCGTATGCGAAACACAAGAGCAGCCGGAAAACGACCTTGACTGATAGAGACAAAAGAGCATTGACAGATAGAGACACCCGTAACAAGAAAACGACGGCGCCGAAAATGAGTGCGGCGCTCGATCTGCATCTCCAGACCCCTGTATCAACGAAAACAGTGCGCAGGGAACTGCATAAACAGAATATTCTTGGCGGAGCTGCTATTGTAAAAACTCTGGTTACCCTGGTGAGGGGGTGTACAACGGCGACGGTAGTGGTGACGGGAGCATGCAACATGGCCAGCCAATGCATGGAAGTGTGTGATGTGGTTGGATGCATCCACATTCACACTATTCCCCACTACAGGACGTGTTTACGTGTGGAGAACACTGTCAGAAGTGTACACCCGGGACTATCTGCTCCCAACAGTGCAGTATAGTAGAGGTTCAATCATGCTGTGGGCGGTCATATTGTGGTTTTCAGAAGGTCCCCTGATCACCTTGAATGGACTGTTGACTGGTAGGGCGTATGAAACCATTTTTGCCGACCAAGTCCATCCAATGGCTCAGGCATTGTCTCCTGCAGGGGATGCCATCAATCAAGATGATAACGCCCAAATTCACAGAGCTCAGAATGTCCAATTATGGTTTGAGGAACATGAGGATGAACGTTCACATCTTCTTTTGTCTCCCCAATCAGCAGACTTAAACATCATTGAGCCATTGTAGTCTGTGTTGAAAAACGGAGTAAGATCCCGTTATCCTCGTCCTGCATTTTATAACGTAATGCTTTTTTCGTGAGCAAGATTGACGTTACGCTAAGTCTACAACTACGACTAAGGAATGTTGGACTAAATAAGAATACGATGTAATAGTTCCTAATTAAGCTTTTACGGTCAGATGAAACATAAACAGAAGTCAGACTTACAATTATGTTTTATTAGTCCAGCACGAATTTTAGTAGAATTCCACAATATAAGACAGCAGATATCAGAATTCATTTATCTAATTGAACGTCTACACCCACACATTCACACGAGCAACTGTCGTATTGTCCTTTTTTCTCCATCGTTTTTATCACAGTCATACGTCACTTTCACTCTGACTGCAGTTGTGCTGCCAACCTCATTCTCGTTTGAGGGAAAAGACATAACGTTAAATTTGGAAGTATAAAGGAGAATAAACTCAAATTTACATAGGAAAAGGAACTAAAAATGAAAGTTATTTTAGAATATTCGACACAATGTTTTACTAACCACCATCCAGGATTTGTATTTGTCTATTCTAAGGAAGATTCAGGCGGTTTCGAATGCCAAAGGTAGTTCCACACCCTACTAGGTACGTAAAACCTTCTTTTCCTAGGTGATCACATTATTCTGTCCAACCCCTGTATGTGATTATGTCGTGCACACACAAAAACACACACACACACACACACACACACACACACACACACACACACACACACACACACACACACACATTTCATTCACTTGTCTTTGTCTTTCTAATCGTCTGCCTCGGCTTAACGATCGTTATCAGTATCTATCCGTCTGACAGAGGCGTGCAAGCATGCAATCTATCCATCAATCTCATGTATCTCAGTGTCAGCCTCTGAATCTGTATGAGCTAAATGACCACCATCTGTATGCATATATATCTATTTAACGGAACAGAGCATACATACAAACGCAGCCCACTCTCTGCGCATTTTAATAGTCTGGACTTAACAACTGCCACTCAGTATCGATCAATTATTTAACAGGACTGAGAACAGTGCCCTACCATAATATCAGGACACATACACTGAAAAGCAATTGAATTAGAGACAGTTGGCGTTATGCAAATGTGGCGCTGTAGGCGGCCCTGTAAACGGAAACGACATGACGTATGCAGCGATCCGACAATATAAGGAGTGATGTGACGGGAATCAGTAAGTGTCGGACGCAGTATGGGTAAGACGAAGGATCTAAGCGCATTTGATCGTGGGCTAATTGTCGGGGCCCGACGAATGAGTCACTCCATCTCGGAGGTCGTGCAGGCACTGGGAGTTTCACGAGCCACTGTGTCACGGGTGCACCGTGAGTACATCGAATGCGGTAAAACCATCCCCGCAAGGGCCAAATGCCGTGGACAACAGCGTGTGGATGAGCGGGGTAATCGTCGGCTAGCTCGCATTGTAACAGCGGATAAACGGGCCACAGTGCAAGAAATCACTCGGCAATTTAACGCTGGTGCAGAAAAACGTGTAAGCAGCCACACCATCCAGAACCATCTCCTCGCTATGGGGTACAGAAGCCATCATCTCACGAGGGTACAGCTCCTGACCGCACATCACAGGGTGCAAAGATTAGCTTGAGTGCGGGAACATCGCCACTGGACCCTAGACATGTGGGAAAATGTTGCCTGGACTGATTAGTCGAGATTCACGTTGGTACATGCGGATGGCAGGATACGATTACGGCGCAAACCAAATGAGCGATGGATCCTTCTTACCAGCATGGTACTCTTCAAGCTGGTGGGGGTGGCATTCTCGTCTGGGGACTGTTTACGTGGACTGAAATGGGACCCCTGGTACGTGTGACATCGTCTCTCACTGGTCAACATACCGGGATATCCTGGACGACCATTTGCTCCCGTTTGTGCGTCTTCAACATGTCACTGGAGACCTCACCATGCAACAAGACAATGCAGCTCCCGAATTGTATCCGAATGGTTGGATGAATACTCCATCGACGTGACCTCGCTTCCTTGGCAAGCTAGGTCACCTGACCTCAATCCCATCGAGTACATCTGGGATGCCATCGAGAGAGACGTTCGAGGCTCTTACCCCCTCCATCAAATCTTCGTGAACTGTGAGAGCTTGTTCAGGAGTCGTGGATCCGTATGGCTTCCCAACGCTTCCGGTGTCTTGTCGAGTCCATGCCGAGACGAATCGCCGCCGTCATCAGGTCGAAAGGTGGTGCTTCACGTTACTAGACAGGTATCTCTAATTCAATTGCTTTTCAGTGTACATATGATCTTTATTTACAGAAAAATTAACGTTGTGTGCTGGAACCTTTGGCGTTTATGACGGCCTCTAGTCTTCCTGTAATATTCACTACCAGTTTTTTGTAAACGTCCATCAATATGCTTCACCATTCTGCGTTTGAGACACTCACCAGTTTTGTTTTGCTTCTTCGGCGATCTCTTATTCCATAGCCTTGTCCTCAAACAAATCTGCACCACCGCAAGCAAGTATGACATGTTGCGTTGTCTTTTGACAAACGAATGAAACTTTCTCAAAGTCCTGCTGCAATGTTGGGAGTATATAACTGTTCATGATATCAAGGTGGAGTTTGGCATTCATGAATTTCTAGATAGAAGGCCCGAGCTGAAATACAAAGAATAGCTCCATGACATCACGATGTCTCCACGAAATTTCAGTGTCAGGACGATACACTCAGTAAACTACTTTTCTCCCAGCATCCGTCACGCTCAGGAACGGCCACCAGTCTGATAGATTGGGTATTGTGACTCGTCAGTCCAATGCAGAGTTTTCCATTGATCTATAGTCTAAGTTCCTTACAACACGCTAATCGGAGTATGGCATTAGTTGAAGTAATACGTTTCTTGTGTATGGCTGCTAGACCGTGATAGCCCATATCGTGCAGTATTCTGTGCATTGTACTGCGACTAACAACATTCCCAATAGTCTTACATAGATAGGGTTTGCGTGATTTACCATTTGCATTAGTCAAAGTCATTAGTATCTTGTGAATGACTGCTTGACAGTGGTACCCCATATCATGCAGAGTATGTATTGTACAGATTCAGGTTCCAATAGTTTCACATAGGATAAGCATGATTTGAGACAATGTTGATTGCTGTTCTGGTCGAACAGTCCTTCATGTCACATCCGTTTTTTTCTGGAGTTACCAGTCGGCTTTCATTCGCATACCACATCACATCCGCTGACCCAGTGGCCTTCAATGCCCCTGAAATAACACGTACGGAGGGATTGCTTATGTAACACCGTGTTTCATTCAGCAATGGTCATCAGTTAAATCTGTCGATCGAAGGGTCTTGCATTCAGAGTTGTGCTATTGTCTCATCATATCCCTACGAGCGTATTATAGTAGGATTTTTGATGTAGTGCGTGCGCAGGAGAGAACTCACTTTCAATAAAGGCGTGTCTGGATGTTAATGGTAGGGCAGTGTGTGTATTACACACCCTTGTCTTTGTGCTTGAGATTCATGACCGCCCTCGTCATTTATCTAAGCACTTGTCACACGCACAGACCCCACTCTGTCTTTCTATCTAAGCAAATTGGCCGACATCCGTATCCATCTACAACGTTGTATGTTTATAACGTTGCATGTTTATAACATAGACAGATACATAGATAGATAAAGGAAGATCCTGAGAGTGATAACTTTGCCTCTGTCTGAGCTGAGTTATCGCTCTCAGGATCTTCCTTTACCCATATATGTTACAGAATCATGCAAATGTACTCACGTAGTCCGCTCTTTTGTCTCTGTGCCTATCTGTCTGTGCCCAAGGTAATTATACATGAAAGAGAGGAATGTGCGCACGCACATATTCCATTTTCTTGTCTCTGTCTTTCATCTGTCTCTGTCTTTCATCTGTCTCCATGTGCACAGACGTTTATTCCAAACACGTGTATCTGGAACTTTCTTTCCGGAAAAATGGCTTCTGATGAAAAGTATGTTGAAATATATTTCCAACCAACTAACTTTGTCACACAAACGAACTCCAAAAATTCAATTTGCAGCGCCCTTTCATTGCTGATCCTGTTTACCGACACTATCTTCTTCTTTTCAGAAAAACGCAAACTTCGTATGCCAAATTTTCAACACCAGAGAGCTTGAAATGCGATATTGCTCGCTCCGTGTGACACCGGGCCGATAGGAAAGACGGATGAGGGAGACACTTTCTGTAGGTTTTGGTGTTGTTTTTTTTCTTGGGAAAAGTGTGAAACTTTTTCATTAACTGTCGGGAACATTCGAGCTCACGATGTCTAGGCAACACGGCCGACTAAAAACTATTTTTTCTACATAAATGCATTTTTTTCTTCTCTACCCGTTCGAGAGCGTTGAAGCGTTGAAGTGCTTTTATTTTGTTGGCGCCGAAGGGTTCTAGATAATGAAAAATTCTTTGATGACGTTACACGGAACAATCAGCCGGGATAAAATATTTTGCTTTCAGCGCTTGCTTCACTGAATTTTCCTTTTTTGTTACACTTAATACAACAGAAAATATTACGAGCCACCGTGAACTATTGACCTGTGTACCGGAAATTTCCAGGAAAGACAATTAACCGAAGAACTGTTTTTAAGGTTTCATCAAAAAACTTGTCGAATCTGAGCTAAAGTTACCGAATACACTACCCCATCTTTATAAGTACACCTACCCACGGCTCAATTGCATAGCCTAAAATCTCCATTGAACAGCGAAAATAAAAACACTCACAGTTCAGATAATTATTGAGTGAGTGTTTTTATTTATACCATTAAATGGAGAGTTTAGACTCGCATGAGTCATGCATTATTTTACTGATTTAAAGTGTATATCAGAAGACTTGGTGTTGCATAAATTGGGTATTTATTCATAGTGAAGCGTGTTTTAACGCCTTCAGTATTTAGAACGCCGCGAGGCTTGGCTAACGGGGGGATGTAAATATAGCTGTAATTAAATTATGCGAATAATTCGTGAATAATTGGGTGCATTAAATAATTGGGATCTAATTATTGGGAACAGGAGACTATTATCCTTTGAGTGTCAGCGACGCTTCTGATGCGCACGAAGATTTCCTTTACATAGAGTCAGCGACGTGCCTAGCGCGCGCACACCTTTCCGTTACCAAGTGCCAGCGACGAGTCTAGTGCGTGCAACGCTTTCCTTTATCCAGTGTCAAAGACGAGTCTAGTGCGTGCAATGCTTTCCTTATCCAGTGTCAAAGACGAGTCTAGTGCGTGCAATGCTTTCCTTTATCCAGTGTCAAAGACGAGCCTAGTGCGTGCAACGCTTTCCTTTATCCAGTGTCAAAGACGAGTCTAGTGCGTGCAATGCTTTCCTTTATCCAGTGTCAAAGACGCGTCTAGCGCGTGCAAGGCTTTCCTTTAGCCAGTGTCAGCAGAGTGTCCAGCGCATGAAAAGTAGTCCTTTACTCTGTGTCAGCGACGTGTCTATCGGTTGCAAACGTTGCTCCAACTTAGCGTCATGGACGAAGTGTCAGCGACGTGTCTATTGCGTTCAAACGTTTCTCGAACTCAATGTCATGGACGAAGTGTCATCGACGCGTCTGCGTTCATAACACTGATTTAGAGAAAGTGTTATGGACGAAGAAGTGTGAGCGACTTCGTCATAATACTGAGTTGGAGAAAGTGTCATGAACGAAGAGATGTGAGCGACTTCGTCATAATATTGCGTTGGAGAAAGTGCTGTGGACGAAGACGTATGAGCAACTTTGTCATAATACTGAGTTGGAGAAAGTGTTATGGACGAAGAAGTGTGAACGACTACGTCATAACACCGGGTTACAGAAACGTTCGCAAGTTTCTCATCAACTGACGCGTCTTCGTCCATAACACTGAATTGGAGAAACGCAAAATATTAAAAGGCGTGAGCAAATTGGGAGATCAGTGGGTTCTTTTTTTTGGGGGGGGGGGGGGGGATTCATCTATTCGTAGCGGAAATAGCTCTTTGAGACCACCCGGCTGGACTCGACGGTGGTAGTGCGAAAGGAATTCCGCGCTGCATTTTTTGCAAACAAGTGATAGCTGTAGTCTTACCAGAATAATACGCCTCATAAAACGGATGCTAGCACTGAGAGTAAAAAAAAAGACAAAAAGAAAGAAAAAAGGGGGAAACGATTACAAGTGTCAAGTGAGGAAAGGAACCATACTTTATAACGTTCTCGAGGCTGATCTTGACAGAACAAAAGAGAGTTAGTTAAGGATTTATACGCGTTGGACTCTTGAGAAGTTCAGCGATCGGAATATTTTAGAGGCAAAACGGTGTGTCATTGCGTTCTTTACACGTTGGTTAAGTTATAACGAAGTAAATTTCTCCGTCATTTCTGTCCACGCCAGGATTCGAACCCGGATCCCCTCATTCCGGAATAAGTTGCTCTACCATTTGAGCTACGCGGACATTTTATTCTGATTGCTATCTGCCTTTATGTCGTGTGCGTCCTTCTGGCAGGTACGTCACATCTCCTGGTACGTTACATCATCTCCCTTATTTTTTTTTTGAAGTGCTGCTCTTATTTTTCCTATCTCGCGGTGTGGAAATAACATCACACCATTGCGAGATTGTGAACGGTCGGGTCATCCGGATAGTTCGGGCGCCATTATAACGAAGTAAATTTCTCCGTCATTTTTATCCGCGCCAGGATTCGAACCCGGGTCCACTCATTCCGGAATAAGTTGCTCTACCAATTAAGCTACGCGGACATTTTATTCTGATTCCTATCTGCCTTTATGTCGTGTGCGTCCTTCTGGCAGGTACGTCACGTTACATCATCTCCCCCCCTTTTTTTTTTTTCGAAGTGCTGGAGAAGGGATTCTCTTATTTTTCCTATCTCGCGGTGTGGAAATAACATCACACCATTACGAGATTTTGAACGGTCGGGTCATCCGGATAGTTCGGGCGCCATTATAACGAAGTAAATTTCTCCATCATTTTTGGTCTGCGCCGGGATTCGAACCCGGATCCCCTCATTCCGGAATAAGTTGCTCTACCATTTGAGCTACGCGGACATTTTATTCTGATTCCTATCTGCCTTTATGTCGTGTGCGTCCTTCTGGCAGGTACGTCACATCTCCTGGTACGTTACAAAGTGCTGTTGGCTATTTCAAAGTGGCAAGTGAAAAACACAAGAGCCCATAGCAACCGAGGAAGGAAACTTAGAAGCGAAGCAGCGTGAAAGAAGAGAAAGAAAAGAGGTACTCCCATTCCAGCTCCAGAAGAAGGAAGGCCTATTCTGGCTGGGTAAAGTTAAAGCCAAGATACGTCGGTTTTACCAGCCGCAAAGGCTGAGGGCTCGAAGTCGATATCAGTGTCTAGTCTAGCGGTAAAAAAGTCACTTCAAAATAGGTAGCCGAATCAAAATACCAGCGTATAGAAAGGAGCGAAGGAGGCAAGTACCATAAGGGTCTGGAAAGAGACTACGTTAGCGAAAGTGGAAGTACCAGAAATCAAGGCTCGGGAGTTAACCGAAGGATTTTGGAAAAATCCCGGTTCAACACGAAAAGGTGTGGAATTGGCCGTTTCGCTAAAACATGGCTATTCTGTTCAGAGGAAGAGCTGTGGCCAAAACTTCCGAAAGGAGCAGCATCAGAAAGGTCAGCAACACCACTCCGTCTTGGGTGGAGAGTGTTACATCCTAACAGAACCGGAATCGAACCCATTTTAGGGCGTTTTATATGCTTTTTACACACTTGTGAAGAATTATTTTTTCCGCGGATTCCCTCTGCATTGGTTTCAATGACCTGAAACACTGGACACATATTGACCTTCATTAGTACATGGATGAGAAATGGTTGTCGACGCTACGATGAAGCGGAAATTTCCTCGACTAGCGCACATCCAGAACTAAGTTTCGATTCCAAAGCTACATCTGCCTTTTCAGTTGCTTGGAACTTCTGTAATATTCGTAAACATATAACTGACAGAACACTACATAAATCAGTTCTTAATAACTTCACTTTTAAGCGAATCAGGAGTCACTCAAATAACTTCAGAAAAGGTTACTTACTATTAGTTTTTATTCCGCAAAAACTTCATCAACACGACTCAGTCTTTAACAATCATTCGTGAAAAAAATCCAGTCACTTGTTAGAGAATTTTTAACAAGAAACAAAAATACCAACTCTGAATATTAAATATGCAGACGTCAAGAAATCACAGCTTCAAGTACTTGAACTTCCGCAACTACTATTATATCATCATACTACCTCTAAATATTAAACACGCAGACATCAAGAAATCGTAATTTCAAGTATTTCAATTTTTTTTATTGGAGGTTTAACGACCACCGTGAGCAACTCAATGGGCTATAAGCAGTCGCCCGTCCCTAATTTAGGGTCACTGATTCCAGGGAAGGGAGAGAGCCAGTGCCGTAAGACAAGCACAACATCCATGCCTCACCAGGATTCGAACCCGGACCCCTTTCGGACGAATGATCAGAGGCCATCGCTTAGACCACTGCGCCAGTATTTCAACTTCCGCAACTACTATTATATCATCATTCTACCATCATCTCCACACCTTTGCTGCTGCTCACCCATTATATATAACGTCAGTTCTCATCTGACACATACACACATCATACGTTCTGACCTCAAGGTGTTGTTGCCAGTCATACTGTTCCGAGGGAGAAGACATAACGTTAAGTTTGAAAAACCCTAAGGAGAATGAACTCAAATCTACATAGAGAAAGAAACTAAAAAGCAAAGTTAACTTAGAATATGCGTCAGGTCATCTCCTTTGAAAAACGCTAAGGATAATGAACTCAAATGTACACAGAATAAGAAATTAAAAGGAAAGTTAAATTAGAGCATACGTCACATCATCTCCTTTGAAAAACACTAAGAAGAATGAACTCAAATTTACATAGAGAAATAAACTAAAAAGGAAAGTTAAATTAGAGTATAGGTCACACTTCGTTGGCGTGGATGATCTAACGGCAGCATGCTCAAAAGTAAATCGAGAGATGTATAGCCGAAAGGGAGTTTCACGAAAAGGTTTACTTCAGAAAATTTTCGTTTTACTTTAAGGCCCATTTTACCAAAGGGTTGTTTTTCCAAAAGATTCACTTAACCGAAGGGTCGTGTAGCCGAAAAGTTCATGTCACCAAATGATCGTTTCAGGGATAGGTTCATTTGAACAAATGATAATTTTAGGTATAGGTTCATGTCAAGCAATTTTTGTTTTACCTTAAGGCCTATTTTACCAAAAAGGTTGTTCTTCCGACCGAGGAGCCGTTTCGCCGAAAGTTCATTTTCTCCAAGCGTTCAGTTCAACGACGGGTCGGTTTAGAGAAAGGCTCATTTCAACGAAGGGTTGTTTTACCGCAAAACTGATTTTACCGAAGATTTATTTCACCGAAAGGTTCATGTCACCGAAGGGACGTTTCATGGAGAGATTCGTTTGAGCAAAGGCTCTTAGAAGAAACGAACTATTCACTAAAAGTGTAGTTTTCAGTGCAACAGCCCTTAAGTAAAGTTGTTATTTCGATAAACGACCTATCGGTGATGAAACCCTTCGATGAAACGAGTAGTTCGATAGGGTAGCCTGCCCGTGAAATGAACAATTCTATAAATTTACCATTCGGAGAAGGGAACTTTTTTGTGAAACAACTTTTCGATAAAGTGAACATTTCGATAAAATGAATTTTCGGAAAAATTGTCGTCGGAGAACTGAAATTCACCCAGTACGAGGAATACCAACGGAAAATAGACATATTCCGTTAATTGTGGAACAGAATGAGAAATAGAGACGTTAGAACTATGTTTCGCATGTTGAGAAAACTGCTCTAAACGTAGCGAAATAATAATGTTAAAAAAAGAACATCTTGCAATTGATTGAAAATGATAAACAAAGCATATTACAAGCTGGCATTAATGAAAATAATTTCGTTAAAATGTTCTACTTAACAGTGTAAAAGCCATGTATGCTGTCAGTAGAGCTTGTGTACGAGTGAATGGTGTTTTATCAAAATGGAGTTTTATTAGTGCTGGAGTCAGACAAGGTTGTATAATGTCACGATGGCTGTTTAATATATTTATGGATGCGTGCATGCGTGATGCCAAAATAGATAACTGGCACAAGACAGACCGTTGTGGAAGCAAATTGGGAAGACCTTCTTTCAGCAGTGGATTGATAATGGTTGACAATAATGATATATATGCTTTTCAGTATTTTTTGAAGAAATTTGCTGTCTTGGTGCTTTTTGTATATACACAGTGCGTCAAAAATTTTTTAAGATGGCACTAGATTTCAGCCTACGGTGGCGCCACCAGTGTAATCGTGAATGCGTTATAAACCGTGACCATCTGCTTGCTTTCTGCCAAAAGTACTGCGCAGTTGTTAAAGTAACTCAAACGAAACGGGCGTTCATTAGAGAAGTACAATTTTTTTCATGTTGAATTATTAAGATGGAACAAAGGGCTGTTATTAAATTTAACGCAAAACTTGGTAACAGTGCCTCGGAAACGTACCAAATGATGAAACAAGTTTACGGTGAGTTTTGTTTAAGTAGATCAAATGTGTTCCTGTGGCACAAATGTTTTTTGTATGGAAGAGATACGCTAGAAGTTGATAAGCATACCGGAAGACCAAGTTCATCTAGGACACCTGAGATTATTAAAAAAGTGCGTGATTTCGTGGCAAACAATCGATGTGCGTCACTAAGAATGATATAAGAGTCTTTAAACATCAACAAAGAAACGATTCGAACCATCCTGCATGAAGATTTGGGCAAAACAAAAGTCTGTGCTAAATTTGTTCCACACACGTTAACCAATGAACAAAAATCAAGGAGAAGTGCACATTGCAGAGACATCATTTCAGCCGCTGAAAATGATCAAAACTTCTTAAAATCGATTGTTACGGGGATGAAACATGGTGTTTTCAATATGATCCTAAAGCAAAGCTACAAAGTGCGGAATGGAAGTAAAAAACTCACCACAAGCCAAAAAAACAAGAAAAGTTCCATCGAAAATCAAAACAATGCTCATTACATTCTTCGATAGTAAGGGTATTTATTATCCACAAAGAATTTGTTCCAAGTGGACAAACAATTACTGGTGAGTTTTATTTAAACGTTTTGAGGCGTTTCATGGGCAGAATTCGTCGCATTCGTCCAGAATATCGGGATGAAAACAGTTGGTGTTTGTTGCACGATAATGCACCCAGTCACACTTCACTTCTTGTTCGTAGATTTTTGGCGAAAAATAACGTCTGTGTGTGTTGAATCATCCACCGTATTTGCCTGATTTAGCACCCTGCGACTTTTTTTATTCCCAAAACTTACAATGACGTTAAAAGGGTGTTCGTTTGAGGATATTTCGATCATACAAACAGCTTCGACGCGTGCTTTGGAGGCAATTCCTCAAAGTGAACTGGAACAGGCATTCGAATCATTATGAAATCGCTGTAATAAGTGTATTGAAGCCGGAGGGACTTATGTTGAAT
This sequence comes from Macrothele yani, assembly GCA_039090855.1. Lineage (NCBI taxonomy): Eukaryota > Metazoa > Arthropoda > Arachnida > Araneae > Macrothelidae > Macrothele > Macrothele yani. The sequence goes on along the minus strand of CM077028.1, from coordinate 24,468,677 downwards.
AACAAACCGAACCAAATTATAATTTCGTGTTTCTATTTCATTGTACAGACTCAGTCTTAAAAAATATTTGCCACACTGTGTATATATGTATATATATATATATATATATTTTTTTTTTTTTTTTTCGTTTTTCCTGATAATTTATTTACATGCAACTTGTTCTTAGACCCAGTTAATTTTGTCGCTGTTTCCATAACAGCTTTGGTTACTTTTCTGTTAACTTCAGAGATGTCCACTTCTTCCGATGTTAGGCCTTCTAAAGCAGAGAACCTGTTCTTCAGTTCCAACTTGAAGGTATTATGGTGTTTTTTAAGGTTGGTTATGTCAATAGATTTTGTTTGTCTTATGAGCTTGCCACGTTCAAGTTTAGTGTTGAGGTGCATCTTGCATCTCACCAATCTATGGTCACTACTTGTGTTGAACTTGTTTAGCACACTGCAGTCTTCTATGACGAATTTTTTGTTACACATAATAAAATCAATTTCACTTGTCGTGCCATTTGGATGTCTCCATGTCCATTTCCTGTGTGGCTTTTTCTTGAAGAAGGAGTTCAAGATGAAAAACCCTTCTGCCTCTGCAAACTCAAAGAGAGTATTTCCACGCTGGTTTCTGTTGCCGTGACCGAATTTACCTACTGAAGTTTCATTCTGTTGCCGTTGCCCTATTTTTGCATTGAAATCTCCCATAATTATTTTCAAGTGCTGCTTACCTTTATTATTTAGATGACAAATTTCCTCAAAAATTCTTCGATTTCTTCTTCAGGATGACTTGTGGTGGGTGCATAAGTTTGAATAATCTGAGCTTGGTATCTTTTCGAGAGTTGGATAACAAGTCGTGCAGCTCTGTCAGAGGAACTTTCAACTTCTACAACTTTATCCTTCAGTTTCTTGTTTATTATAAATCCAACACCACTAGTTCTGCCAGTATCTGTCCCACGATAGTAGAAGAGATGTCCACTTTTCAGTTCGATGAGATCTTCTCCTTTTCTCCTTACCTCACTTAGCCCCACGATGTCCTACTTGATCCCTTGTAGTTCCTCTTCCAATTCAAGAAGCCTTGAATCAGAAGATAGGGAGCGTCCATTGTACGTAGCCAAGGTCAGCATCGAAAGTATGCAGGGGTGACATGGAGGAGACTGGCACAAGACAGACCGTTGTGGAGGAAACTTGGGGAGACCTTCGTCCAGCAGTGGATTGATAATGGTTGACAATGATGATGATGATGATGATATATATATATAGGGAGAGATATAGATAGATAGATGCATAGATAAATAAACACAGGTATCTAAACCCCGGGCAGCGCCGGGTAGTAAAGCTAGTAATGCTGTAAAACAGTACACTTCACCATTTCTTAAATATACATGAAAGTTATTGTCAGTTCAAAATAAGATCTCAAGTTCCAAGGCATTCTGTTGATTTGAAATATCACACTGAAAAAGATACTTAATAGTCCTCCTACAAAAAGAATAAAATTATTGCAAACGTATTAAAAAAATGATAAGCTCCAACAGAAAATAAAATTACCACATCACTCGCATTAATGAGAAAATATATACAGCAAAACCTCGAAATTCCGGCATCCCGATAACCGGCAACGTCAGAAATCCGTCACTTTTCTGATTTCGTTTTCGTGAGAACATCCGATGTTTCACTAAGAACCATAGAAATCTCCCGATGTACCGTCTCAACAACACATCGCGAGATCATCTGATCTCAGCGTGCGAATCGCCGATAGCCGCATACGTGTAACATCGGAAGGTTTCTCAGATTCGTCATCTCATTGGGCCGCGCTGAAGCGATGCGGACCAATGAGGCGATGAATCGGCGTGTACGTTTGAAATGCGTGTCGAACGTGTGATGATGATCTGTCCTTGGTGGTGGCAGTATGTGGATTAGATCGTGCAATGACATCTACATCGGCCTTCATGATGCATCGCGGTAATCCCCTTCACGATGTATCGTAGTTTCGTCAGTCGAAAAACCGTAATATCGATGTAAAATTGACATCGAGTTATTGCAATGTATCAATACATCGCCCAGCCCTAACGGTTACTCTGGCTTTTTTCAAGTTTTTAAGTTACCTAACCATTCTCCAAATTCAATTTTTATCGACATCTTATAATAAATAGTACAAAAAGGTAATCGCCAATATTTTCGCCAAAACATTTTTCCATCGCCAAAACGATTTTTTTCGCAAATTGCGAAGAATGCGTATTGCGTATTTATAAGGCGTAGATACGTAAATTTCTGTTAAAGTGACTTGTTACATGTAAGTAAGCTTTACGTAAAGCTCATTACGCAATTTGTAGGTAGCTTCAGAAATTCGGAACTTTCATAAATTAGGCACTCGTCCGATCCCATCGATGCAGGATTTTCGGGGTTTCACTGTATATAATCGAAAAATCAGTTTTACCTTGAACATGAGGGCAGTTCCTAAGACTTTCTGGCTCAGTGGTTATTAAGTCGCGCGGCTTGTGAAGACCTAACCCAATCGAACTCGGTTCACTACCGGCGCGGAAGGGTTCTTTGGCATAAGGGTTGAGAAATTCAACGTTTCCAATTACGCGAAATTTCGGTATAAATACAGAAATACTTGAAACGGACTTTTGTGAAATAAACGGAATTAATGACTACGGAAAATCTGTGAAAATACGGGTTAAAAAAAAACGGGCACTTTTAAAAATGGAAATTTCGTTAAAAAACGGACTTTTACCGGTAACTTTGCTAAACGTATTTTCAGAAATTTTCCGTGAATTCACAGTACTTATTTTTTACAGTATGCGTTCTAAATGACCAATCGTCTCATCCGATACCTTTTCCGAGTAAAAATTAAACAGTCTCCTATCTGGCGGGTGTCGAGCTTTCCTACATTTAAACCGAATCGCAAGGGAACGAGGCTCGTTTTTCTCCTGAAGCATGCATGCATTCAGTAGTCGGCGTTGTTTGACCGTTGCTCTCGTAAGTGAGATCGATAAATAGGACAGGGAAGCATGGAACTTCCTCGCAAACCCCCTCGGCTTGAAACCGACAATGTTGTGTTAAGAAAATTTGATTGCATTAAAAGTTGGGTTCCTACTAGCAAATATTTTTTTCCCCTGATCAAATTACCCTGCAAGAATCTTTTGCCGATTTCAGAAAAAAAAAAAAAAAAAGAAAAGAAAAAGTAGTGGTGAAGAAGGTTGCACACTACATCAGCGTTCCCCGAAGTTTGCTAATGTGATTACAAACCCAACTTGAACTTTGTTTCTCGAGAATCCCCTCTGAAACATTCGCGCAAATGGAAAGGGAAACAGAAATCTGAAATACTTGGTAATGAAAGCCGGCTGTGGAGAAATCAGCGGAAGGTTGCTCCTTTAAATCAGCGGAAGGTTGCTCCTTTAAATTATTGACGAATCTCCCTCTAAATATTTATTTAATTCGAAGATCGTGATGACACACAAGGGTAGGTTCCTCATAGGTTCTCTCGAGAGGAAAAGCGGAAGGATAACTTTTTTTTTCAGTTTTCAGACGTTCACGGACAACTCCTGCCTTTTTAAGAATCCTCCACCAGCAGAATTTTTTTTTCGTGCAGTTAGGTGACGTCGCTCTACACTGATGTGAAAAAAATGGGAAGAGCGCTACCATTTCCATTACATACTAACACACCCATGCAGTAAATGGTATCATCCGCAGTCGACTCATATACACCGCTGAGCCATTACATTATGACCACCTACCTATTAAGCTGTAGGATCTCCGTTAGACCTCAAAACAGCGGCAACTCGGCGTGGCATCGATTTGATGAAGCTCCGATAGGTATCCTGGGGTATCTGGTACCATAATGTCAACAGCAGGTTCTCCAGTTACCGTAAATTTCGGGGGGGGGGGGGGGGGTATTTAGCGCGAACCTGCTTGCTCTTCCAAGTGGAACCACAAATATTCCATTGGGTTCATCTCAGGTGAATTTGGAGGCCAAAGCATCAACAGAAAGTCACCTGCATGTTCCTGAAACCACTCCTTGACGATTCTGGTGGTGTGGCATGGCACATTATCCTGTTGGTAATGGTCATCACCAGCAGGGAATACAGTTGCCATGAATGGGTGAACTTGGTGCGCAACGATGTTCAGACACCTTGCAGCTGTGTCAGGGATTGTGGTATTGGAATAATGGTGCCTGAAGTGTCCCAAAAAAACATTGCCCACTGCATAACACCTCCGCCGCCGGCCTGTTTCCGCCCAACAGTGCATCTAGGTGGCATAGCCTCCGTTGGTAACCGGCGTATCCGCGCTCGGTTGTCTACGTGATGCACCAGGAATCTTGATTCGTCAGAGCAGGCCACTTCCTTCCAATCATCCAAGGTGAAATCTCGATGACCTTGGGCCATTCCTTGCGTTGTTGGCGATGGGTCTTCGGCAACGCAGTCCCACGCGCAGAAGGCTGCGATGAACTGTGTGCTGGGATACATTGCCCTGATCTGCACTGTTGTAGCTGAGGGTGATTTGTCGCACTGTAGCCCTGCGCTCGCTGGGAACAATGCGCTACTGTCTCCGCTTCGTTCTGGTATCAATGAGCTGCAGACAACTCACGGCTGGACGACGGTTCGTCGTTTGACCATCTGTGCACCACTTTTGATACGTACTCACAGCAACGGCACGTGAACAACCCACAAGCCTCGCCGTTTCCGAGATCGTAGTTTGGAGGCGCCGTGCCATCACGATTTATCCTTCATGAAACTCCTATACATCGACAGCTTTTCCCATTCTGACTCCGAACACTCTACTAACCGAAAGCCGGTCCTCGGGTTGTATATATACTGCTCTTTGAACTTCACCTGCGCCACCGTTCGGTCTCCAGGCGCGCTCATTTCTCTAGGCTGGGGGTTGTCATAATGTAATGGCTCATAGGTGTGTAGAGGTAGATATCTCCGCTAGCTCAAGTAGTAGCATTCGCAGTTCAGATGGCAGCTCATGAGGATTTAATCGATTTCGAACGAGGTGTTGCATTCGTCACCCAGATGGGTCAATCCGTCTCGGAAATTGCCATGAAATTTGGATTTACGCAGTCAACAATTTCAAAAGTATAGCTCGACTACACAAACTAAGGGGGAAAATCAAGAGCGGGAGACCGACGTGGCAGTAGAAAAACCCTGGACGATCTTGGACAGCGGCGTCTGGAAAGCATCGTAACATCCTTCCTGCGTGAGACATTGCCGCAGATCACAGCGCAATTTAATGGTGGGGTCAGCACTAATATCAACTTTCGGGCAGTGCAAAGTTCCTTGTATTCTATGGAGTTCTGAAGCCGACGTCCCACCCAGGTGCCATTGCTTACCCGACGACACAAAGCTGTGCGCCTTGTCTGGGTTCGGGAACACCGCCATTGGACCCAAGATGACTGGAAATGTGTGTTCTGGTCCGATGTGTCCCGGTAACCCCCATGTCGTGGGCAGATGGTCAACCCCGGGTGTGGCGAGAACCCCCAAGAGGTAACGGATCCCGCATGCCTACAAAGGAGAGAACAGGCCGGTGGTGGTTCTGTTATGGTGTGGGGGTGTTTTCAGCTTGCATGCATTAGGACCCCTCATACGTCTGCAAACCTATATGGCTGCTGGAGGCTAGGGTCCTTGGAAATAGTTTGTACCCGTTCATGTCGTGCAACCACTCAGACGACTGCGACCTCTTTCAGCACGACAATACCCATACAGCACAAAACGTTTCAGATATGTATCAATAATGTAACAATCTCTCATTTTCGTTACGTTTTCAGATATATCTTACAATTACGTTTCAGCAACATCTATTTTAGAACATAACTATTTGTACATTACGGTTACGTTAAAAATAGCATTCACCCATACTACTGTTTTATAGTTTCCATCGTACATAATTGCTACCTTGATGTTACATTCCGGCATAATTTAAGACTTTTGGTTTGGCAACGGCGTGGATGCGCATGCGCATTTATGCAATTTCACCGAAGTACCCTCGTAGTCGTATTTCCATGTGCTACTAGGATATATATATATATATGTAAAAGAATATTAACATACAAGCAATCTACCCTAATAAACAAACAAATAAGGCCAAAACCTTCAGATAAAAAAACAAAACAAAAAAAACTAAAGTGAATAACAAAATGACGAAACAATGTTAAGAAAATATTAATAAAAACATTTACTCAGAACCCCTGGATCACTCTTCAGGGAAAGACATCCAAAGGCCCTGAGCACACAAGTTCCGTTCAGGTTTCATGAGAATGCAAAAGTCTCAAAAAGCAATAATGGATATCCAATTTGAAATTTTGTGTTCTAAATTTTGTTGCATTCGGTCTTCCTTACCAGAACTATAGAAAATACAAAAGGTTTTTTAATAGTTCATCTTTTAGTTCAATTTTAATCGCAGTGACTCTTTTGTATTTTCTATAGTTCATGTAGGGAAGACAGAATGCATCAAAATTTACAACACAAAATTTCAAATTGGGTATCCATTATTGCTTTTTTGAGACTTTTGCATTCTCGTGAAACCTGAACTGAACTTGTGTGCTCAGGGCCTCTGGATGTCTTTCCCTGAAGAGTGATCCAGGGGTACTGAGTAAATGTTTTTCTTAATATTTTCTTAACATTGTTTCGTCATTTTGTTATTCACTTTAGTTCTTTTATCTGAAGGTTTTTGGCCTTATTTGTATGTTTATGAGGGTAGATTGCTTGTATGTTAATATTCTTTTACATACACTAACTGCATCTAATACTTGCAGCCTTGCGCAGTTTTGTTGTGGTTTATATTATATTACATGAGTGAAAATTTAACTTTCCTATGCTATATATATATATTTGTGATTCAAGATCATCTGAAAGTAAGTAATTGTTTTGGTTATTATCATTTTAAAATTATAAAAAGCATTTTATAAAATCTAAGTAGATGGCTGTGTTGTTGTATTAGTATGCTAAACCAGCATGCTTCTTTTACTTAATGCTGAGAGATTTCATATTGGTAGGTACTTAGAGAAATAACGAATTTGATATTCTTTCTTTTTTTCGCTGAAATATAGTGTATTCCACATGTATAATAAAAATGCGACACCCTCATTTGGGACCGATTTTTATTTCTTTTGCAATATATAAACTCCGCTACTGTTCCCAATGGACAGCGGAATGCGTTGAACCTGTAAAAACGTTAACAACTCGTTATACGACTCTTGTTGCTTCTGAATTCCGTCGAGTGTAACATTTTTTATTGTGATTTTACAAAGTTTATTAAAACTATAATGTTCCACGTAGTAAATACGTAACAGTAATATGTTGATGTCATAAATATCTTTTAAATACGTAACAGTAATGTAACGAAGTTACAAATATCTTTCAAATATGTAACAGTGATGTAACGAAGTTACAAATATTTTTCAAATACGTAACAGTAACTTGAAGTTGGTATGTTGAAGTTACAAAGACCTTTCACTGTACTGTAACGTATCGATTATATTATCATATACGAAATATTCTGTGCTTTGTGGGTACGCCACCTCGCTCTTCCACAGTCGCACGATTATAGCTCGTGGAACATTCCACGGAATTTGGTATCCTGACCCGACCCCTCGTTTACCGGATTTAAACGCCATCGAATACATTTGGGATGCTGTTCAACATGAAATCAATACCAGGAATTCTCTACTGGCCAATATTACGGAACTGTGGAACGTTCTTCAGGAAGCATGGTGTGCACTGTCTGCACAGAAGTACAGATAGCTCGTGGAATCCATGTCCCGTCGCGTGGCTGCTGTTATCCGATCGTGAGGAGGACCAACACTGTATTAGAGAGGTCAGTTTTTTGGCATTTCTGTGTAAATCTTGCATGCGCATGCAGTTCTTTTCTGTCTTGCGTCACTGATGCTTCAAATTCCAGTCCTTGACGTGTCTGTTCACGTAATCCCTCCAACTAATTACATGGCTACCTCTAGCTTTCTGGCACGTCTTTTTAAAAAAGATCGTGCTTATGTTATCGGTTTGTCCGTCCGTCCGCCTATAGACACGATATCTATGCAACTATTAGTCCGATTTGAAAAATTGGTTTTGCATTGGGAAGATTGAAATATAGGAATGGTGATCCTTCATTTCGTTTTTTTTACGATGTACAATTTCGCCGCTAGAGGGCGTAAATGCAGATAATGTCGAATTCAAAACACATTTTATTCCATATATTTGTTTCTAAACATCCGATTGAAAAAATTCTTTTATCTTTCGATTCCATTTATGTCGAAGGGTATCTTAGGAATAGTACATATGCCTCCCCTGGAGGCAGAGTAGACAGAGCCGTGTGTTTCTGGCTAGTCGCCCGAATTGGCCTGCTTTCGAGTCTTTTATAAGCTGGGTGGTAAGCTTGTCTTACAGCAAATATACGATGTCATCGCTCTATCCACGTTATTTTATAAACAACGCATAGCAACTGAAAATTTGTCCTACTGACACCCCTGGGATCGAACTCCAGATCTCTCGATAACTAGCCGAAAGCGTTCGCTTTACCCTACGGTGCCAACAATACACAGCGCTATTCGTGGTTTAGCAGTCAGCATCTGACAACACAAATTCTTATTGATGGGCTCAGCAACTGATGTGTCTCCATCTGGTGGCTTTCAACAGAGCAAGCTATTTAATTACTGGGGATCGATCCCAGCGGTGTCCGTAAAACAATTTTTGATTTGCTATGCGTTGTTTATAAAATAGCGTAAACAGAGCGATGACAGCGTCTATTTGCATTATCTCCACGTCTATGAAATATATTAACTTGTCTTATGGCGTTGGATCTATCACTTCCCTGGAACCAATGGTGGTAGTTTAGGAAACGCAGCGATAGATTACACTTTTTGAATTGCCCATAGTGGATGTTAAACAACGAAATAGAGAAAAATGATAGATGAAGGGGAGTACAAATTCCACTCAGTTTGTCCATGCTTTTTTACAAACACCTGAATCATGCTTCGCAATGTTAGAAACTTTTCACAATGAGTGATATTATTACAGCAAATCGTGCAATAGTAGGGCTACATTATTACTTAAACAGGAAAGATGACACCGAATTTTGAGCTCGTCTTTTGAATCCTTTCCGACGCGAGTAAAATTTGTTAAAGTTATTCATAGTCAATAGAATCGGTTGAAAAAATCAATCACATTTCTACAATCGATGAAATATCCACAAATAAAAACTGCTACTTTTTCAACAGCGGCTTACAAAAATTAACAAATGGTGTGCAAATATTTTCTCACAGCAGAAGGAAGGTATCAGAGACAAAAAAAATTTTAAAATTGAACAGCTAAATGAAGAAATATAGAAGGGAACTTGTTATAACTCTACGTTGCTTCTTCTTGGAATTCATTATTTACCTGCAATGAAGAAGAAGGGTTATTACAGAGCAAGGGTGTCCAAGTTAGTTTCTCATGTAGGTTTTGGCTAATAGTACATTTGAAATAGGTTTGAGTCATGCCTTTCCTATTCTCACATTCACTACCTTCTGTGCTGGTTCATTTTACATTCTACTGAGCACCGTGTTGTCAGTGTTCCCACAACTTTTACGGTCTTGTTTCCTATTTCTAATTTTTGGATATTTACCTAGTTTTCACATTTTTAGTAAAATTATGTTAAATATTGCTTCCCCATTATTAAGGTATCAGAAGGTAAAAAAACATACTTGAATGGAAGTGGAGCTTTTGAACTTGATGTGACATAACTTTAAATCTCAGACCCCCACCGAGAGGAAACGCTTGATTAGACCCTGATTCTAACTGAGCCATTCTAGATTTTAGGATTGAATACCACACAGACGCAATGTACTCGGATACCAGTTCCTAGTTCTGTTTGTCTACAACTGTTTGTCATTAATATAACATGTAAAAACTAGAATATTCCTGTACGTATTTTTACTACATAACTGCTCTTTGTATTCATTCATGCAAATACTGCATAAGTACATGTGCAAATTAAAATGTCTAAAAAAACCAAGTATTGTTCAACGAACTGTGTGCCTTAGAAATAATTCTACAATTAAAACGTGTCTAAAAGAACCAAAGTATCGTTCAACCAACTGTGTTTACAGAGTTCGTAAAGCCTAATGTCAAACTAATCTGTGTGTAACTGATGTCATTATTTATCATACTGGAATAAACCTAATTTTAAGATATGAAAATAGCATTACTCACATTTAAAACTGAATTGATTGGTAATAATATTTGATTGGTAATAATACAAGTATCCAACACTTTCACACTCACACACTCTTCCACAAAAACATGCATTTACTTGTACACTCTTCTACCAAAAATGTGCATTTACCATAAGAGTAGTATTTACAGGGATTGCTCTGAAATTCAAATTAACAATGTCAGACTCACTAACTTCAAATTACGGCTTAACTGAAAACTATTTAGTTAAGCCTGTGAAATTCAGACTTAACTGAAAACGGTCAAACTATATTTTTACGGAATTGCTATTCAAATTACGGCTTAACTGAATACGGTCAAACTATATTTTTACGGAATTGCTCTTCAAATGACGGCTTACCTGAATACGGTCAAACTGTATTTCTACGGAATTGCTCTTCAAATTACGGCTTAACTGAATACGGTCAAACTATATTTTTATGGAATTGCTCTTCAAATTACGGCTTAACTGAATACCGGGAAACCATATTTTTATGGGATGGCGCTTTAAATTATGGCTAAAAGGAAAACGGCCAAACTTTAGTTTTCCGGGCATTGCCTTTCAAAGTACGGCTTAACTGAGTACGGGCAAACTTTAATTTTATGGGCATTGTCCTTCAAATTACGGCGTACCTAAATACGGCTAAACTCTATTTTTACGGGAGTTGCTCTTCAAATTACGTGTTTAGTATTTACGGTTGAGATTTTAATTTTACGGGCTTTCATAAAAACGGGCCAAGCCATAATTTAACGGGCAATGCGCGGCAGCTAGGGGTCCGACCGTTGCACGTAATCTAACGGCGAAGATGTTAACAGTGTGTTGATTAAAGAAAAACGTGGAAAGAGCGATTACTTTGTCTATTTAAAGACAGGCCCACTCCGTTCATTTTGTTTTCCTGGTCGGTTATTTTGCCATCCACCATACGCACACTTTCCGGAAATTCAAATGATCCTGCATTATGCTGTAGGCTAAACAATGAGAACACCATTTTGCAGTTGCTATATTGTCTATCGTTACTCGCCTGTCAGCTCACCCGCCTTACAGTTGCTTCTGTCGCAATCTGAACAGAACGACCAGGGCTGTCTTCAAGAGCAACTTTTAAGCGAATTTATCGACCCAGTTGTATACCACTTTACACAATAAACATTTCTCACAGTAAACAAGAAACATTTCCGTATGAATATCCTTTGCAGGAAGTCCTCTTGCCTAAAGAAAATGCACAACAGCACGCTGCCCTTCGGTCGTACACTCCTCGAGTACGGTCGTCATTTGCAATCCTAGCTTATGCGATACCTAGCTTCTGTTGCGTTAAGCTACGAGTAAGCTGGATTGTGCTGCCACCTACTGACACTTTTAGAAATTAATAACTACCATTATCAGTTATCCCATAACTGTTTGTGACTTATTTGCTGAATTCCCCTTCGTATAACATAAAGCATTGTCTTCATTTATGTTTAGCATTCTTCAATGTTTTAAACTCACCAGTGTTTTCAAGAAGCTTCGATGCTCTGGAATTTCAAAATTTACTAAGAAACAAAAGTAGAAACTACATTTATGCAAGAAAGTGAACGTATCTGAATACAGACAGCAAAATAAGAGCCCGAAATTTTCTGTGTAAATACGAGGGAGGTGTAGTTCAGTGTAAATACGACGTATCACTGAAATAAGCGAATGTGGATGTAATTCGGTAGGGAGAATACCTGGCTCCGGAGCGAGGAGACGTTGTTTCGAAATCTACCACTTCCCGAAAGGTCTTGATCTTCACATTGGTGCCCAAACGTAAAACTAAATCTTCTGGCCGTGAAATTAAGAAAAATGTTTGAAGCTTTTACCACACATCATCTGGAATGAACTAGAATACCTTCTTCCACGCTTCGAAAACTATGTGATACTACTTCCACACATCATGTTGAATTAATAAAAAATATTTCTCTTTCTAAGTAAGTTCTCTTTCAAGCATGGTTGGCATCGGACTCGAAACCTGCGATTTCGTTCCCGCCGTTTCAAAGATGCAAGAGTCAAAACGAGAATTTACAGCGGTAAACCAAGGTCGGTGTAGGTTAGTCGGGAGAATAACTGGCTTCCAAACGAGGAGGCGTGTGTTCGAATTTCACCACATGCAAAAAGGGCTTAATTTTCACACCTAACTAAGCTAAACTCTTGCATATGGAAAAAAGGTTGTTTGAAAGTTTAACGACCCTCTGTCCCATTGAGTTGCTCATGGTTTAACCCCCCTTCCCCCATTAGCAAACCAATGGGCCAGAAGCAATCGGCCGTCCCTAATTTGGGGCTTCTGGTTCCACAGAAATCAGGGAGCCACTGCCGTAAGACAAACACAGCATCCATGCTTCATCCGGGACTCAAACCCGGAAGCATTCGGACGAACGGTCAGAGGCGGGCGCTTAGGTAGCTCCACCACCTGGTCGGCAATCAGCTTTGTCCGCTTCCGAAATATAAACAAAAAATATCACTCCGAATTTTCGGGTGTAATGACTAGGTCTTTTGAACCCGTTCTGACGCAAATTAAATTTATCAAACGTATTCAAAGTCAATGGAACCGGTATGGAAAACAATAGTATCTGACGGAAGAAAGAATATTTTCAATCGGGTTTTTAATTCCTCAAATATTGCTGTAAACGGAATCGTGAGCTTACGCCCTCTGGTTGCAGACTCGTGCGTTAAAAATAATTTGAATTTATATGAGAAACATTTCGCAACGAAAACGCTCTACAACAACAACAGAAAAAAAAAGAATTTTTCAAATCGGGCTCTTCGAAGCAGAGATATGGACAAATATTAGATATTCATTTTTTTTTTCAAATTGGAGTTTTAGAAGCAAAGAAGAGATATCGTGGAAAACGCAAATTACCTTTACACCCCCTTGCGAAAAGTATGAAAAACTTGAAAATTTTGAAATTATACGAAAAACATGGCAAGAAAGAATTTTTTGAATGGGACCATTAGAAGCAGAGATATTGACAGAAATAAGATATACATCTACGCCCGCTGGCGGAGAAACCATACAACATTTTAAGATGAAAATATTTCGTAAAGGTTTATCGACGGGAGCGGCATCGGTCCACGAAAGAATTTTTTCAACCCAGATTTTAGAAGCTCAGATTTCATGGCAAATACATCAGAAGCAAAAATTAACGCTTACACCCCCTGGTGGCCAAAGTATTCTTTACTAAAAATTAGAAATTATATGAAAAATAATATCCATCACGAGCTGTATCTGCTGAAGAAAAAAGTTTTCAAATCGGAGTTTTAGAAGAAGAGATATCGGGAAAAACGCACTTTATTTTTACGCCTGCTAACGGAAAATCTATGCGTAACTTGAAAAAGTAACTGTACCTAAAATACTCTTCGACGTAATTAGAATCGAAAGATAAAAGACGTTTTTCAATCGGATGTTTAGAAGCAAATATATGGGATAAAATGTAATTTGAATTCGACATCATCTGCAGTTACGCCCTCTAGCGGCGAAATTGTACATCGTAAAAATAAAACGAAATAAAGGATCATCATTCGCATGTTTCAAGCTTCCCAATGCAAAAAGAGGTTTTTCAAATCGGGCTAATAGCTGCAGAGACATGGTGTCTACAGACGGACGGACGGACAACCCGATAACATAAGCACAATCCTTTTTTTTTTTTTTTTTTTTCAAAAGACATGCTAAAAACAAAAGACATGCTAAAAACACTGTTCAATACTGGGCAGGTAGAAAACAAAGAGAAGCGCACGGATCAAGAATGGAAGCTTTGAAGCAAACGCTTCAATGATATCGATATGCCACTTCGATTACTGCTTCCCTAAAAGGTTTAGTCGCCAGCATGCCAGCTCAACCGAACTCCGGGAGATGGAAAAGGCCTCACGCCGTAGGTGCAACTCTCCCTTGAAAGGAAGAATGAACAGGTGTTCAGATAGGGCAGATTATAATGTTGACAGTAATGTAATATTAAAGTTAAAGAATATATGCATTATCTTAGGCTTATGCCAAGGATGCGAAGCAGCTATAACCTCATAATAGAAACCGTGGTTTTCCATACGTTTAATTTTATTTGATTTTACATGCTTTTATATGAATTTATTATGAATTTATAGGCTGCAAGCGGGTAATTAGATTACTAAATTTAGGCGAGGCTTTTATTTTTCTTTAGAGTTTTATTTAATACTATTTGTTCAATTCTGTCGGTCAGGCTATCACTTAATATATTTTTTTTACTACTTCACTTTTACAGCGGCTTGCTCTTTTAATTAAAATTGATGAATTACGAAGTACGAGGAGTTCATGTTAATTGTATAGATGTACACTGCCTTTAGATTATTTCATTGGAAGTTTTTTGAATTGATATGTGTTGACTTTTAAGGGCAAAGAAATATATTGCATTTGTTACGAATACTTTAAAACTGACTATTTTTATGCAATTGCCCTGAAAAGGGCAATTTTTTATTTTCCTTGCACTACCCGTGAAAAGGAGCGGTTTTTAATTTATGTTCAAGAAATACTGTCCCATAAAATAATTGAGTGAGTTACTTTTAATTATTTAGATATTAATTAACTGTGGCCTTTTATTTTTAAGTCTTTTTCAAAAGAAAAGCGCAAAATCGAGTCATTCACTTTATTTCAGGCTTCAGACTGGCTTCTGAAGAAAGAGTGATTAGAAAAACGAGGACCGAGCCAATAGTATCTGTTTGTGTTCTTTCTAATAATTTGATTGGCTGTTGGTGAAGAAGCAGAGAGATGAGGAACGGGCGAAAAAATACTCTCTCTTTAATTGCGAGTTTAATAAATTGTTTTAGTACGCATGCTTATTATTTATGGTAATAAAACACATAAATCGGAGTCTTGATAACCACTGTATCGTGATTAATATAGTTCACTGTAAATTATATTTATCTGATAAATTCATAATAAATTTCGCTGTAATTCATTTGCTTAGGAGCAGATTAAACATGATTTGTGCAAGCTACTCAATGCGCTCTTGTGATTCACACATTTCATTTAAGCAGCTAACTACATCATCTATGGAGATCTATGGAGCATAAATGGATTTATCACGTATTCTGCAAATGCCATTTACGTAATGCTTCGGTTCTCTCATGCATATATATTCATTACCGCCTAATCGATCTTAGGTACGCGAAGTTTGGCATTATCATCACAACTGGGAGGCATTGTTTTGAGCAGCAGGCGTTGGTTAATGATTTGGTGCGCTCCTACCTTTCCAAGGAGACAGAGAAACTTAAAGCACTTTTCCTCGGTAGCTTGACGTAATGGGAGATCACAACATATTTGACAGTGAAGTAAGCGAATGGAAATGAATTTTCCCTCTTCAAGAGGAAAAAGAATCGTACCAAATGCACTACTATTTTTGAAAACTGCAACACCAAGAATCGCGGTATTCAAATGAAATTTACATCACAGATTCCTCATATTACAGGAGATAACTCTTTTTTTTTTTTTTTTTTTTTTTGATTGGAGGTTTAACGACCACCGTGAGCAACTCAGTGGGCTATAAGCAGTCGCCCGTCCCTAATTTAGGGTCACTGATTCCAGGGAAGGGAGAGAGCCAGTGCCGTAAGACAAGCACAACATCCATGCCTCACTGGGATTCAAACCGGGACCACGTTCGTACGAATGATCAGAGGCCATCGCTTAGACCACTGCGCCACCGGGGCGGCCGAGATAATTCTTCAAATGTAATCATTACATTTGTAGAGCCATATCGGATTTTTTCTCTTCAAAACTCAGTATCGAATGAAGCCACCTCGAGCAAAAATAAAAGCCTCTAATTGGCGCCCCGGTAGCGCAGTGGCCTACGAAACCATTTGTCCGAGAAGGGTGCAGGCTCTAATCCAGTTAGTACATAGATGTTTTGTTGTCTTTCGGCACCGGCACTCTCCCTTCCCGGCAACCACTGACGCTAAATTAGGGACGGGCGACTGCTTATACCCCATTGAGTTGCTCAGGGTGGTCGATAAACTTTCAATAAAAAACAGCTTCTACACGGTGTGGCATCGACTGGAAGAGGTTTTTAATATCTTCTTGAGGAATAGCCTGCCATATTGCATCTATGAGAGACCAGAGTTTATTTGTGGTGACGGGCAGAGGCGCTTGATGGGCTATGCGCTAAGCTATCATGATTCAGACATGTCCGAACGAGAACATATCCAACGAACGTGAACGCCAGAGAAGAACCGGTATCTGCCGTGATTGGAAGAGGTTTTGGACATTCCGCGCCACATGTGGCCGAGCATTGTCCAGCTGGAATATAGCGCCAGGACAATTCTGATGGAAAGGTATCACCCCTGCCTTTAAAACATCCCTGACGTATCGCTGGTTGTTGAGGGTTTCTAAATTCGTATCAAGCGAGATCTTGAGTTGAATACAATAGCATCTTAAACCATGACGTGTGGCGTTGGACCGGTATGACGTCGTAAAATGCACGCTGCAAGGTGCCGTTCACTGTTATATTTTCGAGCACGTATTGGATCATCATGGTTCATCAAGTTGAATCGTGACTCGTGTGAAAACACGAGCTGTTGCCAATCAGCGCGCTAATGTCTTTGTGTTTGAGACCCTATTGCAGCCTGAGGTTCCTGTGGTTGAGGGTGAAAGGAGTACGTGGCAAAGGTCTGCTAGAGACCAGTCCTCTGTTAACCAGAAGACGTCGAATTGTGAAAGTGGACAAAACCTCACCTGTGACAGTGCTTCACTGCTGCGCGAACACTGTGGATAAAACCGTTGGACTGGTCACGCGGTAGGGGTGTCTCTGATCCACAGCAGTCGTATGATTTTGCGATCCATTTCCCGGATTTCTGTGCGTCCGAACCTGTATGAGGGGAAGTTTCGCGGTTGGGAAATACAGCTTCTCTAATCCCAACAATCCTTCCTCGCTCCAAGTACGTCACGGGGTCATAATGCGAACCTCTTCGGCAACGGACATAGTAAGATACAAGAAACTCCCTTTCGAGTGAATTTTGGTTCTTCATTGTTTGCAACATCTCGTATGAGCCAGCTCTTTATGCCAAACACGTATACTTTATAACACAATAGGCACTTAGTCGAATTAACTTGAACTAGTGAACACAGTAGTAGTTTGAAAATATTAACACGAAACTCACACACATATGATTATAGTGAAAACACAAGTTTGTCCACGAAGGCTATCGAATCCGTGTCCCATCACTCCGGAGTAAGTCGCTCTCCCAACTGAGCTACGCGGACAGAATGTCTCGCTGCAGATTTGTCGTCTTGACACATGTTTTCACCTCTGTAGTACGTTACAAAATATACATATATATATATATATATATATATATATATACACTCACGGACAATGAAATTTGCGCACCAGGAAGGGAGCATCGGATTGAACTAAAATTTTATGGACGTAATGATACAGATGAATGATACACATTACAAATGATAGCAAAAGCAGAGCTGCAGGACAATTACAGAGGGACCTGTGGCATGCAGTTCAGTCATCTTCAATATCGCGTCGCACTGCCTCGTGAGGCGATACCTGCTGCACACGATCCGGCATGGAAGATGTCGTCCTGCGGCAGACTGGCCCACACGTGTTAGACGGTGTGCTCCAAATCCCGGATAAGTGCGGCGTGGCTGCAGCCGTCCTTTCAACTGGTCCCACGCATGCTCAATAGGGGACATGCCTGGGGAGTGGGCAGGTCATGGACGTGTCTGGACATGACGTAGGCAGTCTTGGGCAACCCGAGCCGTGTGCGGGAGTACATCATCGTGCTGGTATAGCGCACCTGGAATCCTGCCAGGTATGGGAGCACAAGAGGCCGTAGGATCTCTTCTACGTACCGCTGGCCCGTCAATGATTCACGTACCTCTACTGGAGCTGATCGGCTATCGTAGGCAATGGCTCCCCAGACCATAATGCCTGTAGTGGGGGAGGGATGACGCTCGATAGAGAGGTTGGGATTGTGCCGTTGCCCAGGGGTCTCCACACCCGGACACGATGATCATCTGTCCCCAAAACGAAGCGGCACTTACCGCTAAACACCGCGCGTTGCCAGTCTGGTGCACTCCCCGTTGCTATGACCTGCCACCACTACAAACGGAGCAGCCGATGTTCCGGTGTTAATGGCAGCACACATAAGGGGCGCTGATATCACCGATTTGCTTCCGCGAGGCGTAGGGAAAAGGTTCTTGGACAATGTTGTAGGCACAGGAGCTGCTACATCTGCCTGTATAGTGGACCGGCCCCCCGTGGGATCCGTTCGTACTTGAGTCACGATCGTTCGATCCTCTCTACCGGTGGTCCTCCTGGTCCGTCCAGAGCCGCATAGCCGTGTGGCAGTGTCTTCACGTGTGCACTGCTCCCAACACAGTCCGACGGTATGGTCAGAGTGATCCACGTGGCGGGCTATACGGCAGGCCGATAACCCTGCGGTTTTGAGCCCGATGATCGAGCCTCTCTCAAAGTCCGCAAGTTCAGTAAATTGACGATGTACCGTGAGTACATCGAATCCGGTAAAACCATCACTGCAAGGGCCAACTGCCGTGGACAACAGCGTGTGGATAAGCGGGGTCATCGTCAGCTAGCTCGCATTGTAACAGCGGATAGACGGGCCACAGTGCAAGAAATCACTCGGCAATTTAACGCTAGTGGAAAAAAACGTGTAAGCAGCCACACCATCCAAAACCATCTCCTCGCTATGGGGTACAGAAGCCATCGTCCCACGAGGGTACCGCTGCTGACCGCACATCACAGGGTGCAAAGATTAGCATGGGCGCGGAAACATCGCCACTGGACCCTACACATGTGGAAAAATATTACCTGGACTGATGAGTCGAGATTAAGTTCGTACATTCGGATGGCACGATACGAGTACTGCGCAAACCACACGAAGCGATGGCTCCTTCTTGCCAGCAGGGTACTCTTTAAGCTGTTGGGGGACTGAAATGGGACCCCTGGTACGTGTGACATCGTCCCTCACAGGTCAACGTTATCGGGATATCCTGGACGACCATTTGCTCCCGTTTGTGCGTCTTCAACATCCCACCGGGGACCTTATCTTGCAACAAGACAATGCACCGTGCCATCGCTCCTGAATTGTATCCGAATGGTTGGATGAACACTCCACCCACGTGACCTCGATTCCTTTGCTAACTAGGTCACCTGACCTGAATCCCATCGAGCACATCTGGGATGCCAACGCGAGAGATGTTTGGGGTTCTGACCACCCTCCATTAAATCTTCGTGAACTGTGGGAGCTTGCTCAGGGGTCGTGGATCCGTATGGCTTCCCAACGCTTCCGGTGTCTTGTCGACGATACGACCACCCGGCCTCGCGGAGGCCGACTAGACGACCTCGCTCAAAGTCCGATAACTGCTGAAATCGTACACGTCTTCCATGTCCAGGCGTTGCAGCTTCTTCAGTGTCTTCGCACGCGTCCGTACGCCGACGACTGATTACATTCACTTCGCCGTACTCCTTAAATACCACCGACGATAATTTGCATATTATGCCGTGCTGTGGCGTAAACGCTCACCGGTTGGTCCCGAAGTTAACATCACACCTACGTAAATTCTACCCCATTAAGATATATAAATTTCATGATCGTCTGCCAATTTCTTCTTGGTGTTCTTTTTTCACTTTCCGCCAGTGTATATTGCTTTTACTAGAAATGAAGATTTATCGATTGATGGGGAAAAGCTGGAAATTACCGATACCTGCAATTTACCTTAGGCAGCAGTTATCAAGCAAAGGTCACATTGATGCAGAAATTAATCGAAGTATAAAACTTGGTTCGAGAGCTTTTGGAAGAAATAATAAAATGTTTAACAGCAATATGCCATTATGTCTTAAAGAAAAGTGTTTAATCAATGCATCATTCCAGTTCTTGCATATGGAACAGAGACAGAGACATGAACTGTAACTACGAGTAAAGAAGTCATAAAAAGACTGCAGACAACTGAAAGAAGCATGGAGAGACGCATGTTTGGTATGACCAGGACAGATAAGAAGAAGAACTTACGGATAAGGAAAATGACAAGATTAGAATACATCATGATCAGAGTAAAATCCCTGAAACGGCAATTGGCTGGACATGTTGCCCGAAGAACGAACCAGCGATGGACAACCGAAACACTAGCCTGGATTCCAAGGGATAAGAAAAGAACCAGAAGAAGATCCCATGGGAGATGGGTGGATGACATTCGGTAGCATGCGGGAGTGACATGGAGGAGTCGTGCAAAGACAGACCATTGTGGAAGAAACTTTGTGAGATCTTCATCATATACACTATCTACCAGCAAGTAATTGGACACCTGTGATAGCAAAGGAAAACGAAGTTTATTCACCTTCAATAGTTGGTGGAGCCTCCACGAGCGGCGATTACAGCAGCGACCCTCCGAGGCATACTCTCAACCAGGCGTTGTACGACGGCTAGAGGTATTTTCTTCCACTCAGCTTGGAGAAGACAGGTCAGTTTCTTCACCGATTTCGGACGGTGGGGGCACCCCTTAAGTCGACACTCCAACTCGTCCCAGAGGTGCTCGATAGGGTTAAGGTCTGGGCTCTGCGCAGACCAGTCCATTCGATTAACCCCATTGTCACCATACCAAGCCATGGTGGACCTCGCAACATGACAGGTGGCATTGTCATCCTGAAAGGAACATGGGTCCACCCCGTAAAACTGCCACAACGTAGGAAGCGCATGGTCATCCAAAATGGTGCACTAGGTCTCGGCGTTGAGTCTACCAGGAATTGCAACGAAGGGTCACGTTCCATACCAGGAGAAACACCCCCATAGCATAATTCCACTGCCACCAAACTTTACAGTTGGCAAAATTCATTCCGGCAGGAGGCGTTCTCCAGGCAGACGTCAAACCCAGACCCTGCCATCCGAACGGTAGAGGGTGAACCTTGATTCGTCGTATCATAGAATCTGTTTCCACTGTTCAACGGTCCACTGTCGACGTTCTTTTCACCACGTTAGCCGAGCAGCGCTATTGGACTTGGTGATCAAAGGCTGGTGGGCGGCAGCACGTCCATGATAACCGAGCAGATGGGTTTCCTTACGGATGGTATTCATCGAAAGAACACTCTCGGATGCCTGTTGAAACTCCTCGCGGATGTGGCCCATCGATTTGGTGCGATTCTTCCGAATTTCCCTGGCCAGCACCCGTCGGTCTCTAACTCCCAGTTTTGTGGGTCTGCCTGGTCGGGGCACGTTCCGACAGTCACCTCTCATCTTCCACTTTCCAATCACGTAGGCCACTGTCGATTTTGGGTACTTCAACTCGCTGGATATGTCACGTATAGAACGGCCATTTCTGTGATACCCGACTAATACACCTTTCTCGAAATCAGAGAGCTCCGAACTGCGTGACATCTTGCATGCGACTGGTTGCGTTGTTGTTTCCCACACGATATTTAACGGCGGCCACCGTGACGTGTATCAGGACCACAGATATCGTCGATTGCAGGGGTGTCCAATTACTTGTTGGTAGATAGTGTATATATATATATAATATAAAGCTTGCTAGCTTAACACATTATCGTATATGTGCAGTGATCTTGCATGTCAACCATGCATACGTCATTCATCCTTGATCTCAAGACTGGTGCCAGATAACATTCAATGGATGAGAAAATATTGGGTGTGTACATAAGTTCTACCCGTTTTTGTAGACTACAGAGAAAGGAGAACACAACAAATAACGTACCTAGGATTTCATATAATTCCCATCATTCTGTATCACCTCTTGCCATCTGTCTATGAGCAGGTGAATCCCACGCCAGAAACATTCCTGTGTTTTAAAGTCAAAAATGTCATGCAATGACGTTTTCACATCGTCTACATCATCGAAAGGTTTGGGGAACGAAGGCGTTCTGTACTGCTCGAAAAAGGTGGTAGTCACTAGGCGCTAGGTCAGGAGAATACGGCGGGTGAAGTAACATTTCCCAACCAAAGTCCAGTAATTATTTGCCGAGTGATTAAAGCAGTATGATGTCTGGCGTTATCATGATGAAGGATCACGCCTTTGCGATTGACGAATGCTGGCCTCTTGCATGCCAGTTGTTCTCACAATCGGTCCAACTGCTGGCAGTAGAGGTCAGCATTTATCGTTCGGTTAGGTGCAAACATCTCCCAGTGGATAATTCCCTGGACATTGCACCAAACACTCAATAAAAGCTTTTTGGGATGCAGTACTCCTTCTGAAGTCGATGGAGTAGGCTCTGCACCTCGGCACACAGTCTGTCGACGCTTTGCATTACGGTACAGTACCCATTTCTCATCACCCGTTACCATTCGTCCTAGAAACGGTTCATTTCTGTGACGAGAAAGTAAAAAAACACAGGTGCGGATTATCTCCTCTCGTTGTTTTGCAGAAAGCTGGTGCGGAACCCAGTACACAAACTTGGTGATGAACTTAAGCGCATGTATCCGTCTTTCGACTATTGTTCTATATATCGACAGCGTTTTCGTTAATTCCTGAACTGTTGGATGTGGGTCATTTGTTATAGTTTGGTTCACATCTTCTTCAGAAACCACGAATGGACGTCCAGGACGTGGTTGATCTTTATAGCTTCTGTATCCGTCGAGGAATTTCCGAAACCAACGGCGACATTTGCTATCATAACTGCATCCTACTAATACACATGACCGATGTTGCGGCAAGCCGCGGTCGCAGTACTGCTTTTATCGAACTCGTACAGTAATGTGCTCCTTCCTTATCGCATGGATGACTTACTTGGGCACACCTGGTGCCTCTATATGCCCTACTGCTCCACGCTTTATTGGCTGAAAATTTGGCATCGCAGCATCGTCTGTGACGTAACTACTCCGATCGCAATTTGCATCTATTACAAAAATGGGTAGAACTTTTGCACACACCCAATGTAATACGTTAAAATTGAAATTCTAAAAGAGGACAAACTCAAAAATGTCATAGATAAAGACCACTAAAAATGACAGTTAAATTAGAGTATACGTCATAACACGTTGCAAGTGAATGTTTCCATGCTATAAAATTATTCCCGCGGCGCATTTCCAGCTTTAGCAACAACATCATTTGAACGTTTCCGGCTCCTTCAATCGGCTAGTGTCCGAGATCATCTTGCTCTCTTGTTTCTGTGTCGCTATGCCGCTACGTCCTTATCTGGGCCCACCGCTAAATGGGGTGCCGTAGGAAAACGTTTCCTTCTGTAATCAGTTTCGGTATAATAAAAGTTTCATTTTGCAAAAGGTCGAAGGCTATCGTCTGAAACTGTTCCCTCTGAGTGAAAAACGTCTGCGGCACAAAAATGCGCTACTTATTTCCGACTGCTAAGAACATTGGTAAAAAGGGAGAGACAAAAAGAAAAGATAGTGTTATTCCCATGTTGCGGAAAGCATTCACACAAGGAACACTTTGTTGGATGCTGTGAATTGGTATAGTACCAAAACTCTCTTGAGACAAAGCTTCCACGCGGTTCTATGAGGTCATGGAAGATTCGTTTGCTTTTCTTTGCAGCAACCTTCGCTGGTGAAATGTGTTTCAGAAAGGGAGAGGGATTTCAGATTCTGCACGTAACCGAGAGATTGGCCAATTTTTCATGCACTCCGATAGCTGATGATTTTTTTTATTAAGTTTTCTTTCTCCAGCTTAATGATTAGTTCAACCAGGTCCTGTGATAAGTTTTTATTAATGCGTTTTTTTATTGGAAGTTTAACGACCACCGTGAGCTACTCAATGAACTATAAACAGTCGCCCGTCTTTACTTTAGGGCCACTGGTTCCAGGGAAGGGAGAGAGCCACTGCCGTAAGACAAACACAACATCCATGCCTCACCGGGATTCGAAATCGGACCCGTCTTGGACGAATGGTCAGAAGCAAGCGCTTATTACAGTGCGTGTGGCCTTTCGTCAAGCAATCTCCTGACCACACGTAAAATCCGTTCTTCACTAACTGATCTTCAGAAGCTCTTGACAGGTCCCGCCACCTATACATATTCCAGGGTTGTTAACACTCTGAGAGTAAAACATGGCTGCACAACGGGTATAAGAAACCGACTGTGAATTTTCGTATTTTGGGTAAAGGGGCTTTTTGGACACAATATTTGTTCAATAGCATTTGTCTTCACGCCTGTAATTGACGAAACCATGTGACAGAAAAAGGACCAAATTTCATTCAGCATCGTCATCACAGTTTAGACTTTCCAATGCAAAGAAAAAGCTTTAAATAAGAGCATTAGTTAGGTGAGTAATTGCTTCCTGGCGCGAATTTCTGTGAATTCTAAGGGTTTGTTTCCATAATTTCGCGAATATCAAGTGTATCCGCGAATTTAAGATTTGTTCATGAAAAAAATACGGGATTACGCCATATAATACAAATTTTGAAGATGACAATCCGATTTTTGTCGTAAATGTGACAAGGATGGTAAGTCAGATAATATCCGAAAACTTGAAATTTTCATCGTCCTGGAGCGGGACTCGAACCCGCGTCTCCCAGAAAACGCCCGGGTATGCTAACCACTACACCACCCAGAACGACCAAGTTTCCGATCAATTTGAATTTAAAACTTGGTCACTCTGGGTGGTGTAGTGGTTAGCATACCCGGGCGTTTTCTGGGAGACGCGGATTCGAGTCCCGCTCCAGGACGATGAAAATTTCAAGTTTTCGGATATTATCTGACTTACCATCCTTGTCACATTTACGCCAAAAATCGGATTGTCATCTTCAAAATTTGTATTACGATTTTTTCCTATTTTCGTTTAATTTCTATTGCAATTAATTGTTAGATTATTTTTCATATTTGAACAACTTTAATACTGCCTTCATGAGAATTTATGCGAAAAATATGACACAAAGTAATTCTAGTCCTAAGTTCAAACCAGAATTTTAAAGCGTAAATTACCCTTCACGATTGTTCGTTACGAAGAGACTCTTTTCGAATAAGCTTGACGGGTAATTCCAGGTCACATGCATTTTGCTGAAGAATGCGCGTGTGGCCTTTCGTGTTTTCCACCTACCGCTACAGTTGAATGAACTTGACGACTTGCCGCGTTGGCAAACCGTAAACCATCTGGTTTAATTGTATTAGTACAAGGGTAAGTCAGAAAGTAGCTTTCCCTGTTGAAGAACTTTAAAAGTACGGCATGTATTGAAAATGGTTTTTATGCTGGCGTGTAACTGGACATGTTCTGTTTTAGGTGGATGCAGGTTGAAGCTCCAGAGACATCATGTTCCTGAGCTACACAGATTCAAAATGGCTATTGTACTGGTTGAATGTACAAAGGAAAAAGTTCGAGGAGTCGTTCGCTTCTTGTGGACAAAAGGGGCGCTGCGATTGAAATTCACCGTGAACTTGAAGCTTTGAACCGACCGAACGTGATGACAGTGCTATTACCACGCCGTCGACTGAGGACACGAACCACTGTGGGTTTTTTTTCTTTTTTGATTGGAGGTTTAACGACCACCGTGAGCAACTCGATGGGCTATAAGCAGTCGCCCGTCCCTAATTTAGGGCCACTGGTTTCAGGGAAAGGAGAGAGCCAGTGCCGTAAGACAAACACAACATCCATGCCTCACCGGGATTCGAACCCGGACCCTGTTCGGACGAATGATCAGAGGCCATCGCTTAGACCACTGCGTCACCGGGGTGGCACACGAACCACTGTGTCGGCAATTCGCCACAATGGAATATTTATTTCTTTTAAATACTTCCGGAATTGACATGTTAAAAAAAATTGAAAACGCCTAGGGAATTAAGAACTTTCAGGTCGGATTTCCTATCCCTTGTAGGAATTCCGTGCTCAAAGTTGCGGACAGATTATGCGTTGTGTTTCACCTAAATCGTAGCGGGAATCCCGCGTAAACTTAGGTGCCGCAAAAGTTAAGTTAAGTTCATAAGTTCAGCAGGTAGCATGCTAATCGAACGTAAATACTCATACATGCTACGCACAACAACAAAAAAAATGAAAAACTGGAGATATAGAATTTACGACAAAAGCGTAACGTTAAAATAAAAATGTTTATTCTCGATAAATGCTGCTTAGAACTAGTACATGTTTTCGGTGGAAGTGATTAATTTATTTAAATAATTTTCTAAAGGCTTGTTACTTTTAAAGTTATTCCTAGTCTGACTTCTAGCAAACTTTGAGTTACAATTTTATCATGGTGCACGTATTTAGAAATTTCCCATTTAAGACGGGAAGGGATATGATACCTCTCATAGAACATGCAGTATAGGGAACTGACAGTGAAAATTCATCTTATCCATTCTCTAGGTCGTCGACGTCTCGGAGGTCTTCAAGGAACGGGTCTCTTCCATGCAAATTTTCTAGACAACTCCAAAGTTTACTTCTTCAACATACCTACGTCTTTCCCACGCATGTCTGTACTCTCCATAGCCGTCCCAAAAACTCTCTCAAAAAAAGCTATCTCTCTCTCTCCTTCTCTTCTTTTCTTTTTTTAAAACCCAATTCCTTTATATTTTCTTATTTTTCAGTTTCGCTCCTACAAAGGGGAAGGGGTTAAATTTGTGGGTGTTGCCGAGAGTTTTGATTGGAAGTTACCTTGTTTCCCAGGCCCGCGCTTGGCTAGCAAACTATCTATGGCATTCCAAAGGGGTATAAGGGATCGCCATTAGTTTACCTGGTCTGTCACAATACGTAACTTTCTTGTTGTGGAATTTTGGGAATTTAAACGTCCTGTCACTCGTAAAAACAGAAAAGAGACCGACCTACTCGTTTGCTTGAATCGAGTGCAAACTCTGGGTGAAAGGGAAAGTGGCACTGCATTGTTATATCGCTGTTTTGTGAAAGAGTGAATGGCTGCTCCTTCATAACCCTTTCCCTGTCCAAGGAATTTTTGGGCGACAGGCAACTTTTGTTCGTGTCACGTATAGGGTTTCCTGTGTTTTTGTTGTTTTGTCCCTTGCGCTAAAGAAATAAAAGGATGTTATATGGGGATGTCGGCTGCGCAGGAAATCCCACCTTAACGAGTAACTAACCGGGTCTTGGGGGTATTTTAGCGAAAGAAAGAAAACTATGTTCCAATATTTCCACTCCGGGCCTAAATTTACATAATAATAATAATAATAATAATAAATATTGAGAGTGCTTAAATTTAGTCTTTCCTATCAGTGAATAAAAAAATAGAAAACAGATTATTTAAATTAAATTATGAATTCTGTGGAGTGGGTTCCTTAAGAAAACTAGGAGTTGGGACATTAAATATTTAAATTGCCGGTTACTTAGAAACCGTGATGAATATTTCAATTACTTGTTAATGGGAAATCGTGAGATTTCGCGGTAACAAACAGTGCAGCAGGTGCTAACGTGATGTCGTGATTTCAATGGTGATAGAGTGAGCGTCCACGATGAACCAAGGACCCGACGTACTTCCATATTAGCCGATCACGTCGATGTAATTGAAAAGTAGCCATTTTGAATTTGTATAGTTCACGAACGCAATGTCTCTGGAGCTTTAAACTGTGACAGTGCTCGTAACCACGAGGCTGCACATTTAGGTGGAAAATCCATTCCGAATTTATTTCTTTATTTAATTATTTCTTTATTCATTTATTTATTTACTTATTCATTTCTATTAATTCGGGTAATTTTTGAGGAAATAGTACGTTTTTACTTTTTATTTTATTTTGCCACTAGCCCCACTTTCGGGTGATTCTTTTTTCCACCTCCTTTGTCCCCCTCTTCCCGCGCAAGGTATCGCATAGCGCAAGGAGGCAGCGTATGGCGTCATCCATCGACGGACAGGCATTGTGTAGTATGTTTTATTGGGGTCTATAATGAATTAGCTTTATTTACTTTCCGCTAAGCTAATTATAATGAATAAGCTCTTTCTACTGAGCTAAGTATAATGCTTCTGCTATTGAATGATATGCTTGTACTAAGCTTCAAATAGTGAATTCAAATGGTTGTTGTTACTAGTTAATTAAGAACATGAATAAAGTCTCCTGCTAGTAGTGTAGTAATAGTATTGAACAAACTTATAACTGGTAGTAATGTTGTAGCAGTAATTAGAATGAATAAAGTCTTAACGCTGGTTGTTAATGGTAATAAACAAATGACATAAACCTAACAGCCAGACAGAGGTCTGACAAAAACTATGAATTGAGAAAGACGTACTTACGACAAAGCTCTTTTATTATGCAACTCTTAATCATCCAACGCACACACACAACTCGTTTCACATAAACCAACACTCTCCGTACAACAACAAAATCTCTCCCTTCAATAACAAACGCTCTCCTTATAACAACAAAATCTCTCCGTACAACAACAAACGCTCTCCCTTTAATATCGATGAACGCGCCTATATATACTAGCTACCACCACGTCATGACTTACACTCATTGCCAGATCTCATTCAGCGGGTGAAATAACATCTCGTTCAGTAAGAAGATAATTTACATAGAAAAATAAAATAACCAGAGATAGTAAAATCAAAAGGAAAGTGAATCTAGACTATACGTTACAGGTCAAGGAAGGTGTCCTCCTTGTCTGGCTTCCACAATGCGCGTTGGGTCGACTGCAGACTTTTTGGAACCGAAACTAACAGTTTTATTGGGTTAGGATTTATGGCCCGGTGGTTATATCACGCGGCTAACGTAACTTTTTTTTCTTTTTTTATTGGAGGTTTAACGACCACCGTGAGCAACTCAAAGGGCTATAAGCAGTCGCCCGTCCCTAATTTAGGGTCACTGGTTCCAGGGAAAGAAGAGAGCCAGTGCCGTAAGACAAACACAACATCCATGCCTCACCAGGATTAGAACCCGGACCCCTTTTGGACGAATGATCAGAGGCCATCGCTTAGACCACTGCGCCACCGGGGCGGCTAACGTAACTTGAAGAGCCGTTCTCAGAATCTGCACGGGAACGGGTAGCAATTTTGACCCTCTAACGAATGGATAAACCAAAAGTTAATGATATGACCAGTAAGATTTAGGCTTGGAAATTTAATTCGGGGAGACTTGCTTTCCGTTTTGCGATTGGATGATAATATATTTTGAGGTAAAGGGGGCTCTTCTTGGCGGTTGTCGAAAATTTTCCAAGGGAAGAGAATTATTTCGTCATTTTTACTTGATCGAGAAACATTTTTTATTCCTTGTGACTTTCCACTTGTTTTTTTTTCCCGTTTATGTTGGTGACTTTCCTTCACGACTGTCACCTAGGAGCTGCTATGTAAAGCTTTGACCTTTGCCTGCATTTCGTTTTATTCGTGCGTGGCCCAAAACTTGGTCATCACCATGATTTCTTAGAGACTGGCTACCTATAGTCGCTGCAAAATATCACGGCAGGACTGAAGCTACCGTAAACTGCATACAATTTTCCAAGCTGCGGATGGAGAATCTCAACCGAGGTTCACAAGGAAAGGGACCCTGCTAAGGACGACCAGGGCCCACAAAAATTATGACGGACGGGGACACTCAGCGCAGGCCAAGTACCCTTGGTGTAAGAACAGCGATAGTAGTGTTTTATGGACGATAAGTGATGACAAGAAAACTGGACTTTCATGTGGTTGCATTTCGTGTGGTATGGAAGTAGCAGTGCAACATCCAGGCAAGATTGGGAATTTAAGATAGGAAATCCATCCTATTCTTTCTTTTGGTGTTCTCTCATAATATGTGTTTATCCATCAGCGTAATCTGAGGTCTTCCGCTAGAGTTAATAAAGTTTTTTTATAAGCTAGTAGTCAATGAGCACGAGTTCCCCCGTCAGAAAGTCGGTATCATTCTTGCTAATATCGTGTGTTATATTAGCGAAGTGTTCATATAAATATAAATGATTAAAAGGTGACTGCAAGTTTAACACATACATATACAACTTACATTCTTGAAGTAATGAGCACAGGGTCCTAAACTATTGTGAGTGTGTATCTTTATTGTTATGCCGAAACATAACTAATAAATTGTTTTCTATATTAATTTGCCTACGTACTACCATGAGTGTTTCTTTAGTTGCAAATTATGAGCTCAACCATGGATATTTGGAGATAATATATATTTTACGGCAGGGACTCAGAATTTCTTTCACTTATGTTTTTTTTTATTTTTAGACATTCACGAAAACATTGACTCCTAAAGGAAAATCTGTTGTGTGAATCACGACGATACGTCAGTGGATCCTAAAGCTGCGTCATCCCTAAATCAAGGAATCCCAGAATCACAATCCACTCGACACCCCCTTGGTTCCCCATATTACGCCGGTTGAACCCAATTCGGGACCCGAGCGATAATAAAACTAATACAGACATTTAACGTGGACCAGAAACATCAAACAAAGATCTTCGCTCTTTCCACGTTTATAAGTGAGTCACGGAAAAATTCTCATTGGCCGCCACCGGGAGTCGAACCCAGGGTCTTCCAGTTACGCGCCGCATATGCTTCCGCTACACCACAGCGGCCTCGAATTCCTCCAGATTCACAAAGGCTAACTGCCAAGCCAATTTGGCAGGTTGCTTCTTGGGACCCCGCACAATGCTGTGCATTCACCAAAGATGGTAAGCAGCAACTGAAGAATTAATTAGAAGGCGAATGAATAATAAATACAGACATTTAACGTGGACCAGAAACATCAAACAAAGATCTTCGCTCTTTCCACGTTTATAAGTGAGTCACGGAAAAATTCTCATTGGCCGCCACCGGGAGTCGAACCCAGGGTCTTCCAGTTACGCGCCGCATATGCTTCCGCTACACCACAGCGGCCTCGAATTCCTTCCAGATTCACACAGGCTAACTGCCAACCCAATTTGGCAGGTTGCTTCTTGGGACCCCGCACAATGCTGTGCATTCACCAAAGATGGTAAGCAGCAACTGAAGAATTAATTAGAAGGCGAATGAATAATAAATACAGACATTTAACGTGGACCAGAAACATCAAACAAAGATCTTCGCTCTTTCCACGTTTATAAGTGAGTCACGGAAAAATTCTCATTGGCCGCCACCGGGAGTCGAACCCAGGGTCTTCCAGTTAAGCGCCGGATATGCTTCCGCTACACCTTTTTTCCATGACTCACTTATAAACGTGGAAAGAGCGAAGATCTTTGTTTGATGATAATAAAACTGTAGCCACCTGAAACAGAACATGTCAAGTTACACATCAGCAGAAATCATTTTCAATACATGTAGTACTTTTAAAGTTCTTCATGAGGGAATGTTACTTTCTGACTTCCCTCGTAGTTTTAACTGGGAAAAGCTGCTCACAGAAAAGGGTGATTGAGTTTCGCAGACGCTTAGCTTAGAAATTTTTTCTGCTTTCGTGTGAGTATTCAGTTTACAAAGTTTCCAGATATTGTTTATTAATTTTGTGAATGAGCCATGTGAGTAAAATGAGTGCATCTGAAAGATGCAGTCAGTACAGCAAGGAAACGTTACATGGGAACACAAATCTATTGTTCTGTTCGTGTTGCGTTATACAAGCGTATTTTTCAAGAAAGGAAAGTTGTGATAAGCATTTAGCAAAAAAGCTGCATATAAAAAAAGGTGTGTGCGAACAGTTAACTGGAAATAACGGAGAAATGTGTTGATGAATTAATTGAGAAAAGAAGTAAACAAGAACAACATCGCTCAACTGAACTTTCGAAATCAACTGGTGCCTTTTGAGCAGCAAACATCTCACTTTCCAAACTGGATAACCCTACATTAAAAAAAATACTTGGAAAATTCGTTGAAAGATATTGGTGTTATTCCAAATGCAAATTCGATGCGGAAATGTTATTTTCCGAAAAATACATGATCATTCACATGCAACAAGTGAAAGACTTTTTAAAATCGGTGTCCAATGTAAGCATCCTAGCAGACAATACAACTGATTCTGAAGGTAGGTACATTTTGAATATTCCTGCTGTTCCATCAGCTGAAACGAATGTTGAAAGCTGTAATGCTGAAACCTTTTTGAATGCAATCTTCCACGAGTGCAACACTTTGGAATCCGTAAATTTTAAAGCAGTCAGAGAGGCAATATTTCAGGGCGTCAATAAGTATATAATACCTTTTGCGAATATAACCGCTTTTGTGATAGGCAACACATCTTACATATCCAAAGGACGAGCCGAAAGCCGAATATTTGAGAAAATACGGTATTTCACGAAATTTCGGGATAAATCCCGAAATTTCGCAAGAACCGTGAACTTTTCGCGAAATTTAGCGAATTTTGCCTTTTTTTCCCCACGAGAAAACTACTACCCTATAGCAATAGTTGCTTAGGTATGATATTCACGGGAGACAGGCGTACAAATAGTAATACTTTAAATGTGTTCTTGTTTTTAAAGTAGCGCTAAAAACAATAAAAGACAAACGCGTTAATGAGGAATAAAAATTGTTGAGTTTCACCAACCCGTAGCAATTCCTCCCGCTAATATTATCACAAATCCTTGTCTTTATTTAACATAAAGCATGAACTAGTGATAGTTGTTGTCTGGTAAAACTCCGAAACTCTCACAACGTTTACGATTTTCAATTATTTCCGAAATAACGTATCTCTCCGTAAAGTAATTAGAGGACGGCTTCATTACATTGTAGAACGTACACCTTTGCACTTTCAGCTGTTACTTAACAGAAAACCAAGCTATGTTTCATCAAAAGCAAACAAACAAGGTATTTCGAGTTTGAACTTTAACCTTTGTGCCGGCAGCTACGATTCACACAACGTGACGGCATCGCCTCCTGGATTTGTTTCATTCTTCGAACAATGAACGAACAAAGGAAAACAGAGGAATCTGAGAAGGAACATCTGACGATTTTTGTTGTTTAGAACTCTCTATCTCTCCTCGTTTTCCGTCTGCTGCGGGAACACCAAAACAGCAGTATTTTTGATTACTTTTCTCGCAACAGAAATGAGAAGATGAGGCGTTGTAGCTGTTGTCATCAGATGTTGCGAAATCACCTCAGAGGTGTTATTTCCTGAAGCTTGAATGAATAATTTATGCAACTGTCAGGGGAGAACAACGAAATAAATTACCGTTCACCACCTAGTACTTCATCGAAATCGGCGGTATTCAAACAAAAAGCCGGTTTCTAATACTACTGGCGAATCAATGTAACATTTATTGCGAAACTTACAGTAGCTACGCAGAGAAAAAAAAATGGAAAAGAAAAAAATCCGAAAATCGAACCAGAACAGTTTTTAGAAACTGTTATCAAACTAGCCTGCAGCCGTCCTTCTAAGCTTTAAATAAATATTCAAATATAGGGTATGTTGCCCGACTTAAGACAGGGTGAAATTTTTAATTGAAGCAGATTGAGAACATATCAAAGAGACGCCGGATTTCTGTAAGGAACTGAAAACGTTTTTAGATGCGATTTTGCTCACTTTGACATCTAATAATTTTAGTTTTTTTTTTTTTTTTGTAGGTTAGAACGTTTTAAATAGATCTGGGTATTTATAATTATAATAACGCTGATTCCTTTTTATGAAATTACCCTGTAATATTATTCCTTTTTATGAAATTACTCCGCAATGGGAAGAAAATGAAATTAAAAACGAGATAACACCTACGTAATAGAACAAACGTCGCAAATAGTTGTTCGAAAAAGTGTGTTGCCACAGATGAAGTTGTTTGTCTTACTAACTTTATTTTACTTTCCGGCATTTCTCCTTGATTTTACGTATCGTGCGATAGCGGTGCTCTTAGTTCCGATTTCGGCCACCGGATAAAAGTAGATGGCGCTGCAAGTACTGGATGACATCAGAGCGTTAGGGACAGACATAGCCTATTATATAGGTTCTATTGCGCCGATATTTGTAACAGAAGGTTAGAGGTATCTCTTTTTCTGAAAGTATCTTCCAGCAAAAACGCAACTGTTGGGAAACTGCTGGCCACCAGCTGGTGGGTCACTGCTGGCTGAAATCTGCCGCTCACGCCACGGTAGCGGTCCGTTGGTGGCAGCGCTATCAGTTGGCAGCCATTGATGGCCCTGCAGCATCGCCGTGAAATGAGGGCCACCAAGCAAGTGCCACTAGTGACCCGTAGCGGGCAACCGATGCAACTCCAACACGAGATGAAAGCAACGGGACTGCGCATGCGCAGAAGTAACACGTGCTGTGTCTTTCGTGGTACCAGTTAGTTGAAGACGACGCTATCGCCATCGTGTTATTTTAGTGGAAGGTAAGAAAAAAAGACATATGTGGAGAGGCTAATTAATTTCCTATGAAATGCCACGTCGACGAAGATTACCGTCGGAAGAAATATATATAAAAAATTATCCATGAGGTGTAAGAAATAGTCAATTACTTTCGCGTATTTATAGAAACTCATTTCGTAGCAAAATTCTTGCACTATCACACAAAGAATCGAGAATACAGGCAGCCATGAAATACTCCCACTCTATTCCCATGAATAACAAGAAATAATTTCTGTGTAATCTTTCGTTTTAACACACACACACACAATAAACATTATACGCGTACGTAATTTATCAATTATTTGAAAAAAAAAGCAACGTTATGTGCATATAATGTACTCATCCATGGGTTGAATACACAAGACTGGAGGAATTCGCTGCTAAAAATAACGACAAGTAAAATAAAATATCTTTCCTCTTTAAAACAAATGTAGCTTCGGACCGCGGAAGGAAAAGATACAACGTTCAAAATATAACAGAATGTGACATGAACGGGTGAATACGTATATTAATTAAACTATCGCCTTTCAAGACCACAAGGACAGCACAAAACTTTGGAAAGCGCCTTTAAGTTGGTACACTCGTTGAAAATGAGTGAAGTTCCCTTAAGGTAATTAAAAACAATCGTTACGCTGAAAAAATAAATTTATCAATTATATGAAACTGACATTCATGAAAAATACCTCGCGATATTGTAAAATTAAGAAGAGAACCCTTAAGTTTCACATCGCACTGGAAAGAGGCTCGGCTTCAAGCGAAGATCAGGGAATAGCAAATCAGTGTAGTCGGTAGAGCGATCTCCAGCGCGGTGCATTCATGCAGAATTTTCGTAAGGGCGGAAAAAAAGGAATTGTGGCTTGGGGAAACAGCGGTTGCGTTCCTTTTTTACGCTTTCCAACCGTAAGTTGAAGAAGCGTATATGCTCCAGCTTTGTCCGTCCGTCCGCCTGTCCGCACGATAACTGGCGTAAAAATGGTTCGATTTCGATGAAATTTTAGTATGTGGTAGCGGACCACCCGGGGACGAAACCTATTGAAAATGGGACAAATGGGGTCAAAGGTCACGACGTAGGAGCGGGATCCTTCTATTGCCCTTATGCGTCATAACTTGCGTAAATATGGTTCGATTTCAATGAAAGTTTCCTATGTGGTAGGGGACCACCTGGGGACGTACCCTATTGAAAATGGGACAAATGGGGTCAAAGGTCAAGACGTAGGAGCGGGATCATTCCATTGCCCTTATGCGTCATAACTTGCGTAAATATGGTTCGATTTCAATGAAATTTTACTATGTGGTAGGGGACCGCCTGGGGTCGAATCTTATTTAAAATAGGTGAAGTGGGGTCAAAGGTCAGGACATAAGAGCAGGATGCATTCCATTGCCCTTATGCGTCATAACGTGCGTAAAATTGGTTCGATTTCGATGAAATTTCAGTATGTGGTAGGGGACCACCTGGGGACAACCCCTATTGAATGTGGAAGAAATGGGGTCAAAGGTCAGGACATAGGATTGCGATCTATTCCATCGCTCTTATCCCATATTATTAAGGAGGACGTCAAGTAATTTTGCTTCCTATACTTCCAATGGAAAAACTTTTGTACACATTTCCTTCACAATTAATGTGTTCCCACGGATGAAAATTTGAACATCGATTAAAATAACTTTATCATAACTTGGAATACTTAATATTTTCTAAAACATAACCATAATTATATTAAAAATCAATAACTTTTCCTTTGGTGGTGCTGAAACCGGAAAAAAGATGGCGCGACCTGTACTTTGATGACGTCAGTAGACAAACAAATGTTGGATTGCATAATTATAGTTATGTTTTAGAAAATATTAAGTATTTCAAGCTATAAAATGAAGCTACTTTAATTGATGTTCAAATTTTCATCCTTGTGAATGCATTAATTGTCCAGAAAAAAGATGGCGCGACCTGTATTTTGATGACGTCAGTAGACAAACAAATGTTGGATTGCATAATTATAGTTATGTTTTAGAAAATATTAAGTATTCCAAGTTATAAAATGAAGCTATTTTAATCGATGTTCAAATTTTCATCCTTGTGAATGCATTAATTGCCCAGAAAAAATATGGCGCGACCTGTATTTTGATGACGTCAGTAGACAAACAAATGTTGGATTGCATAATTATGGTTATGTTTTAGAAAATATTAAGTATTCCAAGTTTTAAAATGAAGATATATTAATCGATGTTCAAATTTTCATCCTTGGGAAGGCATTAATTGGGAAGAAAATGTGTACAGAAACTTTTCCATTCGAAGCACAGGAAGCAAAATTACTTGACATTCACCTTAAAGGAGCAATTCTTGTATGTATGTAAATTTTTTTTGAAAACGGCTCTAAGGATTTTAGTGAAAGTCGTTAACCTACCGTTTTCTGGTACTAGAAATCGATTTAGCTTGATCTCGACTTTAAGAAAATTTGTTTAGTGGATTAAATAACCACCCCGAATTACCTAGTTTGTAGTGTGGTGTCATGGCGTCGCCCCATTAGATGTTGGCGCGCGGTCCTGCTATCGATCTCATTACGTCACGCGTTGTTTGTGGATCCTATTAAAGTTTTATGACGTCACACCTTGCTAGCAGATGGTCGCGATTCCCATGTGCCTCATTACGTCACGCGTTGTGTGCGTATGTTCGTCCGCACGATAACTTGCGTAAAAATCGTTCGATTTCGATGCAATTTTAGTATGTGGTAGGGGAACACCTGGGAAGGAACCCTATTGAAAGTGAACGAAATGAGGTCAAAGGTCAGTACATAAGAGCAGGATCCATTCCACTGCTCTTATGCGTCATAACTAACGTAAAAAAGGTTCAATTTCGGTTAAATTTTAACATGCGGTAGGAGACCACCTGGGGACAAACCCTATTGAAAATTGGCGAAATGGGGTCAAAGGTCGGGACATAGGAGCGGAATCACTTCCATCGCCATTATGAGTCATAACTTACGTAAAAATGTTTCGATTTGGATGAAATATTGGTATGTTGTAGGGACCTGTCTGGGGACGAATCCTATTGCAAATGGGCGAAATGGGGTGAAAGGTTAGGACACATGACCGGGATCTATTCCATAGCGCTTATGCATAATAACTTATGTAAAATTGCTTCGATTACGACAAAACTTTATCATGTTATTTCGGAGATATACTGAACCAATTCTGTTGAATATCATCGAAATGAATCAAAGGTCAGGGCACAGGGCTGATTTATTCCGCAGCCATTTTCCTCATAACTTGAGTAATAGCTTGAGTAATGTTTTCTAGTGTATTGGAAAGCGTATCATAATCAATTCATTGCATGATTTTACTAACTTGTTTTTTTTATATGGCTACTACTGGGAAATTGGCGGACATGATTCGGCAAGCCGTCAGTTACGTCTCGTGATTGCAGGCTGCCACTACCGGGAAACTAGCGGACCACATTAGGCTAGCCATCATTTATGGCGCGTGTTTGCAGGGCCGCTTGTGGCTGCCACTGCCAGTGATGAATAACTGATGGCTCTGTTCTACCATATGGCAACTGATGGGGTGCCAACTGTTGGCCAGCTACTGGCCCATGGGGGGGGGGGGGGGTCAGCGTCATTTTCTTGTAGGACTTCCGTCCACAGGTAGTAGAGTTTAGGTCCCAGCCACCTACAGCGAGATCGCCTTTTGGGCGGGACACAGAAACGGAAGGAATGAGAGCAAGTCTAGCGACTTTGACAGAACAGTTTGTAGTGAGATTAGAATACAGTAGATGGCGCCACCGTACAAGTACGATATTGCACATAGATGGGGGAGAGAATTTCAGGGAGGACATAGGAAAGGATACCCATTTAACCAGTGGGTCCAGCCTGGGGGCAGTCACTTTACGTGCTCGTCCGATGCACGGCGGATATTCAGCGATTGTTAGTAAATCACACCATCTCTGAAAGATCAGCCCAGGCTTGAACCTGGGGACCCAGCATCGATAGCCTGAAACACTAACCACTAAGACATTTTATTGACGGTTGGGCGGCAGCAACATAGTGCTGGCCCATTGCTGGTTTGAGTGCTGGCCCAGCAACACTGTTCTTGCTGGGCTGGTGCGCTCGCGGTTAGCGTGCGCTTAATTTCGGAGGGCTCTCAAGTAGAGATGGGTGCGAAATCAGGTCTGCCTCCCCGGTGGCGCAGTGGTCTAAGGCGATGGCATCTGATCATTCGTCCGAAAGGGGTCCGGGTTCGAATCCCGGTGAGGCATGGATGTCGTGTTTGTCTTACGGCACTGGCTCTCTCCCTTCCCTGGAACCAGTGACCCTAAATTAGGGACGGGCGACTGCCTATAGCCCATTGAGTTGCTCACGGTGGTCGTTAAACCTCGAATCAAAAAAAAAAAAATCAGGTCTTTGTTGCTTTGTCACCGTTATGGCCACTGACAAAGAGTAAAGGTTCCAAATTCATTGATAAGAATGTCACCGTTAACCGTGTCGGAGCAATACTCGGGTCCAAAACACTGTTACTATTATACAGTTTCGATTCCATATTTAAATAATTTGTTTACAAATTCACTTAGTTGAGCCGCCACAGATCGGAAGTCCTGATCCAATACAAACCACAGATGCTCGATCGGATTGTTATCTGGGGAATTTGAAGGCCAGGGCAATACCTAGAAATCTTCCTCGTCTTCCGCTAACCTTTCTCGAACAATCCGGGTAGTGTGGCATCGCGCGTTATCCTGATAAAAGAAGGCACTAATAGAAACGAATACTGTTGCAATGAAAATATGTACCTTGTCTGCAATGATTTAGGTAGGTGGTAGAAGTCATAGTTTCCTGCTCATGAATGACTGGACGCAATATTTCCCTGCAGAACATTGGCCAAAGCATTACACTGACTTCATGGGCTTGCTTTCGTATCACTTTCCCAGATAAACAACCCACATGCACGCTGCCGTCTTCATGGTGCAACAGGAAACGAGATTCATCGAACCTGACAATTTTCTTTCAATCATTCAAGATCCAGTTTTGATGCTCGCATACCCATTGTAGAGATAATGAGACTATACTAATACCTCGGTAGTATAATCCATACCCATTGTAGAGGTAAGTGAGACTATACTAATACCTCGGTAGTATAATCCAAGAAAATGGAAAATGTACTATAACGTATAGGTCTTTTTCGTACTGATACGTTATTTTAAAAACATAAACATAAGATGAAATAGTTCCTAAATTAAACCTTAACGGCCAGACGAAACATTTAAAAACAGAAATCAAACTTACGGAAATGATGCTTTATTCAAGATGTTTCATCCAACACATCGTAACATAACATAGCACTTCACATTAAACGCTCCACACAGAGTTCCACAAGCAACTGTTCACTCGTAGTTTATATCTCTGGTTCTTATCATAACAACGGGCATACATCACGTTCATTTAACCTCAATTACGTTGCCAACAGCATTCGTTTGAGAGAAAAGATATCACGTTAATTGTGAATATATAACTGAGAACAAACTCAAGATTTACATAGGGAAAGAAACTAAAAAGGAAAGTTAATTTAGAATATACGTCACAGTACTTGGAAATAAAAGAAACAATTTATAAAGGAAAATAGGCATTTTATAACAAGAAAAATCTGTTTATTAATGAAATGAATAAAAATTTAAAGAGAAGGCTGATTAACAGCTAAATTAGGAGTGTGACTTTATATGGGGCGGAAATGTGGACAATTGGGAAGAAGGAAGCTAAAATGTTGGAGGCATTTGAAAGGTAGTTATGGAGAAGAATGGAAAAAATAAAGTGGATTGAAAAAATTAACCAATGATGAAGAAAGGAATTTACTAAAGACCATAAGGAAATGTAACTAGATAAGACATGTGTTAAGAGGAGACAGCCTATTGAAAAGAATGATAGCTGTAGTACAGTTAGCTGTAGTACAGATAGCTGCAGACCATAGCTGTAGTACAGTTAGATAGCTGCAGACATAGCTGTAGTACAATGATAGCTGTAGTAGTAGTACAGGTAGACCATAGCTGTAGTACAATGATAGCTGTAGCAGTAGTACAGTTAATAGCTGTAGTAGTAGCAACTTGTCTCTGTTGAGGATACATTACAATGATAGCTGTAGTAGTAGTACAGACCATAGCTGTAGTACAATGATAGCTGTAGTAGTAGTAGTACAGACCATAGCTGTAGTACAATGATAGCTGTAGTAGTAGTACAGGTAGTAGCTGTAGTAGTAGCAACTTGTCACTGTTGAGGATACATTACAATGATAGCTGTAGTAGTAGTAGTACAGACCATAGCTGTAGTACAATGATAGCTGTAGTAGTAGTAGTACAGACCATAGCTGTAGTAGTAGTATGATAGCTGTAGTAGTAGTATGATAGCTGTAGTAGTAGTATGATAGCTGTAGTAGTAGTATGATAGCTGTAGTAGTAGTAGTACAGACCATAGCTGTAGTACAATGATAGCTGTAGTAGTAGTAGCAACTTGTCACTGTTGAGAATACATTACAATGATAGCTGTAGTAGTAGTAGTACAGACCATAGCTGTAGTACAATGATAGCTGTAGTAGTAGTATGATAGCTGTAGTAGTAGTAGTACAGACCATAGCTGTAGTACAATGATAGCTGTAGTAGTAGTAGCAACTTGTCACTGTTGAGGATACATTACAATGATAGCTGTAGTAGTAGTAGTACAGACCATAGCTGTAGTACAATGATAGCTGTAGTAGTAGTATGATAGCTGTAGTAGTAGTAGTACAGACCATAGCTGTAGTACAATGATAGCTGTAGTAGTAGTATGATAGCTGTAGTAGTAGTAGTACAAACCACAGCTGTAGTAGTAGTATAGACCATAGCTGTAGTACAATGATAGCTGTAGTAGTAGTAGTACAGACCATAGCTGTAGTACAATGATAGCTGTAGTAGTAGTAGCAACTTGTCACTGTTGAGGATACATTACAATGATAGCTGTAGTAGTAGTAGTACAGACCATAGCTGTAGTACAATGATAGCTGTAGTAATAGTATGATAGCTGTAGTAGTAGTAGTACAAACCACAGCTGTAGTACAATGATAGCTGTAGTAGTAGTATAGACCATAGCTGTAGTACAATGATAGCTGTAGTAGTAGTAGTACAGACCATAGCTGTAGTACAATGATAGCTGTAGTAGTAGCACAGGTAGACCATAGCTGTAGTACAAAGATAGCTGTAGTAGTAGTACAGGTAGACCATAGCTGTAGTACAATTATAGCTGTAGTAGTAGTACAGTTAGTAGCTAGATAGCTGCAGACCAATGAATGATAGCTGTAGTACAGTTAGCTGTAGTACAGATAGATGCAGACCATACTGTATGTAGTACAGTTAGCTGTAGTACAGTTAGCTGTAGTACAGATAGCTGCAGACCAAAGAATGATAGCTGTAGTACAGTTAGCTGTAGTACAGATAGCTGCAGACCATACTGTATGTAGTACAGTTAGCTGTAGTACAGTTAGCGGCAGACCATAAGGAAATGTAACTAGATAAGACATGTGTAAAGAGGAGACCGCTTATTGAAAAGAATGATAGAAGGGAAAATTGAAGGAAAGCGACCAAGAGGAAGGATGCTTGATGATATAATAGGCACAGGAAGCTATCAAGAATTGAAGGGGGAAGCAAGGGATAAAAGAAGCTGGAGGAAGAGAACTTGCTGAGTTACTGTTGGACCTGTCAAGAAGTAGAACGTTAATGATGATGATGATTCCCATTATGTTATAGGCCCTTTCGACAGTGAAGCTAGGCTAGCATTGGCACTGGGAGAGGCTTGGCTGTTACGCAGCCCGATTTTCAGTAGGGTTCGGTGTACTGTGTATTGTGACACATTACTCCTGTTACCATCATTCAAATCATCGGTGAGATGAACCACAGTATCCCTTCTTTTGGCTGGTCCCGTACGGAAGGGTCTTCGCTCACCTCTAGCATCAATGTGCCGTTGTCGGGCCCCACCTTGCCGATGGTTCGTGGTAGTTTTCATCCTGGTCCCACTTTCTGAATGCATTACGCCACTCACAGAATGGAACCGAATGGTCTCAGTTCGACATCTCGATCAGAGAATAAATAAAGAAGACAGTGAGCACATAAAACTTCCTCTAGAGAGCATTTCTAACCATCACAGTTAACAAAAATATTTTATAATTCAAAAGTCGATACAAGATGAATGCCTAATGCGCAAAAGCACCGGAGGAATAATGAATCACTGAAATATCTTACAATATGGCGGGCGGTCTCTAGGGAGCAAGATCTAGAAGCAAACGTTCTTCCTTGTTGCTGCAGGTGGCAGCGCCATACTTCTTCGTTGTAATCGTCACGCACATCTTGGACGTTAAAATATTAACTTCTTACCTTGACCGAAGTTTGCATAGGTAATCCAATAGACCTAATCCACCACCCGAAAGATTTACTTCAGCACCCCTAAGCACAGAAATTTCCCTAGGATTTCGAACACGAGGGAGAATGCATTTTTCGTGGTGTGTGTGTATGTGTGTGTGTGTGTGTGTGTGTGTGTGTGTGTGTGATGGTTGGGGGACGGGGAGGAATTAGGAAGTCAGGGAGAGTGTCTCCAAAAGTAATGGTGGTACCTAGAGCCCTGTGGTTTTAAGTTTTTAAGAAAGAGATTTGACTGTACGTGCAATTGCTTTTTTCAAAACTAAAATATATCACTTGAAGAAATCACCCTCTTACACATGGCAGTTCTGCGGCTGCTGTGAATATATGTTGACGACTGTCGCGCTCGTAACCCTAGGTAACTGACCGTTTCCCCACATCCTCCACGGGGAATCCCAATGTGGCCTTGCGCTTTTCCTCAGCAGCGCAGAGAGAGAGAGAGAGAGGGCGATTGGAGAGCGATCGTATTATTTACAACCCATTGCAGAGCAATCGTATTACAACCCGAAGTCAAAGAGCCGAACACTTTTAATCTGTAGGACATTCAGTTATAACGAAGTAAATTTCTCCGTCATTTTTGGTCTACGCCGGGATTCGAACCCGAGGCCGCTTATTCCGGAACAAGTCCCTCTACCAACTGAGCTACGCAGACGTTTATTCTGATTCCTATCTGCCTTTATGTCGTGTGCGTCCTGCTGGCAGGTACGTCACATCTCCCCCCGGAAAGAGGGCCGGGGGCATGGCCCACGGGTCAGCCGTGACCATGAATCTTCGCAGGCAGCCATCCACTGTAGAACGTGCACTTGAGAACTCCCAGTCAATCTGCTGTGTGGAATGCAACATCACACATTTTTATTGTTCGAAGCGCTGGAGAAGGAATTCTCTGATTTTCCTGTCTCGCGGTGTGGAAATAACATCACACCAATGCGAGATTTTGAACGGTCGGGTCATCCGGATAGTTCGGGCGCCATTATAACGAAGTAAATTTCTCCGTCATTTTTGGTCTACGCCGGGATTCGAACCCGAGGCCGCTTATTCCGGAACAAGTCGCTCTACCAACTGAGCTACGCAGACGTTTATTCTGATTCCTATCTGCCTTTATGTCGTGTGCGTCCTGCTAGCAGGTACGTCACACAGTGTTTTAAAAGGGAAAACTAGGCATTTATATAGGCAAAACTAATTATATTTCAAAGCAAAATATGAATCTTTTGGCTAATAATCGAGCGTGTTCGATTTTTTTTCATAAAAATATTACTGGCAGCTGCAGTACGCCTCGTCTTTACCTGTGCCCCTCCCCTCCCGCGGCTACGGGGTGTTAGTTACGCCACTGCTGTTCATCACACATCTACGAACACCAATAAGCACTGGTTTGTCACACACACAGAGAATAATCCAAATGGGCGCTCACGTCGTAGAAAGAACACTCACTCCTCCAAAGGACACAACAGACTTCTTCCAAGGCACGCACGCTTCTGTCAAATAATATAAACGCTTGATATTCTTTGCTTCTGTTCTCTGTCGAACTGTAGCTGTGCTGCGATCGCACGATTACGTCCCGTCACTTAACCAGGTCGGAGTTCATGCCTGGGAGTAACTTTTCCTTGGCAAAAATCCAAAAGAAAAAAAAAAAAAAAGAAAAAGATCAGGAACACCTTCACGACAGCCGGAAACGCATGGAAATCTTCGTGGTACGTAGTTCACAGATCACCGGCAAAGCATTTGATTTGAGATGATTTTGTACTTGGAATGGATCTCGCTCCTTTGACCCCATTTCGATGACATTCAACAGAACCGGTTCAGTAACCTCCGAGATAACACACTAAAG
The DNA here is from genome assembly GCA_039090855.1 of Macrothele yani. Lineage (NCBI taxonomy): Eukaryota > Metazoa > Arthropoda > Arachnida > Araneae > Macrothelidae > Macrothele > Macrothele yani. The sequence continues at coordinate 24,424,157 of CM077028.1, read as the reverse complement.
TTTTGTCGCAATAGAAGCATTTTCAGTCAAGTTATGAGGATAATAGCTGTGGAATAAATCTCGCTCCTGTGCCCTGACCTTTGACCCCATTTCGACAATATTAAACAGAATTGGTTCAGTATACCTCCGGAACAACATACTAACGTTTTGTCGCAATAGAAGCATTTTTATTCAAGTTACGAGGATAATGGTTATGGAATAAATCTCGCTCCTGTGCCCTGACCTTTGAAACCATTTCGAATGTATTAAACAGAATTGGTTCAGTATACCTCCGGAACAACATGAAGAACCTTTCTCGCAATCGAAGCATTTTTAGTCAAGTTATGAGGATAATGGCTGTGGAGTAAATCTCGCTCCTGTGCCCTGACCTTTGACCCCATTTGAATGATATTAAGCAAAAACCGGTTCAGTTAATCTCTGGAACAACATGATAACGTTTTGTTGCAATCGAAGCATTCTTACCTAAGTTATGACGCATAACGGCGACGGAATGGATCCCCTCCTATGTCCTGACCTTTGACCCCATTTCGTATAATTTCAATAGGGTTCCTTCCTTCCCAGGTTGTCCTCTACCACATACTAAAATTTCATCGAAATTGAACAATTTTTATGCGAGTTATCGTACGGACAGACAGACAAACAGACGGACAAAGCTGGAGTATATACGCTTCTTCAACCTACGGTTGGAAAGTGTAAAAGAAGGAATTAATGATGCTCGTAACATTATTATGACTGGTTCCGTAGCTGTGGCTCTTTGGGTCCTCGTATCAAAGACTTTTCCGTAAAACCAAAGTTATTTCTCTTTATTGCGGGTAACACAACCGTTCACGTTGTAATTAAAATCATGCATTTATACCAATAGGAAATACTACAAAAATTTACACCAAAGTTAATCATACCATGCAGATTTCATTCTTTTAGAGAACTATGGTGGGTCCCTTTAAAATGCGTCACCATCGAAAACACAAAACACGGAACTTCCTTGTGATAGTGTCCAATGACCTTTTCCGATTTATGCAAAAATACAGAACATAATGGTTACTTATATAATTTTACCTAAATTGCTTACTGTTGAGTATAAAAAGACACATGCTGCAATGCTTTGCACATAGTAAAAAATATACTCTAGAGTGTGTTATAAAAAATGACACAGGTTTCTGCTTCTGCGTCTCCGCGAAGGACATCTTTCAGTACACTATATTCTGAAGATGGTAGTTATGTGAAAAAAAACTATAATACATATGATTTATCCTGATTGGCAGAGGTGTAACTAGGCAATTCTGCGCCAGGGGCAAACCACAAACTATTGCGCCCCAATCTGCCTTTCTCTCTTTCTCTCTCTCTCTCTCTCTCTTTTTCTCTCTCTCTTCTCTCTCTCGCTCACACACACACACCAAAAGAACATCAACAACATTGAAGATCTAAGAGAGCACAAGCTGCAGAGAAGAATTTTCTGGAAAACAACTTTGCCGCCCCGATGGCGCAGTGGTCTAAGCGATGGCCTCTGATAATTCGTCCGAAGGGGTCCGGGTTCGGATCCCGGTGAGGCATGAATTTGTGTTTGTCTTACGGCACTGGCTCTCTCCCTTCCCCGGAACCAGTGTCCCTAAATTAGGGACGGGCGACTGCTTGTCACTGCTTATAGCCCATTGAGTTGCTCACGGTGGTCATTAAACCTCCAACCAAAAAAAAAAAAAAAAAAAAAAAAAAAAAAGAAGAAAGAAAGAAAAAGAAAGCAGCTTTAAATTAAAGACAGGAAAACGCAATTACAATTTAAAAAATGTAACAGTACTACAAAGCGAAACTATGCGTAAAAATACATTTCTGGGTTCTAGCGAAACTAGGCGCAAAAAATGCACAGTCAAAATGTGACTCCTTTTACAGCTTTTCGAACAGCTTCGGAGTTCGGACCTTTGTCAAGTGAACCGAATGTAACTGACAGTCGTGGCATGCAGCCAAAATAAAGACTGAATAGCCTTCAGTGAATCTTCAGAAATGTGAACGACATCCTTATCTTGCAACGCGCGTATGGTCCATCCAACTAAAGAAGTGCTTTAGTTGGATTGCCTATAAGTACTTTAGTTAGTACCCCACTGTTGTAGAAGAGGGCTACGATTCTTCTTCAGTTGGATGGACTATACAACAATGCTTTCATTACTGAATGTGAATAATTAACAGCTCTTGAACATTTTGAGAAGGAAATTCTAATCTTAATTTTGCCAAAAACTTGTGTAAAAGTTTTAGTTCCGATTGTAACCACTGATCAGATTCCAAACAATGATTTTTGCGCCCTCTCTTGAGCCTCTGCTCATTGGTATAAAATTTCATTCATTGAATTGATATTTCTTTTACATTGTCTTGGAATTGTATAGGAAATATTGATATGACTGCGAAAGGAGCCTCAAGTTTATGAAAAACTGGATGACTGCTTTCCCGTCACCCAGTTTTTATAAACTTAAACGGCGAAAGAAAAAATTGCTTTTCTTTTTAACATTTTTTCCCAAGCTGCCGAAAAATACTCTTGGCTATTTATGTAACCAGTTTCATATTAAGTCTCCGCAAACGATTTTGTGAAATCTTTTATGTAAACTTCGATTTGTAAAACTTTTTGCAGCTGGAACCCTTCTTAGACATGAGGAATCCCCCGCAATGCAGGGATTGCGTGGGCTATCAGTACGCCCCTGTGTACCACAATTGCACTTGTTAGTCGCCGAGCTTCCGATTCGCGAAACATTCTTAATTTCAGCGGTGAGCATAGCACCCTTAAAAACGTCACAGACATTTTTTCGTGTTTCGAGGTCAGAGCGCTTTTGCTTACATGGTTGCAAATCACCTTAACGGGTGACAGTTTCCAACATACACGTGTTTTTTAAACAGATTTACAATTCACACCACCACTATCGTGCTGCTCGGAATCATGCGGCCTGCCTCTGATGTAGTGAAAAAGCTAATTAGAGTCATTCCTCATTTATGAATTTTTTATTTCGAATGATGAAAAAGCCGTAACATTATCTTCATACTTATTTTCTTTCTAATATTATTTGGGTCATCTTAGTGGTCTAACCATCTTGTATGCGTGTTATGGCAAAAGCGTTTCATTACTGGACACACGAACTCCTCTGAGCAACCAATGTACGTTCTGTTTCCTACATTTTTTTTTTTTCATGAAGTCATTGTTGTTTGTTCATGCTTTGTCGTCACACTAGGTTTTTAAATCACGATCTATATTTTTGGAATCGTTATCGTCCAACACTACTTACGCTCAGTGAGATCGAAATTGATTTCTTTGGCGTGTAGCATAAGGACCTTAAAATCGTTCAAATAGTTTTAAAACTGTTTTACAGAAGTTGATCTGCACAGAATGAAGCAAACTCCAGCGCCACTTGTAATGTTTGGCATGACAGGTCATTCGCGTGGCACTGGGGATTAGCAGGTGCAATATTTGCCAGTGTCTACGCCAAACGGAAAGATCATAACATTCGTCAGTCTACGGCGAAGATGTTGGCAACAATCTACTTAGTCTTTTAACAAGCGTCAGCGTCTGTAAGGAGAGCAGCATAAAGGCGTCGAAGGCAGATGTCTCGGTTCTTTTCGCTGTCTGTGTGTAATTTGCCATAAAAAGTCAAAGCGCCTTAAATTGCCCAAATAACCTCTCTCGTCAAACGGTTTCCTCTAATCATTGGGGCCCTGCACGCAACTTCCGTTAAGAAAATCTAGTTAGTGTTTTGGAAATTGATCGCAGTTTACTCAAGAAGAAAGAACGGTCGTCATAGCAACAAATCGATTCAACTTGGAGCCAAGAGCTATTGTAAGTCGAACAACGAGATGCGAGATTTTTGACACCTTCGGCGAACAAAGCCAGAAACCGGCGTAGCGTTTTGTCGCACAGATTAAATTAAATGCATGTTCGTTTTAAGAGCATTCTAAATCAGGCAACTACTCTGGCAAAAACAAAATTAAACAAAATAACCATTTGTGACTTATTCTACTTAAAGCACTAACAAAATGAGAAGCACGCCGATAGGATTGTCAAAAAATCATTCGGATATTAGAAATGCCAATTCTCAAATTTCATATCTTTTGAGAAACATAATGTTTATTAATGGAAATAACAAACAGTTGGATACAATACGTTTCTGTAGAGAAATTACAGCAACGGTTGTTGTCAGTCAAAGTCAGTTTCAAGTTCTGAAATTAGTGCAGTTTGTTTCCTGGTCGGAGTCCAAAAAACAACCTTACTATCATATAAAGCGGTCCTGGTTATTGAAGAAGTAAGGATAGATGATATATTATTTATTAGTCTGATGAATATCATCCTTGCCGCCCCGGTGGCGCAGTGGTCTAAGCGATGGCCTCTGATCATTCGTCCGAACGGGGTCCGGGTTCAAATCCCGGTGAGGCATGGATGTTGTGTTTGTCTTACGGCACTGGCTCTCTCCCTTTCCTGGAACCAGTGACCCTAAATTAGGGACGGGCGACTGCTTATAGCCCATTGAGTTGCTCACGGTGGTCGTTAAACCTCCAATCAAAAAAAAAATATCATCCTTATGGTGCAGTACTGGTAATTTGAATCTACGAAAGCAGGCTGTTTCACCGCCAAATTTAGACCAATAATGTCCAGTTCATGACTATGCATCTCTCTTTAATGTACCAATAATGCCCATTTCATGACTATACATCTCTCAAAAACAGCCAAATTTAGACCAATAATGCCCATTTCACGACTATGCACCTCTCTTTAAGGTACCAATAGTGTCCATTTCATGACTATACATCTCTCAGAAACAGCCAAATTTAGACCAATAATGTCCAGTTCATGACTATGCATCTGTCTTTAATGTACCAATAATGCCCATTTCATGACTATACGTCTCTCAGAAACAGCCAAATTTAGACCAATAATGTCCAGTTCATGACTATGCGTTTCTCTTTAATGTACCAATAATGCCCATTTCATGACTATATATCTCTCAGAAACAGCCAAATTTAGACCAATAATGTCCAGTTCATGACTATGCATCTCTCTTTAATGTACCAATAATGCCCATTTCATGACTATACATCCCTCAGAAACAGCCAAATTTAGACCAATAATGTCCAGTTCATGACTACGCATCTCTCTTTAATGTACCAATAATGCCCATTTCATGACTATACATCTCTCAAAAACAGCCAAATTTAGACCAATAATGGCCAGTTCATGACTATGCATTTCTCCTTAATGTACCAATAATGCTCAGTTCATGACTATGCATTTCTCCTTAATGTACCAATAATTTTCAGTTCATGACTATGCATCTCTCTTTGTTAAAGTGCAAAATTCTGTTAAAGATAATAAGACAGTGACCATTTGCTTTCACGCAGTGGATTTGGTTAAGTATTGAGGCTTCACTTGTTACAAAGGCCGTTCCATAAAAACTGAGAGTATTTTGTTTTTGAGTTGGCCACGCATACGACTAACTGAATTAAGGAAATGTCTGGCAACAGTTATTAGCCTTGGGAGACGATTATGGTTTTGTTATTGCGCAGTTGCTTAAGGTAAGTCTGCATTTCGCCATACAGCTATGGAGGTGAGTGATTCAGGGTTAAGAAGTGAAATGCGTTGTGCGATAAAATTTGGCTATTGTTTGGGTAAAATGGCTTCAGAGACAGTTGATTTAATGAAAAAGCTTACAAAGATAAATAAATCCGACGCATCTGTTTTCGTCCAGGTGGTGTCCCTCCCTTTAGCAAACAGCAAACACGGAAAGCAATACAATCGATTGTTATAATCACAACCACAAATCCACTTGTTTCTATCGTACATCACTGCGTTAAACGAACGGCAATATTCTTTCCCTCTCGCACTTTGCTTCTTTCATAGTGTTCATTTTAGAGCACAACACATAAACACAGTTAGACTCACCTCACACACAATACCCATGGAACAACAAACAAAGAATTAACTCAAATTTTGAAGATGACAATCCGATTTTTGGCGTAAATGTGACAAGGATGTTAAGTCCGATAATATCCGAAAACTTAAAAATTTTCATCGTCCTGCAGCGGGACTCGAATCCGCGTCTCCCAGAAAGCGCCCGGGTATGCTAACCACTACACGGGCGCTTTCTGGGAGACGCGGATTCGAGTCCCGCTCCAGGACGATGAAAACATTTTCAAATTTTCGGATATTATCGGACTTAACATCCTTGTCACATTTACGCCAAAAATCGGATTGTCATCTTTAAATTTGTATTATATGGCGTAGTCCCGTATTTCTTTCATGAAAGAATTAACTGATTTACACGTAACACATAGCTGATTTACAGCCACTGAAACCTAAACAAACAGTTAAATGACGTCACTTCTAAACTTACATTTTTACAATTCCTGAGGAATTGCAGATCTTTCACTTCCGTAAATTGTAAATCACACCCAAAATCTACAGCTTTTCTGTTAGGCACTGTCGCATGAATTCTAATAGAAGAATCACTGCCACCCTTGACCTCGTTCGAAAGGCGACGTCAACAAATCACCTGACTTTTTCCATGAGCAATGGCTTCGCATCACCTAACCGAGGTCGCTTATCAGCTGGATACGTCACTCTTATCGGCTTATCAGCTGGATACGTCACTCTTATCGGCTTATCAGCTGGATACGTCACTCTTATCGCTGCAAGGTCATGCAGCGACTTCTCACAATGCTAAAGCTATTCCCCGCTCCCACAGCGACAGCTTAAAGACCATGGCATTTGAAAGACCAGTTGGGTTCATTTCTGCATTTGAACCCAGCTGAGATTCCGATGGAAAAAAGGACCTGCAGAGGCAGAAAATGAATTAAAACTGGACATAGCAATGAGTCAGCTGTGGCCGGGGATTAGTATAAACCTAAAATATGGCTGAAGTGATATTAAAAGTAATAATTTTCTTAAAATGAAATTCCCTTAGGGGGTTCACTGAACCATTGAACCTATAGCACGCCCGCCACTGGCCTTAACACGTGATCCGAAATCCACTGTTGAGGCTTCATTCTTTATAATGAAGCCTCAACACGTGTGAAGATAGTTGTTAACACGTAGACCTAGTATATAAGATGGGAGAAAGCAAACTGTTTTTCAAGCTGCTTCGGATATTAGTCCTGGTCAGTTAAACGTGAATTGTCGCGCTTTCGTGGTGCACAAATTCATTCCCAATGCATTTAATGCGTGGGAGAAGAGACCGCCTGACAAACAAAACTGAACTGGTTGGATCTCTTGAAACTGAACTTTTTGAAGGATGGATAACGGAGATTTAGGAACAAGAAATATTACCCTGAATGTTTGGTTGCAATGAGCACGTTTGTTGAATCCTTTTCGATGCGGATACGATATTTTAGAATTATTCATATAGTCAAAGGAACCGGTGAGAAAAACAAATGATCCGGATTTCTACAATCAATAAACACACAGAAATAGAAATATCTACATATTCCCATTAGCGGCTGAAAAGTATGCTACCAAAAGTAATCGATTGTGCACAAAACGCTTAACATAGTAGAAGAAATCAGAGACAAAGATATTTTCAAATCGAATAGTTAGAAGAAGAAATATAGAGGGTAACATGATAATCTACGTTCACTAGCCAGGGCTGGTTTTTATAAGTAGCACGTGTAGCACGTGATACTGGCCCCGAGGTGATGTGTACTCTAATACGCTGTTTGTTACAAATTATTTTTCTATAGGTATAATATTACAAGATGGACGTATTGTGAACACTTTTTTGATTTCAAAAATAAACTTTATATAATTATGTAAAATGATTATAAAATATTCTCATTTTAATTTTACCCTTCTAAGATTTTGAATGATTTTCTCCTACTACTGATTTAAAATGTCAAGTCGTAAGCGAGATATTGGGCGCCATACCCTCCCTGTTCTGCTAAAAGGAAAGCTATAGAGGAAAAATTGAAGACGGAACTAGTGGCTGTGTCCAAAATTCTGAAATTAATTACGTTCTTCCAGATTCAACATAGTGACACGCCTGAACCTCTTGGTTGATTCCCTCAGCCATCCATAGCAGCTGTTGCAATTTCAATTGAAAATAACAGTGTTTCCAACAAAGCTGAGATCAACAGACCCTCCGATTATAACGAAGACGACTCACCAAAAGCTAATAATTTGGAAGAAAGAGAAACAATGGTACATGGCACGGCAGAAGAGAAAGGTACGACAGTAACAACTGTGTCAGAAGATGTGCCTGAGGCGAAACATATTAGCTTTTCAACCGATCTTCAAAATTAGATGAAAGTGCAAAAGAATATTAGATTGCGAAAGGAAGCCAGGAGTATCAAAGGGTTAACAGTGAATTCGCTTCCTCCAAAGATATTTGGTTGTCGAAAAAGTCATGACGTATTTTGGCACCCGATGGCGGTTGGGCGGTTTTGGAAGTACTAGAGGCATGCAGCTCTGTTATCGCTATGGCATTCGAGAGGTGCCAGTTCTAGCTGCAGTAAAAGGAATAGTGAGCGATTTGGTTGATTTGCGGAGATTTGACGTCAAGTTGAAGATGGAAGACCAAACTGTGCATTTTCGCCATATTTTACTGTTTTGCTTCCGTAAAGGGAAGAACGAGTGTCAAGCTTGTGAAAAGTTGCGTAAAGCATACGGTGATAATGCTTTACAAGAACGTAAGTGCCAGCGGTGGGGAGCAAAATTCCGTGCTGGTGATTTTGATCTCAACGATGCTCCTCGTTCCGGGAGGCCAACCGAGGTTGATGACGACCAAATCAAGGCATTAATCGAGTCAAACCCACGTTACACGACACGAAAGATTACAGACACATTGCACATCCATCATTCAAGCGTTCACTACCATCTGAAAAAGCTGGGATACGTAAGGAAGCTCGATGTGTGGGTTCCTCATGAACTCAAAGAAGCTTAATTGACGGCGAGTATAAACATCTCAGATATTCTCATTAAACGTGAGGAAAACGATCCTTTTCTGAAGTGACTGATAACTGGTGACGAAAAGTGGATTGTGTACAACAATGTGCTGTGCAAACGGTCTTGATCCCGACGTGCTGCTTCGCCTCAAACGACATCAAAAGCAGACATTCATCAGCGGAAGGTTCTGGTCTCAGTGTGGTGGGAATTTAAAGGTGTCATGTTTTTCGAGCTCCTACCACGGAACCAAACAATCAATTCGAATGTGTACTGTGAGCAATTGGACAGTTTGAACGAATCCATCATCGAGAAACGTCCAGAGCTCGTTCATCGTAAAGGTGTTGTGTTCTATCCCGACAACGCGAGACCACACACAAGTTTGATCACCCGCCAAAAATTATTGGAGCTTGGGTGGGATGTGTTACCACACCCAGCATACTCGCCTGACCTTGCGCCGTCAGACCTCCACTTGTTTCACTCTCTTCAACAGTCCTTGCGTGGTATAACATTCAATTCAGATGAGGCTGTAAATCAGCACCTTGTTCAGTTTTTCACCACGAAAGACAGGTCCTTCTATGAACGAGGCATTCTGCAGCTCACTGAAAGATGGCAAAAGGTTGTCGGACAAAACGGGCATTATATCATTGATTGATATGTGTTCTTTCTACCAATAAATGACCTTTGTAAAACATGGCTAAAATACCTAATGACTTTTCCGACAACCAATACAATGAAAGTGGAAATAAAACGCAGTTTTGTCAGGAGTCTTACTAGGGTTCACCAACTTACAAACGTTAAACAGGAGAGAAGTTGGCTCTGCTATTCACCAAGCAAACGCAGCATACTTTACTTCCCTTGCAAAGTTATGTCCCTGGATTTCTCATCGAAGTCTGCCGAAGTATGTTTTCATAACTGGAAGAATGGCAACATTGGACTTACTCGACATGAAGAAAGTACCTTACACAAGAAAATCGTGGTTGGCTTATCAGTCCTGAAACGGTAGTTTGAACTTGTTAATTCTGCACTTGTCAATCAGATGGAACAACAATATTGGCGAAAGCTTCTTGAGCGCGTAGTAGAAGTTGTAAAGTTTTCAGCAAAACAAGGTTTTTCTTTCCGTGGAAGCGATGAAATTGTTGGTTCTCAGCAGAATGGTAATTACCTTGGACTGGTGACCAAGTTGTACCCCATTCCTATCACAGCGCATAAACACTCACAAGAGCAAAGGGAAATATCATATTTCATATCTGTCCAAATATGTATGCGAAGAGTTTATCAGTCTGACTGGGGCCAGTATACTTGACAAATTAATCAGTGAAATTAAGAAATGCACATGTTATTGAGTCTCATTGGATTCAACACGAGATTCCCAAAATGTTGATCAACTTACTTTGACGTGCGATATGTTTTACCTTCCGGACCTGTCGAAAAATTTATAAAATTTTTGGAAATGAAAAGACATAGTTCTGCACAGATCGCCGATACCTGGCGGAGAAGTTACGCATTATTTTGAGAAGAAAATACAGAAAAAAAGTTTTCATAGTTAGTAGTATCTGACCGAAAAACAAATTTTCAGTAAAGCAGATATTGTTGCAAATATGCTATAAACGTCAACGTAAACCTACGCCCTTTATTGGCTTACTTGTGCATTAAGAAAAATTTGAAATTATATGTAAAACATTTCGCACTAGTAACGCTCTTCGATAAAGGAAGACATTTTCAAATCGGACCCTTAGAAATAGAGACACCGACAAAACTAAGATATACATCTGCGCTCTGTATCGGAAAAGCTACACACTATTTTAAACGGAAGGTATTATATAAAGGTTTTTCGTGGTGAGCGGTATCAGTCTATGAAATAATGTTTTAAATCGAGATTTCAGAAGCGCGTCTTTTGCCGCAAATTGCATCGACCAAATGTTCACTTAAGTCCCCTTGTGGCCTAAGCATTCTTCACCAAAACTTAGAAAGTATGAGCAGAGCATTTCCCTAGAGGAGCTCTACTTGATGCATAAAACATTTTCCAATCGGGGTTTTAGAAACAAAGATATTAGAAAAATTAGAATGGAAATTTACGCCCCCTAGCGGAAAATCAATACATTACTTGAAGAAGATGCCGAACCCGAAATAGTCTTCGTTATAAATGGTGTCAAAAGAAAGAAACCTTTTTTCCAGTCGTATATTCACAATTAATACACACAATTGACGTAGATTAGAAACATCGAACAGAAGTCATCGCTCTTTCCACGTTTATAAGTGATTCACGGAAAAATTATCATCGGCCACCATCGGGAATCGAATCCAGGGTCTTCCTGTTACGCGCCGGACACGCTACCACTGTACCACAGCGGCATCGAATTCTCCAGACTCACATACGACAAACTGCTAAACCACATGGCAGGTTGCTTCTTGGAGCCCCGCACAATGCTGGAGTTTGTCGTATATGAGTCTGGAGAACTGGAGGCCGTTGTGGTACAGTGGTAGCATGTCCGGCGCGTAACTGGAAGACCGCTGGTTCGATTCCCGGTGGCGGCCGATGAGAATTTTTCCATGACCGACTTATAAACGTGGACAGAGCGATTACTTATGTTCGACGTATATTTAGAACCAAATATATGAATAAAATGTATTTCGAATTCGATAGCATCTGTATTTACGCCGTATAGCAGCGAAGTTACGCATCGAACAAAAACCGGAAGGAAAGGATCGTTGTTCTCATATTTCAGGTTTTGGAATGCGAAAACAATTTCTCAAATCTGACTAATAGTTACAGAGATATGGTGTCCACAGGCGGACGGACAAGGTAATAGTATAAGCACATATTTTTTTTTTTTTTACAAAAGACGTGCTAAAAACTGGTGGAGAGTATTCTTCGAAGACTTAAAGCCGTCATAAGGTTTAAAGATTTCAGCACACAATAATAAACTCTGTAAATAAATATTATTCATACACTTATAAGTATCCGGATGTTTGTGGTAAGGCATTGTAGTTTCAGAAGGACCTTTTAGATAGGAGTGTTGGCAACAGGTAGTTTTCTTCTGAGAAACCTAAAGATGCAGGTTGAAACTAATTATATTAAGAGCTATAACATATTGACTCGATTCTGTACTAATAGGATATTAGCTTGAGTTCAGTTTCCGTTCTCAAGAGCGGGCAATGAAAAAATAAATAATGCATGTAATTTATGTTCGTGTCTAATGAATTGCCTGCTTTTTGAAGACAGTTACCATGAGTACGAAGCCAATAATCTACAAGAGAATAGCAATGGATTAATCAGTTAACTTTCTCTAAGTTTCCATTTCTAAAATTGATCTATATATTCTTCGATAGTTTTATTTAATTTTTTCGTACCTCATAATCGCATTTACTTCTGGTTAAACTAAAACCGTTAGTCGCTTTTCTTTTAAATCCAAGTTCAGGTTTTTCTGTTTTACTCCGGAAAAAAAAAAAACTCAGCGTTTCTCACTGAGAATTTCTCATGTCTGACAAATCGGAAAGCTGTCGATAAAAACAAAAAGCCTGTAAGTTTAACGAGAGATTGTTTGATTCTTTTATTTCGACGTTGTCATGTTCGGGAAAAAGTTGAATCTGTCTGAGTGGGAAAAAGGAAAAGTGCCTCCTAAACTGCCGTTAGTTCTTATGCAGAAACTCAGCTTTTTTTAGCCTTTACGATTCATACAACTTAGAAAGTTAAACGACTGCATAGAATTCACCCGGGCCAACCTCCAAGCATATTTAATAGATGCCAGTGTAGATTTACGTATAAAATCTACACTGGCATCTATTTCTCTCTCTATCAACTTACATTTTTAGGTTTCATATTTTGTAGAAGCGCGATTTAAATATAGTTGCTGAAAATGCGGGTGTAATAAACGCTGTACTTAAGTGGTACGGAATACAGTTTTGACAGTATTAAGACAAATCCCAAGTAAAAAATTCGATCAGATTGTAGCTTGCGCATGCGCAGTTGGACTTTCGTAGCTACATAATATTTCATCCATGTCAGGGTCGTTTCTTATGTTCGTCTAAATCTGATCAATATATAGTAAGGACAGTTTTTGAAAAAACAAATAATGGGAATGGTTTTGAAAAAAACATTTTTATATATAATATATTATTAATGCTTACTGTAATGAATCACACATGTTCTTTCATTGCTTTTACGACAAAAATATTCATTTATCCACCTACCAAAGTACCATTCGATGTCAGGAATGGGTAAACCTTATTTGTTGTTATGATTTAGTTCCGCTTAATATGCACCCGACTGCGGTTAGGTATAGTAGAGAGTGGCGCAAACGCATGCAATGTATTGTAGGTAAATAAATGTATACTCTCGAATTACTCGTATTATTTCACACCCACAAAGGTCTTGGCATGCTTACGTAAAACATATACAAAAAAGAACCAAGGTATTCCATCGATTTAGTTTTAATATAAAGATCCGTAAGGTTTAATTTTCTGAATGTCTCTAATAAATAACCTTACTTAGTATCAAAATACAAGCAGACCTAAAGCTAGGGTCAAAATGAATGAAACATTAATGAACAAAACGTTCATTTTTTACAACACTCAGATCTCCACGTAAATTCATACTGAACACACAACTGCTGAACGAGTAAGCTCGTTAATCGAATATCAAGCACTTCCAGAATAATAAAACATGCTTTAACCTTTTAACTCGCTGGAACGAATAAACGTGGGGTTATCACAAGTTCGATCGAATATACACTATATTGACAAAACTCACCGGACACCTAAAAGAAAAACACAACATATCCTTTATTGACATACATTAGAACGGTGTCGGTCTACCTTTGGCCTTAATGCATGCACTGACCCTTTGAGACATGCTTTTGACAAGGTTTTGGAGCACAGCAATAGCTTCAATTCAGTACATAATGCTGCCACTAACTAATGCTTAGTAGTAAGTCTTGGTTCCAAACTTTTTATGTGGCTCTCTAATTCATCTCATCGGTAGTCTATGGGATTAAGATTAGGGCTCTGTGATGGCCAGTCTACACACGATACGGAATTATCGTCAAATCACGCTGCAACAGGCCTTGCTTTATGGCATGCTGCATTTTCCTGCTGGTACCAACAACTCTTGGTTCCATAATATTGCCACAGAATTGGTAGGACATGATTGTCCAGAATATCGAGGTAGACGTGCTGGTTTTAACATGTTTGTCCACGATAACCAATAAGCCGAGACCATACCACGAAAAACACCCCCACACGAGCACACTGCCAGCTCCAAACTTGACCGTAGGAACAGTACACTGTGGTAGATAGCGTTTCCCGGCTACCGCCATACCCACACACGACTATCAGACTGATGGATCGTGTATCTGGATTCATCAGTCCATAGGACCCGATAAATGTTCTTCACACCATGCTAAACGACGAGTTACAATCCGGAGTGGAGATGAAATGCTTATGAGCAGCCGCACGACCACGGTAACCCATGGAATGAAGTTCTATGCGAATGCGTTATGTGTCTTCCACTTATTTAGTACATCCAAAACAGTTGTCTTGGGTACGTTTAAACGCCTCTCGGTTTCTCTTATGGACAACCTAATAATATAACAGCCAACGATATTTCCTTTCTCACAGTCAGTTCTTTACCGCCGCGACATTTTCTCGCAACCTCACAGTGCGATATGATCGCGGTCAGGTGCAGGCTTCTTTTTATAGCATTTGCAGCTGTGCCGCGCATTTTAACAACACAGCGAATCAGTTCATTTGCATTTAAAGGAGTGCCCGGTGACTTTTGTCAACATAGTGTATTCGCTGTGTAAGAAGTGGGCAGAACGCAGTTGGAACGAGTGAACCTACGCATCAGAAATCTTTGTTTTCTCCTTAGCTTTATTTTTCATGGTGGTCGTTTTTTTATTGGGGATTTAACGACCATGGTAAGCAACTCAATTGGCTATAAGCAGTCGGCCGTCCTTGATTTAGGGTCACTGGTTTTAGGGAAGGGAGGGATTCAGTGCCATAAGACTAACACAACGTCCATGCGTCACAGGGATTCGAACCCGGACTCATCTCGGACGAAAAGTCATAAACTACCTCTTAGACCACTGAGCTCCCGGGCGACGAAACATGGTCATTGAGGAGGATGATTGACACCAATCCTTTCTGAGTGATGCTGCTAAAAGGGTTATCGCAATGGCGAAGATGTTTGAGTCACTTATTTCTTTCCAGCGGCATGGTGTTTGTGTCAGACGGACAAGCCTTTCCCAAGGACGTCTTGGATCATGGAACGGAGAACAGAAGGCTAGAAGTGATCTTTCATAACGCTTCAGAGCGGTGTCGCCATTCTACTGATTTATCAGCGGATCTACTGATTTTGACCTCTGTCTACTGATAGATTTTCTTAATCTACTGATTATTCTGTTTTAAGACCACCTACATACTCAGGGACATGCTGCCTGAAAAAGTCTAGATTATTTCAATATTCACCATCTACTGATACACTATCTACCAACAAGTAATTGGACACCTGTGATAGCAAAGGAAAGCGAAGTTTATTCGCCTTCAATAGTTGGTGGAGCCTCCACGAGCGGCGATTACAGCTGCGATCCTCCGGGGCATACTCTCAACCAGGCGTTGTACGACGGCGATGCGGTATTTTCTTCCACTAGGCTTGGAGAAGAGAGGTCAGTTCCTTCACCGATTTCGGACGTTGGGGGCACCCCTCAAGTCGACGCTTCAAATCGCCCTAGAGGTGCTCGATAGAGTTAAGGTCCGGGCTCTGCGCTAGCCAGTCCATTCGATTAACCCCATTGTCACCATACCAAGCCATGGTGGACCTCGCAACATGACAGGTGGCATTGTCATCCTGAAAGTAACATGGGTCCACCCCGTAAATCTGCCACAACGTAGGGAGCGCATGGTCATCCAAAATGGTGCAGTAGGTCTCGGCGTTGAGTCTATCAGGAATTGAGACCAAGGGTTCCGTACCATACCAAGATAAACACCCCCATAGCATAATTCCACCGCCGCCGAACTTCACAGTTGGCACAATACATTCCGGCAGGAGGCGTTCTCCAGGCAGACGCCAAAACCAGACCCTGCCATCCGAACGGTAGAGGGTGAACCTTGATTCGTCACTCCATAGAACCTGTTTTCACTGTTCAACGGTCCACTGTCGAAGTTCTTTGCACCACATTAGCCGAGCAGCGCTATTGGACTTGGTGATCAAAGGCTGGTGGGCGGCAGCACGTCCATGATAACCGAGCAGATGGGATTCCTTACGGATGGTGATCATCGAAAGAACACTCTTGGATGCCTGTTGAAATTCCTCGCGAATGGTGCCCATCGATTCGGTGCGGTTCTTCCGAATTTCTCTGGCCAGTACCCGTCAGTCTCTAACTCCCAGTTTTGTGGGTCTGCCAGGTCGGGGCACATTCCGACAGTCATCTCTCATCTTCTACTTGCCAATCACGTAGGCCACTGTCGATTTTGGGTACTTCAACTCGCTGGATATGTCACGTATGGATCGGCCATTTCTGTGATACCCGACGATTACACCTTTCTCGAAATCAGAGAGCTCCGAACTGCGTGGCATCTTGCATGCGACTGGTTGCGCTGTTGTTTCCCACACGATATTTAACGGCGGCGGCCGTGACGTGGATCAGGACCGCAGATATCGTCGATTGCAGAGGTGTCCAATTACTTGCTGGTAGATAGTGTTAAATCGACAAGACTTAGGTCAGAACGGGCCTGAAGAGAAAAAGCTGTCTAAGATTAAAATTATTCAACATCTGCTACCTATTATTCTCAGCACGTCTTTTGTAAAAAAAAGAAAGTTCGTGCTTATGTTATGGATTTGTCCGTCTGCGGACACCACATCTCTGCCGCTATTCGTCTGATTTGAAAAATTATTTTGGCATTGGGAAGCTTGATATATGCGAATGATGATCCTTCCTTCCGTTTCTTTTTTTACGATGTACAATTTCACCGCTAAAGGGCGTAAATGTAGATGATGTCGATTTCTCCTAAACATCCGGTTAAAAAAAATTATTTTATCTTCCGATTGCATTTATATTGAAGAGTATTTTAGGTATAGTCATCACTTTGTTGAGTAACGCACAAACCTTTTGCTAGGGGGCGTAAAAATAAATTGTATTTCCCCGATATCTCTACTTCTGAAACTCGGATTTAAATTTTTTTTTCTTCAACTGATACAGCTCCTAATGGGAAATCCTTTGCGTATAAATTCTAATTTTTGGTAAAAACAAATAGTCGGGCCACCAGAGGGATGTAAGTGTTAATTTCTGCTTCTGACGTATTTGTCGAAAAATCTGAGCTTCCAAAATGTTCATTGAAAAACTTCGTTCGTGGATCGATACCACTCACGTCGATAAACCTTTTCGGAATAATTTCTTCTTAAAATATTGCATGGTTTCTCCGCCTGGGGGCGTAGACATATACCTTATTTTTGTCAATATCTCTACTTCTAAGAGCCCAATTTGAAAAAAAACCTTCTTTGTTGGATAGCGTTACCAATGCAAAATGTGTTTTATTATATAATTTCAAAAATTTCAAGTAACTCATACACTTTCCATTAAGGGTCGTAAAGATAAATTGCGTTACCCCCGATATTTCTGCTTCTAAAACTCCGATTTGAAAACTTCTTTCTGTATCGCATACAGATACTGATGGGAAATGTTTTTCATATAAATTTTAATGTTTGATAAGGAATAATTTAACCACCACGGGGGCATGAGTGCTAATTTCTGCTGCATGAGTGCTAATTTCTGATGCATTTGCAAGAAAATCTGAGATTCTAAAACCTCGACTGAAAAAATTCTCTCGCAGGCCAATGCCGCTCACGTCGAAAAATCTTTTGAAAATACATACTTTCTTTTTAAAATAATGCATGTTTTCCCGCCAGGGGACGTAGATGCATAGCTTATTTTTGCTAGCTCTACATCTAAGAGTCCGATTTGAAAAATTATTTATTTGTTGGAGAGTGTTTCCGCTGTGAAATGTTTCCCATATAATCTCAAATTTCTCTTAACGCACATGTCTGCAACTAGAAGGCATCCGTTCACGATTCCGCTTACAGAAATACCTGCGGGATTAAATACCAGACTGAAAAACGTCTTTCTTCGGTCAAATAATGCTGTTTTTCATACAAGTTCCGTTGACTTTGACTAGCTTTGATAAATTTAATTCGCATCAAACCTGTTCAAAAGACGCGCTCATTACACCCGAAAATTCGGTGTCATCTTTATTGTTTTAAATTCCTACTGGTTTGTCATGAAATACTTTTTTTATCCTCCATAACTAATTGTTCTGTTATTCACAGTTTTTTCCCGGTTTTGTTAAAACGCAGAATAACAGGAAAACGTCTATTGTATGAAATTTGGATTAACGATACTTTTTTGAGTATGGCACTTATTTTACGTACTTTGGGAACATCTGAGTGTCGTTTAGTAAGAAGTGTTAAGTACACTCTCGGATAATTAAATTTGAGCACTTAAAAGAAAACATGCGACAACAGCGAAACTTTGCAAATAGATAGAGTGCGTGCTGGTATGCAAATGATTCACGTTTGGTGCGATTTCGCATGAGTGGACACCATGTGGTGGCGCTGCAAGAACGAACCGACAGCCTTATAAAACGGCGTGTAGTCGATGCCCCATGAAAGCGAAAAACTCTGGCTGACGAAAGCAAGAGTACTGCCGGATAGACGCCAGAGACGTTGATTTACGCAACTTACGGACTTTGAGAGAGGCCTGATCATCGGGCTGAAAACCGCAGGGTGATCGGCGTGCCGTATAGCCCCCCACGTGGATCACTCTGAACATACCGCCCGACTGTGTTGGGAGCAGTGGACACGTGACGGCACAGCCACACGACGGAGCGGCTCTGGACGGACCACTAGAACCACCGGTAGACGACGGATCGTACGACAGGCACGAACGGATCCCACGGGGTCCCGGTCCACTGTACAGACAGATCTAGCGGCTCCTGCATGTCAGCAAATCATTTTCCGATGCCTCACGGAAACGAAGCTGCGATCCAAGCGCCCCCTTACGCGTGCTTCCATTAACAGCGGAACATCGCCGGCTCTGTTTGCAGTAGTGCTAGGCCAGAGCGACGTGTAACGCCACAGACTGGGGACGCGTGGTGTTTAGCAATGAGTGCCGCTTGGTTTTGGGAACAGATGATCATCGTGCCAGGGCGTGGAGGTCCTCGGGTCAACGGCACAATCCCACCCTCTCTGTTGAGCGCCACACCTCCCCCACTGCAAGCATTATAGTCTGGGGAGCCACAGCGTACGATCGCCGATCAGCTCTAGTAGTGGTATGTGGATCATTGACGGGCCAGTGGTATGTAGATGAGCTCCTACAGCCCCATCTGCTCCTATTCCTGACAGGGATTCCAGGTGCGCTATACTAACAGAAAACTTCCCGCCCGCACACAGCTCGGGTTGCCCAATACTGCCTACGCCATGTCCAGACATTTTCATGGTCTTCCCACTCACCGGACATGTCTCCTATCGAGCATGTGTGCGACGAGTAGATAGGTTCTACTTGTTGTCTTCCTAGAAAAGGCAACAAGTAGGACCTATCACGGCGGCAGCTGGGTTTTAAGAAACGCCAGCTGCCGCCGTGCCGCACTATCCTTCAATTTGGTGCACACCGTCCAACACGTGTGGGCTAGTCTGCCACAGGACAACATCGGGTGTCTGTTCGCCCCCTTGCCGGATGGTATTGCAGTATGTATCTCCGCACGAGGCGATGTGACGCGCATTGAATATGACAGGACTGCGTGCCACATATCCCTCCGTTATTGTCCTGCAACTCTGTTTTTGTCATCATGTGTATCATTCATCTGTGTCATTGCGTCCATAAAATTTCAGTTCAATCCGATGCTTCCTTCTTGGTGCTCAAATTTCATTGTCTTTGTTTTTAGGAAGACAACAAGTAGGACCTATCCTGCTGTGACGCTATTAAAAGGCAAATGCCATGATTTACACCAACATTAGTTTTAATGGTGATTATAACTTTATAAAGCTAATTATCAGTAATATCTTATAAAAGAGGGACTCGGGATTGTATTGGTTTGGATTTTCGTTCATCTGTTTGATAGTAGTTTGTGAAATACTTATAATATTTAAAATACCAGTACATTTAAGCATTTTTTCGTATTGCGATTACACTCAGTACTACATTACATTTGCAAAGTGGTAAAAATTTCAAGCAAACAAAAAAAAATCTGTCCTACTGATTTCAACTGATTTTCTGATTTCTGGTCTACTGATGTCAGGCAAAATTCTGGCAATATTGCTTCACAGATTTATAGTCAGTACAAATTTAGAGAAAAGAAGCTTAGTCGTAGATTTAGTAAAACTCAGTAGGCACGTAAGCTATACTCTTTCATCATCATCATCATCATTGTCAACCATTATCAATCCACTGCTGGACGAAGGTCTCCCCAAGTTTCCTCCACAACGGTCTGTCTTGTGCCAGTCTCCTCCATGTCACTCCCGCATATTTACGAATTTCATCCACCCATCTCCCATGTGGTCTTTTTCTGGGTCTTTTCTTGTCCCTTGGAATCCAATCTAAAATTTCGGCTGCCCATCTATGGTCTGTCCTTCTGGCAGTATGTCCAGCCCATTGCCATTTCAGGGATTTAACTCTGATCATGATGTCTTCCACTCTCGTCATTTTTCGGATCCACGAGTTCCTCTTCTTATCTCTCCTGGTTATACCAAGCATGCACCTCTCCATGCTTCTTTGAGTTGTCTGCAGCCTTTGTATGTCTCTTTTAGTTAAGGTCCACGTCTCTGCACCATACGTAAGCACTGGAAGGATGCATTAATCAAACACTTTTCTTTTAAGACATAACGGCATATTGCTCTTGAAAATTATGCTGTTTCTTCCAAAAGCTCTCCAGGCAAGTTTTGTACGCCGATTAATTTCTTCATCAATGTGACCCTCACTTGATATCTGCTGTCCAAGATAAACATACGTATCTGTTATCTCCAGTTTTTCTCCATCAATCGATAAATCTTCATTTCTTGTAAAAGCATTGAACATCACTTTTGTCTTCTGAAAGTTCATTTTTAATCCCGTCTTGGTAACATTTGATTCAGGCATATTGGTCGCCTGTAGGGTTGATTACGAATAATAATAATAAATGGTAGCACAATACGTAAACTATACATCTAGTTATCATTGAATTATGCCCACGCCTATTGAAAGTGGACACGACCCTTGGACCACGTGAATTCCGAGACGGCGTGATTAATCGACCAACGTAGCATATACACAGTCCAGTCACATTATCTTGACCACCTCATACTTTTGACGTCAACAGCGCATATCCAATGAAAGAAGGCACATATTGTGAGTTGGCTTGAGGGGTATAAAAGCTGTGCTGTAGGCAATCGGAAAACATATCACTCGTTGCTGTCATGGATAAAAGGAGCGATTTATCAGATTTGCAAAAAGGGATGATTATCGGCTTTGGGGACAAGGGTGGCAGTATTTCTGAAATAGAGCAGTCTGTGAACTCTTCGGGGGCTGCTGTGGTCAAAGTATATCGCGGTTGGAGAAATGCCACCATTGCGAATAAGCGACGTAGAGACTGCGGAGCACTACGTGCCATTGATGTGAAAGGTGAACGTCGGCTTCGAAGGTGCGTGAGGGCCAATCGACACGCTACAGTTGAGCAACTCACTAACCGAATGAACCAGGAGGCCACGGGAAGTGTATCTAAATCCACAGTTCAGCGAACCCTGATGCGTATGGGGCTCCCATGCAGACGGATGGTCAGTACACTTATGCTAACGAAGGTTCATTGGCAGAAGAGGCTTACATTTGCACGGCAGTATCGAAATTGGACCTCTGCTGATTGGCAAAAGATTGTCTTTTCCAATGAGTCATGTTTTCTGCTTCATCGAATGGATGGACGTTGGAGTGCAAGGCGAGAAACATCAGAAAACAAACACTCTTCAACCATTGCTAGCAGAACACAAGCTGGTGGTGCCAGCGTTATGGTCTGGGGAATGTTTTCTTTAGGCCCACGCATACATGTAGAAAGAACTATGGGCTGAATTCATTATGAATCCATTCTTGCAGACCACGTACAGCCGTACATGCTGATTGTCTTCCCTGGTGCGGATCGGACCTTCCAGCACGACAATGCGATGTGTCACACAGCTGGAAATGTCCGAGAGTGGTTGGAAGAGCACGATGAAGACTTCAAAGTAATTCCCTGACACCCTAATTCCCCAGGCTTAAACAGAATTGAGCATCTGTGGGATCACCTCGATTGTGTTGTTCGTTCTCTCCCTCCAGCAGCTGCCAGATGCACTGCAGTCAGCATGGCTTCACGTACCTGTGAACGGCAGCACCTTATTTAGTCACTCCCAGGTCGTCTATCAGCTGTCCGCGCGGCACATGGTGGTTACTCTGGATATTAACTGGTGGTCCCAATAATGTGGCTCAACTGTTAATAAAGGGTGCGTGCAGTAGCAGGTAGTACAGATCCTAGCGTGATGGGCAAACGGAAGGATTTATCCGACTTTTAGGAAGTACAGATTGTGGGGGCTTGAAATATGGGTACTTCGATTTCCCAAACGGTTGAACTGGCGTGCTGTTCGTAAGCCACCGTAGTTAAAGTTTATCAGGACTGGCGTGAAAATGGTAAAAAAACCCCAACATTGTGGAGCCAACGAGATACCACTTCCATTCTGAATATGGCGAGGTCTCCAGTGATTCGCTGACGCCAACTTCTGGGACAGTCACTCAAGATGAAAAGCCACGCCCAAGAAGAGTTTTTTGCGCCACCTATCGCAGAAGATGAATCCTAATACTCATTCAAAGATAGATTTAAGCTAGTGGGCGAGCAGTTAGGATGTCAACTTCTCACTCTGAAGAACGAAGTGTAAAATGTGTGATCCAAAAGTATTCAGACTGGATAATTAAAAAGAAGGACAAAACTGATAGATTTGAAACTTAATCGCCTTCGAAGTAGTCCCCTTTCGAAGCCACAAACTTAACTAAGCGCAGTTTCCACTGCTCGAAGCATTTTCTGAAGTCATCATCTGAAATAGAGAACAGCTGCTTTGTCGCATTCTTTGTTGTACTTCCTCAATATCTTGAAATCGTTTTCTTTTCAAATGGAATTTGATTTTTTAGAAGAGAAAAAAGTAGCAAGGAGCGAATTCTAGCGAACAGAATGGCTGTCGAACTGTGCAATGCGGTGCTTAGCAAGAAATTGCTGCACAAGTTGCGATGAATGGGAAGGCGCATTGTCATGGATTTACCACTGGTCACTATCATACAATGCCGGTATTTTGCAACGAACTGCATCCCTCTAACGCCGCAAAACTTGATACTGGTATTCCATGCTGACTGCCTGGTCTGATGGAGCGTATTCATGATGCGCAATTCCCTCATGATTTAAGAAACACATTCAGCATGCTCTTCACATTGCTGAGGCTCTGTCGTGCTTTTTTTGGGTCTAGTAAAGTTTGGAGTCTTCCACTCTAAATACTAGGCCTTTGTTTCAGGATCATACCCATAAAAACAAGAATCATCAACAGTTATGATAGTTTTTTAAAAAAAGGTCTTCGTCGTTTTCCCCGCACTGAAGCAGGTCACTAGCAGCTGAAACACAGCCAGGTTTTTGCTCAGCGAAGAGCAATTTTGGCACAAATTTGGCTGAGACGCGACAGCAATTTATTAATTTATTTCTCATACCCAACTCGCCCTTAAGAATCGACTGAACTGAACCGAATCTAATGTTGAAGTTTTCAGATAACTCATGAATAGTGATTCGGCAATTTTCCCGCACAGCTGTGCGCCCCAATTCGACACTGCTTTCAGTTTTGCTGGTTGCAGGCATCCCAGACTGTTCACCACTCTCAACATTTTTACGACCATCTTTAAAACATTTATACTACTCATAAACTTGTACAAGATTATACAATCCTCCCCATAGACTTTCTGTAACTTTAGGTATGTGTCTTTGCAAGTTTCGCCAAGTTTTTTAGCAAAATCTGATGAAAAGTCGTTGATCAATTCTTTCCCACATTACAAATGCGACGAACAACTTCACGCACAAAACAAAGCACTACTGTGAAAGACCCGGACGAGGGTTACAGAAAAAAGGTTACAGAAATAGCCTGTTGACACCCACTGCAGGGTATAGGCGTTCCCCTGTCTTTTCCAACTTCCTCCTCGATCCTTAGCCTCAGTCCACCATTTAGCACTTCTAAATTTCTAAAGATCATCTCCATCTTATTTCCTGGAGCCCTCTTCGTCTCTTTCCATCTCGCGGTTGCCATTCTATTGTTAATCAGCCTTCCAACATGCCCATCACATCTCCACTTTGATTATTTTGTTATAATATCTTATAACGTACAAGTTCGTCTGCGCCGGACATTGAATTCGGGTCCCATCACTCCGGAGTAAGTCGCTCTCCCAACTGAGCTACGCGGACATGTGCTCTCATGGCCATCTGCCTTTATTTCATGTGTGTCCTGCGGTGCAAGAATGTCACCCCCCCCCCGAAAGAGGGCCGGGGGCATGGCCCACGGGTCAGCCGGGACCATGTAGGCAGTCATCCCATGAAGAACATGCATTTGAGAAATCCCAGACAATTTGGTGTGTGGAACGTAACATCACACTGATTTATTTTTTCGAAGCACGGAAGAACGGATTCTCATTTTTCCTGTCTGACAGTGTGGAAAGAACATCACATCATTGCGAGAAACATAACAGCCGGGTCATACTGGAAGTTTGGGCGCCAATATAACGTAAAAGCTTTTCCGTGCCGAGCGTCGAATCCGGGTTCCCTCGCTCCGGAGTAAGTCGCTCTCCTAACTGAGCTACGCGGACATGTGCTCTCACTGCTATCTGCCTTTATTTCATGTGCATCCTGCGGTGCAGACACGTCACAACCAGTTCTTCCTGTTCTGTCTCTTAAAATTTCATTTCCAACTCTATGTCTTCTTGTTATATATTCCTAACATTCTTCTCCCTAAATTTCTTACCGATACTCCTATTTTTTTTACATTGTAACTTGGTGATGTTTCACGTTTCACTTCCATAAGTAAATACGAGGTTATTGCATACGTTGGAGATTTTTCTTTCTAAACACAATGAGAGATCGCCGTTTAAATAGTCTTTAAGTATCCAAAAGGCTCTATTACCTTGTATAATTGTTCAACTGATTTCTCTTTCTTGTCTTCCTTTAAAACGGATTACTTGACCTAAATAACTGTATTCATCTACCTTCCCGATTTCTTTTCCTTCTATCAAAATCTTTTCTGTGTTATTCATATATTTAGTTATTGCTGTGTTTATTGTCAGACCTTTTTTTAAGACTTTCCATCCATAGATTATCTATCATATTTTGCATTTCACTATTGCTAGTTGTAATGATGACTATGTCATCAGCAAATCTTAAGTGATTTAGGTATCTCCCAGTTTAAATTTCTAAAAATATCTTCCAATACAGAGTTAAATAATTTTGGAGATAGTGGGTCTCCTTGTCTAATCCCTCTTTGTATCTTAAAAACCGAGCCTAGGTTCTCTAACCTTATTGTTGCTTTAGCCTTGCTATATATTTTATTTATTAAGTGAGAATAGCAGAAGAATAGCATCTATCAATTTCAAAATTTTTAGAGGGTGCTTACCGGTTGGTATCTTATGAAACTTCTATTTATGCGGTGTAAAACTCTACGTACCCCTGGTTCCGGTGGGAGTCTCCATTTTGATGCGCAGTTAGAATCTCTGTTTTCTCGGATTTGCGCATGACATCACACAGGATGCACGACAAAGTTGCAAGCTCGTTCACATGAATACAGGCCTATTATGGATATTCATTTCGCTTCAGTGCTTTATATGTATTCATTTCGCTTCTGTGAATACAGGCCTGTATGGATATTAATTTCGTAAACAATGTTTCTTCACAACTCATTACTTTTCTTCATAAGTTATCATTGTCTTGTATCAATGAATCTCAAAATGCCTGGATGTGCAGTTGCAGGCTATTATTCTACAACCGGAAGACCAAAGGTTCGAATGTTGTTTACCATTATTTTCCTGCAGATCCCGATTTGGAAAAAATCTGAGTTCTGAGATATAAATGAAACGATAGTTTTAAAGTAACAGATACAATTATTAGCTCTAAACATTTTACTGTTGATAATTATATTCGTGACTTAAAATCAGAATTACTTGGATATGTTTTGTAGAAATAAAACGTTGAATAATAAATAACATGGTTCAGGCTGCAAACGGAACTATTTGATGCGTTGACAACGGAAAAGCTAGCCTTTAAATAGTTTGAATTTTTAAGAACTTACATTCGCACTGACATTAAAGTTTTGTAAATGTAACTTTCTGAAAACTACGAAGCGTGGCAAAATGTTTGTTTACAGCAATGACATTATATTTCGTTATTCGATAGCTCTGAATTTATTTTATTTTCAAAATTAATTAATTCATAAAACAGGAAACAAGAGATCCTTAATAAAATAGGCTAATCCTCGAAGTTTGAAATTACAAGTATTTGAAAACGTTTTTCATCGCATTTGTTGTTTGCATTCTTCGCTAATGTGTAACCTGTACGAGTAATAGCTCAGTCCACTCGCTGCTTTGCTTCCTGTGTGACTTCATTTCGCTAGAAAATAGCAGCTCGTATCCGAATTGGTTCAACCTAAAGAGATGTCTAAGAAACTTGCCTGGTCCAAAGGTGGTGCACGGTTGATTCAATTTTATGAATTCTTGCAGCAATGGGAGCAAGCGGTGAGGGAATACACAGTGCGTCAAAGAATTTTTAAGACTGGCGCTAGATTTCAGCCTACGGTGGCGCCACCAGTGTAATCGCGAATGCGTTATAAACCGTGACCATCTGCTTGCTTTCTGCCAAAAGAACTGCGCAGTTGTTAAAGTAACTCAAACGAAACGGCCGTTCATTAGAGAAGTAAAATTTTTTTCCTGTTGAATTATTAAGATGGAACAAAGGGCTGTTATTAAATTTAACGCAAAACTTGGTAAAAGTGCCTCGGAAACGTACCAAATGATGAAACAAGTTTACGGTGAGTTTTGTTTAGGTAGATCAAATGTTTTCCTGTGGCACAAACCTTTTTTGGACGGAAGAGATACGCTAGAAGTTGATAAGCATACCGGAAGACCAAGTTCATCTAGGACACCTGAGATTATTGAAAGAGTGCGTGATTTCATGGCAAACAGTCGATGTGCGCCACTAAGAATGATGGAAAAGTCTTTAAACATCAACAAAGAAACGATTCGAACCATCCTGCATGAAGATTTGGGCAAGACAAAAGTCTGTGCTAAATTTGTTCCACACACGTTAACCAATGAACAAAAATCAAGGAGAAGTGCACATTGCAGAGACATCATTTCAGCCGCTGAAAATGATCCAAACTTCTTAAAATCGATTGTTACAGGTGATGAAACATGGTGTTTTCAATATGATCCTAAACCAAAGCGACAAAGTGCGGAATGGAAGTTAAAAAACTCACCAGAAGCCAAAAAAAACAAGAAAAGTTCCATCGAAAATCAAAACAATGCTCACTACGTTCTTCGATAGTAAGGGTATTATCCACAAAGAGTTTGTTCCAAGTGGACAAATAATTACTGGTGAGTTTTATTTAAATGTTTTGAGGCGTTTGATGGGCAGAATTCGTCGCATTTGTCCAGAATATCGAGATGAAAACAGTTGGTGTTTGTGTCACGATAATGCACTCAGTCACACCTCACTTCTTGTTCGTAGATTTTTGGCAAAAAATAACGTCTGTGTGTTGAATCATCCACCGTATTCGCCTGATTTAGCACCCTGCAACTTTTCTTCATTCCCAAAACTTAAAATGACGTTAAAAGGGTGTTATTTTGATGATATTTCGACCATACAAACAGCTTCGACGCGTGCTTTGGAGGCAATTCCGCAAAGTGAACTGGAACAGGCATTCGAATCATTATTAAATCGCTGTAAAAAGTGTACTTGAAGCCGGAGGGACTTATTTTGAATAACAAACCAAAACAAATTATAATTTCTTGTTTCTTTTTCATTTTACTGACCCAGTCCTAAAAATTCTTTGCCACACTGTGTACATCGTAGATGTACCTCATATTTACCACCGTAGCTTCAATTTCCCAATATTTTAAGCGAAACAGAAAAAAAAGCGTATGTAACGCATGTAAGGTTTTCCTTTTCTTGTGACATGGTGTCACTGAGTTTTCAGTTCTGTGGGACTCAATGCATGTAGTTGGGCGGAATATATTGTCGCGGGGAGCAGGTGTTTTCTCACTGAATGGCTGGCTCTCTTTTGAAGGGAATAAGAAAGGGGAATTTAATCATGAGTCTTAGTAAGAATAAGCCCTATCACCAACCACCCCATAAATTTCTTTTTTCATTCTCTTTCTTGCTGATCCGCTTTGTGATCCCCGCTCTCTTCTTCCTCTTCTAAAGAAGGCATTTTTGCCGCTGGCTGATAATGTAGAAAATGAACTTTCCCTGGAACTCACTGTTTCATGGAAACCTGAGGCTGAAAAAAATAGGATTCCAGGTTTCTTTTAAATAACGGAAACGAGATCTAACTGTTGAATTATTAAATCACAGCACATATAGCTTGAGCTTGTTTTCTTTAAGAAATGTATTGCTTCATCAAAAGAATGCGAAGTTCTGTAAATAATATATTCGTTCATCTTGCTAATCCTTCGAAAGGTTGCATAGTTGAGAAGACGACCCAGAAGCTATTCCTTGGGTAACGTTTTAATCAGTTGTTGAGATTCAGTCCTTTCTTGTTAAACTTCCCTTATATTTAGATGATTTTTAGAATGTGATAGCAGTACTTCCGTATACGTATATGAATACCGTGAGATGTCACACACTATTTTTACGTTGGTATATGATCCGCAAATGTAAGATACATAACATTTTTGATCCTTTCTGAATTTAATCATCCACTGTTACGTATGGGATGTTTCTAGTAGTTTGCGACGGTCTATAAATACGGAAATATCCGGGTTCACAAAATGCAGAGAGTGAGAGCGAGAGAGAGAGAGAGAGAGAGAGAGAGAGAGAGAGAGAGAGAGAGAGGGAGGGAGAGGGAGAGAGAGAGAGAGAGGGGGAGAAGAGAGAGAGGGGGAGAAGAGAGAGAGGGGGAGGAGAGAGAGAGAGAGAGAGAGAGAGAGAGAGGGAGAGAGGGAAGAGAGGGGAAGAAGGAGAAGAAGAGAGTTAGAAAAAGAGAGTGGGAGAGAGAGAGAAAAAAAGAGAGATTGTGAGAAAGGAAAAGATAGAAAGAGAATATGAGAGCGAGAGTGGAAGAAGAGAGATAGAAAGAGAAAGGGAGAGTGAGAGAGTGAGAGAACAGAGAAAAAAGAGGGAGAGTGATAGGGAGAGAGAGGGAGAAGAGAGGGAGAAAGAGAGAGAGAGAGAGAGAGAGAGAGTGAGAGAGAGGAGAGGGAGAGAGAAGAAAGAGAGGGAGAGAGTAAGGGAGAAGAGGAAGAGAGAAAGAGAGAGAGAGTGTGTGAGAGAGATAGGGAGAAGAGGGAGAGAGAGAGAGGGAGAGAGTTAGGGAGAAGAACGAGAGACAGAGGCAGAAGCGAGAAGGAGAGAAAGAGATAAAGGGTTTACGTCGCATCGTAAATACAGCATTTATCACCTAGTTACCAAATAATTTTATTACCCGCAATTGGCTTCATGATGTTCTATAATATATTTCACACCCAAAGATATATTCAGGGATTGTTCAACATAACATGAACGCCTGCAAAGTAAGCGATATGTTCTTATTAATAGGGTGTTGGACCACCATTTGCCTTTAATACAGCTTCCAAACTTTTTGGAATAGATTCATACAGATTTTAAATAGTTTCCACTGGAATGATGTACCATTTGTCGAAACATCAGCCACTTGTTTCAGAGATGTTGGAAGAGGGAATATGCTTCCTACTCTGCTCTCCAAAACTGCCCACACTGGTTTAATAATATTCAAATGACTGAGCTGGCCAGGGTTCATCTTGTAGAACTTCAAACCAAGACTGAACTGTTCTGGCCGTGCGCAAAGGACGGCATATGATCATCTTGAAAAATAGCATAATTGTTGGGAAACAACATTTGTACCATACGATACACCTAATCACCAAGAATGTTCCAGCACTCTCTGGCAGTACCTCGAATACGTATGTATATATGTAAGTCAAATTCTCTACACCTTCAAACAAAAACTTCACCGGGGAGTCTTTCCCTGATGAGTGTCTCACAGTCCCCGAACAATTTTTATTATTCTTGTATGTGAATTGTGAGAGTTTTAGTTTTAGTTTAGGTGTGTTAATTTAGTGGGATTCGGTGATTTCTATGGGAAGTTTTTGGTTAAAGGTGTAGAGAATTTGACTTATATACTCTGCCACTGGTTCTTGCTGTAGTGCGCAATTCCCGGATGAGTAAGGCAACTTCGTAGTACACGTTTAAGAAGTTTATATGTACACTGAAGTGCTAGAAAAACTGGTACAGACGAGCTTGTGCAAAATACATAGCAACGTCCCCTATGCGCGTACTCGGTTGCGTCCACCAGTGCGTACTCGGTTGCGTCCACCAGTGCGTATATAAAGCGATAGACATCCTTGCCAGCTGTCAGAGCTGTTTTCGGCATGAGAATGACAAGTAATAACGATTTAAGCGATTTTCAACGCGGTGTCATATTTGGTGCTCGTGAGATGTGCCATAGTATTTCGGAGGTAGAAACGAAGTTCGGGTTTTCACGAACGACCATTGCAATGGTGTACCGTGACTACAAGAATTCCGGCAAAGCCTCCAACCTACGATACCAGTGTGGCCGTAAAAAGATATTGGGTGAACGTGGCCATCGTCGGCTGTAAGGAATCGTTTCACGCGATAGGCGTGCAACACTCTCGCAGGTATCATCGGAATTCAATGCTGGAGTATCAACAAGCATCAGCGTCCGGACTGTGCAACGTGCCCTACACGATATGGGCATTGGGAGCCGACGCCCAACTCGAGTCTCCTTGATGGGTGCACGACACAGAGCTATGCGCCTCGCTTGGGCACGGCAACACCGCCACTGGACACTTGATGACTGGAAACAAGTAGCCTGGCCTGACTAGTCGCGTTTCCAACTGTATCCGGCAGATGGAAGAATTCGTGTGTGGCGCAAACTCCATGAAGCCATGCATCCCGCCTGTCAACAGGGAACTGTACCGGCTGGTGGGGGGTCAGTAATGGTATGGGGTGTGTTTAGCTGAGCTTCACTGGGACCCCTGGTACGTTTAAAAACGTCTATGACCGGCCAACGCTATGTGCGCGGCCTTTCTGACGAAGTACACCCGTTCATGTCCTGCATTCATGCTGATGGGTTGGGCTTGTTCCCACAGGGCAATGCACCTCCACACAAGTGTTGGGACGCCACATTATGGTTAGAGGAGCATTCATCTGAGTTTGGGGTGTTGCCATTCTCACCCAAGTCCCCAGATCTGAACGAAATAGAGCACATTTGGGATGCCATGCAACACGCTATCGAACACAGGAGTCCGAAACCTCGGAATAGACCCAATTTGTGGAACGCTGTGCAGGAAGTGTGGTGTGCATTACCTACAGCATATTTACTGAAGCAAGTGGAGTCCATGCCCCGTCGTATTTCTGCAGTCCTGCGAGCCCGTGGGTTTTTCTGGCACTTCAGTGTGTATATATATATACGGTGAACAACAACTTGTTACAGTATTTCATCAAAAGTACCCCAGAACATCACGCCTCACCACACTTTTTCATTGCTTGCTCCAACATTATATAGCTCGTTCTTATCAAGTCCGTACACACGCGTTACGCACCCGGACCTCAAGACTGCTGCCAACATAAATTCAGTGAGCGAGAAAATATAACATTCAGCATGAAACACTAAAAGAGGATAAATTCAAAATTTACATAGACACAATAAAAAAAAGAACTCTGAAATTCACGAGCCACTTTCTGTGCTTTCTTTCGTGAATTAACGGAGCGTGTTTCTGATACAACATTTTCCATGAAATGACGGATTTTTCGTACAAGAGAGAAATTCTGGATTTTCAGAAACCTTTCCGCAACTCCATTTTATATTTATGGTAAATTGTAATTTTTCAAGATGTGTTAACGGAAAATTCTGAATCTTCAGAAACCTTTTCACGATTCCTTTGTTATATTAACGGAAAACTCCGGTTCTCGCTTGTTCCGTACCCATATGGCGAAAATTTTCCGGTTTAATAAGAGAAATTCACGGCAATACGTGGAAGTTTGATTACCTGTTAAATTTCCATAGTCTGTCGAAGTATTTGATTTTGAAGTTTTGTAGTGAGATCGGATATTGTGGATAGTATATCGCCTGAATTTTGGTTATTATACCACCGAATATTTCTTCTCCTCTTCCATATTTTGTGCACCAGCTAATACATATTGTGCTACCGGAAGAAACCAGGTACATTATTTATTTTACAGGTAATTGTACGATATCTATATACGAGTCTATGGAGTCCTTAAAACAAAAATTATATAGTTATCTAGAGCAAATTTTATATTCAGAAATGTTGTGGAATTATATGAGTATATAAATCAGTTTTGAGGCATTTGAGGTGAACAAAACACGTTGTTGGAGAACAGAAACAATATTTTAATATTAATCGAAGTATGCTCCCTCTGAAGCTACAACTTTACCCCATCTTTCGGGCAGTGAACGTATGCCCCGAAGGAAGAATTCCGGGTCCTTCGAAGAAATCCAGTTGTCCAGCCAATTTTTGATGTCTTCATAAGAACTAAACCGTTCTGCAGAAACTGTTTACTGCATCGACCGGAACAAATGGTAATCCGATGGCGCAATATCTGGCGAATATGGCGGGTGGGGTAGAACTTCACAGTCGGATCCTTCTAAGTACTTTTTCACAAGTCGAGAAACATGTGGACTTGCGTTGTCATGCTGTAAGATGAATTTGTTGTGTCTATTCTCCCATTCCAGCCGTTTTTGCGTGAGAGCTCGTTTTAAACGCATTAATTGGGTTCGATACCGTTCACCAGTAATAGTTTCTGACGGTTTCAGCAGTTCATAGTGGATCATACCCTTCTGGTCTCACCAGATACACAGCATTACCTTTGAACCATGGATATTGCGTTTTGGCGTTGAAGGACCTGGTTGGCTTCACCCATGCTTTCTGCCGTTTAGGGTTATCGTACCATATCCATTTCTTGTCGGCAGTAATAATACGATGCGAAAAACCCTTTCTGTTTTGCCTTTGAAGCAGCAATTCGCAAATGGATTTTCGACGTTCAAGGTCTCTTTCCCGCAAAGCATGTGGAACACAATTCCCTTCTTTTTGCACTATTCCCATGGCAGCTAAACGTTGTGAAATGCATGGTTGACTAACATTTAATGCTGCTGCTAGTTCTTTTTGGGTCTGGCACGGATCCTCGTCGAGTAAAGCTTCCAATTCGGCATTAGCAATTTTTTTGGGTGGTCCAGAACGCTCTTTAACACTGACATCGAAATCGTTCCTTTTGAATCGTCTAAACCAATACTCACATGTTTTTATGGATGGGGTATGTTCCCTATAGATTTCTGACATTAAGCGATAGCTGTCGGCGGCACCTTTCTTGACAATAAAGTAATGCACTAACACTTCCCGCAAATGCTGTTTTGTCGGGACGAAAGTTGCCATTTTCCATCGAGTAAAACAAATACGTCTTCGCACCTCAATCGAACGTCGTATACTGTTTCTGAGAGCTGGCGTCTCGTACTGCGATATCGCAGTGTTGCCACCTTAAAATACATGCGAGCAGTAATAAGTACAACACCGAACGGAAATCCCTCAAAACTTATTTACATACCCAAATTATGGAACATTGCATCGCACTTTCCCTTAAAAATAAGTGAAAGTTATTGTCAGTTGAAAAAAAGAACTCAAACTCCAAATCACTCTGTTGCTTTGAAAAACCACGAATAAAAAGATACGCAGTTTTGTTTTTTTGATTGGAAATTTAACGACCACCAGGAGCAACTCAATGGGCTATAAGCTGTCTCCCGTCCCTAATTTATGGTAACTGACTCCAGGGAAGGGGGAGAGTCAGTGCCGTAAGACAAACACAACATCCATACCTCAGCGGGATTCGAACCCAGACCCCTTTCGGTCGAATGATCAGAGGCCATCACTTAGACCACTGCGCCACCCGGTCGGCAAATGCGTAGTTTATAACAGGGCCTCGTACAGAAAAAATCAAATTACTAGAAACGTATTAAAAAAATAACAAATTCCAATAGAAAATAAAATGAATATATCGCTCTCATTACTGCAAAAACATCACCATCGCGCATTTAAGTTTTACTTTAAACTTGATTGTGGTTCCTGTGTTATTCTGGCTCAATTGTTGAGACGCGTGGGTTAAACCGGAGCTAAATCTTCACCACCAGCGCAAAAGGATTCTCTGGAGTAAGGGCTGAAATATTCAGCGTGTTGGATTTTTCGAAATATCAGTCTAAATACGGAAAAACTTGAAACGGATTTTACTGACATAAACGGAATTGCTGACTGCGGAAAAACTGTGAAAATACGATAATTAAAACAACCCAAAACAAAAAAGGAAATTCCGTAAAAAGACTGAAAGTTACCTGCAAATTTGCTACACGTTATTTTCAGAAATATTACGTGAATTCACCCTACTTACTTTTAGCACGTCTTTTGTAAAAAAAGATCGTGCTTATGTTACCGGCTTGTCCGTCCGCCTGTACACACGATATCTCTGCAATTATTAGTCCGATTTAAAAAATTCCTTTTGCATTGGGAAGATTGAAATATGCAAATGATGATCCTCTGTTTCGTTTTTTTTTTTACGATGAACAATTTCGCCGCTAGAAGGCGTAAATGCAGATGATGTCGAATTCAAAAATGCATTTTATTCCACATATTTGCCTCTAAACATCCGATTGAAAAAATTATTTTATCTTTCGATTCCATTTATGTCGAAGAGTATTTTAGATATAGTTACATTTTTAAATTACGCATAGATTTCCCGCTAGGAAGCATAAAAGTAAATTACATTTTTCCTGATGACTCTTCTTCTAAAACTCCGATTTGAAACTTTTTTTCTTCAGCGGATACACCTCCTGATGAAAATCTTTTGCATATAATTTCAAATTTTCGGTAAGGAATACTTTGGCCACCAGGGGAAGTAAGTGTTAATTTTTGCTTTTGATGTATTTGCCATAAAATCTGAGCTTCTAAAATATCGATTGAAAAAATTCTTTTTTGGACTAATGCCACTCACATCGATAAACCTTTTACGAATATTTTCTTCTTAAAATATTCCACAGTTTCTCCGCCAGGGGTGTAAATGTATATCTTATTTTTGTCAATATCTCTCCTTCTAGGAGTCCGATTTGAAAAATTACTTCTTTGTTGGATAGTGTTTTCAGTGTGACATGCTTTTCATATAATTTCAAAATTTCCATGTAATTCATAGACTTTCCGCTAGGGGGCGTAGCGGTAAATTGCGTTTCCCCTATATCTCTGCTTTTAAATCTCCGATTTAAAAAATTCTCTCTGTACCGGATACAGCTCTTGATGGGAAATCGTTTGCACATAATTTCTAATTTTTGTAAAAAAAAATGGTTTGGCCACCAATGAGCGTAAATCTTAATTTCCGCTTCTGATGTACTTGCAGCAAAATATGAGCTTCTAAATTCTCGATTGAAACAAATGTCGTTTGTTGATCGATACTACTTATGTCGACAAACCTTTTAGAAACATTTTATTCTTAAAATAATGCATAGTTTCTGGGGGCGTATATATATATCTTATTTTTGTTAGCATCTCTAATTCTAGGAGTCCGATTTGAAAAATTCCTTCTTTGTTGGATAGTGTTTCCAGTGTGACATGTTTTTCATATAAGTTCAAAATGTTCAAGTAAATCATAGATTTTCCGCTAGGGGGAACAAAGGTAAATTGCGTTTTCTACGTTACTTCTGCTTCTAAAACTTCGATTTGAAAAATTCTTCCTGTATCGCATACAAGATCTGATAGAAAATATTTTTCACATAATTTCTAATGTTTGGTAAAGAATGGTTTGGCCACCAGAAGGCATAAGTGTTAATTTCTGCTTCTAATGTATTTGTAGCAAAATCTGGGCTCCTGAAAATTCGACTAAATTGTTTTTTTCTTGGACCGATGCCGCTCATAAGGAAAAACATTTTGAGAATACTTTGTTCCTAAAATAATGCATGGTTTTTCCACCAGGGGAGGTAAAGTCACATCTTATTTTTACCGATATCTCTGTTTCTAAGAGTCCGATTTGAAAAATTCTTTCTGTGTTGGAGAGCGTTTCCGGTGCGAAATGTTTCTCATGTGAATTCATGTTTTTCTTAACGTACAAGTCTGCAGCCAGAGGGCGGAAGCTCCCGATTACGTTTACAGCAATATCTGAGGGATTAAGGACTAGATTGAAAAACTTCTTTCTTCCTTCAGATGCTATTGTTTTCCATACCGGTTCGATGGACTTTGAATAGCTCTGATAAATTTAATTTGCGTCAGTAAGGATTCAAAAGAAGTGCTTATTACACCCGAAAATTCGGTGTCATTTCTCTTGTTTACAGTGTAAAGTAACTAAACACAAGAAAGATGACACCGAATTTTCGCGTGTAATGAGCACGTTCTTTGCATCCGTTCTGACGAGAAATACATTCATCAAAGCTATTCAAAGTCAATGGAACCGGTATGGAAAACAATAGTATCTAACGGAAGAAAGAAGTTTTTCAATCGGGTTTTTAATTCCGCAGATATTGCTGTAAACGGAATCGTGAACTTACGCCTTCTGGTTGCAGACACGTGCGTTAAGAAAAATTTGAATTTATATGAGAAACATTTCGCAGGGAAAGTGCTCTCTAACAAAGAAAGAATTTTTCAAATCCGACTCTTCGAAGCAGAGATATGAACTAATATAAGATATGCATCTACGTCTCCTGGCGGAAAAACCATACATTCTTTTAAAAAGAATGTATCCACAAAATATTTTTCGATACTGTAAGCAGTATCGGTCCAAGAAAAAAAATGTTTAGTCGAGTTTCAGGAGCTCAGATTTTGCTTCAAATACATCAGAAGCAGAAATTAGTGCTTATGCTCCCTGGTGGTCAAACCATTCTTTACGAAATATTGAAAAATTTTATGAAACACATTTTCCATCAGGTGCCGTATGCGATACAGGAAGAATTTTTCAAATCGGAGTTTTAGAAGAAGAAATGACGCATAAAACGCAATTTACTTTTCTGCCCCTTAGCGGAAAGTCTATGATTTACCTGAAAATTTTTAATTTATATGAAAAACATTTCGCATCGGAAACACTATCCAACAAAGAAGGATGTTTCTGAAATCATACTCCTAGAAGTAGAGGCATTGACCTAGATCTGATATACATCTACGCCTTCTGTTTATGCGTAGATGTATATCTTATACATATATAATAAGATATACATCTACGCCCTCTGGCGTAGAAACCGTGCGTTATTTTTAGAAGAAAATATTTCTAAAAGGTTTTTTGACGTAAGTAATATTCATCCACAAATGAATTTTTTCAATCGAGATTTTAGAAGCTCAGATTTTGCTGCAAATACATCAGAAGCAGAAATTAAAACTTACACCACCTGGTGGCCAGACCATTTATTACCAAAAATTAGAAATCATATACAAAGGATTTCCAATCAGGAGCTAAATCCGGTGCAGAAATAATTTTTTAAAAACGGAGCTTCAGAAGCAGAGAAATCTGGAGGAACGCAATTTACTTTTACGCCCCCTAGCGGAAAGTCACGAACTACTTGAAATTTTTGAAATTATATGAAAAACATGTCACATCAGAAACTAAATTTAATAAAAAATAATTTTTTAAATTGGACCATTAGAAGTAGAGGTATTGACAAAATAAGATGTACATCTACGCCCCCCCCCGGCGGAGAAACCATGGCAATATTTTAAGAAGAAAATATTCCTGAAAAGTTTATCGACGGGAGTGGCATCGGTCCACGAGAAGATGTTTTCAATCCAGATTTTAGAAGCTCAGATTTTATGGCAAATACATCAGAAGGAAGAAATTAACACTTACGCCCCCTGGTGACCAAAGTATTCCTCACCAAAAATTAGAAATTATATGTAATTTTTTTTTTTTATCAGAAGCTGTATCCTGTGCAGAAAGAATATTTCAAATTGGAGTTTTAGAAGAAGAAACATCGGGGGAAACGTAATTCAGTTTTATGCCCTTTAGCGGAAAATCTGTGGGTAACTTGAAAAAGTAGCTGTACCTAAAATACTCTTCGACATAAGTGGAATCGCAAGAAAAAAGTTTTTTCTCAATCGGATGTTTAAAAGCAAATAGCAAAATGTGTTTTGAATTCGACATCATCTGCATTTACGCCCTCTAACGGCAAAATTTTACATCGTAAGAAAAAAGAAATAAAGGATCATCGTTTTCATATTTCAAGGTTCTCAATGCCAAAAGGATGTTTCAAATCGGATTCATAGTTGCAGAGATATGGTGACGACTGACGGAGGGACGGACAAACCGACAAGGTAAACACGATCTGTTTTTACAAAAGATGTGCTAATGAGAGCTAACTTAAATCATGCGTCACACTGTCTTTACAATATTTTTAATATTTTCAATTTGTATGTTAACATACAAGTAGTTTAGACAGAGCTGCTCATTTAACCTTTTTTTGTACCTCATAGTTTTGTGAAACCCCTATTGCGCATTTCAGTTAACTTTTGTCTCTCCTCTTTCTTGTACCTTTACAAGAGGAAAAATAGAGAGGAGAAAGAGAGAGAGAAAAAATGAGTTACAGCTGTCTTAACCTCATAAGCCACTAGTGTAACATAGCGTTAAAAACTCTCTCGGTAAAATATTGAAGGTAAGAATCGATTAAATGAGAAGTCTGACGTATTTCTTACACGCAAAATCTCATCGTTGCAGAAAAAAAGAATCTTATCTCTTGTTACCTGAAAATGGAAGAAGGAAGAAAAAATCTTTTTGTTTACATATCAGACTATTCGTTTAGTGCTGTAGCAACGTCCCTTCAGCGAGACGGGCAATTATTTCCCTGACACGATGGGAAATGAGCTTTACTTTTTAATGCCCACAAGGAAAATGGTGAAACAAAAGGATAAGAGTTTACATTTTTGAGAAACAGGAAATGGATTAAAAGCAGTCTTCGGCCAGCGACAGAGATGCTTCTCAATATCTTTCCCTCATCAGACTGCCGCAAAAACAAAACTATATCTTTTCACATTAATGCAATCTCACATGAATAATTTATTCCTTCGTTCATCTAATCCTTTTAATTATAAGGAACACAGCTACACACATACTATTTTCTCGTGCGTTCGTCTGAATGTCACCGCAATCAGTTTTAATTTTTTAGTCATTTATTTTGTTGCAATTTTTCTCACTTTTCATATCACATCATAAAAAGTTAGAAGCATAATAAAAAATACGAAATTGAAACCAGGTATGGCAAAAAGCTAATTAGGTTTCCAAAAATATATCGCTGTTTTTAACTTGGACATTTCCCCGCGATAAATTTAAAAGACGACCAGGCTTTCAGAAATAGAAAAAACAAAACAAAAGCCGACTATCTTGTTGGAATCATATAGCTCCAGGTGCTTGAGCAATGACTGCCGATTAACTGCATACACAGTAAAGCACCAATTATCCGTGGTCACTAGATCACTGGAGGACGTTAGCATCCGGATTACTGAACAATAGGGTTGATACACATTACGTTTTATTAGGTTAAATAAATAAAAAAACCCTATGGAAACATAAGATACACAATTGACGTGGACTAGGTACATAAAACAGAAGTCATCGCTCTTTCCACGTTTATAAGTGAGTCACGGCAAAATTATCATCGGCCGCCACCGCTAATCGAACCCAGGGTCCTCCAGTTACGCGCCGGACATGCTACCACTGCACCACAGCGGTCTCGAGTTCCCCAGCCTCACATACTGCCAAACCACATGGCAGGTTGCCTCTTGGAGCCCCGCACAATGCTGGGGATTCACCAAAGATGGAAAGCAGCAACTGGAAAAAATAACTAGGAGGCGAAGGAATAATTAATACACACAATTGACGTGGATAAGGAACATCAAACAGAAGTCATCGCTCTTTCCACGTTTACAAGTGAGTCACGGAAAAATTCTCATCGGCCGCCACCGGGAATCAAACCCAGAGTCTTCCAGTTACGCGCCGGACATGTTACCACTGCACCACAGCGGCCTCTGTGACTCACTTATAAACGTGGAAAGAGCGATGACTTCTGTTTAATAAGATCCTTTTTGTGGTGTGTAAATGCAAAAAATTTGACATTTTAGAACATATTTAGACAGAAGTAATTGATTTTTTGAATTTCCTGTTATTTTACGAATTCGCTTGTATAGAGAGTGAAACCAAAAATGAAATTTGTACACTGAAGTAATAAAAGTCATGGGAGAGCAGAATGAAAATTTTTAACTGTCACTGCCGTCGTATAAAAGCTTCGACGCACGCCACGATTTTTATCAGTTACGAGGTGTAATCTCGTGAGTCTGGTTGAACAACCGCCAGTAGGATTATGGCAAGCCGACGTGAATTATCGGAGCTTGAATGAGCCATGGTAATGGGAGCCAGAAGCATGGAACATTTCATTTCCGAAGTTGTGCGAACATTCAACATTCCTCGATCCACAGTGTCACATGTGTACCGAGAAAACCTCATGGAAGGCATTACCACCCACCCTGGACAGCACAGTGGCCGATCACGGGTGCCGACTGTCCATGACCAGAAGCGTCTAACCAGGATTGTCCATGCTAACAGACAAACGATATTGACTCAAATAACATCCATATTCAATGCAGGAGGTACCAGAGATATATCCATTAGGTCAGTGCAGCGTAATTTAGTGTCCATGGGGAATGGGAGCAGAAGACCCGCCAGAGTGTCCTTGTTAATACCACGACATCGGAGACAGCGCCTCACCTGGGCTTATGAACACGGTAGTTGTACCCTGGAAGCCTGGCAGCAATGTGGCGTGGTCCGATGAGTCACGCTACCAGTTGTTACGAGCCGATGGTAGGGTTCGGGTTTGGGCCAGACCCCACGGGGCCATGCACCCAAGCTGCCAACAAGGCACTGTGAAAGCTGGTACTGGTTCCATAGATGTGTGGGGTTCCTTTAACTGGCACGATTTAGGTCCTCTTGTCCTCGTAAATACGACATTAGCTGGTAATCGCCTTGTTGCTCTATTGGGTGACTAATTGCAACCCTTCAAAGATTCCATGTACAACGATGGGTTTTTCCAGACGGACAATGCCCAAGTAGTCCAAAATTGGTTCGAGGAGCAATCTGGACAGCTCCAAAAGGTGATATGGCCACCACGTTCGCAAGACATCAACCCAATAGACGTATGGAACGTGGTGGAAAGTTCCATTCGCACCCAAGATCCTGCACCACAAATACCAGGGAACCGTTTGAGGCTATTTAGAGGGCATGTCTTAACATCTCTCCAGAAGTGTTCCGGCCACTTGTGGAATCGATGCCACGTAGCATTGCAGCACTTCGCCCGGCTAGAGGAGGTTCTACACAATCCTAGGTATATATTCCATGACTTTTGGCACTTAAGTGTATGCATTACAGTGAAGAATCACGGTTAATCCGAGTCCACGGATATCTGAGACCCGGATAATCGTCGGTTTTCTGCTCTATTAGATGCTATTTATTCATTTTAGAACATTAGCCAGAATAAATCTTTAACACCTTTGTTTCATTCAAAACTGGTCACTCTAACCACAAATATTAGCACATTTCACCCTGTTACTCGTAGCGTGTAACTTTCTACAAGTAAATTAAATTTCATAACAGGTTAATGATGTAAGCTCGAAGCCACATAGCAACAACTTCTAACAAATTCGAGCCTCCAAACGTTTAACTACCGAAGTACAAGAATTTTTTATAACAAAGAAACAGTTGTTTTAATTCTGTTTTTATCATATGTCATTCTACTTTTGACCTCACTTCAGGGTGCCGAGAGAAAAATGTAGCGTTAAGTTTAGAAACCGTTAAGGGAGAACAAACAAAATTTGCGTAGATACAGAAACTAAAAAGGAATGTTATGTTAGAGTATACGCCGCATTTGTAATACGGGCGTAGCAGGTGTGTTTTATAACTTGACTGTTCGTCAGACTACGAAATTTATAGATGAGAAATACACAAGGAAAGAGAGAATTTCTAAAGGATCGTCTAGCTGTGTTAGTATACCCTGATATACACTCACGGACAATTAAATTTGCGCACCTGGAACAAAACCTGCTACAACCGCGAAACTTTGCAAATAGCTAGATTGCGTGCTGGTATGCAAATGAACCACGTTTGGTGCGATTGCGCATGATCTTACACACTGTGGGGCCACTGCAAGCATAAACCGGCAACCTTATAAACCGGCGTGCAGTCGATGCCCCATGACAACGGGAAGCACCGGCCGACGCAAAGAAGAGTACAGAGTGGAAAGAATGCTGGGTAGACGCCAGAGACGTCTATTTACGCAACTTACGGACTTTGAGAGAGGCCTGATCATCGGGCTGAAAACAGCAGGGTGGCTAGAAACAGCATCCGCCGCATAGCCCGCTACGTGCATCAATCTGACCATACCGTCCGACTGTGTTGGGAGCAGTGGACACGAGACGGCACTGCCACTCGGCGGAGCGGCTCCTGACAGACCTGGAGGACTACAGGTAGAGAGGTTCGACGGATCGTGCGCCAGGCACGAATGGATTCCACGGGGACCCGGTCCACTATACAGGCAGATGCAGCGGCTCCTGTGTGTCCACGAGCCATTTTCCGACGACTCGCGGAAGCAAATCTGCGATCCCAGCGCCTTTTACGTGTGCTGCCATTAACACCGGAACATCGCCGGCTCCGTCTTCAGTGGTGCCAGGCCACCGCGACCTGCAACGCCACAGACTGGCGGCGAGTGGTGTTTAGCGACGAGTGCTACTTCGTTTTGGGGACAGATGATCACCGTGTCCGGGTGTGGAGGTCCCTGTGTCAAGGGCACAATCCCACCCTCGCTATCGAGGGCCACACCTCCCCCACTGCAGGCATTATGGACTGGGGAGCCATAGCCTACGATAGCCGATCAGCTGTAGTAGTGGTACGTGGATCATTGACGGGCCAGCGGTATGTGGATGAGATACTACGGCTCCATGTGCTCCCATTATTGGCGGGGGTTCCAGGACGCTATAGAAGCAGGATAATTCCCGCTCGCCATCATACGTCCTGGTTTGTCCAGGACTGCCTACGTCATGTCGAGACACTTCCATGGCCTTCCCGCTCCCCGGACATGTCCCCTATCCAGCATGTATGGGACCCGTTGAAACACCAGCTGCCACCGTGCCGTACTATCCTATATTTGGAGCACAGCAGTTAGCACATGAAGGCCAGTCTGCCGCCGGACAACATCAGGCGTCTGTTCGCCTCTATATCGGACCGTATTACAGCATGTGTCGCAGCACCATGCGGTGCAACGCGCTATTGAAGATGACCGGACTGCGTGCTACAGATCCCTCGGTATTTGGCCTGCAGCTCTGTTTTTGCCATCATGTATATCCTTCATCTGTATCATTATGTCCATAAAATTTCAGTTTAATCCAATGCTTCCTTCTTGGTGCGCACATTACATTGTCCGCGTGTGCATCTGGCAAGGATTTATTGATGGAAAAATCGGCAAAACGCCATGGTATTTTAAAATTATGAAATGTCTTCCTATTTCTTTCAAGTCGAAACACGAAAGCATGGATGACATCGGATGTTTTCTCAGTGTATGTTAGAGAGATGGAAAAGGAACTTCGAAAGAACACCCATAAAATTTCACTTCTTGTCTCACTAATATCGACCTTGCCTTCTAACTAAACGGCTGTGTTTTAATTTACTAAATGTTATTCGATGGAAAGGGAACGTAAATATGAAACAAAACAAACAGCGTTTTTTACTTGATTCCACATGGTGTCTGCTTCAGGATTCGCTGCTACTATGTATTCATACACTGCCGTGCAAAAATTAAGAACGAGACGGCTTCTCGAATGAACGTCGTGCAGAAGTGCTCCACATCGTCTCAAATCATACCATAAGATCCCCAAGATGTAAGAATATGGGACAAGTGAGCAAACCCGTCCAAACAAGGAATCCAAAGGATACAAAGGCACTTTATTGAAAAGGTAGCTTCGAGCACAAATCGACAGAAGACAGAAACGTCCATGTGACAGGCGGCTGCCAAGAAAAATCCAGTCTTTAGTAGGGGATATGATCACCCCTGACTGCGTTGCAGGATTTACAACGTCTGTCTATGCTGAGGACGAGGTTTTCAAGGAGCTGTTGAGGCATCGCGATCCATTCCTCTTGTAGCGCCAATCGCAGCGGCGGAATCGTTGCTAGCGGCTAGTGACGTGCTGCCAAGCGTCTCCCTAAAAGGTCCCACACGTGTTCAATTGGATTTGTGTCCGGGGACTTTGCGGGCCAATCCATGCATTGAATATCTTCACTCTCCAACAGCTCTGCGACAGCCACTGTACGACGAGGTGTAGCGTTGTTGTCCATGAAGAGGAACTCAGGACCCACAGCACCTCTAAACAGACGCACGTGAGGCAGGAGAACCTCGGTATAATAGCGGACACCAGTGACTGAACCTCCTTGGAGGATGTGGAGGTCAGTACGGCTACCAAGCATGATACCGCCCCAAACGAGAACTCCGCCACCTCCAAACCGGTCCCTTTTGATGATGTTGGAGGTGTGATTGCGTGCTCCCTGCTCTCTCCAGATGTGTATACGTCCAGAATCGCTCGTCTGACAAAATCGGCTCTCATCTCTAAAGAGAACTCGATCCCATTGCTGATGAGTCCAGTTCTTGTGTTCCTGACACCACAGAAACCTCCGTTTTCGATGAGCAGGCGTTAATGGCACACACCGTACTGGTCGTCGTGCAAATAAATCATTTTTGTGCAACCTCCTGGCCACGGTAAAACGCGATAACGGACGTCCA
Organism: Macrothele yani; assembly: GCA_039090855.1. NCBI lineage: Eukaryota > Metazoa > Arthropoda > Arachnida > Araneae > Macrothelidae > Macrothele > Macrothele yani. Next base: position 24,379,170 of record CM077028.1, on the reverse strand, counting down.
GTTGTCTGTTGCATGTGCCTTGCGATTTCTCTCTCTGTCTGCTGTCTGTTTTTTCTCGCCTGTAGGACAATATACCGCTCGTCCGCCACCGTAGTTGCTCGTGGACGACCACTGCTAAGCTCTCGGACAGCTGTTCCTGTCTTTTGAAATGCTCTCCAAGCTCGTGAAACGATGCTGGGAGCGATCCCGAACTCCTCGGCCACACTAGTCACACTTCGACCTTCTTCCAACTTCCCAATGACTCGACCTCGGGTAAAGTCATCCAGATGTCGTCTACTGGATTGGGTGTTGGCCATATCACACGGTAGCAGCAACTCGACGTCGTTCAAACCGATGTAGCAATTCGCTTTCACCGAATTGTTGAGCGTACACCGCTCGTGTGCTTTATACCCTTCCGACACTCCCCCCCCTCTACGTCATGCTACTTATATCCTCATGCCCTACCGTACCGGACCCTAGTCTATCTCCTGAGTGGTCTTTCGGTCCGTTCTGCCTGCTCGTTCCGCTGTTATGCTAATTTCTCCTCTTCGTCCTTAATTTTTTCACACCAGAATGTAAGTGCTTATTTTATTTTATTTTGTATTACTATACCTAATTGCTTAAATCTTTCAAGTATCTTTCAAGTATGTCCAATTATTATGCATATGCACTAGATCAGGCGTGCGGAACCAGCGGCCTTAAGATCACATGCAGCCTTCTAGGCCATTACGTGTGGCCTTTTGAGTGAATCCAAATTTTGCAGAACAAATCCTTTTATTTTTATTAATATGTTTTTGTTCGTCTTTTATTATTTTTATTTTAATCTTAAAATGAGTATTCCTACATAACCGTATTTATTTAAAATAATAATGAGGACTTCAGTGTGAATTTACTGTATCATTCTAAAGCGCACTGGCTATCGTAGAGGCAGGTGTTAGTAAAAATGTTCATCTCTGTGAGAATAGGTAGTTAAATTTTATGAAGAACAGAATCAGCAATGTGAATTATTGAAAGAAGATTTCTATAGATATATCGCATTCCCGTGTGATATCATATCAAAGCAAAATGACTTGAATATTTCTTTGCAAAATAAAACTAATTCTACATATGATATATGGAAAAAAAATAAGGCATTTCGAAAAAAACTCTATCTTTTCTCAAAACACTTCTTCAAAAGGAAATTTCGGATGAACGTTTTCTCCAATTAGCAAAGGTCACCGATCAGCAGGAGGATTGATACGAATCTTTTAAAGAATACGCAGGTGTTATAGACTTTTTAACTGGAGAATAGAATGAAAGGTTCCCTGACATTGAGAACCATGAAAATACACTAAAAATTAGCATTTCACCCTGACCTAGTTGCTGTCTCCATTTCCCGTAAAGAACTACGGATAAAATTGATTGATCTCTCAGATGACACTTTAAAATTCTTATTTGAGGCTAAGAAAGATCCAACTGAAATATGGAAAAATGCAATAAAATACCCACACCTTTGGCAACATGCACGAAAAATGCTTTCTTGCTATTTAATCACTTATTGCTGCGAATCTACATTCTCCTACCTAACCCAAATCAAGACCCTTAAGATTACAAATGACGGATACCTATCTAGAGAATCAGCTGAAACTTCGGACCTCCATTTTGCAACCAAATATTCAAATGTTTCCAACAAAAAGCAGTCGCAACAAAATCATTAAAAGGCTAGTTAACTTTAGAATTACCAAGTTTTTTCATTTCGTGCAGTTAGTACATAGTAGTTAGTATTTTACAAAATTATGTGCATTTTGAAGTATATCTATTAATTGAAGTTTCTTGAATGCGGCCTTATTAGATTATAACTAATTCAATACGACCTTCAAACATCAAAAGGTTCCCCATATCTGCACTAGATGATCAAAAGTGTCCGGACCCGACTTTTGAGAAGTGGTCATACCCATATACGACACAGCTATGGTCCATACAAGTAAAAAAAAGACGTACGTTTCCTGGCAAAAATCATACTTAAGCATGAACAGTAGAATAGGAAGTACAGAAGAGCCCTTTGACTTTTGGGGTGGCATGGCCATAGGATGCCATGTTATCAACATGTGAGCTCGAGAAATTTCGTTGCCGTCCCGGTGGCTCAGTGGTCTGAGCGATGGCTTCTGATCATTCGTCCGAAAGGGGCCCGGGTTTGAATACCGGTGAGGCATGGATGTTGTGTTTGTGTTACAGTGCTGGTTCTCTCCCTTCCCTGGAGCCAGTGGCCCTAAATTAGGGACGGGTGACTGCTTATATAGCCGACTGAGTTGTTCACGGTGGTCGTTAAATCTCCAATTAATCAATTAATCAGAAATTTCGGTCCTGCTGCAGCTGTCCATATCAACTGTTACTGATGTTATTGCGAAATGTAAACGCCAAGGAGAAATAACAGTGCTATTATGAGCTGGTATGACACGTCAAATGACAGAGGGAGACCGCCGAGTGCTGATAAAATGAGTGCAATAAAATCGGTTGCCCTCTGTTTCAACACTCACCAGAGTTCCAAAATGTCACTTGGTGCAACGCCAGCACCATAACTGTTCATCTAGAGCTGAACAGAATTGGTTTTCATGGCCAAGTAGCAGCGCACATGTCCCCAACATCAGAAAGTTCAACGTCAAGCGTCGGTTGGAGTGCTGTAAAGTACGATGCCAGTGGATGATGGAGCAATAGAAAAGCGTTCTTCGGACCGGTAAATCACACTTCCCTTTTTTGCACAAGACGGACGAGTCCCGGTGTGGAGCATGTCAGATGAACGCTACCTGCCCGGCTGTGTTACACCAACTGTTAAGTTCGTTGGGTTCCTTATCACTTTGTCCGTTTCATTTCGTCCTCGTTCACTTGGCCCACTTAATTTCGTCAACGTTCACTTGGTCCTATTAATTTCGTCCACATTCACTTGGTCCTATTCATTTCGTCCACATTCACTTGGTCCAATTCATTTCGTCCTCGTTTACTTGGTCTACTTAATTTCGTCCACATTCGCTTGATCCGTTTCATTTTCTCTACGTTCACTTGGTTCATTTAATTTCGCCCACGTTCACTTGGTCCGTTCCATTTCACCCACGTTCACTTGGTCCGTTCCATTTCGCCCACGTTCACTTGGCCCATTTCATTTCGCCCGCGTTCACGTGGTCCGTTTCATTTTGTCCACATTCACTTGATCCGTTTCATTTCGTAGACGTCCACTTGGTTCATTTCATTTTCGTCCACGTTCGCTTGGTCCTATTCATTTCGTCCTCGGTCACTTGGTCCACTTAATTTCGTCCACGGTTCACTTGGTTCATTTCATTTCGTCCACGTTCACTTGGTCCGCTTCATTTCGTCCACGTTCACTTGATCCAGTTAATTTCGTCCACATTCACTTGATCAAATTCATTTCGTCCGCGTTCACTTCGTCCGTTTCATTTCGTCCTCGTTCACGTGGTCCATTTAATTTCGTCCACGGTTCATTTGGTCAAATTTTTTCGTCCACATTTACTTGATCCATTTCATTTCGTCCACGTTCACACTTCGTTCATTTCATTTCGCTCACGTTCACTTGGTCCGTTTCATTTCGTCCTCGTTCACTTGATCCACTTAATTTCGTCCACGGTTCGCTTGGTCCATTTCATTTCATCCACATTCACTTGATCCGTTTCATTTCGCCCACGTTCACTTGATCCGTTTTATTTCGTCCACGCTCACTTGGCCCATTTCATTTCGTCAGCATTCACTTGGTCCAATTCATTTCGTCCACGTTCACTTGATCAATTTCACTTCCTCCACGTTTCCTTGATCAAATTCATTTCGTCCGCGTTCACTTCGTTCACGTTTCCTTGATCAAATTCATTTCGTTCGCGTTCACTTCGTCCGTTTCATTTCGTCCTCGTTCACTTGGTCCACTTAATTTTGTCCACGGTTCACTTAGCCTATTTTATTTCGCCCACATTGACTTGATCCGTTTCATTTCGTCCACTTTCACTTGGTTCATTTCATTTCCCCCACGGTCACTTGGTCCGTTCCATTTCGTCCACGGTTAACTTTGTACGCTGTTCATGTAGTCCACTGGTCATTTCGTCCACCGTTCACTTTGCCGACTTTCAATTCGTCCTCAGAATGGATGGCATACTGTGGAAATATCCTCTTTTGATGGAACTTTTGTTACTAGGCAGAAAAAAAAGTCAGCGGAGACATTGCTTACGTGCGATTTTTTCCTGTTTAAGTTTTTCGATTAAAATATAACGATTTTAAATGTTATTTAAAGTGAAACGGAGAACTGAACTTTGAAGAGCTTTTTTTACTCTTTTGAGCGGTACGATGTCCATCACTATGACAAAAATCAAAGTGTACTTCAATCGCCATAAATGTGTTGGACTGAAGTGGAAAAATGTATACCATTTCTTTTTTATGTACAAATTCTTTATTTTACTTTTTTCACACTGTAAATTCGCAGTAAATTGTCAATCTAAATTATTTTGACCATTACATTTTTATGATTTTTTTCTCACGTTAAATAGCTGTGACACATAGAAAGTATCATAGTTCATTCGTATGAAAATTAGTAATGCGGAAATCATAAACAATTAAAAATAAAAATAAAAATTAAGGGCCCTGAAAAGCTAAGAACTATATGAAAGCAATATGCAAGATGTATCATATATGGAATACGACGTTATACCATACAATACAAATTTTGAAGATGACATTCCGTTTTTTGGTGTAAATATGACAAGGTGTAAATATTTTTGTTACTTTTTTTTTAAGTAAATTTGACAATATGAAAGATAATTAGCGGTCCTGTAAGCGTTAAATATTCCCAAGTGAAGCACTCTGATGATTTACGAAATCATACACTCGGTAAGAAGAATTACACTCCGAATTATGTCTAATAGTCCATCAGAAGAGACAGAGACCTCCCAAATATTGTTACCTCTGCAGGTATCTACTTGGTACCATTAGTTAAAAATGTACATTCCAGCCCAGAAGTCATAAAAACCATGCACATTAAAAGTACAAAAAGACCTTTGCGTACCAGAATCTTGGAACACAAACGAACAATTTTTAACAATGGTTGCTCAACAGCACTAGTTAGAGCCTGCACGGACGAACAATTACATCCGTTATGGGGCGTCATAACCCTTAGAACTGAACACGCTGATGATTAGACTCTTCGATATGGCGAAACAGTCCTAATACATAGATTTGTAAATACTTGCCCTAATATAGAATCTCCTATTATTCTACTTCACCCTTGGAGACACTTTATCAAAGAAGAGACTATTTTTCGTGAACTGACAAAGAAATCTTAACCAGAATTATAACGTGTTACTATGCTAAATATCTCATCTTCACCAGGATCCGTAACCGCTCATTATGGCTAACTTTGTCAACAATTGATATTTAAATCAAACACGCCCTTTAGTGTTCCTGCTCAGAGCCATCACGTAAGATATATTTCTTGCCCTTATAACCTCAAGGGGTCATTTGAGTATTGTGTAGTGTGTATTTGAAAGGAATTGTGTCTTATATTACACCTGATGATGAAACCATGTAAAGGTTTCGAAAGCGCTAGTGTATTTTATCGAACATTAAAATATTTAACGCGCCAAGATGGTATAAACCTTTATTCTATTATGACAATACGATATGGCATCCTTGTCATATTTACACCAAAAGAAAACCGGAATGTCATCTCCAAAATACAAGATGTATTTCAAGATATTAAAGGACTTTTGCAAAACTTTCATTTATGGCATAGTGATTGACATCGGACCACACAAAATAATTAAAAAGGTCTTCGAAGTGCAGTTCCTCGTTTTGCTTTAAATGACATTTAAAATCGTTGTATTTTAATTGAAAGCCTCAAACGGAAAAAACGAAAATGACCTGTGAAAAATGTCCGCTAACCTTTTTTATTTGACTAGTAACAAACATTCCATCAAAACAGAAAATTTCCACGGTATTCCATCAATTCTGAGGACAAAATGAATGTGGACAAAGGGAACAGCGGAAAAAGTGAACGGTAGACGAATCGAACAGTGTGCAATGTACATGCATACATTGGTTACTGAACTCTACACGCAATCAGTTCTTAAATACTCCACTTAAAGAGAAACAAGAGTCACTCGAAATAAAGCCCAAAGAAATAGTAACTTAGAGATCATTTCTTTTGTTCTGTTACAACCTTATGAATACGATTCATGCAGAAGTTTACTATTCGAACAAGCTTAAATTAATCACATTGGTATTACCACTTCAGAACTGTAATTAACAATTGTTAGTAGGCATAACACTTTTAAATCCGAAAGCTAAATAATAGCGCTTTTAAAAATAATAAAGCGCTATTAATAACGCTTTTAATCCAAACAACTCAACACGCAGCCTTCAAATAGACAATTTCAAGTAAGCAACGCCGCTTTCACTATTATAACATCATACCACCATCTACACACTTTTGGCTGCTGCTTCAAAATTATATCTCTTCCAGTTCTTATCGGTCACATGCATACGTCATACTCTCTCTAATCTCAGATGTGTGATGAGAAGATAAAAGATTGTGAAAACGCAAGTTTGTTCGCGACGGACATCGAACCAGCGTCCCCTCACTCCGGAGTAAGTCGCTCTGCCAATTGAGCTGCGCGGACAGAAGTTCCCGCTACAGATTTGTCGTCTTGACACATGTTTTTACCTCTGTATTATGTCACAAGGTATAACGTTAAGTTTGAAAAACTAAAAGAGAATGAACTCAAATTTACAAAGCGAAAGTAACTAAAAATGAAAGTTAAAATTCATTATACGTACGTCGCAAGTGGACCCAACGAAAAGCGGAAAAGGGAGAGCGGTGGACAAAGTGAACAGTGGACGAAATCAACTGAACGAGGTAAATGAAAAAACGAAGAGCGGTGAACAAAGGGAACAGTGAACGAAATGAACTGGAACAAGTGAACGTGGACGAAACGAATTGGACCAAGTGAACGTGGACGAAATGAGTTGTACCAAGTGAACGTGGAAGAAATGAATTTTACCAAGTGAACGTGGACGAAATGAGTTGGACCAAGGGAACGTGGACGAAATGTGTTGTACCAAGTGAACGTGGAAGAAATGAATTAGACCAAGTGAACGTGGACAAAATGAGTTGGCCCAAGTGAACGTGGGCGAAATGAATTGGACCAAGTGAACGTGGACGAAATGACTGCACCAAGTGAACGTGGAAGAAATGAATTAGACCAAGTGAACGTGGACAAAATGAGTTGGCCCAAGTGAACGTGGGCGAAATAAATTGGACCAAGTGAACGTGGACAAATTGAAGACGGATAGAGTGAACGTGGACGAATTGGAAACGGACAGAGTGATCCAGCACTGTTTGTTGGAGGAGACATCATGCTGTAGTGCTGTGTTACATGGTTTGTTCTGGGCCCCTTAGTTTTGGTGCCCGGGAATTTAAGTGCTCCTACCTATAATGATATTCTTGAACATTCTGGGATCTCAACATTTTGGAAAAAATTCGGGCCCTTTTCTTTATCAACAGTTCAATGTCTCGGTCCTTCCCCGAAACAGTATTTAAGAGCTCGACTGTGGCCTGCACAGTGCCCCGATCTTAATAACCCCATGGAGCAACTTTGAGATGAACTAGAACGTCTACTTCGAGCCAGGCCGAGCTTACAGACATCGGTGGTCCTCCTGACTAATGCTCTTGTGGCAGAATGGGAAGCAATTCCCGCAACATTCTACCAAAGTCTGGTGGAAAGATTTCCCAGTAGAGTGGAGGCTGAGACAGGAGCAAACGGTGAATCAGCTCTATATTAATTCCTTTCCTATTGTAGGGAGTTTGTGTATAGGCCAGTGTCCGATTACCTTTGATTGGACGGTGTGTAATATGAAAGTGCATATGTATTAATACGTATGAATATTTTTAAATTGGTAGATTTTTCGACCCAAAACGGATTTAGCGTGCACCCATATTAAGCGAGAGTTTTCGTCTGTCCCGAGCTCCTCGTTGTAAGCGAGTTCTACTGTATGCAGAGAGAACGATTTAGATAAAGAGAATAAGGAGTTAAGTGAGAGAAAAAGGAGAGATCATTGACGGAGAAAGTGAGAAAAGGAGAAAATGGAAAGTATGAGAGAAGAATGAGAGAGAGGGGTGACAGAGGTGATGGAAAACGAGACAAGAGGAAAGTCTTCATTAGTCTGCAATTCTTTCTTTTCTTTTGTTTTTAATTCTGTTTCATACAAATCGGGTTTTTATCAGCAATCTGTTTCAGCCAAAAGAAAAGAACCTCTTGATGACATTTAACAGGCTGACTATGTAAGAAATACTGTTTTTCGCTTTAGTTTGCTTCAGCTATGCCGCTTCTTTTTTCAAAAGCATTCAGACTTTTTTCCAGGAAGATGCATTCATTCTTTCTTTTTCCATTCCCGAAAGCTTTGTTTATGGTATTTTATTTAGGGGTTCGTATAAAGCAAATACGATTGGAGTAGTCTCCTAGAAACTAAAGCCGTTTTTATTAAACGCAAAAGAAATCGATTTGAGGACGCTTTCAATGAACGAGTACCTCCAACTGCAGTAAAAATCGCAATAAATATATATGATCACATGTTCTGACACAGGTCTCCCTAGAGAGATATAGTGAACCAAGGTACATACTGGGGATTTTAAAAGCGTTTCAATAAGCCAGAAAATAATCTTTACTTTTAACAAAATCAAGTGCGCACTTTCTCAAAACATTTTCCCATGGTTTTGAGCTTATTTGCTTGGGTACGTAGATATATAAGTTAGTATATTTTCAAAGATATGCACTTATACAAAGAAAGGTCGGAACGAATTCGTTTTCTGATTCTTCATGGGTATTTTAGTACGAAGTCTGATCAAACAGAGACGTCCCATGACGAATAAAACAATTTTATTTCTTCGTAGTGCATCAAATAAACAAATATTTGACAAGTACAAACATTTACTTATTCTTCAAGGATGCTAATCGGTTAGTTTCAGACATCAATATTTCAACTTCCCTTATCATCGTTGAACCACCTTCGACACAAGTGCGGCTTAAGGAAGGAATTCGGATGAAGATAAATAAAGCCTAGGACTTGTATAATATTTCATCTGAACTTTACCAGCTGTTTTTGTCTTTCTTTAGAGGCTTAACAATCCACTGAACTTACATGGATGAGAGGAGTTTCCCGTCCGTAATATGGGATAGCTACTTCCTGTAAAGAATGGGAACAACGCTGTAAGGTATGCACAGCACTGACCGCCAATGAAGCATGGATGCTCCCCTTCCCTGCAGGGCAACCATACTTCAACCGGAGATTGAGCTCGGGCCCAGCTCTGACAATTTGCAAACAGTTCACGCACCGGACCACTCGACAGCGGAACTAAACCAGCTAACTGTTGCTGAGTTTGATATGTGTTGGGTATAACTGACGACTCAACCTGTACCTCCACCAGGTGACTCAATACGTATTAATGGGACTCTTTTAGAAGTATTTGATTTGAAGGCCGAAACACGTAACTCGGCCTGGTAAGGCCGAGTTACGTGTTATCTGCTGCTTACCTGCTGCTCGGCCTGGTAAGGCCGAGCAGCAGATAAGCTGTTGCCCCTCCAGCGAGCCAACCCCCGAACATCCTTAAGCCCAAATCCGATCAGCGATGTGACCTGCATATGTGAGCAGTGAAGCCAAAAATGGGGCTTGTGCTTGGAGAAATATTTCTCCCTGCTGAATTTTTCTTGAAACCGTAACAGACTTTTGTTGAAATCACAAATACAAGGCATTGAGATACACATTTACATCGAAGCTACTGTTTTTTTAAATGATTAGCACATTTTAAATTAAAATTGTATGCGAGAACGAAATGGTGACGTTTGCAATGCGTGATGATGATCTGTACAGCGAGTTTCTCTTTTGGAACTTATAACGAAGTAAATTTCTCCGTCATTTTTGTCCACGCCGGGGCTCGAACCCGGGTCTCCTCATTCCGGAATAAGTCCCTCTACCAATTGAGCTACGCGGACGTTCGTTCTGACTGCTATCTGCCTTTATGTCGTGTGCGTCCTGCTGGCAGGTACGCCACATCTCCCCCTCCCGAAAGAGGGCCGGGGGCATGGCCCACGGGTCAGCCGTGACCATGAATCGTCGCAGGTAGCCATCCGCCGTAGAACGTGCATTTGAGAACTCCCAGTCAATTTTTTTATTTATTTTTTTATTTTTCGAAGCGCTGGAGAAGGGATTCTCTGATTTTTCCTCTCTCGCGGTGTGGAAATAACATCCCACCATTGCGAGATTTTGAACGGCCGGGTCATTCGGGAAGTTCGGGCGCCATTATAACGAAGTAAATTTCTCCGTCATTTTTGTCCACGCCGGGGCTCGAACCCTGGTCCCCTCATTCCGGAATAAGTACCTCTACCAATTGAGCTACGCGGACGTTCGTTCTGACTGCTATCTGCCTTTATGTCGTGTGCGTCCTGCTGGCAGGTACGTCACAAACTCTTTGATCCGTGGAACCGATGCTGAGGTTACCACCTTCATCATCTTCCCCATGGTGGTTAGGCTCCCTTATCTCCACTTCCGAACTCGTTAAGGGATCATCCTGCATGACGTCATCCTGCATGTCGATGATCTCTCTGACCAACTGAACTGTACCATTCCTAGCCTTTCCAGACTGAATTAGGTTGGAAATATTTTTAGCCATTCGACGTCAGCCATTCGACGTCACCCTGTCCTCATTCTGGGAATGAGACAGGGTGACGTCGGACAGTCGTGTGCAAGATCACATCTTGAGGAAAAACACCCAAAGCCTTTCTCTCTTCGATTTAAAGATCAGCCTTCGCAACACACATAGGGATCAATTGCTGTTCCACGTGTGATGAATAAGACATGGATAGACCCTTGCGCATAAAAGAAGAAAAATGGCGAAAGGTTTCCTTCTCATCGGGTCACTAATGTTTTATTACTTTTTGCCTTTGAGGTATCAGATTTCTCTGTCTCATAATTCATCGTTTCCCAGGAGGAATGAAAGAATGAAGCCTTTTCATTTTGCAGGATACACTACACTCCTGCAACCTGTTGCGTTTCTCATGAAAATACCGAAGATCTTTTTCAAATGTCCACCTATACGTAATTTATGACTACAAAAACTTGTGATTTTGAGATTAAATAAAAATAGCACAGTTTGTTCGCAATTCAATGTTTATTTAACATCAACATTAATTTCGCAGAGCGTTTACCTCGGCATCATTCGTCCTAAAAATGCCGAGCCAAACGCTCTGCAAAACTATATTCGATGTAAAATAAATACTGAATTGAGAACAAACGCTGCTATTTTTAGTTAAATATCCATCTGTCAGCCTTTGTTTCCTTCAAAACAGCAAAAGATGCTTCCTGGTCAAAGGTTGACTCCTTTGTTCTTCAGTTCTGTGTTGCAATTGATTGTTGCTCAGCTGCAGATTAACACATTTTTCAAGGTACCTAATGTTGTCCTTTTCCTTTATGTATTGGGCCTTAAGATAAAGGATTCTACCTTGCTAGAACTTGTTTACCTTGCTCAATACTTTTTACTGCCGTTGATTATTGTTTAGCTTCAGTTCCACTCTTTTGTCAAAGTATCATATGCTGTCTTTCATGTAGTTCTTCACTTCTGAAGTGCTGTTGGTTACTTCTGTAGTTGGTTGCTTCTGTAGTTGGCTACTTCTGTAGTGCTGTTTACTGTTGCTTAGTTGCAGTTTCACACTTCCTAACGTATCTTATGATGTCCCTCATATTTTCCTCTTAAGATGAATGACGCCACCTTGTTAAACGTCGTTTGCCATGTCCTTTACTTGTATAGTGTCGGTGACTGTGACTTAGCTGTAATTCCACTGATCCTTCTATGCATCGGATTTTAATTTTTTTATGATGCTCCTTTATGATGCACGATGCAACCTGGTTAGAAGCTGCCTAACTGTCTTTTTACTTCCACAATGTTTTTTATTGTCCTTTAGCTGCAATTTCAACAATTATTATAAAGTACCTTATATTGCTCTTCGTGATATTCTCTTTATGGTAAAAGATAGCTGGTTAAAAGCTATTTACCTTGTTCTATACTTCTATATTGCCGTTGTGTGCTTAGCTGCAATTTCATCCATCCGTCAAGTATCTTCTATTGCCCATTCTGTTGCTGCTCGTTCTGTTGTTGCACCTTGTTTGAAATCGTCTGCTTTCCGAAATGCATGTACTTCTATTGTAATACTACTGTCGAGGTGCCTCTGCCGTACTTTATGCTCTTCCTCGTGATGGTTTGCTTGAGGTAAAAAGGTGCAAGTCCTTTTTCTACAGTTTCCTGCTTTTTTGTTGTTGTTTTTTTTTAACAGAAAAGCAACAGTACTTCTTCCCTGGCGCGCAAGTCCACCGAAAATGTCCTCTATTGAACACGTCTGGGACATGGTAGGTAAGCGACTGGCCCATCAAGCACCACCGCCAGTCACCACAAATGAACTCTGGTATTAGTCCGTGAGCTAGACATCAAAATTTTGACTTTGAGTACCAAACAGGTGGAAAAATTCAAACAATGTTTGTCAGTTAGCTGTTTGTGTCTAGTGTTAGAAAATGCGTTATGGAGGTTTTAAATGTGTAGCTAAATTATTTTTGGAACCCATTTGTAAAAAATGGCTGTTGTTTTAAAACGCAATTTATATTTGTCCCAAAAGCAATTGTAGCACAAAAACTAAGGATCGGAGGTAAAAATATGTTGACATCAAAGTAAATCAACATGAAATTCTATTTTTTATAATGTATGTTAGAGTTGCACAATGAAATGTATTGCAAAATATTCTCGCAGAAACACAGATAAGAGGCGAAAAACGGGTATTGCTGACAATGTGGACACTCTCTTAACTAATGACAAGATTACTCATTTTCATCACTATCACAAAAGTTTTCTACAGCTTCATCATCTTTTTGTTCCATATTTGTGCATGTTAGAAGCATACAGGCAGCAATGCACTTCAGTCCATCAAGCATACATGAACAGTCAGATGGACGGCAAGTTCTTGCACACCTGCAGGATATCAGAGTGAGTACAGCATCTGGAGCTGGCAGACCAGTCATCCACCTAATAGTTATATTTCCTTCCACATTTACTTCCCAAACATGTCTATGTTGGTTTCGGAATGTGAGGACAATTATATAGACTGTATCTCCATATAGCTACTTTGTAATTTGCTCGTAACATACGTTGCTTTAAAGTGTTCTCACAAGGTGGTAATTGACCGGATTCAATGCAATCCTTCTTTTCAATGAACATGTAATGGCGCAGATCATTGACAGTAGTAAGTCTGGTGATTTTGTAATAGAACTGACATGTAGATCTCTGAATGCTGTTGTACAGTTCCTCTGTCAGTTCCCAAGAAGTACCGAAAGAAGAGAATATCTCTTGGTAATTTATATTATTCTGTAAAGGTTTACGTGCTTTAATATTTTCCTGATTTACAAAGACGCTCACTGAATCACATCCAGTCCAACTATGTAACCCTAGCAGTGCTCAACAAATTTATTTTCACAATGCTGAAGTCAATTTTGTGACGTCAATCAGCCCGATTCGTGATTTCGAGATTTCGTACCACGCTGATTAGAATTTTGCTTCTGATGAATTGGCTCATGTCTAAAGAAGTTATAAGAACGTCAGTGTTATCTGCTATGAGGACTATAGTGTTGAAAGCTGCAGCAGCGTGCTTTGCATGTAAAAAGAATCTGGTGTCAGCTTCCTCGTGGTTTGATAAAAAACATTGTGGAAGTAAAAAGACAGTTAGGACAATAAAAAACATTGTGGAAGTAAAAAGACAGTTAGGCAGCTTCTAACCAGGTTGCATCGTGCATCATAAAGGAGCATCATAAAAAATTAAAATCCGATGCATAGAAGGATCAGTGGAATTACAGCTAAGTCACAGTCACCGACACTATACAAGTAAAGGACATGGCAAACGACGTTTAACAAGGTGGCGTCATTCATCTTAAGAGGAAAATATAAGGGACATCATAAGATACGTTAGGAAGTGTGAAACTGCAACTAAGCAAGAGTAAACAGCACTACAGAAGTAACCAACTACAGAAGTAACTAACAGCACTTCAGAAGTGAAGAACTACATGAAAGACAGCATATGATACTTTGACAAAGAGTGGAACTGAAGCTCAACGATTTGATTGTAGGTAAGTTTGTAACATTTTCATCACTTGTCACATGCAATGATTTATGACCTCACCTCTTTCTTTTCGATTCACATTTCCACGAATTGGCCAGGAATTGGCAAAGCTTGGTTTTTGTTTCTTTACAAGCCAGCAAATGTCTTTTTTGTGATGCCGCTTTATTTCATAAAATCGGATTCACTGCAATGCTTGGCTAATGCGCTCTGCAGATTTTATTGATTCATGCCTATAGACATCCAAGGGCACATCAATATGATCACTTTATTCATCAGCATGCAAGGCTGCTTCCAAAATGAAATAAGATCATTCATAAAAATGCGGTTATCTCTTCATTTGTTTTAATAACATCCAATGGTTTAATAACAGGCGATTCTTGTCTTTTCCCAACACTGTAAATTGGTAGCGAATTATCTGAAGTTTGTATAGTTCGTTTCTTATCTTTCCTGTGTACTGAGGTTTCTTGAGGTATTTCATATGACAAAGACCTGGGTTGTACAATAATTCCATTTACCCGATGTGATAATCCTGTTCCACACAAAATTCCCTCTAGTCTCTGGATGTTGTCAAATGCAAGCACAGTACAGACACCTAGATGGATATTAGCAGTTAATGGAATGTCATCACTTTCCATTGAAGCTATTTTGTCAATTGCCAATGTTATGTCAATTTCTTCTAATGCAGTATAAAAAAAACATGCATGACCCAGCCGATTTGAAATCTTGATCAACTTAACATTACTAGTCAGAATCTTTATAACCCATCGAAGCAAGATATGCTTAGAAGTTTTCACTTTGCCAATACTAACAGAAGTGACAATATCCTGTCTTATTGACCACGCAAGCCTGTTTACTTAAGAGCAGTGCACTTTACCTCCAAGTGAGACACGCAAAATATTTGAATGGTTTCAAGCTCATGTACATAATCTTCAGGTAGCTCAACAGGTTGAGAGGGGGTCAATTATATTCAAACTCAGTAGTTTAGATGTAGTATCTCACGTATGTAGCTGCTTGACTAGATATACACTGAAGAGCCATTGAACTAGATATAACTGTCTAGTAACGTGTAGCACCACCTTTCGCCCTGATGACGGCTGCGATTCGTCTCGGCATGGATTCCACAAGACACCGGAAGCGTTGGAAAGCCATACGGATCCACGACCCCTAAACAAGCTCCCACAGTTCACGAAGATTTCATGGAGGGGGTCATCTCTCTCGATTGCATCACAGATGTGCTCGATGGTATTGAGGTCAGGTAACCTAGCTGGCCAAAGAAGCGAGTTCAGGTCGGTGGAGTGTTCATCCAACCATTCGGATACAATTCGGGAGCTGCATTGTCTTGTTTCAGGATGAGGTCCCCAGTGGGATGTTGAAATCGCACAAACGGGAGCAAATGGTCGTCCAGGATATCCCGGCAACCGTTGAGCTGTGAGCGACGATGTCACACGTACCAGGGGTCCCATTTCAGTCCACGTAAACAGTACTCAGACGAGAATGCCACCCCCATCAGCATGAAGAGTACCCTGCTGGCAAGAAGGATCCATCTCTTCATGTGGTTTGCGCCGTACTCGTATACTGCCATCCTCATGTACCAACTTGAATCTCAACTCATCAGTCCAGGCAACAGTTTTCAACATGTCTAGGGTCCAGTGGCAATGTTCCCGCGCCCATGCTAATCTTTGCACCCTGTGATGTGCAGTCAGCAGCGGTACCCTCGTGGGACGATGGCTTCTGTACCCCATAGCGAGGAGATGGTTCTGGATGGTGTGGCTGCTTACACGTTTTTGTGCACCAGCGTTAAATTGCCGAGTGATTTCTTGCAATGTGACACGTCTATCCGCTATTACAATGCGAGCTAGCCGACGATGACCCCTCTCATCCACACGCTGTTGTTCACGGCAGTTGGCCCTTGCAGGGATGGTTTTACCGGATTCGATGTGCTCACGGTGCACTTGTGACATAGCGGCTCGTGAAAATCCCAATGCCTGCACGACTTCTAAGATGGAGTGACTAATTCGTCGGGCCCCGACAATTTGCCCACGATCAAATGCGCTTAGATCCTTCGTCTTACCCATAGTGCGTCCGACTCTTACTGATTCCCACTGCATCACTCCTGATATACGTCATGAGTGATGCAGTGCATACGTCATGTCGTTTCGGCTCAGAGGGCCGCCCACAGCGCCATATCTGCATAACGCCAGCTGTCTCTAATTCAATTGCTCTTCGGTGTATATATATGCAGTATATATATAATAAATATATTGCAATTAATGCTTTGTGTACATATTTTGTACACTGTTAAAAACAATTTTATGCTAATTAACTTCTATGGCTACACGGTTTTACCTCCGATCCTTAGATTTTGTGCTACGATGGCTTTTGTGACAAATATAAATTGCGTTCTAAAATGACAGCCATTTTTTACAAATGGGTTCCAAAAAATAATTTAGCTACACATTTAAAATGTCCATCACACATTTTCTAACACTATAAACATAGAACTAACTAAAAAACATTGTTGGGATTTCCCCCCTCCCTATTTGATACTGAACTTCAAACAGGCTCATGGACTATATCGTATAGAAGCATCCTAGTAGAATATTCCTCAGGACAGTATGCAAAAGCTCTTCTTCTTCGCCGCCCCAGTGGCGCAGCGGTCTAAGCGATGGCTTCTGATCATTCGTCCGAAAAGGGTCCGGGTTCGAATCCCATTGAGGCATGGATGTTGTGTTTGTCTTACGGCACTGGCTCTCTCCCTTCCCTGGAACCAGTGACCCTAAATTAGGGACGGGCGACTGCTTATAGCCCGTTGAGTTGCTCACGGTGGTCGTTAAACTTTCAATAAAAAAAAAACCAAAATAATCAAAAGCTCTTCCATTCGACGTGTAAAGGTTTTTATTGCTGCTCAAGATGGTTTCACACGATACTGCGTTTTGAATCGAAAAAATCCTGTACCCATCTACAAATGTGATCAGTTATCTCTTGTAACATAAGGAATCTGCGATATAAATTTCGATTCTGTTTTGGTGTTGCAAGTTTCACAAACAGTAGCGTAGTTTCAAATTCTTTGAGTGGGGAATGTCCACGGCAGTTCTACCGTCAAGAACATGTGCTTGTATTTCAGGTATTTCGGAAGTTTACAAAAATAAAAATATAGATATGTGTGCTCATAAATACCCCTCCCCCAAGAAAAGAATTTGGGAACATAAGAATCTCATAGCTTATTGATTATAAAGAAAAAACTTAGTACGATACTGGATGCTGAAAACACAAACGAAAAGTCCACGTCTCACCATTGCAAGAAAGGCATCGCCAGACAAATATCAAAACCGAATTCCTAGGCTAGTGCATGAAACGTCTCAGCAGTATTCTCGATCAAATTATTTCAAATTAACTAACATAACGATTCAGAAATTACGAGGTCCGATCAAAAAGTATACGACCGAAATTTTTCTCTCCTAAATTAAAATAAGTCAGTAAAATCATGCAATGCATTGTTTATGATACGCTTTCCAACATACCAGAAATCATTACTCAAGTTGTAACTCAAGTTATGAGGATAATGGCTGTGGAATAAATCCCAGTCCTGTGTCCTGACCTTTGATCCCATTTCGATGATATTCAACAGAACCGGTTCAGTATACTTCCAAAATAACATGATAAAGTTTTCTCACAATGGAAGCATTTTTACGTAAGTTATGATGCATAAGGGCTATGGAATATATCCCGCTCCTGTGTCCTAACCTTTGACCCCATTTCGCCCATTTTCAAAAGGATTCGACCCCAGGCAGGCCCCTACGACATACTAACACTTTATCCAAATCGAAGAATGTTTACGTAAGTTATGACGCATAAAAGCAGTGGAAGTGATCCCGCTCCTATGTCCTGACCTTTGACCCCCATTTCGTTCACTTTCAATAGGGTTCCTTCCCAGGTGTTTCTCTTCTACATACTAAAATTTCATCTAAATCGAACGATTTTTACGCGAGTTATCGTGCGGACGGACATACGCACACAACGGGTGGCGTAATGAGGCAGATGGGAATCGCGACCATCTGCTCGAAAGAGTATGACGTCATAAAACATTAATAGGATCCACACACAACGCGTGACGTAATGAGACAGATGGCGTGCCCGCGCGCCAGCATTTCAATCGCGAGATTGTGACATCATAAGGTTTCTAAGAATGGGTAACATTAATAAGACGCCATGACACTAAAAACGTGGTAATTCGGGATGGTTATTTAACACACTAAATTAATTTTCCTAAAGTCGAGATCAAGCTAAATCGATTTCTAATACCAGAAAACGTTAGGTTAACGACTTTCATAAAAAAATTCTTAGAGCCGTTTTCAAAATAAGATTAACAGACATACAAGAATTGCTCCTTTATTAGTATGGGATAAGGGCGATGGAATGGATCCCGATCCTATGTCCTGACTTTTGACCCCATTTCGTCCATTTTAAACAGGGTTTGTCCCCAGGTGGTCCCTTACCACGTACTATAATTTCATCGAAATCGAACCATTTTTGCGTACATTATGACGCATAAAGGCAATGGAATGCATCCCACTCGTATGTCCTGACCTTTGACCCCACTTCACCCATTTGCAATAGGGTTCATTGCCAGGTGGTTACCTTCAACATACTAAACTTTCTTCGGCATCGAACCATATTTACGCAAGTTATGACGCAACAGAACAATGTAATGGATCCCGTTCGTATACCGTGACCTTTGACCCCATTTCGCCGATTTTGAATAGGGTTCGTCCCCAGGTAGTCCCCTACCAGACACTAAAATTTCATCGAAATCGAATCATTTTTACGCGACTTATCGTGCCGACAGACAAAGAGACGGACGTAAAAAAGCTGGAGCATATACGCTTCTTCAACTGATGGTTGGAAAGTGTAAATGAACAATACTCCAAGATTCAAAGGTGTGCGAAGTTGGACTTCAGTGCGCATGCGTGAATTTTTGCATGCGTGCTGTCAACTGGCTCATCTAGAGCCTCGCAGTGAAGGTTTGGCGTTGTGAATTCCGTGGCCATAGTATTCCTGTATTGCGCGGCAATGACTGAGCGAGTTGAGCAATATAGTCAAAAGGTTTGTGGCAAAACCTCTTCAAATTTTTCCACAAAAAAAGCCTCAGGTAAGCTGAAACAATTCGAATGATTAGCAAGGTTTTTGGTGATAAAGCAATGGCAATGGGTGCAACCCAAATCAAAGAGTGCTATACTGACTCTTCAATGGTCTAAAAATCTGTTGTGAGTAAATAGGGTGCAGGAATGCCTTCCATGAGCAGGAACCCTGAAACCGTGGAGAAAGTGCGTGCTGTAAACAAACTGCAAATAAAGAGTGCTAACAGACAGTTCTCGGAATGAATAAACTCTAAACAAGGAGTACTACCAGGTTGTTCTCCAAAAAGAACAAGTTGTAAACAAGGAGTAGTACCAGGCAGTTCTCCAAAAGGACAAACCGTAAACAAGAAGTACTACCCCGCAGTTCTCCAGAACGCGGAAAGAGCGATGACTTCTGTTTGAAGTTCTCCAGAACGTGGAAAGTGCGATGACTTCTGTTTGAAGTTCTCCAGAAGAAAAAAAAAATTGTAAACAAGGAGTTCTACCAGGCAGTTTTCCAAAATGACAGAAGGTCGAACTGTAAACAAAGGAGTACTATCAAGCAATTATCCGTCCAATATGAGATGCAATGTAACGGAAACAACCTGCGCTGAGGCAGAAAAGTGACTAGCAGCTCCATTCGGCTGAACTCATTCAGGCATTTTGACCAACTACAGCGGGTTTCACAAGTGAGACAATCCCGATACTCACCAGACATGGCTCTTTCCGACTTGTGGTTGTTCCCAAAGTTGAAAATGCCTTTGAAGGAGAGATTTTAAGACAGAGGAAATCAACCAGAGCGCTATGCAGCATGTATTGGCGATCCTTAACAGTGACGATATTTCAAAACGTATCCATCCGACAGCATGGCAAAAATCCACGCATGCGCACTTAAGTCCAAAGTCGGAGGCCACTGAGTTTCGGAGCAGTGCTCTGCATAGCTTAGGAGAAGAAAAAAATGCAGTCGGATATATTTGGATCAGATCTCGCATCTCCCTGAGTTAAACTTTGCTCGTTTCACATAAAATGTGCGCATATGCCAGAAGGCATAGAAAAGCAGTGAAATTATGAGATTTTGGTGGCTACCGAAGTGGCAGCGCAGATCCAGTAAAAATCCTTAAAGGAATTTTTTCACGTTGGGGTGAAAATTTGAAAGGAAAGAGTTAAGAAACTAAAAAAGGAAAAAGGGAGACAAACTTTTCCACTCTCTGTTATGGTGGAAAAGAAAAGAATTGAGATAAGACATTTTCAACGTACTATAGTTCTTTGGAAAGAAGATTTTCTCCTTGTTTTTGTTTTTCTTCCGAAGCCATCACGTTCACATCATTTCTCCCCCAGGAAGTTGATTGCGTTCCGTCGGCTGCAATATCACGCGGTCGTAAGGAAGGTGCCGAAATCTGAAACGCCCGATGGAAATAGGGAGTTCTTGAAGACTATCATTCTAAATTACAACACATGCGGGAAACTGCGGTTATGGCTATGTATAGTTATCATTCTGAACCGTAAACAATGCAGATACCTACTGGAAAGATAAGATACTTGAAATGTGTGTCTCGGGCTAGTACTTTTGAGGATGAAGAGAAGAAAAATAAGGCTGCACATGTTACTTCTTCTTGTATCTTCCGAAGTGAATTACTTTGCATGTATATAACATATTTTTACACTTTGTTTTCCACAGTTGCGAGCGAATTTTATTTCTGTCTGCAGAGGGAAGTGCTAAAAGCTGTTGCACCGAGTTTATTCAACCATGCGTTATCACCTCCACAATCACGTGACCCAATACACTAGTGCTTGTGAAAATTGCAACAAAATACGCAATTCAAATGAAAGTTATACACTGAGTGGCCACTTTATTATGACCACCCCCTCATTACTTCGTTGGGCCACCTTTTGCCTTTAATACTGCGTCGATTCTTCGTGGCATGGACTCCACGAGATGTTGATAGCGTGGTTTCTGGAATCTGAGACCATGCTTGATGAACAGAACTTTCCAGGAGCGTGAGATTGCAGGGTTGTGAATCCAGCTGTCTGATAGCTCGTTCAACTTCATCCCACAAATTCTCGATTGGGTTGAAATCTGGAGATTGTGGGGGCCACTTAAGCAAAGTAAACTCCCCGGCATGTTCCTGAAACCAATCCTGTACAATACGAGCACTATGGCAGGACACATCATCTTGTTGAAAGTAGCCATCGCTATTGGGATAAACCCTTCCCATGACAGGACGCACTTGGTCTGCAACGATGTTCAGCTTTGTTGTGCCAGTCAGACGTTGATCAACACGAATTAAGGGGCCCAAAGCATGCCAGGAAAACATTCCCCAAACCATAACGTTGCCTCCACCAGCTTGAAGGGTTGTAGCAATGCATTTGGGGTCCATGCTTTCGCGCTGTTTCCGCCATATTCTCACTTGGCCATCGGCATGGTGCACCTGAAAATGTGTTTCATCGGACCACATAATTTGTTTCCAATTATTGACTGTCCAATCCTTGTGCTCCTGTGCGACATCCAAGGTGTTCGAACAGGCCTTCGGCTTCCCATCCGATGCAGTGTACGGAGAACAGAGCATGCAGAGATCATTTGAGGGTATCCTTGATTAAGATGGTCTGTAATTTGCTGCACTGTTGCCCTTCTGTTGTCTGTTACCAGTCTGGACGCTCTCCGTTCCGCCCGAGCAGTCACTAGTCGATGACAACCACACGTTGCACGTATAGACCCAGTTTTTTGACTGACAGTCCAGTCTTTAAGCACTTTAACAACAGCTGCTCTGAAACATTTCACGAATGCGGCGGTTTCGGTGATACTCGCTCTATGGCTCCGAGCTCCTACAATCACCCCACGTTGAAAGTCCGTCAAATCGCATTTTGCACGCATCTCGTCACCCAAAAATCCCTTCTACTACTGTCGCAAGCACTAAGCTTTCCCTTTTTATACTACTAGCCTCGCCCTCTTGCGGCAACAGCGTGCAGCCATAGCTCATTTGCTTAAAACTGTCAGGTGGTCATAATAAAGTGGCCACTCAGTATATAACAGATACCTTATGTAATACAGGAGGCAACTAATTACATTTGTACCACTATACACTACCTTTTTCTCTCCAAAACTCAGTATCGTCTGAAGCAACAATAACAGCCTCTACACGGCGTGGATAACAGCCTCTACTAGGCGTAGATTATAGCCTCTATACGGCGTGGATAACAGCCTCGACACGGCGTGGATAACAGACTCTACACGGCGTGGATAACAGCCTCTACACGGCATGGATAACAGCTTCTACACGGCGGGGATAACAGCCTCTACACGGCGTGGATAACATCCTCCACATGGCGTGGATAACAGCCTCTACACGGCGTGGATAACAGCCTCTATACGGCGTGGATAACAGCCTCTATACGGCGTGGATAACGGCCTCTACACGGCGTGGAATTGAATTGAACTTCTTGATACCGTCCTGATGAATAACACGCCAAGCTGCTTTAATGTGAGACCAGAATTCATTTGTGGTGACAGGTAGTGGCACCTGACGGGTCAGTTACTTAGCTACCGTGTCCCAGACCCGTTCGATAGGGGAGATATCCGGTGAATGTGCGAGCCAGAGAAGAAACGGTATCTGCCGTGCATCGAAGAGGTCTTGGACATTCCGGACCACATGTGGCCCAGCATTGTCTTGCTAGAATGTAGCGCCAGAACAACTCTGAAGGGAGCGTATCCCCTCTGACTCTAAAACATCCCTGATGTATCTTTGGTTTCTGAGGTGTCGGTATGGCTCAATTCCTATCATGCAACATTGCGAATTAAACCCAATGGCGCCCCAAACCATTACGCTTGGTGTCGGGCCGGTGTGACGCTGCAGGGTACCATTTGTTAGGATGTCTTCGTGCACGTATGTGACCATCATGGTGCATCGAGTTGAATCGTGACTCGTCAGAAAACACGACATATTGCCAAACAGTCATCTTGACGTTGGGTCGGTATGATTCGGCAAGGTGCTGTTCACTACGATGTCTTCGAACACGTATGCGGCCATCATGGTGCATCAAGTTGAATCGTGACTCGTCAGAAAACACGACCTGTTGCCAATCAGCGCGCCAATGTTTTTGTTCGAGACCACACTGCAGCCTGAGGCTTCAGTGGATGAGGATCAATGTAATGTACTGCAATGGGTAGCTGCAATGGGTAGCTGGCGATAAGTCCTCTGTTAAACAGACGGCGTCGAACTGTGTTGCAATACAAAGCCAGACCTGTGATAGTGCTTGCCGAGTGACTGCTGTTTTTGTGGGCTAAAGGTGGTCCTACAGCTTATTAGGTAGGTGTTCTTAATGTAATGGGTCACCGTGGATGTTGCTGTGCGATCGGTCACCGCCATGTGGTAGAGGAGCATGTCATTCCGTGCAGTTGTGCGATTCTCTGGTCCATTTCTCGGAATTATGTGCGTTCGAGCCACATCTGTCAACTGACATCTCGTTCGCATCACTGTACTGGAGTTTCTTCTCGTACGAGTGGCAGTGTCGCGGTAGGAAAATCCAGCTAACGTCATCCCAACAATCTTTCCTCCCTCAAAGTCCGTCAGGTGTTCATAATGCGATCTTCTTCGGCGACGAGTTATACTGAGACACAAGAAGCACCTTTCGTCTCATTATCGGCTCTTCACATATTCCAACATCTCGTTTGAGCCAGCTCTTTATACCCGAGACGGGAGAGTTTACTGGACGCTGCTTCGAAACCACATGCACATTTTCACTGACATTTTAATCATTTGCATGTCGCAACCTGTTGTACATATCCTGGATGTATCAAGCTATCGACACCAGATGGATATACTATCGAACCTTGTTAAACCGGCATATTTTGTTGATCGTGCTAAAACGGTGGTAAGCGAGGGTGGCGGTTAAAAGAGGTTCATATAAAAAAAAGGCAACATTATTTAGATACCACTCACTATAAGGAAGAAATTAAACAGATACACTGATAACCCATTATATTAAGACCACCTACCTAATAACCTGTAGGACCACCTTTAGCCCGCCAAAACAGTAGCCACTCGGCAAGGCATCGATTTGATGAAGCAGTATTCTGCGGTATCTGGTACCATAATGTCAACAGCAGGCCCTCCAGTTCCCGTGAATTTCGGGGTGTTGGTGATTTAGCGCAAACCCGCTTTTCCAAGTCGAACCACAAATGTTCGGTTAGGTTCGTGTCAGGTGAATTTGGAGGCCAGGGCACTAACAGAAAGTCATCAGTATGTTCCTTGAACCATTCCTTGACGATTCTGGCATTGTGGCATGGCGCGTTATTCTGTAGGTACTGTCCATCACCAGCAGAGTACACAGTTGCAATGAATGGGTGAACTTTGTCCTGAGGCTGTTCAGGTACCTGACAGCTGTCAGGGATTGCGCTGCTGGGATAATCGGGCCTACACTGTCCCAAGAAAACAGCGCCCACAGCATAACACCGCTGCCGCCGGCCTGTTTCTGTCCAACAGTGCATCCCAGTGTCATAGCCTCCGTTGTTAATCGGCGTATCCGCACTTGGCCGTCTACGTGATGCACCAGGAATCTTGATTCGTCAGAGCAGGCCACTTTCTTCCAATCATCCACGGTCCGATATCGATGATGTTGGGCTCATTTCATGCATTGTTGGAGATGACCTACAGTGAACCCGGGGACTCAGCTGGGTCTTCGGCTACATAGGCCCATTCGCAGAAAGCTGCGATGAACTGTGTGCTGTGACTCATTGCCCAGATCGCCGCTGTTGTAGCTGCGGATTACTTGTTGCACTGTTTCCCTGCGATCGCTGTGAACAATGCGCGAAAGTCTTCGTTCCCGTCTGTCCTTCAAAACACTGGAACATCCACTTCTTGGCTTGTTCAACACACTCTTTGTTTCTAGATAGTTTTACTCGTTCTACATCGTCTTCCAAAACACTGGTACATTCATTTGTTTAGCACATTCTTTGTTTCTAGAAATTTGTACTCGTTCCACATCGTCTTCCAAAACACTGGTACATTCATTTGTTGCCTTGTTTAGCACACTCTTTGTTTCTAGAAAGTTGTACTCGTTCCACATCTTCCAAAACACTGGAACATACTCTTCTTGGCTTGTTCAACACACTCCTTGTTTCTATATATTTGTTATTCTAATGTATAATTCGCTGATCACCAGGGACATTAACGAAAATTCCTTTGCACTTGAATTACTAATTTCGTTTCAAAACCCCACTCCACATAAATCGCTATTTCCTGGACATTCGCCATTGTAGCTTGTGTCAAGGAAAAAGAACAACAACTAGCACCAAACACTGGTAATTATGGACAACAAAACAGGAGATATCAAATGTTTCACATTTTATTTCTGTAAGAGTTGTACTTTTTTTTACTAATTTTCTGAAAATAAGGCAAGACATTTGGACCTTTGCATATCTACACGCTTCTTATAGGGAAAACGTTATGCACGACGGTTTTCGTTGAAGTGGATATCGACGGAAAGAAAGAATCGTTTCGATCGGACTTTTTAAAAGATTGAAATATGGATTGAAACAGATTTTAAGTTTGATAGAATGTATAATTTCGTCCCTTACAGCTACAGGTGAAGTTACACCTCGGAGAGAAACCAAAAAGCAAGATTAACGTTTTTACAAATGCAAAGCTATATTAAAAAGAAACTTATTTCTCTGTTTTTTTCCTGGACTGAGAGTTATTTTTAGCACGTCTTTTGTAAAAAAAGACCGTGCTTATGTTATCGGTTTGTCCGTCCGCCTGTAGACACGATATCTCTGCAACTATGAGTCCGATTTGAAAAATTCTTTTTGGCATTGAGAAGCTTGGAATATGCGAATCATGATCCTTTATTCCGCTTTTTTTTTACGATGTACAATTTCGCCGTTAGAGGGCGTAAATTCAGATGATGTCGAATTCAAAACTACGTTTTATTCCACATATTTGCTTTTAAACATCCGATTGAAAAAATTCTTTTTTCATTCGATTCCATTTATGTCGGACAGTAATTTAGGTATAGTTATTTTTTCAAATTATGCATAGATTTTCCGTTAGGGGGCGTAAAAGTAAATTATGTTTTCCTCAATATCTCTTCTTCTAAAACTCATATTTGAAAAATGCTTTCTTTAGCGGATACAACTATTGATGGAAAATATTTTGCATATTATTTCTAATTTTTGGTAAAAAAACTTTGGCCACAAGGGAGCGTAAGATTTAATTTTTGCTTCTGATGTATTTGCAGCAAAATCTGAGCTTCTAAAATCTCGATGGAAAAAATTCTTTCGTGGACTGATGCCACTCACGTCGATAAATCTTTCCTAATATTTTCTTTTAAAAACATTTCATGGTTTCTCCGCCAGGGGTTCGTAGATTTATATTTTATTTGTGTCAATATCTCTAAGTCTAGGAATCCGATTTGTAAAATTCCTTCTTTGTTGGATAGTGTTTTTAATGTGACACGTTTTTCATATAATTACAAAATTTTCAAGTAATTCATAGACTTTCCGCTAGGGGGCGTAAAGGTAAATTGCGTTTCTCCCTATATCTCTGATACTAAACCTCCGATTTGAAAAATTCTTTCTGCTCCGGATACAGCTCCTGATTAGGAATCCTTTGCACATAATTTCTAATTTTTGTGAAAAATGGTTTGGCCACCAGGGGGCGTAAGTCTTAATTTCCGCTTCTGATGTATTTGCCATAAAATCTGAGCTTCTGAAATCTCGATTGAAAACAAAGTCCTTTGTAGACCGATGCTACTCATCTCGACAAATCTTTTAGGAACATTTTTTTTAAAATAATGTATGGTTTCTACGCCATGGGGCGTAGATGCATATCTTATTTTTGTCAATATCTCTACTTCTAAGAGTCCGATTTGAAAAATCCCTTCTTTGTTGGATAGTGTTTCCAATGAGAAATGTTTTTCATATAAATTCAAAATTTTTCAAATAAATCATAGACTTTTCGCTAGGGGGCGCAAAGGCAAATTGCGTTTTCTGCATTATTTCTGCTTCTAAAACTCCGATTTGAAAAATTCTTCCGGTATCGCAAACAACTGATGGAAAATATTCCATCATATTCATATCATTTCTAATGTTTGGTCAAGAATGTGTTGGCCACCAGGGGGCATAAGTGTTAATTTCCGCTTCTGATGTATTTGCACCAAAAGCTGGGCTCCTGAAAACTCGACTAATCTTGGACCGATACGCTCATATTGAAAAAACTTTCGAGAATAGTTTCTTCCTAAAATAATGCATGGTTTTTCTACCAGGGGACATAAAGTCGCATCTTATTTTTTTCGATATCGCTGTTTCTAGGTGTCCAAGTTGAAACATTCTTTCTGCGTTGGAGAGCGTTTCCGGTGCGAAATGTTTCTCATATAAATTCATATATTTCTTAACGCACAAGTCTGCAACCAGAGGGCGCAAGTTCACGATTCCGTTTACAGCAATATCTGAGGTATTAAAAATCCGATTGAAAAACTTCTTTCTTCCGTCAGATACTATTGTTTTTCATACCGGTTCCATTACCTTTGAACAGCTTTGATAAATTTAATTTGCGTCAGAACGAATTCAAAAGACATGCTTGCTACACCTGAAAATTCGGTGTCATCTTTCTTGTCTTTAATTCTTAATGGCTGTAGTTTTATAATTATAATTCTACAACTTAAATAAAGTAAAGTTTTTTCTTTGTTTCTCTTTTTCTCATTTAAATAAATAATAGTAGAAAACGCTTACTTAAATAAAGTAAGGGTTTTTCTGTTATTTTCTAT
The DNA here is from genome assembly GCA_039090855.1 of Macrothele yani. Lineage (NCBI taxonomy): Eukaryota > Metazoa > Arthropoda > Arachnida > Araneae > Macrothelidae > Macrothele > Macrothele yani. The sequence goes on along the minus strand of CM077028.1, from coordinate 24,351,137 downwards.
TGAAATGCCTTCTTCGTAAGGATAGATATGCCATTGTTTTCGTAAATAATTATTTCATGGTTGTAGCTATCATTTAAATTTATAAATGTTAATTGAGAAAAGACAAAGTAATTTAAAAATTCATCTTCTCATTTGTTGGGAAACAATGATTATTCTTGAGTGAAAATCATTAGGATCGGCATACTTATATTAACACTATATTCCTATCAGAATTACTGTAGTTTGCCATTCATAAATAAATTAATGTACTAAATGAATCCTTTGAATGCATATTTCAAGACGTATTGATAGTATTCTAGCTGGGCTGAGATTACTGTTGCATACAAATGAGCATTTATAGAGTAAATTTTATTTGTTGTGTGTGTAAGGCTGATAGATAGCGTTGCTAGTCAAATAATCCCGCATTAAGCGAAATTACATGTAGCAATATTTTATGTCTCCGTTTGCTGGATGACCCGGAACGGCTTCCTCTGACTTAGCTTCAAAGCTCCTAATGCTCTGGAACTTCGTAGTGCAAGAGCATCTTAATGCGACTCATAACATGAAGGTAGGGGTTCGATGGTATACCGGATGCTCGGGGTTTATTCTCTGGGTGAAATACATTGGCTTTGGAAGCTAAATTGCTGCCTTTTCAGGTCTTAATAAGACTCCTATCATTTGTTATAAAGATTTTCTGAACATATGCGCTTTACGGTTTGGATTAATGCATAAACTGGTTTAATTAGCTAGGTATCAAAGACAGTGCAGCATGAATCCCCTGCTACAGACCAGGAATTTTTGTTTAGAATAGCAGTATTTTAGACCAAATTGTGTTGAGATAGTTTAACCGTACACTTCGGCTCATTTTGAATTGCCAACCATATTGCAAATCGAGTTGGACTCTTCCAAGTGACACTGAAATGTCTTTTTTACGCTTTCCAACCTTAGGTTGAAGAAGCGTATATGCCCCAGCTTTGTCCGTCTGTCTGTCTGGCCGTCCGTCTATCACTCTGTCTGTCCGTCCGCACTATAACTCGAGTAAAAATCATTGATTTCGATGTAATTTTAGTAGGCGGTAGGGGATCACCTAAGGACGAACCCTATTCAAAATGGGCGAAATAGGGTCAAAGGTCAGGACATCGGAAAGGGATCCATTCCATTGCTCTTATGCGTCATAACTTGCGTAAAAATGGTTCGATTTCGATGTAATTTTAGTATGTTTTAAGGGACCACCTGGGGACAAATTATGTTGAAAATGGATGAAATGAGGTCAAAGATCAGGGCATAGGAGCGGGATCCATTCCATCGCCCTTATGCGTCATAACTTACGTAAAAATGCTTCGATTGAGACAAAACTTTAGTATGTTGTTTCGGAGGTATACTTAACAGCTTCTGTTGAATATCATCGAAATAGGGTCAAAGGTCAGGGCACAGAATCGAGATTTATTCCACAGCCATTATCCTCATAACTTGATGAAAAATGCTTCTATTGCGACAAAGCTTTAGTATGTTGTTCCGGAGTTATACTAAACCAATTCTGTTTAATATCATCGGCATGGTGTCAAATATCAGGGCACAGGAGCGAGATTTATTATACAGCGATTATCCTCATAACTTGAGTAAGAATTTGAGTAATGATTTCTGGTATGTTGGGAAGCGTATCATAGTCAATGCATTGCAGGATTTTACTAACTTTTTTTTTTCTTTGTTTTTGTTTCATGTCCAACGTAGAGGAAAACAAACAGTTCCTGTCCCTAATTCAGGATCACTTGTTCAACGGAAGATACGTACAACAAAAGATACTGCAGAAACATACCACCATGCCACAATGTAGTTTTTTATGAAAATTACTGCATATCACTACACTGTAAAAAATAGTGTAGTAATATGCAGTAATACTAGACTATTTTTATTTGAAACCAATAAAAATTAAAATTAAATAACGTTGTTGTTCTTCGTTACTCCGTCCAAGGACTGGTTGTTCAGTAGATGTACTCCGTCTCTCCATCCCTCTCTATTCTCCGCCGCTGTCCTCGAGTCATAGTATGTCCTGGTATTAGTGTCATGGAGTAGCTGGGCTACAAAACTATTCCTTGGCCGCCCTCTTCCTCTCTTGCCTTTAATTTTTCCTTCGAAAACTTGCAGAATCTGGCCTCCATGGCACAATATATGTCCCATCCATAACATTCTGCTTCTCTTTAACATGTTGGTCAGATATCTGGGTTCTCGCACTCTTTCCAGGACCTCGTGATTAGTCTTTCTTTCTAGCCAACTTATTCTCTCCATTCTTCTCTAAATCCACATCTCAAATGCCTCCAGCCTTTTCACTTTCATCTTAGTCAATGTCCATGCTTCAGACTCGAAGAGAGCTACTGGCTAAACATATGCCTTTAAAATTCGCTTCCTCAATCTTAGATCTATATTTCTGGGCAGTCAGTAGTCTTTGGTTCTCTCTAAAGGCCGCTTTTGCCATTCCCAGTCTTATTCTAATTTCCTTTTCACATCTCGCATCTTCAGTAATAATTTGACCCAAATAGTGAAATTATCGATGAATTGTCCTTCAATGTTAAAGAACGCCTGTATCCTTCCCTATTAGCATTAGTTTTACCTTATTAGCACGTCTTTTGTAAAAAAAGATCGTGCTTATGTTACCGGTTTGTCAGTCCGTCTGTACCCACGATATCTCTGCAACTATTTGTCCGATTTGAAACATTCTTTTTGCATTGGGAAGCTTGAAATATGCAAATGAAAATCCTTTATTTCATTTTTTTGTACGATGTACAATATCGCCGCTAGAGGGCGTAAATGCAGATGATGTCGAATTCAAAAACACGTTTTATTCCACATATTTGCTTCTAAACATCCGATTGGAAAAATTCTTTAATCTTTCGATTCCATTTATGTCGAAAAGTATTTTAGATATAGTTACGTTTTCAAATTACGCATAGATGTTCCGCTAGGGGGCGTAAAAGTAAATAGCATTTTCCCCCGATAACTCTTCTTCCAAACATCCTATTTGAAAAAACATTCTTCATCGGATACACCTCCCGATGGATAATCTTTTGCATATAATTTCTAATTTTTGGTAAAGAATACTTTGGCCACCAGGGGGCGTAAGTGTTAATTTTTGCTTCTGATGTATTTTCCATAAAATCTGAGCTTCTAAAATATCGATTGAAAAATTCATTCGTAAACTGACGCCACTCACATCGATAAACCTTTTCGGAATATTTTCTTCTTAAAATATTCCACAGTTTCTCCGCCAGGAGGCGTAGATGTATATCTTATTTTTGTCAATATCTCTACTTCTAGGAGTCCGATTTGAAAAATTCCTTCCTTGTTGGATAGTGTTTCCAGCGCGACATGTTTTTCATATAATTTCAAAATTTTCAAGTAATTCATAGACTTTCCGCTAGGGGACGTAGGGGTAAATTGTGTTTCCCCCTATATCTCTGCTTCTAAATCTCCGATTTGAAAAATTCTTTCTGCACCGGATTGAGCTCCTGATTGGAAATCCTTTGCATGTAATTTCTAATTTTTGTAAAAAATGGTTTGGCCACCTGGTGGCGTAAGACTTAATTTCCGCTTCTGATGTATTTGCAGCAAAATATATGCTTTTAATATCTCGATTGCAATAAAAGTCTTTGGTTGACCTATACTACTCATGCCGACAAACCTTTTAGGAACATTTTCTTCTTGAAATAATGCATGATTTCTACGCCAGGGGGCGTAGATGTATATCTTATTTTTGGCAATATATCTATTTCTAGGAGTATGATTTGAAAAATTCCTTCTTTGTTGGAAAGTGCTTCCGATGCGAATTGTTTTCCCTATAAATTCAAAATTTTCATGTAAATCATAGACTTTCCGCTACAGGGTCCAAAGGTAAATTACGTTTTCTGCGTTATTTCTGCTTTTGAAACTCCGATTTGAAAAACTTTTTCCTGTCTCACATACAAGACCTGATGTAAAATATTTTTCACATAAGTTCAAATGTTTGGTAAAGAATGGTTTGGCCACCAGGGGGCATAAGTGTTAATTTCTTCTTCTGATGTATTTGCAGCAAAATCTGGGATCCTGAAAACTCGACTATTTTAATTTTTTTCTTTGGACCGATACCGCTCATATGGATAAAGCTTTTAAGGATACTTTCTTCCTAAGATAATGCATGGTTTTCCCACCAGGGGACGTAAAGTCACATCTTATTTTTGTCGATATTTCTGTTTCTAAGAGTGCGATTTGAAAAGTTCTTTTTGTGTTGGAGAGCGTTTCCGGTGCGAAAGGTTTCTCATATAAATTCATGTTTTTCTTAATGCACAAGTCTGCAACCAGAGGGCGTAAGCTCACGATTCCGTTTACAGCAATATCTGAGGGATTAAAAACCCGATTGAAAAACTTCTTTCTTCCGTCAGATACTATTGCTTTCCATACGGATTCCATTGACTTTGAATAGCTTTGATAAATTTAATTTGCGTCAGAACGGATTCAAAGGATGTGCTTATTACACCCGAAAATTCGGTGTCATCTTTCTTGTTTTATTTTTCTTCATTCCATAGACATCCGCATTTTTGTGTATTTTTAACATCATGCGCTGTAATGATTTGTCTGATCCCGCTACTATCGCCTGGTCGGCCGCGAAGTTAATGGCTTTACCTCTCTCACCATTAACCCAAACCCCTTCACTGGCGCTTCCAAAGGCCTGATCCATCAATAAATTCTGCATAAATACCAAACAGCCCAGGTGACAACAAGCATCCTTGCCTAACACCTTTATTTTTTGGGACTGGATCAATTATTCCCTCTTGAATTGAAATCAAATCTTCCTGATTTCCATAGAGTGTTTTGATAAGCTGGATACTGTTATCATCTATGCCGAGTCTTCTTAGGATTGGAAAAAGTTTTGTCCAAAGCACTCTGTCAAAGGCCTTTTCATAATCAATGAAATACACGTAAAAGAAGTGCCCCCTATCATCACCATTCTTTCAGCCAAGAATCTCAGGGTGCTAATCTGATCCCTAGTGCTCTTTCCTCTTCTGAATCCGAACTGGAACTCTCCCAACGCCTGTTCCAGCTTATAATCCAATATCTTTTTAATAATCTTCAGCAGGATCTTGGATGTATAGGTGAGATTAATCTTATGGTTCTATTGGGTTGGCAAAAAATAATCGCGTTTTTTTCCTGTGTAAATGAACGGCGAATTTTGAATGGGAAACAAAAACTTCAGTCTACAACATATTGTCCATTTTGTTCGACGAACTTTTGCCATCTCGCAGGCAAGTTCATGATTCCGCGCTCAAAAAGGTTTTTGTTTTTTCCCGGCAAAATACAGTTTCAAGAAGGATAGCCTAATCAGCAGTGAAGATTTTACCATTCGAGGCGTTTTTCAACGAACAAAACAAATGGTAGTCTGATGGTGCCAGGTCTGGACGAATATGGTGGATGTGGTAACACATCCCATCCAAGCTGCAACAATTTTTGACGAGCGACCAAACTTGTATGTGGTCTTGCGTTATCATGATGAAACACAACACCTTTGCGATTCACCAATTCTGGACGCACCCACATATCGAGCTTACTAACGTAATCCAGTTACTTCAGATGGTTTCCAACTCTTCACTTCGATATTTTCAGATTCTCAGCAGTCTCTCGTTCATTAAACGCCGATTGGATTCGATCAATGCCTTTAATTTTGGATTCGATCAATGCTTTTATGGCATTTTTCACATCAAAATCTCCAGACCAAAAGTTTGCAAACCAATTTTGACACTGCCGTAATTTTAAGGCGTCTTCACCATACACATCACATAAATTTTATGAGCTTGCACAGCGTTTTTTACCTTTTCGCAAGTAATGCAGAAAAACATGACGAATCCTTTTGATTCTCCATTTTGAAATCGACGCCAAACAAACACCTGTTAATGAAATCCTACACTTTCTGTTCCTAAAACAAGCTTGAACTGTCAGATGTCATGTTGCGTAATGAACTTGCGGTTTGAAATGACGTTAGTTACATTTGAAGACATGTTTCGTCATCTATGTGTTAAACACGCAATGACTTTTTGGCCAACTCAATACACTGTTCACACTCTGTTGCATTGAGCTTCTTTGGAATTGGAATAATTGTGGAGGTCATATGGTCAGCTGGCCATATTTCCTTTTTGATGGCAACAGTTTACAAAGACGAATAATTGATTTATTCAAGTTTCTATAGATGCTTTTAGTAGTTTAATGGGTATCTCATCTACCCCTGGAGCTTTGTTGTTTGGAATTGATCTTAGCGCCTCCCCAAATTCCTCTCTTTTAATTTCCAGAGCCCTCTCAAATCCGCCATAGACCAAGTCTAAATTTAACCGATGTAATTCTTGAACCTTCTCATCCTTGTATAGTAGTTCTGACACATATTTTTCCCACGTCTCTTGTTTCTCCATTGGGCCAATACGGTGCTTTCCCTGTTTGTTTTGGATAGTACGGGATTGCACTCCTCTCTTCCTCTGCGTCATGCTTTTTATAGCCTTGTAAACAAGGTCTGGCCGACCCTGGTTTTCCATATCCCCAATTTTTTCACAGCGTTCTATCCCCAATTTTTCTCTCGCTTTTTTTACTATTTCCAACGGTAGGTTGAAAAAGCGTATATGCTCTAGCTTTGTCCGTCTGCCCGTTCGCACGATAACTCGCGTAGAAATGGCTCGATTTCGATGAAATTTTAGTATGTGGTAGGGGATCACCTGGGGACGAAACCTACTGAAAATGGGCGAAATAAGTTAAAGGTCGAGACATAAGAGCGTGATCCATTCAATCGCCCTTATGGGTCATAAAATTTACGTAAAAATGTTTCGATTGCGACAAAACTTTATCATGTTGTTCCGAAGGTATGCTGAACCGGTTCTGTTGAATATCATCAAAATGAGGTGAAAGGGCAGCGCACAGGAGCTAGATTTATTCCACAGTCATTATCTTCATAACTTAACTAAAACTGCTTCTATTGCGACAAAACTTTAGTATGTTGTTCCCGAGGTATACTGAACCAATTCCGTTTAATATAATCGAAATGGAGTGAAAGGTCAGGACACAGGAGCGAGATTTATTCCACAGCCATTATCCTCATAACTTGAGTAATGATTTCTGGTATGTTGGAAGGCGTATCATAATCAATGCATTGCATGATTTTACTAACATGTTACATTTTCTATAAACTTCATTTTTTAGCTTCTTATACATACATACTCCCTGCTCTGAGTTTATATTTTTTCATTTACTTCTCTCCTCCATTTTGGCTATCACCTCAGTTGTCAGTCATTTCTTTCTAATTTTTAAGTTTTGTCTTCGTATTGTTTCCTTAGCAGCATCTAGTACTTTATTTTTTATCATCTTCCAATGTTGTTCAGATTCTTGAATATCCCACTTCTTCAATACCCTTTATAATCCTGGTCTGATAGTTAAACCTAATATTTTGATGTTTTAACGCCTCCAGATTAAATTTCATTCTTCTCATTTGGTTTTTCTATCAACTTCTGCTCCCGGGTAGGCAATCGACTTTTCCCACCTGATTGCTATAACGTTTCTTAACCAAAATGTAATCAATTTGGTACCTATTTCTATCCCTCATGCTTTTCCAAGTGCATCTTCTCCGTCTATGGACTTGATTTCACGTATTTGTTATTACTAATTTTTCTTTTTCACAGAAGTTGATCAACCCTTGACCTCTCTCATTTTTCAGTCTCAATCCATATCTTCCAAAGATATCTCCTTCCGAACCGCCCCACCGCCCTCTACAACAGCGTTCCAGTTTCCCATTCTCACTACATTGATAAGAAAAATGGGCAGCAAAATTACCGGTAAGTGTCCGTCTGTTAACGAAAAGTTCGGTTTTTAAAAGGGTCCATTTCTTTCTCCTTCCGTATTTTCACAGATTTGCAGTATAGTCAGTAATTCCGTTATTTCAGTAAAGTCCGTTTCAACTTTTTTCGTATTTATACAGAAATTTCCCAAAATCGAAGATGTTGAATTTTTCAGCCCTTACGTTAGAGAATCATTTCGCGCTAGTGGCTGGGATCGAACAGGTCTGCACAAGCCTCGCGTCTTAACAACTGAGCCAGAATGTTATTGGTACTGCACTCAGTAAAACTGATTTCGTGATGACACATTTCTCATTTTTTTCACTAATGCGAGTGATTTAGTCACTTATACACTTCTAGTCGATCCACTAAAAGTTACAGGTAAATGCGAAACAGCTAGGTTTAACTTGAATAAATACGTAAATCCATCGCTCTTTCCACGTTAAGCAACACACAGAAACCGAAAAATTGTTACTCGGCCGCCATCGGGGAGTCGAATTTCTCGATATCTAGCCGATCTTTCTCCTCCTAACCTTGAATAACCGGTTTAACCGCAGTTTTTTATGAAAAAATCGCATGATTGTTGTGCGTATTAATCCCATTTGTGCAGCAGTATGTCCGGTGGTTTTTCTCGGGTTCCTGGAAAATGCTTTCCGTACTCTTTCCACGTCTCCCCAAACACTGGAACAGCCACTTCTTGGCAAGTTCAAGACTGTTTCTAGAAATTTTTATTCATTCCACGTCGTCTTCCAAAACACTGGAACATCAGCTTCATGGCTTGTTTCTGTTCTGTCGGAACTTATTATTTTTCTGAATGCGTTTGTAGAAATTTTATTTTTTCTGTAAGACTTATTCACAAATGAAATACTTTTTTTTGCAACAGGATATTTCGAAGCAACAGAATGCTTTGGAACTTGAAATCTTTTTTCTTAACTAACAATAACTTTCATGTACCTTGAAGAAATGATGAAGTGCACTGTTTTATAGTACTGTTTTATAAATCTTCTAAATATAAAATTTACTTAATAATTAATAAGACAATTGGCCTGGAATGGGAACATCAAACAGAAGTCATCGCTCTTCCCACGTTTTTTAGTGAGTCACGGAAAAATTCTCATTGGCTGATACCGGGAATCGAACCCAGGGTCTTCCAGTCACGCGCCGGACATGCTACCACTGCACCACAGCAGCCTCGAATTCTCCAGACTCACATACGACTAACTGCCAAACCACTTGGCAGGTTGCTTGTTGGAGCCCTGCAAAATGCTGGGGATTTACCGAAGATGGTAAGCAGCAACTGAACAAATAACTAGAAGGCGAATGAATAATTAATAATTAATACATAATTAATAATTAATACTATTTGATGTTACCATTCCACGTGAATTGTCTGTATTAATAATTCATTCGCCTTCTGATTACTTGTTCAGTTGCTGCTTACCATCTTTGGTGAATCCCCAGCATTGTGCGGGGCTCCAAGAAGCAACCTGCCATGTGGTTTGGCAGTTAGTCGTATGTGAGTCTGGAGAATTCGAGGCTGCCGTGGTGCAGTGGTAGCATGTCCGGCGCGTAACTAGAAGACCCTTGGTTCGATTCCCGGTGGCGGTCAATGATAATTTTTCCGTGACTCACTTATAAACGTGGAAAGAGCGATGACTTCTGTTTGATATAAAATTTACTCTTGATAGCTACAATAGCTTTTCTCTTAAAGCACCCCATAGACTGATACATGGACATCGTACAATCACCTGTACAATAATGTAAACACTCGGTTTCTTACGGTAACACAAAATAAAATAGTTGGTGCACAAAATGGTGGAGAGGAGAAGAAATATCCTGTGCTACTATAACCAAAATCCATGCAGTGTGCTATCCACAATATCCCATCTCACCACATAATTTTAAAATCAGTTCCTTCTACAGACTATTCAAATTTAACAGCTAATCAAAGCTCAAAGTTTTCCTACGCATCTCTACTATTACCAGAATGTTTTCGCTATATGAATATAGAAAAAGCGAGAGAAAGGTTTTTGCGTTAATATACGAAAGAAATTGTAGAAAGGCTCCTGAGAATTCAAAATTTTCCGTTAACACATTTTGAAAACGGAAATCTACCGTCAATATAAAAAAGAAATTGCGGATAGGTTTCTAAAAATTCAGAAAGTTCCTGTCTTACTAAAAATCCGTGAAATTCAGATTTCTTACCGTCATTTCACGGAAAAGGTTGTATCAGGAATGTGCTTCGATAATTCACAAAATGAATCAAGGAAAGTGTGTCGGGAATTTCATAAAAATATTTTTACAGTGTACAGTAAAACGTACTCACATTCAGTTTACAGCTGTCGAATTTACAGTTATTAGGTTGGAAACACGAAATGGCCATCAATAGCAACGGAAGAAGGAAAATGCGCATGGTCACTGATTTCTTGAATTTATGTTTTGGCTACTAATGTGCAACTAGACGAAACCCGTCGGAATCGATGGTTAGTTTTTTTTTTTTTTTTTTTTTTTTTTAGTAAGAATAAACTCATATGAAACAACAAATGTAAGCTTTGTTTGACATTTGACAGACAAATTCACTCATCCACTTCAGTAAAGACAATTGTAAATTAGTAAATTCGTGATTATTTTTCTTTTTTGACTGAAGGTTTAACGACTACCGTGAGCAACTCAATGGGCTACAAGCAGTCTCCCGTGCTCAATTTAGGGTCACTGGTTCCAGGGAAGGGAGAGAGCCAGTGCCGTAACACATACACAACATCCATGCCTCACCGGGATTCGAACCCGGACCGTTCTCGGGCGAATGATCATAAAATAGCGCTTAGACAACTGCGCCACCGGGGCGGCCAGGTTCGTGATGAGCATCACGACTGCACCCTTTTTCAGTCGTAGAATGTGAGGCGGAAATCATGATCATGTCGATCGTGTGCAAAAATTCAACTGGTTAGCGCACTCTTTTACTCTCATCTTCAGTAACAGCTGTGTTTGTAAATGATGTTGGAATCAGATACGCGTTGCAAATCTTGTCTGCGACATATAGTTGCGACCCATTAATCGCTCACGCCTTCCAGTAAAGCTCTTAGATTTTCTTTTCTTTTTTTTTTTTTCTGCGGGAGAGACATTCTGTTATGCGTAAGTATGCAATAAAGTATTTGCTTACTTTAGGACTGATTATAGAACATCATGCACACACCAAGTCTGACACTAAACGGAGTCCCTGATGTAGATAAGAGCGGCAAGCTTCTCCCACAGACTTTACATGGGAATTGTGCAGCCCCGTCACGCCCAAACGGTTGCTCTAATCTCAGGTTTCTCTTCTACTGGCACATCTACATGGCAAAACCTTTATTTGGATACCTGAACTATATTTTTACGTTTAGCTGCTCTCCCAAAATATGTCTTACAGTAAAAAACCTTATAGAACGAATATATAGATGGCGCAACTCAATATGTGCATTCTAAATATTTTCACTAACAATGATCAACGGAATGTTTATTTACATCTTTACAAAATGGGAAACGTCTTACCTACGTGAATAAACTCGATCGAAAGAATATTAAATTCAATATATACATCACACAGTTCAACGGCAGAACGCAAGCAGATTTTCGAGAGTGTTCGCTGTTCTGATGAGAAGAACTTTGATACGAATGCATGATAGGGCTGCTTTGCGCAACGGTTCGCTTAGAAAAGAGAAGATTTCGGACTTTGGACTATCTCAGAGCCTCCATGCCCCCGCCTTCAACAGCGCGTGAGTCAACCGCACGCTTCTCCCATAGACTTTACATGGGAACTTTGCCGCTCCACAAAGCACGAACTGTTGCCCCAATCTCATTTTTCTCTTTGACTGGCACATTTACATGGTAAGAACTTTATTTTGATACCTCAACCATAACATTACATTCAGCCGTTCTCTCAAAATAGGACTCACAGTAAAAAAAACTTATAGAATTAATATACAGATGTACGGTATGGTGTACGTTTCGTGAAGTATTAGTGAAGTAGAGAGAGAGCAAAACAGTTGAGAAGGCATCTGCACGAACGAAAGATTTCTTCTTTTATTTAGTGAGGTACTAATTTAAATGCTGTTAATGATTTTCGGGGAGGGAAACCTCGGTTATACATTTTTCTAGGGGATGGACTTGAAAACGTATAAATGTAAAAAACAAAAAAAAACGTATAAACGAAATTTCAAAACATTAAATACTGTAAAATCGTTGCATTAAAGGAGTATAAGATGTTATTTACCAACAATTTATTGAAAGTCGAATTGGGGAAACAAAAAAAATAAACAAATCATACAATTTATCGCATTGCAAAGATCATAAAGCCCATGAAAATCAAACTTCTCTTTTGACGACTCAATCTGTCTAAAAATATCCCGATGCTAGATTAAGTGAAATCCTCACAACTAAGAATATGATACCAGTGGACTCATGAATTAATAGCTTTTTATTTCTGTCGATTCTCAGTGCATCCATTTGAAACCTTAATCTAGAATATTCATGATACATTAAGGATTCTACACTGAAGTGCCAAAAGTCAAGAGATACGTACCTAGCAATCGTGTAGGACCTCATCTAGCCTGAAGAAGAGCAGCAACTCGACGTGGCGCCGATTCTACAAGTGACCAGAAGACTTGTGGAGAGATTTTGACCCATGCTGTCTGAATAGCCGCCCACAGTTCCTTGGTATTTGTAGGTGCAGGATCTTGGGTGGAAATGGACCTTTCCACCACGTCCCATAAGTGCTCTATTGGGTTCATATTGGGCAAACGTGATGGCCACACCATCCGTCGGAACTGTCCAGAATGATTCTCGAACCAATTTTGGAGTACTTGGGCTCGATGACATGGTGTATTGTCCGCCTGGAAAAACCCATCATTGTTGGGATCCATGAAGGGCTGCAAGTGGTCACTCAGAAGCGCAACAAAGCGATTACCGGATAATGACGTGTTTAGGAGGACCGAAGGACCCGAACTGTGCCACATAAAGACACCGCACACATGCATGGCACCACAACCAGCTTGCACGATGCCTTGTTCACAGCTTGGGTCCATGGCTGGCGGTCTGCGCCTATCTAACATTAGCTCGTAACAACTGGTAGCGTGACTCATCGGACCAAGCCACATGTTTCCAACCTTCCAGATTTCAAATATTGTTCACCAGACCAGGTGAGGAGGTGTGTCCTATTTCGTGGTGTTAACAAAGGCACTCTGGTGAGGCTTTGGCTCCAATACCCCATGGACGCTATATTACGATGCACTGACCTGATTGATATGACTCCTCTACCTCTGCACTGAATGTAGATGTTATTTGAGCCAGTGTCGCTTCTCTGTTAACATGGACAATCCTGGTCAAAGGCCGCTGGTCACGGACATTCAGCACCCGTGGTCGGCCTCTGCACTGTCCACGGTGGATGGTGATTTCCTTCCATGAGGTATTCTCGGTACACACGTGACTCCGTGGATCGAGGAACTTTGAATGTTAGCAGAACTTCGGAAATTAAATGTCCCATGCGTCTGGCTCCCACTATCGTGCGTCGTTCAAATTCTGATAATTCACGTCGGCTAGCCATAAACCTACTGATCGTTGTGACTTACGAGATTATACTTTGCAACTGTTAATGATCACTACGTATTTCGAAGCCTTTATACGACGACAGCACTAGTTAAAAATTTGCATACTGCTATCGCATGACTTTTGGTAATTCAGTAGATATTAATACGTCACGAAATAGTGTAGAACCACAAAGGTACGTCTCAGAAATTTACTAATTTTCAAATAGCGCATATATGTGCGAGTCATGAAATTTGAAACCAATTTTTCATCCACATATAAAGTAAACAACATACAATTCTCTAATAATATCAAGGTTCCACTTTGGCTGCATTAAGAAGGAACACAACAACGCTGTCTCATTTCTCTCAAAGTAAACAACATGCCCTTCTCTGATGGGATCAAGGTTCAACTTTGGCTGCACCAAGAGGGAACACAACTACGCTGTCTCAATTCTCTCAAAGTAAACAACATACCCTTCTCTGATGGGATCGAAGTTCAACTTTGGCTGCACCAAAAAAGAACACAACAACGCTGTCTCAATTCTCTCAAAGTAAACAACATGCCCTTCTCTGATGGGATCAAGGTTCAACTTCGGCTGCACCAAGAAAGAACACAACAACGATGTCTCAATTCTCTCAAAGTAAACAACATGCCCTTCTCTGATGGGATCAAGGTTCAACTTCGGCTGCACCAAGAAAGAACACAACAACGATGTCTCAATTCTCTCAAAGTAAACAACATACTCTTCTCTGATGGGATCAAGGTTCAACTCTGGCTGCAAAAGAAGGAACACAACAAAGGTGTCTCAAATATCGTAAAGTGGTAGGATATCGGGATACGTATAAAATAATAAACAACCGTGTATTTCTGTTTCTCTGTAACTCAAATTTTAACGTTTAATCGCAAAAAAAAAATGTAAATGAATTACGTATAACCAAGTTAAGAAGCGATAGTACAGTAGAATATCGGGACTAATCCATAGTTACGTATAAAAGTGAAAAACGAATAACTGAGAATTGTATAACCGAGGTTCCACTGTATTTTTCGCTAAAAGCTTAATCCTTGCCCAGTCTGCGTGAAATATGCCCAACAGCTGAATTTCAATTACGATGAAATTTAAGAGCAGGAAAATTAATGGTATAGAAGGCATCCAGTTTGTATCAGTGCTTTTCGTGCAGGTACAACTTCAGGAAAAGAATTTAATTGCATCTCTCTCCAAGCATTTAATTGCCACCAAATAAGCCGCTCTCAAAATGCAGTATATTTTGTAACCACGTTTTGATCCGAGTTTGAACATTCAGCTTGGATTACTTGACTCGTGTTAGAGATTTACGCTAAAACCCTTAAAACTGCTTCACGGTATGGTTCCATAAATTAGAACAGACGAAAGGGATTAGTAAAAGTGGAGTTTCAGAAACATGCACGAACCAATGTGCGCAAACACCAGCAGCGAATTTTGCAATAAATCTGTTAAGGATAAATCCCTGAAACCTGGTTTTTCAGCCTGTTTTCACATAAAACGTATGTTAAGCAACTTGAAATGAAATCCGAGACTAGAAACTTGGTGCTACTGTGAGTTTCTTTTTAATTTAGATAAATATTTTCAAGAGCAATAAAAATAGGCAACTTCACTGCGCGATAAATATTTCCAATGTTTTTAATTAAAAGCTGCGTAGGTAACCATATAGCGATGAAGGAATTAAGCGGAAAGGAATTATCTGATGAAAAAACTTTGGGATAAAGCAACTTTTCTGAACAGGAGGAATGTACGAGGGTTGGATATAAAATAGTGGCAACCTACTTGTATGTTCCAAAATATTTATTCACCGAACAGAATAAGTTTACACCCCTTCAACAAAATCTGCTCTCATTTTGATAACTTTCTGCCACACATCACGAAGGCGCTGGATGCTTTCAGCAACGCCATTTTTCTTGATGTCTGAGCACGGGCGCCATACCACTCGGAGGAGCACCACTTTTGTGTAAAAGCGGTTCCCCAGCAGTGCCCCCCCCCAGTGTTCCTTTTAGTTTTGTGAAGAGATCAAAGTCACGTGGGCTTACGTCGGGGGATTATGGCTGATACGTATTAAGAGAATGCAACGTGGTTTGTCACAAATATTTATTTTTTTCGAGTTGACCATCGTTTCGCTGGGTTTTGACCTAGCTTCATCAGGACGAATGGCACGTAAACATTCAAATTGTATATGGTATCATAAGCAATATTTACAGTCACGGTTAGTTGCTTCCACGCGCATGATAGAAATGGAGTGGATGCCATGTCAGTAACAAGTTGCGAAGACTTCTGATATATATGGAAAGCTTCCAAACTATCAAGTTTGGTGTTAAAAAATAAATAAATAAATAAATAAATACTTGTGACAAATCACGTTGTTTTCTCTTAATACGTATAATCGTCACAAGACTGTAGTCTTTGAGATCGAGAATTAGCGCTGATGTTCGAGAAACTCCCACTGCCACCGCGCTAACAAATTCCTCACAGGAGCAGCAGTGTAACATCGCGCATTGTCATGCAAGACAACCGGCGCACTTTCCGAAATTTGATCGCTTTCACCGCAGAGTAGATGATGTTCCAGAAAATGTTGGTAGTATTGAGCGTTAAAAGTCTGGAAACTGCATGATGGAGTATCGCATCCTGGATATCATACGCCACTATCAGCATCACTTTGAGATTCCAGGATTTATGGCGAACTTTTTTTGCCCTGGGAGACGATGGATGCCGCCATTCATTAGACTGCCGTTTCGGTTTTGGTTTGTGCGATCTCGCTCACGTTTCATCCAGAGCGATGACCCTCTCCAGGAACGGGCCATCTTCTCTATTATAACGTTCCAAATGCACACTGGCAAAGGCCTAGCGGTGACATTTCTGAACTTCCGTGTGGCACTGAGGCACCCATCGTGCTACAATTTTGAAGTAACCAAGCACGTCCTTTAACACGTGCAAAAATGTTTTGGGGCATATTCCCGCCTTTGCGCCTGTCCTTCTGTCCATCGTTGATCCACGGCCATCAAGGATTGCATCAGCTGCATGTGACGATCCTGGATGCCATGTCGATATGAAGGTACCACATCCTTTACTCTATCGCTACCTCGGCGAATCGCTGTCACCCATCGAGCCATCATTCGATATGGTAATACTTGGTTACCACATGCTTCCCGAAGACTTTGAAAACATTCCGTTGCGTTCCTTCCACGCGTTACCTCCAATTTTTACGCTTTCCAACCGTAAGTTGAAGAAGCGTATATGCTCCAGCTTTGTCCGTCCGCCTGTCGGCACGATAACTCGCGTAAAAATGGTCCGATTTCTATGAAATGTTATTATGTGGTTGGGGACGAACCCTATTGAAAATGGACGAAATGGGGTCAAAGGTCACGGCATAAGAGCGGGATCCATTCCATTGCCCTTATGCGTCATAACTTGCGTAAATATAGTTCGATGTAGATGGAATTTTAGTATATTGTAGGGGACCACCTGGGAATGAACCCCATTGAAAATGGGCGACGTGGGGTCAAAGGTCAGGACATAGGAGCGGGATGCATTCCATTGCTCTTATGCGTCATAACGTGCGTAAAAATGGTTCGATTTCGATGAAATTTTAGTAAGTGGTAGGGGACCACCTGGGAACAAACCGTTTTGAAAATGGACGAAATGGGGTCAAAGGTCAGAACATATTATTGCGATCCATTCCGTCGCCTTTATCCCATACTATTAAGGTGGACGTCAAGTAATTTTGCTTCCTATACTTCCGAATGGAAAAACTTGTACACATCATTTCCTTCACAATTATTGTGTTCCCAAGGATGAAAATTTTAACATCGGTTAAAATAACTTCATATTATGACTTGGAATACTTAATATTTCCTAAAACATAACCATAATTACATAAAAAATCAATACCTTTTCCTTTGGTGGTGTTGGAACCAGAAAACAGATGGCGCGACCTGTATTGTGATGACGTCAGTAGACAATCAAATATTGGATTTCATAATTATGGTTATGTTTTAGAAAATATTAAGTATTCCAAGTTATAAAATGAAGCTATTTTAATTGATGTTCAAATTTTCATCCTTGGGAACGCATTAATTCTGAAGAAAATGTGTACAGACGTTTTTCCATTGGAAGTATAGGAAGCAAAATTACTTGACGCCCACCTTAAAGAAGCATTTCTTGTATGTATGTAAATTTTATTTTGAAAACGGCTCTAAGGATTTTGATAAAAGTCGTTAACCCACCGTTTTCTGGTACTAGAAATCGATTTAGCTTGATTTCGACTTTGGGAAAATTTGTTTAGTGCGTTAAATAACCACCCCAAAATTAACACGTTTTTAGTGTCATGGCGTCGTCCCATTGATGTTATTCATGCTTAGAAATCTTATGACGTCACAATCTCGCGATTGATATGTTGGCGCGCGGTCACGCCATCTGTCTCATTGCGTCACGCGTTGTGCGTGGATCCTATTAAAGTTTAACGACGTCACACTCTTGCGAGCAGATGGTCGCGATTCCCATCTGCCTCATTACGTCACGCGTTGTGTGCGTATGTGTGTCCGCGCGATAACTCGCGTAAAAATCGTTCGATTCCGATGAAAGTTTAGTATGTGGAAGGAGAAAACCTAGGAAAGAAACCTATTGAAAGTGAAGGAAATGGGGTCAAAGGTCAGGACATAGAAGCGGGATCCATTCCACTACTCTTATGCGTCATAACTAAAGTAAACAAGGTTCGATTTCGATTAAATATAAGTATCTGGTAGGGGACCTCCTGGGGACAAACCCTATTGAAAATGGGCGAAATGGGGTCAAAGGTCAGGACATAGGAGCGGAATCACTTCCATTGCCCTTATGCGTCATAACTTAAGTACAAATTCTTCGATTTGGATGAAAAGTTAGTATGTTGTAGGGGACTGCATGGGACGAATCCTATTGCAAATGGGCAAAATGGGGTCAACGGTTATGACACAGGAGCGGGATCTATTCCATAGACCTTATGCATCATAACTAACGTAAGAGTGCTTCGATTGCGACAACACGTTATCATGTTGCTTCGGAAGTATACTGAACCGGTTCTGATGAATATCACCGAAATGGGATCAAAGGTCAGGGCACAGGAGCGATATTTATTCTACAGCCATTATCCTCATAACTTGAGTAAGGATTTCTGGTATGTTAGAAAGCGTACTTTAAATCAATCTTACTGGAACACTACATAAATCAAAAAGTTCATCTACAGCGAAATGCGAGTCACTCAAATGAAGTTCGAGAGGTTTTACTTACAGCTAATCCTTTATTGCTTTTCACTTCAACTTGTTCACTTCAACACAGTAAAATCAACTAAACATTGGTTAATATTCACGATGATAATTAACTATGAAACACAACACTGAAACTTGAGTTAACATCCATCAAAATATTTAACTACGAAACACAACAGTTTCATTAAATTATAACAGCTATGACGTAGAAGTCTTTTCGTACTTCTACGTTTTTTTAAAAACATAACCATAAGATGAAATAGTTCCTAAATTAAACCTAAACGGCCAGACGAAACATGTAAACAACAGAAGTCAAACTTACGCAAAAGATGCTTTATTCAGGATGTAGCACTTGCATAAAAAATCATAACATCACATAGTACTCCACACAGCTCTACACAGCTCTTAACACAACGCTATACAACACAACGCTGAAATTCCAACCCTTCTCCTGCCGCCCCGGTGGCGCAGTGGTCTAAGCGATGGCCTCTGATCATTCGCCCGAAAGGGGTCCGGGTTCGAATCCCGGTGAGGCCTGGATATTGTGTTTGTCTTACGGCACTGGCTCTCTTCCTTCCCTGGAACCAGTGACCCTAAATTGGGGACGGGCGACTGCTTATAACCCATTGAGTTGCTCACGGTGGTCGTTAAATCTTCAATAAAAAAAAAAACACTTCTCCAAGCAACGCTCTCTTTAACAATGCTCGCCATGCAACAGTTTAGTCGTCGTTTTTATCTCTCGTTCTTATCTTATATCAGGCACACGTCATGTTCATTCAACCCCAATCATGTTGCCATCATCATTCGTTTGAGAGAAAAGATATCACGTTAAGAGTGAAGTATAACTGAGAATAAACCCAAGATATACATAGGGAAAGAAACTAAAAAGGAAAGTTAATTTAGAATACACGTCACATAGTCTTTAACAATACTTTAACGTCAAAAGTAATAGAGGTTGTTGCCTTTAATGCACGATCTTGATAAGTAGAGTCACTCACACTACAAATTTAAATTCGTTGGCTGAATTTAAAAACTTTATTGTATATACAAGTCTTAGAACTTTCAGGTTTCCCCAGAACCCATCATCAGATACAGAAGAAGGAATAAGTTTAAATAGAGTGTTACGTGACATGACATAGACCTCAGATATTAATATGACATAATGTCACGTGGCATCAAATTGTACTGGGTATGATGT
Organism: Macrothele yani; assembly: GCA_039090855.1. Classification (NCBI taxonomy): domain Eukaryota; kingdom Metazoa; phylum Arthropoda; class Arachnida; order Araneae; family Macrothelidae; genus Macrothele; species Macrothele yani. The sequence continues at coordinate 24,331,295 of CM077028.1, read as the reverse complement.
GCAAGTCTCTACAATTTTATTTGAAAAGATAAATGCGTTTCCTCCACGGCGAGTGTAATTCTGCAGCGTTTGAAAGTTTTGGATATTTCCTTCATCTTGTGAGGAGTGGTGTAAAAATATGCGTGTTTACTAGGATGGAATTAGGAGAATTCGAATTCGTGCAGAAATAGTCAAAAGTAATAGAAGTAGTTGCCTTCAATGCACGATCTTGATAAGTAGAGTCACTCACAATACAAATTAAAATTCGTTGGCTGAATTTAAGAAATTTATTGTATATAGTCTTTTCTAATAAATTGTAGAGACTTGCACATCATACCCAGGACAATTTTATGCTACGTGACATTATGTCATATTAATATCTGATGTCTATATCATGTCACGTAACACTCTATATAAACTTATTCTTTCTTCTGTATCTGGTGATGGGTTCTAGGGAAACCTGAAAGTTCTAATACTTGTATATACAATACAATTTTTAAATTCAGCCAATGAATTTAAATTTGTACTGTGAGTGACTCTACTTATCAAGATCGTGCATTGAAGGCAACTACCTCTATTACTTTTGACTATTTCTGCACGAATTCGAATTCTCCTAATACTTTAACGATAATTAAGAAGTCGCGTACCAAAAAGGAGTATCAACATTCACATTCAAAATCCCCATTTTAAACAAGAGGTGCATTGCCTTTTTACCTATCGCTCTTATCCGGTCACACATACTCTCTTTTCCGACCTCAGGGTGCTGCCTATCGTTTTTATCTTTTTACCTATCGTTCTTATCCGGCCACACGTCACTCTTTTCCGACCTCAGGGTGTTGCCAACAGTATTCTCGTTTGAGGAAAAAGACGTAACGTTAAGTTTGGAAAGTATAAAAGAGAGAATAAACTCAAATTTACATAGAAAAATGAACTAAAAAAATGAAAGTTAAATTAGAATATACGTCACACTCTTTCCGCATTAAAGAAAACGTGGAAAGAGCGATGACTCTGTCTATTCACATTATAATCAGCGTTGCAGGTTAAAATTAGTCGGTATCTACTTGCAACTCCGGACTACACGCTGATGTAAATGGGAAAAATATAAGATGTGATGTTGAGAAACCGGGAAAAACCTCAGGTTTTCAATATTTGTACCAAATTTCAAACGAGTTATTAATTTATTGTTCTATGATGTATGAACGGGTATATCGCTCGGTAATAGACGGGCGTATCAGAATAATATAACCACCCCCGGAATCACAGTGTACCCGCCCAAGCGGGTACACTGTGATTCCACTGATTGATTCTACAGAGTGCACGGGACAAGGTCGTCCACACGGAGACATAAGCGGCCGGCCAGGACAGATAAGCCATAGTGCGTAACGTGAGCCCAATGGAAAGAGGTAGTGATTTGACGGGCGTTCAAAAAGAATGATCATTGCCTACAGCGCCAAGGGTGGATGCATCTCAGAAACAGAAGACTTTTCAGGCTGTTTGCGAGGCGCTCTATTAAAGGTGTACCAGGAAAGAACCGCTGGCACACCGAGTACCTCCCGATGTCATAACTGTGCAGTCCCAAAGGCCATCGACCCCAGAGGAGAACGTCGCCTCCGTCGACTGGTAAAGGGCAATCGACGCGCAACAGTACAGCAATTGACCACGCAAATGAACGCTGGGACACCCAGGTACGTGTTCACGATAACAGTAAAGCGAACCCTGTTGCGCATGGATCTCCGGAGTCGACGCTGCGTCAAGGCGCCCATGTTAACCCAGGTCCATCGGCAACGACGCCTGCAGTTTGCATGTATTCGTCGGAGAAGGCAACGTTTTCCCACTCTTCCACTGTCCAATGGACAGTGGAAGAGTAGAAAAAAGTTGCCTTCTCCGACGAATCGAGGTTTCTACGCCATAGAAGTAACAAGCGGATACGGCGTCAGACACACGAGAATCAATCCCCCGACATGCTTGTCGGTGAAGTACAGGCCGACGGTGGCAATATGCATGTCTGGAGACTCTTTTCCTGGTACGACCTGGGACCGCTGCTATTACTGGATAGGTTCCTGAACGTCAATGGCTACCTGTCCATCCTCGCGGACCACACGCATCTCTTCATGTTGGACGTCTACCCTGGTGATGATGGTGTCTACCAACAGGACAATGTGCCGTACCACGTCCCTAACGGGGTGCGTGGCTGGTTTCAGGAACGCAACAGCGATGTATCCGTTCTCCCTTGGCTGACGAAATCGTCGGATCTCAATCCCATAGAGCCCTTGTGGGACTCTTTACCTCAATCTCATAGAGCCTTTGTGGGATTATTTGGATAGACAGGTTCGACATGCCTACCGGCCATCACATAATCTCCGCGACCTCCGTACCCTGCTGCAGTTCGAATGGGCAAGTGTACCTGCGGTAACCCCTACCAGGGCCTCATTGCGTCCATACCACTGTCATTCGGATTAAGGGTGATTATTCCCATTATTAGGTAGGTGGTCATATTTTTCCGATATGACTGTGTAGACTGAATCTTTTATTAAATCGCATGTGTGTCTCCTGCACCTGTTTCTTTTGCGGGATTAGAGTACAGCAATGTATGCAGTTGAAGACTGTATGCTACCTAGACAGGGCAGCGCTGCACACACACACACACACACACACACACACACACACACACACACACACACACACACACACACATTTTTCGGATCGTTAGGTGAATACCTTCAAAATAATTTTCCAAAGATTACGAACTTACAATAATCGACACTGAAATGAGATGCATTAAGGTCTTCAGCACTCAACTGGTCACAGGACTAGGACGGCCTTCTTCGTAGTCTTCTTGTGGCTTCTAGATTTTCACGGAATGCCAAATAGACACTAGAAGTCTATAAGTGGGATAATACGTATTTCTTCAGGTTTTGAATCACTCGGTGCGTGCATTCAACTCTCTTTCCGACGTCTTTCAACCCCTTAGTTGCTTTGATGATTATATATATTTCTCTCTATGCTACGCAAGGAGAATGTCGCCATTAAGAATTTTCATAAATATGCAAATGAAGTCGCTTCCCATCTCTCCTAAACGGAATAAAAATGAAAGAAACTAGCTGCGAAGGAGGGAATAAATACTACTGAATAATCTACAACATCGCTCTTCAATGTAGTCAATATCAGAATACATCGTGTTCATGTTCGTTTCACATGTTAATGCTTCATTCTTTGTGTATTCGATAAGAAATATGACAAAGAGACATAATTCTAAGAACATAAATAAAAGGCATTCAGTGTCGTTTGGTTTCCATTGGTATTCAAAGGTGCCTGGTTTTCAATGTCATTGAATTCCTACAGAAAGTGCTTCATACGGGAAGTTACTGTCGTTTTCTTAAGAGTTATTAGGAAATGGCGATGTCACTAGTTTTGTTCAAGAATTTTGACATGTTGTGAAACCCAAGTTTTCCCGTTGCGATGCTTGAACCCACAACTTCTTGTCTCAGAGCTGAATGCTTTCCCAACTAAGTTACGCCGGCAAGGGCTTGTGACTGCTACTTTCCGTCTTGAAACGTGCGTCACTTCTGTAGTGCGTCATATACACTACATAGTGAAATGTATTCGGACAATATTCAATATTTGCGCAACCGCAAAGAAAGGTTGCGCAAGAAGTAGGGAGGTACTGAGATATTCTGTCATATTTATCAGTAACATTCAAGGGATTATGTCGCGTGGACGTAATCCCTTGAATGTTACTGATAAATATGAGCTGGTCATAGGATACCATTTGAATAACGTTTCTATACGGAACATTTTCTTTTATTGGAGGTTTAACGACCACCGTGAGCAACTCAGTGGGCTATAAGCAGTCTCTCGTCCCTTATTTAGTGCCACTGACTAAAGAGAAGGGAGAGAACCAGTGACGTAAGATAAACACAACATCCATGCCTCACCGGGATTCGAGCCCGGACCCAACTCGGACGAACAATAAGAAGCCATCGCTTAGACTACTGCGCCACCGGGGCGGCACCACAAACCATGAACTATGAAGTGTACCCCGTCTTTCTGGATAGTTCTGCCCTACCAACAATGTGGCAGTGTTATGAAAATGACCGTTGTCTCTTCCAACAGGATTGTGCTCCCTGACACACTGCACGGCGTGTGCAGGAATTGTTTCTTGATAATGAGGTGGAATTTTTAGACTGGCCTGCTCAGAGTCCTGATTTTAATCCCATAGAACATCTCCGGTATGAACTAGTGCGACGGATAAGAAATAGACCACAATGGCAGTCTTCGCTCTCCACTCTGGCGGCAGCTTTGCATGACGATCGGCGAATCATTCCCGTTGAGACCGAGCGGAAATTGGTTGATATTATGCCTCGACGTGTTACCTATGTCATACAAGCAAAATGTGGACCGATAATAAAGACTTTTGTCCCCAAAACATTGTGCTGTCCGAAGACTTTTGACAATATAGTGTATTTCCCCATTTGAGAAAGGCTTGGACACGAAACCCGCAGGTCTGGAATTCGCCGCCAACCGTGCTTGAAGGCGCTCGCTGCAGCAGAAGGACTTCTCACTAATTCTAGGTGATGTGTGGAAGGAACGTCACATATTTTTCAAAGAACCTAAGGGACAGTAGACTCATTTTTACTTTCGAACGCCAATGTGAAACCCAAACTTCCCAGAGGCGGAAATCGAAACCACATCCTTCTTCTCCAGAGCCCAATACTTTCCCAACTAAGGTACACCGACAGGGACTTATCACTATTACTTGCCGTCTTGACATGTGCGTCACCTCCGTAGTTTGTCACAATGCATGCTTGTGATCCAAAGTGCCTCATTTCAGAATTTCGTAACACAATACGATACGAAGACCCTCACAAGATATAATCCCAATAACTTGGAACTCGATGAGTCTCTTGAAAAAACAACAACAGGTGCTTCCCGTTAGCGCAATGATCTAACCGATGCCTTCTGATCATTCGTCTGAGATGGGTACGGGTTCGCCGCCCCGGTGGCGCAGTGGTCTAAGCGATGGCCTCTGATCATTCGTCCGAATGGGGTCCGGGTTCAAATCCCGGTGAGGCATGGATGTTGTGTTTGTCTTACGGCACTGGTTCTTTCCCTTCCCTGGAGTCAGTGGCCCTAAATTAGGGACGAGGGGACTACAGAAGAAACATACACTGCTGGCCACCCAAAATGCAACACCTAGAAAGAAGCATCCGATTGGCCTGAAATTCGCAGCATGCGTCGCCCCCGAGAGGACATACAAACGATTGGCATTGCAGGGCATATGCAAATCATGGGCGCCCGGCACGCCACCGAGAAGCACTATAAGAAGGGTGCACAGAAGGCGGGGTGTAAGTAGTGGAAGTGTGTTGAGCTGCCGGACCTGTGCGTGGGAAGCTTCCTGATGTCTCATCGCAGAATACGGCAGTTATTCCATCACGTTTCGGAGTTCGACAGAGGACGAAAAGTGGTTTATCGCGACAGCGGTTTATCGTACCGAGACATCGGCGCCCGTGTGGGGCGACATCCAGCCACTGTGAGGCGAGTATGGATTCGCTGGGTACAGGAGGGACGGACGGACCGACGTGAGCGATTGCCGCAGCCGCGGCACACACCGAACGAGAGGACAGGCATGTTGTGTGACGAGCATTGACGGCTCGCACCGCCACATCACGAACATTAGCGCAGGAATTAGGGTGTGTTGCGCAACAACCTGTGTCAGCACGTACCGTTCGACGTCGTCTGCAAGAGCGGGGACTTGTCGCACGGCGCCCATTGCTCCGATTACCATTGACGTTACACCACCGGCGCGTGCGGCGGCAGTGGGCTGTTAAACACCGCACCTGGACTACGGAATGGCACAACATTGTCTTCTCCGACGAATCCCGCTTCTGTCTGCTACACCACGATGGTCGGATCCGCGTTTGGCGGCACCGCGGCGAGAGACTGCATGACGCCTGCATTATGCATCGCCATACCGGTTCGTCGCCTGGCGTTATGGTTTGCGGCGCAATTTTATATGACACTGGCACCCCTCTGGTATGCATCGCCAGCACACTCAACAGCCACCGCTACATCTCCGACGTTTTGGAGCCTGTAGTACTCCCTTATCTGCAGGACCTTCCAGCGGCCACGTTTCAACAGGACAATGCGCGCCCGCACGTGGCACGCATCGCGCAACAAATCTTCATGGCTCACCAGGTGTCACTGTTGCCGTGGCCGGCCTGTTCTCCCGATATGTCGCCCATCGAACACGTCTGGTTGCTGATCGGCAACCGAGTGGCCCGGCAAGCACCACCCGCGGAAGGTGATGAACTATGGCAACGTGTGGAAGCAGCCTGTACCGACATACCCCAATCCCACATTCAAAGCCTCTTTCGTTCGATGCCGCGGCGTGTAGCGGCCGTTATTGCCAGCCATGGGGGCCACACCAACTATTGATGTCTGCGTGTTCCACAAGTCGCACGGGCCTGTAAGCTCAATCGTTTCATCTTTGTATCTGTTGTTATGTGTCCAGTAAAACTGGCTTTGCTATTTCGTGTCCTTCTTGGTGTTGCATTTTGGGTGGCCATCAGTGTAGAAGTCGTTTGTGCGCTGGAGAAATACGTTACTTACAGGGGGTTTGTGACAAGACACGTTCTGACTGTGTGAGGAATGAAGATGTGTTGCAGTTGTGTGATGTGAAGCAAAATGTGGTTAGCAAGATGGAGAATTATATGCTTCGGTGGTTTGGCCATGTTTAAAGAATGAGAGATGAGAGGCTTACTAAGAAAATCTTTTTTAGCCCAAGTGGTAGGAAGAAAATGCAGAGGAAGGCCAAGGAAGTTATGGGAGGATTAGATTCAGGAGTGTGTGCATGAGAAAAAGATTATGAGTATGAAGCATAGAAGATCTTGTGTACGGCGTGTGATGGATGACGCCCGAGTTGTATGCCAAGATCGCTGTAAATGGAGAAGTTTGATACGGCAACAGTAAGTAAAAACTATCTGGTAGTGTGTATTTTCTTTTGGAGCTAACCTGTGAATCTCAGAGAACAGCTTAGTGATATGTATTAATGTATGACTGCTTATAGCTCATTGAGTTGTTCACGGTGGTCGTCGAACCCTCAATAATAATAAAAAAGAAAAATTAAGGTAGAAATAAAGTAGAAGCAAGAGCAGAGAGCATTACTAAGAAAGATTCCACTCTAAAGGCAAAGATATATCAGAGTGTTTGTTCCCTGTTAAGTATGTGGAGTTGTAGGCTCCTTTACATGTTTACGCATTCCAACTAGGATCCGTACTTCAAAAATATAGGACAGAAGAAAAGGAGAAAGGAAAGGGAGCTGCCCATAAGAAAATCAGGAAAACATTGCAAAAATAACTGCATAAAGAACACCAAGCTTTCAATTAACGACTCATAAATGAGCCCAGGGTTTGTTTTGCTTTTTCACCCTGGCTATATAAATCGTATACTGAGAAAAGAAGATGGTTCTGTAACAAGAAATACAGGCGAAATTTTGACAAAAGTGAAAGATTTCTACTCTAATTATATGAAAAGGATGATACATGTACTCCAGACATCATGAAAGTTACCAGAGTTCTTCCAGTCCTCCCAGCAGAAGTTGCTCATGCAATCAAGAACATGAAGCGGGGGAAAGCTCCAGGATAAGATGGAATTACTGTAGACATCATACAAGAAGCAAGTGGAGAAATTGAAACAGTACTCGCCCAAATTTTCACTCTATGCCTTAATGAAGGGAAGATTCCTGAGGATTGGAACAACGCTACAATGATCCTGCTACATAAAAAAAGGTGACATTGAGGATCTGACGGACTACAGACCTATCAGCCTCCACTCGGTGGTTTATAAAATCTTCACTAAAGTTCTTTCACACCGCTTGAAGGTGACACTGGACATGGCTCAACCGAGAGAACAAGCTGGATTCAGGAGTGGCTACAGCACAATAGATCATATCCACGTACTGAGAAAACTAATTGAAAGAGCAAGGGAATATGAACTTCCATTGTGCATGGCTTTTATCGATTATGAAAAAGCCTTTGATTCGTTGAAACCATCAGCATTTACAATGGCTCTGAAATCCTGCGGTATTGAAGATGCATACATTAATATTATTAATAACATCTATGAAAATGCAAGTGCAAAGATTCGGCTGTTTGAAAATACAACACACATAAAAATTGGAAAAGGAGTGAGACAAGGTGACACCATATCTCCGAAGTCCTATAATGTCACATTGGAAAATGTCTTTCAATCACTGAACTGGGGAAACAAAGGGATAAAGATTAATGGAGATTATCTAACCCACCTTCGTTTTGCTGATGACGTAGTCATTTTTGCAACTACCCCATCAGAGCTGCAGAATATGATCCAGAAACGTGCTGACAAGATTAAAGAAGTGGGATAAAAAATGAACTTTCAGAAGACAAAAGTGATGTTCAATACTTTTACAAGAAATGAAGATTTATCGATTGATGGAGAAAAACTGGAGATAACAGATACGTACGTTTATCTTGGACAGCAGATATTAAGTGAGGGTCACATTGATGAAGAAATTAATCGGCGTACAAAACTTGCCTGGAGAGATTTAGGAAGAAACAGCATAATTTTCAAGAGCAATATGCCATTATGTCTTAAAAGAAAAGTGTTTGATCAATGCATTCTTCCAGTGCTTACGTATGGTGCAGAGACGTGGACCTTAACTAAAAGAGACATACAAAGGCTGCAGACAACTCAAAGTAGCATGGAGAGATGCATGCTTGGTTATAACCAGGAGAGATAAGAAGAGGAACTCGTGGATCCGAAAAATGACGAGAGTGGAAGACATCATGATCAGAGTTAAATCCCTGAGATGGCAATGGGCTGGACCTACTGCCAGAAGGACAGACCATCGATGGACAGCCGAAATGTTGATTGGATTCCAAGGGACAGGAAAAGACGCAGAAGAAGACCACATGGGAGATGGGTGGATAAAATTCGAAAGTATGCGGGAGTGACATGGAGGAGACTGGCACAAGACAGACCGTTGTGGAGGAAACTTGGGGAGACCTTCGTCCAGCAGTGGATTGATAATGGTTGACAATGATGATGATGTTGATATAAATCGTCACGGGAATCACCACCAGTCCTGACGCAACAATTACCTTGTACATTTTGCACCCACAGGAAATGTTTAGCCTGATTAGCTATGCCTGTAGCTGGATTTTAAGCCCAGTAAGGAAAGAGTGGGACATTAGGTGGTACCTAGAGTCTCACGATAGGAAAGTTGGTAGAGAGAGATAAGCCTTCTATATATTGCTTGCCATGATAGTCCCAGTAGAAGCGGAGAGCTCCGAAGACAATTCCCAGGTCATATAGGAACTATGATGCCTTGCAGCTAAAGCGATATAACAGTTCTCACGAGATGTACGCCTCGGACGACCTTGGACAGGCCTTCGTGACACCCCACTGTTGTTGTTGAATTGCTGCCATAATCGTGAAACCACTTTGCGGTGGATATTTAAGTCCTTAAAGACCTTCGTTTGAGACCGGCCGGCTTCTAGTCGCCTTGTCTCTCACCACCAGTGTTATATACACTATCTACCAACAAGTAATTAGAAACCCCTGCAATCGACGATATCTGCGGTCCTGATACACGTCACGGCCGCCGCCGTTAAATATCGTGTGGGACATAACAACACAACCAGTCGCATGCAAGATGCCACGCAGTTCGGAGCTCTCTGATTTCGAGAAAAGTGTAATCGTCGTCACAGAAATGGCCGATCCATACGTGACATATCCAGCGAGTTGAAGTACCCAAAATCGACAGTGGCCTACGTGATTGGCAAGTGGAAGATGAGAGGTGACTGTCGGAATGTGCCCTGACCCGGCAGACACACAAAACTGGGAGTTAGAGACCGACGCGTGCTGACCAGAGAAATTCGGAAGAACCGCACCAAATCGATGGACCACATCCTCGAGAAGTTTCAACAGGCATCCGGGAGTGTTCTTGTGATAAATACCATCCGTAAGGAAGCCCATCTGCTCAGTTATCATGGACGTGCTGACGCCCACAAACCTTTGATCACCAAGTCCAATAGCGCTGCTCTGCTAACGTGGTGCTCAGAACATCGACAGTTGACCGTTGATCAGTGGAAACAGGTTCTCTGGAGCGACAAATCAAGGTTCACCCTCTACCGTTCGGATGGCAGGGTCTGGGTTTGGCGTCTGCCTGGAGAAAGCCTCCTGCCGGAATGTATTGTGCCAACTGTGAAGTTCGGCGGCGGCGGTGGAATTATGCTATGGGGGTGTTTCTCCTGGTATGGCACGGGACTCTTGGTCGCAATTCCTGGTAGACTCAACGCAGAGATCTACTGCACAATTTTGGATGACCATGAGCTTCTTATGTTGTGGCAGTTTTACGGGGTGACCCATGTTACTTTCAGGATGACAATGCCACCTGTCATGTTGCGAGGTCCACCATGGCTTGGTATGGTGACAATGGGGTTAATCGAATGAACTGGCCTGCGCAGAGCCCGGACCTTAACCTTATCGATCACCTCTGGGACGAGTTGGAGCGTCGACTTAAGGGTACGAGTTGGAGTCGACTTAAGGGTCGACTTACGAGTTGGAGCGTCGTCCCCACCGTCCGAAATCGGTGAAGGAACTGACCTGTCTTCTCCAAGCCGAGTGGGAGAAAATACCGCTAGCCGTCGTACAACGCCTGGTTGAGACTATGACCCGGAGGGTCGCAGCTGTAATCGCTGCTCGTGGAGGCTCCACCAACTATTGAAGGTGAATAAACTTCGTTTTCCTTTGCTATCACAGGTGTCCAATTACATGTTGGTAGAGAGTGTAGCAAAGGATACACGTGTACGAGACATAACGAAATCGTTTGCAGCCACCTGAACGCTTACATGCGCTGTTTATTGGAAATATCACTGCTATTCCCCGTTGGCTTTTCGTATGTAACTCAATTTACTAGGGACATCCTGAAAGTAATGCCTCCTCCTTAATAACTTTTGCGATTTTGAAATGATTTTAATGAAACTGCAGTGACATACAATACAATACAATTATTTATTGCACACATTTAAAACTTACAGTTATATGAAAATGCAAAACACCATAAGGAATCTGAACACATTGGGTGTAAGGCGATTCCCCCTATCAGATGTAAGAAAAAGAATAAAACATATGGCATATATGAAAGCAAGTAAGATGGTTATAACAGAAGCACGACTGTTAGCAGCATGCTTGGAACTACAATTTAATGATAGGGTTGATATTCGTTATGGAGATCAGAGTGATTTACAATGTAATTTTGCAGAGACAAGGAAAACTTTTTGATATTTTCCAGGGATCTGATGCTCTCTGGGAGATTATTCCATAAGATAATGACTTTATACAGTATGCTATTTAAACCATAATTAAGTCTAACACACGGCTGACATAATTTGTTGTTAGCAACAGATCTGGTGAAGATAGAAAAATCTAGATATTTGATGTCAGATTGAAAAATAGGCAGTTTAAGATGCATTATTTTAAAAAATATGATACTTAGTTTCAAGGTAAAAATTTCGTGAATTTTTAGAATATTTAGTTTTAGAAACAATGGTTTTGAATGAGACATGTAATCTGTGTTCAGCATATAGCGAACAGATTTCTTCTGTAATTTGAGCAAGCATAACCTATTGTTATGTACTCTGATATGTTACCAATGTGGGAACACATTTTTATCGGAATCGGAAATAAAGACCATGAATGATAGAGAAAAGCAGCGAGCCGTAATTGAATTCCTGGAAAAAGAGGGATGTGAGGCTCCAGAAATCCACAGAAGATATTACTGATATCGATTCTGGGGCTGCCACAATCGATATCAGTAATGTCCGAAGATGAATGAAGAGGTTTCGAGAGAGAGAAAGTTCATGTCGGACAAACAACAGAGTGAAAGGCCCGCAACTGCAGTGACAGATGCCAACAGGTAACGAGTGGAAGTTCTCATCACAGCTGATCGTCGTGTCACCACCCAGGAGTTGTGTGATACAACTCATTGTTGTCATAGTGCTATGGAAACATTAATTAGGGATCTGGGCTACAGAAAATTGTGTTCAAAGTGGATCCCAAGAAACCTAACCCGTGAACAATGTGAGCAATAGGTGGACATGTGCTGGAACCTCTTGGACTGTTATAAGAGGGAGTGTGAGGCTTTTATCTCTAATGTTGTGACAGGAGTTGAAACCTGGGTGTTCTTTCATGACCCAGAAACGAAACGTGCGTCAATGGAATGGCACCGCATATCTTCTTCACCTCGACAGAAGAAGATGAAAATAACTCATTCCGCAGGGAAAGTGATGGTGACAGTTTTCTAGGACAAACGTGGTGTCATTTTGACTAATTTCCTTGAACGGGGTGGAACAGTAAATGTGTGAAGACATTGAAGAAGCTAAAGGAAGCTATCAGAAGGAGAAAACGTGACATTCCACTCCATAGTGATGTTTTACACCATGATAACGCACGTCCCCACACCTCAATGGAGACTTCACAGGCTATTACCAAAATCTTGTGGATGGTGATTCTCCAACCACCCTACAGTCCTGATTTGGCTCCCTGAGACATTTTTCTGTTTGCCCCTTTGAAAAATACCCTTCGTGGGAAAGTTTCGATGATGTGACACACTTCAAACTGGCTGTGAACTCACCGGTGAAACTACAGCCTCAGGAATGCTTCTAAACTGGATTTTCCAAATGGGTTCAAAGATAGTGGAAATGTATAGAAAGTGATGGACGACACTTTGAATAGGCTAGCATTATTACCAATATATCCAGGTATTTTGCTACCGAATTTCACATTTTTGCTGCTACAAATAAAAATCTTATGAAGGACGAGGCAGTACTTTCAGGAAGCCCTTCGTACATATGACATAAGATTTTGCTCACTAATATGCAAATTTCCCTGCGGGCATTTGTTTCTCGTGTCATTTTGCCTAAATCCTGTGAACATCGTAACATTTCATTTCATCGCTTTGGATTATTTGCTCGCTTATTGCCTTCCCGACTTTAATTTTGGACACCAATGTGCATAAAGCTAATTTTAATTTATATATGTACCTTCTTTTTAACAATGAAATTGTCCATATTTTGGTGGTAGGTGCCTTCGATATCTGAGAAGAGCACTACCCAAATCCTATCCGTGATCCGAGCGCGAGCCCAGAAAATACAAGGGCATGAGATTAAAGAGATGAGTTCCCTCTTTTAGTGACGTCACACGGAAAACAAGGCTTCCGATTGATTTTTGACGCTGTACTGTATGACGTCGAACAGGACACCGACGAATCAGGCCGTGTAACATGAGAATGACGTCACCAACGGAGGAAGCTCATCTCTCTAATGTTGTGACCTTGTGCTTTCTAGACGGCCTTGGCCAAGACCGGACAATTGCGCAGATGCACGCGTCTAAGAGCCTACGTCTACCTAGAGCCTCAGGAATGCTTCTAAACTGGATTCAGAGGCTGCATACACACCGATGAGCCCTTACATAATGATCACCTACATAATAAGATGTAGGACCCCCTTTAGTCCGCAAAACAGCGGCCACTAGGTGGGACATCGATTCGATGAGGTGGCGATAGTTTTCCAGGGTCATCTGGCATCAAAATATCAACAGCAGGTCCTCCATTTTCCGTGCGTTTCGGGGTAGTGGTGATTTAGCGCGAACTCGTTTTTCCAAGTCGAACCGCAATTCTCCGACTGGGTTCATATCAGGTGAATGTGGAGGCCAGGTCAATGACAGAAAGTCACCAGCACGTTCCTCGAACCACTCCTTGACGATTCTGGCTGTGCGACATGGCGCATTATCCTGTTAGTAATAGCCATCCCCAGCAGGGAACACAGTTGCCATGAATGGGTGAACTAGGTCCGCAACGATGTTTGGATACCTGACAGCGGTCAGAGATTGTGCTATTGGGGTAATGGTGTCTAGAGTGTCTCAAGAAAACATCTCCCACAGCACAACACAAGCCTGTTTCCGCCCAACAGTGCATCCAGGTGCCATGGACTCCGTTGGTAATCGGAGTATTCGCGCTCGGACGTCTTCGTAATGCATCAGGAATCTTGATTCGTCAGACCAGGCCACTTTCTTTCAATCATCCACGGTCTAAGCCGGATCATGGGAACCCGGCTGGGTCATCGGAAACGCAGGCCTTTGCGCATAAGGCTGCGATGAACTGTGTGCTCTGGCACATTTCCCTGATCACCACTGTTGTAGCTGCGGATGATTTGTCGCACTGTGGCCCTGCGGTCGCTGTGAAAAATGCGCGAAAGTCACCGCTCCCCTCTGACATCAGTGTGCTAAGGACGACACACGACTAGACGACGGTTCGTCGTTTGGCCATCTATGCACCACTTTTGATACGTACTCACTTCAGCAGCACGTGAACAGCCCACAAGCCGCGGCGTTTCCGAGATCGTAGCTCCGAGGCGCCTTGCCATCACAATTCGTCCTTTATCAAACACCGATAAATCGGCAGATTTTCCCCATTCTGACTCCGAACACTCTCCTAACCGAAAGCCGGTCCTCGGGTTGTATAGTTACTGCTTTTTGAACTTCACCTGCGCCACCGTTTGATCTCCAGGCGCGTACATTTCTTCAGGCTTGGGGTGATCACAATGAAATGGTTCCTCGGTGTATAATTTATTCACCAACACTATTAAACTTCAGAAATGCAGGAAAAACATATTTATAATGAGTCTATGAAAGAATGACTATGTCACCCTCGCAGAGGGAATAAAAACCTGTCCGAGACTTTCATCACGACGTCGTTTCTTATAAATTGTATTTCAGCATTCGACAGACTAAACTTACGGCTAATTTGTTGCAGAATAAGAAAAAATGAAACTGTTCTCATATTCCAGAATGGTACAAGAGAAACAGGTACTAAAGTGTAAAGGGAACATACAGAGCAGAGTCATTTCACGAACCTATCTCCATGGTAACCATGCCATCTGGCGAACATTACTTAGAAGTCTGATAGTGGTTTTTGTCATCTGTGTTATTACTGAAGGTCCTTAATGTATCTGCACATCTATTTTTACGACGAACTTTCATCATCCGTACTATCTTTATATGCATTTCCGGCTATCTTGAGTTTCCTTAAAAACTAGGTGATAATAAGTACACGTCTGCAAGCAGGAAATGAAACGGAATATCAGACTAAGTTTTGCAAACACAGATATGAAGGAATTAAAAAACCAAAGGAATTAACTTTTCTTTGCTCAATTGCTGATATTCTGTTTTTTTGTATTATGTCTCATTCCAAGCTATTGAAAAGCTGGCCATGAGGGTTTGATAAAGAATTGTTTAGAATCTATTAATATTCTTTTCCACAATTATTCCCATCTATTATACAGTTTCACACTATTACACAGTGCCTGATAGAGAAAATGCCGCACCATGAAGGAATGCTCGAAAACAGACCAAACTGCACACACAGATAACTAAGTAGGTCCTGAACGAATGATCTAATTGCCACATACAGACGAGGCTCCAGTGGCCGAATATACAGGATGATCAATAAGGAGTGTGGCCTCCATTTTGGGAGATACAGCGTTGAATCCGACTTGGCATCGAGGGAATGAGAGTCCGAATAGAGTCCTGGGGTATCGCGGACTATGCGGCATTGATCCGAATCCGCAGTTCATCTTCGTTTTGTGGGGGTGGGAAGGTACTCAGCAGACGTCTAATCGTGCCCCACAGATGCTCGATGGGCTAGAGGTCAGGGGATCGTGCTGACCACGGAAGCATTCGCACACCGTGTAATGCAATCTGGCTGATCCGAGCGGTATGCGGCCGGGCGTTATCCTGTTGAAAAACGGCGTTCGGGATGTCCTGCAGGTACGGGAGTGCCACTGGCCATAGCACCTGGTCAACATAACGGCGTGCCGTTCGATGCGCCTGTATTGCGTACCAGGGGTGAGCGGCTGTTGGCGCCGATAGCACTGTGCACCATGATTCCACGTTGCCGGGCCGTGTGGCGCTCCACACTAGCGGAGGAATCCGTCTGTTGGCCATGTCGCCTCCAGAATTTCACGCGGCGATCATCATTGATGAGACAAGACAGCGATTCGTCTCTGAACACCACGCTGTTCAATTCGGCACCCTAAGCAGCTATGGAGCGACACCACGCCAAGCGGTGACGGCGATGGCTCGCTGTTAAGGGTAACCTCCGTAACGGGGGCTGGACAGCAAACCAGACGCAGCCAATCGGCGCGACACTGTCCGCGTCGATATGTGAGCATCCCAGCCTCCCCCTATACACTCCGCAAAATGTCACCCGTTGTAGCCTGTGGATCCGCTGCGGCATGACGTCGACTGCGATGATCGGTGAGCTCAGACGTAGGTCTCCGTGCTCCGGTCCCCCTACGACTTTGCACCGATCCTCTCTGGAACGACTGTCTCCAAATATGGCCGACGGTTGTGGCATCGTGTTGCGTTGCTTCCGCATTACTACGCAAGGACCGTCCGTCGGTAAGAAGGCCTACGTTGACACCTCTCGTGAACTCATCTGTTTAACGAAATCGAGCACCACGGCGTCTTAATGGCACTGGCAGCCCTTGTTCGTTCTCGAGACACGGTTACAGCAGAATCACACACTTCTCGCGGCCGTGACGACGTCTCCACTGATGACATCACGGGCTGGTTGTCTGCTTATATCCCGCGCACCGTTCGTGCCATTGGCCTGCAAATGCAGTCATTTGCGTACCTTGTACGTATGCAACCACCCTGCAATTTACATGGCATTGCGTTCACGTCTTCATGGTGTGGAATTTTCTCTGTCAGGCGGTGCTTATTTATTAGGAAACATTTTATTTTATTTATCTATATTTATATTTTAAGCAAAAAGTCGCATTTAGTTTAATTAAAGTACGTATTTACCTATTTAAGACAACAAGGAAATTTAATAGGAAGTATTATTTTATTTATATTTACTTCTCTTTTAATTCCCTTTATATATTTGCAAACATAGGTGAAAAAGACGAACCTCCTACTCACCTCAAAAGCTTGCTAAAAAACCTAATTCTATATGGATCCAAGGTAGACCCGTAATTATTTATGAAAAAAGAACTTTCATTTCATTCATACAGAACTTTCACTTCATTAGGAAGGGCCTGCACAGGAAAAAACACCCGAAGCAGGATTTATATAATTAATTTAGAATCACCTTCTCAGGTAGCACTCAAGAGAAACCCAACCGAGAGTGATTCTTATATTTTAAGAAAGAAGAGAGTACAAACAAATAATAGTAGAGAATAGTAATAGTCAATAAATAGTAAAGCCACGGGAAAAATGAAAATACCCTACACATCAATAGAAATTATTGATGTTCTTTTTAGAGGTTTTACTTTTTCGATACATGCGTCTAACTCGTATATGAACAAAAATAAACAAGAAAGATGACACCAAATTTTCAGATGTAATAAGCACGTCTTTTGAATCCATTCTGACGCGAATTTAGTTTATCGAAGCTGTTTAAAATCAATGGAACCTGTTTGGAAAACAATCAACTGGTTCCAACAATCGATAAAACATCCAGAAATAGAAACATCTACTTAGTTCCACAAGCGGCTAAAAAGCATGTTACGAAAATTAAAAAATGGTGAACAAAAATTTTCTCATACTACGAGAAAGGTGCCAGAGACAAAGAAATTTTCAAATCAAACATTTAAAAGAAGAAATATAAAAAAGGACGCATGATATAAGTTTACGTCTGCTAGCGGAAAAGTTGAAAATAAGCGAAAACTATTCTTCATGAAAAAAGTGTTCGACCTTTACGCAGCTAGTGAGAAAATTGGCGTTAATGCTCCACATCTCTGTTGCAGCGAATGGCATACAGTGGAGAAGTAATTTCTCAATACAGTTTTTAGAAGTGGCGATACAGCTGCAAACTGAAGTACACAAACACCACCTATCGACAGAACTATGAACTACAAAATTCCTCATATACTAGCCTAAAGTGTTCAAAGTTTTTAAATCGCACATGTAAATGCAGTGATATTGAGAAAAACAGAATAAGGATATGCGCCCCTAGGAGCGAAATTGTGCACTACTTTCGAAAGAAAATTCACACACAGTTTGCATAGTTAATAATATCTGACCGAAGAAAGACGTTTTTCAATCGGGGTTTCAGTCCCGCAGATATCGCTGTAAACGGAAATGCAAACTTACCCCATCTGGTGGCAAAACTGTGCGCTACGAAAAAATTGAAAACATATGTGAAACATTTCCCCACGGAAACGCTCTAAAACACAGAAAGAAGTTTTCAAATTGGACTCTTAGAAGCAGAGATATTAACAAAAATAAGATATACCTTTACGCCCCCTGGCGGAAAAACCATGACTTATTTTAAGCAAAAGTATTCTCAAATGGTCTTTCGATATGAGCGGTATCGGTGAACGAAATATTTTTTTCAATCGAGTTTTCAGGAGCTCAGATTTTACTACAAATGCATCAGACGCAGAAATCAACACTTACGCCCCCTGGTGGCTAAACCATTCTTTATCAAATATTAGAAATTATTGGAAAAGCATTTCCTATCAGCAGCTGTATCCGGTGCAGAAAGAAGTTTTCTAATCAGAATTTTAGAAGCACAGATTTTAGAGAAAACGTAATTTACTTTAACGCCCCCTAGCTGAAAGTCTACGTATTACTTGAAAAATTTGAAATTATATGAAAGCATTTTACGCCAGATACGCTATCTAACAAGAAGGAATTTTTCAAATCTGACTCTTACAAGCAGATACATTAACAGAAGAAGGATATACTTCTTCACCCCTGGCGGAGAAACCACAATGATTTTAAGAAGGAAATATTTTCAAATATTTATCGACATGAGCAGTATCGGTCCAAGAAAGAATTTTCTCAATCGTGATTTTAGAAGCTCAGATTTTGATGGAAATACCTACGGAGCAGAAATTAACGCTAAACCAAATTTTATAAAAAATTGGAAATTACAAACAAAACATTTCCTACCGGGAGCTATATCTGGCTCAGGAAGAATTTTTAAAATCGGAGTTTTAGAAGCAGAGATATCGGAGAAAGCGCAATTTAATTTTACTTCCCCTAGCAGAAAGTCAATGAATTACTTGAAAATTTTAAAAACATATGAAAACCATGTCGCACCGGAAACTATTCAACAAAGAAGACATTTTTCAAATTTGACCATTAGAAGCACAGATATTGACAAAAATAAGATAAACATCTATGCCCCCCTGGCGGAGAAACAATGCATTAAGAAAGAAATATTCTGAAATAGTTTGTCCACGTGGGCAGTATCGGTCCACGAAAGAATTTTTCAATCGAGATTTTAGAAGCTCAGATTTTCTTGCAAATACATCAAAAGCAGAAATGAACACATACGTCACCTGGTGGCCAAACCGTTTTACACCAAAAATCAGAAATCATATGCGAAAGATTTCCCATCCGGAGCTGTATCCGCTGCAGAAATAGTTTTTGAAATCGGAGTTTTAGAAGCAGAGATAGCGGGGAAAACACAATTTACTTTTACGCCCCCTAGCTAAGAATCTATGCGTAACTTGAAAAAGTGACTATACCTAAAATAATCTTCGCCATGAGTAGAATCGAAAGGCAAAATAATGTTTTCAATTGGATATTTAAAAGCAAATGTATGGAATAAAATGTATTTTGAATTCGATATCATCTGAATTTAGGCCCTCTAGCAGCAAAATTGTACATCGTAAAAAAAAAATTCAAATAAAGTGTCCTTATTCGCACATTTCAAGCTTTCTAATACAA
Organism: Macrothele yani; assembly: GCA_039090855.1. Taxonomy (NCBI): domain Eukaryota; kingdom Metazoa; phylum Arthropoda; class Arachnida; order Araneae; family Macrothelidae; genus Macrothele; species Macrothele yani. The sequence goes on along the minus strand of CM077028.1, from coordinate 24,311,534 downwards.
AAAGAATTTTTTAAATCGGATTATTAGTTGCAGAGATATCGTATCTACAGGCGGGCGGACGGATAGGGGGACGGACGGGCGAACAAACCGATAACATAAGCACGTTCTTTCTTTACAAAAGACGTGATAAAAAGGTACTGTTGTATGCTTAAATGTTCTGTCGCCTTTTCTAGGCGCTGAATGAAAATTATAAAATAAAAAAAAATTCGAAAGGGAAGTGTAATGTTGTTATGGGATCATAACTTATAAGAATATGTTAAATTGATAGAGACACGGGGATTATTGGTCTCCTAAGCTATTCCACAAAATTTTTGTTTTTGGTATTTAATGACCTCTGTCACCATCGAAGCCTATAAAATGGCGCCCGTCCTTAATTTAGGGCCACTAGTTCGAAGAAAGGGACAGAGCCAGTGTCGTAAGACAAAACACACCGCCCATTCTTCTAACGGAACTTGAAAATCTCCTGGCCCAACTGTTGCTCTGGGGAACAATAAATAGATAAATAGATTAGTTAGCGGGCTGCTATACAGCACGAGGGAGCACACTGTTTCCGCTGTAACCCGTAATACGGGTCAGCTAATAAATACATTATTATCATCTCCAGCGCCAAACACACCCACTCGCATGCATGCACGCACGTACACACATACAACAGAAAAGGTAAAAATCACTTAGCTCATGTGGGCGACAATTCTCGAAGGCGAAGAACTTCTCGGGAAGAAGCACCACTACAATCAGGGTGGAAGTGCGTGTCCAGAGAAAAAAGAAAGAAAGAATGAGTGAAACAGAAAAGGGATCAAGGACCCATAGTATAGTATAGTATAGTATAGTACACTGAAGTGCCAGAAAAACTGGTACAGACGAACTTATGCAAAATACATAGCAACGTCACCTATGCGCGTACTCGGTTTCGTCCGCCTGTACCTATATATAACGATAGACATCCCTGCCAGCTGTAAGAGCTGTTTTCGGCATGAGAATGACAAGTAATAACGATTTAAGCGATTTTCAACGCGGTGTCATAGTTGGTGCTCGTGAGATGAGCCATAGCATTTCGGAGGTAGAAACGGAATTCGAATTTTCACGAATGAACATTGCAAGGGTGTACCGTGACTACAAGAATTCCGGCAACACCTCCAACCTACGATACCAGTGTGGCCGTAAAAAGACATTGGGTGAACGCAACCATCGTCGGCTGTCAAGAATCGTTTCACGCGATAGGCGTGCAACACTCTCGCAGGTATCATTGGAATTCAATGCTGGAGCCTCAACAAGCATCAGCGTCCGGACTGTGCAACGTAACCAGTACGATGTGGACTTTGGGAGCCGACGCCCAACTCGAGTCCTCTTGATGGGTGCACGACATAGAACTATGCGCCTCGCTTGGGCACGGCAACACCGCCACTGGACACTTGATGACTGGAAAGAAGTAGCCTGGTCTGACGAGTCGCGTTTACAACTGTATCGGGCAGATGGAAGGATTCGTGTGTGGCGCAAACCCCATGCAGCCTGTCAACAGGGAACTGTACCGGCTGGAGGGGGGGGATGGTATAGGGTGTGTTTATCTGGACTTCACTGGTACCCCTGGTACGTCTGCAAACGTCTGTGACCGGCCAATGCTATGTGCGCATTCTTTCTGACGAGGTACACCCGTTCCTGTCCTGCATTCATGCTGATAGGTTGGGCCTATTCGAACAGGACAATGCGTCTCCACAAAAATGTCGGGACGCCATATTATGATTAGAGGAGCATTCATCTGAGTTTGGGGTGTTGCCATTTCCACCCCAAGCCCCCAGATCTGAACGAGATAGAACACATTTGGGATGCCATGCAACGCGCTATCGAACACAGGAATCCGAGACCTCGGAATACACCCGAATTGTGGAACGCTCTGCAGGAAGTATGGTGTGCATTGCCTACAGCATATGTCCAGAAGCTAGTGGAATCCATGCCCCGTCGTATTTCTGCGGTCCTGCGCTTCCGTGGGGGACTTACCAAGTATTAGACTGTTGTACCAACTTTTTTGGAACTTCAGTGTGTAGTATAGTAATTTATTATAACAGCTGTACGCCCAATTGGCTTCACAAGTATTAACAGAAGCAATTATATGAGGGGGAAAAAGCCCCGCTAATTCAAATACACATATTAATACAATCTTTCAAAAGAAGAAAGCTAAACAAAAAAAACGAAATCAACAACACAAAACTAAACTCCACATAATTACACCAATAATTGAACATCAAAATTTTCCAACTCCCAAACCAACTAACATCACATAGAAAACAAAAAGAAATAATTAATAACAAAATAAAGTTAAATGTCAAGCTCAAAATATGATATAATCAATGATATTATAAAATCAATGATTAATTAAAATCAAAGTTATGTATACCATTGAATCCAAGCTTATGTAGACCATTGAATTACTAAATCATATTAAGTAATCCATTTCACTAAAAGTTACAACGTAATTCACTAAAGATTACAACATAGTTCACTAAAAATTAAAACATAATTTCAAATAACCCAAACAAACAGTTAAAAATGAAGGTTCCCAGTCCTCCTCCGATTACTCTGCAGCATAAAGACCAATAGACGAATCTCTGCAGAAAATACGCAGCAAAGTACTCTTCTCGTCCACAAGTCTCCAGATCATGTAGGAAACTGCAGCATTGTGTCTAAGCACCTTCCACTAATCAAAAGGAAAAGAAAATTAGAGTGACAGGGGAAGGAAAGGGAGAAAAACAAAAACTGCATGAAATGGCATTGGCCACATTCTTGTCTTCTAAGATCAAGGTACCTCGTGAAATCCCCTACAGAGTGAATTCCAGTGAAGATCTCAGAAGTCCCCGTATCCCTTTCCCTCGAAGGCAAAGGGAACACAGGGAATTAATACTCAGAACACATGTAAAACTGTCTCAGCCATTCAACAAAACCGAATCTAGGTAAAAAAGTTCGAGGAAAAAAGTCCAGGAAAAAAGTCCAGGTAAAAAGTCCGAGGAAACAAAGTCCGAGACTGTTGATAAACGCGGAAAAAAGTCCAGGAAAAAAAGTCTACGAAGAAAAGTCCGAGGAAATAAAGTCCGAGGAAAAAAAGGCCAGGTAAAAAAGTGCGAGGTGGACGTTTTGATTGTCATCATGGGCATACTAATAAGTCGATTTGACATACTGTTTGAATGTTGGGGGTGGGGGGACATACTTTTATTATTTGCCTAGTGTGGTGGGGTTGCCGGAAAATCGCCACACAGGAAAACTGCCACACGTTTTTCATTAAGGGGCCAGGCACAAAGTGCTATTCCTCCGAGGAACACTTTGAATGTGTGGCAGTTTTTCAAGTTTCCTAATTATGTTTTTGTTTTTCAAGGCACCTAACAACGGGAAGGAGCTCCTTTGTTTGTCTGAAGTTTCACGCCGGTTCATACCAGTTTAGGGTGACTGGCCACAAAAGTTTAACAGGAGGGAGGGGGTATAAAGATCGCCGTACATTTCTTAAAACTACAGTGTTCGACGAAACAACAGAATTACACATGACTCATGCTGTGTTAAAAAAAGGACGATAAGGTGGGATTTTTTTAATAACGCTGCACTTGTGCTTAGGCACTAAATATTTACATAACATGTCAAGTTTGTAATACTTTTATTTTACTTAATTAATGAAACAATATTTAGTGCTTAAGTAAAAGCGGAATATTATTAACTTGAGTTGATATGTAAACGTTATGAATATGGAATCCGTAGAATAAAAACCACTGAAAAGGCCTAGGGCCTATAAATTAATATTTCGGGCCTAAGTAAACGCTCAATATTATTAACTTTATTTGATGTGTAAACGTTGTGAATATGACATTGGTTAAATAAAAAATTAGTAAAAGGGCCTAGGCTCTTGAATTAATATTTCGTGCCTAAGTAAAGGCGCATTATTATTAACTTGAGTTGACGTGTAAACGTTGTCAATATTACATTGGTAGAATAAAAACTTTTAAAAAGGCTTAGGCCTAGGTCCTATAAATTAATATTTAGTGCCTATGCAAAAGCGCAATGCTATTGATTTTATTTGATACGTAATACGTTATGAATATTAAGTCGGCGGATTAAAAGCTCTTAAAAAGGCCAAGGTATGGGCCCTATGAATTAATTAAGTAAAAGAAAAGTATTACAAACTTGACATGTTATGTAAATATTTAGTGCCTAAGCACAAGTGCAGCGTTATTAAAAAAACCCACCTTATCGTCCTTTTTTGAACACAGCATGAGTCATGTGTAATTCTGTTGTTTCGTCGAACACTGTAGTTTTAAGAAACGTACGGCGATCTTTATACCCCCTCCCTCCTGTTAAACTTTTGTGGCCAGTCACCCTAAACTGGTATGAACCGGCGTGAAAATTCAGACAAACAAAGGAGCTCCTTCCCGTTGTTAGGCGCCTTGAAAAACTAAAACATAATTAGGAAACTTGAAAAACTGCCACACATTCAAAGTGTTCCTCGAAGGAATAGCACTTTGTGCCTGGCCCCTTAATGAAAAACGTGTGGCAGTTTTCCTGTGTGGCGATTTTCCGGCAACCCCTACACACTAGGCAAATAAAAAAGTATGTCCCCCCACCTCCAACATTCAAACAGTATGTCAAATCGACTTATTAGTATGCCCATGATGACAATCAAAACGCCCACCGCACCTTTTTACCTGGCCTTTTTTCCTCGGACTTTATTTCCTCGGACTTTTCTTCGTAGACTTTTTTTCCTGGACTTTTTTTCCGCGTTTATCAACAGTCTCGGACTTTTTTTCCTCGGACTTTTTTACCTGGACTTTTTTTCCTGGACTTTTTACTCGGACTTTTTTACCGATTACCAGCAAAACCAACGGGCTCGAAAGTTTTAACTCTGAAGAAATACGCAATACCTCGCACACAACCTTTCACACTGCTCTTAAACCATTTTCTCACCACATATGATATTCCTCACACTTTCATACAAAGCTGTGGGTTCTTTTGCTCAGACCGTGATGAAGACTGGCAAGCACAGACACCGAGAGACCTGGGAACCTTCAAATATACTAAAACAAAGGAAACAAAAAATACTGCTCCAAAGTGGGTCGAAAAACCAACAGTAAGAAGAAGGAGGGAAAGGGCCCTTTCTTAATGCAGTTGGAAAAATCCCCTCTCCCCTCAAAAGAGCTGAAGAAATTACTGCGATAGCAATCTACTCCCTACTCTTAAGAACACTATTTAATCAAATCATATTTGTTTATACTACACCTAGATTTTAATCCTGATTGAAAACACTCTAGCTTTTACTGTAATTATAATAAAGTAAAACAGTGATAACAACAATAGTTACTAATTATAAATATAATGATCCGATTTATTGGTGTCTAAAGTAAGAAATCACACAAATTTCACTCCGCAAGCTTTCTCCGTCAACGGACGGCTTCATCAGGCGGTTACATAGAGAATATAGAATCAAAATTGTAGACAGAACGTTAATTCTAATATGACAAATGAAATCATGCGTGAAGACCGCGCGCATAAATAACCACGGAACGTGGTGATTACAATATCTTAAAAGTTAACACAAAGGCAAGAAATGTAAACTTTAGGAAGAAACTAGAATCATGAAGACCATCTTGCGATGCCTAGCAGATGGTTCCAAGCCACCGGTAGTTCGAAAGAGACATCGGTGTTGCATACATCCTGTTTCGTTAATATCTCAACTGTTTTCCTTATGGCAGCTGTTCTTGCGTCTCCATATGGTGCGATCTTCGAGATATTCTGCCATTGGGGTTGAGCTTGATGGTTAGCTACTTCTTTGGCAAGTGACGTAGAAAGTTTCTTTTGTGCAACGTCCCTCTTATGCTCATTCATTCTCTCCTCAAATGACCTTTTTGTGAGACCTACGTAAAATTTAGTTGAGGAGTCAGGGTATAACAATGGGATGCAATAGATGCCCGCATCTGTGAGCTTCAAGGTACTATTACTTCCTGCTGTGCTGAGGATGGTTGCCATGTGTTTAGAAGCTTTAAGGCCAACCATCCTCAGCACAGTAAGAAGTAATAGTACCTTGAAGCTCACAGATGCGGGCATCTATTGCATCCCATTGTTATACCCTGACTCCTCAACTAAATTTTACGTAGGTCTCACAAAAAGGTCATTTGAGGAGAGAATGAATGAGCATAAGAGGGACGTTGCACAAAAGAAACTTTCTACGTCACTTGCCAAAGAAGTAGCTAACCATCAAGCTCAACCCCAATGGCAGAATATCTCGAAGATCGCACCATATGGAGACGCAAGAACAGCTGCCATAAGGAAAACAGTTGAGATATTAACGAAACAGGATGTATGCAACACCGATGTCTCTTTCGAACTACCGGTGGCTTGGAACCATCTGCTAGGCATCGCAAGATGGTCTTCATGATTCTAGTTTCTTCCTAAAGTTTACATTTTTTGCCTTTGTGTTAACTTTTAAGATATTGTAATCACCACGTTCCGTGGTTATTTATGCGCGCGGTCTTCACGCATGATTTCATTTGTCATATTAGAATTAACGTTCTGTCTACAATTTTGATTCTATATTCTCTATGTAACCGCCTGATGAAGCCGTCCGTTGACGGAGAAAGCTTGCGGAGTGAAATTTGTGTGATTGCTTACTTTAGACACCAATAAATCGGATCATTATATTTATAATTAGTTTTCTGGTGTTGGCGTCCCACAAGCTATATAACAATAGTTACATTTATCATTATTTTTACCATCAATACTCGATATACATTATCTTTACTACATTTTTAAACCAAACAGAATTTACAATAAAAAATTGAATTGTTAGCCAAAAAAGTATTACTTTTGAGTCTAAAAATTTCTGAAAACTGTAAGATCATATTTTTCCACTCACATGGCACTCTAGGCTCCGAAAGCTACACTAATTTGTACAATATTACACAATTTAGAAACTAATTTTAAAGCTATTTACAAGCATCATTTCGTCAGAACATGCGATATTTTTAGGTTTTAGAGTTCTAAAGAAAGAAATCTCCAGGTATTCTTTATCCAGTGGAAAAGAGGTGTATTTCTTGTACCAGACTGAATAGTTTTCCAAAATAACCATCATCGTTGAAACTGAGTCTCCGATAAGATTCTGGAATCTTTCAACACACCACTTTTTTTTTTTTTTTTCGAATCACGTCTTGAGGTTTTCTCCGTTGTTTTGATCATGGATTACACAATTTCTTTCTAGCCAAATTTGATAACCTTTTTCTTCAATTAAAATTAGATATACAATATTTTTTCTGAAGGAACAGGGAACATCTTCGTAATTTGAAATGCGCCCAGGAAAGCGAAGCCGGCCCACACAGTCCATTCATATACTTCTGGCAAATCCACAATTCATAAATAAGTGGAGACTGCCTTTAACAAGAGTGTGCTCGAACATTGATAATTCCTCCCCCTGCATAGCGATAGGTTCTCTGTCTGGTTGGGAGCACGTCAAGCATCATATTAAATACAAAGTTCTTTAGTGTAGAATACAAGAAGCGACCTCAAAACCTTTTCCCAGGCACTTTCATTACAGTAATTTGCTATTACAGAAATTCTAAAAGTTCATCTCTTCTTTTTGGTAAATTGAAGAAATACAACTCATTTAAACTAACGTATTGTTTCAAACTAAATTTAGAATTCTAATCTAAATCCTCATTTTAAAAAACAGGAATTTTTCCCCTAAGAGGACCTTTACATTTTAACTTTGGCTTATACACTGAGTGGCCACTTTATTATGACCACCCTCTTAGTACTCTGTTGGGCCACCTTTTGCCTTTAATACTGCGTCGATTCTTCGCGGCATGGACTCAACGAGATGTTGATAGGTGGTTTGTGGAATCTGAGACCATGCTTGATGAACAGAACTTTCCAGGAGTGTGAGATTGCAGGGTTGTGGATCCAGCTGTCTGATGGCTCGTTCAACTTCATCCCACAAATTCTTAATGGGGTTGAGATCTGGAGATTGTGGGGGCCACCTAAGCAAAGTAAACTCACCGGCATGTTCCTGAAACCAATCCTGTACAATACGAGCACTATGGCAGGACGCATTATCTTGTTGAAAGTAGCCATCGCCAGTGGGACAAACCATGTACATGACAAGATGCACTTGGTCCGCAACGATGTTTAGACATCATGTGCCAGTCAGACGTTGATCAACACGAATTAAAGGGCCCAAAGCATGCCAGGAAAACATTCCCCAAACCATAACGTTGTCTCCACGAGCTTGAAGGGCTGTAGCAATGCATTTGGGGTCCATGCTGTCGTGCTGTTTCCGCCAAATTCTCACTCGGCCATCGGCATGGTGCAACTGAAAACGTGATTCATCGGACCACATAATTTGTTTCCAATTATCGACTGACCAATTCTTGTGTGCCTGTGCGAACTGGAGACGTTTTCTGTTGTTAACTGCAGACAGCAAAGGTGTTTGAAGAGGCCTTCGGCTGCCATATCCCATCCGATGCAGTGTACAGAGAACAGTGCATACAGAGATCATTTGAGGGGTTCCTTGATTAAGATGGTCTGTTCTGTAATTTGCTGCACTGTTGCCCTTCTGTTGTCTGTTACCAGCCTGGACACTCTGCGTTCCGCCCGAGCAGTCACTAGTCGCTGACGACCACACGTTGCACGTAGAGACCCAGTTTTTTGGCTGACAGTCCAGTCTTTAAACACTTTAACAACAGCTGCTCTGGAACATTTCACGAATGTGGCGATTTCGGTGATACTCGGTCCATGGTTCCGAGCTCCTACAATCATCCCACGTTGAAAGTCCGTCAAATCGCATTTTTTCCCCATCCCGTTACCCAAAAAAATCACTTCTACTACTGTCGCAAGCACTAAGCTTTCCCTTTTTATACTAGCCTCTCCCAAACATATAACGTAAGAAATATGCAGTAATTTGGATACACTTGATTAGACAACCAATTATTTATGTACAGAAATATCATTATTTTGAACCAAATAGGTAGCCTCTTAACTTCTAGTCCACTAAGATTGGATCTTTGGTATAATACATTGTGACCTACAGTATACCTTTTTTACTCTTTCGATTCCAAAGAAAACGGAAACACAATCTAGTCATTTTTGCTACAATTCTCCTTGGAGGATTTGAAAGCACTCCAACATAAGCACACTTCTGCACAAACAAAGCATTTACAAGTTTAGCTCTATTTTCTAAAGAAATTCTATGGTTTCTCCATTGTTCAAAAATGCTTCTCAGTCTTTATAGTGTTTTATCCCATAACGAAAGACATGGTCCAAAATGCGAAAAAATGAACTCCTAGAATTTTTATTTCAGTTCTTAAAAGAGTGCACTTGACTTGTTTTACATTGATTTTGGCTCCAGTGATTTTTCCCTAAAGTTCATAACTTGAAGCTTACTTGAAGCTCTAATAAATATTTCGCTGTTCATGTGTAAGACCACATCATTTTCATAGGCTGTGTACTTAACATGCTGATCGTTTCTACCAGAAACTGGAAAAACTTGGATTCTCAAGTTACAATTTATTTTTCTTAGAGAATCCTCAATTGTCAAAACAAATAAAGTAGGTGATAGGGGATACCCTTGTTTTATACTCCTTTCTACAGGGTTTATTGATAAAAAGAAGTTTCAAAGAATTGAAACTGGCAACAGCGTGTTAGATTAACGCCAAAGAAACATTTGTTGCAGTTAAATATCGCCAGCTAAGAAAATGGCGCACGTAAACAAGCTGTGGATAGAAAGTTATGTCTTTGCTCTTTACGAAGAGAAATTTTCGATTGTGATTAAAAAACGCTGCGAAAATTATGGAATTAACATTCTAAATGTAAAATAAGCAATATTCTTAATAATAGAGGAAAAAGTCGTCAAGAATTGCTTTTAACAGGAAGAAGAACACCAAAGGAATATCCAAAGAAGATACTTACTTTTACAACTATTTTAAAAGTTAAGGTCTCTGGTCTTAAAAGAAAATCCACTGACCCAAAAAAGCAATCGTTAAGTCGTTCAAAATCTCTGTATCAACTGTAAACAAGGTAATAAACAAAGATTCGAATCTGAAAACAAATTTTCATTGCCTTTTGCCCAGCGCAGAACATGATCTGGACTTGCTAAAAAAATCACGTAGCCTGAGACAGATGAAAATTTATGGTGACTATTAATAAAGCATATATGTACCTAAACAACTGACAAAAAAGGTCGTTTTACGATCGTAAAAGAGAAGGAAGACTTACAAACTTCGTTCCAAGAATCTAAAGAAAGTTTCAGTAAATGATTCATGATTATTGCTGGTATCTCGTCCAATGGGAAATTAAAGTAAGAAAAGTTGAAAAGAAAGTTAAAATCAACTCTACATATAATTAAAATAGTTTTAACTCCTATTATTAAAGATGAAATACCATTCCACTCCGTTCAAAGGGTATAACTCCATCGGAATAATGCTACCAGACATACATCCAAATCTACCACACTATTTCTTGAAAACATGAAAGAAAGAGACGGGTATCAAGTCCATGCATGGCGCCCTGGCTGGGTCTTCGGCTACGCAGGCCCATGATGCGCAGAAGCCTCCGATGAACTGTGTGCTGTGACACATTGTCCTGATCACCACTGTTGTAGATGCTGGTGATTTGTCGCACTGTTATCCTTCGGTCGCTGCGAACAATGCGCAACAATCCACGCTCCACTCTGGCATCAATGAGCTGCAGACGAAACACGACGGTTCGTCGTTTGACCATCTGCGCACCACTTTTGATACGCACTCACTACAGCGGCACGTGAACAATTCACAAGCCGCGCCGTTTCGGAGATTCGTAGTTCCGAGGCGCAGAACCATCACAATTTGTTCGTTATCAAATTCCCATGAGTCGGCAGCGTAAACCATTCTGACTCCGAATCCTCTGCTAAACGCAAACCGGTCCTGAGGTTGTATATCTACTGCTCTGTGAACTTCTCCTGCTCCACCGTTCGGTCTCCAGGCGCGCTCTTTTCTTTAGGCTGAGGGTGGTCATAATTTATTGGCTTATTGGCGCATATATGAGTATTTCACGTTATTCTTTTCAAATTAAAATTGTTTTTATTAATTCAAGTTAATTCGACTAAGTGCCATCTGTTGTTACTGAAGCTATGATTTAGCAGCTTCTTCATTAGTGAAGTGCGGCTGAATAAGAGACGAACTACACTGAAGAGCAATTAAATTAGAGATACCTGTCTAGTAACGTGTAGCACCGCCTTTCGCCCTGATGACGGCCGCGATTCGTCTTGGCATGGACTCGACAACACACCAGAAACGTTGGAAAGCCATTCGGATTCACGACCCCTGAACAAGTTCTCAAAGTTCACGAAGATTTCATGGAGGGGTGTCAGAGTCTCGAACATCTCTCTCGATGTCATCCCAGATGTGTTCGATGGGATTGAGGTCAGGTGACCTAGCTAGCCAAGGAAGCGAGGTCACGTCGGTGGAGTGTTCATCCAACCATTCGGATACAATTCGGGAGCTGCATTGTCTTGTTGCAGGATGAGGTCCCCAGTGGGATGTTGAAGACGCACAAACGGGAGCAAATGCGGTCGTCCAGGACATCCCGGTAACGTTGGCCTGTGAGGGACGATGTCACGCTTACCAGGGGGTCCCATTTCAGTCCACATAAACAGTCCTCAGACGAGAATGTCGCACCCACCAGCTTGAAGAGTACCCTGCTGGCAAGATGGATCATTCGCTTCATGTGGTTTGCGCTGTACTCGTATCCTGCTATCCGCATGTACCAACGTGAATCTCAACTCATCAGTCCAGGCAACATTTTCCCACATGTCTAGGGCCCAGTGGCGATGTTCTCGCGCCTATGTCAATATTTGCACCCTGTGATGTGCGGTCAGCAGCGGTACCCTCGTGGGACCGATGGCTTCTGTGCCCCATAGCGAGGAGATGGTTCTGGATGGTGTGGCTGCTTACACGTTTTTGTGCACCAGCGTTAAATTGCCGAGTGATTTCTTGCACTGTGGCCCGTCTATCCACTGCTACAATACTAGCTAGCTGACGATAACTCCGCTCATCCACACGCTGTTGTCCATTGCAGTTGGCCCTTGCAGGGATGATTTTACCGGATTCGATGTACTCACGGTGTACCCGTGACGCAGTGGCTCGTGAAAATCCCATTGCCTGCACGACTTCCGAGATAGAGTGACCCATTCGTCGGGCCCCGACAATTTTCTCACGATCAAATGCGCTTAGATCCTTTGTCTTACCCATACTGCGTCCGACTCTCACGGATTCCCGTCGCATCACTCCTTATATTGTCGGATCGCTGCATACGTCCTGTCGTTTCCGGTTGCAGGGCCGCCCAAAGCACCACGTTTGCATAATGACAGCTGTTTCTAATTCAATTGATCTTCAGTGTATAAGCAAATCTATCTTGAACTTCATCTGAGTGACTCTGTTTCACTTGAAGTGAATGAAGAAGAAGAATAAATTTATCTAGGGTTTCGTAAGCTATATATACACGTTTTACATAGTACAGAACGCTACAGCTGCTTCTGTGATTTGTACACATTGAAATATGAGACTTTGAATCTTTGTGAAGACACTGTACGTACAAAATCGATGTCTTTTTCTCAACACGTCACTGTATGGATTACCAGAAATCTGGGCAGAGAGGCGTAATAAAATATGCGCATCGTTTTTCTGTCTTTATATTTGGGTTGAATAATGAAGAACAGATTAAATGTTAAAGAAAGGTAAAACAATAGCTGTATTTTACCCAAGCAGAGGCATTTTAACTGCTGGACAGAATAATTTAGTGGTCGCTGTCGTCGCCCACGGATGTCGGCGACTAGCTGGCTGCTGGTGACATGTGACCCACAGATCCAAGGTTGAGCCAGAACTTGTCATCATTCACTGATACCGGCAGCCTACAACCACCTCTCTTTGCGAATCAGTTAATCCACGGAACATTAAACCTATTTCATTTAACAAGTCCCAAGTCTGATATCCTGCTTTCTGCGCTCATTCATATTAAAATCGTTTGTCCATTGTTCTGCGCTGAAGATAATGGGTAACTGAATTTGAAATGCAGTACTAGGAGTCTATTTTCTGAATCATGATCAAAGAGGTGCCTTCAGTCTGCACTCTGCTAAAAAGTTTCTATTTATGTCCCTTCTTGTAAAACCACTTTTCAACAGTTAATTAGAAAATCAACGTTGTGTGGATTTAATGCTTACTCTCATTTGAATATGCTACGACAAACGGAATGATTTCACAAGAATTCACAATGTTGAAAACTTATGACTGTATTAATAACTAGCTTTACTATCCGGCTTTGCCCGAGATTTAGGCTAATTAATTTCACATTCCCTTATATATCACTGAAAAAATCGGGGAAAAAATTGGAAAAAGCTGATTTCACAAATTCGGCCATTACAAATTATTTATTCATAGTGTTATTATTTTAGCACATGGCCGTACACAACATTTTTGGTTTCTCCTTCATCGGCGACAATATATAATTATGTTGGATCCTTTGATCTTAACATTTCAACATACAGCTGTCCATGTGAAAAGCATCAGATGCATCACGAGCTTTCGGTCTCAGACGTCTTTAAAAAGGTTAAAAACGTATCTTTGTGAATATTTTATGAAACTGGCTGAAATTTTAATGAACACCATAAATCGTTAATACTGTAGGAACACGACTTCCAAATGTTGCCTGGATCGGTAAGTAACTTTTTAAATTAGCCGTCAGGATTTTATTAACCGTTTCTACGTATATACACTATCTACCAACAAGTAAGTGGACACCCCTGCAATCGACGATATCTGCGGTCCTGATACACGTCACGGCCGCCGCCGTTAAATATCTTGTGGGAAACAACAACGCAACCAGTCGCATGCAAGATGCCACGCAGTTCGGAGCTCTCTGATTTCGAGAAAAGTGTAATCGCCGGGTATCACAGAAATGGCCGATCCATACGTGACATATCCAGCGAGTTGAAGTACCCAAAATCGACAGTGGCGTACGTGATTGGCAAGTGTAAGATCAGAGGTGACTGTCGGAATGTGCCCCGACGCGGCAGAGCCACAAAACAGAGAGTTAGAGACCGACGGGTGCTGGCCAGAGAAATTCGGAAGAACCGCACCAAATCTATGGGCCAAATCCGCGAGGAGTTTCAACAGGCATCCAGGAGTGTTCTTTCGATGAATACCATCCCTAAGGAAGCCCATCTGCTCTGTTATCATGGACGTGTTGCTTCCCACAAGCCTTTGATCATCAAGTCCAATAGTGCTGCTCGGTTAACGTGGTGCAAAGGACGTCGACAGTGGACAGTTCAACAGTAGAAACAGGTTCTCTGGAGCGACGAAACAAGGTTCACCCTCTACCGTTCGGATGGCAGGGTCTGGATTTGGCGTCTGCTTGGAGAACGCGTCCTGCCGGAATGCATTTTGCCAACTGTGAAGTCCGGCGGCGGTGGAATTATGCAATGGGGGTGTTTCTCCTGGTATGGCACGGACCGTTGGCCGCAATTCATGGTAGACTTAACGCTGAGACCTACTAAACCATTTTGGATGACCATGCGCTTCCTACGTTGTGGCAGTTTTACGGGGTGGACCCATGTTACTTTCAGGATGACAATGCCACCTGTCATGTTGCGAGGTCCACCATGGCTTGGTATGGCGACAATGGGGTTAATCGAATGGACTGGCCTGCGCAGAGCCCGGACCTTAACGCTATCGAGCACCTCTGGGACGAGTTGGAGCGTCGACCTAAGGGGTGCCCCCACCGTCCGAAATCGGTGAAGGAACTGACCTGTCTTCTCCAAGCCGAGTGGAAGAAAATATCGCTAGCCGTCGTACAACGCCTGGTTGAGAGTATGCCCCGGAGGGTCGCAGCTGTAATCGCCGCTCGTGGAGGCTCCACCAACTATTGAAGGTGAATAAACTTCGTTTTCCTTTGCTATTACAGGTGTCCAATTACTTGTTGGTAGACAGTGTATTTCTGTTTACCGAAGAATTAAAAATTCCATGCCTATTTTAAAAAGTTTTAACCGGATTTCATTGAAATTTTGAGGGACTCCTCTTATTACC
The DNA here is from genome assembly GCA_039090855.1 of Macrothele yani. Classification (NCBI taxonomy): domain Eukaryota; kingdom Metazoa; phylum Arthropoda; class Arachnida; order Araneae; family Macrothelidae; genus Macrothele; species Macrothele yani. The sequence continues at coordinate 24,296,460 of CM077028.1, read as the reverse complement.
AATTCATGGTGTTGGTAAAAATTTCATCCCGTTTCGTTAAGATTTCACAAAGTTCGTTTTTGCATTTTTTTATGCACAGTTCTCAAAGAGTAGAAACACCTGTGGATGTGCCGCGGCGATGAATGCAGTCACGTGCTTTCAGATTTGGAACAGACTAATGATGACGTAGCAAACGACGCTGACTTTATTAATTAGCTTATTAATGAATTCATAACTCGCGAACGTAAAAACTAGACATCTTAAAATAGTTGCGTTGACCTAGAAATTCCAGTGTTAATAACCTATGCAAATATCACGATGCCGCAGTTTGGCGTTCAAGAGTTCTTGCTACTTCAGACAAACAGGCGTTTTGTGTTTTATATATAAGATGCATTGACTCACGTATGAAAATCTGAAGGTATAGCATCAGCCGCGATAGCCGAAAGGTCAGATGTGCAGGTTTTTTGCTAGTCGTCCTAACTGGACCATGACAAGAGACACGCCTGCAGAATGATGCCGCCTCTTCCCTTTAGGCGGAACCAGCAGCCCCGAATATAGGACAGACGGCTGCTTATAGCCTTTAGAATTGCTCATAGTGGTCCTTATACCTCGAAGGAAACGCAAAAATGGTTATTTAAGTGCTGATATCTTTCGTGATTGTCTCAAGTACACGTACTACAGATACCGCCAATATATAATAAAACCATAAGTACACTGTTAAAGATTTTGTGGTAGGTTGCATCAAAAAATGGTGTTACACCAGCTGCACCGCTTTCTAAGAAAAGATACACCATAGTGCGTTGCGAACAAAACTCAACAACATGGTGCAACCTTGCATTATACTGTAATAAGGTGGAAACGGGTCACGGGTCAACGTGTCAACAATTCCTTGCGGGTCCAACGAGTTAGGTCAAGGGGTTCCTAACCCGATTTTGACCCGGTTTTATTCCCGTTTTATTTTTTGAAAAGAGAAAACCTTTTTTCAAAGAAAAATGCGCGTTGTGGAATTCTGTAGTCGATACTGGTGCCCACGGAATGAGTAATGATTTGCCATGCAAAAATATTGTCGTCTCTTTCTTAAAGCTACGAAGATTTCCACCGACCGACGTCAGACACACCGACACCATATCGTAAAAAGATGCTTCCTTTGCGTTCTTTTACAGTGCAATTTTCCAGGGCAAGGTATAGGCAAACGCCATTCGCCTGCTTCTCAGATGATTCACTCTCTCCGGGCGAAGTTCACTGTATGACTAAGAGTTACTTTTCACATCGCATCTTTTACATTGAGCATTCAGAAGTTTTCGACTGATGTGCTGACATCCCATTCCCATGACATGTCATGTCGAAGTTAACTCCTTATTTGTTAATATGGATGGATTTAATATTTAGGATGTTGAGAAAGGCGTCAAGGCCAACACACACGTGCTTGTTCTAGACCACAAGGAGAAGAGTGAATGCTGGAAATTGTTTTGTGTAATTAAGGAACCGGTGAATAATTCTGTGTTGGCTGGTCTTGCTTTTTGTTCAAAATGTGGGAAGTGTATATAATTACAAAGAAAGATGTCGACGGTCTAATAAAAGATTATGGAACCAAAAATCTAACTGACCATATGAAAGTATGCGCACCTCCATCAAAGCGTGGAAAGAGTGAACAATCTAAATACATTTTAAAAAATGCATAATGATTCCCATTTGTAATATACTCACGGTCACGGCCATAGTTAGCCATTACTTCTGGATTACGCGAAATAGTGGCACTAAAAATGGTACTAAAATTTAGGAAGTAACCAAATTTTATTATTAAGAAAGTATTTCAGTTATTAAATATCAAGCAGTTATTGGGATGAATATATATATATTACGTTTATATGTATATATATATATATAAATTGAGTTTCGAATTTATAGTTCAAAGCAGATTTGTCCGGGTCAGTTACGGGTCCTGATCGGGTCGGGTCCAGTTATGGGGAGTCAGGGTCCGATATTTTTGACCCGTTTCCAACTCTGAATGTGTGACTATCTTGTACCTTACCATGGTACAAATTTGCACCATGTTGTTGGATTTTGTTTGCACCACGCTATCGTGTATATTTTCTTAGAAAGCGGTGCAGCTGGTTTTTGGTGCAACCTACCACAAAATGTTTGACAGTGTAGGTCATGAAAAATTATACTGGTTTGGAAGCATTTACTACCATGTTAAACAAAGAATACTGTTTATGAATATCTACCAATTTTCAAAAATAACTTCAGGATATTATACGTTTAACAGAATAATGTATTTTCGATAAATATGCGATTTACAACGCATCAAATGCACCTTGTTAGAACACATCAAATGTATCTCTTTACAATGTGTACAATGCAACTCTTCACAACTTCTCAAATATACCTCTTCACAACTACTCAAATACACCTCTTCAGAACTCCTTAAATATACCTCTTCACAACTCCTCAAATACACCTCTTCACAGCGATTCAAATGGATATCTCTCTCTTTACAAACCATCAAATGTACCTTTTTAAACCACATCAAATGTACCTCTTTACATCGCATCAAATGTATCGTTTTACAACACTTCAAACGTACCTCTTTAAAACGCATCAAATGTATCCTTCCACAACGCATCAAAGTTCACAACTTCTCAAATATACCTCTTCACAACTACTCAAATACACCTCTTCAGAACTCCTTAAATATACCTCTTCACAACTCCTCAAATACACCTCTTCACAGCGATTCAAATGGATATCTCTCTCTTTACAAACCATCAAATGTACCTTTTTAAACCACATCAAATGTACCTCTTTACATCGCATCAAATGTATCGTTTTACAACACTTCAAACGTACAACATCAAATGTACCTCTTTACATCGCATCAAATGTATCGTTTTACAACACTTCAAACGTACCTCTTTAAAACGCATCAAATGTATCCTTCCACAACGCATCAAAGTGTCGCTTTAAAACGCGTTAAATGCACCTCTTTACAACACAACAAATGTATTACTTTCTCCTCCAAGTTCACTCACATGGGTTCAGTAATATTGTCTTACTGTAGGAAACCAGGTACTTAAATTATTGTACAGATGATTGTGCCAGTCTTTGGACCCCTTAAGACAATAGCTATTATAACAATCAAGAGTACATTTCCTATTTAGGAGTTTCGTGAAATAACACAATAAAAGCGCACATCTCACCTTTTCTTAAAGATAGGTGAAAGTCATTGTGAGTTTAAAAATAACTCACGTTCCAAAACATTCCGTTGCTTCGAAAAATCACGATGAAAGAAATACTTAACTTCTGATAAGTCCTCCTACAAAAAAAATAGAAAATCATTAGGAATCTATTACAAAATAAGCTCATACACATATATAGTAATCGCGCAATTAGTTTTACAATAAACGTGATCCACATTCCCCAGTCTTTCTGGCTCAGTGATCCAGATTACCCAGTCTTTCTGGCTCAGTGATCCAGATTACCCAGTCTTTCTGGTTCAGTGATCCAGATTACCTAATCTTTCTGGCTCAATGATCCAGATCACCCAGTCTTTCTGGCTAACTGATCCAGATTACTCAGTCTTTCTGGCTCAATGATCCAGATTACCCAGTCTTTCTGGCTCAGTGATCCAGATTACCCAGTCTTTCAGACACACGTTATCTGCGTACGTCGCAATACGCAAAGGTGTTCACCACTTTTTGGTATTATCGCTTTGTTTGGAACCTCAAGGTCTTGTTTAAGTGCATTTAAAGTGTCATGCTGCAAAATTTTTTTCAGAGAGACGACGAAATGGGCGACCTTACAGACTTCCAAAGAACACTATTTGTTGGCGACCGGTTAGTTGGTGCTTCCGCGACAACAGTCGCCAGCGTAGTGAGAGCTACTGTGTCGAACGTCACGACAGCGTACAGTGTGCGTGGCAAAATCTCGTCTGCGCCCAAGAGTTTACGGAAAAGGACCCTGACTGACAGAGACAGGAGAGCATTAAGGAGGATTGCTACCCATAATAAGAAGATCAGGGCGCCGAAAATTAGTGCGGAGCTCAATCTGCACTTCCAGACCCCAGTATCAACAAAACCAGTGCGAAGGGAACTACACAAAGAAGATATTCATGGCAGAGATGCTATTGCAAAATCTCTGGTGACCAGAGTGAATGAACAACGGCAACGGCAGTAGTGCCAAGAACATACAACGTGGACTGCCGATGCACGGAAGCGTGTAATGTGGTCGGATGAAACCACATTCACACTAATCCCGACAGCAGGACGTGTTAATGTTTGGAGAACATCGTCTGAAGCGTACAACCCCCCCCAAACTATCTACTCCCAACAATGCAGCATGGTGGTGGTTCTATCATGCTCTGGGAAGTCATATTGTGGTTTTCAGCAGGTCCCCTAATCACGTTGAAAGGACGGATGACTGGCAGGTCGTATGAACCCATTTTGGCCGACCAAGTCCATCCATTGGCTCAGGCATTGATTCCTGCAGGGGAGGCCATCTATCAAGATGATCCCTTGATCACTTTGAAAAGACGGATGACTGGCAAGTCGTATGAACCCATTTTGGCCGACCAAGTCCATCCAATGGCTCGGGCATTGATTCCTGTAGGGGATGCCATCTATCAAGATGATAATGCCCCAATTAACAGAGCTCGGAACATCCAATCATGGTTTGAGTAACATGAGGACGAACTTTCACCCTTTTTGTTTTGCCTCCATAATCACCAGACGTAAACATCATCGAGCCAGTGTGGTCTTTGTTGGAAAACAGAGAAAGATCCCGCTATCATCTTCCTGTATCTCTCATGGACCTGGAGCTGTTTCTGCATGAAGAATGGTGTAACATCTCACTAACCACCATCCAAAATTTGTATCCATCCATTCCAAGGAGGATTCAGGTGGTTTTGAATGCCAAAGGTGGCCCCACAAGCTACTAGGTACGTAAACTCTTTTTGTCCTAGGTGTTCACATTATTCCGTCCAACCCCTGGATGCCATTATAGTTACTTTGGTAACATGTTTATCAGTATTGATGCCATTTTAGTTAGCGTGGGAACATAATAATAGTTGCTAGTCAATATAATGTAGTTGTGGTGTAGGCAAGAAAACCGTTAGCTATGTCCATTCATTTGCGCCACGTATTCTTCAATGCTGAAAGCATTTTCATGGCATTCCGAGAAATATTCCAAAACTGCGTCTTTTATTTATTCATGAGACTAAGAAGGTTTTTGGTTTTTCCTGATCTGTAAAATAATTGTGTTCCAATTTCCGTGTTTTCAGATAAAACAATCTCTATTCTTTTCAGTTTGGGTGATCTCACTACATTATTAATGATTTTGAATTGTAAAACACTCTCTGGATATGTATGAATTTGGTTTGCTGTTGGGGGTGCATGCTGGCCATCTTGAGTTATCAGCACTTATTCATTGAAAGTTTCAGATTTTTTTTCCATTTTAGAACGAAAATATTGGGAACAAAGTATTTCAAAATGACACGTTCGCGTGATCAATTCGATTTAAGTGTTATTACTAAGGAGAAACTATTAACAAGGTATGTACAGATTTATTTTCTTATTGTGTCCCCTTATTTTTGCAATACCGGGTTCGGAAAATACACATTCGCGGGCTTATATTTTCCGTCGATGCCCAAAACTATTTCCTATTATAGGAAAATTATAATTGTTAATTAAAACGATGAAAAATATACTTGTTTCGAACCATACTCTGTACTTTCACGCACGAAAACAATCTTCAGCTTATTGTTTACCAATAACTTATTCCTCCGTGCAAGTTATTTTTCAGATCTTACGCATTAAATTTCTGTTATTCAACAAATTTTATCATCTAGCATCAACGCCACTGTTTTTAAATTTCTCTCAAAGACTTCTTCCAGAAACTTAAATGTAGTACAGTGTATTTCATACATAATTTAGTTTTTCATATCTCTGATTGAAAGTTAAATATCTGTTATATGAACATTATTTCCTGAATGCTTATTTAGCCAAAAGAATGTTTTGGAAAGAAATATTTTACGTCTCTGTAGATTTCTTTCAGACACGCGGTAATAAGAGAAAATAAAAGAAAACATTCGTTTTGCTAACAGAACGTTTTCTGTTAGAATGTATAGCAGATAAAGGAAAATATTATTTTATGTATTTAGTTTTTACATGTTGAAATGCGAGAGCTTAATTTCCTGTTTCAAGAAATTAATTACGTTTGCTATAAAAGCTGAGATTTGCAGACTTCTCTTTTTTAATTTCCATTACATGGCATAAGTCTTATTTTTATAAGATAAACTAACCTCGCCTGGATTTTTACCTAATATTCCGACTCCGGGTCTCTTACATGAAGGAAAATCAAAAGAGAATAAATAAAAAAGAGAAAATATAAATACGATTGTGCATGACTGTTCAGTGAAGAAGAAGAAATATCTCCAAGGGAGAAAGCCAAATAGAAATTAAATATTACATGAATTTAATTCTGTGTATATTTAAAAATTCCAACGAATGTGACCAAATGTATTATTCAATACTTGCTTCTCCTGCCTCAGCGCAATCGGATAAATAAACGAGAGTTGATACATATCTAGGAAGGCACTTTTCCTGAAACTCAATTAAAGCGCAATATAATAAGAAATAAATGTTTCGTCTTTCTTTTTAGATAGCGCAAAAAAGAGACATGATTTCTGAAGTCATCCTGAAATTCAAAGATTAGTCGGGAAAAGAAGTGCTATCTTCAAAACACCGAAAAATTCTCTCAAAGATGCTTCACTGTATAGGCTTCAATTCAAGATAAACCGGATAATAGTATTTCTATTTATATAAAAGTAAACAAACAATGCAAGTTCAAAACAGTGTCAAAATTAATTTTAAAAAGTGATAGATTTGTTGCACTCTTTTTGATTTATGCCAGATTGATATTCGCACTTTTTTCGTTTTTTACTGTGACCAGTGACATAAATGTTCTGTTATAAATAATTTGCATTTGAGTTATAATGAAAGCTTCTTTAATTTTTTTAAAGATTTTTCTTGAACGTTGCGAGATTTAAAAAAAAAACAAATAACAAGAATTTGAAATTAGAAAATGCTAGTCATGCCGAAATACACTATGTTGACAAAAGTCACCGGGCACCATTTGCTACAAAAGCAAATGAACGGATCCGCTGCGTTGTTAAGATGCGCGGTTCAGCTGCAAACGGTATAGAAACAAGCCTGCAGCTGACCGCGATAATATCGCATTGTGAGAGGTTGAGGGAAAATGTCGCGGCGGGAGAGAACTGACTTTGAGTAAGGAAAGATTGTTGGGTGTTATATCAGCGGGCTGTCCATAAGAGAAACCGAGAGGCGTTCAAACATACCAAATCAATTGTTTTGGATGTACTGAATAAGTGGAAAGCACATGACATGCATGAAGCAGCAAAACGTACCGGCAGATCAAACAAAAGCAGTGATAGAGGACGTCAAAACCTCAGGAGAGTCGTTACAGCTAATCGACAGAGTACTAAACAAAACCTCAGTGTACAGGTGAGTAAAGATGATGGAACCTCGGTATGAACACGTGCCATTCACAGAGAACTTCATTCCATGGGTTGCCATGCTCGTGCAGCTGCTCGTAAGCCTTTGATCTCTACTTGGAGTGCTACTCGTCGTTTAGCATGGTGTAAAGAACATTTATCGTGGACCGTAGAACAATGGAAAAGGGTCCTATGGACTGCTAAATCCAGATATACGATCCATCAGCCTGATGGCGGTGTGTGAGTATGGCGGCAGCCGGGAAACGCTATTTACCGTAGTATACTGTTTCCACGGCCAAGTTTGGAGCTGGTAGTGAACGCTTGTGGAGGCGTTTTTCGTGGTATGGTCCCGTCCCATTGGCTATCGTGGAAAAACCTATTAACCAGCACGTCTACCTTGATATTCAGGACAATTATGCCCTACCATCTCTGTGGTAATACTATGGAACCAATCCTTGTTGGTACCAGCAGGATAATGCACCTAGCCATAAAGCAAGGACAGTTACGGTGTGGTTCGATGATAATTCCGTATCGTGTGAGGACTGGCCAGCACGGAGCCCTGATCTTAATCTCATTGAGCACCTATGGGATGAATTAGAGCGCCGCATAAGAAATTTAAAACCAAGGACTACAACTAAGCAACAGTTAGCGGCAGCATAATGTACTGAATGGAAGCACATACCTATGCTGTGTTCCAAAACCTTGTCGAAAACATGTTTTGAAGGGTCTGTGCATGCATTAAGGCCAAACGTGGCCTGACACCGTACTAATGTGTGCCAATAAATGCTATGTTGTGTTTCTCTTCTAGGAGCCCGGTGACTTATATAGTGTACATCTGAAAACATTTCCAATTAGTAGAAGATATGTGTGAAAACTTTTTCAAACTGCGAAACCCAAATTTGCCAGCGACGGCACTTAAATTCATATCCTTCTACTCAGGAGCCGAATGCTTTCCTAATAAAAATACGTCGGTAATGGCTTTTCGTTCACACTTGCGTTCTTCACCTGTGTGTCCCCTTTTGTAGTACGTCCCATATACCCCCCCCCCCCTTCCGCCGGGAAAAGGCGGGGGCACGATATCGCAGGTTACGAGTCCTCGGCAAACCATGCTAAAAGTGACTCTTTGTAAAAGAAGGAATTCTTACTGATTTCAGACGATGCGTGGAAGGAACGTCACCTATTTTCCGAAGAACCTACGTTCGGTTGACAATGTGAAACACAAATTTGCCGATGGTACTTGTCGTCATGGCAAGTTCGTCACCTCTCCCCCCTTGAGAAAGGGCTGGGACCAGAAATGCAACGGGTCAACAGGTCACCGGATTGACAATTGTAGGGTTTGCTGCAAAAAGGAGGTAGCTCCAAATTTTGGGTGTGTTGAGTTATACATGCAACCTTGTGCAAAGAATAATCTTCTTTGGATTGGTGTAAGAAGGAGGTAGATCCGAGCATTAGTACCGGAGTTATTCAACATATGGAGCTGACTGTTGTTCGTCTCACGTAAGAAAGATTCAGCTACAAGAGTTGCCTCCTTCTTGCCCCAAATGAATGACGTGTAGGGTGCAACGTGAAGACACCTCACCCAAACCGTGCCACGTGAAGACACCTCACCCAAACCGTATATACACCAAGCATATAGTACGGAACTTGTCCCGTCGGATTATTACTTGTTCCAGTCCATGGCCGACTTCCTTATATACACCCAGCATATAGTACGGACCTTGCTCCGTCGGATTCTTACTTGTTCCGGTCCATGGCCCACTTCCTTATATACACCAAGCATATAGTACGGACCTTGCTCAGTCGGATTATTACTTGTTCCGGTCCATGGCCCCCTTCCTTATATACACCCAGAATATAGTACGGACCCTACCCCGTCGGATTATTACCTGTTCCGGTCCATGGCCCCTTCTCCGTCATTTTTGGTCCACGCCGGAGATCGAACCCGAGTCCACTTATTTCGGAACAAGTCGCTCTACCAACTGAGCTACGCAGACGTTCGTTATCGCTGCTATCTGCCTTTATGTCGTGTGCGTCCTGCGGGGCAGGTACGTCACACACCGCAGAATCGAAGAACTGGCAGGCAGATAGCGAAAGACGACGCAACACGATGGCCTGTACTTTTGAGTGCTAGCCAGCTTTCGTCGTAAACGTACGTATGAAACCAAAAAGTGATCCAAATATTGCAAAACTTTCGCTTCACCCTCTGTAATATTCGCAACTTTTAAATACATTCATTACGAGCATTGTACAAGTAGTTCAGCATTTAAGTTCTTTAACAATCCTTATTTATTTTTTGTTTTGTGGTGTGGAATGGTGCTGACCGATTTTGGACGCAAAGAATTTTATTCCGATTATTTCGCGATAAAAACTTTCAGAAACACGAAGCCTGCTGGTGCAAGTCTTCGGTTTCATAAGGAACCGCCTTTCGCACTTGTTTTTTATTTAAAATGAAACGTGAAATTGAAATTGTGATATGTTGTTTCGAAAATAAATGTTTCGCGAATGTTTGCTCCGTTCCACAGTGCATCGTTGTGGAAAAAAAAATCATTCCTATGTCTCAAAGTTTTGAAAACGAAATATATGCGATATTAACTGGTTGCGATAAGAAGAGGAAAATGTGTATTTCGCAGGCTCAGAAATGCAAATAAACACGGACAGAGAAAGATATCTTTTTTCTCTCTCACTATCCTCAAAGAAAACGAAATCGCTTTTCAAGGCTTGTGTTTAGGATTCAGTATCCCTAACAGATTCGCTCTCTTTTAAATTAGTTGTTTCCAAATTTTTCACTTCATCTTCAAGTAAAATAAAACGACGGGCTCTATTTATACATTGCCAAATATTCAAATTAGATTCATAAAATGCTATATAAAGCTATATAAAAAGTAACTGCGCTTCTAGAAAGTGCAATTAACTTTGACATCATACGAACATTATTTTGAATCTAACGAGTTTGTCTCCTTCATCATAGAAAACAAAGTTGTGGATTATTTCTTCTGATGTCATGCGAGGTAAAATCCAATGATGCAAAATATTTTTTTAGGAAACCAGCGGAGGTACCGAGCGTTGCCCGTGATATACATAAAGTTAGTTTTTAAGTAACAACGTAAATTGTACTATAAATAAAATCCTACCATGATTAAAAATGCTCAGCTTTTATGAGATATCGTTTGCATTTTTACCCCTTTTACTCTGTGGGTATTGGCCTTTTTGCATTGTCTTCCAAGAATATTTTTGTAATGAAGGATTTTCCAGATGGAGAGAAGAAGGAAAATGTGCCCAATTTTGTAATATTATTTATTATTTTTAAAACGTTTTTACTCTTTGCAGACTGTAATTTTTCGTTGTTCTTGAAAACCTGTGGAACGTTGAACATATAACTGCCCGTGGGAGCAGCATGGAGACCGCAAGCACTTGTTTCACTGTTCTACAGTGCTTTATTGATGGTCATACAGAATGCCTGACTGGCAGAATGGCGTGTTCATTGTAAAACCTGTTTATAAACGACATTTCTGCTTTTTCCACCTGGAGCAACCGTACTGACAACACCTTATCGTAATTTATAAAAGCCGTTCTGAGCACTAAAAACTCGAAAAAGCACACATGTACAACACTGCACTTCTTGCACTCCGCATTCAGCTTTCTAGAGTGTAGATAAGGCACTTTCTAGCAAACAGCTTAGAAAACCGTTGAGAATAATGCCTAACCATTCGGACTCTTCCCCGTATGCCTGAATCGCGGAAGCTTGCGAGGAGTGAGGCGTCCCCTGACGACCGTTGCTCTGACTCGCGGAGTAATACCCCAACAGCCAACTTTCACCCAGTCTATAGTGGGCCCCGTAAACACACATTTGACCTTTATTGATTCCCTTTGGAATGGAACTGCGCACTTTTACTCGCCCTAAAACCACGAAATGGCAAACATGTACAACAATGCACTTCCTGCAGCCCCGCATTGGAGAAATGATTTTTATTTTATTTTTTATCTTGAATTTTCCAAAAATCAGACCTCGACACTTGTTTACATTTGATACGTAAATCGATTTCTCGGCTTTTTTAGACACACATCGCTCGGAATGGGGTTTCCGTATCTTCCGCCGGTGTTTTTTGTTTTCTTTTTTTAGAAATGTTCGAAATTCGGACTCTTCCCCGTATGCCTGAACCGCGGAAACTTGCGAGGAGTGAGGCGTCGCCTGACGACCGTTGATCTGACACGCAGAGTAATACCCCAGCAGCAGAATTTCCCCCAGTCTACATAGGGGTACAACCACCTGTAAAACCCCTTAGGGATGGAATTTCTAAAAATCGTCCCGCCTGTATTTTAATTTGGATGACGAAGTGTATGTATGCCAATTTTGGTGCAAATCCATCAAACCGTTTAGGAACGTATGTGGCACAAACTACAAGCATACTTTCACTTTTATATACGTATATAGAGATTGGACAGCAGATATCAAGTGGGGGTCACATTGATGAAGAAATTAATCGGCGTATAAAACTTACCTGGAGAGCTTTGGGAAAAAAATATAATTTTCAAGAGCAATATGCCATTATGTCTTAAAAGAAAAGTGTTTCATCAATGCATCCTTCCAGTGCTTACATATGGTGCAGAGACGTGGACTTTAACTAAAAGAGACATACAAAGACTGCAGACAACTCAAAGAGGCATGGAGAGATGCATGCTTGGTGTAACCAGGAGAAATAAGAAGAGAAACTCGTGGATCAGAAAAATGACAGGAGTGGAAGACATCATAATCAGATTAAAATCCCTGAAATGGCAATGGGCTGGACATACTGCCAGAAGAACAGACCATCGATGAACAGTCGAAATTTTAGATTGGATTCCAAGGGACAGGAAAAAACCCAGAAGAAGACCACATGGAAGATGGGTGGATGAAATTCGAAAGTACGCGGGAGTAACATGGAGGAGATTGGCACAAGATAGACTGTTGTTTAAGAAACTTGGCGAGACCTTCATCCAGCAGTGGATTGATAATGGTTGACAATAATGATCCGTTTACTTTTGTTTTATAATAGGCACAAAGATTCGCTAAACTTTCGCACTCTACTGGGAGATTTTTTCCAGGCAATGGCAGACATAAAAATGCAGGGAATCGGAAGACGCAAGGAACAAAGATGATTTTTTGAAAAAAAAAAACGTGGTTGACATCACGAGCATATTACATGAATTTTTATCACGTAATTACACGGCGCGCAGCGATGTGTTTCCATATTTCAGTAACGCATGCCAAACTATTGGTAGTTCAGTAGAGACTATATCATTTCATCTTAATTTGCTGGAGATATTTTTGACTGTTTCACTGATGGCAGTCCCTTTGAAGTATGTGTAAAGAACAATTTTTCTAATACTATTATATACCGGAGTGGCCGATGAATGCATGACTTCCCTGGCGAGGGATGTATTCTGCATGTCCTGGTTGACACTTCGCACGTGTTTTTTACATCTAGTGTCCAAGTATCGCTTTGTCATTCCGATGTACACTATATTGACAAAAGTCACCGGACACCCCTTCAAAAACAAATTAACGGATCGGCTGCGTTGTTAAGATGCGCGGTACAGCTGCAAACGGTATAAAAACAGGCCTGCAGCTGACCGCGATCATATCGCACTGTGAGGTTGAGTGAAAATGTCGCTGCGGGAGAGAACTTACTTTGAGAAAGGAAAGATTGTTGGGTGTTATATTAGTGGATTGTCCATAAGAGAAACCGAGAGGCGTTTAAACATACCCAAATCAACTGTTTCGGATGTACTGAATAAGTAAATGACACATGGCGTGTCTGAAGCAGCAAAACGTACCGGCAGACCAAAGAAAATCAGTGATAGAGGACGTCGAAGCCTCAGGAGAGTCGTTACAGCTAATCGACGGAGTACTGCATAAGACCTCAGTGTACAGGTGAGTACAAATGCTGGAACCTCGGTATGTACACATACTATTCGCGGATAACTTCATTTCATGGGTTACCGTGGTCGTGTGGCTGCTCATAAGCCTTTAATTTCCACCCGGAATGCTACTCGTCGTTTAGCATGGTGTAAAGAACATTTATCGTGGACTGTAGATCAATGGAAACGGGTCCTATGGACTTATGAATCCAGATACACAATCCATCAGTCTAACGTTCGTGTGTGGGTATGGCGGCAGCCGGGGAACGGTATTTATCACAGTGTACTGTTCCTAAGGTCAAGTTTGGAGCTGGCAGTGTACTCGTGTGATGGTGTTTTTTGTGGTATGGTCCCAGCCCATTAGTTATCATGAACAATCCTGTTAACCAGCACGTCTACCTCGATATTCTGGACAATTATGCCCTACCAGCTCTATGGTAATACTATGGAACCGTGCCTTGTTAGTACCAGCCGGATAATGCGCTCAGCCAGGACTCTTACTGCGTGGTTTAACGTTAATTCCGTATCGTGTGGGGATTGGGCAGCACAGAACTCTGATTTTAATCCCATAGAGCACCTATGAGATGAATTAGAGCGCCGCATAAGAAGTTTGCAACCAAGGCCTACTACTAAGCAACAGTTAGCGGCAGCATTATGTACTGAATGGAAGTGCATACCTATCGCTGTGTTCCAAAACCTTGTCGAAAGCATGTCTCTTAGGCAGTGCACGCATTAAGGCCAAAGGTGGACCGATACCATATCAATGTATGTTAATAAATGCTATATTGTGTTTTTTTTTATTTTTTTTTTGGATTGGAGGTTTAACGACCACCGTGAGCAACTCAATGGGCTATAAGCAGTCGCCCGTCCCTAATTTAGGGTCACTGGTTCTAGGGAAGGGAGAGAGCCAGTGCCGTAAGACAAACACAACATCCATGCCTGACCGGGATTCGAACCCGGACCCCTTACGGACGAATGGTCAGAGGCCAGCGCCTTAGACCACTGCGCCACCGGGGCGGCCTATATTGTGTTTCTCTTCTAGGTGTGCGGTGACTTTTGTCAATATAGTGTATATCTTTTCCGTGTTTAGATGTGAACAACACGTGCGAAGTGTCTACCAGAACATGCAGGATACAACCCTCGCCTGAGTAGTCATGCATTCATAGGCCTTTCCTCTATGGAATAGTATTAGAAGAATTGCCCCTTACACGAACTTACAAGAAACAGTCGAAATCTTCTCCTGCAAACTTGCATGCCATGATATAGTCTCTTCTGAACTACCAATGGTTTGGCATGCGTTATTAAAAGATGGAAACACATCGCGGCATACAGTGTTATTTCGTGATAAAATTTCATGTAATATGTTCGTGATGCCATCCACGTTATTTTCAAAAAATCATCTTTGTTTCTTACGTGTTACAAATTCCTGCATTTTTATATCACGATTGTCTTGAAAAAGCCTCGCAGTAGAGTGCCAAAGCTTTGCGAACCTTTGTGCTTATCATACTACAAAACTAAACGGATTTAATACGCTACATGTGTTTATTTTCTTAAAATACACAGTCTACTGTATTTAAAATAACGTTGGCAAAATCCATACAATTTTTATTCCACATAATAAAAACCTGCTATTTAAATTTCTTGTTAATACAAAATCACAGCTTCCTCTTCCCCAAAAATGAAGCAGCTGGAACTTCATCTTTCTTGCTGCTCGTGCACTCGTAGCCTTGGAAAAATTCTCTATTATAGTGTCACGTGACTTCTTCGTAGACGTGAATGGTCAAACGCTGTTATACGCTTTTTCTTCCACTCGAACAATAAGCACAGACGACCACTTAATTAGTTTTGAAGAATAATTAGACTTCGTTTTCATATTAAGCATTTTATTTTTCGCTGTGAATGTAAAACGTAATTTTAGGATTTTTTTTTCCGCACATAAACCGTTTCTGGCTTGTTACATAATTCAATCCCTTTTGAAACTCTTTTAACTAGAGGTGTATCAAATACATTGAAAGCATTTCGATAAAACGAGCTATGCGTGTTCATTTTTTACTTTAAAATTTTTAAAAAAGATGACTGGGCACTTTCGTAAAGGGTATCCCGACATTTTTGGGACTTCGACCCACTGTTCAAATGTCTGCGCGAGCTTTTATCTGGAAAACCTGGCCCTACTCGGGATTTCAAGTTTACGGCCCGTCCCGGCCCGGCCCGGCCCGTCTCATACTTTCATCAAGTGTTCTCCAACATTTATTGGAAATAACGCAATTCTTCCTTTAGAGCAGGGGTCTTCAACCCTTGGACCGCAAGGCACTTATCAATGGTCCTTGAGACGTTGGCCATAAAGCAAATTCTAAAATGGAACAAAAAATATTTTCGAAAAGGAGAAATGAAAGAAATTTTTAAAGAGTACTGAAAAATGTATGCGTGTCAGATACCTACTTCGGAATTCATTCTACCATAGATATAAAGTGCATAGTTTCTTTTTTCGAAAGTTAGGCTTTAGGATTCAAAACCTGTCTTCACACTTATATGCAAACAAGGTAGTTCTCGATCCCAAAATATTTAAAGAAATACTTTGAACTTCCTCATCTCTCCTGTAGAAACGAATGGCGCCAGAAGATAGTTTTGGTTTCTAGAAGCTGTTCATTTAAACGTTTCTTTGGAAAAAAAGAAAGCCACGTGCTATAGTCGCTAAAACCGACGACATGAAAACGAAATTCGATATCAACATTAAAACAAACAAACCGCCCAGTTTCAGACTCTCATTTTAACAGCACGATTTGTCGGTTTAAACTGTAATTAATCAATGCATGCAGTGGTAGTTTCGTTTCACTCAGTGAACTACACCATCTGATCATTTAGCAAGTCAGTCTTTCTTTTGTGAGATGTCCCATTTCAGACTCATCTTACAGCCTGAATTGTAGTTTAAGCTGTAATTAATCAATGCATCCGGTGGTAGTTTCGTTTCACTCAGTGAACTACACCATCTGATTATTTAGCAAGTCAGTCTTTCTTTTGTGAGATGTCTCATTTCAGACTCATCTTACAGCCTGAATTGTAGTTTAAGCTGTAATTAATCAATGCATCCGGTGGTAGTTTCATTTCCCTTAGTGAACTACATAATCTGATTATTTAGCAAGTCAGTCTTTCTTTTGTGAGATGTCCCATTTCAGACTCATCTTACAGCCCAAATTGTAGTTTAAGTTGTAATAAATCAATGCGTCCGGTGGCAGATTCGTTTTACTCAGTGAACTTCGCCATCTCATTATTTAGCAAGAGATATCCCATTTCAGACTCATCTTACAGCCGGACTTGTCGGTTTAATCTGTAACTAATCATTGCATCCGGTGGCAGACTTGTTTGACCCAGTGAACTTCGTCATCTCATTATTTAGCAAGTTAGTCTTTGTTTTGTGAGATGTCCCATTCCAGAATCTCATCTTACATCCCGACTTGTTGCTTTAAGCTGCAATTAATCAATGCATCCAGTGGTAGTTTCGTTTCACTTAGTGAACTACATCATCTAATTATTTAGCAAGTCAGTCTTTCTTTTGTGAGATGTCCCATTTCAGACTCATCTTACAGCCCGAATTGTAGTTTAAGCTGTAATTAATCAATGCATCCGGTAGCAGATTCGTTTCATTCAGTGAACTTCGCCATCTCATTATTTAGCAAGTTAGTCTTTGTTTTGTGAGATGTCCCATTCCAGACTCTCATCTTACATCCCGACTTATCGGTTTAAGCTGCAATTAATCAATGATCCGGTAGCAGATTCGTTTCACTCAGTGAATTTCTCCATCTAATTATGTAGCAAGTCAGTCTTAGTTTTGTGAGACAAAAAATACTTTTTAATGCAGGAGCAAAATGCTAAACCTTCCAGTACAGACCCGGAATGGCCACGGGACCGCGCCGGACCGGGTCGACGCCGAGCCCGTGCAGACCTCTACCACCGTTTAAACATTTAAGCTGCCACTGTACTCGATCCATATGCTGCCCAAAATTTTTTGCTGTCCCCAAACAGAAGCGTTCACATAGCTGCCGGTTTTTACGAAAGCTACGGCAAAACAATTCCTTTAACCTTCTCATCTCAGCGGTACTACTGAGCCACAATGAATTCGCAACATCGCGTTGGCCCCCAAACTCCCCTGACTGTAATCCAATTGAACATTTGTAGGATTTGCTGGAAATGGGTGTGAGAACTGCTGATCCTCATGCACGGAATGAGAGCGAATCACTGAGCTGCAGCAGCGGACGTCACTCAAGTTACGCATGGAAGTTGTTCGACGCCTTTTAGAATCTGTTCCTAGGAATCTACGAGCCGTGATTGCTGAGAAAGGTGGACAAACGGGTTATCAAAGGTGATCCTAATGCAAAGCTAACTCAGTGTGCAAGGTAAGTAGCTCGGTTCCGTGATTGGTTGGTTTTTCCTCGTTACTCAAATCCTGCTTTGAATAGAACAGCAAGGAAAATCCGTAGAAAGACCACTTGCAATGGAAGATAGAAAAACATGCAGCTCGTACAAACACTGAAAACCAGCATCTAATGAATTGTATGACAAGTTATCTCAAACACTGCAGTTTGACATTTATTAGGGATAAAAATCAAAGAAGCACAATAGCAACTGTGAGGCAACCTACAACGTAGAACTAGGTCAACTGTGAGGCAACCTACAACGTAGAACTAGGTCAACTGTCACTATTTCGTGGACTATCTCACAAGTTCTACGTCCTTAAAGTGTTCAACGAAGGACAGCTGACGTAAGCCTACGTTGTAGATTACGACACAGCTTGTTATTGTGCCCATTGTTTTTTTCAGATATAAAATATTTAAGAAATAAAACGAAAGAAATGTTTTACTTTACTTCCTTAAAAGCAACTTACACCGATTACTCATTCAATTATGACCATCCCCAGCCTAGAGAAATGAGCGCTCCTGGAGACCGAACGGTGGAGCAGATGATGTTCACAGAGTAGTAAACGAATATACAAACCGAGGACCGGCTTTTGGTTAGAAGAATGTTTGGAGTCGGAATAGGAAAAGCTGTAGACATCGGAGTTTGATAAAGGACAAATCGTGATAGCACGGCGCCTAGCAACTACGACCTCGGAAACGGCGTGGCTTGTGGGTCATACACGTGTCGCTGTGGTGAGTACGTGCCAAAAGTGGCGCAGAGATGGCCAAACGGAAAACCGGCGTCCGTTCGTGTGTCCTCCGCAGCTCATTAATGCCAGAGGAGAGCGGAGACTGTCGCGCATTGCTCACAGCCACCGAAGGGCCACAGTGCGACAAATCATTCGCAACTACAACAGTGGTGATCAGGGTAATGTGTCACAGCACACAGTTCATCGCGCAGCCTTCTGAGCATGGGCCTGCGTAGCCGAAAACCCAGCCGGGGCCGCATGCTCTCTGCGCGTTATCGCCATCAACGCATGAAATGGGTTCTAGATCATCGAGATTGGACAGGGGATAATTGGAAGAAAATGTCTGGTCTGACAAATCACGATTTCTGGTGCATCTCGTAGAAGGCCGAGCTGAAATACGCCGATTACCAACGGAGACTATGGCACCTGGATGCACTATTAGGCAGAAACTGGCCGGGGGTGGATTTTTGTGCTGTGGGCGATGTTTTCTTGTGACAATTGAGGCCCCATTTTCCCAATAGCACAATCCCTGACAGCTGTCAGGTTTCTGAACATCGTTGCGGACCAAGTACCCTTTCATGACAACCGTGTCCCCTGCTGGTTATGACCATTACCAATAGCATAATGTGCCATGCCACACTGCCAGAATCGTGGAGGAGTGATTCGAGGAACATGCTGGTGACTTTCTGTTATTACCCTGTCTTCCGAATTCACCTGACATGAACCCAATCGAGAATTTGTGGTTCGACTTGGAAAAGCGGGTTCGCATTAAATCATCACCACCCCGAAACGTACGGGAATTGGAGGACCTGCTGTTGACATTATGGTGCCAGATACCCCAGGATACCTATAGCCACATCATCGAATCGATGCCTCGCCGAGTGCCATTCTTTTGTGGGCTAAAGTGGGTCCTACAGCTTATTAGGTAGGTGGTCAGAATATAATGGCTTATTGGTGTATGCTATATACTGTATAATACATAGTAACTTATGCTGATTACAAATTAATGTTAGTAGAAGAAGAAGGCGTAGTGTCATCGTTGTCAGTAGTTATTCCTAAAATTGTTTCTTCAGAAATCGTTCTTCAGAAACAATTTTTTAAACTCCTTAGTTGCCTTGTTATGAATTTGGCGAAACGTCTCTAGTTTAATGTACTCTTCTTGTTGTTGCTCTTGTTCTTGTCTAGATTTAGAATGCATCGGCGGTGTTAAGGTTTCTTGTTGTTTCTCTTATTCTAGTTTAGATTCAAAATATATCGGCGGTGCAAAGGTTTCATGTTGTTTCTCTTGTTCTTGTCTAGATTGAGAATGCATCGGCGGTGTAAAGGTTTCTTGTTGTTGCTCTTGTTCTTGTCTAGATTCAGAATGCATCGGCGGTGTAAAGGTTTCTTGTTGTTGCTCTTGTTCTTGTCTAGATTCAGAATGCATCGGCAGTGCAAAGGTTTCATGTTGTTTCTCTTGTTCTTGTCTAGATTGAGAATGCATCGGCGGTGTAAAGGTTTCTTGTTGTTGCTCCTGTTCTTGTCTATATTGAGAATGCATCGGCGGTGTAAAGCTTTCTTGTTGTTGCTCTTTTTCGTGTCTAGATTTAGAATGCATCGGCGGTGTTAAGGTTTCCTGTTGTTGCTCTTGTTCTTGTCTAGATTCAGAATGTATCGGCAGTGCAAAGGTTTCATGTTGTTTCTCTTGTTCTTGTCTAGATTGAGAATGCATCGGTGGTGTAAAGGTTTCTTGTTGTTGCTCTTTTTCTTGTCTAGATTTAGAATGCATCGGCGGTGTAAAGGTTTCTTGTTGTTGCTTTTGTTCTTGTCTAGATTGAGAATGCATCGGCGGTGTAAAGGTTTCTTGTTGTTGCTCTTGTTCTTGTCTAGATTCAGAATGCATCGGCGGTGTAAAGGTTTCATGTTGTTGCTCTTTTTTCTTGTCTAGATTTAGAATGCATCGGCGGTGTTAAGGTTTCTTGTTGTTGCTCTTGTTCTTGTCTAGATTCAGAATACATCGGCGGTGTAAAGGTTTCATGTCGTTGCTCTTGTTCTTGTCTAGATTGAGAATGCATCGGCGGTGTAAAGGTTTCATGTTGTTTCTCTTGTTCTTGTCTAGATTGAGAATGCATCGGCGGTGTAAAGGTTTCTTGTTGTTGCTCTTTTTCTTGTCTAGATTTAGAATGCATCGGCGGTGTTAAGGTTTCTTGTTGTTGCTCTTGTTCTTGTCTAGATTCAGAATACATCGGCGGTGTAAAGGTTTCTTGTTGTTGCTCTTGTTCTTGTCTAGATTCAGAATGCATCGGCGGTGTAAAGGTTTCATGTTGTTTCTTTTGTTCTTGTCTAGATTCAGAATGCATCGGGGGTGTAAAGGTTTGAGACGGGATACATTGATTATACAGCGAAGTTGTGAAGACTGACGATATACATTGTATTCCATGTTCGGGGTGAAAATTTGTAAATTCGGATGCATGATATCAGTATCCATCTGTTCTTGCTGTTCAGGCTTAATTTGTGCAGTTGAAGTGGAAGGTTGTGGCTCTGTAGAGTCGAACTCATGTGAAACGCATTCCGGCGCGCGGACGTTTGACGCTGCCTACATTCCGATGACCTTTCGATTGATGACTTAGCGGACCTTCTCGAATTTCTTTCGTTCTCCTCTATATGTTTCTTCAACTTTAGTCAGTTCTTTTAGTAATTTTCCCAGTTCTTATACTAAATTTGAGTTACCAAATGTTTCTTCATCTAAAAAAATAAATAAATTTTAAATCCACTTTATTTCGGTTTATCACATATGTCCGTTAGCTCTGAACGTCTGCTACGGAACTCGGGTCTCTGATCATCGCTATCATTTCCTATTCACTAGTTATCAACCTTAAAACGGCGTGCGACGAAACAGAATCACGCGAAATTTAGCTTAAATTTCTAACTCCACTGTATTAAAGGGATAAGAGATGGAAGGTTGAAACTTATTTTATTATAAATGGGACTCTGTAAACTATGTAATGATATATTATTTATTACTCTACGGTTACTTCTGACTCAGCGCGGAGGAAGGCGTAGTTTTTCGTCAAAATCTATTCAATGTCTGTCTAGTTGCTTCACCACTGATAAGAGAGAACACTCTTATGATCTCAATGAATCGCAAAAATAAGATCGAAAAGCAATATGTACTAATTTTTTTGGAAACATTAACGAAATTGAAGTTAAACTCGCTTTTCAAACTTTTTTCAATTCCCTGTGTCTACAACAACTTAATTTCATTATCACGAACGACGCTGTTATGAAATGTTCAGAGACACCAGGAAAGGGTGACCCAGTGATTGCATATTTTAAAAAGAGAAACGGTATGCTTTCACCTTATTTTAAAATATTTATGCGATTTAATTAGCAGCCATTTTTATTGATTTAATCACTCGAAATAATTATAAAACGCGAACGTTCACAGCATTAAGTCAAGATAATTAGATTTTTCAAGTTTTGCGATAAGCTTACCTTTCTCGAAAGCGAAAGAGTCGGCACAAAACTATAATTAGTTCCACTCTTATGCCTTGATTAGTTCGGAGTTGTCATTTCTTTTCATTTTAAGGCGGCTTAAATATCTGTTCACGCGACGTTCCCGTGGAATTTTCTGGAAGCGATAATTAAATGCATTTTCTACTTCATTTTTGACTTTAAATGAACCCCAGAGGATTAATGCGTCTCAAATGAAAGAACATTATTTTCTACATCTCGTAGGAAGATTACCGCTGCATTTGATCATGTAGTGCTTGCGTTCGCGGATTTTAAGACGTCCTTAAATCAGATTTTTGTTCCGCTCATACATAAGTAACATGGAGAAGCAGCCAACGTAACAGGAGAAGCACTGCATTGCGGCAGAGTAACCATATGTGGTTTAGAAAGTTGCCGGGCCGCCCCGGTTGCCCGGTGGTCTAAGCGATGGCCTCTGATCACGCGTCCAAAAGGGGTCCGGGTTAGTATCCTGTTGAGGCATGGATGTTGTGTTTGTGTTATGGCACTGGCTCCCTCCCTTCCCTGGAACCAGTGACCCTAAATTAGGGACAAGCGACTGCTTATAGCCCATTGAGCTGCTCACTGTGGTAGTTGAAACCTCAAATAAAAAAATAAATGAAAAAGAAACCATTCTTTTTTTCTTTCGATGCCGCCGCGGTGGCGCAGTGACCAAAGTGCTGGCTTCTGATCATTCTCCCTAGTTGGGTCCGGGTTCGGATCCCAGTGAGACATGGATGTTTGTGCTTGTCTTCCGGAACTGAATCTCAATGTGTTACTTGTCCAACACTGGTTATCTGTGTACATTGGTCATTCAGCATACTGTAAAATTCATGTTTGATGTACACTGAAGAGCAATTGAATTAGAGACACCTGTCTAGTAACGTGTAGCACCACCTTTTGCCCTGATGACGGCGGCGGTTCGTCTCGGCATGGACTTGACAAGACCCCGGAAGCGTCGGGAAGCCATACGGATCCACGACCCCTGAACAAGCTCCCACAGTTCACGAAGATTTGATGGAGGGGGTCATCTCTCTCGATGGCATCCCAGATGTGCTCGATGGGATTGAGGTCAGGGGACCTAGCTGGCCAAGGAAGCTAGGTCACGTCGGTGGAGTGTTCATCCAACCATTCAGATACAATTCTGGAGCTGCATTGTCTTGTTGCAGGATGAGGACCCCAGTGAGATGTTGAAGGCGCACAAACGGGAGCAAATGGTCGTCCAGGATATCCCGGTAACGTTGTCCTATGAGGGACGACGTCACACGTACCAAGGGGTCCTATTTCAGTCCACGTAAACAGTCCCCAGTCGAGAATGCCACCCCCATCAGTTTGAAGAGTACCCTGCTGGCAAGAAGGATCCATCGCTTCACGTTATTTGCCCCTTACTCGTATCCTGCCATCCGCATGTAACAACGTAAATCTCGACTCATCAGTCCAGGCAACATTTTTCCACATGTCTAGGGTCCAGTGGCGATGTTCCCGCGCCCATGCTAATCTTTGCACCCTGTGGTGTGCGGTCAGCAGCGGTACCCTCGTGGGACGATGGCTTCTGTACCCCATAGCGAGGAGATGGTTCTGGATGGTGTGGCTGCTTACACGTTTTTGTGCACCAGCGTTAAATTGCCGAGTGATTTCTTGCTCTGTGGCCCGTCTATCCGCTGTTACAATGCGAGCTAGCCGACGATGACACGGCTCATCCACACGCTGTTGTCCACGGCAGTTGGCCCTTGCAGGAATGGTTTTACCGGATTCGTCGTACTCCCGGTGCACCCGTGACACAGTGGTTCGTGAAAATCTCAGTTCTTGCACGAATTCCGAGATGGAGTGACCAATTCGTCGGGCCCCGACAATTTTCCCACGATCAAATGCGCTTTGATTCTTCGTCTTACCCATACTGCGTCCGACACTTTCTGATTCCCGTCGCATCACTCGTTATATTGTCGGATCGCTGCATACGTCATGTCGTTTCCGTTTAGAGTACCGGCCACAGCGCCACATTTGCATAACGCCAGCCGTCTCTAATTCAATTGCTCTTCAGTGTATACTTGTTCACAATGTGTTACATGATCAACACTGGCTATATCTGTGTACATTGATCATTTGGCATGCTCTAAACCATGTATGATTTGTACTTGTGGCTGTGTAATTACTGTCTCTTGTTTATGTCTGCCTCTATGTCTTTTTACCACCTGGTCGGATAAATCATTAAAAAAACCCACCAAAAAACCTTCTAACCAAAATTAAAAAAAATAAATAAAAATCTCCCGGGCGTGCCCAAGAGATAGACGGACACAATGGAAAGCTATGCCACTCTCCAAACACAAAGTGAGCTAGCTACATCCCTGCAAACAGTTGAATTTAGCGCATCCATTTTTGGAATTTTCATCACAAGACGTCAGTTACAACTTTTGGCATACAGGACCCATTTCTCATCACCTGTTACAATGCGGTCCAAGAGTGGTTCCACTTGGTCACGGGCAGCTGTTGGATAACTTTCCTGTAGAATTGTGGCGGCTTGGACGCAGAGAAGTGAGTAAGTGCGTGTTCGATATCGTCCTGGTTGGTGAACCTCTACCCGTCCAGGGAATGCTGCAACGACCGGAAAAGGCGGTAGTCGCTTGGGGCAATGTCCGATTAAAAAGCTGAGTGCAGCAGCAGCTTTCAGTCCAGGTCTCTGACCTTGTGACAGGTTACCTGTGCTGTGTGAGGTGTCGCTCCTTCCTGCTGTAGGAGGAAGTCATTGCGGTTCAACAGTGCTAGACACTTCGACGTGAGCAATGCGAGCAGTTAGTCGATCTGACGGCAATACACATCGGCGGTGATAGTGGTGTTGTCCGGGAGCACCTCAGAAAAGAGTACACCACGCATGTCCCAGCAAACAAACAGCAGGACCTTACGTGGGTGTAAGCCAGCTTTGTGGGTCGCCATGCGTAATAATGCTCGTGTGTGGGTTGTCCCCAGCTGTTCGGCTAACTCCTATGGGATCACTTGTGGTTAGTCTCCACTAAGGTCTTCAGCATGTCCATATCCACTGTTGCGCGTCTTCCGGATCTGGGACTGCCTGACAGGACAAAATTTCCCTCTCGAAGCCGTTTAAAACCAACAAGAGCACTAACTATATGATATGGCATTACGGTACACACTGGCAATGTTCCTTACAGCACTTGCGGGTATACTACCGCGACGAAACTCATGCAGCATGCAATGGCGGATGTACTCCTTGTCCATTTCCATATTGACACATTCTTCGCCTTCTGACTGCTAATTGCCATTGACTTAAGCTACCTACCTCCTGATGTTATGCCGGTGCATTGAGCAATCTCAGTGGCCAGTGTGCGCCGTCTCCGGGATTTCAACCTTGGGTACCTCGTCGTCAGACATTACTTTCTGTCCAACCCAAAACAAAACGTAATAACAAATCTAGCGTTTATTAGCCGACACCTTATTTATAGAATGAAGGCAAAATGTTTTTCATAGTCAAACATATCCGTACAAGAATGGGTTTCTTGAAAGTAAATATCTGTATGCATGATTGCATATCATTTGACTTTCTGTGACCAGCACACGTCGGCCTCTAACTCCCAGTTTTGTGGGTCTGCCGGGTCGGGGCACATTCCGACAGTCACCCCTCATCTTCCACTTGCCAATCACGTAGGCCATTGTCGATTTTGGGTACTTCAACTCGCTGGATATGCCACGTATGGATTGGCCGTTTCTGTGATACTCGACGATTACATCTTTCTCGAAATCACAGAGCTCCGAACTGTGTGGCATCTTGCATGCGACTGGTTGCGTTGTTGTTTCCCACACGATATTTAACGGCGGCGGCCGTGACGTGTATCAGGACCGCAGACATCGTCGATTGCAGGGGTGTCCAATTACTTATCGGTAGATAGTGTATATATATATATCCAGTCCTCCCAGCAGAAGTTGCACATGCAATCAAGAACATGAAGCGTGGAAAAGCTCCACGAGGAGATGGAATTACTGTATACATCATACAAAAAGCAAGTGGAGAAATCGAAACAGTACTCGCCCAAATTTTCACTCGATGCCTTAATGAAGGGAAGATTCCTGAGGATTGGAACAATGCTACAATGATCCTGCTACATAATAAAGGTGACATTGAGGATCTCAGGAACTACAGACCTATCAGCCTCCTATCAGTGGTTTATAAAATTTTCACTAAAGTTCTTTCACACCGTTTGAAGGTAACACTGGACATGGCTCAACCGAGAGAACAAGCTGGATTCATGAGTTGCTACAGCACAATAGATCATATTCACGTACTGAGAGAAGTAGTTGAAAGAGCGAGGGAATATGAACTTCCATTGTGCATGGCTTTTATCGATTATGAAAAAGGCTTTGATTCGGTGAAACCATCAGCAGTTACAATGGCTCTGAAATCCTGCGGTATTGAAGATGCATACATTAATATTATTAATAACATCTATGAAAATGCGAGTGCAAAGATTCGGCTGTTTGAAAATACATCACACATAAAAACTGGAAAGGGAGTGAGACAAGGTGACACCATATCTCCGAAGCTCTTTAACGCCACATTGGAAAATGTCTTTCAATCACTGAACTGGGAAAACAAAGGGATAAAGATTAAAGGAGATTACCTAACCCACCTTCGTTTTGCTGATTACATAGTCATTTTTGCAACTACCCCATCAGAGCTACAGAGTATGATCCAGGAACTTGCTGACAAGAGTAAAGAAGTGGGATTAAAAATGAACTTTCAGAAGACAAAAGTGATGTTCAATGCTTTTACACGAAATGAAGATTTATCGATTGATGGAGAAAAGCTGGAGATAACAGACACGTACGTTTATCTTGGACAGCAGATATCAAGTGAGGGTCACATTGATGAAGAAATTAATCGGCGTACAAAACTTGCCTGGAGAGCTTTTGGAAGAAACAGCATAATTTTCAAGAGCAATATGCCATTATGTCTTAAAAGAAAAGTGTTTGATCAATGCATCCTTCCAGTGCTTACGTATGGTGCAGAGACGTGGACCTTAACTAAAAGAGACATACAAAGGTTGCAGAGAACTCAAAGCAGCATGGAGAGGTGTATGCTTGGTGTAACCAGGAGAGATAAGAAGAGGAACTCGTGGATCCGAAAAATGACAAGAGTGGAAGACATCATGATCAGAGTTAAATCCCTGAAATGGCAATGGGCTGGGCATACTGCCAGAAGGACAGATCATCGATGGACAGCCGAAATTTTAGATTGTATTCCAAGGGAGAGGAAAATACCCAGAAGAAGACCACATGGGAGATGGGTGGATGAAATTCGAAGTATGCGGGAGTGACATGGAGGAGACTGGCACAAGACAGACCGTTGTGGAGGAAACTTGGGGAAACCTACGTCTAGCAGTGGATTGATAATGGTTGACAATGATGATGATGAGGATATATATAGAGAGAGAGACGCAAAGATCTTTTGTAATGCAGGAGCAAACTTTAATACCTTCTTGTAAAAGCCAAACCAGCGCGGACATCAAAATCACACACCTCATCTGTAGGTTCGCCACTCCCTAGTCTTTACCTCATATGAATGAGCTGTACTGTGACTTGATATATTAGTATTTTTTTTTTAACATCTGTGTAGTTAAGTTAAATGAATTGTGGAGAATTAGAGAATATTTAGCGGTCGAGTGTAGGAGATGTTAAATCCAGTACAGATGAGACAAACTCTCTTAATGGCGACGGCGCCGAGAGACACATCCTTCGAGAAGCTCTTATTACATCAATAAATCTATTTGTTCCCGAATTCAGTGAACAGTATTATTTTCTATTCATTTCTGTATCTTCCACGAGAAAGACGACAGAAAATACTTTTTTTGTTGTTGTTGTTCGGATTGAGGTCAGGTTATCGTGAGTGGTCATAAATATCCCTGGGGTATGACGATGTCACCTTCCGTTTTCGCCAGCCACGGAATGAGGTAAAGAAAAATAGTCGGCTCCGAAGTTTTTCCTGATTGTTTTCAGCAAAGATAGTTAGGAATGGTCGTCACGTTTACTACAGGAAATAAGTAATCATCCTCCCTTTTGGTGTTGGCCATGACTGAGTGAAGAGGTGAATGGATGAAGAAATAAATCTGCAAGATGACACGAAAACATGTCGGTTTTCTCTAGATAACTAAGACACTGTGACTTTCAAGTGAAAACTAAATGTGTTTGAAATTATTAAATTACACGCTTCGGAGCCACATAGTTTAATCAACCTTTGTGTGGTTCAAAAGCAGTATAACGAAGTAAATTTCTCCGTCATTTTTGGTCTACGCCGGGATTCGAACCCGAGGCCGCTTATTCCGGAACAAGTCGCTCTACCAACTGAGCTACGCAGACATTTTATTCTGATTCCTATCTGCCTTTATGTCGTGTGCGTCCTTCTGGCAGGTACGTCACATCATCTCCCACTTATTTTTTTTTTTTTTTGAAGTGCTGCTCTTATTTTTCCTATCTCGCGGTGTGGAAATAACATCACACCATTGCGAACGGTCGGGTCATCCGGATAGTTCGGGCGCCATTATAACGAAGTAAATTTCTCCGTCATTTTTGGTCTACGCCGGGATTCGAACCCGAGGCCGCTTATTCCGGAACAAGTCGCTCTACCAACTGAGCTACGCAGACATTTTATTCTGATTCCTATCTGCCTTTATGTCGTGTGCGTCCTTCTGGCGGGTACGTCACATCATCTCCCACTTATTTTTTTTTTTTTTTTTTTGAAGTGCTGCTCTTATTTTTCCTATCTCGCGGTGTGGAAAATAACATCACACCATTGCGAGATTGTGAACGGTCGGGACATCCGGATAGTTCGGGCGCCATTATAACGAAGTAAATTTCTCCGTCATTTTTGGTCTACGCCGGGATTCGAACCCGAGGCCGCTTATTGCGGAACAAGTCGCTCTACCAACTGAGCTACGCAGACATTTTATTCTGATTCCTATCTGCCTTTACGTCGTGTGCGTCCTTCTGGCAGGTACGTCACATCATCTCCCACTTATTTTTTTTTTTTTTTTTTTTTGAAGTGCTGCTCTTATTTTTCCTATCTCGCGGTGTGGAAAATAACATCACACCATTGCGAGATTGTGAACGGTCGGGTCATCCGGATAGTTCGGGCGTCATTATAACGAAGTAAATTTCTCCGTCATTTTTGGTCCACGCCGGGATTCGAACCCGAGGCCGCTTATTCCGGAACAAGTCGCTCTACCAACTGAGCTACGCAGACATTTTATTCTGATTCCTATCTGCCTTTACGTCGTGTGCGTCCTTCTGGCAGGTACGTCACATCATCTCCCACTTATTTTTTTTTTTTTTTTTTGAAGTGCTGCTCTTATTTTTCCTATCTCGCGGTGTGGAAAATAACATCACACCATTGCGAGATTGTGAACGGTCGGGTCATCCGGATAGTTCGGGCGCCATTATAACGAAGTAAATTTCTCCGTCATTTTTGGTCTACGCCGGGATTCGAACCCGAGGCCGCTTATTCCGGAACAAGTCGCTCTACCAACTGAGCTACGCAGACATTTTATTCTGATTCCTATCTGCCTTTATGTCGTGTGCGTCCTTCTGGCAGGTACGTCACATCATCTCCCACTTCTTTTTTCTTTTTTTTTTTTTTTTTGAAGTGCTGCTCTTATTTTTCCTATCTCGCGGTGTGGAAAATAACATGACACCATTGCGAGATTGTGAACGGTCGGGTCATCCGGATAGTTCGGGCGCCATTATAACGAAGTAAATTTCTCCGTCATTTTTGGTCTACGCCGGGATTCGAACCCGAGGCCGCTTATTCCGGAACAAGTCGCTCTACCAACTGAGCTACGCAGACATTTTATTCTGATTCCTATCTGCCTTTATGTCGTGTGCGTCCTTCTGGCAGGTACGTCACATCATCTCCCACTTATTTTTTTTTTTTTTTTTTGAAGTGCTGCTCTTATTTTTCCTATCTCGCGGTGTGGAAAATAACATGACACCATTGCGAGATTGTGAACGGTCGGGTCATCCGGATAGTTCGGTCGCCATTATAACGAAGTAAATTTCTCCGTCATTTTTGGTCTACGCCGGGATTCGAACCCGAGGCCGCTTATTCCGGAACAAGTCGCTCTACCAACTGAGCTACGCAGACATTTTATTCTGATTCCTATCTGCCTCTATGTCGTGTGCGTCCTTCTGGCAGGTACGTCACATCATCTCCCACTTATTATTTTTTTTTTTTTTTTTGAAGTGCTGCTCTTATTTTTCCTATCTCGCGGTGTGGAAAATAACATGACACCATTGCGAGATTGTGAACGGTCGGGTCATCCGGATAGTTCGGGCGCCATTATAACGAAGTAAATTTCTCCGTCATTTTTGGTCTACGCCGGGATTCGAACCCGAGGCCGCTTATTCCGGAACAAGTCGCTCTACCAACTGAGCTACGCAGACATTTTATTCTGATTCCTATCTGCCTTTATGTCGTGTGCGTCCTTCTGGCAGGTACGTCACATCATCTCCCACTTATTTTTTTTTTTTTTGAAGTGCTGCTCTTATTTTTCCTATCTCGCGGTGTGGAAATAACATCACACCATTGCGAGATTGTGAACGGTCGGGTCATCCGGATAGTTCGGGCGCCATTATAACGAAGTAAATTTCTCCGTCATTTTTGGTCTACGCCGGGATTCGAACCCGAGGCCGCTTATTCCGGAACAAGTCGCTCTACCAACTGAGCTACGCAGACATTTTTATTCTGATTCCTATCTGCCTTTATGTCGTGTGCGTCCTTCTGGCAGGTACGTCACATCATCTCCCACTTATTTTTTTTTTTTTTTTTTTGAAGTGCTGCTCTTATTTTTCCTATCTCGCGGTGTGGAAAATAACATGACACCATTGCGAGATTGTGAACGGTCGGGTCATCCGGATAGTTCGGGCGCCATTATAACGAAGTAAATTTCTCCGTCATTTTTGGTCTACGCCGGGATTCGAACCCGAGGCCGCTTATTCCGGAACAAGTCGCTCTACCAACTGAGCTACGCAGACATTTTATTCTGATTTCTATCTGCCTTTATGTCGTGTGCGTCCTTCTGGCAGGTACGTCACATCATCTCCCACTTATTTTTTTTTTTTTGAAGTGCTCCTTTTATTTTTCCTATCTCGCGGTGTGGAAAATAACATGACACCATTGCGAGATTGTGAACGGTCGGGTCATCCGGATAGTTCGGGCGCCATTATAACGAAGTAAATTTCTCCGTCATTTTTGGTCTACGCCGGGATTCGAACCCGAGGCCGCTTATTCCGGAACAAGTCGCTCTACCAACTGAGCTACGCAGACATTTTATTCTGATTCCTATCTGCCTTTATGTCGTGTGCGTCCTTCTGGCAGGTACGTCACATCATCTCCCACTTATTTTTTTCTTTTTTTTTTTGAAGTGCTGCTCTTATTTTTCCTATCTCGCGGTGTG
This sequence comes from Macrothele yani, assembly GCA_039090855.1. Classification (NCBI taxonomy): domain Eukaryota; kingdom Metazoa; phylum Arthropoda; class Arachnida; order Araneae; family Macrothelidae; genus Macrothele; species Macrothele yani. The sequence goes on along the minus strand of CM077028.1, from coordinate 24,264,989 downwards.
GAAAATAACATGACACCATTGCGAGATTGTGAACGGTCGGGTCATCCGGATAGTTCAGGCGCCATTATAACGAAGTAAATTTCTCCGTCATTTTTGGTCTACGCCGGGATTCGAACCGGAGGCCGCTTATTCCGGAACAAGTCGCTCTACCAACTGAGCTACGCAGACATTTTATTCTGATTCCTATCTGCCTTTATGTCGTGTGCGTCCTTTTGGCAGGTACGTCACATCATCTCCCACTTATTATTATTTTTTTTTTTTTTTGAAGTGCTGCTCTTATTTTTCCTATCTCGCGGTGTGGAAAATAACATGACACCATTGCGAGATTGTGAACAGTCGGGTCATCCGGATAGTTCGGGCGCCATTATAACGAAGTAAATTTCTCCGTCATTTTTGGTCTACGCCGGGATTCGAACCCGAGGCCGCTTATTCCGGAACAAGTCGCTCCACCAACTGAGCTACGCAGACATTTTATTCTGATTCCTATCTGCCTTTATGTCGTGTGCGTCCTTTTGGCAGGTATGTCACATCATCTCCCACTTATTATTTTTTTTTTTTTTTTGAAGTGCTGCTCTTATTTTTCCTATCTCGCGGTGTGGAAAATAACATGACACCATTGCGAGATTGTGAACGGTCGGGTCATCCGGATAGTTCGGGCGCCATTATAACGAAGTAAATTTCTCCGTCATTTTTGGTCTACGCCGGGATTCGAACCCGAGGCCGCTTATTTCGGAACAAGTCGCTCTACCAACTGAGCTACGCAGACATTTTATTCTGATTCCTATCTGCCTTTATGTCGTGTGCGTCCTTCTGGCAGGTACGTCACATCATCTCCCACTTCTTTTTTTCTTTTTTTTTTTGAAGTGCTGCTCTTATTTTTCCTATCTCGCGGTGTGGAAAATAACATGACACCATTGCGAGATTGTGAACGGTCGGGTCATCCGGATAGTTCGGGTGCCATTATAACGAAGTAAATTTCTCCGTCATTTTTGGTCTACGCCGGGATTCGAACCCGAGGCCGCTTATTCCGGAACAAGTCGCTCTACCAACTGAGCTACGCAGACATTTTATTCTGATTCCTATCTGCCTTTATGTCGTGTGCGTCCTTCTGGCAGGTACGTCACATCATCTCCCACTTATTATTATTTTTTTTTCTGAAGTGCTGCTCTTATTTTTCCTATCTCGCGGTGTGGAAAATAACATGACACCATTGCGAGATTGTGAACGGTCGGGTCATCCGGATAGTTCGGGCGCCATTATAACGAAGTAAATTTCTCCGTCATTTTTGGTCTACGCCGGGATTCGAACCCGAGGCCGCTTATTCCGGAACAAGTCGCTCTACCAATTGAGCCACGCAGACATTTTATTCTGATTCCTATCTGCCTTTATGTCGTGTGCGTCCTTCTGGCAGGTACGTCACATCATCTCCCACTTATTTTTTTTTTGAAGTGCTGCTCTTATTTTTTCCTATCTCGCGGTGTGGAAAATAACATGACACCATTGCGAGATTGTGAACGGTCGGGTCATCCGGATAGTTCGGGCGCCATTATAACGAAGTAAATTTCTCCGTCATTTTTGGTCTACGCCGGGATTCGAACCCGAGGCCGCTTATTCCGGAACAAGTCGCTCTACCAACTGAGCTACGCAGACATTTTATTCTGATTCCTATCTGCCTTTATGTCGTGTGCGTCCTTCTGGCAGGTACGTCACATCATCTCCCACTTATTTTTTTTTTTGAAGTGCTGCTCTTATTTTTCCTATCTCGCGGTGTGGAAAATAACATGACACCATTGCGAGATTGTGAACGGTCGGGTCATCCGGATAGTTCGGGCGCCATTATAACGAAGTAAATTTCTCCGTCATTTTTGGTCTACGCCGGGATTCGAACCCGAGGCCGCTTATTCCGGAACAAGTCGCTCTACCAACTGAGCTACGCAGACATTTTATTCTGATTCCTATCTGCCTTTATGTCGTGTGCGTCCTTCTGGCAGGTACGTCACATCATCTCCCACTTATTTTTTTTTTTTTTTTTTTTTTTTGAAGTGCTGCTCTTATTTTTCCTATCTCGCGGTGTGGAAAATAACATGACACCATTGCGAGATTGTGAACGGTCGGGTCATCCGGATAGTTCGGGCGCCATTATAACGAAGTAAATTTCTCCGTCATTTTGGTCTACGCCGGGATTCGAACCCGAGGCCGCTTATTCCGGAACAAGTCGCTCTACCAATTGAGCCACGCAGACATTTTATTCTGATTCCTATCTGCCTTTATGTCGTGTGCGTCCTTCTGGCAGGTACGTCACATCATCTCCCACTTATTTTTTTTGAAGTGCTGCTCTTATTTTTCCTATCTCGCGGTGTGGAAAATAACATGACACCATTGCGAGATTGTGAACGGTCGGGTCATCCGGATAGTTCGGGCGCCATTATAACGAAGTAAATTTCTCCGTCATTTTTGGTCTACGCCGGGATTCGAACCCGAGGCCGCTTATTCCGGAACAAGTCGCTCTACCAACTGAGCTACGCAGACATTTTATTCTGATTCCTATCTGCCTTTATGTCGTGTGCGTCCTTCTGGCAGGTACGTCACATCATCTCCCACTTATTTTTTTTTTTTTTTTTGAAGTGCTGCTCTTATTTTTCCTATCTCGCGGTGTGGAAAATAACATGACACCATTGCGAGATTGTGAACGGTCGGGTCATCCGGATAGTTCGGGCGCCATTATAACGAAGTAAATTTCTCCGTCATTTTTGGTCTACGCCGGGATTCGAACCCGAGGCCGCTTATTCCGGAACAAGTCGCTCTACCAACTGAGCTACGCAGACATTTTATTCTGATTCCTATCTGCCTTTATGTCGTGTGCGTCCTTCTGGCAGGTACGTCACAGCAGGGCAAATTATTTTATCAATGCTTTAACCAAACAAATGTGACATCTATGTAGATATCAGCCAAAGAATCGAATTCAATTTAGGGACAAATTTGAATTTAAACCACAAAGGATGCGTGTTACAAATACCCGTGAAAACACAAATATGTCCGTGCCCCCTCACTCCGGAGTAAGTTGCACTCCCAGCTAAGCTACACCGACGAAATGTATTGCTGCAGATTTGTCCTCTTGACACGCGCTTTCCCTCTGTAGTACGTCACATCATCTCTCTCTTAATTTTTCTTTTCTTTTTGAATCGAAGAACGAATATTTCATTAATTCTTGAGAATGTGAGTAACAAACATCGCACCTTTTTCGAAGACCCCAGCGGCCAATACATTCATTTTTACGTTCGGGTGCTAAAACACAAATTTGTCAATGATGAAGAATAAATTCGTGCCTCCTCACTCTGGAGTAGGTTACGTTCCCAACTAAGATACACGGACGGAATGTGTGGCTGCAGATTTATAGTCTTAGCACGTGATTTACTTCGGTAGTCCGTCGCATACTATCACGAGTCCAGCGCCTAATTTACAGCACGGCATTCGGGACACGTACCCAGGACGGTGACTTTTGAGGAGCCCCCCAAAAAGGTTAATTATTACTTGCTTTGCAATAATTAATACGTATGCACTGTATTGACAATCAGTGGACACCTAGAAGAGAAACAACATAGCATTTATTGACATACATTAGTTCGGTGTCAGTCCACCTTTGGCTTTACTGCATGCGCTCAACCTTCGAGACATGCTTTCGACAAGGGTTTGGAACAGAGCGAAAGGCATGCGCTTCCATTCAGTACATAATGCTGCCGCTAAATTTTGCTTAGTAGTAGGCCTTGGTTCCAAATTTCTTATGCGGCGCTCTAATTCATTCCACCGGTGCTCTATGGGATTAAGATCAGGGCTCTCTGCTAGCCAGTTCACACACGATACGGAATTATCGTCAAACCACCACGTCCCAGTCCTTGCTTTATGCTTCGGTGCATTATCCTTCTGGTACCAACAAAACTCGGTTTCACAGTATTGCCAAAACCTTGGTAGGGTATTATTGTCCAGAATATCGAGGTAGACGTGCTGATTAACAGGTTTGTCCACGATAACCAATGGGCCTTGAGCATACCACGAAAGACACCTCCAGACGAGTACACTGCCAGCTCCAAACTTGACCGTAGGAACAGAACATTGTGGTAAATAGCGATCACCCGGCTGCCGCCATACCCACACACGACCATTAGACTGATCCATCGCATATCTGGATTCATTAGTCCATAGGTACCGTTGTCATTGATCTACGGTCCACGATAAATGTTCTTTACACCATGCAAAACGACGAGTAGCATTCCGAGTATAGATGAAAGGCTTATCTTATGAGCAGCAGCACGACCACGGTAACCCATGGAATGAAGTTTTCGGCGAATGGTACGTGTACATACCGAGGTTCCAGCATTTCTACTCACCTGTCCTGGCGCTTCGATGTCCTTTATCACTGATTTTCTTTGGTTTGACGGTGCGCTTTGTTGCTTCAGATACACCATGTGTCTTCCACTTATTTATTACATCCAAAACAGTTTACTTGTGTATGTTTAAACGACTCTCTGTTTCCCTTCTGGACAATCACTAATATAGCACCACACAATCTTTCCTTTCTCAAAGTCAGTTCTCTCCCGCCGCGACATTTTCACTCAACCCCTCACAGTGCGATATGATACCGGTCACCTGTATGCTTGATTGCATACCATTTGAAGCTGTATTGCGCATTAACAACGCAGCGGATCGGCTCATTTCTTTTGGAGGGGTGTCTGGTGAGTTTTGTCAGTATAAAACATTACAGATACCTACCTAATAGTGCGTCCCCCTCCTCTAGCGTGAATAACAGCTTTAGCACGCCGAGGAATCGACTCCACCAAATTCTGGAGCACCGGAGACGGTGGTCAATGATCCAGGTAACTGATGCTCCGTTGCACTGCATCCCATAGGCCTTTCCAAGTGTCTGAATACGGGAACCTTTTAAAACATTCACACCATGATGTTTTTTTCCCGGTTGCTATGTCTAAGAGATACCCATCTCTAATTTAGAGCCTTTCGATGGGAAAGACCAACACCAGAATGTTTTAACCTCGATGTTTAACGACAGCATCATGAGAAGTTCTGAGCAGTCATTTCTCCCAAATTTTCGGGATCTGGTTTGAGAGAGGGAAGAGAGTCAGGGCTGTAGGACAACCACAACCCCCTACCTCATCATGATTCAAACCAAGACCTAGCTCGAACACCTGCAGCACCAAAAAGACAAATACAGCATCCATGTTCTGTAACTGGGTTCTTACCCAGACCCACATACACTGAAGTGCCAGAAAAATTGGTACACCAGTCTAATACTTGGTAGGTCCCCTACGGGAGCGTAGGACTGCAGAAATACGACGGAGCATGGATTCCACTAGCTTCTGGTAATATACTGTAGTCAATGCGCACCATACATCCTGCAGAACATTCCATAATTCGGGAGTATTCCGAGGTCTCGGATTCCTGTCTTCGATAGCGCGTTGCATGGCATCCCAAACGTGTTCTATCACGTTCAGATCTAGGGAATTAGGTGGAAATGGCAACACCCCTAACTCAGATAAATGCTCCTCTAACGATAATGTGGCGTCCCTACACTTGTGTTGTCCTGTTGGAATAGGCCCAACCCATCAGCATAAATGCAAGGCATGGACGGGTGTACCTCGTCAGAAAGGATGCGCACATAGCGTTGGCAGGTCACAAACGTTTGCAGACGTACCAGGGGTCCCAGTGAAGTCCAGCTAAATACATCCCAAACCATTACGGACCCTTCCACTAGCCGGTACAATTCCCTGTAGACAGGCGGGATCCATGGCTTCATGGGGTTTGCACTACACACGAATCCTTCAATCTGCCCGATACAGTTGGGAACGCGATTCGTCAGACCAGGCTACGTGTTTCCAGTCATCAAGTGTGTAGGGGCGGTGTTGCCGTGCCCAAGCGTGGCACATAACTCTCTGTCGTGCACCCATAAAGGGGACTCGAGTTGGGCGTCGGCTCCCTAAGCCCATATCGTGCAGAGTACGTTGCAAAATCCAGATGCTGATGCTTGTTGAGGCTCCAGCATTGAATTCCGATGATACCTGCGAGAGTGTTGCACGCCTGTCGCGTGAAACGATTCTTAACAGCCGAAGATGGTCAAGTTCATCCAATGTCTTTTTACGGCCACACTTGTATCGTAGGTTTGAGGTTTTGCCGGAATTCTTGTAGCCACGGTACATCCTTGCAATGATCGTCCGTGAAAATCCGAACTTCGTTTCAACCTTCGAAATACTATGGCCCATCTCACGAGCGCCAACTATGACACCGCGTTGAAAATCGCTTAAATCGTTATTACTTGTCATTCTCATGCCGAAAACAGCTCTGACAGCTGGCAAGGATGTCTATCGCTGTATATACGCACTGGCGGACGCAATCGAGTAATCGCATAGGGGACGTTGCTATGCATTTTGCATAAGCTCGTATGTTCCAATTTCCTGGCACTTCAGTGTTTACGAAAACTCAGATGTCCACACTCAAGGCCAATTTCCAACTGTAATTCCATGATATGTTGGTCCTAGCCTGAATATGTAATCAAAAATGTTCGCACAAATGTTTTCGTTCTCGGGGTTTTGTGTCTTATCCAAGAACATCTTACTCAGACTTTTCTGTAGAAAAGTTCTGAAAATACAGTAACTATGCCTTTTTTAACACATATCTTCCTTTAGGAATAGTCAGACAAATATAGTAACTGGGTCTTTTCTCAGGGGTTTTGTAAACAAACACAGTAACTATGTCCTGTACCAGGGTTCTTACATTGATCTTCCTGCAAGAAAGGTTAGATAAACATAGTAACAATTTCCTGACCCAGGACATTGATCTCTGGAAAAGGGCATAGACATAAACACAGTAACTATGTCTTGTCCCGAGGGTTATATCCTAGGACAGGACATAGGTACTCTGTTTATATCACTTTTCTTACGGGAATGTCTGTGCAAGGATCCTGGGATAGGACGTACTTACTGTGTTTGCTTCAAAACCCTGTACAGGACATAGATATGTCCGAGTGGTTATGTCCTCGGGAAATGACATAGTTGCTGTGTTTATGTCTATGTCCTTTTCCATGATTCTTACACAGACCTTCCTGTAGAAAAAGTCATAAACAAAGTGACTGCGTCCTGACCCAGGACATAAACCTCTGGATAAAACATGTCCACGCCCTTTTCCGGAGTTCTTACACAGACCTTCCTGAAGACAAAAGCAGACAAACGCAGTAACTAATTATGTTCTGTCGCAGGGATCTTACACAAACCTGCCCGTAGAAAAAGTCAGTAATTATGTGCTGGGTTCTTACACAGAACTTCCTGTAGCAAAAGTGAGAGGAGCACAGTAACTATGTCTTGTCCCAGAACATGGTGTCACGTCAATTCGTCGCGTGCGTCAATTCGTCGACTACGTCAATTCGTCGCGCGTCAATTCGTCGACTACGACAATTCGTCGACTACGACAATTCGTCGCGCGTCAATTCGTCGCGGACAAATTCGTCGACTACGTCAATTCGTTGCGTTTACAGATTTTGGTTACATACAAAACGAATGCAGGAAAACGTACGATTTCGAACGTCTTCCTCCCTGATCAAATTTATAAAGTTTGGCCACGCAGACAGGATAGGAATATTACGTTTTTCTTTGGCACTAAAAATATTAGACGGTAAACGGTTTTTAGAACGGGGCAGGGCCCGGTTGGTCAGAGCCCCCATACACAAGATCTACAGTTTTCAATTCAGAACCACCAAATCAGGTATCCTATCTCATAGTACTCTAACTTAGACGGTTGTCAGTTTTTGGAACGGGTCAAGGCCCGGGGAGTCAGAGCTCCCCCCCCCCCGTACATACAAAATGTTCGTAAAATCTAATTTTCATTCCAGAACCATCAAATTTGGTATCATGAAACTCTAACTTAGACGCTAGACGGTTTTTGGTAGGGGTTGGTGCCCGCGGGTTCGGAGCCCCCCTCATAAAAAATTTCGTAAAATCTACAGTTTTCATCTTAGAACCACCAAATTTGGTAATACTATCTTATGGTACTCTAACTTAGTCGGCAGACTGTTTTTGGAACAGGTCAAGGCACGGGGGTCAGAGCCTCCCACATACAAAATTTTCCTAAAAACTACAGTTTTCAATTCAGAACCACCTAATCTGGTATACTATCTCATGGTACTCTAACTTAGACGCTAGACGGTTTTTGGAAGGGTTAGGAGCCCGGGGGTCGGACCCCCGCCCGAATAAAATTTTTTTCGTAAAATCTACAGTTTTCAATTTAGAACCACCAAATTTGGTATACTATCTCATGGTACTCTAACTTAGAAGCTAGACGGTTTTTGGAAGGGGTTGGAGCCCGCGGGGTCGGGCCCCCTCATAAAAAATTTCGTAAAATCTACAGTTTTTATCTTAGAACCTCCAAATTTGGTATACTATCTTATGGTACTCTAACTTAGTCGGCAGACCGTTTTTGGAACGGGTCAAGGCCCGGGGGTCAGAGCCCCCCACATACAAAATTTTCTTAAAAACTACAGTTTTCAATTCAGAACCACCTAATCTGGTATACTATCTCATGGTACTCTAACTTAGACGCTAGACGGTTTTTGGAAGGGTTGGTGCCCGGGGGTCAGACCCCCGAATAAAAACGTTTTCGTAAATACTACAGTTTTCAATTTAGAACCACCAAATTTGGTATACTATCTCATGGTACTCTAACTTAGACGCTAGACGGTTTTTTCAAGGGGTTGCAGCCCGGGGGTCAGCCCCCTCATAAAAATTTCGTAAGATCTACAGTTTTCATCTTAGAACCACCAAATTTGGTATACTATCTTATGGTACTCTAACTTAGACGGCAGACCGTTTTTGGAACGGGTCAAGGCCCGGGGGTCAGAGCCCCCCACATACAAAATTTTCTTAAAAACTACTGTTTTCAATTCAGAACCACCTAATCTGGTATACTATCTCATGGTACTCTAACTTAGACGCTAGACGGTTTTTGGAAGGGGTTGGAGCCCGGGGGTCAGCCCCCGAATAAAAACTTTTTTGTAAATACTACGGTTTTCAATTTAGAACTACCAAATTTGGTATACTATCTCAAGGTACTGTAACTTAGACGCTAGACGGTTTTTTGAAGGGGTTGCAGCCCGGGTGGTCAGCCCCCCCTCATAAAAATTTCGTAAAATCTACAGTTTTCATCTTAGAACCACCAAATTTGGTATACTATCTTATGGTACTCTAACTTAGACGGCAGACCGTTTTTGGAACGGGTCAAGGCCCGGGAGATCAGAGCCCCCACATACAAAATTTTCTTAAAAACTACAGTTTTCAATTCAGAACCACCTAATCTGGTATACTATCTCATAACACTCTAACTTAGACGCTAGACGGTTTTTGGAAGGGGTTGGAGCCCGGGGGGTCAGACCCCTTTCCGAATAATTTTTTTTTTAAATCTACAGTTTTCAATTTAGAACCACCAAATTTGGTATACTATCTCATGGTACTCTAACTTAGACAGTAGACCGTTTTTGGAACGGATCAAGGCCCGGGGGTCAGAGCCCCCACATACAAAATTTTCTTAAAAACTACAGTTTTCAATTCAGAACCACCAAATCTGGTATACTATCTCATGGTACTCTAACTTAGACGCCACACGGGTTTTGGAATGGGTTGGAGCCCGGGGGTCAGATCCCCCCCCCCCCCCGAATAAAAACTTTTTCGTAAAATCTACAGTTTTCAATTTAGAACCACCAAATTTGGTATACTATCTCATGGTACTCTAACTTAGACAGTAGACCGTTTTTTGAAGGAGTTGGAGCCCGGGGGAAAAGGATACCCCCATAAAAATGCCGCGTAAAATCTACAGAGTTCAATTTAGAACCACCAAATTTGGCATACTCTCTCATGGTACTCTAACTTAGACGGTAGACGGTTTTTGGAACGGGTCGGGCACGGGGTCAGAGTCCCTCCGCCCATAAATATTTTTCGTAAAAACTAAAGTTTTCAATTTAGAGCTACCAAATTTGGTATACTATATAATGGTGTTCTAAATTAAACGGTAGACGGTTTTCAGAACGGGTCGGGCAAGGGTGGTTACCCCCCCTCTACACACAAACTTTCGTAAATTCTATAGTTTTCAATTTAGAACCACCAAATTTTGTATATTATCTCATGGTACTCTAACTTAGACGGTAGAAGGTTTTTGGAACGGATCAAGGCCCGGGGGTAACACCCCCCACATACAAAATTTTCTTAAAATCTTTATTTTTCAATTCAGAACCACCAAATTTTGTGTCATGAAACTCTAACTTAGCGGGAGACGGTAAGTGAAAGCGCAACATTATTAACTTGATTTGTTATGCAAACCTTATAATGACGACCACAGCGATTAAAAGTTACTAAAGAGTCCTTGTAAGTAATATTTTTTGACCGAGTGCAAGTACAATTTACGAAATGCCAACAGGTCAAAATATCTAAAGTAACAATGTAATTTGGAATATTTCTTTTTCTTTCTTTTTATTTCAGTTTTGACACTTGTATTAAGTTTTAAAAACATATATTTCTCCTGTCGTATACCTTCATTGTGCTTTAAACAGAATTTCTTACCATGTTTTGGGTATTTTGTTTCGTGTGGTTGCGGTTTTTTTAATGTTTTGGGCATTTCATTTTGTGTGGTTCCTTATTTTTATGTTTAGGGCATTTTACTTTGTATGGGTGTTTTTGTTATGTTTTTGTTCTTTTCTTTTCTGTGGTGGTTGTAATGTCGACAGGATGAAAATGGGAAACTGTGGACAGTCACGATTCCTACTTGCTTCTAATTTTTTTTTCAAATACAGCACATGATTTTGTATTGAGTTATACCACTTACTCATAAAGCGACTACAGGTTTCTTTAAATATGAACGTTTTCTTAGAGACTTTTGTTTCCTCTACCTAGCTTTTTCGGTTCCGCAATTTCTTTTTTTGGTTTTAGAATATTTTCCTTACTATTAATCTATTTTCTCATGCAAACTCTTTATGTAAGGTATGTTTATTCTATCGAAGTATTTTGCAATTATACGTGAAGCCCTGTTGCTGAAGTAAAAAAATATTTCCAACTGAAACAACGCAGTTCAGATATTTTCCCACTGTTAACTCAAAGAATGAAAACAAAAACAACAAATATATGCAAGGGTTGAGACATGAGACAGTACTTACTGGTAACCAGGCAAAGTTTTAAGGAAGAATGAGCTTAAGAATTTCTAACTGCAACAAAAAAGAGCATCCGCACTGTATCCCTCCCCATCCCCTAGTGCCGGCCTTTGGACGTCTTGAAAGAGAAGTCTTAAGGACACATCTGTATCGTAATTGCCTGAGCATTCGCGACAATCTTCTGGTGTCGTAGTAGAAAAACACACTTCCTACTTCGCCTAAATTGCTTGGATGTAATGCCAACGAACAAAGTTTTGCTCTCGCATTGGATTTCTGTTGCTTTTGATGGAATACGTTTCCCCTGGGGTTCACCGCTTTCACTATAGTCTTCAGGACAGGCGGTAATACACCCCAACGTAAAAAACCAATTTCACGGCAATTAACTGCAATTAGCGAAAGAGTGGGGCGGTACAGAAAATAAGGTCGAACGAGACAGATCTGAACTTAGAAAGTCGGGGGAAGGTGTTGCATGAAAAACTGTGTTTGGCTTACAAATCATTTGGCACGTAGGGACGTAGGTTTCGTTTAATATGTTACGGGGTAAACAAATTGTCTTTTCAGTATAACAATTTTCTTTCATACGCATGGTGCAACACAAAAAAATTGAGTTTATTTTTGAGAATTAGCATGACGCCTACCGGCCCAGAGTACAGCTGCTCGTCCGCGCCTGCTGCCGCCTCCGGAACCTGGCTCCCGGGTTCTTCGCATCTGTTGATCCCCCGCCTGGAGCGTCCCAGCTGTGAAATACATGTACCTCTGCGTTTTGGAAAAACAAAAGATAAGATGCCGATCCTTAAAATTAACCACTTCTTGTGACCGCAGGTACGAAAATCTTGAACTTCGCTTAAACCCTAACTGGAGGAACAAGCTTCACGTGATTGTCTGTATTCTGAGTGTTTTATTGAATGGTTGCTCATTAGTTCGTAGTTGACTGGAGAACAGAGAACGTGCTTGTTGAAACCTTTGTTGTGCGTTGTCAAGTGATAATAGTGAAAATATATCATTCTAAATATTTTGGAAAGAGAAAGTGCATTGTTTTCCGAAGGCACTATGCAGATGAAGAATGCAACATAAATAGTTAACTCACAAAAAGAAAATGATTTGCTGAAATGGAAAGGGTATTTATTTTGCCATAACAGAGTGCGAGGTGATTTACGGTATTGTCACTGTATTGAAAGAAATTATGGAAATTGTACTGGCTTTGCTAGTACTATTCTTATTGGAGATGAACACAGGATGCGCAATGAGAAACCACATAATCATGCTCCAAGACCGGAGAAAAGTGATGTTGCTGTTGCAAGAGCTCAAATAAAAGAACGAGCGAGAAATACGGACGACGCCCCTGCACAAATTATTCAAACCGTGACAACGTCAATGGCTACAGTAAATGCAGCTTACATGCCTAATATGGATGCACTAAGGCAAGTTGTAAAAAGAGAAGACATGCCAAGACATGCCTGCTGAGCCTACGACTTCAGAACGGATCGATGCCCCAATAAATTTACAGGAGAAGATGGTGCAAAATTTCTTGGCAGAGATAGCGCATTTGGACATCAAAGAATTATTTTTATTTTTAACAGAGAATAATTTACGAAAGCTTAAAGAAGCACCCCTCTGGATTATGGATGGGACATTTGAAACTTGTCCAACCCTTTTTAGTCAATTATGTTCCATTCATGCTATGGTTGAAACGAATCCATAGATGCACAGACTTGTCCCACTAGTTTATGGGTTACTTTCCAGCAAGTATAAATAATATAATACTATTATAAAGTATTTTTGTAGGATTTACAAGACTATGCATCGGACTATGATATTCAGCTTGCACCACAATATACGCATAATAATATATTTTGAAATAGCTACCGTTATAATGCTGCTAAAAAGGAATTTGGAAGCAGCACACACAAATGTTGTTGGTTTCATCTCGGAAAAAAATGTGCTGAGGAATATCCATCCTCTGGCATAGCCTTGGAATATAAGGAAAACAGTGAGTTTGCTCTCAAAGTCAGACATTTGCAAGCACTCGCATTTTTTTCATCTGATGAAATTCCAGCTGCTTTTGAAGAAGTGAAATCAATTTTACTAGAATATGCAGATTCTGTAGTTCAGTGGTTTGAGGAAAATTATGTTCTTGGAAAATTTCGTGGAAGCAGAAGAAACAATCCAAGCAGAAGCCCTCCGCTGTTCCCGCCAACAATTTGGTCAGTTAGTGAAAACAATTTATTTGGCTTTCGCAGAACACAAAACGAACTTGAAAGATTAGACAGACGCTGGAATACAATTCTGGGAGAGAAAAAACTGTGACTGTAAGAAATAATCAGTGAAATTGCGAAAGAGCAGAGAACAACTATGGCTAAAGTCGAAAGAGTGATAGCACAGATTCCAACAAATCCACCCAGAAGAGAAACGCTGGCAAGATAAAAAGGAATTCGAACTTCATTGGTGCACAGAGACAATGTTAACATGCTGGACATTTTAAGAGGAATTTCATATAATTCTACCCTTTACTAAAATGTGCTGGTATTTCTCACTAATTGATTTATACCTTTTACTAACTTGTATTTGAATTTTTCAAGAATGTAATTCCGCCAAAGATGCAAGAATGTAAAACACAACGCAAAATTAAAAAAGTCAAAGTTTTCAAAATATCATGTCAAAACCATAAAATGTCAAAAAGTAATCCAAAATGTGAAACATATAAAAATTCAAAATGCAATCCAAAATGTGAAACAAATAAAAATTCAAAATGCAATCACAAGTCACAAGCGTTACAAAAATGCGAAACGCTATGTAACAAGTACAACACAAAATAAAACAAATGCCAAAAAAATGCATACGCATTGCAAAATGTACAAAATAAAATAAATGCCATATTCACAAGGATTTCATGACGAGTCAAGTTAAAAATGAGCTTTTACTTAGACTTCAAATAATAATTACTAGCCTCTACACCTTTTTAAGTCTTTAATAAGTGCAACATCATTAACCTGACTTGTCATCAAACATTATCAATATGACCATAGCATACAATCACTTAAAAGACTTGTTAATGGATGAATTGAGGAATCACCAAGTTCAGCGGGTGAAAGTTAATGGCTGTTTATAGTTTTGTACTCGAGTAAATGCGCAACACAGTAAACTTGACTTTCTCTGAAAATTTTATGTATATGAGCACGGTTGATTGAAAACTGAAAAAAAGGCTTAAGGCCTGTTTATTAATATTTGTGCCTCAGTCAAAACGCAGTACCATAACCTTGGCATGTTATCGAAACCTTATGAATACGTCGGACTAAAACTTCCTAAAAAAGTTTACGCCTAAGGTCTTGTAACTAAAGTTTTGTGACAGGGTAAAACTGCAACATTAATAACTTGACATGTTATGTTAACGTTGTGAATATGAGCACGGCGGATTAAAGATTTCAACAAATAGCCTTTGGGATTAATGTGTTGTAGCTGAGTAAAAATGTAACATTATCTTGATTTTCTATATAAATTAAACTACGTGCTGAAATGGCCCAACTATATATACGTATACTTCAACCATATACCGAAGCGCTGGCAAGGTGAAAGCAAAAGTGCAATTGTGTACGGTCCCCTAACATTTTATGACCAGCCTACATGGAAGTGGACACCTTGATATCAAAAACATACTTTTTGTACGGTGCACAACAAATAGCAATGGACACGTCGCAATTTTTTGGGGGGGAGGGGGGGGGTTAACGACCACCGTGATCAATTCAGTGGGCTATAAGCAGTCGGACATTCCCAATTTTGGGCTACTGGTTCCTGGGAAGGGGGACAGCCAGTGCCAGAAGTCAAGCACAACGTCCATGATTCACCGGGATTTGAACCAGGATCCTTCTCGACAATTGGTCAGAAGCCAGCGCCTAGATCACTCCGCCGCCGTAGCGGCACACGTTGAAATGTATTTTTCATACCTCCCCAAACGCTCTTATGGACATACTAGATTGAACTGGACGCAAATAAATCATTAATATAATTTGTACTAGCAGGGATACCAATTGTTTGCCAGGTACATATTACTATTTGTGGAATCACCAAGTTCAGCGGGTGAAAGTTAATGAACGAAAAAGATATTCCTGCAATTTTCCAGTAAACTTATTTTAAATTTTTTGATTTAGTTAATTTAATTTTGCGAAACAAAAAAGAAAGAAAAAGGAATGGGAATACTTACCTTCTAGGAGACATCTATCTATAGAACTGCCGTACATCTGGCGTGTGCTTCTGTGAATCCCGCGACACAGAAATGCAATGTACCTATGTGATGTCGCATGCATACGACTTCACATTGGCATTGATAATCTTTTTTCTTACCGTTTTGAATTTTGAATATCTGGAACTCTCGGTTTACATTACATTATATTTCTTTCTGATAAGCCGTTCGTTGGTAGTGAAAGCTAAACTATATATATTTATGTTTTTAATACACCATTAAACGCATATTTTTGCACTTTATTGTTATCTTCAGTCCCTAACTTAGACCGTAGGTTGGTTAGTTGGTTGGTTTGTTAGTTGGTTGGTTGGTTGATGGTTTATGGTGCAAGGCCCTCAAAGGGCCAAAGAGCGCCTTAGAACGTAAATAGGGTATTCTTAAGAGTAAAAAACGGAACTTTTTACGAAAATTTTGCATGGGGCTACCTTGACCCGGGCCCCGACCCCATCCCAAAACCGTCTACCGTCTAAGTTAGATAACCATAAGTAGTATACTAAATCTGGTTGTCTTAAATTGAAAACTGTAGATTTTACGAAATTTTTATGAGGAGGGGGAGGGGCTCTCACCCCGGGGTTCCAGCCCCTTCCAAAAACCGTCTAGCATCTAAGTTAGAGTTTCATGATACCAAATTTGATGGTTCTGAAATGAAAACTAGATTTTACGAAAATTTTGTATGTGGGGGAGGCTCTGACTCCCCGGGCCTCACCCGTTCCAAAAACCGACAACCGTCTAAGTTAGAGTACCATGAGATAGTATACCAAATTTGGTGGTTCTAAATTGAAAACTGTAAATTTTACGAAAAAGTGCTTATTCGGGGGGTCTGACCCCCGGGCTCCAACCCCTTCCAAAAACCGTCTAGCGTCTAAGTTACAGTACCATGAGATAGTATACCAAATTTGGTGGTTCTAAATTGAAAACTGTAGATTTTCCGAAAAAGCGTTTATTCGGGGGGGTCTGACCCCCGGGCTCCAACTTCTTCCAAAAACCGTCTAGCGTCTAAGTTCGAGTACCATGAGATAGTATACCAAATTTAGTGATTCTAAATTGAAAACTGTAAATTTTACGAAAAAGTGTTTATTCGGGGGTGTCTGACCCCCGGGCTGCAACCCCTTCCAAAAACCGTCTAGCGTCTAAGTTACAGTACCATGAGATAGTATACCAAATTTGGTGGTTCTAAATTGAAAAATGGGGGCTCCGACACCGCGGGCTCCAACCCCTTCCAAAAACCGTCTAGCGTCTAAGTTAGAGTACCATGAGATAGTATACCAGATTATGTGGTTCTGAATTGAAAACTGTAGTGGGGGCTCTTACCCCCGGGCCTTGACGGTTCTAAGATGAAAACTGTCGATTTTACAAAAAATATAATGGTGGGGGGGGGGCTCCGACCCCGCGGGCTCCAACCCCTTCCCAAAACCGTCTAGCGTCTAAGTTAGAGTTTCGTGATTCCAAATTTGATGGTTCTGAAATGAAAACTAGATTTTACGAAAATTTTGTATGTACGGGGGGGGGGGGGGCTCTGACTCCCCGGGCCTTGACCCGTTCCAAAAACCGACAACCGTCTAAGTTAGAGTACTATGAGATAGGATACCTGATTTGGTGGTTCTGAATTGAAAACTGTAGATCTTACGAATATTTTGTGTATGGGGGGCTCTGACCAACCGGGCCCCTGACCCGTTCCAAAAACCGTCTACCGTCTAAGTTAGAGTACCATGAGATAATATACCAAATTTGGTAGTTCTAAATTGAAAACTATATTTTACGGCAATTCTGTAGGGGGAGGGGCTCTAACCTCCCCCTCTCCAACCGCTTCCAAAAACCGTCTACAGTCTAAGTTAGAATACCACGAGATAGTATACCAGATTTGATAGTTCTGCATTGAGAACTGTAGATTTTACCAAAATTTTGTATATGGGGGCTCTGACCAACCGGGCCCTGCCCCGTTCCAAAAACCGTTTACCGTCTAATTTTTTTAGTGCCAAAGAAAAACGTAATATTCCTATCCTGTCTGCGTGTCCAAACTTTATAAATTTGATCAGGGAGCAAGACGTTCGAAATCGTACGTTTTCCTGCATTCGTTTTGTATGTAACCAAAATCTGTAAACGCGACGAATTGACGTAGTCGACGAATTTGTCCGCGACGAATTGACGCAGTCGACGAATTGACGCACGCGACGAATTGACGCACGCGACGAATTGACGTAGAACCCCAGAACATAACCCCTCAGATAAGGCATAGTTACTGTGCTTATGTCCATGTCGTGTCCCAGGTATTTTGTATGCAAACACAATAATTATGTTCTGTCCGAGGGTTCTCACGCAGACCTTCCTGTAAGAAAAGTCACAAAAACACAGTAACTATAACCTGTCCCAAGACATAAACTTGGGCTAGGACGCAGTTACTGTGTTCATATCTATGCCCTGTTCCAGGTTTCTTACGCAGATCTTCCTGAAGGAAAAGTCAGGCAAACATTAATTATGTCCTGAATTTTACAGACAAATGCAGTAACTATAATATATCCAGGATTTTGTAGGCAAACGCAGTACCGTAACTATGTCCTATCCCAGAGTTCTTACACAGACCAACCTGTAAGAAAAGACAGGCGCTCGCTCTCGAAACCAATGTGTGACTAAGACTCTTTCACACTGCCGTCGTTTGGAAAGAAAACAAGAAAATATTTTTTTTTTTTTAATATATAGAAACAAACTTTATACAGAACACTTGCGAATGATTTATTCTAAGCGCTGCAGTCACATAGTCAAAAAGCGTTTTATAAGTATTGTAATTCTTGTTATAGATATATTGCTATTTGACCTTGCTATCTTTAAGGAAACGTCAACAGCGAAATGCAAACAGCTTTTGAATAATTGGTACTAACGCGCAAATGAAAGATTTAAATGTCTGGCATTAGCTCTCCGGAATATTTCATTATGTTTGCGAATACAATGAGCGATCAAATCTATCAAGCACGAACGGTCGTGACCTCATGTCAGTGGGGACGTGGCATGGTTCCGAATCAATATCTTTTCGGGGAATTTCAGCTACGCATCTTGTCCGTCTGTGTTGACTTAGTTTCGCCATTCCGAAGTCTAACCTTTGCCTCACGCGTAGAAGGCGTGCTACAGTGTAGTATCGAGTAAATAAATCTTTCAAGAGCATGCATATGTACAATCTATGTTAAAAGTATACGAGAGCGCGCTATATTGAAAATGTCCACAACGAACGGTAGCGGGCAGGAAAAAGAAAAGGAAAAATTCATTACACTTTACCATTTGGAGCAGTTTTAACTCATTTTAGCTGCAAGCATAGCAAACCTACATGCAAAATTTATAAGGGAGGTTATTTTGGATAAAAGATTTTCTTATCTGCTGGTGAAAAAGGCACATATTGTAACACATTGGATACACAGCTGAGGCTTAAAACTAGTAACTTTAAAAGATCCTGCAGGGCAAACAGTTCAAAGATTGTTTCAGCAAGATGCGTAAATCAAATGAAGAAAGTGAAAAAAAGCAAACGAAGAAAAGATTTATCTCGTATTTCAAGATTCACGCGTTTCTCGATAAAGAACACCTCGGGAGAAATATTGCCGCCACATAATGAAATATACGGTCGTATCAGAATAATATGATCGCCACCGGAATCACAGTGTACCAGCCCAGGCGCGTCACGGAGTGCACGTGAGAAGGTCGATCACAAGGAGATATAAGCAGCCGGCCAGGACAGATGGGCCATAGTGCGTCACGTGAGCACAATGGACAGAGGTAGTGATTTGACGGACATTCAAAAAGGAATGATCATCAGCTACCTCGCCAAGGATGGGAGCTCTCAGAAACAGCAGACTTCGTGGGCTGCAGTCCACGAAGTGTGAGGTACTGCCAGCGGTCCATCTTTGGTACACATCTAAGTGTGTACCAAAGATAGATCGCTGGCAGTACCTCCCAACGCCATAATTGTGGAGCTCCAAAGGCCACCGATCCCAGAAGAGAACGTCGCCTACGTCGACTGGTAAAGGGAAATCGACTCGCCGCAGTGCAGCAATTGATCACGCAAATGAAAGCTTGGGCACCCAGGTACGAGTTCCGAATAAGAGTAGAGCGAACCCTGTTACGCATGTTTCTCCGGAGTCGATGCTGCGTCAAGGCGTCCATGTTAACCCATGTCCATAGCAAACGACGCCTGCAGTTCGTATAGGACTACTGTCATTGGACAGTGGAAGAGGGGAAAAAGAATGCCTTCTCAGACAAATCGAGGTTTCTACTCCACAGAAGTGACGGGCGGTGGCGGATATGACGTCACACACGAGAACCAACACCCGGACACGCTTGTCGGTCAAGTACAGACAGACGGTGGCAGTGTACATGTTTGCGGGATGTTTTCCTGGTATGGCCTGGGACCGCTGGTACCACTGGATGGGTACCTGAATGCCAATGGCTCCGTGTCCCCACTCGCTGACCTTTCATATTGGACTTTTACCCTGGTAGTGATGGCGACTACCAACAGGACAATGCGCCCTTCCACGTCGCTAAAGATTTGCGTTACTGGTTTCAGGAACACGACAGCGATGTCTCCGTTCTCCCCTGGCCGGAGAAATCGCCCGACCTCAATCCCATAGAGCACTTATGGGACTATTTGGATTGACAGGTTCGACTAGCCGACCCACAACCACGTCATCTCAGATACTTCAGTGATCTGATTTCAGTTCGAACGGGCTCGGGTGCCTAGGGAAACCTTCCAGGACATCATGGCGTCCATGCCACGACTTCTTGCCACTGTCATCCGGAGCAAAGGTGGTTATTCCTATTATTAGGTACGTGGACATATATTATTCTGAAACGACTGTGTATGCGTGATGTGAATTCACTGAAAATTTCTGACTATAACGGGCAGTAAAGTTGCCTTTAGGTGTTCATCTTTTAACAACATTTCCGTGTTTAAAGGCTCCCCATTCTTCTAATTTCAGGCCTTGATACGTATGCCCTCGGGAACCCTAGGGTTCTTACAACTTGCGAGATAGAATGACTTATCTGTCGCAAAATTCAGCATTACCCGTTGGATGAAACAGGAAGAGTCTCAGAAAACGATAATTGTACTTCGGTGTACATGGGGACAACCTGAAAGATAGAATAGAATGACTTATCTGAAAGATAGAATAGAATGACTTATCTGAAAGATAGAATAGAATGACTTATCTGAAAGATAGAATAGAATGACTTATCTGAAATAGAATGACTTATCTGTCATTCTATCTCAGATAAGTCATATCGGAGCCCAGCATGGGGGCAACCTGAAAGATAGAATAGAAAGTCATATCGGATCCCAGAATGGGGGCAACCTGAAAGATAGAATAGAATGACTTATCTGAGATAGAATGACTTATCTGAAAGATAGAATAGAATGACTTATCTGTCATTCTATCTCAGATAAGTCATGTCGGAGCCCAGCATGGGGGCAACCTGAAAGATAGAATAGAAAGTCATATCGGAGCCCAGCATGGGGGCAACCTGAAAGATAGAATAGAAAGTCATATCTGAGCCCAGCATGGGGCAACCTGAAAGATAGAATAGAATGACTTATCTGAGATAGAATGACTTATCTGAGATAGAATGACTTATCTGAAAGATAGAATAGAATGACTTATCTGTCATTCTATCTCAGATAAGTCATGTCGGAGCCCAGCATGGGGGCAACCTGAAAGATAGAATAGAAAGTCGTATCGGAGCCCAGCATGTGGGCAACCTGAAAGATAGAATAGAAAGTCATATCGGAGCTCAGCATGGGGGCAACCTGAAAGATAGAATAGAAAGTCATATCGGAGTCCAGCATGGGGGCAACCTGAAAGATAGAATAGAATGACTTATCTGAAAGATAGAATAGAATGACTTATCTGAAAGATAGAATAGAATGACTTATCTGAAAGATAGAATAGAATGACTTATCTGTCATGCCCCGACAACGCGTCCCTGATCAAAGTTGTTCAGATCACTATGTTTGCCCATGTTCATCAATTACAACAGACAGGTGGGTAGCCTTGATATCCACCTATTCGTTGCCTGTGTTCGGCTTGGGCTGTTTCACTCTGCGCAGGGAATGCCCATGGGAACTTCCCATCACTTCCATCTTTAATGTTTTGTCTGTTGAGGGTAGTAAAAGTATATTAACAATCCCCTTTTTAGGTAAATTGTATCCTCCTACCATACTTTTTAATAACTAACTCTATAGATATTGTCACGAAAATCAAGGAACTCAAGATCCTGCAGCGCAATATTAACGGCAGGCAGTTTCCACGTAGTTTCTCTTTACCCTTCGTTACCCGTGAAGAAAGCAATCAGAACTTTGAAGGAGGCAACATCTAATTCTTTACTTAACTGCATTTACCAAAAGTGCTTTCGCCAAATGATGTATTGATGTTGTCAGCTGCTCCGATGCACGGTGTTCAAGTTCAAGATCGTAACAAAAGGCACAAACTTGACTATCGTCCATCGTGCTCTTCACTGCAGCACGATCCCCTAAGACGGATGCCATTGACGAAATGACCAATACTGTTTAAATTCATATAAGAAAATCGCATGAATTTGGATCTACCTCTTCACTGTAGCACACCTTTGATGCTGATGCAACGGACAAAATAACCAATGCTTTTTAAATTCATACGCAGTCGGGTCACATTATTGTGACCACCTCCTACTTTTGACGCCAACAGCGAGTAGCCAATGAAAGAAGACACGTGTCGTGAACTGGCTTGGAGGGTATGTAAGGTGTGCTGTAGGCAATCTGAAAACGTATCACTCGTTGTTGTCATAAATTAAAGGAGCGATTCATCAGATTTGCGAAAAGGGATGATTATCGGCTTTCGGGCCAAGGGTGGCAGTATTTCTGAAACTGGCCAGTTTGCGAATTGTTTGCGTATTGCTGTGGTTAAAGTGCCCCATGACTGGAGAAATGGCATCGTTGCGAATAAGCGACGTGGAAAAACCGCGGCGCACCGCGTGACATTGATGTGAGAAGTGAACGTCGTCTGCGAAGGTGCATAAGGACCGATGGACACGCTACAGTGAAACAACTCACTGGCCGAATGAACGAGTGGCTACCGGAAGTGTGTCTAGAACGACAGTTCATCGGACCCTACTGCTGCCTATGGGGCTCCGACGCAAATGGATGGTCATTGCACCTATGCTAACGAAGGTGCATCTGCAGAAAAGGCTTACATTTTCACGGCCGTATCGGAATTGCCCTTCTGCTGAGTCACATGTTCTGCTCCATCGAACGGATGGGTGTTGGCGTATAAGTCGAGAAACATCGGAGAACAAACACTCTTCAACCATTGCTGGAAGAACACAAGCTGGTGGGGCAGCGTTATGGTCTAGGCAATGTTTTCGTGGCATTCCCTGGTTCCACTCTTACCTGTGGAAGGCACTATGGACCGAATACGCTATAAATCCATCCTTGCAGACCACGTGCATCCATACATGCTGATTGTCTTCCATGGGGCGGATGGGATCTTCTAGGACGACAATGCGACGTGCTACACAGCTAAACATATCCGAGAGTGGTTGGAAGCTCACGATGAAGACTTCAAATTACTTTCCTGGCCCCCTACTTCCACAGAATTAAACCCAATTGATCATCTGTGGGACCACCTCGATCGTGTTGTTCGCTCTATGGATCCTCCACCACGCATCCTGCAGCAGCTGTCAGATGCACTGCACTCAGCATGACTCCACATCCTTGTGAACACCTTCCAGCACCTTATTGAGTCACTCTTAGCCCGTCTAGCCGCTGTCCACGCTGCACACGGCGGTTACTCTGTATATTTGCTGGTGGTCACAATAATGTAACTCGACCGTGTATAAGAAGGTGACACGAATTTGGCTCTGGTCCATCGTCTTCTTCACTGTAGCACAATACTCTAATAACTGATGGCACTGACGAAATGACCAGTGCTTTGTAAGGCGAAATCTTGACCCTTTGAATTTACATATAACAAGTCCCATCCCGCGATGTGTTTATTTCTAATTTACCTGCCTACTGCATGTGGCTTCCAAATCCGACATTTCACCTGCAACACATTATTTACTCAGTAGGCAAAACATTGGAGATAGAGGTGATGACGGGCAATTGATATGTAACCCCCGTAACATGCCCAAACCGAACGCAGGCGATAAATATGCAGAGAACAGGGCTTCCCAAAAGTGATCCGCGGATGGCTTAATGTTTAGCGTTCGTTCTAAGCAGAGGAAATGACCCGCGATTGATACTAGATGGTGACGAATGTTAAACTTCATTGAATATCCGTCTGGCTTTGCAGCAGCACGTTAAGTTGTTGGACCCTAGCACTGGCCCCCGGTTTTAAAAAGTGGGTCTTCCTCCCCGTTTCTAAGACCTCGCTTCCGTATGATGTTCCTATTGGGCACTCTAGCCCGAATCTCCTAGCTTCCTACTTCTGAGGGTAGTTTAAGACCTGGTGTCAAACACTCCCTTCATAAAATCCTCTACATATGATCTGATCTTATATCTAACCAACAGTGTGTCGCAATCGACGAACATGGTCAAGCGTGCTGATCTGAGCGACTTTGATCGTGAACGCATTGTCGGAATACAGATGGGTCATTTAGTTGCTCAAGTGGTAAAACCCTAGGTTTCCAGAGGGCAACCGTACCAAGGGTGTACCGCGAGTATACCATCGTCGGACGTACCAGCACCCAGAGACCAGGCGGTAACAGACCACACCCCATTATTGACTAGGGTCGCCGGAGGCTGTCTAGGCTGGTACAGATCGACCAGCTGGCAAAAGAGGGGTAAGTCACATCCATGTTATATATCAGAGGCCCAAGTAGGGTCAGCGAGCAAACGGTACAGTGCACGCTGAACAGCCTTGACTACGAGAGCCGATGCCCTACCCATGTAATACTGGCCACTGCTCGTCTGCGGATATCACGCCTCGCCTGTTGCTGGGAAAGTTTCAAACTGGGCTTCTGCAGAGTGACGCTGCGTCGTGTGGTTAGGTGAACCACACGAATACCGATTTGTTGGGCGGGTGTGGAGTCGACAGCATGGGCCCATTGTACCACGTCGGTTCTGCTCAAGGAGGTGGTGGCACTGTGATGGTTTGGTGAGCTTTTCCGTGAGATTAATTTACCGTATTTACTCGAATCTAACGTGAACCTTTTTCCTCCAAAATCGAACCTGTTTATCCGGGGTGTGTTAGCATCGGTGACAAATACCTACATCGGGAGTCTCGCAAATGCCTGACTGTCTAGGATGTCGTCGTTGCTGCGCGCCAGCGGATAAAATGTCACCTGAGCGTCTGACTGTTGTTATGGCCGCCGACAATCTCTAACTGTCTCCATTCTTCTACATTCGTTGAGAAGCTTCGACGAAAGATATAAAATGTGGACAGTCGCTTGCCTCATAGTACTGTTCTCTGAAAGAAACACTGCATTTTGTTACTTGAACGTGGAGTATACTGTCCAGAGATGTGTTCTAAACGGCAGCATTATCCAGCGAAGTTTAAATTGCAGGTGGTTGCCTATGCAGAGAAAAATGGCAATCCCGCTTGTTTTAGGCAGTATGGAGTTTCAGAAGTGAATGTAAGTATTGAAGGAAGCAAAATCAAAAGCTGAATCAGTGCTCCAAAACAAGAAAGATGTTCTCGGGACCTAAGATGAGGAGATTTCCCGAGATTGACGATCGTCCAGATCATTTCGCGAAGCAGCAGCGTGCATCAGGTTTTCCTGCTACAGTAGAAGTTCTTCAGGCAAAAGCACCAGAAATTTGTCGTGAACATGGGTCCAATGTAAGGTTCACTGCTTCAAGAGGATGGATTTACCGTTTTATGAAAAGAAAAGGATTTTTTCTGAGGCAGCGTACTTCAATACGTCAGAGAATGCCATATGACTTTGAAGAAAAGCTGTACAGTTTTCTCAAGTGCGTCATATCAGTAAGAAAGATACAAGGGCGCCATGTTTTAAGCCAGATTGGGAATGCTGACCAAACACCATTGTATTTTGATATGCCATCAAATTACACTGTAGAAAGCATTGGTGCAAAGCCAGTTAAAGTGCTAACAAAAGGAAACGAAAAGCTCCGAATGACGGTCATGCTTTCCATTACCGCCGATGGAAACAAGCTACCACCGTATGTTATTTGCAAGGAGAAAAACATTTCCGAATAAAGAGACTTTTCCTCAGAAAATTTTTGTCAGATTTCAAGAAAATGGCTGGATGACCAAAGAACTGGTAAAGGACTGGCTTCAAAAAGTGTGGTTTCGACGACTAAGTGCTGGGGTCCATGCTTGTATTTGATTCATTGAAGGGGCATGTAACCAACTCGGTGAAAACCAGGATTGTTGAAATCAGAGCTGATCTAGTTGTTGTGCCTGGAGGAACGACTTCCCGACTTCAGCCACGTGATGTCTTCATGAATAGGACTTTTAAAGCAGCAATTCGATCACGCTATAATGCGTGGCTTACATCGGAAGACATTGAACTGACAAAAACTGGATGCGTTATAAAACCTTCACTCTATGTAGAAGCACAGCGCATTGTAGATGCCTGGGAGTTCATTCCTAATGACTTAGTTAAACGCTCTTTTCAGAAGTGCGGCATTTCCAATGCGATGTATGACACTGAAGACGACGCTATCTTCGAACAATCCAGCAGTGAAACCACATCCGACAGCAGCAAAGAAAATTCGTGCAGTGAAATATCTGAGGATGTAGATGAAGAGATGTTTATGAGTAATGCATAACTTGGAATAATGTCGAATTTAAATAAATTCATGAACCGCCATATTTCGTAAGTTTCATAAGTTTGTATTTTTTCAAGTTTTTTTGCGTCTTAGTATACGAGTATTAAAAAAAATACGAATTTTCGTAGCTGAGAGGTAAGATACGCATTAGATTCGAATGAGAGTAAACAAGTTGGTCCTTTAGTGTGTCTGGAGAGGTTCTTAAGCGTTGCATGCTACCAGCGTGTACTGGCTGATCACCTAACGATTTCGTGGCCTTCGGGAATCCTGCGGCCTATGGTCCCTTAGAGTGTCTGGAGAGGTCCTTAACCGTTGCGTCCTACCAGCGTATGCTGGCTGATCGCCTAACGCTTTCGTGGCCTTCGGGCATCCTGCGGCCTATGGTCTCTTAGAATGTCTGGAGAGGTTCTTAACCGTTGCATGCTACCAGCGTGTTCTGTCTGATCACCTAACTCTTTCGTGGCTTTCGGTCATCCTATGGTCCCTTAGAGTGTCGGGAGAGGTTCTTAACGGTTGCGTGCTAGCAGCGTGTGTTGGCTGAGCACCTAACGCCTGTCTGGAGAGGTTCTTAACCGCTGCGTGCTACCAGCATGTGCTGGCTGATCACCTAACGCTTTCGTGGCCTTCGGGCATCCTGCAGCCTATGGTGCCTTAGAGTGTCTGGAGGGGTTCTTAACCGCTGCATGCTACCAGCGTGTGCTGGCTCATCACCTACCGCTTTCGTGGCCTCCGGGCATCCTGCGGCCTATGGTACCTTAGAGTGTCTGGAGAGGTTCTTAACCGCTGCGTGCTACCAGCATGTGCTGGCTGATCACCTAACGCTTTCGTGGCCTTCGGGCATCCGGCGGCCTATGGTCCCTTAGAGTGTCTGGAGAGGCTCTTAACCGCTGCATGCTACCAGCATGTGCTGGCTGATCACCTAACGCTTTCGTGGCCTTCGGGCATCGGGCGGCCTATGGTCCCTTAGAGTGTCTGGAGAGGTTCTTAACCGCTGTGTGCTACCAGCATGTGCTGGCTCATCACTTAACGCTTTCGTGGAATCCGGGCATCCTGCGGCTTATGGTCCCTTATAGTGTCTGGAGAGGTTCCTGACCGCTGCGTGCTACCAGCATGTGCTGGCTGATCATCTAACGCTTTCGTGGCTTCCGGGCATCCTGCTGTTTATGGTCCCTTAGAGTGTCTGGAGAGGTTCTTAACCGCTGCATGCTACCAGCATGTGCTGGCTGACCACCTAACGTTTTCGTGGCCTTCGACATCCAGCGGCCTATGGTCTCTTAGAGTGTCTGGAGAGGTTCTTAACCGCTGCGTGCTACCAGTATGTGCTGGCTCATCACCTAACGCTTTCGTGGCCTCCGGGCATCCTGCGGCCTATGGTCCCTTATAGTGTCTGAAGAGGTTCTTCACCGCTGCGTGCTACCAGCATGTGCTGGCTGATCACCTAACGCTTTTGTGGCTTCCGGGCATCCTGCTGTCTATGGCCCCTTAGAGTGTCTGGAGAGGTTCTTAACCGCTGCATGCTACCAGCATGTGCTGGCTGATCACCTAACGCTTTCGTGGCCTTCGGGCATCCGGCGGCTTGTGGTACCTTAGAGTGTCGGGAGAGGTTCTTAACCGCTGCGTGCTACCAGCGTGTACTGGCTGATCACCTAACGCTTTCGTGGCCTTCGGGCATACGGCGGCCTATGGTCCCTTAGAGTGTCTGGAGAGGTTCTTAACCGCTGCGTGCTACCAGCATGTGCTGGCTCATCACCTAACGCTTTCATGGCCTCCGGGCATCCTGCGGCCTATGGTCCCTTATAGTGTCTGGAGAGGTTCTTAACCGCTGCGTGCTACCAGCATGTGCTGGCTGATCACCTAACGCTTTCGTGACCTTCTGGCATCTAGCGGCCTATGGTCCCTTAGGGTGTCTGGAGAGGTTCTTAACCGCTGAAGGCTACCAGCATGTGTTGGCTGATCACCTAGCACTTTCGTGGCCTTCGGGCATCCTGCAGCCTATGGTCCCTTAGAGTGTCTGGAGGGGTTCTTAACCGCTGCATGCTACCAGCATGTGCTGGCTAATCACCTAACGCTTTCGTGGCCTTCGGGCATCCTGCGGTCTATGGTCCCTTAGAGTGTCTGGAGAGGTTCTTAACCGCTGCATGCTACCAGCATGTGCTGGATGATCACCTAACGCTTTCGTGGTCTTCGGGCATCCGGCGGCCTATGGTCCCTTAGAGTGACTGGAGAGGTTCTTAACCGCTGCGTGCTACCCGCGTGTGCTGGCTGGTCACCTAACGCTTTCGTGGCCTTCGGGCATCCTGCGGCCTATGGTTCCTTAGAGTGTCTGGAGAGGTTCTGAACCGCTGCGTGCTATCAGCTTGTGCTGGATGACCACCTACACGCTTTCATGGCCTTCAGGCTTTTTGCAGCGGATGATCTGCTTGAGACCACAATGCGCCGCCTCACCGGGCCGGAATCACTCAGGCTTGGCTTGAGGAACACTTATCTCAGTTATGAACGATATATTTGCCTCAAGGTCTCCGGATTTAAACCCTGAGAAAGGTCACTGGAATGCTTTGTAACGGAGCATGAGATCCATTGTTCTGGGGCGGACGTCTCGGGAGGAGTTGTAGACAGTGCTGCTATAGGTATGGCCGGCATTACCTCTGGATCTGGTGAAGTCGATGCGTCGGCGTGCACAGGCTGTTATTTCCACTAGAGGACCGAAACGCTATTGTTTAAGAGTCTGTAATGTTTTGTCTATTGAATGTGTTCAGCTTCGTTACGCATTGCCTTGATTCATTGTTACGCAGTACCTTGGTTCATCTGTATCTGTAATGTTCTGTTCATTGAGTTTACTTAGTAACGTTACGCAATGCCTTGGTTTATTGTTGCACATTGCCTTGATTCCTTGTTACGCATTGCCTTGATTCCTTGTTGCGCATTGCCTTGATTCCTTGTTACACATTGCCTTGATTCCTTATTACGCATTGCCTTGATTCCTCGTTACGCATTGCCTTGATTCAATGTTACGCATTGCCTTGATTAATTGTTATGCAATGCCTTGATTCATCTGTACCTGTAATCTTTTGTCCATTGAGTGTATTTAGCATCGTTACGCATTGCTTTGATTGATTGTTACGCATTGCCTTGGTTGATTGTTACGCATTGCCTTAATTCATTGTTACGCATTGCTTTGATTCATCTGTATCAGTAATATTTTGTCCTTTGAGTGTATTTAGCATCGTTAAGCACTGCCTTGATTCATTATTACGCATTGCCTTGATTCATCTGTATCTGTAATGTTTTGTTCATTGAGTGTATTTAGCATCGTTACGCATTGCTTTTTACCTGGAAAATTATTTTCAGTGTTGTTGCTTTGAGGAAGACCGGAAGTAATGGATATGTTAGATTTAAAAAACGGAATAAAATGTAGAAAAATCGTCCTTTACAAAAGCAAGAAATCACCGACAAGAAAAACGTACTACATTAAATATTTGATTAAATAATACAATTTTTGATTTAATTCACAAGCTACTCTGAACAAATTTCCTTCTGCCTCGTACAGATATAAGTTAATTTGATGATACTAATGGTTATTATGTAGCAAATGTGTTTTTAATAAAGTTTAAGAAACCATTACAAGCTTTTAATCGTAAAACTTCAATAGCACGCACGCAAAATGCGAATCTTTTCTAAATTTAAAATGCGTTTTTCTTTTTCAAACTCGCGTTCATTACGCTAGAGTTCAATCATACTACTTATTGTACTTTTGCTGATTGAAAGGAAAGGAGAAGAATACAATCGCAGCTTTTCATGATAAAAAAAGGTTGCGTTAAACACAAATTCTCGTTAAAATCACACAAAGAACGAATATTCAGGTTAAATGAGCATTATATTCTTTGATTTCTAGCAGAATAACTCGCGTGCTTAAAATTACGACTTAATAATTTCACGCGGGATTTAAAGTGCAAATAGGAAGACCTCGGGGGAAAAAAACTTGCTCACAGAAAAGGAGCACGGACTCCATTCCAACAAATCGAAATTTTGATCGTAATATAAAAACCAAGGATTTAAACGAGAAGAAAATGGCGAGGAAGCTCTTTTGAAAAGCTCCCAAACTCATTCAAAGATACTCAGCACACATTTGGTCGCTAGCTTCCGTGACAAGGTAGTTTCGAGTTTTCCAGAACCATTGTTCAAAAGAATAAGTAATCTTATTTCTTTTGGGCGCTCTCTCGGATAGAAAAGCAATCAAGAACCTGTCTGGGATATAATGAAAATTCACATCCTTTTCTGCAGGAAACCATAATGGTACCCAGTCCCAAACTTTGCAGATTTGCAAAGGGAATGTACCGCATTGAAGGTGATTAAACAAGAAGAAAGGATTTCCAAATAGGTTTTCTGGACGTCTGTGAAAAGTCGTGATTTCGCAGCAATTAAGGATGAGAGTGGACAATGTAGAATTCGTAAAAAAATTAAAAAATTACGGATGATAGAAGTAAATGTCATTCATCATCTAGGACATTAGCAAAAAAACGCAATTGCATTTAACCATTCTTTTCTCCCTTTTCTTCCTGGTTGCAAATATCAAGAAACTCAAAACGGTAAGTCTGAAATTTTCCTACACGAGGTGTGATAATTTAATTCCAGCAATGCACCTGTAGAAAAAATGTGTGCGTATCACTGTTAAAAAATTTCTGGTAGATTGCACCAAAATGTGGTGCTACACCAGCTTCACCACTTTCTGAGAAAAGATATGCTATCGTGTTTTGCAAACAAAACCCAGCAATGTCGTTCACATATTTATCACTTTATGGTACAAGGTTCCACGCAAGGTCGCATCATGTTTTTGGGTTTATTTTGCAACACAGAATGATGTATCTTTTTTCAGAAGGTAGCGCAGGGAGTGTAGCACCACGATTTAGTGCAACCAACCACAAAATGTTTAACAATGTACCTGTGCAATAGCAGCCACTGTCACCTTCGAAGTATTACCCTTCCGCAGCTATGAATTTAGTTAGCCGCTGTTATCATTGCTGGAAACGTACCTGTAACTCTGTTTCTTGAATACTCTTAAGTTCCTTTGTCACCTTCGAAGTAATCCCCTTCTCCAGCTATGCATTTAGTTAGGCGCTGTTTCCATTGTTGGAAATCTACCTGGAACTATGTTTCTGGAATTCTCTTGAGTTCCCTTGTCACCTTCGAAGTAATCCTCTTATCCAGCTATGCATCTAGTTTAGGCGCTGTTGTCATTGTTGGAAATATACCTGGAACTCTGTTTCTGGAATATTCATGAGTTTCTTTGTTACCTTCCGCAGCTATGCATTTTAGTTAGATGCTGGTGCCATTGCTGGAAGCATACCCGGAACTCTGCTTCTGGAATACTCTTGAGTTCCTTTGTCACCTTCGAAGTGATCTCCTTCTGCAGTTATGCATTTAGTTAGACGCTGTTTCCATTGTTCGAAATCTACCTGGAACTATGTTTCTGGAATACTCTTCAGTTCCTTTGTTACCTTCGAAGAAATCCCCTTCCGCAGCTATGCATTTAGTTAGACGCTGTTTCCATTGTTGGAAATCTACCTGGAACTATGTTTCTGGAATTCTCTTGAGTTCCCTTGCCACCTTCGAAGTAATCCTCTTCTCCAGCTATGCATCTAGTTTAGGCGCTGTTGTCATTGTTGGAAATATACCTGGCACTCTGTTTCAGGAATATTCATGAGTTCATTTGTTACCTTTCGCAGCTATGCATTTTAGTTAGATGCTGGTGCCATTGCTGGAAGCATACCCGGAACTCTGCTTCTGGAATACTCTTGAGTGCCTTTGTCACCTTCGAAGTGATCTCCTTCTGCAGTTATGCATTTAGTTAGACGCTGTTTCCATTGTTGGAAATCTACTTGGAAATATGTTTCTGGAATACTCTTGAGTTCCTTTGTTACCTTTGAAGAAATCCCCTTCCGCAGCTATGCATTTAGTTAGACGCTGTTGACATTTCTGGAATACTCTTGATTTACTTTGTCACGTTACGCTGGATGCCAGAAATATTTGAAAATCTTCGTCCTTTCATGGCAGTTTTTAATTTTGAGAACAGCCAGAAATCAAAAGGTGCTAAGTCTGGTGAATATGGTGAATGATCGAATTTAGTAATTGATTTTTTTGGCCAGGAATTCGCGAACACGAACTGTGTAATGGCTTGCGACATTGCCAGGCCACAGTTCAGCTCCTTTCTTTCGAACAGAATCCCGTAACCTTTTCAACACCTCTACATAGCATTGTTGATTGATCGCTTGTATCTCTAGAATGTATTCGTGATGAATTATCCCGTTGCGATCGAAAAAACGCTGCATACATACTTTTCTCGGTTCTTATGCCACTCAGAGTTTCATGGTGTCCGTGTCACCATACGTCACTTTCAATAGCTCTAACTTTTCAGTAACACTTTGATAGATCTTCACATAGAATTGGATGTTAATGCGCGGCTCTAAATTTTGTATCACACTTTTTTTCTCAAAACTCACACATAGACTTACATTGAAATAAACAAACAGCGTGTAAATAGAGAAATCTGTATTTATTGCCTTAAAGAAATGTGTTCCTTGACGACTTAGGTACATTAGTCATTATATTTGGGAAATTCAGCCCAACTAAAACTGTTCTGAATTCAAAAGTAGCGATTTCCAAGCATAAAAACTAAATATTTAAATTTGGTATAATATTAGGGTGATTCAAAAATCATTGCCTTTTTGATGAGACCTCCTGTGTCAGGGAATTACTCAGTCTGCATGCGTTATGCAGATAAGAACAATGTATGACCGGAAAACCATTATCATCCAGTTGGTATAAATAGAAGCATACGCTGCCGTGACCTATTGGGAAATATTCTGTTGTTTATTGGAAATGTTCTGTTTATTTGTTTATTTTTTATTACTACCATATTTCCTCTCATGTTCTTAAGATTTTTTTTTCAATATCTCCAAATATTCAGCTATAAACCGCTTCTTTTTCCGCTTCTTGATTAAATATAAGGAGAGATCACACCATACCCTACGGGCGGCTTTCATGGACTTTCGTTGGAGGGAGGTGGGGGGGGGGGGGGGGAGCACTCCCGAAAAGATGCCCGTATACATCCCTGATTAGGAGTGGCCATCAGTTTTTTTTTTCCGAACTGCGTATTAAGCCCTTCTAACAGGACTAACAACTGGACGACGACGGTTTGTTCGAAACTGGATGGGCCGCCCCGGTGGCGCAGTGGTCTAAGGCGCTGGCCTCTGATCATTCGTCGGTAAGAGGTCCGGGTTCAAATCCCGTCAGGCATGGATGTTGTGTTTGTCTTACGGCACTGGCTCTCTCAGTTCCCTGGAACCAGTGACCCTAAATTAGGGACGGGCGACTGCTTATAGCCCATTGAGTTGCTCACGGTGGTCGTTAAACCTCCAATAAAAAAAAACTGGATGGCAGAAGGATTACCAAAATCATAAAGATAGTGTTTACTGCTGCTGTAATACAATGATATGAAATTCCCCCGAATATTCGCAAGCACGTTTCTAACGCGATGCGAGTTTTTATGTCTGGAACATTTTTTCCGCTTCTTGAAACTTTAAGAGGTACTTTTTATCGGTATATATTCTTATCTACTACTATTAGAAATTTAACTGGAACAAACGAACTAGTGAAAACGACATATGACAACAAGGCACGATAGGCAGGTCATATCGCCAGACCCGCCGAAAACAGGTGGACCTACCGTGTCACAAACTAGTATCAAAGATCAACGAAGAGAAAACCTATTAGACCTCCAACTAGATGAGAAGACCCTTTAACCAGAGCGATAGGAAACAACTAGAGAAGACTGGCTCAGGATCGCCCTCGCTGGAAAATTTGCGACATACATTCAGGGAGAAATCCTAAATGAAAAAAACAGGTCCATCTAGGTATTCTAGGTAATATTCTTATCATGTGGCATTTATTTTAGTCAAAGGAAAGGAGGAGGGTTGCGACGGTCCAATCCTGCTAAACTTTTCATCTCGGCCCAACTATTTCAACCCCGCAGGTAGAACTGTTTAAAGCGAAGTTGGCATGTACATTTAACTCACTGACAGTGCACAAAAAACCTTACCAGCACAAATTTTGATCCCAACAATTAAATTTCGAGATAAGATATTAGCACTGAATCAGAGAACACTCATTTATTTTACGAAAAAGGACTCTCGTTCTCCTCGGCAATACGAAGCCTTGCATAGAATCAAGAGGATTCAAAAGAATATTTTCCCACCAAAATGAAACATCCAGAAGTCTGTAGAAATCAGTTGTCATATCATGGCACTCAGCCGGTAGGTAGTCACGCGAAGCTACACGCAGATGTATTTGATTCCAGGTAGGCACGACGTCAGCAGGAGCAAGTCAGAAAAATATATCAGCAAGTAGTCATGCTCGGTCTGTACGAAACTCCACGGAAGGCACGACACCAGCAGGAACAAGTGAGAACAATAGTTCAGAAGGTAGTCATGTTTGGCCTATACGGCACTCATCGGAAGGCACGACGTCAGCAGGAGCAAGTCAGAACAATATATCAGCAAGTAGTCATGCTCGGTCTGTACGAAATTCCACGGAAGACACGACACCAGCAGGAACAAGTGAGAACAATAGTTCAGAAGGTAGTCATGTTTGGCCTATACGGCACTCATCGGAAGGCACGACGTCAGCAGGAGCAAGTCAGAACAATATATCAGCAAGTAGTCATGCTCGGTCTGTACGAAACTCCACGGAAGGCACGACACCAGCAGGAACAAGTGAGAACAATAGTTCAGAAGGTAGTCATGTTTGGCCTATACGGCACTCATCGGAAGGCACGACGTCAGCAGGAGCAAGTCAGAACAATATATCAGCAAGTAGTCATGCTCGGTCTGTACGAAACTCCACGGAAGGCACGACACCAGCAGGAACAAGTGAGAACAATAGTTCAGAAGGTAGTCATGTTTGGCCTATACGGCACTCATCGGAAGGCACGACGTCAGCAGGAGCAAGTCAGAAAAATATATCAGCAAGTAGTCATGCTCGGTCTGTACGAAATTCTACGGAAGGCACGACACCAGCAGGAACAAGTGAGAACAATAGTTCAGAAGGTAGTCATGTTTGGCCTATACGGCACTCATCGGAAGGCACGACGTCAGCAGGAGCAAATCAGAACAATATATCAGCAAGTAGTCATGCTCGGTCTGTACGAAATTCCACGGAAGGCACGACACCAGCAGGAACAAGTGAGAACAATAGTTCAGAAGGTAGTCATGTTTGGCCTATACGGCACTCATCGGAAGGCACGACGTCAGCAGGAGCAAGTCAGAACAATATATCAGCAAGTAGTCATGCTCGGTCTGTACGAAACTCCACGGAAGGCACGACACCAGCAGGAACAAGTGAGAACAATAGTTCAGAAGGTAGTCATGTTTGGCCTATACGGCACTCATCGGAAGGCACGACGTCAGCAGGAGCAAGTCAGAACAATATATCAGCAAGTAGTCATGCTCGGTCTGTACGAAACTCCACGGAAGGCACGAGACCAGCAGGAACAAGTGAGAACAATAGTTCAGAAGGTAGTCATGTTTGGCCTATACGGCACTCATCGGAAGGCACGACGCCAGCAGGAGCAAGTCAGAACAATATATCAGCAAGTAGTCATGCTCGGTCTGTACGAAACTCCACGGAAGGCATGACACCAGCAGGAACAAGTGAGAACAATAGTTCAGAAGGTAGTCATGTTTGGCCTATACGGCACTCATCGGAAGGCACGACGTCAGCAGGAGCAAGTCAGAACAATATATCAGCAAGTAGTCATGCTCGGTCTGTACGAAACTCCACGGAAGGCACGACACCAGCAGGAACAAGTGAGAACAATAGTTCAGAAGGTAGTCATGTTTGGCCTATACGGCACTCATCGGAAGGCACGACGTCAGCAGGAGCAAGTCAGAACAATATATCAGCAAGTAGTCATGCTCGGTCTGTACGAAACTCCACGGAAGGCACGAGACCAGCAGGAACAAGTGAGAACAATAGTTCAGAAGGTAGTCATGTTTGGCCTATACGGCACTCATCGGAAGGCACGACGCCAGCAGGAGCAAGTCAGAACAATATATCAGCAAGTAGTCATGCTCGGTCTGTACGAAACTCCACGGAAGGCACGACACCAGCAGGAACAAGTGAGAACAATAGTTCAGAAGGTAGTCATGTTTGGCCTATACGGCACTCATCGGAAGGCACGACGTCAGCAGGAGCAAGTCAGAACAATATATCAGCAAGTAGTCATGCTCGGTCTGTACGAAATTCCACGGAAGGCACGACACCAGCAGGAACAAGTCAAAACAATAATTCAGCAGGCAGTCATGTTCAGCTTGAACGCTACTCTTTGGGAGGCACTACACCTACAGAAACGAATGAGAACAATAGATAAGAACTTTGCTACATGCCCTTTTATTTCACCTAGGATAATCGGCAACAAGCGGACATCCGGTGTTTTGCAAATTCAAAGTCAAGAAGATAAGGAAAAGAGGACTGAAAAAGAAGTGCTCAAGAAGAAGTGCTTCAAGGTCTTTAGTTGTCCTTCAATGTCTCATAAATGCATTTCTCTGATAATAACTATTTCTCTCATAACCCCGTAACGTGACAGGGTGCCAATTCGAATGTCGCTCACACGGAAAAAGTGGCTTCGGCAGGCCCAGAGTTTTATGCTATTGGGAGGGCACCCCTTGAAAGAAATCCTGGCTTGGCAAATGGCATAAAGTTTGATTTATTATCATTTGTTGTTCACCGTTAATGTACAAAGGCCGTTCCATAAAAACCGAGAATATTTTTTTCGAGTTGGCAACAGGTCGAAGGGGAAAAATAATCACGCAGATGACTGAATTAAGGAAGTACCTATGGCAAGAGTTATTAGCCGTTGAAGACGGTCCTGTTATTTCTCAATTGTTTAAGTTGGTTTGGCACCCAACGGCTCTCTTTGTGAATCAGTCCAAGCTTGTGCAGTCGCTTTGCAATGGCTTACCGTGTTACTCCGACATCCTGGGTGAGCTCTGACTGTGTGCGACAGGGACCCGCGTCCAACTGTTGTTCCAGTACCTCATCGTCAACTTTCTGTGGCTGTCCCGGACGTTCTGCATCACGGAGATCGAAGGTTCCCTGCTTATACCGCTGAAACCACTTCTTACACGTACTGTAGGACACAGCAGCCTCACCCAAAGCAGCGCAGATCATTTTCTGGGCACTTTGTTTCAGCTGAAACGCGAACAGGAGGCAGTGCCTCAAATGTTGCTTCTCGAATGAGATTGCTTTCACCGTCAACTTTCGTCCCTTCTGTCACTACAGCTGTGAGCGGTTACGGTTGCCTGGAAAGCTGTTGGTTGGCGCTGCAATTAGCCATTAGCGGGCAAAGCTATTTTCATTTGCCGGCATTATATGATCGCTTCCGGTTAGGGTCCTAGAATTAAGTTGCACACCTAACAGATCAATCAGCGCTAAATAAGTTTTTTTCGTTTTAGAGAAGTCCGTGACTTTGAGGACTACTGCTCTAATTTAGATACTTTTGTAATTTTCTTTAAACGGCTTGATTCCTGGCTTTGTTTTTCTTTGAAAAATGATTTACATGCAAAGTCTTGTTTCATTACTGCCGACGAACGAAGTATTGTTTCTGTTGATTCGGGATATGTTCTACAGTATAACCTTGGAGGAGGATTCTTTCATCTTTTATTGTTTTTTTTCTGTGTAAGCTCTTTCTTCTTGATATTGCTTTAAACATATTTGTGCATGATTACGTCTGCTTCTGTAACTTCGATATGCAAAAAAAACAAGCAAAGAAAAAACATTATTTTCTCTCTCAATTAATGTTCCAAGACATCACCGCTTCTTTCGCTTGAACACTCCTGTTGCTTTATCTTTGCACCCCTTGTTGGCACTTTCAAATGTGATTTACATAAATTATTCTGCTTTTGTGTGCATACTTCGTTCTGCTAAAGAATGAAAACACATAGATCTTCTTTTCTTTACTTGTACCTTATTACTTTTAAAAAATTGAGAGAGTACCTGGAGATCTTTGTAGATAATTTCTGCTATGTATCTTCCGAATGAGAAGATCCTCCTGGGTGTGAAATAAAACGAGTGGTTCGGGAGTATGCATTTACTGACGTATAACCAGTACTCGAAATGAGCTGGTATACGCCTGTATAACATATCGGCACGTCTTTTTTACGCTTTCTAAATGTAGGTTGAAGAAGCGTATGTGCTCCAGCTTTGTCCGTCTGTCCTTCCGTCCATCTGTCTGTCCTTCCGTCCATCTGTCTGTCCTTCCGTCCAACTGTCTGTCCGTCCATCTGTCCGCACGATAACTCGCGTAAAAATTGTTCGATTTCGATGAAATTTTAGTATGTGGTAAGGGACCGCCTGGGGACGAACCCTATTTGAAATGGGTGAAGTGGGGTCAAAGGTCAGGACATAGGAGCGGGATGCATTTCATTGCCCTTATGCGTCATAACTTGCGTAAATATGGTTCGATTTCGATGAAAATTTAGTATGTCGTAGAGGGCCACTGGGGAAGAATCCTATTGAAAATGAGTGAAGTGGGGTCAAAGGTCAGGACATAGCGGGATGTATTCCATTTCCCTTATGAGTTATAACTTGAGTAAATATGGTTCTATTTCGATGAAATTTTAGTATGTCGTTGAGGACGACCTGGGGACGAATCCTGTTTGAAATGGGTGAAGTGGGGCCAAAGGTCAGGACATAGGAGCGGGATGCATTCCATTGCCTTTATGCGTTATAACTTTCATAAAAAAGCTTCAATTGAGACAAAACTTTTCATGTTTTTCCGGAAGTATACTTTACCGGTTCTGTTGAATATCATCGAAATGGGGTCAAAGGTCGGGTCATAGAAGCAAAATTTATTCTACAGCTATTATCCTCATAATTTGAGTAATGATTTCTGGTATGTTGGAAAGTGTATCGTAATCAACGCATTGCATGATTTTACTAACTTGTTTACGCTTTCCAACCGTAGGTTGAAGAAGTGTATATGCTCCAGCTTTGTCCGTCTGCCTGTCCACACGATAACTCGTGTAAAAATAGTTCGATTTCGATGAAATTTTAGTATGTGGTAGTAGACAACCTGGGGACGAACCCTATTGAAAATGGACGAAATGGGGTCAAAGGTCAGAACAAAGGAACGGGATCCATTCCATCGCCACCCTTATGCGTCATAACGTACTTAAAAAATGCTTCTATTGCGATAAAACTTTGCCATGTTGTTTTGGAGGTACACTGAACCGGTTCTGTTGAATATAATCGAAATGGGGTGAGAGGTCAGGGCACAGGAGCGAGATTTATTTCACAGCCATTATCCTTATAACTTGACTAAAAATGCTTCTTTTACGACAAAATGTTAGTACGTTGTTCCGGAGATACACTGAACCAATTCTGCTTAATATCATCGACATGGGGTCAAAGGTCAGGCCACAAGAGATATATTTATTCCACAGCCATAATCCTCATAACTTGAGTAATGGTTTCTGGTATGTTGGAAAGCGTATCACAATAATCAATGCATTGCATGATTTTACTAACTTGTTTCCTACTAGTTCACACCGACATTTTCTTATCCGGAATTTATATACCGGCACTCCCTTAAGTAGTGGGAACGACAGAAAAGTTTTTATTTTGTCCCTGACATGCAAGCGCGCATTCTTTAACATAGAAACCTTCTGTGCCTCGTGCAGAAATGAAAACGGATCACGGTTCAGCGGGTCAACGGGTCGACAATTTTTTGCGGGCCAAACGGTGTTCCTGACCCGATTTCGACCCGGTTTTATTTCCGTTTTATTTTTTAAAAGAAAAAACGTATTTCAAAGAACACGGCGTACAGTGTAATTTCTGGTGCCAGCGGAGTGGAAAATGGTGTCTCATACAAAAATATCGCCGTCTCTTTCTTAAAGCAAAGAAGATTTCCACCGATCGACGATACCACATAGTAAAACAATATTTCCTTTGAATTTGTTTTCAGTGCGAGTGTCCGGAAAAAGATATAGGCAAACGCTTATCACCTGATTTTCTGATGATTCATTCTCTGACACTCCACGTGTCACATTGTAAGACTGAGAGTTACTTTTCACAGCGCACCTTTTGCATTGAGCATTCAGAGGTTTTCGTTTGACGTGTTGACATCCCGTTTCATTGCATGTGGTATCGGGATTAATGCCTTTTGTTAACATGAATGAACTTAATATTAAAAGATTGAAAAAGGCGTCGAAGCCAATAAATATGTCCTTGTTGAAAACAAATAGGGGAAGAGCTAATGCTGGAAGTTCTTTCTTCTCAATAAGAAACCAAAACATATTTTACAGCAACACCAGCTTTCACATGTTCTGAAACTTGATATATTTTCAAGAAAACAGCAAAAAAGTGAAATTAAATATACAAGAAGTTACTTCATAAGTTTTGACTGTAGCAGCATCAATCTTAAGTAGAAGAGCCTTAACATTAGCGCCGAGAGATTTTTTGACTCTTACAGATGTGTTTGAAAACCTGTGTAAAACAGTTAGGTTATATGAAGGACTACACATTCAACACTTTCTGTAATTGAGTAAATTACACGTTTCTGTAATACTTTCATATGTTTCCCATACACACTCTAAGTCAAAAAAATAGTTGCACCCAGAAGAACATGTCGGAATGCAATGCTATTCGGGAGGAATTTAAAGGTTACCAGGAACAATAAATGATTAAACATAGAGACTGATATGGGCAATATGTATTGAGCTACAGACAAATAAGTAGTGTCTGTCAATATGACATCAAGCCAGCAGGCTTGCTCATACAGCATTCCAGACTTCTCGACATGAAGTTGTACAGGCTCTTAACGGTGTCCTGCGATAAGCCATCCCATGCAGCTTGAATCTTCTCACGCAGTTCTTACAGATTATGCGCTAGGGGTGGAGTGTAGCTAGCGCGTCTAAAAGCATGGTAAGTGGATCATTGACTCTAGTAATGATAAGTGGATCATTGACTCTAGTAATGGTAAGTGGATCATTGACTCTAGTAATGGTAAGTGGATCATTGACGGGCTAGCGCTTTGTGGATAACATGCTACGGCCCCATGTGCTCCCATTCCTGGCCGGGATTCTCCAGGTGCGCTATACCATCAGGATAATGCCCGCCCGCACACGGATCGGGTCGCCCAGGACTGCATACGTCATGTCCAGACACTTCCATGGACTGCCCGTTCTTTGAACATGTCACCTATCGAGCATGTGTGGGACCAGTTGAAACGCCGGCTGCTGCCGTGCCGCACAATCGGAGCACACCGTCCAACACGTGTGGACCAGCCTGCCGCAGGACAACATCAGGCGATTGTTCGCCTCCATGCCGGACAGTATTGCAGTATGTATCGCCACACGAGGCGGTGCGACGCGCTATTGAAGATGACCGGACTGCGTGCTACAGACCCCTCTGTAGTTATCCTGCAGCTTTGTTTTTGCCATCATGTGTATCCTTTATCTGTATCATTACGTCTATAAAATTTCAGTTCAATCTGATGCTTCCTTCTTGATGCGCAAATTTCCTTGTCCGTGAGTGTATTTCCTAAATTATAGCGGCGGTAGAAGAAATCATTTATAGCTTAGGTTTTCAAAAACAATATTTATCATTATTATTATTATTAGTATTAGTATTATTCAGATTTAGAGGAACGTAAGAAACGATCCTGATACCCATGAACTAAAATGTTGCTAAGAACGTCCGTCTGGACATGTGCAAGCTAAAATCTGATCTCAAAAAAAAAAGCTGAATATCTAGTATGTCGGTGAGTAGGATTCGTAACTTTTGGTCCAGGATATCTACAGGTTATCCCATCGTGGGGATCAAGAGGAAGCCAAATTCCTCTACGAGGCATTTTTTTCGAAATATTTGAGAAAATCAACCTCGGTAACTCACCGACAATAGCATCAAACTGCATTTTTTGTAATGGCCTTTACCACATTTAGCATCCGGTTCTCGTAATTTGCACTGATTGCAATTATATATTTTTAGTTCTATGTAAAACGTGATGAAAAAACATTTGGCGATAGTTTAGTGAAATACAGTGGTTGGACAGAATAATATGAAAACCACGCTCAGAGACGTGGCTTTTATTGCAGCTTCATGCGTCGCAATATGCAAAGGTATCCACCACTTTTGGGTTGTAATAGCTTTTTTAAGAACCTGCTTAGGTGCATTTCAAGGTACTATAATGACTAGCATGCTCGACCGGAAATCGGGAGGTGCGGATTCGATTACTGTTCCAGCACAGCGAAAGTTTTCAAGTATTTTGAATGAAGTAAATCCATGTAATACAGTGAAAATATGCCAATAATCCGTGAAAATTCCTCTAGCCATGATTTGGAGATTGTGGATGTGTGCAGTGAGTCACAGCCAGCATTAAATACCAAATATGTGTAAATCAAAAATTATTTCTTCGGAGAAGTTCGTTTATCAAATAGCCTACTGGCAGGGGTACCCGGTATTTCCCGGGTAAATATTCGTGGAATCACCCTTCCCAAAACCGTCTACGGGTTAGGTCAGAGTACCATGAGATAGTATACCAAAATTGGTGGTTTTAAATTTAACACTGTAGAAAGTTTAACTGAAATAACGAAAAATGTTTATGGGAGCCGCCTTGAACATTGACTCCGACCCCTTCCAAAAGCTGTCTACGGTGTAAGTCAGAGTATCATGAGATAATATACCAAATTTGATGGTTGTAAATTGAAAACTGTAGAACTTTTTAAGAATTTTTTTATGGGGGCCCTTTGACCCCCGGGCTCCGACTCCTTTCCAAAGCCGTCTATGGTCTACGACAGAGTACTATGAGATAGTATACCAAATTTGGTGGTTCTAAGTTGGAAACTGTAGAAATTGTAACTAAAATAACGAAAATTTTGTATGGGGGCCTGCTTGAACCCCCCTCCCCGTGTTTCAATCCCTTCCAAATCCCTTCTACGGTCTAAGTTAGATTACCATGAGATAGTATACCAAATTTGGTGGTTCTAAGTTGGAAACTGTAGATTTGTTTAGCGGACAAACAAACAAA
Source organism: Macrothele yani (assembly GCA_039090855.1). NCBI lineage: Eukaryota > Metazoa > Arthropoda > Arachnida > Araneae > Macrothelidae > Macrothele > Macrothele yani. The sequence continues at coordinate 24,221,737 of CM077028.1, read as the reverse complement.
CATACAAACAAACAAATATACAAAGTTTCAGTTTTATATGTACACTGAAGTTCCAGAAAAACTGGTACAGACGAGCTTGTGCAAAATACATAGCAACGTCACCTATGCGCGTAAGTCGGTTGCGTCCGCCAGTGCGTATATAAAGCGATAGACCTCCTTGCCAGCTGTCAGAGCTGTTTTCGGCATGAGAATGACTAGTAATAACGGTTTAAGCGATTTTCAAACCGGTGTCATAGTTGGCGCTCGTGAGATGGGCCATAGTATTTCAGAGGTAGAAACGAAGTTCGGATTTTCACTGACGACCATTGCAAAGATGTAAGGTGACTACAAGAATTCCGACAAAACCTGTAACCTACGATACCAGTGTGGCCTTAAAAAGAGATTGGGTGAACGTGACCATCGCCGGCTGTCAAGAATCGTTTCACGCGATAGGCGTGCAACATTCTCGCAGGTATAATCAGAATTCAATGCTGGAGCCTCAACAAGCATCAGCGTCCGGACTGCGTAACGTACCCTGCACGATATGGGCTTTCAGAGCCGACGCCCAACTCGAATCCCCTAGATGGGTGCACGACACAGAGCTATACGCCCCGCTTGGGCACGGCAACACCGCCACTGGACACTTGATGACTGGAAACACGTTGCCTGGTCTGACGTGTCGCGTTTACAACTGTATCGGGCAGATGGAAGGATTCATGTGTGGCGCAAACCCCATGAAGCCATGGATCCCGCCTGTCAACAGGGAACTGTACCGGCTGGGGGGATGGTAAGAGGTGTGTTTAACTGGACTTCACTGGGACTCCTGGTACATCTACAAACGTCTGTGACCGGCCAACGCACTGTGCGCATCCTTTCTGACAAGGTACACCCATTCATATCCTGCATTCATGCTGATGGATTGGGCCTGTTCCAACAGGACAATGCACCTCCACACAAGTGTCGGGACGCCACATTATGGTTAGAGGTGCATTCATCTGAGTTTAGGGTGTTGTCATTCCCATTCAAATCCCCAGATCTGGACGTGATAGAATACATTTGGGATGCCATGCAACGCGCTATCGAACACATGAATCCGAGACCTCGGAATACACCTGAATTGTGGAACGCTCTGCAGGAAGTATGGTGTGCATTGCCTACGGCATATTTCCAGAAGCTAGTGGAGTCCATGCCCTGTTGTGTTTCTGTAGTCCTACGCTCCCGTGGGGGACCTATCAAGTATTAGACTGGTGTACCAGTTTTTCTGGCACTTCAGTGTATAGATATGATGAAAAAATTAGTTAAAGATCGCAGAATTTAAAAAGATAAAAAACAAGACAAAGAGCCTAAAAAATGGATATTCGATAAGAGCAAGAAAGAAATATTGATATCATAGAAAAAGAGAAAAAGGTTTGCGTAAAAGGAGGAGTTCTGCAAGAGCAGGAAGAAGATGATTTTGCAAAGATAAAAACCAATTAGACAAAAAAAAAACGTCTAAGAGAAGATACATCTGTTCTGTTTTCCGAAAACATTACTGTACGTCTTGGTTGTTCACATTCACATTTAGATGAAATCATCCACGTAGAATCAGCTCACGTCTTTCCCAAATGCCATGCTGCAATTAAAAGCGAATTAGAGGGCTTCATTTCTAATTAGATCTTAAAATGGCGTCTCATTCCCTTTAATCAAACGCATCGTCCATAGAAATCCAGTGCCGGCTGTTGCGTATCCTTTAGGAAACGTATTTTTTTTATTTATATGCTTCCTAAAAAACGTGCATGTTTCAAAAAAAAAAAAAAAAAAAAAAAGGATTAAGAAGAAAAACTTTGACACTGCAATAAAAGGAACAAAATATACTAACGCAAGAAACAAAATTTTCTAATCAAATCTGCAGCTATTCTTTAAAACAAAGGAATAATATGTTATACGTAAAAAAGTTCTGCATTAGAAATATATTCATTATTTGTTTTTGCTGAATATTCACTTCCCGGTCTGATATTCAGCCGGTACCTACTGGTACGGCCGTTCTGGTTGTTAAAATGTTTAAATAATTGCACCCGTTGTTAAATATTATAATGATGAATTAGGTAAATGGTGAAATTAAATAATACGATGGCACTTGAACCTAATCCATAAACTTTGTTTACTACTGTGTGTCAAATAAACATCAGAGAGAAGTACGTAGTACATGTGAGAAGGTAGAATAATGAAAATAGAAAGAATAATCGAATCTAGACGGTAGGGTATAGTGCTAGAACAGCAGAAGCAGTTTGGAAATGGTATTTCCTTGTATGTACTGTATAATCACTTTAATAAAAACTATGAGACGGGAATAGTTAAACATGTGGAAAGTGAAATTTGTTTAAAGATTAGGTGTTAATAATGACATTCTAACAGAGATTCCAACACATTTTTTAGCTTTACAAGAAAGAAATATTTTAGTTACTAAAGCTGTCAAATTAATTCGACGAACGATAAAAACTAATACATACAAACCCAAAAAAAGCAGCGATGAAGAATAAAAGCGGAGGATGCTATAAAAGCAAATGAACATAATATTCCATTTGAAACACGACATAATAAAGTATCCATCTCCAAGAGGAAAATCATTATATTTTCTAATAAAGTGTATGGAAATGCGTTTATTGTTTCATGGCAAAAGTGAAAACCGAAGTTATTTTTGAAGTTTTTTTGTGTTTATTGAATCCTGTAATTTGGCCACACACACACACAAAAACAAACATTTGCGGAGCTCCATGGATTGAAAGCTAATAAATTTTAATGAAATTAAATCAAGTAGTTAAATGTAACATTCCAATAAAAGATTTTTGTGACTTAGTCGATAATAGAGATATCGAATATACAGTGTAACAGTCTGATGCAATATTGTAAAGCGTAGAAAATGTTTGAATGTAATTCCTTATAGATCGGCAGAAGATGAAAGGAGTTTCACATACATACATACATATCACTAAGCTGTTCTCTGAGATTCAGAGGTTAGCTCCAAAAAGAAATACAAACTTCCAGACATTTTTACTTATTGTTTTCGTATCAAACTTCTCCATTTACAGCGATCTTGACATACAACTCGTGCTTCACTAATATCCATTACACACCGTACACAAGATCTTTTATACTTCATATTCATAATCTTTTTTTCATGCAGACACTCCTGAATCTGATCCACCTATGTCTTCCTTGGCCTTCCTCTGCCTTTCCTTCCTGCCACTTGGGCTGAAAATATTTTCTTAGTAAGCATTTCATCACTCATTCTTTCAACATGGCCAAACCACAGAAGCATATTGGTCTCCACCTTGCTAATAACATTTTGCTTCACATCACACAACTGCAATACATCTTCATTTCTCACACAATCATATCATGTCTTGCCACAAACCCCACGTAAGTAACGCATTTCTGCAGCACACAAACGACTCCTGTATTTCTTCTGCAGTACACAGGTTTCACTGCCATACATCAGAGTAGGAACAATTACACTTTCAAACACAGCCATGCAGGACTCTCTAGAGAACCCATCACTCCTGTGAAAACCTCCCAGAGCAGCCATGACTTTCAAAGAAGAATTCACTCGCCTACTGATTTCACCATCCAACTTGTTCTCTCTGTCAAACATGCTTCCTAAATACACAAACTCACTCACCTGGTCAATCACAGTGCCATTTATAATTACATTACATTCAGTTCTACCCGTTCCTCTCTCAAACACCATAACTTTGCTTTTTCCCTTATTTATACTCAGTTTGAATTTCATGCAAACTTCGTGCATCCGAGTCAACATACACTGCAACTCACTTTTTCTCTCTGCCAACAGGACAGTGTCATCAGCATACAGCAATCTGCACACACGGATATCACCAAGACATAAACCACTATTATCTATTTTCGCATCATGCACGCATGCGTTGTTAAATATATTAAACAGCCATGGTGACATTACACAACCTTGTCTAACTCCTGCATCAATGGAAAACCATTTTGATAAAACACCATTCACTCGTACACAAGCTCTACTACCAGCATACATGGCTTTTACATTATTAAGTAGATTAACAGTAACACCACATTCATTCAATACCTTCCCCAAAAGTGTCCTATTCACTCGGTCGTAAGCTTTCTCTAAATCTATAAAGGCAGTAAAAACTTTCTTCACAACAGCCAGATACTTTTCAATCATCGTGCGCAATGCAAAAACTTTAACAATATCGTTGAAGCGAAGAGAAAGTCGCTACTTATTGTAGTAGCCTAATGCTCATCAATTTAATTTGAAAATCATTAAAACATTTCATTCAGTTTCTACGTCAAATCATGGATTAGTCAGGAGGAGCTTCCCTTAGCTAGTTACAGCCATGTCAAACAAAAGATGATAGCCACAATTTCTATACCTCAACCAACAGTTTGGAAATTTTTAGAATGGCTTGAACGATTTAATCTACAACTTATGCCAGTTGCTAAGCACAGTTTTACGCGTATAACATACACAACCGAGTCACATTATTGTGACTACTTCCTACTTTTGATGTCAACAGCGCGTAGCCAATGAAAGAAGGCACGTGTCGTGAGCTGGCTTGTAAGTATATAAATTGTGATGTAGGCATTCTGAAAACATATCACTCGTTGCTGCCATGGATAAAAGGAGCGATTTATCAGATTTGCAGAAAGAGATGATTACACTGGGCAACGAAAAAAGTTTTTTTTGTTGTGCCTGGAATTTTCGACCTGATTCTGGGTATTTTTGTGCCGCCGATTCCGGAAATAGTATCCTTTTTGCTCTAGCAACTCTAGTTTTTGAGATATTGTTGGCATTATTACGGAGTATTACGTTGTTTTCCCGCCAGCATTTGTTACTTGTGAAAAAATTGTGTTCGTGGTGCGTGGAAATTTCGACCTGATTCCGGGTATTTTTGTGCCGCTGATACCGGAAATGGCATCTTTTTTGCTGTAGCAGCTGTAGTTTTCCAGATATTATTGGTGTTATTACCTAGTACTGTTTTATTTTTCCACCAGCATTTGTTACCTGTTCGTATATATACCTTTGAATGTTCTATTGCTGTCCGTGTTTGCGTGTGTACGTTACATGTTCAGACGTGTTTTACTTCTGCTTCAGGCATTGACATGGATTCATCACGAAGAAAATGTGGCAATCATCTAAATGGTTTTTGTTACATTTGCGGAGAGTACATATTCGCTCAACAACGACAAGCTATAACGGACTTTGTGAAAAGAGCTTATTTTGCCTACTTCACGGTAAAACTAGGGGACCAAGATAAGCCTTGGGCTCCGCATGTCGTGTGTAAAACGTCTACAGAGCACCTGCGACAGTGGACGAATGGGAAAAGGAAGTGCATGAAATTTGGTATACCGATGGTATGGCGCGAACAGAGCAACCACAGTGATGACTGTTACTTTTCCCTGATGAATATAAAGGGCATCAATGGGAAGAACCCGAGTAAGTGAGTGCATCCTGATCTGGCCTCCGCTAGACGCCCTGTTCCACATTCAGAAGAGATACCCGTCCCAACATGTAGCAGGCTTCCAGAGCTCTCCGAAAAGCCGGATGAATCGGCTGGTGAGAAAGAAAGCTATGCTGAGCAACATGATAGTGATTTCCAAGGACCTGCATCAGGTTTCAGTCAAATGGAATTGAACGACCTTATAAGGGACCTGAATCTTCCAAAGAAGGGAGCTGAATTGTTAGCTTTCAGGCTGGCGGGAAAAATGTACTGTTACCGGGAACAAAAATCACAGTGTATCGCAACAGAGAAGAAAAGTTTCTGCCATTCTTCACAAAAGAAAACGAATTCGTTTTCTGCAGCAATGTGCCAGAATTGTTGATGAAATTGGGCATAAGGGAAGACACACCCAGTGAATTGCGATTATTTATAGATAGCTCCAAACGCAGCCTCAAATGTGTACTTCTACAAAACGGAAACAGATACAGATCAATCCCAATCGGTCACTCAGTTAGTATGCGGGACGATCGGGTAACAATAGCTATGGTCCCAGAGAAGATAGTATACCGCGATCACCAATGGGTCACCTGTGTGTATTTGAAGATGTTGAATTTTCTCCTATAGGGCAGCAGGCCGGGTACACCAAATACCCGTGCTATGTATGTCTGTGGGACAGTAGAACTAAAGATCAGCACTAGGTGAGAAGGCAGTGGCCTGTAAGAGAAAACATGGTAGCTGGAGAGAAAAATATCATCACAGAACCTTTGGTGGACAGAGAAACGATCATATTGCCACCATTGCACATCAAACTTGGTTTGATGAAACAATTTGTAAAGGCACTTAAGAGAGATGGAATGTGTTTCGGCTACATATGCAGAAAATTTCCAGTGTTGAACACGGAGAAAATAAAAGCAGGTATATTCGATGGACCACAAATCCGGGAACTCATGAAAGGCCATGGTTTCCAAGACTCAATGGACAATATTGAGCGTGGTAGTCACGGTAATATACACTAACGGAAAAAAATCCCAACACCACGAAAAACTAGTTGTAGATGAATGAAATGGCTGCAATACATTTGCATAGGTAGCATATTTATTCGATTAAGGTTCAAGATCACAGCTTATTGTAAGCGCGAGAAGAGCCATTTTAAATGGGAAATGCTGGTACATTAATAACCGGTGTAACCGCCAGAATGTTAAATGCAAGCACGCAAACGTTCATGCATTGTGTCGTACAGGTGCTTGATGTCAGTTTGTGGGATGGAGTTCCATGCCTGTTGCACTTGGTCGGTCAATACAGGGACGCTTAATGCTGGTTGGGGGTGACGCTGGAGTTGTCGTCCAATGATGTCCCATACGTGCTCGATTGGTGAAAGATCTGGTGATCTAGCAGGCCACGGCATCATGTCGACACTCAGTAGAGCATGTTGGGTTACAACAGCGGTATGCGGGCGAGCGTTATCCTGTTGGAAAACACCCCCTGGAATGCTGTTCATGAATGGCAGCACAACAGGTTGAATCAACAGACCGACGTACAACTGTGCCGTCAGGATGCGTGGGATAACCACGAGAGTGTCCCTGATATCATAGGAAATTGCTCCCCAGACCATAACTCCAGGTGTAGGTCCAGTGTGTCGTGGCCGCAGACAGGTGGGTTGCAGGCGCTCACCTGGCCTCCTTCTAACCAACACACGGCCATCACTGGCACCCAGGCAGAACCGGCTTTCATCAGAAAACACAACAGATATCCACTCCGTCCTCCAATGAGCTCTAGCTTAACACCACTGACGTCGCAAACGGCAGTGGTTTGGAGTAAGTGGAATGCACGCTACAGGGCGTCTGGCTCGGAGCTGTCCTTCAAGTAACCGATTTGTAACAGTTCCTTGTCTCACTGTGGTGGCAACTGCAGCTCGAATTGCTGCCGCAGACATGGTACGATGCGCCACTATCATACGCCGTACACGGCGGTCTTCCCTCTCAGTAGTGCCACGTGGCCGGCCGGAACCCGGTCTTCTTGAGGCAGTACCTTCCCTTGAACCCCGCTGCCAACAATCATGCACAGTGGCTACATTCCTGCCAAGTCGTTCTGCAATATTGCGGAAAGAAAATCCACCTTCTCGTAGCCCTATTACACGACCTCGTTCAAACTCCGTGAGCTGTTGATAATGGCTTCTTCCTCTTCTTAAAGGCATTCTTGACTAACATCAACACCCTACGTCGAATCTCAACGATAACTAACGCTCACGAACGTTACAGCGCGTATTTACAGCAAACCTGCTTTGCATGTTCCGAGGGGCGCTACTAGCTCAACACGTATGCGCCGAGCGCGAAATTTGCATAGTCGTCATCTTACAGATGTACTCTCACCACCTACCAACTGTCGTTTATCTAACACAATCCCTTCTTGGTGTTGGGATTTTTTTCCGTCAGTGTATGTGCATGGTAGTCATTTTGTATGGTTGTACAGAATTTGCTTGGCAGCCATAAGGCCACTAACTACCGTGAACTCGTGGAGAATATGCTCACTGCGTTTTGTACACTTGGTTGTGACAGAGCATCAAATTGCATTACGACCACAGTCATTTAAATCGATTTCCACATTGTCTTGGCGATAACAGCGATGAACAAGGGGAGCGATTTCACCAGGAAATAAGTGCCATGGAAGAAAGGTACCGTGGACGGTGGGATACGCATATGATGGCGGACTATTGTTGGAGCATCCATCGAAAATGTCAGGAACATCGCATCGCAGAAAATCACAGAAGCGCGGGTTCAGTACCATGTCTAAATGACGAAACTTATGTGTTGTTTTTCCTGCTACAGGCTTCTTGCAATTTCTCTGCATATGTCATATCATGAGAAGCCGATCTGATGGACAAAAACTAATGTAATTTTCGGAATCTGTAACCCCAAAAGGAGTTTAACATCTCAGGCAACCAAAGTTGTGTTCCCCAGTGTTATCGGCTTTCGTACTAAAGGTGGCAGCATTTCTGAAAGAGCACAGTTCCTGAACTGTTTGCGTGCTGTTGTGGTTAAAGTGTGTCGTTGTTGGAGAAATGGCACCATTGCGAATAAGCGACGTGAAAACTGCGGAGCACCACGTACCATTGATGTGAGAGGTGAACGTCGGCTGCGAAGGTGCGTGAGGGCCGATCGACACGCTACAGTGGAGCAACTCACTGGCCGAATGAACCAGGGGGCTACCGGAATTGTGTCTAAAACGACATTTCAGGAAAATCTGCTCCGTATGGGGCTCCGATGCAAACGGATGTTCACTGCACCTATGCTAACAAAGGTACATCGGCAGAAAAGGCTTACATTTGCACGGTAGCATCGGAATTGGACCTCCGCTGATTGGCAAAGGATTCCTTCTCCGATGAGTCACGTTTTCTGCTTCATCGAACGGATGGACGTTGGCATATAAGGCGAGAAACATCGGAGAACAAACTCTCTTCAACTATTGCTGGCAGAACTCAAGCAAGTGGGGGCAGCGTTATGGTCTGGGAAATGTTTTGCGGACCGAATTCGTTATGAATCCATCCTTGCAGACCACATACACCCATACATGCTGATTATCTTCGCTGGGGGTTGATGGGATCTTTCAGAACGACAATGCGACGTGTAACACAGCTAAAAATGTTCGAGAGTGGTTGGAAGAGCAAGATGAAGAATTCCAAGTACTTCCCTGGCACCCAAATTCCTCAGACTTAAACCCAATTGAGCATCTGTGGGACCACCTCGATGGTGTTGTTCGCTCTATGGATCCTCCACGACGCACCCTCCAGCAGGTGTCAGATGCAGTGCAGTCAGCATGGCTCCACATACCTGTGAACACCTTCCAGAACCTTATTGAGTCACTCCCAGCCCGTCTAGCTGGTGTCCGCGCTGCACACGGCTGTTACTCTGGATATTAGCTGGTGGTCACAGTAATGTTACTCGACTGTGTATATCCCACATGGAACACAGTAATGTTACTCGACTGTGTATATATAGAGACATGCGGCTTGTAGATTAATATTTACCAAGGTACGGGATTTCGTATAGCGTCAAGTAAAAAAATAGTTAAAAATCTCGAGAATAGAGGCCGCTGCTGCAGAGAAAACGAGAGGTGAGAATTGTGAAATGAGATCTACGTTAAATTTATGAAACTTACTTTATTTCAGCATAATCTACAGATGGAAATGCTCAATGTGTTCATCACCACATTCCAGTACTGCGTGCAGTCGTGGTATTACGCCTGATACAGCATTGAACAACAAGTCAACGGGAATGGCTGATACTTCATGCCGTATAGCGTCGTTCAGCGATGGTAAGGTCTGGGGATTACCTCTATAGACACGGAATTTCGAATAGCCCCACCCCCAGAAATCAGCGGGTGTGATTCTGGAGATTTAGGAGGCCATTCGTGTGCACTATGCCTGCTCAATAGACGATCGGCGCTAAAGGTGCACGCCTGATTTCACGTTATATGCAAATTCTTAGCTTAATAAAACAGCGTGGTTTTACAGTCAGAATGACAGCACGAAACTTTATTATTTTCGCACATGGAAAATGTGACTCCACTTCTCCGTAATGGTTATTTTTATGTCACACCATGACGTTGCTTTGTGCGAATAATGGGCAAACGTCACTTATGTGGCATTATCTGTAGCAGCGCCCTCTATTGTCGAGATTTTGAACTATTTTTTTTCTTGGTGCCATACAGAATCCCGTACCTCGGTGAATATTAATCTGCAAACCGCATGTCTCTCCGACACATAAACCTTTTTTAATCTCATTTTACTTTTGCACCGATTTTTTGAATCACCTTGTATATTTACAATGCTCGACATTGAAATTGACCTACCCAGAAGGAATGAGGATAGAGGAGGGAAATTGAGCATGCAAATAGGAATACATAAGAGTTTACCTTGATGTTATTTTCATTCATGTACAAGGTTTATCAGATGAGATATTGCAGCACAATGAGTACGCCTTGTACGGCCGCGAACGGCAATATAGGCAGCAATATGGCGTGTAGATGAGTCGTACATTCGACGGATATCGTCCTGCGGAATGAAACACCAAACACGGTTTAATATCTGTCATAATTCATCGAGATCGTGCGAGGGCCGATTCGATTGCAGACGATAATAATTAATCGAGATCGTGCGCAGGCCGATTCGAATAATTAATCGAGATCGTGCGCAGGCCGATTCGAATAATTAATCGAGATCGTGCGCAGGCCGATTCGAATAATTAATCGAGATTGTGCGCAAGCCGATTCGAATAATTAATCGAGATTGTGCGCAGGCCGATTCGAATAATTAATCGAGATTGTGCGCAGGCCGATTCGATTGCCGACGACATCCAATGTGGTCGCACAGGTTTTCGACTGGGGATAAATCGGGCGATTTTGATGGGCATGGGAGTGTTTGAACATGTTGCAAACATTGTATGGAGACCCGAGAGATGTGTACATGAGTGTTACATTGCTGGCAAATAATGTGTTGTAGGCTATTAAGGAACGGCATCAAAATGGGGTGCAGAAACAAGCTCGCGTATCGTGCAGCTGTCAGTGTGCGCGTGATGCGGACAAGAGGTGACCTGCTGTCATACGCCATTGCACTCCATTCCATGATACCTGCCTGATGGGCGGTGTGGCGGTCGCGAAAGAAACCGGGATCCGTCCGTTAACATGGGTGTCGCCAGACACGGATCCGTCGATTGTCAGCACCTAAACGGATACGGGATTCATCACTGAAGACTACAGTGGTGCATTCATGACGCCAATTCGCATGACTTTGGCACGAAGCCACACGAGCGCTGCAGTTACTGGCCGTCAATGGCAGTCGACATAATCGAAGGTCATATGTTTAACCCATATGACCTTCGGTTTACAGTTCGGGGTGTTTTGGTGACTTCCATGGCGGATGACACAGCACGTCGAATATCGGTTGCAGTGCTTTCTGGTGACGAACGAGCTTGTCGAAGAATCAGCCGATCCAAGCGTGCTAACGTCTGTCGGACTGCAAGACTGCCGCTCCGACGACGTACGTACGAGCCTCCCGGCGGCCACTGGTGCCAACAGTTCGCGCATCCCGTTGCGCATGCGCTGCGAAACGACGTGTAGACCAGCCCGCTTCACACAGGCCTACAATTCTTCCTCTCTGGAACGCATCCGAATGGCGATAAACCTGCATGTCCCCGGCATTTTCGGCCTTAACTGAAGAGTTTCGCAGAACAAGACAACAAATCTGAAACGTCCGCGAAACATCCACCAGCGACCACGCATTGTCACCCTTGTTGCTGCTTGCACCTTTATCTCACGAACGTGTGGAGTCATCGGTTCCGGTTTAACATCATTTGCATATCTCGAGTGTGTATACCCGCACTGCGATTTGCATGTTTGTACGAGGATCGTAACAAAAGTTCTGCACACGGAAATCTAAAACGGGAGTGGATGATGCAATTTGAAAAATGATTGCACCATGTCAAGGTCAGACTCTCAGCAACGCAGTGGTGTCAGAACGTCGCGCTATCATTTGCTGTGTGGATGGGGGAGAGCTTGGAAATGGAAGCGTGCAGCTCCTCAGGTCGAGTCACGGCGTTAGACCAGCGCTCGTACGTGAAAATAGATGCTCTGCGGTGGGAAACTCCCACACAGATCCTCACTGCTTTTGCAAGAAATTTGTGGGGCAGGAACTCTTGATCGATGCGCAATTTCATTCTGAGGAAGAAGTTGGGACCTCAAATTCGTCAAATTTGCACCAACTTGTTGGAAGCGGGAGCGATCGTACTGCATAACAACGCACCGTGTCATGGTGCAGCATCGGTACGAGGACTTTTGTCGAAATATGGCTGGGAAACGTTATCCCACGCACCATACAGCCCTGATCTCAGTCCATCCGACTTTGATCTTTTCCCAAAGTTAAAATATCGGCTCCGTGACACCCGCGACGAATCGCTGGATGAACTGTCATTGGACGTGACTCCAGTAATGCAACAGCTGAACAAAGATGGCGTACTTCGGTGCATCCGGGACCTATTTCACCGTTGGCAAGCTGTCATTAGCAGCAGAGCGGTCCACATTGAACGGCAATAAAGTAACTTTTCTCAAAAATGGACAGAGTGCAGGACTTTTGTTAGGAACCCCGTAGCACACCTTCTTCTAGATGAGGCAATTTCTATGTCGAGAAGTATATACATATATATATTTCACTGTACCGATTGTTAAATATTTGGAACCTTAGCCTGTTTAGAAGCTTCATATAACTGGTCGATATAAAATAAGTTTTACAATGCCGAAATCGGGAGCTGTAACAAATAGGGATGGAGCTCCGAAAATTGGTAAGTTGATTAATGAAAACACGAGCAAACGATTCGGAAAAGTAAATTAATTATTTCCAATTGTCGCCACCTGGGAGAAAATTTGTGCTGCAAGTAAGATGATCGCGTTCGCTTGCGTTACAATAGTTTCGGAAACAAAAGAGGTTGCATAAACATGGAAACGTCGTCACCGCCAGCTTGCGCCCCATTAGCTCACCCGGATAAGGAGCTAGCGTTGGCAACCAAATTCCTGCACCAGAACCAGAGCAATTTAAATGTCATACTGTGAGAGTATTGGTATCTAAAAATCAGCAGAGAGGACCCCAGACATCAACGGCGTTAAAGAAAATGGGAAGTTTTGAAAAGCCCACAAAGTCTGCTGTTTCTGAGATGTTTCCACTCTTGGCGCGGTATCCGATGATCATTCATTTTTGAAAGCCCGTCAAATCACTACCTCTGCCCATTGTTCTCACGTAACGCACTATGGCTCATCTGTCTTGGCCGGCCGCTTATAGCTCCGTGTTGTCACGTGCACTCTGTGACGCGCTTGGGCGGGTACACTTTGATTCCGGGGGTGGTCATCTTATTCCGATACGACTGTGTATGTCAATTGCTGCCACTTCTTCTAAATCTGATTTTCCTGCTAGTAGACAAGCCAATACTGAGCCCGGGGACATGAGAAAAAAGTTATTGTCTTCAACCTCTTGATGTGTGCAATGAACAAAACCTGCCACCTCAAATTGGAACAGATGATTTCCCAGAAGTTCTTTAGAGAAGGCGAATTTTGCTTAAACTTATGGAATTTCTATAATTTTGACCGTCATGGGCAAACAGAAAGCATTGTTTTAATTCAAAAATATTTTTACATTATATCTGCCCATACTAGAGGCAACTTTCCTGCTCTCTAGCGAGTTGATTGTAATTTATTTGGTACATAGCAGAAATCAATAAAATTGCATACATTTTGGAAATTTCTATAAATTCGATCGTCATGCGCGAACAAAAAATATTGTCTGATTTATTTTTTCTTTTCATTATCTTTAGCTATACCAAAGGCAAGATTTCTGAACTACTGTATAGCGATTTGATTAAAAACATTTCGGTATTTTCGACCAACCTACTGTTGACGTTATTCAGTACACTTTTATTTGCATAATCTACTTTATGGCAGCAAAAAACGTTGTTTCAATCCTCACAAAGTTGTTAAATAAATGTCATTCAAATGTGAGACAGAATGATGTAGAACAAACTAAACTGAATGACGGAGCAATGTTCCAAGCCTTTTGCTCTGCTGACCATGATGTTGCTGTAAGTCCCATTCTAGAATATCCTGTGAGCGTGTATCAAATACAACGAAGGAAGCATTTTGGGCTGTGACAATGAGGAACCAGATGCAACTATACAGGGTCGATATTTCCGACTGCATCTGCAATAACTTCATTCAATACGGCTGCCAGATTTCGGTGTCACATAACAAATACATTTCTAGCGAATAAAGAACAAGTTAGTAAAATCATGCAAGTTATGATTCTCTTTCCAACATACCAGAAATCATTATTCAAGTTATTACTCAAGTTATGAGGATAATAGCTGTGGAATAAATCTCGCTCCTGTGCCCTTTCTTTGACCACATTTCGATTATATCAAGCAGAACAGGTTCAGTATACCTCCGGAACAACATAGTAAAGTTTTGTCACAATAGAAGTACTTTTAGTCAAGTTATGAGGATAATGGCTGTGGAATAAATCTCGCTCCTCTGCCCTACCTTTGAGCACATTTCGATTATATCAAACAGAACCGGTTCAGTATAACTCCGGAACAACATACTAAAGTTTTCTCGCAATAGAAGCACTTTTAGTCACGTTATGAGGATAATGGCTGTGGAATAAATCTCGCTCCTCTGCCCTACCTTTGAGCACATTTCGATTATATCAAACAGAACCGGTTCAGTATAACTCCGGAACAACATACTAAAGTTTTCTCGCAATAGAAGCACTTTTAGTCAAGTTATGAGGATAATGGCTGTGGAATAAATCTCACTCCTGTGCCCTATCTTTGACCCCATTTCGATGATATTAAACAGAATTGGTTCAGTATACCTCCGGAACAACATACTAAAGTTTTGCCGCAATAGAAGCACTTTTAGTCAAGTTATGAGGATAATGGCTGTGAAAAAAAATATCGCGCCTGTGTCCTGAACTTTGACCCCATTTCGATGATATTCAATAGAACCGGTTCAGTGTACTTCCGAAATAACATGATAAAGTTTTGTCGCAATCGAAGCATTTTTACGTAAGTTATGATGCATAATGGCAATGGAATGGATCTCGCTCCTATATCCTGATCTTTGAGCCCATTTCGTCCATTTTCAACATGGTCATTCCCAGGTGGTCCCCTACCACATACTGAAATTTCATCGGAATCGAACCATTTTTACGCGAGTAATCGTTCGGACGGACAGACAGACAGGTTGACAAAGCTAAAGCATTTACACTTCTTCAACCTACGGTTGGAAACCGTAAAAAACGATCCCATGAAAAATTTAACGAAGAAGCTGAGTACTTCAGATACGTACCTATCAGAAAAATTGAAAAATTAGAATCTCAAGTGAGTTTTCATGTCTGTATAAGTTACATACATGCGTATGTACTGTTTTTACATACATATTACTTACTACTACGGTATAACGTAACTTCTAACTTAACTACGGTATAAGGGTACTACCACGTTATACCGTTATATACGTAACTTTTCAACGAAGTTACGTGTATAACAAAGTTTCCATTAGGTGCCTTCGAATTCGTAATAAACGTGCCTGACGGTATTTTTTTACCTGCGCGCACATATACAAACGTTATTACCCATGTAAAAAAATTGCTAGCGCTTATGATTTCGAAAACAAATCATGATGGAAATAAATAAAACAAGCACGTAGTATGCACAAACCGCCCACTGAATAAAACACGTTTATGCAGATGTGCCTAAACGTCACTTACGGAGGCTATGTGCAAAGTACTGGGTCACGTACATCATCACGTGATCTAGGCAACTATTTAAGACTGCCCGTCAGTATTGTTGATCACAATGGGAAAAACAAAGGATCTTTCAGAGTTCGATAAAGGGCTTATTGTGGGTGCCCAATGGCTGGACTATTTAAGACTTCTGCTTGTTAGTAATCGTTAGTAGTGTTAATCACAATGGGGAAAACAAAAGATATTTTGGAGTTCGATAACGCGCTTATTGTGGGTGCCCGTCTGGTTGGACTATTTAAGACTGCTGCTCGTCAGTAATCGTCAGTAGTGTTGATCACAATGGGAAAAACAAAGGATCTTTCGGAGTTCAATAAATGGCTTATGATGGGAGTCAGTCTTGCTGAACCGTGGGTGGCCTAGTGGTCAGCGTTCGTGACTGACATGGAGATAACGTCAGGGTCGATCCTGGGCAGATACAAACGTTCTAACCACTAAATACCCGCCGTACGTCGGATGGGCACGTTAAGCCGTCGGACCCTGGGTACTGGCCCTCCGGTAATAAATAAGGGCGTCTTCCTCCCCCTTTCTACCTGGCTTCCGTGTCACTTTTCTATCGGGTATTCTAGCCCAAATCTCCTAGCTTCCTATTTCTAAGCGTTGTTTAAGACCTCGGGTCAGACACTCACTTCCTAAAATCCTCTACATATGACCTAATCTGATCAGTCTGGCTGGACTATTTAAGACTGCTGCTCGTCAGTAATCGTCAGTAGTGTTGATCACAATGGGGAAAACAAAGGATCTTTTGGAGTTCGATAAAGCGCTTATTGTGAGTGTCAGTCTGGCTGGACTATTTGAGACTGCTGCTCTCCAGTAACCGTCAGTAGTGTTGATCGCAATGGGAAAAACAAAAGATCTCTTAAATTTCGATAAAGGGCTTATTGCAGGTGCCTATCTGTCTGGAGCGATAATTTTGAAAACAGCAGAGCTGATTGGTTTCTCAAAATGTAAGATAACCCGGGTCCTTAATCTGCAAAATAATAACCCAAATTTCTTCTTTAAGATGCGTAGCTAACTGTGGCACGGCAACAGTCTATCTGGAAGGAGATCTCCGTCGTCTGAGAAGACTTATACGGGAAAAGAGGACTTCCTGTGCGCAGCAGTTAACTGAACCATTCAGTGAAAGCTGTTCTCGACCCAAGGTTAGTAAATGGCAAAGTTATGCTCATCCTGCACTTCCGGTGATTGCTCTGTGACGTCACTGTCCAATTTGTCATCGTAAGACAACCTAATCGTCACGTTTCTTCGTATGAGCATCATAGCAGCGTGACGAAAGTATTATTCCTAAAGCAGCTGGTATAATCTTCGTAAATTCTACAAGATGTTTTAGCGCATAATGGTTTTAGTTTTTAATTTTAAAAAAATGGGGAATTTTACCGAGATGCTGTTCCTATTTCTCATAAAGACATTCTTCATTACAATTGAAAATAATATAGCCTGTTGTGCGTATTCCCTTCTAAATTTATATAAAAACAGCAAAAATTCCCCTTGTAACAAATTAGCATTTTAAAGTATAACCGTTTTCCCGCCCTTTACGTCACAAAAATGTGCGGGAGATGGTTTTGAAATCTCCGGTACTAAAATGTTCACATGACTGTGAATTTCCTCTGTATTTAATGTAAATGTGCTTTTGCATAAGCTCTCGTTCTGTGTTTGAGTTATAAAAATTGTTGACAAGACATCTTCCTCCACAGCTACAGTTCGGATTTCCGATTCACATCTTAGGACCGTGATGTCACTCAGTGACGTCACGATTATTCGTTTGCGAGGAAGGCGGGATGAGCAAACCTTACTGTCTATTAACCATGTTCTCGACCCATAACTCAGTGAACTTTGCGCAAGGAATTGAAGAGAATCGGTATTGGTAGTCGTATGTTTAAGCGATTTCTGCGAAGAACCAGAAAGTTTGTCTACATTGGTGTCAAGAACACCATACGACTGGAGGCGAGAAGACTTGAAAAAAAGTCGTGTTTTCCGACGACTCGCGGGTCACCTTGTCTTGTACCGACGACAGGAAGTTAATTTGGCGGTGGCCCCATGATGCAATGGACCCAGATTGTCTCTTAAGCACAACGTAAAGTTCTTGAAGTGGTTAAAAATCGTATTCAGTCTTGTAGATAAAATAGTTGAATTGAAAGGCCGTTTTTACACGATAAAAACCTGTGCCGGTTGAAGCACCACAAGTCAAGATTTATTACCACTAGTTAAAATAGTTAAAAACATTTGAAAGTTATAAGACATTTCAGGCACTACCCGGTTAAAGCACCACAAATCGAGAATTATTACCAATAGTTAAAATTGTTAAAAACTTTTAAAAATCGTAAGACTATTTGGACACTTCCCGCTTGAAGCACCACAAGTCAATATTTATTACCAGTAGTTAAAATAGTTAAAAACATTTAAAAATCATAAGACCTTTCGGATACTGCCCAGTTGAAGCACTGCAAGTCAAGATGTATTACCACTAGTTAACATAGTTAAAACATTTAAAAATCATAGGACCTTTCGGATACTGCCCAGTTGAAGCACTGCAAGTCAAGATGTATTACCACTAGTTAACATAGTTAAAACATTTAAAAATCATAGGACCTTTCGGATACTGCTGCAGGTCCATCCTTCGATGTGAAAAAACAAGTGATACGGGAAACAGACATATAAACAAGGTTGCACGTGACGAAATCCATGAGCAGAGTCAATGCTCCATTGCAACCCAGGCAGCACAGCCTTGCAATTTAATGTAGGCCCAACACTGAGCCACCGTCTTCTATTCCCAAAAGACGGTGGCTCAGTGTTGGGCCTACGTTAAATTGCAAGGCTGTGCTGCCTGGGAAGTGATCACGTAAGAATAGATTAAGATGACAACTCTAAGTTATCCTTATCGGAAACATTCGAACCATTTTGAATACAGTTATTAAACAAAAGCGTCCACGGTTGAGGACCAGCGTGAAGCAAGTAATCATTACAACATGATTGTCCTTTCAAACAACAAATAAGCTCTCGGTGAAAGTCAAATGTGATTTCTGACCCGGAGTTGTGAGGATGGTAGCTTCTTTCCATACAGGGTAATGGGATCCAGAGTTTGTCAATCAGGAGAGTGCGGTTGGCATAGCCCCAACACGAATGTTATACATGTGTTTTTTAACCCTTGTTGCTAAGGAACGAGAGGTAGATCCTATATAAACTTGATCAGATTTTACGAAATCGACAGCTTTTAGTGGTATACTTTAGATCCCAAATTTGTTGGACATTTTTACTATTGGGTGTGTGCATAATTTCTACCCGTTTTTGTAGGCTACAAAAAAAGGAGGAGAACACAACAAATAACGTACCTAGGATTTCACATAATTGCCATCATTCTGTATGACCTCTTGCCATCTGTCTATGAGTAGGTGAATCCCACGCTGGAAAAACTCCTGTGGTTTAGAGTAAAAAAAGTAATGCAATGCCGTTTTCACATCGCTCACATGGTCAAAGGTTTGGAGAGCGAAGGCGTTATGTAACGATCGAAAAAGGCGGTAGTCCGTAGGGGACAGGTCAGGGGAATACGTCAGGTGAGGTAGCACTTCCCAACCGAAGTCCAGTAATTTTTGCCGAGTGATTAAAGCAGTATGATGTCTGGCGTTATCATGATGAATCATGTCTTTGCGATTGACGAGTGCTGGCCGCTGGGATGTCAGTTGTTCTCGCAATCTGTCCAACTGTTGGCAGTACAGGTCAGCATTTATCGTTCGGTTAGGTGCCAACACCTCCTAGTGGATTATTCCCTGGACTATAACGAAGTAAATTTCTCCGTCATTTTTATCCGCACCGGGGTTCGAACCCGGATCCCCTCATTCCGGAATAAGTCGCTCTACCAATTGAGCTACGCGGACGTTTTATTCTGATTCCTATGTGCCTTTATGTCGCGTGCGTCCTTCTGGCAGGTACGTCCCATCTCCTGGTACGTTACATCATCTCCCCCTTATTTTTTTTTTTTTTTTTTTTTGAAGTGCTGGAGAAGGGATTCTCTTATTTTTCCTATCTCGCGGTGTGGAAATAACATCACACCAATACGAGATTTTGAACGGTCGGGTCAGCCGGATAGTTCGGGCGCCATTATAACGAAGTAAATTTCTCCGTCATTTTTATCCGCGCCGGGGTTCGAACCCGGATCCCCTCATTCCGGAATAAGTTTCTCTACCAATTGAGCTACGCGGACGTTTTATTCTGATTCCTATCTGCCTTTATGTCGTGTGCGTCCTTCTGGCAGGTACGTCACATCTCCTGGTACGTTACAGGACATCCCACCAAACACTCAACAAAACTTTTTTGGGATGCAGTCCTCCTTTTGTGGTTGATGGAGCAGGCTCCACACCTTAGATAATCTTTCGTCGGCGCTTTATATTAGGGTACAGTAACAATTTCTCATCACCCGTTACCATTCGTCCTAAAAACGGTTCATTTCTGTGACGAGAAAGCAAAGAAACACAGGCACGGATTCTCTCCTCTCGTTGCTTTGCAAAAAGCTGGTGCTGAACCCAGTGCTCGAACTTGGTGATGAACCCAAGCGCATGCATCCGTCTTTCGACTGTTGTTCGGCGTACGGACAACGTTTCTGCTAATTCCTGAACGGTTGGATGTGGGTCATTTGCAATGGCTTGGTCCACATCCTCGTCAGAAACCACGGATGGACGTCCAGGACATGGTTGACCTATACTGCTTCTGTATCCTTCCCGGAATTTCCGAAACCAACGACGACATATGCTATCATCAACTGCATCCTCCCCATAAACTTGAGGGATGTTGCGGCAAGCCGCTGCTGCAGTACTGTCTTTATGGAGCTCGTACAGTAAACAATGTCTAATGTGCTCCTTATCGGATGCCATGTTACACCGTCCGTGATTTCCGTTACGAATGACTTACTCAGACAAACCTAGTGCATCTGTATGCTCTATTGCTCCACGCATTATTGGCCGAAAATTCGGCATCGTAGCGTCATCTGTGACGTAACTACTTCAATCGCAATTTGCATCTATTACAAAAACGGGTAGAACTTTCTTTTGGACGCATCCTATATATCCCGGTTATTTCTGATTAGGGACATAATGTTATGTGCCTTAAAGCCGAAATTGATATTGTGGCATTTACATACATTTTTAAAAATGTGAGTAACTTTAGGAACGTACTCAATGGAGCCTTAGGGACATCCTTGCTTAGGATGGTGCAATGTGAGTTTCGTAATTTTCGAAACATGTTATGCCCCACAGAATCACAATAACCATGATACCGAACGATTTCTTTTATCTTCCTTAGTTCTAACTTTCGAAGTCTGTTACTTGACGAAAGAGTTAAGGCTCGTTGCACCATAAAACGGATTGCCGATTATTTATAAATAAACAGATGTTTAGAAAGCGCAGGAATAATATCAGCAGATGATAAGGGTTTTCGGTAAACATATGAGTGAATAGTATAAGAGATGGGGTCTCTTCCCAATAGAATTTCCAAAAAAGGGAGGCGATTCTCGTTTTCGACTTCAATCGAGAGAGAAAGTGTTTGGAATTGTGATGACATCTACGCAGTAAATGAATACAAGTCGTCCAAAGTGTGGATCCAGAAGACAAGAACTTCGTCCACATATATCAAGTATAGGCTTGGTACAAGATGAAACTCCTGAAAGTACTTTATCCTCTAGACACTGCAAAATAATTTCCGCCAAGATTAGGGGGAGTGGGGAACCCATGGGTGCCCCACTACTCTGGCGATATATAACATCATATACACCACTGATAAGAGTAAAGAAGTGGGATTAAAAATGAACTTTCAGAAGACAAAAGTGATGTACAATGCTACAAGAAATGAAGATTTATCGATTGATGGAGAAAACTGGAGATAACAGATTCCTACGTTTATCTTGGACAGCAGATATCAAGTGAGGGAGAAACTAATCGGCGTTTAAAACTTGCCTGGAGAGCTTTTGGAAGAAACAGCATAATTTTCAAGAGCAATATGCCATTATGTCTTTAAAGAAAAGTGTTTGATCAATGCATCCTTCCAGTGCTTACGTATGGTGCAGAGACGTGGACCTTAATTAAAAGAGACATACAAAGTCAGCAGACAACTCAAAGCAGCATGGATAAGTGCATGCGTATTGTAACCAGGAGAGATAAGAAGAAGAACTCGTGTATCAGAAAAATGACAAGAGTGGAAGACATCATGATCTGAGTTAATTCCCTGAAATGGCAATGGGCTGGACATACTGCCAGAACGACAGACCATCGATGGACAGCCGAAATGTTTTATCCAAGGGACAGGAAAAGACCTAGAAGAAGACCACATGGGGGATGGGTGAATGAAATTCGAAAGTATGCGGGAGTAACATGGAGAAGACTGGCACAAGACAGACCGTTGTGGAAGAGGCTTGGAGAGATTTTCGTCCAGCAGCGGATTAATAATGGTTGACAATGATAATGATGATGATGACATGAGGTGGTTGGTGCCATGGTGTGGAGCACGTTCTGTTGATACGGAATGGGCATTCTGATTTTGCTGGAAGGTCAGGTGTCATACAAGAATTATATGAACATTGTTGCTGATCAAGAATATCCCGCAATGTGGACTTGTTATCCAGCATGTAACGGCTGTTTCATAGAAGACAATGTTTTTCGCACAAGATGTCTTCAGTTGTGGTTAAATGAGCATGACAGCAACTTCCACCATACTTCCTGGCCAGCGAATAGCCACGTTCCAAAAAGAGATCCCGGAATAAAGTTATTTTCGTTAAATCTGAGCCAGTTAAAAGTCTGTCCGGTGGCCGGCTATGCTGTAGACGCAGATGCACTCCAACACCTGGTAGAATCTATGCCAAATCACAAACGTGCTTTAAATCGTGCTAAAGCACTGTTGAAAATTGGTACTTAGAAATAAGCAAAATGTGCTTGTTTTTGAGTACATTCCGGGCTTATAATAGTTCCGAGTACTTGTGTCTCATTTTTGGAAAAGACACCTACTCGTTTTTGAGTACATACAGGGAATCAATTGTGAGTATATCTGGTATTTCTAATATATGTACTCAAAAGTATCCATATATTTCAAATATATGTGCTCTAACTTCATTCAGTTTCTGTGCCCTTTCGGGCAGGGCACAGAAATTGAAGGAAGTTAGAGCGAATTTACCGATTCGGACAGGATAGTTTGTAAGTCAGAGAGAGCACACTAGATGGCGCCACCTTACAAGCGTACGATTTTGAACATAGAAGTCAGAGAGAGAAGTTGGGGAGGGGGGGTTAGGACGTTTAACCCGGAGATTCTTACCCGGGGGCCGTCACTTAACGTGATTCCTACCCGGGGGACCGTCTCTTAACTTGGTTCAAAACCTAGGGTCCCGCCATTAGCAGTCTGAATCTCTAGCCACTAAGCCATCTACCTCTCGATTTCGAATTTGGAATACGTAAACTCCATACATACTCATATATTCACATATGATAATATGATCATATGTAGAGGATTTTAGGAAGGGAGTGTCTGATCCCATGTCTTAAACAACCCTTAGAAATAGGAAGCTAGAGATTTGGGCTAGATTGCCCGATAGGAAAGTGACACGGAAGCGAAGTGGAAAGGGGGGGGGAGACGCCCTTATTTATTACCGGGAGGGGGGAGTACCCGGGGTCCGACGGCTTAAAGTGCCCATCCGATGCACGACGGATATTTAATGGATCGAGCGTTCGTACCTGCCTGGGATCGAACCTGATGTCCTTTCCGTGGCAGCCACGAACGTTGCCCACTAGGCCACCCGCGGCCCTCATGTATTCATAGAATCATCTGGAAGTATATTATTCGATGGCACATCTGGGTTAATAGATATACTCGTTGTCACATGTTGGGTAAATGGACCGCACAATTTTATGACAAATATAGTGATGAAGCAACAATATATTATATATATATGAGATTGACACAAATATAGTTAATGTAAAAACGTACACAAAGATGCTTTATGCATAACTAAATTACAGTAATTATTAATTATGCATCAAATCAGTGACTTTTTGTACTAATTATTTATGTGTGTCACTTTACACATTTATTAAACAATTTCTCTTGAAATCTATAACATCTGAAATGAAGTAATACGAGATTATATTTATTGACGAAGTTATTTGTAAGTACGTATGGTTACTTATATTTGAGCATGTCGTGTACTCGTTTACTAAAAAAACCGAGTAGGTTCAGGTTCTCATTTTTAAGTAGATCTTTTTTAACAGTGAGGAGGTTCAACCTGGAATTGAATAAAAGTTTTTAATACAGTGGCTGGTATGTGTATGTAGTACTTTGGAGATTGGTATTGTTCAAATCGAATTAAGCTACTGTAGAGTTAAGTTACAATGCTATTTTCTGTACTGCATCAGTTTTTATATTGATACTGACTTTTTTAAATGTTCGTAAAATTGTTGTTTATTTATCTTTCTCTTAAAAAATACTTCTAGACAACAGCCTGGTCCGTTTACCGTCAACACAAAACAAAAGAAATTCGCGTTGCTTCCTTCGAATTTATTTTTTGCCGAACAATAATGGAAAACGTAGAATGTGTGGCACTCAAAACCTCCCGTTCATGATAAATCGCAAAGAAGAATATTTCACCGGCGCACCCACTTCATTTAGAAGTCCGCTTCCGGAGTTCCTAGAAAATGGAAAAAGTACTTCGAACGGGATTTATTTCCTATTATTTCTTTTATTTCCTGCAAAAGACACTCTCAGTCTTCGAGTTTAATATACCAGTATTATCGCATTTTGTTTGAAAAAGAAAAAAAAAATACTTCGGCTTATTTTTCTCAGTCGAAAGTTTGTTCCTGAAGTTTGTCGAAAGTAAATTATTAAATATCGGCTAATAGTTTATTTTTATTTTTTCAGTATATTTTATGTTGCAAAATGTTTTTGAAATATGCGAATGGCAGTTGAATCTTTAATTATTTGTTCACATTTTTGTCTAGCAGGTAGCAACATTCATCTTTTTGTTTCGGCTTAACAAACGTGGCGCTCGACGAGCTCGTGTCAAAACAGTAATAAAGAACTGTTAGGTGAGTATTGCTTTCCTGGAGAAAGTCATGTCAACTAAAATGTTATCATGTATAGGGGAAGGTATATTTGTCACGCTGCAAAGTGAGTTTGGTGGTAAGAGCGGTTAATAGCCATTGAATAAATTATTAACGTCTATTCACAATTAAATGTTTTATTAACATCGAGAATAGATTCGCAGAGCGTTTGGATCGGCATCATCAGGACGAATGGAGCGTAAGCTTTCAAATAACTGTGACATCATCAGAGTTCTGACGGTCACGGATTTTGATGAGTTGTTTCCACACGTTTGAAAGAAATGGCGTAGTTGTCATGTCGTTGACAAGCCGTGAATAATTCCGGTATATGGGGCAATATACAGGGTGATTCATAAAGAAGTATACAGTTTCCAGATGCTGTAAAACAGTAACAGTGGAAGGCACGGACCACAACTGCGAACCGTTAGGTAGATGTATTCATAAAGTTTGTGTCCCGCTGCTGAGGGAAGTGACGTAGGCGATAGCGCGCATGTCACGTAACTAGTCAGTCGATGAACATCTTCCTCACCGATGGATTGGACGAGCCGCGGACTGCAACATGCAATTGACCCAATGGCCACCCAGAAGTCCTGACTTAACACCTTGTGACTTTTTCCTGTGGGGTTACGTAAAGGACAAGGTATTCGCCCCTCTCCTTCCTGTTGGTCTAGCCGAGCGGAAACAGCGTATCACAGCCACTATCACTGCACTTGATTCAGGTATCATACCTGGCGTTTGGGCGGAAATGGATTACCGGCTCAATGTGTGTCGTGCGACTAACGGTGCACACATTTAACATCTGTGACTGTCTCTAAAAAGACTTGAAGCATTCCCCTACAATTCTGTTATACAGTAGGTAACTTAAAAGATCTTACATTGTTCTTGTTTTATAGTGCGTTGAAACTGTATACTTCTTTATGAAGCACCCTGTGTTAAGCTTGATAGTCGAGTCAGGTTTATCAATAGGCATAACATTTCTAAATAAAAATTTACGGTTATTTTCGTGACAATGTTGGGCTATTGATGACTTCTTCAGTTCATAGTTTCGTACGTAAGTCTTGTGTTCCTTCACACAGAAACAAAGCCCTACGGGTCTGTCCTATATAGTGATTGGAGTATAGAAAACGGCTCGGAAAAGTCAGTTTTGTTGAATAAACTGGGGAAA
This sequence comes from Macrothele yani, assembly GCA_039090855.1. Lineage (NCBI taxonomy): Eukaryota > Metazoa > Arthropoda > Arachnida > Araneae > Macrothelidae > Macrothele > Macrothele yani. Next base: position 24,195,718 of record CM077028.1, on the reverse strand, counting down.
TCAAAGATAACATCTTCACCGAGGGAGAACCTATTCGAAACAACAGAGGCATCAGAAGAGCAAAGAGACGCCCCGGCGGCGCAGTGGTCTAAGCGATGGCTTTTGAACATTCGTCCGAGATGGGTCCGGGTTCGAATCCCTGTGAGGCACGGATGTTGTGTTTGTCTTATGGCGCTGGCTCTCTCCTTTCCCTGGAACCAGTGGCCCTAAATTTGGGACGGGCGACTGCTTATAGCCCACTGAGTTACTCACGGTGGTCGTTAAACCCCCAATAAAAAAAAAGAGCAAACACATTACAGTTAATCGTCAAACTTTCATTTTATTCTATGAATCTTTTTTTTTTTTTTTTTTTTTTTTGATTGGTGGTTTAACGACCACCGTGAGCAACTCAATGGGCTATAAGCAGTCGCCCGTCCCTAATTTAGGGTCACTGGTTCCAGGGAAGGGAGAGAGCCAGTGCCGTAAGACAAACACAACACCCATGCCTCACCGGGATTCGAACCCGGACCCCGTTCGGGTTCGAATCCTGGTGAGGCACTGCGCCACCGGGGCGGCCTATGAATCTTTGCCGACAGCAGTTAAGTAAATCCCATGCATAAAATTTCTGTGTAACGAAAGTGGGTAACGGAAGTAGTCAAAATCATTGTTGAAATCTGATTTTGAAATATTGTCCCATGAAGGGATGCAACAATAGTTAATTTCCTTGTTACTAAACAATATATTTTACTAAACTATTGCCAAAAATTGTTTCATCACGTTTTGCGTAAACGCACGATCTGGGTAAACAACCAGAACCTGATGCTAAATCAGGTAAAAGTCATTGCAAAAATGCATTTTCTGTGCTATGAAAATGGTGCGTCGTAGCGAAATTTGGCTTCCTCTCCATTGGGAGGGACTTACCTGCTTCTGACGAGATCTTTTTTTTTTTTTTTTTTTTTTTTTTTTTTTTTTTTTTTTTTTTTGATTGGAGGTTTAACGAACACCGTGAGCAACTCAATGGGTTATAAGCAATCGCCCGTCCCTAATTTAAGGACGCTGGTTCCAGGGAAGGGAGAGAGCCAGTGCCGTAAAACAAACACAATCCATGCCTCACCGGAATTCGAACGATCAGAGGCCATCGCTTAGACCACTGCGCCACCGGGTAGGCGACAGGAGCTTTAAAATGATGCATAAGACGATAAGGTGTAATCTGAAGATATCCTACACCAAAAGATACCAATCTCTTTCACTAACACACTTGCGATTCAACTGATTTTTTTTTTCTACCTTGAGGTCAGATTTTAGCTTGCGCATGCGCAGGTGGACTTCGGAGCTTCATCAGATTTCACAGGCGTCATTGTACTTTCTTAGGTTCGTCTAAATCTGAATAAAATATAATAATAAAAACAAATATGATTTTTGGAAAACTAAACAACGCAAATGCTTACTACTGACGCCGTTTTAGCTTAGAATGTATTTACTTTTGCAACTCACATATTGGCTTTACGATAATAGCATTCATTAATCCACCCACTTAAGTACGGTTCAATGTTTAGAATTTCTTAACCTCATTGCTTGTTGTTATGGTTTAATTCCACTTAATATGTACCGGACTGTGGCTCGATGCGATCGCGAGTTACGTTACGCGAATGAATGCATTGTGGTGCACGTAATTAAATTTATACTCGGAGGGGGGAGGTGAACGACTACCGTGAGCAACTTGATGGTCTATAAGCAGTCTCCCGGCCCTAATTTAGGGCCACTGGCTCCAGGGAAGAGATAGAAAGCCAGTGTCGTAATGGTCGTTAATCCCCGAAGAAAAAAAGATTCAATACCCAATACAAATTTAGAAGTTATAAATCTATTTATTGATGTAAATATGACATGAATGGCAAGTCAGGCAATATCCGAAAATTTTAAAACCACGTCGTCCAGGAGCGGGAATCGAACCTGCGTCGCTCGGATAGCACCCGAGTATGCTAACCACTACACCACCTAGAACGACAAAATTACACGTTTCCGATTAATTTGAATGTAACCATCACAAGATTTGCTAGTCAAAGCATCCTGCATTCATATATAGCGAATCTGGAGGTTTTGAATTCATTCCCGTGATTGCCAGGAAGCGCAGAATAACAATGAATGAAATACGGGATTAAACCATTGTACAATACAAGTTTGGAAGTTGGGAATCCGTTTATTGGTGTAAATACACTGGTGTGCAAAAATTAAGGACGAAGAGCAGAAATTAGCATAACAGCGGAACGAGCAGGCACAGGCAGAACGGACCGAAAGACCGCTCAGGAGATAGACTAGGGTCCGGTACGGTAGGGCATGCGCATATATGCAGCATGACGTAGAGAGGGTAGTGTCGGAAGGGTATAAAGCACACGGGTGATGTACGCTCAGCAATTCGGTGAAAGCTATTGCACGGTGTACATCGGTTTGAACGACGTCGAGTTGCTGCCACCGTGTGATATGGCCAACAAGCAATTCAGTTGACGACATCTGGATTACTTTACCAGAGGTCGCGTCATTGGGAAATTGGAAGAAGGTCGAAGTGTGACTAGTGTGGCAGAGGATTTCGGGATCGCTCACAGCATCGTTTCACGAGCTTCGAGAGCATTTCAAACGACAGGAACACCCGTCCGAGAATTTAGCAGTGGTCGTCCACAAGCAACCACGGCGGCGGACGGCCGGTATATTGTCCTACAGGCGAGAAGAGACAGACGGCAGACAGCGGGAGAAATCTCAAAGCACATGCAAGAGACAACTGGACGTCCGTTATCGCGTTTTACCGTGGCCAGAAGTCTGCACAAAGGTGGTCTATTTTCACGACGACCAGGACGGTGTGTGCCATTAACGCCTGCTCATCGGAGACGGCGGTTTCTGTGGTGCCAGGAACACAAGAACTGGACACATCAGCAATGGGGTCGAGTTCTCTTTACGGATGAGAGCCGATTTAGTCTGACGAGCGATTCTGGACGTATACACATCTGGAGAGAGCAGGGAACACGCAATCACACCTCCAACATCATCGAAAGGGACCGGTTTGGAGGTGGCGGAGTTTTCGTTTGGGGCGGGCCATGCTTGGTAGCCGTACTGAAATCCACATCTTCCAAGGAGGTTCAGTCAATGGTGTCCGCTATTGTACCGAGGTTCTCCTGCCTCACGTGCGTCTGTTTAGAGCTGCTGTGGGTCCTGAGTTCCTCTTCATGGACGACAACGCTACACCTCATCGTACAGTGGCTGTCGCAGCGCTGTTGGAGAGTGAAGATATTCAACGCATGGATTGGCCCGCAAGGTACTTGTGCCTAAATCCAATCGAACACGTGTGGCACCTTCTCGGGAGACGCTTGGCAACACGTCCCCAGCCGCCAGCAACGATTCCGCAGCTGTGATTGGCGCTACAAGAGGAATGGGCCGCGATGCCTCAACAGCTCCTTGACAACCTCGTCCTCAGCATGGACAGACGTTGTAAATCCTGCAACGCAGTCAGGGGTGATCATATCCCCTACTAAAGACTGGATTTTCCTTGGCAGCCGCCTGTCACATGGACGTTTCTGTCTTCTATCTAGTTGTGCTTAAAGCTTCCTTTTCAATAAAGTGCCTTTGTATCCTTTGGATTCCTTGTTTGGACGGTTTTGCTCACTTGTCCCATATTCTTACATCTTGGGGATCTGATGGTATGATTTGAGTCGATGTGGAGCACTTCTGCACGACGTTACATTCGAAGAACCGTCTCGTTCTTAATTTTTGCACGCCAGTGTGTGACATGAATGTAAACTCGAAAAAGGACGAGGAAATTTTCAAGTTTGTCGGATATTATCTGGTTATCATTCATGTGATTTTTACACCAATAAACGATTCACAACTTCCAAATTGGTATTGTACGGTGGTGTAATCCTGTATTTCATTCATTGATTTAATACCCATTGAGTGATATCCTTTCAAACAATGTTACTGTGTAACAATATGTTCTCGACAGAATCTATGATGTAACTAGCTTATATTTATTCCTTTCGAACGCTTTTATAACTAAACCAGCTCTTCCTATGTAGCTTTTCAAAATTTAGCAGCATGTCCGGATACTTAGTCGTGTATGATTACCGCGATCTGAACTATATAGGACATTTTGCAGAGGATGATCGGAGCACGAAAAGCGTACTGTGGAATGAAGAAGGTGCAACAGAAGATGCAGCAAAAACACGAAGAGAAGCTCTCCGGAAAGCAGCAAAAGCACGAAGAAAGGCAGCAAAAGCACGAAGAGAAGCAGAAAAGGCAGAAAGAGAGGCAGCAGAAGCACGAATAGAAGCTCTACGAATTGCAGCAAAAGCACGAAGGGAAGCATCAGAAGCAAAACGATTTGCAACAGAGGCACGAAGAAGTGCAGCAGAAGCACGAAGAAATGCAGCGGAAGCACGAAGGGAAGAAAAACTGAATATAGCAGAGACACGAAGAGATGCAGAAGGAGTACGAAGAAATACAGAGAAGGCACTAAGTGTAGCAAAAGCACGGAGAAGAGCAGCAGACGCGCGTAGAGCAGCACAACTGAAAGCAGCAGAGATACGAAGAGATGCAGAAGAAGCCAAAATTGATGCAGTAGATGCACAAATAGTTGCAGAAAAAAAACGAAGAAGTGCAGCAGAAGAACGAAGGGAAGCGGAATGGATCGCAGCAGAGGCGAGAAGAGATGCATCAGAAGAAAGAAGAGATGCAGCAAAGGCACGAAGATATGCAGCAGAGGAACAAAGAGAAGAACAGCGGAATGCAGCAAAAGCGCGAACAAGTGCAAGTTGTGCTATAGAATGGATAGAAAACAATGAAATGAATGCTATCGTGGTACAGAAGGGAGCGGAGAAACGAAAGTCTGCAGTCAAGAGAGTCACAAATGCGCAAAGAGATGCTCAAAGAAATGCTTCTAAAGCACAAAAGAACGTGGCGAACAAACAAAGGAAGGAAACAGAAAAGCTAAAACAGCAAAAGGAGGCACTGGATTCTTTCGTCGTACAGAAAGAAGCAGAGAAACAAAAGTCTGCAGTAAACAGTGTCGCAAATGCGCAAGGGGATTCTCAGAGAAATGCTTCGGAGGTACAAAAGAAAGCGGCAAACAGACAAAATGAGGAAGCAAAGAAGCTAAAAGAGTCGGTCAGGAATGTCGCAAAGGCACGCAGCGAAGAAGCAAAAATGCAAAGGGAGGAAGCAAAACAGAGGAAGGAGGCACTGGGAAGCGCTGGAAGTGAGGCAAGAAAGAGGAGAACAAGCAGCCTCAGAAAAGTGTCCAACATAAGGGACGGTGGCAACAGCTTCATACGTTCTTCTCAATTCTGCGACGAAAACGGTGAAGGAGTCAATATTCGTCAGACTGGTACGGACCAGTTCGATGTGGAGGTCTCCAACACGGACAATAATCATGCCTTGCCGTTTGGAACCGAAGACGGTAAAATTACTGTGTTCAAGAAATTTATGAGTTCATCAGTTCCTCTTTGGGTCCAACAATAGTTGTTCTCAACCCAAGGAAAAATCAAATCCATTCAGACTTTTTTCCTACTAACTTAAAATTTCTGTTGTTTTAAACTTGTGAAATTTAAATCTGTTAGTCGTTTTGAAGTTTCCATCTGGTTTTATCTCAGCCTAGCTGGAACAGACATGACTCGAGAGGTTTAGCATGCAACTCATAGGTTCGGCTTCTCTTTGTAATAGAACGGTAGAAATGTCACAGTAACTATACTACAGTTTGTGAAAACTGTAACACCAAGAAAGAATCGCGATATTTAAATGAAATTTATATCACAGATTCCTCACGTTGCAGGAGATAACTGATTACATTCATAGAGCTATACAAGATGTTTTCGCTTCGAAACTCAGTATCGTGTGAAGCCATCTCGAGAAACAATAACAGCCTATATACGGTATGGCATTGAGTGGAAAATGTTTTTATACAGGATGTCCGTAAATTATTGGACACATTACAAAATTATGTACAAAAAAACAACAACCTGTGAGCATTGTATGTTTTCCTATGTCACGTATTACTAACACGGTTTCTATGTTTTTGTTTTGCAGAATTGTTATTCCCAGAATCCGATAGATGGCGCTAGGTGTGGCCAGATGAGGAATGTATGAGAAATGCGCAATCAGTAGTCATGTTATCCGTACAGCAGAAGGCGATGTGTGTGTTATGGCTTGCGGAATGAAAGTCAGTCATTAAACTTAAAAGACGGTACCGTTTAGAGTATGGTTGTAATCCTCCGTCAACGAATTCAATTAAGCGGTGGATGAAACAGTTTAAAGAAACTGGCAATGTGGAACATCGTGGAGGAGCCGGTAGGTATAGCCTCAGCGGTGAGATGGTTGACCAAGTTAATGAAGGTTTCCGACAAAGTCCCAGGAAATCCGTTTGTAAAGCAAGCAGAGAACTGTGCATTCCGAAATCGACTGTTCACGATATCTTGCAGAAGAAATTACAGTTTCATGCTTATAAAATTCAAATATTAGTGCAAAAGATGCACGTAAATGATCACACTCTGCGATACGATTTCGCTGTGGATATAAGCTGAATCGAGTGGAAAACGACGAAAACTAACTTTCTCAGTACTGTAATTTTTAGCGATGAATCCACATTTCATGTATCAGGTATTGTGAATCGTCACAACTGTAGGATATGGGGCAGTGAACTGCCTCATGCTGCTATTGAACTAGAATGTGATTCTCCCAAGAGTTAACTTGTGGTGTGCCCTTCCAAAAAGAGAAGTGATTGGTCCTTTCTTCTTCTGCGAAAAAACAATAAATGGCGACATTTACTTGGAACTTTCTCTATACCCTAGATCAAAAGATCTGGCAACGTCCTTTTCCAACAAGACGGCGCGCCTCCGAATTGGTCAACGTGTGTACGTAAGTGCCTAAATGAGCATTTTCCCAACAGATGGATTGGGCGTTGTGGTCCCATTTCGTGGCCTCCTTGCTCTCCAGATCTAACTCCATTGTATTATTTCATTTGGGGTTATGTGAAGAATCGTGTCTATCAGACGCTTTGTACTGATATCACAGCTGCTATTAATTCCATAACTCCTCAGATGCTTGCCAATACATGGCATGAAATCGAGTATTGCTTGGACGTACTACGAGCAACCAAGGGATCTCACATCGAAATTTATTAACTTGTGTAGTTAAATTGTAAGTTAGTACAGTCAGTTTCTTTCTATCTGTTTGATGTTTTGTTTTATATAATTCTGTAATGTGTCCAATAATTCTCGGACACCCTGAAAATCGTCCTGGGGAATAGCCGGCCAAGCTGCTTCGCTGCGAGACCAGAGTTCATTTGCGGTGACTGGCAGTCGAGCTTGAATGCCAGCCGCTTTGCTACCAGGTCCCAGACATACCCAATCGTGGACATACTCGGTGAGCGAGAAGGCCAGCGAAGAAGCGGTATCAGCCGTGCATGGAAGAGGTTTCGAACATTTCTGGCCACGTGTGGCCGAGCTTTATCTTGCTGGAATATAGCGCCAGGACAACTCTAAAGGAATGGTTTCACTTCTGACTTTAAAACATTCCTGATGCATCGCTGACTGTTGAGGGTTCCCCAAAATCGTATCAGGCGATATCGCGAGTTCAATCCAATGAGACCCCCAAAGTATGACGCTTGGCATCGAGCCGGTATGACGCTGCAAGGTGACGTTCACCACGATATCTTCGAGCGCACATTCGACCCTCATGGTAAATCAGTTTGAATCTTGATACGTTAGAAAACACGACCTGTTGCCAATAAGCGCACTAATGTCTTTGTTCAAGACCCCCCCCAAATCGTCTGTGGTTGAGAGTCAGAGGAATGCGCAGCAATGGGCTGCTAGCGACCAGTCCTCCGTTAAGCAGACGATGTGAAACTGTGCTAGAAGACAAAGCCTGACTTGTGACAGTGCTACACAGCCGCGCTAACAACGTAGATGTCGCTGTGCAATCGGTCACTGCCTTGCAACAGAGGTGTCTGTCATCCCATGCGGTCGTGTGATCTTACGGTCAATTTCCCGGATTTCTGCGCGTCCAAGCCCCATCTGTCCACTAAAGCTACGTTCCCAGCTTTGTGCTGGCGTTTCAGCTCCTATGAGTAACAATTTCACCTTAGAAGAATCGAGCTTCTCTCACCCCAACAATCCTTTCTTGCTCCAAATCCATCAGGTGTTCATAATGCGACCTTCTTCGACGACAGGGCATAGTGGGACAAAAGAAACATTTTCGACTTAACGACGGCCTTCATTGATTGTAACATCTCATTCAAGCCAGCTCTTTATACCAAAAACGAACAATTCAGATGGCAATGCTCTAAAACTGAATGTGCATATTCACTGACATTTTAATCATTTGCATGTCTCAACCTGTCGTCCATATCCTTTACGTTTTAAGCTAATACCAGTAGTCCTTCATGGTGTTGCAAGTTTCACAGACAGTAGTGTATTTTTGTATTCAGTGAACGTTCAGTCCTCATCTTTTGTTCATTACCACGTAAGCCTTTACTACTTTGTTTGCCCTTTTGAAAATTTTAGGCTGAATTCAAATTAATTTTGAAAGAAAAAAAAAGGATAAAACTGATCAAGAAACTTTGAAGCAGATGTAAACAGATCCCAAATCTGGATGTCTGACACATTGTTGTGAAGCATTGCATTTCATTTTGTCTGAATCTACGTATGCTGTACGTGCAACTCGTGAAAATGTCCCTGCTTAAGTTTTGGACATGCGTGTAAAAATGCTGAAGTAACAGCATATTTACACACATGTCCAAAACTTAAGCACTGACATTATTTCACGGGCTACACATACGTACATACGTAGTTCAATCACTGATGTTTACATAGACTCGTAGAGTAATACATGTCACTTAAGAACACAACATACCACATAGTTACCATTCATCTGACACTGATACAGAGTTTCCGATATCATGAGTATGCAAATCTGGTACATCCGCCCGTAACGCTGATGTCCAGTGTAACGCAGAGATGTACTGTCCAGGAACTGCTATAAGTAATCAATATGAGATATGCCCTTCTTTAACAAAAATGCTCGTTTAAAACTGGTGTGAGATACTCAGCACAAGGTAGTTGAACAGCTCCTGTGCAGGAAAGTCTTACCTACATCATGGTGTTCTTCAGAGCTGTGGAAGCTTTCCTGATTGCGGTGTCTTCTTAGCTAGGGCATCCCAAAAGCATGCCGTACTGGGTTGAGATAATGCAGCATGTTGGCCACTCCATTCAATGGATGTATTCTTCCTTAAGGATTGCCACAGCCGCTGAACGATAGGGGCGGGTATTATCGTCCATAAAAGGGACTCTTTCCGATAGCTCCACGGAACAAGCGAACATGACGGAGGAAGACATCATTACAGCGCCGTTCACCGGTCATGGACCCGCGTTCTACCAGCGGCAACTCGGTACGTTCATAGACCATAATTTCCGTTCCAGCTGTGATTCTTCTAACACAATTTCTATCCTTTTCAAAGATGTTCACTTGACGGTACTGGAAATCACGTTCCCACCATATCTACTGACACACAGAATCGGACGTTAAACTGAATCTGCTTTCATCTGGGAATAAAAAGCTGTCTTATTCCTCATTCGTGCAACCATTGTGCTTACGACGCTCACACAAACGGGCCTGTTTGTGTCGCAGTTCTAAAAGTACATATGTGACAGCTTTACGTGCATAGAGCTCCCCAGCATTCAACAGTTGTAACGTACCAGGAGATGTGACGTACCTGCCAGAAGGACGCACACGACATAAAGGCAGATAGTAGTCAGAAGGAACGTCCGCGTAGCTCAATTGGTAGAGCGACTTATTCCGGAATGAGGGGATCCGGGTTCGAATCCTGGCGTGGACAGAAATGACGGAGAAATTTACTTCGTTATAATGGCGCCCGAACTATCCGGATGACCCGACCGTTCAAAATCTCGCAATGGTGTGATGTTATTTCCACACCGCGAGATAGGAAAAATAAGAGAATTCCTTCTCCAGCACTTCGAAAATAAATAAATAAATAAAATAAATAAAATAAAGGGGGGATGATGTAACGCACCAGGAGATGTGACGTACCTGCCAGAAGGACGCACACGACATAAAGGCAGATAGGAATCAGAATAAAACGTCCGCGTAGCTCAATTGGTAGAGAAACTTATTCCGGAATGAGGGGATCCGGGTTCGAACCCCGGCGCGGATAGAAAAGACGGAGAAATTCACTACGTTATACCGTCTTGACACGGTTTGATGCGACACACTTTTCCCAGTACTGGAAAACAGGTGATTACTCAATTTACCAGCATGACTCCAACGATTCTATTTTGTAGATATCACCAAATAACGCCCTGTTTAATATATTTATTGATGAATGATATCAAGATGAACAATACTGCTTTATGTCTTGGTAATATCCGGGTGTGCAGAGTACTATTAATATATGCTGATGACAGAGTCCTGTTGGCTGAGAGCAAAAGTATATTGTCCTGGATGAACGAAGTTTGCATGAAATTCAAACTAAGTATAAATAAGGGGAAAACCAAAGTCATGGTTTTGAGGCGCGGAACTGTTAGCACTGAATTTAATATAAGTCTAAATGGCACAGTGATTGACTAGGTGAATGAGTTTGTGTATTTAGGAAGCATCTTTGACATAGAGAACAAATTAGATGGCAAAATTAGTAGGCGAGTGAATTCTTCATTAAAAGTCATGGCTGCTTTGGGAGGTTTTCACAGGAATAATGGGTTCTCAAGAGAGGCCCGCATGGCTGTGTATGAAAGCGTAATTGTTCCTGCTATTATATATAGCAGTGAAACCTGGGTACAACAGAAGAAACATATGAGTCGTTTGTGTGTTGGAGAAATGTGTTACTTAAAGGGGTTTAAGGCAAGACACGTTCTGATCGTGTGAAGAATGAAGATGTGTTGCAGTTGTGTAATGTGAAGCAAAATGTTAGCAGGGAGAGACTAATATGCTTCGGTGGTTTGGACATGTTAAAAGAATGAATGATGAGATGCTTACAAAGAAATTTTGCTTTTCCCAATTGGCAGCGGAAAAAGGCAGAGGAAGGCCATTGAAGTCAGGGGGGGGTCAGATTCAGGAGTGTCTGCATGAGAAAAAGATTCTGAGTATGAAGTATAGAAGGTCTTGTGTACGTAGTGTGAGAGATGCCAGTGAAGTCCGAGTTGTGTGTCATGATTGCTCTAAATGGAGAAGTTGGATACAGCAACAGTAAGTAAACAATCAGATAAAAATGTATCTGTATTTCTTTGTGCAGCTAACCTTTGAATCTCAGAGAAGAGCTTTGTGATTTTGTGACGTGCATGGACAGCAGGACGCACACGACATAAAGACAGATAGTAGCGACAACCAACGTCCGCGTAGCTCAATTGGTAAAGCGACTTATTCCGGAATGAGGGGACCAGGGTTCGTGCCCCGGCGTGGACAAAAATGACGGAGAAATTTACTTCGTTATAATGGCGCCCGAACTTCCCGGATGACCCGGCCGTTCAAGTTCTCACATTGGTGAGATGTTCTTTCCACACCGCGAGATAGGAAAAAACAGAGAATTCCTTGTTTAGCGCTTCGAAAAATAAAAGTGTGTGATGTTGTATTCCACACACCAGATTGACTGGGAGTTCTCAAGTACACGTTCTTCAGCGGATGGCTGCCTACGACGACTCATGGTCACGGCTGACCCGTGGACCATGCCCCCGGCCCTCTTTCGGGAGGGGGGGGGTGATGTGACGTGCCTGCCCAGCAGGGCGCACACGACATAAAGGCAAATAGCAGCGATAACGAACGTCCGCGTAGCTCAATTGGTAGAGCGACTTATTCCAGAATGAGGGGACCCGTGTTCGAGCCCCGGTATGGACAAAAATGACGGAGAAATTTACTTCGTTATAATATGTATGTATGTATGTAGCAAATAACCGTCTTTTGATGCTGTGGTATATCGTGGACGATCTCTCCTAACACTTCTAGGCGCATTTCTAGTTGCTGGTACCTTCACCACTAGCTTAGTACAATGCTGTGATACAGATTCCCAATTCACTTGCAACACTGGTCCCAGTACTACCTTCTTCCAAATTACCGAAGATCCAACGATATTCAACGATATTTCTAACATAGCTCTCACTGTCTTAACACTTAACTTAGATTTCTCCTTTGACCACATACTGTTCATAACAGAAAATATTCCCTCAAAAGGTGCTGTACTTCCTTGAAAGACAAAAAAAAAAAAAAAAACCAACAAAAAACTCAACAATATTACAAAAGTCCTGAAAGTCTAGGCGTTTTTGCTCGTTTCAGAAAAAACTTGCTTGACCAATATACAAGTATACACTGAAGTGCCAGAAAAACTGGTGCACCAGTCTAATATTTGGTAGGTCCACCACGTCAGCGCAGGACTGCAGAAATACGACGGGGATGGACTCCACTAGCTTCTGGAAATATGCTGTAGGCAATGCATACCATACTTCAAGCAGAGGGTTCCACAATTAGGATGTATTTCGAGGTCTCGGATTCCTGTGTTCGATACCGCGTTGCATGGCATCCCAAATGTGTTCTATCACGTTCAGATCTGGGGACTTGGGTGGGAATGCCATCATGCCATCACTCCAAACTCAGATGAATGCTCCTCTAAATATAATGTGGCCTCCTGACACTTGCATTGTCCTGTTGGAACAGGCCGAACGCATCAGCATAAATGCAGGACATGAACGGGTGTACCTCGTCAGAAAGAATGCGCACAGAGCTTTGGCCGGTCACAGACGTTTGTAGACGTACCAGGGGTTACAGGCATGTCCAGCTAAACACACCTCATGCCATTACGGACCCCCCACCAGCCGGTACAGTTCCCTGTTGACAGGCGGGATCCATGGCTTCACGTGGTTTGAGCCACACACGAATCCTTCCATCTGCCCTATACAGTTGGAAACGCGACTCGTCAGACCAGGCTACTTGTTTCCAGTCATCAAGTGTCCAGTGGCGGTGTTGCCGTGCTCAAGCGAGGGGCATAGCTCTGTGTCGTGAACCCATCAAGGGGACTCGAGTTGGGCGTCGGTTCTCAAAGCCCATATCGTGCAGGGTACGTTGCACAGTCCGGACACTGATGCTTGTTGTGGCTCCAGCATTGAATTCCGATGATACCTCCGAGTGTGTTGCACGCCTATCGCGTGAAAAGATTCTTGACAGACGACGATGGTCACGTTCACCCAATGTCTTTTAACGGCGACACTGGTATCGTAGGTTGTAGGTTTTGCCGGAATTCTTGTAGTCACGGTACACCCTTTGCCATGGTCGTCCGTGAAAATACGAACTTCCTTTCTACCTCCGAAATACTATGGCCCATATCACGAGCGCCAACTATGACACCGCGTTGAAAATCGCTTAAATCGTTATTATTTGTCATTCTCATGCCGAAAACAGCTCTGACAGCTGGCAAGGATGTCTATCGCTTTATATACGCATTGGCGAACGCTACCGAGTACGCGCATAGGTGACGTTGCTATGTATTTTGCATAAGATTGTCTGTACCAGTTCTTTTGGCACTTCAGTGTATTTATAGTTTTTATCAAAAACGGGACAAAATTGACATTTTTGTTAAAACGACGGGACGGCCTGGAAATATGAAAAAAGAACAGTACTGTCCCGTTCAAAACGGTACGTGTGGTTAGCATATTTTGGCCTAAAATTCTAGGCCAATAAAATTGGTTCACATAGACATGAACCCACATGTCATGTCTTGTCTGCAATGCTGCAACATGAAGGAAAAAATAATTGCCTTTTACAATCTGAAATATTTGCAATAAAGTAATTTGACGCAGAAGGTATTGGGAAATATTTGTTATTACCACTGATGTGGTATATCATTGAAAAGAGTTTTATGCCATCAAGTAAAAAGGAAATATTGAGCAATATCAGAGAAAGGAAACAGCATAACTAAAAATTCATGGTCTTAACATAGGGACTTTGAGTTTCGCTGTTGGAGAGGAGGGATCAATGAAATATTTTATAACAAAATAAAGAACAGTCTTGATACATTATCTAGATTTGGTTCCGAAAGTGTCACGTTTTATAAGAACCGAAGGACAAAACACGCTGGCTTGCACAACAAAAAAAAAGAGCGTGCTAAAGAAAACCAAAAATATGTTTCTTGCAACACGGTAGGAAAACCGAAAAAAGGAGAAAAAAATAAAGAATGCTGGTAAAAGTCATACTTCGAATACGTGTTACAAGAATATATAAATGTCTTTCTCCTAAAGAATTTAGGGAAAACAGCTACGAGAAAACATCTTCCACGGCAAGTGCTCTATCTTGCAAACATAAAAATACAAACGAGGACGTAAAAGAAGAACATAAACGTAGAACTGGGCAAAACTCCCAGTAAAACGTACACGCGGCATTTTTAAAGATAAGATCGCTACAAATAAATGTGTTCAAACTCCCCCATTCTTGAGGATGGGAGATAAAAAATTCAGAACATTGAACAACCGAACCGAAGCAAATTGTTGGGAAAGCGCGATTTGAAAGAAATTTTTCAATCTATTTAATGAATTTGGTCTCACTTCACTTACATTAAAATATATACGAAGGAATCTATTTAAAACTGTGCCTAATTTAAAATATAACATTTTATGCGTAACTGTGTCCAGAACCTGAGTGAAATATTGAGAAACATTCATTCGACATAAAAAGAACGTTACGGAAGCCGGGTCGTCACGTGAGTAAGGTCTTGGAGCACTCGTCCTGAAAAATTTAAATCTGGACGACGTGAGGATTGTCTTCGTCCTCTTGATGCAGACTTTCCTCTATTCGCTGAAAATGCTGTCTCTAAATCAAAGACAGGAGACTCGTCTTAGATGATTATGGAGGTTACTGAGCTGAAAAAGAAATCTTGGGAGTTCTAATTTCTCTCTAATAAGATAGCTGACTGAAGTTTTTGGTACAGGTGAAAGAAAAGTCGCATTGCCCGTATAAGGGGGTCTTCCGATTACAAAGACTTGGAAACTACGATTTTACGTAGCTCCCAAGTTCGATTGTTTTGCTGCACCATGTGTACATACAATCGGCTTACACTTTGGCAGCTAGTACCAACGAAAATATGCGTGCTACGACTATGCGTGCTATCCCGCGAATCTTGAAAAAGATTCGAGATGCGACTACTCGAATCTTCGCGCTGTTGTCGTCATTCGAATACTTCAAACCTTAACCTAAAAAATATTGGCGTTTGGTGCTTGTTCTACAGCGATATTTGTTCGATTTTTTGTCAACATGACGAGTGCTGACATTAGAAAACAATCGAAGAAGATCATCTACAGTGTGTCTTGAAAAAGATTACAGCTATTTGAAATAGTTCGTTACTTCCAAACCGGATGCAACAAACAGTGAACGAATTGTTCAGCCAATCACAGAGTGCAACCGCCGAAAGCGACTGGCGTCTTCCATCGGACAGTGCCTCAGCCACCATATCTCAAGTATAGTGGGAAAAGTGACTTAGCCATATTTTTTCTTTTTCTCGGCAGCCGTTAGTGTGGTAACGAGCGTGAGAACGGAGGGGAGTGTGATCTTGAGCCACGTCACGCACATGACTCAAGTTACTTTGTCTACAGCTTAGCGTTTCTAGTTCTACTCAACTCTCCGCAGCGTCTCACTCGCACACGCTTTCAATATACGCTCGGAGTTACCTGGTCTATATTTTTTGTCTCAATCTCAGCGTTTCTTTATTGTTTTTATTCCTACGTAGTCTCTATCGCTAACCACAGCATTTACGCATACTTAGGAGTGATTTATATTGTGACTGTAAGTAAAAAAATGGCAAAAATATGAATTGTTACTCATTTCCTTCGTCAAATTATGTTCAGAAATGGAAATGAACCTCAAGACTGAAGAGTTATGTACTTTATTTAGTAAATGCAAATTATAAATTTCATTTGTATCTTCTTAATAAGTATGGGTATATTTTTTGAAGTCATTTTAGAGAGGTTTGGCCAAAACTCACCACGCTGGCCAAGCGGGTTGGTGAGTGTGGGATAGCATTTCCTCTAATCACGGTGGTATAGTTATACCGCTATTGGTGGTCGTCAGAGCCCCTTTAGTGGGAACAGGATGCACCACGGGAAGGCGGGGTTGACCTGTTCCCACTAAAGAACAGGTCAACCCCGCCTACGAGAAGGCAGAGTATAATCCAGGAACTTGCTGACAAGAGTAAAGAAGTGGGATTAAAAATGAAATTTCAGAAGACAAAAGTGATGTACAATTGTTTTTACAAGAAATGAAGATTTATCGATTGATGGAGAAAAGCTGGAGATAACAGACACGTACGTTTATCTTGGACAGCATATATCAAGTGAGGGTCACATTGATGAAGAAATTAATCGGCGTATAAAACTTGCCTGGAGAGCTTTTGGAAGAAACAGCATAATTTTCAAGAGCCATTATGTCTTAAAAGAAAAGTGTTTGATCAATGCATCCTTCCAGCGCTTACGTATGGTGCAGAGACGTGGACCTTAACTAAAAGAGACATACAAAGGCTTCAGACAACTCAAAGACCCATGGAGAGGTGCATGCTTGGTGTAACCAGGAGAGATATGAAGAGAAACTCGTGGATCCGAAAAATGACAAGAGTGGAAGACATCATGATCAGAGTTAAATCCCTGAAATGGCAATGGGCTGGACATACTGCCAGAAGGACAGACCATCGATGGACAATCGAAATTTTAGATTGGATTCAAAGGGACAGGAAAAGACCCTGAAGAAGACCACATGGGAGATGGGTGGATGAAATTCCAAAGTATGCGGAAGTAACATGTAGGACTGGCACAAGACATACCGTTAAGTAACAGGAGACTGGCACAAGACATACCGTTGTTGAAAACTGCAGTGTTTAATTTGTTTTTCATTAAACACAGATTTAAAATTTTGCTTCAATTAGAAACTTTTAATTTTAAGTACAAGTCTCCCCCCCCCCCACACACACACACTTTTTTTTCTTATAATTATTCTTATATGACGGGTTCGAGAGATTCGAGATTCGGGAAATTCTAGGGATTCGAGAACCTTTTTGGATTCAGATTCGGATTCGAGAAAATATAGTATTCGTTCCACCTCTAATTATTATATACTCGTAGTTTAGTTCAACCCCCCCCCCAATAAAAAAAAACATTCTTGAAATGTTGTTGAGTGGAAAAGAGCTTTGATTTCTTCTCTGGAGCGGAACATCGTATGTGAGATTAAAAAATAATCGAAGTTCTGCAAAGTCATAGCAGAAATATCGCAAAATTTGTTTATTATAGAGTTATCGCGTGAATAAGATAATAAATTAAGGTAATAAGAAATCACAGCTGATCTATCTGTCTATATATGTACACTGACGGAAAAAAATCCCATCACCACGAAAAAATAGTTGTAGAGGAATGAAATGGCGGCAATACCTTTGTATAGGTAACATATTTAATCGATTAAGGTTTCAAAATCACAGCTTAATGTAAGTGCGAGAAGAACCCTTTTAAATGTGAAATTTTGGTACATTAATAACCGGTGTAACCGCCAGAATGTTAAATGCAAGCACGCAAACGTTCATGCATTGTGTCGTACAGGTGCTGGATGTCAGTTTGTATGATGGAGTTCCATGCCTGTTGCACTTGGTCGGTCAATACAGGGACGCTTAATGCTGGTTAGGGGTGACGCTGGAGTGTCGTCCAATGATGTCCCATACGTGCTCGATTGGTGAAAGATCTGGTGATCTAGCAGGCCACGGCAACATGTCGACACTCTGTAGAGCATGTTGGGTTACAACAGCGGTATGCGAGCGAGCGTTATCCTGTTGGAAAACACCCCATGGAATGCTGTTCATGAATGGCAGCACAACAGGTTAAATCACCAGACCGACGTACAACTGTGCCATCAGGGTGCGTGGGATAACCACGAGAGTGCTCCTGCTGTCATAGGAAATTGCACCCCAGACCATAACTCCAGGTGTAGGTCCAGTGTGTGTCGGCCGCAGACAGGTTGGTTGCAGGCGCTCACCTGGCCTCCTTCTAACCAACACACGGCCATCACTGGCACCCAGGCAGAACCGGCTGTCATCAGAAAACACAACAGATCTCCACTCCGTCCTCCAATGAGCTCTAGCTTGACACCACTGACGTCGCAAACGGCAGTGGTTTGGAGTAAGTGGAATGCACGCTACAGGGCGTCTGGCTCGGAGCTGTCCTTCAAGTAACCGATTTGTAACAGTTCGTTGTGTCACTGTGGTGGCAACTGCAGCTCGAATTGCTGCCGCAGACGCAGTACGATGCGCCACTGCCATACGCCGTACACGGCGGTCTTCCATCTCAGTAGTGCCACGTGGCCAGCCGGAACCCGGTCTTCTTGAGGCAGTACCTTCCCTTGACCACCGCTGCCAACCATCATGCACAGTGGCTACATTCCTGCCAAGTCGTTCTGCAATATTGTGGAAGGAAAATCCACTTTCTCGTAGCCCTATCACACGACCTCGTTCAAACTCCGTGAGCTGTTGATAATGACTTCTTGGTCTTCTTAAAGGCATTCTTGACTAACATCAACACACTGCGCGAATCTCAACGATAACTAACGCTCACGAACGTTACAGCGCGTATTTACAGCAAACCTGCTTTGCATGTTCCGAGGGGCGCTACTAGCGCCACACGTATGCGCCGATCGCGAAATTTGCATAGACGTCATCTTACAGATGTACTCTCATCGCCTACCAACTGTCGTTTATCTAACACAACCCCAACAGACTGTAGACGAACTTCGCGTTACAAGTGATACTCATATGGAAGTAGACATTCGTCATACATAACACGATATGCAACTTGCGCATTAACCACCTTTGACGAAATGATGAAGATCACTTCTACATTTAATCAAATTAAAAACGGTATTTACAAGTTAAAACATATGATAGATTAAAACACTAGATCTTTCGATCACACTAGTGATCTTCATCAGGTAACTCACCTAATGATATCAAGGTACGTCGACACGCAATATATAGGGATTTTTGATGACCCAAACAATGGGTAAAGCGCATGCTCACGAAAGTTGTTGTGAACACAGAGAGAGAGAGACATAGAGAGACAGGTAACAGTACTGCAAACGAAGAAAGTAAAAATGATGTTACACAAGTATTAATAATTCAGCTGTAATGATTATTTCCGCAATGCTCAAGTAGAGCAGTCCATGTTCGTGGGAGGAAAGAAGGTACATCGTCATTACAGCAAATACCTCTATAATGATGAATATATAAGCTTTCTGCAAAGAGGGTCATGCTTTTCGTGCTGTGTGTAATGAGGATTTTGCATTCATCCCACAATGGTCTATGTGTGCCGCTAGCTACCAATCGGGCTAGGGCAGTCGAATGTGAGCCTGTTCTGACATCGCGTGAGTGTTCAAGCAAACGGGTTTTTAAATTACGTAGGGTGGAGAATATGTACACTTGATCTATTTCACTGGGGTTTAACGCTCTCAGGGGAATAAGGTAGACTCCGTATCTGTGTTTGGTTTCAACGGGATCCCTGTCACGTTTAATTAGAGTGTACAAACTGCGTGTTTGTAAACCAAAGTTTATATTAAACTTGGCACATGCATGTTTTAGAACGCTGGTGCAGCCTGGAAAATAGCTCATGGAGCCTACGTACCTGGTAAGGGTGCGGGTTTTTTCTAATGCGGTAAACGCAAGTCGTCGATGCCTGCGGAGAATGGTGTGTACCAGGTCTTTCGGGTACCCAACTCACTAGCAATGACAAAAATTCGTTGAAGTTCAATGCGCCGAAGGCGTACAGATGACGAATGTGTAAATGCCCGTCGTACCAGGTAGCGGAGGGAAGCCAGCTTAACATATAAAGGCTGCGCTGAGTTGTATGGGGCTATAATAGGGTGGGATGTGGGTTTACGGTACACTGAGTATTTTAAAGTGAAATTTTGGGGGTCCCGCTCTATGAGCAAGTCTAAGAACGGGAGTTTTAAGTTATTTTCCAATTCCAAAGTAAGGTTTATGGAGCGATATTTCGAGTTTAACAAACTGAGAAAATGCAGCAGGTCGGAATGCGGATGTGGCCAAAAGACAAGAACGTCATCCACATAGCGGGTGTAGAGGAGGGGTTTGAGCGTACATACGCCAAGTACCTCATTCTCCAGGGTTTGCATGACAGCCTCGGCGAGAATCGCTGAGAGGGGTGAGCCCATAGTTGCGCCTTCTTTCTGCTGGAAAATAACATCGTTGAATTTAAAATAAGACCTGGATGCAACTAGCTTTAAAGCTGAAAGGACAGCCTCTATTTCCAAAGGTGGGAGAGGTGGATTATGAGTATATAATTTTTGACAAATGATGTTGTGTGCCTCTTGAAGGGGAATACTGGGGTATAGCGCCACAACATCCAAGGATGCCATTATAAACGGCTTGCCTTGCGAACTGAAGGATTTTATAAGATTAATAGCTTGTAGAGGGCTGTTAATTGAAAACTGAGAATGATTTAGGATGTTTTAACCTGTAAATACCGTTTTTAATTTGATTAAATGTAGAAGTGATCTTCATCATTTCGTCAAAGGTGGTTAATGAGCAAGTTGCATATCGTGTTATGTATGACGAATGTCTACTTCCATATGAGTAACACAACCCCTTCTTGGTGTTGGGATTTTTTTCCGTCAGTGTATATATATACCAACGATGAAGAATGGGTTTCTGTACGCCAAATTTTTATCGTCTTTTCACAGCTGATCTTTATTGCATAACGTGCACACACGTAATAAACAAGCAACGCAAGGAATTGTTTACATAGGCACACACTTGAATGAGCTGAACTTTCTTTCTTGTTCGTGTCGGTTAAGTACACATCAATCTTGCCAGATAATATCATTTCCGTTGACAGGTAAAGAAGGCTTTTGAAGAAACCAATTTTTTCAGTTCCCAAATAATTACCAGACTTTGGCCGTAGCAAATAAAGGAATCCGTTTGCTGTTCTGTTTTTAGGCAGAAATAAAAAAGAAGCAGAAAGTATAAACAGAGTTCACGAAGAGGTGGACAGTCAGTCTAGACCATAGCAGATGGCGAAGTTTCACCCTAACCACAGCAGACCATCAGACATCCATTGATAAAAAAATATTATAAAACTTCCAGCATTCGAAATTTCTAACATTTTCAAAAAAATAAAATAAAATAAAGGGCAGTTATTTCTGATTTTTTAAATATTTTTATTAGAAACTTTACTTGTGGAATTTTTATTTAAAGTAGATAAAAAGAAATGGGCATTCAGATTATTTATTGCCTGACGTGCGTAATTTGATTTAACGGATCCGTGTACGTGATATCACAAATCTAAGATTGCGTTCCGTGAAGAATGGACTATTGTTGTACGACGTAAATTAACAGAACAAGCGCTGCTTGAAAGGAAAAAACCGAGTGTCTTGATTAATTACAGTTACTCAAACAATGCAACGCAGCTCCTCTTGACAGAGCTTTGTTTCGTATTTGCAGAGTGCAAGCGACAAAATTCAATGCTTTTTTTTTCTAGCTTTTGTTTTTTAAGAAGGTGTTATGCAAACTTAATTATGTTTTTTACTTGTTTGTACAATGTTTCGAGGTGCAGAATTTAGCTCATTGCTTCGAATATTCGTGTAACTGAATGCGTAACAATTCACACTAAGAAGAATTTCCATCATTTCCACTCTTTCTTTGTCCTAATATTTGCTATGAATTGCACTTCAAAGGAAACGCTTAAGAGGTCACATTGATGTGAAAAAAGTTACAGAAACAAATTCAGAATTTTAATGTACGTTGGTAATGCATGAATAGACTGGTTGACAATCATTTTGTTAAATCAATAATTTTGACTAATTCTTAACGTATTTTGAGGTGCCGATTTTGTAAATGAGGTCAGAATTTGTCCTTCGAGCTCCAAGATTTTGTAACCGACATACTTGTTTTTAAACAACTTATACATTTTGCTCAAGACAATCCGTTGTATGGTTTGTTTTCTTAATTTTGTCTTCTGTTCCAGGTCTTATTTTTTGTTTATGTTTGTTTGTTTGGTTGGGGATTTAAAGACCACCGTAAGCAACTCGATAGGCTATAAACAGTCGCCCGTCCCTAATAATTTAGGGCCATTGGTTCCAGGGAAGGGAGAGAAGCAGGTGAAGAAAACATCCGCTTCTGACTGGGATTCGAACCCAGATCCATCTCGAACGAATGGCCGGAAGCCAGCGGTTAGACCACTGCGCCGCTGCGGCAAATTCCTGTCGGTGGTTTAACTCCTTGGATCTGCAAATCAGTCTGCAACTACTCACAAGCATCGAAATCAGAAACATTTTTTTTTTTTTTTGTTTTTTGCTGTTGTTGTTGTTTGCTGTTTGGAAAAAAATATATACATCTGCGAGAGACCCATCCAAATAAGTTTGATCTCACCAGGTGTTTCAAATACGTGGAATTTCAACTATGGTATCAAGAACACAGTACAGAACCGCGGCCTACGAGGATCGTTAAAGAAGCCTCTTATTTTAGGCCAAGTTTCCTGAAAAAAACGAAAGCATTTTGTGATTTCCTTCAACGCCACCAGAGATCGCTTTTACCAAGGTCAACATTGCTTTACCGTTAGTGCTTTTAGTATACTGCCGTGGCTTACGAAACTGCATACTTCTCGTTTTTTCAGTTATTTTTATAAAAAAAAAATGAGGTATTGCTGTGTATATTCTCACAAACAAGTTTAAAGCATGTAACTGCGAAATTTTGATTTGTTTGCATGATGTTCGTCCCATTTGAGCTGTGTGCATTTTCGAATTGCGTGGTTTTTGTAGCAGTAATCGTGTTAATATCAAAACGGAATCAATTATACTTCCTAAAAGAGTGAATTTTTTAAAATTTTAACGTTATATTTGTTTTGAACTTGCACGAACATTTCAGAATTTGAGTTAGAAATAGAAATGGGTAGGTGTCTCAAAATAATTACGAATTTTAGAAATTCAGCAGCTCTTTCTAACACATCGGCGGCAAGTTACGATAGACAATTAGAAATATTTGCTACGAAAAAGGGCGATTCAGCGAAAACAACATGCATTGCAAAAGCCTTGGAAACCACCAGCTTTCCCACACTTTTAATGGATGCCGCTCGCGGTAGTAGGCTTCAAGCAAAGTGGTACTGCCCGATTGACGTTATATTTGTTTTGAACTTTCACGTACGTTTCATGGCGGCAGCCTCCAGATATCTTATTCTAACCTCCTTGGATATAACTGACTGACACATACCATCATATTCATTTGTGTATAACATGCATTCTAATATAAGGATTTACCCTACTGCCTCATTTTATAATATAAATTTTTTTTTTTACCAAATTGTGCTCAATTCCCTTGATTTTATTTAATTAAAAATTGGACATTTAAGCCAGACCATTACGCTCCTCTTAAATAAATATTTTCACACGAGAATTTGCGCACACAGCAAATCATCAGCATAACGAACCCTTTAAGGGTGAAAAGCGTTCAAATGAAGAAAGTAAGTAGTTATGTAATCATATCTTTCAAATGATTTGGGAACAGTGAAGTACTAAAAATTATGTATTAAAATTATGAAAATTCTACATAGCAGGCCATCGGATGTTTCTAAGTAATGTGTCCCAAAATGCATAACTTCATTGATACAGAACATAACAGAATGCTAGATTATTGGAGAAAATCTGATAAATTACACCATCAATGTTATTTATTAGTCATATAATATTATTATTAATCGCTTTTCGTAAAAAATCAAGCGATTATGGAGAAAATGTATGTGTTTTAATTCTATAAGTCAGCACAACCACACGTCACCTGTAGCGGCTAATCGTTGTTGCTGTTCTCGGTAAAAGCGCCACCTGGTGAGCTTTCCGGAGTAAGTGCTTCCTTGTTTTGAAGGCAGAAATAGCAGGCTTCTTTCACGATTACTGTAGTCTACGACAGACCCTACCTATGAAGATCGCCACCAGATGGAGGCAGAGGATGGTGAACGAACTGAACCTCAGGCGCAAGAATACATTGTCGGATTTGAACTCAGCAGATGTAATTAGGCATCAGTTTTGCTGATGATGCCGTGCTGTTTACACGGTGGAAACGCGTTCAATGAATGGCGCTAAGTAAGCCTAAGCTAGGAGAGCTTGTGTGCAGTGGATGAGTAGAGACTGAAGTGCACGAGTCTTTCTCACTTGCTGAATTATAAATTTTATATTGTACAGTTTCTAATGGATAGTTTTAATTGACTTTTAATGGCTACTAAGTCTTACTCTCAAGGAGTTCTGTCATTATTGCCTCAACCTCGACATGTGGTGTTGTACAGTTTAAAGATTTTAATTCCAAGTTGGTTCGTTTTTTAGTGTGCACCAGATCTTCAGATATTTTTCATTCAACACTCTTCTATTTTTGTCAAGTCGTTAACGTACAATTTATGAAGTCACCTAGGAAGACTCAAAATCAAAAGATACTTACCACTACTTGTGAACTATTAACACACATTAAATATGCAGCAGAGTGATAAACAACAAGATTCAAAGTAAAAGAATCTCTATTCGTTAAGTAACAGCATAGGATTATAGCCTGAATGCTCCTCTTGTAATGCTGTAACAACGTGTTGAACAGAATATATGTAGCAGATTTCTTACTATATCACAATGGAAAAAAATGCTGAAAATAACAATTCTTAGCATAAAGCAGTAGATTGCAATTTGAGGATATCGCAACGAAAATATTGAAATCAAAAGCACAAATGAAAATAGTCGTTTTTTAAAAAAGAAATTAAGGTATGTAAAGCAATTTTATATAACGCTATAAATTTTCACTTGATAAAGTTTTATTAGTAATGTAGTATTATTTTTTATTCATTGCCTCATAATTGATTTAATTTGGTCTTTCTATTATACAAAATAAATTTCTGCCTTTAATGCGTACTAGAAGCTTCCGAGATCAAAAAGGACACTCCGAACTACAGTGCGCAGTAGGTGCACAACGTATGATTGCATTTTTTTTTTTCAATCAATATGTTTTTAATTCAGTGGTAATTATAATTTTTGAGAAATTATAATTAATAGAATCTGGGTTACTTAAAAATAATTGGCAAATTTGATATAACGCCATCCTTGATATGACACCACAATATAATGGAACAAAGGCTGGCAGTATATCAAAGGTTAACTGCATGTGCTAATGTTTCCTTCATAACACTTATGAACATAATTTCTCCTTAGGGTCGATTTATCAGGGTAATCAGTGTTTGTATAACAGATATGAAAGCTTTCTGAACTCCTGATTGTTAACTTTATGTAAAGCATTATCAGCTGAAACAAATGCCTTACATAAAACTGAATAATATACGGAAACACTTTGAACGGCTCGAATACAGGGATGGAAGTGGTTCGCATGAAATCGATAATTCTTAGTTTAATCTTTTTTTCTTTGATATGAATAAGAATTTGGGACTCCTTCTCGCTCGGGGGCCTGTCCCATGTGGCACAGTGTGCGCAATGGCAAATTAGTCCCTGTCCGTCAACTATGTTTATCTTCCATTGAATTTTTCGTCAGCTTGTGGCTCATATGTACTGCACTATAGCCTCCTTAAGTTACTACGTTTTGTAGAGATTTCATTCTCGGCATTTGTGAAAACACAAGTTTGTCCGTGACAGGGATTGAAACCGCGTGCCCTCACTCCGGAGTAAGTTGCTCTCCCAATTAAGCTACATGGACAGAATGTACCGCTGCAAATTTGTCGTCCTGACACGTGATTCACCTCTGTAGTACGTCACACAATTCGGATTTCCAGCAAGTTCTTCCCAAGAAGAATTTTTCCTGTCTTTGTTCTCAAAACGATGACTGTAACAATGCACATCATATAAATGATTGCGTTCCTGGAAAAAGTAAAGATATTCAAAGGAAGTTGGTCACGCTTAGATCTATACGATATGAAAACATTTTTTCCAATGCATCTTCTAGAAGCGGAGTTATCGAATCGAAAAGCAGCCATCCCCAAGATCAGAAAGCTATTTTACCACATTAGCTCGGCATTTTTCGGTATCGACATGTACTCCAAAAGGTCAGACAACAGTGGATAAATCTTTTTAAGTAGCATTAACGCAAGTGTCATAAATTTAGGTACGCTTGATGAATGAGTTCAATTTGCAAGCAGTGTTAAATATATGGATTATTTCATTATTAATGTGTAGAGCGTTTGGCGCCCGGCGGCTGGAACGCCACACTGAACGATGTGATTTATTTTGTAACGAACGAAGAAAGAGCGTCCTGAATTTACTCCAAACATGATAAAGAAAATTGCGGAATTTTAATCCACGCTGTTAGTACCAGAATGGAAAATGAGAATAAATCTTTCGCTCTTTCATGAACTTGTTCAACGTTTATTAACAGATTCACTAATTAGTTAGAAAGTCTTGGCGCTGAGTGAATTAGTCTTTCATATGACCTTAGTCTTAGATTTTTGCTTTGACTGGAATCATTTCATTTTGCTCATACAGGTCAATGACATATTCTCATTTTTTCCGTCTTGCAAGTCAGTGATGTGTTAACGTGCAGCTCCCAAATTGTAAATCGATACTCCTGTTTCCGATTTTTTCAGCACGTTCTTTTGTAAAAAAAGATTGTGCTTTTGTTATCACTTTGTTGGTCCGTCCCTCTGTCTGTGGACACCATATCTCTGCAACTACACTGGTTTCCATAAATTAAGCAACAAATGGAAAAATTGTGATAACTCAATAAGTATGCAACCGGTTCGGATGAAATTTGGTAGTAATCTTTATCAGACCAAATGCAACAAAGAAACGTAAGAACATGTGATACAAAGCATTTACATTTTGCATAAGTGATGCAAATATTAAAATACAGAAATATACACTGAAGTGCCAGAAAAACTGGTACAAACGAGCTTATGCAAAATACATAATAACGCCACCGATGAGCGTACTCGGTTGCGTCCGCCAGTACGTATATAAAGCGATAGACATCTTGCCTGCTGTCAGAGCTGTTTTCGGCATGAGAATGACAAGTAATAACGATTTAAGAGATTTTCAACGCGGTGTCATAGTTGGCGCTAGTGAGATGGGCCATAGCATTTCGGAGATAGAAACGAAGTTCGGATTTTCACGGACGACCATTGCAAGGGTGTACCGTGACTACAAGAATATTGGCAAAACCTACAACCTACGATACCAGTATGGCCGTAAAAAGACATTGGGTGAACGTGACCATCGTCGGCTGTCAAGAATCGTTTCACGCGATACGCGTGCAACACTCTCGCAGGTATCATCGGAGTTCAATGCTGGAGCCTTAACTGTACCGTGACTACAAGAGTACCCTGCACGATATGGGCTTTGGGAGCCGACGCCTAACTGGAGTCCCCTTGATGGGAGCACAACACAGAGCTATGCGCCCCGTTTCGGCACTTCAACACCGCCACTGGACACTTGATGACTGGAAACAAGTAGCCTGGTCTGACGAGTCGCGCTTCCAACTGTATCGGGCAGATGGAAGGATTCGTGTGTTTCGCAAACCCCATGAATCCCAACTCTCAACAAGAAACTGTACCGGCTGGTGGGAGGTCCGTAATGGCGTGGGATGTGTTTAGCTGGACTGCACTGGGACCACTAGTACGACTATAAACGTCTGTGACCGACCAACGCTACGTACGCATCCTTTCTGACGAGAGACACTCCGTTCATGTCCGGCATTCATGCTGCTGGGTTGGGCCTGTTCCAACAGGACAATGCACCTCCACACAAGTGTCGGGACGCCACATTATGGTTACAGGAGCATTCATCTGAGTTTGGGGTGTTACCATTCCCACCCAAGTACCCAGATCTGAACGTGATAGAACACATTTGGGATGCCATGCAACGCGCTATCGAACATACGAATCCGAGACCTAGGAATACAACCGAATTGTGGAACGCTCTGCAGGAAGTATGGTGTGCATTGCCTAAAGCATATTTCGAGAAGCTAGTGGAGTCCATGCCCCGTCTTATTTCTGCAGTCCTGGGCTCCTGTGGGGGACCTACCAAGTATTAGACTGGTGTACCAATTTTTCTGGCACTTCAGTGTAGGTATTAAGATGAAATGGGAAAAGGTACTACAATGCGGAGTGTGGTTGCTCCCAACAGCAATACAGGCACAACAGCGATGTTTCAAGCTGTTAATTATGTTTCGCCACTAGGGGGCGAAAATACTTAATATGGTTTTCTTAATATCTCTGCTTCTACATGAGCAATTTAAAAAAAAAATTCAAGAAAACTTTAGGCTAGTATTTTTTTTTTTTTGATTGGAGGTTTAACGACCATTGTGAGCAACTCAATGGGCTATAAGCAGTCGCCCGTCCCTAATTTAGGGTCACTGGTTCCAGGGAAGGGAGAGAGCCAGTGCCATAAGACAAACACAACATCCATGCCTCACCGGGATTCGAATCCGGACCCCTTTTGGACGAATAATCAGAGGCCATCGCTTAGACCACTGCGCCACCGAGGAAGGGGGGGGGCGCTGTCTCCGCCTCTAAAAACCTTAATGAGAAATTTTGTTTTTTTCTGTATGCCATTCGCTACAATAGAGATGTGGTGCATTATCCTCTTTAAATAATGCAGAGATTTTCCGCTAGGGGCGTAAAGGTCGAAAATTTTGTTTTCGCTATCTCTGCCTCTGGATGGATGGCATATTTGAAAAGTTCTTTTTCCTTAACATAGCTTTTCCTATGAAGAACATTTTTCGCCTATTGTCAACGTTTAACTTATGCAAAATTGTTCCGCTAGCAGACGTAGACTTCTAGCGAAATAATTGTTTCCTTCTGTATTTCTTCTTTTAACTGTTCGATTTGAAAATCTCTTTGTCTCTGATACCTTTCTTGTGCTATGACAAACGTTTTGTGCAGTATTTCTTAATTTTCCTGACAGATTTTTAGCAGCTGATGGAATTAAGTAACTGTCTCTATTTCTGGATGCTTTATCGATTGCAGAAACTGGTTGATTGTTTCCCTAACCGGTTCCATTGACTTTGAGCAGTTTTGATAAATTTAATTCGCGTCAGAACGGATTCAAAAGACGTGGGAAATAATCTGTGAAACGTCGTAGGGGGACAGGAGCGCGGGGACGGACGTCGGAACGAGGGGGACGGACGTCGGAGCGCGGGGATGGATGTCGGAGCGCAGCGATCGTCGCATCCGACGTCACGCCGTAGCGGACCCACAGATCACAACGGGCGACATCATTTTGTGGAGTGTACGGAGAGGCTTGGATGCTCAGATATCGACTCAGACAGTGTCGCGCCGATTGGCTGCGTCTGATTTGCTGTCCAGCCGCCCGTTGCCAAGGCTACCCTCAACAGCAAGCCATCGTCGTCACCGCTTGGCGTGAGGTCGCTTCAAGGGCTGCGTGGGGTTCCGAATGGAACAGTGTGGTGTTCAGCGAGAAATCGCAGGTCTATCTCACCCCAGATGATCGCCGTGTGAGAGTCTAGAGTAACGTGGCCAACTGGCGGATTATTCCGCCAGTGTGGAGCGCCATGCGCCCCGGCAACGTGGAATCATGGTGTGGGGACCTGTCAGCGCCAACAGCCACTCACATCTGGTACGCATTACTGGCACACTGATGGCACGCAGCTATGTTGAAGAGGTGCTGCGGCCCGTGGCACTACCGTATCCGCAGGGCACCCCAAACGCCGTTTTTCAACAGGATAACGCACGGCCGCGTACCTCCCGGATCAGCCAGAATGCTTTACACCGGTTTACGCATGCTTCCGTGGCCAGCACGATTCCCCGACCTCACTCCCATCAAGCATCTGCGGGACACGATTGGACGTCGGTTGAGAACCCTTCCACCCCCACAAAATGAAGATGAACTGTGGACTCGGATCAACACCACATGGTTCACGATACCCCATGACTCTATTCGGACTCTCATTGCTTCGATGCCCCGTCGGATTCAACGCTGTATCGCCCGAAATGGGGGCCACACTCCTTATTCATCATCCTGTATATTCAGCAACTGGAGCCTAGTCTGTATGTGACAATTAAATCATTTGATCAGGATCTAGTTGGCTATTTGTGTGTGCCGTTTGGTCTGTTTTCGAGTATTCAGTGGGGAATTTTCTCTGTCAGGCCGTCGTGTGAACCTTGAAACACTCATTATTTTAGGATTTTTCATGGAAACACTTACCTTACAGCTTTTCACTGAGCAGTTACATGTACTGTATGTTCCTTTCACTTGAGTTAGTACATATTTGAAAGATTCTTCCCATCCTTGGAACGGACGTTTGGTGTATCTAGGAATGTTTGGTATTTGCACCAGCTTTTCTCCCCTTTCAGGCGCTGTTCACGTAGCGGCTTGTCTTTTGTTGATTCACAATGCAAAAGGTGAGGCTAGAGTCTTTCCCTTCGTATTTTCTAAATTACTCCCATTTTCTTCAATTGCAAATACCATAATAATTTTGATTTTGTCGATCATAGCATCTGTCAATCTGCCTTTTCCATATAAGCTTTTCCAGCTCTTTTTTTCAGGTTGCAAGGCATGTCCCAACTCTTTTCTACACATGAAGCTCAGATATGATTAAAAACGCCATATCATTACTTTAAGAAGAATATAATTTAAAGTCTGAAATGTCAAATCAATGTCAGCCGTCATAGCACGATAGATATTTATTTAAATGAATATTTAAAATTACTTTTCAATAAAAGCAAGTAACATTAAAACATCCACGAAAACTTTCAAAACCCCGTGGGTTTCTCCATCAGGTGATACGAAAAGCTAGGGGTTTAGTGTTCATACCACTTGATGAAGAAAACCATGGGGTTTTAAAAGGTCTTAGGGGTTTAATGTTAATTGCTTTTATTGTAAAGTGATTTTAAATACTCATTAAAGAAATATCCATCGTGCTATGACAGCTGACACTGATTTGATATCTATTGAGTTGTCGGAGAAGTCATGACGTATTTTGGCACCCGATGGCGGTTGGGCGGTTTTGGAAGTACTAGAGGCATGCGCAGCTCGGTTATCGCTATGGCATTTGACAGGTGTCTTTTCTAGCTGTAGTCTAAAAGGAATAGTGAGCGATTTGGTTGATTTGTGGAGATTTGACATCAAGTTGAAGATGGAAGACCAAACTGTGCATTTTTGCCATATTTTACTATTTTACTTCCGTAAAGAGAAGAACGCGCGTCAAGCCTGTGAAAAGTTGCGTAAAGTGTAAGGTGATAATGCTCTACAAGAACGTCAGTGCCAGCGGTGGTTCGCAAAATTCCGTGCTGGTGATTTTGACCTCAACTATGCTCCTCGGTCCGGGAGGCCCACCGAGGTTGATGACGACCAAATCAAGGCATTGATCGAGTCAAACCCACGTTACACGACACGAGAGATTGCAGACACATTGCACATTCATCAAGCGTTCACGATCCACCTGAAGAAGCTGGGATACGTAAGCAAGCTCGATGTGTGGGTTCCTCATGAACTCAAAGAAGCTCAATTGACGGCGCGTATAAACATCTGCGATATGCTCATTAAACGTGAGGAAAACGATCCTTTTTTGAAGCGACTGATATAACTGGTGACAAAAAGTGGATTGTGTACAAACAATGTGCTGCGCAAACGGTCTTGGTCTCGACGTGCTGCTTCGCCTCAAACGACATCCAAAGCAGACATTCATCAGCGGAAGGTTCTGGTCTCAAAGTGGTGGGATTTTAAAGGTGTCTTGTTTTTCGAACTCCTACCACGGAACCAAACAATCGATTCGAATGTGTTCTGTCGGCAATTGGACAGTTTGAACTAATCCATCATCCAGAAACTTCCAGAGCTCGTTCATCGTAAAAGTGTTATGTTCCATCACGACAACGCGAGACCACACACAAGTTTCATCACCCGCCAAAAATTATTGGGGCTTGGGTGGGATGTGTTGCCCCACGCAGCATACTCGCCTGACCTTGCACCGTCAGACTTCCACTTGTTTCGCTCTCTTCAACAGTCCTTGCGTGGTATAACGTTCAATTTAGGTGAGGCTGTAAATCAGCACCTTGTACAGTTTTTCGCCACGAAAGACAGGTCCTTCTATGAACGAGGCATTCTGCAGCTCACTGAAAGATGGCAAAAGGTTATCGAACAAAACGGGCATTATATCATTGATTGATCTTTGTTCTTTCTATCAATAAATGATCTTTGCAAAACATGGCTAAAATACGTCATGACTTTTCCGACAACCCAATACTTTGGTACGACGTTTTACGTATGGGCGAGTTAAAGTTTGAAGCAAATTCATCATTGAATTCGACGAAATTGCGCAACTTCTGGTGAAAATATTGAAAAAACACAACTTTCAAAAAAGCATATATTATGATCTACTGGGTCCTTTTGCATAAATTGAGTTTTTTGGAAAGCAGATAAGTGGTAGATACAGAGGGGAAAAAAATAAACCAAGAAATTAATTTTTCACGGTGTCTACCCACCTTAAATGAAGGGAATTCACCTCGGTTTATTTATTCCCCATTACTTTCAATTTCGTATAAGGAAGCTACTTCGAATGATTTCGTGTGAAACATTGAAACACCTCTAACTTTCACTGTATCAGATAAGAGGGTTTAGTCCAACAATGATCAAACGATAAGACAGTTTGCCCCAAAGGGAGACAAAGGATAAGCACTAAGTATTGTGGGGTACTCTCATAATAATTATCGCGATTACTTGCCAGTTTTGGCAGGCATCGCTAAAATGCTAGTGGATTTAACACCAAAGAAGGCGCCCGACAAAGTCACGGAAACACTAGTACTGAATAAGGTGTTTGAACCTTTGTAGGGAATATTGGATAATAACACGCTTCTGTACTTAATACATTCAGCCTCGCAATGTTCGAAGTTTCAGAGATGGAGACTATCGACACCGCAATTTAATTTAAGTTTAGGCGGAAAGCTCATCCCCCATGCGGATTCACTCTCGCGTTTGAATTTTGAGGATTAACAGCAGTATCGCTTAAAGCGAAAGAGATCAAAACACCCAACCCTAAAGTTAATGCAGATATCCCTCATTACAGTAGTTTTGTTGCCTATTTCTTGTTTTTCTAGGAACATACACTCAGTGGACAAGACATTAAAGATGCCTACTTAATAGGGTCTTCTAGAGCGCATAACAGCCTGTATACGCCGAGGCATCGATTCCACCAGATGCCGAAGGGTTTACGGAGGTAATTCCAGCCATGCCTGTGCCGCCATTGCCCACAACTCCCCTCGAGACGTCGCTCAATGATCCATAGATCTGATGTTCCGCTCCACGGCTTTTCATAGAGCTTCTACAAGGTTTAAATCCGTGACCTTGGAGAACACTGGATGACTTAAAACTCAGATGAGTGTTCATTGAGTCATGCTTGGATGGTTGCGGTCTGGTTCATTGGCTCAGATGAGTGTTCATTGAGTCATGCTTGGATGGTTGTGGTCTGGTGTGTGTGTGTGTGTGTGTGTGTGTGTGTGTGTGTGTGTGTGTGGTTCTCCTGCTGACACAGGATATCGTCCGCAGGATACGCGAAAGCCATGAAAGCGTGTAGGTGATCAGCCAGCACATACTGGTAGCGCGCAGTGGTTAAGAAAATCTCCAGACACACTAAGAGACCTAATGTGTCACATGAGAAGGCTCACCAAATCACCACAGAGCCAGCACCACATTGAACAGAACAGACCTGGCAAGACGGGGTCATGGTCTTACGATGTCGACGCCACACCCTGACCCTCTCGTTAGCTCAGTACGGCTGAAAACGGTATTTATTTGATCACATGATCCGGCTCCACTCTACAGA
Source organism: Macrothele yani (assembly GCA_039090855.1). NCBI lineage: Eukaryota > Metazoa > Arthropoda > Arachnida > Araneae > Macrothelidae > Macrothele > Macrothele yani. Next base: position 24,161,931 of record CM077028.1, on the reverse strand, counting down.
GGTCTAGTTTTGATGTTCTCGGCTCCAGGCAAAGTGCAATTTCCGATGACAAATTGTCAAAAGTGGCACACGAGTAGGGAGTTGGCTCCCGTAGCCTATAGTACGCAGCGTGCGTCGTACCGATCGTTCGCTGACGCTGCTTGGACTTCCGACATTTAACCCGGATGTGATTTTTTCCGCCGTTGCCAAGCGGTCGGCGTGTAGGAATCTGGATAATCTACTTCGATCACTTGTACTCTTGAAACTGGTACGCCCGTAGATGTTATACACGCGGTACACACTGCATACGGCTGCCCTCGTGAACCATAGGGTTCTTACCAGTTGTGCGATAGAATGACCCATCTGTCTTGCGCCGACAATGCGTTCACGATCAAAGTCGCTCAGATCACCACGTTTACCCTTGTTCGTCGATTGCGATATACTGTTCGGATGCCCTGCTGCCGGTCTATTTATCGTCTGCGTTCGGTTAGGTTATATTCCACTCTGATGGGCATCCTCCGCGCAGATGACATGGGCATTGACATGGACATGGGCATTGCCCATGCCATCTTTCCATCACCCTTATCACTAATGTTTTTACCTACTGAGTGTATATGCTTGACAGATCGAGAGACTTACGATGCATCTCAATGCATCTTCCATCTAGTTGCTCAGGTGTCTAAGTACTTCATTGCTACAAGACGGAAGTCTTTTTTTATTTATAAGACTCGAATGCAAAAATTTAACATTACAAATTAAAGTTGCTTTTTTCATTCTTAAGTACATGTCCAAGAATAGGCAGAAGGTGGGGAGACTGCTTAGTGAAACACCCTGTATTTGATATTCTATTACATTTCCTTTTTTCAGTATCCGATATATTCAGTACAGGTGTCAGCGTAACTTTGTCGGGAGTCTTCTTTGGTGTTAAATATGCTAGAGGCTTAGCGATATCTGGCAAAATATATATTTATGGATGGGAGTTTATCTACGTGCTGAGGACAGCTGGATGGCCTAGTGGTCAACGTTCGTGACTGCCACGGAGGAACCTCAGGTTCGATCCCAAGCAGGTGCGAACGCTATAACCACTAAATATCCGCCGAGCTTTGGATGGGCACGTAAGCCGTTGGACCCAGGCCACTGGCCCCCGGTAATAAATAAGAGCGTCTTCTTCCTCTTTCTACTTCTCTTCCGTGTGACTTTCCTATCGGGCTCATATCTCCTAGCTTCCTATTTCTAAGGGTTGTTTAAGACCTGGGGTCAGACACTCCCTTCTTAAAATCCTCTACATGTTATCTGATCTACGCGCTGAACGCTGCCCGGGTACCGAATGGTCTGAGGTGCTGGCTTCTAACTACTTGTCTTAGAACGGCTTGAGTTCAAGTCCTGGATGAAGACTCGTACACGGACGAAACTTGGACGAATGTATTCTTGTCCGATGGCGAAGTTGTTCCTTTCCTGGAGCCAGTGATTCTAAATTAGAGGCAGGCGACTGCTTATATGCTACTGAATTGATCATGGAGGTCGTTCAACTTCAAAAGAATGACAAGAAAGATAACACCGAATTTTTGGCTGAAATGAGCACGTGATTTTCAAAATTAATGGAAGAGGTTAAAAAAGGAATCAACCGGATTTATACAATTGACAAAACATCCTGAAATATAAATAGCTACTTTCTTCCACCAGCGTTTAATTAATATTGTGACGTGCCTGCACTGCAGGACGCACATGAGATAAAGACAGATATCAGTGAAAGCACAAGTCTGCGTAGCTCAGTTGGGAGAGCGATTTATTCCGGAGTGAAGGGATCCAAGTTCGATGCCCGACGCGGACAAACTTGTACGTTATATTGGCCCCCGAACTTCCAGGATGACCCGGCTGTTGAGTTTATACTGCGCTAACCCACGTTACCGTCATTCTTTACACTGCGCTAACCCTCGTTACCGTCATTCTTCGGTAACGAGGGTTAGTGCAGTATTCTTGGATAGAACGTAAACAAAAAGATTCGAAAATTACTCACCTTATGCACGTATATTTCAAAATGGGGTTTTATCAATAAAATTGTAGATTACGATGATTACATTTCGATCGATCTGAAACTTAACTTCGACAGCAAAAGCATTCTATTGTAACGGCATGCAGGGAGTCATAAATTAATGACTATCTTCCTCCATTAGACTTACAACAACTAAAAGTGCTGCTGTCTTACGTGGCCTCAACCAACTGACGTCACAACCTCGTGTTTTCAGAACGTGACACGTTGCTTGGCGCGTGTCGCTAATCGTGTTCGGTCACGGTCAACGAGATAGAAATACGTAGAGCGCTTACGTCGGGGAACGGGTGAAGCCACCGGAAACAAGTGGCAGCCATGTTTGATGAGGTACAGAACGATTTCCGTTCCGTGTTAAGCAAGGGAGTTTTCGTAATATATGGTTTGATGTTAAATAATTATATAACTCAGAAATGTTGTTATAAACACCTAGGGGATGAGACTAAAACTTTAACGTATCAAATAACGCTTTTCATTGTTAGTTGACGGCAATAGTGTTTTAAAAAAATGATATTTTAATGGATGCAGCTTGCTGTCGTTGAATAAAATCTCATGCCGTAATGTTTTGACATTTAACAAATTTTTGGAGCAAATTTTCAGAGAAATATAAGTCAGCGGTAATAGAGTAAATGAAAAAAAAAAGAAACACAAAAATAAAAAATACAGTCGCACTCAATCCGCAATTTCGGTAAAAATTTTAGATATTCGTGGGTCATCACCATGAGAATGCTGAATCATCCCACAGCTTATCACTCCAAATACATAGACGCCAAATATTTTATGAGAGTTTTAAATGAAAAAAAAAAAAAGAGCATGTGTTTCAAAAGATGACTTTTCTGAGTAAATTTTTTGGGGCACACATCACATTGCTGAAGCATTTCACCTGTGTGAAGGAGCATATGCTTTGAAAGATAACTTTTACGAGTAAATTGATGGGAACATACATCACACTGGTAAGGTTTTTCACCTGTGTGAATGAGCATATGCTTTGAAAGATGACTTTTACGAGTAAATTGATTGGAACATACATCACACTGGTAAGGTTTCTCACCCGTGTGAATGAGCATGTGCTTTGAAAGAACACTTTTATCAGCAAATTGTTTGGAGCATACATCACACTGGTGAGGCTTTTCACCTGTGTGAATGAGCATATGCTGTGAAAGAGCACTTTTTTGAGTAAATTGTTTGGAACATACATCACACTGGTGAGGCTTTTCACCTGTGTGAGTGAGCATGTGCTTTGAAAGAGAACTGTCATGAGTAAATTGTTTCGAACATACATCACACTGGTGAGGCTTCTCACCTGTGTGAAGGGGCAAGTGCATTATAAAATGACTTTTTTGGGTAAATTGTTTGAAACATACATCGCACTGGTATGGCTTATCACCTGTGTGACAAGCATGTGCCAGGGAAGATATCGCTTGCTTGCAAACTGTTTTAAGCATATATGACATTGGTGATCTTATTTACTTGACTGAAGCAGACTGCTCCGAGATGCTGCATTTTTCACTTAGCTGCTTGGAACACATGTTAGAATCATAAGGTTGTTCTCTTGCATGAACCTTTACATGCATAAAAGATTCTTTCTGTTTGAATTTCTTGTGACACACATTACACTGGAAAAGTTCTTCAGTTGGATGAAGTTCCATTGTCTTCCATAGCAGGCGGAAAGTGCTGTCACGAGCTCTGCTATTTTTGGCCTGCTAGTAAGTGATTAAACCTCTCCTGTGCTGTTTATTTTGTACCAGCCTTAAGTTAAAGGTCAGTCCTTCTTCCTGTTTTGCACACGAGTCGGTGAGTTGTTATTTTATCTCGTTATTCAGTTTTGTTTACATTTTGACCGGGCCGGTTGGCTTTGTCACTGGGGCGCCATTTGCAATGGCGTCATCCGGAGTGGTGAACCCAACGAGATAGAAATACAGTTAACCTCAGCTTCCCAGAGTAAACATCATTCAGTTTTCACATTGAGTACGACTGTTTACAAAATATAAGAAATAAAAAGTCTTAAGATAACACAGATATTGAAATGGCTTATCTGCTGGTTTAATCACCAGCTACACGGATTAGATGCTTTATTTTTTGTGTTTGATTAACTGAGCATGTACAGCTCAACCTTATTTTAAAATGCTTACTTGTGAAATGTAGTTCCACAATCCTTGTTCCTTTTATTCTTACAATCAAAAGCTGCGCAGTACTATGGCATTTTAAATATCAACAATGTGCTGATAATTGTGATTATTCACGAAACTGTAACACTAAATTTGTAATGAAGCATAACACGATCGCCGAACAGCTGAAAGAACCGAGGTGACTCCTTGACACACACAGAATTTGTACCTCATCAAAGATGGCGGGCTCTCCCCTCGTTGGCTTCAGCTGCCACCGCAGAGAACTAATCACAGAAGCACTCTATGTATTTCTATCTCGTTGGTCACGGTTTATTGCCAATACTTTCCACACGGCGAGACAGGAAAAATGAGAATCTGTTCTTCAGTGCTTCGAAAAAATAAATCAGTGTGATGTTACGTTCCACATACCAAATTGTCTGGGATTTCTCAAGTGCACGTTCTTCATGGGATGACTGCCTACTGGGACACATGGTGCCGGCTGACCCGGCCATGCGCCCGGCCCTCTTTCGAGAAGGAGGGGAGGAGATGTGATGTGCCTGCACCGCAGGACATCGTGAGCACATGTCCGCGTAGTTCGGCGAGCGACTTACTCAGGAGTGAGGGGATTCGGGTTCGATGCCTGGCGCGGACAAACTTGTAGGTTATAATATGTTAAGAAAATTAACACGTGGCACAAAATTATTAATGGCGCAAAAATTGTCTCATAGCAGATGGAAGTATCAGAGGCAAATAGATTTCCAAATCGAGTTGTTAAAAGAAGAAATACAGAAGAAAACATGATATAACTCTACGCCTTCTTGCTGAAAAATTTTGCATATTTGAAAAGTTGCAAACAGGCGAAAAGTTTTCTTCATGCAAAAGCTATGCTAAGGAAAGGAACTTTTTGAAATACGTCTCCCGGAGGCAGGAATAGCGAGCAAAAGGTTTTTATCTTTACGCCCCTTAGCGCGAAAGCTGCGCATTATTTAGAGAGGATAATGCTCTCCATCTTTATTGTAGCTAATGCCGTACAATAAAAAGGAAATTTCTTAATAGAGTTTTTAGAAGCCCAGATACAGCTGCAAGCAGAAATACCCAAACGCCATCTAGCGACAGAACTGTGAAATGTCAAATTCCTCAAATACAAACCTAAAACGTTCCACAAAGTGCGGGCAGCGGATGGCCTAGTGGTCAACTTTCGTTACTGCCATGGAGGAACCACAGGTCCGATCTCGGGAAGGTACGAACGCACGAACCACTAAATATCAGCTGTGCGTCGGATGGGCACGCAAAGCCGCCAGACCCCGGGTACTGACCCCCCTTCCCCGGTAATAAATAAAGGCTTCTTCTCCCCCCTTTCTACCTCTCTTCCGTGTCACTTCCTATCAGGCATTCTAACCCAAATCTCTTAGCTTCCTTTTTCCAAGGGTTTTTTAAGACCTGGGGTCAGAAACTCCCTTCCTAAAATGTTCTACGTATTATCTGATCTGATATGATCCACAAGGCAAATGGTATTCTGGTGTTTAAATAATATTTTAAATCTCACATTTTGAAGCATAGATATTGAGAAAAACAGATTAATTATATGCGGCACCTAGCGGAGAAATAATGCATTATTTCGGGAAGTAAATTTACACAAAGAGTTTTCATTGTTAGTATTATCTGACCGAAAAATATTTTTTTCAGTTGGGTGTTTATTCCCGCAGATGTTGCTGTAAATGAAACATGAATTTATGCCCTCTAGTGGCGCACTTGCGCGTTAAGAAAAATTTGAAATTATTTAAGAAAACACTCCGCACCGGAAGCGCTCTCCAGCGAAAAAAATATTTTTGAGACCGGACTCTTAGAAGCTATCGACAAAAATAAGATATACATCTACGCCTCCTGGCGTAAAAACTATGCAATATTTTAAGCAGGAAGTATTTTCAAAACTTTTTCGAGGGAAGCTGTATCGGTCCATAAAAGAAGTTTTTCAGTCGAGTTTTCAGAAGCTCATATTTCGCTGCAAGTACATTAGAAGCAGAACTAAGTATTTACGTCCCCTAGGAACCATTCTTTTCCAAAAAAATTGAAATTACATGTAAAACATTTCCCATTAGGAGCTATATCCGATACAGCAGATTTTTTTCAAATCGGACCTTTAGAAGCAGAGATATCGGGGAAAACGAAATTTCCTTTTACGCCCCGTAGCGGAAAATGTATGCCTTACTTGTAAAAGAAGACGCAATATTTGGAAAAATAAAATAAAATGTATACCTAGTCCTAATTTGTGCCTCCCGAAACACACTCACCCCCCCTCCACGACAGTTCACTCAGTTCTGAACTGCTGGCGTCGCCACTGCATTGATAGAGGATACAAAGAGCAGCACAGGAAACAAAAATCACAACAGCGGCGAAGAAAGCGGAAAGCAAAGATAAAAGGTTATTAAAAAAGAGATAAGGATGAAACTGTAGATTCATCTATAAAGGTGATAGTCAATAATAAAAAGAGTGGAAATAAAAAATGAGAAAGTAGGAGAATCGGGTGTTTTTGAAAGTCAAAATTCTGTAATCAAGCTTAGAAACAAATAAAAAATACCAATAAAGAATGGAAGTGATAAATTTCACTAACAGGATAAAACCGAAGGTTAAAAGCGCGTAAGAAAGAGAGTGAAAGAGAAAAACAAAACTTAAGACCTTCAATCTGTGGTGAGGAAAACGTGTAAGGATAAGAGAGTGAAACTCAGCCGCAATTTAAAGTTAATCAGCGAGAACGACCAGAGAAAAATCAATGTGGACTACTTATTGTTAGATTACACGAAGGGGAAAAGGCTGTAAAATCCTTCTTTAAGCTCGATATTCTGGGAAGTCCAATGTACAAGGCGTATCGACCAGTTAGCAACATCAAAAACAAAACTTCGAGTGTCTGTTCCGTGGTGAAGGCAGCTTAAGTTCGCTCTTGATTAATGAGCTGGGATTCTTTTAAGAGAACTCCAATCGGCATCCGTAACCACATTAAGATTTATGGCGTCGACCTTTTAGCCACAAGCTGCGCAACGTTCAGCTCGTAGTTGAATTTATAGCCCTGCCAAAATTATAAAATTTCACCCCGTAAAAGTTTCTGACATCACTTATGTGGAATCAGTTGTTTGGTTTCTCATAGCGGAAGAAGAAATATCATATTTGCACGAATGTGATTCATTGAATTTAACAAAGGAAGAATTTCTAAAGTTTGACTCGTCCCGAAATGAATAATAATGTTTAAACCAGGAGGTTGTGTTTATCAAAGAGAGGTACTTGAAATTAATTTGAAACAAACATTAGCGTAACTCATCAATCATTCCACAATTTAAAGGAAGTAAAACATCCATGCTTAAAGAACAGCAGCATTCATATATAGGTAAATCAAAAAGTAAAGGCAATTTGAAAATTACGAGGAAACCGCAACGAATAGAAGCTGACGTAATACAACACATTCCCAATGGCTTACGGATACTTCGAACACGCACAGCTCTGCCAAGGCCATCTTTATACCTCAACAGGCCTGCCATAAGGATTTGTGACGTCACAATCGTAGTGCTATTGATTTTCTTTGCTCTCCGTGGTAACAGAAAATTTCCGTATATTTTCTGTTACCACGTATTTTCATATTATCGTTTCGTATTTCAAGGGATATGTTATGGATCTCGGGTACTTCTAGGAACTATTTTGGAACGCAAATTTTTCAGCAAGGTAAGTAGCAGTCTTAGTACTTTTGTGTGTATAGTATTTGTTCAAGTATTCAAAATCGGAACTTTTTTCATGACTGTCAGTGTCAGCCTGTCATGGCATTTAAAGTCATTTTCTCTACATAAAGAGGAAGGAGTGGCATTTTCTGAACAGTAATTTTCTTAAGAAAATGCGAAAATGCAGCTCGCTCTTTGTGAAGATGATTTTATGGGTCACGATTCCATCATGGACAGATGAAGCACATAGTTTTAAATTTAATTTCGTTAGCACAAGGTGGAGAAGGTGGAGGGAGGGAAGAATGCGAATTATAATGATTGATTTTGAAGGAAACACTACTTAAGTAGGAAAACACACATTTCTTTAAGCAACAGAAATTCGTCAGACAAATTTTAAATGTGGAAAAACCCTGAATATTTCCATAGCACTAGAACGGGCATTACTACCGATTCCATAAGAAAGTCTCATGAACTTCCAGAAATGTAACAAATTCCGGTAAAAAAACTTTTACCTACCCGCAGACAACACGATCCACAATACTTGGCAGGTATGCAATTACGCGAGTTTCTTAAATTTTTTTGAACACTTTTTAAAACATTTAGTGCAACTTCACAATTTTCAGTGATCATAAATACGCTTTCGCAGTTCTCGGAGGGAAAAGAAATATAAATGAGGAGGAGATAAGTTTTTGAATAACTTGACAATCATAAACAAGTCTCCAAGATTTTCAAAAGACGAAAATCTATCCACAATAAGCCCCAGAACGCCAGAATGAAAGCTAGGGTTAAATACAGAATTATTGGTGTCATACAATAGAAAATACGTTTCGAAATTCCAAGTTATCAATTTTAAATTTATGGAACAACCACTAAGACGTGCTACTTAAAAAGAAAATTTCGTAATTTCTTGTAATTCTGCCATTATTCATAACGAACTCTTACAGAAATGATTTTTCATTACTTCAGAATCATGCACCCATTTCTAAGATCACTTTAACAACGAATTACTGTAACTTGTAACATTTCCAGCATACACGTAATATACATAACAAAATGTATAAAATTACATCCCTAAAATGTATAAATTACATCGCAGAAATAAGAACGTTTATGAAACGTAAAACCCGCACTTCGTGAAGAATTAAGTAACGTTCAGTCAACAGCTCGAATTTATGAAATTTTGCTACTGAATACTAATAAAATAAAATAAAAAATTAAATTGTACTACTGAATACTAATAAAAGAAAAGAAAATAACTACGATAAGCTTAAAACGCGCTGTAAATATCCAAACAACAATCACTGGAACAGCACAACTAATAAACAAGAACGAATATGATACCAACAAACTACGAAACGAGTTAAATCCGCAGATCTACTGAAAAAGAGTAGCCCTACGATTGTGACGTCACGAGCAAGTCATGTGACCTTGTTGCAAGCCTGGTGAGGTATAAAGATGGCCTTGGCTCTGCCCACAGGACAAGAGATTCAGAGGTAAAACTTCCATAAAGACTCGTGGCAACAATTTGGCCTCGAAGATCTCAATAGAACAGCGCGCCACTGGACGGATGTAGAACTAAAGCTTCGAACCGTAACCGTCTGCCTTTCCCCCCCCCTTTTTTCTCAAGAGCACAACCATCGAGTTTAAATTACACTGCCGGAAAGTGAAAAAAGAACACCAAGAAAGAATTGGCGGACGATCATGAAATTTACATGTGTTAATGGGTCGAGTTTACGTAGGTGTGATGTTAATTTCGGGACCAACCTAGTGAGCGCTTACGCCACAGCACGGCAATATATGCAAATTATCGTCGGTGGTATTTAAGGAGTACGGCGAAGTAAATATAATCAGTCGTCGGCGTACGGATACGTGCAAAAACCCTGAAGAAGCTGCAATGCCTGGACATGGAAGACGTGTACGATTTCAGCAGTTATTAGACTTTGAGCGAGGTCGTCTAGTCGGACTCCGCAAGGCCGGGTGGTCGTATCGTCGTATTGCGGAGCAAATTCGACGGGAAGTATCGGTGGGGGTACGATGGTGGCGTAGATGGTCCAAGGAACATTCCCACACGAGGAGACGTAGAACCGGGAGTCACAGACGGACTGATGAGCGGGCCGATCGACGCATAAGAAGAGCGGCGTTGTCAAGCAGAACATCCACTGCGACGGAAATCCGAGCTGCCGTTGCACCTGAGGTGACTGTGCGAACAATCCGCAACCGTCTACTGGATGCAGGACTACGTGCACGTGTGCCTCTGGCATGTGTACCTCTGACTTCAGCCCACCGTCAGGAACGATTGCAGTGGTGTCGCCAACGTCTGCACTAAAGAACGCAATGGCGATCTGTCGTGTTCAGCGATGAAAGCAAATTTTGCTTGGGAGCCTCCGATGGCCGTATGCGTGTTCACAGACGCACAGGGGAGCGTCTCCACCCTTCTTGCTTCCGCCAGCGACGCACAGGTCCTACGCCTGGTCTCCTGGTGTGGGGAGCGATCAGCTGTCACTCCCGTACACAACTACTGTTTGTACCGGGTACGTTAAATAGCACCTCCTACATCAACAACATAATTCAGCCCGTTGTTGTGCCATTTGTAAGGTCGGTCCATCGTGGTGTTTTCCAGCAAGATAACGCACGCCCATACACTGCACGTGCAACGTAACATGCACTTAAGGGTGTGAGACAACTTCCATGGCCTGCACGTTTACTGGATTTGTCCCCCATTGAGCACGTGTGGGATTTTATGGGACAACGACTTATCCGGTCTCCACGGCCAGCTACGACCATCCCCGATTTACGCGTCCAGGTTGAGGATGCTTGGAACGCAATACCCCAAATTTACATCCAACATCTGTACTACAGACTCCATGCCAGAATTGCACAGTGTGACGCAGTTCAACCTCGTACTAACCATGTTACATGGAAATGTTATTTTTCAGTTTACCAGCAAATACAGCTGTATTTAGCCATAATGTTTTGATCACGTTATCCTCTGTATTCCGTTATTATGCTGTATAAATTTCGTTGGTATCAGACCTCTCCTTCTTGGTGTTCTTTTTTCACTTTCCGCCAGTGTAGGTGGTCACCATTTCTATCCACGCAGCACTGGCCGCCATAAGTTATCGTCAGTGGTGCACGTGACGTCATATCCAGTCATAAAGCTGTTTCGAAACTACTGAAATGAATGGAACAAATGATTCTCATCGTATATACAAATAAAATGATGGATTTAATGATATTTATCAATTACACAAGCTTACTGTTTTACCAACTGTATAATTTAGTTTGTTTTTGCCTGTATGTGACGTCACGCCAAAGATTATCTGTGACCTATGGGGACAGAGCCAGTGGTGCCTGCAACTAATGTAAGCTCCATGAGTATAAAACAATTCAGATCAGATAGAGGATTTTAGGAAGGAAGTGTCTGACCCAGATCTTAAACAACCATTAGAAATAGGAAGCTGGGAGATTTGGGCTAGAGTGCCCGATTGGACAGTGACATGAAAGCGAGGTAGAAAGGGGGAAGAAGACGCCCTTATTTATAACTGGTGGGCCAGTACTCGGGGTCCGACGGCGTAACGTGCCAATCCGACGCGCGGCGGATATTTAGTGGTTCGAGCGTTTGTACCTGCCCGGGATCGAACCTGAGGCTCCCCCTTGGCAGTTACGAACACTGACCACTTGGCCATCCTCGGCCCAAGAATGCAACTCTTTCCGCGGTGCTACTTATTCAGTATAACCAATGGTATTGTATCACGTGACAGACGCTATCGTAATTTCATGTCCGACCACTAGGGCGCTGTCATAAACACATTAGTTGAATTTCTTTCTCTCCTCCTCTCTGGCTCAGCCGTTAGTCAAGTTGAAGCCAAGGTCAAGTAAACATGGACGCTCCTCTACGGGATTGCATAATTGATGAACAACTCGCCGTAGTGAGATTTTGGGAAGAGGGACTGAAACCTGCTGAAATTCACCGAAGTAAGGAAGTTAAGACTCCACGAAAAGTTTATGAATGGGTAAAAACGTTGGGGGAAGAATATGTTTAACCAACGGAGCCCGATCGGGTCAGCTATCAACATCGCCCACACAAGCCCAGATCAACAGGGAGCACAATGACTTGATCAGAGAAGACCGACAGATTACGTTGTCTGCTGTTGGTGCACATTTGGACATCAACTACAGATCCACACATGCCATAGTGCATGATGCCATTTCACCCCGTAAAAGTTTCTGACATCCACATAAGTGATGATAGAAACTTTTAAGGCGTGAAATTTTATAAATCTGGCAGGGTTTACTCATCTGCGCAAGTGACAGCGTGTCCGACACAATTCCTGAAACGATATGAAAAAGATTCGAGTGTTTTGGAGAAGTTTTTCACCGGCGACGAGACATGGGCTTATCACTGTGAACCGGAAAGCAACAAACAAAGCATGCAGAGGAAACACCCGCGTTCTCCAGTGAAGAAGAATTTCAAACGACACCCCACCGCCAAGAAAACTAAGCTGAATTCCTTTGGGATCATGAAGGGTTGTAACGTACCAGGAGATGTGACGTACCTACCCGAAGGACGCACACGACATAAAGGCAGATAGGAATCAGAATAAAATGTCCGCGTAGCTTAATTGGTAGAGCAACTTATTCCGGAATGAGTGGACCCGGGTTCGAACCCCGGCGCGGATAAAAATGACGGAGAAATTCACTTCGTTATAATGGCGCCCGAACTATCCGGATGACCCGACCGTTCAAAATCTCGCATTGGTGTGATGTTATTTCCACACCGCGAGATAGGAAAAATAAGATAATCCTTTCTCCAGCACTTCGAAAAAAATAAAAAAAAATAAGGGGGAGATGATGTAACGTACCAGGAGATGTGACGTACCTACCCGAAGGACGCACACGACATAAAGGCAGATAGGAATCAGAATAAAATGTCCGCGTAGCTTAATTGGTAGAGCAACTAATTCCGGAATGAGTGGACCCGGGTTTGAACCCCGGCGCGGATAAAAATGACGGAGAAATTCACTTCGTTATAGGGTCCTGTTCTGGCACATCTTCAGGAACACGTACAACAGTGACCAGTACAATGCACTGTGAGCCGCCCTGGGGGCGCATTGGTCTAAGCGATGGCTCCTCTTTAACTCCTCCAAATGCTCGAACTGCTTCCGAACTTTTCTCCGAGGCATACTTCACTTGCAAAGGATGCAACCAACACAACAGCACGAGTCAGAATAGCAAGCACGCGCAACGGGACGACCTGATATAGCCAGTCATGCACAGCGTTATGACACCTCCTTAATGGCGTCACATGCGCTTCCGAGCACGATACTTGAATCATTTGCAATCATACTATGTCAAACCTACCCACCAAGTTTCATTCTTGTCGGCTGCTCTAATCCGGGTGCAACTAGTTCTTTGACGATGAGTGTATATCATCAGAAATGTACTATATAATAACCAGATGAATCGTAGCGGATTTTGTGCATGTGTAGTGTTAACGGTTCAACTGTATATTCTGATTTTTGCTGCAGTGTGATTGGGTTACAGGTACCTGTTTCTATAAACTTTAGCCCCAAAACATTTCGCTTTTTAATGCATTTTATGTGTGTAAACCCTGCTAGCAGTGCAAAAGTAAAATCATGGAGACACATAATCATAGAATTTTTGAAGGGTCATAATCCCTCTGTATTGACTTCGTTAAAGGTCTTTCCATGAGGTGCTAAAATGTCGCTTTTCACAGCCTTCACACTTCTTCTGTTCCCATAGCTCTATCCGTAGTGGCATTTATCATCTTTAAAAAGAAATAGTCTTCGCATCAAGTGTTAATAGTGTTGGTTGGAGTGGAGTGTAAAGATCTTCGCCAGTGTTTTCTGGAGGAGTGGAAACGAGTTCGTGGAGGGACGAATCAGTCCTCTCCATATAACAGTCCCACAGACGAGTTTCATAGTGGATGATACCACGTGAAATCCACTAGCCCGACTGTGAAGTTTGGTATAGTCTGAAGAGAGCCGGGCTTCCTAAATTAGTAGACCTCCATTTGTGATAACGAAATGCGAGACATTTAACTGAAGATCACTTATATTTCTTCAATAAAGATATTGTGATGGGAAAAGCCGCCCCGGTGGCGCAGTGGTTTAAGCGACGGCCTCTGATCATTCGTCCGTAAGGATTCCGTGTTCAAATCCCGGTGAGACATGGATGTTGTGTTTGTCTTACGGCACTGGTTCTCTATCCCTTCCCTGGAACCAGTAAATTAGGGACGGGCGACTGCTTATAGTCCATTGAGTTGCTCACGGTGGTCGTTTAACCTCCAATAAAAAGAAATGGGAAAACGATTAAAATGCAGAACGAATTAATTTCAATCGATGATCATACATAAAAGTAATACGAGATTTGCATTCATTTTAGTAACTATTGAGATGCTAAGGAAATAAGCCATTACAGATATCTGGAATCCTTTTTAGCTGATGACGATATAATTACCAAGCTAATGTAATACTTTGCAGTTCTCCGTGTACACTTCTTTTCTAGTGTCTTCCACTGCTTCACCTTCTGCAAAATTGGACCATTTAGTGCTTCGGGATGTTTAGCTTGCAGGAAAAAAGACAAATGAAACAAAGAACTCCATGATTTATCGCAATCAAAGTCGCTCCCTCAGTGTGTTAACTAATTCTTGCCCCACATTAAAGCGTTGTACGCTTCAAGCCCTGTAAGAAGAAAGAAGGAAGTAAATACCACAATGTCCGACGATAAATCAAACCGACTTTTCCGCCATTTTGCATTTTAAATATTGTATTGTTAGGAAGATTTAAGGATAATGAAAGACAAACTTTTATAATTCCTGCACGGCGATTAGAAGCTTGGGCTTTTGCCTAATCGTCAGTGATGGACAATTCGTGAATGACTTGTTCGCAACGGATGGCTCCACTGTGATTGATGAATGATTCGCTCTCACCGCTGTGATTGATCATTCAATCCGCCATTGCTGCAACAACACCGAGTTGTACATCAGTGGATGTCTCGTAGTGATGGACCATTCGTGAACGATTCGTTCACAATGAATGACTCTTCACCGTGAATGATGAATGGTTCGTCCGCAGCACTATAAATATTCATTCAATCCGCCATTACTGCGACAAATACTGAGTCGCACTTCAGTGTGTCTTGTAGTGATGGGCGATTCGGTCACAACGAATGACTTTTCACCGTGAATGGTGAATGATTCGCTCTCACCGCTGTGATTGATCATTCAATCCACTATTACTGCGACACACCCTGTGTCGTACTTCAGTGTGTCTCGTAGTGACGGACCATTCGTGAACGATCCGTTCACAATGAATGACTCTTCCCCGTAAATGATGAATGGTTCGTTCTCGCCGGTGTGAATAATCATTTAATCTGCCATTACTGCGACACACACTGAGTTGCACTTCAGTGTGTCTCGTAGTGACGGACTATTCGTGAAAGATTCGTTCACAATGAAGGACTCTTTGCCGTGAATGGTGAATGGTTAACTCTCACTCTTTTTATACACTGTTTTTGGACACTCTTGAACTCTAAGGTATTGGACACTCTTGAACTCTAAGGTATTGGACACTCTTGAACTCTAAGGTATTGGACACTCTTGAACTCTAAGGTATTGGACACTCTTGAACTCTAAGGTATTGGACACTCTTGAACTCTAAGGTATTGGACACTCTCTCACACTAAGGTCACGGGCACTTTTATAATATAAGTCCTTGGACACTCACAGTAAAATGTTTAACGCTCTTAAGTGAAAAGGATTTGGACAGACTCACTGTACGACGTTGAACACTCTTAAATAATAATGTCTTGGGCACTCTCATTTAAAGCCTTGGACACCCTTGAACTCTAAGTGCCGGGACACTTCCTTTCGTACACACTGTACGATCGTGGTCACTCTTAAGCTGTAAAGTCTTGGATATTCTCTTTAAGGTCTTGGACAGACTCACTCTAAGGTATTGAACAATCTTAAACTCTAAGGTCTTGGACACTCTCTTACACTAAGGCTTTGGGCGCCCTTAAACTATGAGGCCTTGGACACTTTCACTCTAAGGTGTTGGACACTCTGTGACGTATATTCTATTTTAAACTTTCATTTTTAGTTCTTTTTACTATGTAAATTTGAGTTTGTTCTCTTTTGCACTTCCCAACTTAACGTGATATCTTCTCTCTCATATGAATGGAAGTTTGGCAACACCCCTGAGGTCAGTACGTAAGTGACGTATGCATGTCGATAAGAACGAGAAAGGATATATATATATATATATATATATATTGCGGGATGTAAGGTCAGGTGATGCGTAACATCACAGCCTCTCCTTGACAAATGTCAACCCCGCCTTCTCGTGGTGCATCCTGTTCCCACTAAAGGGGCTCTGACGACCGCCCATAGCGGTATAACTATACCATCGGGATCAGAGGAAATGCTATCCCACACTCACCAACCCGCTTGGCCAGCGTGGTGAGTTATGGCCAAACCCTCCAAAATGATTCCACAACTTAAATCTTGGCCCTCAGTCTCCGGCAGCTGGAATGTACCTGGCCAAGGCAGCGGCCAGTGCGACATGAAGGCAGAGGGTGCTAAGAATCCCCCGGAGGACCGGACTAGGCTGCCATCTGATGCTGACTACTTACAATGGACGCTCCCTATCTTCTGATTCAAGGCTTCTTGAATTGGAAGAGGAAACTACAAAGGATCAAGTGGGACATCGTGGGGCTAAGTGAGGTAAGGAGAAAAGGAGAAGATCTCATTGAACTGAAAAGTGGACATCTCTTCTACTATCGTGGGACAGATACTGGCAGAACTAGTGGTGTTGGATTTATAATAAACATGAAACTGAAGGATAATGTTGTAGAAGTTGAAAGTTCCTCTGACAGAGCTGCACGACTTGTTATCCAACTCTCGAAAAGATACCAGGCTCAGATTATTCAAACTTATGCACCCACCACAAGTCATCCTGAAGAAGAAATTGAAGACTTTTATGAGGAAATTTGTCATCTAAATAATAAAGGTAAGCAGCACTTGAAAATAATTATGGGAGATTTCAATGCAAAAATAGGGCAACGGCAACAGAATGAAACTTCGGTAGGTAAATTCGGTCATGGCAACAGAAACCAGCGTGGAAATACTCTCTTTGAGTTTGCAGAGGCAGAAGGGTTTTTCATCTTGAACTCCTTCTTCAAGAAAAAGCCACACAGGAAATGGACATGGAGACATCCAAATGGGACGACAAGTGAAATTGATTTTATTATGTGTAACAAAAAATTCGTCATAGAAGACTGCAGTGTGCTAAACAAGTTCAACACAGGTAGTGACCATAGATTGGTGAGATGTAAGATGCACCTCAACACTAAACTTGAACGTGGCAAGCTCATAGGACAAACAAAATCTATTGACATAACCAACCTTAAAAACACCGTAATACCTTCAAGTTAGAACTGAAGAACAGGTTCTCTGCTTTAGAAGGCCTAACATCGGAAGAAGTGGACATCTCTGAAGTTAACAGAAAAGTAACCAAAGCTCTTATGGAAACAGCAACAAAATTAGCTGGGTCTAAGAACAAGTTGCATGTGAACAAATTATCAGGAAAAACCAAAATGTTGATGCAAAAAGAAGAGAGATGAGGACAACTAAAGAAGATGTGACTTCCAAAGTGGAATATATAGAGCTATGCAAGACAGTAAGAAAAAGTATCACTGAAGACGTAAGGAAATTCAACTGTGAACTAGTGAGGAAAGCAATTGAAAACAACCAAAGCCTAAAGATAGCAAAGGGACATCTCAGTAAGGGAAGAAAACAGATTATGGCACTGAGAAAAGAAGATGGTTCTGTAACAAGAAATAGAGGCGAAATTTTGACAAGAGTGAAAGATTTCTACTCCAAATTATATGAAAGGGATGATATATGCACTCCAGACATCATGAAAGATACCAGTACCAGAGTTCCTCCAGTCCTTCCAGCAGAAGTTGCACATGCAATCAAGAACATGAAGCGAGGAAAAGCTCCAGGAGAAGATGGAATTACTGTAGACATCATACAAGAAGCAAGTGGAGAAATCGAAACAGTACTCGCCCAAATTTTCACTCGATGCCTTAATGAAGGAAAGATTCCTGAGGATTGGAACACCGCTACAATGATCCTGCTACATAAGAAAGGTGACATTGAGGATCTCGGAAACTACAGACCTATCAGCCTCCTATCAGTAGTTTATAAAATCTTCACTAAAGTTCTTTCACACCGCTTGAAGGTAACACTGGACATGGCTCAACCGAGAGAACAAGCTGGATTCAGGAGTGGCTACAGCACAATAGATCATATCCACGTACTGAGAGAACTAATTGAAAGAGCGAGGAATATGAGCTCCCATTGTGCATGGCTTTTATCGATTATGAAAAAGCCTTTGATTCGGTGAAACCATCAGCAGTTACAATGGCTCTGAAAACCTGCGGTATTGAAGATGCATACATTAATATTATTAATAACATCTATGAAAATGCAAGTGCAAAGATTAGGCTGTTTGAAAATACAACATACGTAAAAATTGGAAAGGGAGTGAGACAAGGTGACACCATATCTCCGAAGCTCTTTAATGCCACATTGGAGGGTGTTTTTCAGTCACTGAGCTGGGAAAACAAGGGGATAAAGATTAATGGAGATTATCTAACCCACCTTCGTTTTGCTGATGACGTAGTCATTTTTGCAACTACCCCATCAGAGCTGCAGAGTATGATCCAGGAACTTGCTGACAAGAGTAAAGAAGTGGGATTAAAAATGAACTTTCAGAAGACAAAAGTGATGTTCAATGCTTTTACAAGAAATGAAGATTTATCGATTGATGGAGAAAAGCTGGAGATAACAGACACGTACGTTTATCTTGGACAGCAGATATCAAGTGAGGGTCACATTGATGAAGAAATTAATCGGCGTACAAAACTTGCCTGGAGAGCTTTTGGAAGAAACAGCATAATTTTCAAGAGCAATATGCCATTATGTCTTAAAAGAAAAGTGTTTGATCAATGCATCCTTCCAGTGCTTACGTATGGTGCGGAGACGTGGACCTTAACTAAAAGAGACATACAAAGGCTGCAGACAACTCAAAGACCCATGGAGAGGTGCATGCTTGGTGTAACCAGGAAAGATAAGAAGAGGAACTCGTGGATCCGAAAAATGACAAGAGTGGAAGACATCATGATCAGAGTTAAATCCCTGAAATGGCAATGGGCTGGACATACTGCCAGAAGGACAGATCATCGATGAACAGCTGAAATTTTAGATTGGATTCCAAGGGACAGGAAAAGACCCAGAAGAAGACCACATGGGAGATGGGTGGATGAAATTCGAAAGTATGCAGGGGTGACATGGAGGAGACTGGCACAAGACAGACCGTTGTGGAGGAAACTTGGGGAGACCTTCGTCCAGCAGTGGATTGATAATGGTTGACAATGATGATGATGATGATGATATATTGCGATGCAGTTGTTTGGTGTGGAGATGTTAAATCTTTGCTGAGCTTATTGATTGTACGAGAGCTACTAACGTATGTGAAGTTATATTTTTATTGCAGTCTGTATAACTACGTTGTGAAGTTTGTGAGTGTTATACTACTGATTTATTACCAGCTGTGGACTAACAACGTTGGAATATAGCATGCTTTCTTGAAGTTGGATAGAAATAAAAGATTAGTAAGTACCACCCCTTGACATTATTTAGAGTGAACGCCTATTTCATTATTGGTGAATTTGACATTTAGCACATGTAGTGTTTAGCTAGTTACAAACTTAGGAATAGATTGTACACTACAACTCTCTTACACTGAGGCTTGGGAGCACTTAAACCATAAGGCTTTGGACACTTTCACTCTAAGGTTTTGGACACATTTAAATAATGAAGCGTTGCACACTGTCTAACTTAAAGATTTGGACCCTCTTAAACTCTGAAGCCTTTTACACACTCTCTCACTGTAAGTACACTGCAGAGCAATTGAATTAGAGACAGCTGGCGATATGCGAATGTGGCGCTGTGGGCGGTCCTGTAAACGGAAATGACATGACGTATGCAGCGATCCGGCAATATAAGGAATAATGCGACGGCAATTAGTAAGACTCGGACGCAGTATGGGTAAGACGAAAAATCTAAGCGCATTTGATCGTGGGCAAGTTGTCGGGGCCCGACGAATGGGTCACTCCATTTCGGAAGTCGTGCAGGCACTGGGATTTTTACGAGCCACTGTTTCGCGGGTACACCGTGAGTACATCGAATACGGTAAAACCATCCCTGCAAGGGCAAACTGCCGTGGACAACAGCGTGTGGATGAGCGGAGTCATCGTCGGCTAGCTCACTTTGTAACAGCAGATAGACGGACCACAATGCAATAAATTACTCGGCAATGTAACGCTGGTGCACAAAAACGTGTAAGCAGCCACACCATCCAGAACCATCTCCTCGCTATGCGGTACAGAAGTCATCGTCTCACTACGGTACCGCTGCTGCCCACACATCACAGGGTGCAAAGATCAGCATGGGCGCGAGAACATCGCCACTGGACCCCATACACGTAACAAAATGTTGCCTGGACTGATGAGTCAAGATTCACGCTGGTACATGCGGATGGCAGGATACAAATACGGCGCAAACCACATGAAGCGACGGATCCTTCTTGCCAGCAGGGTACTCTTCAAGTTGTTGGGGGTGGCATTCTCGTCTAGGGACTGTTTACGCGGACTGAAATGGGACCACTGGTATGTGTGACATCGTCCCTTGCAGGTCAATGCTACCGGGATATCCTGGACGACTATTTGTTCTCGTTTGGGCGTCTTCAACATCGCACTGGGACCTCATCCTGCAACAAGACAATGCACCGTTCCATCGCTCCCGAATTGTATCCGAATGGTTGGATGAATACTCCAACGATGTGACCCCGCTTCCTTGGCCAGCTAGGTCACCTCACCTCAATCCCATCAAGCACATCTGGGATGTCATCGAGAGAGATATTCGAGGCTCTGACCCCCTCCATCAAATCTTCGTGAACTGTAGAAGCTTGTTCAGGGGTCGTGGATCGGTATGGCTTCCCAATGCTTCCGGTGTATTGTCGAGTCCATGCCGAGACGAATCGCCGACATCATCAGTGAGAAAGGTGGAGCTACACGTTACTAGACAGGTATCTCTATTTCAGTTGCTCTTCAGTGTATATGGACACTCGTAAACTATAAAACTTTGGACACTTTGGACGGTTATTTGCATTTCACTTTTAACACCTTTTGTCTAACTCCAATTCCTTCATAACAGGTATTGCATTATCTACATTCCCTTGATAAGCACAATTGTATATGTGTCAGATACATAGACGATAATGTTGCTACTTGTAGAAAATTTTTTAAAACTAATCTTCGATTTTTATCATCTGAAGTGTTCATAAGGACAAATGCACCGACTATTAAAGTTGGTAAAGAAGTTTTCATATAACGCTAGACTTGCAGCATATCAAGAATACAATTGTTGAACATTTGCATGCTACATGGCTCAACACTGAAGGAATTTCTCTTCGAATATTCCCCAAATCGCCAGTTAACGCCGAATTTTCTATCATTTTACAATTGGTATTACATTCGAATTCAATTACGGAGAGAATAACACCGTCTTTCTCTCTCTCTCTCCTCCTCTTGCACTCTCTTTCGGGTTTGATAAATGCTTTAGCTACAACTTCATGCATAATGTGTTTACTGAGCATTACGGAGCAGCAATTAATCAAGTCTTTTGTCGTTGATGGCGGACACAGTTATTGATTAGAGAGTCCTTCATTTCGCATTATAGAAACATTCGTGGCCTTATGTTTCCCGTAAGCAATAACACTTATGTGGAACCATTTGTATAAAGTAGTTGGAAATGAAAGTAGAAGTCACAACTCACAAAGCATTCTTACGTACGCACTGGACTAAATTTTTGAAAAGAATATTTGAAGGTCGATGCTTCCTGAAAAAGAAAAAAGGACACCAAACAACATTCGCCAAACGAGACAAATTCTAGATCTGATATTGAGATTTAATACCCGTTCGTTATCGGCTTTAAAGAATTTAACACTCAAGAGATCAGATATTCTTTTCAGAATAATTGAATAAGAAAACATGCTTGAAGAGATGCGATATAACGTATATGGTGTTATAGGGTTCACACGTAAACAAAATATCAAAATCAGAGTCACTAGCAGCCCCGGGTGCGCAGTCGTCCAAGCGCTGGCTCATGACCATTCGTCCGAGGTGATTCCGAGTTCGAATCCCGGTGAGGAATGGATGTTGTGTTTGCCTTACGGCACTGGCTCTCTCCCTTTCTGGAACTAGTGACCCTAAAGTAGGGACGGGCGACTGCTTATAGCCCATTAAGTTGCTCACGGTGGTCGTTAAACCTCAAATCAAGAAAAAAAAAAACAAGTATTATGTGGATCTTCGCTGGAACCCTGAAACACGATGGACAAGGTTTCCAGTAATACACTAACGTCGAATCGACGTCAATTTTTGGTTACCTGATCGATATTACGTCGAGGCATAGTTTTCGAAATAAAACCGATGAAGCGGAACGTCAAGAAAAATTATTATATTGAATTTCAGTATACATGTAGACGGTTTTACGCAGTTCGTCCCTTTAGTTCCATTAGGTCGAATAATCAATGTTTTTTATCCGATCTGTAAGTATCGCACGAATGCGCCTTTGCAAAAATAAGGCCAAACAAACTTTTTGAATGCTGGAGTGTTGGTCGGTTGTATCATTTCTGTTGTAAAACGAGATTCTTACCTGCTTCTTTTTTCGTCTGTAAGTTAAAAGTTTTTATTTTTTTAATTTTTTAATTTTTTGCTTAAGTATGTTTATAAGAAGTTGAGTCTCGTTCCTTTAAGTAGAATTACTTATTCATATATATAATTTGTACGTACGCATATCCCAATTAAGGATAGGCCTAGCGCGATGCTTACAGATCATCAAAAATCTTGTGAAAGTTTTGAAAATTATATGTCTTCTCGAATGCGTCCGTAAAGACTTGGATGTTGTAATAATAAAAAATATTATATGATCTTTTAATCGTAGACAGCGTCGTAGAATCGTACAAGAAATACGAATACATTCTACGTTTTATGCCACAAATAAAGGTTTAGAATTTCATGTTTCAGCATCTAAATTGTAAAGTAAACGTAGATTCTACATTACAAGAGTACTAGAATTGGTGACTAAACTGCGTAATATCAACGTAGAATCGACGTCTACACTACGTAGCAATGATATATATGTTTCTCTCGAAAGGTCAAATCTTGGTCTACTGTTTACTTAATATCGACTTTATAAGTTTAAAATTCCACGTCGAAAAGACGTAACAAAAGTGGATATATGTATATGTATTCGACGTTTCATATCGACCCAAAATTCGACGTCGAATCGATGTAATGTGCCACCGGGAGTAGTGAAAATGAAGAATTCAATTAATGGAGGAAACCATGCTAGAAAATTCGAAACACTTTTAGATGAACTTCATGCACAATACAGTGATCTGCTTCTGCATAATCGAATCGGTTGGTTGAGTTCAACATCACTTTATCAGAAATGAATACGCACAAGGTGATACAGAATGAGGTTGCATGAAAGTCTCAGGTTAACGTAATGTGTGCAATATGTGGTGATGTACATTATATACAAGCGAAGAACCAGAACGTTAGGTGATAATGTCTGTTATAACGAAGTAAATTTCTCAGTCATTTGTGGTCCACGCCGGTGATCGAACCCGAGTCCACTTATTCCGGAATAAGTCGCTCTACCAACTAAGCTACGGAGACATTCGTTCTTGCTGCTATCTGCCTTTATGTCGTGTGCGCGTCCTGCGGGTCAGGCACGTCACATCTCCCCCAACCCCCGAAAGAGGGCCGGGGGCATGGCCCATGGGTCAGCCGTGACCATGAATCGTTGCAGGCAGCCAACCGCTGTAGAACGTGCACTTGAGAACTCCCAGTCAATCTGGTGTGTGGAATGCAACGTCACACACATTTTTCGAAGCGCTGAAGAAGGGATTCTCTTATTTTCCCTATCTCGCGGTGTGGGAAGAACATCACACCATTGCGAGATCTTGAACGGCCGGGTCATCCGGGAAGTTCGGGCGCCATTATAACGAAGTAAATTTCTCCGTCAGTTTTGGTCCACGCCGGGGATCGAACCCGAGTCCACTTATTCCGGAACAAGTCGCTCTACCAACTGAGCTACGAAGACGTTCGTTCTTGCTGCTTTATGTCGTGTGCGTCCTGTGGGACAGGCACGTCACACTGTCTGTAACACGCAGGCTAGCACGCCGGTTATAAGAACTAGGTAATGACAAATGAGCAGCAATGAAAGTTAGGACAGCACAAATTGGGATTGGTCCACTAGGCGAATATATCCTTTATTTGAGTACTAGAAAATGAGTATTAGTATTTTTTCAGCCGCCCCGGTGGCGCAGTGGTCTAAGCGATGGCCTCTGATCATTTGTCCGTAAGGGGTCCGGGTTCGAATCCCGGTCAGGCATGGATGTTGTGTTTGTCTTACGGCACTGGCTCTCTCCCTTCCCTGGAACCAGTGACCCTAAATTAGGGACGGGCGACTGCTTATAGCCCATTGAGTTGCTCACGGTGGTCGTTAAACCTCCAATCAAAAAAAAAAAAAAAGTATTTTTTCAACTTCGGAAATAATTTTACTTCTTTTTACAAGAAGAAAAAAAATGTGATATTGATCTAAATACCAGTGATGTCGTTTCTTAGTTCACTAATTTTCCTACAGTGAGTAAAAAAAAAAAAAATCGCATACCATGTGTTTTCGCAATGATGTCATGATAACAAGATAAACAGAACTAAAAACTGTCCCATTGCACAGATGAATATGAATGTCAATTATTTACTGAAAATTATTTCTGTTGAATTCGTTAGAAAAAAGTATACTGAGCAATTAGTAAGCAATCAGTACCAAAATAAGTATTTGCGCACTACAGTTACATCCCTACGTCAAATTTGCGTAAGCCGATCTGCAGCGGTATTATAAGTGCTGCAAACGTCAAGTGATTGCTACAGTTGTATGTGTGAATTTTCAGACTAGCGGCAAAGCTCAGCTCGAGTTGTAGTTCAACATGACACGTAAGAAGTCCGAGTTACCCAAACATATACGGGAAAGGATTTGTTTTTTGCGTACAGAAGAGAAACGTCATCGAAACATTGGGGACATTTTGAATTTGAACGTTTCAACAGTGAGATATGTGGTGAAAAAGCACGACGAAACTCATAGCACAAATAACAAGAGAAGAATCGGTCGCCCAAAGATTCTACTACCAGGGAGAAATGCCAAGTTGTGAAATAAGTGAGGAAAAAACCATTTGCTGGTGCTCGAACTCTAGCTGTACAACTTGCGACACTATCAGGTAAGACTGTTTGTGCTCAAATAGTAAGAAATGTGCTGCATCGTGCGCAGTTATACAAGGGCAGAACGGCAAGGAAAAAAAAACTTTTATTAGTGAAAGAAATAGACAGAAACGTTTGGATCTTGCTAAAGCTCAAGTCAGAAAACCAATCGAATTGTGGAAGAATGTTGTATTTTCTTGCGAAACAGTTTGTTTAGCTCCGACGGTAAAAGAATTGTGTGGCGCAGACCAAACACTGCACTCCAGCAATAAAATCTCAAAGCAAATATGAAGCATGGTAGAGGTCATATAATGATATGGGGCTGCATGGGTTACAATGGAGTGGGTAAAATTGCGTTTATTGAGGGTATAATGAGTGCAAAGAAATATATTGATGCACTGCGCAGCAATTTAGCAGACAGTGCTGCGAAATTAGGCATAAGCTATTGTTACCTCTTTCAACAGGATAACGATCCGAAACACACTGCACATATCACAAAAGAGTGGTTACTGTATAATGTTCGCGAGAGGCTAGATACAGGCCCCTCCACAGTTTCCAGACTTTAACCCTATCGAGAATTTGTGGTATTTGTTCGATTTATTTTAAGGAAAAGAAATATTTCTGGGGTAAATGATCTAAAACAAGCAATAACCGAAGAATAGCAGAATACTGCACACGAAACGACTAAAAAATTAGTAGAGTCTATGCCAAGAAGGCTTCAAGCCATTATTAATGCAAAAGGTATGCATACTAAATATTAGACAATTATTTTGGACTTTATTTATGACATAGTGATGGTATCACTCGTGTGCAAATACTTTTTTGCCATTCAGAAAATGCCTTTTTCGCGTATGTCTCGTTCAGTATTTTTAAAAGATTCTCAATAGAGTATTTGTTTGTTTCATTAGCCTATTTGCTGCTAAAGAAATATACTTTCCCCCTATTATTATTATTATTATTATTATTTGTGTGTAATTATTGCTGAAAAACAATTTGCGCAAATACTTTTTTTACCCACTGTTATCGATATACCGCACTTTGAATGCCTTAAATAAGCACACCGGACAAAATGATAGCATTGTTGGGAGACAAATAGCACTGACGTAGTCTACAGGATCATTTCTGTCTCATGCAGTGGTGAAGAGCAACGCGTGTGTTGAATTTAGTCTGCAATATGGGTCGTAAGACAGACGTGACTGAGTGGCAAAAAGGAGCCATCGTGTTTGGCCGTGCCCACGGACGCAAAGTGAATGAAGTCGCCCAATTTGTTGGTGTGTCGAAGCGTACTGTCCAGCTGGTCTACAAACAGTGGTGTAGTTCGCAGTTAACTGAAAATCGAAGACGTAACTGTGGCGTCCAGAAAACGATTCTCACCAACAGGGACACCCGCCATGTTTTACAACTAGTACCTGCAAATCGGTTTCAAACCAGGCAACAATTTCTCCAAACAGTCAATGGAAGTCCACTCCAACCAATTTCCGAAAACACATTGCGACTAGAACTGCATGCGATGAACATCTGGAGCAGAGTACCACGTAAGAGACTTCTTTTGACAGTAAGTCACAAAGTCGCACGTTGTAAATGGGCTCAGAGGCACCAAAACTTTATATGGAGGATTGGGAACGAGTAATTTGGTCTGTTGGTCTGTTGTGTCTGGTTTTTGTTTATAGTCAAAGAGGGTATTTATTAAAAATGGTGAGGATGCACAAAGGGAGAACATGAATTCAAAACAATATTTAAAAACCTGATAACCAGATAATGAAAAGTAAAAAAAATGGTTAAATCTCCTATGTAGCAAAAAATGTATCTGTGAAAACCTGAGGATAAACAATGGTTTGAAGTGTTCGTAAATAACAAAATAGTGCAACAAGTGAGAAGGTAGAAAGTAATGGAGGACCTTAGGTCTTCCAGTATGTATGAAGTCTATATAATTGTTTCATAAGTTCGTTATCACAGTTTTGTGAGTAAAAGTCAGCTTGTGGCTACTGGTCAACGACATGAAAAGTACGAAAAATTTAAAATACAGCTGAGTCATGAAACAATTTTAGTTGATAGAAGAGTCTATTATAGTTGAACTATGAATCAATTATAGTTGTGTTATGAATCAATTATAGTTTTCACGTAATGTAGGAAAAAATGAATTATATAATTGATACATAAGAAACAACAAAAAAAGTTAGTTATCACAGTTTCGTTTATAAAAAGGAAACGCCAGCTGATAGCAATTGGCGAACGAAGTGAAAAGATGAAAAATTCATAAAAAATAAAATTGAGCGATGAAACTATTTGAGTTTAGCGGCAAATCTACAAAAGTTTACCAGAAAACTACAAGTGGACTCATTGCTAATGTAAGTAAAAGAGTTTTAAGATTCGTTCAAAGAAACACACACACAAAAAAAAACAGTTCGTAATCACAGTTTCGTTTACAAACAGAAAAAGTCAGCTTGTAGCTATTGGTGAACGAAGTGAAAAGATAAAAAGTATGTAAAACTTAAATTATAGTTGAGTGTGAAACTATTTTAGTTGAGCAACGAGTCCATTATATTTGGGTAATGAGTCTTTTTGTGTAGCTTTTCAGTAATGTAAGTAAAAACATGAATTTAATACAGACGGCAGAAGATCAAAATTAGCTAATCAATAAGTAATATTAGTAGAATTGTGAGGAATGTGCGAAGGCTGGAACTGTATTTTGTTGCAGTCAATTGACTATGATGTTTTGTTGCAGAAATAAAAACTGAGAACTAGTGACTGGACCGTGTTCTTCGAGAAAAACTTTAAGTTCCAGATAAAGCAAGGTTGAATAAGCCTATTTTGTATGGAGTTTATCAGCATATGCTTGTAAGCGTCGGATATGACACCGTCGCTTAGAGGCTTGGCAAATTTCGGAGAGTTGACAAGCGACTGTTTTAAGATGTGAGACCAATAAGGGTAATTGATGAAGATTTTTCGAGCACTCACGAAGGTTTTAGGGCAAAGTAGAAGAAGACGTATCAGGTTGTCCTGGGAAAGTGGTGAATCTAGAGCAGAAATAGAGGAGATCATGGCTGTGGCTTCAGCAATAGATAGAGGTGAACGTTGAATCGAAGTGACATAAACTCCCGAAGAACGAGTGGAAACGTTAGCAGGCAGCAGTGCATCAACGAAGGTATCTAAGTCAGGAGCAGGTGAAGTAGGTCGGTTATCATCTGCATCAAGTAGCATAGGGGTGGAAGAAGGTGTACTTCTCTTCAAAAGAATTTAGGTTAGAAGTGAAAGTCTCTCATGTGACACACTACGGGTGAAGGAGTGGTTGTGATGATATTGGGTGTACTTCTCTTAGAGGTTAGTCGAGTTTTTGAAACTTGATTTCTGCGCTTCTGCGATCGACGAGCTGCAAGTAATTCTTGTGGGGATATGTCTGAGGAGCTGCCATCTGCGTCAGAATGGACGGCATCATCACCATCGTCAGGAAAGTCGGTATCATCCTGCAAAGCAGCAAAACTACTTGTGGTAACAAGTGTGGCTGAATAAGTAGTAGTAGGAGGAATAAATAAGGCAGGAGACACTGGTTCTGTACTTTAAAGCAGGAGATTCGGCGCATTCTCAGTTCCGTCAGCCAGCAGCTCTTGGTCAACGGACGTCCTTGGAAGTTGGGTAGTGGGTGAAATGTGGTAGGGGGAGCAGATTGAGGAACATTATGAACATCAGTAGAAAGAGATGTAGCAGACGTTTTACGGTGGGGGCAGGCCGAGATTAGGTGACCCACGGCCTTGCACCCGAAACACTGTACGCCAACAAATAAATGACATGTGTACCGGTGGGAATCGGAGTACTCTCTGGGTTGCAGGACGGTTCTGGATGGCTGCATCAGATCGGAAAATCCAAGCGGCAGCAAGAAGGGATGTAAGTAGCTGGATCTGCTGGTAAACGTTTCGTCTGAGGGACGACTTTACCCTGCGTAGAAAGAAGGTAAGCCAAAAGTTCTTTGGAACTTTCGGTGGCACAGGTGACAAGGTGATAGTGAAGGGTCGTTCAGTCAACGGTATTGGATTCAAGTGGGAAGACTTCACGTCAATACCAGTTGCAAGAACTGTATCTACCATTTCTTAGGCAGCAAAATAAAAAACAATACCCCTTTAAAAACGGGAAAATCAATTACTGAGATTGATGGTAACACTTTTTGTAGTCCTGCTACATAGTGATCAATGTGAGTGTCTTGTAAAATAGGAAAGACAAGGCCAAGTTTAAACTTGTCAACAAGCTGCTTACCGTAAATTGATTCATCAGAAAATTTCAGTCGAAGGTCGTAATCCACCCGTATGATATTCATGGAGTTGATGTGAGCAGAAGAGCTAGAAGTAGAAGAAGTTGAGGCAGATGAAGAACCGGAATCCTTCCCGGCATATGACATTGTAAAAATGGAAGATATAGGATTGCTGACTGAAGTTTTTCATATTGGTGGAAAATCTTGGTTGGAAGGCACATAGCTAGAGGTAGCGTGCACAGATGCAGTAAACATAGTAGATGTCGATGTAACTTGAGTGGATACCAATGTCGAAGAACTTGAAGAAATATAATCCATGGCAACCAAATCACCGACTCTCGCTGGGTCTGCCAGGCTTAAAAGCAAAATAACTCAACAAAAAATAAATGTACAACTTTTACACTGACAAAGAAAGTCCAAAAACATAAACTAACGCTCCAAGCAAAAAAAAAAAAAAAATTATAAGCACAAGTACCTTAACGTAAGGCACAAGCTCAAATTCCCGAACTGCGAGAGTGACCTAGAAATGGCGCAGCGGTGTGACAGGTCTCTATGAGCTCGGGGACACAGAAAGCTGTTTTACCAGAACACAGAAGCTGAAAACGATGCGAACGTCGTTTTTTACGCTTTTCAACCGTAGATTGACGAAGCGTATATGATCCAGCTTTGTCCGTCTCTCTGACAGCCTGTCCGCACGACAACTCGCGTAAAAATGGTTCGATTTCGATCAAATTTCAGTATGTGGTAGGGGGGACGAACCCTATTGAAAATAGTAAAAATGGGATCAAAAGTCAGCACATAGGCGCGGAATCCATTCCATCGCCCTTATGAGTTATAACTTACTTAAAACTGCTTCGATTGCGACAAACTTTATCATGTTGTTCCGGAGGTATACTGATCCAATTCTGTTTAATATCATCAGAATGGAGTCAAAGGTCAAGGCACATAAGCGAGGTTTATTCCACAGCCATTATCCTCATAACTTGAGTAAGAATGCTTTTATGGCGACACAATTTTAGTATGTTGTTCCGAAGGTATACTGAACGAATCAATAGTCA
The DNA here is from genome assembly GCA_039090855.1 of Macrothele yani. Lineage (NCBI taxonomy): Eukaryota > Metazoa > Arthropoda > Arachnida > Araneae > Macrothelidae > Macrothele > Macrothele yani. Next base: position 24,131,377 of record CM077028.1, on the reverse strand, counting down.
GGGTAAGGAGAAGGGTTTGTCTGCGCGCAGGAAAACTCACGTAGAAATTGCTTGTTTTCGATTCAGTTCAGTATGCTTTTGTGGGGAACCACGGAGCTAAGTGCAAAGAAACCGTCAAAATCGAATAATTAATCAATACAATATATCTTAAGGTTTTGGAACGGAGTATATACTTCCGACATCCTGCATTGTTACTTACTTAAAATTCTTCGATTTTGAAGCTCACAATTTGTGGTGTTCGGGTATATTCGATAACAATTCTTACTTAAATTGGATGAAAATTGTCTTATGTTACCCATAACAAACGAGAAGAATTACATTTTCTTAAAGCATTAAGACCAGCAGATGTTTCACCCACGACGCAGAGCAGATGTTTTACGCAACAAATGTTAATGAATTTTTTTACTGCCCTTCTGTGCGTTAACGTCGGTAAAAATGCTTCGATTGCGAGGACACACAATTCGTTGTTCCGTAACGACTTTGGGAGCAGTTCGGCCAAAAATGTTTTTTGTCAGCAATTGAGGGCAGTGTGCATGCGTCATATTAGTTTGCCATTATTTTCGCACAATAACTTCCGTGAAAATTGGCCGATTTAGATGTGATTTTTCATTATAAAACGGCTTATGTGGGGTAGCTCTTGATAATAGAAATAGGCAAGGCCGTGGGGAGCGATCTCGGGCCCCAGTGCAATAAAATCTCCGCCCCCCACACCTCGGCTCCTCCACTAACCACAAAATCCATATTTCCGCTTACTCACCAACTCCTCCTTCCCCACTCACCCACCATTCCCCTACTTCCCGATAACCCGACCGGTTGCAACTCTTCAATCTTTTTTTCGTGGTGGGTAATTTTTCATGTTCTCCTCTCCGTAAACAAACCCTCGAACCCTCCCTTTGGAGAAAAGGGAAACTCAGAAAACTCTTGAACGCCATCTACCGACAGACAATCTTATTTTTCTTACCCAGCAAAAACAGTCTTGCTGGGCCATTGCTGGCCCAGCACAATGTTGCCACTACCGAACCGTCAATAAAATGTTCGGCCGGCTAACAGAAGGGCCAGCAGTTCAGGCCAGTAGCTGGGCAACATTTGGCAACCCCATCAGTTTTCATATGCTACAACAGGACCATCAGTTATCCATCACAGGCAGTAACTGCCACAAGTGGCCCTTCAGCGGCCCTGCAAGCACGTGCCATAAATGATGGCTAGCCTAATGTGGTCCGCTAGTTTCCCGGCAGTGACAGCCGGCAATCACGTGACGTAACTGATGGCTTGCCGAATCTTGTCCGCCAATTTTTTCCCAGCAGTAGCCATAAAAAAATAATTTAAAGGGTAACCGCAGTTTCCCGAAGCTACTACTACTACTACTATTTTTTCGTCTTACGAAACTTCTGACTTACAGCACTGCGTTGGGGAAATTTTCTCAACAGGTGCAGAAAAATGCCCGTTTGGATCTTGGTGGAAACGAACCAGGACTGTCGGCGTGAGAGGTGAGCTCCCTACCAAAGGGACTGATTTACCACGCGCGAGCGTGTGCTTAAAGCTGAGTCTCCTTTTTGCGGAATGTGAACGATGATTCTCTTTTTCATTTTACAATATTGCGAGGTATTTTTCATAAATGCCAGTTTCATATAATTCATAAATTTATTTTTTCAACGTAACGATTGTTTTTTTTTTATGTATACCTTAAGGGAACTTCACTCCTTTTGTACGAGTGTACCAACTTAAAGGCGCTCTCTAAAGTTTCGTGCTGTCCTTGTCGTCTTGAAAGACGATTGTTGAATTAATAAATTTACCCGTTCATGCCGCATTCTGTTACATATTTCAGGTTGTATCTTTCATTTTAGCTGTCCGATTTTAAAGAGGAAAAATATTTTATTTTACTTCTTGTTATTTTTTGAAGTGAATTCCTCCAGTCTTGTGTACTCAACCCATGAATGAGTACATTATATCCACATAGCGTTGCTTCTTTTTTTCAAATAATTGATAAATTTTGACGCGTATAACACTATTTTTTCAACATAACGTTTTTTTAATGTTTTTCCAAGGACTTTTGTTTCAAGCGGTTTAGTGTACGTTAAAACAAAAGATTACACAGAAATTATTTCTTGTTATTCATGGAAATGGAGTGGGTGTATTTCATGCTGTAATCTAATATTTCATAGCTTAATCTGACAACTTCGTCGACCTGGCATTTCCTTATAGGAAATTAATTCGCCTCTCCACATGTTTTTTTTCTGAACATCAACTAAAATAACACGGTCGCGATGGCGATAGCGTCGTCTTTAACTAACTGGTACCACGAGAGACATCACGTGTTGCTTCTGCGCATGCGCAGTCCCGTTGGTTTCCCCTGGTGTTGGGGTTGCATTGGTTGCCAGCTACGGGCCACTATTGGCACTTGCTTGGAGGCCCGCAATTCACGGCGACGCTGCAAGGCCATCAATGGCTGCCAACTGATGGCGCTGCCACCAACGGACCGCTACCGGGCCGTGAGCGGCAGATTTCAGCCAGCAGTGACACATCAATGCCAGCTGGTGGCCAGCAGTTTCCCAATACTTGTGTTTTTTTCTGGGTAGTACTTTTTCATAATCGTCACATTTTTCACCTTTCATTTTTAGAGTGTAAATACGTCTAAAGATGCAGCCTCTGGGAAAGTATCCATAAAGAGTTCTCATAAGTAAACATTAAATTTTGTGTTTTCTCTTTTAAGTTGCCGCTGTGAACAGGACGACTTCATCGGTCACCGGAATAAAGGAAAATAAACGAAGTCGGAATTACGCACAAAGACACTATATTCATTTATAAAAATTGCCGCAATGCGAAAATAATGAGTTGAGCATAAAATGAAAACCAAAATATGCCGGCTTCGGGTGGGAAACACAAAGTGACAAAATCCACATGATGAAAATTGTCTGCAGCCTTTGATGACTAGCAATAACGCTGTATATCATACACAATGGTCTGTGTAGGTGAGTAGCAAAGCAACACAGAGAACACAATGTGTGTTGTCGGCGTGTCGTTGGAAAGGAAAGAGGAGATGAAAAACGTAATGTGGAGAGCTCGTTTAATTTGCCGAAGGTAACCCACGCACCTGTTGCAGTTAGCCTGGGAACTCAAGTAACATTTAGTTTTTTTTTTATTGTACGTATTTAAAGCAATTTTTGAATTTATTACATTTTTTTACATTTATGACATAAATTACGCATTTTTATGCGTACGTAGAAAATAATTTTTTACGCGTAACTTCCCAACCCTTGTGACGGTATAGCTTGAAAAATATTCGGACACCATAAAATAATAATTAGAAAAAAAAATTACTTTAGAAACGGGCTCTGGGCCTCCTTAGGAGTCCGGGAATCGGTACTACAGCACCGCCTCCCCCTCCCTCTCGTTAGACCTGGAAATAGGTAACAGGGGCACAAAGAGGTATAATTTTGATGCGTGTGAATCTTAAACTTTATACCATAGTTCAGTCCTCTCAAAACCAAGGCATTTTCCTATGATTTCTGGTATGTTGGAAAACGTATCATAATCAGTGCATTGCATGATTTTACTAACTTGTTGTTCGCACTCCAATAATGGGAGGCGACGAGTGCATCGCAGGCCTAATGAAGCCTCTAATCTTGATTGTGTCGAAAGTGTTGTTCAAGCTGGAGGGGGTTCTGTGATGTTTTGGGGATGTTTTTCGTACCATGAAATGGGCCCTTTCGTTGCAGTGACAATAAATTTGAACCAGCATACGTACCTCCGCATTCTGAATGACGAAATGCTGCCCTTTGCCCTACATCTCCAGGAGCAGCATCGCATTGCCACTCCTGTCATCCAAGACGGCAGTTTCAGTATGGCTGCCCCGGTGGCGCAGTGGTCTAAGCGATGGCCTCTGATCATTCGTCCGAGAGGGGTCCGTGTTCGAATCCCGGTGAGGCATGGATTTTTCGCTTGTCTTACGGCTCTGGCTCTCTCGCTTCCCTGGAACTAGTGACCTTAAATTAGGGACGGGCGACTGCTTACAGCCCATTGAGTTGCTCACGATGGTCGTGTTAAACCTCCAAGCAAAAAAAAAAAAAAAAAAATTCCGTAAGCATAGAGCTAAAATTATCTCTGAGTGGCACAACGAACAATCAGCAACACTGTCTCACCTCGACTGGCGCCAAATCATCAGATTTAAATCCCATTGAGAATTTCTGGGATCATTTGGAACAGAAGGTGAAACGTCGGAATATGCACCCAGATACTCTGGCGGAACTTCGGGAACAATTGACGAAAAATTGGCTGCAAATCGATTGTCAATACATCCAGAACCTCGTGGAGTCTCTACCACACCGGATTCATTGTTGTTATTAAGACAAAAGGCGCCGTCACCTGTTATTAGGTAAGTTCTGACAGGGATGATTATGACATTGCAGCCAATAACCGTTGAATCATATTTGTCGACAATCATATCTAGGAATTAAATTTTATGTTGAAAGTTTATTAGTTCTTTATTGTTCTTGAATAACACATTTTTCCTTGACGACATGCGTTAGCTGCATTGCAGTCTATATAAGTACCAGTAGTATTCCTTGTAAAAATCTTTCACACTTTTAAAATATCATAATTTTGACTACTACCTGATGATGTGCCAGGAGCTGGCACGAAATATCTTGTGTCGTGAAATTTAAAATTCCAGTATTTTGATATTTTAATATTAATTTTTATTTGAATTAAAGTCATTAACATCATTCACTTTGCTTTCGAAGTTTATGTGCTATATCGTGCAGTGACGGCAACTTTCTTCAGATAAAATTCAAGTATCAGCTGTTTTGCAAGGCTTTAAAAACACTAAGAATTTCCTGTTATTTAAATTAATTTTGAGAACCTGTCAGACAATTTGTAAAGCTTTTTAATAGCTCCCAAAAGCGCACGTCATCCGCTTTGAATCCAGTAGATTATTTGTGAGGTTCAATGAGAGTCAAGTAACCATTTTTCACCTCTTTTTTACGCTTTCCAACCGTTGGTTGAAGAAGCGTATATGCTCCAGCTTTGTCCGTCCGTCTGTCTGTCGGCACGGTAACTCGCGTAAAAATAGTTCGATTTCGATGAAAGTTTATTATGTGGTAGGGGACCACCTGGGAACGAACCCTATATCATCATCATCATCATTGTCAACCATTATCAATCCATTGCTGGACGAAGGTCTCCCCAAGTTTCCTCCACAACGGTCTGTCTTGTGCCAGTCTCCTCCATGTCACTCCCGCATATTTACGAATTTCATCCACCCATCTCCCATGTGGTCTTTTTCTGGGTCTTTTCCTGTCCCTTGGAATCCAATCTAAAATTTCGGCTGTCCATCTATGGTCTGTCCTTCTGGCAGTATGTCCAGCCCATTGCCATTTCAGGGATTTAACTCTGATCATGATGTCTTCCACTCTTGTCATTTTTCGGATCCACGAGTTCCTCTTCTTATCTCTCCTAGTTATACCAAGCATGCACCTCTCCATGCTTCTTTGAGTTGTCTGCAGCCTTTGTATGTCTCTTTTAGTTAAGATCCACGTCTCTGCACCATACGTAAGCACTGGAAGGATGCATTGATCAAACACTTTTCTTTTAAGACATAATGGCATATTGCTCTTGAAAATTATGCTGTTTCTTCCAAAAGCTCTCCAGGCAAGTTTTGTACGCCGATTAATTTCTTCATCAATGTGACCCTCACTTGATATCTGCTGTCCAAGATAAACATACGTATCTGTTATCTCCAGTTTTTCTCCATCAATCGATAAATCTTCATTTCTTGTAAAAGCATTGAACATCACTTTTGTCTTCTGAAAGTTCATTTTTAATCCCACTTCTTTACTCTTGTCAGCAAGTTCCTGGATCATACTCTGCAGCTCTGATGGGGTAGTTGCAAAAATGACTACGTCATCAGCAAAACGAAGGTGGGTTAGATAATCTCCATTAATCTTTATCCCTTTGTTTTCCCAGTTCAGTGATTGAAAGACATTTTCCAATGTGGCATTAAAGAGCTTCGGAGATATGGTGTCACCTTGTCTCACTCCCTTTCCAATTTTTATGTGTGTTGTATTTTCAAACAGCCGAATCTTTGCACTTGCATTTTCATAGATGTTATTAATAATATTAATGTATGCATCTTCAATACCGCAGGATTTCAGAGCCGTGGTAACTGCTGATGGTTTCACCGAATCAAAGGCTTTTTCATAATCGATAAAAGCCATGCACAATGGAAGTTCATATTCCCTCGCTCTTTCAATTAGTTCTCTCAGTACGTGGATATGATCTATTGTGCTGTAGCCACTCCTGAATCCAGCTTGTTCTCTCGGTTGAGCCATGTCCAGTGTTACCTTCAAGCGGTGTGAAAGAACTTTAGTGAAGATTTTATAAACCACTGATAGGAGGCTGATAGGTCTGTAGTTCCTGAGATCCTCAATGTCACCTTTTTTATGTAGCAGGATCATTGTAGCATTGTTCCAATCCTCAGGAATCTTCCCTTCATTAAGGCATCGAGTGAAAATTTGGGCGAGTACTGTTTCAATTTCTCCACTTGCTTCTTGTATGATGTCTATAGTAATTCCATCTTCTCCTGGAGCTTTCCCCCGCTTCATGTTCTTGATTGCATGTGCAACTTCTGCTGGGAGGACTGGAAGAACTCTGGTACCTTTCATGATGTCTGAGTACATGTATCATCCCTTTCATATAATTTGGAGTAGAAATCTTTCACTCTTGTCAAAATTTCGCCTCTATTTCTTGTTATAGAACCATCTTCTTTTCTCAGAGCCATAATCTGTTTTCTTCCCTTACTGAGATGTCCCTTTGCTATCTTTAGGCTTTGGTTGTTTTCAATTGCTTTCCTCACTAGCTCACAGTTGAATTTCCTTACGTCTTCAGTGATACTTTTTCGTGCTGTCTTGCATAGCTCTATATATTCCACTTTGGAAGTCACATCTTCTTTAGTTGTCCTCATCTCTTCTTTTTTGCATCAACATTTTGGTTTTTCCTGATAATTTGTTTACATGCAACTTATTCTTAGACCCAGCTAATTTTGTTGCTGTTTCCATAAGAGCTTTGGTTACTTTTTCTGTTAACTTCCGAAATATCCACTTCTTCCGATGTTAGGCCTTCTAAAGCAGAGAATCTGTTCTTCAGTTCGAACTTGAAAGTATTATGGTGTTTTTTAAGGTTGGTTATGTCAATACATTTTGTTTGTCTTATGAGCTTGCTACGTTCCAGTTTAGTGTTGAGGTGCATCTTACATCTCACCAATCTATGGTCACTACCTGTGTTGAACTTGTTTAGCACACTGCAGTCTTCGATGACGAATTTTTTGTTACACATAATAAAATCAATTTCACTTGTCGTCCCAATTGGATGTCTCCATGTCCATTTCCTGTGTGGCTTTTTCTTGAAAAAGGAATTCAAGATGAAAAATCCTTCTGCCTCTGCAAACTCAACGAGAGTATTTCCACGCTGGTTTCTGTTGCCGTGACCGAATTTACCTACTGAAGTTTCATTCTGTTGCTGGTGCCCTATTTTTGCATTGAAATCTCCCATAATTATCTTCAAGTGCTGCCTACCTTTATTATTTAGATGACGAATTTCCTCATAAAATTCTTCAATTTCTTCTTCAGGATGACTTGTGGTGGGTGCATAAGTTTGAATAATCTGAGCCTGGTATCTTCTCGATAGTTGGATAACGAGTCGTGCAGCTCTGTCCGAGGAACTTTCAACTTCTACCACTTTATCCTTCAGTTTCTTGTTTATTATAAATCCAACACCACTAGTTCTGCCAGTATCTGTCCCACGATAATAGAAGAGATGTCCACTTTTCAGTTCAATGAGATCTTCTCCTTTTCTCCTTACCTCACTCAGCCCGACGATGTCCCACTTGATCCTTTGTAGTTCCTCTTCCAATTCAAGAAGCCTTGAATCAGAAGATAGGGAGCGTCCGTTGTAGGTAGCCAAGGTCAGCATCAAATGGCAGCCTAGTCCGGTCCTCCGGGGATTCTTAGCACCCTCTGCCTTCATGTCGCACTGGCCGCTGCCTTGGCCAGGTACATTCCAGCTGCCGGAGACTGAGGGCCAAGATTTAAGTTGTAGAGTCATTTTGGAGGTGTTTGGCCATAACTCACCACGCTGGCCAAGCGGGTTGGTGAGTGTGGGATAGCATTTCCTCTGATCCCGATGGTATAGTTATACCGCTATTTGCGGTCGTCAGAGCCCCTTTAGTGGGAACAGGATGCACCACGAGAAGGCGGGGTTGACATTTGTCAAGGAGAGGCTGTGATGTTACGCATCACCTGACCTTACATCCTCGCACGCGAACCCTATATAATATGGACGAAATGGGGTCAAAGGGTACGACATAGGAGAGGAATCCATTCCATTGCCCTTATGCGTAATAACTTGCGTAAATATCGTTCGATGACGATGAAATTTTTATATGTTGTAGGGGACAGCCTGGGAAGGAACTCTATTCAAAATGGAAGAAGTGGGGTTAAAGGTCAGGACATAGGATCGGGATGCATTCCATTGCTCTTATGCATCATAACTTGGGTAAATATAGTTTGATTTCAATGAAATTGTAGTGTGTCGTAGGGGACAACCTGGGGACAAACCCTATTGAAAATGGACGAAATGGGGTTAAAGGTCAGTACATAGGATCGGGATCCATTCCATCGCCCTTATCCCATACTATTAAAGGAGCACTTCTTGTATGTATGTAAATTTTATTTTGAAAACGGCTCTAAGGATTTTGATGAAAGTCGTTAACCTACCTATGTTTTCTGATTCTAGAAATCGATTTAGCTTGACCTCGACTTTAGGAAAATTCGTTTTGTGGATTATATAACCACCACGAATTGTAACGTTTTTAGTGTCATGGCGTCATCCCATTAATGTTACCCATGCTTAGAAATCTTATGACGTCAGAATATCGCGTTTGAGAATGTTGGCACGCGGTCACGCCATCTGTCTCATTACGTCACGCGTTCTGTGCGGATCCTATTAAAGTTTTATGACATCACACTCTTGTGAGCAGATTGTCGCGATTCCCATCTGCCTCATTACGTCACGTGTTGTGTGCGTATGTCCGTCCGTACGATAAAAATCGTTCGATTTCGATGAAATTTTAGTATGTAATAAGGGGAACACCCGGGAAGCAGTCCTAATGAAAATGAACGAAATGGGGTCAAAGGTCAGGACATAGGAGCGGGATCCATTCCACTGCTTTTTATGCATCCTAACTAACGTAAAAAAGGTTCGATTTCGATGAAATTTTAGTATGAGGTAGAGGACTACTTGGAAACAAATCCTATTGAAAATGGGCGAAATAGGGTCAAAGGTCAGGACATAGGAGCGGAATCACTTCCATTGCCATTATGCTTCATAACTGACGTAGAAATGCTTCGATTTTGATGAAATGTTAGTATGTTGTAGGGGCCTGCCTGGGGACGAATCCTATTGAAAATGGGCGAAATGGGGTCAAAGGTTAAGACACAGGAGCGGGATTTATTCCTTAGCCCTTATGCGTCATAACTTACGTGAAAATGCTTCGATTGCGACAAACCTTTATCATGTTATTTCGGAGGTATACTGAACCGGTTCTGTTGAATATAATCGAAATGGGATCAAAGGTCAGGGCACAGGACAGAGATTCTTTCCACAGCCATTATCCTCATAACTTGAGTAATGATTTCTCCTGGTATGTTGGAAAGCGTATTATAATCAATGCATTGCATGATTTTACTAACTTGTTTCTTAAATGGCGGAGTAATGTTTCAATTATTTCAGCATTTCCTACTTCAGAGACATAACTAGTAGGCTGTGCTTGCATTTTTTGTAAAAATACGTCTTTTTGGGACTTCGAGCGTAATTTGTTTTTTCGTGATTCGAAAAGCGGAATACCCCGTGGAATTTTCTCAGTTTTCAAATGCGATAAAAAGTGTTCCCTTCTGGTCTTGAGATACCTATCGTAAATTTCTCGAAATGTAAAATAGAAGGAAAAGATTCCAGCGTTAACGTTGGCAATAAATCACGTTAATACTTCTCCCTGGGAAGAGAAAGGAATACTTACGAGTGACAAGGTTGGCAGCAGTGACGTAGAAACGCATGCGTCATCAATAGCATCTGAGAAAACTGCAGGTATCCATGGTGATTTGGATGTAACTTCCGCGCATAAATCGAGTTTGTCATCGAACGAAAGGAGGCGAAATGATTTCCTCTTTATTCGTCAGCGTGAAATTCACGGCGGCTTCGAAATGGAAACACGTTGTTCATTTTAATTTGTTCTCTGAAACATATTTCCCTTGTGACTTGTTCAGCGAAGAAATACAACAAAGGATCTTCAGCGCATGTTATTCAAAGCAAAGCGAGGGTATTGACCGTGTTACAATATCGCAGGATAAATCTCGCGCTCTTTGTTTTTTTAAAACAGTATTTTTTTATCCGTGGCGAATTGTTGCTGATGAAAGATTTAGGACTTTCAGGGATTTTTGTTTCTTTTAGCTTGTCATAATTGTCACAGGTTTGCTCCATGTCTTACCACATGTTTAGTTAATGTAATACTTAAGTTGATCACTTTCCATATTTGAGATTTCTGACTGAAGCTAGAAGTTTTCACTAAGTAACTTAGTTCTGTTTTGAAAATCCTACGTGAAACATTATTTTTTAATGAGTCGAATCGCCGGCTTCATCCTCCTCAGGAGGGCAATAAATTATCTCAGTTTGAGTAGCGTATGTTAAGGCCCCCAGGAAAGCAAGGAGTCCTTTTTTTCAGGAGAGTGGCAGGACTCACGAGCAATAACTTGTTCTTAAAGATACGACGGGTAGGTTCAGAGAAGAAATAATGTCCTTTCATTGAATCCGAAATGCAAGCGTCCTGTTCCCTCTTGGGATATCACTCAATTTGTGATTCTTCAGTCAAGTGACAGGCATCTTGTTTCTCAGATGAGGAATAAATTTGTTCTTAAGCTGTTAAACATTTTGTTGTAGGTTACACCAAAAAGTGGTGCTACATCAGCGGCACTACATCCTTCGAAAAGATGCACCATTGTGCGGTGCACAATAAAACCAGCAACATGGTGAAACCTCCTACATTGTGTGCTGCAAACAAAACCCAACATGGTTCAACAATGGTGCACAATGCGTATTGCGCACCGTTGTGTAGTGCACAACAGGCTCAACAACATGGCGAAACCTTCCACCATAATGTGGTGCAACTTTGTACCATACCGTAGGACAAAGTTACACCATGTTGTTGGGTTTTATTTGCACCACAGAATGCTGTATCGTTTCTCAGAAAGTGGTGCAGCTTGTGTAGCACCACTTTCTGGTGCAATCTACCACAATATTTTTAACAGTGTTATATTCGGTCAAATGACACGGTGAATAATACAGTGTTCTCATTTACTGCAGTAGCAGACTTCATGACACAAGTGTGGCCTAGTTGGTTAATCGTCAGTTTCGTAGTTTCTAACAGTTGAGAGGTTAGGCTCTCCATTGCTTTCGATGCAATTTGCAGGATTTTCGAAGGTTTGACCCAAAAGTGAAGAAAATGAGCAGATGGTTACCCGGATATTTCCCAGAATTTTTTGCCGTTTCCCTGGGAATTTACCCTCCCCCATATAACGTACGTACCTCAAAGGTGACGCATATGTGAAGACGACAAAGTTGCAACGTCAAACGTCATCGGTGTAGCTTCGTTGGGAAAGCATTCGGCTCCGGAGTAGAAGTATGCGGATTTGAGCTTCGCAACGGGGCAAATTTGTCTTACGGTATATTAGCTCCCGAAAGCGAAATGGGTTAGTTTGCATTTTTCGAAGAACCCAAGGGCCGTTGAGTTCTTCGAAAAATGTGTGATGTTCATTCCACACATCGTCTAGAATTAGTCAGAATTCCTTCTTCTACAGCGAACTCTCCTTCAAGCAGGATTTCCGGCTGACCCGGAAACTTACGATTCAGTCCCATTCCTTTCTCGAGGATTAGGAGGTATATGACTTACCTACCTGATAAGTGACGCACTCAGCCAGACGGCACGTTTTTGCGCCAAATTTCGTCGGTGTAGCTTATTTGGGAAAGCATTAGGATCAGGAGTAGAAAGTAGTGGCTTCGAAACCGCCACTGGCAAATGACCTTTACGCTATTCCCAAAACTGGATTGACCGCCTCAACTGGCGCATTCCCTGCAGAGCATCCAAATGGGGACTAGACACCATTTGGCAGCAAATTGTGTTAATGAACTGCAGTGCCATAGGAAGGGTACCTCAGCATTGAGCTGGCCACGAAATTTGAAGTACAGGGTGTTACAAAATTATCTTTGCAACTTTGACCCTCAACAAAACAGAAACGGAATAAGGGACCGAAATCGGGTTCTTGCATATTAGACAGCACGTTCCAAATTTTGTTGGGATGCTAGTAGGAGGCTGTTGCCACATGCGGCACCGTTGGTTGCACGAATAACGTGCAGATGGAATTCGACCTCCTGGCGTGTTCTCCCCAGCATGTCCTCTGGAATTGTTGTGATGGCAGCTATAATACTGTGCTTCAGCTCATCCACATCCGGAAACCTTGGGCGGTACACAATATCCTTCACCTAACCTACAGAAAATAGTCTAGGGTATAAGATCTGGTGAACGTAGAGGCCAAGGCATTCGACCACCCCGTCCGATCAGTCACTCCGGAAAGGTTTCATCAAGAAACTCACGAACACCCTGCGTATCGTTGTAGGTGGTAATCCTAACTGCCTGAGGCCGTACGAATGGACTTCATTGCACTTCGTAGGTAACTTTTTCGAACACGTTCCGTATCCCTTTCATTTATGCTTGACCGTCCAGCGCCCTTTTCATGATGCACACTACCAGTCTCACTAAACTTTTCACTTATGCTTGGCCGTCCAGCGCCCTTTTCATGATGCACACTACCAGTCTCACTAAACTTTTCACTTATGCTTGGCCGTCCAACGCCCTTTTTATGACACACTATCAGTCTCACTAAAGTTTTCACTTATGCTTGACCGTCCAGCGCCCTTTTCATGATGCACACTACCAGTCTCACTAAACTTTTCACTTACGCTTGGCCGTCCAGCGCCCTTTTCATGACACACTACCAGTCTCACTAAACGTTTCACTTATGCTTGGCCGTCCAGCTGCCGTATTCATGATGCACACTACCAGTCTCACTAAACGTTTCACTTATGCTTGGCCGTCCAGCGCCCTTTTCATGATGCACACTACCTGTCTTACTAAACTTTTCACTTATGTTGGCCGTCCAGCGCCCTTTTCATGATGCACACTACCAGTCTCACTAAACTTTTCACTTATGCTTAGCCATCCAGCGCCCTTTTCATGACACACTACCAGTCTCACTAAACTTTTCACTTATGCTTGGCCGTCCAGCGCCCTTTTAATGATGCACACTACCAGTCTCACTAAACTTTTCACTTATGCTTGGCCGTCCAGCGCCCTTTTAATGATGCACACTACCAGTCTCACTAAACGTTTCACTTATGCTTGGCCGTCCAGCGCCCTTTTCATGATGCACACTACCTGTCTTACTAAACTTTTCACTTATGTTGGCCGTCCAGCGCCCTTTTCATGACACACTATCAGTCTCACTAAACTTTTCACTTATGCTTGGCCGTCCAGCGCCCTTTTAATGATGCACACTTCCAGTCTCACTAAACGTTTCACTTATGCTTGGCCGTTCAGCGCCCTTTTAATGATGCACACTACCAGTCTCACTAAACTTTTCGCTTATGCTTGGCCGTCCAGCGCTTTTTTCATGATGCACAATACCAGTCTCACTAAACTTTTCACTTATGCTTGGCCGTCCAGTGCCCTTTTCATGATGCACAATACCAGTCTCACTAAACTTTCCGCTTATGCTTGGCCGTCCAGCGCCTTTTTCATGATGCACACTACCAGTCTCAATAAACTTTTCACTTATGCTTGGCCGTCCAGCGCCCTTTTCATGATGCACACTACCAGCCTCACTAAACTTTTCACTTATGCTTGGCCGTCCAGCGCCTTTTTCATGATGCACACTACCAGTCTCAATAAACTTTTCACTTATGCTTGGCCGTCCAGCGCCCTTTTCATGATGCACACTACCAGTCTCACTAAACTTTTCACTTATGCTTGGCCGTCCAGCGCCCTTTTATGACACACTATCAGTCTCACTAAAGTTTTCACTTATGCTTGACCGTCCAGCGCCCTTTTCATGATGCACACTACCAGTCTCACTAAACTTTTCACTTACGCTTGGCCGTCCAGTGCCCTTTTCATGACACACTACCAGTCTCACTAAACGTTTCACTTATGCTTGGCCGTCCAGCTGCCGTATTCATGATGCACACTACCAGTCTCACTAAACGTTTCACTTATGCTTGGCCGTCCAGCGCCCTTTTCATGATGCACACTACCTGTCTTACTAAACTTTTCACTTATGTTGGCCGTCCAGCGCCCTTTTCATGATGCACACTACCAGTCTCACTAAACTTTTCACTTATGCTTAGCCATCCAGCGCCCTTTTCATGACACACTACCAGTCTCACTAAACTTTTCACTTATGCTTGGCCGTCCAGCGCCCTTTTAATGATGCACACTACCAGTCTCACTAAACGTTTCACTTATGCTTGGCCGTCCAGCGCCCTTTTCATGATGCACACTACCTGTCTTACTAAACTTTTCACTTATGTTGGCCGTCCAGCGCCCTTTTCATGACACACTATCAGTCTCACTAAACTTTTCACTTATGCTTGGCCGTCCAGCGCCCTTTTAATGATGCACACTTCCAGTCTCACTAAACGTTTCACTTATGCTTGGCCGTTCAGCGCCCTTTTAATGATGCACACTACCAGTCTCACTAAACTTTTCGCTTATGCTTGGCCGTCCAGCGCTTTTTTCATGATGCACAATACCAGTCTCACTAAACTTTTCACTTATGCTTGGCCGTCCAGTGTCCTTTTCATGATGCACAATACCAGTCTCACTAAACTTTCCGCTTATGCTTGGCCGTCCAGCGCCCTTTTCATGATGCACACTACCAGTCTCAATAAACTTTTCACTTATGCTTGGCCATCCAGCGCCCTTTTCATGATGCACACTACCAGTCTCAATAATCTTCTTGTGCCACTCACGTATTGAGGGTCTGGATGGTAGATTAAGCGCGTATTTGGTACGGAAATTCCATTGGACTTGTGCATCTTACTTCGTCTCGATCAACCATGCCACACACTGGGACATTTCCTTTGGAGTAGCCATCATGAGCTTAGGGTCATACCTGAAAGTATACATAAACTTTTTGCGTACCAATGGAACTTTATGCGTTGTTGTTACATGTACAAACACAGAACTTCTCTATCTTATTTTGTTTAGGTTTTACTGTGGGTCAAAGTTGTATAGATAATTTTGGAGCACCCTGTATTTCCGGGAAAACAGCCTAATGGCGGCTGCGGTTCCATTCAACGGCAAGAGATCCTGATGTTCTGTAATTCCATTAAGAGAACCCCAGCCTTTGTTTGGGCACCCAACCTAGTGTATTCTCGGCTAAGCTTCCTAACCTACATTCGGCGGAAATGAATCTTACTAATCTGTAAATACGATACGAAGAAGGAGCATACTTCATGAATGTCATTACGGAGAATCCTAATGCGAGTTTGGTGCTCTGTAATGCCATACGAAGAGAACCCCAGCATTTCGTTGGCCACCCAATCTGGTATATTCTGGGCAAAGCAGCCTAATAGAAGCATAGGGTCTGTACGGCGGCAAGCAATCTTGATGATCTGTGAATGCGACACGAATTAGAAACAAACTTCTTGGATCTCAGGAGAGAAGAAAATTAAATTTTTGCCTGTTCACAGAGGTCTTACGGTTCTCACGAGGACAGTAAGTTCCCTTCGTTAAGCCGAGAAATACTCCTCTTGAATTAGATCAGAAATCAGCTGACCTCATTCATTTGAGTAGAATGCCTCACATAATCTGGTGTGTAGTCACAGCCAAACTTTTCTCATTCAGTCGAGAAACAGGTATCAAAGACTTCAAATGATTAAAATTTTGTTTTCCTTCAGTCGAGCTCTTCTACAGTTGAGAGGCAGGGCCCATGGCTCTTTGATCACCTGTTAACAAATACATTTCATCCATTTTTTTTTTTTGATTGGAGGTTTAACGACCACCGTGAGCAACTCAATGGGCTATAAGCAGTCGCCCGTCCCTAATTTAGGGTCACTGGTTCCAGGGAAGGGAGAGAGCCAGTGCCGTAAGACAAACACAACATCCATGCCTCACCGGGATTCGAACCCGGACCCCTTTCGGACGAATGATCAGAGGCCATCGCTTAGACCACTGCGCCACCGGGGCGGCTTTCATCTATTAAGTTTTACAGTCTAGTAGCGGGCCAAAGCCCATCGTGTACACTATAAAAAATTGCAGGGTCAAATTGCGGTAGATACACCGGCAGCTGAGTGGCCAGTCAATAAACCGTAATTTTACAGTACCATACCGTAATGTCCATTAGCATGTCTAGATACCGGGAAATAAAAACATCTAATGACCATAATGTTCATTGACATGTCTAATGACAAATAAATAATAATGCATGTTATGTTCATTAACATGTCTAATGAGAAATAAAGACGTGTAGTGCCTTAATGTTAATTAACGTCTAATGACTGGGAATAACTAATATGTCTACTGACCGAGAAATAAAAACGTGTTGCCCACAGACGTGTTGCCAGTCAACTGATTGCACATGAAAAAACAGGTATATAATCACTTTAAGAAGAACGTTGCCAGATGGTCAAGGTTAAAATACAGTAAGAGTTTAAACACCGTGAACATGTACGAAAAATTATGGTTGACCGCCAGGTGGCGTGTTTAAGATTTTTTTTTTTTTGATTGGAGGTTTAATAACCACAGTGAGCTACTCAATGGACTATAAACAGTCGTATGTCCCTAATTTAAGGTCACTGGTTCCAGAAAAGGGAGAGAGCCAGTGCCGTGCCGCCCCGGTGGCGCAGTGGTCTAAGCGATGGCCTCTGATCATTCGTCCGAACGGGGTCCGGGTTCGAATCCCGGTGAGGCATGGATGTTGTGTTTGTCTTACGGCACTGGCTCTCACCCTTCCCTGGAACCAGTGACCCTAAATTAGGGACGGGCGACTGCTTATAGCCCGTTGAGTTGCTCACGGTGGTCGTTAAACCTCCAATCAATAAAAAAAAAAGAGCCAGTGCCGTAAGACAAATACAATCATGCCTCAGCGGGATTCGAACCCGGACCCTTTTGGACGAATGATCAGAGGCCATCGCTTAGGCCACTACGCCACCGGGGCGGCTTAAGATTTGTAAATCGTCTTAATCCGGGTGGAACACTGATTATTCACGGTAATTGTTTACAGTGTAGCAATAAATAATATGCACGGATTCAGTCACGTGGCAGTCCTCGTTGCCCTCTGCTTAAAAATAAGTTTGTCGTTCAGTCAAACAGTTAAGTCTTAGTGCAAGACCATCAGCAAAATACAAAGCCATGAAATTAGAAAAATGTCTTCCTCTTTATGTGGCGACGTAAAGGCTTCCGATTGGTTTCCAACTCTGTCGTGTGTGACGTCAAGAACGACACCGACGTATTAGTCCGTGTAACCTGAGAGTGACGTCACAAATGGAGGGAGCTCATCTACCTAATGTCATGGACTTGTCCTTTCTAGACGGCCTTGCTCTGTGTCTTCAGGTGAACAATATAAGTTCTTCTCATTCGGTAAGCTGTATAACAGTCAAGTCGGCTGCATAATGGACATTCAATTCACAATAATTCGTTCATATTAATAATGTGGTATGCCAGGTGAGCTAAAAGTTGACTTTGTGGTAAGCAGAAAACTGTTCTCCTTCAGATACATCAGTCACGCGGAAGAACTGACGGCCTCATACTCGGGCAGTAAGTTGTTCCCATTCAGAAAAATTTTTGTACAGTTGAATGGGTAGTGATCGGCCCTGTGATTTGCAATAAATTATTCTCCACAAATCATGTGGAAGGGCTCATAATCACCAAGTGAGTAATAAACTACACTGCCGGAAAATGAAAAAAATCACCCAGAAGGAATGTCGGTAGGAATGTCATTATAATATGTTAATTGTTAAGGGCAGCAGAAACTGTGATCCAAATTGGAATGGCCGCCCCGGTGGCGCAGTGGTCTAAGCGATGGCCTCTGATCATTCGTCTGAACGGGGTCCGGGTTCGAATCCCGGTGAGGCATGGATGTTGTGTTTGTCTTACGGCACTGGCTCTCTCCCTTCCCTGGAACCAGTGACCCTAAATTAGGGACGGGCGACTATGTATAGCCCATTGAGTTGCTCACGGTGGTCGTTAAACCTCCAATCGAAAAAAAAAAATTGGAATGTCATTGGATGTAATAATGACGTCACTGCGGACAACATGCAAATATACGCAGCGCGTATTTAAGGACTAAGGCGTGCAGAACGAAGTCATTCTTCTGGCGTCGTGCTGTTCGGTGCTCGTTTTAAAGGAGGTTTAACGACCACCGTGAGCAACTCAATGGGCTATAAGCAGTCGCACGTCCCTAATTTAGGGCCACTGGTTCCAGGGAAGGGAGAGAGCCAGCGCCGTAAGACAAACACAGCATCCATGCCTCACCGGGATTCGAACTCGGACCCGTTTCGGACGAATGATCAGAAGCCATCACTTAGACCACTTCGCTACCGGTGCGGCTCAGTGCTCGTTGAAAAAGTTACCATGCCTAGACGGCGCAGGCACGCAACATCTGTTCAGTTATCGGAGTTCGAGCAAGGCCGTATTGTTGGTCTGCGGGCAGGAGGTATATCCTTCCGTCAAACTGCGGACAGAGTGGGACGAGAGGTACCAGCCGTGGTAAGAGAGTGGCGTCGGTGGTCAGAGGAGCATTCGCACACTCGCAGACGTGGTTCCGGACACCATAGTTACGGATGCACGAGAAGATCGCCGCACCTGTAGGACGGCGTTGTCACAGCGGACGACTACAGCTTTAGAAATTCGTTCCTCTGACATACCATGGGTGTCTACCAGAACGATGCGGAATCATTTGTTGGAAGCAGGACAACGGGTACGCGTGTTCCTGGCACAGTTACCACTGACTCCTGGTCACAGCACGTTTGCGGTGGTGTCAAGAACGAGGTCATTAGAGGGAAAGAATGGCGGTCAGTGGTCTTCAGTGACGAAAGCCAATTCTGCTTAAAAGCGTCTGACGGTCGTGTACGCTTCCGAAGGAGACAGGGTGAGCGGCTTCTGCCGTCGTGCATCCGCCAACGACACACTGGCCCCACGCCGAACATCATGGTGCGAGAAGCGATTAGCTGTTAATCTCGTATGAGTCTGGTGTATGTACGGGGTACACTGAATAGCGTTCAGCGACATCGTACAGCTGGTGGTCTTGCCCTTTTAGAGTGCGATACCCGATGCGATATTCCAGGAGGATAACGCCCGTGCGCACTTACCCGGGCAACTCTTCAGGCTGTGCATCAACTCCCTTGGCCAGCACGCTCTCCGGACTTGTCTCCAATTGATCATGTCTGACACTGGATCGGACAAAGACTCTTCCGCAGACCCCGGCAAGCAGCTACCTTCTCTGAATTACGCATCGAAGTTGAAAGCGCATGGAATGCTATCTCGCAGCGTGATATCCAGCATTTGTACGATCGATTGCATGCCAGATTGGAAGCTTGTATTGCTGCTGGACCTTATTAAGACGTGCACTTCTGTACACTGTAATACGCATTAAAAGGTGAAATAAACATTGAATCACTTCACACGCGTGATCACTCTCCTTTCTTAACAAGGTTTCGCTACGATAAAAATTTCATAGATGCAGCTTCAATTTTCAATGGTGTTCCTTTTTCCCTTTCTGACAGTTTATTATTATCTTAACTAGCTTTTTGCCCGCCCTAGGACGGTTATTTTTAAGCTTTAAATAAGAATTAATATATAGGGGATGTTGCCTGTCTTGTGACAGAGTGAAATTTTCAATTAAAGCAGATCGAAAACAAATCAAATAGACGCCGGATTTCTGTAAGAAAACATAGTAAAAACTTATATAGTAAGAACTCATTCATGTTAGAACTAAAAATTAAATGCTATTTATTTCCGTTTTTAAAAAGACCTCGCGATATACAGTATACCATTCTGTGCAAAATATTTGTTGTTTAACAATTGTAGGTTAGAACGTTTACATAGATCGATATTTTGCAAAATGTATAATATAATCATCACTAAACTCGGAAAGTTATTTTCGTGAAAACTTACCATAATATCTTTTACTCTAATTTTTTGCGTTAAACTACTTTCTCTCCGGCACACTTGTTATTCCGTTCACGGCTTGTTTTAGACTGTCTTATTCTTTTTTTTTTTTTTTGGTTCGAGGTTGAACGACCACCGTGAGCAACTCAATGGGTTATAAGCAGTCGGCCGTCCCTAATTTAGGGTCACTGGTTCCAGGGAAGGGAGAGAGCCAGTGCCGTAAGACAAACACAACATCCATGCCTCACCGGGATTCGAACCCGGACCCCTTTCGGACGAATGATCAGAGGCCATCGCCTTAGACCACTGCGCCACCGGGGCGGCAGACTGTCTTATTCAACGGTTAGTTTGAAACTTCATACCGAAGCTTTTTCTACAAATAATGCGACATCTGGTATTACAAATCGGAACTATCTAAATTCTCGACAATGTACTATTGGGGCGACGTCTGCTTTTGTTAGTGGTATGAAAATGTTTCCGTAGTTTTAAGGTGAAAAAAGACAGAAACAATCGGGAAACCAGTACACATTTATTCAACGAAATATTGGCTGTTAGCATCAATGACCTTTTGCCATTTTTTAGGCAACAAATGGATGCCCCTGTAATAGAAGGACTCTAGTTTTGAGCTGAAGAACGCAGTGACGAAATTTTTCACCTCTGGAACTGTGGTGAACCGCTGTTGGGCTAGGGAATGTTGCATAGAGCGAAACAGATGAAAGTCTGAGGGTCAATGTCCGGGGAGTAAGCTGGGTGCGGTAAAACCTCTCAGCGTAACTGTTCAAGGGTTGATTTCGTGGTGGCACCAACATGTGGTTCTGGCATTATCGTGTAACAGGATGACTGGGAGGCGTCCTTTACCAGTCCATGGGCGCTTTCGCACGACTGCGGCGCTCAGTTTCATCAACTGATCGCTATATCGTTGTGTAGTAATTATTTCGCCCGGTTTCAACAGTTCGGAGCACAGCACTCCATGCATATCACACCACACACAAAACAGCCCCTTTCTCCTGTGGATACCCTGTTTTGCAGTGGATGTTTATAGCTGGCCTGGGCCGACCCAGGATCGCTTGCGTACGGGGTTGTAGCAAATAGCAACAGACCCATTTTTGATCCCCGGTGACAACCTTCCACAATAAATTCTACCCTTAAAACCTCTTCAGCAAGGTCACGTACATTCCCAATCGTTGACCAATATTACGCTGCGTTAAATTATGCCGAACCCACTTACCAATATTTTGGATTTTCCCCAATGCCTGTACACGCCGTCCCACCGTCGATTAAGCTACTTTAAAGTTTTTTGCAAGTTGCGTGGTCGATTGTGTATCATCCTCTTGGAAAAGCGATTCCAGCTCCTTGTCTTCAAGTTCTTGTGGTGTACCTGCACGTGGCTTGCCTTCCAAGCTTAGATAACCTTTCTTAAACCGGGCAAACCATTCTCGACACGTCGGCTCACCCATAACCGTTTCGCCATACCCCTGACATATTGAACCGTATGCTTCACTCGCACTATTCCCTAAATAAAACATGAATAACAAACAGTATCGCAAATGAACTTTATCGACGCCATGCTTGGCTTCATGTACGAACTGACAGTACGGGTCACCGGCCTGTTAGAGACTTACAGCGCCCGTTAGCGGGGATGGCAGAAACATTTGCATACAGTAATACATTAAAGTAAAGTTGTAGATTTTTAGTAATGTTCAAGAAAGGCTTTTGCCAAAAAACACCTATCGTGCAATTTAAGTTAAAATGTTTTTTTCGTTGTTTTTTTTTATCAGTAGGCCAATTTTGATGTGTGGGAATCTAGAATCAGATTCTTTTGCATTGGAGGTAATACATAATCGTGCGATAGCCGTTCATGAACTTTCACAGAAGGCTGGAATTAGTGTTCGGAGTGTTGAAGAAATTGTGCACCAGGAGTTGAAATTGAATAAAGTGAGCGTAAGGTGGATCCACGACCTCAGTTGTTTTTCTTTTTGTTGTTCTTGTTCTATTAGGGGTTTAAAGACCACCGTGAGCAAGTCAATGGGCTATCAGCAGCAGCCCATCCCTTATTTAGGGTCACAGCCTACATATCACCCTAATTTAGGGTCCGTAAGACATACATAACACACATGCCTCACCGGGATTCTAACCCGGTCCCATCTCGGACGAATGGTCAGTAGCTATCGCTTAGACCACTGCGCAACAGGGGCGGCGCACGACTTCAGTGATCGTCTGAAAAGGAAGAACGTTTGTTACTAAAATTTTGCGGCCATGTGAAAAAAAGGAAAGTCGAATTCATACATTCTGATGTGAGATAAGAGGAACGATTTATCAGATTTGCAAAAAGGGGTGATGATTGGCTTTCGTGACAGCGGTGGAAGTATTTCTGAAACAGCGCAGTTTATGAACTGTTTTCGTGCAGCAGCTGTGGCTAAAGTGTAACAGGATTAGAGAAGTGGCACCATTGCGAGTAAGCTGGGTGGAAACTGCGGAGCACCACGTGCCATTGATATGAGAGGTGAACGTCGGCTTCGAAGGTGTATGAGGGCCGATCGACACGCTACAGTGGAGCAACTCACTGGCCGAATGAACCAGGGGCTACTGGAAGTGTGTCTAAAACGACAGTTTTTTTTTTTTTTTTTGGATTGGAGATTTAACGACCACCGTGAGCAACTCAATGGGCTATAAGCAGTCGCCCGTCCCTAATTTAGGGTCACTGGTTCCAGGGAAGGGAGAGAGCCAGTGCCGTAAGACAAACACAACATCCATGCCTAACCGGGATTCGAACCCGGACCCCTTACGGACGAATGATCAGAGGCCAACGCCTTAGACCACTGCGCCACCGGGGCGGCAGACGACAGTTCAGCAAACCCTGCTGCGTATGGGGATCCGATGAGACGGATGGTCACTGAACCTATGCTAACAAAGGTGCATCGACAGAAAAGGCTTACATTTACACGGCATATTGGAATTGGACCTCCGCTGATAGGCAAAGCATTGGTTTCTCCGATGAGTCATGTTTTCTGCTTCATCGAACGGATGGAAGTTGGCGCATAAGGCGAGAAACATAGGAGAACAACCACCCTTCAGAAACTGGTGGGTGAAGCGTTATGGTTCCCTGTGTCCTGTCATACCTGTGGAAGGTACTATGGACCGAATTCGTTATAAATCCATTCTTGCAGAACACGTACACCCGTACATGCTGATTGTTTTCCTTGGGGCGGATAAAATCTTCCAGCACGACAACACGACGTGTCACACAGCTAGGAATGTCCGAAAGTGGTGGGAAGATCACAATGAACACTTTAAAGTACTTCCCTGGCCCTCTAATTCCCCAGACGTAAACCCAATTGAGCATCTGTGGGATCACCTCAATCGTGTTGTTCGCTCTATGGATCCTCCACCACGCACCCTCCAGCAGCTGTCAGATGCACTGCAGTCAGCATGTCCACATATCTCTGACCACCTTTCAGCACCTTATTGATGCAGTCCCAGCCCGTCTAGCGGCAGTACGCTCTGCACACGATGGTTATTCTGGATATTAGCTGGTGGTCACAATAATGTGACTCGACCATGTAGTATCCACTGCTTCACTCCTGAGTACGACAAAAGCGTGCACATTTAGGGGCAAGAGATCCAGAGGCAATGATGAGAAGTCATTGCAGTTGTGCAGAGATCGATTTCCAAGAAACCAAAAATTCCCCGAAAATTGAAATAAGAAGCTTCCAAAACGTTGAATTAAGTACATTGCAGGTAAGAGGAAACTACCCTGAAACATAATATTACAAGTTTTTCTTTTGTTGTAAGTAATATTTTTAGAGACATATTTTGGTTTTGAAGATGATAATCCGTTTTTTGGTGTAAATATGACAAGGATGGTAAGTCAGATAACATCCGAAAACTTGAAAATTTTGTCGTCCTAGAGCGGGAATCGGACCCACGTCTCCCAGATAGCGCCCGGGTATGATGCTAACCACTACACAACCCAGAACGACCAAGTCTCAAGTTGACGATTAGTTTGAATATAACCACCACAGGATTCGCTAGTCAAAGCAACCGGCATTCATGTTTAGCGAATCTGGAAGTTAAGAATCCTATCCCGTGATTGCCCGATTCTCGATTCATTCCCGATTCAATTCCCGCTCGAGGACGACGAAAGTTTCGAGTTTTCGGATGTTATCTGACTTACCATCCTTGTCATATTTACACTGAAAAACGGATGTCATCTTCAAAATTTGTATTATTCCATTCATCATATTTTGGTTTGTGTTTTGAATGACCATTGCATGTCGCACAACAAACAGAAAATCCTTTCTTACTTTATAATCACGTTTTATGAGAAAAACTATTCGTACAACTGTGTTATGTAGAAGAAACCTGGCAAAATCTGACCAAAAACGTGAAACAAAAGGATAGTTTTCATTTGTGAAATATTCTGGTATCTCTTTATCTTCAGGAAGTATTTGTAGTTAAAAAATGTATTTGATTATGACTCTCCTCTGCGTTCTTCGAAGAAAAAGGGAGAACGTTTCAAGGAAATACTAAAGCGCTTTACACACTTGATTCATAAGGGATATTAGCACCAACGTTCTCCTAAATATTTCAGCACTGACAGAAACGCATCTGTTGCGGGAAACCACTCTGCGAAAATGATCCTAAAAAAAGGGGTAGAAAAGAATAAAAAAGGATGAAATAAATCACATAGGAGAAAATGGCTCAACTTGGGGTCCGCCATTCTAAACCTCTGCTGAAATATTCATGCTATCAAAAGCTAAACCCTTGTACTTTATTTACGTCAACAAGTGAGAAGAAACAGACCTTCCAGCTGAATTAAACATGCCACATCATTTTATAGCTGCCTACGTCTTCTGGAAGGGAACAAGGTTTAAAGAATAAATTTGTGATCCTAGAGGAAATTTGTTCTGGCAACGTATCTTTATTCGATGTCTCCAGCAATGTGTGAGAGACTTGACCGCAACCGCAAATAAAGAGTTGGCATTTTCAGAAGGAAACGTACGATACACATTGGCCAGAGAAAAATATTAGGAAATGAATTCAATAGTTTGAAGATCAGAATTCCCATACAGCATGAGCCAATACGTGGTGTTCCCGGAAAGTAAGGTAACATTTATTTTCTGTGTAAGAGGGAAGGGGAATTAAATGAAATGTCAAAGAGGAATAATCATTAATAGCGTAAAACAAAAACCACGCATAGTGGCGCTGCTTCTCTCCAAAGCTAATTCCAGTTTCTAGACAGATGCTATTGTTATACGTCATACATAACACTAAGCTGTTCTCTGAGTTTCAGAGGTTACGTTCACAAAGAAATACAAACAAACGAGAGAGTTTGTACTTACTGTTGTCGTATCAAACTTCCATTTACAGCGATCTTGACATACAACTCAGGCTTCACTGACATCCATCACATGCCGTACGCAAGATCTTCTATACTTCATACTCATAATCCTTTTCCCATGCAGACACTCCTGAATCTGATCCTCTCATCACTTCCTTGACCTTCCTCTGCCTTTCCTTCCTTCCACTTGGGCTAAAAATATTTTCTCAGTAAGCATCTCATCATTCATTCTTTCAACATGGCCAAACCACCGATGCATATTACGTAGTCTCCACCTTACTAACAACATTTTGCTTCACATTACACAACTGCAACACATCTTCATTCCTCACACGATCAGAACGTGTCTTGCCACAAACCCCCGTAAGTAACACATTTCTCCAACACACCAACGACTCCTATATTTCTCCTGTAGTACCCAAGTTTCACTAGCATACATCAGAGTAGGAACAACTACACTTTCATACACAGCCATGTGGGACTCTCTTGAGAGCCCACTATTCCTGTGAAAACCTCCCAAAGCAGCCATGACTTTCAATGAAGAATTCAGACGCCTACTAATTTCACCATCCAATTTGTTCTCTCTGTCAAACATGCTTCCTAAATACACAAACTCATTCATTTGATCAATCACTGTGCCATTTATACTTATATTACATTCAGTACTACCAGTTTCTCTCTCAAAAACCATGACTTTGGTTTTTCTCTTATTTATACCCCGTTTCAATTTCATACAAACTTCGTACATCCGCGGCAACATACTCTGCAACTCACTTTTGCTCTCTGCTAAGAGTACAGTGTCATCATCATACAGCATTCTGCACACACGGATATCACCAAGACATAACAAAGTATTATCTATTTGTGGTCTAAATGAGGTATCCGTGAAGTTATTCCTTTTCACCGCGCAAACGGGTCTTCACCAAGTGATATTCAGTGTGAGTTAGGGTTTGTTACAGAGAAAAGACGATGTCAAAGAGATAATTGTCTATTGGATGCAATGAATTCGAAATGGGCGGTGTTGACATCAAACATGAACGTCAGGGAAGCAGATCTTTAAAGAGCAATGCAGAAGACAACGTTTCTCACCCGCATTAAGGGCGTCTTCCTTGAAAACAGTACAGTGAATCTCCGTGAAACTGCACAAGAAGCAACTTGTCCAAGTCTCAAGTACTACCCATGTTGAAGGCATTTCAGGAAACATGAAGTTTTTCAAGAGGTACATTGTTGGCTGAAGAGTCTGAGCTTCGTTTGTAGCAGAATGCATTATTGTTTGCCAGAATTGCATCACCATGAAGGACAGCTATTGGATTGTTGAAAAAGTTATGGCGTATGTGACGTATATTCTAGATTAACTTTCATTTTTTAGTTTCTTTCCCTATGTAAATCTTGAGTTTATTCTCAGTATTCTTCACGCTTAACGAAATATCTTTTTCCTCAAATGAATACGTTTGGCAACACAATTGAGATTGAATGCACGTGAAGTATGCCTGATCTTGATAATAACAAGAGATGAAAACGACGACTCATCTATTGCTTGAGAGCGTTGTACCGTCGACAGCGTTGCTTGAGAGCGCTGTAAGAGACCGATTATTACGAGCGTTGGATTGTAAACTGATTATGATTAATAGGAGTGTTGTGATAATGTGTGGTGTGTGGAGTACATTGTGATGTTATCGTTCAGTTATGGAAGTGCTCCTACAGCCTGAATAAAGCTATGAATTCCGTAAGTTGACTTCTGTAATTTACATGTTTCGTCTGGCCGTTAAGGTTTCTTTCATTTAGGAACTATTTCTTAGCATGTTGATGTGCTAAAACAGCGTAGAAGTACAAAAGACTTTTACGCTACACGTATTTTAGCCATGTTTTGCAAAGGTCACTTATTGATAGAAAGAACAAAGATCAATCAATGATATAATGCCCGTTTTGTTAGATAACCTTTTGCCATCTTTCAGTGAGCTGCAGAATGTCTCGTTCATAGAAGGACCTGTCTTTCGTGGCGAAAAACTGAACAAGGTGCTGATTTACAGCCTCATCTGAATTGAACGTTATACCGCGCAAGGACTGTTGAAGAGAGCGAAACAAGTGGAAGTCTGACGGTGCAAGGTCAGGCGAGTATGCTGCGTGGGGCAACACATCCCACCCAAGCCCCAATAATTTTTGGCGGGTGATGAAACTTGTGTGTGGTCTCGCGTTGTCGTGATGGAACATAACACCTTTACGATGAACGACCTCTGGAAGTTTCTGAATGACGGATTCGTTCAAACTGTCCAATTGCCGACAGAACACATTCGAATTGATTGTTTGGTTCCGTGGTAGGAGTTCGAAAAACAAGACACCTTTAAAATCCCACCACTTTGAGACCAGAACCTTCCGCTGATGAATGTCTGCTTTGGATATCGTTTGAGGCGAAGCAGAACGTCGGGACCAAGACCGTTTGCGCAGCACATTGTTGTACACAATCCACTGTTCGTCACCAGTTATCAGTCGCTTCAAAAACGGATCGCTTTCCTCACGTTTAACGAGCATATCGCAGATGTTTATACGCGCCGTCAACTGAGCTTCTTTGAGTTCATGAGGAACTCACATGGTCGTGATCGCTTGAATGATGGATGTGCAATGCGTCTGCAATCTCTCGTGTCGTGTAACGTGGGTTTGACTCGATCAATGCCTTGATTTGGTCGTCTTCAACCTAGGTATAGTTCCCGGACCGAGGAGCATTGTTGAGGTTTAAATCATCAGCACGGAATTTTTCGAACCACCGCTGGCACTGACGTTCTTGTAGAGCATTATCACCGCACACTTTACGCAACTTTTAACAAGCTTGACGCGCGCTCTTCCCTTTACGGAAGTAAAACAGTAAATTATGGCTAAAATGCACAGTTTGGTCTTCCATCTGCAACTTGATGTCAAATCTCCGCAAATCAACCATATCGCTCACTATTCCTTTTAGACTGTAGCTAGAACTGGCACCTTTCGAATGCCATAGCGATAACAGAGCTGCGCATGCCTCTAGAACTTCCAAAACCGCCCAACCGCCAACCGGGGCCAAAATACGTCATGACGTTTCCGACAACATAATAGTATTTGCTTAAAATTTAGAGGATATAAAAGAAAAGGTTGAGACATGCAAATGATTGACATGTCAGTGAAAATGCGCATGGCGTTTCGGAGAAGCGCTCTCTGAACTGTCCGGTCTTTGGTGTAGGTGCAGGATCTTGGTTGCGAAAATCAATGAACTCGCCCAATTTGTTGGTGTGTCGAAGCATGCTGTCCACCTGATCAGCAACAGTGGTGTAGTTAGCAGTCAACTGAAAATCGACGACGTGACTGTGTGCTCCAAACAGTTAATTAAAGTTCACTCCAACCAATTTTCGAAAGGACTTACGACGTGAACTGCATGCGATGGACACTTGGAGCAGAGTACCACGGAAGAGGGTCACGAAGTCGCTCGGTATCAATGGGCTCAAAGAAACCAAAACTTTACTGTGGAGGAGTGGAAACGAGTAATTCGGTCTGATGAGTCTCATTCTTGCTTTTACTTCAATGATGAGGGCGGCGAGTGCATCGAAAGCCCAATAACGCTTTTAATCCTGATTGTGTCGAAGGTGTTGTTCCAGCTATAGGGAGTTCTGTGATGTTTTGGGGATATTCGTCGTACCCCAAAATGGGCCCTCTTGTTGCAGTGACGACGAATGTGAACCAACATGCGAATTTCCGCATTATGAATGACGAAATGTTGCCCATTGCCCTACATCTCCAGAAGCAGCATCACATTTTCACTCCTGTCTTCCAAGACGACAATTGCTGCGGGCAAAGGGCTAAAACTGTGTCTGAGTGGATCGACGAAAAATCAGCAACATTGTTTTACCTCGACCGGCCCGTCAAATCCCCACATTTAAATCCTATTGAAAATCTGTGGGATCATTCGAAAAACAGAAGGTAAAACGCCAGAGTAGAGAACCACGTGCTCTGGCGGAGCTTCAAGACCTGTTGATGCACTAGTGGCTGGAAATCGATATTCAATACATCCAGAACCTCGTGGAGTCTCTACTACACCGGATACATGCTGTTGTCAAGACAATCGGCGTCGTCACCCATCGTTATTAGATAAGTTCTGCCATGATGGCTAATTTTTTGCCCAGTGTGCTTGTAAAAGACCAGTTGATGGAAAAACTGAAGGTGATTTTGCTATTCTGTTGGATGTAGCTACTGAGAGTACCAATAATGCGTATGTAATTTGTTATATGCGTTTTACAGGTGATAACAACAAGTTTCACGAAATACTTGTTAAAAAATTCGTACGTTTAGGAGATAATTACTTAGAGGCGTGCTGTCTCCGTACGATATCATCAAACCAACATCTCTGACTGTACAATAAAAAACTTTATTTACAATAAAAGACATGATTTTAAAATATTTAAAAAATGGCAAGATCTTTCGGGGCTACAATAGCACCCGTCCTCAGGCCACCCAACAGTGCCACAAAGCATAGGGAAGTGCTGCAATATATAACCAGTCTCCCCCGCGAGACCCACAATACATTTGTTCAAAACCGCAGGTGATGCCAATTGAAAAAAACAGCAGAACAAAAGTAATATGTACAAATGATATAATCGATTAAGTAAGGTCCTCTTCTTCAGTTTTTTGAATGGGAGAAGTAATTATTTTTCTCCATTGTCTAGGAACAAAAACAGGTAAGTCCAAGTTACAACAGGTATTACCATAAGAGATTATATACAGACTCTCGGTAAAAAGACGGTTTGTTTGCTTACATTGGAGGAGAGTACTATTGTATTAGGCCAATCGGGAGAGTAACCTCCCTGGCGAACAGCTGTAGTAAATGAAGTAGAAATGCAGTCAGTTCGAAGTGCATATTTATGTTCAGACAATCTAATGTTCAGACTTCTAAGGGTAGAACCTATGTAGTATTTGATATCTTCGTTAGGAGCCGAGGGAAGCAATGGGATACGATATATTCCTGCTTTATTCAAAGTGGCAACTTGATCTCTGTCGTTACGTATGGTAGAAAAAATGTTTTTGGTGCAAATTCCAAATTTAATATTATATTTATTACATACCTTCCGCAATATAGAAACTACGGGAGGGATGAAATCAACTTTACCAACGTATATAGGGGGAACGACTTCCCTTGACAACGTCGTAAATCTTAGTCTTTCAAATTTCTGTAGAAGTTCCCGAAAGAAGCAGGCGGGATATCCAAATGATATGGCCATGTTCTGTATAAGAGCTAGTTCGTCCTGACGTATCTTACGGGTAGAGGAATGAGTAAATGCTCGTTTAATTAAAAAACGTAAGGCTGAAGCTTTGTGTTCCGGGGGTGCGAAGAGATAAAAGGTATAAGACAAGGTGTGAAGGTCGGTTTTCTATAGACGGATAATTTGATAAGGTTTGAAGTCAAGTCACGAGTTAATAAAATGTCCAGAAAGGGTAATATACCATTTTGTTCAAGTTCCATTGTGAAGGTGATAGTAGGATATTGGTTGGACAGACATGTGGTAAATTCGTTCAGAAGTACCATGGAGTGAGGCCAAAATTTTTTAAATTTTTTAAATATTTTAAAATCATGTCTTTTATTGTAAATAAAGTTTTTTATTGTACAGTCAGAGATGTTGGTTTGATGATATCGTACGGAGACAGCACGCCTCTAAGTAATTATTAAGTTTCACGAAGTTGTTGTTTCTGCAAGAGTACACAATCTGGAACAAAAGCAGCAAACCTCTTTGGAATAAATTATTTTATGGAAGGAGACAACATTAACTATGACAAATGTGCATGTGTGTACAGATGGAGGTCGTTTTATGGCTGGTTCTTATGACGGGTTGCAAGCTCTGATCTGTAAAAAAGCTCCTTGCGCTAATTGGACATACTGCATCATTCACAGGGAAGCACTTGCATAAAAAAACATCGGCCTTTCCATTAATGAAGTCTTTCAATCAGTGATCGAAGCGATAAACTTCATTAAAATTCTGCAACTTAAGTTTTAAACAAATGTGCCCTGATATAGGGCTGAGCACACTGCCCTACTTTATTACTGTAACTTTCGCTGGCTTTCAAGTGGAAATGTTATGAAAATGGTGTACGAACTCAGGAGTTAACTTTGTTTTTATCTTGTTGAAGAAAACCATTCCAGTTCCAAGAAGTTCTGGAAAGCTAACTTCGTTTTGAAAGTGGCATGCCACAACGGTGGCGCAGTGGCCTAAACAATGGCTTCTGATAACTTCTCCGAGAAGGGTCCGGGTTCGAATCCCTATGGGGCATGAATGCTGTGTTTGTCTTACGGCACTGGCTCTCTTTCATTAAATTTGTCCTTGCAAAGTACTGAGAACCACATTCTGCAACTGTCAGACGCAATTTCAACCTTCAGAGTGAGATCGTCATTGTGGAAGAAAAGAGTTGGATGAGAGAGATAAAGGTGTAATCTTGCTCTGTGCAGATGTTTAGAAGACAATGACTTGTAGTTGAGTGAAGAACTGAAGTCTGTGTTTGTTGACCATTTTACACAACTCAGTATTTATTTTGACAAGTACTCTTGAAAAGAGGTTAACGAGCACAACTGGATCAAAGATCCCTTCAGTACAGAACTTCATCAACACTCCCCACTGGAGAACAAGAGCAAATTATTGATAATTCATCAGACTCCATTTTGAAATCGAATTTCGTTTGCTCATCACTACAAGAGTTTTGTTTTTTTTTTATTGGGAGGTTTAACGACCACCGTGAGCAACTCAATGGGCTATCAGCAGTCGCCCGTCCCTAATTTAAGGTCACTGATTTCAGGGAAGGGAAAGCTCCAGTTCCGTAAGAAAACACACAACATTCATGCCCAACATACCCGGCCCTTTCACGGACGAATGGCCATAAGCCAGCGCTTTGACCACTGCGCCACCGGGGCTGCCCAGATCTTTGGAGCTTGGAGAAGCAGGAATATTCGGAAGTACCTAACAAGGTCCTACGAGTTTTGATTCCCTTTGCGTTATCGTATTTACGTAAGGCAGGGTTTTCAGCAGTGGTATTAATCAAAAACAAGTATAGATCATAATTGAACGCCCTCAAAAGTTGTGAAAATCGCAGTTTTTAAACTTGTGCCCAGATTTGAAGACCTGTTGTTGGAGGAGCAAACTTATCCTTCTCATTGACTTTGTTTCAAGAATAATATGTCATAAAATAGTAAGATGATTAAAATATGTTAATATTTGATTTACAAAATAAACATAGTGTCCAAAACTTAAGTTTATCTACCCCTTTTCTTCGTGTCTCTAAAATGTACATATAAAAGTAAGCTGTTTTCGTATCTTTTTGGATCAACCGATGTAAAATATTTCCATTCAAAAGTTATCAAAAATGTGCTTTTTTTGTAGCAATATTTTTTTCATATAAAGGAACCGCGGGTATCTGTGTTCAGGTCCAGGGAGCAGTGGATGACAAGAGTTTGAAAAAAGGTTGCACTGCGCTATAAATCGAGCTAAGAAAAGTTAAAAACAAATTCTTCAAATTAAGCGAGCAGATTTCTTGAAACGTTATTTGGTGCAACAGGGTGAGTACTGTTAACATGCGTTACCTACAATCACGTACCTAATTTGGCTTACATTGTGAAAGTTCGCGAAACCATTAACTATAAAGTATTAACTCCCTTATTTTATGCTATTATCAGGGAAGTCACACATCGGAACCCTATACGTAGCAAGGTACCCTGAAGTGTCGTTTTAGACACATTTCCGATAGCTCCCTGGTTCATTCGGCCAGTGAGTTGCTCCACTGTAGCGTGTCGATCGGCCCTCAAACACCTTCGAAGCCGACGTTCACTTCTCACGTCAATGGCACATAGTGCTCCGCAGTTTCCACGTCGCGTATTCGCAATGGTGTCATTTCTCCAATTACAATACACTTTAACCACAGCAGCACGGGAACAGTTCACAAACTGCGCTGTTTCGGAAATATTGCCACCCTTGTCCCGAAAGCCGATAATCATTCCTTTTTGCAAATCGGATTAAATGCTCCTTTTATCCATGACAGAAACGAGTGATATGCTTTCAGAATGCCTACAGCACACCTTATATAGCCTCCGAGCCAGCTCACGACACGTGCCGTCTTTCATTGGCTGCGCGCTGTTGACGTCAAAAGTGGGAGGTGGTCACAACAATGTGACTCGACTATGTATAAGGACACGCATACATGTATAAACATCATCCTCAGAATTTACAATTTAAATTTAAGACTTTATAAATGAAATCACCATCACATTTAAATCAAACAAAAAAAAATAGAGGCCGACGTAGAAGAACATAGTCTGATGTAATAAAGAGAGCGCCTAGTCAAAATGCGCTGATGGAAGGATAGAATGGTGCTTACATAGAGAAAGATGGAAAAAAACTCTTGGAGACCGGAAGACGACGTCAAGCGCCATAACCGATTATATGTATATATATATATATATATAGAGAGAGAGAGAGAGATAGATGGATATTTTAAACTAAATGTAGAAAAGGTAACTTAGAAGTAGCGAAAGTAGTTGGTTTTCAGAAAAAGTATCATTAGCTACTTTTCAGGGAAAGTAATTGTAGCTGTAGCAAGCTACTTTATTTCAAGAATGTAGTGGTAGCAGTAACTAGCTACTTTTAAAAAGTAGCTTTGCAATCACTGGCATGATGTCACGTGGCATGATGTCACGTGGCCTCATAACTCCGGCATAGAAATGAAATACTCGAACCCAACGTGGAGTTTTACTCTGGGTGCTGCTGTCACAAAATTGCTGTTTACGGACGATAACGTTCGTGTATATGTATAGAGTTGGTAAATGTATTGAAAGCAAAGGTATTGGCAGTGTGGCATGGCCTCCGGATCTCAACCCTACAGCGCATGAGACCGATGAATTGTGGGATGCATTTTTGCTTGTTAACTCCTCAGAATTCTTCTGTACCTCCAGTCTGATCTAGTGCAGGAGTGGGATTAAATGCCGCAGGATCGTTTTACAGACCTCATAAACAGCATGGAACATCGTTGTCACACGTATGTTGCTATCATAGAGTGATCAGGAATTTTGCTGAACTCTCGTGCGCGAGCAGGCTTCTGCGAAATTCTTCCAATTGCTACTCTATTGTATTACAGTGTGTTTCTCCAGTCAATCCTTATTTTATGTGCGGTAAACCGCGCCTTTTTTTCTCCAACCTTTACTCGATATGCACTATAAACTAAAGTGCCAAAAACCACAGGATACGTACCAAGTGTCGTGTAGGACCTCTTCTAGCTCGGCGAAGTACAGCAACTTGGCGTGGCACCGATTCCACAAATGGCCAAAAAACTTCTGGAGAGATGTTGAACCATGTCGTCTGAATAGCCTCTCACAGTTCCCAGGTATTAATGGGTGCAGGATCTAGGGTACGAATGGATCTTTCTACCATGTCCCATAAGTTTTCCATTGGGTTCATATTGGGCGAACATGGTGGCCTCACTATCCGTCGGAAATGTCCAGAATACTCCTCGAAACAATTTTGAACCACTTGGGCCCGATGACATGGTGGAATATCCGCCTGGAAAATACCATCGCTGTTGGGAAACACGAAGTCCATGAAGGGCTGAAAATGGTCACCCAGCAGAGCAACAAAGCGATTGCCGGTTAATGACATGTTTACAAATATCAGAGGCCCCAACCCGTGTCACGTAATGACACCCCACACATGCATGGAATCAACCCCAGTTTGCACAGTGCCTTGTTGATAGCTTGGGTCCATGTCCTCATGGGGTCTGCGCTACACCCGAACCCTACCATCAGTTCGTACCAACTAGTAGCATGACTCATCGACCACGCCACATGTTCCCAGTCTTCCAGGGTCCAATTACCGTGTTCATGATCGCAGGTAAGGCGCTGTGTCCGATGTCGTGGTGTTAACAAACACACTCTGGTCGGTATTCTCCCATCCCCCATGGACGCTAAATTACTTTGCAATAACCTGGATCTTGTACTAACCGTCTCTCGTACCTCGTACATTGAATGTGGATGTTATTTGAGCCAGTGTGGCTTGTCTGTTAGCATGGACAATCCTCATCAAATGCCAGTGGTCACGGTCATTCAGCATTTGTGGTCGGCCCCTGCGTTGTCCATGATGGGTGGTAATGCCTTCCGTGAGGTATTCTCGGTAAACACGCAACACTGTGGATCGAGGAACTTTGAATGTTCGCACAACTTCGGAAGTTGTGTGTCCCATTCATCTGGCTCCCACTAACAATCCTCATTCAAACCCCGATAATTCACATCTTTTTGCCATTATCCTACTGGCGGCTGTTCAACCTGAGTGACAAGATTACACCTCGCAAATGATAAATATCGTGGCGTGCGTCAAAGCCTTTATACGATCCCCAGTTAAAAATTTGCATACTTCTATCCCATATCTTTTGGCACTTCAATGGACAAGGTGTGATCAATAGGTATCCTGACTTAATTTATTAGGAAAGAAAAGTACAAGACTTAAAGATTTGAAATTTAATCGCCTTCGAAGTAGTCCCCTTTTGAAGACTGCACTTAGCCCAGCGCTGTTTTCACTGCTCGAAGCATTCTTTAAAGTCATTTTCTGAAATATCGAGCAGCTGCATTCTCTGCTGTATAAGGCTCGCCCAAATGAAATAGAGACTCGTGTAATAGCTTCGTTGTGTAATTACACAGAGCCATGCATTTGCGCCGGTAGATGTCGCGTCATGCGATGAAGCACGCTGTTATCGGCGGCACGTGACAATGTACTGTTTGCAGGTAAGGAGGAAAATTGACTACATAGGATCCAGGAGGAGTTAGTGGAGCCGAAATTTATCGTCGTATGGAGAATGTGTATGGGAATGAGTGTCAGTCACGGTGAACAGTGCTCTGCTGGTGTAGTGAATTTCTTAAGGACGTGTGAGCACGTAAGACATGGACGAGTGCACGTGGCCATCACTATGGAATTGATAGCTGCCGTGGACAACCTTGTGAAGGAGAATCGCTGAATCACAACCCGCGAGCTTGCGGCAATATTGTCTGTGAGTAAGAGAACTGTTAACACCATTCTCCAGGAGGAACAGAAGACTCAGCTGATGATTGCTTGCCTGGAGCATCAGCATCGTTACCACGCATAGGTGGTATGTTGCTTTCCAAGATGGTGGCCGCAAATCAAACTTGTTGCCACCACCGAATCTGGCCACAAAACGGATGAGTATGGAATTGCGGCATCCCAACTCTCCAAGACTCAAGAAAACAAAAAGCTCAGTTCTCCTTAAGAGCTGGAAGAAGTGATGCTAATGGTTTTGTTCGATGAGAATAGCCCATTGCTGTTGGATTGGGCTGTACGCAGACACTACGTCAAGGCAACCACTTTCAGCGATACGTTACTCAACCTCAAAACAGCCATCAAGCGTAAGCGACTCGGTATGATGTCGAATAGGGTTATTCTGTTGCACGACAACGCCTGCCTGCATGTGGCGGCAGTGAGCCAAGATTTGCTGCCGAGCTTTCGCTGGGAAGTTTTCGCCCTACGACTACCACATCTTCGGGCAACCGAGAAAAGCTCTCAAGGGTCGCCGGTTCGTTACCGACGCTCAGGTCAGCGGCACCGTTGATGACTCGTTCCACAGTCAACCATGGACGTTTTTCGCTCACGTTATCCACAATCTCGCTGGGACAGTTACTTGAACCGACAAAGCGACTATGTGTAGCGGTTATGTAGCCCTCTTTCTTCCTGTATGTTTACATATTCCAACAACGTATAAACCCTTACGGCAAAAAAAAAAAAAAAAAAAAAAAAAAATACTACAGTCACAGTTTCATTTGGGCAACCCTTGTATCTTCTCAGTATCTTGAAATCTATCTCCTTTCAAGTGGTATTTGGGAAAACATTAGCTGGGAGGGAGATGTGACGAATAGGGTGGCTGTCGGACCTATGCATTGCGGTAGGGTATCGTTCACTTGACCGAAAGGTCACTTGACCGAAAATCACTTCGCCGAAAATCACTTGATCGAAAGGTACATTTCACCGAAGGGTCACTTGACCGAAAAGTTCATTTCACCGAAAGATCACTTCACCTAAAAGTTCATTTCATCGAAAGGACACTTGATCGAAAAGTTCATTTCACCGAAAGATTACTTTACCTAAAAGTTCATTATATCGAAAGATCATTTCACCGAATGGTCAGTTTATCGAAAACTTAGAATTTTGTTGTTATAGATCTGTTGGAGTATGGTGCTGGTTTTTAAAAAACTGGTCACCTAAACATTATTGGATTGTATAAAAAATACACTTTTAATTTCTTTTAAACACCTCCCCATAAGCAGGTTTTTCGAAATATAACATTAATTATAAGTCATAGATAGACCTGTGCCTTTTTGCCAAATTTTAATCCCCCGAGCTCATATTCATGAAGTTTACATAACAACTCAAGTTAATGAGTTGTTATGTAAACACACTTATTCAGACAAAAAATCAGTTTTAGGGCCCTTGGCCTCGGTTTAGGCCTTTTTAGAACATTTTAATCGTGCGTGCTCATATTCAAAAGGTTTACGTAAAATGTCCAGCTAATAATGTTGCACATTTATTCAGGCAAAAAAGAATCAATTTTTGGGCCCTAGGCCTCGGCTTAGGCCTTTTTAGAAAATATTAACCGTGCGTGCTCATGTTTATAAGGTTTACATAAAAACTAAAGTTAATGATGTTGTACTCTTATTCAGGCCAAAAGAATCAGTCTTAAAGCCCTTGGCCTCGTTTTAGGCCTTTTTAGAAAATTTTAATCCTGCGTGCTCATATTTATAAGGTTTACATAAAATGTCAAGTTAATAATGTCACACATTTATTGAGGCAAAAAGAATCAATATTAGGGCCATAGGCCTCGCTTAGGCCTTTTTAGCAAATTTTAATCGTGCTTGCTCATGTTCATAAGCTTTACATAAATAGTAAAGTTAATAATGTTACATTTTTTCAGGCAAAAAGAATCAATTTTAGGGCCCTAGGTCTCAGCTTAGGCCTTTTTAGAAAATTTTAATTGTGCTTGCTCATGTTCATAAGCTTTACATAAATAGTAAAGTTAATAATGTTACACAATTTTTCAGGCAAAAAATAATCAATTTTAGGGCCCTAGGTCTCAGCTTAGGCCTTTTTAGAACATTTTAATTGTGCTTGCTCATGTTCATAAGCTTTACATAAAAAGTCAAGTTAATAATGTTGCAATTTTTTTCAGGCAAAAAGAATCAATTTTAAGGTCCTAGGCCTCAGCTTAGGCCTTTTTAGAAAATAATAACGGGACGTGCTCATGTTCATAGGTTAACCTAAAAACTCTAGTTAATGATGTTGCACACTTTTCAGGCTAAAAGAATCAAGTTTAGGGCTCTAGGCCTCGGCTTAGGCCTTTTTAGCAGATTTTAATCGTGCGTGCTCATATTCATAAGGTTTACATAACAACTCAAGTTAATGATGTTGTACACTTATTCAGGCCAAAAGAATCAGTCTTAAAGCCCTAGGTCTCGGCTTAGGCCTTTTTAGAAAATTGTAATCGTGCGTGCTCATATTTATAAGGTTTACATAAAATGTCAAGTTAATAATGTCGCCCATTTATTCAGGCAAAAAGAATCAATTTAGGGCCGTAGGCCTCGCTTAGGCCTTTTTAGCAAATTTTAATCGTGCTTGCTCATGTTCATAAGCTTTACATAAAAAAGTAAAGTTAATAATGTTACACATTTTTCTGGCAAAAATAATCAATTTTAGGGCCCTAGACCTCGGCTTAGGCCTTTATCGCAAATTTTAATCGTGCGTGCTCATATTCATAAGGTTTACGTAAAAAGTCAAGTTAATAATGTTGCACATGTATTCAGGCAAAAAAGAATCAATTTTAGGGCCCAAGGTCAGCTTAGGCCTTTTTAGAACATTTTAATCGAGCGTGCTCATATTCATAAGGTTTACATAAAATGTCAAGTTAATAATGTTGCACATTTATTCAGGCAAAAAAGAATCAATTTTATTGCCCTTAGGCCTTTTTTTTTTTTTTTTTTTTTTAGCTTAGGCGTTTTTAGAAAATTCTAATCTTGCTTGTTCATAAGTTTACATAAAATGTCAAGTTAAAAAAATCAAGAGGGGGGGGGGGGGTTACAGATTGCCGTTTCTGGGCATATATTGAGAACTGAATTGGGAACTCCAAACGCATTTCGCGAAAAACGGTCCATGTAAGCCAAGCGAGGCGAGAATTGCACTTTAATTTGAAGAAAAAAATTGCCGAGGATCCGAGGTACACCTAGTTTTGAGAGGGTGTACCCCCAACTTCCGTAATATTATGTTCGGGGCCGCTGGAGTCTGTCAGTGTATCCAGGATGTTCCCCTTGAAGCGTCCGCGAGGTCCGTCATCTTGGGGGGGGGGGGGTTGGCTTTCCCCCAAAATGTTAAAATGGACGTAGAGCTGTAAACATTAGACCCATGCTTTATATAATGATTCTGTACACGACCACGAATTTTCAGGAATGTGGAGTGAAACTGAACCCCCCCCCCCCGTTTCCAAGAGCTCTTCAAGGGGTAACATCGAGGATACACTGATGACCGACTCCAGAGGTCCAGAATAT
Organism: Macrothele yani; assembly: GCA_039090855.1. NCBI lineage: Eukaryota > Metazoa > Arthropoda > Arachnida > Araneae > Macrothelidae > Macrothele > Macrothele yani. The sequence continues at coordinate 24,091,186 of CM077028.1, read as the reverse complement.
AAAATTACGGATGTTGGGGGTAGAGCCCTCAAAACCAAGCACCTCGTATCCCTTTTACAGACTTCACCAAATTTCTGGGCGAGGGGGAAGGGCATACATAGTTTGGCACTAAACACAACATGAAGCATAGAAATTGCGAGCAAATCCCTTAATTTGAACACCTGTCTGCGCTCTTAGAAACTTGGGGAGGGTGAATTCGTCCCACCCTCCTGAAAATTCGTGATCGTGTACAGAATCATTATATAAAGCAAGGTTCTAATGTTTACAGCTCTACGTCCATTTTAACATTTTGGGGAAAGCCCCTCCCAAAGCTCACGGACTTCGCAGACACTTCAAGGGGAACATCCTGGATACACTGACAGACTCCAGCGGCACAGAATATAATACTACGGAAGTTCGGGGTACAGTTCCCTCAAACCAAGTGTACCTCGGATCATCGGCAATTAATTTCTTCAAATTAAAGCACAATTCTCGCTTGGCTTACATGGAACGTTTTCGCGAAATTCGTTTAGAGTTCCTAAAAAGGCCTAAGCCGAGGCTTAGGGCCCTAAAATTGAATCTTTTTTGTCTCAATAAATGTGCAACATTATTAACTTGACTTTTTGCGTAAACCTTATAAATATGAGCACGCACGAATAAAATTTGCTAAAAAGGCCTATGCGGAGGCCTAGGGCCCTAAAATTTATTCTTTTTGCCTGAATAAATGTGCGACATTATTAAGTTGACATTTTATGTAAACCTTATAAATATGAGCAAGCAGGATTAAAATTTTCTAAAAAGGCCTAAGCCGAGGCCTAGGGATTTAAAGACTGATTCTGTTGGCCTGAATAAGTGTACAACATCATTAACTTGAGTTGTTATGTAAACGTTATGAACATGAGCACGCACGGTTAAAATTTGCTAAAAAGGCCTAAGCGAGGCCTACGGCCCTAATATTAATTCTTTTTTGCCTGAATAAATGTGCAACATTATTAACTTGACTTTTTGCGTAAACCTTATAAATATGAGCACGCACGATTAAAATTTGCTAAAAAGGCCTAAGCGGAGGCCTAGGGCCCTAAAATTGATTCTTTTTGCCTGAAAAAATGTGTAACATCATTAACTTGATTTTTTATGTAAACCTTATGAACATGAGCACGCACGGTTAAAATTTGCTAAAAAGGCCTAAGCGAGGCCTACGTCTTTTGCCTGAAAAAATGTGTAACATCATTAACTTGATTTTTTATGTAAACCTTATGAACATGAGCACGCACCGTTAAAATTTGCTAAAAAGGCCTAAGCGAGGCCTACGGCACTAATATTGATTCTTTTTGCCTAAATAAATGTGCGACATTATTAACTTGACATTTTATGTAAACCGTATAAATATGAGCATGCAGGATTAAAATTTTCTAAAAGGGCCTAAGCCGAGGCCGTGGGCTTTATGACTGATTCTTTTGGCCTAAATAAGTGTACAACATCATTAACTTGAGTTGTTATGTAAACCTTATGAACATGAGCACGCACGGTTAAAATTTGCTAAAAAGGCCTAAGCGAGGCCTACGGCCCTAATATTGATTCTTTTTGCCTGAATAAATGTGCAACGTTATTAACTTGACTTTTCATGTAAACTATTTATGAACATGAGCACTGAACATGATTTTTATGAAAAACGTATGAACATGATAAAACTTGCTAAAAAGGCCTAGGCCGAGTCATAGGGACTTAAAATTAATTATTTTTGCCTTAAAACTAAATCTTTGCGTTCTCTGTGACACGGAGAAATCAAAAGTGCAATTTGAGTATGATCCCCTAACGTTTCGGTGGTCTGTCTGTCAAACTTGCACCATGCTTCAACAGATATTGTAATGAAATCTAGCGTTTTCGATAAACTGACCCTTCGGTGAAATGACCTTTCGATGAAATGAACTTTTAGGTAAAGAGACCTTTCGGTGAAATGAACTTTTCGATCAAGTGACCCTTCGGTGAAATGTACCTTTCGATCAAGTGACCCTTCGGTGAAATGAACGCTTCGATCAAGTGATCTTTCGGTGAAACAATTTTTTCGGTGAAGTGATTTTCGGTCAAGTGACCCTTCGGTGAAGTAAACGTCGGGCAAATGAACCAGACCCATTGCGGTACATTGCAGTCTATACCACTCATAAACTGGTGTACGATTCGTAAAATCCTCCCCATAGACTTTCTGTATATTTAAGTATGTGTCTTTGCAAGTTTTTGACAAAATTTGATCCAAATTCGTGTGTCGATTCCTTTATCAATTTCTTTAATTCGTTTATCAATCTTTCGGGATGAAAACTGCCAAGAACAGCTTCACGCACATAAAAACAAAGCAGTACTGTAAACAAACTAAAAAATTCGGAAAATGGGACTTATTGCTGATGCGTAGAAGGTTCTAATGTCAAACTGTGCCAAACCGCTTCAAAAAAAAAAAAATTAAAAAAAAAAAAAAACGACTGTCACAGTTTCATTTGGGCAACCCTTATATCTTCTCAGTATCTTAAAATCTATCTTCTTTCAAGTGGTATTTGGGAAAAAATTAGCTGGGAGGGAGATCTGACGAATAGGGTGGCTGTCGGACCTATGCATTGCGGTACATTGCAGTCTATATCACTCATAAACTGGTGTACAATTCGTAAAATCCCCCCATAGACTTTCTGTATATTTAAGTATGTGTCTTTGCAAGTTTTTGACAAAATTTGATCTAAATTCGTGTATCAATTCCTTTATCAATTTCTTTAATTCGTTTATCAATCTTTCGAGATGAAAACTGCCAAGAACAGCTTCATGCACATAAGAACAAAGCAGTACTGTAAAAAAACTGACAAATTCGGAAAACATAACTTATTGATGATGCGTAGTAGGCTTTAATGTCAACCTGTGCCAAACCGCTTCCTGCTGTGTCGCGCGATTCAGAACTTATGCAACCATTCTGGATAGTTTTGATTTACACCTCGTATAATCCAAGTAATTCTGTCGTCTCGCATTTTTCGTTTTCGTTTTGTTAAAGATGTTTAACCTTTGGACACTGGTGTACTTCTTGTCAATAAACGAACTTGCCAGCCTCATCGTGATCACGTAGGTACTAAATTTCTACTTATGTTTACATAACACGGGGTCTAAATATTGTAAATGTATTACTTCTAAGACGAAATATTGGAAATCGTTGGAGCTTTGAGGATTTCGAGAAGAACCAAGTACTTCTGCTTTTAATATCCCAACTGAAGAGCCGACTTTCTGGGGGCGCTGACAAATGATTTGAACGACGGAAATTTCTTAGTAACAAGCGTGTTATCTCTCGCAAGTAAATTGACTAACGAAGGCGGGAGAGTAAAATCAAGTATAAACCACAATATTATGGCTTCAGGAAATTTCTGAAGTTGAGCTGAATAATTTTCTCCGATGTCTTATGAAATCAAAATCTATTGAAATCGTATAACAGGTTGATAAATGAACAAGAATCTCTAATCAGTTGTTGTGCATAGGAGCATTATAATTCCTTCGTGTGACGCTCGTGAAGACCTTTTGAGAAAACAAAACTGCGTTTGGAAGACCAGAAAAACAACAGAAATGTGGAAAGAAAGCGAACTTTCTAAGATAGCTGAAAAAGAACATTTAAGAAAGATGTGTGCAAGGAAAAAGCTTTAAGATTATAAGAAACTGTGACGTATATTGTATTTTAACTTTCATTTTTAGTTCCTTTTCCTATGTAAACTTGAGTTTGTTCTCTTTTACACTTTCCAAACTTAACGTGATATCTTCTCTCTCACATGAATGGAGGTTGACAACACCATGAGGTCCGTACGTAAGTATGGGATAAGAACAAGTCAAGATATATAATGGCTACGCAGTAGCTGTGAGAAGGGGGATTTTGAATATGAATGTTGATACTCCTTTTTGATACGAGACTGCTTCATTGCCGTAAAAGTAGTGCTGAAGGCTAAGTGTTCTTATTTAATGAAAGTGTTGTGTTTCGTAGTTAAGTGTTATTCTGAATATTAACTCAAGTTCCAGTGTTGTGTTCCATAGTTAATTATCATTGTGGATATTAACCCACGTTTATTATGAGTGGAATACGGGATTACACATACGATGCAAAGTTTGAAGATGACAATCCATTTTTTGGTGTAAATACGACAAGGATGGTAAGTCAGATAATATCAGAAAACTTGAAAATTTCCTCGTCCTGGAGCGCGAATCGAATACGCTTCTCCCAGATAGCGCTCGGGTATGCTAACCACTGCACAACGCAGAACGACCAAGTCTCAAGTTTTCGATTAATTTGAATATAAGCATCACAGGATTTGCTAGTCGAAGCTACCGGCATTCATGCTCAGCGAATCTGGAGGTTAAGAATCCTATCCCGTAATTGCCCGGAAGAACAGATAAATCATGAATGGAATACGGGATTACACCATACAACGCATCTTCAAAATTTGTATTATTTGTATTATGTTGCCATCTTGAAAATTTATATTGTATGGTGTAATCCCTTATTCCATTCATGATTTATCTGCCACTCCGGGCTATCACTGGATAAGATTCTTAAACTCCAGATTCGCTAAACATGAATGCCGGTTGCTTCGACTAGCGAATCCTCTGATGGTTTTATTAAAAAATCGGAAACTTGGTCGTTCGGGGTGGTGTAGTGGTTAGCATACCCAGGGGCTATCTGGGCGACGCGGGTTCGATTCCCGCTCAAGGACGACGAAATTTTCAAGTTTTCTTATTTTATCTGACTTACCATCCTTGTCATATTTACTCCAAGAAACGGATTGTCATCTTCAAAATTTATAACCAACGTTTAGTTGATACCACTGTGTTGAATTGAACAGCAATAAAGGATTAGCTGTAAGTAAAACCTCTTGAACTTTACTTGAGTGACTCGCATTTCACTGTAAGTAAAGCTTTGATTTATGTAGCGGTTTAGTAAGTCAGCTACACACAAACGCTACAGCACGGAAAAAGAAAACGCTTTATTTGAAATAAAAAAAAAAGAGTATATTTTAATGGTTAAAATCTTTGCGGTGAAATGTGGTAGTATTTTTTTTTTATAAAATTTAGATCGAGTCCAGCAAAGGAAAACCAAGAAAACTACAGAGGTCGAGTTAACAGAAAAAAGTATCTGGAAGTTTTTAATAAAAAATCCCTTAAAATAGGATATTTAGTTTCGATTATTCGACGAGTGACCCCAAAGTATCCAGACTAGTTGCATAAGTTCCGAATAGCACGCTCCAGCAGGAAGCGGTTTAGCTCAGGATGGCCTTGGAGCCTACTATGCATGTGCCGTGAGTAACTTCTCTCCTGCTCTTACGGTTTTGTTTACTGTAGTGCTTTGTTTTTAAGTGTATGAAGCGGTTCGTGGCATTTTTCATGTCGCAAAAAATTGATTAAAGAATTTGCATCGATTGAAGAATTTTTATTCAAAAAATTGATTATTGTTCAAAAATAGTATGTTGTGTTCTATACAAAAACTTCAAAAATATTTTTGAAATTTTTTCAAAACTTTTTTAGAAAAAAATATAATTTTTGAATTGTTTTTTATTTTTTAAATTTTTTTTTAATTTGGGAATTTTTTTTAAATAATTTAAATGTTTTAAAATTTTTTTTATTTGTTCAAAAAATTGATTTATTCAAAAAATTGACTGCAGAATTTGTTCAAAATTTTTTAATTCAAACATTTATTCAAAAAATTGATTGAAGAATTTGCATCACATTTTGTCAAACTTTCAAAGACACATACTTAAAGTTACAGAAAGTCTATGGGGAGGATTTTATGAGGTTTGCAGAAGCTTTTATGAGAGGAATAAACGTTTAAAAGATGGTCGTAAAAGTGTTGAACGCTCTCGCAACCAGCAAAAGTGAAAACAATGTCGAACTTGTGAGCGCAGCTGTCCGAGAATATCACCGAATCACCATTCCTGAATTATCTGACGACTTCAAGATTAGTTTCGGTTCACTTTAGTCGATTCTTACGAATAGTTTCGGTATGAGACAAGTCTCAGCCAAATTAGTTTTTGAGCAGAAAACCGGCCCGTGTTTCAGATGCTAGTCTTCACCATGTATGAGTGCGTCGGAAACGAGGAAAACTTTTTAAAACTATCATAGCGGGGGATGAATCCTGGGTTTATGGGTATGACTCCGAAACTAAGGCCCAGTCGAAACCAAAGCCCAGACCGTGGAAGACCCCAAATTTACCCAGACCAAGTGGCGTAACTAGCATGACGTGCGCCGCCACGCAAGATAATTTCAGAACCCCTACGCACAGTAATTTTCCCAAGATTTCGGACACGAGGGTGGATGTGTTTTTCACGGTGTGTGCGTGTGTGTGTGGTCGTGGCGATGGTGAGGGGTAGGAGGTCACGATGACAGGGAGAATATCTGGAAAAGTAAGGGAGTTACTCAGAGCCCTGTAGTTTTAACTTTTTTAAGTAATTTTTGAAACAGAAATACATAATGGAAGGTTATTAACCAGCCAATCAGGATTAATAATACGGTGCGCGTACTGATGCATGAACATGAATCTACACTGAAGACCATTTGACTTAGATACAGCTGGTGCACCGTGAGTACATCGAATCCAAAAAAACCATCCCTGCAAAGGCCAACTGCCGTGAACAATAGCGTGTTAATGAGCGGGGTCATCGTCGGCTAGCTCGCATTGTAACAGCGGATAGGCGGGCCACAGTGCAAGAAATCACTCTGCAATTTAACGTTGGTGCACAAAAACGTTTAAGCAACCACACCATCCAGAACCATCTCCTCGCTATGGGGTACACAAGCCATCGTCCCACGAGGGTACCGCTGCTGACTACACATCACAGGGTGCAAAGATTAGTATAGGCGCGGGAACATCGCCACTGGACCCTAGATATGTGGCAAAATGTTTCCTGGACTGATGAGTCGAGATTCACGTTGGTACATGCGGATGGCAGGATACGAGTACGGCGCAAACCACATGAAGCGATGGATCCTTCTTGCCAGCAGGGTACTACTCTTCAAGCTGTTGGGGTGGCATTCTCCTCTGGGGACTGTTTATGTGGGCTGAAATGGGACCCCTGGTACGTGTGACATCGTCCCTCACAGGACAACATTACCGGGATATCCTGGACGACCATTTGCTCCCGTTTGTGTGTCTTCAACATCCCATTGGACACCTCATCCTGCAACAATACAATGCAGCTCCCGAATTGTATCCGAATGGTTGGATGAACACTCCACCGACATGAGCTAGCTTCCTTGGCCAGCTAGGTCACCTGACCTCAATCCCATCGTACACATCTGGGATGCCATCGAGAGAGATGTTCGAGGCTCTGACCCCCTCCATCAAATCTTCGTGAACTGTGGGAGCTTGTTCAGGGGTCGTGGATCCGTATGGCTTCCCAACGCTTCCGGTGTCTTGTCGAGTCCCTGCCGAGACGAATCGCCGCCATCATCAGGGCGAAAGGTAGTGCTACACGTTACTAGACAGGTATCTCTAATTCAATTGCTCTTCAGCGTACATTTTATCGAAAGGAACGAATTCCGCAAAATATATTTAAATGGTTCAGGTTAATTAATGCACACAATTGAAGTGGATTAGGAACAACAAATGGAAGTCGTCGCTCTTTCCATGTTTATAAGTGAGTCACCGAAAAATTATCATCAGCCGCCATCAGGAATTGAACCCTGAGTCTTCCAGTTACGCGCCGGACATGCTACCACTGCACCACAGAGGCCTCGAATTCTCCGGATTTACGTACAACTAACTGTCAAACCACATGGCAGGTTGCTTCTTGGAGCCCCTGCACAACGCTGGGGATTCACGAAAGATGGTAAGCAGCAACTGAACAAATAACCAGGAGGCGAAAGAATAACTTAATTCATTGATTATAATAATTTAATTAATTAATTATTCATTCGCCTCCTGGCTATTGCTGCTTACCATCTTTGCTGAATCCCCATCATTGTGCCGGGGCTCCAAGAAGCAACCTGCAATACGGCTGGGCATATAGTTGTATGTGAGTCTGGAGAATTGAAGGCCGATGTGATGCAGTGGTAGCATGTCCGGTGCGTAACTGGAAGACCCTGGGTTCGATTCCCGGTGGCTCCCAAAGAGAATTTTTCCGTGAGTCACTTATTAACGTAAAAAGAGCGACGACTTCTATTTGATGAGGTTAATTATTATAAGACTCCATAATCACCCATTTCACTTCCACTTGTTTCTGAAGTGCTTGGTTTTTGTAAAATCACTGAACTTTAAACAGTTGATGTGCTAAACAAATCACCATTCTCTTAATCAGAAACGGCACTTGAGCTTAACTGACTCTGCTCAAAAAGAAAGAAACTGTCGAGTTGGGAAATTTCTTCGCGCGCTCTTCATTCTTTTCTTTCGCCGATACCGAGCTCCACTTGGAAGCTTTTGTAACTCTTATATATGAAAGTTTCCACACAGTAAATGAGATAGTCATACTTACTATAAGGAAGAACTGAAAGCAATGGCATCATCTAATTGTTTTGTCCAAAACTAAAACAATAAGAAGAAATCACCCTCTGTATGCGGCAGTTCTGTGGCTTCTGAAAATACTGTAAATGTGTAGGCGCCTGTCGTGTACGTACTCCTAGGTGACTGTTTTTCCATTTCCTCCACGTGGAATCCTCATGTGGCTTCGCATTTTCCCTCAGCAGCGTAGAGAGAGGGCGATTAGAGGGCGATCGCATCATAACCCATTTCATAGCGATCGTACTTTAACTTGGACTCAAGGGCCGAATAACTTCAACCTGTGGCGCAACCAGTGTTTCAACAGTAAAGGTTGACATTTGTTTAAACAATCTTAAAGGAAAATATGAATCCTTGGGTTAAATATTTGTTTGTTTTTGTGCGTGTACGGATTTTTTCACGAAACTGTAACTGTAATCTGCAGTGCGCCCCTCCGGTACCTGCGCCTCCCCCCTTCCGCAGTTGCGGAGGCTGCCCAGACCCAAAAAAAAAAAAAAAAAAAGAACGACGAACCGCAGCAATATCAGAACGATACTGTCTGTTTTTTTCTTTCAATCCAAAGGGAATTGTGTAACATGAATGCCCTTCAACAGGCCAGTCAATTAACAAAACGTACTGCTGTCTATCTAGGTTTGACACTTGTGGGACGCGGTTCGTTGAAAATAGTTGGCATCGCATGATAGTGGCGAGTAGCAACTCCATCATGATAACGCGCCTGTCCAATCATCGCAACTTGTGCAACAGTTTCTTGCTAAGCACCACATTGCGCGGATCCGACAGCCACTCTGTTCGCCCGAACTGGCTCCCTGCGCATTCTCCCTCTTCTCAAATATCAAATACCACTTCAAATGAAAAATAATTCAAGATATTGAGGAGATACAACAAAACGTGACGAAGCAGCTATTAGCTATTTCAGAAGGTGACTTCAGAAAATGCTTACAGCAGTGAAAACAGCGCTAGGCTAAGTCTGTGGCTCCGGATACTTCGAAGGAGATTAAGTTTCAAATCTGTAAGTTTTGTGCTTTTTTTTTTTAATAAATCGAGTCTCCATACTTTTTGATCATACCTTGTATTCAAGAGGTCTGTGAAAAAAATTCCTAAATGACTGAATATTACTCAAGCATTCCTCAGAAAAGTACCGTTCGGTATTTCACCCTATGTTTTCGAAAACAAAACAAAACGTTTTGATCTCGTTCTGCGACGAGCATCTTGCAGACGTTTGCGCGCATGGAGTTGTTTGTTTTATTTTTCAGGGCTGCTAGTTTCAGAAAAGATGTTTAATGTGATGCTTGGGGAGCCGAACTCTCTGTAATCGTTATGCGGTGCTGACGTGATGTAGGTTGCTTCTCCTGCCACTGTCCACATGACTGATGAACTATTATTGGCCAAACGTTCCTAGTGTAGGTGTTTGGTATTTCTTGCAGAAACGTTTGTTCAGTTGTTGCATGCATATTGCGGAAAAGATGTCTCAGAAAGCTATCGGTTACTCAAAGGGGCTTTCTTTTTTTATTGGAGGTATAACGACTACCGCGAGCAACTCAATGGGCTATAAGCAGTCACCCGTCCCTAATTTAGGGTCACTGGCTCCAGGAAAAGGGGAGAGACAGCGCCGTAAGACAAACGCAACATCCGTGCCTCACCGGGATTCGAACCCGGACCCATCTCGGACAAATGATCAGAATCTATCTCTTAGACCACTGAGCCAGTAGGGCTGCCCAAAGGGACTTTATTTATTAATTGAGGGCGAGTTAAAAGTCACACGACACCCTTTTATTTCAGAAACGGGAAGGAAAAGGAAATATCTGAATACCCGACCAAAGAATCGGTGAGTGGGTCCTATTTTTTAGGTTATTTCCGGCGCATGATCGCCATCTTGAAATTCGCCATATTGTATCAAGGTCAAATTTTCCAGACAGTAACGGGATCATGTTGCATATCAAACAAGACCAGACTTTTCTCAGAAATTCATTGCCGTAATCAGATTTGACATATGTGCTGCGGTTCACAAGTTATCAACACAGAAAGTTAAAAAAGAGCCTCTAAAGTACCCTGTGATGCGCAGCTATTTGATGTGTTCAGTGTGAGGTCCTTGTTGCTGAAAACAGAGCCGAAGGCGCTTGATCCAGTCGTCATTCATCCGCACGAGAATATTGGGAGAAATGCGGTTAGAGGCCTCCAGGATGCGCTGCTGAAGGAGGCGTTTGTCGCGGATTTTCTCAGCATACAGCACAGGTGTTTCAGATAACCCCATAGATAAAATTCAAGTGGCGTGAGATCGGGGGATCGGGGTAGCCATTCTACAGCACCACACAGGCCAATCCAATGACCCGGAAATCGAACATGTGGCCACTGACAATCAATTGCTCCGTAGTTTGGTCTTTCTGTGGGAAACTGGTGGTCTTTCTGGGTGTCGGTTATTGAAGTTTGCGGCTATGATATGGCATCTGCGTTCCCCATATCTTAGGATCATCTGAATTCTCTCCTCTTTCGTCAATGCCTTCTTCAGTTACTTGCAACAAACAATGGTTTTCTCAAATTTCTCTGTTGATAACTTGTGAACCACAGCACATATGTCAAATCTCATTACGGCAATCAATTGCTGAGAAAATTCTGGTCTTATTTGATATGCAACATGAACCCCTTTACCATTTGAAAAATTTGACCTTGATCCAATATGAGGAATTTCAAGATGGCGGCCATGTCTCGGAAATAGCCTAAAAGATAAGCCTCCCTCACAGATTCTTTGCTTTGGTATTCAGATATTTCATTTTCCCTTGCGTTTCTGAAATACAAGGATGTCCTGCGATTTTTGACTCCCCTGTAGTTATTGTACGTTCGTGACTCCACAAGCGTCAAAAGGTATTTTTTTTGTTGCGGAATTTTGTATTTAAAGTGTAAGGATACAGACGCAGTTTGCCGTGATTTATAACACAAGTGAGATAACTAATCGGATTATTATTATTAATTCTAAGTTTGGTTTGAGTGTTTGTTAGTTCATTTATTCAGACTTAATCGAGTTAAGATCTGAAAGAAGCTTTTAAAATGTTGGCAACATAAATATTTTTGACGACCGTATTTGTTGTTATCTCATATTTGCGAGGATTGCGCATTCATTTTCCGTGACCCATAACATTGCCATGTGAATATATCAGCAGATATACAAATGGAAAGCACTGCCCTAATGCAAAAGTTTCCCTAAATCTAGAAAGAAGAAAAAACAGATATTTGAATATTAGGTTTAAGAAAGCAACCCTGCTCCCTCTCTAAGCCTTAAGAAAACAAGATGCATGCAGAAAAAAATATTTATCCCACGAAATTCGTAGAAATTTTTCCTACCTAAGAAATCTCCCTCAGTGGCGAAGATAGCAAGTGCCAATTGGATTATGAATTAACCTGAAAACTCTTAAAATGGCGATTAATTGGCTTATGATGGAATGCGTTTCCCTTCTGAGACTTGGTATCGATTCGTAGGTATTGTGTTGTGAGCATTGAGTCCTGTTGCGCTATTTTTAGATCGCTTCGCAGGCATTTGTATGTGCGGCATTTCATAGGTACATGGAAATAGCATATATCAAAATGTCACGGGAAATTCCGTCCGAAAAGAAGTAGAAATGGTAGTCTAAAGATGAAGTGCGCCTACGTAAAAGTAAAATAGCAGATTCTACGTCTTTTAAATTAAATTTCAAAAAGATATTCTTGCTCAATCCGTTTCACCCCAGCTGATTTTAGTGCAAAACAAAACTTTAAGTGATTAGGTTAACAATGAAATTTGAGGGGAAAATATGGTTTACCATTCTTGATCTCAAAGGCTACATACAGTCTTGTGACGATTATACGTATTAATTAAGAGAATACAACGTGATTTGTCACAAGTATTTATTTTTTCAAGTGGTTTCGCTGGGTATTGCTCTGGCTTCATCAGAACGAATGGCACGTAAATATTCAAATTGTGTATGATATCATAAACGGTGTTTAAAGTCAAGGATTTTAGTTAGATGCTTCCACGCGCTTGATAGAAATGGTATGGATGCCATGTCATTAACAAGTTGCGAAGACTTCTGATATATATGGATAGCTTTCAAAATATCAAGTTTGGTGGTTGAATCTGGCTTGTCAATTAGTTTTGCTTCTTCAAAGAGAAATTTATGGTCCTTTTCGTAACAGTGTTTAGCCATCAATGTCTTTAGGTCACAATTCCGAATGTAGGTCTTATGCTCCTTCAATCGAAAACGCAAGGCTATATACAGGTGTCTATCATATATAGGAAGCTCCACATTCACATAGAATTTGATAAAATTCTCTACACGGTTTTGTCTTCAACATAGTCCTTTGATCCTAAAAATACCGCCCCGGTGGCGTAGTGGTCAAAGGCGCTGGCCGATGATCATTCGTCCGTAAGGGTCCGGGTTCGAATCCCGGTCAGGCATGGATGTTGTGTTTGTCTTACGGCACTGGCTCTCTCCCTTCCCTGGAACCAGTGACCCTAATTTAGGGATGGGCGACTGCTTATAGCCCATTGAGTTGCTCACGGTGGTCGTTAAACCTCCAATAAAAAAAAAAAAGATCCTAAAAAGTTCATTTTGCTTATGGGTTTAAAAATTACTTTAAAATTAAAGGTTTTGAGAATTTTTGAAATTTTGAAAGCAATGAAATGGGAAAATGGAATAATGGCAAAATTTTCTCGCAATGGGCGCATCGCAGGAGTTAACGTGGAGATAGGATTCAGTTTCCGCAATTTAATATTTCTAGAAGTCATCGATGGCTAAACACTGTTACGAAGGGAGCATAAATTTCTCTTTGAAGAAGCAAAACTAATTGACAAGCCAGATTCAACCACCAAACTTGATATTTTTGGAAGCTTTCCATATATATCAGAAGTCTTCGCATCTTGTTAATGACATAGCAACCACCCCATTTCTATCAAGCGCGTGGAAGCAACTAGCCCAAACCCGTGACTTTAAACACCGTTTATGATATCATATACAATTTGAATATTTACGTGCCGTTCGTCCTGATGAAGCTGGGCCAATACTCACCGAAACCATGGTCGACTTGAAAAAACAAATATTTGTGACAAAACACGTTGTATTCTCTTAATTCGTATGGTTTGCCATGTTCATACATTTTATTCTTTTATTCAAAGCCTTCTTGCTTAATCTCGTTTTAACATACGATTACATTCACGTGCAACCCATACATCTTTAAATATGAGCGAATGAATTCGGAAGTATTATCCAAAAGTGAAACATGGTCAATTTAGAAGTAAAGAAGCATATTGTACTTCTTTTCCTAAGTTAAATTTTGAAAGTGTGTTCTTACTCAATTCCATTTCATCAGCTGGTCTAATAAATTTTCAAGGGTTAAGTTGAAAGGAAACGTTACCGAATAATACTGCTCCGCATATTCATAATATTTGCTATTTTATTCAAGGCCTTCTTGTTTAATATGGTTTTGAGGCACGACTCCATTCACGTGAAAACCTTATGTCTCCAGATTTGAGCAAACGAATTCGTTCTTTGAAAAGAAAATAGAAAATTATGTAACGTACCAGGAGATGTGACGTACTTGCCAGAAGGACGCACACGACATAAAGGCAGAAAGGAATCAGAACAAAACGTCCGCGTAGCTCAATTGGTAGAGTGACTTATTCCGGAATGAGGGGATCCGGGTTCGAATCCTGGCGTGGACAGAAATGACGGAGAAATTTATTTCGTTATGATGGCGCCCGAACTATCCGGATGACCCGACCGTTCAAAATCTCGCATTGGTGTGATGTTATTTCCACACCGCGAGATAGGAAAAATAAGAGAATCCCTTCTCCAGCACTTCGAAAAAAAAATAAGGGGGAGATGATGTAACGTACCAGGAGATGTGACGTACCTGCCAGAAGGACGCACACAACATAAAGCCAGATAGGAATCAGAACAAAACGTCCGCGTAGCTCAATTGGTAGAGTGACTTATTCCGGAATGAGGGGATCTGGGTTCGAATCCTGGCGTGGACAGAAATGACGGAGAAATTTACTTCGTTATAATTATCAGCGATGAAAATGGAAGAGGTAAAAAATAAATTTTTACACGTTGGATGAATTTTATGTATCATTAAGAAAATTTATTATACTGGGTGTTTCACTGGCTCTCGTCCCCTGATTTCCCCTTCTAACTTTCAAATTAATGGACATAAATAATTGAAATTTGACACGGACCTACCTTGCTGTATAGAAGCATGGTCAGCGTACTTCCGAAGACAACGAACATGCAATCGGCCTTCACTTCGCGCAGGTGCGACATCCGGGCTAGAGAGTAGCGAGTGGCAGCGCTACTCTCTAGCCCGTGCGTGAGAAGACTGAATTACTGTCATTGGTCCCAGCAGTTTGTCAATGCATATCCGGGAATACTAGAGTACGCGTGATTCTCCGACGAGCCGCGGCTCCTCCTCTAAGTGGACGCATTAATTTCCAGAATAGCCGTATTAGGGCCAGTGGGAATCCTAACACGGTGCATGAAACACCTCTTGATGATGAAAAAATTTGGGTGTGTTGTGTTCTGTCGCGAGGCCGCATCATTGGCCCAATCTTCTTCCACACAACGGTGGATACAGCAGTCTACATGGAAATCTTTCATGAGTTTGTGAATCAGCTTGGAACTCTGTACCGGCTATTTTCAGCAGGATGGTGCAACCTGCTACACCTTCAATGCAAGCATTGCTGAAATTGTTTCTTTCTTTGAAGATTGTGTCCTTTCTAAGGGACTTTGGCCCTCAAGGTCACCTGATCTTACCCCACCGGATTTCTTCCTATGGGGCATGCTGAAAGAGAAAGTGTATCACAACAATCCACAGACTCTCATGGAACTGTAGGTAAACATTCGGCGCAAAATTGAGACTGTGACTCCCGATGTGTCGATGAATACCTTCCGTAACATGAGAGGCGTGCGCAGGCATGCCTTAATGCTACTGGTTACCACTTTTAACACTTGCTCTGAGATTATCATCAGGTTTTTTATACACCAAAGTAGGTGGTCCGTGTCAAACTTCACTGAATTACTTCCACTAGTTTGCAAGTTGTAGGTGAAATTCCGGGGCCGAAAACGAGTTAAACACACTGTAGTTTTTTTTTATTGGAAGTTTAACTACTATCGTGAGCAGCTCAATAGGCTACAAGCAGTCGGCTGTCCCTAATTTAGGGCCACTGGTTCCAGGGAAGGGAGAGAGCCAGTGCCGTAAGACAAACACAACATCCATGCCTCACAGGGATTCGAACCCGGACTCTTTCCGGACGAATGATCAGAAGCCATCGCTTAGACCACTGCGCCACCGGGGCGTCCCCTATAGGTTGAGAATTTCTAGATTATTTGACAAGAATTCATCACATTGCGCAGTTGCTTAACAATCGTAGTTACGATCTCAAGATATTTCCTTCTCTTGAAAACTGTGATATCATACAAACATTGAAAGCAGAAGAGAACGCGGTGTGTAAATTAAAATATTGACATTTTCATTCATAAAAGCTTAAGGTAGCAATCTTAAAAGAACGATAATTAAAACACTACGCAGGCTTCCGATAAAGTGAAGAACTTATTTAATATATCAGTTAAAAGATTAAAAATAAAACCATAAGAACTTTCGGTCTTCCTAAAGACCATCATCAGATGGAAATACTGAAGGAAATACATATTAGATGGAAGTACTTTCAGTACTTCTATCTAATGATGGTATTTATAAAGACCGAAAGTTCTTATGGTTTTATTTTAAATCTTTTAACTGATATGTTAAATAAGTTCTTCACTTCATGGGAAGCCTGCGTAGTGTTTTAATTATCGTGCTTTTAAGATTGCTACCTTAAGTTTTATTATTGACTCATTCCTCACGAGAACCTGATATCTGGACTATATTAACATTTTCTTTAAGGCAACTCATGCAAAATTGTACCTGATGCCATAAAATACGATTACTGTATAGTAGAACTCAGGTAGAGACAAATGATAGTTTCGAGGAATGCGAAATTCCCTTCTCTTTTTACGTCAGTTTCTCTGCTTTATCCCGTAAACTATCAACTTCCTCAAAGGAAATACACTGCTGGACAATTGCTAAGGACGGATCATAAACGGCTATATAGCGCATAAAAAAGTAAGTGTGGTTGGATGCCAAGTGAAATAAAATAATGTCATAATGCCAGGACATTACAAGAAAGACAATTTATTGTGCTCTGAAATCCAGAAGGCTTTGGAACGTGTTCAAGGGACAAACAGGCTATTTTGTGCAGAATACGTAAACGTGAAAAAAAATGCAATTACCGTCCGCAGGCGTTCCGGCGTAAGATGTCAATACGAGATATGGCCACCATGGAGGGCGATGCAAGATTCCACACGTCGTGTCATGCTTTGCATAACATTATCAAGCAGCTGTTGGGGTAATTTATCCCATTCCTCTGTCAGTGCACGGATGAGGGTGTCCTTGTTTATTGGAGGGCATTGGCAACCAGCAAGACTCCTGCTCAAAGCTTACCGCACATTTTCAAAGGGATTCAGATCTGGAGAACGTGCTGGCCATACGAGAAGTTGAATATCCTCGCTCTCAAGACACTCCTGGACAGCGACTGTTCGATGACATGTTGCGTTGTCGTCCATGAAAATGGATCTATCACCGACAGCACCACGGAACATGCGAACATGAGGTAGCAGAACATCATTAATGTATCGTTGGCCAGTCAGAGTCCCAGTTGGAAGCACATAGAGGGACGTACGGCCATTAATCATAATGCCAGCCCATACCATGACTCTACATGTCGGATATCGGCCCCTTTCCTGTATGTTTGCTGGACAATATGCAGTACCACTATCACGCCAGATCAGTTGTCGTCGACAATCAGACGATAGACTGTATCTACTCTTATCTGAGAAAAGGACAGCAGACCAGTCGTTATCAGTCCAATTGCGATGTTGATGGCACCGTTGCAAACGGGCGGTACGGTGACGCCTGGAAAATGGGGTGTCCACAACAGGACGGCGGGCGTATAGTCTTCCTGCATGCAAACGTCTGGCGACAGTTTTTCGGGAGATCCGCTTGCCAGTAGCAGCCATAAACTGATTTGCTACCTCACTAGCTGTGCTGCGCCGGTGTCTTTTTGTTGATAGCACTATGTACCGATCTTCTGCAGGTGTCGTACTGCGAACACGACCTCCCCCGTGACGTTTTCTACACTCTCCATTTGTTTGAAATGATTTCCAAAGCCTTGAAACAGCACTGTGGCTGACGTCGAACTCCCTGGCAACATCTGTTATTTTTCGCGCTTCTTTAATCTTGCCAATAATACGGCCACGCGGAAAATCATGTAGGTGATGTCGGGAAAACATACTGAAAATTGCAAGTTCGTCAATTGAATCTTTCCCTTTCAACTTTGCGTTTGAACAACAACGGCCAATACTCGTCAAATCCTTTATATCTGTTATCAGCGCTATGACGTCACGAACAAGTTCGGCAATCCAAAATTTGCATACGCACAACACGTCTTACTGTATCCTGCACTTATGCTAATTTCCACATTTTTCCTGCCTTCCATTTTATGGTTGCTATCGTTGCTATTGTCATCCGTCCTTAGCAATTGTCCGGCAGTGTATTAGATCATTCAGGAATTAAGTGACCACCATCAACTTACCACAATTCCTGTAATGGCAAACAATGAGCAAGCTATTTGGGGGCTATTATTATCAGTTTTCCTCATTACTTTCAGGTTACCACAAAAGTATTTGTCGTTTTCGGAGACTGAGACAAAGTATAACACATACGTAGTAGAAAAGCAATTTATTCATCAAAAGAATTACAATGGGCATCAGCAACGATCTGCCGATGTGTTAACAACGTATGCGAGAAAATACCAGGTCATAGGACAAGAAAAAGTTTTGGAGGGCAGAGTGGAACTCATCAAAGTTGGAGAAGCCGTATTCACGCAAATGATTGTCAAGTGAAAGAAAGAAGTGATAGCCTGAAGGAGAGGTAACTGGTAAGTAGGCTGGATGACATAATAGCTCCCACCGAAGTTCTTTGATAGAGTTTCTGGTCAATGAAGCGGAGTAGGCACGAGCATTATCTTGAAGGAGCAGAACTCCCTTTCTGTTGACTAATGCTGCTTCCTTTTTGACGTAGGATTACGTCTAACTCCGCGTATAATATAGGGCGACTTACAGCTGACAGCCTGTTACACAAATAGGTCCCAATTGAAATCATGATAGCGTTAAAAATACGTGCCGCACACTAATCACGTTAGCGTATTCGTAAACAGCATGTAGTCCAATTCGATAAATGCGCGATACATTGTGCGCGCTATACTCCCCTCGGTCCCTGTGCGCGGAGTAGTTGATGCAATATTTTTGGGTGTGTCGTTGCGTTTGACTCAGTCTATCTCGGCAACCGTGAATGCAACACGACTGCACGTGGTGTCGTTTTAAAGCTCCCGAAAAAATCTATTCAAATGTAGGTAGAACATTTCGTAGTGGTTTGAACTAAACATTTAAAAAATTGTTTCCTTGTGAACCACTTTTGACAATATCGCGGTTTATCTGGACAACTGTGACTGAAAAACGACTGTGCATTCAGAGTTGAAGAAATATTCTTCTCATAATACGTCATGATAATTAACACAGCAATCGGACATCGCCGAATTGACTGTGATTACTGTTTCACACGCGAGTTAAATCGCATCAGAAAACTTGAAAATTTCATCACCGTGGAGCGGGAATCGAACCCGCATTTCCAGAGTTCCGTTCGAGTGCGCTATCCGTTGCACCACCCATGACGGCGAGCTCACAAGTTTCTGTGTGTTAAGAGCTTCGGAATATTTTCCGGCCGCGTTCAGATTCACGCAGATTCAACGCTAGATGGCAGCACAATCTGCACGAATATGAACGCTGTCGGAGAATATTCCGATGCTCTTAACACACAGAAACTTGTGAATTCGCTGTCGTGGGTGGTGCAACGGATAGCGCGCTCGAACGGAAATCGGGAAATGCGGATTCGATTCCGCTCCACGGCGATGAAATTTTCAAGTTTTCTGATGTGATTTAATTCACGTCTGAAACAGTAATTACAGTCAATTGGGCGATGTCCGATTGCTGTGTTAATTATCGCGACTGTGCATGGTATCGTTTTAAAGCTCTTGACGAGATCTGTTCAAATATATAAATAACACATCGGGTGGTTTAAACTAAAATTAAAAAAATGTTTTCGTGTGAACGGGTAACATTTTCGACAATTCAGCAGAATTCAAAGAATGAACGCAAGCAGAAGTGGAAAAAATCAAAACGAGAAGCAAGAGCAAGTCACGAGGAATGTTAGAAGCCCAAAAAGTCAGAGCACCACGTTGGGTAATTCGTGTAGCGATCTGCTTTGTGTTCGCGATGTATGCAGAATTTTTTGTAAAAATTGTGTAGCTAATAATAGACCTGTGTTGGTTATAAAAATTATTTAATTTTTTATAACCAACACATATCATAGAACTGTGTTGTTTATAACAAATTAAATAAACGCTTGGAAACCATACTTGACTAGCTCATTTCAACTCTCCGATCTGCAAGTCGTAATCTTACGTTCCAAACTGACGGCTCAATCAGAACTGAGCCTACATGTATTTTTTCAGGTCCTCATGCAAATGTTTCAGTTATTTAGAGTGCAGTGCAGCGGTGAACGTTTGGCCACGTTGCAAGAGTTCATTATAAACAACATTACGTGCTGTCCACCAAAGACACACCATAACTTGACATGGATGCTATGCTGACTGCGATGTATGAGGAATTGAGCCACTGATGGACAACCAATGTCTGGAACGTTTGACTTCAACACTGTGAGTAGCCTATCCAAAAATGGCTTCTTCTCATAGCGAGACAGCAATGCAAGACAAGCTGAGACACGTTACTATTTGTTCACTGCCGACAATTTGTGAGGGTTCCAGATGGATAATTTGTATGCCTTAACTATTTCATGCTGATCTCATTGACGGTTTCATCATTAACACCAAATAACTGGGCTAGTTCCTGGCATGTTAGGCTACTGTCCTGCTCAATAGCAACTTTCAGGGCTTTTGTGTCAAGGCTGACAGGACGACCATTCCGTGACTTGTTTTGAAGGGATCCATCTTCGCCTTTGTACTTTCGAAACCAATTCCGAGTTGTGCGTTCCTTCACAGCATCTGCCCCGAATGCCAAGCAAATGCGAAGAGTTGCTTCTGCAGCAGATGAACCGAGCTTAAAATTCTATAACAAACACCCACGAATAATCTCCACTGACACTGCCATTGTAATCGCGCATCTTTCCACTACCAAACTGCTTACTCATATGTTTTATATGCGCATGGCATCTTGTTATTTCAGCTGGCGACATACCCTGGGCGGAAACGCCATCACAACACAAGGCGTTTCTTTTGCTCCCTCGAAAAAACGGCAAATACTTTTGTGGTTACCTCAGAGTAATGCGTTCTCAAACCTTGCACAGTTCAGGAACACCATTAGCCCTTTAACGACCATTAACCTAAAATCTTTTATCACTGTATATACCATAACGCCAGAAACTGTCTATTGTTTAACTTCTTTGTTTAGTAACAACAATGGTGACTGACGGTGACTCTTGCTGATCCTTCATGGGTCGTGAGAATTTAAAGAACAGGTAAGGGTAAGAAATGTGACTCACTCCAGACAGGCGTTTCGGGCGGCTATGCTCATTTGTATGTACGGGCGTTTTGGGCGTTATGGACGTTAAGGGTTAAAAGTAACTGTGTCATTTAGTCTATAAAAATACCTATAATTCGAGATCTAAATCCTGTTGACTGTTGTAGCGAGTAATAGAAGCTTCCACTTTTAAATAGCCAAAACAGTTAAAATCGCACGGGTATAATCCGGTGATTACGGTAGATGGAGTACCTACACCCAACCATCATGTTCAGTGGAAACTCGAATAATACGGGCGCCCCCCCCCTGGTGACCCAGTGGTCTACAGTAAGCACTGGCTTACGATCATTCGTACGTGAAAGGTCCGGGTTCGAATCTCGGTGAGGCATGGATGTTGTGTTTGTCTTACGGCACTGGCTCTCTCCCTTTCCTGGAACTAGTGACCCTAAATTAGGGACGGGAGATTGCTTATAGCCCATTGAATTGCTCACGGTGGTCGTTAAACCTCCAATCAAAATGATAATAATAAATAAATCAGTGTGATGTTACGTTCCACACACCAAATTGTCTGGGATTTCTCAAATTCACGTTTTTCGTCGGATGACTACCTACAACGACACGTGGTCCTGGCTGACCCGTGGGCCATTACCCCCGCCCTCTTTCGGGGGAAGAGAAGTGAGATGTGACGTGCCGGCCCTACAGGACGCACATGAGATAAAGGCAGATAGCAGTGAGAACACATACACTGAAGCACCAGAAAAACTGGTACAGACGAGCGTATGCAAAATACATAGCAACGTCACCTATGCGCGTACTCGGTTGCGACCGCCAGTGCGTATATACAGCGATATACATCCTTGCCAGCTGTCAGAGCTGTTTTCGGCGTGAGAATGACAAGTAATAACGATTTAAGTGATTTTCAACGCGGTGTCATAGTTGGCGCTCGTGAGATGGGCCATAGTATTTCAGAGGTAGAAACGAAGTTCGCTTTTTCACAAACGACCATTGCAAGGGTGTACCGTGACTACAAGAATTCCAGCAAAACCTCCAACCTACGATACCAGTGTGGCCGTAAGAAGACATTGGGTGAACGTGACCATCGTCGGCTGTCAAGAATAGTTTCACGCGATATTCGTGCAACACTCTCGGAGGTATCGGAATTTAATGCTAGAGCCTCAACAAGCATCAGCGTCTGGACTGTGCAACGTACCCTGTACGATATGGGCTTTGGGAGCCGACGCCCAACTTGAGTCCCCTTGATGGGTGCACGACACAGAGCTATGCGCCTCGCTTGGGCACGGCAACACCACCACTGGACACTTGATGACTGGAAACAAGTAGCCTGGTCTGACGAGTCGCCTTTCCAACAGTATCGGGCAGATGCAAGGATTCGTGTGTGGGGCAAGCCACATGAAGCCATAGCTCCCGCCTGTCAACAGGGAAATGTACTGGCTGGTGGGGGGGGGTATCCATAATGGTATTGGATTTGTTGAGCTGGACTTCACTGGGACTCCTGGTACGTCTGCAAAGGTCTGTGACCTGACAAAGCTATGAGCGCATCCTTTCTGACGAGGTACACCCGTTCATGTCCTGCATTCATGCTGATGGATTGGGCCTGTTCCAACAGAACAATGCACCTCCACACAAGTGTCGGGACGCCAGATTATTGTTAGAGGAGCATTCATCTGAGTTTGGGGTGTTGCCATTTCCACCCAAGTCCCCAGATCTGAACGTGATAGAACACATTTGGGATGCCATGCAACGCGCTATCGAACACAGGAATCCGAGACCTCGAAATACACCCGAATTGTGAATGCTCTGCAGGAAGTATGGTGTGCATTGCCTACATTATATTTCCAGAAGCTAGTGGAGTCCATGCCCCGTCGTATTTCTGCAGTTCTGCGCTCCCGTGGGGGACCTAATAGGTATTAGACTGGTGTAACAGTTCTTTTGGCACTTCAGTGTACATGCCAGTGCAGTATAGTGTATAGCACTTGGAGCCCCGCAGCCGAGTGTTTTGTTTCGAATCAAGCCTCTGGCATAAAAATGATGGAGAAATTTACTTCGTCATAACTCACAAAAAGTTTATCATAGCACGAGAAGCGTATAGAAGGCAAACAGATTTTCAAATCGAACAGTTAACACAAGAAATATTGAAGAAACGCAATATAAATCTACGGCTACTACTACCAGGAGAATTTTGCTTAATGGAAAAGTTTGAAATACTCGGAAAATATTCTTCGTGGAAAAGGCTGTGTTAAGGAAACAGAACACTTCAAATAAGTCTCCCGGAAGGAGAGGTAACTAGAAAAAGGTTTTGACCTTTACGCCCCCTAGAGGAAAATCTGTGCATTATTTAAATAAGATAATGCTCCACATCTCGATTGTACTGAATGGCATACAGTAAAAAGGATTCTCAATAGGGTTTTAGAGCCGGAGATATAGTTGCAAACAGAAGCACACAAGCACCACCTAGTGACAGAACTGTGAACTATAAAACTCTTGAAATACTAACCTAGATTGTTCCACAAAGTACATGGCATCCGTTGTTGAAAAAATTTTTTAAAGCCCACGTTTAGAAGCAGAGATATTGACAAAAGCAGATTAAGAATTTGCACCACCTAGCGGCGAAATAGTGCATTACCTTGGGCAGAAAATACACACGAAGAGTTTGCATAGTTAGCAGTATCTGACCGGAAAAGATGTTTTTCAATCGGGGTTTTAGTCCTTACTGCAAACGAGAACGTGAACTTACGCCCTCTAGTGGCAGACTTGTTCGTTGAAAAATGAAATTATATGAGAAACATTTCGCAGCAGAAACGCTCTCCAACAAAAAAAAAATTAATTTTTCTAACTGGACTTAGATGCAGAGATATCGACAAAAATAAGCTATATATCTACACCTCTGGCGGAAAAACTGTGCCTTTTTAAGAAGAACAGCTTTTTCGAAGTAAGCGGTATGGGTCCACGAAATAATGTCAGTCAAGTTTTCAGAAGCTCAAATTTTGCTGCAAGCATATCAGAAAGAGACGTAAAAAGTTAGTCAATAAATATCTTAGTTTTTGCAATAATTTCTAATTTTATGAAAAATTAGAAATTATATGCAAAACATTTAATATCAGGAGATCCGATGCAGAAAGATTTTTTTTTAATTAGAGCTTTAGAAGTTGGGATACCGGGAAAAACGTAAATTATCATTAGCCCCCCCCCAACTGAAAATCAGTGCGTTACTTGAAAACATTTAAAATTATATGAGAAAACGTTCGCACCAGAAACGCTTTCCAACAAAAAAAAGATTTTTCAAATCGGACTCTTAGAAGCAGAGATATCGACAAAAATAAGATACGCACCTGCGCTCCTGGAGGAAAAACTTTGCGCTAATTTAAAAGGGAGTTATTATCAAAAGGCTTTCCGATGTGAGCGGCATCGGTCCACGGAAGAATTTTTCAATCGAGTTTTCAGGACTTAGATTTTGCTTAAATACATCAGAAGAAGAAATAGATTTTTACGCTACCTGGTGGTCTAACCATTCCTTACCAAATAATATAATTACACTGCCGGACAATTGCTAAGGACGGATGACAATAGCAACGATAGCAACCATAAAATGGAAGGCAGGAAAATGTGGAAATTAGCATAAGTGCGGAATACAGTAAGACGTGTTGTGCGTAAGCAAATTTTGGATTGCCGAACTTGTTCGTGACGTCACAGCGCTGATAAGAGATATAAAGGATTTGACGCGTATTGACCGTTGTTGTTCAAACGCAAAGTTGAAAGGGAAAGAATCAATTGACGAACTTGCAATTTTCAGTATGTCTTCCCGACATCACCTAGATGATTTTACGCGTGGCCGTATTATTGGCAAGATTGAAGAAGGGCGAAAAATAACAGATGTTGCCAGGGAGTTCGACGTCAGCCACAGTGTTGTTTCAAGGCTTTGGAAATCATTTCAAACAAATGGAGAGTGTAGCAAACGTCACGGGGGAGGTCGTGTTCGCAGTACGACACCTGCAGAAGATCGGTACATAGTGCTATCAACAAAAAGACACCGGCGCAGCACAGCTAGTGAGATAGCAAATCAGTTTATGGCTGCTACTGGCAAGCGGATCTCCCGAAAAACTGTCGCCAGACGTTTGCACGAAGGAGGACTATACGCCCGACGTCCTGTTGTGTGCATCGCATTGTCGAGACGTCACCGTACCGCCCGTTTGCAATGGTGCCATCAACATAGCAATTGGACTGATAACGACTGGTCTGCTGTCCTCTTCTCAGATGAGAGTAGATATAGTCTATCGTCTGATTGTCGACGACAACTGATCTGGCGTCATAGTGGTACTGCATATTGTCCAGCAAACATACAGGAAAGGGACCGATATCCGACATGTAGTGTCATGGTATGGGCTGGCATCATGATCAATGGCCATACGTCCCTCTATGTGCTTCCACCTGGGACTATGACTGGCCAACGATACATTAATGATGTTCTGCTACCTCATGTTCGCATGTTCGGTGGTGCTGTCGGTGATAGATTCATTTTCATGGACGACAACGCAACATGTCATCGAACAGTCGCTGTCCAGGAGTGTTTTGAGAGCGAGGATATTCAACGCCTCGTATAGCCAGCACGTTCTCCAGATCTGAATCCCATTGAAAACGTGTAGGATGCTTTGGGGAGGAGTCTTGCTGGTCGCCAATGCCCTCCAATAAATAAGGACACCCTCATCCGTGCACTGACAGGGGAATGGGATAAATTACCCCAACAGCTGCTTGATAATGTTGTGCAAAGCATGACACGACGTGTGGAATATTGCATTGCCCTCCATGGTGGCCATATCCCGTATTGACATCTTACGCCGGAACGCCTGCGGACGGTAATTGCATTTTTTTCACGTTTACGTATTCTGCACAAAAGGGCCTGTTTGTCCCTTGTACACGTTCCAAAGCCTTCTGGATTTCAGAGCACAATAAATTGTCTTTCTTGTAATGTCCTGGCATTCTGACATTATTTTATTTCACTTGGGATCCAACCACACTTACTTTTTTATGCGCTATATAGCCGTTTATGATCCGTCCTTAGCAATTGTCTAGCAGTGTATATGCGAAACATTTTCAATCTAGAGCAGTATCTATTGCAGGGAACAATTTTTCAAATCGGACTTTTAGAAGTGGAGATAACGGGCAAAAACGCAGTTTACCTTTTCGCCCTCTACGGGAATATGTATAAGTTACTTTGAAAAAGAGACTATGCCTAAAATAGTCATCGCTATAGATAACGTTGAAGAAAAAAAGAATTTTTTCATCTGACTAGCAAGTATATGTCATTTTCTTGAAGGACTTCCATCCACAGTGAGTAGAGTTTTAGGTCCCAGCCACTTACAGCGAGATCGCCTTTTGGGCAGGACACAGAAACGGAATTAATAAGAGCAAGTCTAGCGACTTTGACAGAACAGTTGGTAGTGAGATTAGAGTACAGTAGATGGCACCACCATACAAGTACGATGTTGCACACAGAGGGGTGAGAGAATTTCAGGGGGGGGGCATAGGAAAGGATACCCATTTAACCAGTGGGTTCAGGCTGGGGGCCGTCACTTAACGTGCTCGTCCGATGCACAGCGGATATTCAGCGATTGTTAGCAAATCACACCATCTCTGAAAGATCAGCCCAGGTTCGAACCTGAGGACCTTGCATCGATAGTCTGACTCGCTAACCACAAAGGCATCCGCGGCTCTAATTTTTTCATCTGGTTATTTAGAAGCAAATATATGGAATAAAACGCATTTTGAATTCGATATGATCTGCATTTACGCCCTGTAAATGCGAGGTTGTGCATCATACAAAAGCACGGAATTCTATGATCATAATTCAAGCTTTCCGACGAAGAATTTTTTTCAAATTGATCTAATAGCTGCGGAGGTATTGTGCCCACAGACGCACGGACGGACAAAGTGATAACATAAGCACGATATATGTTTTTTTCAAAAGACGTGCTACAAAGTGATTGAAGAATATTTGAAACACATCAGTTAGTTTTGTGTAACTTTAAAGAAAATAATTTTATTACAATATACGTTCAGTACGTAGAAGGGTTGTGTTTACGAAAATTTCCTTTAAAATTGTTCTTAAACGGCGCACAATTAACTTTTGTTCCCGAAATTTCACATCGCCATTTTGTCGGAAAAACAGAAACAGAGATTTGCGTCAAAATGCTGCTGTTGAGATTTAATATGCTAACATTCAGTGTTTGATCACAGGTCATATCCCGAAAATAGTTTGTTAGGACATGAAAGCTTCTTTCCTTTTTCTTCGGAGAGATCATTAACTCATTTATTTGCTCGATGATGACTCAGTTGGGAAACTTTTTTGTTCGATTAACTTTTCCGGTTTTTCTGTTGCAGAAGAAAATCACTGGGTGTGAAAATAATGAATACTACTACAAGTTTATTGTTGGGGAACTTTTGTTTTTGCTGTTAATTTTGCATTATTGATTCTCCCTTGTTTTTCCCCGGTTTACCAGAAACTCTTTCAACCAAAGTGGTTTGAGAAGTCTTTTTTAAACAATCGAGTCGTTGCTTCGCAAAGAATAAATTTCGAGAAAAGAATTACCGGCGCTGAATTTCCTGGAACAGCCAATGCGAAGGAAACATCTGCAGGCATTCACGGTTGCCTGGATATCTATTTCTGTGTAACGAAAAATCAAAATTTATTTCAAAGTGCATTTTTTATTCCGAATATCGATTGAAAAACAGGTTAAAAATTCAAAATGTTAATTTAAAAAGTTTTTGCCAAAATATTCTTCGGAAGAAAGGGAGAAAAAATATAATGCTGTCTACTGGAGTTTTAGATGTTCAAGTGCCATATTTATCGATGATGTTTTGCCTACGTCATGGAGATTCAACAACAGATACACAACTGGCGATGCATTATTTATGAGTAACCTGGCATGAGAACAATATTATGCAAATGTAAATGAAGAAAATTATTGAAAGAAGAACAAAAAACGAAGGAAAGCTGTCAAAAACCTTTGTTCACTTATTTGGTGGGGGATAGTGGACGGTATTGTATAGTGAATGATATTTCATTTTATTTCACTGCGATACTTTTAGCATCAAGGTGCACTTACTTTTTTTTTCGCTGCCATTTGTCTAGATTGGGGTAAGGTCTAGAAGTCTTATCCAGATCCACTTTATTAGAGAGAGAGAGAGAGAGAGAGAGAGGCGTGGTGAATGAAATCCAAGCTGGTGTTGAAATGAGCTGAAGGTATTTAACAAATAATAACAAGATTTATTGTCCACTTAGGGTAGGATGAAGGCTGGTTTTTCACGCTAGCAATAGAACAAAGAGAACTACTGACAAACAGAGCTTGAGAGCCTGAGCTGAACAAGTAGACATATGGTGCTTCCCTGATAGTACCTTTCAATTTCACAACAGTTCAGTGGTGTTAAGTTCTTGTTTTAGTTCATACGGTAAGCAAAAGTATTCAGCCCACATGGTAGCTATAATAACGTTCCATGTAAAGCAGACAATTATGCAACATTTCTGAAACTAGAAATGAGATTGTCAGATCTCTGATATAATGAATCAAGACCCTTGGAACAGAATATAGATATTTATTACTAACCTTAGTTAATCTAAATCTACACCTAGCTAACTCGACCGCAGCCAAACACGATTCTTACGTCAAAATCATCCCACGCGGGGACCTGACGTCTTACT
Organism: Macrothele yani; assembly: GCA_039090855.1. Lineage (NCBI taxonomy): Eukaryota > Metazoa > Arthropoda > Arachnida > Araneae > Macrothelidae > Macrothele > Macrothele yani. The sequence continues at coordinate 24,062,340 of CM077028.1, read as the reverse complement.
CCTCTGGAAGCTATCCAAGAAGAGAGCGCCCGCCAAAACTAACTTCCCGAGTCCTCCCAAACTTTTGTGAGCCCCACAGAGTGCTCAGCCTATCACAAATCACAACGATGCAGTCTACCACCAGTTATCCTCTTCCTCACTATTGCTTTGTTCTCTCAAAGAATTCCACGCTCAAAGTTCTGAGAATTCATGGGCTCGTCTTGACCTTGTGAACTTGTCACTAAGATGGCCGTCCTCTCCCTTCCTTGCCTTTCACTTCAAAATGGCGTCCCATTGTCCATTGCTGATTGTTTCCACATTTATTTTTTTACAATTCAACAGCTCTCATATTCCTGTGCACCTCTGGCATTTTGCCCATTTCTTTTCTTTTCCCCTACAATTTTCACATCATCACAAAAGATACGGTCAGGTGCAAAGATGAAAGCTATCGGTAATAGCATACCAGATCGGTTACTCGTCGTTGTTTGAAACTAAGAAAATATTTAGAACAATAAGCATCTGTGCTGACTATAGAGTCGCCGGATATAGCTTGTCATTTACATTGGACGAGGTGTGATAAAAAGTATCCAAACTGGTTGCATAGGTTCAGAATTGCGCGAGACAGCACGAAGTAGTTTGGCACAGGTTGACTTTGGAACCTTCTACGCATGTGCCGTGATTCACGTCTCTCCTGCTCCTCCGATTTTCTTACAAGTAGTGCGTTGTTCTTACGTGCGTGAGCATTTTTGATGTCGGAAATAAGTAATCAACGATTTTGCATTAGATTTTGTCAAAAATTTGGCGAAACTTCTGAAGACATATACTTAAAGTTGCTGAACGTCTATGGGAGGATTGTGTGAGTCGTGCACTAGTTTATGAATGGTATACATGTTTTAAAGATGGTCTTGAAAGTCTTGAGAGGGATCTTGAAAGTGTTGGTATACACGTTTTAAAGATGGTCTTGAAAGTGTTGAGAGGGATCTTGAAAGTGTTGGTATACACGTTTTAAAGATGGTCTTGAAAGTGTTGAGAGGGATCTTGAAAGTGTCGGTCTTACACGTTTTAAAGGTGGTCTTGAAAGTGTTGGTATACACGTTTTAAAGGCGGTCTTGAAAGTGTTGAGAGGGATCTTGAAAGTGTTGGTATACACGTTTCAAAGGTGGTCTTGAAAGTGTTGAGAGGGATCTTGAAAGTGTTGGTATACACGTTTCAAAGATGGTCTTGAAAGTGTTGAGAGGGATCTTGAAAGTGTTGGTATACACGTTTTAAAGATGGTCTTGAAAGTGTTGAGAGGGATCTTGAAAGTGTTGGTATACACGTTTTAAAGATGGTCTTGAAAGTGTTGAGACACGTTCTTGAAAGTGATGGTCTTGAAAGTGTTAAGATGGTCTTGAAAGTGTTGGTATACACGTTTTAAAGATGGTCTTGAAAGTGTTGAGAGGGATCTTGAAAGTGTTGGTATACACGTTTTAAAGATGATCTTGAAAGTGTTGAGAGGGATCTTGAAAGAGTTGGAATACACGTTTTAAAGATGGTTTCGAAAGTGTTGAGAGGGATCTTGAAAGTGTTGGTATACACGTTTTAAAGATGGTCTTGAAAGTGTTGAGAGGGATCTTGAAAGTGTTGGTATACACGTTTTTAAGATGGTCTTGAAAGTGTTGAGAGGGATCTTGAAAGTGTTGGTATACACGTTTTAAAGATGGTCTTGAAAGTGTTGAGAGGGTTCTTGAAAGTGTTGGTATACACGTTTTAAAGATGGTCTTGAAAGTGTTGAGAGGGATCTTGAAAGTGTTGGTATACACGTTTTTAAGATGGTCTTGAAAGTGTTGAGAGGGATCTTGAAAGTGTTGGTATACACGTTTTAAAGATGGTCTTGAAAATGTTGAGAGGGATCTTGAAAGTGTTGGTATACACGTTTTTAAGATGGTCTTGAAAGTGTTGAGAGGGATCTTGAAAGAGTTGGAATACACGTTTTAAAGATGGTTTCGAAAGTGTTGAGAGGGATCTTGAAAGTGTTGGTATACACGTTTTAAAGATGGTCTTGAAAGTGTTGAGAGGGATCTTGAAAGTGTTGGTATACACGTTTTTAAGATGGTCTTGAAAGTGTTGAGAGGGATCTTGAAAGTGTTGGTATACACGTTTTAAAGATGGTCTTGAAAGTGTTGAGAGGGATCTAGAAAGTGTTGGTATACACGTTTTAAAGATGGTCTTGAAAGTGTTGAGAGGGATCTTGAAAGTGTTGGTATACACGTTTTTAAGATGGTCTTGAAAGTGTTGAGAGGGATCTTGAAAGTGTTGGTATACACGTTTTAAAGATGGTCTTGAAAGTGTTGAGAGGGATCTTGAAAGTGTTGGCATACACGTTTTTAAGATGGTCTTGAAAGTGTTGAGAGGAATCTTGAAAGTGTTGGTATACACGTTTTAAAGATGGTCTTGAAAGTGTTGAGAGGGTTCTTGAAAGTGTTAGTATACACGTTTTTAAGATGGTCTTGAAAGTGTTGGTATACACGTTTTAAAGATGGTCTTGAAAATGTTGAGAGGGATCTTGAAAGTGTTGGTATACACGTTTTTAAGATGGTCTTGAAAGTGTTTTTATACACGTTTTAAAGATGGTCTTGAAAGTGTTGAGAGGGATCTTGAAAGTGTTGGTATACACGTTTTAAAGATGGTCTTGAAAGTGTTGAGAGGGATCTTGAAAGTGTTGGTATACACGTTTTAAAGATGGTTTTGAAAGTGTTGAGAGGGATCTTGAAAGTGTTGGTATACACGTTTTAAAGATGGTCTTGAAAGTGTTGAGAGGGATCTTGAAAGTGTTGGTATACACGTTTTAAAGATGGTCTTGAAAGTGTTGAGAGGGATCTTGAAAGTGTTGATATACACATTTTAAAGATGGTCTTGAAAGTTTTGAGAGAACCAGCGAAAGTACGGTTTGGGAGGCCTGCAACCAGAAAAAGCAAAAACATTGTTGAACTTGTACGCACCGGAGTGCGAGAAAATTGTCGAATCTCTCACTATTCGTTAGTTATTTGAAGTCTTCAACATTAATTTCGGTCTAGTTAACGTTTTCTATGGGATTTATTTAGGTAAAGTCTCACATTTCTGCAAATTTTGAAGAGAACTCCTCTCTTTCGTCAGGCAGTCATTCGTTCAATCTCCTTCACTGTCTTCGGTTACGGTTAACTTTGACGGTTGCGGTGATTCTTCAAAATATCTTGCCAGATGTTAGGAAGCGAGAATGCCTTACAGTCATTAATGATGAAGTTCTGGTATTTCCCAATTTCAAGTCCCTCTTTCAATTTACGCTTCGGAAAGTTCGAATGATGTCCAACGGCTGTTAGAGAGTCTCAGTACATGCGGTGTCTTGATTCTCTAAGTTGCCTATCTTGTTTGAACAATTTTTTATAGTTGCCTTGTGCTCCGCGATGCGAGTTTCCAGTCTACGACTTGTTTCCCTTATGTGGAATTTTCCGCAGCTGCAAGTTACTTTATAAATTACTCCTTACATTTTTAACACGTTTTCTTGTTTTTGAATCAAGCTAGAGCAATTTTTTTAAGTTTGTTGTCTAAACTGAGAGCTAAGTAGGAACTAACAAACTTAAGAAATTTCGCCCTAGCTTGATTCAAAAGGAAGAAAACTTGCTAAAAATGCAAGGAGTCATTTATAAAGTAGCTTGCAGCTGCGGAACATTCTACATAAAATAAGTCGTAGACTGGAAACTCGCATCACGGAGCACAAAGCAGCAATAAAATATTGTTCAAACAAGACAGGATTAGACAGACACGTTAGATAATTAGGACGCCGCATGGACTGGGACTCTTTAACTGCATTTGGACTTCCTTAAGCGTAAATTGAAAGAGGGACTTGAAATTGGAAAATACCAGAACTTCATCATTAATGACTGTAAGGAATTTTCGCTGCCTAACATCTGGCAAGGCATTTTGCACAATCACCATAACCGTCAAGGGTAACCATAAGTAGTGACGGACATAGAACAAATGACTAATTGACGAAGGAGAGGAGTTCTCGAAAATTTGCAGATATGTGAGACTTTACCTAGATAAACCCCATAAAAAAAGTTAAGTAGATTGAATGCAGTAATCTAGGAAGCCACATTGCAGAGAGGTGTTTGATTTACAGATTAATTTCGGTTTAGCTCAGTCGATTCTTACGGACGATTCGGGCATGAGACTCGTCTCAGCAAAGTTTGTACTAAAACTGCTCTCAGCTGAGCACAAACAGACCCGTGTTTCAGCTGCTAGTGACCTACTTGAATTTGTCGAAAACGATGAAGACTTTTTAAAAACTTTAATAACTGGTGATGAATTGTGGGTTTATGGTATGACGCCGAAACTAAGGCCCAGTCTTTAGAGTGAAAGATCTCTCATACTCTCCCTGAACCAAAAAGCACCAGAGAACCGTAGCAATATCATGGTTTGTTTCAATCATGAGGGAATTGCGTATCATAAATATGCTCCATCAGGCTAGACAATTGACAAAGAATACCACTGTCAGGTTTTGTGGCGTTTGAGAGGCGCATTTCGTCGTAAATTGCCGGCACTGCATGAGAGTGGCGAGTGGCAACATCACCATGACAACGCGCCTGCCCATGCATTGCAACTTGTGCAGCAGTTCCTTGCTAAATAAGCCCCCATTGCGCAGGGTCGATAGCCACCTTATATGCCAGAGCTCGCTCCCTGTGAGTTTTTTATGTTCTCAAAAATCAAATACTGCTTGAACGGGAAAAGATCTCAAGATACACTGGCGGAAAGGGAAAAAAGAACACCAAGAAGGAATTGGCGGACGATCATGAAATTTACATATGTTAATTGGGGCGAGTTTACGTAGGCGAGATGTTAATTTCGAGAGCAACCGGTGAGCGCTTACGCCACAGCACGGCATAATATGCAAATTATCGTCGGTGGTATTTAAGGAGTACGGCAAAGTGAATGTAATCAGTCGTCGGTGTACGGACACGTGCGAAGTCCCTGAAGGAGCTGCAATGCCTGGACATGGAAGACGTGTACGATTTCAGCAGTTATTGGACTTCGAGCGAGGTCGTCTAGTCGGACTCCTCAAGGCCGGGTGGTCGTATCGTCGTATTGCGGAGCGAATTGGACGGGAAGTATCGGTGGTGGTACGATGGTGGCGTAGATGGTCCGAGGAACGTTCCCACACGAGAAGACGTAGAACCGGGAGTCACAGACGGACTGATGAGCGGACCGACCGACGCAAAAGAAGAGCGGCGTTGTCAAGCAGAACATCCACTGCGACGCAAATGCGAGCTGCCGTTGCACCAGAGGTGACTGTGAGAACAATCCGCAACCGTCTACTGGATGCAGGACTACGTGCACGTGCTCTGGCATGTGTACTTCAGATTCCAGCCCACCGTCAGGTATAGCTGCAGTGGTGTCGCCAACGTCTGCAGTGGAGAACGCAATGGCGATCTGTCGTGTTCAGCGATGAAAGCAGATTCTTCTTGGGAGCCTCCGATGGCCGTATGCGTGTTCGCAGACGCACAGGGGAGCGTCTCTACCCTTCTTGCATCCGCCAGCGACACACAGGGCCTACACCTGGTCTCCTGGTGTGGGGAGCGATTAGCTATCCCTCCCATACACAACTAGTGTATGTACTGGGTACGTTAAACAGCAGCTCCTACATCAACAACATCATTTAGCCCGTTGTTGTGCCATTTGTGAGGTCGGTCCATCGTGGTGTTTTCCAGCAAGATAACGCACGCCCACACACGGCACGTGCAACGCAACATGCACTTCAGGGTGTGAGACAACTTCCATGGCCTGCATGTTCACCGGATTTGTCTCCCATTGAGCATTTGTGGGTTTTATGGGACAACGACTTATCCGGTCTCTACCGCCAGCCACGATCATCCCCGATTTACGCGTCCAGTTTGAGGATGCTTGGAACTCAATACCCCAAACTTACATCCAACATCTGTACGACAGACTCCATGCCAGAATTGCACAGTGTGACGCAGTTCATGGCGGTTCAACCTCGTACTAACCATGTTACATGGAAATGTTATTTTTCAGTTTACCAGCAAATACAGCTGTAATTTGCCATAATGTTTTGATCACGTTATCCTCTGTATTCCGTTATTATGCTGTATAAATTTCGTTGGTATCAGACGTCTCCTTCTTGGTGTTCTTTTTTCACCTTCCGCCAGTGTATTCATGAAATACAACAGACTGCGACGAAGCAGCTGTTCGCTATATCAGACGATAACTGCAAAATTGCTTCGAGCCGCGGAAACCGCGCTGGGCTGAGTGTGTGGCTTCGGAAAGGGACTACTACTTCGAAGGCGATTAAGTTTCAAATTTGTAAATCTTGCACTTTTGTTTTTATTAAATTAAGTTTGTATACTATTTGACCGCGCCTTGTGTACGCAGTTTCGTGGAAATAGTATACAGAGGCCTAAGCTGTCCCAAAGCGTGTTCCTCGTCGTTATTTAGAAACTGCGAAAAGTTTAGGAGCGCAGAAGACGCTGATCGTTTGCATTGTTGACACAGTGAAAATCCTCTATATACGTGGCGTCAGTGAATAGACAAAGACATCGCACTTTCCACGTTTATCAACACATAGCAATCGAAAAATTGTTATCCGGCCAGTGCTGGGATCGTACCCCAGATCTCTCGATATCTAGCCAAGTGCGTTCGCCTTAAGCCACAATGGCCAACAATCAACGGCGCTATGTGCGTTTATCTGTCAGCTTCTGACATCACATATCCGTAGGATGTGCTCAGCAAGTGAGACGTCTCCATCTGGGGAGCATTAACGGCACAAGCTATATATTAATTTTATCAAATAAATCCAAAGGGCGAGAACAATCGTAAAAATCCTCTAAATACAGTGAATAAACAAAAACATCGCTCTTTCGAAGTTTACCAACACATAGCAACCGAAAAATTGTTCTCAATATTGTTCTCAACAAACATCAACTTAGATAGAAGGAATCTCAACCACAGCAGATACGTTTTCTGACAACGCTCCTTGTTGGTCGAATAAGAGACATCACATAAGGGACCTGTGAAAACATAAGCTTGTCCGTGTTCCCTCACTACGGAGCAAATTGCTCTCCCAACTGAGCTACTCAGACAGAATGTCTCGCTGCAGATTTGTCGTCTTGACACATGTTTTCACCTTTGTAGTACGTCACAGACCGTATATGCGATTACGAGGGCGTGTCCTGCAACTGTCCGACATTGTCCATAACCGTGAACTTCAAGCTGCATTGTCATCATGTTCGTGTCGTACACAGCTTGTAGTTCACGATGAATTTCAATAGGCGGCGCCCCTTTCACCCACAAGGAATGAATGACTCCTCGGACTTCATCCTTTGTTCATTCAACCAGTACAGTAGCCATTTTGAATCTGTGTAGTTCAGGAACGTATTGTTACGACTTTTAGGTACGGAAATGAATTCGATTAGCAGGTTTTGCAATAGGCGGGAACAGCATTAATTATTGGGTGAAAATTAACAGCTAGTGGTTTCCCGCATTGCAAAAGAGGAGAACACAGATAAGAGCCCTTTTTCTTGGAAGGGAGAAATCTTAGCCTGGTGTGGGGAACACGATGCGTCGCCCCCATAGTGCGTGTCGGTCAAGTCGGATAGCCATTGAAGTGTCAACAGATCAGGAAACTTATGGCGTTTGCTACTCCGAACCTTGGCAGGACAAAGGAGTGTTAGTTAAGGTATGTGTTTTCTGTACTTTTCGAGGAGTGGACCCACCACATATTCCAAATGCAGAGGCATGTATTTCATACCACTTCACCGCGAAAAATGCTTTCAGGCTAACAAGAGAGTTTAAACAGACCCCTAAGAAGAAGAACAAGGAATCTGTGAATGATGTAAACAAGCGAAAAAGAATAGTCTGGTTCCGAACCGTGAAGGGAACGAGTCTCGGTGAAGCGGACCCAGCTCGGAGGAAGAGCTTCTGTCCGAAGATGCCGGCCAGCTATACAAGGATCGGACGAGCGGTTGATATTACCGCGAGGAAATAGGAGAGAGAGAGGACGATACCTCTTTTTCTGGTGCTAGATTGCACGTAAGAGAAAGCCAGTATCTCGGAGGTCACACGATGTGATGGAATTACAGCCCCGAATGACGGAGATGCCGACCGGTGATGTATGCGAGAATCACCTTTGGAGAGACGAACGGATCCTTTTACACATCAGTGGCTTCGTTCCACCACGACATTGGTGCGCATAAATGCGTCCATGATTTCATGCAGGTGAATGCAGTGCATGAGAGAAAGTGGGAGATGGGGTTTGACTCCCCTCTCCATTGGTTATAGTGCGCGCTCTGAAATGGGCGTGTCACCACACAGGTGCGCTTCGAATATAAATACATCAAACATGGATACCTGAGGAAACAGCATATCTGTAAGTACAGAACTTATGTATGCATGCCAGTTGTGATTAGATTGGCTCCGGTCAGCCAATAGACTCTCGTCGGCTGAGAACTGTTTTTAAAGCCGGACTGTATAGGCCAACAAATAATCATTGACTTTAATGATAAATTCAGCTTCAGAGCTATCCCGAAAGGGGCGAGTCTACTTGATGCCATTCCTTCACAATCCTCTGTACATAGACGCCTTCATCATTATCCTCATATTTTGTTGTTAATTGATTAAATGTCTGTTGTCTCGTGCCAGTCCTGAAGTTGCATGACTAATTAATGAGTGTCAGAATTTCTTGGTTTTAATTGGCTAAATTGCAGGATAAATTCTTTTCACCAGTACATAAGATTTCGGCGATAAAAAGAGCTCACAAATATTATTCTAAATTCTACTGCCTACCTCCGGGCCGTCAGCCATTGCCTGACATCCTGACATCTAAATTCTTAAAGCTTATTTTTATTCCATAATCCGGCGACCCGGGGGGTAGCAACAGTATTATCTCAGGAGCTTTAAACTGCAGCCTCCTAAACTAAAACAGATCATGTCAAGTTACACGTCAGCATAAAAAACCTTTCCTATACATGAAGCACTTTTAAAGTTCTTCAAGAAGGAAAGTTACTTTCTAACTTTCCTCGTATGCTAATTTCATTGCGGGGATTTGTTTCGAGTTCTCATTTGCATACGTCCGGTGAACATCGAAACATTTCCTGGACTGCTTCGGATTATTTCCGAACTATTGGCTTCCGGAATTTAATTCTGGACACAAGTTTACATATATTTCCATAGACATAATAAGAGGATTTTTTAATAAAGGGGATCAGTACTGTATTTTGTTCTTGTAAACTCTGTATTTTAGGAGTCTCAATCGCTTTTAAAATTTCAAATTAACTCAGTTCGAGTGTTCGGATGTGAGAACCAGGCTAGCACAAGCAAAGAATGTTTACAATAAGAAAAGAGGACTATTAACATCCAAGTCCATCTCTCGGGAAAGAAAGAAAATTTTTCTGAAAGCTTTTATATGGAATGTATGTAGCACTTTATGCATCTGAAACTTGGACACTGCAAAAAAACGATACAGGGAAAAGTTACAATCATTCGTAATGTGGTGTTGACGACGTATGGCGGAAATTGCTTGGCAGAAAGCATGGCGAATGTGGAAGTGTTTAAAACGTTCAGGAAAAATGAGAAATGTTATATATACACTCAAGGACAATGAAATTTGCGCACCAAGAACGAAGCATCGGATTAAACTGAAATTTTATGGACGTAATAATACAGATACACATGATGGCAAAAACAGAGTTGCAAAACAATTACTGAGGGATCTGTGGCACGCAATTCGGTCATCTTCAACAGCGCGTCGCGCCTCCTCATGCGGCGATACATGCTGCAAGACGGTCCGGCATGGAGACGAACTGACGCCTGATGCTGTCCTGCGGCAGACTGGCCTACATGTGTTGGACGGTGTGCTCCAAATCCCGGATAGTGAGGTACTGCGGCAGCAGGCGTTTAAACTGGTCCCACACACGCTCGGTAGGGGACATGTCCGGGGAGCGTGCAGGCCAATGAAATGTCCGGACATGACGTAGGCAGTCCTGGTCAACCCGAGCCGTGTGCGGGCTGGCATTATCCTTCTAGCAAAGCGCACGTGAAATCCCGGCCAGGAATGGGAGCACATAGAGATGGCGGCATCCACATACCGGTGGCCCGTCAATGATCCACGTACCACTATTAGAGCTGATCGGCTATCGTAGGCAATGACTCCCCAGAGATAATGACTGTAGTGGGAGAGGTGTGGCACTCGATATCGAGGTTGGGATTATGCCGTTGACCCGGGGATCTCCAAACCCGGACACGATAATCTCTCCCCAAAATGAAGCTGCACTCATCCCTAAACACCACACGTCGCCAGTCTATGGCGTTCCACGTCGCTCTGGCTGGCACCACTGTACACGGAGCCGGCAACGTTCCGGTGTTAATGACTGCACACGTAGGAGGCGCTGGGATCGCAGATTCGCTTCCGCGAGGCATCGGGAAATGGTTCGTGGGCACACAAAAGCCGCTACATCTACCTGTATAGTGGACCGGGTCCCCGTGGGATCCGTTCGTACCTGGCGCACGATCCGTCGATTTTCTCTACCGGTTGTCCTCCTGGTCCGTCCGGAGCCGATCCGCCATTTGGCAGTGTCGTCACGTGTCCACTGCTCCCAACACAATAGGACGGTATGGTCAGAACTAGTCACGTGGCGGGCTATACGGCGCGCCCACCATCATGCGGTTTTGCAGCCCGATGCGTAAATCGACGTCTCTGGCGTCTACCCGGCATTCTTGTCACTGTGCATTCTAAATCGACATCTCTGGCGTCTACCCGGCATTCTTGTCACTGTATATTCTAAATCAACGTCTCTGGCGTCTACTCGGCATTCTTGTCCATGTGTATTCTAAATCGACGTCTCTGGCGTCTACACGGCATTCTTGTCACTGTGTGTTCTAAATCGACGTCTCTAGCGTCTACCCGGCATTCTTGTCACTGTGTGTTCTAAATCGACGTCTCTAGCGTCTACCCGGCATTCTTGTCACTGTGTATTCTAAATCGAAGTCTCTGGCGTTTACCCGGTATTCTTGTCACTGTGTGTTCTAAATCGACGTCTCAGACGTCTACCCGGCATTCTTGTCACTGTGTATTCTAAATCGACGTCTATGGCGTCTACCCAGCATTATTGTCACTGTATATTCTAAATCGGCGTCTCTGGCGTCTACACGGCATTCTGGTGACTGTGTGTTCTAAATCGACGTCTCTGCCGTCTATCCGGCATTCTTGACACTGTGTGTTCTAAATCGACGTCTCTGGCGTCTACCCGGCATTCTTGTCACTGTGTGTTCTAAATCGACGTCTCTGGCGTCTACCCGGCATTCTTGTCACTGTGTATTCTTGCTTGCGTCGGCTGGTGCTTTTTGCTTTTATGGGGCATTGACTAAAGCCATTTTATATGGCTGCCGGTTCGTGCTTGCAGCGCCACCACAGTGTGTGCGGTCATTCGCAATCGGACCAAAGGTGGATCATTTTCATAAAAGCACGCAATCCAGCCATTTGAAAAGCTTCGCGGTTATAGCGTGCTTTCTTCTAGGTGCGCAAATTTCATTGCCCGTAAGTTTACTATAGAACGAAGAAGAGACAGCATGCTAGGCCGCCTCATAAGACACTTGGAGTGGTTGGTGTGCCTAATTGATTGAATATAGAATGGAAGGAAAAGCTGGAAGAGGACGCTCAAGAATTCCAACAAGAGGAACATGAAGCTACCAACGGAGCATCTACCCTACCCGAACATCAAGTTTCTGGGTCAAGAAAGAATCCCTTTGTGGATGATAACCAATGCTGCCCTCCAACTTTAGGGTTGAGGAGAGAAGAAAGAGATTGTCCGAAAGGTGTTTGCATAAGTACAAACGTCCATAAAAGGATGAGTTAACAAATAAATACATAAGCAGTACGGCAGATGAGTGATGAGATTGCATTAAAAAATCTAAACATCAAACGCCATATATCGTACTCTACACTCTTAAAACTGTTATGGTAGGTGCAACCAAAAAGGAGCTGCACCACTTTCTGAGAACAGATTCGTCACCGTGTGGTGCAAACAAAACTTAAAAACATGGTGTAACTTTGCACCACGTTACGATAAAACATTGTATAACATTATGTTGTAAGGTGGGTTTTGTTTTGTACCACACCATAGTGAATCTTTTCGCAGAAAGTGGTTAAGCTGGTGTAGCACCACTTTTTCGTTCAACCTACCACAAAATATTTAACAGTGTACGGAAGCACGGAAATTTAACTTTGGCGAGTCTTGCTGATTCAAACAAGTTGTTTTCCGACTGCCTTTCTGCGCAGTCGTTCTTTGCGATTCATGTCCAATGCCACCGGCAATGGCAAGAGTATTGAACAACGGATCAACATCACGTTTTATGCAGAGCAGAGAAACAATCCCACTAAAGCATGCGAAATGCTACAAACAACTTGTGGGGATGAGTATCAAGCTCTACATTCTTGAAGGTTTCAAAGGTTTTAAAGCGGACAAGGAGGCTGTAATCGACGAGCATCTACCAGAGTATTTCAAAAGTCATTCCGTTTACAGTTGATGAAAACGTGAATAAGTGCATAAACGCAAAAGTTTAATCTTCGAAATAAAGTCTATCGTGCTCGAAGGTCTTACACTATCGTGATGTTATGCCTTGAATACCCCTATAAAAGAATTGCTTTGGGTTCAAGGCAAAAAAGTCTTGGACCCTAAATTCAATATCGTGCACGCTTTGGAAGTGTTTCTCATGTAGGAAATGTGCCATTCACCGGAATAGGTGGTTCTCTGAAGGTGCAAGATCCGGACAAAAGCCAGAGTTAAACATTGGTTCAAAATTCTTCAGTTCCTGTATTGTTTCCTTAGTTGACCGTTAACGATGAGCAGGAGCATTATCATGTTGGAGGATAACTCGTTTACAGTTCATCAGAGCCGGGTGCTTTCGGCTTAAAGCGGCATACATCCGTTCCACCTGGCCAGAGTATACACGCACATTAATGCCTCAGCCATCTGGAACCAATTCTTAATAAATGTGGCTCTCAAAGTTCGACCATATGCATAGCATAACTTTGTGCTTAAATGGTCACCTTTTTGGGACTGCTACTTGTGACTTTTTGAAACCTAACCACTGTTTCCTCATGTCAGGATTCCGAAAAAATATCCACTTTTCATCACATGTCACAATTCGCCTAAAGAAAGGGTCATCCTGGGGATTTTCCGACAATTTGACAACACACATGCATACGTCACCGCACTTGAGCAGCAGTCAGTTTGCGGGTATTTGGCGACAGTTTCTGTGCATCTTGCCGAGCTTGTGTAGATAAAGTGGCACAGGAAAGTGAGCGAGATCTTGTGCATAGATCTGGCTCTACGGCGGCTTGGCGTGCACTTTAAGATTCACCTTCGAAGATCTTTCAGCAAGCGCTTTGTCTTCAAGGTTGCAGCCTTCATTTTTAAATCTCTGAAAGCAAAATCTTGCCGTTATTTCAGACACTGCTTCTTTACCTCCACAGCACGAATTTCCCTCTTTGCAGCTGTAGCACTCAACGTTTTTCTTAAAAGAAAAACCGTAACAGCAATTGGAACGTATTTGGGTATGTTTAAACGCCTCTCGGTTTCTCTTATGGATAACCTACTAATATAACACTCAAGAATCTTTCCTTTTTGAAAGTCAGTTCTCTCTTGCCGCGACATTTTCACCCAACCTCGCAGTGCGATATGATCGTGGTTAGCTGCCGGCTTGTTTTTATGCCGTTTGCAGCTGTACCGCGCATCGTAACAACGCATCGGATCCGTTCACTTGCTTTTGAAGAGGTGTCCAGTGACTTTCGTCAATATAGCGTATGTGGTCTCTTCATCTCGAACCGGTAGGCAGGGTTTGCAATTTACTGGCAAAAGACAACCGATTAACACTAAGAATAATCACAACTGTGTAAAATGTGAACAAGGAATCAATAAAGACCCTTCTTTACAGAAATATTGGACAAAGGGCGCAAATTACTAACAAGTGATCACTGATAATAACATTAAGAATGCCAGGAAATGTTCCAAATGTGAATAAGAATCCTACAAGAAGACTTCATTACCATAATTGGGGAAAAGTCAGCAAATTACTAGAAAGTGAAAGCCTATTAAGAATTCTAGGAAATGTTTCTAATATGAATACGAAACCTAAAAGAAGAATTAGTCTCCACACTGTTGGAAACATCCGTAAATTACCAGAAAGGGACAGCCAATTAACAGTAAGAATGCCAGGAAATGGGTCAAATATGATAAGAAACAACAAGAGGCATTCGTCACTACACTGGTAAAAGTTCCCCAAATTACAAGAAAGTGATAACCAATCAACACTAAGAATGTTAGGAAACGTGTCAAACATGAATTGGAAACAAGGATAATTCATCAATACGCTGCACTGGTGTAAAAGTCTAGAATGCTGAACAACTTGAATGTGACAGTTGATTAGCACCAAGATGCCAGAAAATGGATCAAACATGAATTAGAAATTACAAGGAGCATTCGTCACTATACTGGTGATAGATCCTGAAATTACAAGAAAGTGACTACCAACTAACATTAAGAATGCTTGGAAGTGGGTCAAATTTAAATAAGAAACTTACAAGGAGCATTCATCACCACAGTGGTGTAAAAGTCCGTAAATTACTAGAAACTGGCAGCTGATTAACATTGACTGGTGAGTTAAATGTGAAAAATTAATGAACAAGTTCCATTCATCATCGAAATATTGGACAAAGTATGCATTTCATAAACAAATAATCGTGGATTATGTCACAGAAAATGCTAGTAAGTGAATTAAATGTGAATAATGAATCTACAAGTTCCATTCATCATCGAAATATTGGACAAAGTATGCGATTCATAAGCAAATGATCGTGCATTGTGTCACAGAAAATGCTAGTAAGTGAATTAAATGTGAATAATGAATCTACAAGTTCCATTCATCATCGAAATATTGGACAAAGTATGCAATTCATAAGCAAATGATCGTGGATTGTGTCACAGAAAATGCTAGTAAGTGAATTAAATGTGAATAATGAATCTACAAGTTCCATTCATCATCGAAATATTGGACAAAGTATGCAATTCATAAGCAAATGATCGTGGATTGTGTCACAGAAAATGCTAGTAAGTGAATTAAATGTGAATAATGAATCTACAAGTTCCATTCATCATCGAAATATTGGACAAAGTATGCGATTCATAAGCAAATGATCGTGGATTGTGTCACAGAAAATGCTAGTAAGTGAATTAAATGTGAATAATGAATCTACAAGTTCCATTCATCATCGAAATATTGGACAAAGTATGCAATTCATAAGCAAATGATCGTGGATTGTGTCACAGAAAATGCTAGTAAGTGAATTAAATGTGAATAATGAATCTACAAGTTCCATTCGTCATCGAAATATTGGACAAAGTATGCAATTCATAAGCAAATGATCGTGGATTGTGTCACAGAAAATGCTAGTAAGTGAATTAAATGTGAATAATGAATCTACAAGTTCCATTCGTCATCGAAATATTGGACAAAGTATGCAATTCATAAGCAAATGATCGTGGATTGTGTCACAAAAAATGCTAGTAAGTGAATTAACTGTGAATAATGAATCTACAAGTTCCATTCGTCATCGAAATATTGGACAAAGTATGCAATTCATAAGCAAATGATCGTGGATTGTGTCACAGAAAATGCTAGTAAGTGAATTAAATGTGAATAATGAATCTACAAGTTCCATTCGTCATCGAAATATTGGACAAAGTATGCAATTCATAAGCAAATGATCGTGGATTGTGTCACAGAAAATGCTAGTAAGTGAATTAAATGTGAATAATGAATCTACAAGTTCCATTCATCATCGAAATATTGGACAAAGTATGCAATTCATAAGCAAATGATCGTGGATTGTGTCACAGAAAATGCTAGTAAGTGAATTAAATGTGAATAATGAATCTACAAGTTCCATTCGTCATCGAAATATTGGACAAAGTATGCAATTCATAAGCAAATGATCGTGGATTGTGTCACAGAAAATGCTAGTAAGTGAATTAAATGTGAATAATGAATCTACAAGTTCCATTCGTCATCGAAATATTGGACAAAGTATGCAATTCATAAGCAAATGATCGTGGATTGTGTCACAGAAAATGCTAGTAAGTGAATTAAATGTGAATAATGAATCTACAAGTTCCATTCGTCATCGAAATATTGGACAAAGTATGCAATTCATAAGCAAATGATCGTGGATTGTGTCACAGAAAATGCTAGTAAGTGAATTAACTGTGAATAATGAATCTACAAGTTCCATTCGTCATCGAAATATTGGACAAAGTATGCAATTCATAAGCAAATGATCGTGGATTGTGTCACAGAAAATGCTAGTAAGTGAATTAAATGTGAATAATGAATCTACAAGTTCCATTCGTCATCGAAATATTGGACAAAGTATGCAATTCATAAGCAAATGATCGTGGATTGTGTCACAGAAAATGCTAGTAAGTGAATTAAATGTGAATAATGAATCTACAAGTTCCATTCATCATCGAAATATTGGACAAAGTATGCAATTCATAAGCAAATGATTGTGGATTGTGTCACAGAAAATGCTAGTAAGTGAATTAAATGTGAATAATGAATCTACAAGTTCCATTCGTCATCGAAATATTGGACAAAGTATGCAATTCATAAGCAAATGATCGTGGATTGTGTCACAGAAAATGCTAGTAAGTGAATTAACTGTGAATAATGAATCAACAAGTTCCATTCGTCATCGAAATATTGGACAAAGTATGCAATTCATAAGCAAATGATCGTGGATTGTGTCACAGAAAATGCTAGTAAGTGAATTAAATGTGAATAATGAATCTACAAGTTCCATTCATCATCGAAATATTGGACAAAGTATGCAATTCATAAGCAAATGATCGTGGATTGTGTCACAGAAAATGCTAGTAAGTGAATTAAATGTGAATAATGAATCTACAAGTTCCATTCATCATCGAAATATTGGACAAAGTATGCAATTCATAAGCAAATGATCGTGGATTGTGTCACAGAAAATGCTAGTAAGTGAATTAAATGTGAATAATGAATCTACAAGTTCCATTCATCATCGAAATATTGGACAAAGTATGCAATTCATAAGCAAATGATCGTGGATTGTGTCACAGAAAATGCTAGTAAGTGAATTAAATGTGAATAATGAATCTACAAGTTCCATTCTTCATCGAAATATTGGACAAAGTATGTAATTCATAAACAAATGATCGTGTATTGTGTCATAGAAAATGCTAGTAAGTGAATTAAATGTGAATAATGAATCTACAAGTTCCATTCATCATCGAAATATTGGACAAAGTATGCAATTCATAAGCAAATGATCGTGGATTGTGTCACAGAAAATGCTAGTAAGTGAATTAAATGTGAATAATAAATCTACAAGGTCCATTCCTTACCTTGTGAACAAACTGCGCAATTTAGTAGTAAGTGAACGTTGATTAACATCCAGAATTCCATTGAGTGAGTTCATTGTGAATAAGGAATAGTAAAAAATCGACTTTTTTCTGTTTTCCAGGTTGAAATTGAGATTAAAAGAACACCACCGATTTTATAGTTAAAGTCTTTCGGATCAAGGCAGCAAAAGCGAACGCAATAGCATAAAAGAATTTTTCAAATCTTTTCAAAACTCACATTGCAGCTGACAGAAGTGTATTCTGTCGCTTCGGAATGATTTTGTGATATACGAACGAGAAAACTTTTCTTGGCAATCTTTTGCCTTATTTTCTATTCAAACTCATAACTTTTTTTTCCAGACCTGTATGCACATGCACACACACGTATCGTATCTCCTTATGTATTCTGTGTAACCGCGAAACACAGTCAAGTTGTTTTGTGCTGATTTGATTTTCCAAATGCAAAAGCACCATTCAATAGCAATTTCCATCTGTGCACCTCCCCCCCCACCCTCAAAAAAAAAAAAGGTAGAAATAGCACGCTTTGGAATTCAATGAAAAATAGTTTGATTTCTTCTTTATTACCTTGAGAGTTCTCAGCTTTAAAAAATTAGTGGAATTGAAGGAAACCAAACCGGCGAAAGAAAACTGTGCTATGTACATTACAAGAAAATGAAAAAGATCTCTGTGCAAAAACAAAAAAAAGGAATAATAAAAAAAGAGAAAGGAGGAGAATGCGAGAAAAAAGCAACATGCACGAACAGAGCAAGATGATGAACCAGGAAAGTAAAGACTACTCACTGTAAAGCAAAAAGATTTTAATCTGGCAAAAGAAATCAAGACTCAAAGAAAAGTTCTCTGAAATGAGCCGACTAGGATAACAAAACTTGAAATTTCAAATTAGAAAGGTCAAAAGGAAAACCTTAGCAAAATAAGACAAATATTAAAGTGGAAATAACATTACAAGATCTTACTTGTTGATTACAATATTAAATTATCTTTATTTAAATTTAGAGAAATAAACTAAAGGTCAAAATATGTTGCACAAAATTGTCCATTAATTCTGTTTCGTTTGATACATGAAATTAATTTTTTTCAGGTGTACTTCAGAACATGAAAATAGAATGTGAATATTTTATATGTGTGTAATTAATAAACAGGAACTGAACACCAACTATACTCAAAACAGTATAAATATACTAGTGATCCGAATTTCTTGTCGTAAAATATAACTCAAAGCTTCCAAGCTTTCGCATTTCAATCAGATGGCTTTTTCAAGGAACGTAGATAGCATACTACAAAAGTGGATAAAAGAACACTTTAACAACGCGCGTTCAAATTGTTGAAATGTTCTATTATCCAGTTTGCTGTCTACGTTCCTTGAAAGAGCCATCAGGTTGATGTGCGAAAGCTAGAAAGCTTTGATTTATATTCTACGACATGAAATTCGGATCACTATTATAGTTATACCATTTTGAGTTGCATGTGTGTTATTTTAAGAAGTGATAGAGTGTTGTCAATCCCCCGCTCGTCAATAAACAAGAAAAATCAGTCTGTTGGCCTTCAAAAAAAGCTAACCCATGTGTCCAAACCGCTTCTTAGTTTACAATTCACCATTCTTTCGCGGGTGTCTATCCCTACAAAATAGCGTGTTTGTTCTCTTTTAGTACGAATAAAAGCCTATACATGCCGAAGTATCTACACGACTAGATGACGGAGATTTTCTGGAGGTCATGGTACTCATGCCTGTTGCATCATTGTCCACAACTCCGTCCGAAACGTCGGTCTAGGATCTATGGATCTAATGCCTCGCTCCACGACATCCCAGAGAGCTTCCACAGGGTTTTAATCTGGGGACCGTGGAAGCCACTGGATGGTTCCAAACTCAGATGAATATTTCTCGAGCCATGCCTGGGTGGCTGCGGTCCGGTGGAGAGGCGCATTGTCTGCTAAATCAAACAATTGGCCGTAGGATACACGTAGGCCCTGAAAGTGTGTAGGCGATCAGCCAGCCCATACTTGGTTGCGTGCAGTGGTGAAGGACCTCTCGAGACACGCTAAAGGATATAATGTATCCAATGAGAAGGCTGCCCAAACCATCACAGAACCACCACCGCTTTGAACATTGCATATCTGGCACGTCGAGGCTGTGGCCCCATGCTATTGACGCGACACTGCAGAGATTCAGTCGTGATAATTCCAGCACAAGGCGAGACGTAATTCCTGATGACGAGCAGTCAGCAGCAGCACACGAGTAGAGCGTGAGCTCCCGTTGCCCAAGGTATGCAGCATAAGTCATAGTTCTCTTGCTGACACGTCTTGGGCCATCGACACTTAACCTGGATGTAATTAGCGCCGCAGTTGCCTGGCGGTACATCTGTACGAGCCTGATCGTCTACATGGACCGCGGTTATCAGTGGCGTGTAGTCGTCCACCTCTTGATATTTGGAAGATGGTTCGTCCGTCGATCGTGTACTCGCTGTACACCATTGATAGGGTTGTCCGCGGGAATCCTAGTGTTCTTATTACTTTAACGGTAGAATCATCCATCTGTCTTGCGCTGACAATGTATCCACGATCAAAGTCGCTCAGATCACCCCGTTTACCCATGTTTGTTGATTGCGATGCACTTTTAAGAAGCCTTGCTGTCAGCCTATTTATCTCCCGCATTCGGCTTGGGTTTGTTCCACCCCACGCCGGGGATGGCCATGTCAACTGCCCATCACCCCTATCTCTAATATTGTGTCTACTGAGTGTACATCCTTCTTATCTTTTCAAAGCATGCTCCCGCCATTCAAATCTGACCTCAACACTGTTTCCAAATAAAATTCAGTGAGTGGGAAAATATAAAGTTAAGTTTGAAACATTTGAAGAGAAGGAACTCAAAATTTACATAAAGAAAAAAACGAAAGACACCTCCCAGAACATAACAAACATACAAAAAAAAACCGGTTGAGCCACATTATTGTGACCACTAGTTAATATTCAGAATAACCGCCGTGTGCAGCGCGGACATCAGCTAGACGGGCTGGGAGTGACTCAATAAGGTGCTGGAAGGTGTTCACAGGTATGTGGAGCCATGCTGACCGCAGTGCATGTGACAGCTGCTGGAGTGTGCGTGGTGGAGGATTCATAGAGAGAACAACACGATCGAGGTGGTCCCACAGATACTCAATTCGGTTTAAGTGTGGGGATTTAGGAACACCTGAAAAGAACTTTGAAGTCTTCATCGTGCTCTTCCAAACACTGTCGGACATTTCTAGCTGTGTGACACATCGCATTGTCATGCTGAAATATCCCATCTGCCCCTGGGAATACAATCAGCATGTATGGGTGCACGTGGTCTGCAAGGATGGATTCATAACGAATTCGGTCCATAGTGCTTTCCACAGGTATGAGTGTACCCAGAGAATGCCACGAAAGCATTACCATAACGCTGACCCCACTAGTGTATGTTGTGCCAGCAGTGGTTGAACAGTGCTTGTTCTCCAAGGTTCCTCGCCTTATACACCAACGTCTATCCGTTCGATGAAGCAGAAAACGGGATTCATCGGAGAAGGCAATCCTTTGCCAATCAGCGGAGGTCCAATTCCGATACTGCCGTGCAAATGCAAGCCTATTCTGCCGATGCACATTCGTTAGCATAGGTGCAGTGACCATCCGTCTGCATCGGAGCCCCATACGCAGCAGTGTTCGTTGAACTGTCGTTTTAGACACACTTCCGGTAGGCTCCTGGTTCATTCGGCCAGTGAGTTGCTCCACTGTAGCGTGTCGATCGGCCCTCACGCACCTTCGAAGCCAACGTTCACCTCTCACATCAACTGCACGTGGTGCTCCGCAGTTTCCACGTCGGTTATTGGCAATGGTGCCATTTCTCTAATCACGATACACTTTAACCACAGCAGCACGCGAACAGTTCACAAACGGTGCTGTTTTAGAAATACTGCCACCCTTGGCCCGAAAGCCGATAATCATCCCTTTTTAAAAATCTGATAAATCGCTCCTTTTATCCATGACAGCAACTAGGGATATGTTTTCAGAATGCCTACAACACACCTTGTATACGCTCCAAGCCAATTAACAATATGTGCCTTCTTTCATTGGCTACGCGCTGGTGACGTCAAAAGTAGAAGGTGGTCATAGTAATGTGACACGACTGTGTATATACCAATTTAAAAAAATTATATTTACCCAGGATTTAGTGGAGCTGCACAGCTTGAGTAAATCATACGGGGATAAAAGAATTAGGTAGTGTTCACTTAATTGGAACTAAAAGAGATAGACAGCAAAAAGTAAAGAAGAAGAATGAGAGAGCAAAGGAACTCAAGAAACTCACGAATGTGTGCTAAATCTTTATACTAGTGAAATGAGAAGGGCAACTATTAATTCTCATGAACTGCTCTTCTTTAGGAAAGACACCAAACTTACACACTCACACATACCTACCCACATGTCTTCATTTCTTGAAGCACGTTTTAGTTCATCCGTGTGAAAGTTTGTAAGGAAAGAAAAAAAATCAGATGGCCACTATTTTTTTTTGTTACGTTTCTCTCCTGTAAAACCTCCAATATACATGGTACGCCATCAGGTAATGCAATTTGTTTTAACTTCCTATTCCGTTCGCTTTTAATTAAAGGTGCGAATAACTCCAAAAAAATACAGTTTTCTTTTTGTGCACATTGCAGACAGTAATGAATAAGACCACCTCACTGCCTTTTTTGTAATGTTTAATACTGCGTTTAAAAAATGTGCAGATGTTTTGTTCCTAATAATTTTCTGTTTCTTTCTTTCTTTTAAACAGGCAGAAATAATTCATTTTCGAAAAGTAAACGCAATGTTTAGCTCAGAAATTTCCAAGAACAAATTAGAACAACTGAAAATTATTAGTTTTCTACAATGTTATTTGTTTGCTGTAGGTCTAATTACCCTTAATTTGTTTGATGTTATACATCGTTTCGTGAAGCGCATGATTTGAATGTTTCATTAAAGCCCTTGTAAACATTTCTAATTATAAGGTTGAGCCTGTCAGAGTTTTTCTGTTACTTCCATTCTGCAGGAAATAATTTGAAAGTATCGTTTCTCTCGTCAGAATGTATTAATGCTTGGAAAAAATTCTTAAGTGCGAGTGCATCCACATTTGAAGAAGAAATTTCTAACAAATTACGCTTTCTTCTTCATCTGAAAGTACTAGACCAAACAAATAAAATGACAACATTTCCTTGGAGATAACTCCTTCGAAAAAGACTTCTGTTCGGAAAATCCATGTACGTCTAAGTCACTTATAAATAACCTCGAAAACATATTTTTACGTAGTACTTAGAATTTGTCCGCGAGGAATCCGAAACAACTGTGTTCTTGGTATAGGTACATGTTCTGAGGATTGTTTTTTGCAGCCGGCGTATCTCAAGTGTATTATACACACACCATAAACGGTATTAGAAATCACTATGCATATTTACGTTTATGTATTTACGCAGGATATGCACAATATTGGCAAAAGTCACTGGACACCCCTTCAAAAGCAAATAAACGGATCCGCTGCGTTGTTAAGATGCACGGTACAGCTGCAAACGGTATAAAAACAAGCCTACAACTAACCGCAATCATATCACATTGTGAGGTTGAGTGAAAATTTCGCGGCGGAAGAGAACTGACTTTGAGGAAGGAAAGATTGTTGGGTGTTATATTAGTGGGTTGTCCACAAAAGAAACCGAGAGGCGTTTAAACATACCCAAGTCAACTGTTTTGTATGTACTGAATACGTGGAAGACACATGGCGTGCCTGAAGTAGCAAAAAATACCGGCAGACCAAAGAAAATCAGTGATAGATGACGTCGAAGCCTCAGGTGTGCCGTTACAGCTAATCGACGTAGACAGCACAAGACCTCAGTGTACAAGTGAGTAAAACTTCTGGAAGCTCGGTATGTACGCATACCATTTGCAGAGAACTTCATTCCATGGGTTACCGTCGTCCTGCGGCTGCTCATAAGTCCTATGGACTGATGAATACAGTTACACGATCCATCAGCCTGATGGCCGTGTGTGGGAATGGCGGCAGCCGGGGGAACGCTATTTACCACAGTGTACTGTTCCTACGGACAAGTTTGGAGCTGGCAGTGTACTCACGTGGGGGTGTTTTTCGTGGGAAGGTCCCGGCCCATTGGTTATCAAGGACAAACCTGTTAACCAGCACGTCTACCTCGATATTCTGGACAATTATGCCGTATCAACTCTGTGGCGATACACTGGAACCGAGCCTTGTTGGTACCTGCAGGATAATGCACCGAGCGATAAAGCAAGGACTCTTATGGCGTGGTTTAACGATAATTCCGTATCGTGTGTGGACTGGCCAGCACAGAGTCCTGAACGTAATCCCATACAGCACCTGTGAGACGGATTAGAGCGCCGCATAAGAAGTTTGGAACCAAGGCCTAGTACTTAGCAACAGTTACCGGCAGCATTATGTACTAAATGAAAGTGAATACTTATTGCTGTGTTCCAAACCGTTGTCGAAAGCATGTCTCGAAGGTTCAGCGCATGCATTAAGGCCAAAGGTGGACTGACATCGAACTAATGTATGTCAATAAATGCTATGTCGTGTTTCTCTTCTAGGTGTCCGGCGACTTTTCTCAATATAGTGTATGTTGTGACGTATTACAGAGGTGAAGCACGTGTCAAGACGACCAATCGTCAGCGATACATTCCGTCGGTATAGCTTAGTCGGTTAGAGCAACTCACTCCGTCACTGACAAATTTCTGTTTCCACATGGGCGCCCGAACGTAAAAATGGATCCACTGGCCGTTGGGTTCTTGAAAAATGTGTGATGTTTGTTTACATCGTCTGGAATTAATGAAAGATTGCTTCTTTGCTTAAAAAATCTAAAACGGAGGAATAGCACAGGTGAATTACGTTTTCAGACGACCAATCTGCAGCGATACGTACCAAGGGTGTAGCTTAGTCGGTGAGGACAATTCCTTTCGAAGCAAGATGACGCGATTCGATCCCGTCACCGACAAATTCCTGCTTTCACAACGCAAAATACGTGGTTATGTGCTTCACCACTTGATCTTGGCAACTACGCTCATCGTCAGGAAAATATTTGCACCCAGAAGGAAGCAACCGACAGGGATGAAACTTGGTGGGTATGTTTGACATCGTCAGACATGCAAATGATTCAAGTATCACGCTCGGCCAAGCATGTGACGCATGCAAGAAGTGGTCGTAGCGCTGTGCCTGAACAACATGACACCATTCTGTCTCATGCTGTTGGGTTGGTCGCATCCTTTGCAAGCAAAGTATGCCTCCTAGAAAAGTTCGAAAGCAATTCAACAGTTGGAGGAGTTCGAGAGGGGCCGCATCATCGGGATGCGGGAAGCAGGATGGTCTTATCGCTGTATTGCGCGCCATATCGGTCGTGCGGATATCACCATAGTACGCTGTTGGCTGCATTGGATAGAAAAAAGCACACAGAAGCGACAGGAAGGGTCTGGGAGACCTAGAAGAACCATGGAGGGAGAGGACCGACGGGTTGTCTGACATGCGCGGAGTGACCCAACAGCCACGATTGCGGATATTCAGGAAGCAGTGGTGCCCTCCATGCATCGTCCGATTAGTGCCAGCCCCATTGGCAGACGGCTGCACGACGTAGGACTACACGCACGCAGATCGTTACGACGACTGCCCTCAATACCATTGCATCGTCACCAAAGATAGCAATGGTATCGTTACGACGACTGCCCTCAATACCATTGCATCGTCACCAAAGATTGCAATGGTGTTGTGCCAGACTGTCATGGAACTACTCAGAATGGCAACTGAAGATCTTCAGTGACGATTTTCCAACAGGAGAACGCTGGTCCGCATACCGCTGCTGTCTCGAGAACTTGCCTTCGAGGCACTGACATTCTACCATGGCCAGCCGTATCAGCAAACTTATCGCCGATTGAAAATGTATGGGATGCTATTCGACTCGCTATCCACACTCCACCCCTACGGCACAATCTGTAGGAACTGCGTGAGAAGATTCAAGCTGCATGGGATGGCTTATCGCAGGACATCATTAAGAACCTGTACAACTTCATGCCGAGACGTCTGGAATGCTGTGTGAGCAAGCATGGCGGCCCGTTGTCATATTGACACACACCACTTATTGGTGTGTAGCTCAATAAATATTGCTCATATCAGTGTCAATATTTAATCATTTATTGTTCCTCGTAACGGTTATCTTCCTCCCGAATAGCATAGCAATCTGACACGTCCTTCTGGGTGCAACTATTTCTTTTGACGATGAGTGTATCTAAGACTGCTGCTTGTCAGTAGTCGTCAGTACTGTAGATCAGAATGGGAAAACAAAGAATCTTTCGAAGTTTTAGAAGGGGCTTATGGTGGGTGCCCGCTTTGCTGGGGAGACGATTTTGAATACAACAGAACACACTGGTTTATCAAAAGGTGAGATATCCTGGTTCTTTAATCATTGAAAAAATAACTCACACTGCTTGTCAATAAGGAGTAACTGTGTTGCGACAACAATCTGTCAAGAACGAGATCGCTGTCATCTGAGAAGGCTTGTACGGAGAAACAGGAATTCCTGTGAATAACAATCGACCAAAGTATTCAATGAGGGCTGTTTGCAATCCATATCTCAGGAATTATACACTGAAGTACCATGCGTCATGGGATAGCAGTATGCAAATTTTTAACTGTTGCTGTCGCTGTATAAATGCTTCAACGCACTCCACGAGTTTTATCAGTTTCAAGGCGTAATGTCGTAAGTCAGGCTGAAAACCTCCAGTAGGATTATGGCAAGCCGACGTGAATTATCGGAGTTTGAACGAGGCATGGTAGTGGAAGCCAGACGAATGGGACTTTCGATTTCCGAAGTCATGCAAACATTCAACGTTCCTGGATCCACGGTGTCACGTGTGTGCTGAGAATTTCTGATGGATGGCACTACCATCCACCGTAGACAGAGCATTGGCCGACCACAAGTGCTGAATGACCGTGACCAGCGGCGTCTGACTACGATAGTCCATGCCAACAGACAAGCGACAGTTTGACGTCCGTGGGGTGTGGGACCAAAAGGTCCAACACAGTGCCTTTGTGAACACCACTACATCGGACACAGTGGCTCACCTGGGCTCATGAACACGGTAATTAGACCCTGGAAGACTGGAAACATATGTCTGATGAGTCACGCTACCAGTTGTTACGAGCTGATAGTAGGATTCGGATGTGGCGCTGAGCGCATAAGGCCATGGATCCGAGATGAGAACAAGGCACTGTGCTAGCTGGTGGTAGTTCCATACATGTGTAGGGTAGGTCGGATCCTCTGTTCCTCGTAAACATGTCATTAACCGTTAATCGCTTTATTGCCATTTGCAGCCTTTCATGGACTTCATGTACCCTAACAACGGTGGAATTGTCCAGGACGGTAAAGCGCCATGTCATGGGTTGTCCAAAATTGGTTCGAGGATTCTGGACAGTTCCAACGAATGGTGTGGCCACCACGTTCGCCCGACATGAACCCATGGGACACTTATGGGACGTGGTGGAAAGGTCCATTCGCAACCAAGATCCTGTACCTACAAATACCAAGGGACTGTGGGCGTATGTTCCGAAGGCATGGCTCAACATCTCTCCAGAAGTCATCCGACCACTTGTGGAATCGATGCCACGTCGAGGTGCTACACTTTGCCGGGCTAGACGAGGTCCTACACGACACTAAGTACGTATTCCATGACTTTTGGCTTCAGTGTTCACAGTTAATTGAAAAGGATCCGTATTGGGAATCTTATGCCGATATAGAAGAATTGCAAAGTTCGTCTATTATGGTGTCAGAAACAGCATGTCTGGACACTAGAAGACTGGGAAAACGTCATGTGGTTCGACAAATTGCGGTACTCCTTGTTCTGTGACGACAGTAGGCAGAGAGTTTGGCGGAAGTCACATGAAACAATGGACCCAGCTTGCATTGTAAATACAACTCAAAGTTCTGTAGGTTGTGTCATGGAGCATGCTCTACTGGTATGGAACGGGTCCCTCTGATATTGCTGAAACGTCGGGTGTCTTCCAAGGATTATCAAAATACTGTTGCCGATCAAGTGTATTTTGCTTTTTATCCAGCAGGCGGTGGCTGTTTCATGTACTACAATGCCACTGTACTTCCCGCAAGATGTGTTTAGTAGTGATTCAGCGAGCATTACAGATACTTCCACCATTTTCTTTAACCACCGCAAACACCAGATCGGAACCCCATTGAAACAATTTAGAAAATCAGATTCAAGAGGAAATCCATCTTTTGCCAAATTTGAGCTAGTTAAGGTGGACGTCAAGTAATTTTGCTTCATATACTTCCAATGGAAAAACTTCTGTACACATTTTCTCCACAATTAATGCGTTCCCAATGATGAAAATTTAAACATCGATTAAAATAGCTTCATTTTATAACTTGGAATACTTAATATCTTCTAAAACATAACCATTATTATGCAATCCAACATTTGTTTGTCTACTGACGTCATCAAAGTACAGGTCGCGCCATCTTTTTTCTGGTTTCAACACCACCAAAGGAAAAGTTATTGATTTGTAATATAATTATGGTTATGTTTTAGAAAATATTAAGTTTTCCAAGTTATAATATGAAGTTATTTTAATCGATGTTCAAATTTTCATCCTTGGGAAAACTTTTCTACACATTTCCTTCACTAATTGTGAAGTAAATTTGTACAAAGGTTTTTTCATTGGAAGTATAGGAAGCAAAATTACTTGACGTCCACCTTAACACCTTAAAGGATAGTCTTATGAATTGTGACCAGTATTCGCGATAAGTTTTTGGACAGGGAGTAAAAACATATTTCTTATGTGGTATCTAGCCCCCCCCGCCCCGTTTGTAAACGATTGCTATAAAAATTTTCACTTCTAAAAAACTGTTTTTTATTCTATTAAAAACATGTGAATTACAATAAAAATATGTTCTTTGGACATGCAGTTGTTTTAATTATTTTAAGAAGTATAGGCAAATTTAAATTACAGTAATAATTCCTTAAAATAATTCAGTTAAAATTCTTACCTCTAAGGCAAAGATGAAAGTTCTCTGATATATTCACAAATTACCACTTTTAAAAAACCAAAAAACTAAATCAGATTCTTCTTAACCATAAAACAAAGTACGGACTAGAGAACTGGAAGACTGGAGCAATTGCAAACGCAGAAACTGAAATGAAAGAATGTAGTGCGCAAAGCTATTAGCGAAAGAATACACCCACCATCATCCATCCAATATTTCTGTTAATTCCCCCTCTCCTAGGTTCTTGTTTTTCTTAAAGTCACATCTAAACAATGACGATCAGAATACTTCCTGTCGTATTTTTGCTACCCTCCCATGCTCATGTGTCAATCACAATACAACACAATACAATAATTCCAAGGTTTACGGACAATTCAGATTCAGTTTTATGGACTGTAAAATGAAGTAGTAGGTTCGGGGTAGGGTCGTTTGATTGGAAAGTGTTTTATAGGAGAAAAGAAAAAAATTGGAGTTTTTAGATGCATACTGTATAGAGTGAGCGCGAAGCAATTTGCACCCTTAACAGTTAAGAAAAATATAGTACCGCAATAAGAAATGGCCTAAATACTGCACTATGATAAATAAATAAATAAATTAATTAATTAATTGGGACTTATTCTGGCTGCCGAAGTAGGTACCAAAGCCAATAGCTAAATTTAGCAGGAAAAGATGAAACAATATTTTTATTGGGGTGTTAGTAATAGATAACACAGTTAGCTACCCGTGCCGACCTCCAATTGCAGGCGTTGTAGAAGCGTAGCCGATGAGTACGATTTACTTCGCGGTAATTCCTAGGGAGCTGGCTTGCTATGACGTGATGGTGTACAGAAGGTGTTTTCTTTGGTTTTTTTTTCTGTTTGTTTTTTTGTTTGGAGGTTTAACGACTACCGTAAGCAACTCAATGGTCTATAAGCAATCGCTCGTCCCTAATTTAGGTCCACTGGCTCCAGGGAGGAAGAGAGCCAGTGCCGTAAGACAACTAGAGAAGCTCATTAGTCCCATGCAAAGAAGGTGCACTTTGTTACTAAGAAACCGTGGTCATCCAATTAAACATTAAAGCGTATTTTGCTTGTTGATAACTTATTCCAAGTGTCCTGCAAGTTTCACTAATCTACTGTACAGTAATTTTACGTTAAATGCAATGTACACTAATTTCACAAATTCCACTATTTTTTGCTTTTTATCACTAGATGCTGTACTTTTGCTTGTAACTTCCCTTCTATTACTGATAATAACATTCTGTAAAAATATTTGAATTCAGCATAACATTTCCTTTAAAATGATATAAAATATGTATTCCTGACTTTACCATTACGTTGTATGAGTTGACTTCAAACATCAAAAATTTACTTTCGGTCTACTGGTGTAGGATTTTTGGCCACAATTGTATGTTTTTATAAGCGTTAATAGGGGTTTTGTCCCTAAAAGAGCACACAAGAATGGGGAGCTTGCTAGAAAACTAAGGTATTACTCTCCTCTAAATATGCTCAGTAATATTAACGACAAAATTGAATGTAACTGTTTAGTAAATGGATTTTCTACTCCCTTGGGATGTTAACTGCTAAACTGAATACAATGGGAATACTTTGTTTTTTTGATTGGAGGATTAAAATTTAAGTTATTTATTGAACTTGCTTGACAGCTAAAATTTAAGTTATTTATTGAACTTGCTTGACAGGTAACAAATAGGGTGTCTTAAAAATACACGGCAAAACTGCAGGAATGAATTCCTCGTAGGTAGATAAGAACAAAAGTTTATATCAACATAGGTCCGGAAATGCTTGGTTTTCGAGTTAGGTCTGTCTACGACACTTAACTGTTCACACTACCTGACTCAGGTCTGTCTTGGTTTCCCAGTTAGTCACCGGAATGTTTTATTACCTGCAGGTGATTTCTTTCATCACGAAGTACTGACAGAATCTGGTGGTTTTCCTTTCCGAACAACAAACACATTTTAAGAAGGATCGCGCTCCCCCGTATTTTAGCCACCGAGCTCGCAATTACTTGAATCGAAAGTTTTGTAGTCGGTGGGTAGGTATAGGTGGACCAACTGCCTGGACTCCATGCTCACCAGATTTAAACCCTCTAGATTGCTTCTTGTGGGATTATTTAAAATCATTGGTGCATTCGACTCCAGTAGCAGATGTGGAAACTCTCCGCAATCGAATTGTGGCAGGTTGTGAAACAATACGACACATGCCAGAAATTTGGCAGCGTGTTCGCGAGTCCGTGAGACATCGATGTGAGGCCTGTATTGAGGCAGAAGGTGGAAATTTTGAACAATTACTGTAAGGTAATGTGAGCTGTTAAGTGTCATAGACAGACCTTCATAACTCGGAAACCAAGCATTTCCGAACCTATGTTGATTTAATTTTTTTTCTTATCTACCTATGAGGAACTCATTCCTGAAGTTTTGTCGTGTATTTTTGAGACACCCTGTATATTGGACTTGGTTGACAGATATATACAGTAGAGGAATTCTGTGTTTCAACGACAGCAATATACACAGGTGAACAAGGAACTCAGGGAATAAACCCCCCGAAAGACAAACACAACATCCATGCCTTAACAGGGATTCGAACCCAGACCCCTCCGTCGGGCGAATGATCAGAAGCCATCGCTTAGACCACTGCGCCACCAGGCCGGCAGGGAAGACTTCAAGTTAATTTATATTAAATACATTCTGTAGCTACCCCAGTAATGCAGTGGTCTAAGCGCTGCTTTTTGATCATTCATCCAAGATGGGTTTGGTATATTTTAATATGTTATGCTGCATGCATTAATTCATGCATCATAACATATTGTGTTCGAATCCTGAAGTGTAGATGTGTTTTTCTTACGGCATTGGTCCGTCCCCTTCCCTAGAACCAGTGGCCCTAAATTTGAGGTGAGCGACTACTTATTGCCCATCGTGTTGCTCATGATGGTTGTTAAGGCCTCAAACAAACAGGATAGAGCAGAGACATGTGTAAAGTTTTCTGCCTTAGTTTTAAAAATATTTTTAATATGTAAACTTGATATCATATAAATTAAATTGAAAATTCATGCAATTGCAATCATTTTATGTAATTGTTCATTAGTTACATGCATTAAAAAAATTATTTCTTAATATTTGTTTATTTAATGTGTAGATGCTTAGGAGATGCTGTGTCCCTAGATACAAATCCAACTACACCTACCCAGGGAAAACAAGCCCTTATGTTTCATCTTTCAGGTTCCCAAAAGACCCTGAACTTCGAGCTTTGTGGACCCAGATCAACCGGAAGGATTTTCAACCCAATTACAATCCCCTTGTGTGCGTTGAGCACTTCAGTGAACAGTTTGTGATTAGGGAAGATCGTATAACCATGGGTGATGGGATTTTAATGGTTGTGCCGTTGTCACATCTGGCATTAACCAAAGATGCTCATCCAACAATCTTCCCTAACCAGCCCTTATATTTATCATATGGGCCAACCCCCAAAATAAAAGCACCAGAAACACGCATACTGAAAATGCAACAGCGTGATGAACACAATTTTAAAAACTGGAATGAAAATGATGTAATAAATCCATTTGATGATTTTGTTATTCATTATGGGAATAAAGATTGTAATGGTTTCTTCAGTTTGAAAAATGATGATTTCATTCTTGTTTTATAAGATAAATTTTTCTGACTGCACTAAGATGCCCATTTGCTTTTAAATATTTTCTGATTTGCTATTAGATGTTTGGTATGATGGCACGCCTTATGATGTTAAAAATTTGTTATGGGTTCTAAGTCATGAAAAAAAGTGTGATCGATGGACAAAATGTGACTGTCCTCAGTTCCCCCTTTAAACCTCAGTTCCCCCCTTTTTTTTTTTGATTTGCGGTTTAACCACCACCGTGAGCAACTCAATGAGCTATAAGCAGTCGCCCGTCCCTAATTTAGGGTCACTGGTTCCAAGGAAAAGAGAGAGAGTCAGTGCCGTAAGACAAACAAAACATCCATGCCTCACCGGGATTCGAACCCAGACCCCGTTCAGACGAATGATCAGAGGCCATCGCTCAGACCATTGCGCCCCGGGCGACAGTTCCTTTTCTTCACAGACAGTCACCCACACCTGTGGCTAAACTGAATACTGCCCTTTCATTGTTAAAATAATATGCAAATGACATACAACAAAATGAAGAATCTTCTAATTAAACTATTTCTAAGTACTGTTTATCACAGAGCAATTAAAACTTTTATCTGCTAAACAGTACCGCTATTGTCCTCAGTTTGCTGCAAAAATTCATTTTTGTCATCCATCTGCATGTGTTATGTTACGAAACAGCAAGATTCTAAGCTTATCCCATCCAGTTTATTTGAAAAATATTGTTCCACGTTAGATACCTGTGGCAAGGGTATTGTTAATAGGCATGTGCTTTATCTGTAACAGAAATCCAAACTTCTTGAGGAAAGAGAATTGGCAGTAGAGGTTCTACTGGATGGATTCTATGTTTCCCCTGGTGTGGTTTTAAAGGTGTGTTTAAAAAAAATATTTCTCAAAATATCTCTTCTGAAGCCACAACAATACAAGCATTCATGATAACATCTGTGTTTTCCAAAAATAAAGTTATTGTTGCACTTATTCCTGTTAAAAGTTTAACTGCTGAACAATTACAGACATTCACACTTAAGGTTTTGAAAACTCTTAATGATTCTGGATACCCAGTACTTGCATTAATATCAGATAACAATAGGATTACACGCAATATGTTCACTCTTCTATGCAGTGGTAACCTTGTATCCAGTATCATTAATCTCATTAATGAGAATTTGCTCTTGTTTTTGTTGTTCGGCACTGTACATTTGTTGAAAGCAGTTCGTAATAATTGGCTCAAACAGTCAAATAAAATCAGACATTCTTTTATCCATCTATGAATGACTTTAACAAAGTTTGTGTTGCTTGTCTCACACATCTTCAAAAATATACATATAGAACAGAATCTTAACATTAAATAAGTACCAAAACTCACCCCGAAAGTTTTGTATCCAAAATTTGTTGAACGGCAAAATGTTAAACATGCTGTTGACATTTCTCATGAAACAAATATAGTTGCCTTAGAATGTACTGCAGAGGAATTTGGTAGTGATTTATTACAGACAAAATAATTTATTACAATCATGAGCACATGGTGTAAAATGGTAAATGTAAAATATCCAAATAAGGAAAAACATCTACGTGACAGTAGCTGTGATCCAGTACGCAACATATTTGGCAAGAACATTACATTTATAAAGAAGTTCAGTTCATGGCTACAAGCTTGGATCAATATGCACTATCTACCAACAAGTAATTGGACACCCCTGCAATTGACGATATCTGCGGTCCTGATACACGTCACGGCCGACGCCGTTAAATATCGTGTGGGAAAGAACAACGCAACCAGTCGCATGCAGGATGCCACGCAGTTCGGAGCTCTCTGATTTCGAGAAAGGTGTAATCGTCGGGTATCACAGAAATGGCCGATCCATATGTGACATATCCAGCGAGTTGAAGTACCCAAAATCGACAGTGGTCTACCTGATTGGCAAGTGGAATGTGCCCCGACCCGGCAGACCCACAAAACTGGGAGTTAGAGACCGACGGGTGCTGGCCAGAGAAATTTGGAAGAACCGCACCAAATCGATGGGCCACATCCACGAGGAGTTTCAACAGGCATCCGGAAGTGTTCTTTTGATGAATACCACCCGTAAGGAAGCCCACCTGCTCGGTTATCGTGAACGTGCTGCCGCCCACAAGCCTTTGATCACCAAGTCCAATAGCGCTGCTCGGCTAACGTGGTGCAAAGAACGTCGACAGTGGACAGTTGAACAGTGGAAACAGGTTCTCCGGAGCGACGAATCAAGGTTCACCCTCTACCGTTCGGATGGCAGGGTCTGGGTTTGGCGTCTGCCTGGAGAACGTCTCCTGCCGGAATGTATTGTGCCAACTGTGAAGTTCGGCGGCGCTGGAATTATGTTATGGGGGTGTTTCTCCTGGTATGGCACGGGACCCTTGGTCGCAATTCCTGGTAGACTCAACGCCGAGACCTACTGCACCATTTTGGATGACCATGCGCTTCCTACGTTGAGGCAGTTTTACGGGGTGGACCCATGTTACTTTCAGGATGACAAAGCCACCTGTCATGTTGCGCGGGCCACCATGGCTTGGTTTGGTGACAATGGGGTTAATCGAATGGACTGGGCTGCGCAGAAACCGGACCTTAACCCTATCGAGCACCTCTGGGACGAGTTGGAGCGTCGACTTAAGGGGTGTCCCCACCGTCCGAAATCGGTGAAAGAACTGACCTGTCTTTTCCAAGCCGAGTGGAAGAAAATACCGCTAGCCGTCGTACAACGCCTGGTTGAGAGTATGCCCCGGAGGGTCTCAGCTGTAATCGCCGCTCGTGGAGGCTCCACCAACTATTGAAGGTGAATAAACTTCGTTTTCCTTTGCTAACACAGGTGTACAATTACTTTTTGGTAGATAGTGTATATATATAGATGTAAAGTTGCATCCAGTTTCTCAGGTTTTGCTGTGCCTGAAAATGGTGGTTACTTATGCAAAGAAATACAGTTTGCGCTAATTCAAACATATAGTTTGCTAAATCACAAATTCTCTTGTTAGCAAACTATATGTTCGAAACTCTAAAACCATCGTACATTTAATTTCAAAAATTTCAGACAGATTGCTTAGAAGCTCGTTTTGAACAGTACAGGCAGTTAAGTGGGAGAAATTATAATATATCTGTGATACATGTTCTTGAGTCAGAAAGAAAATTAAAAGTCGTGAGTTTGGTTCAAATGCAATCATACAAATGTGGTAAAATTAAATTAAAACAGTTGTCTTTTCCTCAAGAAGAAATAAAGGATGAGCAGAGCAAATGAAGTTAAAAAAATACAGTGCTCAGATTGTAAGAAAACGTTGGGCTGTGATAGGAAATTGGATTATGAATGCTCTGATGAAAAAGCTGCCAAATGTTTACAGCTTATTGATAGGGAGGGAGGGGGGAGGGTATCACAAGGCCAGAGGAGTTCACAGACAAGGTTGTATTTAAAACATTTCAGGTGTTTCAAGCTATTGTTCAGGAACAGCACGTGCAGGCCTTCCTTGAGTGTGGTAAGCAGAAACAACTTGTTTGTCAACTTACTGTAGAAAAGCTTGAAACTTCTGATAATATATCAAAATTTAACTGCAGTTGTAGCAATAGTTCACTAAAGTTGGCCAAAATGTACATAAACCATATGGAACAATATTCTCATAAATAATTACTACAAAGCACGAAACGATCAACTAAACAAATCAAAATCAAGGAGAAAATTGTCTGCTCTCACATGTGCCACCACACACAACACAAATGGTACATAAAGTGCAAGAGAAAGTCCTTAAGAGGAGGAATATAACTGCAAAGAGCAAAAAAGAATTAACACATAAAGCAGCCTATGATAAGAAGGTGGCTAATCACAGAAAGTAACAAAAGAAATCCAAAAATGAGAAATAAAACAACACGTTAAGAATGCAAGTAGATACGCCTCCGAAACTTGAAATTTACGTTGTCCTGGACTAAGAAGTGAACCTGCATCTCCAGATTTATGTGTGATTATATGTTACCAATACATCACCCTGAAATAGGAAACCCCAAGCTACGGTGGATGTGTTTTGATTATATTGGCACCCATCATCCTATAACATCTATTTAACAGATTAAAAATTCAAATAGTTGCTTTTACGGTTTGCTTGTGTAGCTGAATATTACAGAATTCACGGCACTTTACTAATTGACGCTATTTCAAATCATTTTTTAGAAAGTGATGATGGTAAAGCGTCCATGGTGAGCATTCAGAAATATCGTATCAAAGCAACCCTTCCCCCCCCCAGAAAAATTGCTTTCTTTTTTTAATATTTTACATAAAGTGCTGGCAAAATTTTAAAATCATGACATCTAGTTACTAACTTAATTCCATCTGTTTTGTCATAATTCCGCATAACAGACTTTTATATGGATGTGTGTGTGTGTGTGTATTGTTGTATCCGCTTAACAGACCTTCATACGAACGTGTGTATATTTTATGTATCAGTGACACTCCACATGATTTTTGTTAAGTGGGGGATCGTAAGAATGAAATAATTTTCCCAGATGTCATCTGAAAAGCTGACGGGAAACCCAAATCTAGTGTGAAGCCTGTAAAGTTGTGCTTAAAAGAATATGTATATGTACGAGTATAATATAACACCCAGTTTCAAACTTAATTCCATATATATATTTGTCGTATGCACTTCACGTGTATATTTTTTCTACATCAGTGACACTTCACATGACTTTTTATTAATGAGTATAAGAATGGGGCAGTTTCCCTCTGCCTTTATGTCGTGTGCGTCCTGCTGGCAGGTACGTCACATCTCCCCCCCCCCGAAAGAGGGCCGGGGGTATGGCCCACGGGTGAGCCGTGACCATGAATCGTTGCAGGCAGCCATCCACTGTAGAACGTGCACTTGAGAACTCCCAGTCAATCTGCTGTGTGGAATGCAACATCACACATTTTTTATTTTTCGAAGCGCTGGAGAAGGGATTCTCTGATTTTTCCTGTCTCGCGGTGTGGAAATAACATCACACCAATGCGAGATTTTGAACGGCCGGGTCATCCGGATAGTTCGGGCGCCATTATAACGAAGTAAATCTCTCCGTCATTTTTGGTCTACGCCGGGATTCGAACCCGAGGCCGCTTATTCCGGAACAAGTCGCTCTACCAACTGAGCTACGCAGACGATTATTCTGATTCCTATCTGCCTTTATGTCGTGTGCGTCCTGCTGGCAGGTACGTCACACCTATGTAAAGGTGATGAGGAAAATCCAGGTGATGTGTTTCACCGTTCTTGACTGCCACGGAAAAACCACAGTTTCGATCCTAGGCAGGTACGAACGCTCGAACCACTACATATCCGTCGTGCGTCGAATGGGCACGTTAAGCAGTCGGATCCCGCGTACTGATCCTCCGGTAATACATGTAATCAGGGCGTCTTCCTCCCTCTTTCTACTTCGCTTCCGTGTCACTTTCCTATCGGGCACTCTAGCCTAAATCTCCTAGCTTCCTATTTCTAAGGGTTGTTTAAGACCTGGGGTCTGACACGCCCTTCCTAAAATCCTCTATATATGATCTGATCTGATCCACATGATGTGTGAATATTTATTTGGAATGACTATGTATTTATTCAAATATCTTTTGTCTGGTTTTGTTTTGAGGCTACCAGAAAGAAACACTGAAGTCCTAACTTTTAGTAAGTGTTTCAAATATAGACCTGTTCCGGTAAAGTAAAATAGCAAATCAGTTTGTGTCATTACAAGGAATTGTGTGTGTGGTCGCAATGTTTTATAGAAAATATTCCTGCGTTCTTATTGTCCTGGCATGCTAAATGAAGTATTCCTAACGTTCAGTGTAATACTGCTTTTTTTTTTTTCTGTTTCTGAAATTAGTGTTCATTACTTCATCTTTCATTTCTTGTGTAAAACGGAAATAGTCGGAAATAACGAAATGAAAAGTCCAGTGCAATAACTTTCTGTTATCTTCATTCCTGATATTAAAATTGAGTACTGAAAATCAATTGCTCAGGCAGCTGTTATGTTTCTGATTAAAAAAAAGTAAAGCAATGTATGGTTATGTATATTATTTCACCTGTTTAGTTATATTTTCCAGATTTGTTTTCTTTGTGTGTGTGTACACAAATTAGGTCAACATTTGCATGTATATAAATGATGTAAAAATTACTCCCGTTGTTTATGCAGACACATTCAATTTATTGTAGTAGGTAAGGAAATAAGTCAATCGTATCCGCACCATTCGCCCCTATATAAGCGATGCTAAAATTACACCCGTTGTTTATGCTGATATATTCAAAAAAATTGTAGTAGGTAAGGAAATAAGTCGACTGTATGCCGTTATTTGGAAAATAAATCGTAAGGGTGGGAGAAAATTTAACTCAGCGACGACGCAAAACAAGCTTATAGCGGGGGAAATACCACTGTGATCTTCGGCGATCGGACTCCTTTCGGAAGCGAGGGCCTCCTTTTGGAAGCGGAGGCCTGTCAGGCTCAGGTCCGTCGACTCTAGCCGGCACTAGACAGAAGCAGTATGCAATCAAGCATTGTCCTGTTCGAAAATCGCACGGGAATGAGAGTTTAGAAAAAGTAGGGCCACTAGTTGCAGGACTTCATTAACGTTACGTTGGGCTGCCAAAATGCCTCTAATGAACACCAAAAGTGAACTGGCATCGTAGGCAATTTCTGAACGTGTGACGCTCGACAACATACCCTTCATCTTGGCGCTGACCGCGGTACCTCCACACGCGGATTCGGTGGCAGACTCCTCCAATACCAAAGCGGGACTCGTCACTGAAGATCACCCGCTGCCATTTTGAGTGGCTTCATGACAGTATAGCACGACACCATTGCAGTCTTTGGAGATGGTGGAATGGTGTTAAGGACAGTCGTCGTAACAGCCTGCGTGCTTGTAGTCCTACGTCATGCGGCCGTCTGTCAATGGGGCTGGCACTAATCGGACGATGCATGGAGGGCACCACTGCTCGCTGAATATCCGTAGTCGTGGCTGTTGGATCATTTCGTGCATGTAGACCAACCCGTCGGTCCTCTCTGTCCCTGGTTCGTCTAGGTCGCCCAGACCCTTCCTGTCGCTGTTGCGTGCCTTGTTCTATCCACTGCCGCCAGCAGCGTGCTATGGTGATATCCGCACGACCGGAATGGCTCGCAATTCGGCGACAAGACCACTCCGCTTCCGGAACCCGACGATGCGGCCCGTCTCGAACTACTCCAACTGCTTTAATTGCTTCCAAACTTCGAGGCATACTTCGCTTGCAAAGGATGCAACCAACACAACAGCACGAGTCAGAATGCCAAGCACGCGCAACAGGATGACCTCATATAGCCGGTCATGCACAGCAATACGACTCCTTCTTGATTGCAACACATGCGCAGCCGAGTGTGATACTTGAATAATTTGCATGTGTCAGTATATCAAACCTACTGTACTTAACAAGTTTCATTCTTGTCGGTTGCTACCTTCTGGGTTCAACTATTTCTTTTTTTTTTTTTTCTTTTTTGACGATGAGTGTATTTAGATGTGTACTTTTCCGACGTTATGCTGAAATAAAAGGAAAGATGTATCAGTCGTACATTCTGTTGCTGAAAGAATATGGAATAACCATATCAATAATAGCAATTTTAATGCCATGCATGGAATGTTCCTTATTAGCTGATAAGATAATTTTTTTTAAGTGTTGCTATTTTTTTCTTCTTAACTTATTTGAAGGAAATAGAATATAATTTGTTTAAAAAAATGCAGGGTTCCCACGGTAATACCGGTGAATTTGTGCAAAGCAACAACCCATTGATGTAAAAAGGAAACACTAAAGTTCTTTTATATTTGAATTACACTGCTGGCCACCCAAAATGCAACACCAAGAAGGACACGATGTAGCAATACCAGATTTACTGGACACATGACAGCAGATACAAAGATGAAACGATTGAGCTTACAGGCCCGTGCGACTTGCGGAACACGTAGACATCAATAGTTCGTGTGGCCCCCATGGCTGGCAATAACGGCCGATACACGCCACGGCAACGAACGAAAGAGGCTTTGGATGTGGGCCTGGAGTATGTCGGTCCAGGCTGCTTCCACACGTTGCCACAGTTCATCAGGCGTAGCCGCGGGTGGTGCTTGCCGGGCCACTCGGTTGCCGATCAGCGACGAAACGTATTCGATTGGCGACATATCGGGTGAATAAGCGGGCCACGGCAGCAGTGACACCTGGTG
Organism: Macrothele yani; assembly: GCA_039090855.1. Taxonomy (NCBI): domain Eukaryota; kingdom Metazoa; phylum Arthropoda; class Arachnida; order Araneae; family Macrothelidae; genus Macrothele; species Macrothele yani. The sequence goes on along the minus strand of CM077028.1, from coordinate 24,022,018 downwards.
GACCGTGAAAAATTGTTGCACGATGCGTGCCACGTGCGGGCGCGCTTTATGCTGTTGAAACGTGGCCGCTGGCAGGTCCTGCAAGTAAGGAAGGACTACAGGCTCCAAAACGTCGAAGATGTAGCGGTGGCTGTTGAGTGTACCGGCGATGCGTACCAGAAGGTTGCGGGTATCATATCCAATTGCGCCCCAAACAATAACGCCAGGCGACGGACCGGTATAGCGATGCATAATGCAGGCGTCATACAGTCTATCGCCGCGGTGCCGCCACACGCTAAATCCGACCATCGTGGTGTTGCAGGCAGAAGCGGGATTCGTCGGAGAAGACAATGTCGTGCCATTCCGTGGTCCAGGTGTGACGTTCAACGGCCCACTGCCGCAGCACTCGCCTGTAGTGTAACGTCAATGGTAATCGGAGCAATGGGTGCCGTGCGACAAGTCCCCGCTCCTGCAGACGACGTAGAACGGTACGTGCTGACACAGGTTGTTGCGCAACACACCCTAATTCCTGCGCTAACGTTCGTGATGTGGCGGTGCGAGCCGTCAATACCCACCGCACAACACGCCAGTCCTCTCGTTCGGTGGTGTGCCGCGGCTGCGGCAATCGCTCGCGTCGGTCCGTTCGTTCCTCCTGCACCCACCGAATCCATAATCGCCTCACTGTGGCTGGATGTCGTCCCACACGGGCGCCATGTCTCGGTACGATAAACCGCTGTCTTGATAAGCAACTATTCGTCCTATGTCGAACTCCAAAACGTGCTGGAATGACTGCCGTATTGTGCGACGAGGCATCAGGAAGCTTCCTAAGCACAGGTCCGGCAGCACAACACACTTCCACTACTTACACCCCGCCTTCTGTGCACCCTTCTTATAGTAATTATCGGTGGCGTGCCGGGCGCGCATGATTTGCATATGCCCTGCAATGCTAATCGTTTGCATGTCCTTTCGCGGGCGACGCATGCTGCGAATTTCAGGCCAATCGGATGCTTCCTTCTTGGTGTTGCGTTTTGGGTGGCCAGCAGGGTAGAAGCTACACAGAAGTGAATGAAGTTCCTGGCCGGAAGAGTCGTGTGATTGTGCATATTTTTAGAAGTGTTTGTGTTTATTCTTTATCTTCTCAGCAAACAATGGAACTCTCAAGTTTACAGAAGTTGTGTTCCTGGTGTAAATATTCCCTTCTATTTTCAAGAAGCCTTTTTTTTGGTGACTCCTTTAAATGAGCAAGCAAGCAAGTATGAGTCATTTTCTTGTAGGACTTCCGTCCATAGTGAGTAGATTTTAGGTCCCAGCCACCTACAGCGAGTTCGCCTTTTGGGCAGGACACAGAAACGGAAGGAATGAGAGCAAGCCTAGCGACTTTGACAGAACAGTTTGTAGTGAGATTAGAGTACAGTAGATGGCGCAACACCGTACAAGTACGATGTTGCACATAGAGGGGTGAGAGAATTTCAGGGAGGGGGGACATAGGAAAGGATACCCATTTAACCAGTGGGTCCAGCCTGGGGGCTGTCACTTAACGTGCTCGTCCGATGCACGGCGAATATTCAGTGATTGTTAGCAAATCACACCACCTCCGCAAGACCAGCCCTGGATCGAACCTGAGGACCTTGCATTGGTAGTCTGAATCGCTGACCACTCAGCCATTCGCGGCTTCTCCTTTAAATGACTGAGAGTGAAGGCTATATATACGTTCGCTTCCTCACCCGGAGAACCAGATGTTCTATGGAATGCTTTCATTACCTATAATCATTCTTCGCCGCCCCGGTGGCGCAGTGGTCTAAGGCGTTGGCCTCTGATCATTCGTCCGAAGGGGTCCGGGTTCGAATCCCGGTGAGGCATGGATGTTGTGTTTGTCTTACGGCACTGGCTCTCTCTCCTTTCCTGGAACCAGTGACCCTAAATTAGGGACGGGCGACTGCTCATAGCCCATTGAGTTGCTCACGGTGGTCGTTAAACCTCCAATCAAAAAAAAAAAAAAATCATTCTTCTCACATTCGGCAATTACGTTTTTTAAAGTGTTTTTTGCTTATGTCCATTAAAGGAAGTCATCTTTATTGCAAAGGTATGTTTTGTTCTTTAAACGCTATTCTATTTATTTAAATCAAGACATCAGATATTTAAACAACATGAATACGATATTGACTATGCGAGGCAACAGCTATAAACTATGCTCATAGATATACATACTTCTCGTTCCGTGCATTATAGTAATTTCACAAAACTTTTACTAAAGAATCTCCTTTTTTTATCCTACAGTTATACTAAAAGAGACTAATGTTATGTATGGATGAATATAAGTGAATATTCTTCCAGATGGTGTGTTTTGGGAAGCTTAGGCAACTTTATTCGGGAAATGCATAATCTTGCATTCAATCTACGTTTCACAAGGCTGGTTAGTACAAATACATTACTGTACTCAAATTTTCTCCTTAGTTATAGGAAATTCTGCCCAATCATCGTATTGAATTCTGCTCTGATCCTGTTGCAACTCTTTTCTTTATCTCTACAGGACACAAAATGTTTTAATTGGGTATCACATTATACTGTACTTAGGCCTAATGTTCCCATGATAAAGTTTACAGAACTTTGAATAAAAAAACACACCCAATTTCAATAATTTTGGACAAAATGCGATGTTATATAAAAAGCTAAAAGAAGTGACATCCTTAACTGAATGAACTAAATAATTACTGAGTGGCTGCCAACTTGATTTAGGACAAGTAAAAAACATCCATTCGTTTCGCCTTGCTATATCTTTCGGAGCGGAAAATAATTAATTTTTGTTTACAGAACCTGTAACCACTGCTGCATCCAGGTACAAAACACGTTCTCAAAGTTACGCTTATTACTACTATTCAGTGTATGCAAAGTTCTACCCGTTTTTGTAATAGATCCAAATTGCGATCGGAGTAGTTACGTCACAGATGACGCTGCGATGACGAATTTTCGGCCAACAAATCGTGGAGCAGTAGAATACATAGATGCACTAGGTTTGTCCAAGTAAGTTATCCTTAACGGAAATCACGGACGGTGTAACATGATATGCGATAAGGAGGATATTAGACATTGTTTACTGTACGACACTAGTACTGCAGCCGCGGCTTGCCGCAACATCTGTCAACATGCATGAGGAGGATTCAGTTGATGATAGCAAATGTCGCCGTTGGTTTCGGAAATTCCGGGACGGAGACAGAATCTGTAAAGGTCCCCCACGTCCTGGACGTCCATCCGTGGTTTCTGACGAGGATGTGGACCAAGCCATAACAAGTGACCCACATCCAACCGTTCGAGAATTAGCGGAAACGTTGTCGATACGCAGTAAAACACTGGAAAGACGGATGCATGCGCCTGGGTTCATCACAAAGTTCGACAAGTGGATTCCGCACCAGCTTTCTGCAAAGCAAACGAGAAGAGAGAATCAATACCTGTGTTTTTTTTTTGCTTTCTTGTCAGTGAAATGAACCGTCTTTGGGACGATTTGTAACGGGTGATGAGAAATGGGTGCTGTACTGTAATGTAAAACGTCGACGGATTGTGGACCAAGCCTGCTCAATCGATCTCAAAAGGAGGACTGCCTCCCAAAAAGGTTTTGTTGAGTGTTTGGCTTGATGTCCAAAGAACAATCCACTGGGAGGTCTTGGCATCTAACCGAACGATAAATGCTGACCTGTACTGCCAACAGTTAGACAAATTCCGAGAAAAACTGTCATCGGAGTGGCCAGCACTCGTCAATCGCAAAGGCGTGATCCTTCATCATGATAACGCCAGATCTCATGCTGCTTTAATTACTCGGCAAGAATTACTGAACTTTGGTTGGGAAGTGTTACTTCACAAACCGCATTCCCCTGACCTGGCACCTATGGATGACCACCTTTTTCGATCGTTACAGAACGTTTTCGCTGTCTAAACCTTCGATGATGTGGACGATGTGATAAAGGCATTACATGATTCTTTTTACTCTAAAGAACAGGCGTTTTTCCGTCGTGGGATTCACCTATGCATAGACAGATGGCAAGAGGTTATACACAATGATGGCAATTATGTGAAATCCTAGATACGTTATTTGTTGTGTTCTCCTGCTTTCTTTGTAGCCCACAAAAATGGGTAGAACTTATGCACACACCCAGCACATTTTATGAATGATCTAAAAAATAAATCGCTTATTAAATCACTGTCCACCAAACAAGCCATAGAAAAGCATGCTAATATTTAGAAATCATAGCATCGAAACTCGTAGGAGCACCAAGTCGTGGATTCATGAAAAGAGGGAAATAAAATTTAAACAATAAGGTATTAACGCAGGGTACACTATCTCTTCTATCCACTATAGTGACGTCACGAAGGGAGGACTAAGGCCTGCTAGTACTCTAAACAGCTTTGCTCTAGCCTCGGTCAAACCAAGCTCGTCTAGAAAAGACAAGGCCATGTCATTACAAGGATAACTTCCCTCTTTTAGTGACGTCATGTGGAAACCAAAGCTTGCGATTGGTTTCTTATACGCTGTTGAGACGTCAAACACGACATCGACGTATCATGCAGCGTGACATGGGAGTTATGTCACAAACGGAGAGAACTCTTCACTCTAATATCGTGGCCTTGTGTTTTCTAGACGGCCTTGGTCAGGCTCACTTATGTCACTGACTTTATCCCTGACCACTTTTCCGTGGCAGGTCTCTAATGCGTAGAAACCTACTCGATTTATAGGCATCGTCTATAAATCGCCATTTTCAGAGTCCAACGTGACTGAAGGTGATACTGCTGATTTGCTTATTGTTATCGGGTGCATATAATAATTCATCCATTCAGTGTATTCGCGCGGAGAGGCTCTTTTGTTGTCCTCATGGAGTTTTCCCACTAAAATGTTATTTGAAAAGCTATTGATTTCTGACTTTGCCTTCCTGTTTAGTAACATAAGCGCTGTACTTAACTTTTGTCAGCTTAAAGTTTAGGTCATTCTAACAAGCAGCGCGTGCGTTAAGGGTGGAAACTGCAGTTTAATTAGCTGTCAAAACATTTGGGTTCAGTCCTTTTCGTTTGAAACTTTCAAGAGCAGAAGTGCATGTCAGCATGATTGATGATATGCACCCATGATTTCATCGAATTTAAACTGTTCTCCTTTCCCGAATCAGTTTTGCTCTGTAACTACAATGTAGTGAGCATTTCAACCCATCAAATCACGGTAATAAATGTCTTTTGGGAATATAAATTGATAATCTGATTCATCATAGCTTTCAACGGAAATATCTGATCTGCTTTAATATTTTGGGTACTTTCCAAACTGTTTATTAAGCGATCCTGATTCTCTCCGGATTCAGAGAAAATGCTTTTGCTTTCTTTACAGAAATTACAACTGTTTCGCATAACTTTGCTTGGAATCTCCACCGATAATTTTTTTTAAATGCTACGTTCAGATTACATAACTTTTTCAGCCTACCTTATCGTTTAGAAAAAGCTCTTTTTGCATTCGCTATTGTTAATCATTGCTACGATGATTAAAATACTTTTGAATTTTTCTGATGCACAGTTATGCTGTTGGGTTACATGAAATTGTTTTTATGACCCGCAAAATACTAGCCTCTAAAATTCCACTTTTATATACACTATATTCACAAAAGTCACCGGACACCTAGAAGAGAAACACAACATATCATTTATTGACATACATTAGTACGGTGTGGGTCCACCTTTGGCCTTAAAGCATGCACTGAACCTTCGAAACATGTTTTCGACAAGGTTTTATAACACAGGGATAGGTATGCGCTTCCATTCAGTACATAATGCTGCCGCTTACTGTTGCTTAGTAGCAGGCCTTGGTTCCAAACTTATTATGCGGTACTCTAATTCATACCATAGGTATTCTATGGGATTAAGATCAGGGCTCTGTGCTGGCCAGTCAACACACGACACGGAATTATCGTCAAACCACGCTGTAACAGACCTTGGCTCGGTGCATTATCCTGTTGGTACCAACAAGGCTCGGTTTCATAGTATTGCCACAGAGTCGGTAGGGCATAATTGTCCAGAATATCGAGGTAGACGTGCTGGTTGACAGGATTGTCCATGATAACTAATAGGCCGGGACCATACCCCAAAAAACCTCATCACACGAGTACACTGCCAGCTCCAAACTTGACCGTAGGAGCAGTACACTGTGATAAATAGCGTTCCCCCGGCTGCCGCCATATCCATACACAGCAATCAGACTGATGGATTGTGTGTCTGGATTCTTCAGTCCATAAGACCCGTTTCCATTGATCTACAGTTTACGATAAATGTTCTTTACACCATGCTAAACGACTAGTAGCATTCCGAGTGGAGATGAAAGGCTTATGAGCAGCCGCACGACCACGGTACCCCATGTAATGAAGTTCTCTGCGAATGGTACGCGTATATACAGAGGTTCTAGCATTTTTATTCACCTGTACACTGAGGTCTTGTGCAGTGCTCCGTCGATTAGCTGAAACGACTATCCTGAGGCTTCGACGTCTTCTATGACTGATTTTCTTTGGTGTGCCGGTACGTTTTGCTGCTTCAGACACACAATGTACCTTCAACTTATTCAGTACATCCAAAACAGTTGACTTGGGTATGTTTAAACGTCTCTCGGTTTCTTTTATGGATAACCCGGTAATATAACACCCACCAATCTTTCCTTTCTCAAAGTCAGTTCTCTCCCGTCGTGACATTTTCTCTGCACCTCAGAGTACAATATGATTGCGGTCAGCTGCAGGTTTGTTCCTATACCGTTTGCAGGGGTACCACGGATCTTAACAACGCAGCGGATCCGTTCATTTGCTTTTGAATGGATGTCCGGTGACATTTATCAATGTAGTCTACACTGAGTGAACACTGAATTATAATCACTAACCTAATACTTCGTAGGTTCTCCTTTCGCTCTCAGTACAGCAGCTACCCGACGAGGCACCGATTCAATAAGATGGCGGAAGCAGTTGGAATGTACTGCCAACCAGGCTGTGTGTAATGCGGCCTTCAATACAGTTATGGAGGTGAAAGGTGTATTAAGACGCCTGAAATGTAGTTCCATATTTTTCCAGGAGTGCTCTATGGGATTGATATGGGGTGAGTTCTGACGCCAATCGATGTACTGGAAGTTTGAACTGTGTTCCTTAAACCAATTCTGCACAACATTGGACCTGTGGCTAGGCGAATTATCATCTTGGAAAACACTGCCGCCATTCGGAAAAAAGTGTGAATATTTGGGTGTACAGAGTCAGCAAGCAATTCACGATAGTGGACATCAGTCGTAAGTTGTTCCGCATGAACCAGAGGACAAAGTTCCTTCCAGGTAAACATTCCCCGCAGCATACAACTTTCCACCGGCTTGCCTTGTGGATACCGTGCTGGATGTATCGAATGCGTCATGTTGTATGCGCCAAATAGGAGCTCGGCCCTTTACGGGGTGGTGTAAAAAACGCGACTCGTCAGACCAGCACATTTTCCTTCCAGTCATCCGACATCCAGTTTGCATGATCGCTGCACCAAATTAGTCTTTTGGAGCGAAGAACCGTGGTTAAGAAATGATATCGTCGGAGTCGTCTGTTGTTATTGCCCCCACGTGCGATCGTGCGACGCGTGATCATGACAGATATTGTTCCGGGTCAACTTCCGTTGCGTTGGATGGTCAGCAGTTGAACAGTGCTGCTGCGTCTATTGGCTTGCACATTCGTCGGACTCGGCGCTCAAGAATATCACATCAACCTTTCGCTGTTCTGTGCAGTTTTGCCCTCGGGTCGTTGTTTGACTATTTTTACGCCAGTCCTGATACACTTTAACTACGGCGCGAACAACCTACCCATTCAGCCGTTTGGGTAATAGAAGCACCTGCTCTCCGAGTTGCCACATTACGTCCTTTCTTAAAGTCCGATAAATCTTTCGGTTTACCCACCAAGCTCCGAATTAATCGAAGCACCTGCTCTCGGAGTTGCCACATTACGTCTTTCCTTAAAGTCCGATCTTTCGGTTTACCCATCAAGCTCCGAATTTCACTACCAACATGATCATGATCATATGTGGATGGTTTTAGGAAGAGAGTGCTTAACCCCAGGTCTTAAACAACCCTTAGAAATAGGAGGCAAGGAGATTTGGGCTAGAGTGCCCGATAGGAAAGTGAAACGGAAGAGAAGTAGAAAGGGGGAGGAAGACGCCCTTATTTATTACCAGGCGGCCAGTACCCGGGATGACTTCACTACCAACCGCTCTACTCACACCTTAAATATGTTACGTAGGCCAAATAATCCCACCCTCTCGGAAATCACGTGATAATGGACCGCATCCACTTTTGATAGGGGTGGACATAATTAACTGATTACTCTTTGTGAATGTCGTACAGCGGTACTTATTTGCTGCTTGAACTCTAGAACGAATATACACATTTTATTTGTATTCAGTGTTTATTACTATTTTTGTACAGACTGTTTCACAAAGGACGCAACCCTAAAATGAACAAGTGAGTAACATCATGCAATGCATTGATTATGAGACTCTTTCCAACGTACCAGGAATCATTACTCAAGTTATGAGGATAATGGCCGTGGAATAAATTTCGCTCCTGTGACCTGACCTTTGACCCCATTTCGATGATATTAAAAAGAATTGGTTCAGTATACCTCTGGAATAACATACTAAAGTTTTGTCGCAATAGAAGCATTTTTAGTGAAGTTATGAGGATAATGGCTTTGGAATAAATCCCGCTCCTGTACCCTGATCTTTAACCTCATTTCGATGATATTAAACACAATTAGTTCAGTATACCTCCGGAATAACATACTAACGTTTTGACGCAATAGAAACATTTTAGTTCAGTTATGAGGATAATGGCAGCGGAATAAGTCTCACTCCTGTGTCCTGACCTTCGACCCCATTTCGCTGATATTCAACAGAACCGGTTCAGTATACCTCTGGAACAACATGACAAAGTTTTGTCGCAATCGAATCATTTTTACGTAAGTTATGACGCATAAGGGCGATGGAATGGATCCTGCTATGTCGTGACCTTTGACTCCATTTCGTCCATTTTCAATAGTGTTCGTCCGCAGGTTGTCCCCTACCACATACTGAAATTTCACCTTCATCGAAATATTTTTTAAGCGAGTTATCGTTCGGACATACAGACGGACAGAGCTGGAGCATATACGTTTCTTCCACCTACGGTTGGAAAGCGTAAAAAAGAACTTTCGGACAGGTTCTTCTTAAGCGTAAAAAACACCTTCGGACAGGTGTTATGCCAAGTTTTCAGTGTAGGTGGCAGCACGGCACTCAAGGTTGCCCGAGGTAGGCAGTTGAACGACCTTGACACTCACCAGTCTATTTCAGGCTTCAATTCCATTGTGCTGTGTCCGCAATGTCGCTTTCCAAGAAAGAACGTGTCTTTTTTGTGGAGTTCTACTTGGCGTGTAAATTTTACAAACGTGTGCAGGGCGAGTTTCAGCTGCAATTTACATAGTCTTCAATCCCCAACAAGTCTACAATATCGCGTTAACTGCAAAATTCCGTTAAACTGGCAGTGTGTAATACAAAAAGATGCCAGGCCGGCCATCATTGTTAACTACAGAAGATCTGGATGACCTGAACAAACGCTTAACTCGCTCACCAAGAATATTGTTTCGAAAGTCATCTTCTCAAACTGGATTGTCACCATCTAGTCTGTTTAGGGGTGCAAAGAAATTGAAGCTGCATGCTTACCATACTGGTGTCGTCCAGAAAAAGGATGAACCAGACCATGTAAAACGTTTACTGCATCCTCGTCGGTTTCGTTCGTTTGATAATAAAAATGGGAATGAGGTGTTGGATCGTGTTTAATTTACTGACGAGGCTTGGTTTCACTTGGATGGTTGTGTGAACAGTCAGAACAGCCGAATATGGAGCATTGCGAACCCTCATGCTTATCACGAACGATCATTACATACTCTGAAATTTGGGGTTTGGTGTGCCATCTCGCGCCGTTATATTGGGTTGGTGTTAATGAAATGTCCGGCGTGAACGAGCAGTTGAGACAGGCCCCCACCACAGCGGAATGGAACCACCCACAGGTGATGCGGGTATTACGTCACAGAGTTACTATAAATAGCTAGCACGTGTGTGAAGAACAAGGTTCAGGCGTGGCTTGTTTGGACATAACGTGGCTTGCAAGGAAAACACGCAGACGCCGGATTTGAGAGTTATCTTCCTGTATGAATTTGAACTGGGCTATTCTGCAGGAATTGACCCTCAAAACGTTAACAAAGCGTTTGGGGAGAATACAGCCAACGAACGAACCATTCGGCGATGGTTTGTGAAGTTTCGAAGCGGAGATCCGGACCTGCAAAACGAACAACGCGGTCACCGACCTGTTGCTGTTTCTGACGATGTTCTGTTACGTGTGTTTGAAGCGGAACTCCCAAAACACGTGGCGTGAGATAGCAGCAGAGGTAGGTGTCCACCAATCGACAGTTGTTCGGCGGCTGGGTAAGGTCGAAAAGCTGGACATATGGCTGCCGCATGATTACAAACTGCCAACAATACTAGGCGTTTGGAAGTCTACACGTAACTGCTTGCTAGTACTAAACAGGAACCTCTACTACATCGAATCGTCACCTGCGACGAGACGTGGGTCCTTTATGTTAATCGGAAACGATCTGCACAATGGTTAAGCAAGGCACAGCCGCCTGCTAGACGGCATTCTAAGCCACCTCTACACACCAAGAATATGATGCTCTTTGTCTGGTGGTCCACAGCCAGGAAAATTCATCGGACTTTCTTGTCAAGAAGCCAAACCATCACTGCAGAACGTTATTGTGCTGAATTACACCAGATGCACCGGAAATTGCAGAAGAAGTAACCGGCTTTGGTCAACAGGCATGGTGTTCTTCTGCTCCAGGACAACACCCGCCCTCATGTCGCACAACGAACGATGCTGACACTAAGTGCCTTGGGCTGTGAAGCACTGCGTCATCTTGCCTGTTACCCGGACTTGTCTCCAACAGACTATCATCTGTTTCGTCACCTGGATCACTTCCTGTCCGGGAAACAGTTCACGAGAGTCAACGAGGTTCAATGTGCAGTTGATGACTTCTTCGGGTCGCAGCCACAAGACTTTTTTTCGTTCCGGGATCATGGTCTTGCCGGACAGATGGCAACTATGTGTCGATGCCGAAGGGGACTTTTTTGCCTAGGTAAGTTGTCCTACTTTTCCGTTCTCGCCATCCACGTGTGCTGGTCCTTTGCCGGACATTTCAATCACACCAACCCAATATTATTGGGCCTATTTACCCAAGGTTAGTATATAACAAGGCTATGCATCATCCTGCACTTTCGGTGATTGCTTTGTGACGTCACTGTCTAAATCGCCATCGTAAGACTACCTAATCGCCGCGTTTCTTTGTATCTGTCCCACAGCACTGTGTCGGAATTATTATTCGTAAACCAACTGGAATAATCTTCATACATTCTACCAGATTTTTTAATGCATAAAGTTTTCAATTTTTAATTTTAAAAATTTGGGGATTGTAGCTGAGATGCTTTTCCTATTCCTCAAAAAGAAAATCTTTATTATATGACAATAATATGTCATGCTGTGGGTTTGTCCTTCTAAATTTTCATGAAAACAGCAAACATTCGCCTTGTAACTAAACTAACATTTAAAAGAATAACTGTTTTCCCGCCCTTTACGTAACAAAAATGTGCAGGAGGTATTTTTGAAATCTCCTTTACTGAAATATTCACATGACTGTGGATTTCTTCTGTATTTAATGTAAATGTGCTTTTGTATAAGCTTTGGTTCTGTGTTTGAGTTTTACAAATTGTTGACAAGACTTCTTCCTCCATAGCTACAGTTCGGATCTACGTGCAAGGACGGTGACGTCACCTAGTGACGTCAAGAGTATTCGTCTGCTGGGAAGGCTCGGATGAGCAAACCTTACTGTATATTAACCTTGAAGTTTATCGTGGCACAATTCAATAGTTTATTGCATTGTTGGAGTTCAATGAACAAGAATGTTAGGTTTCAACAGGATAGAGCGACCTGTTATAGAGAAAATGAAATGATGGCTATATTACAGGAATTTTTGGGACTTCGCTTGATCTCAAAAACCTTCTGCCCCCAAGATCTCCAGAACTTACTCCTCCAGATATTTTCATTTGGGGACATTCAAAAGGTCAAGTGTTTCACAACGATCCTCATACATTTGAAGAATTGAAGGCGACATTGAAAGAGAGATTGCTAATATAACTGAACAAACATTACGTAAGGTTGCTGCAAATGTCATGAAAAGGGCATCCAGGAGAGAGGAAAAAATTGCAACACTTGTTGTAAAGACAGAAAGTATGTGTAATTTGCTTTCCTTTTGTGTACTTTATGTCTGAAAGAGAGAGTGTACTTTATGTCTTTGCATAGCAAATCAATTAAACTCCCTATTGCCCATAGCACGGATGCGTACTTTTGTGTCTTGTATACTGAAAGAAACGAAAAAAAAGTTTTGAAGATGACAATCCGATTTTTGGCGTAAATGTGACAAGGATGGTAAGTCAGATAATATTTGAAAACTTGAAAATTTTCATCGTCCTGGAGCGGGACTCGAACTCGCGTCTCCCAGAAAACGCCTAGGTATGCTAACCACTACACCACCCAGAACGACCAAGTTTCAAGTTTCCGATCAATTTGAATTTAACCATCACAGGATTCGCTAGTCGAAGCAACCGGCATTCATGTTTTAGCGAATCTGGAGGTTAATAATCCTATCCCGTGATTGCCCAGAGAAGCAGATAAATCATGAAAGAAATACGGGATTACGCCATATAATACAAATTTTGAAGATGACAATCCGATTTTTGGCGTAAATGTGACAAGGATGGTAAGTCAGATAATATTTGAAAACTTGAAAATTTTTTTTTTTATCATCGTCCTGGAGCGGGACTCGAACCCGCGTCTCCCAGAAAACGCCAGAGTCTTCGCTGTTCTGATGCGAAGAACTTCGATATGATCGCCTGCTAGCGTTTCCATGACAACATGCATCAGCGTATGGAGGTGAATGGGGGCCATTGCTTTGCGCAGCGGTTCGCTCAGAAAACAGAAGACTTCTGACTACCTCAGTCCCATCATGCTTCCGCCTTTAACAGCGCGTGTTTCGCGAGAGTGGCTTCAGTTTGTGTGGTGTCAATGAATTAAAATGATATTATATCTTAAATTCGTGGCTTTGTTGGATTTGAACTGTTTTGATAAATTTTGTGAAAGTTTCCCTGAACATCTACCATCAGAGCTTAAAGAACTCTATGCTTCAAAGTTTGATACATCTCGATTAAAAAGTGAACTGAATATGTTTTATTCCTTTGATGAATACAAAACAAATCAGTAAGATACATTATTTGTTACATAAAGTTGAGTAATTGGACATAGTGTTTATTGAGGTGTACAGATTAGGAGATCTAATATTAAACTTTCCATTAGCAACTGCAATTTCCAAAAGAAGTTTCTCTGTATTAAAAAGAATCAAGATATACACTATCTACCAATCAGTAATTGGACACCTGTGATAGCAAAAGAAAACGAAGTTTATTCACCTTCAATAGTTGGTGGAGCCTCCACGAGCGACGCTTACAGGCACGACCCTCCGGGGCATACTCTCAACCAGTTGTACGACGGCTAGCGGTATTTTCTTCCACTCGGCTTGGAGAAGACAGGTCAGTTCCTTCACCGATTTTGGACGGTGGGAGCACCCCTTAAGTCGACGCTCCGACTCGTCCCAGAGGTGCTCGATAGGGTTAAAGTCTGGGCTCTGCGCAGGCCAGTCCATTCGATTAACCCCATTGTCACCATACCAAGTCATGGTGGACCTCGCAACATGACAGGTGCCATTGATCCTGAAAGTAACATGGGTCCACCCCGTAAAACTGCCACAACGTAGGAAGCGCATGGTCATCTAAAATGGTATAGTAGGTCTCGGCGTTGAGTCTACCAGGAATTGCGACCAAGAGTCCCGTGCTATACCAGGAATTGCGACCAAGATTCCCCTTGCCATACCAGGAGAAACACCCCCATAGCATAATTCCACCGCCGCCGAACTTCACAGTTGGCACAATACATTCCGACAGGAGGCGTTCTCCAGGCAGACGCCAAACCCAGCCCCTGCCATCCGAACGGTAGAGGGTGAACCTTGATTCGTCGCTCCAGAGAACCTGTTTCCACTGTTCAACGGTCCACTGTCGACGTTCTTCGCACCACGTTAGCCGAGCAGCGCTATTGGACTTGGTGATCAAAGGCTTGTGGGCGGCGGCACGTCCATGATAACCGAGTAGATGGGCTTCCTTACGGATGGTATTCATCGAAAGAACACTCCCGGATGCCTGTTGAAACTCCTCGCGGATGTGGCTCATCGAGTTAGGCACCCGACGGTCTCTAACTCCCAGTTTTGTGGGTCTGCCGGGTCGGGGCACATTCCGACAGTCACCTCTCGTCTTTCACTTGCCAATCACGTAGGCCACTGTCGATTTTGGGTACTTCAACTTGCTGGATATGTCACGTATGAATCGGCCATTTCTGTGATACCCGACGATTACACCTTTCTCGAAATCAGAGAGCTCCGAACTGCGTGGCATCTTGCACGCGATTGGTTGCGTTGTTGTTTCCCACACGATATTTAACGGCGGCGGCCGTGACGTATATCAGGACCGCAGACATCGTCGATTGCAGGGGTGTCCAATTACTTGTTGGTAGATAGTGTATCTTAGAGCCACACAAGGACATGCACATTCGAGCAATTTGGCTGATTTGTCAATAGAGAAAAACATTATTTTCAAATATGAAAAAGTGTTCGGAAGAAAGATTTTGGTGAAAACGTAACATTCAAGTTCACACAAAAGGAAGGAAGAATGGAGTTCGTGTACAACTAAGTGTTCAAATCCTAATCCTCATCATTATTTGGTATCATGCTAGCAATAGCATGTACCTAAAATTAAAAAAAAAAATGTTACTTCTCTTACTTAACAATTAAAAACTAAACTTCGCAATTTAAGAAAAAACAGTACTGTGGGGGAGGGGGTGGGGGAAGGGGGTGGTTGAAGATAGCCCAGGTCTCGGACCTAAGATACGCCACTGAAATAACTATTTCTTTTTTATTAATTATGGTGGGATATTTCCTCTCCGGCCAAACCTCACATTTCATTCGAATGGTTCTTTTCCCTTTGGAAATCGTGTAATTCTGAGAATTTATTGAGAACTGCTCGCTAGAATAAACTCAGACGTTGTAATCGACCAACAACTCTGGTCTTCGTAGTCACTCGCTCTACTGATCATATTTCTGAAAGCTAACCTCACTGTGAGTGCCTCAAATGCAAACACACGAGAAATTCAGTTGCAGTAACAAACTACTAAAATACGATATCGTGTTTACAAACGACAGTGTGAAGTAGTAAACGAGAATTCATTTGCCCCTGAATCACAGAAGAGCTGCTTAAAGCAGATTTATCTTACGTATTTTAGAATAACGCGAAGCTTTCCCTAATTACAAGAAGCGCCAGAAAGTCGTGGTTCATGAATGAATGGGTGTGTGTGTGTGTGCATGCCTAATTCAATGCTTTCTAAACAGACCCAGTTTCAGCAGCCTCGCGTACCCTGCACCTCGCGAGTTATCGCATATTCATATTTCACTTCTGTGGAGCTGTAATCAGTTTACCTGGAATCCACAACTTCGCCCCGCTCCAAACCCAGTCACGCAAACGACTTCAAAATACATTAATTAAACACAGAAAGTACAACAAGTTTTGGAAACGCTGCATCTCCGAAATAAACTATTAAACAGTGTGAATGACATTATAGTCCGCTGGTTAAGAATGCAAACGAAGATTGCCCTGTTGCCTGCAAATCGTCGATAGATCCCGCAAATAAAGAAATAAAACCTTACTATGACTATTCTTCACGATCTTTTTTGTGAAATTAAGTTCAGGTTAAGTCCAATTCTTTTTTTTTTTTTGTAAGCTGGAAATTTTTCAATTTCTTCATAATGAGTAACTTTTTGATGGAGTATGTGAAATTCAAACCCTCTTTCTGCCGTTGCGACGACCCAAATCCACATCCTTCTGCTCCGGAGCCGAATGCTTTTCCACGTAAGCTGCGCCGGCAAGGTCTTATCCCTGCTACTTGCCGTGTTGACATGTGCGTCATCTTACGTAACATATATCCCCCCTTGAGAAAGGTGGGGACACGAAATCTCAGTTTCGGGTCATGCGCAAACCATGCTTGAAATAATTCTCTCTAGAGCAAGGAATTCTCGTTAATTCCAGGCGATGTGTGCAAGAAACATTACACATCTTTTGAAGAACCTAATGGCCAGTAGATCCATTTTTACGTTCAGGTACCTGTCTGAAACTCAAATTTACCGGTGGCCTAATTCGAACTTACAACCTTCTGCTCCGTTGCCGAATGCTTTTCCAATCAAGTTACGCCGGCAAGGGCTTATCACTGCTAATTACCGTCTTGACATGTATGCCACCTCTGTATATACGAGGGTTTTACTGAAAGTAATGCAAAAGCAGGCATAACGTTTTCATTAATTGACAGAGGTCGTTCAAATTGCACATGTTGGTAGAGTAACTCTTCCTTTATAGTAAACCATCTTCTTCGTTGCAGGTAAATAATGCATCCTAAGCAGAAGCAACGTGCCGTCATTAAGTTCTTGACGAGGGAAGGGTGCAGGCTCTTCGACATCCACAGAAGGCTACAGAATATCTACAGAATATTTACGGAGCCGCCCCGGTGGCGCAGTGTTCTAAGGCGTTGGCCTCTGATCATTCGTCCGTAAGGGGTCTGGGTTCGAATCCCGGTCAGGCATGGATGTTGTGTTTGTCTTACGGCACTGGCTCTCTCCCTTCCCTGGAACCAGTGACCCTAAATTAGGGACGGGCGACTGCTTATAGCCCATTGAGTTGCTCACTGCGGTCGTTAAACCTCAAAAAAAAAAAAAAAAAATGTATTTACGGAGATGACACCATTGACAAGAGTAATGCCCACAAATGGATGATGGAGTTTAAAGAAGGGGAAACCAGAACTGAAGACAAACCACGCAGTGGGAGACCATCATCTGCGACCACTGACACTAATCGTCAGCGAGTGGGGGAATTGATTTGCTCGGGGAGAAGAGTCACAATCCGTGAGCTTGTTGTAAAACTGGACTGTGGTCACAATGTCATACAGATGAGGGTGGAAGATTTAGGTAATCGGAAAGTGTGTGCAAAGTGGATGCCTCGGCAGGTTACGCCCGATTTGAAGGAGAGAAGGGTGGAAGTTTGCTCTCATCTTCTGCAAGTGTTTGAAGCCAATGAAGACACGTTATTTTTCTATCTGGTGATACGGGATGAAATGTAGGCGTATCTTTAAGATCCGGAAACGAAGAATCAATCTAAGGAATGGCATCACACCTCTTCACCAAGGCCTTAGAAATTTAAGATCCAGCGATCAGCACCGAAAGTCATGGTGACTGTTTCTTGCGGATGACAGAGGTGTCATTCTTCTTGATTTTCTGGAACGTGGACGTACCGTGACCATCGAGTGTTACATTGAGACACTCAAGACGTTTAGCGAAGCCATAAGAAGGAAGAGACCAAACAAGAATCTGAAAAGGATCCACATTCACCATGACAACGCGAGACCACACACATCTTTGGCAACAAATCAGGTGGTCAGCAAATTAGGTTGGTCGTTGGTACTCCATGTGCCGTACAACCTGGATCTGTGTCATCCGACTTCCACCTGTTCGGTCCAATGCAGGACATTCTCCGGGGACAGCGATCAGATGAAGTGAAAGTGTTTGTGAAGAAGTGGGCACAACTGTCCACAACTGAATCATTTCAAAGAGGATTCGAGAGTTGGGTTCAACGATGGCGCGAATGCATCGCTTCTGATGGAGACTATGTTGAGTAGTATCTTTGTATAGAGAAAAAGTTACTCTACCAATATGTGCAATTCGAACGACCTCTGTCAGTTCATAAAAACGTTATGCCCACTTTTGCATTACCTTCGGTACAACCCTAACAGCATGTCACAAGTGCCTCTTGCTCTGTTCTTCCCTAATGCCCGAATTTGAAGAAGTAATATTTTTTTTGTAATTTTTGCGGGAAATGGGGGTGGGGTGGGGATTAAAGACCCCCGCGAGCTCCTCAATGGGCTATAAGCAGTCTGCTGTTCCAAGTTTAGGGCTCTTGAGAGGGAAGAGAACCAGTTTTGTAAGACAGGTACACCAACCACCCTTGCCTCAGATATGATTCGAGTCTGGCCTCACACCGACGAACGGTCAGATGCCAGCGCGTTGACCACTGCACCACCAGGGCGGCCGTGAAAGTTTTTCAAAAATCACTTTAAGATTAATACTTTCCATTTTAGTACTTAAAAATTTTTGGTAGAGCGTTTAGCATATTTTTTAGTTTGCAAAAGCAGAAAGACTAGAATGCGTAGTTGCTGTTAAAGGTCTCATAATATCAGGTTGTAAAGAACATATCCAGAAAATAGAGACAGACGAGCTTTAACAAAATACATAGCAACGTCACCTATGCGCGTACTCGGTTGCGTCCGCCAGTGCGTATATAGAGCGATAGACATCCTTGCCAGCTATCAGAGCTGTTTTCAGCATGAGAATGACAAGTAATAACGATTTAAGCGATTTTCAACGCGGTGTCATAGTTGGCTCTCGTGAGATGGGCCATAGTATTTCGGAGGTAGAAACGAAGATCGGATTTTCACGGACGACCACTGCAAGGTACTACAAGAATTCCGGCAAAACCTCCAACCTACGATACCAGTGTGGCCGTAAAAAGTCATTGGGTGAACGTGACCATTGTCGGCTGTCAAGAACCGTTAACCGCGGTAGGCATGCAACACTCTCGCAGGTATCATCGGAATTCAATGCTGGAGCCTCAACAAACGTCAGCGTCCAGACTGTGCAACGTACCCTGTACGATATGGGCTTTGGGAGCCGACGCCCAACTCGAATCCCCTTGGTGGGTGCACGACGCAGAGCTATGCGCCTCGCTTGGGCACGGCAACACCGCCACTGGACACTTGATGATTGGAAACAAGTAGCCTGGTCTCCGAGTCGCGTTTCCAACTGTATCCGGCAGACGGAAGGATTCGTCGTGTGTGGCGCAAACCCCATGAAGCCATGGATTCCGCCTGTCGACAGGCAACTGTACCGGCTGGTGGTGGTGGTGGGGGGGGGGGTCTGTAATAGTATGGGGTGTTTTCAGCTGGACTTCACTGGGACTCCTAGTACGTCTACAAACTTCTGTGACCGGCCAACGCTATGTGAGCATCCTTTCTGACGAGGTACATCTGTTCATGTCCTGCATTCATGCTGATAGGTTGGGCCTGTTCCAACAGAACAATGCACCTCCACACAAGTGTCGGGACGCCACATCATGGATAGAGGAGCATTCATCTGAGTTTGGGGTGTTGCCATTCACACCCAAGTCTCCAGATCTGAACGTGATAGAACACATTTGGGATTCCATGCAACGCGCTATCGAACACAGGAATTCGAGACCTCGGAATACACCCAAATTGTGGAACGCTCTGCAGGAAGTATGGTGCGTATTACCTACAGCATATTTCCAGAAGCTAGTGGACTCCATGCCCCGTCGTATTTCTGCAGTCCTGCGCTCCCGTGGGGGACTTACCAAGTATTAGACTGGTGTTCCAGTTTTTCTGGCACTTCAGTGTATATTCATTCGACAGAAATAGAAACGGGCCAAAGGGCACTGTGTCATCGAATTGGAAGTTTCTCGCTGGTCAAACGGGTCCGGTCACGTTTCGACCCGGTTTTATT
This sequence comes from Macrothele yani, assembly GCA_039090855.1. NCBI lineage: Eukaryota > Metazoa > Arthropoda > Arachnida > Araneae > Macrothelidae > Macrothele > Macrothele yani. The sequence goes on along the minus strand of CM077028.1, from coordinate 24,002,213 downwards.
TCCGTTTAATTTTTTAAAAATGTTTTTTTTTGTGTCGGATCCAGTTGTATGATGGCTGTGTCCGGGTCAAGTTGCGGTCCAAAATGTTTGACCCGTTTCCAACTCTGGTTCATTCGAGCTGAGTTTAGCCTATTTAGGTGCCGTGGGTGGCCCGTTGGTCAAAATTCATGTCTGCCACGGAAAAGTCTTAGGATTGATCCCAGGCAGGTAAAAACGCTCGAATCAATAAATATCTACCGTGGGTTGGTTGGGCACGTTAAGCTGTCGGGCCCCCGGTACTGGGCCCCTGGTTATAAAAAATGGCGTCTTCCTCGCCCTTTCTCTTTCGCTTTCGTGTGACATTCCTGTAGTCCAATCTAGCCCAAATTTCCGACTTCTAAGTGTTGTTTAAGAACTAGGATAAGGCACTTCTTTCCTAAAATCCTCTACATAAATATCAAATTTAGCCCATTTTGGTAACACATAGGTAATTTATTTAAGTCGGTAAATGCGTTAAAAACAATTTTTACTTTTTAAAGAAGCTCACCCGATGTAGTAATTAACAATTACAGTGATTTCCGCAGCACTTTAAGACGGTAAGTCAATGCCATGAAAAAATAATAATTTGATAACTTTTTCGTTTTTCGTTTTTAACAGATTATCATTAACAATTGCCAAACGTTTATTCAGCTCATAGTCAATGTTTCAAAGCGTTTTAATTAGGTGAGCCTGAATTATTGGTAATTATGTCGCAGGATTATAAGTTGCCAAATGTATACATACACCCTAGTGATTATTATTCACATTCTGAATTCACGAGGTCGCATGCACTTGATTTTTGTACATGGGAGGTGTGCATTAAACGCGTGAATTTACTGAAACCAACTTTAAGGCAATTTTTTTTTCTCATTTATGAATTTAAATCGATAAGTCGATGTTCCGTATTAATCAAGGCCTGGACTTATGAAGAAAAACGTATCGTGTTATATGCTAAACAAGTTAGTAAAATTATGCAATGCATTGATTATTATACGCTTTACAACATACCAGAAATCATTACTAAAGTTATTACTCAAGTTATGAGGGTCATGGCTGTGGAATAAATCTCGCTCCTGTGCCCTGACCTTTGACCCCATTTCGATTATATTCAACAGAATTGGTTCAGTATACCTCTGGAACAGCATGATAAAGTTTTGTCGCAATCGAAGCATTTTAGGTAAGTTATGAAGCATAAGGTCAATGGAATGGATCCTGCTTCCATGTCTTGACCTTTGATCCCATTTCGCCCATTTTCAATAGGATTTGTCCCCATGTGGTCCCCTACCGCATACTAAAATTTCCTCGAAATCGAACTATTTTTACGCGAGTTATCGTGCGGACGGGCAGACGGACAAAGCTGAAGTATATACGCTTCTTCAACCTCCTGTTGGAAAGCGTAAAAAATAAGGTAATAACGTTCGTTATATAAGTATTAAACTACCTAAGCTATTGTTCAGATCCTTTTGATTACTCTAACATCCAAAGCACACACGTTCATCTTCAGGGATGCGTTTTATTCTGCTTGACTACCTGAGTGACGAAAAAAAAAAAAAGAAAAAAAAAAAAAAAAGAAGGAACACTTTTGAGTTCAGACGTGACGTTTAGGGCAGCAAGCTTAGCAAAACATTAAAAACACAAGACAGCTAAACTTGATGCACAATTATAAAACTTCCTAGCACTACTGATACGTTTAAAATCGTCATCATTTGCTAATAGCGTTTATTGATGGTAAAAAGTGAAACATTAAAATCATCAGATCTTTTGGACTCTTTCGCACTGTGTGATGCGTTTTTGGAATATTTCCTATTCCTTCTATTTATAATGACCAGCGTATATTATTACAATTACGACGGACGTCACTTTTAATTGTGTTTCTCATACCCTCCAATGCCTTCCGCTACTTGCGATTGGGTTGGACCCGCTTCTAAGCGACCGATAGCCCTCCAGGCGACAGATTTGGGTAAATCACGTTGTTTGGACATCACATTCATCAATGACACATATTCAAAGCTCGTGAGTCGTTTTTATCCTCAACTAAACGATCGTACGATACATGTTACTTTTCATTCGCGGACGGAAACACTCCCTTTTTAACGTCACACAAAAACTTTTGCATATTCATTTGTTTGTAAGTGTGCAAAAGTTTTATTCTAATCACCGTCCTTCAATTTCGTTGTAGCATACAAACAGTTGATGTCAGCAATTCATATCAAAACCACGATAATCCCTAATTCTTTTGAGAAGTGTATATGTTACCTCCATTAGGGCTATCTTTTTATGTCATCTGATGATGGGCTTCTAGGAAGCCCGAAAGAACTAATGATTTTAATGTTTCACTTTTTACCATCAATAAATGCTTTTAGCAAATGACGGCGGTTTTAAACTTGTCATTAGTGGTTAGAAGTTTTATAATGGTGCATCAAGTTTAGCTGCCTTTTGTTTTTAATGTTACCTACAGCACGAATTGCGGTTATCTTCATCTAGCTCAGCTTAACAAAAAGCAACTAAATTTTCATAAAAGAAAGTAAACAAAAAGGAAACTTAAATGCATAGTATACGTCGAATAACATCATTTTTCTTGGCTATTTATGAAAAAAAGTTGTAATTCTTTTGGGAACACCTAGTCTTTCTTATGACTTTTCCTTTGAGAACCTTAAAATAAGTGTAGGAAGAAACAAAACTTCTGATGAAACTCTCACACAGGCAGTAATCCTTTGAAGAAAGACATCTGTTATTTGTCCTAGTGTTTAAAATTTAGAAGCTTTCATTTCAGAAGAATAAAAAAAACAGCGTCAAAACTCCGAGCAGACTGTATCATTTTTTTTGCGAAGATATCTATATCTTACCGCTGTTAATCTTCAGAAAAATGTTTACAGCGCAGAGCTATCAGGGCAAAGCTTTTTTAAAAGTAACGACGTCGTCTTTTCTAAATGCTAACTTATATGCATTTTCAACAGGGGAAATGGCTCCCTATTTTCTTCCCCCATTATCACGATGTTGGAAAAAAAAATATATATATATGAAAAAAGCAATGAAAACAAAGCACCGAAGGAAAAATCTCCTCGTGCCTGCGTTACCTGAAATTCTTTTGAGAACCGCAGATCTGAAAAATCGATAAGCAATGAAGGAGACAAAATGAAGACAGGAAGACAGGTCCGCAAGAGTTGGTTACGCGGAACTTGTGCCTGTGATGAAAATGCTGATATGAGATTCCGTTAGAGAGAGAGGAAATGAAAATGAGAAAGTGGATAGAAAGAGGATGTATGGAATAACAAGAGAGAAATCTTTTATCGAAAGAATCCAGTTTCAGTGCTTTCCCGCTTGCATACTTAAAGATTAATAACTATCTTCTACGTGATGCACCAGATATGGTACTTAAAAGTGATGGAGGCAAACGTTAAACTCAATGAAATATTTCGTCATCTGCAGCGATTGTTTGAATTTCCAATAATGGCAATAAAATAAATTTGCGAATACAAATGTTGAAGATGTGAAATCGTTTTTTAGTGTAAATATGACATGCATCTTAAGTCAGATAATATCCGAAAACTTGAAAATTTCGTCGTGCTGGAGCGGGAATCGAGCCCGTGTCTCCCAGATAGCGCTCGAGTATGCTAACCTCTACACCACCCAGAACGACCAAGTTTCAAGTTTCCGATTAATTTGAATATAACCATCACAGGATGCGCTTAATCGAAGCAACCGGCTTTCAAATTGGTCTGCTCAGGCCCCCATAGCCTGAGCAGACCATTTGTTACGCTTTCCAACCGTAGGCTGAAGAAGCGTATATGCCCCAGCTTTGTCCGTCTCTCCGTCTGTCTGTCCGTTCGCACGATAACTCGCGTAAAAATGGTTCGATTTCGATGAAATATTAGTATGTGATAGGGGATCACCTGGGGACGACGAACCCTATTGAAAATTAGTGAAATGGGGTCAAAGGTCAGGACATAGGAGCGGGATCTATTCCATTGCGCTTTTGCGTCATAACTTGAGTAAAAATGGTTCGATTTCGATTCAATTTTAGTATGTCGTAGAGGACCACCTGGGAACAAAACCTTTTAAAAATGGGTGAAGTGGGGTCAAAGGTCAAGACATAGGAGCGGGATGCATTCCATTGCCTTTATGCGTCATAACTTGCGTAAATATGGTTCGATTGCGATGAAAGTTTAGCATGTAGTAGGGGACCATCTGGGGACGAATCCTATTGAAAATTAGGGAAATGGGGTCGAAGGTCAGGACATAGGATCAGGATCCATTCCATAGCCCTTATACGTTATAACTTACGTAAAAATGATCCAATTGAGACAAAACTTTTCATGTTTTTCCGGAAGTATACTTTACCGGCTCTGTTGAAAATCATCAAAATGGGGTCAAAGTTCTGGTCATAGGAGCTAGATTTATTCTACAGCTATTATCCTTATAACTTGAGCAATAACTTGAGTAATGATTTCTGGTATGTTGGAAAGTATATCATAATCAATGCATTGCATGATTTTACTAACTTGTTGTTTAGATACGCATGTCCATCTTAAGGTGCGGGCCAGGGGCAGGTGCCCAAGGCACCACCTGAACTGGAGCCCCTAACACTCCAAGAGTCCTATGGGTTTACAAAATATCAAACTCTTTCACCACTCATCATTTATTTAAAGAAAAGAAGAAACACCAATGCACAGAAAGTTGGAAGTCCTTCCGCCTTTTTTTTTTAACCTTGCTCGTAGCTTCGATTTCCCAAGAAGCCAGGAGGGAAGTTAAGTCTTAAAATAGATCTTTTGTGACAAAATAAGAAACAAAAAGAAGCCCACCTCTCTCCCGATCCTCAGTGAGGGTGAGGTTTGATGGTCGTGACGGCCACGCTCAAATCGCATTTTTTCCGAATACCTTTTCCTTTTAAACAGTCACTTGTGTTGTCTATCTATGCGAAGTGAACGTACGCATATCAGTGAGGTTTGTCCACCTGGACTATGTGTGTGTGTGTGTATATATATATACATAATCATCATCATTCTTCTAAAATCATCATCATTCTTCTAAGCCATTATCGATGAAATACTCCCCTTATTCAGCTGTAGCGCTCACCTAAGGAACAGTAAAAAACTTTATGAGCATTGCGAACCATTTTATTTTAACTTACATAGATTCTTTTATATTATTTTGTGTAATACGGGAAAGACTTTATGGACACTGTGACGTGCCTGCACCGCAGGACGCACATGAGATAAAAGCAGATTGCAGCGAGAGCATACGTCCGCGTAGCTCAGTTGGGAGAGTGACTTATTCCGGAATGATGGGATCCGGGTTCGATGCCCGGCGTGGACAAAAATGGCGAAGAAATTTACTTCGTTATATTGGCGCCCGAACTTCAAGGATGACCTGGCCGTTAAAGTTCTTCAATGGCTTGATGTTGCGTTCCACACACCAAACTGACCGGGATTTCTCCAATGTACGTTCTTCAGCTAATGTCTGCCTGCAGCGACACATGGTCTCAGCTGACCCGTGCGCCATGCCCTCGGTCCTCTTTCGGGGGGGGGGGAGATGTGACTTGCCTGCGCCGCAGGGCGCATATGAGATAAAGGAAGATAGCAGCAAGAGCATAGGTCCGCGTAGCTCAGTTGGGAGAGCGACTTATTCCGGAATGAGGGGACCCGGGTTCGATGCTCGGCGTGGACAAAAATTACCGAGAAATTTACTTCGTTATAACACCCTGTATTGAATTTCGGTTAATTATTTAATTGGGTTGTCATGGTCCAGAATTTTGTCAGAAATGTCCAGTAGTGGGCTGGGTGATGGAGGAGGATGATGATTATAATACATCATATATTCGTTACCGTGAGATTTTATACTAAATTGTTTCTAAAATGTAGAAAATTTTAATATTTTGGCGAATAATGCTTGTTACAATTCAGATTTTCCAATCGCTAACCATGATAACAAGAAAGATGGTACCGAATTTTCGGGTGTAATAAGCACGTCTTTTGAATCTGTTCTGACGCAAATTAAATTTATCAAAGCTATTCAAAGTCAATGGAGCCGGTATGGAAAACTATAGATCTGACGAAAGAAAGAAGATTTTCAATCGGGTTTTTAATCCCTCAGATATTGCTGTAAACGGAATCGTTAGCTTACGAACTTTTAGAAACAGAGATATCGACAAAAATAAGATGTGACTTTACGTTCCCTGGTGGAAAAACCATGCGTTATTTTAGGAAGAAAGTATTCTCAAAAGGTTTATCCATATAAGCGGTATCAGTCCAAGAAAAAGAAAAAATTTCGAGTTTTCAGGAGCCCAGATTTAGCAGCAGATACTTCAGAAGAAGAAATTAACACATATGACCCCTGGTGGCCAAACCATTCTTTACCAAACATTAGAAATTATGTGAAAAATATTTTCCATCCGGTCTTGTATGCGATACAGGAAGAAGTTTTCAAATCAGAGCTTTAGGAGCAGAAAACGCAATTTACCTTTGTGCCCCCTAGCGGAAAGTCTATGATATACTTGAAATTTTTGAATTTATAGGAAAAACATTTCGCATCGGAAACACTATCCAACAAAGAAGGAATTTTTCAAATCGGACTCTTAGAAGTAGAGATATTGACAAAAATAAGATATACATCAACGCCCCCTGGCGTAGAAACCATGCATTTTTTCAAGAAGAAAATTTTCCTAAAAGGTTTGTCAACATGAGTAGTATCGGTCAACAAACGACTTTTTTTTCAATCGAGATTTTAGAAGCTCATATTTTGCTGCAAATACAACAGAAGCGAAAATTAAGATTTACACCACCTGGTGGACAAACCATTTCTTACAAAAATTAGAAATTATGGGCAAACGATTTCCCACCAAGAGCTGTATGCAGTGCAGAAAGAATTTTTCAAATCGGAGGTTTAGAAGCAGAGATATAGGGGGAAACGCAATTTGCCGCTACGCTCCCTAGCGGAAAGTCTATGAATTACTTGAAAATTTTGAAATTATATGACAAACATGTCACACGGAAAACATTATCCAACAAAGAAGGATTTTTTTTTCAAATCGGACTCCTAGAAGTAGAGATATTGACAAAAATAAGATGTACATCTACGCCCCTGGCGGAGAAACTGTGTAATATTTTAAGAAGAAAGTATTCCGAAAAGGTTTATCGAAGTGAGTGGCATCAGTCCACGAAAAAAAATTTTCAATCGATATTTTAGAAGCTCAGATTTTATGGCAAAGACATCAGAAGCAAAAATTTAACACTTACGCCCCCTGGTGGCCAAAGTATTTTTTACCAAAAATTTGAAATTATGTGCCAAAGATTTTCCATTGGGAGATGTATCCGCTGAAGAAAAAAATTTCCAAATCGGAGTTTTAGAAAAAGAGTTATCGGGAAAAATGTAATTTACTTTTACGCCCCCTAGCGGAAAATCTATACGTAATTTGAAAAAGTAACTATATCTAAAATACTCTTCGACAAAAATGGAATCGAAAGGTAAATCAAAATTTCAATCGGATGTTTAGAAGCAAATATGTGGAATAAAACGTATTTTTGAATTCGACATCATCTGCATTTACGCCCTCTAGCGGCGAAATTGTACATCGTAAAAAAAAACGAAATAAAGGATCATCATTTGCATATTTCAAGCTTCCGAATGCAAAAAGAATTTTTCATATCGGACCAATAGTTGCAGAGATATCGTGGGTACAGACGGACGGACAAACCGATAACAGAAGCATAATCTTTTTTTACAAAAGACGTGCTAAAAATAAGCCTCAAAATATCTAGCATTTCCCCTTACAACTTAAGGACAAACCTCTTTAGGAAATTCTTTATTTTCCTTTTTTGGTATTGATTTCAAGTTGCCGTAGGTTACGGTACGCATTTCCTTTACCCTTTTTACATCACCTTGCCTCGGGGTTGTTGTTTTCAGATGAAAGAATGCATTGCTTTTACCTTATATGACTAATAGATCGTGAGAAGAAAACTGTTTTCTGAGTATGCTGAAGAAGGAAAACAAGCATTATTCATTTCCCCTCAGCGGAATGCATATATCTCTTTTTCCGTCCGAATATATTAACTTTGGTTACAAACTGTTTCCCCTTCTAGTATTGCAACAACACTTTCATTTTCCTAATGCGTTTGTCGACATACAAAAACACAAAACTACAATTTTGCGGCTAAATCTCTGCGGAAAGGAGTAACGCCAGCGAAATATTTGCGAGAAAGTGGTTCTTATCGTTCAGGGAAAAGCACAAAAATGGAATGTCTTTCTACTAAACAAAGTTTTCTGACGAGCAAAAAGAAGAAAAAAAAATGCTCTGTGTTTATTCGAAAGGAACGTAAACGCGGAATTTATGTTTTTTTTAAGACTCCTTTCTTTATCTTTTGAAAGGAACAGAACAAGCTTTTGTTAACGGAAGCAATTCATCTTTCTACGAATTACGGACATTATGACCCATGGGTCGAACGCGGCAATGCTCAAAAATGTACTGCTGTTACTTTACAAAGAGTATGATCGATCTTTATCGAGCATAAAAAGCTCATTTTGTGACGTACTACAGAGATAAAGCGCATGTCAAGACGACAGACCTGCACCGATACCTTCCGTTCGTGCACCTTAGGTGGTAAAAAGTTTCCGTGACGCGGGTTCGATGCGCGTCACGGACACACTTTTGATTTCACATTGGCGCCCGAACGTAAAAATGGATCTACTGGGCGTTGGGTTCTTCGAAAAATGTGTCATGTTGGTTCCACACATCGTCTGGAATTAATGAAAAAATTCCCACTTCGTTTCAAATAATAAAAAAAAAATTAAGAGGGAGATGATGTGACGTATTACAGAGGTTAATCACGTGTCAAGAAGACAAATCTGCAGCGATATGTTCCGTTCGTGTAGCTTAGTTGGGAGACTAACTTATTCCGGAGTGAGGAGGCGCGTTTCCGATTACCGTGACTGACAAATTTGAATATACCGGTATCAGCCATTACATTATGACCATCTACTAATAAGCTGTTATAACGAAGTAAATTTCTCCGTCATTTTCGTCCACGCCGGGGCTCGAACCCGGGTCCCCTTATTCCGGAATAAGTCATTCTGCCAATTTAGCTACGCGGGCGTTTGTTCTGACTGCTATCTGCCTTTATGTCGTGTGCGTCGTGCTGGGCAGGCACGTTACGTCTCCCCACCCCCCACCCCGAGAGAGGCCCGGGGGCATGGCCCACGGGTCAGCCGTGACCATGAATCGTCGCAGGCCGCCATCCGCTGTAGAACGTACTTGAGAACTCCCAGTCATCTGGTGTGTGGAATGCAAAGTCACACACGTTTATTTTTCGAAGCGCTGGAGAAGGGATTTTCTTATTTTTCCTATCTCGCGGTGTGGAAATAACATCACACCATTGCGAGATTTTGGACGGCCGGGTCATCCGGAAAGTTCGGGCGCCATTATAACGAAGTAAATTTCTCCATCATTTTTGTCCACGCCGGGGCTCGAACCCGAGTCTCCTCATTCCGGAATAAGTGACTCTACCAATTGAGCCACGTGGACGTTTGTTCTGATTGCTATCTGCCTTCATGCCGTGTGCGTCCTGCTGGGCAGGCACGTCACACTGTAGGAACCACTTTAACCCGCAAAACAGCGGCCACTCGGCGAGTCATCGATTCGATGAGGTGGCGATAGGTATCCTGGGGTATCTGGTACCATAATGTCAACAGCAGTCCCTCCAGTTCCCGTACATTTTGGAGTGGTGGTGGTTTACCGCGAACCCCCTTTTCCTAGTCGAATGACAGATGTTCGATTGGGTTCATGTCAGGTGAATTTTGGAAGCCAGGGCGATAAAAGAAAGTCACCAGCATATCCCTCGAACCCTTCCTTGACGATTCTGGCAGTGTGGCATGGCGCATTATCCTCTTGGTAACGGCCATCACCAGCAAGGAACACACTTGCCATGAATAGGTGAACTTGGTCCGCAACGATGTTTAGATACCTGACAGCTGTCAGGGATTGTGCTGTTGAGATAATGGGGCCAAAAGTGTCACAAGAAAACATCGCCTACAGCATAAACCCGCCTGCGCAGGCCTATTTCCGCCCAACAGTGCATCCAGGTGTCATAGCTTCCGTTGGTAATTGGCGTATCCGCGCTCGGCTGTCTACGTGATGCACCAGTAATCTTGATTCGTCAGACCAGGCCACTTCTTCTAATCATCCACGGTCCAATCTCGATAATCTTGGGCTAATTTCATACGTTGTTGGTGATGACATGCAATGACTATTGGGCCTCGGCTGGGTCTTCAGCTACGCAGGCCCATGCGCAGAAGGTTGCGATGAACTGTGTGCTGTGACACATTGCCTTGATCACCACTGTTGTAGCTGTGGGTTATTTGTCGCACTGTGACCCTGCGGTCGCTGTGAACAATGCGCGAAAGTTTCCGCTTCACACGGGCATCAACGAGCTGCGGACGACATACCGCTGGACGGCGGTTGGTCATTTGGCCATCTGTGCACCACATTTGATACGTACTGAATACAGCGACACGTGAACATTCCACAAGCTGCGCCGTTTCCGAGATAGTAGTTCCGAAGCTCTGTGTCATCACAACATGTCCTTTATCAAACTCTGAGAAATCGGCAGTTTTTCTCATTCTCACTCCGAACACTTTACTAACCGAAAGCCGGTCGTCGGGTTGTATATATACTGCTCTGTGAACTTCACCTGCGCCACCGTTTGGTCTTCAGGCGCACTCACTTCTCTAGTTTGGGGGCGGTCGTAATGTAATGGATAATCGGTGTATATCTAAATGATGTGCACGTGTGATGGTCTTATGATTGTACTTCCATTAATAACGGCGAGATTACGTCCTATTGAACTTCCCTTGAGTGCAGCAAATGAAGGAAAATGTTTGCAAAATTGTAATTGCCAATTCTTTTTTTTCCGTATGATGATAGAGTTTAAATGGGTTGATTTGTATTTTTAACGTTAACTTAACTGCAAAAACAACTAACGCTCAGAGCTGGCACGATTTAAGCTTATTTTGGCTTGTAGACTTAGCTTAGTGAATTTATATTTACTGTGTAACCTGGATAACTTCACAACTCGTTGTAACTGAAGAACTTAATTATATATATAATATGCACTTTCAAACTAACGTCTAGGACTCATTGAAATATAAAGTCCCAATTCCCATTCCAATTCCCTTTTTTATTAACCTTGAAGCACGTCTCAAAATGACACGAATCACTGTGCCTGTAACAACACACGGCACCCACCTGCAAGCGACAACTTAGTACAAAATACGAGGAGATGCTGTAAAGTCCTCGGCCTATTCCATTTCCTGTAATTGTAGCATTAGTTTGTCACTGCAGCTCGAAAGAGTGTTCCTTTATATTGCAAAGTGCCAAAATTCAGACTAATGACTCTTTCTATTGCAGATGTTTGACGTCATGAACTGAATCATGTCAATGCAAATTGTTGAATTTTCGAATGTGGAACTCCAGGCTGTCATGAAAGTTCTGTTCCTGCAGAAGAACAGTGCAAAAGGAAATCTATGAGTGTATGATGCAAACAATAAGTGAGAAGCGACCTTCATATTTCACTGTGAAGGAATGGCGTGCCAACTTTCAGCGTGGAGACACTGAGGCCGAAGTTGCAACAAGATCTGGAAGGCCTTAAACAGTGACAACAACTAAAACTGTTGATCGTGTTCATGACTTGATTTTGTCAGATCGGCGAATCTCGGCTAAAACAATACCTGAGACACTGGAGATATCAAGGGAATGTGTTGGTTTCATAACTTACGAGCATTTGGATATGCAGATGTCAGCGAAGTGGGTGTCCAAATGTTTGAATGCCGATGAGAAACGAAAACTAGTAGACACTTTCGGTTTTGCAGAATTTTGAGGGACCTTTCACTTTTGATGACACATGGTTACATCAGTACGGATCAGAGGCGAAACATCAGTCCCTGCAGTGGCTGCACTCGGGTTCTCCATGGCCAAATACATTCTGCTGGAAAGGTCACGGCAGCGGCTCTTTGGGGATTCGGAAGGTGTTTCACTAATTGATTATCTCCCGAATGGCAAAATAATAAATACTGAATGCTATTCCAACTTGTAGAGCCAACTAAAAGAGGCGTTGAAGGAAAAAAGGCGAGGAAAACTGCAAAAAGGTGTTCTCCTTTTGCAGGACAGTGCGCTGGCTCCCAAAGCCTGGCACGACAATGGATGTTTTGAGGGATCATGGGATTTAAGTGCATAGAAATCCACCCTACTCACCAGATCTTGCTCCATCGGACTATTTCCTGTTCCGAAACCTTAAAAACAATTTGAAAGGGCATCATTTTTCGAATGATTCAGAGGTGGTATCAGCAGAAGAACAGTATTTGAGTGATCAGACTTCAGAATTTTTTTGGAAGGCTTAAGGAAACTCCAGAAACGCTGTACCAAGTGTGTTGAACTTCGGGGTAAATATGTGGAATAGTCTGTAAGTTTCATGGCTTTATCCCATTTCCTTCTTGGTGAAGCCGAAAACTTATCAGCATCCCCTCGTACGTGCCACTGGTCACTCTTTGAATATGTACACTTTCATAAAAAATATTACCGTATACAAGTTGCTCGTACTGTGATCATTCAACACTTACAGATTCGTGAAACTCTATTCCCGCATCAACACTGCTCGTTTTACAAATGCTCACAGAATAGTGATCACATGAATCTGCTCGCCTAATCACTCGGGTAAGATAACACACCTAAGATTTCACATTTTTAGCTCGTATCTCATCAGTATTTAACTACCTTGGTTGCCATTTTGACCTGCTGTCACCAGTTGCCAACTTTAAAATTCATCGGATAGAACTTTGTGGAGATAAGTCAGAAGATATTTAAAGAGAAGAACCAAACTTACACAATTAGGCAGGAACTCCACAGGGAGACTAATCACAGGTATACGTCACATTTTGTCGTTGAAATTCTTATTTATGCAGTTAAAACAGAAGTAAAATATATGTTCAGCGAAGTTGGTTTGTTGGTTCGTTTTATGGCGCAAGGGCCTCAAGGGCCGAAGAGCGCCTCAACGAAGTTCTCTTCGAACATTAGCAAGCTTCGTGATAAATACTAAAGTAAGCTACAAACTAATAAAGTTAGCACTCACACACACATTCACACATCATCATCATTATCAACCATTGTTATCATTATCAATCATTATCAATCCAATTGTGGATGAAGGTCTTCCTAAGTTTCTTTCACAGCGGTCTACCTTGAGCTAGTCTCCTCCATGCTTTCGAATTTCATGTAGCCATCTCCCACGTAGTCTTCTTGTGGGTCTTTTCCTGTCCCTTGGTTTCCAGTCTAAGATTTCGGTTGTCCCTTGATGGTATGTTTTTCTGGCAATTAGTCCAGCCCATTGCCATTTCAGGGTTTACACTCTGATAATGACGTTTTCTTCCACTCTTGTCATTTTCCCTCATCAACAAGTTCCTCTTATCTTTCCTGATTACACAAGCAAGCATATATACAATATACACTATATCGACAAAAGTCACCGGAAGCCCCTTCAAAAGCAAATGAACGGATCCGTTGTATTGTTAAGATGCGCGTTACAGCTGAAAACGGTATAAAAACAAGCCTGCAGCTGAGCACGATCATATCGTACTGTGACGTTGAATGAAAACATCACGGCGGGAGAGAACTGACTTTGAGAAAGGAAAGATTGTTGGGTGTTATATTAGTGGGTTGTCCATAAGAGAATCCGAAAGGCGTTTAAACACACCCAAGTCAACTATTTTGGATGTACTGAATAAGTGAAAGACACATGGCATACCTGAAGCAGCAAAACGTACCAGCAGCCCAAAGAAAATCTTTGATAGAGGACGTCGATGCCTCAGGAGGGTCGTTACAGCTAATCGACGGAGTACTGCACAAGACCTCAGTGCCCAGGTGAGTAAAAATGCTGGAACCTTGGTATGTACGCGTACCACTCGCAGATAACTCCATTCCATGGGTTACCGTGATTGTGCGGCTGCTCATAAGCCTTTCATCTCCACTCGAAATGCTACTCGACGTTTAGCATGGTGTGAAGAACATTTATCGTGGACCGCCATAGATCAATGGAAACGGGTCCTATAGACTGAACAATCCAGATGCACGATCCATCAGTTTGATGGCCGTGTGTGGCTATGGCGGCAGCTGAGGGAACGCTATTTATTACAGTGTACTGTCCCTACGGTCAATTTTGGAGCTGGCAGTATACTCGTGTGGGGTTTTTTTTTCGTGGTATGGTCCCGGCCCATTGGTTATCGTAAACAAACCTGTTAACTACCACATCTACTTCGATATTCTGGACCATTTTGCCCTACCAACTCTGTTGCAATACTATGGAACCGAGCCTTGTTGGTACTAGCAGGATAATGCACCCAGCCATAAAACAAGGACTATTACGGCGTGGTTTGAAGATAATTCCGTATCGTGTGGGGATCCCTGATCGTAATCCCACAGAGCACCTATGAGGTGAATTTGAGCGCCACATAAGAAGTTTGGAACCAAGGCCTACTACTACGTAAAACTTAGTGGCAGCATTATGTACTGAATGGAAGCGCATACCTATCGCTGTGTTCCAAAACCTTGTCGAAAGCATGTCTCGAAGGGTCAGTGCATGCATTAAGGCCAAAGGAAGGTGAACCGACACCGTACTAATGTATGTCGATAAATGCTATGTTGTGTTTCTCTTCTAGGTGTCCGGTGACTTTTTTCAATATAGTGTATACTAGCCTATAGCCTGTCCTACGACGGTTGTTTTTAAGCTTTAAATAAATATTAATATATAGGGGATGTTGCCTGTCCAAAGACGGTGTGAAGTTCTTAATTGAAGCAGACTGAAAACGAATCAAATAGACGTCGGATTTTGCAAGGAAATATATTGATACGTAGTAAAGACTTACATATATAGTAAGAACTCATTCATGTTAGAACTGAAAACGATATGCTATTTCTTTCCGTCTTTCAAAACACCTCGCGATAAATAACGTTCTGTGTGCAATATTTGTTGTTGTTTACCAATTTTCCGTGTAGTTCAGTCGTTTTCGTGTAGACTTACGTTAATAACTTTCGCTTTGATTTTTCGCGTTAAATGGCTTTTTCTCCGGCACACTTGTTATTCCGTTCACGGCTTGTTTTAGACTGTCCTATTCAACCGTTAGTTTGAAGCTTCATACCGAAGCTTTTTCTACAAAATAATGCGCCATCTGGTGTTACAAATCGGAACTATCTAAATTCTCGACAATGTGCTATTGGGGCGACATCTGTTTTTAGATGCAATTTTGCTCACTTTGACAGCTCAATATTTCAGTTTTTATTGTAGGTTAGGGCGTCTAGATAGATCGATATTTTGCAAAATGTGTAATAAAATCAGCACTAAGCTCGGAAAATTACTTAAATTAAAAAAGTAGGAAATAATTAAAGCGTACAAATTAATATTCCAAATGTTCTAAATTAAATTAATATTTAAACTCAACTCGCCGTGATAATAAGATTTCGGTTTGAATTTTGTTAATCGGCTAAATGGAATTTGGGTCATTGGTTATCCAATGTTTTTAAATTAGCACGCGATCACTTTGACATTAGATCGCGTGCTGTTATATAGCACGTAATCACTTTAACATTTCGAGAGCATTCCAGATCTGGGTGTTTATATACAGGGTGTCCCGTAAGTCCGGATCCATACGAATTTGTCACATTTGTGTTTCCTCTTTTAGAGGTAAACCATGTCCCTGAGTACGATGAACGAATTGATGCTTTTTTGTAGGTTGAGACCCGAAGTCACAGGGAAGTGGCAGAAGAATTCAACAAGCTGCATCCAGGCCACGTACTAACCACACACAGATGATGTGTTGGCAAGCTGATATCCAAATTAAAGGAAACTGGGCCCATACATGAGAGGCCTTGCAGCGGACCGTCAAGGACGGTTACGGACGACGAAACCAGTACCAATATGATGGCTCACTTCGTTTCCAGCTCCAAGAAGTCGCTTCGACGTACGTCCACTGAAACTGGGATCTCCAAGAGCAGCATCCACCGCATCTTGAAACTTAATCACTGGCATCCATGCAGACTTCAACTCCGCCAGCGTTTAAGTGAAGATGATCCTGATAGCCGAATTCAATTTTGCGAATAGGTAGAAGAACAACAACGCGTGAATGATGGGACGTTTCCATCACAAATTCTGTTCTCTGACACAGCGATCTCTTATGTTTCCGGGGAGATCATGCGTCAGAACACTCGATACTGATCAGGAGAAAATCCCTTTTGGTTCAATCCTTACAAAGAAAAAGGTGGCGGTGCACGTCATGGTGCGATGCGGGAGATGGAAAGGCAGAATTATTGGTCCCTTCTTCTTTAACGAGACGGTAGCCATTGAAACGTACCTGAACATGTTGCAGGAGGAAGCATTTCCAAGCCTGTTGAATCCAGTAGACATATTCCCGGAATGGTTTCAGCGCGATGGTGCCCCTCCGCATTACGCGCTGACAGTGCGACATTACCTTAACACACAATATTCCCGAACATTGGATTAGACGCTGAGGGCGCGTGGAGTAACCTCCAAGAAGCCCAGATCTCACTTCGCTCGATTTTTATTTGTGGGGTCATCTGAAAGCCATGGTCAATATTTAAAGCATTCTCCATCTTAAGAAACGCATTGTGCAGGCGTGTCATCAAATTTCCGCGAGTGGGATCCATAAAGTGCTGTAAGAGTGGACTTGCGTCTTCATCTGTGTGTGCAACAAAACGGCGGACAATTCCTACATATTCTATAATTGTATGTGCTTTTTTTCCTATGGGTCGCGTCTATGGGATACCCTGTATATGTGATAAGCTCTAAAAATATGGGAGATTTGGAGGGGATGCAGTGTTGAAAAGCCAGATCCAAGTAATTAGACAAAGTCATCGTTCTTTCTACGTTTTTCTTTAATTAGCACACACAGCAACCGAAAAATTGTATTTCAACACCGCTGGGCACTCGGCTAGTTATCGAGAGATCTGGGGTTCGTTCCCAGCGGTGACGAAATACAGTTTTTCGATTCCTGTCTGTTAATTAATGAAAAACGTGGAAAGAACGATGACTTCGTCTAATGAAATTAAAACCTCACCGTCTATGTACGATATTTAATAAAATACGAAAGATATTTACAGTTAAAATTCCCCACTAGCACTTTCGGGGTAACATTTACCCCATCATCAGGTGGATCAAAGGGGGTGTATATAATATTCCACAGCTGGACCCCTCAACAGGAGAACATGTTAACAACTACGTAGGCTCGACACGAAGAAGTTTGGGTATCCGTGTCCAGGAACACAAATACGATATCCAAACCAACAGCAATAATATAGCTTGAATGTGGTAAACGGAATGCTACAACTAGACTGGGAAAACATTAGATACTGGACACTCCAGCATATATACATTTGCTGCATTTTGTTGAAAGTATGTACATCGAAGCTTTAGGGGACAAATGCTGTAATGACTACTTGGCTGTGGACATATCAAGAATTTGGAAAGAGCGTATTACCAAACTGAACTTTAAATTATAGTAATATATATTTACAATTCCAACAATATATAAAAAAATTATCATAACTTTGTATTTGTAACGAATCCTTGTATTGATATGTTAAACTAACAACTTGTGAAATTATACCTGTTACACTGTTATAATGACAACGGTCACGACCCATGCGACGTTTGGTGACTTATACCCATAATGCATCGTTGCACTACTATATAAAGGAGTACTGCATTGCCTCTTTTCCACCTGATGATGGGGTAAATGTTACCCCGAAAGTGCTAGTGGGGTACTTTAACTGTAAATATCTTTCGTATTTTATTAAATACCGTACATAGACGGTGAAGTTTTCATTTCATTTGACGTCGCAACGTATTTGGAAGACTTTCGCCAGATCCAAGAGTAAAAAGTTTTTTTAATAAAGGAATGCTGAGAAACAATGAGAAGTTTGAATACTTAACACTGGGGAACATAAAGATTGTTGAAATCAAGCAATAGAAACTCAAAAGAAAATATATAAATATATACAATTGAATTTTAAAAATAGATTTCGCCGATTCTGAGAAAGGATGCAGTTTAGCGTTTCTCCTAGCACAAAGATTTAGTCTGAAGGAAGAGCACAGGAGATTCCCACTTGTCTCTGAATTTATGGCTTGCAAAAGGGAAAAGCGAAAGGGGTGGAATTTTCGGATGATCACCATGGACCGCCCGCCGGTGCTGGAGCGAGAAAATTGGAGGACAAATATTCCGCGCGACTCACACTCACACACACACATACAACGTTTGGAGAAACCGATCAACATTTTGATCGCGGCATCTTTGCCTCAGAGATCGATGTATGATCCCTCTAACGAGATGTCCTCTTAACCGTAACAGATGGTTTCTTGATCCAAGGCTGCGGGAGGGTCTCAAACCTTCCCAAAATAGATTTCCCAGACGTGGAATCGAAGAGGGTGAAGGTAATCCTCGACCTCTCGACGTCGCTTGACACCGAGAGCTATTGCTAACACTTTCCTCTTTCCACTTCAAGCGTTAGACTGTAACGAATTTATTGCGAACAATATCAATCTTCAAGGTGGCACTTTCTCAGAATATCTGATTAAGTGATTGATTGCACCGTCCTTCTACGTGATTACTCGATACGCAATTAACTGTCTTTCAGTTTCGCGCGGTGAATCCTCTATGCGTCCACGTGCAGCATTAGTATATATATTTTGAAACAAGAACTAGATGTAATATAAATTGTAAACATTTTTATGGAAAAGTATCTAAAAACCTAAACCTTTACAGTGCATGGCACTGTAAAGGTTAGTTTCTATTTCTCTGTTTTAAAACATGAGGAAGTGTAACGATATTTTAAATACAAACGACCCTGAATACTCAAGAAACGCATATAGCATATTAAATCCGTTTATTTTTGTGGTGTAATAAGCACAAAGTGCGAAAGCTTGGCGAAACTTTGTGCTGATTACAACACAAAAATAAACGGATTTAATACCTTACATGCATTTCGTGAATGTAAGAAATGTAGTTATTACTCTTGATTTAATAGGTAAAAGTTAAGCTTTATCTGGAATTCGAAATACACTGGCATCCATAAATTGAAGAAAAATAAATACAGGTAGACTCAGTTCTGATTGAGCAGTCAGTTTGGAACGTAGGACTACGACTTGCAGATCGGAGAGCTGAAATGAGCTTGTCTAGTATGGTTTCAAAGCATTTATTTAATTTGTTATAGCCAACACAAGTCTATGATATGAAAAGTAGCTTACATAATTGTTACAAATAATGCTGGATGCATTGCGAACACAAAGCAGATCGATACACGAATTACCCAACGTGGTAATTACCCAATTCGTGGATACACGAATTACCGAACTGTCTTCTTGGTGTTCTTACATTCCTCATCACTTGCTCTTGCCTCTCGTTCTGATTTTCTCCACTTTTGCTTGCGTTAATTCTGCGAATTCCGTGGCATTGTCGAAAATGTTAACTCGTTCACACGAAAACAATTTTTTAAAATTTTAGTTTAAACCACTGCAATATGTTCTTTATATATTTGAATAGATCTCGTCGAGAGATTTAAAACCATACCGCGCACAGTTGTTTTGCACTCACGGTTGTCCAGATAAGACGCGGTATTGTTAAAAGTGTTCGCCGGTTCACAAGAAAACAATTTTTAGCACGTCTTTTGTAAAAAACGTTCGTGCTTATGTTATCGGTTTGTCCGTCCGTTCGTCCGTCCGTCTGTAGACACGATATCTCTGCAACTATTTGTTCGATTTGAAAAATTATTTTTGCATTGGGAAGCTTGAAATATGCGAATGACGATCCTTTGTTTCGTTTTTTTTATGATGTACAATTTCTCCGCTAGAGGGCGTAAATGCAGATGATGTCGAATTCAAAAATACGTTTTATTTCACGTATTTGCTTATAAATATCCGATTGAAAAAATTCTTTTATTTTTCGATTCCATTTATGTCGAAGAGTATTTTAGATATAGTTACTTTTTCAAATTACGCATAGATTTTCCGCTAGAGGGCGGAAAATCTTCCGTCAGATGCTATTGTTTTCCATACCGGCTCCATTGACTTTGAATAGCTTTGATAAATTTAATTTGCGTCAGAACGGATTCGAAAGACGTGCTTATTACACCCGAAAATTCGATGTCATCTTTCTTGTTTAAATGTATGTTCATTTCAAACCACTGCAAATTGTTCTTCGCACATTTGAATTGATCTCGTCAAGAGCTTTAAAACGATATGACGCACAGTCCTGTTATGCTCACGGTTGCCAAGATAGACTGAGTCAAAGGCGGCGGCACCCCTAGAAATATTGCATCATCTCCCTCGTGCACAGGGAGCGAGGGAAGCGTCACGCGCAAGATGTATTGCGCAGTACGCGGATTGAGCTTCCATGCTGTTTGCGAATATGCTAACACGATTAGTGTGCGGCGCGTATTTTTAACGCTACAATGATTTCAATTGGGACCTATTTTGGTCACAGGCGGTCGGCCCTAAGTCGCCCGTACTATCCGCGGAGTTAGGCCTATTCCTACGTCAAAACAGAAACTTCGCGGTAACGCAGAAAATACATGATGAATGCTACGAAATATGGTAAAAATCAGTACCATGTCATACGTTAGAGATAAGTCCTTCGTAAGACAAGAATGACCACATACAGAAGCAGGTGGAAAATAAGGTTTCAAAACGAAATAACCAAAGTATTCCTACCTCATTATGGAATGTAGTTACCCCGCATAGCGATATTATAAGGGTTGTTCAATAAGTAGTGAGATCAATGTAAGGAAGGTAACTTTTGATAAAGCGAATGAAAAGAGTTATAAGGGATCAAAGTTGTATTAGAACCTTGTTTTCTGTAGACGGAATGAGAAATAGAGTTAGTAATACAACTTTGATTCCTTATAACTCTTTTCATTCGTTTTGTCAAAAGTTATCTTCCTTACATTTTTTGCTGCAACGAGCAATATCGCATTCATCGGACATTGCCCTATACGGAACTTGGAGTTGACCAATATTAAGAAGATGGCTAGTGACTATAGATACCCAGCTTTCACAGTGGATAAACTACTACGACGAATTTGTTTAAACACTGTTTCATCCTTAACTAGAGATCACTAACCCATCAAATATGTCGGATCCGGTCCTTTTATACCTGGAGTTACCAACCCCTTGAAAGGTATTTGTAAAAAAATATAACATCGGATTCGGGATCGAGACTAATAACATCTCAGTAATTATAAAAAGTAACAGAGACAGGGTTAAACTGGACAATCAACATGACATTTATGCCATACCACTGAAGGCTTCTCTGGAAAAAGGGCAGTACATGATGTATGTGGGTTCGACCTCTCGTTCCTTGAAACGTAGAGTTTCGGAACACAAATATACATTAAAACCTCTTCAATTTCTGCAGATCTCTCCAGGACCTATTTAACGGGTACGCATACTCCTATTTGGGAGACAGCAATTACACTGAATACCCCTAGACATCGTTCTACTATCCTTTTCACAGAACGTTTACTGATTTGTAAATACAGACCTTTATGCTGCAATGATGACTCTCCAGAAATTGAGTTTGACCAATTATTTCAGCACATGCATTAAAACCTCATTGGACATACGTCACTTGTGACACGACTACCATGGTATATATGACTAACACCTTGTCGTTTGTGTTTGGCATTCTGTTACATCTGAGGATGAGTTTATTGTAAACTAGAAAGGTCTAATGTGTATATATTTTAACTTGTATATATGTTTTTTTTAATATAAAATTTTTAAATCGTGCATAAGACGGCGTTTTTTTTAACTTAGATAATTTTTTGCACGAAAATATCATATCTGAAAGTAGTGAGATTCTTTGGCTGAAGTGCGTTTGCGCTTCTTAACTTTGTCAATGGGTGGCGCTAGTGTACAGGCGATTTGAAGGCCGTGTAACGTGCTCGCCTAATTCTATTGTTCTCTCGTAGGAGAAGGATACGTTCAAGGTTACTCAATAATTCAGTTTTCGAAAGCTGGAAAAACGTCACTTAGTGAAATTCACAGACGAATGACTGCGGCGTATACGCCTGTTTGTCTTTCACGCAGTATTGTAATGCGGTGCTGCCAGCTTTTTAGTGATTAACGAACAAGCACTGCAGACCAGGCAAAATCAGGAGCACCATGTCGAGCTGTTTCAGCCACAATTGCACGCGTGGATGCTGCAGTAAAGTCCAACCGAAGAATCACGATCCGAGAACTGGCGAGCAGTGCTGGTGTGAGCATTAGAGCTGTCAATACAATCAAGCATTCGCACCTTGAAAGTCGTAAGGTCTGCGCCACGTGAGGACCGAAACATGTGTCCAATGAACAGATGAGTCAGCGAATTGGGACTACCGTTACCGCATCTGTTCCAGTACCATGTAGAAGGTGAAGATTTCCCGCTACCCATTATTGCTGGGAACAAAATCTGGTGTCATCCTTTCGAGCCAGAGTCAAAAACGTCAGAGCATGCAGTTGAGAAATGCATCACTACCGCCGAGGTAATAACGGCCCACTCTTTCCGCATTCAAGATGATGTCAACCCTGTTTTTTGACCACCGAGGACCATTGCTTCTTCCTCCTTCTATGGCGTAGGGATACAAGGACTTGCGCAATGATGGAACCGCTGTCTGCGATTATTTTTAGGTATGTAATGTTTGATTCTTTCAGGCAGGAAGTCTCACTACTTATTGAACAATCCTTATACATGCTGTTCATGATGGTGCCTAGTAGCTCAGTAGGTAGCAACGACTCTTATTCGTGCATAGCTTGTCTAAACCCCGCCAGGTTTTGAGGCGGGAGTTGAGGGTAGCCACACACCTCGCTAAAGCGTCCCAGGTAAGCTCGTTCGGAATAGGTCGGGAGATCTGGCTGCATAATCCATACAGACAATGGTCCCTTGTTGTAGATATACATAGTTCTACCAGTCTTGTTCTGTTAGGGCGAGCGTTCGTTATCGTTTCGCACCAGAAATATATATCTTATGACACCTGTATAAGGGCAACAATAGAGATCAGAATATCATCTCTGTAGCGTGGAGCACACATGGTTTCCCTTCGACGTACATAGAGGTTTGAGTATCCAGCTAAATAGCTGCCACCCCGAACCATCATGTTACCACCATCATAAACGGCCATAAAGGGATGGTAGCGTATCTCCTTTTCTCACCAGATCGAAACACGCCTGATATAGCTCTGTAAAACAAATCTGAACTTATCTGTGAACAGTACTAACCTGCAATTGCTTTCAGTCTAATTAACATGAAGTCTTTCATTACTCCAATATTTGCCTCTGTGACTAGGGGTAAGTAGCACGCAGAGTGTTAGTCGCCTAGCATAAAGCCCTTCTTTGTGGAGTCTAAATCATCCACGGATGTTGTGGATCTAGGCCTTCCTTTCATGGACTAGGTCTAAATCGTCCACGAATGTTGTGGACCTAAGACTTCCTTTGATGTACTAGGTCTACATCATCCACAGATGTTGTGAACCTAGGCTTTCCTTTTATATACCAGGTCTGCAAAATTCACGGATGTTGTGGACCTTGGATTTCTTTTGATATACTAGGTCTACATCATCCACGGATGTTGTGGACCTAAGCGATGTACTAAGTCTACATCATCCACGGATTTTGTGGATCTAGGCCTTCCTTTGATGTACTAGGTCTTCATCAGTGACAGATGTTGTTGACCTAGGCCTTCATTTGATGTAGTAGGTCTACATAACCCACGGATGTTGTGGACCTCGGCCTTCCTTTGATTACTATGTCTACATAAGCCACAAATATTGTAGACCTAGGCCTTCCTTTGATATACTAGATCTACATTATCCACGGATGTTGTGGACTTAGGCCTTCCTTTGATGTACTAGGTCTACATCATCCACAGATGCTGTGGACCTAGGGCTTCCTTTGATATATTAGGTTTACAACATCCACAGATGTTGTGGACCTCGGCCTTCCTTTGATGTACTAGGTCTGCATCAGCCACGGATGTCGTAGACCTAGGTCTTCCTTTGATGCATTAGGTCTACATCCTCCACAGAAGTTGTGGACCTAGGCCTTCCTTTGAGGTAATAGGTCTACATCCTCCACAGAAGTTTTGGACCTAGGCTTTCCTTTGATGTAATAGGTCTTCATAATCCACATATGTTATGGACCTAGGCTTTCCTTTGATATACTAGGTCTACATCATCCACGGATGTTGTGCACCTAGGATTTTCTTTGATATGCTACGTCTACATCATCCACGGATGTTGTGGACCTAAGCAATGTACTAAGTCTACATCATCTACGGATGTTGTGGACCTAGGCTTTCCTTTGATGTACTAGGTATTCATCAGTGACAGATGTTGTTGACCTAGGCCTTCATTTGATGTACTAGGTCTACATAACCCACGGATGTTGTGGACCTCGGCCTTCCTTTGATTACTATGTCTACATAAGCCACAAATATTGTAGACCTAGGCCTTCCTTTGATATACTAGATCTACATTATCCACGGATGTTGTGGACTTAGGCCTTCCTTTGATGTACTTTCGAGAAGCTGATTGCGTAATTTGACATTGGTTCCACAGTCTATGAGCCACAGAAAGACTCACATGCAGCCATCTTGCAATTCCCCACTGACTTTGACCTGCCTCTAGTCTTCCGATCGCTCTCCACCTCAGTTCATTCGTTAAAGTATGTTCTGCAGCCATTACAACAAATACACTGTCTCAAAACCCTTCATTTAAACTCATCAAAGGCTGTGATGCACACCTCCGCAACAAGTCCTTTTATGCTGCTGCTCATTAGCGTAAAACGATGTCATCGCCACCCATTCGCATACGATACGACGATTCCGCATTACATTTCGCGTCATATACTCAAATTTCATATATTTCCAACTCCTCTTCCACAAGTAATCGCGATTTTTCTGCTTTTTCCCTCTTAATTTATGGAAGCCAGAGTAGTTTCTGAAGAGTATATAGTGTGGAAGAAATAGTCTCCTCATAAGACGTGGAAAATACGTCATGTTCATTAACACAGCAATCAGACATCTCTGAATTAACTGTATTTACTGGTCGTCCCGTAATATCAATCACATCAGAAAACTTGAAAATTTCATCGCCGTGGAGCTGGAATAGAACCCGCATCTCCCGATAACCGTTGTATCCGTTACACCTCCCACGACGACAAAGTCACAAGGAAATGACGTAGCACATCCTAGCAAAGTTACAAGTGATTAGACCTAGTACATCATGTCTGCTTAACAACGCTAGATGGCAGCACAGTTTGCTCCGATTAAGAATGCGGTCGGAGGATATTCCGATTCTCGTAACACTAAGATACTTGGGACTTTGTCGTCCTGGGTTGTGTAACGGTTATCATTATCGATTGGTAATCGGGAGACACGAATTCGATTCCCTCAACAGGGCGATGAAATTTTCAAGATTTCTGATGCGATTGAATATTACGTGAATATCAGTAAATACAGTCAATTCAGAGATGTCCGATTGCTGTGTTAGTTATTACGACGTAGTTTCTGAAACTATATTTAATAGGAAATTCACATAGAAAATTCGAAAAGTTTTAATGTAGCAGCAGTAAAACCACTGTTAAAGCGATCAGTGCGGCATTTCGTCAGCTGAACACAAAACGGAAATTGAATGACCATGCTCCTTGTCAGTGGTGTGCCCAGAAATCTTTTTCGCAGAGGGTTACGCAATTTTTTTTATATACAACTAAATGTGTTATGAGTGCATTTTTAAAATGAATGTGACATTCACGCAAAAATATTCAAATAAATATTGCTGGAAATATAATATTAATATTCTTATTACTTATACATGGTCGAGTCAGATTATTGTAACCACCAGTTAACATCCAAAGTAGCAGCGCGGACAGCAGATAAGCAAGCTGGGAGTGGCTCAATAAGGGGTTGGAAGGTGTTCACAAGTATGTAAAGCCATGCTGACTGCAGTGTATCTGACAGTTGCTGGAGGGTGGATGGTGGAGGATCCATAGAGCGAAGAACATGATCAAGATGTTCCCACAGCTGCTCAATTGGGTTAAATTCTGAAGAATTAGGAGGCCAGGGAAGTACTTTGAAGTTTGCTCTTCCACCACTCACGGACGTTTTCAGCTGTGTGACACGTCGCGTTGTCATGCTGGAAGATCCCATCCGCCCCTAGGAAGATAATCAGTATGTAATATCGTTATGAGTCCATCCTTGTACGTGGTCTGCAAGATGGATTCACAACGAATTCGGTGTATAGTGCCTTCCACAGGTATGAGTGGACCCAAGGAATGCCATGAAAACATTCTCCAGACCACACGCTGCTCCCACCAGCTTGTGTTCTTGCAACAATGGTTGAAGAGTGTTTGTTCTCCGATGTTTCTCGCCTTATATGCCAACGTCCATCCGTTCGATGAAGCAGAAAACGTAACTCATAGGAGAAGGCAATCAATCCCTTGCCAATCAGCGGAGGTCCAATTCCGATACTGCCGTGCAAATGTAAGCCTTTTCTGCCGCTGCACCTTCGTTAGCATAGGTGCAGTGATCATCTGTCTGCATCGAAGCCCCATACGCAGCAGAGTTCGCTGAACTGACACACTTCCATTAGCCCCCTCATTCATTCGGGCAGTGAGTTGCTCCACTGTAGCGTATCAATCGGCCCACACGCACCTTTGCTGCCGACGTTCACCTCTCACATCAATGGCACGTGGTGCTCCGCAGTTTCCACGTCGCTTATTCGCAATGGTGCCATTTCTCCAATCGCGATACACTTTAACCTCAGTAGCACGCGAACAGTTCACAAACTGCGTTGTTTCAGAAATACTGCGACCCTTGGCTCGAAAGCCGATAATCATCCAATTTTGCAAATCTGAAAAATCGCTCCTTTTATCCATGACAGCAACCAGTGATATGTTTTCAGATGATCATAAGATCATATGTAGAGGATATTAGGAAGGGAGTGTCTGACCCCAGGTCTTAAACAACCCTTAGAAATACGAAACTAGGAGATTTGGGCTAGAGCGCCCGATAGGAAAGTGACACGGAAGTGAAGTAGAAAGGGGGAGGAAGACGCTCTTATTTATTACTGGGGGCCAGTACCCGGGGTTCGACGGCTTAACGTACCCATCCGACGCACGGCGGGTATTTAGTGGATCGAGCGTTCGTGCCTGCCTGGGATCGAACCAGAGGTCCTTCCCGTGGCAGTCACGAACGTTGCCCACTCGGCCACCTGCGGCCAGACTGCCTACAGCACATCTTATATACCCTCCAAAGCAGCTCACTACACGTGTCTTCTTTCATTGGCTACGCGCTGTTGACGTCAAAAGTAGGAGGTGATTACAATAATGTGACTGAACTGTGTAATTTTATCACCGCTTAATGGTTCACCCGTTAAATTTTGCGATTTGTCTCTGCCCAAAACAAGAATGCTGCACTACTTACTGCGTTATATGATTAAATGATACAAGTAAATCTGGAACGAAATGAAAATTTGCCTTTTAGTGAAATAGTTTTCATTTGTATAATGGCACTTTTGTATCTTTTAATCATATAAAGCAGTAAGTAGTGTTATATACTACTTATTTGCATAATGGCACTTTGTACAGTAAGACTAACAATCCCTGACGCTGACGGCATTCTTTTTGACAAATAATGTTTGATTTGATTCAACACTTACGTTACTAGTAATAGTATGTAAAATACTATTACTTGCGTCGTATCTCCAGCCTTCTGGGTTTTTTTTTTGCTAGTTCATCTAAAACTTCTTGAGCTTTCGTTGAGTGCTCTCGATGAATGTGTTGTAATGCTAACCCATTGATTCTCATTTCTGATATGGTATTACGTAGAAATTATTTAAAGAGGTAAAGTGTTGAAACAAACCGAACGCTCACTTTGTGAAGTTGTCGCTGTTACAATACCTAGTACGTGAAACAATGTTTTTATTAGGTGTGCAACTTAATTCTCGGCCACAGGCACGACACGTTGATAGCAAATTATACCAAATCGAATACGTTCCTAATCAGGGAAATAATCACCGTCGTATTGGATACATTTGAGCCATCGGTCAGGGAGCTGCCGAATTCCAGTGCGGAAAAGAGAACTGTTTCGAGTTGATAAAGGCATCGATACCTGTGTGGACCTCCTCGACAGAAGTGAAGTGCGTATCACTCAGTTGATGTTGCAGGGAGCGAAAGAGGTGATTGTCCGACGGGGCGAAGTCTGGAGAATACGCCGAGTGGAACAAAATCTCTCATCCCAGGTCGGTGATCGTGTTTAAAGTCGTTTTCGCTGTGTGAGGTCTCGCGTTATCCTGAAGCAACAGGATAGACCTTCTGCTCTTGCCGGTGTATGGCCTTTTCGCCTCCATTGCGTTACTCACAAGAATGAGTTGCTGACAATAGCCCTCAGCATTGACCGTTTCACCAGGTTTGAGCAACTCATAGTGTACGACACCGCGCTGATCCCACCATATGCACAGCAACAATTTTCTGGCATGGATATTCAGTTTGGCGGTACTGGTGGTAGGCTGACCTGGATAAACCCACGATTTGCGCAGCTTATGATTATCGTAGAGAATCCACTTCTCATCAGAGGTCAAAATCTTTTGGAGGAAATCCTTCTTCTTGAATCTGGGGAGCAAGGACACAGCAATATCGTAGCGCCTAGACTTGTTCGCAGCTGTGAGTTGGTGGGGCACCCAAACGCATTCCTTGTGAATCCGTCCAAGCTTGTGCAGGCGCTTTGCAATGGCTTGCCGTGATACTCCGAGTTCCTGGGCAGGCTCTGATTGTGTACGGCAGGGATACGCGTTCAACAGTTGTTCCAGTTCCTCATCGTCAACTTTCTGTTGCTGTCTCAGACGTTCTGCATCACGGAGAAAGAAATGTTCCTGTTTAAACCGCTGGAACCACTTCTTGTACGTACTGTAGGACACAGCAGCCTCATCCAAATCAGCACAGTTAATTTTCTGGCCTTTCGCGGCACCTTTTTTCAGCTGAAACGCGAAAAGGAGTCAGTGCTTCAAATATTTCTTCTCGAACGACATTGCTTACACCGTCAACTTTCGTCCCTTCTGTCACTATAGCTGTGAGCGGTTACTGTTGCCTGGAAAGCTGTTGGATGGCGC
Organism: Macrothele yani; assembly: GCA_039090855.1. Taxonomy (NCBI): domain Eukaryota; kingdom Metazoa; phylum Arthropoda; class Arachnida; order Araneae; family Macrothelidae; genus Macrothele; species Macrothele yani. The sequence continues at coordinate 23,973,010 of CM077028.1, read as the reverse complement.
TGCAATCAGCCATTATCGCACACAGCTATTTGCGTTTGCCGACGTTCTATGATCGCTTGCGGTTAGGGGTCGAGAATTAAGTTGAACACCTATTATATAAGGTAAATCCTCAATGGAGCACAGTTTTAAAGCACTTAATGCACCTTTTGGCCAGTGCTGCTTTTCTTTGCGGGCGATCCTACGGTGCCACAGCTTCAATTCTGCGATTCGTTCTTTTTACGAGTCATTCAAGACACCTGCATAAAATTCATTTACAGTTTTAAAATCATCTATATCTTGAGAAGATGGTGGCACATCGGGATTTGTTGGAAACAGTGACTGCAATCCTGGTAAGAGGGATTTATGTGCGAGAAATCTATTTTCCAAAACACTAATAAACAGGTCAATCTGGTACATAAATTAAAATCCTGTAAAAGTCATCTGGGATTTTTGTGTTTATGCTACGGCGTTGGTTTTGTTTTGATATGATTCTTGATGTTTTAAACAAAACTCCTTGCTTTACAACGTGCTTCAAAGTAATTTGAAATAAGTCATGGGACTCAAATTTGGCATTGCCTCGTGGCCACAGAAACTTTCAGTATACCCATGTATTGGCCTTTCATTGCAACGGGGTATTCTGGTCCTTGGCTCCTTGCCGCTTCCTATCTTCATGGAGGAAATACACTGGCGGAAAGTGAAAAAAGAACACCAAGAAGGAGACGTCTGATACCAACGAAATTTATACAGCATAATAAGGAAATACAGAGGATAACGTGATCAAAGCATTATGGCAAAATGCAGCTGTATTTGCTGGTAAACTGAAAAATTACATTTCCATGTAACATGGTTAGTACGAGGTTGAACCGCCATGAACTGCGTCACACTGTGCAATTCTGGCATGGAGTCTGTCGTACAGATGTTGGATGTAAGTTTGGGGTATTGAGTTCCAAGTATCCTTAACATGGACGCGTAAATCAGGGATGGTCGTGGCTGGCCGGGGAGACCGGATAAGTCGTTGTCCCATAAAATCCCACACGTGCTCAATGGAGGACAAATCCGGTGAACGTGCAGGCCATGGAAGTTGTCTCACACCCTGAAGTGCATGTTGCGTTGCACGTGCCGTGTGTGGGCGTGCGTTATCTTGCTGGAAAACACCACGATGGACCGACCTTACAAATGGCACAACAACGGGCTGAATTATGTTGTTGATGTAGGAGGTGCTGTTTAACGTACCCGGTACAAACACTAGTTCTGTACGGGAGTGATAGCTGATCGCTCCCCACACCAGGAGACCAGGTGTAGGCCTTGTGTGTCACTGGCGGATGCAAGAAGGGTGGAGACGCTCCCCTGTGCGTCTGCAAACACGCATACGGCCATCGGAGACTCCCAAGCAGAATCTGCTTTTATCGCTGAACACGACAGATTGCCATTGCGTTCTCCAGTGCAGACGTTGGCGACACCACTGCAGCCGTTCCTGACGGTGGGCTGGAGTCAGGGGTACACATGCCAGAGGCACACGTGCACGTAGTCCTGCATCCAGTAGACGGTTGCGGATTGTTCGCACAGTCACCTCAGGTGCAACGGCAGCTCGGATTTGCGTCGCAGTGGATGTTCTGCTTGACAACGGCGCTCTTCTTATGCGTCGATAGGTCCGCTCATCAGTTCTTCTGTGACTCCCTGTTCCACGTCTTCTCGTGTGGGAATGTTCCTCGGACCATCTACGCCACCATCGTACAACCACCGATACTTCCCGCCCAATTCGCTCCGCAATACGACGATACGACCACCCGGCCTCGCGGAGTCCGACTGGATGACCTCGCGCAAAGTCCGATAACTGTTGAAATCGTACACGTCTTCCATGTCCAGGCATTGCAGCTTCTTCAGGGTCTTCGCACGTGTCCATACGCCGACGACTGATTTCATTCACTTCGCCGTACTCCTTAAATACCACCGACGATAATTTGCATATTATGCCGTGCTGTGGCGTAAGCGCTCACCGGTTGGTTCCGAAATTAACATCATACCTACGTAAACTCGACCCCTTTAACATATGTAAATTTCATGATCGTTCGTCAATTCTTTCTTGGTGTTCTTTTTCACTTTCCGCCAGTGTATGTTCATTTGTTGCCATGAGACATAAAGCAATTTTAAATACTAACAAAACTTTGCCTTTTAAAATCGTGTTTTTGAAATATCGGAAGGTTCCAAATTTTAGGGAAGTTTTAACACCCTAAACCCATTCTTGGGCACCGCACAATTTCTTGCAGAGTGACGAAAAAAGTGCAGAGGTCAGAAAAATTCTGGAAAGGTTGTAAGAGATAGCTCCCCATGATTGTAGATTCCTTTTGGTTTGTAAACTCGCCAAATTTCTATTTAGTTCTTTAGCTTGAAAAACTATTTTTATTTTTTATGGATTAATTATATACTTCGCCGATAGGAGCAAATTTCTAATGCTAATCAACGCAGAATGAGAATAATACTAATGAAAGTACAGTACTTTGCTATTTCCCGAAGACTACTACTGAATGTATACGTTACTATTTTCGAAGCAATGTTGGTGAATATAGAGTACAAGGCTGTTTCCGGAACAGTATTAGGGAATAAACAGAACATATTTAATTTCGGAACACTACCAGTGAATGTATGTCACTGGTTCCTACATATTGTTCGTAAATACATAGTATAACGTTTTTTCTAGAGCAGTATTAATACGACTACATGTATAGCACAAAATGGTTTCCGAACACTTCCGATGAATGTATGTTGCTAGTTAAAGAAAACTGCTAATGAACGTACACTGAAAAGCAATTGAATTAGAAACAGCTGGCGTTATGCAAATATTCCGCTGTAGGCGGCCCTGTAAACGGAAACGACATGACGTATGTAGCTATCCGACAATATAAGGAGCGATGCAACGGGAATCAGTAAGAGTCGGACGCAGTATGGGTAAGACGAAGGATCTAAATACATTTGATCGTGGGCAAAGTGTCAGTACCCGACGAATGGGTCACTCCATCTCGGAAGTCGTGCAGGCACTGGGATTTTCACGAGCCCCTGTGTCACGGGCGCACCGTGAGTACAAAGAATCCGGTAAAACCATCCCTGCAAGGGCCAACTGCCGTGGACAACAGCGTGTGGATGAGCGGGGCTTCGTCGGCTAGCAAGCAGTGTAACAGCGGATAGACGGGCCACAGTGCAAGAAATCACTTGGCAATTTAACGCTGGTGCACAAAAACGTGTAAGCAGCCACACCATCCAGAACCATCTCCTCGCTATGGGGTACAGATGCCATCGTCTCACGAAAGTACCACTGCTGACCGCCATCACAGGGTGCAAAAATTAGCATGGACATGGGAACATGGCCACTGGACCCTAGACATCTGGGAAAATGTTGTCTGGACTGATGAGTCGAGATTCACGTTGGTACATGCGGATGGCAGGATACGAGTACGGTGCAAACCACATGAAGCGATGGATCCTTCTTGCCAGCAGGGTACTCTTTAAGTTGGTGAGTTTGGCATTCTCGTCTGGGGACTGTTTACGTGGACTGAAATGGGACCCCTGGTACGTGTGACATCTTTGCTTACAGGTCAACGTTGCCGGAATATCCTGGACGACCATTTGCTCCCGTTTGTGAGTCTTCAACATCCCACTGGGAACCTCATTCTGCAACAAGACAATGCACCGTGCCATCGCTCCCGAATTGTATCCGAATGGCTGGACCGAACACTGCACCGACGTGATCTCGCTTTCAGCCAGCTAGGTCATCTGACCTCAATCCCATCGAGCACATCTGGGATGCCATCGAGAGGGATGTTCGAGGCTCTGATCCCCCTCCATCAAATCTTCGTGAACTGTGGGAGCTTGTTCAGGAGTCGTGGATCCGTATGGCTTCCCAACGCTTCCGTTGTCTTGTCGAGTCCCTGCCGATACAAATCGGTGCCGTCATCAGGACGAAAGGTGGTGCTACACGTTACTAGACAGATATCTCTAATTTAACTGCTCTTCAGTGTATACCATAACGCTAGCTTTTGAATACCCTAGTGAACCTATAGCACAAAAACTGTTTTCTAAATACCCTCAATGAATGTACAACATTGTCCAATCTTGAGAACACTTTTAGTGAATGTTTAGGCTTCAAAACACTGTTTTTTTTTAAGCTATACTATTTTCAGAACTCTCAATAGTTTTAGAATGCTGATGGGGAATGTACAACTTTCTTCTAGCTCTAGGAGACTACTAGTGAGTGTGCAGTACAATTCTGTTCTGAAACATACCTGATCTTATGTATCAGAATAATATGGCCACACCCAGAATCATTGTGTAACAGCCCAGGCGCTTCACAGTGTGCACGTAGCAGGGTCGACCAATAAGCGGCCGGCAATGACAGATGAGCCATAGTGCGTTACGTGAGAACAATTGGGAGAGGTAGTGATTTGATGGACGTTCAAAAAGGAATGATTATCAGCTACGACGCCAAGGGTGGAAGCATCTCAAAAGCAGCAGACTTCTTGGGCTGTTAGCGAGTTGCTGTAGTAAGGGTGTACCAAGAACGGACCGCTGGCATACCGAGTACCTTTCAACGTCATAAATATGGAGCCCTAAAGGCCATCGACCCCAGAGGATGAACGTCGCCTCCGTCGACTGGTAAAGAGCAATCGACGCGCAACAGTGCAGCAACTGACCACGCAAATGAACGCTGGGGCACCCAGGTGCGTGTCTCTGATAGTCGACGCTGCGTCAAGGCACCCATGTGAACCCAGGTCCATCGGCAGCGACGCCTGCAGTTCGCATGGAACCACCCTCATTGGGCAGTGCCTTCTCCGACAAATCAAGGTTTCTTACTCCACCGAAGTAAGAGACGGCTGCGGATACGACGTCAGACACACGAGAACCAACACCCGGACACGATTGTCGGTCACGTACAGTCCGGCTGTGGCAGTGTACATGTCTGGGGTATGTTTTCCTGGTTTGACCTGATATCGCTGTTACCACTGGATGAGTCCCTGAATGCCAATGACTGCCTGTCCATCCTCGCTGATCACATGCATTCCTGCATGTTGGACATTTACCCTGGTGGTAATGGTGTCTACCCACAAAACAACGCGCCGTGCCACATCGCTAAGGGGATGCGTGACTGGGTCCAGGAACATGGCAGAGATGTCTGCGTTCTCCCTTGGCCGGCGAAATCGCCCGACCTCAATCCCATAGACCACTTGTGGGACTATTTGGATTAACAGGTTCGACGGCCGACCCCCAATCTCGTCATCTCCGCGACGTCTGTGCTCTGATGCATTGTGAATGGACACGTATGCCTCGTGCAACCTTTCAGGGCCTCATTGAGTCCATTCCGCTCCGTCCCGCAGCTGTCATCCAGACCAAGGGTGGTTATGCTTATTATTAGAAAGGTGGTCTTATTATCCAAATACAACTTTACATTGCTGAATGCTGTGTAAAACAATGTTCGCTTACCAGAAAATTTACAATTTGACCTAGTTCAGGAACACTGCTAATGAATGTCCATTGGTTCCAAAACACTGTAGTGAATGTATAGAACAGCGCTGGTTTCAGAAAGTTACCTATTCTAATTCCAGAATACTATATACTGGATAATGTATAGATTGAAGCTTACTTCAGACCACTACCAACAAATCAGCATACCACACGGTGTAAGTCTGTAACGTACCAGGAGATGTGACGTGCCTGCCAGAAGGACACACACGACATAAAGGCAGATAGGAATCAGAATAAAACGTCCGCGTAGCTCAATTGGTAGAGCAACTTATTCCGGAATGAGGGGACCCGGGTTCCAATCCTGGCGCGGATAAAAATGACGGAGAAATTCACTTCGTTATAAGTCATGAATGACGCATGGTAACGAGACTGATGGGGGTGGTGTTCCCGATTGTATCAGGACACTTACTAAAAGTCGGATAGAGCATGAAATCATCGTAATTGCTTTAGAGAGAGAGATCTGGATACTTTGATGTTATGCGATTAGTGTTTGATCTTATAGAATTTGATTAATTCTTTCAAGTCGAAAACATTACTTTTCGTTGATAATGAAGCCTTAAATTGTTGTTCAGTTGTAAAACTTGAGGAGTATCCGGTTATGGGAATATGCTGTATTTAGATGTCTAAGTACTAGATGATTCCATGACGTTGTGCTGATAATTTAAAGTGCCTAGAGTGGATCTAATAATAGTGTCTAGAATGGATTTAATAGTAGTGCCTAGAATGGATCTAATAATAGTGCCTAGAGTGAATCTGATAATAGTGCCTAGATTGGATCTAATAAGCTTATTGATTAGCCTGTAATAGAAGACTTGTTATTTTACTTGGCTGTTAGAGGCATTAAGTGCTGTGTTTGTTAATTAAGCTATCCAAAGCACGACTTAAACTTAAGGAAATATTCTAATGTTTTCGTGTAACATAGACAATTAACTGGTAGCTTTAACCGATTACACTAAAAATATTACAATTCCACAAGACGGCTGAAGTTCCTTTGTTCTGGAGATCATGTGTGTTGTAGTGACTCTTTAGTCCTTCAAAAGATTAAAGTGTTTTATATATACTGACACTTAGACGACTTAAAAGTAAAGCATACTGAGATTTGATTGACCTTCCTTCCGTGTGGCAATGACACAAATTTTGGTCGAGTGCAATCAGACATACGCACAAAGCGAACAACATTAAGCATTTTCATTTGTGTTATGTGTGAACTCAGACGTGGAAGTTAATCTCTTATTACTAAGATAAGTCAACACCGCTCAACGAACCTGAACGTACGTTATTGTCACATTTACTGAAACTGTTGTTAACAAACAGCTGTGAAATACCATTCCCCTCCATTCTTGTGTGACTTCGTGTTTCTCTTAACTTCGTTTCATAGGATTGCAGCAGCAAGACATAATGTTTATAGGTGGTATACGTCATCATGCGGTATAACTTCTTTCAGACTGTTTTTCTCAAACGCCATGAGGGAAAATTAAAGCCACATACATCAACGTTATCGCCCCGAGTTATTTATATCGATCCACTGCTGGATGAAAGTTTTTCCAAATCGCTTCCATAGCTTTATATCTTGATCCAGGGTATTCCAAGTGACTTCAGCCTGCATTCAAATTTTATCCCCCAAATGGTCTTTTTCTGGGTCTTTCCTTATCCCTTGGAATCCCATATAGTGTTTCAGTTGTACAACGACGGTCAGTTTGTCTGGCAATATGTCCAACTCATTGCCGCTTGAGTGTATCCACTTTCATCACGATGTCATCAATACTTGTTATGTCTCTTTTACCTGTATTCTTTTTCCTATCTTTACTAGTCAGACAAAGCATACATCTCTCCACGCTTGTTTGAGTTATTTGCAGCCTCTGGTAGTTCTTATACTTTAATCTTTCTGTAGATTAAAGTATTTGATCCGTAAGCAAGAACTGGAAGGATGATTCACTGATTAAACGATTTCCTTTTAAGACATAATGGTAACTCCCTCTTGAAAATTGTACTGTTTCTGACAAAAGCTCTCCAACCAAGTTTTACACGCTTATGAGTTCTTCCTTCTACGCGGTCTTCGCTTGATATCTGTTGCCCAAGATGAATGTAGGCATCGGTTACTCCTAGGTTTGCCCAGTCAACTTCCAAATGTTCAGTTCTTGTAAAGGATTTGTACACCAATTTTGCCTTCTATAAGTTCAATTTTAAACCAACTTTTTAGCTACTATCAGCAAGTTCCTTGATTATGCACTGTAGCTCTTTGATGGGATACTTACAAAACTTTTTTCTTGTTGTCAAAGCAACGGTGAGTTAAATATATTATCTCCAATAATATTGATTCCTTTGTTTTCCCAGTTCAATGATTGAAAGGCATTCTGCAATGCAACATTGCATAGTTTGGAAGATATGATGTGACTTTGCCTCACTCCCTTTCCAATTTTTAAAAATGATGTGTCGTCGAACGGCCGACCATTTGCGCAGGCTTTCTTACGCTTTCCAACCGTAGGTTGAAGAAGCGTATATGCTCGAGCTTTGTCTGTCCGTCTGTCTGTCCGCACGATAACTCGCGTAAAAATGGTTCGATTTCGACGAAATTTCTGTACATGATAGGGGATCACTGAAAACGAACCCTATTGAAAATGGGTGAAATGGGGTCAAAGGTCAGGACATAGGAGCGGGATCCACTCCATTTTCCTTATGCATCATAACTTGAGTAAAAATAGGTCGATTTCGATTAACTTTTAGTATGTGGTAGGGGACTACTCGGGGGCGAAAGCTACTGAAAATGGATGAAATGGGGTCAAAAGTCACGACATAGGAGAGGGATCCATTCCATTGCTATATGCGTCATAACTTACGTAAAGATGCTTGATTGCGACAAAACTTTAGTATGTTGTTCCGGAGGTATACTGAACCAACTATGTTTAATATCCCCAAAATGGGTTTAAAGCTCAGCGCCAGGAGCGAAATTTATTCTACAGCTATTATCCTCATAGCTTGAATAATAACTTGAGTAATGATTTCTGGTATATTGGAAACCGTATCATAATCAATGCATTGCATAATTTTACTAACTTGTTAGTTGACATTTTTAATAATATCAAAATTATTGATGCACAGTATAATGCCTCCACTTATTTTCGCCGTCCCGTTAGACGAGTGCTCAGAGGGGTAGAAGGAATCGTCAGTTGTCCGAGCTAGCTTCGTTGTGAAAACAGGAATTTGTCGGTGACTGGGATCGAATCGCGTCACGTCGCTCCGGAGTGAGGTGCTTTAACCGACTAACCTACACCGACGGAATTTATCGCTGCAGATTTATCGTCTTGACATGTGCTTCACCTTTGTAGTACATCATATCTCCTTAACTTATTTTCCTTTTGAAGCGAAGAAGGAGCCTTTCATTAATTCCATACAATGTGTGGAACGAACATCGCACATTTCTTGAAGAACTCAACGGTAAGTAGTTCCATTTTCACTTTAAAACGCCAATGTAAAAACAGAAATTTATCGGTGACGATGATCGAATCGCGTCTCCTCGCTCCGGAGTGAAGTGCTCAAACCGACTGAGATACACCGATGGAATGTATCGCTATAAGTTTATCGTCTTGACACGTGCTTTACCTCTGTAGTACGTCACACCCCTGTCACGTCAGGAACAACCTTCATTTAATGTTTCAGTTAACTGCTGCACACAGCAAGTCCGGTATCTCCGAACAAGCCTTCTCAGACGACGGCGATCTCGTTCCTGACATATTGTCGTCGTGCCACAGTTACACATCTTACAAAAGCAATGTGGGTTATTTTTCTACTGATTTAAACATGATTTTGGAAACAGACTGTTTTGACAAACCAGTCAGCTTGTAAAATCGTCTCTCCGGCTAGATGGGCACCCACAATAAGCCCTTTATCGAACTCCGAAAGATCCTTTGTTTTTCCCATTGTGATCAACACAACTGACGATTACTGACGAGCAGCAGTCTTAAATAGTCCAGCCAGAAGGGCACCCACAATAAGCCCTTGTCGAACTCCGAAAGATATTTTGTTTTCCCGATTGTAATCAACACTACTCACGGTTACTGACAACTAGCAGTCTCGAATTGTTGCCTAAATCACTTGGTATTTTGCATATACGCTGCATAAGTGATGTTTACGTACATCTGCATAAAGGCTTCTAATTAACTGGCATGTGTGTGTACTTACTAACACATATCGTAACGGTGTGAATGGGGATTTCATTAGCGTTACAAAATATTGGATAGGAACTTCCCTTCTCGAACGTTATTGGGTCTATTGTGTGCACCATGTTCGCCTTGCCAGATCCGCAGCCCTGATGTATTTTTTTACTTGTAATATGGGGATAGGAACACGCAAGTAATATTTTTATGTCCTCTAGATTTTATTCATGCGGAAGACAAATGCTTTGCGAAATTTTTAGGGAGAGAAATCCTCCTCCGTTAACTGTGACTACAAGCACACTATAAAAAAAATTCTGAAATTCATCAGCCACTTTCCGTGATACCTTTCATGAATTAACGAAGCATGTTTATGATCCAAATAGTGGGATTAAAATACCGTCTGGGCACATTAAAAAATTATTCATATAAATACACAAGCGCTTTCGAAATCATCAAGAGATTTCATCATCAGGTGTAATACTTAAAAAAGATAAAAAAGGTACTTCACATACCTCCATGGTGGCTGGATAACCATCAAGACCCATGCTTGACGTAGACACTAAATGAGGTCCAGAGTTCAGATATGCTACATCGATTTTTTGCGTTTCCGTGAAATAGCGGAAAAAATCTGATGCAAGCGTTTCCGTGAAATGACGGAAAGAAACCTGAATTTCACGGATATTTCGTACACCAAGAAAATTCCGAATTTTCAGAAACATTTCCGCGAATGCTCTCACATTTTCAAGGTAAATATCCGTTCCGAAGATGTGTTAACGGAAATTTCTGAATTTTTAGAAACGTTTACGTGATTGCTCTCTTATATTGATGGTAAATATCCGATATTAAGATATGTTAACGGAAATTTATGAATTTTCAGAAACCATTCCGCGATTGCTCTCTTATATTGATGGTAAATATCCGATATTAAGATGTGTTAACGGAAATTTCTGAATTTTCAGAAACCTTTCCGCGATCGCTCTCTTATATTGATTGTAAATATCAGTTTTTAAGATGTGTTAACGGACATTTCTGAATTTTCAGAAACCTTTCCGCGATTGTTCTCAAATATTGATGGTAAATATCAGTTTTTAAGATGTGCTAACGGAAATTTCTGAATTTTCAGAAACCTGTCCGCGATGCTCTCTTATATTGACGGTAAATATCAGTTTTTAAGATGTATTAACGGAAATTTCTGAATTTTCAGAAACCTTTCAGCGATTGCTTTCTTATATTGATGGTGAATATCCAATATTAAGATGTGTTAACGGAAATTTCTGAATTTTCAGAAACGTTTACGTGATTGCTCTCTTATATTGATGGTAAATATCCGATATTAAGATATGTTAACGGAAATTTCTGAATTTTCAGAAACCTTTCCGCGATTGCTCTCTTATATTGATGGTAAATATCCGATATTAAAACGTGTGAACGGAAATTTCTGAATTTTCAGAAACCTTTCCGCGATCGCTCTCTTGTATTGATTGTAAATATCAGTTTTTAAGATGTGTTTACGGAAATTTATGAATTTTCAGAAACCTTACCGCGATTGTTCTCTAATATTGATGGTAAATATCAGTTTTTAAGATGTGTTAACGGATATTTCTGAATTTTCAGAAACCTTTCCGTGATTGCTCTCTTATATTGACGGTAAATATCAGTTTTTAAGATGTATTAACGGGAATTTCTGAACTTTCAGAAACCTTTCAGCGATTGATTTCTTATATTAAACGTAAATATCCAATATTAAGATGTGTTAACGGAAATTTCTGAATATTCAGAAACGTTTACGTGATTGTTCTTTTATATTGATGGTAAATATCCGATATTAAGATATGTTAACGCAAATGTCTGAATTTTCAGAAACCTTTCCGCGATTGCTCTCCTATATCGATGGTAAATATCCGATATTAAGATGTGTTAACGGAAATTTCTGAATTTTCAGAAACCTTTCCGCGATCGCTCTCTTATATTGATTGTAAATATCAGTTTTTAAGATGTGTTAACGGAAATTTATGAATTTTCAGAAACCTTACCGCGATTGCTCTCTTATATTGATGGTAAATATCCGATATTAAGATGTGTTAACGGAAAATTCTGAATTTTCGAATATCTTTTCTCAATAATAACGGGAAAATTTGTTTCCCCAACGACGATAAATTTCTGGTGATAGGAATGATTCGTGGGAATACATGAGGTCTGATTTACTGTTAACTTTCGGTTGTCTTCGAAGGAACTGATTTTGAAGTTCCGTAACGAGATCGTGGACAGCATATCGCATGGATTTTGGTTATTGTGGCACAGAATATTTCTTCTTCTCTCTTCCATTTTGTGTAACTGTAAGAAACTGGGTACTTGAATTATTATTGTACAGATGCTTGTACGATGTCTATGTATCAGTCTGTGAATTCCTTATGACAAAAGCTATTATAGCTATCAAGAGTAAATTTTATATTTAGGAGTTTTGTGAAATAATACTATAAAACAGTACATTTCACTTCTTCTGAAAGGTAATTGAAAGTCAGTGTCAGTTTTAAAAGATCTCAAGTTCCAAAGCATCGGGCTGCCTCGAAAAATCACGAGGAAAAGATACTTTATTTGTGACAAATCCTCCTGCAGGTAAAAAAATTACTACAAACGTATTAAAAGTATTAATAATGAGCTCCAACAGGAAACAAGTTAGTAAAATCACGCAATGCACTGATTATGATACGCTTTCCAACATACCAGAAACATTACTCAAGTTTTCATTTCATTTATTGACCTTGCTGTTACATATTAAAATCAATAATTCTGAATAGTTAAACATAAACATAAAAATAACAGCAGGGAAGATCAAGGAAAACAACCTCGAGAAGACCTGACCAAGTCTTGATCTCCCTAGGCTTAAGTCAAGACAAGAACATTTATATAACAGCAACAGAGTCAAAAGAGGAAACAAATATCAAATTAATCATCTAATCATAATATTGAATTAACAGCATATCAAGGGGAAAATAATGTTGAAGTAATAAAAAACATGAGTTGTCCCCACCCTACCCAATCCTCATTGTATAGATCCCCCGTCCTTTGGTCACTGAGTCTTCATCTGTAAGTCCCTCACATTCCCCCTCAGTCCAACAATCCCTGTCAATCAACCTCCCATCTTGTACTAATAAATGGATATCAGTTGCCAGTAAGCAGTGTTTTAATTTCTTTTTAAACAAATTGAAGTTATTAATAGATATGAATTCTGCAAGCAAAGAATTCCAAAACTCCGGACCAGAGTAATCTAGGCTTTGCTTAGCAGTTTGTGTTCCAGGTGTAGTAAGTCTCAGCAAAGCTTGGTTACGAATATTATAACGGTACATAGCAGTATTAATTTCTATGAGCTCCTGTCCAAGGTTCAATTTAATTCGTTTGTACATAATTTTGCCTAAGTTAAAGTGAAACAGTTGCTGAATTGTTAGAATATTATATTTGTTCGGGTTGACTCCGGAATATCTGAACGTATTTTGCTCTAGTGAATTGTGACCATTTAAAATTATGTTTAAAATCTATTAATCGAATATATTTATTTTGAAGAATTTGTGATTGATTAATATTAGCAAGTGTTGTTTGACCCCAGAATAGTAAGCACTAATCGAAGTGTGGATGAATTAATGTATAATATAATAATTTTAATGTTTTAGTAGATAGATTTGTTAGTATATGACTAATTATTCCTATGTTTCTGGATATTTTTTTTGATAAAATGTCTATATGCAGATTCCATTTTAAAACATTGTGAAAAAAAAAATACCCAGATAAGTAAGATTATTAACTAACTCAATCTGATTATTTTGAAGGGAAATGTTAAAATTAATAGTTTGATTAGGTTTTTGTCTGGAAAAAAGTAAGGCTTTAGATTTATTGTAATTAATTACCAATTCATTGGAAGACAACCACCCAGTGTTTTTCGATAATTCAGTAGTGGATATAAATTTTATTCCACTAATAGTTGGTCCCGAAAAGAGGAGGGTTGTGTCATCTGCGTAAAGAATAAGGTTTGAGTTAGATTCAACATTAAAGATATCATTAACATATATATTAAATAATCGTGTACCAAGTACAGATCCTTGTGGAACTATTGATTTTTTACGCTTTCCAACCGTAGGTTTAATAAGCGTATATGCTCCAGCTTTGTCCGTCTGTCTGTCTGTCCGCACGATAACTCACGTAAAAATGGTTTGATTTCGATGAAATTGTAGTATGTGGTAGGGGACCACCTGGGGACGAACCCTATTTAAAATGGGTGAAGTGGGGTCAAAGGTCAGGACATAGGAGCGATATTTATTCTACAGCCATTATCATCATAACTTGAGTAATAACTTGAGTAATGATTTCTGGTATGTTGGAAAGCGTATCATAATCAGTACATTGCATGATTTTACTAACTTGTTTATATATGCGATGAGTGAAATAAATTGATCAATTTGAGTATATTGTGATCTATTGCTAAGATAGTTCTTAAACAAATAATAAGTTGAACCTCTAAAACCTAGATTATGTAATTTCGACAATAAAATGTTATTGCAAAATGAGGATAATGGCTGTGGGATAAATCTCGCTCCTGTGCCCTGACCTTTGACCTCATTTCGATGATATTAAACAGAATTGGTTCAGTATACCTCCAGAAAAACACACTAAAGTTTTGTCGCAATAGAAGCATTTTAGTGAAGTTATAAGGATAATGACTGTGGAATAAATCTTGCTTCTGTGCCCTGACCTTCGGTCCTATTTCGATAATATTAAGCAGAATTGGTTTAGTATACCACCGGAACAACATGGCAGAGTTCTGTCGCAATCGAAGCATTTTTGCGTAAGTTATGACCCATAAGGGCGATGAAATGGATCCTGCTCCTATGTCCTGACCTTTGACCCATTTCGTCCATTTTCAATAGGGTTCGTCCCCAGATTGTCCCCTACCACATAGTAATTGCGGACAGACAGACGGAAAAACTGGAGCATATACGCTTCTTCAACCTACGTTTGAAAAGTGTAAATAAAATGACGAAATCACTCGCATTAATGACGAAAAAAAAAAAAAAATCATCGTAACGCCATGAGAGTTATAAGTTGAAGTGAGCATCTTTTCTTTTAGTTTCTGGTCCAGTGGCCAAGGCGCGGGATTTTTTGGAAGGCCAACCCGAACGACGTCGGTTCGAGTCCCACTCGATGCGAAAGGATTCAATGGTGTAAGGCCTGAAACTTTCTGTATCCTCGCTTTCATTAATTTTTTATATAAATAGGGAAAAACCTGAAACGGACTTATCTGAAATAAACGGAATTATTGACTAAGGAAAAATCTGTGAAAAATACGGGTTAAAAACAGACAAGAACTTTTAAAAAAGGGAAATTTAGTTAAAAGGCTGACACCCACCGGTAACATCGTTGCACGCTATTTTCAGAAATATTCCGTGAATTCACACCGCTTACTTTATAACGTGAAGCTGTTCCCTTTGGCAAATGAGAAACATGTAGTGCGAAGAGTCTTCAGGATCCCCCCCCCCAAAAAAAAAAAAAAAAAAAAAAACTGTGTTTCGTTTTCCCAGGAGAAAAAAAGAAGTCAAAGGGAAAGATGATGCTTTGGCAAATGCGACAAAAGAAGATAGCTTGCGGGATAAATTGGTCACTTCTGCTTTTGGATCAAAAATACTCCTTGTCCTCGACTGTAAAGCGAAATAAATCTACAAGATCTGTAGAAATATTTTATTTTTCCCACATAGTGGCATTCGAAATTTAAAATTTTACAAAAGTTGCGTTTTCAAAAGTGCAACCCTAAATAAAAGGTGTCGCCCTGATAAACTGTAAAAAAAAGGGGGAAGTGAATTCACGGAAAATTTCTGAAAATAAGGTGCAGCAAAGTTGCTGGTAAGTGTTAGCCTTTTAACAAGATTTCCGGTTTTAAAAGTGATCTTTTTTTTCTTAACTTGCGTATTTAAACAGATTTTCCGTAGTCAGTAATTCAGTTTATTTCACAAAAGTCCGTTTCAAGTTTCTTCGTATTTAGACAGAAATTTCGCAAAATCTAACATGCTGAATATTTCAGCCCTTACGCAACAGAGTCCTTTTGCGCCGGTGATCGAGTTCAAACCTTTCGGGTTGATACCGCGTGTCTTAACCAATGAGCCAGAAGCTCACAGGAAACAGACTCATGCTCAAGGCAAAACTAATTGGGCGATAAGAACTTTTTTTTCTTTTTTTTTCATTACTGCGAGTGATTTGATCATTCTATTTACGCTTTCCAACCGTATGTCGAAGAAACGCACATGCTCCAGCTTTGTCCGTCTGTCTGACGTCTGTCTTCCAGCCCGTCCGCACGATAACTTGCGTAAAAGCGGTTCGATTGCGATGAAATCTTAGTATCTGGTACACCACCTGGGGACAAACCCTATTCAAAATGGGCGAAATGGGGGTAAAGGTCGAGACATAGGAGCGGGATCCATTCCATTGCCCTCATGCGTCATAACTTACGTTCAAATGCTTCGATTACGACAAAACTTTAGTATGTTGTTCCGGAGATATACTGAACCAGTAATGTTGAATATCATCGAAATGGGGTCAAAGGTCAGGAAACAGGAGCGAGATTTATTCCACAGCCATTATCCTCGTAACTTGACACAAAATGCTTCTTATGTGATAAGATTTTAGTATGTTGTTCCGGAGGTATACTGAACGAAATCTGTTTAATATAATCGAAATAGGGTCAAAGGTGAAGGCACAGGAGCGATGTTTATTCCGCACCATTATCCTAATAACTTGAGTAATTATTTCTGGTATGTTGGAAAGCGTATCATAATCAATGCATTGCATGATTTTACTAATTTGTTTTCCATTCGAGCTTATTATTTTTTTGAATGCGTTTGTAATAATTTTTTTCTCTGTAGCAGGTCTTATTACCAATTACGTATGGTAAAGTACGACTTCCACGCACAAAAGCGCAGAAGGATACATTGGGTTGTAAAGTACGACTTCCACGCACAAAAGCGCGGAAGGTTACATTGGGTTGTAAAGTACGACTTCCACGCACAAAAGCGCGGAAGGATACATTGACATTTAATGACTTCAGCGTGTGGTGAGTGATGAGGAGAGTTGCGAGAGAGATTTCGAAGGAGGAGGACATGGCGAGCTTTGGCTAAGACAACAAGTTCAGTTTGTAACGTGAAGTGTATTCCAATTTATGTTTTTGTGTAAAGTAATAAATGTTTTGTGTTGTGATCGAGTGTCTGTGATGTTACAGACGAAAGATAGAATTGGAGACACCGGTGGGATTCGAACTACGAAAGATAGAAATGGAAGGCACTTGTGAGATTCGAACGACGAAAGACAGGAAGTGAAGGCATCTGCAAGATTCGAACTACGAAAGATAGAAATGGAAGGCACCTGTGAGATTCGAACGACGAAAGACAGGAAGTAAAGGCTACGGCAAGATTCGAACTACGAAAGATAGAAATGGAAGGCACTTGTGAGATTCGAAAGACGAAAGACAGGAAAAGAAGGCATCTGCAAGATTCGAACTACGAAAGATAGAAATGGAAGGCACTTGTGAGATTCGAACGACGAAAGACAGGAAGTGAAGGTATCTGTGAGATTCGAACTACGAAAGACAGAACAACTTCAGCGGCGTTCTTTATGACCGTGGGAATCGATGAGTTGAAAGTTCTTTCAAGCGTGCGAAAGAACCAACGCGACAGGGATATTTTTTTTTCCTCTTTGTGTTGGGAAGAACAAAGGATGGTGACTGTAGTTTGTTTTTTTCGAAATTATTTGTTCCGTATCGGATTTACACCACATTATATGTTTATGTAAGTACTGTTTTGTTGTTGTTCTTAGAGAATTATCCAAAGGAATGAAATATCAAAGCAAGTTTTTTAGAAGTTTCCGGGCACGGAATTAAATAGAAGGAAATAATTTCTGTCAAGAAATAGTACATTCAGATCAACTGTTTGAGGCTACAGTATAGGTAAATGTAGAATATTGTTGTAAACAATTTCTGTGAACGTATACACATATACGAAAATAGAAGGAAATAATTTCTGTCAAGAAATAGTACATTCAGATCAACTGTTTGAGCCTAGATTATAGGTAAATGTAGAATATTGTTGTAAACAATTTCTGTGAACGTATACACATATACGATAATAAATAAACATTGGGTACACGTAGAGCTTGTTGAAATGGCTTTCTTAGGAAGAGCTCGAAAAGAAGAGCTTATGCAGTTGGCGGAAGAATTGGTTATAGAAGTTATGCCAAATCTCAAAATTCTGGAATTAAAAGATAAAATTGTCAACTTTGAAGGTTATGAAGAGAATTTCTTGAAAGAACTTTTGGCAGGTATAAGAGAGCGTAGAGAAACAGAAAGACAAATGGAATTGGAGCTTGAAAAACGTAAACAAACAGAAAGACAAATGGAATTTGAGCTTGAAAAACTCAGAATAGAAGCTGGACGTCAGCCGCTGGGAGGTAGTTTGGAGCAAAATGGAAATTCTCATAAACCGAGATTAGAACTTCGTCATTTGATGAAAACATTTGACCCAAAAGACAGTGATATA
Organism: Macrothele yani; assembly: GCA_039090855.1. Taxonomy (NCBI): domain Eukaryota; kingdom Metazoa; phylum Arthropoda; class Arachnida; order Araneae; family Macrothelidae; genus Macrothele; species Macrothele yani. Next base: position 23,954,793 of record CM077028.1, on the reverse strand, counting down.
AGTATTTACTTAGTTTTATTTGAAAGGCAAGCACAACAAGCAGAAATAAAAAGGGAAGATTGGGTCACGAATTTGATAGGACTTTTGCCCTACGAAATATCACAATTGATTGCCAGAGAAAATGTGGAAGATGCTAAAAACTATGAATATGTTAAAAGGTTACTTCTTAAAAGATATAAGTTAAGTCCAGAGAAATTTAGATTGAAATTTGTACAACACATGCGTACATCAGAGAAGACCTGGACAGATTTCGCCTTCGAGTTAGAAAATTATTTTAATGAATGGATTTCAGGACTTAAAATAGGCGATTTTGAAGGGCTAAAAAAATTAATGATCACAGATCAATTGAAGCGGAGAGTGCCTATAGAAATAAGGGAGCATTTTATTGATAAATGGTCAAATATTGTCTCACCTTCAGATTTGGCTGATATGGTGGAAGTGTAAGAGGAGGAATCAAGAAAAATTCGTCGAATGAATTTTGTGCTTCAAAGAAAATGCAAGGCAGTGAGAAAAAACTAGAGATAACTATGATCGCAGAAATTTTATGAAAAATGGATTTTATAACAAAACTTATGTTAAGCCAGATGTAGGACAAGGGTGGTCAAAACGGAATGTATCTCAGAATGAAGAAAAGTATGATCGCAGACGGAAGATTCAATGTTACGAGTGTGCATCTTATGATCACATTCGACCTCAGTGTCCTAAGCTAAAATCACAGAACTCAGGAAGCGTAAATAGAATCAGAGAGGAAACTGAAGGGGATCTCTTGGCACCCTATACCTTTGAATTAAAAACAAATGGAGTTACCATGCCTATTCTTCGGGATACAGGTTCATCAGTTGATATCATTTGTCAAGAGTATGTGTCGCCAGGTGAGTTTACTGGAGAACATGTGTGGGTACAGCATCTTCTGGATGAACAAAAGGTTTGTTTACCATTGGCAGAAGTTGAACTAGAATGTGAATTAGGTCATATTGTAACTAAGGCTGCAGTGATTAGAAAGTCGCTAGATCAAGGTAGATATTTACTTGGAAATAAGACTGCCGCTTTGTTAAGAAAAATTTATATGGAGTGGCCACTAAATTCAGAACAGGTAAATGTTGTGGTTACTCGGTATAAAAAACAGAAACGAAACAACGAAGAGAGAAATTCAGTAAAGAATGATTCAGGGAAGAAAGAAAAACAAGCCCTTGAAGGCGAGGCTGTGGGTTCCGAAGAATCAGATGAATTAGAAGAAGAAATTCTGCCATTGAGGCATGATGAAGATAAAGCCATGTTAGAGTTGGTAAAAATGGATTCAAAAAGTTTCATGGAAGATCAACGGCAAAGTTTGAAATTGAAAAAAATTCTCAAAGAAATAGAGAAAACAGATTTTAAAAAGGCAAATGGTTATGCTGTACTAAGAAATGGGATGTTGGTGAAGAAGAAGATCAACAAGATTGGCGAAGAGGAAGATCTTATTGTTGTTCCAGAACAATATAGAGAACAAATAAAAAACATGTGTCATGAGGGAACTTCGGGGCATTTAGGAGTGACAAAAACCAAAGACGGACTAGCGAAGTATTTTTATTGGCCTAACTGTTATAAAGACATTGAAGAAGTTGCAAAATCTTGTGATTCATGCCAACGTGCTGGAAAAGCTGGGGACAAAAAGAAAGCACCTTTAAAAATAGTTCCAATTATTCCTGAAATTTTTACAAAAATCAACGTTGATGCCTGTGGGCCTTTGCCCGAGACTTCAAGCGGAAATAGATACATAATTACAGCTATGTGTTTGTTGTCCAAATATCCAGATGCAGTACCAGTACCAGACATAGGATCCAAGTCGGTAGTTGACGCTTTGTTACATATTTTTAGCCGCATGGGATTTTCGAAAGAAATTCAAACTGATCAAGGAGCCAGTTTTGTAAGCATTTTGACACTAGAATTTCTGGAGCGGTTTGGAATAAAAGTTACTCATAGTTCTGTATATCATCCCCAAAGTAATCCGGTAGAACGATTCCATCGAACTATTAAAAGGATGTTGAGAGTTTTATGTCTTGAGTCTGCTCCGGATTGGGAGAAACAGTTACCGGCGGCGCTGTTTGCTTTGAGAACTGTGACACATGAAAGCACAGGGTTTACGCCTGCTGAATTGGTGCATGGAAAAAATTTGAGGATGCCAATAACACTATTGTATGAAAAATGGATGGGTTATCCTGAAGAAGAAAACTATGTCACTGAATATGTATTTGAGTTAATAAATAGGATGAAAAGATGTCAAGAACTTGCCATTAAAAACATGGAAGTGGCTCAATTGAAAAGAAAATATTGGTATGACAGAAATGCGGTAAAACGTGAATTTCAAGGAGGAGATTTAGTATTGGTTTTTGTTACCTGCAGGCCAAATAAGTTAGCGGAACAGTGGAAAGGACCAGGGAAAATTGAGAAAAAAATTCTGAGACTAATTATGTAGTAAGCTTTGAAGGTAAGAATGTAAAGCATCAAGTATATCACATTAACATGTTGAAACCATACCATAAACGACCAGAATTTGTGAACTTATTGCCTGGTTGTGAAAATGGTGAAATGGATTTAGAGATTAAATTTCCTCAAGTTGAAAAAAATCCCAATATATTTAACTTCTCTGATATCGAGGAGAACAGTAAACTTCGAGAGCGCCTAAGTGGCCAACAAATTCAGGATCTGAAAAAACTATTATGCCATTACTTGAAAATGTTTTCTTCGATAGCAGCTCTCTTGACAGACATCTTGAAGGGTAAAAATCGTAAAGAGGAAATTATATGGTCAGAACAATTTGAGAAAGTTTTTGTGCAACTAAAGAAATCTTTATCTAGTTTTCCTGTTCTGTATGCCCCTGACTATGAACGTAGATTTATACTATAAACTGATGCTTCAGATCAAGGAATGGGAGTCGTCCTCTCGTAAGAACAAGATGGCGCTGAACATCCTGTACTCTATCTAAGCAGAAAACTTTCGACAGCAGAGAAGACATACAGTACCAGTGAAAAAGAATGTGCCGCCATTATATTTGCGGTACAGAAACTGAAATGCTACCTGGATGGTCAAAAATTCCTCATACAAACTGATCATAACCCTCTCGTTTGGTTACGCACCAACGCAAGTTCAAATGCTCGTCTGATGAGATGGGCCCTTGCTTTACAAGCATATGATTTTGTTATAATTCATCGATCGGGAACAATGCACAAAAATGCAGATGGATTGAGCAGAGTTCCAACTTTAGATGATCCACCTTGATCTTGCTATGTGTCTGCTAGTGAAAACATTTTTTTTTTTTTTTTTTTTTGTTTTTGGTTGTGATATATACTACATAGAAATTGTTGGAAAACACGTAAAGGTGATTGTTAAATTAACTCATATATTTCTCTTTGTAAATGGATTATGACTCATTATGTGAACTATGACTATTGTATTGTAAAATGACAAGAACTTTTTTCCACTGGAAAAAGTTCCTCTGGAGTGAGGAGGTGTTGTAAAGTACGACTTCCACGCACAAAAGCTCGGAAGGATACATTGGGTTGTAAAGTACGACTTCCACGCACAAAAGCTCGGAAGGATACATTGGGTTGTAAAGTACGACTTCCACGCACAAAAGCGCGGAAGGATACATTGACATTTAATGACTTCAGCGTGTGGTGAGTGATGAGGAGAGTTGCGAGAGAGATTTCGAAGGAGGAGGACATGGCGAGCTTTGGCTAAGACAACAAGTTCAGTTTGTAACGCGAAGTGTATTCCAATTTATGTTTTTGTGTAAAGTAATAAATGTTTTGTGTTGTGATCGAGTGTCTGTGATGTTACAGTATTTGTTTCATCGTGATTTTTCGAAGCAACAGAACGATTTGTTGTTTGAGATCTTTTTTTCAACTGCCAATAACTTTCAATTATCTTTAAGAGAAGGTGAAATGCACTGTTTTGTAATATTAGGTGTACAAATAAGTTTTAAAGCGTTTTAAGACAACGCAACATGTAATTTGAGAGGAAACAACAATACCTTTACGAATCAAAATATGCGCCGTCATTGTCTATCTCCTTCAGCCTTCGGTCGGGCAGCTGACGGATTCCAGCCTTGAAGAATACTTCGTCGTGTGACGCGATGAAATAGTCAGCCCATTTTTGCACTTCGTCACATGTCCGGAACCGTACATCAGACAAACCACGTTGCATAGATCGAACAAATGATAGTCTAGAGGGGCTATGTCAGGACTATACTCCGGGTTTCTCCAAAATTTCCCAGCTAAGCGTCAATAACGTTTCGTTGAACGATTTCCCGACGTGCGGCCTAGCGTTGTCATGCAGTAATTTCACGGGGCGCCATCCTTTGCCTGTAAATGGACGTTTCCGACAGATTTTGTGATTCAATCGCAGTAATTGTTGCTTGTATCGATCAGCAGTAACAGTTTGACCCTGTTCCAATAGTTCTTAATAAAGCACACCCTTCATATCCCACCAGATGCACTTTCTTGGAGTGAATATTGCGTTTCGGTGTCAAAGTCGTTGTTTTACCAAGGTCTACCAGAGTTTTTTGCGTTAGAGGTTGTCGTACCATATCCACTTTCCATCACCGGTAACGATTTTACACAAGAAAGACTTTCTGTGTTATTTATTCAACAGATTCAAACACTTTATGTGCTCCTCATCCTTGTTCATCTGGCTCAGGTCATGTGGCACCCAGTTTCCTTCCTTCTGAATCTTTCCCACTGCGCGTAAAGGATTGGAAATGGTTTGTTGAGTTATCCCCTGTTGTTCAGCTAGTTCTTGTTGCGTTTGAGACGAATCTTCATCCAGTAATTCTTGAAGTTCCTCATGTGCCACCTTCTGCTGGGCGCCGCTACGTTTCCTATCGCTAACATCAAAATCACCCGTTTCAAACTGCCTAAACCAAAACTCACACGTGCGTTTCGATACAATATTCTCCCCAGAACAGAACAGATCGATGCACACGCTTTTGCAGCACATTTTACTTGATGAAATTCGTAAGGAATGCAGTGTCGAATAAATGCAGTATCGCTTGCCATCTTTCACCTACCGACGTGCAAGTGTGTTTGATTGTTGGGCAAACTTCTGTGTCACATTTTATGTTCTGGACCAGTTACGGTCACATGACAACAACGCGGGGGAATGTCCAATATGTAAATTAGCGGTATACGTCACACAAAAAAGCACTTTAAAACTTATTTGTACACCTAATATTATTTCACAAAACTTCTGAATATAAAATTTCTCTTGATAGCTATATAGTTTTTGCTTTCAGGACTATACGGACCCATACATATACATCTTACAATCACATGTCCAATAAATTATGCATCCGGTTTCTTACGCGTACACAATATGTAACGGCTGGTGCACAAAATCAGGAGGAGAAGAAATATCCTGTGCCACAGTAATCAAAATTCATGCGATATGCTAATTAACAATATCCGATCTCGCTACAGAACTTCAAAATGAAATACTTCGGCAGACTGTTGAAATTTAACAGTTAATCAACCCCCCCCCCCATCCACCCACAAGTAATCCCGTGAATCTTCCCTATCACCGGAAATATCTTGCATGGATTGGGATAAAGTAAGAACGGAGTTTTTCCGTTAATTTGCAGCCAATATAAGGAAGGAATTGCGGAAAGGTTTCTGAATATAGGGCATCGGATGGCCTAGTGGTCAACGTTCGTGACTGCTACGGAAGAACCTCAGGTTCGATCCCCGGCAGGTACGAAAGCTCGAGCCACTAAATATCAGCAGGGCGTCGGATGGGCACGTTAAGCCGTCGGACCGGGGGTACTGGCTCCCCGGTAATAAATTAGAGTGTCTTCCTCCCCGTTTCTACCTTGCTGCCGGGTCACTTTTCTATCGGGGGTTCTAATCCAAATGTGCTCGCTTCCTGTTTCTAAGGGTTGTTTAAAACCTGGAGTCAGACATTCTTTTCCTAAAATTTTCTACATCTGATCTGATCTGGTTTCTGAATAGTCGGAAGAAAACGGTAATTTACCGTCAATTTTTTTGTTTGTTTGGAGGTTTAACGACCACCGTGAGCAACTCAATGGGCTATAAGCAGTCGCCCGTCCCTAATTTAAGGTCACTGGTTCCAGGGAAGGGAGAGAGCCAGTGCCGTAAGACAAACACAACATCCATGCCTCACCGGGATTCGAACCCGGACCCCGTTCGGACGAATGATCAGAGGCCATCGCTTAGACCACTGCGCCACCGGGGGCGGCTTACCGTCAATGTAAGAAAGATATTGAAAAAAAAAAAGGTTTCTGAAAATTCAGAATTTTTCTAGCGTACGAAAAATGCATTAAATTCAAAGTTTTTTCCGTCATTTCACGGGAAAAGTTGTTTCAGCAACATGCTTCGTTAATTTACGAAAGAAGTGACGGAAAGTGGCTGGTGAATTTCAGAAAAAAAGTTTTACAGTGTACCTTTCTTACCGGTTTGAGCCTGCCTTGGTCTCTACAGTATTTACAGTAAAATACACTTAAGCATTCGACAGGCTCATTCAAGACAAATCCACTCTCAGAGGTAAGACCTGAAGGCGAACCAGAGCAGGATCCAAAATCTAAAAAGACATACAGCTCCAAAAAGATAGAAGGAAAGACATACAGCTCCAAAGAGGTAAAGGAAGAATGAGACACCCTTTCCCCGAAAACACAAAGTGTATTCGAGGGAATCACCAATCAGCACACAAGCTTCTAAAACACAAGTTTACATAAAGGAATGTATTACCCTCTTTTCAAAGGAAACGCACCTAATCACAAACGAATTATATGCAATTCTAAGAGAAAAAACAGTAAAAGGTCTGATACACATAATTATGCGGAGCAAACACAATTAAATTGAAAAGTCAAATAGAAACTGGAAAAGCAATTATAGGACTTCCCGTGTTTCAAAGTCTTGAGCAAGACAACCCATCGCTACGGAAAATTTTCATTTGAAAGAAATTTGGAATTTGTAATAATTAAGCCTTGAAAGATTCTCTTTATTCTCCAGACAACACTGAATAATTTTCTCTCTTTATGTGAATCACCCTGCTTTGTTCACTCCATATTTGAAAATTTACTTCCACAAGAATGATTAAACGCACAAAATTCTTTTTCTTTCTCATTGCTTGTTGTAATATTACTTCATTGGAATGAAAGCACCTACTATTGTCCCGAAACCGCATTCTCGTGCAAAAACATTGCATTAAACAGGTGAGTCAGACTTGAAAATAATTACTTTAGAAAGTTCTGATTGTGATCAAAACTAGGACAAGCCCCAACAGTAACCGATAACTCGGGTACAATTGGCAAATTTTGAGCGAAGCTATTGCAAAATTTAAGCTCATTAAGGCGTCTACTATAACAAATTCTAAAAAACGAACGCGTAAAATTTATGACTTCCAGAAACATTCCAAGAAAGAATAGCCTAAAATTTATCATGAGCTACTTTCCTTCACGCTTTCACGTTGGCTGTGATCAGGTTGTATGTAAACAAAGCGGAAAGACACACTCGGATCGTGAACCACGTTTTTCATTTTGTATCGCGAAAGTCAGACACACATACAAAAACTTCCTTTTATTATTATAAATTGAGCAAGGGTTGAGCTAACAGACGCAGTCTTTACATTCCTTTGTTTTTCAATTCAAACGATTTTTTTTAATTAATGTTAGTGAGCCAACTTTCGTGAAACGGTTCAAGTAAAAAGGCCATCTAGTTTTAATTGAAATTCTCAGTGACACGGAATTTCGAGAATCGGAAGACGTCAAAGCCTGACAATGGACGATGTCCAATTGCATGCCAAAAATCACGGCGATCGGATGTGTCATATCGTAGCTATGCCCGAATAACTAATTGTCCCGAGTCTCGTATTGAGAGTGGATTTTTTCAATTATTTTTAAAATCGGTCAGTTTTTGAATGGTCATTATTTTTATATTACACGACCAATCACCATGATACCAACTCCATGTCACTCATCATGTCCTAGCCTTTGTCTGTGGCAAGTGTCGTCGCTATCGGCTGAATATCTTTGGAAGAGATAGGTGACAAACGACATCTCAAAATCCGGCAAACACCTAAAAATGCTAGGTTTTGGACAATTATTCCTCAATGACACAAAAAGTCGGGAATCGGAAAGCGTCAAAACCTGACCATGGACGATATCCAATCGCATGCAAAACATCACAGGAATCGGATGTGTCATCTCGTACCTATGCCCGAACAACCAATGACCTCGAGTCTCGTAAAGAGAGCTCCGCACGGGCTTCGGCCTCGCTTCACTCAAATACTCACACGATTTAAGATTTTTCTATGCATGTACTAAGTGGCGTAAGAGGACATCGGTACTATTTCATCCCTTATCAGGGCATCAACTTGTAACATTTTGGAAATGCTGGCTTCAACTTTTGATGTAACTGCTACTACGATTTTTAAAGTACTTTTCATCTTTAATTATCTAAAATTTTGATGATATTTTTTTTTCTTTTTTTTTTTTTGAAAAGCTACGAAAGAATTGCGCACATTACAAAATAGGTCCATGTGCAATAACAATGCAATTACTCATATTTCCAGTCGAACAAGATATACAATGGATAAAACCTCAGATATGCCTACCTAATAGCGTGTTGGTCCTCTTCTAGCGCGAACAACAGCCTGTCACATCCTCGCATCAAATCCACCAGATGCTGGAAGGTTTCGAAGGTAATGATAGCCATGCCTGTTGCAGCATTACCCACAACTCCGCCCGAGAAGTCGGTCCAAGTTCCATTTATCTGATGTTCCTGTCCACAGTATTTCAGAGAGCTTTCACAGAGTTTTAATCCGGCTTGGCGGCAACTAGACGGTTCCAAATTCAGATGAATGTTCCTCATGCCATGCCTAGATGGTTGCGGCCCAGAGAGGCTGCGCAATGTCCGGCTGAAGCAGACCATCAGCAGCAGGATGCGAGATAGCCATGAAAGCCTGTAGGTGATCTTCTAGCCCATACTGATGCATCGCAGCTGTTAAAGATCACCAGTCATTCTAAGGGACTCAATAAGTCCCACGATAGGGCTCTCCAACCCATTACAGAGCTACCAGCGCCTTGAAGAGAGACGACCTGGCAAGATGAGTCCATGGCCTCATGCTGTCGACCCCAAGTCCATGGCCTCGTGCTGTCGACGCCAAGTCCATGGCCTCATGCTGTCGACGCCAAGTCTATGGCCTCATGCTGTCGACGCCAAGTCCATGGCCTCAGGATGTCAACGCCAAGTCCATGGCCTCATGCTGTCGACGCCAAGTCCATGGCCTCATGCTGTCAACGCCGAACCTTCCCGTCATCTCGGTACAGCTGCCAACTGGAATCATCTGACCACATGACGCGGCGCCAATCTGCAGAGGTCCATATTTAATGTTCCCGACACCAACCTAGGAGTAATGCCCCATGACGATCAACAACCTGAGGCAATCCTGTAGCCCAGGTTATGTAGCGTGTGCCTTACCATTCGCTCGCAGACGCTACTTCGGCCTCCGACATTTAACCTCGATGTGATTTGAGCCGCCGTCACCAATCGGTCGGTCTGTACGAGCCTGGAAATTCTACGTCGACTCCGGTCATCAGTAGCGTGTGCTCGGTCACCGCTTGGTCTCCAGGTGCTAGTACGTCCGTCGATGGTATACTCGCGATACACCCTAGATACGACTACTCTCGTGAACCCTAGGGTTGTCACCAATTGGGCGATAGAATGACCCTTCCCTCTTGCGCTAACAATGCATCCATAATGAATGTCGCTAAGATCGCCACGTTTACTCATGTCCGTCGATTGCAATGCACTCCTGGGAAACCCTGCTATCCGCCTATTTATTGCCTGCGTTCGGTTTCGGTCTGCTCCACTCTGCGCGAAGGATACCCATATCAACTGTCTATCACTCTATCTCTAACGTTTTGTCTACTGGGTGAAAGCATTCTCCCGTTCCCAAATTAGGTCGGTCTATACGAGCCTGGACATTTTACGTCGACTCCGGTCATCAGTAGCGGGAGGTCTGTCACCGCTTTGTCTCCAGGTGCTGGTACGTCCGTCGATGATGTACTAGCGGTACAAGTACTCCCGGGAACCCTAGGGTTGTCACCACTTGGGCGATAGAACGACCCTTCTCTCTTACGCTAACAATGCCTCCACAATTAATGTCGCTCATATCACCACGTTTATCCATGTCCGTCGATTGCGATACACTCTTAGGAAGCTCAACTATCTGTCTATTTATTGCATGCGTTTGGTTTCGGTCTGTTTCGCTCTGCGTGAAAAATACCCATATGAACTGTCCATACACTATCTCTAATGTTTTGTCTACTGAGTGTAAGCATTGTCCCGTTCCTAATTTGGGGCTGCTGGTTCCAGGGAAGGAAAACAAGCAGCTCCGGAGGACTACGACACTGCTCATGCCTCAACCGGGACTCAAACCTTGTTGATATATGCGATTCGATGATTTTGGAGAGTTTGGGAGCTGTTTAATATTAACGTACAACTCAAAAAATGATATGTATATGAAGCGGGCGAGAGTCTCTTGACAGGAAAGTAAAGTATAAGGAAAAGTGAACAAGAAAAATGACACCGAATTTTCGGGTGTAATAAGCACGTCTTTTGAATCCGTTCTGACGCAAATTAAATTTATCAAAGCTATTCAAAGTCAATGGAACCGGTATGGAAAACAATAGTATCTGACGGAAGAAAGATGTTTTTCAATCGGGTTTTTAAACCCTCAGACATTGTTGAAAACGGAATTGTGAGCTTACGGTCTTTGGTTGCAGACTTTTGCGTTAAGAAAAACATGAATTTATATGAGAAACATTTCGCACCGGAAACGCTCTCCAACATAGAAAGAATTTTTCAAATCGTACTCTTAGAAACAGAGATATCGACAAGCATAAAATGTGACTTTACGTCCCCTGGTGGAAAAACCATGCATTATTTTAAGAAGAAAGTATTCTCAAAAGGTTTTTCCATATGAGCACTATCGGTCTAAGAAAAAAAAAATTAGTCGACTTTTCAGGAGCCCAGATTTTGCTACAAATACATCAGAAGCAGAAATTCATACTTATGCCCCTGGTGACCAAACCATTCTTTACCAAACATTAGAAATTATGTGAAAAATGTTTTCCATCAGGTCTTGTATGCGATACAGAAATAATTATACAAATCGGAGTTTTAGAAGCAGATATAACGCAGAAAACGCCATTTACCTGTGTGCCCCCTAGCGGAAAGTCTATGATTTACTTGAAAATTTTGAATTTATACGAAAAACATTTCGCATCCGAAACACTATCCAACAAGGAAGGAATTTTTCAAATCGGACTCCTAGAAGTAGAGATATTGACAAAAATAAGATATACGTCTACGCCCCCTGGCGAAGAAACCATGCATTATTTTAAGGAGAAAATGTTTTTAAAATGTTTATCGACGGGAGTAGTATCGATCCACAAAATAAAATTTTTCAGGCTAGATCTTGAGAGCTCAGAATTTGCTGCAAATACATAAGAAGTGGGAAAAAAGCTTATGCCCCTGGTGGCCAAACCATTTTTTACAAAAATTAGAAATTATGTGCAAAGGATTTCCCACCAGGAGCTGTATCCGATGCAGGAAGAATTTTTCAAATCGGAGATTTTGAAATAGAGATATAGGAGGGAAAGCAATTAACCATTACGCCCACTAGCAGAAAGTCTATGAATTATTTGAAAATTTTGAAACTACATGAAAAACATGTCACAGTGGAAACGCTATCCAACAAAGAAGGAATTTTTCAAATCGGACTCCTAGAAGTAGAGATATTGACAAAAATACGATATACATCTACATCCCTTGGCGTAGAAGCCTTGCATTATGTTAAAAAGAAAATGTTTCTAAAAGGTTTGTCGACAAGAGTATTAACTGTCTACAAACGACGAATTTTTTTAATCAAGAATTTAGAAGCTCATATTTTGCTGCAAATACATCAGAAGCCGAAATTAAGATTTACGCCTCCTGGTGGCCAAACCAATTTTTTACAAAAATTAGAAATTATGTGCAAACGATTTCCCATCGGGAGCTGTATCCGGTGGAGGTAGAATTTTTCAAATCTTATATTTAGAAGCAGAGATATAGGGGAACCACAATTTACCTCTACGCCCCCTAGCGGAAAGTCTATGAATTACTTGAAAATTTTGAAGTTATATGAAAAACATGCCACACTGGAAACACTATCCAACAAAGAAGGAATTTTTCAAATTGGACTCCTAGAAGTAGAGATATTGACAAAAATAGAATATAAATCTACACACCCCCCCCTGGCGGAGAAACTGTGGAATATTTTAGTAAGAAAATATTCCGAAAAGGTTTATCAATGTGATTGGTATCAGTCCACGAAAGAATTTTTTCAATCGATATCTTAGAAGCTCAGATTTTATTGCAAATATATCAGAAGCAAAAATTAACGCTTACGCCCCCTGGTCGCAAAAGTATTCTTTACTCAAAATTTGAATTATATGCAAACGATTTTCCATCAGGAGATGTATCCGCTGAAGAAAAAGTTTTTCAAATCGGAGTTTTAGAAGAAGAGTTATCGGGAAAAATGTAATTTACTTTTACGCCCCCTAGCGGAAAATCTATGCGTAATTTGAAAAAAGTAACTATATCTAAAATACTCTTCGACAAAAATGGAATCGAAAGATAAAATAATTTTTTCAATCGGATGTTTAGAAGCAAATATGTGGAATAAAACGTATTTTTGAATTCGACATTATCTGCATTTACGCACCCTAGCGGCGAAAGTGTACATCGTAAAAAAAAACGAAATAAAGGTTCATCATTCAAATATTTCAAGCTTCCCAATGTAAAAAGAATTTTTTAATCTGACTAATAGTTGCAGTGATATCGTGGGTACAGACGGACGGACGGACAAACCGGTAACATAAGCACGATATTTTTTTACAAAAGACGTGCTAAAAATCAGAGTTATAGGATCATGCCATAAAAGGACCGCATTATTCAGCTTTATTCTCGCCATTTATAGTTAAGTAAAATACATATTCCAAAAAAAAAGTAACAATTTTGAGCACCATCATCATATCGAGCGGGAGCAGGAGCCAAGCTAATGGGAACGTGAGAAATAGGAGAAAAGAACAACTTTTTTCTGAATTGTTAAGAAAATGTTTTGTAGTTAGTAGGAAATGGGGGGGGGGGGGGGGCAGACGTGCTGAACCAAACTACGGTAATCCGGGAAGAGGTGAGAACAGTTTAATCTGTGGTATTCTTCGGGAGGGAAGAAGGGAAATTAAAGGACAGCGTAAGAGAAATTAGAGTTTGATAGCGGAATTTTACTAATTCGAGTTTAAAGATTAAAGGCCATTTTTTTTTATTTTCTGAGTTGGAGATTTATGGAAAAACTACTCTGGGAAATTTACATTCGTAAGGCCCTGGTATGTTTTATTTTATCGCAGGGAATTTCAGTTTTATTCAAGGGGTTGGAATGGAAGTGGTAAAATGAAGATTGTAGATGAAGATTGGACCTGCCCTGAACAGGACCGTTTTTTATTTTAAAATTTCGAAATTTATGGAATTTTAGTAATGCTTTCGATGGGATATGAAATATGTATATATGTATTGTGTAAGGGAACATTTTATTATACACTAAATAGCACAGATATGAGCTTTACCCCGTCGCATGTGAAGCTTAAAAGAAGCTCATTATTTCTGAAACTTTTGGAAACGACTTGCCCATAAGGATATATGCTTCTGAAAAGGAAGCATAGGTTAACAGGTTTCTGCTTGGAAGCGGAAACGTGTTTCGGAATTTTATTTTGCCTTTTCAACCTGTTAACGTTTTAATAAGTCAGGAAGCGTAATACGAAATTTGTTAACTTTGTTTTTTTGATGAAGTTATTTTTTGCCCTCTTTGATACTTTGTAACCTAACATGATATATATGACCTTCTACTACGGTAACATATGAGTCAAATTGGCAATGAGATAAGCCCGCCGGAGTAGTTCAGTTGGAAGAACAGCCGCTCCGGGGTACGAAGGCGTTAATTCGAAACTCACCACCGTCAAAAAGCTTATATAACTTGACGATTCATATTTCTGAAACTCTAATGGGGTGCATATTACATAGACAACTGGAAATGGGTCTTTTCTCACAGCTCTAAGGAAACAGACATGACAAACAGAGGATATATTCCGATAAATGTCTGTTAATGCTGAATTTACATCTCAAAACATTATCTGTCTTCAGTACAAACAGGGAAAAGGCGAATATTTAAATGCCGGTACCGGGACAGCAATGTGGCTCTTATCCCGTCAGAAAAATTTGTTGGGAATGCAATAGAGATTCACATCTCATTTGCTTAATTTCGACGTTCAACGCAACGCAAGTTGTTAAGTAGAGACTTTTTTTACAAAGGTTAATTGTATGTACTTGTATGTTAGATTTCTGTTTAGTTGCAGTTTTTTTGTGTGTGGGTGCTAAACAACCTCCGTCAGCATCTAAGGCCCGTTAATAACTTAGGGTCACTGCCAGTGTTGCCAGAGAATTTTACCTGACATCTGATCTACTGATTTCTTCTGATTTTTAGACCAGAGTTTAAAAAAATCAGTAGAAATCAGTAGATCAGATTTATTCGTTTGAAACATTCACCGCCTTAAAAATGCAATGCAGTATTAGATGTGCTATCAATACAAAGGAATTCTCAAATCTACTGGTATTTCAAATAATACCAGTACTCTATAAACTGCTATTAAACACCAGAATAAAATTCAAACCAATACATTCCTGAATCGCTTTACTGTAAGATATTACTGATGATCAGTTTTATGCTCATCATTAAGATTAATGTTGGTGTAAATAATCATGGCATTTGCCTTTTAATGTAGTCGCCGCACTTGTCGTCCGAAAAGTAGATTTATGTACTTACACTTCTTACTAAACGATACCCAGATGTTTCTAAAGTGCATGAAAATAAGTGCTATATCAAAGAAAGGGTCATTAACACATATCTCGTACTATAGCTGCTTTCTTAATAAGCACACTGGACAAAACAACTAATCACTCCTAAGAGAAATAACAGTAGGAAGTTACTGGTTGCACAGACGTCGCCTTTATAGCACTGTTAAGAGATAAATAGCACTGACGTGTTCAACAGGATTATTGAGGCCGCGGATGGCCTAATGGGCAACGTTCGTGACTGCCACGGAGAAGACCTCAGGTTCGATCCCAGGCAGTTACGAACGCTCGATCCACTAAATACTCGCCGTGCGTCGGATGGGCACGCTAAGCCGTCGGACCCCGGGTACTGGCACCCCGGTATCAAATAAGGGCCTCTTCCTCCCCCTTTCTACTTCGCTTCCGTGTCACTTTCTTATCGGGCACTCTAGCCCAAATCTCCTGGCTTCCTATTTTCTAAGGGTTCTTTAAGACCTGGGGTCAGACACTCCCTTCCTAAAATCCTGTACATCTGATCTGATCTGATCTACATGATTATTTCTGTCTCGTGCAGTGGTGAACAGCAACGTGTGAGTTGAATTTAGTCTGCAATATGGGTCGTCTGCAATATGGGTCACATTGATGAAGAAATTAATCGGCGTACAAAACTTGCCTGGAGAGCTTTTGGAAGAAACAGCATAATTTTCAAGAGCAATATGCCATTATGTCTTAAAAGAAAAGTGTTTGATCAATGCATCCTTCCAGTGCTTACGTATGGTGCAGAGACGTGGACCTTAACTAAAAGAGATATACAAAGACTGCAGACAACTCAAAGCAGCATGGAGAGGTGCATGCTTCGTGTAACCAGGAGAGATAAGAAGAGGGACTCGTGGATCCGAAAAATGACAAGAGTGGAGGACATCATGATCAGAGTTAAATCCCTGAAATGGCAATGGGCTGGACATACTGCCAGAAGGACAGATCATCGATGGATAGCCGAAATTTTAGATTGGATTCCAAGGGACAGGAAAAGACCCAGAAGAAGACCACATGGGAGATGGGTGGATGAAATTCGAAAGTATGCAGGGGTGACATGGAGGAGACTGGCACAAGACAGACCGTTGTGGAGGAAACTTGGGGAGACCTTCGTCCAGCAGTGGATTGATAATGCTTGACAATGATGATGATGATGATGGGTCGTAAGACAGACGTTACTGAGTGGCAAACAGGAGCCATCGTGTTTGGCTGTGCCCACAGACACAAAGAGAATGAAGTCGCCCAATTTGTTGGTATGTTGAAGCGTACTGTCCAGCGGGTCTACAAACAGAGGCGTAGTTCGCAGTCAACTGAAAATCGAAGACTTAACTGTGGCCGGAAAACGATTCTCACCAACAGGGACACCCGCCATGTTTCACGCCTAGTAACTGCAAATCGGTTTCAAACCTGGCAACAATTGCTCCAAACAATCAATGAAAGTCCACTCCAACCAATTTTTGAAAGGACATTATGACGACAACTGCATGCGATGGACATCTGGAACAGAGTACCTCGGAAGGGGCTTCTTTTGACAGCAAGTCGCAGAGACGCACGTTATCAATGGGCTCAGAGGCACCAAAACGTTACTGTGGAGGATTGGAAAAGCGTAATTTGGTCTGATTGGTCTCGCTTTTTTGTACTCCAATGATGGACGGCGACAATTGCATCGCAAGCCCAATGAAGCCTTTAATCCTGATTGTGTCGAAAGTGTTTTTCAAGCTGGAGGGGGTTCTGTGATGCTTTGGGGATGTTTTTCTTACCATAAAATGGGCCCTTTCGTTGCAGTGACGATGAACTTGAACCGCCATGCGTACCTCCACATTATGAATGACGAAGTGTTGACCTTTGCCCTACATCTCCAGGAACAGCATCACATTGCCACTCCTGTCTTCCAAGGAGACAATTGTAGTATGCACAAGGCTAAAACTGTGTCTGAGAGACACGACAAACGATCAGCAACACTGTCTCACCTCGACTGGCCCGCCAAATCTCCAGATTTAAATGCTATAGATAATCTGTGGGATCATTTGGAACAGAAGCCGAAACGCCGGAATTGACACCCACGTACTCTAGCGGAACTTCGGGACCAACTGACACACGAGTGGTTGCAAATCGATGTTCAATACATCCACAACCTCGTGGTCTCTACCACACCGGATTCATGCTGTTATCAAGGCAAGTCACCGGGTATTAGGTAAGTTCTGCTAGGGGTGATTAACTTTGGTCAGGTGTGCTTATTATGCGTTTTAACAAAACAAGGGAAAATCTTTGTATAAAAGACTAATTAGTTATCTGGAATAAAAGAATATTTCATATCAACCAGTATGAATCTAAAAAAAAGGAAGTGTTGAATAGTCTTCGTCAGAATTTTCTCGGCAGACCACTTTTGAGATGAGTCTTGTCTATTGGTTCAGTAGATGGTGAATTCTTAAAGAATTATAACGAAGTAAATTTCTCCGTCATTTTTGTCCACGCCGGGGCTCGAACCCGGGTCCCCTCATTCCGGAATAAGTCACTCTACCAACTGAGCTACGCGGACGTTCGTTCTGACTGCTATCTGCTTTTATGTCGTGTACGTCCTACTGGGCAGGTACGTCACAACTCCCCCCCTTCGAAAGAGGGCCGGGGGCATGGCCCACGGGTCAGCCGTGACCATGAATCGTTGCAGGCAGCCATCCGCTATAGAACGTATACTTGAGAACTCCCAGTCAATCTGGTGTGTGGAATGCAACATCACACACATTTATTTTTTGAAGCGCTGGAGAAGGGATTTTCTGATTTTTCCGCTCTCGCGGTGTGGAAAGAACATTACACCATTGCGATATGTTGAACGGCCGGGTCATCCGGAAAGTTCGGGCGCCATTATAACGAAGTAAATTTCTCCGTCATTTTTGTCCACGCCGGGGCTCGAACCCGGGTCCCCTCATTCCGGAATAAGTCACTCTACCAATTGAGCTACGCGGACGTTCGTTCTGACTGCTATCTGCCTTTATGTCGTGTGCGTCCTGCTAGGCATGTACGTCACAGAATGTAGATGCAGTTAGCATGACCCTGAGTATGTAGGTATCTTGAAACAGAGAAAAATCAGTAGATTACGAAACTCTATCGGTAGACAGTAGTCAAAATCAGTAGATTTCGAAAATCTATCAGTAGACAGGAGTCAAAATCAGTAGATTAAGAAAATCTATCATTAGACAGGAGTCAAAATCAGTAGATCTACTGATAAATCCTTAGAATAGCAACACTGGTAAATGGTTTCAAGCAAGGAACAGAACCAGTACCACTGTGAAAAAAATGGTTCATCCGGGACTCGAACCTCAGGTATCTGGGATAATTAGCGAAAACCGCACCTGTTGCTGTGTCAACAAGGCAACACATTAGGTTGTGCGAAGCTTGCACTTAAATCCAGAGGAGAACTGCATAAAGCGGTACGTTTAGTTTTCCGAAGTAAGTTTAAATGGATCACAGAAACGAATGTGATCAGCCAATAAGGTTAACAGCACGCAGATGCCAGTTAGTAAACTGCATGTGCGCAGCTGATTTAAGTCCATTGAAATGAACGATGACTCAACGCGCAGAATTTCAGTTATTTGCGAACATGAGGAGCTGCTTCTACGTATGAAATTATATTTGACAATTGATAATAACACATTTCGAAATCATTACTGCATCACTGAGGCTGAATAACCACTCTGAACTTCGTATTGCACTTGGCTCGACGATGCAGCCATTATTTCTAGGGATGAACTCTTTGTCCTATTGTTTCATTACGCTGGGATGTCCCTTCAGTACATAAAATGACGCAGGTTCTTCACCACGTATATTTTCCGTATTTTAAGCTCGCATAGTAACATGTTATCACTATTTTTGCTATTATTATTATTATTATTATTATTACGCAACAAAAGTCCTGGAATTTATCAGAAGAGACAACGAGTCCATTTGCCTTCCATGTTAATTGGATGAAACCGTTATGAGGCGTGTTCAATAAGTAATGCCTTCACTCAAGTTTCTCGCCCATGAATAGTTGCTTAGCAACCAGTAGGACAAACATTTTACTGCGTAATAGAACTCGATACATCTATTTTGTCGTATGTAATTCGTTTAAAATTGATGATTCTTTTTCAACTGTGCCGTCAGGTGTCAAGAAACGATCAATTACAGTTAGAATATTCCAGACATACTGCTTACCTTTAAGGTCCGCTTCTGGGAAACATGTCTCATTCACGCAAGTTATTTGGTCCTCGTCGCTGTCCCTGTCCTTCAACCTGTGTCTAGCTATCATGGTCACCGTCTCTGTCCCTGTCCCTCAACCTGTGTCTAGCTATCATGGTCCCCGTCGCTGTCCCTGTCCTTCAACCCGTGTCTAGATATGATGGTCCCCGTCGCTGTCCCTTTCCTACAACTTGTGGCTAGCTATAATGGTCCCCGTCGCTGTCCCTGTCCTTCAACCTGTGTCTAGCTATCATGGTCGCCGTCGCTGTCCCTGTCGTTCAACCTGGGTCTAGCTATCATGGTCCCCGTCGCTGTCCCTGTCCGTCAACCTGTGTCTAGCTATCATGGTCCCCGTCGCTGTCCCTGTCCTTCAACCTGTGTCTAGCTATCATGGTCCCCGTCCTTTAACCTGTGGCTAGATATCATGATCCCCGTCGCTGTCCCTGTCATTCAACCTGTGGCTAGCTATCATGGTCCCCGTCGCTGTCCCTGTCTTTCAACCTGCGTGTAGCTATCATGGTCCCCGTCGCTGTCCCTGTCCTTCAACCTGTGTCTAGCTATCATGGTCCCCGTCCCTGTCCCTGTCCTTCAACCTGTGTCTAGCTATCATGGTCCCCGTCGCTGTCCCTGTCCTTCAACCTGTGTCTAGCTATCATGGTCCCCGTCGCTGACTCTGTCCTTCAACCTGTGTCTAGCTATCATGGTTCCAGCTCGTTTCCACCGTCTTTGTTTACCCGAGTGTTGCTACTATTTAAAATCTGATGGTGATATATAAAACTTCAGTAAAAAACATACACTGAAAAGTCAGTTACTACCGGCGAGGTACTGTAGGTCAAGGAACATGGAAGTTCCCAACAACCCAAGCCTGCCTCCTTCAGCAGCACTAAGTTTTGGTAGAACATCATAAATACACAACGTAAAGAGAAATTGACCTGGTAAAACACATAAGTTTTAGATTCGGACAAAAAAACACTGACTAAAAACCTTTATTAAAAACGCTCGATATTTTTTTTTTTTGCCCAGCACTTTGGGCATCCTCGGGAGCTTGGCGATATCCCCACAAATGTTTTTGGTTCACCTATCACCATTGGAGTGCAACACTTCGAAACTACCTTTCGTCGGAGGCAATGTCAGAGATATGTCAATTCACGCTGGCGCCATCTATGAGTCTAACTATTATCAGTTTGTTGGCGATCGTAGAGAAGGTCATTCTCTCGAATTTTCTATTTCTCTATTAGTACCTCGTCTTTCATGCCGACCCCGCACGGGGATAACTGGTTTACCAGTTATTTGGGGAGCGGCGCCCCCACGGCCCGAGCTCACCTTGTGACGGAGTACTTTTCGTTTACTCTTGAACGATAACATCACCGAAGGGACAGCTGTTCATCCAGCTGATGGGGGATGGCGTCCCCACGGCCCGAGCCGATTTTCTCTTATTGTTTTGCTTTTTTCGTCTTTCGTTCATATAGTGCCATGTTCCCGCCTCAGTTGTAGGCTGCTGAGGTTGTGATGAGGCGCCAGTTCCGGGTTTGTTTCCTCGTTCTCTTCCCTGTCTTTTCTCTTTTATGTTACATTTTCTGTTTTTCCGGAGCTGGTTAGCTTAGACCTACCTGCATGTTTGCCGTGTGCGGTGACCCGTACAGGTGGAAAAGGGGATGCTGGAGGCTGAGGTATCTGGGGGCCGGGTTGTAGTTGTCTCCAGATGTCAATACTCCTCTTTGCCCTCTGCTTCACCCTAAACGGGAGGCTGGGAGCTAACCCACTCCTAGTCAGGAAGTCTGTGGCCGAGTGGTGTCCTGACTTCTAGCGGCTTGTCATTCTGTTCAGCTGGGTGAGTATGGGGGTAGGGTGGGCATGCCAAAGGGGTGTTCTCCGGGCACGGGAAAGTCTGGGTGCACGCTAAGCGTGTGTCTGCCCTACCAACTTGCTATATCCGCTGACTATCCCTAGAGCCGTGTCCTGCGTCCTCTTGGGCTTGCGGACCTCCGGCTCTCCCTCGTTGGGCTCGGTAGTGAATGGGGAGGTCAGCGGACGAATTTTTTCCTTCATTCATGGAAATCCCAGGTGTTTCCCATGCTAATAATAATTTAAAGCGCCCTGTGGAGGAAAGTGCTCCTTCCTCCACAAAGAAACTTGTCACATCTAATTGCACTGCTCTGTTTCTGTTGATTAAATCTGGTGACTCTTCACAGTCACTCAGTACCAAGAGTCCTTTCTGGATCAACAAGGCTCTGCAAGCCGTTGCTGGCTCTCCAAAGAGTGTGAAGAAGCTCCCTTCCGGGGATCTTCTCGTGGAAACTTCTACTCCACGCCACAGTGCCACCTTGATGGAAACGACCGTTTTGCTTGGCGTTCCTGTTCAGGTTTCTCCACACGGTTATCTCAATTCCTCTCGCGGTATAGTCAACTCCCGCGACCTGCTTGAATGCAGCAATGAGGAATTGCTGGAGGAACTTGGTGAACAGCATGTCATTGGGGTTAGGCGGATTCTTTTTAGGCGGGATGGGAAATCTATTCCCTCCCGTAACATCATCCTTACGCTTGACTCCCCAAACCTGCCTACTTCCATCAAGGCAGGTTATTTACGGCTTGATGTACGTCCGTACATCCCGAACCCCTTGCGTTGTTTCAGGTGCCAGCATTACGGTCACTCCCAGCAGTCTTGCCGTAATGTTGCAAAGTGTGGCCGCTGTGGTTCCACAGAACACTCTTTGGCGGATTGCTCTGCCGAGTCTGATCGTTGTGTCAACTGCGAAGGGACTCATCCTGCTTCTTCTAAGCAGTGTCAGAAGTGGATAGAGTAACAGGCAATCCAACGCCTGAAGACAACTGAGCATCTCTCATATCCCGAGGCTCGACGGCGGATCGCCCCTTTTCAACCAGGCCGGCGGTCCTATGCTTCAGTTGTGGTGCAGAAGGCTTCAGTGGCGGTCCAGACTGAGGTGACCTTCCCAGCGCGGTGTCCTTATGATTTTGAGGACATCGTTGCTGCTGGTCTGGAAGCACTGAAGTCTCGCCGCATTGCATCCAAGGCGACTTCAACATCGTCGCCTAAATCTCCCTCTATGCCGAAACCATCTACGGCCATCACAGGGACCCAGGTCCAGGGCACTGGTAGGAAGAAGCCGGATAAGGTAAAACCATGTTCATCCTCCCCGAAACAGAGCAAGCAGAAAACACCTCTCAACACAGGGGGTAAACACAGCCCTGTGTTACCTCCAGACACTGCGGATGGATTGGAGGTGATGGACGACGGTGAGACGTTCTAGTTGCCTGTCTTTTTCATTGTTTCATTTCATTTTTCATTATGGCCACGCTCATTCAGTGGAATTGCCGAGGTCTGCGATCACACATTGATGATTTGAAAGGTTTACTGTCTTCGCACACACCTGTGTGCGTTTGTCTCCAGGAGACAAAGCTTCGCACGATTGACACTCCTTCGCTGCGGAGACATTCACTTTTCCGCAATGATCACCAGGACGGCGTTATCGCCTGCTGAGGAGTGGCCGTCGTTGTTCCTCATGGTGTTCCTGTCACTGCAGTTGCCCTTAGGACGTCTTTGCAGGCAGTGGCAGTGAGACTATCTGTGCACACACTGTTCATGGTGTGTTCCATGTACATACCACCAAATGAAGCTGTACGCCTTTCGGATCTGGAAGATTTAGTTGACCAGCTTCCGCCTCCTTTCTTCATCTTAGGAGATTTCAATGCACACAATCCGTTGTGGGGTTCTCCCACTCGTGACTCCAGGGGCCGTGTTGTTGAGTCCCTTCTCTCCAACACCTCCCTCTGTCTCCACAACACCGGGGCAGTCACTTACTTTCATGAGCCCACCCGCTCGTACTCAGCCATTGATCTGTCCTTGAGTTTGCCATCGTTATATCCTGACTGGTCCTGGAGCGTGTCTGATGATCCCCTTGGCAGTGATCACTTTCCCATCTTTCTCCGTCTAGCAGGTGCCGGGTACCGTCATCCTACTCGCCCTGCTAGATGGGCTATCGATCGAGCCAAGTGGGACTCATTCACGGCTTCAGCGATCATTACTCCAGTCATGGTGACCTCAGGACCTGTCAATGACGCTGTTGCGGCGGTAACGGATTGTATTGTGCAAGCGGCAGAACTTACCATCCCCAGGACGTCGACTAAACTTCCACGTTGCCCGAGACCTTGGTGGAATTCCACTTGTATGGCAGCTCGTCGGGCCCAACATCGGGCTTGGGGTAGGTTTCGTCGGTACCCCACCGACGCGAACCTACTTGCTTTCAAGAAAGCCAAGTCCTACGCGCGATTGGTTCGTAGGCGTAGTCAACGGGAGTCCTGGATACAGTATGTATCCGGGATTAACACCAATACCAGCCCTAAGATCGTTTGGGACAGGATCCGTAAGATTCGGGGACAGTACACATCTGGGGAAATCTCCATTCTTGAGAGTGGTGGAGGGACGGTTGCTGACGCTCAGGGTATTGCTGACTGTCTGGGCGCCGCTTTTTCTTCGGTGTCCAGCAGCAGCAATTACCCTGCTTCGTTCCGGCAGTTACAGCCGCGGCTTGAACGGTCCAAGATTTCTTTTGGACCGTTTTCTGCCACAGATTACAACAGCCCGCTGACTGCCGTGGAGCTGACGACCGCTCTGAATCGGTCCGACCGGACATCTGTCGGACCTGATAACATCCATTACGAAATGCTGACGCACCTTTCTCCGTCCTCTCTTGAATGTCTGCTAATCCTGTTTAACAGAATTTGGCAAGAGCATGTCTTTCCCGAATCTTGGCACACTGCCATTGTCGTTCCTGTTCCCAAACCTGGTAAAGATCCCACCAACCCGTTGAACTACCGGCCAATTGCTATGACGAGCTGCCTTTGCAAAGTACTCGAGCGTATCATTAATTTTCGTCTCATTTTTTATCTGGAGTTTCATCACATTTTTTCACCTCATCAGAGTGGATTTCGCAAATCTCGATCCACCACCGATCATCATCTTCGCCTTGAGACATCTGTCCGGGAGGCGTTTGTCCGACGTCAGCACATGGTCTCCGTATTCTTCGACATGGAGAAAGCCTATGATCGTACCTGGAGATACGGCATTCTCCGTGATCTGCACGAGTGCGGATTGCGGGGAAACTTACCATCTTTCATCGCCGGATTTCTCCAGGACCGGAGTTTCCGTGTGCGCGTCGGGTCGACCCTCTCTGCGGTGTACCCGCAAGAACAGGGTGTACCTCAAGGCTCTATTCTTTCCGTTACGTTGTTCATCCTTCGTGTCAACCATATTTTCCAACTACTTCCTTCGACGGTTCGTGGAACCATGCACGTGGATGATCTGCAGATCTCTTGCGCCTCCGTAAACATGCGCACCATCGAGAGACAGCTCCAGTCTGCCATTACCAAGATCTCTCACTGGGCTTCCCAAAATGGATTTAGCTTCTCGACGCAGAAGACCGTTTGCGTGCATTTCTGCCGCAAACGGGGTCTTCACCCAGACCCCAGCCTCCGTCTGGGATGTTCTACCATCCCTGTGGTGTCAGAAGCCAGGTTCCTTGGGCTAACTTTTGACCGAGCGCTCACCTTCCGGCCTCACATTCAGTCTTTGAAGGTGAAATGCACGAAGTCTTTGAGTATCCTGAAGGTCCTCTCCCGAACATCTTGGGGAGCTGACAGGTGCTCAATGCTTCGCATTTACCACTCTCTCATTCGGTCTAAGTTAGACTTCGGTTGCATTACGTACGGTTCAGCGCGTCCATCGGTTTTAAAGCCTTTGGACCCCGTCCATCACCAGGCATTGCGGCTATGTGCTGGTGCTTTCCGCACCTCTCCCGTGCATAGCCTGTATGCGGAGGCTCATGAGCCGCCGTTATGCATCCGTCGTAAGCAGTTGTCTCTTCAGTTTTATACAAAACTGAAATCTTTTCCTGATCATCCACTGTATGGTTCCATCTTCCATCAGGACTGTGTCCGCTTATTTTCCAACCGCCCCTCCTGTGTTCCAACGTTCGGGATTCGGATGTCTGCCATAGTGTGCGATGCTGGTCTAGACTTGTCAAGGATTGGTTTGACCCGGTTCTACAATGAACCGCCTTGGCAGCCGGTTCAAGCAACGGCTGACCTTTCCCTTTGTGTGTGGCCAAAGTCTTCCACTCCTGCTATGGTGTACCAGCAGCTCTTTGCCGAGAAACAGTCTCTCTTCCCGGATTTCGTGCCTGTATTTACTGACGGGTCGAAATCCGGCGAGGTTGTTGGAGCCGCTTTCGTGTGTGGCGATGCCTCCCATGCTGAGAGGCTTCCGCCTGAATCTACCGTCTTTTCGGCAGAGATGCGTGCGGTACACCTCGCTTTGTGCCACATACAGTCTCGGTCACATCGTCGCGCTATGGTTTGCTCTGATTCCCAGTCCGTCATCCATGTTTTATCTTCACCAGCGGACACGGACTCACCTGTCATCCGTGATGTCCGTCGTCTTCTTGGAACTTTGGAGGGCGATGGCTTCCTGGTCCGATTCTGTTGGGTTCCTGGCCATGTTGGGATCCGGGGTAACGAGCTGGCAGATCTCTCTGCCAGGTCTGTTTCCTCCATGTCGCCAGCTCGGCTGCCACTGTCTTTCCGAGATTATCGGCCATTGATCCGGACATTTGTTATGGATGAGTGGCAGTCCCTGTGGTCTCAGCAGGGCAGCAATAAACTCTATGCCATCAAACCACGGATCGAACTATGGAAGTCTAGTTTGCGGAAGAACCGTCGTGAGGAAGTTGTTCTTGCACGTCTCCGCATTGGGCACTGTCGATTTACTCACCGCTTTTTGCTGTGTGGCGACAGTTCCCCGATGTGTGCGGCGTGCCAATGTCGTCTCACCGTCCTTCATGTTTTGTGTACTTGTGTTCGTTTTTGTGCTCATCGTTTTCGTCATTTTCACTCTCATCTGTTGGACGAAGGAGCAGCTACGCTGCAAACTATTATCGGTGAAGCCTGCGATACGAGAGCAGTGTTTTCGTTTTTACGGGAAATTGACTTTTATCATCTCGTCTAGATTTTACCTTCTTCATTCTCATGTTTCATTTTTACCGCATCAGCCTGTTTTTAACCTTGTGTACGTTTTTTTATAAATTTTGTTTCGTTTTGATGTCTTTTGTTTGGCGCTCTTTGGCCAACTATGGCCCTTGCGCCATTAAAATCTACCAACCAACCAACCAACCAACTTTCATGCCGAGTTTTCAAGTTTTGTTCAGTTTCCTACCGAATTAAGTCTTTCCAGTGATTGGATAACGTATTGGGAATTGATGGAAGAAAGAAGTCTTGTAATCACTAAAAAGTCTTTATTCTAGGAGCTTCTAGGCTCTTCAGTTTAACAACTCATCAAAGATAATTACAGCTGCAAATTTCTAAACACTTGAACTGAATTTCTGTAATTTTAGGTTCTAAGCGTCTCAGTCGCAATATAATCTTTATCAGCAATGTAACTCTGATTTAACTAGTGCTACACTAATCTACACCGCACTTTTCCTTACTCTCCACATTACAGATTATTCTTATCTTGTCAAACATACACACATCGTTCAACCTGACCTCAAACCTGTTGCCACATAACATTCAGTGAGTACGAAAATATAACGTTAAGGTTGATACGCTGAAACAGAATGAGCTCATTTTGAGTTCATAGGGAGATAAACTAAAATTGAAAGTTACGTTAGAATATACGTCATACTCTTCCTCATGAAAATCAACAAATTACCTTTGTTTCCAAGCGTTGTAACGTCTTGTTAAGTAAGTTTGGGTGTATTCTACTTAAACGTTTTTTAAACCCGAATGCCACATTTTTCTCTCTGGAAGAATGTGTGCTCGGCAACACTAACAACAGGTGAAGGAGTAATAACATATGATAAAGCTGATGATAAGAGTTGCTGTTTTAAAATGTAAGAAGATATTCGGTTTGAGACTATTTCATTTGAGAGCATGTAGGAATTCACGCTGGCTTGAGTAGTCATTCAGGTTCTACTCAACGTCTACGCATTCTTATTTTAGACTATAATTTGTTTGCTGGGCGTTGGCAATTTTACGATTATGCTGTTTTGAGCACGACATTGTGAAGTGTCTTATTTATGAATGTATCAGTATTATATTTTTCTGAGAGTGAGAGGGAGAGGAAGAGAAAGAGAGAGTGGGAGAGGAAGAGAAAGTGAGAGTGGGTGAGAGAGTTAGAGGGAGAGAGAGGGGGAGAGAAAGAGAGTGAGAGTGAGAGGGGAGAGAGAGTGAGAGGGAGAGAGGGGGAGAGAAAGAGAGAGTGGGGGAGAGTGGGGGAGGGAAAGAAAGAAAAAGAGAGAGAGGTTTGTATCTAAAGGGATACGTTCTGTTACAAAATTCTTTGATTAAGCAGAGTTGACCTCCTACCTATCCTTAACGAACGTGAACAACGGCGTCGACTATGCAGTACAATTTATTTCACTTTCATCTGACTGTTATTGCTCCTAATGTTTAATTAAATTAATTCATATTTACATTAGTATATATTCGCAATGAAGTGAAACTCTCCGGGATTCATCGACAAGAATCCAGTAAACTCTACGGTGAAGCTAAGTTACTTCGGCAAGTTGAGCCTTCGTCTGTGATCGTTGTTTTGTTTTCCAGTGAAGTTTCATCTTTGGGTAATACATTCCTTTGCAAAATTTTAAGATCACCTGTCAATTTATTGAAAATTAAGATTTTCAAAGAAACAACTAATTACTAGTCAGAGATATTTGAAAAACAAAATGAGACTACAGATGAATACTTACATTCATTAGAACACAAAACGACCGAAATCAGTACTTTGTGTGGCCACCTTTGTTTTTTATAACGGACAGAATACGATGTTGTGACGTATATTCTAAATTAACTTTCCTTTTTAGTTTCTTTCCCTATGTAAATCTTGAGTTTATTCTCAGTTATACTACACTCGTAACGTGATATCTTTTCTCTCAAACGAATACTGTTGGCAACATAATTGAGGTTGAATGAACGTGACGTATGCCTGAATTGATAAGAACGAGAAATAAAAACGACGACTAAACTGTTGCTTGGGAGCGTTGTTAAAAGGAGGGTTGTAAAGAGAGCGTTGTTAAAGAGAGCGTTGCTTGGAGAAGTGTTGCAAGTCCAGCGTTGTGTTGTAGAGCGTTGGGTTAAGAGCTGTGCAGAGCTGTGTGGTGTACTATGTGATGTTATGATTTGTTATGGAAGTGCTACATCCTGAATAAAGCATCTTTTCCGTAAGTTTGACTTCTGTTGTTTACATGTTTCGTCTGGCCGTTAAGGTTTAATTTAGGAACTATTTCATCTTAAGGTTGTGTTTTTTAAAATAACGTAGAAATACGAAAAGACTTCTACGTCATAATGTGGTATACTCGCAATAAGGGATTTGCCGTAGTCACTTGAAATGTTTTTGCATCACACGTGCTCATCAAAGCTCAATCAAAGCTTAGGAATTTGATGGCTGTTTTTCAGCTACCTTGTCTTTTAAAATGGTCCACAAATTTTCGATGGGGTATAAGTCGGGACCATAACTGGGCCAGTCAAGCACAGTTGCGTTTTTCCTCTGCAGGTAGTCCTTTACTGTCTTTGATTTGTTGCACGGAGCACCATCATGCATAAAGATTGTGCATCTGTGCACTTGAATATGAGTTAACAACTTCTTCCGTAACATCTCCACATAAAAAGGACCAGTCATGGTAGTGCCTGTCGGCGAAAAGGATAATGAAACAGTACCGGATGCTGACATAGCACCTCATATCATCTGACTAGGACGCTATCTCGCGTGCTAACGGTGTATTTTTCATGAAACCTTTTTTGCCTTTTGGACAACACACATGTGCTTCATGTGATTAAAATTGACGTACATCCGAAAAAAGAACTTGTCTCCAATTTTCAGCAATCCACTATTGATGATCCTTCGCAAACTGGAGTCTCTTCTTTTTCATCACAGAGGTCAGTCTAGGTTTATGTGCAGGTTTATGAAACTTTAATCCAAAATCTTTGCTAGAGAAGCAGTGCTGATACCAATATCAGACCCTTTTGAATACAGAAAGACTTTGATTTTCTTGCACGAACTCCTCTGAGAATGCACAGCTATTCGTTTTATGATATTGTCATTACGTGGGGTTGTTTTCCTTGGACGTCCACTTCTCTTTCTGTCGCTAAATTCACGTGTATTTTGATATTTCATGATCGTATTATGAATATCAGTCTTGCTCACATTCGCGTTTCGGCTTATGTCACGTTCGGAGTAGCCTTCGTTATACAAAGTCACTATTTGTGCCCTCTGAGTAACATTTGATGGTGCTTTTTCGCCCATTTTTCGCTATATAGAAAATACGTACAAAAACCTTTCCGCATAAAAACCAGAAGCAAACTGACGCTCACAAGCTTCCCCCAACTCTATCAACAGCTGCCGCTGTAGGATGATGCAACATCGACAGGAAGTTGAGTAATACAGACAGAAGCTGAGGCAATCGACAGAAATCTCCTAATACCAACAGGTGATCTTAAACTTTTGCAAATGACCGTACATGGTTAAAACGTAAACATACTCTGTAAAACGATTATTATCACACAGTGTCATAAAAATTTATGAACCCTACAAATTTCCAATTACATTTGCTTAAATCTTAGTAACTAACTATATTTGAACATATGATATGCAAATGTTTTTAGTTCGAAGTTGTTTTTACCACGTCTTTTGTAAAAAAAGATCGTGCTTATGTTACCGGTTTGTCCGTCCGTCCGCCTGTACCCACGATATCTCTGCAATTATTAGTCTGATTTGAAAAATTCATTTAGCATTGGGAAGCTTGAAATATGCGAATGATGATCCTTCATTTCGTTTTTTTACGATGCGCAGTTTCGTCGCTAGAGGGCGTAAATGCAGATGATGTCAAATTCAAAAATACGTTTTATTCCACATATTTGCTTCTAAACATGCGATTGAAAACATTCTTTTATCTTTCGATTCCATTTATGTCGAAAAGTACTTTAGATATAGTTACTTTTTCAAATTAAGCATAGATTTTCCGCTAGGAGGCGTGAAAGTAAATTACATTTTTCCCGATAACTCCTCTTCTAAAACTCCGATTTAAAAAATGTTTTCTTCAGCGGATACACCTTTTGATTTGAAATCTTTTGTATATAATTTCAAATTTTTGGTAAAGAATACTTTGGTCATCAGGGGGCGTAAAAGTTCATTTTTGCTTCTGATGTATTTTCCATAAAATCTGAGCTCCTAAAATATCGATTGAAAACAGTCTTTCGTGGACTGATGCCACTCACATGGATAAACCTTTCGGAATATTTTCTTCTTAAAATATTCCACAGTTTCTCCGCCAGGGGGCGTAGATGTATATCTTATTTTTGTCAATGTCTCTACTTCTAGGAGAGACATTTGAAATCTTTTGTATATAATTTCAAATTTTTGGTAAAGAATACTTTGGTCATCAGGGGGCGTAAAAGTTCATTTTTGCTTCTGATGTATTTTCCATAAAATCTGAGCTCCTAAAATATCGATTGAAAACAGTCTTTCGTGGACTGATGCCACTCACATGGATAAACCTTTCGGAATATTTTCTTCTTAAAATATTCCACAGTTTCTCCGCCAGGGGGCGTAGATGTATATCTTATTTTTGTCAATGTCTCTACTTCTAGGAGTCCGATTTGAAAAATTCCTTCCTTGTTGGATAGTGTTTCCAGTGTAACATGTTTTTCATGTAATTTCAAAATTTTCAAGTAATTTATTGATTTTCCGCTAGGGGCGTAAAGGTAATAGGCGGCATTTCTCCCTATATCTCTGCTTCTAAATCTCCGATTTGAAAAATTCTTTCTGCACCGGATACAGCTCCTGATGGGAAATCCTTTGAACGTAATTTCAAATTTTTGTAAAAAGTGGTTTGGCCACCAGGGGGCATACGTTTTTACTTCCGCTTCTGATGTATTTGCAGCAAAATCTGAGCTCCTAAAAACTCGACTGAAAAAAAATGTTTGTGAATCAATACTACTCCCGTCGATAAACATTTTAGAAACATTTTCTCCTTAAAATAATGCATGGTTTCTTTGCCAGGGGGCGTAGATATATATCGTATTGTTGTCAATATCTCTACTTCTATTAGTCCGATTTAAAAAATTCCTTCTTTGTTGGATAGTGTTTCATATGCGAAATGTTTTTCCTACAAATTTAAAATTTTCAAGTAAAACATAGACTTTCCGCTAGGGGGCACAAAGGTGAATTGCGTTTCCTGCGTTATTTCTGCTGCTAAAGCTCCGATTTGAAGAATTCTTCCTGTATCGCATACAACACCTGATGGAAAATATTTTTCATGTACTTTCTAATGTTTGGTAAAGTATGGTTTGGCCACCAGGGGGCATAAGTGTTAATTTCTGCTTCTGATGTATTTGTAGCAAAGCCTGGGCTCCTGAAAACTCGAAAAATGTTTTTTTTCTTAGACCGATGCCGCTCATATGGAAAAACCTTTTGAGAATACTTTCTTCCTTAAATAATGTCTGGTTTTCCCACCAGAGGACGTAAAGTCAGATATTATTTTTGCCGATATCTATGTCTCTAAGTGTCCGATTTGAAAAATTCTTTCTGTGTTGCAGAGCGTTTCCGGTGCGAAATGTTTCTCATATAAATTCATGTTTTTCTTAACGCACAAGTATGCAACCAGAGGGCATAAGCTCACCAAAAATCGGAGGGATTAAAAACCTGATTGAAAAGCTTCTTTCTTCCGTCAGATACTATTGTCTTCCATACCGGTTCCATTGACTTTGAATAGCTTTGATAAATTTAATTTGCGTCAGAACAGTTTCAAAAAACGTGCTTATTACACATGAAAATTCGGTGTTATCTTTCTTGATATGTTTTTAGTTCGAAATAGCACAAAGTTCTTACCACAGCAACAAGATGACCAGTAACGGTCCTGGTGATCGATCTAGGAAGAAACGAACTTACAAGGAACGACTGGTTTGTTCGCTTTCTCATTGTGGATTTACAGCTTGTAATCATAGTTCCCGTTTGAAGAACTAAAAGAGCGTTGTTGACTTAATCATCAATGTTGTAAACAAAATCTAATCAGCGCCGAGATCGTCAAGATAACGTGAGATAAAATTTAACCGGTGCATCATCTTTCCACGTACCATCATGCACTCTTTCTTTACTCTTCACATGGACGTTTTAGATGCTATGCATCTTTCCCGATTGTAGTAAAGTAAATCCTAAGAAAAAATCTATACAAAGAGAATTGGTAACGGTGCTTCACTGTCAAAATTGTCAAAACTTTGTTGAAATCTGATCGTGCCTTATGTCGTCCCATGAAAGAACGCAACAAACGTTGATTTATTGTTACTCAACAATATTGTATTTTGCTAAACTATCGCCGAGCATTAATGCATTACGTTTTACATAAATGTAACAATATGTCCTTGCAAGCTGCATAAATTACGCGAATCTCATGCTAAATGTGATAAAAGCCATTACAAAAATGCTTTCTGATGCTATGAATCTTTCCAGACATTTGTAAAGTATGCGTCGTAGCAAATTTCGGCTTTCTGTCGATGTCCTTACACCCTGAGAGTAACTATAGACGGGGGCGTTAAAAGGATGTATAACACCATGGGGTGTAACCTGTAGATATCCTTGACTAAAAGTTGCCAATCTCCGTCACTATCACACTTACAATTTAGATTTTCTCCCCCCCCTTGAGGTCAGATTTACGCGCATGCGCAGATGGACTTTCTTAGCTACATAAACCTCCTTTGGTGATAGGGTCGTTTCTTACGTTCGTCTAAATTTGAAAAATAAATAAATAATAATAATGAACCAAGGAAAGCATGATTCACGTAGTTACCAATTTAAGACAGGAGAACAGATCGCAGCTATGGAGAAAGGAGATGTCTATAAGTACTTTGGTAGGCTTCAAGCACAACTCCTAGAGACAAAGAAATTGAAAACAATCCAGCCGCCAAATACAACCAAAGGCTGAGGAGACTAATGAAGACAAAGCTCAACGCTCGCAACATCACTTGGGCTATTAACACATACGCAGTTCCAATCCTCACGTATTCCTTCGGAATCATCAAGTGGACCACAACACAGCTTGAGGAAATAATGCGCAAATTAGGACAACCCGCACTAAACATCGCCATCACCACCCAAAGTCAGCGATAGAAAGGCTGACTAGTGGACAGTCAGAAGGAGGACGGGGACTGATTGATCTCCTGGAACACCGAGACAAACAAATCAGCAGCCTCAGAAAATACTTCCATCAGAGCAAGAGACCCCTTCACTAAGCGATAAACCAAGGGATAAAAAGTGCACAGCCATAGATCTCTCTACTCAGAACATCGAGATTGGAATGAGGGAGCCAAATGAAGAAGCTTGAGGCAAGAAAGTCCTACACGGAAGGCACTACAACGATCTGCAATCGGACAATGTGGATGAGACCGCCTTCGAAACCCTTCGGTCTCGGGGAAGAGTGATCCGTATGGATCACTCTTCCCAGAGACCGAAGGGTTTCTGATGGCTATACAAGGTCAAGTTGTAAACACCAGAATCTACCGGAAGCATATCCTGAAGGGCTCGTCAGTGGAAAACGACACATGTCGGCAATGCCATCAAGCGCCAGAGACCATCCAGCATATTACAGCAGGGTGCAGAGTCCTCACACAAACAGAGTACACGAAAGATACAAGCAAGTCGCCAAGATTGTCCATCAGAAATTGTCAAGAAAGCACTTCCTCATTACAACTGAGCCTGTGCCCTACTACAAGTATGAGCCAACAACGCTTCTAGAGAACAAAACCCACAAGATGTACTGTGACAGATCGATCAGAACAGATAAGATAATCCCTCCCCCACAATCGGCCCTACATCGTCCTGGTCAACAAGGAGAAGAAGTAAACATACCTCATTGACATAGCCTTGCCCAACACGTGAAACATCCAGAAAATGCACGGAGAGAAGCTGTCAAAATATAACGACCTACGATACGAAGTCAAAGAAATAGGGCATACGGAGAACGTCACCACCGTTCCCATAATAATATCAGCCACAGGAGTTATACCTAAGACCATTCATAGCTCTATACAGACCCTAACACCTATATGGAACTACAGAAGGCAGCTGTCCTGAACACTTGTAGGATATTAACGAAGTTCCTGGACAAGTGAGAGAAAAAAATACCACTTCCCACACTTGGTACGTCGTACTCGTCTTGGAAGGATGAGAAGAAAAACCTAAGGACGAGGTGGAATAAAATTTATAATATTAACAATACAGGCATTGCAGACAAATGTTATGAAGGATAAAATCCAAAAAGCCAGAGATAATCCAAAGTGTCGACTTTGTCAAGAAAAAGATGAAACTGTGTCTCACCTTATATGTGAATGTAGCAAAATTGCACATACTGATTACAAAACTAGATATGACAGGGTTTGCAAAATAAATTGATTCACTGGTCATTCTGCAGAAAGTACAATCTGCCAACATCGAAAAACTCATGGGAACACCGGGCTCAGAAAGTCGTAGAAAATGATCAAGTCAAGATCTTGTGGGATTTTCGAATTCAAACCGATCGGTACCTAGAACATAATACACCAGACATAACATAGGAAATCAGAAAGTCTGGATAATTGGTACAGCGATTCCTGGAGATGCCAGAGTCGATGAAAAAGAACTGGAAAAAATGACTGAATAAAGAGACCCGGCCATAGAAGTTACCGGATTGTGGACTAAACACACAACGGTAGTCCCCATTGTCTTGAAAGAATGGTAAACATTTTATAATAAATTTTATGAATGGTAAAAATTTTATAAAAAATTGAACAATGGTAAAACTTTTATCCCCATTGTCTTGGCAGTTGGAACAATGTCCAAAGATTTTATGAATCATTTGAAAAATTGCATCTTTCTGATATACCACCTACAGAACTGCAGAAGACAACTTTACTTGGGACATCATATATTTTACACCGATTTTGACTGATGCTTAGGTCTCCGGTGGAAACTCGTATCAGCGCAACAACCCCAGTCAATGATAATTTTGTTGTTTATGTTTGATTGGCATAGTCATATGCTGTGTTTCGTTTATTTCGAACAAAGAAGATAATAATAATAACAATAAATATTGTTTATGAAAACTTAAACAGTCGAAATATAATTACTATTGCCACCTTCATACTTTAGTAAATACTTAAATTTATGGTTCATATTTGTTTTAATTGGCTTTTCTACCACATTCATTAATCCACTTACCTAAGTACGGCTCAGTATCAGGAATTAGTAAACCTTATTGTTTGTTGTTATGAATTAATGACACTTATTATGTATCAAACTGCGGCTCGGCAAGGTCGTGAGTGGGTTCAAACAATACTTTATTGACCAAGAAGCAATACATGCGTGAAACAAATTAAAGAATAACATAACACAAAATAACAACACTAAACAAAATAGAGCTAACGCCTATTGGCATGCAGAAATCGAAAAGTTCCAAATTTGAAAAATATACGAGAGTTCAGTTTTTAAATGAAACATGAGTTCATGAAGTTCTAAAATTCGGGAGTTCATCGAATAAAATTGTACAGCAGCAAAGCAAAAGGTGATTTTTACAAACATTGTTCTGGTGAGAAAAAGTTAGAAAACACCTTGTTTAGAATGACCTAAAACCAATATTCACAAGGTGTCCATTTGTAGAAATCAGAGCATTTTTTCTGATGTAAGTGCTTGATTGAGTTCTATAGACAGTTTATACATTTTACAGTGCGTCTTGCATTAATGTAGGACGCTGTAGGGTTAGAGGCGATATTATTTAAGTGAAATAGATATATTGAAAACTTTGCTTGAACGAAGAAAAAAACACACACTTTATTATGGCTGGCTGTAGTTGGAGGCTGGCTGTAGTTGGAGGCTGGCTGTAGTTGGAGGCTGGCTGTAGTTGGAAGCTGGCTATAGTTGGAGGCTGGCTATGGAGAAAAAAGCAGTTGTGCATAGTATGAGACGAACAGCAGACTTTGCTGGAGAGACTGAACATGAGAGAGAAAAGAGGCTGTAATATCAGGCAACTTGAATAGATGTGACGTATGTCAATAAATAATAAAAGACATCGCTCTTTCCACGTTTTAGCAAGACACAGCAACCAAAAAATTGTTATTTGGTCACTGCTGGGGAACGAACCGCAGATCTCTCGATATCTAGTCGAGCGCGTTAGCCTTACATTAATGTGGCCAACAATCCACGGCTCTATGTGTGTTTTTCTGTCAACTTTTGACGTCATAATTTGGTAAGATGGGCTCAGCTACTGAGATGTCTCTATCTGGTGGGCATTAACAGCACTGGCTATATATCAATTATAGGAGTTAAATCCAAAGCGAAAATCCTCCAAATACGTGGCGTCAGTGAATGAACAAAGACATCGCTCTTTCCACGTTTTAGCAACACACAGCAACCGAAAAATTGTGTTTCGACCACTGCTGGGGAACGAACTCCCAGATCTCTCGATATCGAGCCGAGCGCGTTTGCCTTACACCAAGTTGACCAAAAATCCACGGCGCTATGTGTGTTTTATGTCAGCTTCTGACATAAATCCGTAAGATGGGCTCAGCTGCTGAGACGACTCCATCTGGTGGGCATTAACGGCATTGGCTATATATTAATTGTAGGAGTTAAATCCAAAGGGTGAGATTCAAAGTGAAAATACGTGGTGTCAGTGAATAAACAAAGGCATCGCTCTTTCCACGTTTTAGCAACACACAACAGTCGAAAAATTGTTATTCGGCCATTGCTGGGGAAGAAACACCCATAAAGTCGTGGATTGTAGCCCCCGTGGTGTAAGGCTAACGCGCTCGGCTAGATATCGAGAGATCTGGGTTTCGATTCCCCAGCAGTGGCCGAATAACAATTTTTCGGTTGCTGTGTGTTACTAAAACGTGGAAAGAGCGATGTGTTTGTTTTTTCACTGACGCCACGTATTTGGAGGATTTTTACTGTGACGGATGTCTACTGGCGTTGAGCAATAGAAGCAGTCTGGGCTTGCAAGGTTCCCAAAACGATGTAATGTGATGGGCGTCGGAAAGTGACCATGCAAGTGCCAGTGGTCATCTATTGCTTAGGTGAGGCGATAGAATTGTGAGCTTTCATCCAGGTGACAGCAATAACTGAGGTTGAGATCTGGGAAATTGGCAACGAAGAATTAAAATTCCTGACGAGGTAAAGATAGAGTAATTTCGAGGTTATGACATGCGGCAGCATATCATTTAACGATATAACAAATGGAGGTCGTGAGTGAGGTGAATAAATCATACATGAGATTTTTCTGCGGATTCGCGGAATTCCGCTTTTTTGTCATCATTTGGATTATTCTCGAGATCAATGTAGAACGTAAGAGAAATTCAGAGGATTGTGGTGGTGGTGGTGGTGTAGGGAGGAGTCGTTTTCCGTCTGGGTACGGTATTTCGTCTTTCAAAACTTTCCAAAACGGAAGTTAAACGGAGTGACGATATTTCCCTTAATCGCAATTTCTTTTTTCGCACGATGTTGCTTGTGTCCAGTATTATTATTAAATATCATTTTTTGCATAAATGTTTGCATTTGAGCATGAAACTGTTCGCAACGATTTCCCCAAACCCCTGATTTCCCTGGAAATTTCCATGTAGTCTTCAGGCATGAGATTCATCCGTGGATTCGAATAATTCCGCCATTTCGGTTATCATTTTGGGCATTATCGAGAACAATGCAGAACTGAACAGAAACTGGGGGTGAAATTGTGGGGGAGGGGGATTCTTTTCCGTTAAAGGACGGAATTTCGTCTTTCGAAACTTTTCGAAAACAGAATTGACGAAATTTGAAATTTTTTAGAATTGATGCATGGTGTTCAAAGTATTCACGTTCTCTAAGTTATCGAAAGTAGTGAAAGCTCTGATATCGTGCATTCAGGGTCCTCAGGCTGAACGTTTTTTCAGAATGATGGATAAATTATTGTCATTTAAGTGAACAAAAAGGGCAGGGGAGAAGAAAAGTGATGAATAAATGGGAAGGGAATGATATGAACAGAAAGAAAAACTAAGCAAAGATTGCTCTGCAACTGCAAAGTCAATAAAAGGCATGGACTTGCTGAGAAGAAAGGAACACAAGAGGAAAATTAACCTGATGTTCTAGCAAGTAAAAAAAAAAAAAAAAAAAAAAGATGTGTTTGAAGCAATGTCTTTTAAAACCACTTTTTTTTTCAATTCAGTAATTTTATATTGTGAATACAGTGAACAATTCCATCTTGCTCGTGCTGTGTTATATTCACATTTTTTGGCACAAATTCTGATTTTTCTCCCAATTAAAACGTTCAGCTTTTTTGTTCCTTGGTCTGTCTCATGTATGATAAATGCTAATGTTTTGCACGTAAATGAATGTGGACTCTCGCATCCCTAGTTTTATTTCACACCTACAAGGATCTTGGCATGCGAAAGATGCATAGAATAAACTACCTACAAAGATTATCAGGACCCTCTCTAAATGTTTTCTACTTTCGACTCGCTGTAAGTTGTTGCTAAAGAGTGTAAGGAAATTAGGGAAGTGGCGTGCCGTTCCGAAAGAAAATCCAAAGAACAAGAAGTAGCACAATTTACATATGAACTGTAACTACGAGACATGACGCAGATGACATACTATAGCGGTGTCGTACGAATCAAGTCGTCAATGCTGTAGCGATAAGCTTGCAGGCGTAATTCATTTGGAAGAACAGCCACGCCGGAGTAGAAACACGTGGATTCGCCGCACCGGTGGCGCAGTGGTCTAAGCGATGGCCTCTGATCATTCTTCCGAAAGGGATCCGGGTTCGAATCCCGATGAGGCGTGGATGTTGTGTCTGTCGTACGACACTGGCTCTCTCCCTTCCCTGGAACCAATGACCCTAAATTAGGGACGGGCGACTGCTTGCAGCCCATTGAGTTGCTCACGATGGTCGTTGAACCTCCAATCGTCGCCCCGGTGGCGCAAGGGCCTAAGCGATGGCCTCTGATCATTCGTCCGAAAGGGGTTCGAATCCCGGTGGGGCATGGATGTTGTGTTTGTCGTACGGCACTGGCTCTCTCCCTTCCCTGGAACCAATGACCCTAAATTAGGGACGGGCGACTGCTTGCAGCCCATTGAGTTGCTAACGGTGGTCGTTGAACCTCCAATTAAAAAAAAACAAAAAAAAACACGTGAATTCGAATGCCACCCGCGACAAAAAATTATATACTGTAGAACAAAACCCCATAAAGAAAATTAAACACAAATATACGTCACCATCCTTTTTTGTGAGATATAATTTGAAGGTAAATTGAAAGAATTTGGGGGAATGCATCAGATAAATGAAACCAAATTTATTGAAGATTTATTTCACATTGCTTCAACCATGGAAATACACTAGTGTGCAAAACTTATGCAACTTTACTGAGTTTGGCGTAATTCCGCGAAAACTCACCTGTGAGACATGAAATTAACACTACAGAGGCACAATGCAGTACCTAAAGGATGACGAAAGCAGCGTAGCAAACAAATGAATAGAACGCATACACGAAGGCAGGCAGCAGAAAATGGTTTATTGACAGCACGGCATTCGTACACCTAACCGACAGTCCATGAGGGAGAACAACAATCCAAAGTCCCTTAGTACGGGATATGACCTCCCCGAAGTGCAATGGTTGCGTGGCACCGTCTGGCCATACTCAACACCAGATGATCCAACAGTTCTTGAGGTAACAGTTCCCACTCCTCGATGAGCATTTGTGTCAGTTGTCTGGTGTTCTCCGGGGGAAACGATCGTGCCTCCAGGCGTCTCCCCAAAACATCCCACACATGTTCGATGGGATTTAAATCAGAGGAGCACGCTGGCCACTCCATTCTGCGAATATCTTCAGAATCTAACAGGTGCTCAACTGCTTGGGACCTGTGTGGGTGAGCGTTGTCGTCCATAAAAACAAAGTCTGGACCAATGGCACTTCGGAACAGACGCACGTGGGGGCGGATGATCTCATCACAGTAACGCGCTCCGGTTACGGAACCTGTGTCGAAAATGTGGAGCTCCGTCCGACCGTTCAGCATAATGCCACCCCACACAAGTACGCCAGGACCACCCCAACGGTCTCGTTCCCTGATGTTCGTGGGATGAAAGCGTGTTCCTACCTCTCGCCAGATCAACTGGCGCTGAGAATCGTTTGTCCGACTGAAACGACTCTCATCGGTAAAGAGGACGTGACTCCATTGATCAGGTGTAAAGTGTGCATGTTCGCGACACCACTGTAAACGGTGCAGCCGATGAGCTGCTGTCAATGGTATGCAGCGTTCCGGCCGGCGGGCATATAGCCCACCCTCATGAAAGCGTCTGGCCACAGTAAACCGGGATACCTGTCGTCCGGTTGCTGTACGCAACCGCTGCGCTATGCTGCCAGCTGTCTGGTTCCGGTCTCTTTTCGCTTGCACGACGAGATATCGGTCGTCACTCGCCGTTGTTTTCCTGGGGCGACCACCACCTACCTTTCGTACAGCAGTACCTGTCGTTCGGTAGGCTTTCCAAGCTCGTGACACTACACTTTTATCGATTCCAAACTCTTGGGCAACACTCATCACGGTACGCCCCTCCTCCAGCTTGCCGATCATTCTACCACGTGTAAAGGCATCCTGATGGTTTCTCCTAGCCATATTGCACGATCGATCTCACTTGCCGCGAATGTCTGGAAATGCCTCTGTCCGCCGTCTTTTGTAGTCGGCTGGCACTGCGCGCGCTGCCTCCACGCAGTTTACGTGCCCTCACGTCACCTCTGACGTCGAACTCCTGCTATTTGCATATGCATCCCATTTGCCATGAGTTGTTGTTCCCTTGTACAACCCGCAAATCGCCCTTGTCTCCCCTGTCATGACTGTATGCTGTCAAACGACGTTGTCGCTTAAGTTTTGCACACTAGTGTATGTTATTTTTTATTTCATTGTTCTGTGAAAGCAAAACAATAATGTAGGATTTTATTTTACATCCTAAATAAGTGTAAAACCTTTGCAGCGAGAATCGCGAGTTTTGAACGAAAAGGAAAAAGAGCAAGATTGTGAGAAAAAAAGCATTAAACGAAACAGAAGTATCTATAAAATAACGATATCAGTAGGGAGATCAAAGCTACAAAAAGGAACAGGGACGCTCTAGTAAATAGCATTTCAAAAGTGTATGCAAACACGGCTGTTCGCTGTCACAGAAGCTGCCGAACATTCTCTGACAAAGTGTAAAAAGCATTCGCGAGCGATTTTGCATTTACAGTGATTTTTACAACGTGTTTGGCATTCTAGAGAAATCACAAATAGCGAAAGCTGAGCTCACCATACAAACAAACACCGTCTCCCAGACTTAAATCGCGGAAGAGTATAAGAAAAACAACGATCCAGAGTTACGTTTTTAGATACATTTCGAGCGAAAAAGTGAACTGATAATTTTTAACTTTGAAGGTATACGTAATATTTTACATATCTTCAACGGAAGAAAAAAGAGAAGTGGAAACCATAAGAGCAGTTTCAAATAACTGAGTTTAATACTAGCTGTTACATGGGCGTATTTCGAGGAAGAGCCAAGGGGGCCTTGCCCCCCCTCCCCCAAAAATAGGGTTTCATTTGTTCGTTATAATGCGACTTTAATTTGAAAGAATGCTTTCATTTAATAAAAATGCATCAACTTGAAATAGAAATGAATGCTTTAATTTTTTCTTCTATTTTTCATTAACTTTTATTTTGTTCTAATGCATTTCAAGAACTTCCATTTTTCGGCCTCCTCCCGCTCCCGCGAAAAAAAACCAAATTATATACGTCCCTGAGCTGTGAAATGAGGTCGTGCGCATTTTATGCGAGATATTCGTTTCTGAAGACTGATCGTAATTCCGAACTTCCTTAATTTAAGAGAATAAATTCTTTTAAAATAAACGCAAAGTGAGGAGTTAATTGAAAAAGGAAATTCAAATGTTGCGGTTTTTTTTGGGGGTGTGTGTTTCCGTCCCGGTGACCGAGTTGTCTAATGTATTGGCTTTTGGACAATCAATCGTTCAAGATCGGTCTGTGGGTACTTAATGAGGAGGCATAAGTGGAAGGTCAGCACAAAAGCCTTGCAATACCCCCCCCCCACACACACACACCCATGGAACCCAAAGTGTCGCTCATGATGGTCGTTAAACTGCAACACAATAATACATTTGGCAATTCCGGACATTGTACCCTTTTGTTTTCTCTCTCATTGACGCTTTGCTTAGTGCGACACTAGCTATTTATAAAAACTCTCTAACTTTAAATCTGTCCAGTCAGGATGATCTATCCCACATCTGAATATACACTGCTGGCCACCCAAAATGCAAAACCAAGAAGGACACGAGATAGCAAAGCCAGATTTACTGGACACATAACAACAGATACAAAGATGAAACGATTGAGCTCACAGGCCCGTGCGACTTGCGGAACACGCAAACATCAATAGTTCGTGTGGCCCCCATGGCTGGCAATAACGGCCTCTACACGCCGCGGCATCGAACGAAAGAGGCTTTGGATGTATGTATGGGGTATGTCGGTACAGGCTGCTAATACACGTTGCCACAGTTCATCAGGCGTAGCCACGGGTGGTGCTTGCCGGGACACTCGGTTGCCGAACAGCGACCAGACGTGTTCGATGGGCGACTTATCGGGAGAACAGGCGGGCCACGGCAGCAGTGTGACACCTAGTGGGCCGTGAAGAATTGTTGCACGATGGGTGCCACGTGCGGGCGCGCTTTGTCCTGGTGAAACATGGCCGCTGGCAGGTCTTGCAGGTAAGGGAGGACTACAGACTCCAAAACGTCGGAGATGTAGCAGTGGCTGTTGAGTGTACCGACGATGCATACCATAGGGATGCGGGTGTCATATCCAATTGCGCCAAAAACCATAACGCCAGACGACTGACCGGTATGGAGATGCATAATGCCGGCGTCATACAGTCTCTCGCCGCGGTGCCGCCACACGCGGATCCGACCATCGTGGTGTTGCAGGCAGAAGCGGGATTTGTCGGAGAAGACAATGTCGTGCCATTCCGTAGTCCAGTTGCGGCGGGCCCACTGCTCGCCGGTGGTGTAACGTTAGTGGAAATCGGATGAATGTGAGCAGTGCGACAAGTCCCCGCCCCTGCAGACGACGTCTAACGGTACGTGCTGGCACAGGTTGTTGCGCAACACACCCTAATTCCTGCGCTAACGTTCGTGATGTGGCGGTGTGAGCCGTCATTGCCCGCCGCACAACATGCCGGTCCTCTCGTTCGGTGGTGTGCCGCGGCTGCGGCAATCGCTCACGTCGGTCCGTCCGTCCCTCCTGCACCCACCAAATCGATACTCGCCTAACTGTGGTTGGATGTCGTCCCACACGGGCGCCGATGTCTCGGTACGATAAACCGCTGTCGTGATAAGCCACTATTCGTCCTATGTCGAACTTTAAAACGTGCTAGAATGACTGCCGTATTCTGCGACGAGGCATCAGGAAGCTTCCCATGCACAGGTCCGGCAGCACAACACACTTTCACTACTTCCCGCCTTCTGTGCACTCTTCTTATAGTGCTTCTCGGTGGCGTGCCGGGCGCACATGATTTGCACATGCACTGTAATGCTAATCGTTTGCATGTCCTCTCTCGGGCGAAGCATGCTGCGAATTTGAGGCCAATCGGATGATTCCTGCTTGGTG
The DNA here is from genome assembly GCA_039090855.1 of Macrothele yani. Lineage (NCBI taxonomy): Eukaryota > Metazoa > Arthropoda > Arachnida > Araneae > Macrothelidae > Macrothele > Macrothele yani. The sequence goes on along the minus strand of CM077028.1, from coordinate 23,910,921 downwards.
TTGCATTTTGGGTGGCCAGTAGTGTATCTATTTTCTGGGTTTACAACTCATGTGAATGAACCCCTGAACTAGAGGTATGCATGGGCTGGGCTGGCCCGCCAAGCTCGAGCCCGGCCCGATGGTCGGGCCTTTTTTTAGTTTAAAGAACAAAGCAACGGGCCGGGCCAAGCCGACCCATTCTTTTAATTGCAACGGTAAAGAAAGAAAAATGCTGTGTTCCCCGATTTTCTGGTCTGTTTAACTGGTTTGCCAGCTTTACTTACTTCCATGACATAGCCCAGGGCGTAATCAGGAAAGCAAGAAGAGGCACTCACAGTGTTTCAACCAATCTGTTGGATTTAAGATTGTAAAACCACTTTGAGTCTTGTTGACAACAAAAAGGTTCGACCCCGAGCGAGTGTGTGTGTTGTGTAGAGTAGGGAAGGTAGAGTATCTGCAGTGGAGTGGGGTGTGAATTTGTGCGTTTGTATGAGGGAGTGGGACGACATCAATTTTTTCTCCTATCCCTAATCTGTTATAGGGATTGACTTTTGTAGTGTTACCGCTTACTAGTTCAGAGAGAGGGAGATTCTGAACGCGCTTAGTCTTCCTTTTTCTCCCTCTTTAAAGGTTACATTTTTCGATAATTGTCAAAGTTTAGTTAATATTTTTAGGCTTACATTCAATTAAATATTTTCAATAATATCTAATTTCATTATTTAATTTTTCAATTTTAATAAAATATAATAGAAAGACAAAATAATACGAAATGGCACATCACGGGCCGGGTTGAGCCTTAGACTCACGGGCTTGGGCCGGAAACCTCTACCCTGAACCCAAAAACAGATTCTATTCTTCACCACATGTTTTTTTCGATACCGTGTCATGTGTACGATACAAGAGGAAATACGAATCGTCTGAGCAGGAATCCTATTTTTTATTTGTTGTTGTTTTGGGTCATCTTCAGTCAGTTTTGAAGTTCTTAGGCCAATTCGAAAAGTGATGTGCATTTCGGAAAGTGTGTCAAATTCGCTTTCTGCTGTTTCATCCTAGCCGACTGAAAACACGTTGCGAAAACACAAGTTTGTCCGCGACGGGCATCGAACCCGAGTTCCCTCTCTCGGGAGTGAGTCGCTCTCCCAACTGAGCTACGCGGACAGAATGTCACCCTGCAGATTTGTCGTCTTGGCACATATTTTCACGTCTGTAGTATATCACAACGTCATATGATCATGCTACAAATTGTTTTTGATTGTCTGAAGGTATTCGAAATTCGATCTACAGTCGTCGATTTATTGTACTACACAATATGTTCTATGCTCCTCGCAATTTAAGTATACGCCTTGCCTTTATCACAACACTTTTTTCTGCCAACTGAATGATATACAGCCATTTCGCCTCTCAAGATACATTTTTATCCCGACAGATCTGAGAAATCCTACGTGCTTACTTCAATGAGAAAACACCAACACTCTTAGCAACAGCAATCGTGCTTGGTTCTTTTTTTTTTTTTTTTTTTTTTTTTTTGATTGAAGGTTTAACGACCACCGTGAGCAACTCAATGGGCTATAAGCAGACGCCCGTCCCTAATTTAGGGTCGCTGGTTCCAGGGAAGGGAGAGAGCCAGTGCCGTAATTAAAACACAACATCCATGCCTCACCGGGATTCGAACCCGGACCCTTTTCGGACGAATGATCAGAGGCCATCGCTTAGACCACTGCGCCACCGGGGCACCCGTGCTTGGTTCATTTCAGTTACGTGGCGGCGTTTGCAAAGGTTATAAAAAATTCATATTCTGTCTAAAACTACACATGCCATTCGCAACTGGCACTCTTTGTGTGTGAAAATTTGAAACTTGTGGCTACATCAAAAGATACATCTCGCATTCAACTAATAAAGTGGAAAATATGGTGCATATTAATTTTTGCCTATCTCGTTAGCAAAATTTCAAAACGCTCCTCAGCTACGGGAAATAAGAGTGCATCATACTAGTTTACTAGAGAGGACGTTCATGCATTATTAGAACGTTTTTGATAAGAAATAACAAAAAATAAAAGAAGTTCAAAGAATTGAAACTGGCAACAGCGTAAACACGAAAGAAATATCTCCTGCAGTTAAATATCTTCTGCTAAGAAAATGGTGCAAGTAAACAAACTGCGGACAGAAGGTTATATTTTAGCTCTTTGCGAAGAGAAATATTCGTATTCTGTAATCAAACAACGTTGTGAAAATCACGGACTTAGCATTTCTAAAGGTAAAATAAGCAATATTGTTAATAATAGAGGGGAAAACGTCAAGCCTTACTTTTAGCAGGAAAAAAACATCAAAAGAAAATCCAAAGGAATGTACTTTTAGGGTCTATTAGTAAGGTCTCTGATCTCAAATGAAAATCCACCGACCAAAAGGAGCGATTGCTAAGTCGTTAAAAATCTCTGTATTAACTGCAAACCAGATAATAAACGAAAATTTGAAACTGAAAAACAACAACAAAATGCTTACCTCCTTTTGTCTAGGCACGTGGCTGAGCGTAGAACACGCTGTAGACGTCTTTATGAGAATCACTTATACGGAGACAGATGGCAATTTATTGTGACTATTGATGAAGCATGTATCTGCCTAAGCGACTGTAACAGAAAAGATCGATTTATTGACGCAAAAGAGCAGAAAAAATCCTACAAAAAAACCCCAAGGATCCAAAGAAAGTTTCTGTTAGGGATTCGTAAAAAAACAAGAATCCAAAGAAAGGGATTCGTAAAAAAGCTTTTAGTATCTAAAAAATATTCTGAGACCTGTCAAACACCCAAGAATCCAAAAAAAGGGATTCGTAAAAAAGTAAAAACCAAGAATCCAAAGAAAAGGATTCGTAAAAAGGTTTCTGTAAGGGATTCGTAAAAAACCAAGAATCCAAAGAAAGTTTCCTTAAGGGATTCGTGATTAATGTTGGTTTCTCATTCAGTTGGAAATTAAAGTTAAGGAAGACCAAGAATCCAAAGAAAGGATCCAAAAAAACCGAGAATCCAAAGAAAGGATCCAAAGAAAAACCAAGAATCCAAAGAAAGGGATTCGTAAAAAGGTTTCTGTAAGGGATTCGTAAAAAAACAAGAATCCAAAGAAAGGGATACGTGAAAAAGCTTTTAGTATCTAAAAAAAATATTCTGAGACCTGTCAAACACCCAAGAATCCAAAAAAAGGGATTCGTAAAAAAGTAAAAACCAAGAATCCAAAAAAAAAGGATTCGTAAAAAGGTTTCTGTAAGGGATTCGTAAAAAACCAAGAATCCAAAGAAAGTTTCCTTAAGGGATTCGTGATTAATGTTGGTTTCTCATTCAGTTGGAAATTAAAGTTAAGGAAGACCAAGAATCCAAAGAAAGGATCCAAAAAAACCGAGAATCCAAAGAAAAACCAAGAATCTAAAGAAAGGGATTTGTAAAAAGGTTTCTGTAAGGGATTCGTAAAAAAACAAGAATCCAAAGAAAGTTTCTGTAAGGAACTCGTGATTATTGTTGGTTTATCATTCAGTTGAAAATTAAAGTTAAGGAAAACCAAGAATACAAAGAAAGAATCCAAAAAAAAAAAAAAAAAAACAAGAATCTAAAGAAAGGATCCAAAGAAAAACCAAGAATCCAAAGAAAGGGATTCGTGAAAAGGTGTCTGTAAGGGATTCGTAAAAAACTAAGAATCCAAAGAAAGGGATTCGTAAAAAACTAAGAATCCAAAGAAAGGAATTCGTAAAAAAGTTTCTGTAAGGGATTAAAAAAAAAACAAAAAAAAACCAAGAATCCAAAGAAAGTTTCTGTAAGGGATTCGTGATTATTGTTGGTTTCTCATTCAGTTGGAAATTAAAGTTAAGGACAGTTGAAAATAATGTTAAAGTCAGTTCTACATATTACCAAAATAATGTTTTAGCTCCTATATTTAAAGAAGAAATACCATCCCTTTTTCCACAGAGCCTTCGAAGAGTAGAACTCCATCAGGATAAGGCTACCAGTCAGTCAGCCAAATGCATCATTATTTCTTGAAAAAAAAATGAAAAAAATTGACGTGTATCAAGTTTATAATTATTGTGCCTTCGGGCTGCTAAACAGAGTGCTTTTCAAACGCAAACCTAAAAGAATGATTGGATTGTGGAAGGCATTAGAAGAGGAGTGGAGTAAAATATCACTGCCAATTTTAAGAAATTCCCTGTTATCTCGTAAATCTGGATGCAGGTTCGTAGTCCAGAAAAAGGGCTATCAGATATCATTTAAGAAAGAAGTAATTTTATTTTAAACAATTATTATATTGCTCGCAAATCGTTCTAAAAATGTATGCACATTCTCCGTAGATATATTCTGCACATAATGTCTTATATTCCGTGGTTTAGACTTAGGCACCCCACTGGCGAAATTGACTAAAGTTTTCGCCACTAAGGAGCGTAAGCACTCATTTCTCTACAACAAATTTTGGTACTTTATCCATGTTTCCGAAATCCCAAAAGAGAAATCTATATAGACTATATTGACGAAAGTCACCGGACAACACTTTATAAGGAAATGAACGGATCCCCTGCGTTGCTAAGATGCGCGGTACAGCTGCAAACGGTATAAAAACAAGCCTGCAGTTGACGCGGTCATATCGCACTGCGAAGTTGAGTGAAAATGTCGCGGCGAAAGGGAACTCAATTTGAGAAAGGAAAGATTGTTGGGAGTTATATTAGTGAGTTGCCTATAAGATAAACCGAGAGGCGTTTAAATACACCCAAGTTAACTGTATGGGATGTACGGAATAAGTAGAAGACACGTGGCGTGCCTGAAGCAGCGAAACGCACCAGTAGACAAAGAAAATCAGTGATAGAGGACGTCGAAGCCTCAGGAGAGTCGTTACAGCTAATCGACGGAGTACTACACAAGACTTCAGTGTACAGGTGAGTAAAAATGCTGAAACCTCGGTATGTACACGTACCATTCTCAGAAAACTTCATTCCATGGGTTACGTGCGACTGCTCATAAGCCTTTGATCTCCACTCGGAATGCTACTAGTCGTTTAGCATGGTGTGAAGATCATTTATCGTGGACCGTAGATCAATGGAAACAGGTCCTATGGACCGATGAATCCAGATACACGATCCATCAGTCTGATGGCCGTGTGTGGGTATGGAAGCAGCCAGGGGAACGCTATTTACCACAGTGCACTGTTCCTAAGGCCACGTTTGGAGCTAGCAGTGTACTTGTTTGGGGGTGTTTTTCGTGGTATGGCCCCGGCTCATTGGTTATCGTAGACAAACCTGTTAACCAGCACGTCTACCTCAATATTCTGGACAATTATGCCCTACCAACTCTGCGGTAATACTATGGAACCGAGCCTTGTTTGTATCAACAGGATAATGCACCGAGTCATAAAGCAAGATCTGTTACGGCGTGGTTTGACGATAATTCCGTATGGTGTGTAGACTGGCCAGCACAGAGCCCTGATCTTAATCCCATAGAGCACATATAAGATGAATTAGAGCTCCGCATAAGAAGTTTAGAACCAAGGCCTACCTAAGCAACAGTAAGCGGCAGCATTATGTACTGAATGAAAGCGCATACCTATCGCCGTGTTCCAAAACCTTGTCGAAAACATGTCTCGAAGGGTCAGTGCATGCTTTAAGGCTATAGGTGGACCGACACCGAACTAATGTATGGCAATAAATGCTATGTTGTGTTTCTCTTCTAAGTGTCCGGTGACTTTTGTCATTATAGTGTATTTTGGAAAGATATCTCGCTATAGGATAAAAATTGTTTGATTATTTCCTAGTGTAAAGTTTTCCCGCTAGTTGGTGTAAATATGTAGTTCATTTTTCTCGGTGTATCTTCGTTTGTAAGTCTCCGACTTGAAAAATTCTTTTTACAACAGATCCTATTCGCTGCGGGAAACTCTTTGCTCAAAGCTTTGAATTCTTCATAACGGACAATTGACAGTTGTCTTCATGATCAGAAATTATATAATACACTTCATTTCTGACATACATATTTCGAAACACGCCGTGTAAAGAATTAATAACGACGTTACCTATCATAGGCATTGTTCTTTTTATGATAAATTCCCCAAAAGATAAATAAAAAAAAATAGAGTAAGCCTCTCGTCGTGGAATTTGGAACCGTCCATAAAGTACGTCCGTGATGTTTTACTAATTTTAGACTCCCCCTTCCCAATATCAAATTTTGTCCGATTGTTGAAACCCCTCCCCTAAAAAGTACGTCCTAATTCCCGCAATCCCCTTTATTTCTGACGACTGCTTTTAGAAGACCGTTGAGAAACAGAAAAAAACTTGTAATTATTTAAAGGAATCTTCCATATATTTACACGTTTGCTTCTGAAAATATTTATTATTTAGGCATTAATTTATTTCCAAATGCTACCCAGACTTTATCATTCTGAAATAAAGATCTACAAATGAACGCACGCATTCAAGGTTGCAATACTCCCGATTATACCATCTACGAAATACGATGGATTTGGTAGTACAAATACGAGAACGTAATATTAATATTCTGATTTAGCTAAATATCATCAGAAACCTGAAATATTTCATACCTTTTTATTAATTATTAAAAGGAGAAAAACAGAGAAAACAAAACGAAGAAATAACTTCCACTATATTTTTGCCGCTAAACGTCTGAATTACTAAACCTGCTCCGTCCCCCATGTCACATTTGGTCCGGCTGTCAGACCCCCCCCCCCCCCATAATCTCGGACGTACTTTATGAACGGCCCCTTACAGCTTATTCTTGACAACAGGTTATCTGTAAAGATTTGAATGAGCGAATAGAATTTGGCTCCAATTAGGATTCCAAAACATTCGCATTAAGCCGAAGAAATACATTTTCTAAAAATAGTTTGAATCATAAAATCTAATAAGGATGATAAAGATTTAATTAAATCCTTATTAAAAGTCAAATTCATGTTCCCCAGTGCCGGAGGCAAACGTTAACAAGCAATGTAAACGAAGAGGAAAATAAGATTTAACAGAGAAATATCCTAGAGAAAAAAAAAAAGATTTTCACCACACGAGAAATAGAAAAAAAAACCCCATGACCATTAAATTGCTATTTCCTAATTGCATTTTTCTATTTCTTGTGCCTCTACGTTTTGCAATCACTAAGCATTACTTAAGGATGTGGTATTTTGGAATGTAACAGGAAAAGCAATTACGAATCGCCGTGGAGACTATTGCGATTTCAAATATAATTAAGTGCACTAGCATTCCGTATTTCAAAGCACTTCATTTTTTTATTCAGACTGTTGAAAAGAATAAAATCGGTTATGAACTGAATTTAACGGATGATCAAATAGTTTCGGGACACGGAAAAATATACCCATTTGTTATAATTTCACCAGCTACAGTGTTTATTCTTATTAGGAACTGTAGCTTAAATGGAAAGGGATTAAACGATATTTTCGAAAACTCTTCTTCACTAAACACGGGAATTCACATATGCATGAAACTGTGCATAAACAGCTGAAAATGGATTTATGTGTTTCTTCAACAAAGTAAAGCAGATAAATAAATACGAATAAAGAGAGTGTGCGGAATTTAGACGACTGAGTATGATTTAATTTCACTCCTCATTTGCTTAACTATGATTTCTTTTCATTCAATTTCATTGATTTGTTTTGTTGAGCATTTCCAATATTACATAAAAGAAGAAAGAAAAAGTTATATAAAACAGAGCACAACAAGGAAGCAAAGGGAAAAATGCCAACAAGGCCTGACAAAGCCCCAAGTTCCCAGTACAACAGTGTTAAATAAGAGATAGAGAAAAGAAAGATGCGTTAAAGGGAAATACAAAACAAGACAGAGTATCAAATATGATCAGTGTTGTACAGTGACGTACCTGAAAAACTCGCCCCCCCTCAAAAAATATGTTCGAGGCCCTTCGTTGAAAATCGATTTGATTTCAACTACTAAAAATTTCAAATTCATGCTATTAATTATCATTATTATTTATTTGGAGAAATTTTAATTCCATATTATTATTTCAATTATTGAAAATTTCTGATATTATTAATAGATTTTGCCGGAGTTTTAATAACGCATGTCCTTGGGAACCTACAGGTAATTTTCGTAAAGCTGAAATAGTTGCATTTTATTTTGTTTAACACAAACGTTCCCGGTGTAGTAAAATGTATTGCCCTATTTTTATGCAAATACAAAGTATTACAAAACACTAAGGCAAAATTTAAGCATATCTTGCAAATCTTATTTATTTGGAGAACTAGCACTCTCTTTGAAATCCATGATGATCACACACACACTCAGCTGTTGTGTGATAGCGTTTGAAGACCTTTTCCAATTTTTAAAACACGGAACATAAGTAAGCGAATAAGTAACAACGTATTAAGAATTGTGGTATAAAAAACAATAAAACTACTTAAATCATTAACTCTCGAAAATAAAAACCACACTTAACATAATTCCCCAATTTTTTGCACATATTAAAATAAAATTCTCTTGACTTGGCTATGAAAAACATCCACAAGTCTCTGTTCTTTCGCCTCTTCGAACGGGACATGTTTTAGTTCATTACATTCTGAAGGATGCGTAGTTACGTGGAATCAACTGTATATATATATATATATATATATATATATCTTCAGAGGCCCTTATATATTTATATATATAAATATCTTCAAAGTCCCTTTGGCTGTGAAAAGTGGGCTCAAGTCGTCTGGGAAAAAATCGATGCTTTCCTGTTATATAGTTTTTAGCACGTCTTTTGTAAAAAAAGATCGTGCTTATGTTACCGGTTTGTCCGTCCGTCCGTCCGCCTGTAACCACGATATCTCTGCAACTATTGGTCCGATTTAAAAAAATCTTTTTGCGTTAGGAAGCATGAAATATGCGAATGATGATCCTTTATTTCGTTTTTTTTTTACGATGTACAATTTTGCAGCTAGGCGTAAATGCAGATGATGTCGAATTCAAAAATGCGTTTTATTCCACATATTTGCTTCTAAACATCCGATTGAAAACATATTTTTATGTTTCGATTCCATTTATATCGAAGAGTATTTTAGATATAGTTACTTTTTCAAATTACGCATAGATTTTCCGCTAGGGGGCGTAAAAGTAAATTACATTTTTCCTGATAACTCTTCTTCTAAAACTCCGATTTGAAAATTTGTTTTGCAGCGGATACACCTTCTGATTTAAAATTTTTTGCATATAATTTCAAATTTTTGGTAAAAAATACTTAAGCCACTAGGGGGCGTAAGTGTTAATTTTTGCTTCTGATGTATTTAGCATAAAATCTGAGCTTCTAAAATATCGATTGAAGAAAATCTTTCGTGGACTGATGCCACTCACATCGATAAACATTTTCGAAAAGTTTTCTTCTCAAAATATTCCACAGTTTCTCCGCCAGGGGGCGTAAATATATATCTTATTTTTTGTCAATATATCTACTTCTAGGAGTCCGATTTGAAAAATTCTTTTTTTGTTGGATAGTGTTTCCAGCGTGATATGCTTCTTATATAATTTCAAAATTTTCAAGTAATTCATTGACTTTCCGCTAGGGGGCGTAGAGATAAATTGCGTTTCCCCCAATATTTCTGCTTCTAAACCTCCGATTTGAAAAATTGGTTTTGCACCGGATATAGCCCATGATGGGAAATCGTTTGCACATAATTTCTAATTTTTGTAAAAATGGTTTGGCCACCAGGGAGCGTAAATCTTAATTTCCGCTTCTGATGTATTTGCAGCAAAATATGAGCTTCTAAATTCCTGATTGAAAAAATTCGTCTTTCTTAGACAGATAGTAGTCATGTCGACAAACCTTTTAGAAACATTTTCTTTTTAAAATAATGCATGGTTTCTACACCAGGGGGCGTAGATGATTGTTGTCAATATCTCTACTTCTAGGAGTCCGATTTGAAAAATTCCTTATTTGTTGGATAGTGTTTCCGATGCGAAAGGTTTTTCCTATAAATTCAAAATTTTCAATTAAAATCATAACCTTTCCGCTAGGGGACACAAAGGTAAATTGCGTTTCTGCGTTATTTCTGCTTCTAAAACTCCGATTTGAAAATTTTTCCTGTATCGCACACAAGACCTGGTCGAAAATATTTTTCACATAATTGCTAATGTTTGGTAAAGAATAATTTGGCCACCAGGGACATAAGTGTTAATTTCGTCTTCTGATGTATTTGTAGCAAAATCTGGGCTCCTGAAAACTCGACAATTTTTTTTTCTTGGACCGATAGTGCTCATATAAAAAAAATCTTTTGAGAATACTTTCTTCCTAAAATAATGCATGGTTTTCCCTCCAGGGGACGTAAAGTCACATCTTATTTTTGTCGATATCTGTGTTTCCAAGAGTACTATTTGAAAAATTATTTCTATGTTGGAGAGCGTTTCCGGTGCGAAATGTTTCTCATATAAATTCATGTTTTTCTAAGTCACAAGTCTGCAACCAGAGGGCGTAAGCTCATGATTCCGTTTACAGCAATATCTGAGGGATTAAAAATCCGATTGAAAAACTTCTTTCTTCCGTCAGATACTATTGTTTTCCATACCGGTTCCATCGACTTTGAGTAGCTTTGATAAATTTAATTTGCATCAGAATGGATTCAAAAGACGTGCTTATTACACCCGAAAATTCGGTGTCATCTTTCTTGTTAAAAACTAAAACCGAAAAAATGTTTCTAAACATTTATCTTATTTATTGGAAGAAAATGCCAAAAAATCGTTTTCTTTTCATTACACTGCTGGCCACCGAAAACGCAACACCAAGAAGGATGCATCCGATTGGCCTGAATTCGGCAGCATGCATCGCCCGCGAGAGGACATGCAAACGATTAGCATTGCAGGGCATATGCAAATCATGTGCGCCCGTCACGCCACCGAGAAGCACTATAAGAAGGGTGCACAGAACGCGGGGTGTAAGTAGTGGAAGTGTGTTGTGCTGTCGGACCTGTGCGTGGGAAGCTTCCTGATGCCTCGTCGCAGAATACGGCAGTTATTCCAGCACGTTTCGGAGTTCGACAGAGGACGAATAGTAGCTTATCGCGACAGCGTTTATCGTACCGAAGCATCGGCGCCTGTGTGGGACGACATCCAGCCACAGTGAAGCGAGTATCGATTCAGTGGGTGCAGGAGGGACGAACGGACCGACGTGAGTGATTGCCGCAGCCACGGCGCACCACCGAACGAGAGGACCGGCATGTTGTGCGGCGTGCATTGACGGCTCGCACCGCAACATCACGAACGTTAGCGCAGGAATTAGGGTGTGTTGCGCAACAACCTGTGTCAGCACGTACCGTTCGACGTCGTCTGCAGGGGCAGGGACTTGTCGCACGGCGCCCATTTCTCCGATTACCATTGATGTTACACCTCCGGCGAGTGCAGCGGTAGTGGGCCGTTGAACGCCGCACCAGGACTACGGAATGGCACGACATTGTCTTCTCCGACGAATCCCGCTTCGGCCTGCAACACCACGATGGTCGGATCCGCGTGTGGCGGCACCGCGTGTGGCGGCACCGCGGCGAGAGACTGTATGACGCATGCATTATGCATCGCCATACCGGTCCGTCTCCTGGTGTTAGGGTTTAGGTCACAATCGGTATGTAGACGTACCATTCGCAGAGAACTTCATTCCATGGGTTACCGTGGTCGTGTAGCTGCTCATAAGCCTTTGATCTCCACTCGGAATGCTACTAGTCGTTTAGCATGGTGTTATGGTTTGGGGCACAATCGGTATGTAGACGTCCCATTCGCAGAGGACTTCATTCCATGGGTTACCGTGGTTGTGCAGCTATTCATAAGCATTTGATCTCCACTCGGAATGCTACTAGTCGTTTAGCATGGTGTAAAGAACATTTATCGTGGACCGTAGATCAATGGAAACGGGTCGTATGGGCTGATGAATCCAGATACACGATCATCAGTATGATGGCCGTTTGTGGGTATGGCGGCAGGCGGGGGAACGCTACTTACCACAGTGAACTGTTTCTACGATCAAGTTTGGAGCTGGCAGTGTTCTCGTGCGGGGGTGTTTTTCGTGGTATGATCCCTGCTCATTGGTTATCTTGGACAAACCTGTAAACCAGCACGTCTACCTCGATATTTTGGACAATTATGCCCTACCAACTCTGCGGCAATACTGTGGAACCGAGCCTTGTTGTTAAAAGTAGGATAATGCACCGAGTCCTAAAGCAAGGACTGTTACGGCGTGGTGTGAGGATTATTCCGTATGGTGTGTGGACTGGCCAGCACAGAGCCCTGATCTTAATTCCAGAGAGCACCTATGGGATGAATTAGAGCCCCGCATAAGAAGTTTGGTACCAAGGCCTGCTACTAAGCAACAGTTAGCGGCAGCATTATGTACTGAGTGCAAGCGCATAGCTATCGCTGTGTTCCAAAACCTTGTCGGAAGCATGTCTCGAAGGGTCAGTGTATGCATTAAGGCCAAAGGTGGACCGACGCCGTACTAATGTATGTCAATAAATGCTATCTTGTGTTTTTCTTGTAGGTGTCCGGTGACTTTTGTCAATATACAATGAATAGCAATTGAATTAGAGATACCTGTCTGGTAACGTGTAGCACCACCTTTCGTCTTGATGACGGCGGCGATTTGTCTCGGCATGGACTCGACAAGACACCGGAAGCGTTGGGAAGCCATACGGATCCACGACCCCTGAACAAGCTCCCACAGTTCACGAAGATTTGATACAGGGGGTCAGAGCCTCGAACATCTCTCTCGATGGCATCCCAGATGTGCTCGATGGGATTGAGGTCAGGTGACCTAGCTGGCTAAGGAAGCAAGGTCACGTCGGTGGGGTGTTCATCCAACCATTCGGATTCAATTCGAGAGCGATGGGACGGTGCATTGTCTTGTTGCAGGATGAGGTCCCCAGTGGGATGTTGAAGACGCACAGACGGCAGCAAATGGTCGTCCAAGATATTTCGATAACGTTGACCTGTGAGGGACGATATCACACGTACCAGGGACGTACTTTTTCAGTGCACGTAAGCAGTCCCCAGACGAGAATGCCACCCCTACAAGCTTGAAGAGTAACCTGCTGGCTAGAAGGATCCATCGCTTCATGTGAGTTGCGCCGTACTCGTATCCTGCCGTCCTCATGTGCCAACGTGAATCTCGACTCATCAGTCCAGGCAACATTTTTCCACATGTCTAGGGTCCAGTGGCGAAGTTCCCGCGCCCATGTTAATCTTTGCACCCTGTGATGTGCGGCCAGCAGCGGTACCCTCGTGGGACAATGGCTTCTGTACCCCATAGCAAGGAGATGGTTCTGGATGGTGTGGCTGCTTAAACGTTTTTGTTCACCAGCGTTAAATTGCCGAGTGATTTCTTGCACTGTGGCCCGTCAATCCGCTGTTACAATGCAAGCTAGCCGACGATGACCCCGCTCATACACACGCTGGTGTCCACGACAGTTGGCCCTTGCAGTGATGGTTTTTCCGGATTCGATGTACTCACGGTGCACTCGTTACATAGTGGCTCGTGAAAATCTCAGTGCCTGCATGACTTCCGAGATGTAGTGACCCATTCGTCAGGCCCCGACAATTTGCCCACGATCAAATGCGCTTAGATCCTTCATCTTACCCATACTGCGTCCGACTCTTACTGATTCCCGTCGCATCGCTCCTTATATTGTCTTATCGCTGCATACGTCATGTAGTTTCCGTTTACAGGGTTGTCCACAGGGCCATATTTGCATAACGCCAGCTGTTTCAAATTCAATTGCTCTTCAGTGTAGTGTATATTCGCGAATTTCATATTTAATCAATTTTAATACTGCCGTCATTAGAATTTACGACAAAAAATGTACCGCAAAGCGATTATACTCCAAAGTCCAAACCAGAACTTTAAACCTCGAATTGTCCCTCAAAATTATTTATTACGAAGATACTTTTATGGACCAAGCTTGACGGGTAATACCGGGCCACATGCACTCTGATGAAGATTGCACCTATGGTATTTCGTGATTTCTACTCTCCGTTACTGTTGAATGATCTTGGATACTGTGCTACAACCGTAAACCGGATGTCGTCAGTTGTATCTGTAGTTTTAACTAGGAAAAGCAGCTCACAGAACAGAGTGTTTGAGTTTCGCAGAGGATTAGCTTTGAAAAGTTTTGTGCTTTCGTGTCAGTATTTAGTTACAAAGTTTCTCGGTATTGTTTGCTAATTTTGAGAATGAGTCACTTGAGTAAAGTGGGTGTATCTGAAAGATGCAAGCAGTACACCAAGGGAGCGTTTGATGTGAACAAAAGTCTATTGTTCTGTTCGTGTTGCAACATACCAGTATATTTTTCAAGAAAGGACAGATATGAAGAGTATTTAGCAAGCAAGCTGCATAAAACAGAAAGGTGTATTCGAACAGTCAACCGAAATTAATGCAAAAATGTGTTGATGGATTAATTGAGAAAAACCTAAACAAGAAGAGCATCGCTCAACAGAACGTTCGAAATTAACTGGTGCCATTTGTGCAGCTAACATCCCAGTTACCAAACTCGACAACCTTTCATTAAAATATTTTGGAAAATTCCTTGAAAGGTAATCGTTGTTATTCCAAACGCAAATTAGATGCGGAAATGTTATTTGCAGAAAATATATGATATTCACGAGCAACGAGTGAATATCATATATTTATTCACGAGCAAAGAGTACCGTTGCTTTATCCACAGAGGCTTCAAAGAGTAGAACTCCATCAGGATAAGGTTACCAGTCACATAGATCCAAATTTACCACGCTATTGCCTGGAAAAATGAAAAAAAACAGACGATTAGCAAGTCTATATACCTTTTAACCAATACAGACATTTAACGTGGACCAGGTACATCAAACAAAGATCTTCGCTCTTTCCACGTTTTTAAGTGAGGCACGGAAAAATTCTCATTGGCCGCCACCGGGAGACGAACCCAGGGTCTTCCAGTTACGCGCCGGATTTTGTCCCGGTGGCGGCCAATGAGAATTTTTCCGTGCCTCACTTAAAAACGTGGAAAGAGCGAAGATCTTTGTTTGATGTACCTGGTCCACGTTAAATGTCTGTATTGGTTATTCATTCGCCTTCTGGTTATTTCTTCGGTTGTTGCTTGCCATCTTTGATGAATCCCCAGCATTGTGCGGGGCTCCAAGAAGCAACCTGCCAAATTGGCTTGGCAGTTAGCGTGTGTGAGTCTGGAGGAATTCGAGGCCGCTGTGGTGTAGCGGAAACATATCCGGCGCGTAACTGGAAGACCCTGGGTTCGTCTCCCGATGGCGGCCAATGAGAATTTTTCCGTGCCTCAATTAAAAACGTGGAAAGAGCGAAGATCTTTGTTTGATGTATATACCTTTTGCTCATATTCTTTCAAAGTCCTGTGATGTGTCACATATTGACTGTTGTGCCTTCGAACTGCAAAAGAGAGCACTTTCTAAACGCATACCTATAACAATGATTGGACTATGGAAAGCAGTGGAAGATGAGTGTAATAAAATATCCCTACCAATTTTATGAAATGCCCTGTTATCTTGGGAATCTAGATATGGGCTCATAGTCCAAAGAAAGGACGATCAGATCGAACATGTAAGAAAGAAATATTTTTAATTTAAACATTAATTATATTTCTGAAATACCGTTCTAAAAATGTGTGGACATCTTTCGTATATGATGATTGTTTGATATAACTTGTACAGAGGCCATATTTGGATAACTTGTACAGAGGCCATATTTGGATAACTTGTACAGAGGCCATATTTGGATAACTTGTACAGAGGCCATATTTGGATAACTTGTACAGAGGCCATATTCAGCTAGATGACTATGACTTCAAGAGTTCATTTAAAATCATTATTTGTGTTACTCCGAACGCGATACGATTCATCTGAAATGAGTATCAGCTGTATTAATATAACTACGGTGGTGCTCTAATGCATGTAATAAAATACCGAAATTTATTATGCATTCTCTTAATTTATTACTCAAATTTCATTAACAAGCAGATATAACCTGATACATCTCCCTTGTAAGTTCTATTTTCATGAACTTTTTTCTCCGTTCGGCATAGGGTACCCAGGAATAATTAAAAATGAGAAAGAACCAATAACAATTTGAAAATTTTCAACTACCTTTTCTGACACTAAAAATCTTTATTGGATATCTCGCAAAACGCCGTCTGGATCACCTCCGGCGATCTTGTAATTCGCAATCGCACTCATCAAACGCGTTACGTCACACAATGACGAAATTTCAGCAATCGTGTGTGCAATTTAAATATGTACATCCCAGTTTCAACGTCTTCTCTAACGACTTTAAGAAAGCAATTCCAACTTCCTGAAGACGAAGAAGTATTTGGTTCACTACGGCGTCGCGCAGTAGTCCTTAGTGGTTTCCTTCCCCATGGAAGGTTTGAAATGCATCCCGTTTGCAAATCATTAAATCGGCTTCGTCGCCTTTTCGAGTAGGAATTTAAGGGACTCAAAGCGGAAATCTTGGGCATTAATCTTGGCGTGAGAGCTCGCGTGGTGACAGTCTATCCTCACCGTAATTGCACCTTCAAGGCCCCAAGAAACTGAAGGAAAACTTATCAGACGCCAGGTAATGTTCTGAGAAGTTGTGCGGGAGCGTAATTCAAAACCTGAGCACAGTGTAAATCTCGAATCTCAATGAGCTAACGCGACGATGTCGCCAAGACCTACAAATTTAATCAACACCCTTTCCATCTGCGCCAGTCCACCATATGTCAAACAGGTGACAAAGTTATAATGGATGTAATGATTTCCCAAGACATATTGCTCCGATACTTATCGTCTGTCTTTCTCTGTCTATCCCTCTTATCAGGAGATTTCAACTGCGTCTGTAAATTTTCTGTCGATGTTAATTGCTGCCTTGAATATATTCGACTCCATCCTTATCGGACTGGATTAAGACTAAAATCTAAAAAAAAAAAAACGTTAACAAAGTTTTAATACAAAATTTAAAAGACGTCTTGCCACCTATTATCGAGTGCAATAAGCATACCTTTCGAATAATTTTGAAAATATGAAACAGCACTAGAATATGAAATCTTTCACCTAATAACTAGCAGAATATTTCTCAGAGAGAATACAAAAAGAACCCAAGCGGTCTTTTAAATTAGTTTATATCATCGTACAAAGAAATACACATTCATGCCCAAAAGAAGAACACGAGAGATGACACCAAATTTTCGATTGTAATAAGCACGTCTTTTGAATCATTTCTGACACGAAAAGAATTTATCAAAATTATTCAAAGTCAATGGAACCAGTCAGAAAAACAATCAAAAGGGTGTGACGTGCCTGCCCCGCAGGACGCACACGACATAAAGGCAGATAGCAGCGAGAACGAACGTACGCGTAGCTGAATTGGTAGAGCGACTTATTCTGGAGTGAGGGGACTCAGATTCGAGCCCCGGCGTGGAAAAAAATGACGGAGAAATTTACTTCGTTATAAGGGTTTGTACAACTGATAAAATATCCAGAAATAGAAATTACTTACTTCCATCAGCGGCTAAAATATATATCAAAATTTAACAAATGGAACACAAAAAAAATTAACATAGCACAAAGAGTGTCCCAGACAAAAAGGTTTTCAATTCGAACGGTGAAAAGAAGATATATACGTGTGGAAGAAAATACGATAAAGCTCTACGTTTTCTAGCGGAAGAATTTTACACTAGAACACGCCGCCAACAGTAACCGATAACTCGGGTACAGTTGGCAAATTTTGAGCAAAGCTATTGTAAAATCTAAGCTCATTAAGGCGTCTATTATCAGATATTCTAAAAAACGAACGCGTAAAATTTATGACCTCCAGAACAAAAGTACGAAACATTCTAAATAAGAAATACCTAAAATTTATCATTAACTACTTTCCTTTACGCCTTCACGTTGGTTGTGATCAGGTTGCATGTAAACGAAGCGGAGAGAAACACTCATATCGGGAACAACGTTTTCCATTTTGTATCACGAAAAACATACACACATGCACAAACTTCCTTTTACTATTATTTACGCTTTCCAACCGTAGGTTGAAGAAGCGTATATGCTCCAGCTTTTTACGTCCGTCTGTCTGTCGGCACGATAAGTCCCGTAAAAATGGTTCGATTTCGATGAAATTTTAGTATGTGGTAGGGGACCACCAGGGGACAAACCCTATTGAAAATCGGTGAAGTGGGGTCAAAGGTCACGCCATAAGAGCGGAATCCATTCCATTGCCTTTATGCGTCATAACATGCGTAAATATGATTCGATTTCGATGAAATTTTAGTATTTGGTAAGGAACCACCTGGGCACGAACCCTATTGAAAATTGGCAAATTGGGGTCAAAGGTCAGGCAGGGCATAAGAGCGGGATTTGTTCCATTGCCCTTATGCGTCATAACTTGCGTAAAAATGGTTCGATTTCCATGAAATTTTAGTATGTGGTAGGGAGCCACTGGAGACGAACCCTATTGAAAATGGGTGAAATGCGGTCAAAGGTCAGGACACTGGAGTGGGATCCATTCCATTGCCCTTGTGCATCATAACTTACCAAAAAAATGTTTCGATTGCGACAAAACGTTATCATGTTGTTCCGGAGGTATAGTGAACCGGTTCTGTTGAATATCAACGAAATGGGGTCAATGGTCATTGCACAAAAGCAAGATTTATTCCACAGCCATTATTCTCATAACTTGCGTAAAACTGCTTCTATTGCGACAAAACTTTAGTATGTTATTCTTGAGGTGTACTGAACCGGTTCTGTTGAACATCATCGAAACGGGGTCAAAGGTCAGGACACAGGAGCAAGATTTATTCCACAGCCATTATCCTCATAACTTCAGTAATAATTTCTGGTATGTTGGAAAGCGTATCATAATCAATGCATTGCATGATTTTACTAACTTGTAGATTTAGCAAGTGTTGAGCTAACAGACGGAGTCTTTCGATTTCTTTGTTTTTCAATTCAAACGATTTTTTTTAATTATTGTTAGTGAGACGACTTTCGTGAAACGATTCAAGTAAAACGCCATATAGTTTTAATTGCAATCCCTCAAAGACACGGAATTTCTGGAATCGGGAGGAATCAAACCCTGACCATGGACAATGTCCAATCGCATGCCAAAAACCATGGTGATCGGACGTGTCATGTCGTAGCTATGCCCGAACAACTAATTGTGCCAAGTCTCGTATAGAGTGCGGATTTTTTCAATTATTATTAAAATCGGTCAGTTTTTTAATGGTCGTTATTTTTATACGGCACGACCAATTACCATGATACCAATCCCATGTCACTCACCATGTCCTTCCATTTCTCTGTGGCAAGTGTCATCGCGATCGGCTAAAGATCTTTGGAGGAGATAGGTAACAAACGACCCTTTCTCCAAACCCGGAAACCCCCGTAAAAATGCAGGTTTTTGGACGATTATTCCTCGATGACACGGAATTTCGAAAATCGGAAGTCGTGAAAACCTGACCATGGACGATGTCCATTCGCATGCAAAAAAATCACGGTGTTCGGATGCGTCATCTCGTACCTATACCCGAACAACTAATTATCTCGAGTCTCATAAAGAGAGCTCCGCTCAGCCTTCGGCCTCTCTTCGGTCAACAATGGAAGAGTTGAAAACAGGCGAAAAATATTTTTCATGGAAAACAACTTTTCGAATATGACCCCCGGAAGCAGAAATAGCGAGAAAAAAAAAAAAAAAAGGTTTCGATCTTTACGCCCCCGAGCGGGATATCTGTGCAATATTTAAAGAGGATAATGCTCCACAATTCTATTGTAGCAAAAGACATACAGTAAAGAAGAAATTGCACAATAGGGTTCTTAGAAGCGGAGATACAGCTGCAAACTGAAGTACAAAAACATAACCTAGCGTCAGAACTGTGAACTACAGAACTCCTCCCATACTAACCTAAAGTGTTCTACAAGGCATCCGGTGTTGAAAGAATTTTTTTAAATCGTATATGTAGAATCAGAGGTATTTAGAAAAACAGATTAAGCATTTGCCCTACCTAGCGGCGAAATTGTGCATTATTTTGGAAAGAAAATACACACACACACAATTTTCATAGGCCGCCCCGGTGGCGCAGTGGTCTAAGCGATTGCCTCTGATCATTCGTCCGAACGGGGTCCGGGTTCGAATCCCGGTGAGGCATGGATGTTGTGTTTGTCTTACGGTTCTGGCTCTCTCCCTTCCCTGGAACCACTGACCCTAAATTACGGACGGGTGACTGCTTATAGCCCATTGCTCACGGTGGTCGCTAAACCTGCAATCAATCAAAAAAAAATTCATAGACAGTAGAATCTGAGCGAAAAAGTTATTTACAATGGGGTTTTTACCCCCTCAGATATTGCTGTCAATGGAAATTTAAACTTACGCAACCTTGGGGCAAACTTGTGCTTTGAGAAAAATTTGAAATTATATCAGAAACATTTCTCACCGGAAACGCTCTCCAACAAAGATAGAGTTTTATTTCGGTTTCTTAAAAGTAGAGGTATCGACACAAAAAAAGGTATATATCTAAGCCCCCTGGCGGAAAAGGTATGCACTGTTTTATGCATGAAGTATTCACAAAAAGTTTTCTGAGGTTAGCGGCATCGGTTCACAAAATAATTTTTTCAACAGAGTTTTCAGGAGCTCAGATTTTGCTGCAAATACATCAGAAGCAGAAATTAACACTTACGACTCCTGATGGTCTGACCATGCTTTACCAAAAAATTATAAATTATATGGAAAACATTTCTCATCACGAGCTGTATCCGATGCAGGAAGAATATTTCATATCGGAGTTTTAGAAGCAGAGATATTGGGGAAAACACAATTTGCTCTTGCGCCCCCTACGGAAAATCTATGCGTAACTTGCAAAAGTGACTCTACCTGAAATAGTCTTCGATATAAATGGAAACAAAATGTAAAATATTTTTTTCAATCGGATATTTAGAAGCAAATATATGGAATAAAATGTATTTGGAATTCAATATCATCTGCATTTACGCCCTCTTGCTTCAAAATTGTGCATCCTAAGAAAAACTGAATGCAACGATCATCATTCTCACATTTCAAGCTTCGCAATGGAAAAATAATTTTTCAAATCAGACTAATGGTTGCCGAGATATGGTGTCCACAGGCAGACGGACAAACCGGCAACGTAAGGAACTTTTTTTTTAGAAAAGACGTGCTAAAAGCTGTGCATTACCAGTAATACAAACGTTCCTAAAATTCTATCATAGCAACAGACATCCGATTCAAAATTAATGTTTTTATCATAAAGTCAGTCGGCGAAACGTTAGAGACAGAGGTGATTGGCAGTGGACATGGGCACCCCCTACCCCGCACAGGGTGGAACAGACCGAAACCGAACGCAGAAGATAGGAGGACAGGAGGGTAGGAGGGCTTCAGGGTGGATTAGACCCAAAGCGAATGCAGAAGATATGCGGACAGGAGAGCAAGGAGGGCTTCAATGTGAAACAGACCCAAACCGAACGCAGAAGATAGGCGGACAGAAGGGCAAGGAGGGCTTCAGTGTGAAACAGACCCAAACCGAACGCAGAAGACAGGCGGACAAGAGGGTAGGAGAGTTTCAGGGTGCAACAAACCCAAACTGAACGCAGAAGATAAGCGAACAGAAGGGCAAGGAGGGCTTCAGTAAGAAGCAGACCCAAACCAAATGCAGAAGATAGACGGACAGGAGGATAGGAGGGCTTCAATGTTAAACAGACCCAAACCGAACGCAGAAGATAGGCGGACAGGAGAGCAAGAAGGGCTTCGTTGTGAAACAGACCCAAACCAAACGCAGGTGATAGGCGGACAGGAGGTCAAGGAGGGCTTCAGTGGGGAACAGACCCAGAACAAACGCACGAGATAGGCGGACAGGTGGGCTTCCCCACAGTGTATTGCAGACTACGAAATATCAGTAAACGTTGGGATCTCACGTAATTTGATCAAGGAAGCATTGTCGACCCAACACAGATGGAATAATTGCCGAAGTGGTAGGTATCCTAGCATTCCCGAGAAATGGGGGGGGGGGTTACCGCGAGTATACCATCGACGGACATGCTAGTGCCCAGAGAACAAGCGGTGGCCGACCACACGCCACAAACGACAGGGGTCGACGTAGACTGTCCAGGCTGGTACAGACCAACCGCTTGGTAACCGTGGCGCAAATCACATCAAGGTTAAATGTCGGAGCCCCAAGCAGCGTCAACGAGTGAACGGTATGGTGCACAATGCGTACGATGGGCTACGGGTACCAACGCCCTACACGTGTACCATTGTTGACTGCTCGTCATCCGATATTGTGCCGAAATCACATGCAGATTAAATGTCGGAGCCCCAAGCAGCATCAACGAGTGAACGGTATGGCGCACAATGCGTACGATGGGCTACGGGGACAGACGCCGTACTCGTTGACTGCTCGTCATCAGATATTGTGCCGAAATCCCACTCAGATTAAATGTCGGAGCCCCAAGCAGCATCAACGAGTGAACGGTATGGCGCTCAATGCGTACGATGGGCTACGGGGACAGACGCCGTACTCGTTGACTGCTCGTCATCAGATATTGTGCCGAAATTCCACTCAGATTAAATGTCGGAGCCCCAAGCAGCATCAACGAGTGAACGGTATGGCGCACAATGCGTACGATGGGCTACGGGGACAGACGCAGCACTCGTGTGCCAGTGCTGACTGCTCGTCATCAGATATTGTGCCAAAATCACATGCAGATTAAATGTCGGAGCCCCAAGCAGCATCAACGAGTAAACGGTAAGGCGCACAATGCGTACGATGGGCTACAGGTACCAATGCCCTACTCGTTGACTGCTCGTCATCAGATATTGTGCCGAAATCCCACTCAGATTAAATATCGGAGCCCCAAGCAGCATCAACGAGTGAACGGTATGGCGCACAGAGCGTACGATGGGCTACGGGTACCAACGCCCTACTCGTTGACTGCTCGTCATCAGATATTGTGCCGAAATCCCACTCAGATTAAATGTCGGAGCCCCAAGCAGGGTCAACGAGTGAACGGTATGGCGCACAGAGCGTACGATGGGCTACGGGTACCAACGCCCTACTCGTTGACTGCTCGTCATCAGATATTGTGCCGAAATCCCACTCAGATTAAATGTCGGAGCCCCAAGCAGCATCAACGAGTGAACGGTATGGCGCACAATGCGTACGATGGGCTACGGGGACAGACGCCGAACTCGTGTGCCAGTGCTGACTGCTCGTCATCAGATATTGTGCCAAAATCACATGCAGATTAAATGTCGGAGCCCCAAGCAGCATCAACGAGTGACCGGTATGGCGCACAGAGCGTACGATGGGCTACGGGTACCAACGCCCTACTCGTTGACTGCTCGTCATCAGATATTGTGCCGAAATCCCACTCTGATTAAATGTCGGAGCTCCAAGCAGGGTCAACGAGTGAACGGTATGGCGCACAATGCATACGATGGGCTACGGGGACAGACGCCGTACTCGTGTGCCAGTGCTGACTGCTCATCCTCGGACATTACGTCGCCATCCAATAGCGGTGTGGTGTGCGTGCTGGCTTCTGACTATTCATCGGAGATGGGTACTGGTTCGGATCATGGTGACGCATGGATGTTGTGTTTGTATTTAGGCCCTGGCTATCTTCCTTCCCTGGATGAAGTGGCCCTAAATTGGTGACAAACGACTGCCATCAAGTTGCTCACGGTGGTCGTTAAACATTCAACAAAAAAAAAATTCTTTCAGAAAGAAAAGATTGTTCGGTCTTATATTAGTGGGCTGTACATAAGAGAAAACGAAAGGCGTTTAAACATATCCAATTCAACTGTTTTAGATGTACTGAATAAGTGGAAGACACATGGCTGACTAACCTGAAGCAGCAAAACCTACCTGCAGACTAAAGAAAATCAGTGATAGAGGACGTCGTGGCCTCAGGAGAGTCGTTACAGCTAATCAACGGAGTACTGCACAAGACCTCAGTGTACAGGTGAGTAAAATTGCTGGAACCTCCGTATGTACACGTACCATTCGCAGAGAACATCATTCCATGGGTTACCGTGGTCGTGCGGCTGCTCATAATACACTGCTGGACAATTGCTAAGGACGGATCATAAACGGCTATATAGCGCATAAAAAAGTAAGTGTGGTTGGATGCCAAGTGAAATAAAATGTCAGAATGCCAGGACATTACAAGAAAGACAATTTATTGTGCTCTGAAATCCAGGAGGATTTGGAACGTGCTCAAGGGACAAACAGGCCATTTTGTGCAGAATACGTAAACGTGAAAAAAATGCAATTACCGTCCGCAGGCGTTCCGGCGTATGATGTCAATACGGGATATGGCGAACATGGAGGGCGATGCAAGATTCCACACGTCGTGTCATGCTTTGCACAACATTATCAAGCAGCTGTTGGGGTAATTTATCCCATTCCTCTGTCAGTGCACGGATGAGGGTGTCCTTGTTTATTGGAGGGCATTGGCGACCAGCAAGACTCCTCCCCGAACCATCCCACACATTTTCAATGGGATTCAGATCATACGAGGCGTTGAATATCCTCGCTCTCAAGACACTCCTGGACAGCGACTGTTCGATGACATGTTGCGTTGTCGTCCATGAAAATGAATCTATCACCGACAGCACCACGGAACATGCGAACATGAGGTACCAGAACATTATTAATGTATCGTTGGCCAGTCATAGTCCCAGTTGGAAGCACATAGAGGGACGTACGGCCATTGATCATGATGCCAGCCCATACCATGACACTACATGTCGGATATCGGTCCCTTTCCTGTATGTTTGCTGGACAATATGCAGTACCACTATCACGCCAGATCAGTTGTCGTCGACAATCAGACGATAGACTGTATCTACTCTCATCTGAGAAAAGGACAGCAGACCAGTTGTAACGTACCAGGAGATGTGACGTACCTGCCAGAAGGACGCACACGACATAAAGGCAGATAGCAATTAGAATCAATGTCCGCGTAGCTTAATTGGTAGAGCAACTTATTCCGGAATGAGTGGACCCGGGTTCGAATCCCGGCGTAGACCAAAAATGACCGAGAAATTCACTTCGTTATAATGGCGCCCGAACTATCCGGATGACCCGACCGTTCAAAATCTCGCATTGGTGTGATGTTATTTCCACACCGCGAGATAGGAAAAATATGAGCAACACTTCGAAAGAAAAATAAGGGGGAGATGATGTAACGTACCAGGAGATGTGACGTACCTGCCAGAAGGACGCACACGACATAAAGGCAGATAGCAATTAGAATCAATGTCCGCGTAGCTTAATTGGTAGAGCAACTTATTCCGGAATGAGTGGACCCGGGTTCGAACCCCGGCGCGGATAAAAATGACGGAGAAATTCACTTCGTTATACAGTCGTTATCAGTCCAATTGCGATGTGCCGCCCCGGTGGCGCAGTGGTCTAAGGCGTTGGCCTCTGATCATTCGTCCGTAAGGGGTCCGGGTTCGAATCCCGGTCAGGCATGGATGTTGTGTTTGTCTTACGGCACTGGCTCTCTCCCTTCCCTGGAACCAGTGACCCTAAATTAGGGACGGGCGATTGCTTATAGCCCATTGAGTTGCTCACGGTGGTTGTTAAACCTCCAATCAAAAAAATTGCGATGTTGATGGCACCATTGCAAACGGGTGGTACGGTGACGTCTGGACAATGGGATGCACACAACAGGACGGCGGGCGTATAGTCCTCCTTCATGCAAACGTCTGGCGACAGTTTTTCGGGAGATCCGCTTGCCAGTAGCAGCCATAAACTGATTTGCTACCTCACTAGCTGTGCTGCGCCGGTGTCTTTTTGTTGATAGCACTATGTACAGGTGTCGTACTGCGAACACGACCTCCCTCGTGACGTTTGCTACACTCTCCATTTGTTTGAAATGATTTCCAAAGCCTTGAAACAACACTGTGGCTGACGTCGAACTCCATGGCAACATCTGTTATTTTTTGCCCTTCTTCAATCTTGCCAATAATACGGCCACGCGTAAAATCATCTAGGTGATGTTGGGAAGACATACTGAAAATTACAAGTTCGTCAATTGATTCTTTCCCTTTCAACTTTGCGTTTGAACAACAACGGTCAATACGTGTCAAATCCTTTATATCTCTTATCAGCGCTATGACGTCACGAACATGTTCGGCAATCCAAAATTTGCATACGCACAACACGTCTTACTGTATCCCGCACTTACGCTAATTTCCACATTTTTCCTGCCTTCCATTTTATGGTTGCTATCGTTGCTATTGTCATCCGTCCTTAGCAATTGTCCGGCAGTGTATTTTCATCTCCATTCGGAATGCCACTCGTCGTTTAGCATGGTGTAAAGAACACTTATCGTGGACTGTAGATCAAAGGAAACGGGTTCTATGAACTGATGAATCCAGATACACGATTCATCAGTCTGATGAGCGTGTGTGGGTACAGCGGCAGCCGGGGAACGCTATTTACCACAGTGTGCTGTTCCTACGGTCAAGTTTGGAGCTGGAAGTGTACACGTGTGGTTGTGTTTTTCGTGGTAACGTCCCGGTCAATTGGTTATCGTTTACAAACCTGTTAACCAGCACGTCTACCTCGATATTCTCGACAATTGTGCCCTACCAATTCCATGGCAATGCTATAGAAGCGAGCCACTAAGCAAAGACTGTTACGGCGTGGTTTGACGGTAATTCCGTATCGTGTGCGGACTGGTCAGCACAGAGCTTTGATTTTTTCCCCATAGAGCACCTGTGGGATGAATTAGAGCGTCGCATAAGAAGTTTGGAACCAAGGCCTACTACTAAGAAACCCGAGGCCTACTACTAAGAAACCCGAGGCCTACTACTAAGAAACCCGAGGCCTACTACTAAGAAACCCGAGGCCTACTACTAAGAAACCCGAGGCCTACTACTAAGAAACCCGAGGCCTACTACTAAGAAACCCGAGGCCTACTACTAAGCAACATTACGTACTGAATGGAAGCGCATACCTATCGCTGTGTTGCAAAACCTGGTCGAAAGCATGTATCGAAAGGTCAGTGCATGCATTAAGGGCAAAGGTGGATGCCATGTTGTGTTTCTCTTCTAGGTGCCTGGTGACTTTTGTCAATATAGTGTATATATATACATATATTTTTTTTATTAGCGGTTAAACGACCACCGTGTGCAACTCAATGGGCTATAAGCAGTTGCCCGTACCTAATTTAGTTTCACTGGTTCCAGTGAAGGGAGAGAGCCAGAGTCGTGAGACAAACACAACATCCATGCCTCACCGGGATTCGAACTCGGACCTATCTCGAACGAATGTTCAGAAGCCATCGCTTACACCAAGCGCCATCGGAGAGGTTCAAAGTGTATAGCTATCAGATATTAAATCCAGCTACAAATACACTCGTTCGATTCCATGGGAACAGAAAATAAAAATTATTAGGAAATCAGGTGTATTTATATCATGTCTGTGTATACTGTAGAAGCATTCTTTTATTTCATATCCACAAAGATCTTGATATGCCAAAGATGCAAAGCATAAATTATTTAGAAAGAGTACCAGTATTCTGTACCCTCTGGATTTCTTTTTTCACAAAATTATATCCTATGAAGAGCATTTTTTCCAGTTATTCTGACCTACTTCGATTTTGGAGAGATCTACTGAAATCTACTCAGCATACGACCTACTTCGATTTTAGAGAGATCACTGTTCCCCGCGACGTTTCCATTTCGACTCGGGAAGTGAGATTGCTGGGTTATATTGACGCTGGTTATTAGAGAGTGGGTTATTCTGAAGCGGGTTATTTTGGTTATTACGACAACTGGTTATTATGACGCGGGTTATTTTGACGTACCATAAGTACTACGGGTTATTATGACGCAGGGTTACTTTTTCATGGGGGTTTTCACGCTCGGTTATTCAGACGCCAGGTTGTTTTGACCGGATTATTACGACGCGGGTTATTTTTTCAGGGTTATTTTGATGGTACACCACTACCAGATTTACAGTAAATCCAGCTACAACTACAGCTCCTTCCATTGCATGGGGGCAGAAAATAAATATTGTTAACAAATCAGGTGTCTATTTACTTGTACTGTATCATGTTTGTGTATACTGTCGAAGCCCTATTTCATTTCATACTTACAAAAATCTTGGCATTCCAAATATGCAAGCATAAATTATCTACAAAGAATACCAGAATATTGTACTCTCTGAATGTTTTTTTTTTTTCACAAAATTATACCCGATGTAGAAAATGCTTTCATGTTAAAACTATTTTATTTTGTCTCTGAATGTAATATAATTTGAACGTAAGGTTTCATCATGACTTTTTCTTATTTGAATAGTTTTGGAAGCAAGAAGCATTCACTTTTAATTAACTCAATTTTTCATAATAGTAGGTAACAGAAAAGCATCAACGCCAAACGTTCTGCTCTGAAAAAAAATCCGTTGACAGTATTCAATTTCAATGGATATTTCCACAGATAGGAAATGTTCCCTACAAAAATATTTACGAATCATTTTTTTAAATGCAAATAAAAATGCGAATAGATATTTTCATATCACAAAAAAATGACATTGCGGAAGAAACTGGTCGTATGTATAAAAACGATGGTATGCAAATAACTTTTAAAAACGTTGCCCCTGTGTTGTCCCAGATTTCACCGAACGCTTTCAACTGTGTATTAAATATTCCTTTTTATATATACTTCGAAAGATATCAAAACGAAAGGAATAGTTAGTGCCTTTGATTTGCTTTGAAGATGTAAATTGACTTAAAGTCGCATTAAAAATATTTAAAAAATCAGTAATTTTTGCCACGTGCGAAAAAATGCAGACGTAATACGAACTTGTAATTTAGGTAACACTGCAGGTATGAATGCGGTTTTTTATTTTCTTCAAAAATGTTGAATTTAATTCCTCGCAATTTCTTTCTAAATTTTAGGACAGCGTTCTCAGATAAAAAGATGTTCTAATGAAATGCATTTCTTGGGAACTATGTAAATATTTAAATCCTTGAATATTTTCACTGTACACCATGTTCCCTTCATTCAGAAAACTTGAAAATTTTCATAGCCATGGAGCGGGGATCGAATTCGCACCTCCCGATTTTCAGTCGAGCATGCTAGGCATTACACTACCCATCGGGAGGTGCTGGTTCGATTCCCGCTCCAGGACAATGAAAATTTAATTTTCATCGTCCTGGAGCAGGGATGGGACCCGCACCTCCCGATTTCGGGTCGAGCATGCTAGGCATTACACTACCCATCGGGAGGTGCTGGTTCGATCCCCGCTCCAGGACGATGAAAATTTTCATCGTCCTGGAGCGGGAATCCCAACCATGTTGTTTAAAATATTTCTTCAGGGAAAATTCGTTTCCCAATCCATCCAACTGAAGAAATATATGACGTATGTAAATATTTGTTTTG
This sequence comes from Macrothele yani, assembly GCA_039090855.1. Classification (NCBI taxonomy): domain Eukaryota; kingdom Metazoa; phylum Arthropoda; class Arachnida; order Araneae; family Macrothelidae; genus Macrothele; species Macrothele yani. Next base: position 23,881,558 of record CM077028.1, on the reverse strand, counting down.
TAAAAAGGTCGTCATTCTTACATTTTTTAACTTCGGTAAGCCGCCCCGGTGGCGCAGTGGTCTAAGGCGCTGGCCTCTGATCATTCGTCCGTAAGGGGTCCGGGTTCGAATCGGGGGTCAGGCATGGATGTTGTGTTTGTCTTACGGCACTGGCTCTCTCCCTTCCCTGGAACCAGTGACCCTAAATTAGGGACGGGCGACTGCTTATAGCCCATTGAGTTGCTCACGGTGGTCGTTAAACCTCCAATCGAAAAAAAAAAAACTTCGGTAAAAATTACAAAAATAAAACATATGAATTTAATGCCCACCATATCAGATATTAAAAATAAAGAAAAGAAGAGTTTAAGAGCTCAACCTTTTTAATATACACTGCTGTTAATTGAACTCGCAACACCAAGAAAGAAACAAGCAATAACAATGAAATCTATTGAGTGATTAGTTATGGTACAAGCATGGAGGTAGGAATAAGGGGAGAAAGCATGACGTCACAAACTTGAAGCTTTCTTAGCAGACGACGCTGACGGTGTGGCGGCCATCTTTAGCTCTATTAGTCGTTTTGAGCCATTAGGTTACCTACGTGACAAGTTTGATCTTCGAAATTTGAAGTTATTTTTTTTTTAGAAATGGTGTGTTGTTGCGATGTCACAACAATTCCAGGCGACCACCTCCTGCAGATGCTTTTAACAGGTAAGTAACGGAGAAACATTTAACATGAAATATTTTACTCTCCGAAGAGCAGATAGTAGTCAAGTTCGTATATGAAGTCAATTTAGATATGACCAGCTTAATTTCTCATTTGGATTGATAGAATGGCACTAAACAGTATGATATTTTGTCGTGCTAACAGAGGAAAAAAATCGAATAGAAACTCGGAAAGGTCATCTTTCAAGGCATACGCTTGTTCACAGGTGAAAAGTCATTTTCCTATTTAGGTTCTATAGTCAACGTGTATTATAAAGCTGTGAGATATGTAACTGAACCCTGCATGCACTCTTTAAGTTTTATACCATCATCATCATTGTCAACTGTTATCAATCCACTGCTGGACGAAGGTCTCCCCAAGTTTCCTCCACAACGGTCTGTCTTGTGCCAGTCTCCTCCATGTCACTCCCGCATAATTTCGAATTTCATCCATCCATCTCCCATGTGGTCTTCTTCTGGGTCTTTTCCTGTCCTTGGAATCCAATCTAAAATTTCGGCTGTCCATCGATGTTCTGTCCTTCTGGCAGTATGTCCAGCCCATTGCCATTTCAGGGATTTAACTCTGATCATGATATCTTCCACTCTTATCATTTTTCGGATCCACGAGTTCCTCTTCTTATCTCTCTTGGTTACACTAAGCATGCACCTCTGCATGCTCCTTTGAGTTGTCTGCAGCCTTTGTATGTCTCTTTTAGTTAAGGTTCACGTCTCTGCACCATACGTAAGCACTGGAAGGATGCATTGATCAAACACTTTTCTTTTAAGACATAATGGCATATTGCTCTTGAAAATTATGCTGTTTCTTCGAAAAACTCTCCAAGCAAGTTTTGTACGCCGATTAATTTCTTCATCAATGTGATCCTCACTTGATATCTGCTGTCCAAGACAAACGTACGTGTCAATTATCTCCAGCTTTTCTCCATCAATCGATAAATCTTCATTTCTTGTAAAAGCATTGAACATCACTTTTGTCTTCTGAAAGTTCATTTTTAATCCCACTTCTTTACTCTTGTCAGCAAGTTCCTGGATCATACTCTGCAGCTCTGATGGGGTAGTTGCAAAAATGACTACGTCATCAGCAAACCGTTGGTGGGTTAGATAATCTCCAGTAATCTTTATCCCTTTGCTTCCTCAGTTCAGTGATTGAACGACATTTTCAAATGTGGCATTAAAGAGCTTCGGAGATATGGTGTCACCTTGTCTCACTCCCTTTCCAATTTTTATGTGTGTTGTATTTTCAAACAGCCGAATCTTTGCACTTGCATTTTCATAGATGTTATTAATAATATTAACGTATGCATCTTCATTACATAGTGGTGTTGAAATGTAAGGATTTTGTATTGTTTTTCTAAATACTGTAGAAATGTAAGGATTTTGTATTGCTTTTCTAAATACTGTAGAAATGTAAGGATTTTGTATTACTTTTCTAAATACTGTAGAAATGTAAGGAATTTGTATTGCTTTTGAAATTGTGCCCTTCTTTGGTAATAGATATATTTACATCATAATATATCTAATACAAAGTAACATTAGGGTATTAAAACATAACATTAATTTGCGTACACTATCATATTGTCTCTATTTTAACAGAGCAGATCTCTATAAAACGTCACTAAACTTAAATTATCATACACACAACTTTAAAAAATATGGTATTACACGGCATTTTTACCTACAGAATAATAAAAACTCTTGTACCTACGCAGATTCCCCAGTAGCCAGCCGAAATGTTTCCTAAATTCTAAATACTTGGAAGTATCAGTAACGCACTAAACATTGATAAATCAACTACTAATATCCTTAAGAAAAGTATATCAACGATTAATATAATAAAGAATGGCAAATTTATTAATATTAAAAATAAATTGATAACTTCATGTCTCACACAGCGTTAACAGCAATTGCTCAGTCTGCTCATGTCAGTCTTAAGATGGCCGCCGTGACGTCTCGCTGGCTTCACTTTAATTGCATTGAGCCAACGAAGAGTGCCTTCTCCCCTTATTCCTACCTCCATGGGTGCAAGTTGCAAACCACACAATTACATTCCGGTTCGTGATGAGGAAGGGCAAAAACATTAGTAATAGGTAAATCCACCATGGGCGGTGATAACCGACCCCACACGCAGTGGTATCGAATGAAACCGAGTTTTGATGGTCGTCTGCGGTATTGCATTCCATTCTGCTTCTATACGCATCCACAATTCGTTGGTTGTGACAGACAGCGAGGCCATGCAAGCCAGTCGTTGAGCGATGACACCCCAGACGTTCTCTGTGGGCGACAAATCTGGCGAGCGAGCAGGCCAGGAAAGATGAGCGACTTGATGCGTACAGAGTACGTCTTGGACAGTACGAGCAACATGGGGTCAGGCATTGTCTTCTTTAAAGAGATCCATGGGATCATACGAAGGAAGGGTAGAAGTTCAGCTTGCAAGAATTCCGTCATATAGCGTTGGCTGTTCAATGTGCCTGTGATGCACAGTAGGCGAGTGCGTGACTGAAACGCAATAGCGCCCCAGCCCATAAAGCTCGGCGTGGGACCGGTATGGCGCTGCACAATGCAATCTTTCCTGCGTCCGTTCCTTACCGTATCTGCGAACAGGGATTCTCCCGTCGTGATGCATTAGATTGAATCTGGACTCGTCCGAAAACACAATATTCTCCCATTCAGCACTCCAGTTTCGACGTTCGTGGTACCCCTGCAATCACTGGCGCCTATGGCTCAGAGTCAAGGGAAGTAGCGGCAATGGACAGTGAGCAACGAGTCTTCTCTGCAGAAATCTGTGACGAACAGTACTTGTAGACATCGGACGAATAGTGACCATGTCCTCCATTACTGCACAAGCATCGTGGATGGTGTTGTGCATGACCGAACTGCCTGTCTTCCAGTACGGTCATGCAATTTCGAGCTCCAGACCCTGCACGACGATGCGTAGAACCTTCTGCTGCCCACTGACGCCATGTGCGCACAACGGTAGTTGTGGTACGCCTAACGCGTGCAGAAATATCACGGTTTGATAAACTCTCTGAGTCCAACGATTCTCCCTATTCTAAACTCCGTTCGTATGGTTTTTTCGTCCTTCTTAGCGGCAAGTGTACATGCTAATAACTGTGTACGGATGCGTTTAGCGATTGCAAATTTAAACACCTGTTCTCTGTATGCCTTCTTCTATATCCACAGGTGTAACGTTTCCGATGGCGTTGCGCGAGCCTTTCATTTGCATGTGCGCTGAAATTGTGACAATTTAATATCCCATGGTTCCCTATCCACGCTGGAAATGTCGTGCAAATCCGGGTTATTCTTCATGGTGCTGCAATTTCTATTAACAGCAGTGTAATAGAAACACCCGAGTGTAATAGAAACATCAATACACGGCGTTTACATACTGACTCCCTCTGTATGTAAACGCCGTGTATTGATAGTAACAACTTGGTATACATTTGTGTGAAATTAGATTGTTCCTTTCAGGCGATGAAACCATTGCAATGGCAACAAAGTTTTATTCACAAAGGGCCATCTGCATTGTTGCAAAATTACACTCTTCCTTTCCAGCGAGGAAATAACTTTCGCCTATACGCTCCTTTTAGCATTCACACACCACCAACTGAATCGCAAAAATTTATGAGTAAACGTCACTTACGCAGCGCATATGCTAAATACTTGTTCACGTGCGTCATTACGTGATATACACTGAAGTGCCAGAAAAACTGGTTCACAAGTCTAATACTTGGTAGGTACCCCACGAAAGCGCAGGACTGTATAGAAATACGATGGTGCATGGACTCCACTAGCTTCTGAAATATGCTGTAGGCAATGCACACCATACTTCCTGCAGAGCGTTCCACAATTCGGGTGTATTCCGAGGTCTCGGATTCCTGTGTTCGATAGCGCGTTGCATGGTATCCCGAATGTGTTCTATCACGTTCAGATCTGGGAATTGGGGTGGGAATGGCAACACCCCAAACTCAGTTGAATGCTCCTCTAACCATAATTTGGCGTTTCGACACCTGTGTGGTGGTGCATTGTCCTGTTGGAACAGGCCCAATCCTTCAGCATGAATGCAGGACATGAACGGGTGTACCTCGTCAGAAAGGACGCGCACATAGCCTTGGCCGGTCACAGACGTTTGTAGACGTGCCAGGCGTCCCAGTGAAGTCCAGCTAAACACACTCCATACCATTACGGACCCCACACCAGCCAGTACAGTTCCCTGTTGACAGGCGGGATCAATGGCTTCATGGGGTATGCGCCACACACGAATACTTCCATCTACCCGATACAGTTGGAAACGCGACACGTCAGACCAGACTACTTGTTTCCAGTCATCAAGTGTCCAGGGGCGGTGTTGCCGTGCCTAAGCGAGGCGCATAGCTCTCTGTCGTGCATCCATCAAGGGGACTCGTGTTGGGCGTCGGCTCCCAAAGCTCATATCGTGCAAGCACAGTCCGGATGCTGATGATTGAGGCTCCAGCATTGAATTCCGATGCTACCTGCGAGAGTGTCGCGTGAAACGATTCTTGACAGCCGACGATGATCACGTTCACCCAATGTCCTTTTACTGCCACACTGGTATCGTGGGTTGAAGGTTTTCCCGGAATTCTTGTAGCCACGGTACACCCTTGCAATGGTTGTCCACGAAAATCCGAAATACGGTTCTACCTCCGAAATACTATGGCCCATCTCACGAGCGCTAACTATGACACCGCGTTGAAAATCGCTTAAATCGTTATTACATGTCATTCTGATGCCGAAAACAGCTCTGACAGCTGGCAAGGATGTCTATCGCTTTATATACACAATGGCAGACGCAACCGAGTACGCGTTAGGTGACGTTGCTATGTATTTTTCATAAGCTCGTCTGTACCAGTTTCTCCGGCACTTCAGCGTAGACCAGTGTTTTCCAACCGCCGGTTCGCGAGAAACGAGTAAACTTATTTATTTTTCGTTTGAATCAAAATGGAGTCAAAGTAACTGGAAATCTAGAACAAAATTTTTTGAGCACCTGTCGCGTGATATTGAAAGTTGCTTGGATCGCTAATATCTTTACAGAAGATCTGAACTCCATCAGGCTAACTCACGAGGAATAGGAGAGCTTTGTTGAACTTCCTTCTGATTCCAGTCTGGTATCGATACTCAGATTCAAATCTCTGACTCAGGTTCGGAGTATTACGGAGAAAAAATATCCAAGTCTCAGCGACAAAGCTCTAAAAATATTGGTAACTTTTTCGACCACGTATTTATTACCGGAAAACCTTTACACCCGTTTCAGCAATCAAAACAAAGCACAGGAACATAATGGACATTAATGCTGAACTGCGCCTTGCAGAAACTATGATGGAACCACTGCTCGAGAAGATTATTGCGAAGCAGCAGCAACAGACGTCGCATTGACCCCAGAAAATAATATTAACAGTAAGGAGAGTATTGTGGTATATTCATTATGGACTGCGCTCATTGATCAATAAAGAATAATAACAGATTTAATTATATTAGCTGTAAGTAGGTGACATGGAATAATCTGATGTATAAATTATGGATTGAAGGCCGTGATAATTAAGATATAGAAATACTACGAGATTAAATGCTCGAAAATAGCATAAATGTTTTGTTTCGGCATTGCCGGTCAGCGAAAATTACTCCAACGTTTTGGCGGTCCGTGAATGCAAGAAGGTTGGAAACCACTGATGCTGACAGTTATTTAAAAGTGCTGCTTGACAATAGTTTTGATCGCAATGGTAAAAACAAAGGATCTTTCGGAGCTCGATAACAAGCTTATGTGAGTGCCTGTCTGGCTGGACTATTTAAGACTGCTGTTCATCAGTAATCCTCAGTAGTATTGATCATAATGGGAAAAACAAAGGATCATCCGGAGTTCGATAAAGGGCTTATTCAGGGTGCCGTCTGGCTGGAGTCTTTAAAATGCTGCTCGTCAGTAATCGTCAGTAGTGTTGATCACAATGGGAAAAGTATTCTCTACCAAATCGCTACTACGTTATGTACTAACACCCCGGTCTTGTGGTTTTGTTACCCTCCACCACTAACTGATTTATATTAACCGCTCAGTTCGTAGGTTGCTGAGATTCCGATTAGGTTCCCTGCCAGGATTTGTCTTCTTTGGATTTCTTTTTCCTTTTCGCTGGTTTGGGTGCTAGACCTACCTGCATGTTTGCCGCATGCGGAGACCCGTGAGGCGGAAATGGGATGTCTGGGGGCTGAGGTCGCAGGAGCCCGGTTAAGTGCCTCCTGTGTACCAACACTCCTCTTCGACCCCGGCTTCGCTGTAAACGGGAGGCTAGAGACTAACCCACCTCTAGTCAGAAGTCTTGTACCAAGTTGTGTACTGGGCTTTAGCGGCTTTTTTGTCGTATGGCACGGCAGGGTGAGCCCGGGGGCTGTGGGATCATGCCAAAGGCGTTGGCATGACGGTACCAGGAGGCCGAAGTGTCCGCCGAGTGCGTGTGATCACAGCCAACGGACTATATCTGCAACGTATAAGCTCCAGAACTGTGTCTAGCGTCATTTTCTTGGCTTGCGGACCTCCAGTTCTCCCTTGTAGGGCTCGGTGGTGGGTGGAGTAGTCTGCAGACGAATCTTCCTTCTTTTTTCCATGGGTAAACCCAAAAACAAACGCTCCAAATTTAAGTCACCTGAGAAAATGATAGTTGCAAACGACTCTCCTTCGTCTTCTCAACCTACCAAGTCTCAAAACCTTAAACGTTCTTTAGACCATGACCTGGACCAAGAATGTACTACCTCTTCTTCGGCAGCTGTACCAGTCGCTCCGAAGCGTCGTCTCCCCTCGATTGCTGTGACTACGCATGCTACACACTTACTTGTAGAATCCATCGATCCGAATGAGAGACTGTCCACCAGATCTCCATTTTTCATTTCTAAAGCTTTGAACGCTGCGGTTGGCCCCTTGAAGTCTGTGAGAAAGCTTCGCTCTGGGGACCTGCTTGTCCAAACTTGCAGTGTTTCTCAGAGTAACACTTTTCTGCGCCTTTCTAGTCTTCAGGGAATTCCTGTCAAAGTGACACCTCACCCGTTTCTTAACACCTCTCGGGGTGTTATTTCGGAGTTTGATCTCTTGCCATGCAGTGAGGATGAATTGGTGACTGAACTTGCGGATCAGGGTGTTCTTGCTGCACGTCGTATGATGTTCCGGCGTGATGGCTCTTTGCTTAAATCTAAAAATGTAATCTTGACTTTTGACTCCCCGAAAGTTCCGACAGAAATCAAAGCAGGCTACTTGGTCTGTGCAGTTCGCCCGTACATTCCCAGTCCTCTGCGCTGTTTCAGGTGCCAGAGGTACGGGCATTCACAACGATTCTGTAAGAGTTCCGCTCGTTGCGCTAATTGTGGCTCCGGTGAACATGACGGGGAAGGTTGCACTTCTGCGGCCTGCTGTGTTAACTGCGGTGAGGCCCATGCAGCTTACTCTCGCAACTGTATGAAATGGAAGGACGAGATGGCGATCCAGCGCCTCAAGACCCTGGAAGGCCTCTCGTACCCTGCTGCCAAAGCCAAGTTGGGTATTCCCAACACCCGACAGCGTAGTTTTGCCGCAGTTGTTCAGTCTCAGCCACCACCCGTGCAGCCCTTTGTTCCGCGCCCTGTAGCTCTCGCCGCACTTGCCAAGCGATCTACAGTTGAACAAGCGACACAGGTGGATTTCACCGAGCTCCAGCTTATTCGACCAGCTGAGTCTGCGCCTTCTCTTCTGAAGACGACCGACTCTTCCAGTTCCCAGCGGAAGGCCTGCACGTGCTGGAGAGCCGGCCCTCAATCCTCTAAGGTGTGCAGTGTCCATCCACATGTCGCGGCCTACATGGCCGACTTTGCAACTGTCTCGGACTCAGCGCGGTCCCCACCCTCGACCAACATTATAGAGGAACATGGGGGGAGGAGAGTGACAGTTCGTCCCCAACCTCACCCTCCATTGCAGAGGAACATGGGGGGAGGAGAGTGACATTTCGTCCCCGCCCTCGGCCAGCGTTGCAGAGGAGTGTGGGGGAGGAGAGTGACAGCTCAGCCCCCTCCTTTTGACTCATCCTATGTGTAGTTGTGTTCGAATTCGTACTGTGTTTTATCATTCTCATTCCTCAGTTTTACTTAATCGGCTTGTTTCTCACCATTGTACTATGTTTTTCATGCTGTTTGTTTCATTGTCTTTTTTGGCCCTCCCTTCGTACTCATGTTTCGGTTTTCCTTGGTCGGCCAGATTTTGCGATTTTTGCCACGTTTTTTTTTTTTTTTTTTTTTTGTCTTGTGTCTGGCGCTCTTTGGCCAACCATGGCCCTTGCGCCAATAAAATCTAACCAACCAACCAACCAACCAACAATGGGAAAAACAAAGACCTTTCGGGGTTCGATAAAGGGGTTATTGTGGGTACCCGACTGTCTGGAATATTTAAAACTGCTGCTCGTCAGTAATCATCAGTAGTGTTGATCTCAATGGGAAAAACAAAGGATCTTTCGGAGTTCGATAAAAGTCTTGTTGTGGGGGCCCGTCTAGCTGGACTATTCAAGCCTGCTGCTCGTCAGCAATCGTCAGTAGTGTTGATCACAATGTGAAAAACATAGGATCTTTCGAAGTTGGATAATGGGCTTATTGTGGGTGCCGTCTGGCTGGACTATTTAAGACTGCTGCTCGTCAGTAATCGTCAGTAGTGTTCATCACAATGGGATAAACAAAGGATCTTTCGGAGTTCCAGAACGGGATTATTGTGAGTGCCCGTCTGGCTAGCGCGACGACTTTGAAAAATTACTGGTTTCTCAAAAGGTGGTGTATCCCGGGCCTTTAATAAGTGGAAAAATAACCCACATTTCTCCTCAAACCGGCGTACATGTGGCGCGACGGCAATTTGCAAGAATGATATCGCCGTAGTGTGAGACGCCTTGTACGGAGAAACAAAACTTCATGTGTGCGCAATTGACCTAAGCATTCGATTTAAGTTGTTCCAGACTCATATATCAGCGAGCTATACACAGGAAATTGAAGAGGATTGGAACTGGCAGTCGCATGCCTATACGTTAGCCCTTGATTTCTGTGAACAAGCGGAACATTTGTCTACAGTGGGGTCAGGAACAACGTAACTGGGCGCTGTAAGACTGGAAAACGGTTTGTGGTTCAATGAGCAGCTTTACACCTTGTTGTGTAGTGATGGAAGACAAAGTTTGACGAGAGCTCCATGAAACAATGGACCCAACTTTCCTGGTAAACACAACTCAAGGTACTAGAGGTGGTGTCATGATGTGGGGCACTTTCTCCTGGAAAAACGTGACCTGTAATATGGCTGGGTGGCCGGGTGTTCTCCAAAAGTTATGTAAACATCGTTACGTATCAACTATGTGATGTTGACTTTTTTATCCAGCAGGTGATGGTTATTTCATGGACTATAATGCTACTGTGCACCGCGAAGCACTTCCACAATCTTCCCTGGCCAGCACAAATCCCGGATCTGAACCCCATTGAGAATGTGTGGGACATGTTAGAAAAGCAGATCCAAGAGCACAGTACTTTCCGTCAAATGTGAGCCACTTAAAGGACTTCTTGGTGTGTGCCTGGTTTGCTGTATGCGTTGAAGCACTCCAACACCTTGTGGTATCCAAACTATAATAAATAAGTAGCTGTGAATTCACCGAACATTTCTAAAAATGACGTGCAGCAAAGTTGCCGATAACTGTCCGTCCTTTAACGGAATTTCCGTTTTTAAAAGTGTCAGTTTTTATTAACTTCCTTATTTTCACAGATTTTCCGTAGTCAGTAATTCTGTTTATTTCAGAAAAGTCCGTTTCAAGTTTTCCCGTAGTTAGACCGAAATTTCGCAAAAGCCAACATGCTGAATATTTCAGCCCTTACGCGAGAGAATCCTTTTGCGTGGGTAGCAACGATCGAGCCTGGATCTTTTAGGCTGAAGCCGCGCGTCTTAACCAGAATACCACAGGAACCAGGCTCACGTTCAAAGTAAAACTTAATTGCGCGATGGTGATTTTTTTAGCAATGCGAGCGAGTGATTTAGTCATTTTATTTAAGCTTTCCAACCGTAGTTTGAAGAAGCGTATATGCTCCAGCTTTCCCCGTCTGTCTGTCCGTCCGTCCGCAAATAACTCGCGTAAAACTGGTTCGATTTCGATGAAATTTTAGTATGTTATCGCGGAGATGAGCAGTATTCCGGTAAATGAATTCAAAAAGTGTTTCACACATCTAATGAAGATCAAAATTGTGCATCGATAAGAAGGAAAACTACTTTGGAGAACCATAACTACAGTTGGACTTAGGGCATTAAACTTTTCTCGTACCAGCAGCTGTCCTGGAACTTTATTGTCAGACGGTACAGATCACCACACCAAAAAGTTCGAAACACAACCATCTGCATGGACGTTTATGGCCACCATGTTTTGGGACTCAGAAATGCTGCTTATTACGCATCGCTATTGCGACAATTGTGTGAAGCCATCAAGAGCAAACTGCGAGGGAAATTGCGACGGGGTGCGCTTCTTCTCCAGGACAAAGCTACAATCCACACCCACCGGCGGTTCCATGCAAGCTGTGACACGTGTTACTGCTTCTCTACGCCGACCCGGTGTTGCAGTGGTCTGAGCGATGGCCTCTGATCATTCGTTCGAACGGGGCCCGGGTTCGAATCACGGTGTGGCATGGATGTTGTGTTTATCTTACGGCACTGGCTCTCTCCCTTCCCTGGAACCAGTGACCCTAAAATAGGGACGGGCGACTGCTTATAGCCCATTGAGTTGCTCACGGTGGTCGTTAAACCTCCAATCCCCCCCCCCCAAAAAAAAAAAAACTGCTTCTCTACCGATAGGACGCACCTGATCTGGCTGCTACTGATTTCTACCTCTTCAAAAATCTGAAAAAATGATCTTCGGCGTGGGCGGTTTGCGGATAATTCTGAACTGAATGAGGTAACGAAGCATTGTTTAGAAGAGAAAGACAAAACATTTTCGCAGAGGGGATTCGTCACCTCTGTAATCGGTACTACAAGTGTATCCGGGTCACTTGGGAGATTATGTGGTAATATAAAGATGCCTTTTGGAAAAAACAATTGTCCTTGTATGTTTGGTTCAGAACTTATAGAATGCCCTACGTAAGAGCCATATATACATGACAAAAATTCTAAAAATGTGTTTTAATTGCTTTGTAATGAATTCGTAGTTGCTGTTCTCATTGCTGCAGGGTGAACTGCAGTGCATTTTTGTAGTTCCCTGATTCAAAGATGTCCTGTATGTGTAATGAAACTCTTCTGCATTGTGCTCAAACAACTGGCTACGTAGTAGAAAATGAAAAACGCGAGAAATGTTTCAACCACGCTTCTACAAGTTTGAGGTTTTCGTCAAACAGTAAACTCATTAAACAGAAGTCATCGCCCTTTCCACGTTTAAAAGTGAGCCACGGAAAAATTATCATAGGTCGCCAGCGGGAATCGAACCCAGGGTCTTCCAGTTACTCGCCGGATACGCTTCCATTGCCCCACAGTGGCCTCGAATTCCTCCAGACTCACATACACTGACTGCCAAGCCAATTGGCAGATTGCTTCTTGGAGCCCCGCACAATGCTGGGGATATACTGTATTTCATTCCTTCATTGAATTTCATTTTCTATAGAGTCTTTAGGCACACAATATTTTTACTTTTTTCTGTTTAATTTTTTGTTCTTTACTTACCTTCCATTCCGATACTGAATTGTGTTCCAGTTCTTCACTGGAAAGCACTTGCCACAAAAAATCAATTCTTGAACTTATCACAACAAAAAGTATTAAACTCGAATTCAAAACAAAAAAAAGTAAAATATGGAACTTTGTACAAAAATTTTGCATGGGGGCCCCTTGACCCCAGGCTTCGACTCCTTCCAAAAACCGTCTACGGTCTAAGTTAGAGTACCATGAGATAGTATAGCAATCCAAAATGAAAAAAATGAAAACCGGAACTTTTTACGAAAATTTTGAATACTGGCCCCTTGACCCCGGGCTTCGACTCCTTCCAAAATCCGTCTACGGTCTAAGTTAGAGTACCATGAGATAGTGTACCAATTCAAAATGAAAAAAGTAAAAAAACGGAACCTTTTACGAACATTTTGACCCAAAAACGGCCTGCGGTCTAAGTTAGAGTACCATGATAGCATAGCATAGCAATTCAAAATAAAAAAGTAAAAAACGGAACCCTTTACGGAAATTTTGCGTGGGGGTCCCTTGACCCCGGGCTTCGACTCCTTTCGAAAACCGTCTACGGTCTAAGTTAGAGTACCATGAGATAGTGTACCAAATTTGGTGGTTCTAAATTGAAGGAGCTTTCATAGCTGACAAACAAACATTCAACTTTATATATTAGGTTTGTAACGATTTTTTCTCTTTCGCCGACGATTACACTTTCAATGAACGATTCCATGATCCTTTAATGCATAAGTTATGGAGTTTTATTTAACATTTTGAAATTTCGCTTATGCGTTTTTTCACATATGGGCGTTTTTTCAGGCCATCCTCTAGAGAATCATATGACAGAGGTTTCGCTGTATGTAGATGTTTGCTAAAATTATGAAGTTTTTTTTTCATCAAATAACTTTATTGAGCAAACTCAATACTACCTGGCCAATCCCGGAACTCTGCCACTTATAATACACACTCACGTTGCCGGTGACGAATAAGAAAATTTCTCGTCAGGCCGAAATATTGATTTCCCTGATCTTCTTACCTCGGAATGTTTGTGTCTCCTACTCACAGTGATCGATTTCCTCTCATCTCTACAGCAAAGGGAAAATACCTTCACTATCCCCACCCCCATTGTTACCTATCCCTTCCACCTCTCTTACCTCACACCTTCTCATCTACGTCTATCGAAACTTTCGTTATCACAAGCTCTTTTTGACTTGCAACCCCCCTACGGCTGTCATGCACAGATGATAAGCTAGGAATAAAGTGCCAAACCTGGTAGAAACGAAAAAAAAAAAAGCATCAATAAATTTGATATGATACTACAGCATAAGCAGCCAGCTGCATTTTTCTTAACTTCTCAGCGTTGCAGTAAAAGAAAAACAAATTCAAGAGCACGACAATGCGCCTAAGAATCTCACTTAACGAATATCGGAAAAAACAAAAAAAGAAAACAACAGATGAGCTTGATGAAATTTTCTGGTTATTTGTACATCATGTAATCCGAGAAATTTCAACATAAATATAAAATGACAGAAATTAGCATCATTTTAAGATGTCGATATTACCTAGAATATATTATTCTTCATCATAGAAGGAGAGAAAAAAGCTAACCGCACCTGAAATGTAGAACTTGGAAAGCTTTAAAAACTAGCAAAGCAAAAATACACTTCTTTCCGTCCCATTTCAGGAGTAATTATCTGTCTTATTATCTTCAATCATTCTTAACGACTTCCAATGTGCCATTTCTTTAACTATCGTTACTGCGAGTTACACACACCAACTCTGAGGTTTAATTTTTTTATCTTTTCTGCCGTGTTTGATGAACTCAGAGTTATGAAATAACTTTTTTCACTTTCTCCTGAGTACAGCATTTCGATTACGAAAAATTTTGGGAGTATTCATTGCCCGTACTTTCTTTCTATTTTAAACGAGACGCATAGATCTCTGGAATTATCTCGTGGCATTTATTGATAATTTTCTTGTCCTGCCCCATGGATTTAATTAAATCCAAGCTTATATCGTGTATGTAAAATATACTTTTTATCACTTAAATTAAAAGTTATGTTACCACTTGCTTTTATTTTTTTTTATTATTCCTATAATCACCTGCTGTATTACCCCACAAAAATGCGTTTTTGTGGATATTACTTTTCAATTTGTGCTTGAATAATGGAACAGGGGGAAGTTACATTGCTTGATCCTCTTAACAATCGGTTCAGAAATCATGATCTAAACTCGTGTCCATATGTATACACTCGTGTTCATGAAAAAACTGAACGCATGAAAGGAGTTTGATTTTTACATGATATGCTAATCAGGCAATATCGCGGAAACGATAAGTATTTCGGCGTCATAAGTGCATGCGTACTGCGTCTAGAGAAGTCAGATCGCGCAACGTCACAGCCCCGAAATCGGCCTTTTTCCTGCTATGAGCGCCACGTGGCTCAGTAGTCGGTGTATCAGTAATTAGTCAGCAGTTAGTAAGGATACCTCGGTGTCGTGTAAGGCAGTGGTACAGTCACACCCGTGAGTTGGAGTTACGCGGTATTTTACTAATGTGCACTCGTTAAATAAAGGTACTCTTTGGGGGGGGGCTGTGTATCTTCACAGTCCCCTCAGCTCCATCCTATTGAAAATGTGCAAAACATACCGGTAAGGGCTGATCTGTGTCAACGTGCGCTTCCAACAACACTGACGGAGTTACGCGGGTTTTTTTTTTTTGA
The DNA here is from genome assembly GCA_039090855.1 of Macrothele yani. Taxonomy (NCBI): domain Eukaryota; kingdom Metazoa; phylum Arthropoda; class Arachnida; order Araneae; family Macrothelidae; genus Macrothele; species Macrothele yani. The sequence goes on along the minus strand of CM077028.1, from coordinate 23,866,468 downwards.
TTGGAGGTTTAACGACCACCGTGAGCATCTCAATGGGCTATAAGCAGTCGCCCGTCCCTAATTTAGGGTCACTGATTCCAGGGAAGGGAGAGAGCCAGTGCCGTAAGACAAACACAACATCCATGCCTCACCGGGATTTGAACCCGGGCCCCGTTTGGACGAATGATCAGAGGCCATCGCTTAGACCACTGCGCCACCGGGGCAGCGTTACGCGGTTTATACTACTGTACACTAGACACTAAATAAAGTTGCGTATTTTTTGACAGCTGAGTAGGGTTTACGTAGCGTAAAAAAGTAGATTTCTATGTAAGATTTAAGGTATTTCGTGCTGAGATGTAGAGAAAAAGAATTCAAACGCACTTAGATTCCTTATACACAGAGCTTTTACTCATTCATCAACCTCTGATAACCGAAATGTAGAAATAGGAAAAATTACTGAGATTGCTGATGTTCATGGATAACCCGTTGGTTGTGTACAAAGACTTTTTTCAAGAATATCAAAGGAAAACTTTTATAACACTGACTAGAAATGTACCCACAATGTGGGGAGCATGGACTACTAGAAATCTGTGGTCTCTTTATTAAAAAACTTATGTAAAAGGACTCTATTGGGTTCGGGGTTAAAACCCAAAACCTATTTTCACTAATTAGGCGTGATAGAGACGCAATTCCAACTACTTCCCGCTTTGGTCTTTATAACATCCCTCTATTGGACAGGAATGGACAATCGGCAAATCTTTGCTACGTGGGCTCAAGCTTGGGTGCTCCTGGCTGGGCTGAACACAGTTATGCCGTCCGTAAAGAATCTGCTGCTTCGGCATTGTCGAAAATAGTTACTGAAAGAGACTTAAGATCTGACTGAGACAATGCGAGGCTTACTGTCGACTGCTTATAATAAACATTCTATGCTTTTTACTGAGAGTCTATATATTATTAACCTGGACCAAAATGCTGTAATGAAGACGAGCGTGTATACATTCCCTCTACCTGGAGAAATATGATTTTGCAGTATTCTCGGGGAGAAGAATCCGAACAAACTTTTAATAACACAAGGAACTGTACACCAACAAACTTTTAATAACACAAGGAACTGTACACCAAATATAAGATAGTACAACTGTACTAGTTATCCGAATTTATTGGCGTATATAAAATCAAGGTTTCCAAGCTTTCGCACATCAACCAGATGGCTTTCTCAAGAAAGGTAGACAGCAAACTGCAAACTGGATAATAGAACGTTTCAAGAATTTGAACGCGGTGAGTTGACTTGACAATAAACGAAGAGATGCGAACGTAATTATTCAATAAAAACACGAGACATCATGTTCGTATTGCACGCGGAATCCTTGGAGGAAAACAAAAGGCATTCATTATTTGAAGAATTGGTTCCAAATTCGTGGTAATTCTAGCGAGACGCTATCATTGCAGGCCTCATCGTTTGTAATGATCTCCAATGTTTCCCGAATGGCAGTATATGCTATGCTTAAGCGAAATACTGACGAGCTCCCATTTTCCAACGAAGCAGGTGTTTATGCCGTCCCTCTACAATATCCGGATGGCTCCAAGCGATTCTACATTGGGATGACTAAACGTTCATTTAGAATTAGAGTCAACGAACATAAGAGGGACATAAAGAACGAAAAATTAACCACGGCCCTGACCAGAGAAGTCCAGTTCAAGTCCGCCGATCCTATGTGGGATAACATAAAGAAATTAGCTGCCTACTCTACTCCAAAATCCACTGCCATTCGGGAAACATTGGAGATCATTACCAACGATGAGGCCTGCAATGATAGCGTCTCGCTAGAATTACCACGAATTTGGAACCAATTCTTCAAATAATGAATGCCTTTTGTTTTCCTCCAAGGATTCCGCGTGCAATACGAACATGATGTCTCGTGTTTTTATTGAATAATTACGTTCGCATCTCTTCGTTTATTGTCAAGTCAACTCACCGCGTTCAAATTCTTGAAACGTTCTATTATCCAGTTTGCAGTCTACCTTCCTTGAAAAAGTCATCTGGTTGATGTGCGAAAGCTTGGAAACCTTGATTTTATATACGCCAATAAATTCGAATAACTAGTACAGTTGTACTATCTTATAAACGAACTTTTAACTATAATTTGTAGTGAATGGCAATGAGTTATGTGTTTATTTGCATAATGTGTATTGCTTATACTCCTATCTGTTACTATTTAACCTTGTGCCGTTTTAATCTGGTTTCACTCAATATTCTGACGATGCGGCCATAGTGGTCGCGAAAGTGCTAGCCAGAGCTTTCATCTACCAATTTTAAATTGTAAATAAAGGCGTTGTTTAGATCCTACGTTTTTTAAAATAAAATTTAAAATGTGGTATGTGTACTTTGGCTGCTTCAGAAATATTACCGTGCTTTGAATTATTTTTCAGTAGATTTCTATTTTTTTCGTGCGCTGTTTTGCTTTGTGGAACATAGAACTTTATGATAAAACTATTTGCAAATCGTTTTAAAATACTGAAAAACGTTAGGTTGATAATGATCATGTTCTGTTATCTAAAGGGGCTTTAAATGTTGTTTTGTTTTTCTTCCCTTTCTGTGAATTCTTTAGCTACAGATATTCTTCGAGTGAAGGAAATCGATGGATTTATTTGCAGCCGTAGCGGCCACCTTCACTGGTTATGGATCTGATCAATCCGTAGAAGAAGTTTCCCGGACGCAGGCAATTGCCGGAAAACGTTCCCTCGAGGGCAAAGCTAATCATTAAGGATAAAAAAGGAAAACTCGGGGAGTTAACTCCCATCCGGAAATGGCACCGTTTGCACCACGTGATGGATCATTCCTTTGAGTCTGGGGAGATTCCTAGTGTGGAAAGACCATGTCCCGAATCTGGCTATTTCCATTCACCAAGTTCATCTTCCCGGCCAAAAGCTAAAAAAAGAAAGGAAAGAAAAATAAAAAAGCGTGGAAAAGAAAAAGAGAGGACTGCAGAAGGGAAAAGTAGACGAGGAAAAAAATAAAAGCGGCTGCTCATCTGGTTCTCCAACGGCTGGCCAAGCGTGGAGAGAAAATAAATCTCTGTCGCTAATCATCCAATTGGAAAAAATCACTCAATGAAAGAATGTTTCTGAATGCTACCAACTTGTTTCTGTTGTGAGAAATGTGAAAGTGTGACCACTATTCGAAAGCGATTGTTCTTCTTTAGCGTTACCGACCTTCAGGTTACAAGCATCTCCGAACCTAATTTATGGTCAATGGCTGTACGAAAGGTTTGAGATAGAACGAATTTAACCACTTGGCCCTGGATGAGCAAAACTTTACTTCTCCAACTGTAGACCACCAATTGACAATTGAAAGAGGTCACGAGTAGTTTAAACACAGACTCCAAAACTACTTATAGTATGTATACTGAGAGGACAAAAATCATGTGACACATGGTTCCTGTCACCCCTCTCCCTCGCTAGTGCGAACCCATTGCCCGGCATATATATGAGTAGGAAGACATCACTGCACTCATGTAGATTGTAATTAGATGTTAATATGGATGAACGTCGTGAGTTAACGTACACTCATCAGCCAAAACATTGAAACCACCTCTGCTTTATGGAAAAGAACGCGTGCAGCCGATCATCGTCACGTGTCAAGGTCGCGAGTGATATATACACAATCGTATCAGAATAATATGACCAACCCTGGAATCACAGTGTATCCGCCCAGGTGCGTCACAAAGGTGCACGTGACAACGTCGACAACACGGAGATATAAGCGGCCGGCCAGGACAGATGAGCCATAGTGCATTACGTGAGTACAATGGGCAGAGGTAGGGATTTCACGGACCTTTAAAAAGGAATAATTATCGGCTACCGCGTCAAGGGTGGAAGAATATCAGAAACAACAGATTTCGTGGGCTGTTTTCGGGGTGCTATAGCAAGGACGTACCAAGAATGGATCGCTGGCCCTCCGAGTACCTCCTGACGTCATCACAGTTGAGCCCCAAAGGTCATCGACCCTAGAAGAGAACGTCGACTGGTAAAAGGCAATCGACGCGCAACAATGCAGCAACTGACCATGCAAATGAAAACTGCGGCACCCGGGTACGTCTCCCAGATAACATTAGAGCGAACCCTGTTTTTCCTGGGTTTCCGGAGTCCACACGGCGTCAAGGTGCCTATGCTAATCCAGGTCCTCCTGCAACAACGTCTGATGTTCGCATGGGACTATTGTCATTGGATAGTGGAAGAATACGAAAAGGTTGTCTTCTCCGACGAATCGAGGTTTCTACTCCACAAAAGTGACGGGCGGTGGTGGATATGGCGTCAGACACACGAAAACCTCCACCAGGACACGCTTATCGGTCACGTACAGGCCGGCGGTGGCAGTGTGCATGTCTGGGGGATGCTTTCCTGGTATGGCCGGGGGCTGCTGGTATCACGGGATGGGTACTTGAACGCCAATCTCTACCTGTCCATCCTCTGTGACCATATGCACCGATTCATGTTGGACGTTTATCCTGGTGGTTATGGTGTCTACCAACAGAGCAATGCACCATTCCACGTAGCTTAGGATGTGTGGGACTGGGTCCAGGAACACGACAGCGTTGTCTCCGTTCTCCCCTTGGCCGACGAAATCGCCCGACCACAATCTCACAGACCACTTGTGGGACTATTTGGATCGACAGGTTCGGCGTGCCGACTTACAACCACGTCGTTTCCGGGATCTCCGTGCTCTGCTGCAGTCCGAATGGGCAGGTGTGCCTCGGGCAATCTTCCAGGCCCTCATTGCGTTCATGCCACACCATCTCGCCTCTGTCTTCTGGGCTAAGAGTGGTTATTCCCATTATTAGGTGGGTGGTCATATTATTCTGATACGCCTGTGTATAATATCTGGGTCGGAGCTCTTTCAGTCAGTATTTTGTTTCGCCTCAAGATGAGAAAAGCAAGGATTTACCCGATTTCAACAAAGGCTAGAGCGTTATGGCAAGACGCCTTGGAAAGAGCATCTCAGGAACAGCGACGCTAATCGGCTGCTCACGATATGCAGTAGTTAGTACCTATCAAAGATAATCCGAAACAAGTGACACTTCTAGCTGTCGACAAGGATTGGACAGGCTACCTCTCTTTCATGCCAGAGGTCAGCGCAGGCTATTTCGTCTCGTCCTCAACAACAGGAAGGCTACTGTGACTCACATTGCCCATGATTTCAATTATGGTAAAAATCCCAGTGTGTCTTAACACGCAGTTCATCGTACGCTCTTGGATATGGGTATCCGCCGCTGAAGATCATTCATTCTTGATCATTTTTATTATGATCACAGCCGTTCACCTTGCCAACGTTACAGTGGACACGTAATCATCGCCATTGGACCACAAAAGACTGGAAGAGTGTCTCAAACCAGTCCCAATTTCTGTTACATCATGTCAACGGACGAGCTCCTGTGCGACGTTTACCCAAGGAAGCCATTTCACCTGGATGCACTGTGAGACGGATCCTGACTGCTGGACGGAGTGCGATTGTCTGGACAATATTTTCTTGGGAAACACTTGGACCTAATATCCCTGACAGCTGTCACGTACCTGAACTCGTGGCAGATCAAGTACACCCCTTTTTGGGAACTGCATTTCTTGGTGGAGTAGGCATCTTTCAACAAGGGAATGTTTCATGTCACACAATGTAGAAGGTTAAAAAATAATTCCAGAATGATGAAGAGGAATTTCATTCATTACCATGGACTCCAAATTCTCCGAACATGAATCCTATCGAGAATTTGTAATTTGAGTTGGAGAAACGGGTATGAGCAGCATTACTTCAACCACGTAAATTACGGGAACAACGGGATCTTCTTGCAGTCATGGTACCCAATATCAAGAGACATCTACCAGCATCACGTTGAATCTATGCTTCATCGGGTGATAGCTCTTTTGGCGGCGACAGGCGGACGTGCATATATTAGATAGCATGAAAGGTGTATCGGGACAGCTTCATGGCTAAAGCAAAATCACTAGACTGTGCACCTCAACTGGGCAAAGAAGCATCTGCCCTGGATATTAAATGATTGGAGACGGGTCTCCTGGTCAGATAAGCACCATTTCCAGGTATTTTTTCGGGCAGACTGGAGGGATAGGATCTGGTGGATATCGCACGAAGAGATGGTTGCGGCATGTCAACACGGAACTTCTCAGCCTGGTGGATTCTTGGTTATGGTCTAGGCGATGTTCATCAGGAACATGTTGGAACTTTTGGTGTTTACCAGGTGCAACTCTGAATGGTCCACGCTACGTGACCATCTTTGCAGACCATTTGCCGCCGTTTGTGGTTATCATTCCTCCACAAGCCAATGGACTCTTTCAGCAGAATAAGGCGACTCTCCACAGCGCCGTGGTGACTACAACATTGTTAGCAAAGAGCATTCCGCAGAAGGTCTCATCCTGGATTTGCCTCCCAGAGCATCACACCTTGTGGAAGATTTATATAATGCTGTGGACATCTTCGTTCGAGATTTGAGTCGTCCAAACAAGAATATGACGGGTTTGTGGACAGCGATGAAGCAAACGTGGCAGAAAGTACCTATATAACGTCTTCGTGAGCTAGTAGACCCAATGCTTTGCCGTGCCCTTATCCCGGCAAAAGTAGGCCAACCCGTTAATAGGTAAGTATTCCAGGATTTCTGCAAAAAAAAAGGGCAAAAGGAGGGAGAGCACCAAATTCCTTGAAGTACTTAGTGTTTGCTTTTTTAAGTCTTCCGCTTGAAAATTCATGAGGTTAGATTAAAATGTCATGCTGCTTTTGTTTTCTGCTTCTGAAGTAAGCTTCAAGCGCTCAGATTAAAGAAAATTAAAAAGCTACTTCTTCCTACCCTGGTAGGACACAGACAGACTGATCTAATATGCATGACTTCTGATTTCGTGATTGAAGTTCATTCCCAAATTATTTTTGGTAACCTCCCACTCAATGAGGCTCACTGATAGAAACTACACTGAAGAGCAATTGAATTAGAGATACCTGTCTAGTAACGTGTAGCACCACCTTTCGCCCTGCTGACGGCGGCGATTCGTCTCGGCATGAACTCGACAAGACACCGGAAGTGTTGGGAAGCCATACGGATCCTCGACCCCTGAACAAGCTCCCGCAGTTCACGAAGATTTGATGGAGGGGGGTCAGAGCCTCGAACATATCTCTCTCAATGGCATCCCAGATGTGCTCGATGGGATTGAGGTCAAGTGACCTAGCTGGCCAAGTAAGCGGGGTTCCGTCGATGGAGTGTTCATCCAACCATTCGGATACAATTCGGGAGCGATGGCACGGTGCATTGTCTTTCTGCAGAATGAGGTCCCCAATGGGATGTTGAAGACGCACAAACGGGAGCAAATAGTCGTCCAGGATATCCCCGTAACGTTGACCTGTGAGGGATGATGTCCCACCTACCAGGGGTCCCATTTTAGTCCACGTAAACAGTCCCCAGACGAGAATTCTAACCCCACCAGGTTGAACAGTACCCTGCTGGCAAGAAGGATCCATCGCTTAATGTGGATTGCGCCGTACTCGTATCCTGCCATCCGCATGTACCAAAGTGAATCTCACTCATGAATCCAGGCAACATTTCCCCACATGTCTAGGGTCCAGTGGCGATGTTCCCGCGCCCATGCTAATCTTCGCACCCTGTGATGTGCGGTCAGCAGCGGTACCCTCGTGGGATGATGGGTTCTGTACCCCATAGCGAGGAGATGGTTCTGGATGGTGTGGCTGCTTACACGTTTTTGTGCAGCAGCGTTAAATTGCCGAGTGATTTGTTGCACTGTGGCCCGTCTATCCGCTGTTACAATGCGAGTTAGCCGACGATGACCCCGCTCATCCACAGGCTGTTGTCCTCGGCAGTTGGCCCTTGCAGGGATAGTTTTCCCGGATTCGATGTAGTCACGGTGCACCCGTGACACAGTGGCTTGTGAAAATCCCAGTGCCTGAACGACTTCCGAGATGGAGTGACCCATTCGTCGGGCACCGATAATTTTCCCACTATCAAATGCGCTTAGATTCTTCGTCTTACCTATACTGCGTCCGAACCTTACTGATTCCCGTCGCATCACTCCTTATATTGTCGGATCGCTGCATACGTCACAGCGCTACATTTGCATAACGCCACCTGTCTGTAATTCAATTGCTCTTCAGTGTATATAAAAATTCGTGTTGAATGTAACAACGAAGCATAGATATCTGTCTATTAACACGATAATAAAAACTTGCAACTAACCTTTATAGCTTCAGTAAACGTTAAGTCGATGTAGGATTTTAATTCGGTTGAAAAACAAATACAAGTTAAGAAACAATACTTTAAATATACATTAATTAAAAGTACTAGATCTTTCGACCAACGCTATGTGGTCTTCCTCAGGCACTGGACTTACTGAATTTGTAAAGGTCACCAACTGAGGTTGTAAAGGTCACCAACTGAGGTTATAAAGGTCACCAACGGAGGTTGTAAAGGTCACCAACTGAGGTTATGTATATACCACAGATCTTTTAACCTAATTAAAAACCTACATGGACGTAACCTTTACTGAGGTTATAAAGATCAGTTGCAAGTTTTTCTTATCGTGTTAATCGGCAGATATCTATGCTACGTTGCTATTTCTTCGGACTTTAATTCGAGTGACTCCTGATTCACTTTAGGTGAAGTACCTAAAAAGAACAGATTGTATGTAGTGTTCACTATATGTATATACAGGGTGATTTAGCTAAGCGTGTGCAAACTTCTGAGAGGGGTATGTTGCACAAAGACAAATCGGAATCACATAGTTGTTCGGCCACGAGACCTCTCATACGTTCTTTCAGTATACCGTCATTTACACGGGAAGGTTGCTTTGATGCACATAACAAGCATGTATGGGCGGTGGTGAGCTCCCATGCTGTATGTCCAGGTGCAGCACAAAACCGTTTTGCTGTTAATGTTTGTGCCGGCATTGTTTGGGACAACTTAATTGGCCCGTACCTCATGCCTTCTCGTCTGGACGGAAGGAGTTACCGAATATTTCTGGAGGACGTCTTGCCAGAGCTATTGAATGAACAACAGGTCCCTCAGTCGCTGCGCCGTACAACGTGGTTCCAGAGCACGATGGGCCCCCCCCCGTCCATTTCAGCAATGACGTTCGTCATCACTTAAACATGACGTTTAGACATCAATGGATCGGGCCTGGTGGTCCCGCTCATTGGCCTGCAAGATCGACGGACTTAACATGCCTTGATTATTTCTTCTGGGGTTGCATCAAAGGATTGGTGCACGACACTCCCGTTGAAAGTGATGAGGACTTAGTCGCACGCATCTCTGTAGCTGCTTCGAAAGTCCGAGACACCCCAGGAATTTTCCAAAATGTACGTGATTCCATGTGCCGACGAAGTCAATCGTGAGTAGAGGAAGATGGGGGATTATATCACAAAGGAAGCCGTCCACGGACATTCACGACCTCCACGGACCCGCCCACTGCTCAGCACAGCCCCCGTCCCCAGCCGTCCACATGCTCCCCTCGGTTGTCCACGTGCTGCTTCACGGAGGGAATTTTCTCTGAGGAAAGATAAAATTTCCCGATGGGGGGAGAAAAATGGCGAACAAAAGATGGCGATGAAAACGTCGGAGACAAAAGAAAACCGGTGACTCATCCCCAAAACACGTGTGGGATAAAATGACCACGTGGAGGGAATAGAGAATTTCCTGGTCAATAAAAAATAAAAATGGAGCTGGGCAAGCAATCTCCTCGAATAAACCACTAGCGGGGGTGGGGTGGCGTCCTTAACTCCTTCTCCTGACCATGCGCAACCGTAACCGTAGATGGCAAAAAATAAAATGCCGGTGACTGACGTCATCCGTAACCACGTGGCAAAAAAAATGGCGATGACCGACGTCATGATTGACCACATCCCTTCGTGAGGCAGCACGTGGACAACCGAGGGGAGCACGTGGAAGGCTGGGGACGGGGGCCGCGCTGAGCAGTGGGCGAGTCCGTGGAGGTCGTGAAGGTCCGTGGAGGTCGTGAAGGTCCGTGGACGGGTGGTGACGGCCGTGGACGGCTTCCTTTGTGATAGAATCCCCCATGTCCCTCTACTATCGTGTGTTACAGCTCATGGTCGCAACTTTGAACATTTTCTGTAACCTCAATGCTTTTCGCAAATGTCTTGTGAGTAATAAAAAGCATTATGCTCTCTTACGTGCTGCTCTTTCATTTCTCGTCCTCTCTGTACACTCGCACATGAAGATGGCGTTTCCGAACTTGTATTGCTATGTGATTCTGATTTGACTTTGTGCAACCTAACCCTCCCAGAAGTTTGTACACGCTTAGTTGAATCACCCTTTATATTTATACACGAAGTTTACAACAGTTTGTCATTTATTGAACCCAACTTCAGTAACGATGAAACTTTTAAATCATAGCTCCAGTATCATCAATAGGCACTTAGTCGAATTAACATGAATTAGGAAACACAGTCGTAGTTCTAAAAGACTAACCCGAAGTATACGTATACACCACAGATCGACAGACACTATTGCTTACAGATTGGGACAACTTCCACGACTACAGTTAGCGCTCACACCACACTTTTCCGCGGCTTGCTTCAACGTTATACATTAGTTTTTGTCACGTCCACATACACACCTCTCGCACTCTGGCCTCAAGATTGCTGCCAACATAACATTCAGTGAGAGAGTAAATATAACGTTAAGCCTGATACGCTAAAAGAGGGCAAACTCAAAAATTTACATAGAAAAACATAACTAGGCAAGTTAGTAAAATCATGAAATGCATTGATTATGATACGCTTTCCAACATACCAGAAATCATTACTCAAGTTATGAGGATAATGGTTGTGGAATAAATCTTGCTCCTGTGTCCTGACCTTTTACACCATTTCGATGATATTAAACATAATTGGTTCATTATACCTCCGGAACAACATACTAAATTTTTGTCGCAATAGAAGCATTTTTAGTCAAGTTATGAAGATAATGGCTGTGGAATAAATCTCGCTCTTGTGCCCTGAGTTTTTACCCAATTTCTATGATATTAAATAGAATTGATTCAGTATACCTCCGGAATAGCATACTAACGTTTTGTCGCAATTGAAGCATTTTTACGTAAGTTATGACGCATAAAGGGATTGAATGGATACCGCTCCTGTGTGCTGACCTTTGACCACATTTCGTCCATTTTCAATAGGGTTCGCCCCCAGGTGGTCCCCTACCACATACTAAAATTTCATCGAAATCGAACCGTTTTTTCGTGATTTATCGTGAGGAAGGACGAACGGACAAAGCTGGAGCATATACGTTTCTTGAAGCTACGGTTAGAAAGCGTAAAAAAATGAAAGGTAAAGTAGAGTATATACCTCATAACATCATTCTTACGCTCTGCGAACCACAACTTGACATGTTTCGCACAATGCACGGGTGGATTACTTGCTTGAAACCACCCATACAGCACAAAACGTTTCAGTTATGTATCAATAATGTTACAATCTCTCATTTTCGTTACACTTTCAGAGATGTCTTACAATTACATTTCAGCAACTTCTATTTTGGAACATAACTCTGTGTACATTACAGTTGCGTAAAAAATAGCTTTTACCGATACTAATGTTATAAAGTTTTCATTCGACATCTTATCTGTCAAACTCTACAAATCTGGAACGGAGACGCATGAAATGTTGCGGCAGGGTTTTGGCAATGAAGCAATGAGTCGCGCGTGGTGTTTGGAGTAGCACTCGCGCTTCAAGAGCGGCAGAACGTCACTGGAAGACGAAGACAGGTCAGGGCGACCGTCCACGAGAAAAAACCCGAAAATGTGGAAACAAATTAGGGAATTGGTGCATGAGGATCGTCGGAGAACCATTCAAGACATTTCTACCATCGTCAATGTGCCATACGGAACAGTGCAAGAAATTCTGACGTCGGTTTCGACTATGCACCGCATTGCTGAAATGTTTGTGCCAAAGATTCTGAACCCTGAACAGAAGACACCTCTTGTCGAACTATGTCCAGAACTTCGTCAGCAGGTAGTGAATGGACCAACGTTCCTGTTGCGGATCATCACTGGGGACGAGACTTGGGTCTACGGTTACTACCCGGAGACCAAACAATAGTCCTCGCAGTAGAAGTGCCCGGCATCTCCACGACAGAAGAAGACCGGACAGGTCCGGAGCGCAATCAAAAGCGTGCTCATCGTCGCGTCTTATGGAGGACATTCGCCGCAAACGACCTGAAATGTGACCCAGGAGCGATTTTTTGCTCCATCACGACAATGCAGCAACTCACAGAGCGTTAGCAGCACTCCAGTTTTTCAACCGCAGCAGCATTACTACCCTTCCTCTTCCGCCTTACTCGCCAGATTTGGCCCCTTGCCACTTCTTTCTGTTTCCAAAGATGAAGCTGAAGCTCAAGGGTTGCCGTTTTGAAACCGTGGACGAGATCCAGCGCGAATCGCAGACGGTGCTTGACACATTTTCGCAAACAGGACTTCCAGGGAACCTTCCAACAGTGGCCAAAACGTTGGCAGCGGTGTATCGCTGTCTAAGGAGACTACTTTGAGGGAGATCATAGCCAAACTTAAGTAATGTAACTATTTTGTTGTATATCGGCCTAGTTTAGGAGCTTATTGATCGGATTTCGTATAAGAAAGAAATTGCGGAAAGGTTTCTGAAAATTCAGAATGTTTTTTGGCGCACGAAAAATCTGTAAAATTCAGATATTTTTGCGCCGTTTAACGGAGAAAGGTGTATCAGAAACATACTTCCGTAAAAGAAATCACGGAAATTAGCTCGTGAATTTCAGATAACTTTTTACAGTACAGGAAGAGGTTTGTTGATTGCAGTAAGGCCATAAATATCAGCACGATGGAGTTATCGATGAAGTGTTGTGACGGAAACTAGATCATGGTGTTCAACTCTGCTGCTATTTGCGGGGACGTGGTCTTGTGATTCCGTTGTGCAATCCGTGCCAACGCTGGCTTATCCCTACCTGAATTCTTCGTATGGCGTCCACAGTTTGCAAATTAGGGGGTAACAAAATGTAATTTATAATAGGTAATCACACTCTTCAATAGATTTCTTCATTTGTTGATCGGGATTCACAACTAAATACAAGAAAAACATTTATATAAAACTCCGTTTATTGGTGTGAAGATATATTTAAAGACGAAATACAAGGAAAAAATTGTATTTCCTGAGCTTTCGCTCATTTCTCCAGAACTAAAAACGTTACTAACAATTCTGGCGAGTATAAACAAGAAACAATTTCGAAACACTGGTGCTCGAGGACACTGTATTTTGAATCTTTATGTTAGGGTCACGACGCGATACACGGGCTTCGTTTCATGTCGAATATTACCTCAGCACGTTCTTTCACGTGGACGGGACATCAATCAACGATACCGTGGTAGCTATTCCAGTTTTTACCGCAGGTAGCTATTCCAGTTTTTACAAAAAATCTATCTCATTACTTAATTGCCGAACAGCGTATCTAACCGAAGCTATATACGTCTTCTAACGCTCATCACGTTGCATCGTTTCGCGTGCCCTGAAATTTCTGAATGCATATACTCTGTACGAGACCCGACATCGGTCATACTTACTCAACCTGTCTAGTTTAACAACCTCTCTTCCCTTTAATATTTAAACTCACTAGCGAAGTCTGCCGTGCCGCCCCGGTGGCGCAGTGGTCTAAGGCGCTGGCCTATGATTATTCGTCCGTAAGGGGTCCGGGTTCGAATCCCGGTGAGGCATGGATGTTGTGTTTGTCTTACGGCACTGGCTCTCTCCCTTCCCTGGAACCAGTGACCCTAAATTAGGGACGGGCGACTGCTTATAGCCCATTGAGTTGCTCACGGTGGTCGTTAAACCTCAAATCAAAAAAAAAAAAAAAAAAAAAGTCTGCCGTTTATCTGATGCCACACAGTCGTATCAAAATTATATGACCACGTACCTAATACTACCCTTGGCCCGGATGACGACGGCGTGGCATGGACGCAATGAGACCCTGGAAGGCTGCCAGAGGCACACGTGCCCATTCGGGCTGCAGCAAAGCACCGAGGTCTCGGAGATGACGTGGTTGTAGGTCGGCACGTCAAATCTGTCGATCCAAATACTCCCACAAGTGCTCTGTGGGATTGAGATAGGGCGATTTCGCCGGCCAAGGGAGAACGGATACATCGCTGTTGTGTTCCTGGAACCAGTCACGCATCCCCTTAGCGACGTGGCACGGTGCATTGCCCTGTTATTAGACACCCTCAACACCAGGGTAAAGGACCAACATGAAGGGATGCATGTATTCAGCGAAGATAGATACATAGCTATTGCCGCTCAGGGACCCATCTAGTGGTCCTAGCGGTACCAAGTCATACCAGGAAAACATTCCACGGATATGCAGACTTCCATCGCCGGCCTGTACTTGACCGACAAGCGTGTCCGGGTGGTGGTTCTCGTGTGTCTGACGCCGTATCTGCCACAGCCCATCACTTCTGTGGAGTAGAAACCTTGATTCGTCAGAGAAGGCAACCTTTTCCTACTCTTCCACTGTCCAACGCCGGTAGTCCCATGCGAACGTTGCAAATGGACACTGGGTTAACATGGGCGTCTTGACGCAGCGTCGATTCTGGAGACCCATGCGTAACAGGGTTCGCTCTACTGTTACTGGGGACACGTACCTGGGTACCGCAGTTTTCATTTGCCCGGCCAATTGCTGCACTGTTGAGCGTCGATTACCCATTACCAGTCGACGGAGGCGACATTCTCCTCTAGGGTCGATGGTCCTTTCGGGCGCCACAGTTATATGGCATCTGGAGGTATTCGGTTTATCAGCGGTCCATTCTTGGTACACCCTTTTAACAGTCCGCTAAGTGTGCTGTTTCTGCGATGCTTCCACCCTTGGCAAGATAGTCGATGCGGTCATTCCTTTTTGCACGCCCCTCAAATCACTAGTACGTAACGTGAGCACAATCTTGCCGATTGTGCTCACGTTACGTACTATGGCTCATCTATTCTGGCCGGCCGCTTATATCTCCGTGTGGTCGACCTTGTCACGTGCACTATGTGACGCGCCTGGGCGGGAACACTGTGATCATATTATTCTGATACGACCGTGTATGCACGACTACTGGCGTTTGACAAACCAGCATTCTAACGATACTGAAAATTCTCTAAAGTAAAAACACAAATAGGGGGTTTAGAATGGTGTCATCCAGATCCTGTATTTCACCTGGACTTTCCGAAAACATTTCGACGAGTTGAAGCAAATAAACTTATTGTTTTGTTTGAAGTAATGCAATGTTCTCATTATTATAAGCATCCTATGCGTGAACGTTCATTTTAACATTTACAGAACTAATGCACTAATTAATGTTTTCAAAATAAAATAGATAACGTTAGAAGATAGCTCGATTATGTAGCTACGTGGTTCAAGGGAACTCCAATCTTTGAAGCATATTTCGCTATTTTTATTACCGCCATTATGTAGGAATTAATTAATGGGCTATGAATAGCTCAAGATTGCTAACTGGGTATTTCTAAGAAGAATGGATAACAGCCAGCTTTAATTTTGCATGGATGAAAGAAATGTTTGGCGCCGAACGCTGTGGGCAGCAGATTGCATACACGTTTCGAAGACAAAATCCGTAACATTTTCGCAAAATACGAATAGAAGGCTATTATAGAATATCAGCAGCTGTGAACATAGGTAGAAACGACTAATTATTTTAAGATGCTTTTACCAAAAAATGCGTTAACGGAAAACGGAATACCTTCAGAGAATGATCTATCTTTGATGATATTTAATGATAACGTTAAAGCAGTAAAAGTCAAAGTTTTCAAGACTTAACGTAGAAAGAAATATAGCTTCGTTTCTGAGCGAATCACAGAGCTTAAACGATTCTTTCTGCATCAATATAAAACCAAATTTATTTAAATTATTTAATGAAAATATATTAAATTTAATGCCGATAGGAAAAGTTCCTTCTTTTATCCGACTCATAGACTTCAATTGGGTAGATTAGTCAGTTTTAAAGTGCTAGTTGTCGTTCCCAGAAATTGCTGAAAAAGTTGGCCAAGAGATACCTGCAGTATATAGTTCATTTACGTTGGATGCAAACACTTTAGAAAGGCTGTTAGATAATAGTTTTGGATGTAGTCACTAGAAAAAGGCTGTTCCAGAATCATGTTGGACGAAGTGTTTAAGAAAATGCGGCTCCCGAGCCGCCTTGGACGCAGTCACTAAAAAGACTGTCCGCAAAATATTTTTGGACGTAGTCAAGAGGTTAGGCAATTCGGGAACCATGATGACATGTACGAAAAAACATTTTTTCATTCGGCGAGCAGTGTGACCCTTACATTTCGTTGATACTGTGTGACGTATGCATTGAGTGTCCAAAATATTATATAATCACGTGGTTAGTACGTTGTTGGGCCACCTTTTGCCCTTAATACTGCTTGCAATCACCTTGGTATGGACTCTATTGAATGTCGGTATGTTGCTTGGGATATATTAGTCCAAACGCGATGAATTGCACTTTCCAGCTCTTGTAGACCCCTTAATACTGCTTGAATTAATCTTTGTATGGACCCTATTAAATGTCAGTAAGTGGTTGATGGCCCAAATGCAATGAATTACCTCCTCCAGCTCTTTATGGCCCCGTAATACTGATTGAATTCATCTTGGTATGGACCCTATTAAATGCCGGTAACTGGATTGGGGTATATTAGCCCAAAAGCGATGAATTGTACTCTCCATCTCTTGTAGACTCCTTAATACTACCTGAATTCGTCTTGGTATGGACCCGATTAAATGTCGGTAAGTGGTTTGGGGTATACACTGAAGAGCAATTGAATTAGAGATACCTGTCTAGTTACGTGTAGCACCACCATCGCCCTGATGACGGCGGCGACTCGTCTCGGCATATACTCGACAAGACACCGGAAGCGTTGGGAAGTCATGCGGATCCGCGATCACTGAACAAGCTCCCACAGTTCACGAAGATATGATGGAGGGGGTCAGAGCCTCGAGCATCTCTCTCGATGGCATCCCAGATGTGCTCGATGGGATTGAGGTGAGGTGACCAAGCTGGCTAAGAAAGCGAGGTCACGTCAGTGGAGTGTTCATCCAACCATTCGGATACAATTCGGGAGTGATGGCACGGTGCATTGTCTTGTTGCAGGATGAGATCCCCAGTGGGATGTTGAAGGCGCGCAAACGGGAGCAAATGGTCCTCCAGGATATTCCGGTAACGTTGATCTGTGAGAGACGATGTCACACGTACCAGGGGTCCCATTTCAGTCCACGTAAACAGTCCCCAGACTTGAATGCCACCCCCACCAGCTTGAAGAGTACCGATCCATCGCTTGATGTGATTTGCGCCGTACTCGTATCCTGCTATCCGCATGCACCAACGTGAATCTCGACTCATCAGTCCAGGCAACATTTTTTCACATGTCTAGGGTCCAGTGGCGATGTTCCCGCGCCTATGCTAATCTTTGCACCCTGTGATGTGCGGTCAGCAGCGGTACCCTCGTGGGACGATGGCTTCTGTAACCCATAGAGAGGAGATGGTTTTTGATGGTGTGGCTGCTTACAAGTTTCTGTGCACCAGCGTTAAATTGCCGAGTGATTTTTCGCACCGTGGCCCGTGTATCCGCTGTTACAATGCGAGCTAGCCGACAATGACCCCGCTCATCCACACGCTGTTGTCCACGGCAGTTAGCCCTTGCAGGGATGGTTTTACCGGATTCGATGTACCCACGGTGCACCCGTGACACAGTGGCTCGTGAAAATCCCAGTGCCTGCATGACTTCCGAGATGGAGTGACCCATTCTTCGGGCCCCGACATTTTCCCCACGATCAAATGCGCTTAGATCCTTCGTCTTACCCATACTGTGTCCGACTGTTACTGATTCCCGTCGCATCACTCCTTACATTGTCGGATCGCTGCATACGCCATGTCATTTCCGTTTACAGGGCCACCCACAGCGCCACATTTGCATAACGTCAGCTGTCTCTAATTCAATTGCTCTTCAGTGTATTAGACCAAATGCGATTAATTGCACCTTCCAGCTTTTGAAGATCCCTTAATAACGTTTGAATTCATCTTGGTAAGGACTCTATTAAATGTCAGTCAGTGTCTGAGGGTATATTAGCCCAAATGCGATGAATTACATACTCCAGCTCTTTATGACGCCTTAATACTGCTTGAATTCATCTTGGTATCATCATCAATCATCATTGTCAACCATTATCAATCCACTGCTGGACGAAAGTCTTCCCAAGTTTCCTCCACAACGGTCTGTCTTGTGCCAGTCTCCTCCATGTCACTCCTGCATACTTTCGAATTTCATCCACCCATCTCCCATGTAGTCTTCTTCTGGGTCTTTTCCTGTCCCTTGGAATCCAATCTGAAATTTCGGCTGTCCATCGATGACCTGTCCTTCTGGCAGTATGTCCAGCCCATTGCCATTTCAGGGATTTAACTCTGATCATGATGTCTTCCACTCTTGTCATTTTTCGGATCCACGAGTTCCTCTTCTTATTTCTCCTGGTTACACGAAGCATGCACCTCTCCATACTGCTTTGAGTTGTCTGCAGTCTTTGTATATCTCTTTTAGTTAAGGTCCACGTCTCTGCACCATACGTAAGCACTGGAAGGATGCATTGATCAAACAGTTTTCTTTTAAGACATAATGGCATGTTGCTCTTGAAAATTATGCTGTTTCTTCCAAAAACTCTCCAGGCAAGTTTTGTACGCCGATTAATTTCTTCATCAATGTGACCCTCACTTGATATCTGCTGTCCAAGATAAACGTACGTGTCTATTATCTCCAGCTTTTCTCCATCAATCGATAAATCTTCATTTCTTGTAAAAGCATTGAACATCACTTTTGTCTTCTGAAAGTTCATTTTTAATCCCACTTCTTTACTCTTGTCAGCAAGTTCCTGGATCATACTCTTCAGCTCTGATAGGGTAGTTGCAAAAATGACTACGTCGTCAGCAAAACGAAGGTGAGTTAGATAATCTCCATTAATCTTTATCCCTTTGTTTTCCCAGTTCAGTGATTGAAAGACATTTTCCAACGTGGCATTAAAGAGCTTCGGAGATATGTGTCACCTTGTCTCACTCCCGTTCCAATTTTTACGTGTGTTGTATTTTCAAACAGCCGAATCTTTGCACTTGCATTTTCATAGATGTTATTAATAATATTAATGTATGCATCTTCAATACCGCAGAATTTCAGAGCCATTGTAACTGCTGATGATTTCACCGAATCAAAGGCTTTTTCGTAATCGATAAAAGCCATGCACAATGGAAGTTCATATTCCATGGCTCTTTCAATTAGTTCTCTCAGTACGTGGATATGATCTATTGTGCTGTAGCCACTCCTGAATCCAGCTTGTTCTTTCGGTTTAGCCATGTCCAATGTTACCTTCAAGCGGTGTGAAAGAACTTTAGTGAAGATTTTATAAACCACTGATAGTAAGCTGATAGGTCTGTAGTTCCTGAGATCCTCAATGTCACCTTTTTTATGTAGTAGGATCATTGTAGCATTGTTTCAATCCTCAGGAATCTTACCTTCATTAAGGCATCGAGTGAAAATTTGGGCGAGTACTGTTTCGATTTCTCCACTGCTTGAATTCGTCTTGGCATAGACTCTATTAAATGTCGTTAAGTGGCTCGCGGTATATTTGCCCAGATGCGATGAATTGCACCCTCCAGCTCTTGAAGACCTCTTAATACTTCTTGAATTCGTCTTGGTATAGACTCTATTAAATATCGGTGTCTTAGGGTATATTAGCCCAAATGCGATGAATTGCACTCTCCACGTCTTGAAGATTTGATGGTAACGGATCCAGTTGTCTCATGCCTCTACCTATTACATCCTACAAACGCTGCTTTGGATTAAGATCCGGTGATTGGGGAGGATTTTATATCAGGAAGAACCTCCTTGATGCTCCTGAAACCATTCGCGTACAAAATGAGTACAACAACATGGAGCATCGTCCTGCTGGAAGTCTCAATCTCCATTGGAATAAACCATCAACATAAGTAGGTTGGCTTTGTCGACAACGGTATATAAACACTTTTGGGCGGTTAGGCTCCACACGAATCAAGGTGCCCAAACACCTCCACGAAATCATATCCTAGACCAAACGTTGTATCCACCAGCTTGAATAGTAGTGACGATACGAGATGGATCCATGCTTTCGTGTTGCTCTCTCCATATTCTCACACCTCTGTCTCCATGATGTATTTGAAAAAGGTGATTCATCAAACCACTTGGCCCTTTACACTCATTTATTGTCTAATTCCTGTGTTTCTCAGTGACGTGGACGCGTTTCTTTTTTGTTCGTTGCAGATACCGATGACTTACGGACAGGCTGCCGACCTCTATAGCACATGCGATGCAATGTGCGCTCTCGGATTTGGTCCCTGATTCAAATTATCTGTCTGACGAAGTGTTACTTGTCTATTGGCTGAACAAAACAGCTTACTCTCTACTCAGCTCGAACATTCAGTAGCCATTGACGACCACACGCCTTGCACTAAGACCCGGGTTTTTGACTAGTGGTCCACTCTCTGTTAGCGAATATTTCACAAGTGCAGCCGTTTTGCTAATGCTCGCACCAATGCTTCGAGCACCCACGATCATTCCAAGTTCAAAGTCCATCAGATCGTGTATTTCACCCACGATCATTCCAAGTTCAAAGTCCGTCAGATCGTGTATTTTGCTAATGCTCGCACCAATGTTTCGAGCACCTAATATCATTCCACGTTCAAAGTCCGTCAGTTTGTGTATTTCATCCACGATCATTCCACGTTCAAAGTCCGTCAGTTCGTGTATTTCATCCACGATCATTCCACGTTCAAAGTCCGTCAGTTCATGTATTTCACCCACGATCATTCCACGTTCAAAGTCCGTTTTGCTAATGCTCGCAAGAATGCTTCGAGTACCCACGATCATTCCACGTTCAAAGTCCGTTTTGCTAATGCTCGCACCAATGATTCGAGAACCCACGATCATTCCACGTTCAAAGTAAGTTTTGCTAATGATCGCTCCAATGCTTCGAGCACCCACGATCATTCCACTTTCAAAGTCGGTTTGGCTAATGCTCGTACCAATGCTTCGAGCACTCACGATCATTTAACGTTCCAAATCCGTCAGATCTTATATTTTACCCATGATCATTCCACGTTCAAAGTCCATCAGATCGTGTGTTTTGCTAATGCTCACAACAAAGCTTCGAACACCCACGATCATTCCACTTTCAAAGTCCGTCAGATCGTGCATTTTGCTAATGCTCACAACAAAGCTTCGAACACCCACGATCATTCCACTTTCAAAGTCCGTCAGTTCGTGTATTTCATCCACGATCATTCCACGTTCAAAGTCCGTCAGTTTGTGTATTTTACCCACGATCATTCCACGTTCAAAGTCCGTTTTGCTAATGCTCGCACCAATGCTTCGAGCACCCACGATCATTCCACGTTCAAAGTCCGTTTTGCTAATGCTCGCACCAATGATTCGAGCACCCACGATCATTCCACTTTCAAAGTCAGTTTTGCTGATGCTCGCACCAATGCTTCGAGCACCCACGATCATTCCACGTTCAACGTAAGTTTTGCTAATGATCGCTCCAATGCTTCGGGCACCCACGATCATTCCACTTTCAAAGTCAGTTTTGCTAATGCTCGCACCAATGATTCGAGAACCCACGATCATTCCACGTTCAAAGTAAGTTTTGCTAATGATCGCTCCAATGCTTCGAGCAACCACGATCATTCCACTTTCAAAGTCAGTTTTGCTAATGCTCGCACCAATGATTCGAGAACCCACGATCATTCCACGTTCAAAGTAAGTTTTGCTAATGATCGCTCCAATGCTTCGAGCAACCACGATCATTCCACTTTCAAAGTCAGTTTTGCTAATGCTCGCACCAATGATACGCGCACCCACGATCATTCCACTTTCAAAGTCAGTTTTGCTAATGCTCGCACCAATGATTCGAGAACCCACGATCATTCCACGTTCAAAGTAAGGTTTGCTAATGATCGCTCCAATGCTTCGAGCACCCACGATCATTCCACTTTCAAAGTAAGTTTTGCTAATGCTCGCACCAATGATTCGAGAACCCACGATCATTCCACGTTCAAAGTAAGTTTTGCTAATGATCGCTCCAATGCTTCGAGCACCCATGATCATTCCACTTTCAAAGTCAGTTTTGCTAATGCTCGCACCAATGATTCGAGAACCCACGATCATTCCACGTTCAAAGTAAGTTTTGCTAATGCTCGCTCCAATGCTTCGAGCACCCACGATCATTCCACTTTCAAAGTCAGTTTTGCTAATGCTCGCACCAATGATTCGAGCACCCACGATCATTCCACGTTCAAAGTCCGTTTTGCTAATGCTCGCACCAATGATTCGAGCACCCACGATCATTCCACTTTCAAAGTCAGTTTTGCTAATGCTCGCACCAATGCTTCGCGCACCCACGATCATTCCACTTTCAAAGTCAGTTTTGCTAATGCTCGCACCAATGATTCGAGAACCCACGATCATTCCACGTTCAAAGTAAGTTTTGCTAATGATCGCCCCAATGCTTCGAGCACCCACGATCATTCCACTTTCAAAGTCAGTTTTGCTAATGCTCGCACCAATGATTCGAGCACCCACGATCATTCCACGTTCAAAGTCCGTTTTGCTAATGCTCGCACCAATGATTCGAGCACCCACGATCATTCCACTTTCAAAGTCAGTTTTGCTAATGCTCGCACCAATGCTTCGCGCACCCACGATCATTCCACTTTCAAAGTCAGTTTTGCTAATGCTCGCACCAATGATTCGGGAACCCACGATCATTCCACGTTCAAAGTAAGTTTTGCTAATGATCGCTCCAATGCTTCGAGCACCCACGATCATTCCACTTTCAAAGTCAGTTTTGCTAATGCTCGCACCAATGATTCGAGCACCCACGATCATTCCACGTTCAAAGTCCGTTTTGCTAATGCTCGCACCAATGATTCGAGCACCCACGATCATTCCACTTTCAAAGTCAGTTTTGCTAATGCTCGCACCAATGCTTCGCGCACCCACGATCATTCCACTTTCAGAGTCAGTTTTGCTAATGCTCGCACCAATGATTCGAGAACATACGATCATTCCACGTTCAAAGTAAGTTTTGCTAATGATCGCTCCAATGCTTCGAGCACCCACGATCACTCCACTTTCAAAGTCAGTTTTGCTAATGCTCGCACCAATGATTCGAGAACCCACGATCATTCCACGTTCAAAGTCCGTTTTACTAATGCTCGCACCAATGATTCGAGCACCCACGATCATTCCACTTTCAAAGTCAGTTTTGCTAATGCTCGTGCCAATGCTTCGCGCACCCACGATCATTCCACTTTCAAAGTCAGTTTTGCTAATGCTCGTACCAATGATTCGAGAACCCACGATCATTCCACGTTCAAAGTAAGGTTTGCTAATGATCGCTCCAATGCTTCGAGCACCCACGATCATTCCACTTTCAAAGTCAGTTTTGCTAATGCTCGCACCAATGATTCGAGAACCCACGATCATTCCACGTTCAAAGTAAGTTTTGCTAATGATCGCTCCAATGCTTCGAGCACCCATGATCATTCCACTTTCAAAGTCAGTTTTGCTAATGCTCGCACCAATGATTCGAGAACCCACGATCATTCCACGTTCAAAGTAAGTTTTGCTAATGCTCGCTCCAATGCTTCGAGCACCCACGATCATTCCACTTTCAAAGTCAGTTTTGCTAATGCTCGCACCAATGATTCGAGCACCCACGATCATTCCACGTTCAAAGTCCGTTTTGCTAATGCTCGCACCAATGCTTTGAGCACCCACGATCATTCCACTTTCAAAGTCAGTTTTGCTAATGCTCGCACCAATGCTTCGAGCACCCACGATCATTCCACGTTCAAAGTCCGTCAGATCGTACATTTTGCTAATGCTCGCAACAAAGCTTCGAGCACCCACGATCATTCCACTTTCAAAGTCCGTCAGATCGTGTGTTTTGCTAATGCTCTCACCTCAGTGTGTATCTAATTCAACCGTCCTTTTTGAGTTATTTGAAGTTATAAACCAGTTTCCAATGGAAGAAAAATGCTAATGAGACAAATACAGAAAAAGAACAAAACACGATATAAAATTACACTTCCATGATCTACAAACGTTTTTTTTTTAAGTTTTTGTCGATTTTAGCTGGGTTGGGTAAAGAACATATTAGAGTTTCAGTGATTCGCAGGCCACATTTGATTGGAATGACGGTAGCTGGAAATGTCATGCGAAAAATTGCGCAAAATTTGTCGGTTTTTCTCTAAGGACATTCAAATATCCTCACTCGTCCCCGAAGACACCGGGTTAAAACCGGGTCAGGAGGATTTAACCTGAAAGAAAACCTTGATCAGTGACCCATAACGTGGTCCCATCGATTGTGTTGTTACTTAAAACACTATACAGTAAAACCTCTCTAAGGAGACCACTGCTGGTTCTTTTGAAAAACGGTCGTTTAGAGGGATGGTCGCTGGAAAGGGAAGGTTTTAATGTCATATTCGTTGAACAGTTTTCAGATTAAACCTTTGAAAACTGCTATATATTTTTTTATGAGTTACGAACTCTGAATTGCTGCATCACAATCACGATGCATTCCAGTTTATTTACAGTACAGTACATGTAGTACAGTTACAGATTTGGAAGGTACCTATAGTGGAAATCTAAAAAAATATTTTTGAAAAACGAATGTAATGTTATCTACTTAAGTTTATCAGACATTTCTTTCAGCACGATTTCTTTGTAAATTTTCTTTCAGCTCGCAGAACTGTTTCTTCATATTTCCCACTTCAAGGCAGCCAACCTTCTTAAGTGTCTTCTGTCCAGCCAAAACTTGGAGTGAAGTAAAGATGAGTTTTAACTGTCACCCCCTTTTTCAGCCTTTGTAGGAAGTGTGGAGACGGCGTCTCTGTATTCCTTTACGTTACTACGTAATCCATTAGATTGCCTGTCATCGCCGAGACCATCTTCACCCCTTTTCACCATTCACTTCCATGCAGGTGGAAACTTCTTAGCTATTAAAGTGACCACTCCATACCAATGTACCTTTGTTTAATTTATTGTTTCATGGTTCCAGGGTATAAAGAATTTTTTAGCGCGAATGGTAATCCGGACAACGCAGTTTTTGTACAGTGGTCCTTACGCAATAAGATGGGGTGAATGGTCTTTCAATAGGGGTAAAGTTAGCATTAGCGCCGTGGGTTTTGAAATCGTTCCCACAAAAAAACCGGTCGTAATGATCCGTGGTCGTGAAATAGTGGTAGTCGATAAGAGAGGATTCACTGTATTTCGGATATTTTTGAATGAGGCTCGGAGTCATAGGCGCCGACTCTATGGGGACGGAGGGGTTTGGGCCTCCCAATAATTGTAAGGAGGGGCCGAGCTCCTCCTTATAATTATTGGTAAATTACTATAAAACTGTACTGAAATTTTTACAGATCAAGAAGAACGTATATTTCTCTTATAATTTTTTTATTTGCTTAAAATAGGTTTCGAACGCGATTCATTCAAATGGTGTTCTCATGATATATGCAACGAAATGTTGGAACTTATGAGACACTCTGTGTTGAAACAAGACAATATACATTCATTATAGATGAAGCTTAAGGTATTTCTATCCAAGGACAAGTTTCTATTTGTTTTAGAATTGTCACAAATGAACTTGAAGTTGAAGAAGTATTTCTAGGCTTTTACTCAACAAACAATGCAAAAGCGGAGATTCAGTACAGGATTGTCACTAATGCCATTCAAAGATTAAGCCATAGTTTGAGTGACTGTAGGGGCCAGTGTTTCGATGGCGCATCCTACATTGCAGGCATTTACACCAGTGTCCAAGCTAGAATCTCTAAAATACAACCAAGAGCACTCTTTGTTCATTGTTTGGCACACTCACCACTCACTGAATCTGAGTGTGCAAGATTCAGCTGAAAACATTACGGAATTCCAAAACGCTCTCAACTTGATACGAGAGATAATAGTTTTTGTAAGACAGTCACCAAAGAGACTGGCTTTCTTCAAGCAATTGCAAATTGAAGTTGTAGAAACCAAATAAATAAATACATCGCTCTTAACCACGTTCTAGAAACACACAGCATCCCATCTTACGGATTTATGATGTCAGATGCTGACTTAAAAATACACATAGCACCGTGGATTGTTGGCCACCGTAGCGTATGTGTAGCGCACTCGGCTAGATATCGCGAGTTCTGTTGGTTCAATTCCACAGCGGCGGCTGAGAAACAATTTTTCGGTTGCTGTGTGTTTCTAGAACGTGGTTAAGAGTGATGTATTTATTTATTTACTGTCGCCACGTATTTGGAGTATTTTCAATGTAGAAACCAAATTTGCGACCGTTCTGTCCATCTAGGTGGACAGTTCGTTTCTTATTATTGTCATCATGTTACTCAAACTACCAGGAACTGACAAACTTCATGTTTGACGAGACACAGACGGACCGTTCTGACTCATGTGCAAAAGCGAAAGGCTTTCACATTCAAGTGCAATCTATTGATTTTTTTCCACTTAGCTTTGTTAGCCAAAGTATTCATTCATATGGACACAGTGAATAGAACTCTACAGAAGAAAACCTTATGCTTTCAAGAAGCTTCTGAAATAATAGCTACTTTGATGGAGACATTGAAAGACTTCCATGGGAGGAAGTTTAATGCAAAGTAAATAACCTAGGTTTGTCAAAACCACAGCAACCTCGTAAGAGACGCATTCCAAAACGCATTGGTGATGGAATCATTAATCGTGATATTCATTCTTTCAGTAGCCCCAAAGATATGTACCAGCGGATTTTCTTCGAAGAAATCGATATCTCGGTTTAGTGCATACATACTAGATTTTAATCAAAAATTTCCACTTTTTTAACTAAGGCTGAACAGTTTGTCATTGGTGCAACTAACGACTTTGATGAGATTGCCGCGTTTTATAAGGATGACATTGAGACTTGATGATAGGTATAATAACAGCTCGCAAAAGCAATTAGAAATGGGACAGTTTGGCGTTTCTCCTAGAGATTTTTAAAAAGTACACTTACATGAAGGATATGCCCCCAGAAATGGTGAAGTTGGTACAACTGTTGCTGACGCTCCCGGTATCAACTTGCAGAGCTGAAAGAGCTTTCTCAAGTCTTAGGAGGCTCAATACAAACTTGAGATCGTCAAAGTCGACTAAATTCTACTGCTAATTTGAACTACCATCGAAGTATCACGACTTCACTAGATCTGGATGAAATAGCCAACGAGTTCATCTCAAGAGTCAACATAAGACTCCAAACATTGGCATTCAAAAAGAAATAAGAACTTTCATGAGGTGGAAGTAGATAAATTTCATACGCTGCTTTTCAATTTATAATATAGTGCTAGGTTAGGTTTTGAAATGTCATTATAAACATTTTGTTTTTGAGAATTTGATTCAGTTTGGATTCTTCAGATATGAGTATTTTATGCTTTTTTGTGTTAAAGTCAATCCTAAATAGTTAAGTAGTTCAAAATTGTTGTAACCACCCTAATTATAATAATAATAACATAAAATAAACGATATTAGTTTATTATGTATTCACTGTTGCCCCTATAATCTTTAAAAATAAAAAAGAACTTGCATGTTCTGCAAAAGAGCATCCATTGTTCCCAAAAAATAATTTGCGCAATTTGCCGCCTATGCTCGGAGTCGTTTGGTGAGATTCACAAGCAAAGATGACCCCGGATCTCTCGATATCAAGCCGAACGCGTTAAGCTTTACACCACGGTGGCCAACAATCCACGGTGCTATGTGTGTTTTTAAGTCAGCTTCTGACATCATAAATCCGTAAGATGGGCTCAGCTACTGAGACGTGTCCATCTGGTGGGCATTAACAACGGCACTGGCTATATATATTATAGCAATTAAATCCAAAGGGCGAGATCCAAGGTGAAAATCCTGCAAATACGTGGCGTCAATAAATATGTAAGTATATCGCTCTTTCCACGTTCTAGAAACACATAGCAACCGAAAAATTGTTTTCAGCCACCGCCGTGGAATCGAACCACGGATATCTCGATATCTAGCCGAGCGCGTTAAGCTTTACACTACGGTGGCCAACAACCCACGGTGCTATGTGCATTTTTAAGTCAGCTTCTGACATCATAAATGTGTAAGATGGACTCAGCTACTGAGACGTCTCCATCTGGATCTCGCCCTTTGGATTTAATTGCTATAATATATATAGCCAGTGCCGTTGTTAATGCCCACCAGATGGACACGTCTCAGTAGCTGAGCCCATCTTACGGATTTATGATGTCAGAAGCTGACTTAAAAATACACATAGCACCGTGGATTGTTGGCCACCGTGGTGTAAAGCTTAACGCGCTCGGCTTGATATCGAGAGATCCGGGGTGATCTTTGCTTGTGAATCTCACCAAACGACTCCGAGCATAGGCGGCAAATTATTTTGCACAATTTGAGTAAGAAGTAAAACGTGTATATTACTAATATCAGTATTTGTTGAATATTTTTAATGATTTTTTGAGTAATGTTGTTATAAAAGCTTAAAATTTACTCTTCGGTGTAGCTTCGATTTTAATTATAAGCAGCGGGATTCATCGATGCAAGACTTTCCGCTAAAGACATACCCACTCACAAAGAGAAATGAAAATAAATCAATATTTTCTCTGAGGCTAATTTCCATAAGAGATAGGAAAGAACAGTCAATGGGTCATGGGGCTTCTTTCATAGCTTCTGTTAAGCTTTGAAACCTGGCTACATCTGAATACCACGAGGAACGCCAATCACGAGACAATTCAATTTTTCTGACATCCGATAAAACGTCACGGATGGTCGACTCACAGTAACAACTTCTGGAGAAACATTCGAATTCCTTTCGCTCAACAGCCGAACCCAAACACAAAGAATTTTTCCGGCGTTGACGCAGATTAATACGGAATGTTTGTCAGAACGCAGCAGAGTTTGGTCTGGCATTTTTCAAAAGGCAAAGTGTCTGCTAGTGGAACATCGATATTTCTGTTTTGGTGCGCTTAGTGTATTATTATATTGCTTTGTGATATTCTAAATGCTGCTTTAAAAGAAATATTGAAGTATGTTTGAGGAGTAGCACTTTATTTTATCTTTGATCAAGGCATCAGGAATTCCCAATCTAATCAAAGGTGAGGCAAAATAAACATCTGGTGTACTCCGCATTGGTTTCAGGCATCCCATCTAAAAGAGTTTAAGAAAAAATTTCTTTCGCAGAGTGAGCACATTGCATCTTAAAAGAAAGAAAATATTCCTTCAAAATTTCATTTTCCATAGTGTTCCAAAATTCTGTTATATTAAAAATAAAATAAATAAAAAATATTATTATTTTATATACACTGAGTGGCCACTTTATTATGACGAGCCCCTCAGTACTTCGTTGAGCCACCTTTTGCCTTTAATACTGCGTCGATTCTTCGTGGCATGGACTCCACGAAATGTTGATAGGTTGTTCGTGAAATGCTTGGTGAATAGCACTTTCCAGGAGTGTGAGATTGCAGGATTGTGGATCCAGCTATCTGATGGATCGTTCAACTTCATCTCACAAATTCTCAATGGGGTTGGGATCTGGAGATTGTGGGGGCCACCTAAGCAAAGTAAACTCACCGGCATGTTCCTGAAACCAATCCTGTACAATACGAGCACTATGGCAGAACGCATTATGTTGCTGAAAATAGCAATCGCCATTGGGATAAACCATCCACATGACAGGATGCACTTGGTCCGCAACAATGTTTAGATATGATGTGCCAGTCAGACGTTGATCAACACGAAATATAGGGCCCAAAGCATGCCAGGAAAAGATTCTCCAAACCATAACGTTGCCTCCAACAGCTTGAAGGGTTGTAGCAATGCATTTGGGGTCCATGCTTTCGTGCTGTTTCCGCCAAATTCTCCCTCAGCCATCGGCATGGTACAACTGAAAACGTGATTCATCGGACCACATAATTTGTTTCCAATTATCGACTGTCCAATCCTTGTGCTCCTGTGCGAACTGGAGACGTTTTCTCTTGTTAACTGCAGACAGCAAAATTGTTCGATCAGAGATTCAGCTGCCATATCCCATCCGACGCAGTGTACGGCGAACAGTGCGTGCAGAGATCATTTGAGGGGATTCTTGATTAAGATGATCTGTAATTTGCTGCACTGTTGTCCTTCTGTTACCAGTCTGGACACTCGCCGTTACGCTCGAGCAGTTACTAGTCGATGACGACCACACGTTGCACGTAGAGACCCAGTTTTTTGGCTGACAGTCCAGTCTTTAAACACTTTAACAACAGCTGCTCTGGAATATTTCACGAATGCGGCGGTTTCGGTGATACTCGCTCCATGGCACCGAGCTCCTACAATCATCCCACGTTGAAAATCCGTCAAATCGCATTTTTTAGCCATCTCGTCACCCAAAAATCACTTCTACTACTGTCGCAAGCACTAAGCTTTCCCTTTTTATACTAGCCTCGCCCTTTGGCGGCAACAGCGTGCAGCCATAGCTCATCTGCTTAAAACTGTCAAGTGGCCATAATAACGTGGCCACTGAGTGTATAAGAATATGGATTTTTTTTTATTTTTCGCTGAATATAAATAATAATTTATATTAAATGAAAAAAATCAGTTCAGCATCTCCAAAAAATATTTTTTTAATAAACATACAAACGGGTGCTCAGGAAATCATATCTCGATATTTACATACCAGCCCAGTGGCAAAATACCATATCAAAATGAAACAAGAACTAAGCTGAAAATTTATAGTTTAATTCACTTATTTTTATTTTTCTACATAGTCCTCCTCACGTTCGACGCAGATGCGTCAACGTTTAACATGTTTTTTAAACCCGTATCTAAAAATCTTCATAATTCACACCTACCCAAGCTAAGAAAATCATCGGCGCCTTAAATCTAGTTACTAATCACAACTATTTCAACTTGGATGGAGGCATCTACAGAGAAACAGAAGGAGCACCTATAGGCTCTTCTCTATCTTCTGTCCTTGCGGAAGCAGTACTTAGACCGCTAAAAGATATCATGATTCTAAATTTTAGCAAGAAACCCCATGTATGGATGGATCCGTTAGGCTGACGATATATTCTTCATATGGGAACATGGAATAGGCGAATTAAATGATTTCATGCACAAGATAAGCAACCTACACAATACAAGAAAGTTCACCATGGAGCTTGAAGTGAATGGGACGGTGAATTATTTTGACGTCACGCTCAGAAGAACTGGAACATCCATCTTCGATTTTGACTTTTATTACAAACCAACCGGAGTATATTGGCATGACAAAGAGGTCCTTTGCGACTCGTTTGTCCGAACACAAAAGAGACGTCTTGAAGAATAAATCGTCCACTGCCCTATCTAGGGAGGTCATGACATCTTCCGCCGCTCCACAATGGGCAGATTTGCAATAGGTTGCACCATACACTACCGCCAGAGGTACAGCCATCAGGGAGTCTCTGGAGATATTTTTTAGCAATGATGTCTGCAACGATGACGTTTCAATGGAGCTGCCTGTGATATGGCGCATGTTCCTGCGTGCCTTTCGTGAAAGGACCTGATACCTCTAGTTTTCAACTGTTTCCGCACGTGCCGTGCTGTCACGTTTTTATACATTTTTATATTTCACATGCATATTTTAAATTTATGTACATTCATTTAGATTACTAATGTTGTTCCAAAACCACGTCTAATCCTGAAGAAGGCACCCGTAGTTGCTGAAAGCCTGCAACCTTTTGTTTGCTGTCTTATGCCAATAAACGGATATTATCGTTTTTTACTTAGTTATTGGGTGCCCGTTTTTATCTAGTTTAATAGTGATTCATTTTTAGAACCAGCCGAATTAATTAAACGTTTCGCATAAATAATGTATTTGTGTAAATCTTTTATAAATTGCATCTAAGTTGAAAAAAACACAAAATAAATCCATAGTAGCACATGCTTTATTTTCGAGTTCATTTCGCATAAATACAAGAAATGTGCTTGCTGTGCATAAATTATTAAACATAATTTATACGTTAGAGATACTTTAATATCCTACACCATATCCTAGGCCTCCGTACCCAAGCCCATAATCGATTCCACGAGATCCAAGACCGTATACTACGCCACCATTTCCGAGACTATAAGATCCTCCGCCAAGTCCATAGCCACCAAGTGCTCCGTATCCAAGACCTCCATCAAGACCGACTCCGTATCCAAGACCTCCATATCCAAGTCCTTCAAGACCAGCTCCGTATCCAGCACCGTAGCCAAGTCCTCCACGTCCATCTACATATCCAAGCCCAGCTCCGTATCCAAGACCTGCTCCTCCGTATCCACCGCCATAGGGAGCAGTTGAGATGACGTTGACGGCTGCGGGATCTTGATTGGCAGTTCCTGGTTCGTTGGTCTTAACTTGAGCACGGAATCCACCATGATCAGCTACGTAGTCAACTTGACGCTGGATTCCACGAGCATCAGAGAATCCGTAGTTTCCCTTGACATTGCCATGGCCGTCTCCAACCTCATGACGGTGCTGTTCGCCATGATGGTCCTTCACACTGTATCCAAATTTATATGGCTGGGGCTATAGAAAAATAAATTTTAAATCATGAAATTAGATACTGACAGAGATAAAACACCAACAAAGACCAAAGTGAAAACTTTAGCCTTATTTTTGTGTAATGTTTTAAAGATTTTCAAACTTGACAATCGGTACAACTTTTAGCAAAATTAAGATTTCTAAATATGTATAATGGCGTATACCTGAGAGCAATGAATGCTCGTTATTCCAGAATTTCATTTATTCTTCTCTCATGCCTTTAAAAATGCTCATATTTTAAATATGCATAAGCTGGAATAAATTTAAGAACACATATTTTAAGCATACTGAAGTAAGTGTAAAACTTGTGAAAACACAAATTTCCGGAGATCCGCATCCTTCTGCTCCGGTGCGGAATGCTTTCTCAATTAAACTACACAGACAAGTGCTTATCACTGTTACTTGCCGTCTTGAACTGTTCGTCACATCTGTAGTGCGTCACATATATCCCCATCTTAAGAAAGGCAGGGGCACGAAATAGCAGATTTCGGGTAAGCCGCAAACTACGCTTGAAGTAACTCTCTGCAGAAGAAGGAATTCTCACTAATTCCGGACGATGTGGGGAAGGAACATCACACATTTTTTGAACAACCTAAAGGCCAGTAGATCGACTTTTACGTTCACACGCTAATGTGTAAATACACATTTACCGGTGGCGTGGCTTGAGCAGCTCGTATCCGACTGCTCCGGAGCCGAATGCTTTAGCAAATAAGCTGCACCGACAAGCGCTTATCAATGTTAATTGCCGTTGCCGCCCTGGTGGCGCGGTGGTCTAAGCGATGGCTACTGATCATTCGTCCGAAAGAGGTCGGGGTTCCAATCCCGGTGAAGCATGGATGCTGTGTTTGTCTTACCGCACTGGCTCTCTCCGTTCCCTGGAATCATAGGCCCTACATTAGAGAATTAGGGACGGGCGACTGCTTATAACCCGTTGAGTTGCTCACGGTGGTCGTTAAACCTACAATAAAAAAAAATAGTAATTGCAGTCTTGGCATGTACGTCACCTCTGCTGCGATATAATTTATCACAGCAAAGCTCATAGGAGAATTGGTTGGGAATTTAAGGTCTGTGCATACACAAGGTACCTGGATATTCATTTCTCCACTTCCAAAATAGTATTTTTCCCCTTTTATAATTTCCCCTGTGGACAACGTCTCGTGGGCCATTGAAAAGTTCTCTGTGGGCCATGGTTTGAAGAATCCTTCTCTAAAAGAGGAATTGCTGTATTTGCAGTAAACGGCTGAGAACTCTTGATAGAAGTCTGGAACGGTCGGATCGTGCTGCGCCAAGCTTTAAACTGGAAATTCTGAGCCGAGCCGGGCTAGGCCTTAAACTGGAAATTATGTGCCGAGCCGGGCTTTAAAGTGGAAATTGTGAGACCAGCCAAGCTAGGACCGGTCTTCCCAAATTAAAGCCAGTGCAAACATCTATTCTGAGCAAGGCTAGGCCTTACACAGGAAATTCTGAAAGATGCTAGGCTTTAAACTGGAAATTCTGTGCCGAGTCGGGATAGAGCCGGGCTTTAAAGTGGAAATTCTGAGACCATCCAAGCTAGGACCGGTCTTCCCAAATTTAAGCCAGTGCAAACATCTATTCTGAGCGAGGCTAGGCCTTAAACAGGAAATTCTGAAAGATGCTAGGCTTTAAACTGGAAATTCTGTGCCGAGTCGGGATAGAGCCGGGCTTTAAAGTGGAAATTCTGAGACCATCCAAGCTAGGACCGGTCTTCCCAAATTTAAGCCAGTGCAAACATCTATTCTGAGCGAGGCTAGGCCTTAAACAGGAAATTCTGAGCGAGACTAGGCCTTAAACTGGAAATTCTGAGCCGAGCCGGGCTAGGCTTTAAACTGGAAATTCTGTGCAGAGCCGGGCTACAGCCGGGCTTTAAAGTGGAAATTCTGAGACCAGCTAAGCTAGGACCGGTGTTTCCAAATTAAAGCCAGTGCAAACATATAGAAAGTGTCAAGTGCTGTCATGAGCCTGTACTTTAGCTCCAAACCTTCTCTCCAAACGTGTGACAGATTTTATTGCAATCTGGGAAAGAGATATTGCAGAATTGTATTAGACACATTTTGATGGTGTTAACCCAGCTGGTGTAAAAATTGGGCGTTCACCATTCTTGTTTGAATACGATTTGACCGCGCAAAATAATGCAATTTCACATCTATTGTTCAAAGGAAGAACAGAAAAATAAAAGTTCATTTCTTTTCTAATAGAATTATTACGGTATACTTACAGCATGGTGCTCATGTACAGGTATTATGCCATTTGCAAGAGACACTGCCACACAGGCTGCGAGCACGAAAATCTGGAGACAAAAATACAATTTTTAATATTTAGAGCAGTGAAATTTGAAAATTCCATTCAGTTAAAAAGCAAAAATTGTGCCGCTATTAATTTAATTTGATACAACACGCAATTCAAATAAATATAAATTATTAACAAAAAAGATGACACTGAATTTTCGGTTGTAATGACCACTTCTTTTGAATACTTCGTGACGCGAATAAAATTTATCGAAGTTATTCACAGTCAATGGAAGCTGTTAGAGAAAGATCATCCGGATTCCTGCAATCGATAAAACATCCAGAAAGAGAAACAGCTACTTTGTTCCACTAGTTGCTGAAAAGTATGTTACGAAAATTAACAAACTGCGCGCAAAACATTTCTCATAGTAGAAAGAAGGTATCAGAGATAGAGAGATTTTTCGAATCGAACAGTAAAAAAAAGATATGTGGAAAGAAACTTTTTAAACTCTACGCCTCCTCGCGGAAGTATTTTCCATAACGGAAAAGTGTAAAGTACAGGTATTAGGTGTGAAACTTAATTTTCGGCCCCTAACCGCAGCAACGTCGGCAAATACAAATAGCTGTGTGCGATAGTGGCTGATTGCAGCGCCATCCAACATCTTTCCAGGCAACCGTAACCGCTCACAGCTGTAGTGACAGAAGGGACGAAAATTGACGGTGAAAGCAATGTCGTTCGAGAAGCAACATTTGAGGCACTGCCTCCTGTTCGCGTTTCAGCTGAAAAAAGTGCCGCGGAAGCCCAGCAAATGATCTGTGCTGCTTTAAGTGAGACCGCTGTGTCCTACAGTATGTGTAAGAAGTGGTTCCAGCGGTTTAAGCAGGGAAATTTTGATCTCCGTGATGCAGAACGTCTGGAACAGCCACAGAAAGTTGTCGATGAGGAACTGGAACAACTGCTGGATGTGGATCGCTGTCATACACAGTCAGAGCTCCCCCAGGAACTCGGAATAACACGGCAAGCCATTGCAAAGCGTCTGCACAAGCTTTGACGGATTCAAAAGGAGGGCCGTTGGGTGCCCCACCAACTCACAGCTGCGAACAAGTCTAGGCGCTACGATATTGCTGTGTCCTTGCTCTCCAGATTCAAGAAGAAGGATTTCCTCCACAAGATTTTGAACCGTGATGAGAAGTGGATCATCTACGATAATCCCAAGCGGCGCAAATCGTGGGGTTATCCATGTCAGCCTACAACCAGTACCGCCAAACTGAATATCCATGCCAGGAAGTTGTTTCTGTGCATATGGTGGGATCAGCGCAGTGTCGTACACTATGAGTTGCTCAAACCTGGCGAAACGGTCAATTCTGAGTGTTATTGTCAGCAACTCATGCGTGTGAGTAAAGCAATGGAGGCAAAAAGGCCATATACCGGCAAGGGCAGAAGATCGTTCCTGTTGCTGCAGGATAACGCGCGTTCTCACACAGCGAAAATGACTTGAAACACGATCACCGACCTGGAATGGAAGATTTTGTCCCCATGAGTGCCAATAAATAAACAAACAAGTACATCGCTCTTTCCACGTTCCAGAAACACATAGCAACCGAATTTTTTTTATTCGGTTGCTATGTGTTTCTGGAACGTGGAAAGAGCGATGTACTTGTTTATTTACTGACGCCACGTATATGGAGGATTTTCACTGTGGATCTCGCCCTTTGGATTTAACTGCTATAATTAATATATAGCCAGTGCCATTAATGCCCACCGGATGGAGACGTCTCAGTAGCTGAGCCCATCTTACGGATTTATGATATCAGAAACTGACTTAAAAACACACATAGCACCGTGAATTGTTGGCCACCGTGGTGTAAGGCTAACGCGCTCGGCTAGATATCGAGAGATTCGTGGATCCAATTCCCCGGCGGTGACCGAATAACAATTTTCGGTTGCTGTGTGTTTCTGGTACGTGGAAAGAGAGATGTACTTGTTTGTTTATTTACTGACGCCACGTATTTGGTGGATTTTCACAGTGCCAATAAAGCTAGTAAAACTTCCAATATTCCTAACGGAACTCTTATAAATATACTGCATGATAAGGTACCCACGGAGAGGAAAATGGGGCCACCTTTAACTGTGACGAAAGAAGAAGACTGCTTGGTAAAGTGGAAAATTGGGAAAACCAAGCTGGGTTTCCCTATGCATCTTGATGAGGTGAAGGATGCCGTCCGAAATGTTATAGTAGACACTCAACGAAGTAGTCCATTTCAAAACAATCGGCCAGGGAGGAAATGGCTATAGTTATTCCTGAAACGAAATCCTACTGTAGCTAGAAGAAATACAGAAATAATATCGGAAGCGTGGGCTGCTGTTGCAGAAGAAATGATACGGGAGTAAGAGCAGGAGGTAGGGAGTAGGATAGGATGGGGAGTAGGATAGTGGGATACGGGAGTAGGATACAAAAGTAGGAGCTAATGATTTGCTTAAAGATCCAAGCCGCATATTCAATGCAAATGAAACAGGAATGGAACTTTGTCCTAAAACAAGCACCTTCTAGGGCCAAAGGTATATAGGAGTTTCTATGATATAGTACCTGGTCAAGAGAAAGAATGCACCACAGTACTATGTAATTATTCAGCAAATGGATCGGTGGTAGATCCAATGATTGTTTATCATTACCAGAGGGTTTCTAGAGATGTTGCCGAATCTGTCCATGCAGTTCAGACTTGAGTTTGAGTTGTTTGTAACTCGCTCTGCCAGAAGTGATGTCCATGACATTGATTTCAATGAAAAGGATTATGTTATTGTAAAATATGAGGGGAAATATTATTTAAGAATAGTGGTGACAAAAGATTATACTGAATCCTTAGTATACGTAATGGCAAAGGCCAACCAAGACAAATGGAAGTAGCCCAAAATAGTTTATCAAATATGGTAAAGCCATAGCGATATAATAGCGCGCATTAAAGTGCCTGAGAAAGTTGCAAAATGGTCTTGTATTTTCAAAGTTCCTAAAATGGAAACTTACTGATGTAGCCTGTAATGATATATTTTCTGCTTATTATGAACTTTAAATAATTCCGAATTATAATTATATTTGTTATTAATTCCAAGTTCCTGATAGAGTTTGCAGGATAAGTTGCTTGTAGGTTTGCTTAAATGTTGATAAATTATATTTGTTTTAAATCTGAATCAAACTTGGTTTTTTTTTTTAGGTAGCCTGATTTTTCTCTTTCCCAAGTTGATCTTTCTAAATTTAATTTGAATGAACATTATCAGTAATATTTCCACATTTTAATAGAGATTAAACTAGAATAAATTACTCTGAGGAAATAGGAAACCCATGTTATAGGAAACCCATGTTAAAGGACAAGAAAATTACAACTTCTATTGGTTTAAGCAACACATTTCAGTAATTTCTGCCTGCGGTCATCTATTGGTGCCAGAGTTGTGAATCGCTGGAGAGAAAGGGTCATTCTCTGGGGGTTCAAGGTATGAGAAAGTTGTCTTCTTTATTCTGACTTTCTCTCTACTGATAGAAAGAAACCAACATGTTAGTAGTGTTCTATAACCCTTATAGATGCTGCTTACAGAAAGTTCTGTTTGACTGTGATTGAATTTCATACAGTAATAAGGAAGTATTCATGTTGTGACTCTTAATTTGTCATTTACTAGAACACTCACCCTGTATATATTTCCCTTGGCTGAAAGAACAGGGCAATAATTTGAGCAAAACATATTCTCAAAAGGCTTTCCATGCTGAGCATTATCGGTTCACTAAAGGTGTTTTTAAATCGAGTTTTCGGAAATGCAAGTTTTGCTGCAAAAACATCAGAAATAGAAATACGCACTTATGCTTCCTACTGGTCAAACCAGCCTTTACCTAAAATTAAAAATTATATGCCGAAAATTTCCCACCAAGAGCTATATCCGATGCAGAAAGACTATTTCTAATAGAACTTCTAGAAGCAGAGGTTTTGGAAAAATCGCAATTTACCTTTATACCCCGTAGCGGAAAATTAATGCAGAACTTGAAAAGAAATTGTGCCTAGAATCATCATCATCTTCAACCATGGGTCCAATTCCTCTAAGTGTCAGTTGTCATTTAACTATATTGTTCTATTGAAGTCTGTTCCTTGCAAAGTGGCTCAGCCTCAGTTCTTGAAGAGTTCCACCCCACCAGTCTTTAATATCGTCAGCCCACACGCGATGAGGGCGTCCTATTGCTTTTCTTCCGTTCATTAGGTCAAACACCAATGTCTTTAACTTTCTGTCATTTTTCATTCTGAAGATCTGTCTAAAGAGTCTTAGTTTTCTCTGTATGATTTTTTTGGAACAATGTCTCTCTTAGTTGTATTCTTCTGTACACTTCTTCATTTCATGACCTCTGAGCCCATCCGATTCGTAAGATTTTTCGATAGCACTTATGCCTGGAGTAGTATTCGTTATAAATGGCATCGAAAAGAAGAAATGTTTTTTTTCAATCGGAAATGTAGAAGTAATAATATGGAATAAAATATATTTTGTATTCTATACCATCTGCATGTACGTATTCTAGCGGCGAAGCTATTCACCGTAAAAAAAACGAAAAGCCAGGAACATTGTTCATACATTACAATCTTTTGAATGCAGAAAGAATTTTCTAAAAATCGAACTAATAGTTGCAGAGAAATGGTGTCCACAAATGGACGGACGGACGGAAAGACGGATAGAATAAATAATACTATAAGCACTTACTTTTTTAATAAAAGATGTGATAAATATCCTTATGAAGGAAGATGTATTCAAAAAAAGTAACACGAGTGCACAGAAAAGCATTCAATGGACGACATTCAAAGAACAAAGAGGCCAAGTTAAACTAATCACCAGAAAAAAAGCGAATATGCACTAGAATATGAAACAGAGATGAGTGGACATTAAATAAAGCAAAAAATGTGACTAATCGCTGTGCGAAATTGCGTAAAACAGAAAACGAAATTTACGAATGGCAAATAATAATCTTTTCTCGGGGTATGCCAGACGAAGTGTAACAAGCAGAAAGGGAAAAAGACGGTAACCTTGTTTGTCAAAAGTGGCATTTAGTGCTTTCTTTTAGTTGTTCGATCGAGAATACCTCAAAAGTGTGTAGGAAAAAGCGTGGGAGAACTGAGGCATGAAACTCAGCTATGTTTATTGTTACAGTCGGAGAAGAAACATGATCTGGAATTTACCGGTCTACTGAGCACAGTGTTACCTGGATTACAGCTGAGATTAATATTCAATAGGCATCAGAATGAACCGGAATAATACACAAAATCTCTGTTTCTTTTCATCTTAAACACTGCTAGAATAATAATAACGAAGAGTGTAATTGATTGATAAGGCATATACTCGTATGCTTGCATAAATGCTGTGCATATATAGGCAGTTTGTTATACCTTTGTAAACAGGAAATTTATGCTTTCTGATACATTCATCTACTCATTCTTGTTACATTAATTTCCCATAAAGGATAAGGAGTGACTTATGTCTCTAATTTAACCTCCTTTTTTGAGTTTTGTTCTTATGTAAATTACGTTAAATAAAATTGGTTAGAAAAGGGAATCAATATAAATGGAACAAGGTTGAACAATTTAAGATTTGCAGACGACATAGTCTTCATTTCAGAAAATCGAAAGGAATTAAAGGAAATGATGGACTAACAGATTTATGAAAAGGAATTGGATTAGAAATCAATATTAATAAAAAAAATAATTTCAAACCAACTTAATGATAGTGATGCACAAGAGAATCTTAGAATATAAGATAAAGAAATAGAATATGTGGAAGAATATATGTTAGGGTATGCAAAAGTTTCCGCAGTTTTAAGGAGACAGGAACAGTCAGGAAACCAGTACACATTTATTCAACGAAATACTAGTCGTTAGCGCCAATGACATTTTGCCATTTTTCATACAACAAATGAATTCCCCTGTAGAAGGACTTGAGTGTATGAGCTGAAGAACGCAGTGACGAAATTTTCCACCTCTGGAACTCCATTGAACCACTGCTGTGCTAGGGCATGTTGCATATAGCGAAACAGATGAAAGTCTGAGGATACAATGTCAGGGGAGTAAGCCGGGGGCGGTAAAACCTTCCAGTTTGTCTGCTCAAGGGTTGATTTCGTGGTGGCACCGACATATAGCCTGGCATTATCGTGTAACAGGGTGACTGGGCGACGTCCTTTATTAGTCCATGGGTACTTTTGCTCGGTTGCGGCGTTCCGCTTCATCAACTGAACGCTATATCGTTGTGCAGTGATTGTTTTGCCCGGTTACAACACTTCGAAGTACAGCACTCCGTGCATATCCCACCAACATACAACAGCACCGTTTTCCCGTGGATATCATGTTTCGCAGTGGATGTTGATGGCTGGCTTGGGTCGACCCAGGATCTCTTGCGTACGTAGTTGCCGCAATAGACCCATTTTTCATCCCCGGTGACAACGTTCCACGAGAAATTCTTCCCTTGAAACCTCTTCAGCAACGACATGCAGATACTCAACCGTTGACCAATATTACGCTCCGTCAAAGTATGCGGAACCCACTTAGCAATCTTGTGGATCTTTCCAAGGCTTGTAGACGCCGTACCACCGTCGATTCAGCCACTTTCAAACGCTTCGCTAGTTGCGTGGTCGATTGTGTGGCATCCTCTTGCAACAGCGATTCCAACTCCTCGTCTGCGAGTTCCTGCGGTCTACCTGCACGTGGTTTGTCTTCCAAGCTTAGATCACCTTTCTTAAACCTGGCAAAGCATTCTCGACACGTCCGCTTACCCATAACCGCTTCGTCATACGTCTGACATATTGAACCGTATGCTTCACTCGCACTTTTCCCTAAATTAAACATGAATAACAAACAGTGCCGTGAATGAACTTTATCGACCGCTATGTTTGGATTCATGTACGAACTGACAGCAACGGGTCTCCGGGCTGTTAGGCCCCTACAGCGCCCGTTAGCGGAGACGGCGGAAACGTTTGCATATCCCTAATATACATATATACCTAGGAAAACTAATTACCACAAAGAAACAGGGAATTGTGGAAGAAATTGACGGAAGAATAAAAATGAAGTGGACAGCTTTTGAGAAGTTAAAGAAGATTCTATGTAGTAAATTAAAGCCGGAAAACAGGGCAAAAATTTTCAATCAATGTATAATACCCGTTTTTGACATATGGCGCGGAAACCTGACCTATCAAGAAAAACATTTTAGTCAAATTGCAAAAAACACATCATAAAATGGAAAGATACCTATTAAATATAGGACTTCAAGATAAAGTAGAGAATATAGATATAAGTTCCAGAACAAAATTTATAGACATAGGTGCAAATATACTCAATTTATAATGGAAATGCGTTGGCCATATAGTAAAGCAAGAATTGAAAATCAGAGATTGACTTATAACGAAGTAAATTTCTGCGTCATTTTTGTCCAAGCCGAGCATCGAACCCAGGTTCCCTCATTTCGGAATACGTCGCTCTCCCAACTGAGCTACATAGACATTAGTTCTCGCTGCTATCTGCCTTTATCTCATGTGAGTCCTGTGGTGCAGGCACGGCATCTCCCCCCCCCCCCCAAAAAAAAGAGGGCCTGGCCCACGGGACCATGTATCGCTGTAGGCAGTCATTTAGTTTTCGAACCGCTGAAGAAGGGATTCTCTTATTTTTCTTGTCTCGCGATGTGGAAAGAACATTACACCATTGCGAGAACTTTATCGGCCAGGTCATTCTTGAAGTTGGGGCGCCAATATAACGAAGTAAATTTCTCCGTCATTTTTGTCCACGATGGGCATCGAACCGGGTCCTCTCTTTCCGGCATAAGTCGCTCTCCCAATTGAGCTACGCTGACGTATGTATCGCTGCTATCTGCCTTTATCTCATGTGAGTTCTGCGGTGCAGGCACGTTACAGACTAAAATAATAACAGAATGGAGACCATATAAAGGAAAGAGAGGAGTAGGAAGACCAGAGAACAGATAGATGGATGATATAAACAAAACTGTAGGAAACCTGTGGAATAGACAAGCCCGGGACAGGAACATTTGGAAAAAGATGAGGGAGGTCTATATCCTAAATTGGCTATAAAAAAGGTTCGATGAAGTAAATTACCTTACTTCTTCGTTAGATTTCTGTCTGAACGGCAGGTCGACTTTCTGGAATTTTGTTTCACCATTTGGCAAAGACTGACAATGAGTGGAAGATAAATAAAAATCCACGTCGAGTGTTAGCAGGGCGTTGGTAAATAGTGATGAGACTGAATAT
The DNA here is from genome assembly GCA_039090855.1 of Macrothele yani. Lineage (NCBI taxonomy): Eukaryota > Metazoa > Arthropoda > Arachnida > Araneae > Macrothelidae > Macrothele > Macrothele yani. Next base: position 23,823,283 of record CM077028.1, on the reverse strand, counting down.
GATTTACTTATTAAATTAAAACCGTATGCTATGTTGATGATCTGTATAAGTTTGATTTATGAAATCGATCATGTGATTTATTCCAACACGTGAGTCTTCAACCTTTTCTGAATCGTGGGACACATGACAAGTAATGGGACTGGACGGTCACGTGAGAATATATATTGAAATTGGCGGGGCCACATTACAAAATATAATGGGACAGGTGGAGCACATGACAAAATATAATGAGACAGGCGGGGCCACACGGCAAAATATATTGGGACAGGCGGGGCACATGAAAAAATATAATGGAACTGGCGGGGCACATGACAAAATATAATGGGACAGGCGGGGCGCATGGCAAAATATAATGGGACTGGCGGGACGCATAACAAAAAAGAATACGACTGGCGATCACATGAAAATGAGCAAAACTGCATGTGTTTCCTATAAATATCGGTTATTTCAGGAAGATTTCAAAACCTAAAATTCTGCTTTCCAATACAGGAGCGATGTAGAAAATGTGATACCCATATAACAAAGAAATCCGAAGAAATTACCCGATCTGCCTACATTTTTAGCACATTAAAAAAAATTAAAATATGCAATTGATTCCAACATAGCTCGTTGCAGATTTGGTTTTTTAAGTCCATAGACCCAAAATACCTACTGAAATAACCATCTTTAAAAGTTGAACAGTTATACAGGATAACAGTTACTTATAAATCTAGGGCATGCAAGTGAAATAATATTGAAACATACGATTTATTGATCAAAATCTAGTCGAAGTTAATGTAAAACGAAAAACTACTAGGATATACAATGAATGAAAAAATAACAAATATTTTATTGTTTGTGAGCCGATAAACTTGAGGATCCGCTTAATTACCGCCATATCTGAATAAATAAATGACATTTCCTAATAGTTTTCGTAATGAGTTTGTACATGTATGACTCAATATTCTCAAATCTCTTGGTCATAAAAATAACATATAGATATGGTTCACTATTTTCACACATGGACTGTAGGAGAGGCGTTTGGCTGCAAATAAACAGAGTTATCTATCTAATTTATCTTGCTATTTTCTATATCTTTTTTGCAGGTGCTTCAAGTATGATAATTGTGACATGTGTCTGTAGTTTAAATTTACATTTTGAGTTTGTGCTTCTGCATAAATTATATTTCTACTCAGATTTTTTTTTCTGAGCTGCAGGTCACTTTCCCGAATTTCATTATACATGTTTTAGCAGAAATTGAATATGAGTCAAAGGTAAATAAAAGAGACACGTCATGTATAAAGTGGTGTGTGTCAATAGTACGGTGAAAGGTGTTTTACTGACTGCACTTTGACGTACGCTATCTTGATGATCTATGCACTGAAACAGTTTCATCTACGAGATTAATATTGTGTATACGTCAACGTAGCTCGATGAGATGTTTAAAGAGAAATTGTTATTACAATTGTAATTCGACAACCAGGAAACAAATAAACAGTCTTTGTAAGTTCTGTTTCTGGCTATATCGATCCATGAGACCTAAGATGTATGCTCTAATTTAACCTTCCTTTTAATTACAGCCTTATTCAAACTTGGGTTTATTCTCGTTAAACCTTATTTAGTCTGAGCGCTAGATTTTCTCTTTCGGCGAATCTGTGTTTGGCAACTCCCAAGCGACACGTGGTGGCTTCCTAAGCGGAAAGCGGGCAAAGTCACTTTTTATAATTTTAATAATTTATTAAACGATTGAGCATTCGTGGGCCACCTTAACAACTTAAATCTGCGTTTGCAAGGTAAAAACGATCTTTTCCCAGTGTTATTCAACTCAGTTGGGGCGTTTAAAGAAAAGCTTGTTGTTCTTGGAAATCCATCAGTCAGGAATTTGCCATTTCATGGAAATACCCCCCCCCTCCTCCCCCTTCTGTTTCCTGTTCTACGGGACATGGCCTTGCGATATTGTTGCAGGTTCGGGTCGAAAACATGTGAAAATACTTTTCTTATCATGAACTTTGTGAAAAATAAGTACCGTTCAGCACTCACTGATCAGTATCTCAAAAATCTGCTGGTGCTTGCTACTTCATCTTTGAATCTCAACATTGAAGAACTAATGAAGAAGAAATACATCCAAAAGATTTACTAAGAACTAAGCCGGGTTAGTTTCATGTGAATGGAAATGTAATCATACAATGTTGAAATATGTTTCTTTCTTTGCAAGTAATTTGTGTTTTTAATATACTAGTAAACTAGTTCTTGAATGATTATTAGTGTTCTATTACAACAGCATTGGTTGAACAATATTTTTCCCTTCAGTATTATTTTATTTGAAGTATACAGAGAGATACATAAATTTTGTATCCTTTCTGGCAACTGTGAAAGTAGGGGACGGAGAGGGGTTAGGTTAAGTTGGAGTGGCACGTTCAAGATTATCTACATCAAAAGTGGCTCGTGGCGAGCCGTGGGTTGCCCCCTCCCCCTGGATTAGAGGGTTTCACAAATTCACGCTAGCTTGAGTAGTCACACACTTTCTCACTAAATGTTTATGCTTTCTGGTTTTAGAGACTGATTTGTCTGTCGCCCGTTGGCGATATTATGTAAATATCAAGCGAACCAGGTATTGTGTATTGCTGAAAGACAGATGAATGCATCTTATCGCATATGTTCTGTGACTAAGCTGTTTGACTGGGCTGAGTGTTTTGCCATGCTACTTCTCCATGGCCAATAAAGAGACTTAACCTTGTAAGTAAATTAGTATTATTCTGGCCGTTTAGGTTTTAGTGCTTGATTAGTTGATTAATGGTAATTAAATACACGGCTGCACAAAGTGAAGCTATCCGGAATTCACCTAAGGTACTCAGCAAGATTAACAGTGTAATAAGTTATTGCAGGTGGTTTACGCTTCAGTCGGAGCAGTGCTTTACAGTGAAGTATATGTTAAGGTATTAGTTCGAACCGTACAGAATTATCAAGTAAAACAAATATGACTTCTTATTAAACTAATATTACAAAGACCGTTTGCGGTAATATACGTGTTTTGTAAAGTGGTAACATAAGTGTTGTTTTAAAGTGGTGATATAAGTGTTGGGTAAAAGTGGTGATATAAGTGTTATTTCAAAGTGGTGGTATAAGATTTATGTTAAAGTGATAATATAAGTACTCTTTTAAAGTGGTAATATAAATGCTGTGTTAAATATGTAGCATTATTTCCACAAAGGCGCATGAACTGTATTAAAAACCATCAAAACATTATGCAGGGTTGTTTTTTTTGACGTTTCTGCTTAGTTTCATTCAGACTTTTTTAAACAATAAACAAAGACTTCGCTCTTTCCACATTTTATCAACACACATCTACCGAAAAATTGTTATTCGGTCACCTCTGGAGAATCGAACTCCAGATCTCTCAATATCCAGCCGAGCGCGTTAGCCTTACACCACGGTGGCCAACAATCCACGGCGCTATGTGTGTTTTTCTGTCAGCTTCTGACATCATAAATCCGTTATATGGGCTCAGCTACTGAGACGTCTCCATCTGGTAGGCATTAACGGCACTGACTACATATTAATTATAGCAGTTAAATACAAAGGGTGAGATCCAAAGTGAAAATCCTCGAAATACGTGGAGTCCTTGAATAAACAAAGACATCGCTATTTCCACGTTTTAGCAACACGCAGCAACCGAATTACAATTTTGCGGTTGCTGTGTGTTGCTAAAACGTGGAAAGAGCAATGTATTTGTTTATTCAATGACGCCACGTATTTCGAGGATTTTCACTTATTTTTAACTCCAAGTTTCAGCAAGTTCCTGGATCATACTCTGCAGCTCTGAAGGAGCAGTAGCAGAAATAACTATGTCATCAGCAAAAGGAAGGCGAATTAAATAATCTCCATTAATCTAAAGAAGTGGGAGAAAAAAGAAATTTCGGAAGACAAAACTGATATATAATGGCTTTTTCAAGAAATGAAGATTTATCGATTGATGGGCAAAATCTTGAGGTAATTGATACTTACATTTACCTTGGGCAGCAGATATCAAGCAGAGGTCACATTGATGAGGAAATTAATCGATGTATAAAACTTGGTTAAAGAGCTTTTGGAAGAAACAGTGCAACTTTTAAGAGCAATATGCTATTATGTCTTAAGGCTGTCTTTGAAGGAGTGTAACAGAAATTCTGTCCTATATCTGTAATGCAAATTTTTTTGTACACATTTTCTCGAAAACTATTACTTTGTAGAGTTTGAAATTTTGAGCACAAATAAAAACGACTCATAGCTAATACGTGTCGCAGTTATTTTTCCGAAAAGTTTGTTAGAATTTTTTTAAATTCAATTTTTCTGACTCCAAAGTAATCCAATTTGGCGCTAGATGGCGCGAGAAGTTAGCTTGGCAGTGTTTCTGTGCGGAAGAAACGAAATCTCTCATTTCTGTCTGATTTTTTTAATTATCTAGGCCAAATAGAAATCAAAGAATGGGCACTGAAGTGAGATTGGAATCTTGTCTTCTATAGATCATCTTAAATTCTACTGTACGTTCATTTTTTGAAGAGAAAATGTGTACATTACCAGAAAACACTTGAATTTGAGACAGAAACTACGCCTATCTACTAAGCTCCACCCCCAAACAATGTCATTGGTTGAAACCTAACAGCGCGTATTTTGTCTTTTCATTGTGGAGCCAACGAGAGACTGCTTCCATTCATTATAAGTTATTCAGTCATTCGACGACGCCAAGTTCTGGGACAATCCCTCAAGACGTAAAAGCCACGCCCAAGGAGTGATATTTTGCGCCATCTATTGCAGAAGATGAAGCCTAACACTCATTTAAAGACAGCTTTAAAAGAAAAGAGTTTAATCAATGTGCCCTTCAAGTGTTTATGTACGGAGAAGAGATGTGGACCTTAACTAAAAGACACATACAAAGACTGCTGGTAACTGAAAGAATTATGGAGAGATGCATGCTTGGTGTAACCAGGTGAGACAAGAAAAGGAACTCATGGATAAGTAAAATAACAAGAGTGGATGACATCATAATCAGAGTAAATTTCACGAAATAGCAATGGGATAGGCATGTTACCAGAAGAACGGACCACCGATGGACAACCGAAATTCTAGACAGGATTCCAAGGGACAGGAAAATACCCGGAAGATGACCACATGGGAGACTGGTGGATCAATTTCGAAAACATGCGGGAGCGAGATGGAGGAGACTCGCGCAAGATGAGACTGGCGCTGGTGACCGTTGTGGAAGAAATTTCAGGAGACTATTGCTATTGTAGTTTCAGAGTTTTTATATAGGCTATATGTAAAATTTTAAATGCATCTGAAAAATGTCAGGGAAGTTATGATCGTCGTCTTGGCCACTAGTAAATAATTGCCCAGCGATAGCTTGATTTAATGTATGGTTAAAACCAATAAATAGTAAACTCATTTTGATGTTTCGAGTAAGCACATGTGTTATTGAGAGAAATACGAAACGCGGATAACTTCCAAAAGTAGATATTTCTGCAGAAATGAGCGATGTTTCCAATAGTAATAATAAATCCAATCATGCAGCATAATAAACTGGTTTCCACCGCGGAAGAGAAAGGTAATGTTTCGTCGCTGTCAGTAATTCCTTCACTTGGGCGAGGGTGTGACTTTAAAAGCGAATTTTTGAAATAAACAAATAGAAATGTAATCTTCATACAAAGAGCTTTCGAATAACGCAAATATATTATCTTCAAATTCGAAGAAATAACGCGTTTCTGTCCGCTCGATTCTGAATAAAACGAATCCACGTAAGGCTACATAAATATAAACTCATTTCAAGATTTAGAAGATAAATTGTGCATAGTATGAAACGCAGTCCCCGGTAACAACATAAGCATCGTCTTCCTGTTATTCTAATGTGGATCCAGTATCAATATAAAGTTAACCGGTTTTTCGTGATACAATCTGCTTTTAAGACATGTACTGTCCTTCTGAACGCACTGCAAGCATTTTTCAATTCCTTCGCTGAAGTGGTAAACCTCTCTTTGGTATGTCATAAATTCGAGGCCTGTAATCCTGGTTTTATTTTCTCTTTCAATAACCTCAGGTGTAAACTTGCTACTCTTCTACTTTAACTTGGGCGATCAGGAGTAAATTCCAGAAGGAAGAAACGTTGTAACGAAGGAAAGCAGAAATATGGCGCTAATATCTGCTCCACGATGCATCTACGAAAAACATTTTTTCGAAACATGAGACATTACACAAAATTTATCATAAAAATGAATGAAAATATATGGAGATGCGGCATATCCGGCCACGAAATTAGAAAACTTTCTTGGAATGTACGTAAATGTCCCTTTCGTAGCGTATATACCAAACACGTGGTCACGAGTGCCACCACGTGATGTAGATAACGTTTTAAATCTGCTTCTGGTCAGTAATGTGAAAAACTGGTGATTCTGTGCTGATAAAAACTATCAGTGACGCACGTAAGTTGCAAACAGTTGCCTCCCAGCAAACATAAATGTCATCGTTTTATGTTGGTACTCAACATCTTCAGAGTGAAATTCAGGAGCTGTAGGAAAACGTAAAGAATCAAGGGTAGATTTAACTATACAGGAACCAGACAGATGTGCTCTGCCGTTAGTTGGCGTGAGCAAATCTTAACTGCAGAATGACAGCATGTAAAGCAGTTATGCTTATTTCTTGAGGGGTTTTTTTTTCTGCTGTGGCAGAAATCAGTAATTTTAATTCATGCTTCTCTATGAACTGACGCAAATTTCCCATCTGGGGATTTTTTCGAAACTTTTCGAAAGCTGAAGTTTGACGAAGTAAAGGTTTCTCCCATAATGATGCTTTCTTGGGGGGGTTATCTTTTCCTCACACGATGTTCGTTCTGCCCATGTTATTATTAGGCATCGTTTTATTGCATAAATGTTTGTGTTTCAGCTTGAAAACGGAGGCAACTATTTCCGAAAACGGAAGAAAGGAATTTTTTGCCAAAATTTCTGCCAATCACTTCTCACCCCCGCATAATGCCTGACCCCCTAATAGCCCACCCAGTTCTGAGCTGATGACTCTCCACTGTATTGAGATCAACGGCATTCTCATGCTATTGAAATCTATGTTAATCAATTAACATGTTATGGTAAGATAACTCAGTGGTTTTGTGCTGCCGAAAACTAAACATTCTATAAGAAAAGCTGCAACCTCCTCACTGAGAAAATGTTGAAAAGAACCGAAAATCCCATGCTGTATTGACAGTAAATTCCAAGCTGAGAAAATTTTGAATTTTTATCTAACAACACACTGAAAATTCTCTGCTGAGAAAAGTTCAAAATTTTATGATGAGCAAAAATGAAAGTTCTATGCTGAGAGAAACGTAAATGTCAACTCTGACGCAAGCACAAAACTCTATTTCAGAAAACTGGAAATCTCAGCCACTCATAATTCACGCGATCCCCAAAACAATTTCCACAAAATGTTTCCTAGCATGGGCGCCCATTTAGGGGGCAAGAGAGGGCATTTGCCCTTCCTTGGAAATCGGAGTATGCCCTTTCTGTTCTTGGAAGGTATTACAGAGATTTTCGCGGTAACACTAATTCCGATTGCTATTTTTTTGTAGAACTTCTGGATGCGTGTGTATGTAGTATAAATGGGGAAAAGGTTTGGAAAGCACAGTAAAAATTATTATAATAACGAAATTTCCCATTGCATGCAGGAGAGCTGCGTACATACGAACAGTATAAGAAAGTGTGAAAAGCGAAGAAATTAAAAATATTTCGTCCTCTGCAGCAGCTATTCACTACTGGACAAAGATCTCAGGAAAAGTTTCTCAGAAATTTGACTTGAGGGAATTTTTACTCTTTTGATGACCAATTGAGTAGTCTCTGGAGTTCCGGAGCGCATGCGCCACAAATGGACAAAGTGATCAAAAGAACGACAAGGAAATTTCTTTATAGCCCCAAAATGATGTTCAATTTCATCTATTCATCTTTTTTTACGCTTTCCAACCGTAGGTTGAAGAAGCGTATATGCTCCAGCTCTGTTCGTCTGTCTGTCTATCTGCCCGTCGGCACGATAACTCGCGTAAAAATGGTTCGATTTCGATGAAATTTTAGTATGAGGTAGGGGACCACATGGGGAGGAAACCTATTGAAAATGGAAGAAATGGGGTCAAAGATCAGGATATAGAATCCAGATTCATTCCATTGCAATTATGCGTCATAACTTATGTAAAAATGCTTCGATTGCGACGAAACTTTAGAACCAATTCCGTTTAATATCATCGAAATGGAGTCAAAGGTCAAGGCACAGGAGCGAAATGTAATCCACAGACAGTATCCTCATAACTTAAATACAAATGCTTCTATTGCGACAAAACGTTAGTATGTTATTCCGGAGGTATACTGAACAAATTCTGTTTAATATCATCGAAATGGAGTCAAAGGTCAGATCACAGGAGCAATTATCCTCATAACTAGAGTAATAGCTTGAGTGATGATTTCTGGTATGTTGGAAAGCGTATCATAATCAATGCATTGCATGATTTTACTAACTTGTTTTTATGAAGTTTTAAAATCTGGTTTCCAGTTAAGTGTATGTGTTGAGAGTTTGGTAAAAACGGTTAGATAATAAAAATACACAGAGGGAAATTTCCATGTGGGGTTTGTACTTATAATTCTCAGTTATAATTTTAGTTTGCCCTCTCCAGAAAACTAAGCTATAGGCGTCCAGGTTTTCTAAAACCCAAAACAACACGATAAATACAATCGCGCACATTTAAGACATCTGACTAAACATTTGCTCAAAAATATGTAGATAAAATTTTATTCACGTTCACATCTATTCCATATGTAAAGACATTCGTCGGTGTTTGAGAGAACGGAGATATTGCACCCGCAAGGACGTATAAATACCGGTGGACAAAATCATGGCCTGAAAACATTTTTTTACTAGCACGTTTCATTAAGTCAAATAATATCCGAAAACTTTAAAATTTTGTCATTCTGGAGCAGGAATCGAACCCACGTCTTTCGGATAGCCATCGAGCATGCTAACCATTTATACCAAAAAACGGATTGACATCTTCAAAATTTGTATTGTTTGGTGTAATCCCGTATTTCATTCATGATCAAACTTCTCTTTTGACGGCTATCAGACTATAAAAATCCTGATTCTAGATTAAGTGAAACAACTAAGACAATTAAGAATCTAAAACCAGTGCTTCAGTATGGAACACATGAATTAACAGTTTTTCCTTCTGCGAATACTGGGTACATCAATTTGAATGTTGAATATTGACGGTAAATTTAGGATTTTCTTCTACTACGCCATGACATAGTGGGGCCACAAAATTACATCCCAGAGATTTATCAATTTTTATATATGTGTGTGAGTCATCAAATGCGAAACTAATTTTTCATACAAACCTAAAGTAAACATACCCTGCTCTGATAAGATCAAGATTCCATTGGTTGCACCAAGAAGAAAGACAAACAACAACGCCTTTTAATAATCTTAAATTCAAATTTTAACGCATAATCGCAAAAAGAGTACAAATAAATTTCGGATAACCGAATTTGAGAAAGCGATAGAAACTACGGTAAAATATCAGGACTAAGGCAGAATTACCTATAAAGTGAAAAACATATTACTTAGTTGTGTATGACCGAATTAAAAAAGCGATAATTATGTATAACCGAATCGAAAAAGAGAGAAATACAGTAAAACATCGGGACTAAGGCAGAATTACCTGTAAAAGTGAAAAACATATTACTGAGTTATGTATAACCGCATTGAAAAAGCGATAGAAACTAACTAAAACATTTTGATTATGGACCGTATTAGGGCCACTATTTGGAATTATGTGTAAAAGTGAGCGTATAACTGAGTAACGTGTAACTGAGCCTTGTTACGTATAAAATGAAAAACGTATAACTGAGTTACATATAATCGAATTGAAAAAGCGATAGAAACTAACTAAAATATATAGCCTGAGGCCATTATTAGGGGCACTATTTGGAATTATGTGTAAAAGTGAAAACGCTTAACTGAGCCTTGTTACGTATAAAAGGGAAAAACGTATAACTGAGTTACATATAATCGAATTGAAAAAGCGATAGAAACTAACTAAAATATATAGCCTGAGGCCCTTATTAGGGGCACTATTTGGAATTATGTGTAAAAGTGAAAACGTTTAACTGAGCCTTGTACAACAAAATATAAGCTTGCGCTAAAATTATATTATTGAATACCATTTAAAATAAGTAAGGAACTGAAAGAATATAAATTCTTTGTTACCTGGGAGATCATTATGGATATGAAAGTTGTAGTCTTCGTCGAAGCTTGAAAACTGATACCCTTGACTAAATTGCTTGCTTTTTATAATGGTTGAAACTCATAATCCGAAACGCCTGATCACCCAAACATTCGGGGTCAAGGCTTGCGTCAGTTTCCGTGCAAAATGAAATGTTTCTCCTTTAAAAAAGGACATTTGTGAAACTCAAAGAGATTAAAATAGTTTTTAAGTCGGTGGCTAATACGAGAGATTCAGTTTGCCAATATACGTTTTGCTAAGTGTAAATTTATTATTTTTTAAACCCTTATTTGTCTGAGTGGTGTGTTGGTGGAGTTACCTCACGTGAAGCATGGCTGAGAGACTGTTGTCGTGTTTTATAAATTTGCATTTGGGGTCACATTTGAAATAGCTATGTATTTACCCATCAAATGTTTTTCGATTCCAATGACTGAAATCGCATTGTTTTGCAGCTTAGAGAAACGGCTTTGAATTATTTTTTTCTCCACTTGCTATCAGAAAATGACATGACCTATTTCCAAATTTATTACACAGATTTCTAATAGCATTTTATAACCCAAAGAGAGCCGGCTAACAAGACATCGACATGCCTTCTTTAGGGAGACGCATTTGACGATATGAGGTGGGAAATGCCCACAGCAAAAACGCCCGAGGAAAAAATGCCCACTTTTTGACAATAGGAAAAATGCACACGTCTTTAAAATAGAGAAATACGCCAGCGTTGACTGATGCTTTCTTACATCCGTTAGACATATGAGGTGTTTTTCAATTTCATAAAAAAAATACATTTTCCCCTGCTCAGTCACATAACGTTACCTGGAATTTGAAGGACATCGTACAGTGTATTCCCAAAATGACAGAAGCGCATTGTTCGAAGAAACAGAAATCTTAAATATGTAAATATAGAATAAAATATTATCAAGAGCCAATTACCATCTTCCATTTTAGGACACCGAAAGTAGTGGGTTTATGAAATGGCATTTTCAAAATACCTTACTAGGAACAGACGTATTACTCTGATGCACCTTCATCCCCGTGCTAACCTATGCCATGTTTTGTTTAATAGGTAGGAGCTCTTTTGATTTCACCACATGTTTAAGATTCAGTTGGAAAGCTTAGTTAAGTCTGCTTTCATTGTCATGCACCACTCACTAAAAAGAATTGCTTTAGGTGTATTTACTGTTCGTGGATGAGACATCCACATGTTCCTTCGAACAATGAGCTTCTTCTGCAATTTTGTTTGTTGTTGTTGATTGGAGGTTTAACGACCACCGTGAGCAACTCAATGGGCTATAAGCAGTCGCCCGTCCCTAATTTAGGGTCACTGGTTCCAGGGAAGGGAGAGAGCCAGTGCCGTAAGACAAACACAACATTCATGCCTGACCGGGATTCGAACCCGGACCCCTTTCGGACGAATGATCAGAGGCCATCGCCTTAGACCACTGCGCCACCGGGGCGGCCTGCAATTTTGGGAACAAGCTTTGATACAGACTATATTGACAAAAGTCATCGAACATGCCTTCAAAAGAAAATGAAGGAATCCACTGCATTGTTAAGATGCGCAGTACAGCTGCAAACGGCCGCCCCGGTGGCGCAGTGGTCTAAGCGATGGCCTCTGATCATTCGTCCGAACGGGGTCCGGGTTCGAATCCCGGTGAGGCATGGATGTTGTGTTTGTCTTACGGCACTGGCTCTCTCCCTTTCCTGGAACCAGTGACCCTAAATTAGGGACGGGCGACTGCTCATAGTGTAACGTACCAGGAGATGTGACGTACCTGCCAGAAGGACGCACACGACATAAAGGCAGATATGAATCAGAATAAAATGTCCGCGTAGCTCAACTGGTAGAGCAACTTATTCCGGAATGAGTGGACCCGGGTTCGAATCCTGGCGCGGATAAAAATGACGGAGAAATTTACTTCGTTATAATGGCGCCCGAACTATCCGGATGACCCGGCCGTTCAAAATCTCGCATTAGTGTGATGTTATTCCACACCGCGAGATAGGAAAAATCAGAGCAGCACTTCGAAAAAAAAAAAAAAAAAAATAAGGGAGAGATGATGTAACGTACCAGGAGATGTGACGTACCTGCCAGAAGGACGCACACGACATAAAGGCAGATATGAATCAGAATAAAATGTCCGCGTAGCTCAACTGGTAGAGCAACTTATTCCGGAATGAGTGGACCCGGGTTCGAATCCTGGCGCGGATAAAAATGACGGAGATATTTACTTCGTTATAATAGCCCATTGAGTTGCTCACGGTGGTCGTTAAACCTCCAATAAAAAAACAAGAAAAAACCAAAAAAAAACCAGCTGCAAACGTTTTAAAAACAAGCCTACAGCTGACCGCGATCATGTCGCACTGTGAGGTTAAGTGAAAATATCGCGGCGGGAGAGAACTGACTTTGAGAAACGAAGGTTTGTTGGGTGTTATATTAGTGGGTTGTCCATAAGAGAAACCGAGAGGCATTTAGACATACCCAAGTCAACTGTTTTGGATGTTCTGAGTAAGTGGAAGACACATGTCGTGCCTGAAGCAGCAAAACGTACCGGAAGACCAAAGAAAATCAGTGATAGAGAACGTCAAAGCCTCAGGCTTAGCGGTCACGTTCATGCGAGTTCCGTATATATTGGTTTGTGTTGTGTGATATTAAGTGTTTCTTCCTTACCTGTTTGTCGTCGTCGATTCGTGAAAGTCCAGTGATTATTTTACTCCCGAGCGGGTGAGTTTTTTTCTTTTGCTATTATCAGTTTATTTACGTTCGACCTTGCAGGTCGGCGATGCACACTTCATCAAATATGCAAATGGCGACTTCCGGCGGAGAGAGGCGGATCCCAGCCCTCGCTTGCCGTGGTCCATCATCATCATCATCATCATTTTCGACTGATGCCAACGTCCGTGCGCTATCTTCCCTAGCTAGCACTGATGCACTACCCTCTCCGAGTGGTGCGTTCGGTAGCCTTTCGGGTGTCAATCCGTTGACTTCCCCAGCTACGTCAAACCTTTCAGCTTCTGCTCCAGTTGATGAAGCCATGGATATTACTGGTGGTGAAGCCTCTTCCAGTTCTTCTGTGCCCGTTCAGTCGCCTGCCACGTATTGTAAGGTTGCAGCCTCTTCTACTCCTCGACAGCTTTCCAAGGATCAGTATGCAAGCGTTTAATCTTTGCACACTTATATTTATCGTGCTAGAAACAACATTCTTCTTGAAATTCCAGCAGGCTCGCCAGCCGCGACTGCTTTCTTTGAAAACCTGGCTAAGGGAGTTAGTTTTGAGGCTCTCCCAGATACACCGATGCGGATCTATGCCGATGCTCTTCAAAGCCTGTTTCCCCAGACGCCATTTCGCATATGTTCCTGTGGGGCCGGACGTTTGTCGTTTATCTTGCCAAAGCTGAATATGCCAAGTCTGTCCTGACGACAGGCCTAACCATTGGAGATCGCCAACTTACTCCAGAACCAGTGGCCCAACAACCAGTAAATGTTTCATTTTACCCTGTACCCCCAGAGGTGAGTGACGTCATGTTATATGCCGTGCTTTCATCTTTGGGGTGAGTCGTTGGAGGGATTTAAACACACTTAGCTGCAAAAAACGACCCGATGCATGATACCATCCGTGGAGCCCGTCGAGTTGCACGTGTCGTTTTTCCTTCTCAAGAAGCTATTGCTCAGCTCCCAACTCACTTCACAGTTAAGTGTGATGGTCAGACTCGCCAAATTGATCTATTGATAGAATTCCATTGCAGTCAGTGCAAGGAAGTTGGACATTTCTACAAAGAGTGTCCTATTGCACGGCCATCAACTGGTTCTTCTGCACCACGGATGGATACTCACTACACCCCTGTTGGTGCCTCATCACTATCTTCGGCGCCTGCGGATCCTCTTCACATGGAGATCTCTCCCAAGTCGACTGCCTTACCACCTCCTGCTTCTGTAGAGCATTATCCTGAATTACCACCGACATCGCCTTTCCTTGCTCCTGCACCACCTGGCGACAATACTGATGCTGATGGAGGGGTGTTTTCTGATACTGAAACTTCCAATGCGGACACCGACACCGCTTACCAGAGCGTCAGTGACCACACCTTAAGTGATGGGTCGGACGCGACCTCTAGGTCTCGCACTGACAAAAGAGAAGCCCCAAAGGCCCCCCACGATTCCTACAAGCGGCGGAAGCCTCAAGGGAAATCGCCACTTTCTACTCGTTCCCGTACGTCGGCTTCTCGCCTGAAAGACTGTGATTTGTCTTCGAACAATGAAGACTTTATCTTACCTTATGTGGATTTTCTTGCTAGACTGCAATAACATGTATTTCCGTCGACTCCTTTATCATATCCGGAGTTATATGACGTTTTCTGTCGGAAATCGTTACCTGGGGGATTCCTCCTTTTGTCCAGTCACATACGGCTCAGCTTCCGGCGGTGACTGCGCAGTTGACGGAGTTGGACTGCATCTATCAAGCGCTTCGTAGTCCGTCTTCTAATGATGCTGCTGCTGTGAAAATGATGCATCGTCGATACACAAATCTTCGAGACCACTTGCGTAAAGTGCTTACTCCACCTTCTGATTTGGCGCTTTCACGGTGACGACCTTCAACTGTCGCGGATTTGCGACCCCTGATGTGAATGCCCTTGTCTATGAGGACCTCGCGGCGGATGCCAGTGATGTCCTCCTCCTTCAAGAGACTCGATGTTCAACTGATACGCCGACACACAGATGGCGGTCGTGGCCGTACACATTCTACCACGCGTACCGCCAATCTAGGTCTGGTGGCATTGCCGTCGGTGTTCACCGTCGTTTAATGCACCGTATATCTTCTATTTCTGTCAATAACTTATATTCAGAATTATAACAATGCCTTACTTTCTGCGTTGATACTGTAACGTTTCATGTGTTTAATGTGTATATACCAAGTGAAGAATCATTTGTTGATCCACTTTTTCGGAGTCTACGTGCAGCGACTGCTGCGATTCCCTCCGAGGATTTTTTCATCATTGGAGGGGATTTTAACTGCATGGTGCAGCCCTCTGTAGACCGCTATTTGTCACACGGAGAACACCGTGCGAATCTTGCCTCCAAGTTAACACAGTTTATTTCTGATTTTCAGCTTGTTGACTCTTTTCGCCAGCTAAATCCTCAAACCATTTCATTTATTTGGTGCAATTCCCCGACGCAGTTTTCAGCTGCCGCTCGATTGGACCGTATTTATGTTGTCTCTGCTTTAATTTCCACTATTATTTCGGCACGGCACCTCCCTACAGTGTCCTCCGATCATAGCGCCGTGTCTCTATCTGTTTGTGTCTCTCCATCACCACCTTCGGCTCGTCGTGGATGGAGTTTTGATTATACAATTTTTCAAGATCGGTCTTTCTGTGATACAGTTGAGCAGTTACTTGCTGCTAGGAAACCTCTGCTAGCTACTACTCCGAGTGCCCTGCGCCTGTGGCTCGACATTAAACAAGACCTTCTATTATTGGTACGACGCCTTTCATTTTCCATCACTACCACTCGTGCGATGGCGATCAGCAATCTTCGAGATTTGCTTTCTTCGTTACAAATGTCAGATCCACAGTATTCAGTAGTTAACGATGAACTACACGCTCACCTACAACCGATTGCCCAACAAGCTGTGCGTCGACTTCGACTTCTGCATCTATCTCCATCGACACAAGCCTTTGAAGTTATTTCCAAGATGGAATCTTCGAGACGAGCGTCAACCTCACTTCGACATCTTCGCCTTCCTAACGGCTCCACCACGTTCGACACATCTCTTATTTGCTCCCAAGTCCGTCACTTCTTTCAGGAGAAGTTCCGAGCGGTCGCGCAGGTTACTGATCTTTCTTCTTCTCCCCTTCTCCCTTCTCTCCCTCAGGTCCCGCCTTCTCTCTGTGATCCCCTCACTGCTGAGTTTTCTTTGTCTGAACTTCGAGAGGCGTTTTCCTCCCTGAAATCCCATGCCTCCCCGGGACATGATGGTCTTCCGCTGTCCTTCTACCGTGCTTTTCTTCCGTCCCTTCTACCTTTTCTTTCTGCTAGTTTTATTTGTGCTCTTTCTTCTTCAGCGCTTCCGCCGGAATTTACAGTTGCTCATGTCATCCTCCTGCCAAAGAAGGGGGACCTCCTGAATCTGACAAATTGGCGCCCTATCTCCATCCTTAATATTGATTATAATATTTTCACGAAACTACTTTCTCGCCGTATTAACTCTGTCCTTTCGTTTCTTGTTTCTCCCGACCAGTCATACACTGTGCCTGGTCGGTCTATCGCTAACAACATTTCTTTTCTTCTTAATCTCAATTTTCTTGCTCGCAAACATTCAGAACCCCTAGTCCTATTTAATATTGATCAACAGTCTGCTTTTGATAACGTTTCCCATGACTATCTCTCTGCTGTTCTAACCCATTTTGGCTTTCCTTCTCCTTTTGTCTCTCTCCTTCTCAGTCTTTATCGGGGCGATCATTTTTATGCTCGGGCGGCCTCATTTTTGACGGCACCTATCCCTTTCCAATGAGGAATCCGGCAGGGTTGCCCCCTCTCAGGGCAACTCTTTGCCCTCGCATTCGAACCTTTCTTGATTGCCAGCCGTTCATCTCTTCTTTCTGCATTGCAGTTGACTGTTTCTAGCACCAGGCATCACCGTTTCGCTGTTTCAGCCTACGCAGATGACGCCACTTTCTGTCTCCGACGAGATGAACAGTTTGATATTCTACACTCCACGTATCAACAGTATGCAGCTCTCTCTGGTGCGTTCTTGAATGTGCTCAAGAGCACCGGGTTGTGGTGTGGGTCTTGGATGGGTCGCACCGATGCCCCATGGGGTGCGGTGTGGTCCTCCTCGACCCAGAAAATTCTTGGCGCCCAGATTGGACATCCATTCACTTCTGGAATTATTACCTGGAATGGACTCCTTCCTCGATTACAACGCTCAGCTGCGTTTTGGCGATTCACGCATTCTTTCGCATCTTACATTCAGAGAGCGCAAATTGTCCAGCGATACCTTCGTTCCCAATGCTTGTTTTCTTGGAACTCATCGGTGTTTACCTCGGCTCGTCTCTCTACTATCAACAGCATCTTTACTTCCGTGATTTGGTCAGCAAAACATTAGGTTGCTGCTACGACTCTCACTCTTCCAGCTTCTTTGGGAGGAATTCGCCTACCGGATGTACGCCTTTACTACCGAGCCTTTCGCATCGTTTCATTCGTTCGCTTTCTTTTCACTCCTTCTCCATCACTCTGCTCTACTTTTGATATTCTTATCTCTCTCCGAGATCCATCCTTTTCTTTTCTCTTATATCTTCGGATGGACTCTTATCCTTCTTATTTTAATCAATTTCCACCCCTCATTACTCAAGCTCTAGCGTTCTTCCGCTCACTTCCACTTCTTCGCGCAACTCCCTCTACTACTCGTGATCTTCTTGCAACCACTTTTCTTTTCGACTCTGATTCACCCTCCTGATCAACCCTACTTCATCTTCCCTCCTTGGGTCCGCTCTGGAATCTTAACTATTCAAGCTTTAGTTACTGCTGACCTCTCCTGGAAGCCCCTTTCCTCTCTCTTCCCCGCTTCTACTCCCCTACTGGAGGAAGATTATGATCTCCTTCGTTCTACTCTCTGTTCTCTCTTCCCTTCCCTTGTTTCTGATTCTGGTCTCATCTCTGTTTCTGGTCCTAGCCTCTCTATTCCTTTCTTCCTTCCTCTTCGTGCCTCTGTTGCCCCCATTTCTTCTTTTTCCACCGGTTCGATCTATACTCTTCTTAGAACACCCCTCGCTATTCCCCACCCACTCCCAGATGTTTCTTCTTCGCTTTCTTTGACAATCTGGTCTGCATCTTCTTCCCCGCTCTCCTCCCCGCTGGAGCTTAACCTTCAATGGCGGTTTCTCGACCGTCGCCTTCCCGTTCCTTCCTCTCTCTTTCGTATGTCTATTTCTTCTATTTCACTCTGTATTTTTTGTGGTTCTGAAGGCGATGTTCCACACGTTTATTGTTACTGTCCCATTCTGCTACCTCTGCTTCATACTGCTTTTCGTCTTGCTGGCATTATTTGTTCCAGGGATCTTCCTTTCCAATCATATCCATGGATACTTCTAACTAAGCATCCTCCAACTAAACTTCCGGATGCTTCTGCCTACCTATTCGTCCTCGTGAAGCATGTTATTCATCTTTACCGCCTTTCTATACGATCCCGTTCTGCCACACCTAGCATCCTTTCTGCAGGTGCAGCTCTGCGGAAGATTTTTCGAAATTGCATCTCGGCTCATCTCCGGCTTGAGTACTTTGCAGCGTCCACCCCCCCCCCACCCCCCAAATCTCTGGTTTCCTTCCGGTCTGCCTGGGTGCAGGAAACTGGGTGGTTCCGAGTTGACGGGTCGAAGCTGTATCTTTCGTGTTAATTGCGTTGTGCTTTCTCCTCTTACTTTTCCATGTGCCTTTTGGGACACAGTGTATATTTGTAATTATATTTTGTTATTTTGTTAGGTCTGCATTTCTTTGTGTCTGTTCTCTCAAATGGCAGGTTATGTAGTTGTCCACCGTGGCGTGCCTTTCTTGGCATAGGTTTTGCGAATTATTAACTAATGTGACTCGTTTTCTTTTGTTCGGGTACAGGTTTGTACCCGAGTCTAAGCTGCATGTACCACTTTTTTTCATTTTCTTCCTGGTGTTTTGTGATATATGTGTACCATATCTTATGGTCACCTTATTGCTGTCAATTGGCGTGGTATTGTTGGTTGCCTGTGATTGTATGCTGTTGTAACCTATCTTCATTGTACATAATTTCTGACATTGTCACTTTTTTTCGTACCTTGGATTGCCATGTACCCTGTTTATTGTATATTGTTCGTCTATTGCTTCTTTTTCCCTACTGTTATCTGAGACAGCGAAGTTCTGTTCTCTATACTTGTAATTTATATAGCACGCACATTGTGTATACTGAAGTTTTACATCGTTCCTGTTCACTGGACCATTGTACTGTGTATTTTGTATTGTCATGCAACGAGGAGCAGCGCTTGCTGGTTCGTACCTCTCACTCGAATGTTCTGTTTCCATGTGTACCCAGTGTGCTTATTCCTTGTTTTTCTTTCCAGTCATGTAATGTTTGGCTTATCATAGGGTTTATGTTCGAGTCCGAAGTTCCCGGACTCTCGTTCCCCTGTTGTATTTGTGTTATGTGAACGTGACCTCGCTGCACACTTTTCACGCTCTTCGTTCTGTTTGAGTTGGTGAAAGTTCATTGACCTGTAAATAATGTATCATTTTATACGATTTTCTTTTCTATGCTTTCGCCGGTTAACGCGAGAGTTGTGCTTCTTTTTTTCGCACTCGCTTGCGGTGTTCATCACGGATAAGCTGATAATGCATACCGTGTTGTTCATGCCTTGTTCTTGTTATTGTTTTTCTTGAATTTGTACAATTTTTTCTGTTTTCTTGTATGTATACAGTGTACTTTTCTTCGGCATTTCTGTTGGTACTAGTTCCTTTGTGATTCGTTGATCCTTGGTTGAGTCCAGGGTCACTATAAATTTTGTATCAATGTTGATTATTGTGAATTGAGCTTACCATCAAGTGTGAGTTGTAATTTTTATTGTTCTGTTTTTGTTTAGTTGGCGCTTGCCATTCATCTGTAGTGCGTATTATGTAACTTACCGTAATCTGCATTATTTCTCTGGTACTGTGCTTGCTGTCATTATCAACTATCTCTCACGTGTATTTTTCCTGTTCACAGTGCACCGTGCTATTTGTAATTCTTGTTTGTTTTGTATCCCCGATGTGCCCCGGGGTTTTGCACCTGCGTTTTTGGCGTTTAGTATTGTATCTTCAAACCTCGTGCGATTTCTTTTCGAGTCGGTGTCATTGGGCTCACAATTATTTGTACCGTTTTTCGAATTGTGCATGATGCTATGTTGTTCCTTTATGTTTTCCCCTCTATGTTCTTGAGTGGTGATACCCGTTCACTTGTAGATCTGTTTTCTCATTGTTTAGCGTCGCTCAGCGTGGCACGCCTTAATCTTGTCTTCAGAATCACTCACTTAAGTTGTATTCGTGTGAATTTTACCGGGTTTGTTGCGCACTGTTGGTGTATAGTGCTTACTGTATTTATTTTTTCTATTTCCAGTTTTCCTGATTGTTAATAGAGTGCCGTGTTGGATGTCCTTTTCTGTTTTAGGCGTTCCTCGATTACATCCTGGCTTTTGCCAGTGCCAATTGTAATTGCTTTCGTGTACTTTGCTGCCTCTGTGTATCGTGTATTTTACCACCTTGTTGTGGTTTTTAGCATTTTTCATATTATCTTGACCGGCGTAGCCGTATTCATCTGTTGAAAATGTCATTACTTTCATTCATTGTTTAATTATTGTTTTTCCCACTTTGTGGTGCGCCTGTATTATTTTATGCCTAAGAGTTCAATAAAATTCGTTAATACTCAGGAGAGTCGTTACAGCTAATCAACGGAGTACTGCCCAAAACCTCAGTGTACAGGTGAGTAAAAATGCTGGCACCTTGGTATGTACCGGTACCATTCGCCGAGAACTTCATTCTATGGGTTACCGTGGTCGTGCGGCTGCTCATGAACAGTTCATCTCCACTCGGAACGTTACTCTTCGTTTAGCATGGTGTAAAGGACATTTATCGTGGCCCGTAGATCAATGGAAACGGCTCCTATGAATTGATGAATCCAGACACACCATCCATCAGTCTGATGTCCGTGTGTGGGTATGGGGGCAGCCGGGAGAACGCTATTTACCACAGTGTACTGTTTCTGTGGTCACGTTTGGAGCTGGCAGTGTACTCGTGTGGGGGTGTTTTTCATGGAATGGTCCTGGCCGATTGGTTATCGTGGACAAACCTGTTAACCAGCACGTCTACCTCAATATTCTGAACAATTATGCTCTACCAACTCTGTGGCAATGCTATGGAACCGAGCCTTGTTGGTATCAGCAGGATAATGAACCGATCCATAAAGCAAGGATTGTTACTACGTGGTTTGACGATAATTCCATATCATGTGTGGACTGGCCAGCACAGAGCCCAGATCTTAATCTCATTGAGCAGCTATGGGATGAATTGGAGCCCCACATAAGAGGTTTGGAAGCAAGGCCTCTTACTAAGCAACAGTTAGAGCCAGGATTAAGTATTGAATGGAAGCGCATACCAATCGCGGTGTTCCAAAACCTTGTCGAAAGCATGTCTCGAAGGGTCAGTGCATGCATTAAGGCAAAAGGTGGACCGCCACCGTACTAAGGCATGCCAATAAATGTTATGTTGTGTTTTTCTTCTAGGTGTCCGGTGACTGTTGTCAATATAGTGTATTTGTAATATTAGTTAACGTTCTGTGGTTGAGCAAGAGACATGTCTGAATAGTTTTGTCGACTGCATAGTTGAAATTAAGATATTTCTTCATGAAATTAAGAAAGACCTCATGTTTCTAATAGATGCAAGAAAACATCAGTCAACAGCTGACTTATTTTGCTATTGTTAAGATGTGGGCATTTTTTTTTATTTTCGAGAAGTGGGTAATTTTTTTTTTTTTTTTTTTTTGAGTAATGGACATTTTTTATACGGACGTTTTTCCGAGGGAGTTTCTTCTGTTGGCATTATTATCGTGTGCATTTTTTTCGTGGCATTGTTTCGTACGTTCCATTTGACAGCGCAACTCTCATAAAATGTTAACCGTTGATTAACCGTCGTGGAAAAAAGGATATGTTTCTGGAACGCGTAGAACCTTACTTCGTTTTATAGCCTAGAACAAGGAGCGATTCGCCGCCCCGGTGGCGCAAAGGTCTAAGGCGTTGGCCTCTGATCATTCGTCCGTAAGGGGTCCGGGTTCGAATCCCGGTCAGGCATGGATGTTGTGTTTGTCTTACGGCACTGGCTCTCTCCCTTCCCTGGAACCAGTGACCCTAAATTAGGGACGGGCGACTGCTTATAGCCCATTGAGTTGCTCACGGTGGTCGTTAAACCTCCAATCGAAAAAAAAAAAATAGGAGCGGTTCTTATCCAAATGCAGGGTCTACAAATTTATCCTGACTCCCTCTATAGCAACAGGCTATCTTGCTTTGTCGCATCTCTCATCGCAACTTCTTTCCCTTGCACTTTTACCGAAGAAACCAAACAAAAGTGTTCATTTGTCTGAAGCTCTCCCTCGTTCCGCAGTGCCGTATTTCCCATTAAGTAAAGGAAGTATCCGCTTGCAGTGACATTTAACTGTGGCGCGGAAATTTGCTCTCTTAAAAATTTCACGAAGAGCTTTTTTTTTCATATAAATAAAATGTAGAAGACATTGAAAAATTACTTGCATATTTTCATCTCTGTACTCGGAGTACAGAGAAGTACAAGGGGCGCCACCCCGCCTAGTTGAATCTAGTACATTCAATAATTTTACGAGGAGGCAGTTCCTATTCAATAGTTTTAAACATGAATGAAATCACCATTTACACCTTGACAATTTGTGTTCTTAAGAACCTGAAAAATAAACCTCTTATTTCTAAATTTTTGGAAGTGGAATGGGGCAAAACAGGCGACACGCACGCACACGCACACGTATAAATATGTTAAATTCGAAAACATCGTGTAAACTCTTTCCGGAGAAATAAAGAATGGCGCGGCATGCGTTTATCTGGTGTAGCTGAGAATTAAAAATGGCATGCTCTTAGCTAGTAGATGTAGCTCAGAATTGTTTGACATTAATTAGCAAAAGTAGTTAAAAATCATCTGGCGGGAGTAAACGGAAGCACCAGAAAACTAGCAGACGCACTTTAAAATAGCTTGAAGCTAATTATATACAGTCGAGTCACATTATTGTGAACACACCTCCTACTTTTGACGTAAACGGCGTTTCGCCAATGAAAGAAGGCACGTGTCGTGAGCTGGTTTGGAGGGTATGCAAGGTGTGCTGTAGGCAATCTGTAAATATACCATTCGTTGCTGTCGTGGATAAAAGGAGCGATTCATCAGATTTGTAAAAAGGGATGATTATCGGCATTCGGTCCAAGGGTGGCAGTATTTCTGAAACAGCGCAGTTTGTGAACTGTTCCTGTGCTGCTGTGGTTAAAAGTGTATCGTGATTGGAGAAATGGCACCATTGCGAATAAGCGATATAGAAACTGTGGAGCACCACGTGCCGTTAGTGTGAGATGTGAACTTCGGATTCGAAGGTACGTGAAAACCGATCGACACGCTACAGTGGACTCAACTCACTGGTCGAATGAACCAGGGGGCTACGGGAAGTGTGTCTAAAATGACAGTTCAGCGAACCCTCCTGCCTTATGGGTTTCCGATGCAGACGGATGGTCACTGAATCTGTGCTAACGAAGGTGTATCGGCAGAAAATGCTTATATTTGCACGGCAGTATTGGATTTGGACCTCTGCTGATTGGCATAGGATTTCCTTCTCCGATGAGTCATGTTTTCTGCTTCATCGAACGAATGGACGTTGACGTATAAGGCAAAAACATCGGAGGACAAACATTCTTCAACCATTGCTGGAAGAACACAATCTGGTGGGGGCAGTCTTATGTTCTGGGGAATGTTTTCTTGGCATTCTCTGTGTCCGCTCATACCTGTGGAAGGCACTGTGGACCGAATTCGTTATGAATCCATCCTGGCAGACAACGTACACCCATACATGCTGGTTGTCTTCGCTGGGGCGGATGGGTTTCTTCCAGCACGACAGTACGACGTGACACACAGCTAGAAATGTCCGAGAGTGGTTGGAAGAGCACGATGAAGACTTCAAGGTACTTCCCTAGCCCCCTGATTCCCCAGACGTACGTAAACCCTACTGCGCATTTGTGGGACCACCTCGATTGTGTTGTTCGCTCTATGGATCCTCCACCACGCACCTTCTAAGAGCTGTCAAATGCACTCATGGTTCCACATACCTGTGAACACCTTCCAGCACCTTATTGAGTCATTCCCAGCCCGCCTAGCTGCTGTCCGCGCTGCACACGGCGGTTACCCTGGATATTAGCTGGTGGTCAGAATAATGTGACTCAACCGTGTATGATCCAGTTTAAAATTTCACCTTACTAATTAGATTTCCTAATTGAAAATTGTATAGTGTTAGTTATCAAATGTAGTAGAAAATCGTCTGGTACAAATTAGCCGATAAACAGTATTTGGAAATCAAATGGTATTGGAAAGACGCTGTTATAAAAACACGCACGGTATAAGCATAGCCGGTGTAGGTGGGCTTAATTTTGTTCAAGTTAGAGAGCGCTATGAAAACTTCTTAGATAGTTTTTCCGGTGGCTAAGTTGTCAGAGGCGTAGGTTCATGCTAGTCGTCTAAGTTGGATCTGCGCCTGAGTCCCGGATGAAGCATCGATCTTAGGTGCTGGGTTTCAATGTTCCCTGAAGCCGGTGGTGCCTAATTAAGGACGGGAGACTAATTTATGGACCTTAGAGCTTAGGATGGTTGTTATATCCGAAAATATGGGCTTAGTAATCTGCACATAAATCAAGCTGTTCTTTCATGTAATGTAACCGGAACGCAAATCGGGAGATGCGGGTTCGATTGCCGTTCCACCACGATAAAATTTTCAAATTTCTACGGTTACGTTACGTTACGTTACGTAGAAGAACAGCTTGATTTATGACCTGATTAATTATTCCATGAGTTTTTCAACTTGATATGGGCGTAGTACTGTTTAGCAGATGCAGTTATAGCATATATTGTACGGTATTAATTAGCAGTTGTAGTTGAGAACCGTAATACTCGGTCCCGGACAATTCGTCCAATGCCGATTGGTCCAACACCGAATCGTCCAATGCCGATTCGTCCAAAAGGACAATTGGTCCAATGCGTTT
Organism: Macrothele yani; assembly: GCA_039090855.1. Taxonomy (NCBI): domain Eukaryota; kingdom Metazoa; phylum Arthropoda; class Arachnida; order Araneae; family Macrothelidae; genus Macrothele; species Macrothele yani. The sequence continues at coordinate 23,798,217 of CM077028.1, read as the reverse complement.
GTTCCAATGGACAATTCGTCCAACGAACGATTAGTCGAATGCTGATTCGTCTAATGGTACGATTGGTCTAACGCCGATTCGTCCAATGGTACGATTGGTCCAACGCCGATTCGTCCAGTGGTATCCTACCAACAGTCAACTTTTTTTATAAGAAAGGAATAATAATGCAAGTTATTCTCCTGTTTATATCCTTTTGAAAAATGATTTATATATATTTGATATTTGTAAACATTTCATGAATCTGGTAAAATGCACTGAACGGAACGTTTCTCACCTCTTTGCAAGGCACCTAGGCCCGTGGGCCTTTTTAAGAGATTTCAAGTTAAAACTTAGAAATTTGATGTTTGTAAACATTTTATAAAACCTAATGAAAGGCACTCAACGGATCATTTCTCATCTCTTTACACAGCACCTAGGCCGCGGGCTTTTTCGAAGATTTAAGTTACAACCTGGATATTTGGTATTTGTAAACATGTTATAAAGCCTAATAAAAGGCCCTCAACAGATCATTTCTCACATCTTTGCAAGGCACATAAGCCGTGGGCCTTTTTAAGAGATTTGAAGTTACAACTTCGATATTTGGTATTTGCAAACCTTTTATAAAACCTAATAAAAAGGCTCTAAACGGGTCATTTGTCACCATTTTGCAAGGAACCTAGGCCGCGGGCCTTTTTAGAAGATTTTAAGTTACAACTTAGAAATTTGGTATTTCCAAACATGTTATAAAACCAAATAAAAGGCACTCAACGAATCATTTCTCAGCTATTTACGAGACACCTAGGCCACGGGCCTGTGAATTAATATTTAGTACCAAAATCACAGCGCAATGATATTAACTTGACCTGATGTGTAAACGTTGATAACATAGCATCGGTAAAATAAAAACTGTGTGAAAGTCCTAGCCTACGGCCTATTAATTAATATTTAGTGCCTAAGTATAGGCGCAATATTATTAACTTGATTTGATGTGTACATTTATGAATATCACACCGGTAGAATAAAAACCGTTAAAGAAGCTTAGGTCCGAACCGCGTCCAGTTTTCCAGTGGCCACTTAGCCGAACTCCACTAAATGCTACAAACAAAAACGGGAAACTAGTCTCTTAGCTATTAATTATTTAATGCAAGAGAGAAACATCGAAATTGCTTGAATGAATCGTACATCAGTAACTTCATAAGGCAGCGAGAACAGTATAGCAAGTAAAAACGATTCCGAAAAAACAAAAAATCTATAACCACAACATTACGCATGAAATGTATCATTATTTTACATTGTTTGGATTACTGGTACTTAAATACACTATCTACCAACAAGTAATTGGACACCTGTGATAGCAAAGGAAAACGAAGTTTATTCACCTTCAATAGTTGGTGGAGCCTCCACGAGCGGCGATTACAGCTGCGACCTTCCGGGGCATACTCTCAACCAGGCGTTGTACGACGGCTAGCGGTATTTTCTTCCACTCGTCTTGGAGAAGACAGGTCAGTTCCTTAACCGATTTCGCACGGTGGGGGCACCCCTTAAGTCGACGCTCCAACTCGTCCCAGAGGTGCTCGATAGGGTTAAGGTCCGGGCTCTGCGCAGGCCAGTCCATTCGATTAACCCCATTGTCACCATACCAAGCCACGGGGGACCTCGCAACATGACAGGTGGCATTGTCATCCTGAAAGTAACATGGGTCCACCCCGTAAAACTGCCACAACGTAGGAAGCGCATGGTCATCCAAAATGGTGCAGTAGGTCTCGGCGTTGAGTCTACCAGGAATTGCGACCAAGGGTCCCGTGCCATACCAGGAGAAACACCCCCATAGCATAATTCGATCGGCGCCGAACTTCACAGTTGGCACAATACATTCCAGCAGGAGGCGTTCTCCAGGCAGACACCAAACCTAGACCCTTCCATCCGAACGGTAGAGGGTGACCCTAGATTCGTCAATCCAGAGAACCTGTTTCCACTGTTCAAAGGCCCACTGTTGACGTTCTTTGCACCACGTTAGCCGAGCAGCGCTATTGGACTTGGTGATCAAAGAATTGTGGGCGGCAGCACGTCCATGATAACCGAGCTGATCGGCTTCCTTACGGATGGTATTCATCAAAAGAACACTCCCGGATGCCCGTTGAATCTCCTCGCGGATGTGGCCCATCGATTTGGTGCGGTTCTTCCGAATTTCTCTGGCCAGCACCCGTCGGTCTCTAACTCCCAGTTTTGTAGGTCTGCCGGGTCGGGGCACATTCCGACAGTCACCTCTCATCTTCTACTTGCCAATCACGTAGGCCACTGTCGATTTTGGGTACTTCAACTCGCTGGATATGTCACATATGGATCGGCCATTTGTGTGATACCCGACGATTACACCTTTCTCGAAATCAGAGAGCTCCGGACTGCGTGGCATCTTGCATGCGACTGGTTGCGTTGTTCTTTTCCACACGATATTTAATGGCGGCGGCCGTGACGTGTATCAGGATCGCAGATATCGTCGATTGCAGGGGTGTCCAATTTCTTGTTGGTAGATAGCGTAGATCATCGAAGCAATAAGATCGGATGAGATTTGGAAATAAATCAGACGGAATTGGACTAATCATAACATTGGACAAATCGGCATTGGATCAATCGTACCATTGGATGAATCGTACCTGTGGACATATTGTCCCTTCAGACGAATCGGCATTGGACCAATCGTCGTTGGACGAATCGTACCAGACCCGGTATACTAAACTAGCTTACGTGTTTGAGAATATTATGATATTGATAAAACTTGTATTTGTAAATCTCGTAGCTTTATTTAATGCAAGAAAATTGCATAATGTGAATTAATATATATTGTAGTACATCACATCACCTCTCTCTTAATATTTTTTTATTAAGCAAAGACAGAATTTTCATTATTTTCAGATGATGTGTAGAACAATCATCATACATTTTTCGAAGAACCCAACGGCCACCAGATCCATTCTCTACAATCGAGAGCTAATGTGAAAATCAGAAATTTACCGGTGGTGAGGATCGAAACCACGCCTCCTCGCTCCGGATCCAGTTGTTTAAACTGACTAAGCTACACCGATGAAACGTATCGCTGCAGATTTGTCATCTTGACACGTGCTTCACCTCAGTAGTACGTCACAGTATTTGTGAGAAAGTGAATTATATTGTTCAGATTATGCAGTTAGAAACAAAGAAAGCTCATGTTCAGTTGCACATAAAAACAATAAAATAATAATGGCGAATCGATGGAATGATGTTTTTACCCTTAACTCAAACGAAAACTGCCTGAGTAGTGTATGTACATGCCTTTGAAACATACATTTTCTTGGTTTCTGCTCAAATAAAGGAATGAAATATTTTTATGGAAAGAACTATAGTTACATAAAATAAACAAGTTAGTAAAAGCTGCACTGATTATGATACGCTTTCCAACACACCAGAAATCATTACTCATATTATGAGGATAATGGCTGTGGAATAAATTTCGTTCTCGTGTCCTGACTTTTGACATCATTTCGATAATATTCAACACAACCGGTTCAGTATACCTCCGGAACAACACACTAAAGGTTTGTCGCAATAGCAGCATTGTTAGTCAACTTATGAGGATAATGGCTGTGAATAAATCTCTCGCCTGTATCCTGACTTTTGATCCCATTTCGATGATATTTAAACAGAACTGGTTCAGTACATCGTCGGAACAACATGATAAACTTTTGTCGCAATCGACGTACTTTTACGTAAGTTATTACGCAGAAGGGCAATGGAATGAATCCCTCTCCTATGACCTGACCTTCAACACCATTTAGTCCATTTTCAATAAGGTCTGTCCACATGTGGTCCCCTACCACATACTAAAATTTCATCGAAATCGAACCATTTTTACGCAAGTTATGACGCATAAGGGCAATGGGATGGATCCCGCTCCTATGCCCTGACCTTTAAGCCCATTTAGTCCATTTTCAATAAGGTCCGTCCACATGTGGTACCCTACCACATACTAAAATTTCATCGAAATCGAACCATTTTTACGCAAGTTATGACGCATAAGGGCAATCGGATGGATCCCGCTCCTATACCCTGACGTTTGACCCCAGTTCGTCCATTTTCAATAGGGTTCGTACCCAGGTGATCCCTTACTACATACTAAAATTTCATCGAAATAGAACCATTTTTACACGAGTTATCGTACGGACGGGTGGACGGACAGACGGACAAAGCTGCAACATATACGCTTTTTCGACCTGCGGTTGGAAAGCGTAAAAAACAAGACATTATTTTACAAATCTAAAATTTGCTGAAATACTCAATAATCCTGTATTGTTAGTATCGAATAATTAAAATTATTGCACGATTTAATTCATTCCTGTTTTTGAGTATTTCATTCCTAAGTGATTCCCTTCAAATCACAGAAACTTCTGAAGAAATTTGATTGTTTGAAATCTGCGTCTGCGTATTTTGAATTGAGTTCTTTTCTTCTTACGCTTCCTTTTATATCAAGTTCTTTAAGTGGACATTTCGGCTGCTTTAAATGTTTCCTCTCAAACCTGGAAGTAATGTTATGCATTTCAGAGAAATGGTAGTAGCAAATTAAGTTAACGCAAACTTAAAAACACTAATTATACGAGCTAAATCAATTAAGGCATTGCCGTTGACTTGTAGCTTCTGTTTCAAAGCATTCAAGTAATTAAATAAGTCGACGGCGCAGAAGATATAATTTGATATCCACTCAAAAATAGCCCCGAATCCCCTGAAGGATGTTTTAACTATTTAGAAAGACTTCATATAATTTCCTAGCTCAGTGCGATGTTCTGGCAATTAACAGATGTGTATGTGTGTAACAAACTGCACAGACTGAGGATAGTGTTCATTAAAACACCTAATGATCTTAGGATCAAGGCTTATTAAAGAAGAAAATTTACTGTGTTCACAATAATCTCGGATATCGTTTACTTTCATTAATTCGAAGTCGGTTGAAAAAGAATAGTTATGGGTATCATGCTAGAGCAAACAGCTGCTTTAAATATTATACGCAGCAAAAATCAAATCAGACCAAATTACAAATTTCATTAAAAATTCAGACAACCACTTTCTTTCAGGCTGAACTGCTTTACAGAAGCTGAGATTTCTCTATCGAGACAGATTATACACTTACTTGCCAAAAGATTTCAAACATTTAAGATAAGACCGTGTGACGTACCTGCCAGCAGGACGCACATGACATAAAGGCAGATAGGAATCAGAATACATGTCTGCGTAGCTCAGTTGGTAGAGCGACTTGTTCCGGAATAAGCGTACTCGGGTTCGAATCCCGGCGTAGAACAAAAATGACGGAGAAATTAACTTCGTTATAATGGCGCCCGAACTATCCGGATGACCCGGCCGTTCAAAATCTCGCATTGGTGTGATGTTATTTCCACACCGCGAGACAGGAAAAATCAGGGAATTCCTTCTCCAGCGCTTCGAAAAACAAAAATGTGTGATGTTGCATTCCACACACCAGATTGACTGGGAGTTCTCAAGTGCACGTTCTACAGTGGATGGCTGCCTGCAACGATTCATGGTCACGGCTGACCCGTGGGCGATGCCCCCGGCCCTCTTTCCGGGGGAGATGTGACGTACCTGCCAGCAGGACGCACATGACATAAAGGCAGATAGGAATCAGAATACATGTCTGCGTAGCTCAGTTGGTAGAGCGACTTGTTCCGGAATAAGCGTACTCGGGTTCGAATCCCGGCGTAGACCAAAAATGACGGAGAAATTTACTTCGTTATAATGGCGCCCGAACTATCCGGATGACCCGGCCGTTCAAAATCTCGCATTGGTGTGATGTTATTTCCACACCGCGAGACAGGAAAAATCATTGAATTCCTTCTCCAGCGCTTCGAAAAACAAAAATGTGTGATGTTGCATTCCACACACCAGATTGACTGGGAGTTCTCAAGTGCACGTTCTACAGTGGATGGCTGCCTGCAACGATTCATGGTCACGGCTGACCCGTGGGCGATGCCCCCGGCCCTCTTTCCGGGGGGGGAAGATGTGACGTACCTGCCAGCAGGACGCACATGACATAAAGGCAGATAGGAGTCAGAATACATGTCTGCGTAGCTCAGTTGGTAGAGCGACTTGTTCCGGAATAAGCGTACTCGGGTTCGAATCCCGGCGTAAGCCAAAAATGACGGAGAAATTTACTTCGTTATAATGGCGCCCGAACTATCCGGATGACCCGGCCGTTCAAAATCTCGCATTGGTGTGATGTTATTTCCACACCGCGAGACAGGAAAAATCAGAGAATTCCTTCTCCAGCGCTTCGAAAAACAAAAATGTGTGATGTTGCATTCCACACACCAGATTGACTGGGAGTTCTCAAGTGCACGTTCTACAGTCGATGGCTGCCTGCAACGATTCATGGTCACGGCTGACCCGTGGGCGATGCCCCCGGCCCTCTTTCCGGGGGGGGAAGATGTGACGTACCTGCCAGCAGGACGCACATGACATAAAGGCAGATAGGAATCAGAATACATGTCTGCGTAGCTCAGTTGGTAGAGCGACTTATTCCGGAATAAGCGTACTCGGGTTCGAATCCCGGCGTAGACCAAAAATGACGGAGAAATTTACTTCGTTATAACCGTCACTGAGAATACAAGAAGGTCCTCGATTTATGCGAAGGTTACATACACAGTCGTATCAGAATAATACGAGCACCTACCTAATAATAGGAATAACTACCCTTGTCCCGGATGACAGCAACGATCCGTTCTGGCATGGACGCCATGAAGCCCTGGAAGGTTGCCCGAGGCACACGTGCCCAATCGGATTGCAGCAGACGAAGGAGTTACAGGAGTTGACATGGTTGTGAGTCTGCACGTCGATCCAAATAGTCCCATAGGTGCTGTATGGGATTGAGGTCGGGCGATTTAGCCGAGGAAGGGAGAACGTAGACATCGTTGTCGTGTTATTGGAACCAGTCACGCACCCATTTAGTGACGTTGCAGAGCGCATTGACCTGTTGGTAGACACCATCACCACCAAAGTAAACGTCCAACATGAAGGTATACATGTGGTCAGTGAGGATGATCAGGTAACCATTGGTGTTGAGATGCCCATCAAGTGGTACCAGCAGTCACAAGTCATACCAGGGACACATCCCCCAGATATGCTCACTGCAACCGCAGGCCTGTACTCGACCGATAAGCGTGTCAGGGTTATGGTTGTTGTGTGTATATCCACTACAGCACGGCACCTCTGTGGAGTAGAAAACCCTGTTCGTTGGAGAAGGCCACCTTTTTCCACTCTTCCACTGTCCAATGACGGTAGTCCCATGCGAACTGCAGGCGTCGCTGCCAATGGTCTTGGGTTAACATGGGCGCCTTGAGACTTTGTCGACTCAGGAGACTAATGTGTAATAAGGTTCGCTCTACTATTATCCGGGACACGTACCTGGGTTACCCGTTCCCCAGCTTTCATTTGCGTGGTCAATTGCTTAACAGTTGCGCTTCGATTGCCTTCTCAAGTCGACGGAGGCGACGTTCTCCTCTGGGATTGCTGGATTTTGGGGCCCCACACTTTTTACGTCGGGAGGTACTTGGTATGTCAGCGGTCCATTCCAGGTTCATTCTTCCTACAGCACCTCGCGAACAGTCTACAAAGTCTGCTGTTTCTGAGATGCTTCCACCCTTGGCGCGGCAGCCGATGATCATTCCTTTTTGAACGTCTATCAAATCACTACCTCTGCCCATTGTGCTCACGTAGAGTGCTGTGGTTCATCTGCCCTGACCGGCGCCTTATATCCGCGTATGGTCGACTTTGTCACGTGCACTCTGCGACATTGTGATTCCAAGGGTGGTCATATTATTCTGACACGACCATGTACATATATGACACGTGGGAACAAGAATTCGTCGGTGACGAAAATTGAAACCACGTCTGGCGTGAGTTGCTGTAACAGATTAAGCTACAGCGACGGAATGTATCACTGCAAATTTGTCGTCTTGATAGGTGCTTTATCCCTGTACTGTGTCACATCATCTCCGAATTAATTTCTGTTTCTTTCTTGAAGCGAAGAACGAATTTTCAATAATTGCAGCCGATGTGTGGAACGAATTCATACATCTTTCGAAAAGCCCACTTGCCAGTAGATCCATTTGTTTGTACATTCAGGCGGCAATGTGAAAAGAGGAATTTGCCGGTAATGGACACCGGGTTCGCCTCTCATCGCTCCGGAGTGAGTTGTTTTAACTGACTAAGCAATAGCGACAGAACGTATCGCTGCAGATTTGTCGTCTTGACAAGTAATTCACCTCTGCAGTAGGTCACATGCTAAGCTACTCTATGAGATTCAGAAGTTAGTTCTGAAAACAAAGGTTAAATTTTAAAACTGACAGATTAAAGTTTAAAACTGGCGGAACTAGGGTTTAAACATTGTTGACGTCGGATCCCGGTCCTACTGGCAATCTAGTCAGCGGGTTTTCCGTAGACTCCCCCTAGTTGGGGACGCGAATGTGTGGATGGCTCCCTCTCAATTCGGCCCCGGACGCAACTGTACTTGGGCCCCCTTTTCCCTAGGCTGCGGTTTACCAGATGAGTGTCGATGCGCTGATAGTAAAACAATAAATTTGAAATCTGATGTCTGATGGCTCCAGACACCTACGGGAATCTTCCCATATTTGTTGGCTGTTGATGATGATATATTCAGGCACACATGGGATATCTTTGTTCATGCCAATTTTGGACAGGGGAGCCGGTTTCTATGCTGTTGCTGTCAGATGCGCACGATTATCCACATTGCAGTTGGCTTAGTACATAAGTATTTGTAGTGTACTGTACCTGTCCTGTGTGGCAATGAAATTATTTCAAGGGTGCATTAATGTGAGAAACGGAAGCTTAACGATGTTCGCAGGCAGTCCGCGTAGATGAAGTTAACTCTGAAATCCGGAGCAGTGGAGATATTCTGGAAGTTCTGAGGAGAGAGGAGACTCTTTTGGAAGTTCTGAGGAGAGAGGAGACTCTTTTGGAAGTTCTGAGGAGAGAGGAGACTCTTTTGGAAGTTCTGAGAAGAGAGGAGACTCTTTTGAAAGTTCTGAGAAGAGAGGAGACTCTTTTGGAAGTGGAAGAGCGGAAGACGGGACCTTTGTTTTCAAAGAGAGATCGGGTCGTGAAGTTTGGCGTCTGTGTACTAAAACATGTTCGAGTCTAGGGGTCATATATAGCACCGGATCGAAGGCCAAGTCAATTGAGCATTCCATTAACCAGCCCTTCGAGAAGTCCAAAGCCACATAGTTTTAGCGAAATAAACTGTCTGTCTTTGTTATTGTAACAAAGGTTCCAGATGCTACATATATTTTTTTCTCAAGCCGTGATTCTTTTGGGTATGAACCAACAAAAGGGCGTGACGGTTCTCGCGGGATCGTGGCTGTGTTGAGAAAGAGATAGAAAGGAGCGAGAGACGTTATACATTCAGTGTGTGAAAATAAGCCCAAATGCCGGTGGTGGAATTCGAAGCCACGTCCCCTCACTCACGAGTTGGTTATTGTCCCGACTGAAATACACCTTCCTAGGAATATCGCTGCAACTTACCGTTTTCACTCTTGCCCTAGTTTAATGGTGTCTCATATATATACCCCCTTGAGAAAGGGCTGGAACAAAACCGTAAATTTCTGGATCTGCTAGCAAATCATGCTTGAAGGAGCTCACTGTAGAAGAAAAAATTTTAATAAATTCCAAACGATGAGTGGAAGAAGCATCAAACATTTTTCAAAACACAGAACAAGGAGTTCTCCTTAATTCCAGACGATGTGTGGAAGAAGCGTCGTACATTTTTCGAAGCACAGAAGGAGGAGTTCCCATTCATTCCAGAGTATGTGTAGAAGAAGCATCATGCATTTTTCGAAGCATAGAAGAGTTCGCATTAATTCCAGACGATGCGTGGAAGAAGCATCGCACATTTTTCGAAGCACAGAAGAAGGAGTTCCCATTCATTCCAGACGATGTGTAGAAGAAGCATCATACATTTTTTGAAGCACAGAAGAGTTCTCATTAATTACAGACGATGCGTGGAAGAAGCATCGTACATTTTTCGAAGCACAGAAGGAGGAGTTCCCATTCATTCCAGAGGATGTGTGGAAAAAGCATCAGGCATCTTTCGAAGCACAGAAGAAGAAGTTCTCCTTCATTCCAGACGATGTGTTGAAGAAGCATGATACATTTTTCGAAGCACAGAAGAAGAAGGAGTTCTCCTTAATTTCAGACGATGTTCGGAAGACGCATCATGCATTTTTCGAAGCACAGAAGAGTTTTCATTAATTCCAGACGATGTGTAGAAGAAGCATCATACATTTTTCGAAGCATAGAAGAAGGAGTTCGCATTAATTCCAGAGAATGTGTGGAAGAAACATCACACATTCGTTTCGAACCTCACAGCCAGAAGATTAATTTTTAAGTTCCGCCACCAAAGTGAAAATAAAGCACCCGGCTGAACTACATCAAGCTTGGCTTATCGCTGCCATTTGCCGTTTTCACTCTTGCGTCACCTCAGTGGTACATCATCACTTTTATTGTCTTGGCTTCTTTCTGTGATGCTTGAATAATGTCGACGGCACTCTTGCTGCTGCAGCGTTTACACGATTCTCTGAGTGTAAGCTGGGCTATCAAAATGATCGGTGCTTTTAAGGAGCTGTGATATGGTGCTGCCCAAGAAATATGCCTAGAAAGTTTACAGGACTCTTTTGTCTAGCGGCTGGATGAGAGAAGTTGGTTTTGGGGGTATGACCAACACGCAAACGTTCAGTAACACTTTCCTTTTGTGAAAGAGGCTCATAAATCTTGTGAGCTTTGGACCTAAGGACTTTCCTTTTGTGAAAGAGGCTCATAAATCTTGTGAGCTTTGGACCTAAGACTTGATTTCTTCGCGTTTCGTGTTCAGTGTAGAGCGATGGCATTTTATCCATTAGTGGGTTTCTAATGTTTGCGGTTATCTTGGCAGACACGATGTAGAATGAACTACAGCAGCACTAATTCTGGCAGAATTCTTCTTTACGTTACGTATCGTTGACTCACCAATGTTGAATGCAGGCCATCAACGACTTTTCACTACCATAAGCGACCCATGAAATTTCAAATTTCGTTTCTAAAGTTAGTGAGCATACTCTAACATTTTCGTGAGCATATCTTCTCGTATCTCTAGTTTATTCAGCATGAAACATGAAGTAGAAACACTTGAAGAACGTCTGGAACCTACAACAAGCAATAAGATGAAAGCAGGGTCAATAAACTGGACAAGTGATAGATCCCTGACGGACAGAAGCAGCACTGATCGACAAATAATTAATCAGTGCTGTTTCTGTGCTCCAGGGATCTACACTGAAGAGCAATTAAATTAGAGATACCTGTCTAGTAACGTGTAGCACCACCTTTCGCCCCGATGACGGCGGCGATTCGTCTCAGCATGGACTCGACAAGACACCGGAAGCGTTGGGAAGCCATACGGATCCATGACCCCTGAACAAGCTCCCACAGTTCACGAAGATTTGATGGAGGGGGGTCATCTCTCTCGATGGCACCCCAGATGTGTCCGATTAAGGTCAGGTGGCCTAGCTGGCCAAGGAAGAGAGGTCGCATTGGTGGAGTGTTCATCCAACCATTCGGATATAATTCAGGAGCTGCATTGTCTCGTTGCAGGATGAGGTCCCCAGTGGGATGTTGAAGACGCACAAACGGGAGCAAATGGTCGTCCAGGATATCCCGGTAACATTGACCTATGAGAGACAATGTCACATGTACCAGGGGTCCCATTTCAGTCCACGTAAACAGTCCCCAGACGAGAATGCCACCCAGACCAGCTTGAAGAGTACCCTGCTGGCAAGAAGGATCCATCGCTTCATGTGGTTTGCGCCGTACTCGTATCCTGCCATCCACATGTATCAACGTGAATCTCGACTCATCAGTCCAGGCAACATTTTTCCCACATGTGTAGGATCCAGTGGCGATGTTCCCGCGCCCATGCTAATCTTTGCACCCTGTGATGTGTGGTCAGCAGCGGTACCCTCGTGGGACGATGGCTTCTGTACCCCATAGCTAGGAGATGATTCTGGATGGTGTGGCTGCTTACACGTTTTTGTGCCTCAGCGTTAAATTGCCGAGTGATTTCTTGTCCTGTGGCCCGTCTATCCGCTGTTACAATGTGAGCTAGCCTACGATGACCCCGCTCATCCACACGCTGTTGTTCCACGGCAGGTGGCATTTCCAGCGATGGGTTTACCGAATTCGATGTATTCACGGTGCACCCGTGACACAGTGACTCGTGAAAATTCCAGTGTCTGCACGACTTCCGAGATGGAGTGACGCATTCGTCGGGCACCGATAATTGGTCCACGATCAAATGCGCTTAGATCCTTCGTCTTACTCATACTGCGTCAGACTCTTACTTATTCCCGTCGCATCACTCCTCACTCCTTATATTTTCGGATCGCTGCATACGTCATGTCGTTTCCGTTTACAGGGCCGCCCACAGCGCCACATTGGCATAACACCAGCGTCCTCTAATTCAATTGCTCTTCGGTGTATAATCATTCTGTGAGAGCAAATAATCCTGCTTTTTATGTACCACGACATTTCGCACGTGTTCTGTCATGACCAAACACATTGGCCGCCCCGGTGGCGCAGTGGTCTAATCGATGGCCTCTGATCATTCGTCCGAACGGGGTCCGGGTTCGAATCCCGGTGAGGCATGGATGTTGTGTTTGTCTTACGGCACTGGTTCTTTCCCTTCCCTGGAACCAGTGACCCTAAATTAGGGACGGGCGACTGCTTATAGCCCATTGAGTTGCTCACGGTGGTCGTTAAACCTCCAATCAAAAAAAATAAAACACATTGCGGCGGGAAGGTACCGGATGTGGAAGCGTCGAACCAGTTTGCACTCCACCTCACAGAATAGCATAACAGAATTTTCCTTACGGAGACAATGACGCTGTTTGTGAAGAGGGTCAAATTTATTACTCAGGCTAATCGGCTAGGAAGAATTAAGATTGACGAAAAGGAAAAGACCCTCATTGCGGAGCCACGTCGTCTCAAAGTGCTTATCTTCAAATTCCGTTCACCCTCCGAAAACAGTAGATACTTTTCCCTTCATGAAAGACACAGCTCAGAATAAATCTGAATGCTGTTAATGTTTAGTTGTAGTGTTATTAAGAAAGTCACTGTCTTGAGCCAACGCAATGTGAGTGTGCACTTCTAAATTTGAAAAAAAAAAATGTAGGAGAGGCGAGCGAGAAGGAATGGCCGTTCCATTGGATGAATGTTCTAAGACTCTGGCGTCCTAGAATTCGTCCGAATTTATTCCAATTTCGAATCCAGAACGTGGCGTAGGTGATGTAATTGTCAGATGGCGTTGGCCGTTGTAATTTTGCACGATACCATTTGCTCTAAATTAGGCACAGGCGACTTGTTGGGGAAGAGACTTGGGAAGACTTTCATCCAGAAAGAGATTAATAATAGTTCGTGAAAGCTGTTGATAAGGAAGAAATGTGTCTATGATAATATGCAACTGAAAGTTAGAAATACACTGCTGGACAATTGCTAAGGACGGATCATAAATGGCAATATAACGCATAAAAAAGTAAGCGTGGTTGGATGCCAAGTGAAATAAAATAATGTCAGAATGCCAGGACATTACAAGAAAGACAATTTATTGTGCTCTGAAATCCAGAAGGCTTTGGAACGTGTTCAAGGGACAAACAGGCCATTTTGTGCAGAATACGTAAACGTGAAAAAAATGCAATTACCGTCCGCACGCGTTCCGGCGTAAGATGTCAATACGGGATATGGCCACCATTGGAGGGCGATGCAAGATTTCACACGTCGTGTCATGCTTTGCACAACATTATCAAGCAGCTGTTGGGATAATTTATTCCATACCTCTGTCAGTGCACGAATGAGGGTGTCCTTGTTTATTGGAGGGCATTGGCGACCAGGCAAGACTCCTCCCGAAAGCATCCCACGCATTTTTAATGGGATTCAGATCTGGAGAACGTGCTGGTCATACGAGGCGTTGAATATCCTCGCTCTCAAGACACTCCTGGACAGCGACTGTTCGATGACATGTTGCGTTGTCGTCCATGAAGATGAATCTATCACCGACAGCACCACGGAACATGCGAACATGAGTTAGCAGAACATCATTAATGTATCGTTGGCCAGTCATAGTCCCAGTTGGAAGCACATAGAGGGACGTACGGCCATTGATTATGATGCCAGCCCATACCATGACACTACATGTCGGATATCGGTCCCTTTCCTGTATGTTTGCTGGACAATATGCGGTACCACTATCACGCCAGATCAGTTGTCGTCGACAATCAGACGATATACTGTATCTACTCTCATCTGAGAAGAAGACAGCAGACCAGTTGTTATCAGTCCAATTGCGATGTTGATGGCACCATTGCAAATGAGCGGTACGCTGACGTCTGGACAATAGGATGCACACAACAGGACGGCGGGCGTATAGTCCTCCTTCATGCAAACGTCTGGCGACAGTTTTTCGGGAGATCCGCTTGCCAGTAGCAGCCATAAACTGATTTGCTACCTCACTAGCTGTGCTGCGCCGGTGTCTTTTTGTTGATAGCACTATGTACCGATCTTCTGCAATTGTCGTTCTGCGAACACGACCTCCCCTGGACGTTTGCTACACTCTCCATTTGTTTGAAATGATTTCCAAAGCCTTGAAACAACACTGTGGCTGACGTCGAACTCCCTGGCAACATCTGTTATTTTTCGCCCTTCTTCAATCTTGCCAATAATACGGCCACGCGTAAAATCATCTGGGTGATGTCGGGAAGACATACTGAAAATTGCAAGTTCGTCAATTGATTCTTTCCCTTTCAACTTTGCGTTTGAACAACAAGAGTACAACTTCATGTAGCTGTTCTATAGTCAACAACAAATGCGAACAGAGTCTCAGTTCGAGAAGGTGGGAAAAGCACTGTTCAAACGCCGTTTTTCATTTCTAACACGTGAAATAAGGAAAAAAAAACTTATGAAGTGGAACTCATTTCCCAAAGTTTTTCTTTCGCCTGTCTTGTAAAGCAGCGATAAAATTCAGAGGGGACAGCATCTTAGGGAAGAATCTTCTGTGTTGTGGTATGTTGTGAAATATTATCGTGCGGGAAAACTTATGCGTACTATTGAAGATTAAATTTGATAAATATATCATTAAAAACTGAAAACGCTAGGATGGCCCCTGTAGCGCAGTGGTCTAAGCGCCGGCTTATGATCATTCGTCTGAGAAGGGTCCGGGTGCGAATCCCGGTGAGGCATGGATGTTGTGTTTGTCTTACGTCACTATCTCTCTCCATTTTCCTGGAACCAGTGACACTAAACTAAGGACGGGCGACTGCTTATAGCCCATTGAGTTGCTCGTGGTGGGCGTTAAATCTTCAATCTAAAAAAAAAAACACTCGTGTGAAACATTATAAGCTCACTTTCTTTTCATTTATGCATCCCAGGATTTGCAACAATTTTTGTTCTGTTTCCACCGCGAGCAACTCTTTTTTCTATAAGCAGTATTCCACCTCTAATTCATGGCCGCTGGTTCCAGAGAAGAGTTAGAGTCAATCTTTCACACAAACACATACCCAGGCCTCATCAGGCAATCGAACCCAGGCCCATCTCTGACGAATGGCCTGAAGCCAGCGCTTCAGACCACTCGGCAACCAGGGTGGCCATACAGTTTTCAAAACTGTTCAAAAATTATAATATGTAAGAAAAAATGAATACAAAATAATTTTCTATGCATGTATTTTATTTTCAGGATAGCTTAATACGAAAACGAACACTGTGCATTTTTAAAGATTTATTAAACAAAATAAGTAGGTGCTTAAATTATTTAATATCCTGCACCATATCCGAGACCGAAACCACGTGATCCAAGGCCATACACGACTCCGCCATTTCCGAGGCTATAAGAACCACCTCCAAGGCCATATCCACCAAGTCTTCCATACCCTAAACCTCCGTATCCGAGTCCTCCAAGTCCACCTCCGTATCCGAGTCCTCCAAGCCCACCTCCGTATCCGAGTCCTCCTAGTCCAGCTCCATATCCGAGTCCTCCAACATCGGCTGCGTACCCGATCCCGACTCCTCCGTATCCACCTGCGTAGGGAGCAGCGGAGATAACGTTGACTGCTGCAGGGTCTTGGTTGGCGGTTCCTGGTTCGTTGGTCTTGACTTGAGCATGGAATCCAGCATGGTCAGCGACGTAATTGACCTGACGATGGACACCACGCGCATCGGAGAATCCGTAGCTTCCCTTGACTCCATTGTGTCCATCTCCACTCTCCTCACGATGTTGTTCGCCATGATGGTCCTTCACACTGTAGCCAAAAGCATATGGCTGTGGCTGTAAAAAATGAAAAAAAAAATTAAAATACATGCATAATTTATTTTTTGGTATCAACGTTTAACAACCGCGTACAAATATAAGGGTTATCAGTAGTAGCCCCTTTTAACCCTTTACGCTGCCTAACTGCATGAACCAAATAATGCTCAAAATATCCTGCGTTCCCCAAACAGAAATGCTCACATAGCTGCCGGGTATTTCAAAATTTCCTGCCCTACCCAAACAGAAATGTTTTCATATATGCCAATTTTTTCCAAATTTTCTGTGCTCTCCGAACATATATGTTTACATAGCTGCCTTTAATGTTCACATAGCTGGCACGTCTTTCAAAATTTCCTGCGCTCCCCAAATATAAATGTTCACCTAGCTGCCGGGTTTTGCAAAATTACATGCGCTCCCCAAACAAAAATGTTCACATAGCTGCCGGGTTTTGCAAAATTACCTGCGCTCCCCAAACAAAAATGTTCACATAGCTGCCAATTTTTTCAAAATTTTCTGTGCTCTCCAAACAGATATGTTTACATAGCTGCCGTGTTTTGCAATTTTTTCTGCGCTCCCGAAACAGAAATTTTTACATAGCTGCCGGTGTTTTCAAAATTTTCTGTGCTCTCCAAACAGAGATGCTCACATAGCTGCCGGGTTTTGCAAAATCTTCTGCTCTTCCGAAACAGAAATGTTCACATAGCTGCCGGGTTTTACAAAATTTTACTGCTCTCCTGAAAAAAAAAATGTTCACATAGCTGCCAGATTTTTCAAACTTTCCTGCGCTCCTTAAACAGAAATGTTCGCATAGCTGCCGGTTTTTGCCAAATTTTCTCCGCTCCCCAAACATAAATGTTGATATAGCCCCAGGGTTTGCAAAAACCACGACAAAAATACCTTCCTCCCTCCCATCCCAGCAGTAGCGAACATAACCCTGTCAAGGATGATAATCGCTACCGTTTAATATTTTGTAATCCATGACCCAAGGAATGATGGTGAAGGACGTATAAACCATGATTATAGCTGACAATCCATAACTGAAGTCATGATTTAGGAGGGCTAGTTCCCTTGAAACTGACATCGTGACACTGGTAGAAATAGGTGACTCAAATGTCTTATTTCTCCTTTCTTAAATTTTCCAACATTGTTTATAGCCCTTTTATTAGGTACTTTTTGATAAAAGATTTCACCCGTCTAAATGACCACTTTGAATGACACAGCAAAGGGCAAAGCAACGCTTTCTGGTGCTCAGATTCACTCGTTCCAGTCTCGTTCGGCCCACTTCTTAGACAGCGAATATATTCGTTCTTGGAGATTTGAGCCCATTTTTTTTAACCCCGAATTAATTCGTTTTAGCAGGTTAAAGGGTTAATTTAGTGTCACTGATTCCAGGTTAGGGAGGAAGCTGACGCCGTGATACAAACACGCCACCCATGCCTCATCCAGTACTCAAACCCGGAAGCATCTGGGACAACCAGCCAGAAACCTAAGCCTCTGACTACTCGGACACCGGGAGGGCATACTAGGATATATAACAAACTACGGGGATCTGGAGTATACGTTTTCAGTGCGCAAAATAATTAATCAGTAATCTGCGTGGAAATTCTATAGAATTGAACTGTATACACCCATGCAGTAGAATAACTTTGTTAGTTGCCTTAAACTCCTTGTAATGACATGTGGCTAAGAACTGTTCCATCGTTAATACAATTGTTTACATTAATACGTTTCCTATGGATCAAATTGTTGTGATCATTCCTTTTGAAAATTCGTTACCATCTCTCCTATTTTTATATTTCATCTCATTAGTTTTGTGATGCAATAAATAATTTGTTCCCTAGAGCTTTGTCAAGAGGATAATTTTTCAATAACTTTTCCTTTGCTTTTCCGAACACTTAAGGATTTAAATGTGATCACGTCTCATTTTCTAATTGTTTTGCACATAACTTTTATGTCCAGCGCTTGATTTACGAAAAAATAAATGTGCAGCGACATTTGCTATACAAATTAATTTTTTGTGTAGCAATGAGAAACTTTTGATTAACACTAAGACATTACGCTGTTATAGCAGCCCAGTACCTGTTCGAAAACAAACCAGAAATAAATTTTAGATACATTATTTATTTACTACCTTTTTTAATGCTGCTCCTCTTCAACGTCACAAATTTTTCTCTTGCCATATGGCTGTGTGTTGGGCCTACGTGGTTTGGAAAACAATTTTTACAGCCCCACGAGGTGACAATTTGTCCATAAATAAATATTGAACAGATATGCGCATTAAAGTTTCCAACGAAGATTCAATAAGACTGTTGCGATAGTCACTCATGCGTCTAATGTAGGAAAAGCCTCTCTCTAGACACTGTCAAAACCAGAAGTATTTCAAAAAGATGAGTGAGAAATACTACAGTAGATATTTTTTTGTATTTTAAAATGAACAACCACAAGTTTTCTCTTGATGAAGTTGCCATATTCTAGAGCCATAATACCTTATGCTCCTCCCATTCTTGGCTGGCAGCAATGAGGCAAAATGTTGAATCATGTGCCTCATTTCATCGTGACTAAAATTTTAAAGGAATAAAAAAGGGAATCGCGAACTTTTGACCATCATCCCACATTTAAAACCTTCAGAAACTTTATTGAATCACTTGTCATGTCTAGAAATCTATCACTGCTTCTCTCCTTTGGGTCTTTGAGGTTCACCTATTCCAGAAACAATTTCTGTCCGCCGTAACGCTTTAAAAAGAAGAGGAAATCATCTTTGGGGGGAGGGGGGGGGGGTGAGTAATATTGGCATGAGGGCCACAGCAACCACCATACAAGTTCGAAAAGTTCACTGAAGGTCAGAGTAATCGGAGTTCAAAATGAAATTACCGCAATGCAACGTCATCTGCGGAGCGATTCAGGTCGATTTGATACACAGTTTGCGAACGATACCGCTTAAATCAAACCCTGTTTACGTCATTTCATCAACATTTTTGTACAAAACTACTATTTCTTTACTAATTTGCAACCGCATACATGTGTTTATCAAAAAGGAACGTTTAAGAAGCATACAGAAACCAAACGTTGTTAACGTGGACGCCCAGCGATTTTGTTTCTGTACTTCCAGTGGAAAAAAATTCAACCCCATTTCCTAAGCAAAGAAAGATTTATTACACATGAAAGTTGGCCCAGTGATAAAAAACATTCTAACTTAGAATCAACAATCGGTGTTTTTTTTATTTTTTCCAAAACCCTTTCCTGAATTATATAAAAAATCAATAACTTTACTTCTATGTAGTTATAATACTTGCCGAAATGAAAATGGGAAATACCGTCTATGCACGTAAATAAGTTAAACTAGTACAAATAATCACCGTCGACACTCAGAATCTTTACTAAAATCCTAAAAACAAATAAGTACAGGTAAAAGTGAGATCTTTCGAGAGCACTATGCTCTCAATAAACAAAGACATCGCTCTTTCCATGTTTAGAAACGCACAACAACCGAAATATTTCTATTTGGCCGCCGCCGGGGAATTGAATCCCGGATCTCTCGATATCTAGCCGAGCGCGTTAGCTTTACACCACGGTGGCCAACAATTCACGGCGCTATGTGCGTTTTTACTGTCAGCATCTGACATTATAAATCCGTAAGATGGGCTCAGCTACTGAGAAGTCTACATCTGGTGGGCATTAACGGCACTGGCTATATATTAATTACAGCAATTAAACCCAAAGGGCGTGATCCAAAGGGAAAATCCTCCAAATACGTGACGTCCGTGAATAAACAAAGACATCGCTCTTTCTTCGTTTAGCAACGCACAGCAACCGAAAAATTGTTATTCGGCCGCCGCCGGGGAATTGAATCCCGGATCTCTCCATATCTAGTCGAGGGCGTCAGCCTTACACCACGGTGACCAAGAATTCAAGGCGCTATGTTCATTTTTACTGTCACTGTCGCCACGTATGTGGAGGATTTTCACTATGTTGTCATCATCAGAAAATATGTTTTTTCAACTAGCAATAGTCACACCTAAGTTGACCTTCACTGGCTATGACCCTGCCTCTGCGCAAAGCTTCAGAAAATATGTTATATCGTGTCACGGTATATATATACACATTTGCAAACGTAAGGTGACGTAAAACGACAGTGAGGAGCGAGCATGCTCCGTATATCAACTGATGCACCCCCGAAGAGCTGACATGTGGCGCCACGTTTCCATACCACTAAATCAAAGTAAAGTTATTGATTTTTAATATAGTTCAGGAAAGTTTTTGCACAAAATACCGATTGTGCATTCTAAGTTAAAATATTTGTTTACCAGTGGGTCCATTTTGATGGGTGGGAAATCTTTCTTCGCTGAGGAAATAGGGGGCGGAGGAATTTTTCCATTTGGAATTACACTGAAGAGCAATTGAATTAGATATACCTGTCTAGTAACGTGTAGCACCACCTTTCGCCCTGATGACGGCAGCGATTCGTCTCGGCATGGACTCGACAAGACACCGGAAGTGTTGGGAAGCCATACGGATCCTCGACCCCTGAACAAGCTCCCACAGTTCACGAAGATTTGATGGATGGGGTCAGAGCCTCGAACATCTCTTTCGATGGCATCCCAGATGTGCTCGATGGGAGTTAGGTCAGGTGACCTAGCTGGCCAAGGAAACGAGGTCACGTCGGTGGAGTGTTCATCCAACCATTCGGATACAATTCGGGAGCGATGGAACGGTGCTTTGTCATGTTGAAGGATGAGGTCACCTGTAGGATGTCGAAGACGCGCAAACGGGAGCAAATGGTCGTCCAGGATATCCCGGTAACGTTGACCTATGAGGGGCGATTTCACACGCACCAGGGGTCTTATTTCAGTCCGTGTAAACAATCCCCAGACGAGAATGCCACCCCCACCAGCTGGCAAGAAGGATCCATCGCTTCATGTGGTTTGCGCAGTACTTGTATCCTGCCATCCTCATGTACCAACGTGAATTTCGACTCATCAGTCCAGGCAACATTTTCCCACATGTCTAGGGTCCAGTGGCGATGTTCCCGCGCCCATGCTAATCTTTGACTGTGATGTGCGGTCCGCAAGGGTACCCTATTGGAACGATGGCTTCTGTACCCCATAGCAAGGAAATGGTTCTGGCTGGTGTGGCTGCTTACACGTTTTTGTGCACCAGCGTTAAATTGCCGAGTGATTTCTTGCACTGTGGCCCGTCTATCCGCTGTTACAATGCGAGCTAGCCGACGATGACCCCGCTCATCCACACGCTGTCGTCCACGGCAGTTGGCCCTTGCATTGATGGTTTAACCTGATTCGATGTACTCACGGTGCACCCGTGACACAGTGGCACGTGAAAATCCCAGAGCCTGTACAACATCCGAGATGGAGTGACCCATTCGTCGGGGCCCGACAATTTGCGCACGATCAAATGCGCTTAGATCCTTTGTCTTACCCATACTGCGGCCGACTCTTTCTGATTCCCGTCGCATCACTCCTTGTATTGTCGGATCGCTGCATACGTCATGTCGTTTCCGTTTACAGGGCTGCCCACAGCGCCACATTTGCATAACGCCAGCTGTTTCTAATTCAATTGCTCTTCAGTGTGTAGGGAGAAAAATTACCACACGTCCACCTTAATGTTTCTGTGTCTGATCATATCACACCTTTGATACCTCACAATGAACATGCAATTAAAGTGTGTAGTCACGCAAAACGAAAACCCTTAGAGTGACAAAAATATAATTAGGTTGAATACTAAAATTGGTACGAAGCCGCAAACGTACTGTTTTATAAGATTACATTGAAATAGATGGCGCCACAAGTCATATTGATGCCTGTGGCCTCATTGGAATCAGCCACAAGAATGACAACAAAACGTTGCACGATTTTAGAGGTGAAACTAATAATACGTTTAAGGCACAATTATGTTCAGTGATAAAAGTTTTGTTAATGACTTCCCATCTGTGGGTAAAGAAGCTACTGAAAAGTGATGATTTCCAAATACGCAGTGCACAACTTTCCACATGGAAAGTGATGTTGACTACGATTTCTAAAAGAAGAGAGTCATTAAAAACGGCTATCTGTTAAAAGAAACACCTGCTAACGATGTGTATTACTGCTGCGTTCTTCAGAACGACCTGCATACATATGATGCAAACGTTAGAACCTTCTAAAAAGGGGGTTTGTTTGTAGCACGACAGATCCTCTCTACACAGTCCTGTCATTAATTGCGATGTCAAATGCAACCCCATCCTCCATACTCTCCAGGCTTGGCTCCGTGTGATTTCTGTCATTATGGCCAACTCAAAGTGGCACTGCAGGGAAAATATTTTCGTCCCCAATGCACAGTGCAACAACTGATGTACAAGTGGATGCACCAGAAACTCAAGAAGTTTTTATCACATGGAATCCACGCGTTGGGTTTGGGGCTGTGAACGTGCTTTTTTTAGAGGTGACTATATGGGAAAGTGAATGCACCTGTTAGATATCCAAAACACAAGTAAAAAATTATTTATTCATTTCACTTGTGCCTTTTTCATTTCAACTACTTCCGAACATTAAAAAGATCAGAAATACTTAGTAGATTAATATACTTACAGCATGGTGACCATAATCCAGGCCATTGGCTAAGCACAGAGCCACAAAGGCAGACAAAAGAGTAACCTGTAAGAAGAATATATTATTACAGTGCTAATAAATAAAAAAAAAAGCTTTAGAGGCATAAACGTCTGTTGAATCCATAAAAAAGGCACAAAATTCAGAAGAAATTTGTTTTGTTAACCCTATAATCGGCTGGAATGAATATCTCTGGATTAACAAGTGGACAGAAATCAACGAGAACTAATATGATTAGCTTTTTGCGATTGTTTAAAGGCTGTCCTATGAAATGCTGGAGATTTTTAATTTTTCTGTGGTGCAAATTAAGCTAGGGGCAAAATATGGGTGAAAAAGGACACAGCCATTAAAAAATGTGTCTTCTGTACGAGACAACTATTCATCTGGCACTGTAAAAAAATTCTGAAATACACGAGCCACGTCCCGTGATTTATTTCGAAAATTAACGAAGCGTACTTCTGATACAAATTTTTTTTCCGTGAAATGACGAAATAACTCTGAATTTCACCGATTTTTCGTACGCCAGAAAAATTATGAATTTTCCGAAACTCTTTTTTTTCGATTGGGGGTTTAGCGAACACCGTGAGCAACTCAGTGGGCTATAAGGAGTTGTCCATCATTAATTAAGGACCACTGGTTCCTGCAAAGGAAGAGAGCTAGTGCCGAAAGACAAACACAACATCCATGCCTCACCAGGATTCAAACCCGAACCCTTCACGGACGAATGGTCATAAGCCAGCGCTTAGACCATTGCGCCACCAATCTTTCCGCAATTCCTTTCTTATATTGACGGTAAATTACCGTTTTCGAGACGTGTTGACGGAAAATTCTGAATCTTCAGAAACCTTTCCACAATTAATTTTTATGTTAACGGAAAAACTCTGTCGTTCCCACTTATCCATATGACGAAAAACATTTGGTAATAGGAGAGATTCGCGGGGATACTTGAGGTTTGATGAACTGTTAAATTTCAATAGTCTGTCGAAGTATTGTGTGTTAGTGGAAAGGTTTTCAATATTTGGATCACTTTATGTTCGCATACGTACGAAAGCTGACTAGCATTCAAAGTATAGGCCCTCATGATGCACTGTCTTTAGTTATCTGTCTGCCAGTTCTTCGATTCCGCGGGGGTATCAGTTCTTGCTTTCGAGGCGAAGAACTCTTTCACCCCAGCTGCCACCTCCTCCTGGTTGTTGAAGTGCCACCAGCGAAAGAAACGGACTATGGGCCAGAACAAGTAATAATCCGACGGGGCATGGTCCGGACTATATGTTAGCTGTGGCGTCAGTTCAATGCCCTCAAGTTACCGGAGTTTTGCCTGGGTAGCTCGCGCGGTATGAGGCCGAGCGTTGTCCTGCTGTAGGAGAGCTCGCTTTCTGCTCACCAGTGCAGGGTACTTCTCCTCCAAAACGGCATGCGTCCACTCCAGCTGTTCAGAGTAGAGGATTGGTGTTGATGTTCCGACCGTCTGGAACAAATTCGTAATGGATTATCCCCTCGAAATTCCACCAGACGCAGAGCATCACCTTGTGCTCGAAGCGCCCACTTTTGGCAACATGTTCAAGAAGCTGGCCAGGACTCAACCACTTCCGTTGTGTATTAGGATTACGGAAATAGACCCACTTTTCATCGCGCGTGACAATTCTCTTGATGAAACGTACATCGTGCTGGTTTTCTAGGAGTTTTAGGCACACTTCCACTCGGCGGTTCACTTCAGCTGGCGTCTGTTCATGAGGGACAATGCGACATATCCTCTAAACCTTGCCGATGTCCTGAAGGTGATTAACCACGGTGGTGTGCGATATGCCCAGCTTCCCTGATTATCTCCCGGTGCGGGTTGTTGGATTTGCCTCTGAGGCATGGCGCACTGCTTCCGAATCCACTTTTCGTGGCCTACCTGAATTTGGTTGATCGTCCAGGTTTCTGTCACCTGAGCGAAATTTCTTGAACCATCTGGTTGCGGTGCTTTGGTTCACGGAACATTCCCGTTTCGCATGACAAATGTTTCGTGTTGCTTGAGCAGCGTTATGGCCGAGTTCAAACTTGTAAAGCAAAAGTTCTCAAATTAGTCGGTTGTGGCTGTTCATCTTTTAGGCGTCCCAACCACTGACAGAACGACGATATGCAATGCTGTTCACAGCAACGACTACCACTTTATATCCCAGTTGACTGACTGCAATGCGTGACTTGAACTAGTTTAAACACGTGGCATACCCTCCGCAGCACATGCGTTTATGCAAATATAGCAAAACTTTCGATTAACCCTCCGTGTTTGATTTTGAAGTTCTATAGTGAGATCGGGCATTGTGGATAGTATATCGCATGAATTTCGGCTACTGTGGCATAAGATATTTCTTCTCGTCTTCCCTATTTTGTACATCAGCTCTTATATATTGTGTTAACATAAGACACCGGGTACTTAATTTATTGTACAGGTGATTGTACGATTTCTATGTATCAGTCTGTGCAGACAAAAGCCATACTGCTATCAAGAGTACACTCTATATTTAGACGTCTTGCGCAATAATATTATAAAACAGTACATTGCACCTTCTCTTAAAAGAAATTGAAAGGAATTGTGAGTTTAAAAGGAGATCTCAAACAACAAATCATTCTGTTGCTTCTAAAAACCACGATTGGAAAAATGCGTAATTTGCATAAGACCTCCAACAAAAAAAAACCATTTTTACAAACGTATTAAAAAAAAAAGCTCCAATAGAAAATAAAATGACTAAATCACTCGCATTAATGAAAAAAAATCCTCATTCCCAGTTAGTTTTAGCTTGAGGTAAACCTGGATCCTGTGATTTTCTGGCGCAGTGGTTAAGACGCGCGGTTTCAACCCAAACGGCCTGGGCTCGATCCCGCCTCCGGCATGTTGGATTTTGCGGAATTTCTGCCTAAACATTGAAGCATTTGAAAGAGAACTTTCTGAAATCAATGCATTACTGACTACGAAAAATCTGTGAAAATACGAAAGTTTAAAAAAAAACGGTCACTTTTAAAAACGGAAATTCCGTTAAAGGACGAACACAGCTTTGCTGCATGTTATTTTCAGAAATTTTCTGTGAATGCACACCACTTATTTTTTACAGTGTACGACATTCACTTCTGACCTTGCGTCAGGATACCAAACTAACATTCAGCGGGACAGGAAATGTAACGTGAAGATCAAAAACTGCTTAAAGAGAATGAACAAAAATTTGAAGAAGTTAACAGGAACCGAAAAGGAAAATTAAATTAGATTATACGTTACTGGAGGTTACCTTTGTTTTTTTTTGTTTTTATTAATTAGGGCGTCACTGTACAAAGACTTTAAATGCATAATTAGTTACTACGAATTATTAAGTATATTTTTAAACGATCGTAACAATGCAATGGCAAAAAAAAAATTATCAAAGTATTTTGAATTACCTTTGAAATAATAAATACCATTTGATACATTTTTCTACTAACAACATTTTTTACATTTTTCCTAATAATATTTTTCTCTTCTCATCTCTCTCTCTATCTATCTATCTCTCTCTCTCTTTCTCTCACTCTGTCTCTTTATCTCTCTCTCCCCTCTCTCACCATCTCTCTCTTTCTCTCTCTCTGCCCATCACTCTTCCTCTCTCACTCCCCGTCTCTTTCTCTATTTCACTCTCTCTCCCTGTTTTTCCCTATCTCTCTCTTGCTCTCCCTCTCTTTTGCTATCTCTCTTGGTCTTCCTCTCCCTCTCCTTTTCTTTCTCTCCGTCTCCTTCTCTCTCATCCTATCTCTTCCACTTTTATATATCTCTCCCTATCTTTCTCTCTTTTCAGCTCTCTCCTTTCTTTATCCATCTCTCTTTCTCTCTCCCTTCTTCATCCATTTCTCTTTCTCTTTGCCTCTCTCCCTTTCTCTCCGTCTCCTTCTCTCTGCTCCTATCTCTGCCACCTTTATATCTTTCTCCCTATCTTTCTCTCTTTTCAGCTCTCTCCTTCCTTTATCCATCTCTCTTTCGCTCTCCCTTCTTCATCCATTTCTCTTTCTCTCTGCCTCTCTCTCTCTCTCTCTCTCTCTCTCTCCTTCTCTTTCTCTCTCTCTTTCTCTCTCACTCTCTCTCACACTGTGTCTCTCTCTCTCGCTCTGAAATTCCATCAATAAGAATATGTCGCAGGATTTCATCTGTCCAAAGAAATAAGTGAAAACAGGTTTCGCATTTCTTCCCTTTCTTCTTTTTTTTTTTGTGGTCCATGTCAAGCAAGTTGACGGCGAGGAAACTTAATAGCATAATGGAGCGATTTCCGCAAATTTTATTGTTTAGTTCTTCTTCTGCTCTCACCAAGAAAACGGCTTAAGGAAGCCTGACCTCAGAGAGACAAAGTGTCTTAGTGTGTGAAGTATGGACACGTTGTTTTGACCAAAAGATGAAAACATAAATTCGAAAGAACTGAGACGTGAAATTGAGCTGTAATACCGTGCTAGTGGACCTGAATTACACGTCGTGTCGTTTGATTTATTTCTTGCCTGCGTCGTTAAAAATGGTGGAATGATGTTGCTGAACGTTAAGAACATCGAACAGAGTGAATTATATTTTCAAACTCTTTCTGCTCCACTGACTGCAAATGGTCTCTACAAGAAAAACAAAAGCACGTACCTGCTTATCCGAATGACTGCGTTCATTAAGCATAATGACTTGAAGATAATTTAACATTTAATTAATTATTAATAGCCGATGAGAATTTTTCCGTGACTCACTTATAAACGTGGAAAGAGAGATGGCTTCTATTTGATGTTCCTAATCTAAGTCATTTGTGTATATTAATTATTCATTCGCCTGCTAGTTATTTGTTCAGTTGCTGCTTACCATCTTTGGTGAATCCCCAGCATTCTGCGGGGCTCCAAGAAGCAACCTGCCATATAGTTTGGCAGTTAGTCGTATGTGAGTCTGGAGAATTCGAGGCCGCTCTGGTGCAGTGGTAGCATGTCCGGCGCGTAACTGGAATACCCTGGGTTCGATTCCAGGTGGCGGCCGATGAGAATATTTCCGTGACTCACTTATAAACGGGGAAAGAGCGATGACTTCTATTTGATTAACGGAATATTGGACATTTCCTTGTTTTTGCATTAACGAATTATCATTACAAATTACATTTTACCTTAAAAATTCAATTTTCTTCAGAAAAAAAGTTTTGAAACACAAATTTACGAAGCAGAAACACCGCATGTAAAACTGAACGAAATTTCTCTAATGCTCTAACAGATCTCATGCTGATGAGCTATATTCAATACATCATACGAGGGTTGTACCGAAAGTAATGCAAAAGGGGACATACCGTTTTTATTAACTCACAGATGTCGTTCAAATTGCACATGTTAGTAGAGTAACTCTTCCTGTATAGTAACCTTTCTTCTTTGCAGATAAGTAATGGATTCCAAGCAGAAGCAACGTGCTGTCATTGGGTTCTGGACGAAGGAAGGCTGCAGGCTGGCCGACATCTACAGAAGGCTGCAGAATGTTTATGGAGATGACACCATTGACAAGAGCAATGTGCACAGATGGATGAAGAAGTTTAAAGAAAGGGAAACCAGTATTGAAGACAAACCACGCAGTGGGAGACCATAATCTGCGACCACTGACACGAATCGTCAGCGAGTGAATGAATTGATTCGCGCCGAGAGAGGAGTCACAATTCGTGAGCTTGTTGCACAACTGGACTGTGGTCACAATGCCACACAGAAGATGGTGGAAGATTTGGGGTAAGGCAAAGTGTGTGCAAAGTGGGTATCTCTGCAGTTGACACCCGATTTGAAGAAGAGAAGGGTCGAAGTCTGCTCTGATCTGCTGGAAGCATTTGAAGCTAATGAAGACACCTTTTTTACCGATCTGGTGACAGGGGATGAAACGTGGGCGTGTCTTTACGATCGGGAAATGAAAAATCAATCCATGGAATGGCGTCACACGTCTTCACCAAGACCTATGAAGTTCAAGAGCCAGCGAACAGCACAGAGAGTCATGGTGACTGTCTTTTAAGATGACAGGGGTGTTATTCTCCTTGATTTTATGAAGCGTGGCCGTACCGAGTGGTACATTGAGACGCTCAAGAAGTTTAGAGAAGCCATAAGGAGGAAGAAACCGTAAAAAAATATGTATAGGATCCACATTTACCATGACAATGCGAGACTACACACATCTTTGGCAACAAATGAGGCGATCGGCAAATTATGCTGATCGGTGGTGCCCCATCCATCGTACAGCCCAGACCTGGCGCCCTCCGACTTCCACCGGTTTGTTCCAATGAAGGACACTCTCCTGGGACAACGATTTGATGACACAGACGAGTTGAAAGTGGTTATGAAGAGGTGGGTACAACACCTTAATTTACTCAGGGAGGATTCGAGAGTTGGGTTCAACGATGGCGCAAATGCATCGCTTATGATGGAGACTATGTTGAGTAGTACCTTTGTATAGAGAAAGAATTGCTCTACCATCATGTGCAATTTGAATGACCTCTGTCAGTTAATAAAACCCTTATGCCCACTTTTGCATTACTTTCGGTATAACCCTCTTATATACTTCTATTTCCTCGGAGAACATCTCCTTTTTGTGAAATGACCATGAAAGTGAAAGCATGTAGGCGCATAACACGTTAATCAAGTTTATATTTGCTTTTCTTGGAAATAAGGAACTGCTAAGAAGTAATCTGTTTCTTTGGTTCCTATATCTTAGGATCTTAGTTAAGAGGTAAGCTGATACGAAACACTCCTAAATACTGATATAGTTTGAAAAAATGGGTTAAAAAAGTGGTTAGTGTGTCCGTTCTTTTTAGGATTGATTGCAAAACTGGGGCATGGGTAGCCATTTTGATTTTAGAAAAACATGCATGAAAATATTGGAAAATAGCACCAGTGCTTCTTTTCTTGTTGTGACGTATACCTATAATTTAACCTTCCGTTTGAGTTTCTCTGTTCTTATGTAAAATACGTTATTTCTTGGCAAAATATTTTCTAACTGAATGTCGCATTACTTCCCCGAACAAATTGCACACTTTATCTAAGTTAACAATGATTCAGAGCGACATAAAATGAAGACATTAAATGTATATACAGTTACAGAAAAATTAAATAACTGTAAATTTCTGACGTTTTTGGGGTTTCAGTGTTGGTACAAAAGTAAATATGCAGATAATACTCACAATATATATATATCATTTTAAAGCACATTTCATGCAGAAGTCAACTCAGCAGAATGGGAATATCTTTAACAGAACTCAAGTTATGACCATAAATATGCTGCGAAGGAAGCAGCACACTTCGTTATGTGAAATGTCATCGTCTTTGCTACAAGCCGACGGAGCTTGCTTATATGTCCGCGTACAAGCGATGTAAAGGGTAGGTGATGTGCGTGGGTTATTCCAGACGTTTTCGCGGTGAGCGTAGGTAGTTCGTTTGCATTGGTGAGTGTGCAGTCGTTACTCCTGTGGAATGCAGTGCAAATCTGCAGTTTAGAGTGAATTTTGTTTATTCTGTGTAAACTGTGCTGCAGTTATGGAAAGATTAGGTGATATGTCAGCACGAAAAGCTTCGCGAATGGTGACTTTAAGTGAATTCGGCAAATGTAATGCAGAAATTGCCCGGATAACTGGGGTCCACAAGTGTACAGTTGGACGGCAGCTGGCGAAGATCCTTGATATGGGTGGAATCAAGAATGGCAGGTTAACTAAATGTGGCCAAAAAATGAAAACAACTGCTGGAAGTAACAATGCGTTGAAACGGTTATGACTGCTAAACAGGTTCGTCTCGTCAACAATTCTTGCCAAAGAATTGGGGGAGAGCTGTGGTACTGTTGTTTGTCCCCGAACAGTGAGGAACAGGTTACGTTCTATGGGTCTGACGTCTCATAGGGCGGTAAAGAAGCCATTGCTAACGAATGTGCAATGCAAGAAACGTTTACAATGCGTAAAGGAACATAAGGAGTGGAACACTGATAGGTGGCGTCAAGTGTTATTTAGTGATGAGACAAAATTGAACATCGACGGTAACGATGCGGAGTGCCGAGTATGTTCTTTTGTTGTAAAACCATATGTCGTATTATTTGGTAGAAAAGGCTTTGTTATGAAGTTTCAAACTAACCGTCGAATAAGACAGTCTGAAACAAGCCGTGAGCGGAATAACATGTGTGCCGGAGAAAAAGTCATTTAACGCGAAAAATCAAAGTAAAAGTAAATAAGGTAAGTTTACACGGAAACCACTTTCTAAGTTTAGTGCTGATTATATTACACATTTTGCAAAATATCGAACTATCTAAACTCCCTTATCTACAATTTTTAAACAAAAAATATTTTACACCGAATGTTATTTATCGCGAGGTCTTTTTAAAAACGGAAATAAATAGCATATAGTTTTTGTTCTGACATGAATGGGTTCTTACTATATAAGTTTTTTAAATGTTTCCTTACAGATATCCGGCGTATATTTTATTTGTTTCCAATGTGCTTCGATTAAAAAATTATCTCTATCGCAGGACGGGCAACATCCCCTATAATATTGATATTTCTTTGAAGCAAAAACAATCATCCTATGACGAGCTACACTATCTACCAACAAGTAATAGGACACCCCTGCAATCGACGATATCTGCGGTCCTGATACACGTCACGGCCGCGGCCGTTAAATATCTTGTGGGAAACAACAACGCAACCAGTTGCATGCAAGATGCCACGCAGTTCGGAGCTCTCTGATTTCGAGAAAGGTGTAATCGTCGGGCATCACAGAAATGGCCGATCCATACGTGACATATCCAGCTAGTTGAAGTACCCAAAATCGACAGTGGCCTACGTGATTGGCAAGTGGAAGATGAGAGGTGACTGTCAGAATGTGCCCCGACCCGGCAGACCTACAAAACTGGGAGTTAGAGACCGACGGGTGCTGGTCAGAGAAATTCGGAAGAATCGCACCAAATCGATGGGCCACATCCGCGAGGAGTTTCAACAGGCATCCGGGAGTGTACTTTCGATGAATACCATCCGTAAGGAAGCCCATATGCTTGGTTATCATGGACGTGCTGCCGCCCGCAAGCCTTTGATCACCTAATCCAATAGCGCTGCTCGGCTAACGTGGTGCAAAGAACATCGACAGTGGACCGTTGAACAGTGGAAACAGGTTATCTGGAGCGACGAATCAAGGTTCACCCTCTACCGTTCGGATGACAGGGTCTGGGTTTGGCGTCTGTCTGGAGAACCCCTCCTGCCGAAATGTAGTGTGCCAACTGTGAAGTTTGGCGGCGGTGGAATTATGCAATGGGGGAGTTTCTCCTGGTATGGCATGGGACCCTTGGTCGCAATTCTTGGTAGACTCAACGCCGAGACCTACTGCACCATTTTGGATGACCATGCGCTCCCTACGTTGTGGCAGTTTTACGGGGTGGACCCATGTTACTTTCAGGATGACAATGCCACCTGTCATGTTGCGAGGTCCACCATGGCTTGGTATGGTGACAATGGGGTTAATCGAATGGACTGGCCTGCGCAGAGCCCGGACCTTAACCCTATCTAGCACCTCTGGGACGAGTTGGAGCGTCGACTTAAGGGGTGCCCCCATCGTCCGAAATCGGTGAAGGAACTGACCTGTCTTCTCCAAGCCAAGTGGAAGAAAATACCGCTAGCCGTCGTACGACGCCTGGTTGAGAGTATGCCCCAAAGGGTCGCAGCTGTAATCGCCGCTCGTGGAGGCTCCACCAACTATTGAAGGTGAATAAACTTCGTTTTCCTTTCCTATCACAGGTGTCCAATTACTTGTTGATAGATAGTGTATATAAGCTAGTTATCAAGAATTTTCTCGCTTTTCCTGGCTATATGATGCAGAAGTTTGTTGCATACAGATCTCTTTTTTAACAAAATGCTATTGGCTGAAAACATTTAAATACATAATAATGCCTAAAAAGTTTTAAACAAAGTTTAAGATTCTTCACAAATGCAGTACCAATTGCACCCGAGAATTGGGGATGGTATATTTTTATTTAATAACTTTTAGTAGGTGCCAATTAAGTACATCGTTATATGAGTAAAAAAAAGTGATTTTTTTTCTTGTGGTTTAAAAACTACCGTAAGCAACTCAAGGGGATAATAAGAAATTCTTTTTCCCTAATTTAGGGTCAGTGGTTCCAAGGAAGGGTAATATCCAGTGACAGAACACAAACGTCCATTCCTCGAGACCGGACCAAAAAACCGTCAGAAGTCAGAGCTTGACCACTGAGATACCGGGGCGTCAAATATGAATCATGAAAATATTTCTATACAAAATAATTTTGTTAGGCAATGTAATTCCGAGCGAAACAATAAGCTTAACACTTATATTGTAAGTCCCAAGCTGCTTTCTATGTAGCGTCTTACTTATAAACTTGTTACTTGTAAGATAGCAAACGTATTATAATATCTTTCTCTCACTATAAACCACA
Source organism: Macrothele yani (assembly GCA_039090855.1). Taxonomy (NCBI): domain Eukaryota; kingdom Metazoa; phylum Arthropoda; class Arachnida; order Araneae; family Macrothelidae; genus Macrothele; species Macrothele yani. Next base: position 23,764,844 of record CM077028.1, on the reverse strand, counting down.
GGAGTTGTGATAATGAAAGCAACATTACCTGGAATATCATGTTGACGTTGGAAGTTCGATGTCTCTTTCTCAGAAGTGAAACTGATATCCCTGACAAATGCGTTTCCTTTTATGAAGTTTGAGAGCTGTGTTTCGGAACGCTTGACTGAGTAGAACATTCTAGGTCAATGTTTCAAAATTCTCTTAGAAAAGCGCGAAAGTTCCGCTCGTACTAAATGACATTTGTCGAATCCCATGGGATTAAAATATTTTTGATACCAGTTTTGGAAGTGTGACATGCATGTGGCAAACTATGCAATACCAGGAATCAAAGAAAAACAATCTTTTGCAGGTAGCACATACTTAATAGCGAAGAATAAATGTAGGTGCGAAAGTCACGTGACCCGTGATTTCGCTGCATTGGACGCTGGTTTCCGATTTTTTTTGTAGAGAGAGAGAGAACAGAAGCATTAACCTGAAAATCAGCCAACCTTTCATGAGGTTTCCAAAACGTTTATCAACCGAAATGTTTTTAATTCTCACAAAAAATATTTTCGTCCTGCGTAAAAATGGCAACGTGAATAATCTAATCCACGAAGATAATTTTGATGTGCTATTTAGATAATTAAAGGTTCATATTATACACCACCGGGCACAAAAACTTTATCCCAGTGATCAATAATATGGAAATGGTTCAAATTTAGTAGAGTAATACAGTATGAGATAGAGCAAATGTGGTCAAAGTTTTAGGCTCTGAGGAGGTAGATACGCTGCAGAAATTGTTTACCACAATCCACCTGCACCATTAATTATCGGCTGGGGACGGTAAAAATCAAATACATTTTAAACTGCATACAGAGAAATTTTATTTACAGAAGTTTTTTGAAATAAGAATATGCAAATGCTAGCTTAAATATGTTTTACACAAATAATGTACCTTAGTTAAACGTATGCAAATAACTTAGAAGAATTTGTACCTGAACGTGATTTAAGTAGATTAATTTTAATAGGTAAAATCGTTAATCAAATAATTAAACTTATATAGCTAATTATAGATCATTCTAGCCATTTTTTCCGGGTGTGTTTCAGCCGAGATGGAAACGGGTTACGAGTTGACAATTTTTAGCTGGTAAGACGGGTCGGATCAAGATGTTCTTGACTAGATTTCGACCCAGTTTTGTTTTCGTTTCATTTTTGAAAAGCAAAAAAAAAAAAAAAAAAACTTATTTTATAAGAAAAATGCGCGCTGTGGAATTTTGTTCTCGATACTGGTGCCCGCGACTGAAAAATGATTTGTCATGCAACGTGAAGGAAGAATGTCCTCAGAAGGAAGAGTGTTCTCAGAATAAAGAGTGTCATTAGAAGGAAGAGTGTTCTCAGAATGAAGAGTGTCCTCATAAGGAGGAGTGTCCTTAGAAGGAAGAGTGTCCTTAGAAGGAAGAGTGTCCTCATAAGGAAGAGTGTCATCAGAAGGAAGAGTGTCCTCATAAGGAAGAATGTCCTCAGAAGGAAGAGTGTCCTCAGAATTAAGAGCGTCCTCGGAATGAAGAGTGTCCTTAGAAGGAAGAGTGTCCTCATAAGGAGGAGTCTCCTTAGAAGGAAGAGTGTCCTCAGAAGGAAGAGTGTCCTTAGAAGGAAGAGTGTCCTCAGAATGAAGAGTGTCCTCAAAGGAGGAGTGTCCTTAAAAGGAACAGTGTCATCAGAAGCAAGAGTGTCCTCATAAGGAAGAGTGTCCTTAGAAGGAAGAGTGTCCTTAGAAGGAAGAGTGTCCTTAGAAGGAAGAGTGTCCTCTCTTCCTTCTAAGGACGTGCAGAAAAATAAGATTTCGCACTCAGCGTGAAAATAAGGAAGAAATTTTAGTTGTCTGTACGCTCTCCGATGTGAAAGGCTGGATGTCTTGGATCTGCTATATGAATTGGGATAAATGAAGCAGCGAATCTCCCTTTATTTGGTAAGAAACGGAGGACAACTCGAAGCAGCTGGATATGCGGGTTTTGCCATAAGACAGCGGAATGCCTAAATCCACGTGATAAAGCAGCAATTTCTAGGCTGGAGCCTAATGGAAATTAGTGATTGGTTGGCCCAATGAAAGAAAAGTTACAGAGGAATTAAGAAGTCTGCGAGTGGGCAGTGATCATTCCAATGAGAAGCGAAGCCAAGCGAAGTCGGGTTCGAATGCCAACCACTGCAGTGTGGAATGGTCATCCCCAACTGTGGAGGGAGTGAAGAGACGCGTTTATGTTACGAGGCGAAACGATGCTCCTTCAACAAACGCCGGGATGTGTGTGTGTGTGTGTGTGTGTGTGTAGGAGTATGGTAGCGCTACGGGACGCAGCTCCTGCAATGAAATCTTCCATGTAAAAAGTGAGGTGTGTTTTACTTTACTAGTGCAATCACAATTTGGATTTATTATGGACAGCATCCATGTAAGTAGAAACATTTTGTTTTTATTGTTACATCTGCTACGCAATTAGTTGAGGAACTGAACTAATATATTGCAAGAACTAAGCTGATAAATAGTAAGACTGAACTGTGGAATTTAAGTTCATTAAAACTATCAGCAGAACTGATTTAGGTCAAAGTAGACCCAATACTTATGTTCAGAAGACAGCTACATTTTATTCGTATGTGTGCCATTGTTATGTTTTTATAGCCAATTAAATATTTGTTTAGGCAGTCAGCGCAGTCATAGAACACATTATTTATGTGTACGCATGTGATTGGTTCAAATTGTTTAAGTGTATACCCCTATAAAACAGTTTTCGCGCCAAGAACTACGTCGAAGGAGATCAGTGAAGAAATATACTAATTGCTCGGCTACGGTTGTTAAATTGATTGACAGCGGTGGGATACAGACCCACGAGATCGCAACAATTGGTGGCGAGCGGTAGAATGCATAACCTAGCTCGGTCCGGTACCGCAACAATATTATACACGGTCGAGTCACATTATTGTAACCACCAGCTAATATCCAGAGTAACCGCCGTGTGCAGCGCAGACAGCAGCTAGACGGGCTGGGAGTGACTCAATAAGGTGCTGGAAGGTGTTTACAAGTATGTGGAGCCATTCTGACTGCAGCGCATCTGGCAGTTGCTGAAGGGTGCGTGGTGGAGGATTCATAGAGGGAACAACATGATCGACGTGGTCCCACAGTTCCTCAATTGGGTTTACGCCTGGGGAATTAGGAGGCCAGGGAAGTACTTTGCAGTTTTCATCGTGCTCTTCCAACCACTCTCGGATATTCCTAGCTGTGTGACACGTCGCATTGTCGTTCTGAAGATCCCATCCGAACCAGGGAACACAAACAGCATGTATGGGTGTATGTGGTCTGCAAGGATGAATTCACAACGAATTCGGTCCATAGTGCCTTCCACACATATGACTGGACCTAGAGTCTGCCACGAAAACGTTCTTCAGATAATAACGCTGCCCACACTAGCTTGCGTTCTGCCAGCAATGGTCGAAGAGTGTTTGTTCTCCGATGTTTCTCGCCTTATACAACAACATCCATCCGTTCGATGAAGTAGAAACCGTGACTCATCGGAGAAGGCAATCCTTTGCTGATCAGCGGAGGTCCAATTACTATACTGCCGTACAAATTTAAACCTTTCCTACCGATGCATCTTCGTTAGCATAGGTGCAGCGACCATCCGTCTGCATCGGAGCTCCATACGCAGCAGGGTTCGCTGAACTGTCGTTTCAGACAATCTTCCGGTAGTTCCCTGGTTCATTCGGCCAGTGAATTCTTCCACTGTAGCGTGTCGATCGCTCCTCACGTACCTTCGAAGCCGACGTACACCTCTCGCATCAATGGCACGTGGTGCTTCGCAGATTCCATTTGACCTATTCGCAATGGTGCCATTTCTTCAATCACGATACACTTTAACCACAGCAGCACGCGAACAGTTCACAAACTGCACTGTTTCAGAAATACTGCCGCCCTTGACCCAAAAGCCGACAATCATCCCATTTTGCAAATGTGATAAATCGCTCCTTTTATCCATGACAGCAACCAGTGATATGTTTTCAGAATGCCTACATCATACCTTGTATACCCTCGAAGCCAGCTCACGACACGTGCCTTCTTTCATTGGCCATTCGCTGTTGACGTCAAATGTAGGAGATGGTCACAATAATGTGACTTAACAGTGTATGTACTTATACACTTAAGAGCTTTACGGGACTTGTTGTTAAAGAGGCTATGTTGACATAGAGACCAGAACGATTTATATTTATTGAGTAAGTTGGTTCTATGTGATGTCTCAATTATTGGATAAGTGACTCATACTAGTTAAAGAAATTGTATGCGACGTGTCTTATTTGTGCTATGACGAGGGACGTCGCTAAGGGGCTAGTAGCCCACCCTGAAATTTTTCTTGGCTACTCTGCCAACCACTCAGTTTAAGATGTGATTATTTAACCCTAAAATATAATTTATACTTTTTGAAGAAAAAATTAGTGTCGTATTTTTCGTCGTGTAGCTCTACGTGTTTCCCCCTGGGAAATGCGTTATCTACTTCTCCTTAGAAATGTAATCACAATGGCATTCGTAAGACCATGAAAGAAAATTTCCGTTGTTCTCCACTTGTAACGTACCAGGAGATGTGACGTACCTGCCAGAAGGACGCACACGACATTAAGGCAGATAGTAGTCAGAACAAACGTCCGCGTAGCTCAATTGGTAGAGTGACTTATTCCGGAATGAGGGGATCCGGGTTCGAATCCTGGCGTGGACAGAAATGGCGGAGAAATTTACTTCGTTATAATGGCGCCCGAACTATCCGGATGACCCGACCGTTCAAAATCTCGCATTGGTGTGATGTTCTTTCCACACCGCGAGATGGGAAAAATAAGAGAATCCCTTCTCCAGCACTTCGAAAGAAAAAAAAGGGGGGGGGGATGATGTAACGTACCAGGCGATGTGACGTACCTGCCAAAAGGACGCACACGACATAAAGGCAGATAGGAATCAGAATAAAACGTCCGCTTAGCTCAATTGGTAGAGCAACTTATTCCGGAATGAGGGGACCCGGGTTCGAATCCTGGCGCGGATAAAAATGACGGAGAAATTTACTTCGTTATACACTCTTTCAAATTCTTAATTTAAGCCTTTATAACGAAGTTAATTTCTCCGTCATTTTTTTCCACGCCGGGGCTCGAACCCAGGTCCCCTCATTCAGGAATAAGTCGCTCTACCAATTAAGCTACGCGGACGTTCGTTGTCGCTACTATCTGCCTTTATGTCGTGTCGTGTGCGTCCTGCTGGGCAGGCACGTCACATACCCCCCGAAAGAGGGCCGGGGGCATGGACCTCGGGTCAGCCGTGACCATGAATCGTCGTAGGCAGCATCCGCTGAAGAACGTACACTTGAGAACTCGCAGTCAATCTGGTATGTGGAATGCAACATCACACATTTTTTTTTCGAAGCGCTGGAGAAGGGATTCTCTTATTTTTCCTATCTCGCGGTGTGGAAATAACATCACACCATTGCGAGATCTTAAACGGCCGGGTCATCCGGAAAGTTCGAGCGCCATTATAACGAAGTAAATTTCTCCGTCATTTTTGTCCACGCTGGGGCTCGAACCCGCGTCCCCTCATTCAGGAATAAGTCACTCTACCAATTGAACTACGTGGACGTTCGTTGTCGCTGCTATCTGCCTTTATGTCGTGTGCGTTCTGCTGGGCAGGCACGTCACACCTTTTTTGTGTTAGTATGGCGAGGGGGCGAATGGGGAGCGTGGACAGCACTGAGGTAGGGCATTACTAACTGCTCTGCTGTTTGTTTACGTAGAACTACGCCTTTCTTTGCGCAGAGTAAAGAGTAACATCAGGAGCACGGATGCAACGAAAACATGTCACACTTTGATCGATTATATCTTCGAAACTGATAATCGTAGAGTAATAAGTAATACATCATTAGATAGTTTATGGAGTACCATTTGTAAAAAAGTAAGTTTCCACCCTCTATTCTTTAACCCTTTGATAGAGTAGCGTTAGAAAGTCACGCTAAATTTCGCGTGATTGTGTTTCGCCGCACGCTGTTTTAAGGTTGATAACTAGTGAATAGATAATGATAGCGATTACTTCATCCCCGCATTTTGTAGCTGACGGTCATACATATGTGATGAACCGAAAAAAAGTGCATTTGAAATTTATTTATTTTTTGATTAAAAAATGGGTTAACGAAAATTTCGAAAAGCCGCGGAAATCCATTGAAAATTACTATAAGAACCAACGAAAGTTGAAAAAGAAAGCTAGAGGAGAACGAGAACGAGAGGAATCCGAAACGGTCCGCTAAGTGATCAACCGAAAGGTCACGGGAATGTAGGGAGCGTCAAAATTCTGCGCACCAGGATGCGTTTCACCCGAGTTCGATTCTAGAGCCATAAACCTCCACTTCAGCTGCACAAATTGAGGCTGAACAGAATGAACAGATGGAGATTGATGTCGTCGATCCAAATTTTCAAATTTTTACACCGAGTTTGGAATACCAATGTATAATACATCGCCAGTCTTCACAACTTTGCTGGATAATGAACGTATTTCGTCTCAAACCTTATCACCGCCTATGCATTCTGAATCTAGACAAGAACAAGAGCAACAACAAGAAACCTTTACACCGCCGATGCATTCTGAATCTAGACAAAAACAAGGGCAACAACAAGAAACTTTTACACCGCAGATGCATTCTGAATCTAGACAAAAACAAGAGCAACAAAAAGAAACCTTTACACCGCCGATGCATTCTGAATCTAGACAAGAACAAGAGCAACAACAAGAAACCTTTACACCGCCGATGCATTCTGAATCTAGACAAGTACAAGAGCAACAACAAGAAACCTTTACACCGCTGGTGCATTCTGAATCTAGACAAGAACAAGAATAACAACAAGAAACCTTTACACCGCCGATGCATTCTGAATCTAGGCAAGAACAAGAGCAACAACAAGAAACCTTTACACCGCTGGTACATTCTGAATCTGCACAAGAACAAGAACAACAACAAGAAACCTTTACACCTCCGATGCATTCTGAATCTAGACAAGAACAAGAGCAACAGCAAGAAACCTTTACACCGCTGGTGCATTCTGAATCTGGACAAGAACAAGAACAACAACAAGAAACCTTTACACCGCCGATGCATTCTGAATCCAGACAAGAACAAGAGCAACAACAAGAAACCTTTACACTGCCGATGCATTCTGAATCTATAAAAGTACAAGAGCAACAACAAGAAACCTTTACACCGCCGATGCATTCTGAATCTAGACAAGAACAAGGGCAACAACAAGAAACTTTTACACCGCCGATGCATTCTGAATCTAGGCAAGAACAAGAGCAACAACAAGAAACCTTTACACCGCCGATGCATTCTGAATCTAGACAAGAACAAGAGCAACAACAAGAAACCTTTACACCGCCGATGCATTCTGAATCTAGACAAGATCAAGAGCAACAACAAGAAACTTTTACACCGCCGATGCATTCTGAATATAGACAAGAACAAGAACAACAACAAGAAACCTTTACACCGCCGATGCATTCTGAATCTAGACACGAACAAGAGCAACAACAAGAAACCTTTACACCGCCGATGCATTCTGAATCTAGACAAGAACAAGAGCAACAACAAGAAACCTTTACACCGCCGATGCATTCTGAATCTAGACAAGAACAAGAGCAACAACAAGAATCCTTTACACCGCCGATGCATTCTGAATCTAGACAAGAACAAGAGCAACAACAAGAAACCTTTACATCGCCGATGCATTCTGAATCTAGACAAGAACAAGAGCAACAACAAGAAACCTTTACACCGCCGATGCATTCTGAATCCAGACAAGAACAATATCAACAACAAGAAACCTTTACACCGCCGATGCATTCTGAATCTAGACAAGAACAAGAGCAACAACAAGAAACCTTTACACCGCCGATGCATTCTGAATCTAGACAAGAACAAGAAGAAGAAGAAGAGTACAAGCCCATGACGTATCGCCAAGTTTATAACAAGGCAACTAAGGAGTTTGATAAATTGTTCCTGAAGAACGATTTCTTCAAAAATATTTTTAGCAGTAGCTACTGACATCGTACTACGCCTTCTACTTCTACTAAAATTAATTTATAATCAGCATAAGTTACTATGAATTGCACATGGTATATAAAGTTGCTTTCGAGTAAATAAAGTAAAACATTTCTTTTGTTTCATTTCTTAAAAGTTTTATGTCTGGAAAAAATCAAAGGGGCACAGTGGCAACTGCGCCGCATTCCACAATGTAGGGCTACGTCAACTTTCCTTCGCTGAATAATTTAAGGACGTAGAACTAGTGTTATAGTGCCATGAAATAGTGCCAGTTGACGTAATTCTAGGCTGCGCCAACTCATAATCATTTGCTTTTTAATTGAAGGCATGACATGTTATTATCGTGAATGGTTTGACATGTTATTATCTTTATTTAGTGATCTCCTTTAACCTTTTCTGAGAGTAAAACGACTCTCATTTATAAGGGAAACGACAAGACCCTGCCGAACTTTACTTCAAGTTGATCTGGAGCGGCCTAGAACTAGGTCAACTGTCCTTGGCTAAAACTTTAAGGATGTAGAACTAGTGCGATAGTTCCATGAAATAGCCACAGTTGACGTAGTTCTAGGCTACGTGAACAGTACTTCGCTGAATACTTAAAGGACGTAGAACTAGTGCGAAAGTGCCATGCAATAGCCACAGTTGACGTAGTTCTAAGCTACGTGAACAGTACTTCGCTGAATACTTAAAACGTGCGATAGTGCCATGAAATAGCCACAGTTGGCGTAGTTTAGGCTACGTGAACAGTACTTTGCTGAATACTTAAAGGACGTAGAACTAGTGCGATAGTGCCATGAAATAGCCACAGTTGACGTAGTTTAGGCTACGTGAACAGTACTTCGCTGAATACTTAAAGGACGTAGAACTAGTGCGATAGTGCCATGAAATAGCCACAGTTGACGTAGTTCTAGGCTACGTGAACAGTACTTCGCTGAACACTTTAAGGACGTAGAACTAGTGCGATAGTGCCATGAAATAGCCACATTTGACGTAGTTCCAGGCTACGTGAACAGTACTTCGCTGAATAATTTAAGGACCTAGATCTAGTGCGAGAGTGCCATGAAATAGCCACAGTTGACGTAGTTCTAGGCTACGTGAACAGTACTTCGCTGAATACTTAAAGGACGTAGAACTAGTGCCATAGTGCCATGAAATAGTGACAGTTGACGTAGTTCTAGGCTATGTCAACTGTCCTTCGCTGAATACTTTAAGGAAGTAGAACTAATGAGATAGTGTCATTAAACAGTGACAGTTGACGCAGTCGTGGGCTAAGTCAACGGATAATCATTTGCCTTTTAATTGAAGGTTAGAAGAGCCGGTGGCACAGTGGTCTAAGCGATGGCTTATGATCATTCGTCCAAGAAAAGGTCCGGGTTCAAATCCCTGTGAGAGATAGATGTTGTGTTTGTCTTACGGCGCTGGCCTTCTCCTTTTGCTGGAACCAGTGGCCCTAAATTAGGGACTGGCGACGGCTTATAGCCTTTTGAGTTGCTCACGGTGGTCGTTAAACTTTCAATAAAAAAAAGGCTGGAATGAATGGTTTAACATGTTATTATCTTTATTTAAAGATCTCTTTTAACCTTTCCTGAGCGAAAAAGGACTCTCCTTTTTAAGGGGGCGACAAAACCCTACTACGTACACGTTATTCCACGCCGAGTATCGAATCCGGGTCCCCTTCACTCCGGTGTAAGTCGCTCTCCCAACTGAGCTACGCGGACAGAATATCTCGCTGCTATCTGCCTTTATCTCATGTGCGTCATATGGGACAGGCTCGTCCCATCTCCCCACCTCCTCCAAAAAAGAGGGCAGGGAGCATGGTCCACGGGTCAGCCGGGACAATTTGTCGTTGTAGGCAGTCATCCCATGAAGAACGTGCATTTGAAAAATCCCAGACAATTTGGTGTTTAGTACGTAACATCACGCTGATTTATTTTTTTCGAAGCGTTGAAGAAGGGATTCTCAATTTTTCTGTCTCGCCGTGTGGAAAGAACATCACATCATTGCGAGAAACTTAACAACTGGGTCACCCTGGAATTTTGGGCGCCAATGTGAAAACACAGGTTTGTCCACGCCTGACATAGAATACAGATCCACTCACTCCGGAGTAAGTCGCTCTCCCAATTGAGCTACGCAGACATGTGCTCTCACTGCTATCTGCCTTCATTTCACGTGCGCCCTGCGGGGCAGGCACGTCACAACCCTGTCGAACTTTTACTTCAAGTTGAGCTTCAGCGGCCTAAAAGAACGTTAACTATACTTTGCGAAATACTTTAAGGACGTAAAATAATTGCGATAGTGCCATGAAACAGTAACAGTTGACGTAGTTCTAAGCTACGTGAATTTCCTTCGCTGAATACTTTAAGGACGTAGAACTAGTACGATAGTGCTATGAAATAGTGACAGTTGATGTATTTCTAAGCTACGTAAACTGTCCTTCGCTGAATACTTTAAGGATGTAGAATTATTGCAATAGTGCCATGAAATAGTGACATTTGACGTAGTTCTAGGATACATCAACTGTCCATCGCTAAATACATCAAGGACGTAGAACTATTAGGTTGTCGGAAAAGTCATGACGTATTTTAGCCATGTTTTACAAAGGTCATTTATTGATAGGAAGAACAAAGATCAATAAATGATATAATGCCCGCTTTGTTCGATAATCTTTTGCCATCTTTCAGTGAGCTGCAGAACATACCTCGTTCACAGAAGAACCTGTCTTTCGTGGCAAAAAACTGTACAAGGTGCTGATTTACAAATTCATCTGAATTGAACGTTATACCAAGCAAGGACTGCTGAAGAGAGCGAAACAAGTGGAAGTCTGACGGCGGAAGGTCAGGCGAGTATGCTGGGAGTGGTAACACATCCCACCCAAGCTCCAATAATTTCTGGCGGGTGATCAAACTTGTGTGTGGTCTCGCGTTGTCGTGATGGAACACAACACCTTTACGATGAATGAGCTCTGGACGTTTCTGGATGATGGATTCGTTCAAACTGTCCAATTGCCGACAGTACACATTCGAATTGATTGTTTGGTTCCGTGGTAGGAGCTCGAAAAACAAGACACCTTTAAAATCCCACCACACTGAGACCAGAACCTTCCGCTGATGAATGTCTGCTTTGGATGTCGTTTGAGGCGAAGCAGCACGTCGGGACCAAGACCGTTTGCGCAGCACATTGTTGTACGCAATCCACGTTTCGTCACCAGTTATCAGTCGCTTCAAAAAAGGATCGTTTTCCTCACGTTTAATGAGCATATGGAAGATGTTTATACGCGCCGTTAATTGATCTTGTTTAAGTTCATGAGGAACTCACACATCGAGCTTTCTTACGTATTCCAGCTTCTTCAGGTGCTCGTGAACGCTTGAATGACGGATGTGTAATGTGTCTGCAATCTCTCGTGTCATGTAGCGTGGGTTTAACTCGATCAATGCCTTGATTTAGTCGCCATCAGCCTCGGTGGGCCTCCCGGACCGAGGAACATTGTTGAGGTCAAAATCACCAGCACGGAAATTTGCGAACCACCGCTGGCACTGACGTTCTTGTAGAGCATTATCACCTTACACTTTACGCAACTTTTCACAAGCTTGGCGCGTGTTCTTCCCTTTACGGAAGTAAAACAGTAAAATATAACAAAAATGCAAAGTTTGATCTTCCATCTTCAACTTGACGTCAAATCTCCGCCAAATCAACTAAATCGCTCACTATTCCTTTTATGCTGCAGCTAGAACTGGAACCTGTCAAATGCCATAGCGATAACAGAGCTGAGCATGCCTCTAATACTTCCAAAGCCGCCAAACCGCCATAGGGTGCCAAAATGCGTCCTGACTTTTCCGACAACCCAATAGTATGGTACTGCCATGAAATAGTTACATTTGAAGTAGTTCTACGATAGTGAGAGAGCAGGACGTGGCTGTTAACTGATTTGGAAGAGATGAAAATAAGACAAGGTTGCTGGCTCCGAGGACGAGAACCGATGAGGGAGAAGGTATTGTTTCTGCGTGTCCTTAATTCTACTTAACCCTAATCTACGAAAATATCTGCTTTCAGACCTTTCTCCTATGTATACAATTTTCTTTTAATTAGAGGGGGAACTGATATAGAGGGATGGGACAGAAGAATGTGAATACCATGCTTAGAGACGTGACTTTTAACTCAGCGGCATACGTCGCTATACGCAAAGGTGTCCACCACTTTTGGTTGTAATATATTAGTTTAGAACTTCGAGGTCCTGTTTAAGTGCTTTTAAAGTATTTTGTTGCCGAATTTCTTTCAGGGTGATGACGAAATGAGCTACCTAACAAACTTGGAAACAGGGCTAATTGTTGGTGGCCAGCTAGTTGGTGTCTCCGTGACAACAGTCGCCAGGGTAGTGATTGTATCGAGAGCTACTGTGTATAGCGTAATGACAACATACCGTGTTCCTAGAAAAACCTCGTCTGTGAAACACAAGAGCGGCCGGGAAACGGCCCTGACTGATGGAGACAAGAGATAATTAAACAGGATTATTACCCGTAGTAAGAAGACCACGGTGCCGAAAATTAGTGCGGAGCTCAATCTGCATCTCCTAATCCCAATATCAACGAAAACAGTGCGCAGGGAATTGCATAAACAAGGTGTTCATGGCAAGGCTACTGCCAAACAAACTCCTGGTGACCCTGGTGAATGCACAGCAGCGACGGGAATGATGCCAGGAGCATACAACGTGGACTGCCGATGCACATAAGCGTGTAATGTGGTCGGATGCATCCACATTCACACTATTCCCCACCTTAGGATGTGTTTTCCTGTGGAGAACACCGTTGGGAGCGTACAACCCAGACTGTCTTCCCCCAATAGTGCAACATGGTGGTGCTTTTGTCATGTTCTGGGAGGTCATATCTCGGTTTTCTGCAGGTACCCTGATCACTTTCAAAGGATGGATGACTAGAAAGGCGTACGAAAACATTTTGGGCGACCACATCCATCCAATGGCTCAGGCATTGTTTCCTACAGGTGATGCCATCTATCAAGATGATAACGCCCCAATTCACAGAGCTCGGAATATCCTATCCTGGTTTGAAGAACATAAGGACGAACTTTCACGCCTACCTTGGCCTTCCCAATCAACAGACTTAAACATCATCGAACTGCTATGTTATGTGTTTGAAAACACAGAAAGATCCGGTCATCCTTCTCCTGCATCTCTCAAGGACCTGGAGGCATGAAGAATGGTGTAACATCCCACTAACCACCATCCGGGATTTGTATGCATCCATTCCAAGAAGGATTCAGTCCGTTTTGAATGCCAAAGGCCGTCCCACTCCTTATTAGTACGTAAAACTTTCTTTTCCTAGGCGTTCACATTATCTTGTCCATCCCCGTAAGTGTATCGTATGTGTGTTCAGGGATATAACTCTTCAGGTTTTATGAATTTTATTGAAAAGGAATGGACGGAGCATTAACAACAAAAAACAAATACTCCAAACTTCGGTTTCTTCTGTATTCTAAAAAGTGCAAAAACTTCGAGATAGTTCCAAAATTAATGTGTATGTAATAACCTGGTTGGGGAAGATCGCAAAAATTCCTTTCCAACTTACAGTAAAATGTCTTTAAAAAGATAAAGTTGCCCCAGCAAATATAATAACCGCTCACCCTGATTTCGAATTCTAGCCACGTCCCTGATTACAACGTCTTATTGGAAATTGACGTGTTACTGAATTTAATAAAGACGTAGATTTCGTTTGTAAGTACTGCTTTATTACGCAACCTTGGTCATTTTCTTGTAGCGCGTAATCATACATTACATAAATTTTGAAGATGATAATCCGTTTCTTGGTGTAAATATTACAAAGAATGGTAAGTCAGATAATATCCGAAAACTTGAAAATTTCGTCGTTCTGGAGCGCGAATCGAACCCGCGTCTACAAAATAGCGCCCGGGTATGGAAAACGCAAGGAAGTGTACACCAACTATACATAAGATAGTACGTATAACTGTATTAGTTATCCGAATTTATTGGCGTAGATAAAATAAAAGTTTCCAAGCTTTCGCACATCAACCGGGTAGCTTTTTCCAGGAAGGTAGACAGCAAACTGCAAACTGGTTAATAGAACGCTTCAAGAGTTTGAGCGCGGTGACTTGACTTGGCATTAAACGAAGAGATGCGAATGTAATTCTTCAATAAAAACACGAGGCATCATGTTCGTTTCGCGCGCGGAGTCCTTGGTGGAAAAGGCATTCATTCTTTGAAGAATTGGTTCCAAATTCGTGGTAACTCTAGGGAGACGCTATCATTGCAGGCTTCATTGTTGGTAATGATTTCCAATGTTTCCAGAATGGCAGTGGATTTAGTAGTAGAGTAGAAAGCTAATTTCTTTATGTCATCCCATATAGGATCGGTGGACTTGAACTGGACTTCTCTGGATAGGGCCGTGTTATCCAGCATACACGGGCGTATCTGGGAGACGCGGATTCGATTCCCGCTGCAGGACGATGAAATTTTCATGTTTTCGTATAGTATCTGACTTACCATCCTTGTCATATTTACACCAAAAAAGGGATTGTCTTCTTCAAAATTTGCATTGTATGGTGTAATCTCGTATTTCATGTAGAAATTATATGTTGAATTAAGGCTAAAAAGTCGTCATTTTTCCAAACAATGTTTAATTTTTCCTGATAATTAAATTATAACAAGAATTAGTCATCAACAAAATTTTACAACTTGGGCAAGATTTTGTTCGTAAATTTCTCTCTAAATAGAAGTTTTACGAAAAAGAAAATAGATTAATTTTACTTTATTATTTTAACTATGCTTCATATGATCTAGCTGCTACTTCAGATTCTACGTTGGTGCCATGTAATGAACTTTGGTTGACTAATATTCTCTCTGGACAAACTGTTGCGGCATATTACGTTTCATAGAGCACTTAAAGCTCTTCTATATGCTCTTCTATAAATCGTGCTTATCTTATCACTTTGTCCGTCCGTCTGTGGACACCATATGTCTGCAACTCTTATTTCGATTCAAAAATTCCTTTTGCATTCGGAAGCTTAAAATCAGAGAATTACCATCTTTGTTTTGCGGGTTTATCTACGATACACAACTTGGCCACCAGAGGGTTTAAATGCAGATGCTATCGACTTCAAAAACCATTTTATTGAATATATTTATAGTTGTTTCTGAATATCAGACTAAAAACACTTTCTTCCTTTCGATACCATGTATAACGAACGCTATTTTGGGTATAATTTCTCTTTCAAGTTGTAATGCATAGCTTTACCGCTAGGCGGCGTAAGTTAAATTACGGTTCCCCCGATATCTCTGCTTCTAAAAGACCTGTTTGAAAAATTCTTTTTTCATCAGATAGAGCTTTTGGTGGGAAATTTTTTTGCATATAACTTAGAATTTTTCTAAAGAATGGTTTGGCCACTGGGAGGTGGGGTGGCGTAATTGCATAGTTTTCTGTTTCTGATATATTTTCAGCAACACCTGCGATTCTGAAAGCACGATTTAAAAACTTCTTTCGTGGTCAGACATTACTCAACACGACCAGCTGTTTGAGAATACCTTGTTCTAAAAATAATTCATAATTTCTCTGCCAGGGGGCGTAGATATATATAATATTTTTTGTCTATATCTGTGCCATTTGAAGTTTCTTTTCTTTGCCGGAGAGCGTTTCGGCTGCGAAATATTTTACATATTAGGGACACGCAAAGGTTTCCGCTGACCCCGCTAGCGGGCGCTGTAGAGTTCTAACCGGCCGGCGACTCATGCTGTCAGTTCGTACATGAAGCCAAGCATGGCGGTCGATAAAGTTCATTTACGCCACTGTTTGTTATTCATGTTTAATTTAGGGGGAAATGCGAGTGAAGCATTCGGTTCAATATGTCAGGCGTATGACGAAACGGTTATGGGTGAGCGGACGTCTCGAGAATGGTTTGTCCGGTTTCAGAAAGGTGATCTAAGCTTGGGAGACAAGCCACGTGCAGGTAGACCGCAGAAACTCGCAGCCGAGGAGCTGGAATCGCTGTTGCAAGAGGATGAAACACAGTCGTCCACGCAACTGGCGAAACGTTTGAAAGTGGCTCAATCGACGGTGGTACGGCGTCTACAGGCCTTGGGGAAGATTCAGAAGATTGGTTAGTGGGTTCCGCATACTTTAAGAGAGCGTAATATTTGTAAACGATTGGTCATCTGCAAAGCTTTGCTGAAGAGGTTTCAAGGGAATAATTTCTTGTGGAAGGTTGTCACCGGAGATGAAAAAGGGGTCTATTGCGACCACCCCGTATGCAGTCGATCCTGGGTCGACCAAGGCCAGCCATGAACATCCATTGCAAAACAGAATTATCCACGGGAAATAGGTGCTGTTGTGTGCGTGTGGTGGGATATGCATGGAGTGCTGTACTTCGAACTGTTGAAACCGAGCGAAACAATCACTGCACAACGATATGGCGATCAGTAGATGAAACTGAACGCCGCAATCGAGCAAAAATGCTCATGGACAGGTAAAGGACACCGCCCAATCATCCTGTTACACGGTAATGCCAGACCACATGTCGCTGCCACCACGAAACCAACCCTTGAACAGGGACACTGGGAGGTTTTACCGCACCCAGCTTACTCCCCGGATATTGCACCCTCAGACTTTCATCTGTTTCGTTCTATGCAACAGTCCCTAGCCCAACAGCGGTTCACCCCAATTCCAGAGGTGGGAAATTTCGTCTCTGCGTTTGTAACGTAGTAGGAGATGTGGCGTACCTGCCAGAAGGACGCACACGACATAAAGGCAGATAGGAATCAGAATAAAACGTCCGCGTAGCTCAATTGGTAGAGCAACTTGTTCCGGAATGAGGGGATCCGGGTTCGAATCCTGGCGCGGATAGAAATGACGGTGAAATTTACTTCGTTATACGTTCTTCAGTTCAAAACCCGAATCATTCTACCACAGGGGCATTCATTTGTTTGCCTGAAAAATGGTAAAAAGTCATTGATGCTAATGGCCAATATTTCATTGAATAAATGAATTCTGGTTTCCTAATAGTTCCTGTCTCCTTTCTCCGTAAAACGGCGGAAACTTTTGCATACCCCTAATGTAATTTCAAGATTTTCTTAACGAAACGTGTGCCTAACTAAGAGTGTATAAATTCACATTTCCGTTTGCAGCATATTAGCAGCAACATTTGCGCTTCTAAAGTCTGAAAACACCCTCTCACGGTCATGTACTACTAACTGCCAAAGCGATTTGTGTGCATTTATTGCCTAAAATACAGCATAATTTCTCCGCTAAGATCGCAACTATCGTATTAGTTTTTGCTAATATATCTGCTTTTGAAAGTCCGATTCAAAAAATTCTTTGAACGCCATATACTATTTTCTTTGTTGAACACTTCGCTTCTACTCGTGGGATTTTGTAGGTCACAGTTCTGGAACTAAGTGGTGCTAGTGTATACTTCTCTTTGACGTTGTACTCCTGCTTCTAAAAATGCTTTTGAATTTTTTAGTGTATGCTGTTAGTTACAGAAAGATGCAGAATGTTTTCTTTTTGAAATAGTGCAGAGTTTATCTGCTAGGAGGGGTAAAAGGCCAAACCCTTTTTCTCGTTATCTCTGCTTCCCAGAGACGTATTTGAAAAATTATTTTTTCATAATGTAGTTCTTGCTGTGAAGAATACATTCACATACCTTCTACCTTTCCATTATTCAAAATTCTTCCGTTAAGGGGCGTAAAGTTAGATCATATTTTCCTCTACATCTCTTCAATTAACCTTTTGATATAAGAATGTCTTTGTCTTTGATATTTTCCTTCAGCTAAGAGAAATTGTTTGAGCAAAATTTGTTAGTTTTCGTAAGAGATGTTTCAACAGCTAGTCGGGGAAAATAGCTGTTTGTGTTTCTAGAGGTTTTATCAATTGTAAAAGTCCGGTTTATCTTTTTAGAAGGTTCCGTTGACCCTGAATAACTTTCTAATATTTTATTCTGGTTTGGAAAGGATTCAAAAGACGTGCTAATTGCAGCCGAAAATTCGGTGTCTTCTTTCTTGTTCACCCCTTAAGGGCCGATGAACCTGAAATGGTGTTCAAAATTTTCTATGATCCCCAAACAGACAGGTTTACATAGCGGTCTGGTTTTACGAAGAGTTTAAAAGGGAAAATAATTATTTTCCCCATCTCATTTCAGCAATACCGACCATAAACGTGTGACTGCTCCAGTACATGTTTACTCTCTGCTCCATGATTTAATACAAGACGGGGAAGGCTAATCCCCCTGACACGAACGTCATGCCACTGGCTAGGAACGGGAGCCTCAAACATCTGCCTCCTTCTTTTGGTTCGTCGCCATTGACGTAGAAAAGAATTCGTGCCAACCAACGCCATAAATAGCCACTTTCAAAAACGAACCTAAAGAGAATGAAACGCATCTTGACGAAAAGGTTCACTCACTCTCTTTCTCTCTTGCTCCAGTCGCGTTCGGCCCGCTTCTTAGACAACAAATATATTTGTTTTAGCCGATTTCGGCCCATTTTGTTCTAACCTCGAGTTAATTCGTTCCAGCCAGTTAAAGGGTTAGAAGAATATGGCAAAAAACTGTTTCTAAAATCTAATTGAAAGAATCCAACTCAGTGTAATAACCTACAATGAGATTCATAAATCAGAGGCACTGTATATTGAAAATGATATTATTTTAATTTATACTGATCATTGTCCCAAAATAAAAGGGAATTAATAAAGTTATCCAAAACTGAATGGATGCAATATTACACCTACATATGTTTTCAGGTGAAATGACTGCGCTTATGGCGTAGGAGAAATTGATTGCTAAGATGAACCTATAGTTTGAAAGAACGTTAATACAGAATTCATGCTCTTTATTTTTTTCCCCTTCTCCATTGTCTTTCCGAGTAGCCAGTCTAGCAAACTCTTCCTTTGAAACTATATCTTTTCTTTCCTCAAAGGTGCCTCTTTTTCCGAAATCGTTACCTGATCACATGCTTATTTTACTCTTTTCGAAGTGATTACTGCATCTTGCGCCGTCGCAGAAGGATTTCCGCGTGGAGTGTTCGTCTGGCTGAGTACCTCAGGGGAGACAAAGAAAAAAACTGAACAATTTAATTTTGTCCTTCTCAGACTTAAGTTAGCAGCAGTGATACCTTATCTTGGCGAAATCAACCTTTTTGTTATGTAAAAAAAATGCAAAGCGAAAGAAGAAAACTGATTGAAAAGAGGAAAACGCTTTTTTATCGTGAAAGCAGATAAGTGCCCGAAGCTGACTAATGTTTTTTTCAAATTGAATAATAACTGCTTCATCTGGTTTAGGAAAACAGGAAAAGGAAACTGAAACTCAAAAGGACATAGCTGATGATTTCCTACATGATTTCCAATTATTTAACACCAAATGAAAGTAAGGAGGAATCACAAAAGAAAAAGAATCTGTGTGGCTGTGGAAGTATGGGTTTCTGGACTTATCGCTCTCTCTCTCTCTCTCTCTCTCTCTCTCTCTCTCTCTCTCTCTGTCTTTCTCTCACTCTCTGTCTCTCCCACTCTCACTCTCTCTCACTCTCTCTTTTACTCTCTCTCTCCCTTCCTCTCTCTCCCTCTTTGTCTCTAACTCCCTTCTCTCTCTCACCCTCTTTGTCTTTCTCTCACTTTCTCTGTCTCTCTCTCACTCTCTTTTTACTCTCTCTCTCACTCTCTAACTCCCTCTCTGTCTCTTTCTGTTTCTCTCTCTGTCTCTCTATTCACCTTCTCTCTCTGTCTCGCTCCCTGGCTCCATGTTTATATCTCTCTCCCTCTCTTTTCTCTCTCTTCCTTTCTCTCCCTCTTTGTGTCTAACTCCCTTCCCTCTCTCACCCTCTCTGAATTTCTCTCACTCTCTCTGTCTCTCTCTCACTCTCTCTGTCTCTCACTCTTTTTGTCTCTCTTTCACTCTCTCTGTCTCTCTCCCTTGCTCCGTTTGTGTCTCTCTCCCTTGCTCCGTTTGTATCTCTCTCCCTCTCTGTCTGTCTGTATCTATCTTCCTTTCTCTCCCTCTCTCTCTCTCTCTGTTTTCATCTCCCTACATTTTTGTCTCTAACTCCCTTCTCTCTCTCTTCCACTCTCTGTCTCTCACTCACTCTCTCTCCTATCTCTCCCCAGCTCTCTACCTCTCTCTCTCTTCACTTTCTTAAAAGATTAACAGACAGTGGGTCAGTCATTTCCGAGAAAACAACAAAACGGTAATTCTTTACCAAATTTATCTTAATAAGTATTCTGCAGAAAAATATTCAAAATATCCTTAGCTATCATACAGTACTCTTAAGTCACTGAACTTTTATGTGCTATACGTTTTGCTTACAACAAGGACTGTGGCACCAATACATTCATAAAGAGAATGGATAACTGGGGGCATGTGGTGGGTTGTGTGGAAAGTCTTTTCGCACTTATAGAGAAAAGTCAAAGGAAAACCTTTACATAAAATTTCTCTTTCATTTGCTAATAATGTAGGCACGTTGTTTTCAAATATGTATCGCAATTTAACGGGCATTTTGATAATTCCATCAACGCAGAACTTCACAGGTTTTGGAGCAAAGAAGTTGTCAAGATGATTCTTGCAAACTTCTGAAGTAGCGAAGTTCTTGCAGTTTAGTGAGTTCTACAGAGATCAGAATAAATGGAAATCTGAAAGCACAAGGTCGAGTGAATTGACTGAGTGAAGCAGGAATTCCTTTCCTAGTTATGGCGTTGGCCATCCATATTGAAATTGTAAGCCTCCAAAGAGAAGAAGTTCTTTTTATTTTGAGCTAGTTTTTCAGTGACCGAAACAAACAGAAATTCGAAGGAGCGAGTTGTGGTGACAATCCCGGGTGAAGCAAAAGATCTCAACCAAATTTAACCGGTTTTTGTTTCCTGATGAGCAAAAACCCCCAACCATCAGGTTTGACGCTTTCCTGGTGAAATAAAACGCGACGCTCTTCCTTGTGAACATTTCTGGACGTTTCTAAACAGGTGCGGCCTTCACCCGGCACAATTCGGAGCAGTACCTATCCGAATTGACCGTTTCATTTCCTCTAGGAAGTTGAAGAAAAGGAATAGGTTCAGTCTCACCATGTACAGAGCATTACCTTTCTGGGATGTACACCACTGCTTGGCGAACCTCATGGCGGCTCATTTCGCTTGCTTCAAAGCCTTTTTCCCCTCCACGTTCATGCACACAATCTACACGTAGTATACAAACATTAAAGGTAGAGGTGATGGGCAGCTGACATGGGAAACCCCGCTCAGAATGGAACAGACCCAAACCGGACGCAGCTGATAAATAGGAGGACAGCTGGGCTTTGCAAAAGTATATCGCAATCGACGAAAATGGGTAAACGTGGTGATCTAAGCGAATTTCATCGGGGACGCATTGTCGATGCAAGACAGATGGATCATTCTATCTCCCAAGTGATTAGAACCCTAGGGTTTCTGAGCGGTACCGTACCAAGGGTTGTACCACGAGTTTACCATCGATGGACGTGCCAGCGCCCAGACCACAAGCGGTAGCCGACCACACGTCATTGATGGCCGGAATCGACGTAGACTATCCAAGCTCGTATAGACCGAACGCTCGGCAATGACGGCGCAAGTCACATTTACGTTAATTGTCCGAGCCCAAGTAGTTTCAGCGAGAAATCGGTACGGCGCGCGTCGCGTATCCTGGGGTGCGGGAGCTCATACCCTACACGTGTACCACTATTGAATACCCGTCGTGGGATATCACCCCTCGTTTTGTGCCGAAAACATCAATCCTGGACCTATGTAGAGTGGCGGCGTGTTATGTGGTTAGATGAATACCGTTTTCAGCTAGACCGAGCTGTTTCGACTCTGTTCAAGACGGTGATGGCTCTGTGATGCTTTTGGGAGCCTCCTTTCTCATGGGTCACATTAGATTCCTTAATGTGCCTGAAGCGGTCCTTAACCGCTACCATCATGTGCTGGCTGACAGGAGAGCATTAAAGAGGATTGTTACCCATAATAAGACCACGGCCCCCAAAATTAGTGCGGAGCTCAATATGCATTTCCAGACTCCAGTATCAACGAAAAGAAGGCGCAGGACACTGCATGAACAGGATATTCATGGCAGAGCTGCTATTGTAAAACCTCTGGTATTCCAGGTGAATGCACAACGACGGCGGAAGTGGTGACAGAAACATGCAACGTGGACTTCCGATCCACGGGAGCGTGTAATGTGGTCGGTTGAATCCACATTCACACTATTCCTCACCGTTGGACGTGTTCACGTGTGAAGAACAGCGTCAGAAGCGTACAACGTAGACTGTCTGCTCTCAACTGTGCAGCATCGTGGTGGTTCTGTCATGTTCTGGGTGGTCATATCGTGGTTTCCGGCATGTCACCTGATCACCTTGAAAGGACGGATGACTGGCAGAACGTATGAAACCATTTTGGCCGACCAAGTACATACTAAGACTCAGGCATTGTTTCTTGTAAGGGATGCCATTTATCAAGATGATATCAGCCCAATTCACAGAGCACGGAATGTCCAATCATGGTTTGAGGAACATGAGGACGAACTTTAACACCTTTGTTGGACTCCCCAATCACCAGACGTAAACATCATAGAACCACTGTGGTCTGTGTTGGAAAAGAAAGTAAGATCCTGTTGTCCTCCTCCTACATCTCTCAAGGATCTGGAGCAGTTTCTGCATGAAGAATGGTATAACATCCCACTAACCATTATCCAGGATTTGCATGCGCCTATTCCAAGGAGGATTCATGCTGTTTTGAATGACAAAGGCGGTGCCAAACCCTATTAGGTACGTAAAACCTTATTTTCCTAGGTGTTCACATTATTCTGTCCTATATAGGGAGCGGAATATGAGATACTTAGCTGCTGTAAAAAAATTTCTAGGTGGTAAGCTAAATGCATCCCTCTAAAATAGTGCTAAAGAGAAATCTTTGTGCGTGAGAGAGAGAGAGAGAGATAGCTTTCAACTTCTTTCTGTTCATTGTTTAACGGTCAGTAGGAGTAGTTTTGGAATGCATGTGGGGTAGAAGAAGTGTTTCTTGGAAATCTGAAGACTTTAGGTTTTTGAGTAGAGAAGAGGGGTTTAAATGTTGACCACAGCAAGAAGAGGACACCTCCGACTAACATCAAAGGGGAATGCGCGATTGAAGATAGCGGAGGAAACGCCGAATTCGGCATCAATAACTCCTCGATGCTATTGCGTGGATCCTCAGAAAGGAACCAGAACAGTAAAGTAATAAATAAATAAATAGTGTTTTCCTGCTAGTTATAATTAATCTTTCCTCTATCGATAATGACCCTGCAACTCGACCACCGTCATACAAATCCTGATAACGCGATATTTTTTTTTTATATTTCAAGAGAGTTCAGTTTTTTCCCTCTCCGCTTTTTCATATTTTCAATTTCGTTTTTTGCTTTAGATATTTTTTGTCTTGGAGAAATTGTTTGCTTTTGAAGTAAATTAACAAAAGGTACGGAAATGCAAAGCAAGGCTTTCATTTGTACTTGTGGATGCATATACAGTAGTTTGTCATTGAACGCATAGCCCCTTTCCCCATGAGTCTTCAACGCCCTCCCTTCTGAGACACGGCTACGAACCTGCACTGGGGCGGCTTTCGTATTTCATTAACCGAAATATTGTCTCGGTAAATCCATGCGTTTTCGCGTGGATTCCCACGTCTGCAGTAATTCCTAAAAATTACAATATTTGTTTGGTATCCTCTTTAGAAAATTTATTGCTTTTCGTCCATGAATACATTTTTCTATATATAACAGTAAAACGTGCTGTTGAATTCTCTTTCACTGAAAGCAAAAACAAACACCGTTTTCTAACATAGTAGCTTAGAAAAATAGACCAGGATTTCATTTTTTTCACACCAAGCTCTTTATTTATTTGGCAAAAATTCGTATAGTGAATCACAAATATTGTGAATTTTGCATTTAACATATTATTCACATCTAATAACCAACACCATATCCTAGGCCTCCATATCCCAGATCATATCCACGAGATCCAAGACCGTACACAACACCACCATTTCCAAGGCTATAAGAACCACCGCCAAGGCTTCCGTAACCTAGACCTCCATATCCTATTCCACCAAGTCCAGCACTAAGTCCTCCAAGTCCAGCACCAAGACCTCCAAGTCCAGCACCAAGACCTCCAAGTCCAGCACCAAGACCTCCAAGTCCAGCACCAAGACCTCCAAGTCCAGCACCATATCCAATTCCTCCAAGTCCAGCTCCGTAACCGATCCCGACACCTCCGTATCCACCTGCATATGGAGCAGATGAGATTACGTTGACAGCAGCAGGATCCTGATTGGCTGTTCCTGGCTCGTTGGTCTTTACTTGGGCACGGAATCCGGCATGGTCAGCTACATAATTGACCTGACGATGGACACCACGGGCATCGGAGAATCCGTAGCTTCCCTTGACTCCACTGTGTCCATCTCCACTCTCCTCACGATGTTGTTCGCCATGATGGTCCTTCACACTGTAGCCAAAAGCATAAGGCTGGGGCTGTAGGAAAAAATATCGTTAACTCGTTTACAGTTTGGTAGATCTCAGTTCACACACACACACAATCAATAATTTACGTCAAGAAAGTTTTTTAAAATGGCAACTTTTAATAAAATGACTCCAATACATAGTATAACACTGTTTCTATGAAGTGGCGATGCCAGCAGCTAAGAACTGGGTGGGCCGTTGGGGGGAGGTTCTAAGCATGACGGTAGAGAGGCACAAATTTTTAAGTGTTTGGAAGAAATTTTGGGAAAAATTCCGTTTATGTGCATTTTACCCAACGCTGATAATGTTATCCCTAGTAAAAAATAGTTATCTAATGAATACTGTACATAATATTTAGTCAATGTATGCAGTATGGGGACCATGAATACTAATCTCTATGGCAAGTTACTATTCGCAATTTTAGCATACTTAAGTCGTTTTTTTCTTTCATATGATTGTTTATGAACTTTAATTTGTAACCTGATAAGGAATCTCTCTCTCTTTCTTTCTTTCTCGTGCTCTCTCTCTCCATTTCTCTCTCCCTTTCTTTCTCTGTCTTTCTCTCTCTCTCTTCCCTCTCTCTCCCTCCCTCTCTCCCTCTGTCTCTTTCTTTCTTTCTTTATATCTTTCTCCCTATCTCTCTTTCTTTCTCTCTCTCTCTCTCTGTCTTTCTATTTTTTGTCTCTCTCTTTCTTTCTCCCTTTCTCTCTCTTTCTTTCTTCCTTTCTCTTTTTGTGTCTCTCCCCTTTTTTCTCCATTTCTTTCTTTCTCTCTTTATCTTTCTATTTTTCGCCTCTCTCTTTCTTTCTCCCTTTCTTTTTCTGTCTCTCTTCCTTTCTCTCTCCTCCTTTCTTTTTCTTTGTCTCTCTCTCTCTTCATTTCTCTGTGCCTTTCTTTCTCCCTTTCTATATTTCTCTCTCTTCCTTGCTCTGTCTTTTTCTTTCTCTGTCTCTTCCTTTCTCTGTCACTCTTCTCTCTATCTCTCTCTCATCGTTTTAAACGATGATTACAGAATGGGTGTATTTCTACTACTCTCTTAGAAATTCGTTTAGAGGACTCCCTCCATTTCCCATAAGCACAAACACTAAATTTAACAAAGAAATAATTTTATATAACAAAATTTCAGTGAATTAGAGAAATTCACAAACATTTATTTATCCAAGTTCCCTAGAATCTTAGCTGGTTGCACCCGTCGCGTGTTCCAACTGTTTAAATATTTTTTGTTTGTCTGAAGAAAATAGTTTTACTAAGAGCTAATGGGAAAGTGTTCGCACATAGCAAATATTTACGTATAAATAACTGACTTGATAGATTTTGTTGAAAGCTTTTGTGTAGCCAAAATTATGCTTTTTCTCAGAATAATGCCGTCATGTGAAAGAAATCGGATGAATTGTGTTGCGTTAAGTAGTGTCATTAAGTTTCAAAAATGTTGTGAACTATCTATCTCCAGATAAATTAAAGAAAATAATTTAACGATATTGAACGTTTTGTGCCTACAAATAAGTTCCTTTAAAGGAGGATATCTTTTGAATTCACAACTTTTTTGCTTTCCCAGACGTGTACATAAACAAGTGGAGGCAACCAATCCTTTTTTTTCAGAATGGAGGAACACAAAGACAAACAATTTAGGTGGATCTCTTCCAGAAAATATTTTTCAAGTTTTCCGAACAAAACATTTAAACTAACGTAGTTTCCTCGAAAAACAGTTTTAGTGGTTTCCTTCGAGAAAGGATACAGGCTGATTTCTTCAAGAAAAGATTTTGTCTGGATTCTCCAAGACAGAATTTTTGTAGGTTTCTCCATGAACGAATTTGAACGGGTTTCTCAAGAAAGACGTTGGATCGGCTTACTTAAGAAAGGAACTTATTTATTTATATGATCTACTAAAGAAAGTGTTTGGTTTGGTTTGTACAAGCTAAGATTTAATTAAGTTTTTTTGAGAAATTGTTTGTATCACTGTAGTTTCTACACAATAAATCAAGCTGTTCTTTCCATGTAACATAACCACAGAAATTTGAAAATTTTATCATCCTGAAACGGAAATCGAACCCGCATCTCCCGTTTTGCGCTCGAGTATGTAGCCATTACACCACACAGGAGAATGAAATCCAAACAACTGAGGCATTAATCTGAAACGTCAGACTTTATTTCTCTGCACTAGTCGAAACAAGTGGCTTATCGTAGTGCTAAGTAAGATCACCAGTAATTAGTACATATCAAGTTGGAAACACATAGATTAATTAATGCACACATAAATCAAGCTGTTATTACCATGTAACATAACCACAGAAATTTATCCCATGGGTTTCCAACTTGATATATAATCATTTACTGTTGATCTATCTAACTTGATATACACATGTGTATACTCATCTACTGGGATGTAAGGTCAGGTGATGCGTAACATCACAGCCTCTCCTTGACAAATGTCAACCCCGCCTTCTCGTGGTGCATCCTGTTCCCACTAAAGGGGCTCTGACGACCGCCAATAGCGGTATAACTATACCATCGGGATTAGAGGAAATTCTATCCCACACTCACCAACCCGCTTGGCCAGCGTGGTGAGTTATGGCCAAACCCCTCCAAAATGATTCCACAACTTAAATCTTGGCCCTCAGTCTCCGGCAGCTGGA
This sequence comes from Macrothele yani, assembly GCA_039090855.1. Taxonomy (NCBI): domain Eukaryota; kingdom Metazoa; phylum Arthropoda; class Arachnida; order Araneae; family Macrothelidae; genus Macrothele; species Macrothele yani. The sequence goes on along the minus strand of CM077028.1, from coordinate 23,737,657 downwards.
ATGTACCTGGCCAAGGCAGCGGTCAGTGCGACATGAAGGCAGAGGGTGCTAAGAATCCCCGGAGGACCGGACTAGGCTGCCATCTGATGCTGACCTTGGCTACTTACAATGGACGCTCCCTATCTTCTGATTCAAGGCTTCTTGAATTGGAAGAGGAACTACAAAGGATCAAGTGGGACATCGTGGGGCTAAGTGAGGTAAAAAGAAAAGGAGAAGATCTCATCGAACTGAAAAGTGGACATCTCTTCTACTATCGTGGGACAGATACTGGCAGAACTAGTGGTGTTGGATTTATAATAAACAAGAAACTGAAGGATAAAGTTGTAGAAGTTGAAAGTTCCTCTGACAGAGCTGCACGACTTGTTATCCAACTCTCGAAAAGATACCAGGCTCAGATTATTCAAACTTATGCACCCACCACAAGTCATCCTGAAGAAGAAATTGAAGAATTTTATGAGGAAATTTGTCATCTAAATAATAAAGGTAAGCAGCACTTGAAAATAATTATGGGAGATTTCAATGCAAAAATAGGGCAACGGCAACAGAATGAAACTTCAGTAGGTAAATTCGGTCACGGCAACAGAAACCAGCGTGGAAATACTCTCGTTTAGTTTGCAGAGGCAGAAGGGTTTTTCATCTTGAACTCCTTCTTCAAGAAAAAGCCACACAGGAAATGGACATGGAGACATCCAAATGGGACGACAAGTGAAATTGATTTTATTATGTGTAACAAAAAACTTGTCATAGAAGACTGCAGTGTGCTGAACAAGTTCAACACAGGTAGTGACTATAGATTGGTGAGATATAAGATGCACCTCAACACTAAACTTGAACGTGGCAAGCTCATAAGACAAACAAAATCTATTGACATAACCAACCTTAAAAAACACCATAATACCTTCAAGTTAGAACTGAAGAACAGGTTCTCTGCTTTAGAAGGCCTAACATCGGAAGAAGTGGACATCTCTGAAGTTAACAGAAAAGTAACCAAAGCTCTTATGGAAACAGCAACAAAATTAGCTGGGTCTAAGAACAAGTTGCATGTGAACAAATTATCAGGAAAAACCAAAATGTTGATGCAAAAAAGAAGAGAGATTAGGACAACTAAAGAAGATGTGACTTCCAAAGTGGAATATATAGAGCTATGCAAGACAGTAAGAAAAAGTATCACTGAAGACGTAAGAAAATTCAACTGTGAACTAGTGAGGAAAGCAATTGAAAACAACCAAAGCCTAAAGATAGCAAAGGGACATCTCAGTAAGGGAAGAAAACAGATTATGGCACTGAGAAAAGAAGATGGTTCTGTAACAAGAAATAGAGGCGAAATTTTGACAAGAGTGAAAGATTTCTACTCCAAATTATATGAAAGGGATGATATATGCACTCCAGACATCATGAAAGATGCCAGTACCAGAGTTCCTCCAGTCCTTCCAGCAGAAGTTGCACATGCAATCAAGAACATGAAGCGAGGAAAAGCTCCAGGAGAAGATGGAATTACTGTAGACATCATACAAGAAGCAAGTGGAGAAATCGAAACAGTACTCGCCCAAATTTTCACTCGATGCCTTAATGAAGGAAAGATTCCTGAGGATTGGAACACCGCTACAATGATCCTGCTACATAAGAAAGGTGACATTGAGGATCTCGGAAACTACAGACCTATCAGCCTCCTATCAGTAGTTTATAAAATCTTCACTAAAGTTCTTTCACACCGCTTGAAGGTAACACTGGACATGGCTCAACCGAGAGAACAAGCTGGATTCAGGAGTGGTTACAGCACAATAGATCATATCCACGTGCTGAGAGAACTAATTGAAAGAGCGAGGGAATATGAGCTTCCATTGTGCATGGCTTTTATCGATTATGAAAAAGCCTTTGATTCGGTGAAACCATCAGCAGTTACAATGGCTCTGAAAACCTGCGGTATTGAAGATGCATACATTAATATTATCAATAACATCTATGAAAATGCAAGTGCAAAGATTAGGCTGTTTAAAAATACAACACACGTAAAAATTGGAAAGGGAGTGAGACAAGGTGACACCATATCTCCGAAGCTCTTTAATGCTACATTGGAGGGTGTTTTTCAGTCGCTGAGCTGGGAAAACAAGGGGATAAAGATTAATGGAGATTATCTAACCCACCTTCGTTTTGCTGATGACGTAGTCATTTTTGCAACTACCCCATCAGAGCTGCAGAGTATGATCCAGGAACTTGCTGACAAGAGTAAAGAAGTGGGATTAAAAATGAACTTTCAGAAGACAAAAGTGATGTTCAATGCTTTTACAAGAAATGAAGATTTATCGATTGATGGAGAAAAGCTGGAGATAACAGACACGTATGTTTATCTTGGACAGCAGATATCAAGTGAGGGTCACATTGATGAAGAAATTAATCGGCGTACAAAACTTGCCTGGAGAGCTTTTGGAAGAAACAGCATAATTTTCAAGAGCAATATGCCATTATGTCTTAAAAGAAAAGTGTTTGATCAATGCATCCTTCCAGTGCTTACGTATGGTGCAGAGACGTGGACCTTAACTAAAAGAGACATACAAAGGCTGCAGACAACTCAAAGAAGCATGGAGAGGTGCATACTTGGTGTAACCAGGAGAGATAAGAAGAGGAACTCGTGGATCCGAAAAATGACAAGAGTGGAAGACATCATGATCAGAGTTAAATCCCTGAAATGGCAATGGGCTGGACATACTGCCAGAAGGACAGATCATCGATTGACAGCCGAAATTTTAGATTGGATTCCAAGGGACAGGAAAAGACCCAGAAGAAGACCACATGGGAGATGGGTGGATGAAATTCGAAAGTATGCAGGGGTGACATGGAGGAGATGGCACAAGACAGACCGTTGTGGAGGAAACTTGGGGAGACCTTCGTCCAGCAGTGGATTGATAATGGTTGACAATGATGATGATGATGATGATACTCATTTACTGGTGTTCTAACTTAGCACTACAATAAGACACGTTTGTTTCGACTAGTACGGAGAAATCAAATCAAAGTCTGACGTTTCAGAAAAATGCTTTTGGATTTCATTGTCCTGGGCCGTGTGTGTAATATTTAGCATACTCGAGTGCAAATCGGAAGATGCGGGTTCGATTCCGTTCCAGCGCGACAAAATTTTCAAATTTCTGTGGTTATGTTACATGTCAAAAACAGCTTGATTTAGGTGTGTATTAATTATTCCATGTGTTTCCAACTTGATACACCGTGGTTTCTTTAAAAAGAAGTGTTCTTGTGAATTTCTTCAATAAAGGATCTGGTCTCGTTTCTTCAAAAGAAGATACTGTCTTCTTTCTCGAAGAAAGCCGCTCAAATCCTTTCTTCGAGGAAGGATTGGTGTCGATGTCATTTAGAAAGCAGATGGGCCAGTTTGTTCAAGAAATCATTTCAAAGCTGACACTTGCGCATTGCCCAATACTCTCTACACCGCTGTGGGCTCTGCATTATTTTAAGAGCTACGGACAAAAATGCTAACTCTGTCTTATAGTGAATTTCCTGTGGTATTTCTTTTGAAAATCGAAACTCTGGTCAATATAACGCATAGTGTGCTGACAGGTGCCGTTAATCTGCGTTGTGGTAAAATCATAATTTCGGCACTGGTAGGAAATTGTATTTATTAAACTTCTGTACAGAATGTTGACATACTTACAGCATGGTGACCATAATCAAGACCGTTTGCCAAAGACAAAGACACGAGGGCAGATAATATCAGAACCTGCAAACGAGTTGATATATGTATATTAGGCATACAAACACATATGTAAAAGATAATTGAAAAATAAGCTGTTATTTCACTTACTAAAAAAGATAGATAAATATGAATTTCATCTACGGAGGAAATTAATAAAATATTGAGAATGGCAGAAGCCCTGATCAACAGTTTTCTTTTACCAGGTAGCGCATATGCAATAGTGAATTGTTGAGCTTGTTTAGCTAATAGAGCAAATGTCTTGTATGAACTCTTGAAAGAAAAGTACTTTTGCAGACGCGGAACAGAACTAAATTTCATATATTTTAAGATAGAGATACTGAGAAACACACATTTTCTCTATGCCTGTGGCGATACTCAAACCTACATCATTTTGCTCCGGAAGCGAATGCTTTCCCAATTAATCTGTGGCGGTACTCAAAACCACATCGTTCTGCTCCGGAGACCGATGCTTTCCCAATTAATCTGCACCGGCAAGGCTTTATCACTGCTACTTGCAGTTTTGACATGTGAGCCACCACTGCAGTACGTTATGTATATCCTTCCCTTGAGAAAGGAGGGGGTAAGAAGTCGCTGGTTTCGGGTTTCCCGCAAACTATGCTTGAAATATGCACCACCTGCCAACAAGTAATTAGACACCCCTGCAATCGACGATATCTGCGGTCCTGATACACGTCACCAACAACCATCTGCCAACAAGTAATTAGACACCCCTGCAATCGACGATATCTGCGGTCCTGATACACGTCACGGCCGCCGCCGTTAAATATCGTGTGGGAAACAACAACGCAACCAGTGGCATGCAAGATGCCACGCAGTTCGGAGCTCTCTGATTTCGAGAAACGTGTAATCGTCGGGTACCACAGAAATGGCCGATCCATATGTGACATATCCAGCTAAGTACCAAAAGTACCCAAAATCGACAGTGTCCTACGTGATTGGCAAGTGGAAGATGAGAGGTGACTCTCGGAATGTGCCCCGACCCGGCAGACCCACAAAACTGGGAGTTAGAAACCGACGGGTGCTGGCCAGAGAAATTTCGAAGAACCACACCAAATCGATGGGCCACATCCTCGAGGAGTTTCAACATGCATTCGGGAGTGTTCTTTCGATGAATACCATCCGTAAGGAAGCACATCTGCTTAATTATCATCTGCTCGGTGGCAAAGAATGTCGACACTGGACGGTTTAACAGTGGAAACAGGTTCTCTGGAGCGACGAATCAAGGTTCACCCTCTACCGTTCGGATGGCAGGGTCTGGGTTTGGCGTCTGCTGGAGAACGCCTCCTGCCGGAATGTATTGTGCCAACTGTGAAGTTCGGCGGCGGTGGAATTATGCTATGGGGGTGTTTCTCCTGGTATGGCACGGTACCCTTGGTCGCAATTCCTTGTAGACTCAACGCCGAGACCTACTGCACCATTTTGGATGACCATGCGCTTCCTACGTTGTGGCAGTTTTACGGGGTGGACCCATGTTACTTTCAGGATAACAATGCCACCTGTCATGCTGCGAGGTCCACCATGGCTTGGTATGGTGACAATGGGATTAATCGAATGGACTGGCCTGCGCAGAACCCGGACCTTAACCCTATCGGGCACCTCTGGGACGAGTTGAAGCGTCGATTTAAGGGGTGCCCCCACCGTCCAAAATCGATGAAGGAACTGACCTGTCTTCTCCAAGCCGAGTGGAAGAAAATACCGCTAGCCGTCGTACAACGCCTGGTTGAGAGTATGCCCCAGAGGGTGGCAGCTGTAATCGCCGCTCGTGGAGGCTCCACCAATTATTGAAGGTGAATAAACTTAGTTTTCCTTTGCTATCACAGGTGTCCAATTACTTGTTGGTAGATAGTGTATCTGTGTTGAAGAACGAATTCTCATTAATTCCCTACAATATGTGGAAAGAACATCAAACATTTTTAGAAGAACCTGAAAGACAGTATATCTATTTTTACGTTCGAGGGCTAATGTGAAACTCAAACTTGCCAGTGGTGAGGATCGAACCCACATTGTTCTGCTCCGGAGCCGAATAATTTACCAGCTAAGCTAACTTGGCAAGAGCTTATCACTACTACTTGCAGTCTTGACATGTGCATCACTTCTGTAGTACGATACAATGCCTATAAAATTTCACGCGCAACTCTGCAAATATCAAGATGTCTCAAAATATAGCAGAAATAATAATCAGAGTTACAGTGAATTTGTAGAAGACGATTCTGTTTTTCTGGGATTCGGCATTGACCATTAAGTGGAACGTGAAAATCTGTAAATGGAACATTGCATGTCTTTCAGAACTACCTGAAACGCCACAAATAATTAAGAGCATACTTCTAAAAAGTAACAGGTCGCAAATATCTGTAGTATCATCATCAGCCATTATCAATCCACTGCTGGATGAAGGTCTCCTAAAATTTCTTCCACAATTGTCTGTCTTGGGCTTGTCTCCACCATGTCACTCCAGCATACTTTGAAATTTCATCCATCCATCTCCCATGGGGTCTTCTTCTGGGTCTTTTCCTGTCCCTCGGGATCCAGTCTAAAATTTCGGTTGTCCATCGGTGGTCCGTTCTTCTGGCAACATGTCCAGCCCATTGCCATTTCAGTGATTTTATTCTGGTCATGATATCGTCCACTCCTGTCATTTTCCTTATCTACAAGTTCCTCTTCTTATCTCTTCTGGTTACACCAAGCATGCATCTCTCGATGCTTCTTTGAGTTGTCTGCAGTGTTTGTATGTCTTTTTTAGTTAAGGTTCATGTCTCTTATCCATACGTAAACACTGGCATGATGCATTGATTAAATACTTTTCTTTTGAGACATAATGGCATACTGCTCTTAAAAATTGTACTGTTTCTTCCAAAAGCTCTACATTCAAGATCTATACGCCGATTAATTTCTTCATGAATGTGACCCTCACTTGATATCTGGTGCCCACGATAAATGTAGGAATCGGTTGTCTCAAGCTTTTCTCCATCAATCGATAAATCTCTGTTTCTTGTAAAAGCATTGTACATCACTTTCGTCTTCTGAAAGTTCATTTTAATTCCACTTCTTCACTCTTGTCTCTGCAGCTCTGAAACGGTAGTTGTAAAGATGACTACGTCATCAGCAAAACAAAGGTCAGTTAAGTAATATCCATTAATCTTTATCCCTTTGTTTTCCCAGTTCAATGATTGAAAGGCATTTTGGCAGTGTGGCGTTAAAGAGTTTGGGATATATGGTGTCACTTTGTCTCACTCCCTTTCCAATTCTTATTTGTGCTGTATCCTCAAATATCCGAGCCTTCGCACTTGCTTTTTCATAAATGTTATTAATAATGCTAATGTATGCATCTTCAATACCGCAGGATTTCAAAGCCATTGTTACTGCTGATGGTTTCAGGGAATCGTAGGCCTTTTCATAATCAATAGAAGCCATGCATAATGGGAGTTCATATTATCTTGTTCTTTCCATTAGTTGTCCCAGTACATGGATATGATCCATCGTGCTGTAGCCACTCCTGAATGCAGCTTGTTCTCTGGGTTAGGCCATGTCTAGTGTTACCTTCAAACGATGTGAAAGAACCTTATTGGAGATTTTATAAACCACTGAAAGGAGGCTACTGGGCCTGTAGTTCCTGAGATCCTCAACGACACCTTTTTTATGGTGCAAGATCATTGTAGCATTGTTCCAATCGTTAGTATATATTCTACTATATAATCAAAAGTATTCAGACACCACAATGTTTTGCGACAAAGCGCTTTATTATCGCAATTAGTAGTTAGTCAGTCAACATTTTACTTGTATGACAGCGGCAACGCGTCGAGGCACACTGTCGACCAGTTTCTGATAGGTTTCGAGGGGAATAGCTCACCATTCGTCCTACAAAGCTCACCACTCGTCTTACAAAGCTCACCACTCGTCTTACAAAGCTCACCACTAATCCTACAAAGCTCACCACTCGTCCTACAAATCTGCTGCCCGAGTGGAGAGCAAAGACGGTCGTCGTGGTCAATTTCGTATCCGTCACTCCAGTTCTTCCCAGACATGCTTTGTGGGATTAAGATCAGGACTCTGAGCAGTCCATTGAAACAATTTCACCTCATTTTCAGGAAACCAGTCCTGTCACACGCCGTGCAGTGTGGCACGAAGCTCGATCGTGTTGGATGAGACAACCCTCCACTTTCTTGGTATAACAGAATTACCTAGAACTTCGACGTAAACTTCAGAGTTCATAGGGTGTGTTATAATATCCGACGTGCCGAATCCCATCCACGGAAAAGAACTCCATATCATGATGGAGCATCCGCCGAACCTAACAGTTGGAAGAACACGGTCCGATGAAAATCGTTCGCAGTGAAAATCCAAACACGCCCATCAGATTGGAAGAGTAAAAGCGTGACTCATCACTCCAAAGAACAGCTTTCCAGTCGCCAAATCCAAACACGCCCATCAGATTTGAAGAGTGAAAAGCGTGACTCATCATTCCAAAGAACAGCTTTCCAGTGGCCAAATCCAAACATGCTCATCAGATTGGAAGAGTAAAAAGCGTGACTCATCACTCCAAAGAATAGCTTTCCAGTCGTCCACAGTCCAGGAATGAAATGAGACACGCCACTCAAAACGGCGCTTTGTATTCATGGTAGTGATGTGTGGCTTGTGTGTCTCTTATCTACCAGAAGAACCCAAACTGTTCATCTCTCTGCGGATAGTTATGGTACTAGTCGAGCCATTACAAGCATTTCCTACTTCAGCAGCTATGGAACGGCGGAGGAAGAAAGGAATTTCTTAACATTTCTTATCATGGCTCTTCTGCTACGTTCCGTCAGATTGTGGGGCCTTCCTGAACGTTTTTTTGCTGTAGTTGTACCGTCCTGCTTCCATCTCTTCACAACATCACTTACAGCCTATTTTGGTATGTTGAGTTTAGTTTCAATGCTCAGTATAGAAACGTTACTCAAATGGCATCCCATTACCAGCACAAGCTGGAACTCTAAAAGTTGTAAAGTTGTCCTGAACGACAGAGAGCTACTTTTTGAGAGCCCCACCCTTGGACAACAGTGACCAGAGGCACAATTTTGTGGCCTGTTTATCCAATTTGGACCATGTGAATGTATTTATCGTACGACACTGGCTCTGTCCCTTCCTTGGAATTAGTAATACGAAACTTGGGATGAAATATTATTATGTGCTTAAATGTTCAGAGGGGTTCGTTAAACCCTAAACAAAAAAACAAACCCAAGAAAGACGATACCGAATTCTCGGGTGTAAAGATCACGTTTTTTGCATACTTTGCGACGCGAAAAAAAAAATATATTTAAAGCAAATTTTTAGAAGAAGAAATTCAATAAAAAGGATAATGCCTTTATGATCTCTAGAAAAAATCTGCGCATAATTTAAGATACGCAATGTGAGCTGCGTTCTTCATAGTTTACGGAACTGGTTACAAAAAAGAAGTTAAACAAATTTCTACGATTTCCTGAACATCCACACAAAGAAACAGCTTTTTTCGGCCAGTAGCAAATAAAAGGTGTGCTATCAAAAATCAATTTCCGCACAAAACGTTTTTCAAGCGGAAGGTATCTGGGGCAGAAAACATGCTGAAAAGAATCGATATGACTTTACGTCCCCTAGCAGAAGAGCTGTGCCGTACTTAACCCTATGAGTGTCAACGACGCGTCTAGCGCGTACAAAGCTTTCCTTTACCCAGTGTTAGCGGCACGTTTTGCGCGTCCAAATGTGTCGTTTACCCAGTGTCAGCGACCCGACTAGCGCGTACGAACCTGTCCTTTACCTAATGCCAGCGTAAAGAGTCTAGCGCGCCGAGCTTTCCTTTAACTAGTGTCAGCAATGCGTCTAGAACCTGCAAAGCTTTTCTTTACCCGGTGTCAGTGACACGTCTAGCGCGTGTAACGCTTCTCCATCGCAGTGTCATAGACGAAGTGTCAGCGACGTGTTTAGCGCGTGCAAAGTTTTCCTTTACCTAGTGTCATCGATGCGTCTAGCACCTGCAAAGCTTTGCTTTACCCAGAGTCAGCGACGCTTTTAACGCGAGAAATGCTTCTCCAATTCAGTATCATGGACGAAGTGTCAGCGCCGCGTCTGACGCGTGAAGTACTTCCCCAATTCAGTATCATGGACGAAGTGTTAGAGTCACGTCTAGCGCGTGCAAAGGTTTCCTTTACCCAGTGTCAGCGACGCGTCTAGCGCGTCCAACGCTTTCCTTTATCCAGTGTCAGCGACACGACTAGCATGTGAAACGCTTCTGTAACTCAGTGTCATGGACGAAGTGTCAGTGACGCGTCTAGCACGTGCAAATCTTTACTTTATCCAGTGTCAACAACGCGTCTGGAGCTTGCAAACGGTTCCTTTACCCAGGGTCATCGAAGCATCTAGCGGGTATAAAGCTTTCCATTACCAAGCGTCAGTGAAACGACTAGCGCGTGGAACGCTTCTTCGAACACAGTGTCATGGACGAAGTGTTAGCGGAGCGTTTAGCGCGTGAAAACCTTTGTCAAACTTGTGTCATTCGTTCATCACACTGAGTTGGTTACTGCAAGCCCTGGACGAGTCGCTGACACTGGGTAAAGGAATGCTCTGCACGTGCTAGACACGCCATTGACACGCCAAAGGTTAAAAGGGTAAATGAGTGCCAAACAATCCTCATAATGAAGAGTATCTTACCAAGAGAAGATTTTTCCAGGCGATTTTTGCGATCCTATCAGATACTCTTTTAAAACGAAATGTACGTTGACGCCTCCTGGCAGAAGAATTCTGAATAACAGAAAAGCAGAAAATATGCGCAAAATACATGCCTCAAAACAAAATCTATACGAAGAAAATATAATTTTTCAAAACGACTTTTTCAAGCAGTGATATCCAGAACAAACTTTTTACATTTATGTTCGCTATTGGGAAATCTGTGCATCATTTAACAAGAACAATATTCCCAGTCGTCATCGTAATGAATGGTATACTATAAAAGAATAACGTTTTTAATAGAATTTATTGAAGCCGAAATAAAGTTGCAAACGAAAATGCACACTAACGCAACATAGCTTCAGAACTATTCGCTATACAAAATCCAGAATACATGCAAAATGTTTCAGAAAGGGAATGCTTCCTGGCCTTAAAATAATTTTTCAACTTTATAAGCAGCTATATTCGGAAAAATAGATTATGTATTTGTGACCCTAACGGATAAATTAGGTATCATTTCGGTCTGGAAATCCGCATAAATTTAGTTTCGTGGTTAGCGGTATCTGACTGAAAGAACTTTTTAACTCGGGTTTTTACACAGGCAGATATCAATGCAAACTTGTTGTAAAAAGAAATACGGGCTTACGACCTCTAGTAAGGAAAAAATTGGCAGGGGCTGTGTCGGAGCCACTGCCGCAGGTCTTTTGGGCGTAGATTACGTCGCGTGGCTGTTGGGTGTCGGGTGGATGTTAGAAATGGGTGAATGCGCAGAGTTTAGGTTTAGAATTTTTTTTTATTTTTTTGGCTGTTTACAGAGATCCTGTGCAAAAAGTAATGCATTTTGAGAGAATAGCTTACTTGTTCTAGGCTGAGAATGGTCTTGTTGACGAGAGGCCGATGGCACGAGAAGTAGCTCAAATATGGCATGACATCGACAACGATGTTTCTCGCGAAAGTCAAGTCGATATATGCGTTTCCCAGCGTGGTTGGCTATCACGTCGGTACAAAGTTCAAGTTGAATTGAGTCTTCATGGAATCGATTTCTTGCAGATTCGTTTGAGTGAAGACTTTAAAGCCTACCATATTTATCATCGGTACCTCTGTGTCCCCAATCATATTCTTGCTCATTTTCTTGGTGTTCTCGGAGTACTTGATCATCACCGCAAAGAGAAACATTTCGAGGTCCAAGAGGGAGACGTTCGGGTGAATGTAAACGCATCCGAGAATGAAGCGTGGCTTGCCGTTCAATGTGATGTCGCCGAGGCTCCACACGTAGTCTTCAATTATATGTTTTCTCGCGTTCAAGTCGATCTATTTAAATTAAGATATCGAGACATTTCGGAAATTTTCACAAAGTTTGCAACTATTTCACAATGTTTCACACACCTAATCAAGTTTTCTAACAAATATTATTACAGATATCGATAGATCTCGCGTAGACAAAACGAATGACACGTCGCGGTTCCAAGCTATACTAATTTTATCGCCCTCGCCGAGCGCCGATTTAAATACAAAATGACAAACGGACGCGCCAATTTAACCACAAAATGACGGACGGACGCGTCAATTTAACCACAAAATAACGGACGGACGCGCCAATTTACCCACAAAATGACGGACGGACGCACCAATTTAACTACAAAATGACGGACGGACGCGCCGCGTCATCTGACCTTGAACGCTCTTTCGGTAGACTCTTTGGATTGTCCTCTCTTCGACGCAGTTATTATATTTTTGCCTGCTTTTGTAGTTTTTAAATTATTGAAGGAAGTCTGATGTACACTTTTTTGGGACATACGGTTTTTACCAAGGGACCCAGCACTGTTACAAAACGATAGACGTATTCTACGTCAAAAATCGAGATTGTATACTGTACATTCCTCTTCCTGAGAACTATCTGAGAAAGCAAGAAATTTCAAATTGGACAGTTGAGCTATAGAGAAAAATGCTTTACGTATGTGAAAAACTATGCATTTCTATGCATTGAGCAGAAAAAAAGGGCGAAATGTTTACCCTGGTGATATGTACTTGATATAAAAGGAATTAATTTTTAAATAAAGTTCTTAGGAGAATAAATGTTGCTGCAAATACATAAAAAAAGGAATAACATGCTCTTACTGCCCTTAGTGGCAAAACTGTTTGCCTACAAGATTTTTAAAATTATACGAAGACATTTTTTACAGAAAGTTTTACGCGACGCAGAAGAAAAAGAAAATCAAATCTGACTTTCAGAAGCAAAGATATAACCGTGAAAAGGAAATTTAAGTTTACGCCCCCTAGCGCTGAAATCATGTATTATTTGAAAAAGAAACTGTCCCCAAAATAATTCTCCTTTTAAACAGTATCGAAGAAAGTAAAGAATTTTTTCAGTCGGACGTTTAAAAGTAATAACGTGGAGTAAAATGCATTCTAAAATTGGTAACATCTATATTTACACCCTTAAGCGGCTAGATTCTTCATCGGATAAAGATTTGGATCCGAAAATATCAGAAACACAAGTTCCATATTTACTCTTGAATAATACACCTATTGATATATTACAAAGTTTTGAGTATCTGGGAATTGTTTTAAATTCTGACCTAAGATGGAATAACCATATAGATACAACTGCAAATCGAATCTCTAAAAATATAGGAATTGTAAGCAAAATTATATCAAGTCAAACTGCTAAGACACTTAAATTTTTATACTACACACACATACAATCACATAGTACAAATTTTGAAGATGAAAATCCGATTTTTGGCGTAAATATGACAAGGATGGTAAGTCAGATAATATCCGAAAACTTGAAAATTTTCATCGTCCTGGAGCGGGACTCGAACCCGCGTCTCCCAGAAAACGCCTGAGTATGCTAACCACTACACCACCCAGAACGGCCAAATTTCAAGTTTCCGATCAATTTGAATTTAACCATCACAGGATTCGCTAGTCGAAGCAACCGGCATTCATGTTTAGCGAATCTGGAGGTTAAGAATCTTATCCCGTGTTTGCCCGGAGAAGCAGATAAAAAATGATTTCTTTCATGAATCACATAGTAATTATTGCTTTTCCTCATGGGGGTAAACCTCTGAAACCAAAATCAATAAATTAATGTTACAGAATAAATACATAAGGTTATTCGACTTAAAAACAAATTCTGCACCTCATACTAACTTCCAACTTTTCGCTTCTCACCATATTCATGTCAACCGCAACCATTATGGAATTTAATCTGTTAAACAATTATTTGACTTCAAAATAGGTAAACTAATGTTCCAAAGAATTAAACAAAATTTATACCCAGATTTCATTGAATCGGATTTTCATACTTATAACTATGAAACGAGACATAGATTAATATTAAATCCTATATATATATCCAAAAACTCTCATGAGGAAACGGAGCTTAAATTATATTGGTCCTAAATTTTGAGGTGTTCTATTGCCGAGTTGACTACAATAAATAACCTAAACTTATTCAAAAATAAATTTAAAAAAATAATCGTAAAGTTAAATTTCCAAAAATAATAATAAATAATTATTCATAATATGACTAACACTTAACATTACTGCTGTGACATAAATTATGCACTAATGGATTAAATACAATTACGTATCTTCAATCTTCAGTCCACTTGATGCACATTGTTGGTGTGTAATTTTTCTTTGTTAATGAAATTATTGACACCTCTCAATACATGCCGTGGTATTCCAAAAATAATTCCCTGGGAGATGAAATATTCGATTTTTAATCTTTTTTTTTTTATGTATAAAAGAAAAGATTAAAAATGTATGTATAAAGAAAAGATTTTTATGTATAAAAGAAATGATTAAAAATCGAATATTTCATCTCCCAGGGAATTATTTTTGGAATATCACGACATGTATTGAGAGGTGTCAATAATTCCCTAAACAAATAAAATTACGCACCTACAATGTGCATCAAGTGGACTTAAGACTGAAGGTACGTAATTGTATTTAATACATTAGTGCATAATTTATGTTACTGTGAATTTTCAGTGTGACTTATCAACGTGTGACATATCAACGATTACACCTTATCAACGAGGACCCGAAATTGTTGTCCTACTGAGATATTTTATTACTGCTGTGTTTGGTGAACCTGTGCTTGAGGCTTTTGTCCGGGCTCTCTGAGGTCTTTTAACTGATTCTACCTTGCCGTTCTCTATAATATAAATTATTGATGAATATTCATAAATTCCAAATGTAACAGCAAGAATAAAAAATTATTATTATTATACAAATTTGAAGATGACAATCCGATTTTTAGTGTAAATGTGACAAGGATGGTAAGTCAGATAGCATCCGAAAACTTGAAAATATCATCGTCCTGGAGCGGGACTCAAACCCGCGTCTCTCATATAGAGCCAGGATACGCTAACTACTACACCACCCAGAGTGACCAAGTCTCAAGTTTCCGATTAACTTGAATATAACTATCACAGGATTTGCTAGTCAAAGCAACCGGCATTCATGTTTAGCGAATCTGGAGGTTAAGAATCCTATCCCGTGATTGCCCGGAGAAGCAGAAAAATCATGAAAGAAATACGGGATTACACCATAGAATACAAATTTTGAAGATGACAATCCGATTTTTAGTGTAAATGTGACAAGGATGGTAAGTCAGATATAATCCGAAAACTTGAAAATATCATCGTCCTGGATCGGGACTCGAACCCGCTTCTCCCAGATAGCGCCCGGGTATGCTAACCACCACAGCACCCCGAACGACCAAGTCTCAAGTTTCCGATTAATTTGAATTTAATCATCACAGGATTCGCTAGTCGAAGCAACCGGCATTCATGTTTAGCGAATCTGGAGGTTAAGAATCCTATCCCATGATTGCCCGGAGGAGCAGATAAATCATGAAAGAAATACGGGATTACACCATACAATACAAATTTTGAAGATGAAAATCCGATTTTTGGTGTAAATGTGACATGGATGGTAAGTCAGATAATATCCGAAAACTTGAAAATAAATATCATCGTCCTGGAGCGAGACTCAAACCCGCGTCTCCCAGATAGCGCCCGGGTATGCTAACCACTACACCACCCAGAACGACCAAGTCTCAAGTTTCCGAATAATTTGAATTCAACCATCACAGGATTCGCTAGTCGAAGCAAGCGGCATTCATGTTTAGCGAATCTGGAGGTTAAGAATGCTATCCCGTGATTATTATTATTATTATTATTATTATCATACCGCAAGGGACATTTTTCTCTGAAAGCAGCTTTCCCAATTCAAAAAGATTTTTTTCAAATCGTACTAACTGGGTCAAAGTTGTGGTGTGCACCTGCAGACGGATGGACAGACATTGTGATAACATAAGCACGTCCTTTCTTTCCAAAAAAAATGTGCTAAAAGGAAAGAAAACGCTTTTATTTATCTGTGCATTGTAGCTAAACAAAGGAGGATGGAAACTTTGAAAAACGCATTTTCTTTGAGTGTAACAACTGCAGTGGGGCACAAAACTAAATTAATTTATTTGAAGTTTTGTCACGACAAAGGTTTCTTGAAATGCTAAAGAAAAAAAAATATAGTTATTTAGCCTTTTCACTTCCCTGGGAATATTGCACTCCAAAGGGTCATTTCCCTTAACCTTTGAGCTTTCAGTAAAAATTACGACATAAAAAAAATTCTCTTGCGTTGCTTTACAGGAGGAATTACATCGGACGTCTGTACCCACTTTTGTATGGGAGATTCTGCCCATTTAAAGATCACTCAAGCTTTCCCAACCGCATAGAAATGTGAAATATGTTGATTTCTCCGTGTTGCTTTAAGCACCTATTTACGTCAAAGGTGCAAAGGAAGAAGAAAAGGGAGTTAGTTATTTGAAAGAACTCAGCCGTGAAATTGAGGAGCACTAAACTACTTGTCGAGAAGAAGCCTTTTTTTTCCCACGTCGGTCTGTTGCCCACGGTCATTGAGGGAGAACCAGCAGTTAAGCATCAGCCATTCTAAACCGTGTGTTTTATTGCTTAAATCTTGAAAAATATACAATATCTACATATAGTAAAACACAGGTATTTCCCTGTGAAAATGGTCGAAGTCGCTTGTTGATTATATCATTGTATGTGGCCAGCCGTTACAAATTTAGTTTCCTCTTCATCCACTTACGAAATATTTTTTTTAAGTGATTCAGAGTAAAAAAACTTTTCAACAATTACCGAGTGAATAAATCGTGCTATTTCAGAAATGCCTCGCTGCTCATCTCGATGCCATCATGTGTGAACGTTCACTGCAGCAGCAAGTTAATAGGAACACCCGTTGTTGTTCATCACGAGGAACACCTGTTGTTGTTCTCATTACTAGAAACACCTGTTCCTGTTCATTACTAGGAACACCTGTTTTTGTTCATTACTAGGAACTCCTATTAAAACACCTGTTGTTCATCACTAGGAACACCTATTGAAACGCCTGTTGTTGTTCATTACTAGAAAATATGTTGTTGTTCATTACTAGAAAATATGTTGTTGTTCATTACTAGAAAATATGTTGTTGTTCATTATTAGGAACACCTGTCACGAACACCGGTTGTGAATTATTAAGAACACCTTTTAGTGTTCATTACTGGAAGCATCTATTAGGAACACCTGTTGGTGTTCATTTCTGGGCAGACCTGTTGGTGTTCATTATTCGGAACACCTATTAGGAACACCTGTTGGTGTTCATTATTCGGAACACGTATTCGGAACAGCTGTTGGTATTCATTATTATTTTTTTTGACTGGAGGTTTAACAACCACCGTGAGCAGCTCGATGGGCTACAAGCAGTCGCCCATACCTAATTTAGGGCCACTGGTTTTGGGGAAGAGAGAGATCCAGGGCCGTAGAACAAACACAACATCCATGCCTCACCGGGATTCGAACCCGGACTCATCTCGGATGAATAATCAGAAGCCATCGCTTAGACCACTGCGCCAACGTGGCGGCATTAATTATTAGGAACACCTGTTGTTCGTTATTAAGAACATCTGTTTGTGTTCAATACTAAGAACATCTATTATGAACACCTGCTGATGTTCAATTCTAGGAACACCTGTTGGTGTTCATTATTAGGAATACCTGTTGGTATTCATTATTAGGGACACCTGCTGTTCATTAAGAACACCACTTGTTGATTATTAAGAACACCTCTTGTTCTTTAAGAATACCTATTGTTCATTATTAAGAACACCTCTTGTTCATTATTAAGAATACTTGGTTTCATTACTAGGAACAGCTTTTGGTGTTCGTTATTAGGAAAGCGTATTAGGAACAGGTGTTGGTGTCCATCACTAAGAACACCTGTTATTCAGCACTAGGAATACCTATCTGAAACATCTGCTGCTCATTATTAGAAACACCTGTTGGTATTCATTACCACAAACACCTGCTGGTCCGCCCTTGCTATTCAAAACAGCATTGATTCGATATAGCATGGAATCAAAGAGGTGCAGAAATCGTTCTGCAAGTACATTTAGGCAAGCGAATGTGCAGGCGTCCGTCAATAGCCGAATGTTCGCTAGAAGAGGATCTCTGTTGCAAATGGCTGTCTCAATAGCATTCCATGGGTATTCAATTAAGTTACGATTTGTTGATCCATCGATTCATGCTATTGACGCCATATTCTAGCCTCTCAAACGTGATTCATCGGGCCAGACGACCTTTTTCCAGTCTTCGTAGGTCCAGTTTCGGCATTCATGTTCACACGGCAGGCAAATGTGTCGGCTTGAGTAGAGACGAGTGGAACGTTTACTGTCATAGCCGATTAATGCCAATGTACGACTGGCTGAGCATGCTGAAATTCTCCTCTCGATGGCGCTGTTGTACTGCGTGGTTACACAGCGCAATGGAGCTTGTCTGTTACCTCGTACAATCCTCCCTATCCATTTTTGCCCTCAAACAGCGACCAGTCGTCTCCGCCCACAGGAAGACGGCTGCCTTCTTGTTTTATTGTTTGTGCAGCAATCATTGGACACCTTCGATAGAGTTGCTCTGGCACAGCCCTAGAAGGTTTGACGCTTATGTGATGCTTGCACTTCCTCGCCTAACACCCATTGTTATGCCTCTTTTAAAGCCTCTAACATCACGAGTCTTTCTCATATTGCCGCGACCTACGCTTCGACCACGTCTGAATCCTTTTGCATTGAGCTCTCGGAAAAGTCATTATGACGTACAGTGGTGACTCACATGCCAAGACGTAAACGTGCAGCTATAAGCTTCATCGATGTAGTTCAGTGGGAAGAATATCTGACTCTGGAGAAGGAAGATATGGGTTCAAATCCCATTACTGGCAAATGGGGCATTATTTTCACATTGGTGCCCGAAGGTAAGGTGAATCTCCTGGTTCGAGAAAGAAAAATGTGTGATGCATCTCCCACACGTCGTCTAGAATCAATCAGAATTCCTTTTTACACAGGGTGTTTCTTTATGTAGGTTTGTCGGCTGACCCGAAAACCTACGATTTCTTGCCAGCCATTTCTGAAAGAGGGAATGTGACATACGTACCTCAGCGGTGGCGTTCATGTCAAGACGGCAAAGTGCACCAATATGATTCGTCGGTGTAGCTCAAGCGGTGTAATGGTCGCCTTCGAAGAACAAAGGTACGGGTCCGAATCTCATCACCGGCAGAGATAGTGCCAAATTTTCACACTGGCTCCCAATGAGGATTTATTTTCACATCGGCACATACATTTATGTGAAAATAAACTGTATATTATATCAAATACTTATGTGAAAATGAACACTCATTTTACGAAAGATGTTCTCACACTATTAGAACGTTTTTGATAGGAAATTGCAGGGGAAAAAAGAAGTTCAAAGAATTGAAACTGGCTACAGCTTGTTAGATGAATACGAAAGAAACGGTTACCGCTGTTAAGTATCGTCTGATAAGAAAATGGCGTACGTAGATAAGCTGTGTATAGAAGGTTATGATTTTGCTCATTACAAAGAGAAATATTCGTATCCTGTAATCAAGAAACGCTGTGAAAATCATGGTTAACATTTCTAAATGTAAAATAAGAAATATTATTAATAGTAGAGGTGGAAATCGTCAAGCTTTGCTTTTAACAGCAAAAAGAACATAAAAACCCATGTTAGAGTATGTTATGACTATATTAATTGAGAGAATGAGGGGGAGAACGCGTAAAATTATTTTGAAATGGAACATGAGAGAAGACCAAGAAGTTGTTGGATGAAGGAAGGGAAGACTGTTACGAAACAACGAGCTTTGAAAAATGAGGAGAGTGGAGCGTTTTCATAAATTGTTCTGGATAACAGAAAGCTATGTGCTACGGAAACTCATGTAAAACAACAAAGAGAAAGTCCTACTCCAAAACAGAAATTAAAATATCAAAACAAAGGACTCGAAATAGCCAAAAATGAGCATTTGAAAACGTAAGAGAAAACAAAAGGAAATTAAAGTTTGCTGTATTGAATTTTCTCCTAATGATCCAGAAATAAAAAAAGTGGTAATACACCGAAGAAATGTATAATAGCCAAACAAAGTAGAACGCCAAAAATAAGCCCTTCTGTAAAAGAAGCTTTGTTTTAACAACGCAGAAAAAAAAACTAAGGGAAAGTAAAAACAGAACGGCAAAGCATCTCGAAACTAACAACAAGCTCGAACTGATTGTCAAAAATATGAAGTAAAGGATAATAGGAAATAGGAACATCCAGAAAAGGAAAATAAAAGACGCTGAAGAAATGAGATAACAATTGGAGAAAAGGGAGGTACGTACTAATGATAATAGATAAAACAATTAGATATCAGAGTGACGACTTACAAGAGCAAAAGAAAAACAAATCCCTAAGATTAAATCAATAATTCGATAGAAGTAGACCGTATACACAGGGAAATAAAATGTCTTCTGTAGCCAGTTCTACAATCCTCTAAGGCACGGAATCTAAAGTAGGAGGAAAGGTAACAAAAAGCAAAAGGTTTGCTAGTATCTGTGCTTGTCTGCTACACTTGTAGTAGGCTTTTAATATTATTTGGTGGCAGGTGTCACTGCTACACTTGCTACGGAATTCTGCGCCTAGCGCTTCTTCAAACCCAGCCCATGTATAACAATAACCTCTTTGCCGGTGCTGGCAAAGAGGTTATATGTTATACATAGAAAAGGGAGTGTTCCAACGCGCGTCTTACAAAGCCGCCGTTCCTCAAACTGAACTATACACCGGCAGGCTTATCGCTGCAGCACTGTCGATTTGGCATGTCATCTACGTTCTGTCACGTTACATCCCCCCCCTCCCTTGAGAAAGGCGGGAGCATAAATCTGCAGATTTCGGGTCAGCCGACAACCATCCTTGAAGGACCATCTCATTGTAGAATAATTAAATTTATTAAATACGCATATTCTTTGGAATCACGCAATTTCTGAAATCTAACGGCCAAGATATTCACTTCGCTTTGGGAGCTAAGAGGCACATATATACAACGAAGCGCCAAAACATTATGACCAGAGCTGAGGATGGCTTAGTGGTTAGCGAAACAGACTACTGATGGAGGGTCCCAAGGTTCGATCCTGGGCTGATCTTCCATGGTGGTGTGATCTGCTAACAATTGCTGAATATCCAACGTAGGAACCCCCTGGTTACATATAAAGGTGTTCATTCCTAAGCCCCCCCCCCCCCACTAATTTCTCTGACCCATCTTTGAGCAAAATCGTACTTTGTACGGTGGCGCCATCTACTGTGCTCTCTCCCAATTGCAAACTGTCAAGGTCGCTAGAATTGCTCTCATTTCTTCCGTTTCTGTGCCATGCTCGAAAGGCAGATCTGCTGTAGGTGGTTTGGGCATAAACCTCTCTCTGTGGACGGGAGACCTACATGAAATTTGTTAGCTGAGTCAGTGATGGTGCGCTGTGTCGCGGGCGAAACATCTGAGGAAAAATAGAGCCTAGTTTGGTCGCAGTGCCGCCTGCACAACACGTCGCGCATTAAATGAGTTAAACATTGTGACCAACGCGCTTTTATACAAATCGAAGCAACTGCAGGTAAACGACGACGCGAGTGAAGGTCATGAAACGGTACAAATAACAATTGATACTGAGCTCTGTTAATCAGCGTTATTCTTGTTCTTCAGATGGGGAAAGGCTGGGGACTTAAGCAAGTTTGACAAAGGCCAAATTTTAATGGCCAGACGACTGGGTCAGTGTATTTTCTAGACACCAAGGCCTGTGGGTTGTTCACCGTCAACCGTGGTTTGTACCTTCAAACAATGGTCCGAGGTGGGGAAAACTACGAACCCCCGGCAATCTGTGGATCGATTACCACTCACCGATGCTAGAGGTGAACGAAGGCTATTTATTCCGTATGGTGGGAGCCAACAGAAGGGATACATGTGCCGCAACCCGCCAGTAATTTGAATGCTGGTGACGAGAGTAATGTGTCACAATTACTCTCGCCACCAGCTTTGATATTATTTTCAGCACGTCGAACCCTGCTGAAAGTAGGGTTGAGTAACCGCAGACCGCTCTGAGAGTCCATGCTAATCTTTTTTCACCGTCGAAAGTGACTACCATATCGACGCTAGCATCAAAACTATACCTTGGATGATTGGAAGAAGGTCATCTGGCCCGATGAATCTCTTTTCCTGTTGCACCACGTGGACTAGCGAGTACGAGCGCGTCGTTTACCTGGGAAGTGTTGATACCAGGATTCACTGCAGGACGAAAACAAACCGGTAGTGGAAGTGTAATACTTTGGGTATTGCTCTTCTGGAAAATTCCTCTCCATTCATTCATTGTACAAGAAACTATGGCATCTACCACCTAGCTAAACATCATTGCAGATCGAATATATTCTTCCATGGCTACAGTATTCCTTTCTAGTAGTATCTTCTTTCAGATCATAATGCGCCATGTCACAGTGTGTCCAGACTGTTTGAGAATGGTTCGCGGAACATGAGAGAGACTTTCCGGTGTTGTCCTGGTCTCCAAATTCCACCAAAACCAATCCAGTCGAGCATCTGTGGCTTGTGCTGTAACGGAAAATCCGATCTGCGGCGTAACTTACACGAGTTAAAGGATCTGCTATCAACGTGTTAGTACCACACGCCGCAAAACACCTATACAAATCATGTAGACGAGTGTCGTATCATTGTATAACGAACAAGTTATTCTGCGCGGGGACCTCTCACCCCGGAGTAAGTCGCTCTCCCAACTGAGCTACACGGACATGTGCTCTCACTGCATCTGCTTTTATGTCACGTGTATCCTGCGGAGCAGGCACGTCACCCCCCACTGAAAGAGGGCCGAGTGCATGGCCCACGGGGCCGGCCGGGACCAGGTGTCGCTGTAGGCAGCCATCCTGTGAAGAACGAATTCCCGTGACTCACTTATAAACGTGGAAAGAGCGATTACCTCTGTTTGATAACATACAAGTTTGTCCGCGCCTGTCATCGAAACCGGGTCCCCTAGCTCCGGAGTAAGTCGCTCTCCCAACTGAGCTTCACGGGCAGGTGCTCTCACTCCTATCTGTCTTTACCTCATGGGCGTCCTGCGTGGTTGACACGTCACAATTGCTTTGCAAATTATTTTTACTATTTTTTTTCTTTTGTTAGGATTTTTACCTCCGCGACGAAATCTCCACTTTGACGTGGTAGTGGGGAGAGGAGGGGGGCGTCTTGCGTGCTCTGACAACCTCGACAGCAATGTCGGCGGCAGCCTAGCTACCGGTAGGATCTCCCAAGCCGGACAGGTTTCTGGAAACACACATCCAAGTCGATCTCTCTGGAAACATGAAAACACTTATAAAAACTTTTATATGGAATGTATGCATCCAAAACTTTTTTATTGAAGTTTAACGACTACCGTGAGCAACTCAATGGGCTGTAAGCAGTAGCCCACGCCTACTTTAGGGCCACTGACTCCAGGGAAGGGAGAGAGCCAGTGCCGTAAGACAAACACGACGTCCATGCATCTGAAACTTGGACATTACAAAAAACAGACAGGGCAAAACTGCAATCATTTGAAATGTGGTGCTGGCGACGTATGATGAAAATTGCTTGAACAGAAAGAATAACAAATGTGGAAGTGTTAAAAAGCTCAGGAAAAAACAGAAATATTATCGACTATAGAAAGAAGAGACAGCATGATAGGTCACCTCATAAGACACTTGGAGTGGTGTGTCAATTTGATTGAAGGTAGAGTGCAAGAGAAAGCTGGAAGAGGACGCCCAAGAATTCAATATATGAGTCAAATAACAAGAGGAATACCCTACCGGAACATCAAGCTTATGGCTCAGGAAAGAATTGCTTTATGGATTATGACCAATGCTAACTGTTTGAAGGCAGAATGGAAGGAAAATCTGGAAGAGGACACCCTAGAATTCAATATATGAGTCAAATAACAAGAGACGCCCAAGAATTCAATATGAGACACCCTACCGGAACATCAAGCTTATGGTTTAGAAAATAATTATTTTGTGAATGGTGACCAAAGCTACTCACCAACCCTAGGGTTGATGAGAAAAGGACGAGGACGCCCAAGAATTCAAAATATGTGCGTCAGCTGGAAGAGGATGCCCAAGAATTCAAGATATGAGTCAAATAACAAGAGAAAGACCCTACAGTAACATCAAGCATATGTCTCAGGAAAGAATTTTTTTGTGGATGATGACCAATGCTACCCATCAGCCTTAGGGTTGAAGAAAGAAAAAGATGGATGTTTAACGACCACCGTTAAACATCTATCACTCGCCAGACAATTCGGGTCATAATACTATCAATAGAATAACGCCCCATATCGTACTTCTCGCGTTTTTACAGATTGATTTGAAGACATAAGCGTCGGAAAGTTGAACTGACCAGCCCAGCGTACTAAACTGAATGAAACAGAGAATCTCTTAGTTGAATTGAGTCGTCGGGTTAATGTAAGGAGAAGAAATCCCCGAACAAGTAAAGCTTAACTGGTCAGTTCTTTGAAGGTCAGATTTTACCGTACCACGTGACATGACGTACTACTGAGGTGACGCATGATTCCAAATCGACAATGAAGTAGCAATAAACCTGCCGGCATTGTTCAAAAGGGAACATCCTCTCTCTCTCTCTCTCTCTCTGGCTTTCTCTCTCCCGTCTCATATTGAAAGTCGTCATTCATTTTTGTTCTGACTCACTGACGGAGTTGCCAAAATGTACAAGCTATTCGGGAAAGTAATGTGCCGTTCAGTGATAAAATACTTAAGCAAGAAATAACGAACTTTAAATTAGGGAAGTTCCTCTCCCTAAAGGAAGGCTGGTAGAGGTTCTCCCTCTTAAGGAAAGATGGCAGAGGCTGCTCTAGTTGTGGTGTCTCTCCCCTCTCATATTCAACACCGTCATTTATTTTGATCTGATCCACTGTCAGTTTCGCCAAAATGTAAAATTGGGGGGGGAATAATGTGCTGTTCAGTAAGAAAATATATAACCAAGAAGTAAGAAAATTTAAATAAGAAAACAATAACTCAAAAGGAAGGTTGAATTAATGATGTTTCATGACGTATATGACATGCTACTGAAGTAAAGCATGAGTCAAATCGACAATAAAACAGCGGTAAGCATGCCGGCGTAGTTCGGATGGAAGAAAACTTGCTCCGGAGTAGTGAGACGTGGAGTCGAATTGCTCTACCGGTAAAAGGTTATATGCTATAAAATGGAGGAGCAAATCGAAAGGCATTTACAAAAAGAAAACTGGTGAGGAGTATTCCACGAATTTTGAGGCCGTCAAAGAGACAAAAGTTTCAGCACACAGTATTAAATTTCCTGTAAATAAATACTATTTTTAGACAATGTCCGTGTAATAACGGTAAGGCAGTGTATAATCCTATACCAAGACAACAAGAAATAGCGGACTTATTTTGAACTTCTAGACTGGCGAAACTCTTGTCTGTATCACATAGCTAATATCTAAAACGGGAAATAACATGCACCTGGTAACGTGCCTGACAACACTTATGAATAATGGTTTAGAAGTTTCGAATTTTCAACGAACACACGATGTTCCCAACTTCGGGAAGTGAATAATACATAGCAAACTTTCTACATGTCACTGTTAACCTTCGAAGCTGTGAGAACGAAAGCAACATTACCTGGAACACCATGATGACGACGGAAGTACGATGTCTGTTTCGCAGGAGTGAAACTGATATCCCTGACAAATGCGTTTCCTTTTATGAAGTTTGTGAGCGGTGTTTCGGAACGCTTGATTGAAGCGGACATTCTAGGTCAATGTTTCAAAATTCAAATGCGAAAGTTTCGCACGTACTAAATGACATTTCCCGAATCTGGTGGATTAAAATTGTTTTGATGTTTAAATGGAGAATTCATTTAACCAAGTAATGTGCTATTTGGTAAGACACTTATAATTTCTTACCATTGGTAGCACAAACTCGTTTTTTTTTTTTTTGACGGGAAACTTAATCACGTGTCACGTGTCTTTCAAGTGAGAAGACCTAAATTGCGAACTTTACAGAATTTTAAAATAGGCAGCCTAGTTTTAAGTTTGTTTCTACGGCTATAACACTTTGTCTTAAAATATCTATTTTAGATTTTAAATCTAATAAAATTGGCAAAAGAAAATGCAGCAAGTAATTCATCAATATTGCGGTTACGTTTCCAAAAATGGGTTGCTTTCCTACATGTCCTGTCGAAAATCAGTTAAGCCCTGTCAACAAAGAACGTAGATAACCCTGCAAAATTTGCGCAAACACAAACCTATAGTTTTTTGTTTTGTTTTTTTAATTGGAGGGTTAACGACCACCGTGAGCAACTCAGTGGGCTATAAGCAGTCGCCCGTCCCTAATTTAGGGTCACTGGTTCCAGGGAAGGGAAAGAACCAGCGCCGTAAGAAAAACACAGCATCCATGCTACACGGAAATTCGAACCCGGACCCATCTCGGACGAATGATCAGAAGCCATCGCCTAGACCACTGCGCCACAAACCTATAGTTTGTTTTTCCCCTTTCCTTTCGATGATTTTAGGTTCATGGGGTCCTAAAAGGAAGAGCAGCTGAAATAATTTGCACATATATGAAAACATTTTTTTCACATTATTAAGAAGTACACCGTCTGACAATAAAGTTCCAGGACTATGGGTATTACTCTGTTAAGGTATCCGTACACCTTTAAAATGCGATTTTGGGTCAAAATATCGATTTCCCAATTTCGTTCAAATATTAAAGCCTGTTTTTTTTTCTTTCCAAATCCGTTTAAAATTTGCTTGTATCTTTTTTAGAACAAGGGTTACAGTTATTTTAATGTTACTTGACAGCAACTCTTTAGAACTGGAAGTACCGTTATGCTAACCGTAAGTGAGCTTAAATGTTTAATTACATTGTAGTTTTATTAAATATGGACGCTCAGATTTGATCCTGTACGAAACAGAAATTAAAGTTTCAATTATTTAAAATACTTTAAAAGGATCCGGCAACACATGTTTGTTCAAGCATCTGGTATATGTCAGAAAATACCGAAGGAGGTTTTCGTTTACCTCAAAAATATGAAATTAGGCATATATGATGCTGTCATACAATTTGATGATTGCTTTCAAGATTTTTTGAAAGTACCAGCCAAGTTGAACATTAGAAATCCAATATTTTTCATATTTCAGGGTCATGGACAGTTAAATAACATTCAAATCCATGACTTCATACGGGCGGCTCCTGTTGCAAAAAAAAACGTACAAAGGTTTTGTGAGCCCTTATGATAAAAAAAATAAGTTTTCCATAGTAAAGATGGTAACATTTATAAATCAGAGGAACTTTAACGTTTATTTGTCATTTTTAAAGTAGGATTTGTGTTAAAAATTTATTTTTAGCTTTTTTCTCGAAATGATTTTTTTAATATTTTGCCTTCATGCAAAACACCATAACGCAAAAACTTATGCTTGAAATGACACGAACCTTTACAGGAATATATTACAAGAGAATATAAAAAGATTAGACTATTCTCATTATCGTGCATTCATTAGTTATTTTTATGGTATGAATTATGAGTTGCTATAAATTTTGAATGATTTTTTTCGACAGTACTTTAAGTTTTACAGCTTTTTAAATAACTGCGTTATGATAATGAGAATCGTCTATTCCCTAGAGGATGTTATTTTCACCATAATAAAATTTACAAAATGAAAATATATTGATTTGATTTTGAGTTATCATGTTCTGCGGGTGTTAATTTTTTACTATTTTTGCATATTTTTTAAGCTGAAAATGAAAACAAAAAATCAGAACTTTTTTTTTATGGTATTCCATATTTTTAGTTGTATTCCACTATAAAATGCAGAAAAGAAAACAAAATTCAAATAATTTGAAAAATTCCTCTCTGAAAGTGTACGGATACTTTAATAGTAGTGGGAAAAATATGTCTTATGGGCCAAAAAAAAAATTTTATTCTACCTCTCTTGCAGGATACATGTTGATCTAAGGAAGTGCAGACCTGTCCGATTCTGAAGACTGTTAATAGAAGGTACCCCAAAGACCATTGTCATGGATTTGAATAGAGTGCAAAGTTTTGCTGCAAGTACGGGAAGTCAGCAACGGGGACCTTCGGAATGATCAAAACTGTTTAAGGGGACAATTCCCTATCCCGTGGTCGCATTTTTAATTGGCACGCTCGCTTTCACGAGGAAAGAGAAGACTTCGGGGATGACACAAGGATTGGAGGTCCGTCAACCAGCCGCTCTGAGGAAATGGTGAAGAAAGTTCGCGCTCTGGTGCAGTCAGACCGTCGAACGACGATACAGATGATGGAGGACGAACTCCATACCAACCGCGAAACAATCCAGCTGATTCTAAAAGAAGATCTCGGGAAAAGGAAGATTTGCGAAAGGCTTATGCCGCACAGTTGGACTGAAAAACAGAAAGTGCAAAGAGTCGAAAGCTGCAAGGCGTTCATTACGGCCGTGGAATCGGACCCTTTGATGCCGGACAGCATTGTGGCAGATGATGAGACACGGTGCCCTCAACACTACCCAGCATCAAAGAGGCAAAGCATGGAGTGTAGGGCACCAAGTTCACCGAGACCCAAGAAGATTCGCTTGCAGAAGTCAAAAATCAAGGCAATGCTGATCGCGTTTTTTGACAGCATCGGCATCATTCACAGTGAATGGCTACCTGAGGGCGCAACAATCACCAGTGCCTTCTACCTGCAAGTTCTAGATCGCCTACGGAAGAGAATTCGTCGTGCGAGGACGCGCCTGCGAGCGCGTGGAAGTTGGTTCCTTCTGGATGGCAACGCGCCTGCCTACTCGGCCCTGTTGGTGACACAGTTCCTCGCCAAGCCAGAGTACCCAAGCTCAACCATCTGCCTTACTCCCCGCACTTAGCTCCCGCCGATTACTTCCTGTTCTCTAAATTGAAATTGGCTTTGAAAGGACGACGTTACATGACTGTTCAGGACATCAAGAAAACCGTTACCGCGGAAATGAGCAGTGTTCCGGTAAATAAATTGAAAAAGTGTTTCACACATCTAGTGGAGTGATAAAAATGGTGCATCTACAAGAAGGGGGAATACTTTGAAGAACCATAACCATAATTGGACTCAGTGCATTAAACTTTCCTAGTACCAGCAGCTGTCCTGGAACTTTATTGTCAGACGGTGTGTATTTCAGAAGAAGAAATTTCTTGAAAAGAAAGTATCCCTCATTCAAGTCGAATATTAATTGCATACAATAATCTTCAGGAACAGTGGCGTATCTTTGGTCTAAGACCTGGGCTATCTCACCTGCCCCCCCCCCTTCCCTTCCACTCCCCCACCCCTTACTGTTTTTTTTTAATTGCGAAGCTTATTTTTCAGTTATTAAGTAACTAAAAAATAACCTTCGCAATTAGGATTTTAACACTTTGCATTTTGAATATTTAATTTCTACACAAACTCTATAAAAATGTTTTTTTCCGAGTACTTTTTCTTATTTAAAAAGAATGTTTTTCTCTATTGAAGAAACAGCCAAGTTTCTCAAGTGTACATGTCCTTGTCTGGCTCTAAGATATGTCTTGATTCTTTTTAATGCAAAAAAAACTTCTTTCGGCAGTTGCAGTTCTTGATGGAAACTTTAATATTAGATCTGCTAATTGTTATACCTCACTAAAAACAATGTCTAATTTATTCAATTTCATGTAACAAATAATGCCTCTTACTGATTTCTTTTTGTATTCATCAAGGGGATAAAACACCTTCAGTTAATTTTTTAGTGGAACTGCATCAAAGTCGAAGTATAGGTTCTTTAAGTTATGACAGTAGATGTTTAGGAAAGCTTTCACAAAGTTTATCAGAACTGTTCGAATCCAACAAAACCACGAATTTAAGATATAATGTCATTGATTTTAATTCACTGACACTTCACACAACTGAAACAACTCTCGCGAAATACGGGAGATTTGTTTATTACGGACGGTGGTATGCGAGTGACTATTGGTAGTCGTCTTCTTTTTCGTGAACGAACCCTTGCTCAAAGCAATGGCGCATTCTCCCTTCATCCGCTCTTTCTTGTTGTCATGGAAACGCTAGCCGGCGACTGAAGCGAAGGTCTTCGAATCACGCAGCGAAGACTGGTAGAGCTGGTTGCGTTACGATGACATTATCCCTCCACTAGGAGCCCAGTTAGTCTTTGCTCGCCAAACAGATTCTCTTAGTCAAAAAAAAAGGAAAATATTTGCACGTGTTTTGCCCGCTGTAAAAGTATCGGCATATCTTAAAACCATTTATAATTGACTTTTACTTGTGTACACAGTGCGTCAAAGAATTTTTAAGACTGGCGCTAGATTTCAGCCTACGGTGGCGCCAGCAGTGTAATCGCGAATGCGTTATAAACCGTGACCATCTGCTTGCTTTCTGCCAAAAGAACTGCGCAGTTGTTTAAGTAACTCAAACGAAACGGCCGCTCATTAGAGAAGTAAAATGTTTTTCATGTGGAATTATTAAGATGGAACAAAGGGCTGTTATTAAATTTAACGCAAAACTTGGTAAAAGTGCCTCGGAAACGTACCAAACTATGAAACAAGTTTACGGTGAGTTTTGTTTAAGTAGTTCAAATGTTTTCCTGTGGCACAAACGTTTTTGGACGGAAGAGAGACGCTAGAAGATGATAAGCATACCGGAAGACCAAGTTCATCTAGATCACCTGACATTATTAAAAAAGTGCGTGATTTCGTGGCAAACAATCGATGTGCGTCACTAAGAATGATGGAAGAGTCTTTAAACATCAACAAAGAAACGATTCGAACTCTCCTGCATTAAGATTTGGGCAAAAAAATTCTGTGCTAAATTTGTTCCACACACGTTAAAAAATGAACAAAAATCAAGGAGAAGTGCACATTGCAGAGACATCATTTCAGGCGCTGAAAATGATCCAAACTTCTTAAAATCGATTGTTACAGGTGATGAAATATGGTGTTTCCAATATGATCCTAAAACAAAGCGACAAAGTGTGGAATGGAAGTCAAAAAACTCACCACAAGCCAAAAAAACAAGAAAAGTTCCATCGAAAATCAAAACAATGCTCATTACATCCTTCGATAGTAAGAGTATTTATCCACAAAGAATTTGTTCCAAATGGACAAACATATACTGGTGAGTTTTATTTAAATGTTTTGAGGCGTTTGATGGGCAGAATTCGTCGCATTCGTTCAGAATATCGGGATGAAAACAGTTGGTGTATGTTGCACGATAATGCACCTAGTCACATCTCACTTCTTTTTCGTAGATTTTTGGCAAAAAATAACGTCTGTGTGTTGAATCATCCACCGTATTCGCCTGATTTAGCACCCTGCGACTTGTCTTTATTCCCAAAACTTAAAATGACGTTAAAAAAAGGTGTTATTTTGATGATATTTCGACCATACAAACAGCTTCGACGCGTGCTTTGAAGGCAATTCCGCAAAGTGAAGTGGAACAGGCATTCGAATCATTATTAAATCGCTGTAACAAGTGTATTGAAGCCGGAGGGACTTATTTTGAATAACAAACCAAAACAAATTATAATTTCTTGTTTCTATTTCATTTTAGTGACCCAGTCTTAAAAATTCTTTGCCACACTGTGTGTATCTAATTGACTTTTATTTGTGCATTCTCCGGTCTTCGCAGCTAAGATTCGAATGATAGTTACTGTTAAAATTATAATTCCCTTCTATCCTTTTGACTCAAAATGTGTTGAAGGTTGAATAGAAAACAAGAAGCTTTCAGCACACTTCTTTTAAGCAATCTGTACAAATTTCCTTGAAACCTTTGAATATATTGTAAATCAGAGAATAAAATATCTGTCACTACACTAGCGGAAAATGAAGTTTGGTTTAACAGGTGTTTTGCAAATAATGAAATGCATCATTTAAGATATATAATAAATGTAGCAAAAATACACTGTGTTTATTTCGATGTATTTACTTATACCAGCTGCACCAACAGAATTTCTTTCATGTCTTTTTCTCAGCTGCAGCTGCACGTATATGACACAAGGATATCTAGAGCATTACATTAATTATTAAGATGTAATATTAGTTTTAAATTCCTTACGATTCTTTCCCAGCGGTTTTTGTTTAAATAATAAGACACGTTCTGTTTCTAAAACAATCGTGATAATATAAGGAAATACACGGTCGAGTCACATTATTGTGACCACCAGCTAATATCCAGAGTAACTGCCCTGTGCAGCGCGAACAACAGTTAGACGGGCTGGGAGTGACTCCATAAGGTGCTGGAAGGTGTTCACAGGTATGTGGAGCCATGCTGACTGAAGTGCATCAGACAGCTGCTGGAGTGTGCATGGTGGAGGATCCATACAGCGAACAACACAATCAAGGTGGTCCCACAGTTGCTCAATTCGGTTTAAGTCTGGGGAATTAGGGGAACAGGGAAGTACTTTGAAGTCTTCATCGCGCTCTTCCAACCACTCTCGGTCATTTCTAAGTGTGTGACACGTCGCATTGTCATGCTGGAAGATCCCATCCGCCCCAGAGAAGACAATCAGCATGTATTGGTGTACGTCGTCTGCAAGGATGGATTCATAATGATTCGGTCTATAGTGCCTTCCAAATGTATGAGTGGACCCAGGGAATGCTACGAAAAATTCTCCAGACCACACTGCTGGCCCCAGCAGCTTGTGTTCTTCCAGCGATGGTTGAAGAGCGTTCTCCTCCGAGGTTTCTCGCCTTATACGCCAACGTCCATCCGTTCGATGAAGCAGAAAACGTGACACATCTGAAAAGACAATCCTTTGCCAATCAGCGGAGGTCCAATTTCGATACTGCCGTGCAAATGTAAGCCTTTTCTGACGATTCACCTTCGTTAGCATAGGTACAGTGACCATCCGTCTGCATCGGAGACCCACACTCAGCAGGGTTCGCTGAACTGTCGTTTTAGATACACTTCCGGTAGTCCCCTGGTTCAATTAGCCAGTGAGTTGATCCCCTGTAGCGTGTCGATAGGCCCTCAAGCACCTTCGAAGCAGACGTTCAACTCTTACATCAATGGCGCGTAGTGCTCCGCAGTTTCTACGTCGCTTATTCCAAATGGTGCCATTTCTCCAATCACGATACACCTTAACCACAGCAACACGCGAACGGTTCATAAACTGCGCTGTTTCAGATATACTGCCACTCTTGGCCCGAAAGCCGATAATCATCACTTTTTGCAAATCTGATAAATCACTCCTGTTACGCATGACAGCAACGAGTGATATATTTTCAGAATGCCTACAGCCCACTTTATATACTATTCAAGCCAGCTCACGACACGTGCCTTCTATCATCGGCAACGCGCTGTTGATGTCAAAAGTAGGATTTAGTTACAATAATGTGACTCGACTGTGTATAAAGGTAAGAAAACGAATGTTTTAGTTTAAGTGAGCATTATGTTTTAACCACCGATGTTGCAAATGAAAATACATAAATTCAAGAAAATAGAAAAAACAAAAAACAGTGTGAAAGCCATGTATACTGGCAGTAGAGCTTGTGTACGAGTGAATTCTGTAGTATTAAAATGGTTTTCTATTGCTGCAGAAATCAGACAAGGTCAATGTCACCATGGATGCGTGAGGCCAAAATGGCCAACACTGGTTTATGTCTTGATACTATCCGTGTGTGCACATTGCTGTATGCTGATGACACGGTCCTGTTTTCAGAGAACAATAGTGGCAGTAGAGCTTGTGTACGAGTGAATTGTGTTGAATTAAAATGGTTTTCTATTAGTGCAGAAGTCAGACAAGGTCGTGTAATGTCACTATGGATTCGTGATGCCAAAGTGGGCAATACTGATTTATTTCTTGGTAATATCCGTGTGTGCACATTGCTGTATGCTGATGACACGGTCCTGTTTTCAGAGAACAAAAGTAAGTGACAGAAAATGTTTTCCGGGATGTACGAAGTTTGTATGAAATTCAAACTAAGTATAAATAAGGGAAAAACCAAAGTTATGGTTTTTGACCGAGGAAATGTTAGTACTGAATACATAAGTCTAAATGGCACACTGACTGACCACGTGAACGAGTTTGTGTATTTAGGCAGTATGTTTGACAGAGAAAACTAGATGATGAAATTAGTAGTAGAGTTAATTCTTCATTGAAAGTCAGCTGCTTTAGCAGTATTTCAAAGGAATGATGGTTCCTCAAGAGAGTCCCGAATGGCCGTGTATGAAACTGTAATTGTTCCTACTCTGATGTATGGAAGTGAAATCTTGGTTCTGCAGAAGAAACATAGGAGTCGTTAGAGAGATGAGTTATTTACGAGGGTTTGTGGCAAGACATTTTTTGATCATGTGAGGAATGCAGTTGTGTTGCAGATCTGTAATGCGATACAAAATGTTGTCAGTAAGGTGGAGACTAATATTCTAAGGTGGTTTGGCCATATTGAAAGAAGGAGTGATGAGATGCTTACTTGGAAAATTATTTCAGCCCAAGTGGCAGGAAAGAGCTGTAGAGAAACGCCAAGAAAATCATGGGAAAAGCAGATATACAGGAGTGTCTGCATGAGAAAAAGATTATGAGTATCAAGTACAAAAGGTCTTGTGTACGTCCTTCGTGGGATGGATGTCAGTAAAGCTCGAGCTGTGTGCGAAGCTCGCTGTAAATTGAGACGTTTGATACAGCTACAATAAGTAAATACTCAGTTAAACATTTATCTGGCGGATTGTCTTTCTTTGCGGAGCTAACCTCTGAATCTCAGAGAACAGCTTAGTGGGATTGAGTGATAAAAAATGGAAAAGAAAAGAAAAGGAAGCCAAGAAGAATGTACTTGGCTATATTGAGTGGAAAAAGTTCTTCTTTCAGATATTAACGTTTTCACAGCTTCTTCACTAAGAGACTGAAATTTGTTTTTTTATGCTGCTACCTACAGAAGATACTTTCATTCGAAATTTTAAAATGTCAACAGTTGATATTTTTAAAATGCAAATCCCTAATAGCAAAATAGTACTAAACGGAAGAGTCGAAGTGGTCATAATAGGGCTGATCTTGGTACCATACATCTCTTTAGCTTGGCGTCATGGTTTGGACGCTATCAGTTGCAACAACTGTTCACCAATCGTACACATAGTTGGTACAATGATTGCAAGACGATTCTTCGATGGGATACTGCGTTCGCTTTCGTGACGGTATCTCCGTAGCTACCCTGAGGCACAGTTTTAACAGGCTAACGCTCGCACGCACGCTACCAACTTCAGCCGATGTTACTAATAAGATGCTGCCCTGACCAGCACGATCTACAGGTTACTTCCCAATCGAGAACGTGTTTGACGTCATTTGCAAACGGCCTAATTCCTCTGTTCCACCTCCTCGAAGTGTCAATCAATTGTGGGTGCAGGTATAATGTTTTTCGTTCAATATGTCTCTCCTTAAACATTACCTTCGTACCATCCGTTGTATCTCTGGAACTTCGTACTATAAATCCTCGGATTGCTACTACATACACAGATCTTAATTACATAGTGAGCTAAATTAGGTGACCTAACGGCCAGCAGAAAAGTCTTGAAAAAACAACTTACAATCTTTATTGTAATAATTTCATTGTACTTCAGGAACGCAACTTTAACAAAACGATATCATCAGCAAAATACAGAATATTGAACCTCTGTCAACTTGGATTCAACAAGTCCCATCTGATCTAAAACTTATAACAACTTGCTGCAGTACTTTATCAATAGTATACCACAAGGTCGCACCGCATCCACTTTTCCCTGCTTGCTCCTACGTCATATCTCTCGTTCTTATCATGTCCACACACAACGTCATGTACTCTGACCTCAAGACTGCTGCCGCCATAACATTCAGTGAGCGAGAAATATATATATATATATATATATATATTTTGTTTTAATTGAATGCTTAACAACAGCCTTGAGCAACTCAGTGGGCTATGAGCCGTGGCCCGTCCCTAATTTAGGGCCACTGCCTCCAGGGAAAGGAGAGATCCAGCACCGTAAGACAAACACAACATCCATTCCTCACCGAGATTCCAACCCGGACCCTTCTCGGACGAATGATCAGAAGCCATCGCTTAGACCACTGCACCCCCGGGGCTACAAGGAAAAAATAAATGTAATGTTAAAGAGAATGAACACAAAATTTACATAGAGAAATGAACTAAAAATGAAAGTTAAATTAGAATATACATTATACGGGTCAATATCGCATGAGCTGCAATACCTCGTGACACCGTCCGGGAATCTTTCTTCTCTATGCCACCACATTCCGAAGATGCGTAATGGGTTTAAATAAGAGACTGTGCAAGTCACAGAAGCAAAGAAAACTCGCTGGTATGCTCCTGAAACTGCTGAATGACCATGTGAGCCGTTACGAGCTGGTTTTGTAGGCTACTGGAAGTGTCAGTCTCTTTGAGGATTATCGGAAGCCATCGAAGAAAGAATTTGATCAGAAACCATGCTCAGATTCGCGATGACGTTACGATTATCTCTGTGTGTCTTCGGGGCCTAATGTGTGACGGTAATGTGTTTTATCAGACAAGCACACCACCGTTACCGGTCTGTACTGTTGCCACATGACATGACGGCTTTATGGTCTCAAGTTACTTGTGCCAACTTCGGATCCTTCCATCCACATGATGCAGAAGGGACACTGCATCCAAATGATCGCTTTCCGGTACTCAGTATCAATTGTGCGGCGTCCATCACTGCAGGCGCGCTGTTGTTTTCCTCGTTGACAATATTGGTACTCTACATGGTCGTCGCCTTGTGTTGCTCATTCACGACATTACCCGAAATG
This sequence comes from Macrothele yani, assembly GCA_039090855.1. Taxonomy (NCBI): domain Eukaryota; kingdom Metazoa; phylum Arthropoda; class Arachnida; order Araneae; family Macrothelidae; genus Macrothele; species Macrothele yani. Next base: position 23,701,082 of record CM077028.1, on the reverse strand, counting down.
TAGCGTGTTTTGAGATGACTCTTGAAACACCATTGTTGAATTCTGAAGTGATTTGTAGGGATTGTATCCCGTATGTTTGCTTGTGCGATTCTTGCAAGTCTTCTCTGTTCCACCAGCTGCTTTTAGTTCACATAATCGCCAACTGCTGGAAGTTGTTTTGTGTGTCTCATTATTCATGGTAAACACTTGCTGCTTTACAAATGCTCGAAATTGAACATCTGATGCCAATTAGCATACCACGTTACATATTATAATAATCAAACAATTATATTCTTTAATGATTAACAAGTGCAATCCATAGTCAATGTAACACAACACTCTACTCTCCGTTAATGTAATTTTTTCTGGGGTCAATGCGGCGTCTGTTGCTGCGGCTTCACGATAATCTTCTCGAGCCGCATTCCAGCGTCGTTTCTGCAAGTTGCAGAAATGACATTAATAAAACGCAGAAACGACGTTAAAAGCATCCATTATGATCCCTCCCCCTTTTTTTATTGCCGAAACGGTTGAGAAGGTTCTCACACAATACATAAGTTGTTGAAAAAGTTACCAATATTTTTAGAGCTTTGCTGGTGAGACTTGGATATTCTTACTCCATAGGCGCAGTGGTCTAAGCGATGGCTTCTGAACATTCGTCCGTGAAGAGTCCGGGTTCGAATCCCGGTGAGGCGTGGATGTTGTGTTTGTCTTACGGCACTGGCTCTCTCCATTTCCTGGAACCAGTGGCCATAAGTTAGGGACGGACGAAATTAGCCCATTGAGTTGCTCACGGTGGACGTTAAACCTCCAATTAAAAACAAATTGAATCAGAGATTTGGATCCGAATATCGATTCCAAACTGGCACCAGGATAAAGTTCAACAAAGCTTTCCTTTTCCTGGTAAGTTAACCTGCAGGAGTTCAAATCGTCTATGAAGAGATTGGCGATCCAAGCTTCCTTCAATCTTCCCCGACAGGTATTCTAAAAATTTATATCTAGATTTTCTCTTATTTTGACTCCATTTCGATTCAAAAGAAAATTAAATAAATTCACTCGTTTCTCAAGGTCCGGCAGAAAAAAACTCGCTGATCGGCGGTTGGGAAACACTGTCTTTGACAAGCAATGTGTATTTTTTCACTGATTAAATACCCAGAATATCTCATTTTTTGAGAAACCAGTCTATTTTCAAAATCATTGCTCCATCTAGACGGGTACCCAAAATAATTCCTTTATCGAACTCCGAAAGATCCTTTGTTTTTTCCACTGTGATCAACACTACTGACGATTACTGACGAGCAGCAGTCTTAAATAGTCCAACCAGACGGGCACCCACAATAAGCCCTTTATCGAACTCCGAAAGATCCTTTGTTTTTCCATTTGTGATCAACACTGCTGACAATTACTGAGGAGCAGCAGTCTTAAATAGTCCGGCCACACGGGCACCCACAATAAGCCCTTTATCGAACTCCGAAAGATCCTTTGTTTTTCCCATTGTGATCAACACTACTAACGATTGCTGAGGAGCAGCAATCCTAAATAGTCCAGCCGGATGGGCACCCACAATACGCCCTTTACCGAAGTCCAAAAGATCCTTTGTTTTTCCCATTCTGATAAATACTATTGACGATTACTGGCGAGCAGCAGTCTTAAACAGTCCAGCCAGACGGGTACCCATAGTAAGCCATTTATCCAACTCCGAAAGATCCTTTGTTTTTCCCATTGTGATCAACACTACTGACGATTACTGACGAGCAGCAGTCTTAAATAGTCCAGTCTGACGGGCACCCACAGTAAGCCCTTTATCGAACTCCGGAAGATCCTTTGTTTTTCCCATTGGGATCAACACTACTGACGATTACTGACGAGCAGCAATCTTAAATAGTCCAGTCTGACGGGCACCCACAATAAACCCTTTATCGAACTCCGGAAGATCCTTTGTTTTTCCCATTGGGATCAACACTACTGACGATTACTGACGAGCAGTAGTCTTAAATAGTCCAGGCAGACAGGCACCCTGAATAACCCCTTTATGAACTCCGAAAGATCCTTTGTTTTGTCTGTTGTGATTAACACAACTGAAAATTACTGACGAGCAGCAATCCAAAACTGCTGCTGGTTCACGTGGTGAAATGAGTGCCACGTAGTTTGTATACACGTTTACGTGCATCTACACTGCTCAAAACAATTAGGGGATACCGTAGTTTTCTATGAAAACTGTGAGTGACGGAAAACTACGGAGGTTGGAATAGAAACTACAGAATAGTACGCTATGTGAGAAGAAAAATATGGCCGAAACAATTAGTAATTTAAATTTAATAATTTTTAAAGAGACGAACGTAAAAAATGCATATTTATGAACATATCATGAAAATGAAAAATAAAGGTAATTCTTTTGCCAGAAAATTGGATTTAATATAGGATATGGTTTCCCCTGACACAAAGCAATGTTTCACATCTTTGAGGCATGGAGTCAATCAGAGTATTAGTGAGGGATTGGGGAATCCATCCCACTCCTACAAAAGAGCACTTTCCAATTGCTGGACTGTTTGTGCAGGGGTTAATCGAGCAGCAACCCTTCTTCCCAGAATGTCCCAGACATTCTTGATGGGGTTCATGTTTGGGGAACATGCTGACCAGTCCATTCGGATGATTTCCTCAGCAAACAAGAAGTCCTCCACACATCGAGCGCGATATGGCCTGATTGATGCAACATAAGTGACGAATAAGGGTCTGAGGATCTCATCGCTATCCCGGTGAGCAGTAAGTTTTCCATTTCTGATGATGTGCTGGTCGGTTCGACCATTGATAAAGATACGGGCCAACGCCATAACTCCGCCTCCTCCAAATCGAACAGTTTCTTGCACAAATAATGTGTTATTACGAGCACCTCGTTAACTCCAAATGATGAGTCTCCTATTGTGAGGATGTACAGTAAAACGCGACTTGTCTGAGAAGAGAACATTGCTCCATTCATTTCTTCTCCAATTGGCATAGTCCTGTGCCCAAAGTCTGCGGTTGGTTGGTTGGTTGGTTGATTTTATTGGCGCAAGGGCCAGGTTTGGCCAAAGAGCGCCAGACAAAGAACTATCAGCTACAGATGTTTAAAAGCGTGGAAAATGATTAAGAGCAGACAGGCGTGGTAAAAGCTGGAAAAGAGGATGATGAAAGCTGTGAAGACAAGTTAGTTAATGAGGTTTATATAAAAATTTATGTATGTATTAAATAACTATTATAAGTATGATCAGGAAACACAACTACACAAAGGATGATTCACCAGGAGGGTGACGAACCGTCACTCTCCTCCCCCACACTCCTCTGCAACGCTGGCAGAGGGCAGGGACGAACCGTCACTCTCCTCCTCCCCATGTTCCTCTGCAATGTTGGTTGAGGCTGGGGACGAACTGTCACTCTCCTCCCCCCAAGTTCCTCTATAATGTTGGTTGAGGGTGGGGACCTCGCTGAGGCCGAGACAGTTTCAGTGGTGGTCAGGCGGACCGCGACAGTGGGATGGACACTGCACACCTTTGCGGATTGAGGGCCGGGTCTGCCGCACGTGCAGACTTTCGGCTGGAAACTGGAAGAGACGGTCGGCTGCAAAATAGAAGGCCCAGAATCAGGTATTCGAAAAATCTGGAGCTCGGGGAAAAACACCTGTGTCGATTGGTCAGCTGTAGATCGCTTGGCAAGGGCGGCGAGAGCTACAGGGCGCGGAACAAAGGGCTGCACGGGTTGTGGCAGAGACTGAACTACTGCGGCAAAAGTACGCTGTCGGGTGGTGGGTATACCCAACTTGGCCTTGGCAGCAGAGTACGAGAGGCCTTCCAGGGTCTTAAGGCGCTGGATCGCCATCTCGTCCTTCCATTTCATACAGGTGCGGGAGTAAGCTGCATGGGCCTCACCACAGTTAACACAGGAGGCCGCAGAAGTGCAACCTTCCCCGTCATGTTCACTGGAGCCACAATTAGCGCAACGAGCGGAACTCTTACAGAAACGTTGGGAATGCCCGTACCTCTGGCACCTGAAACAGCGCAGAGGACTGGGAATGTACGGGCGAACTCCACAGACCAAGTAGCCAGCCTTTATTTCGGTCGGAACTTTCGGGGAGTTAAAAGTCAAGATCACATTTTTAGACTTAATCAAAGAACCATCGCGCCGGAACATCATACGACGTGCAGCAATAACACCTTGATCTGCAAGTTCAGTCACCAATTCTTCTTCACTGCATGGCAAGAGATCAAATTCCGAAATAACACCCCGAGAGGTGTTAAGAAACGGGTGAGGTGCCACTTTGACAGGAATGCCTTGAAGACTAGTAAGGAGCAGAAGAGTGTTACTCTGAGAAACACTGCAAGTTTGAACAAGCAGGTCCCCAGAGCGAAGCTTCCTCACAGACTTCAAGGGGCCAACCGCAGCGTCCAAAGCTTTAGAAATAAAAAATGGAGATCTGGTGGACAGTCTCTCATTCGGATCGATGGATTCTACAAGTAAGTGTGTAGCATGCGTAGTCACAGCAATCGAGGGGAGACGACGCTTCGGAGCGACTGGTACAGCTGCCGAAGAAGAGGTTCCACATTCTTGGTCCAGGTCAAGTTCTAAAGACCGTTTAAGGGTATGAGACTTGGTAGGTTGAGAAGACGAAGGAGAGTCGTTGTCAACAAACATTTCCTCAGGTGACTTAAATTTGGAGTTTCTCTTTTTGTTTTTGCCCATGGAAAAAAGGAGGAAGATTCGTCTGCAAACTACTCCACCCACCACCGAGTCCTACAAGGGAGAACTGGAGGTCCGCAAGCCGAGAAAATGACGCTGGACACAGTTCTGGAGCTTATACGTTGCAGATATAGTCCGTTGGCTGTGATCACACGCACTCGGCGGACACTTCGGCCTCCTGGTACCGTCATGCCAACGCCCTTGGCATGATCCCACAGCCCCCGGGCTCACCCTGCCGTGCCATACGACAAAAAAGCCGCTAAAGCCCGGTACACAACTTGGTACATGACTTCTGACTAGAGGTGGGTTAGTCTCTAGCCTCCCGTTTACAGCGAAGCCGGGGTCGAAGAGGAGTGTTGGTACACAGGAGGCACTTTATCCGGTCTCCTGCGACCTCAGCCGCCAGACATCCCATTTCCGCCTCACGGGTCTCCGCACGCGGCAAACATGCAGGTAGGTCTAGTACCCAAACCAGCTAAAAGGAAAAAAGAAATCTAAAGAAGACAAATCCTGGCAGGGAACCTAAACTGAATCTCAGCAACCTACGAACTGAGCGGTTAATATAAATCAGTTAGTGGTGGAGGGTAACAAAACCACAAGGCCGGGGTGTTAGTACATAACGTGGTAGCGATTAGGTAGAGAATACAACACGGGCAACTAGCCAGTGGAGAAAATAAATAAAAACGAAAAAGCGAGACACAAGACCAGCTAGGGATCGTGGGGCCGCAACTCCCCAACAGCTGGATGAACAGCCGTCCCTGCAAACACCAAAACAAAAAACAAGCGGTGGCATGACATCAGATGTTGACCAGTCACAAGGTCAGCTCGGGCCGTGGGGGCGCCGCTCCCTAAATAACTGGTAAACCAGTTATCCCCGTGCGGGGCCAAAGTCTGCGGGCAGCACATTGGCGTGCGGTTAAAGAAACACATACCATAGGTCGTCGAGCATACAGAACAACACTGTGGAGTCGGTTTCAAACAGTTTGAGTGAAACATTTGTGCTAGTAGCCATATGGAGTTCGCGTTGCAGAAGAGTGGCGTTCCGACTCCGGTTTCTCCTGGTAATCAGTGTTAAAAACCGATCCTCATTTCTTGATGTTGATCTCTTACGACCTTGTCCTGATCTTCGCTTTACATTTCCGGTATCTGAAATCCAAATCCAAAGTCTGGAAATCACGCTTTGAGACACTCCGATGGCTTCCGCTACTTGCGATTAGGTTTGATCCGGTTCTAAGCGACCGATAGCCCTCCATGGTACAGATTAGGGTAAATCACGTTTTTCGGACATCACATTCATCAATAACACACATTCAAAGTATGTGAGTCGTTTTTATCCTAGACTAAACGCTCGTACAATACATGTCGCTTTTCATTCGCTGACGGAAATACGCCCTTTTTAACGTCACACACACAAAAAATTTGCATACTCATATGCTTGTAAATGTGGAAAAGTTTCATTCTAATAACTTTCCTTCAATTTTCGGAAGCAGACGTAAAAGCATGGATCTTCTTTCTCATAATTCATGCTTATTCGTATAAAAAGAACGCTTCGAAAGATACGCAAAGATACGGTGTGCACGGTAATACTGCAGACACGTACTTTTATTTTTCAAAGATGTGCTAAAATTATAATGAAATAACAGCTGGAATACCTCGTGGGTCACTTGCTATTTTCGCACGTATGGTTTAGCTCAACGAGATCGTGGTGCAGTCACCCTTGAGAGAAGTATTGGTATGTGGTTCGAGATTAATTGAAGCCTACGACAGAGCTGAAATTTGCTCCACTTCAGTTTTTCATTTATATGCATAAGCTTCCAAAATTTTTTCAAACAGGGTTTGCAATTATGCTGATCCATTAGCGTTAATATCTAGGAGTGTCAATAACACCCAGAACAATTCTAATCAGCTCAGTACTTCTAAAGAATTTGGAATAAGGATAAGTGTTGAAAATCCTAAATATGTGGTTTTAAGTCCAACTAGTGAAACTATCTCTTGTGAGCTTGGACAAACAACAGATTTTAACTATTTGGCTGCAGTCATTGATGAGGAGAAAGACTTGTCGGATAATTAGACCGCAAAGGGTCGGAAAGGTGGCGCAGTAATCTAAGCGCTGGCTTTGATCATTCGACTGAGATGGGTGACAGTTTTTTTTTTTTTATGGGAGGATTTTTTTTTATTAAAGGTTTAACGACCACCGTGAGCAACTCAATGGGCCCATGAGCAACACAATGGGCATTCGCCCGTCCCTAATTTAGCTCCACTGACTCCAGGGAAGAGAGAGAGAGACAGGGCCGTAAGACAAACACAACATCCATGCCTCACCGGGATTCGAACCCGGACCTATCTCGGACGAATAGTCAGAAGACATCGCTTAGACCACTGCGCCTATAAGAGGTTTAACGACCGCCGTGAGCAACTTAATGGGTTTGTAACGTACTAGGAGATGTGACGTACCTGCCCGAAGGACGCACACGACATAAAGGCATATAGGAATCAGAATAAAATCCCGCGTAGCTCAATTGGTAGAGTGACTTATTCCGGAATGAGGGGGTCCGGGTTCGAATCCTGGCGTGGACAGAAATGACGGAGAAATTTACTTCGTTATAATGGCGCCCGAACTATCCGGATGACCCGACCGTTCAAAATCTCGCAATGGTGTGATGTTATTTCCACACCGCGAGATAGGAAAAATAAGAGAATCCCTTCTCCAGCATTTCGAAAAAAAAAATAAATAAAAAAAAAATTGAAGGGGAGATGATGTAACGTACTAGGAGATGTGACGTACCTGCCCGAAGGACGCACACGACATAAAGGCATATAGGAATCAGAATAAAAGCCCGCGTAGCTCAATTGGTAGAGCGACTTATTCCGGAATGAGGGGATCCGGGTTCGAATCCTGGAGTGGACAGAAATGACGGAGAAATTTACTTCGTTATAGGTTATTAGCACTCGCTCGTCCCTACTGAGGCATGGATGTTGTGTTTTTCTTACGGCATTGACTCTCTCTCTCTCTTTTCCCTGGAGTCAATGGCCCTAAGTTAGGGACGGGCGACTGCTTATAGCTCACGATTGTCGTTAAGCACTCAATCAAGAAACAAGAAAAAAGACTGTAAAGGTAAGCATGTCAGCTGTGTAAGACTTTTCTTTTTCTTTCTTTTTACTTGGGGGTTTAACGATAGTCATGAGCAACTGAATGGGCTGTAAGCAGTCGCGCTCGTCCCTAATTTAGGGTCACTGGTTCCTGAGAAGAGGGAGAGCCAGTGCAGAAAGACAAACGCAACATCCATACCTCACCGGGATTCGAACCCAGACCCATCTCTAACGAGTTGTCATAAGCCAGCGCTTAGACCACTGCACCATTGAAGAGGCGACTATCGTTTTCAAACAGGAAATTGCATAAAGAACAAAATTTGATTTCTAACATGCAGCCCTTAGGCCTGTCCTGCTCAACGGGAATGAAATTTTGGCTGGGCTGCCCGGTGGCGCAGTGGTCTAAACGATGATTTATGTTCATTCGTCCGAGATGGATCCGGGTTTCAATGCTGGTGAGGTATGGATGTTGTGTTTGTCTTATGACATTCGCTCTCTCCCTTCCCTGGAACCAGTGACCCTAAATTAGGGACGGGAGACTGCTTATAGCTCAATGAATTGCTCACGGTGGTTGTTAAACACACAATAAAAAAAATTGGCTGATTTGAGAGCGGTAAACGGAATACCAGGAAATAATAGATGGATTTAACATCGTTGCAGGATTAGAAATGCAGAAATTATCTATATTGTACAATGTTAATGAAAATATAATTAATTTGTTTGGGGTACTTTCTTTAGGGATAAAAAGGTACACTAAATGCTGTTGTGTTGTAAAGTAGCCCTGCCCCGGTAGCAGAGTGTTCACATGTGTTGGTTTCGGACCATTCGTCAGAGATAGGCCCAGGTTCGAATTCGTTGCATCATGGGCGGTGTTTTTGTGTGATACAGCTTTGGCGTTTTTTTATTGTTATTGAAGGTTTAACGACCGCCATGAGCATAAATAAATTGATCTATAAGCAGTTGCCCGTCCCTAATTTAGGGCCACTTGTTCCAGGGAAGGAAAACAGCCAGAGCCTTAAGACAAACCCAACATCCATGCCTCGCTACGATTCGAACCCGGTCACTTCTAGGACAAGTGACCATAAGCCAGCGCTTAGACCACTACTCCACTGGGGCGGCTATTTGGCTTTTTTTTTAATTATTGTTGAAGGTTTAACGACCACCATGAGCAACTTATTGAACTATCAGCAGTCGCCCGTCCCTAATTTAGGGCCACTTTTTTTATTGAAGATTTAACGTCCACCGTGAGCAACTCAATGGGCTATAAGCAGTGGCTCGTCCTTAATTTAGGGCCACTGACTCCATCTAATGGAGAGAGCCAGTACCGTAAGACAAACACAACATCCGTGCCTCACCGGGATTTGAACCCGGGCCCTTCACGAACGAATAGTCATAAGCCAGGGCTCAAACCACTGTGGCACCGTTTTGGCTTCTATTCTCTGAAACAAACAAGCATACGTAAATTAGAAGGGGCGGACGAATAGTCACAAGCTCCTAAATTGTAGATATGTGCACATGTAAACATCTTTGCCGTCCCGCTGGCGCAGTGGTGTCAGAGCTGGCTTCTGACCATTCGTCCGAGATAGATCCGGTTTTGGATCTCGGTGACGAATGGATGTTGTGTTTGTCTTACGGCCCTGGCTCTGTCCCTTCCATGGAACCAGTGGCCCTGAATGGGCGACACGGTGGTCGTTAAACCCCCAAACAAAAATACAACAACATCATTATTTCTCGGTTTTAAACAATAGTTAATATCTGTTTAAACCACTAATATTGCCGCTCCAGGGAGCGCAGTTATTTAAGTGCTGGCATTCGTCCCAGATGGGTCAGAGTTCGAATCCCGGTGAGGCATGGATGTTGAGTTTCTCTCACGGCACTGGCGCTCTCTCTCTCTCTCTCTCTTCTCTGGAACCAGTGGCCCTAAATTAGGGGCGGTCGACTGCTTACTGCCCATCGAGTTATTCACCACGTCGTTAAGCCTTCAATAAAAAATCTACTAAAAATATCACGAAAAATATTAAATTGCTAGTAAAAAATTGCAGTAGCGTTCAATAAATATATTTTTATTGTATACAGAAACGCATGACGTGGTTTATTCCTAACTATCATTTAGATACATTCATTATCATCATCATTGTCAACCATTATCAATCCACTGCTGGACGAAGGTCTCCCCAAGTTTCCTCCACAACGGTCCGTCTTGTGCTAGTCTCCTCCATGTCACTCCCGCATACTTTCGAATTTCATCCACCCATCTCCCATGTGGTCTTCTTCTGGGTCTTTTCATGTCCCTTGAAATCAATCTAAAATTTCGGCTGTCCACCGATGGTCTGTCCTTTTGGCAGTATGTCCAGCCCATTGCCATTTCAGGGATTTTACTCTGATCATGATGTCTTCCACTCCTGTCATTTTTCGGATCCACGAGTTTCTCTTCTTATCTCTCCTGGTTACACCAAGCACGCACCTCTCCATGCTTCCTTGAGTTGTCTGCAGCCTTTGTATGTCTCTTTTAGTTAAGGTCCACGTCTCTGCACCATACGTAAGCACTGGAAGGATGCATTGATCAAACACTTTTCCTTTAAGACATAATGGCATATTGCACTTGAAAATTATGCTGTTTCTTCCAAAAGCTCTCCAGGCAAGTTTTGTACGCCGATTAATTTCTTCATCAATGTGACCCTTACTTGATATCTGCTGTCCAAGATAAACGTACGTGTCTGTTATCTCCAGCTTTTCTCCATCAATCGATAAATCTTCATTTCTTGTAAAAGCATTGAACATCACTTTTGTCTTCTGATAGTTCATTTTTAATCCCACTTCTTTAGTCTTGTCAGCAAGTTCCTGGATCATGCTCTGCAGCTCTGATGGGGTAGTTGCAAAAATGACTACGTCATCAGCAAAACGAAGGTGGGTTAGATAATCTCCATTAATCTTTATCCCTTTGTTTCCCCAGTTCAGTGATTGAAATACATTTTCCAATGTGGCATTAAAGAGCTTCGGAGATATGGTGTCTCCTCTTCGACACATTACACGCATTAACACGCTTTACTGACACCCTGTAGCCTAAAACATTACATGGCTTAGAATGTTCTTTTTTCGGGGGGTGATTAATGACCGCCATATACAACTCATTTAGCTATAAGCAGTCTCCCCTCTGTAATTTTGGGTCACGAGTACCACGAAAGTGAAACAACCAGCGCTTTTAGACAAACACATCACCAATGTTTGATCTGGGTTTCGAACCCGGTTACGCCTCGGAGGATTGATTAGAGACCCAAAACACTGTACCATAGGATAACCGGTTTGGTCCAGGGTTACGTTGCACCAATTGCTACATTGTAGATCTTTGTGGTCGAACGGTACACTCAAGTACAATTTACATCTGGCAAATACTCACACACATTTCAACGTTTCAAGAATTTTCACACATTTTTAGAGCCGCCCCTGGGGTCCAGTGGTCTAAACGCTGGCGTCCAACCGATCGTCAGAGTGGGTCCGGGTTCGAGTCCCGATGAGGCATGGGTGGTTCTGTTTTTTTTATTGAAGGTTTAAGGACCACCGTAAGCAACTAAATGGGCTATAAGCGTCCCTAATTTAGGGTCACTGGTTCCAGCGAAGGGAGACAGCCAGTGCCGTAAGACAAACACATCGTCAATGCCACACCGGGATTCGAACCCGGACCCCTTTCTGACGAATGATTAAACTAATGCGCCACGAGGGCGGAAGGTCGTACGTTTGTCTTCTCTTTTTTTTTTGCGGGTTTAACAACTACCGTGAGCAACTCAACGGAAACCATCAGTCGCATGTCCCTAATGTAGGGTCATTTGTTACAGGAGAGGGAGACATCCAGTGCCTTAAGACAAATACAACACACAAGCCTCACCGGGATTCGAACCCGGACCCGTCTCGGACGAATGATCAGAAGCCATCGCTTAGTCCAATGCGCCGCCGCCACGGTGGCGCAGTGGTCTAAGCAATGGCCGCTGCCTACTTGTCCGAAATGGGTCTGCCCGCCCCGGTGGCGCAGTGGTCTAAGCGATGACCTCTGATCATTCGTCCGTAAGGGGTCCGGATTCAAATTCCGGTCAGGCACTTTTTTTTTTTTTTTTTTTTTTCTGAGGTTTAACGACCACCGTGAGCAACTCAATGGGCTATAAGCAGTCGCCCGTCCCTAATTTAGAGTCACTGGTTCCAGGGAAGGGAGAGAACCAGTGCCGTAAGACAAACACAACATCCATGCCTCACGGGATTCGAACCCGGACCCCTTCCGACGAATGATCAGAGGCCAACACCTTAGACCACTGCGCCACCGGGGCGGCCCGGTCAGGCATGGATGTTGTGTTTGTCTTACGGCACTGGCTTTCTCCCTTCCCTGGAACCAGTGACCCTAAATTAGGGACGGGCGACTGCTTATGGCCCATTGAGTTGCCCACGGTGGTCGTTAAACCTCCAACTGAAAAAAAAGGGTCTGGGTTCAAATACCGGTGAGATATGAACGTCGTGCGCGTCTTGCCGCACTGGCTCTCTCCCTTCCCTGTAGCCAGCGGTCCTAAAGTAGGGACGAGCGACTGCTTATATCTATCTGAGTTGCTCACTGTGATCGTCAAATTCCCTAACACACGAAAACCGAAATTAGAAAAAGAAATTTAGAATTTGATAGGTTACGCTCAATTGCCCTACGCTCCAGCATTCTTGCTAATTCCAGATGTTTAACCGCAACTACTTCCTTGTCTATTTTCGGTGGACTGGTTGCTTTGAAGTTTTAATTTGTTCTTCAATGGGCGTGGTCGTGCTGCTAGGTCGGTGTCAAGTTATATGTGGAAGTTGAAACTCACTGGTTACAAGGTAAAGCTTTTGCGTTCTTCCTTACTTTTATTTGCACCTTTCGGATCGTATGATTTGTATTACTGTTGTTTTGGTCGGTCTCGCTTCTTCGGAAGGATTTGCAGACAACTTTAGAGTTCTGCAGGTCAGTTGCTGATAACACAGAAGCCATCATCATTAAAGAATTGAAGCTCGCATAAAGAAGGCAAATTTTGGAATTCCATAGGGTGTAGGGAAGGTCACTCTTAATTTATTTTCGTCACTGATGTTTTTATGTGTAATACAAGCAAATACATCATGCTTATGCCTTTTTTTCAGCTTATTGTCGTAATTTATAATTTGAATATTTTCGTGGAAAAAAACGGCAAAATGTTTCTAAAATTTTGTATTTTAAAAATTGTTATTTCCTGTTTACTCCATTCCACTGTGCGCCGCCCCGGTGGCGCAGGGGTCTAAGCGATGGCCTCTGATCATTCGTCCGAACGGGGTCCGGGTTCGAATCCCGTTGAGGCATGGATGTTGTGTTTGTCTTACGGCACTGGCTCTCTCCCTTCCCTGGAAATAGTGATCCTAAATAAGGGACGGGCGACTGCTTATAGCCCATTGAGTTGCTCACGGTGGTCGCTAAACCTCCAATCAAAAAAAAAAAAAATCATTCAGAGAGAAAGGAATCAAGGAAGTTAGGGTTCATTTATTTCGCTACGCTTAGCCATCTTGACAGGAGTACAATTTAAACATTTTCGTTCTTTCATTCAACTACTCCGCAGACTGCGGTATAAAGGGCTATCGAAAGAAGTCTAATGTAGAGTCATTTTAAGTAAATTCAAATCATCTAAGAATTTTTGACAAATATCTCACGTATATAGACGTAATGTAATGAAGCTTTAAACATTTAAAACCAATTCCAAGAAATCTCTATCAGAATTTTATAATGAAATTTATCAGCTTGAATTTTCCTTTGTTTCACTTTTTTTATTGGAATGATATTTTAGTTAAATGTAATCACCACATGCTGGTAAAAGTTTTTTTTAATTTCATTTTTTAATTCCACTTTAGCGAAAGCCAAACCAGATTTTCTTTGATAAATGGAGCAAAAATGTTTTTTGGGGTAAATTAATCCATCTCAAAAGGTAGCAACCTAACTTATACCGATGAGTCATTACATTATGAACACGGTCAGCCTAGAGAAGCAACAGTGCCTGGAGAACGAACGGGGGAAAGGTGATGTTCACAGAGCAGTATGTATGCAGCCCGAGGACCGGCTTTAGGTTAGTAGAGTGTTCGGTGTCAGAATGGGGAAAGCTGCCGATTTATCGGAGTTTGATAAAGGGAAAATTTTGATGGTACGGCGCCCCGCAACTAACGTGTCGCTGTAGTGAGGACGTATCAAAAGTGGTGCACAGATGGCCAAACGACGAACCGTTGTCCAGCCGCGTGTCGTCCGCAGCTCATTGTTGCCAGAGTAGAATGTCGCGCGACGCCCCGGTGGCGCTGTGGTCTTAGCAATGGCGTCCGAACATTCGCCCTAGATGGGTGCGGGTCCGAATCCCGATGGGGGCATGGATGTTGTGTTTGTCTTACGGCACTGGCTCTCTCCCTTCCCAAGAGTCAGTGGCCCTAAATTAGGGACGAGCAACTGCTTATAGCCCATTGAGTTGCTCTCGGTGGTCGTCAAACTTCAAACTAAAAAAAAAAAAAAAGACTGTCGCGCATTGTTCACAGCGACCGCAGCGCCACAGCGCGACAAATCACTCGCAGGTACAACAGTGGTGAGCAGTGGTCTAAGTAATAGCTTCTGATCATTCGTCCGAAAGGGGTTTGAATCCCGGTGAGGCAATGTTGTGTTTGCCTTACGGCACTGGTTCTCTTCCTTCCCTGGAACCAGTGACCCTAAATTACGGACGGACGACTGCTTATAGCCCATTGAGTTGCTCATAGTGGTCGTCAAACTCCAAATTAAAAAAAGACTGTCGCGCATTGTTCACAGCGGCCACAGCGCGACAAATACTCGCAGGTACAACAGTGGTGAGCAGTGTGGTCTAAGTAATAGCTTCTGATCATTCGTCCGAAAGGGGTTCAGGTTCCAATGTTGTGTTTGCCTTACGGCACTGGTTCTCTCCCTTCCCTGGAACCAGTGACCCTAAATTAGGGACGGACGACTGCATATAGCCCATTGAGTTGCTCATGGTGGTCGTCAAACTCCAAATTAAGAAAAAAAAAAAAAAACGGTGGTGCTCAGGGCTACATGTACAGCACACGATTCATTGCAGCCTTCTGCGCAGCAGAAGACCTAGCTGTGTCCCCAGGTTCAATGTACGTCATTGCCAAAAACGCATGAAATGGGCCCAACATCATCGATATTGGACCGTGTATGATTGAAAATGGCCAGGTCTGACGAATCAAGATTCCTGGTGCATCACGGTGACGGCCGTGCGCTGATACGCCGATTCCCAGCGGCACCTGGATGCACTGTTGTCCTGAAACTGGCCGGCGGCGGTGGTGTTATGTTGTGAGCGATGTTTTCTTGGGACACTTTAGGCCCCATTATCCCAGTAGCACAATTCGTGACAACTACCAGGTATCTGCATATTATTGCGGACCAAGTTCACCCATTTATGTCAACTGTGTTCCCTGCTGGTAATAACCATTACCAATAGCATAATGCGCCATGCCACATTTCCAGAATCGTCAAGGAGTGGTTCGAGGAACATACTGGTGACTTTCTGTTAATGCCCTGGCCTCCAAATTCACCTGACATGAACCCAATAGAACACTTGTAGTTCGACTAGGAAAAGCGGGTTTGAACTCACCACCACCACCACATCGAAATGTAAGGGAACTGGGGGAGATGTTGTTGACATTATGGTACCAGATACCCCAGGATACCTATAGCTCCCTCATCGAATCGATGCCTCGCCGAGTGGCCACTGTTTTGAGGGCTAAAGAGGGCCTTACAGCTTATTAAGTATATGGTCATAATGTAATGGTTAACCAGTGTATTGTTTTGCAAACTGTTATCAAATCGTTGAAACATGTCAGGTTTTTTTTTTGTAGAAGGTACAGGGATCACTATATTCGTGTTTTATATTCTACTTTTGATTTGCTAAAATAGTATAGCTCATAAGTTAATTAAATTCATTTAGACATGAAAATTCGTATTTTACTTTAATTATTTTTAATGCAGGTTCTTTTTTAATAGATTGTACAAAATACAGTATTTTATTTTCATTTAAATATAGTTTCAGCATACGTATACATTTTGGAATTACTATGTTGAGGGAAGAAATAAAAACTTGTTCTTCTGACAAAATCTAGGAAAGTCTGAAAGCCCAAAATCTCAAAACATTTCGCCATTAGAAAACAAGTAGAATGGATTTTTTTACTTTTAAGCATGTATGACGGCACCTTCCTTAAACTGGATATGGTGCCATTCAGAAAAACATGAAGTCTCCTTAGTGATGACGCAAAAGGTATTTTATGTAAACATAAGGTCAGGAAGTTGTAGCACTTAAAACACTTGCTCTTCAAAAGCGAAGTAAAAGGTATAAAAAATGTGAGCCATTTTGTGGGGAACTTTGCGAGCTCTCCCAGAAAAAAGATTAGGAGCTCGTGTTTCAATGGGTTAACTCGTTTAGTCATTTACCGGGCACTTTTCTGTATACGCTTTGACTGACAGGTGAAAAGATTAACTGAAGCTAAGAAATGGTGCAATCTTCAGTTAAATGCTTGTATAAAGAGTTTTCCAGTTTGCCGCATTTCTCCAAAATAAAACATTTTGTTCACTTTACTTTTCTCTGTAATAGAAGAAAAAAAAATGTTTAAGAGCACAGTTCAATTCCTTCAACCATGTAATTCTTGTTGTGTGTTAAACATTGCCCTTCAAACGGATATATGTTCTTCGTGTGGTAAAAGAAATATTTCCGTCTATTCTCAATATTTTAGACTAATAACTATCGTTCTTTGAAAAGTATATAGTGGAAAGTACGGAAATGTGTTCTAGGATTAGGTGGTCATTATCTGAAAACCTACCCCCTCCCCGGTTGCGCATTGGTCTAAGCGATGGCTTCTGATCATTCGTCCGAAAGGGGTCTGGGTTCGAAACCCAGTGAGGCATGGTTTTTGTGAGTCTTACGGCACTGGCTCTCTCCCTTCCCTGGGATCAGTGGCCCCAAATTAGGGACGGGCGATTGCTTATAGCCCATTGAGTTGCTCACGGTGGTCGTTAAACCTCCAGTCAAAAAAAATTACCTGGAAATTCCTACTACCTTAAGTAAAAAATATTTTTCTTTCTGTTAAAGGTTTGCTCTGACATTTTTCTTAAACATATACGTGACCCAGAAAGAAGAACCAAACGTGAGCGATTTAAGTTTGATTCACTTTCGGGCACATTTACTATTTGTGATTAATTTTAACAATGCATGTTGTATTATATACCACATCGAATTACTTTATTCCTTAGACAGTGAGTATGTTCATCGAAAACTAGAAATCACTAAAGAATAAATTCGCTGGGTAACTGAATGTATATAACGTGATATACACTGAAGAGCAATTGAATTAGAGATACCTGCCTAGTAATGTGTAGCACCACCATTCGCTCTGATGACGGCGGCGATTCGTCTCGGCATGGGCTCGTCAAGACACCGGAAGCGTTGGGAAGCCATACGGATCCACAACCACTGAACAAGCTCCCACAGTTCACAAAGATTTGATGGAGGGGTGTCAGATCCTCGAATATCTCTCTCGATGGCATAAATGATGTGCTCGATGGGATTGTGGTCAGGTGACCTAGCTGGCCAAGGAAGTGAGGTCACGTCGGTGGAGTGTTCATCCAACCATTCGGATACAATTCGGGAGCGATGGCACGGTGCATTGTCTTATTGCCAGGATGAGGTCCCCAGTGGGATGTTGAAGACACACAAACGGGAGCAAAGGGTCGTCCAGAATATCCTGGTAACGTTGACCTGTGAAGAACGATGTTACACGTACCAGGGGTCCCATAACAGTCCCCAGACGGGAATGTCACCCCCACCAGCTTTAGTACCCTGCTGGCAAGAAGGATTCATTGTTTCACGTGGTTTGCGCGGTACTCGTATCCTGCTATCCGCATGTAGCAACGTGAATCTCGAATTATCAGTCCAAGTAACATTTTTCCACATGTCTAGGGTCCAGTGGCGATGTTGCCGCGCTCATGCCAGTCTTTGCACCCTGTGATGTGCGGTCAGCAGCGGTATTCTCGTGGGACGATGGCTTCTGTACCCCATAGCGAGGAGATGGTTCTGGATGGTGTGGCTGCTTACAAGTTTTTGTGCACCAGCGTTAAATTGCCGAGTGATTTCTTGCAATGTGGCCCGTCTATCCGCTGTTACAATGCGAGCTAGCCGACGATGGCCCAGCTCATCCACACGCTGTTGTCCACGGCAGTTGGCCCTTGCAGGGATGGTTTTATCGAATTCGATGTACTCAGGTGCACCCGTGACACAGTGGCTCGTGAAAATCCCAGTGCCCGCACGAATTCCGAGATGGAGTGACCCATTCGTCGGGCCCCAACAATTCGCCCACGATCAAATGCGCTTAGATCCGTCGTCTTACCCATGCTGCGCCCGACTTTTACTGATTCCCTTCGCATCACTCCTCATATTCTCGGATCGCTGCATACGTCATGTAGTTTCCGTTTACAGGGCCGCCCACAGCACCACATTTGCATAACGCCAGCTGTCTCTAATTCAATTGTTCTTCAGTGTATTTACCTAACACTAAGATATGTGTGCTGCAGTACCTTACCAAGCGTTATGCAAGGAATCTAGCTAAGCATCTAACACAGACTTGTAAATGTGCTTGGTTGATTGTTACTTGCAACAGTGTTTCCTTCGTTTTGTTTTGGTTTAACAATCCTCCTGATTTGGCATGGGACATTGAGTTCTTGTAATTCATCTGAGATAGGTTAGACTAGAATTCAAATCCGAGGTGAAATATGAATGGTATGTTTGTTCTATGCGGCACTGTCTTCTCTGGAACTAGTGGCCCTAAAAAAATGAGAGACGAGTACTTATAGCCTATTACGTTGTGTAGAAAGGTTGTTAAACCCACTAACAATTTGCCCTCGTCATCAGTAACTAGCAACACAATAATTAAGGAGCAGACTGTGCCTATCCTAGGTTCAGATGTTCCAGAGAAGGGAAATATACTTCTGGCCACCCAAAATGCAACACCAAGAAGGAAGAATCCGATTGACCAGAAATTCGCAGCATGCGTCGCCCGCGAGAGGACATGCGAACGATTAGCATTGCAGGGCACATGCAAATTATGTGCGCCCGGCACGCCACCGAGAAGCACTATAAGAAGGGTGCACAGAAAGCAGGGTGTAAGTAGTAGAAGTGTGTTGTGCTGCAGGACCTGTGCGTGGGAAGCTTCTTGACTGCCTCGTCGCAGAATACGGCAGCCATTTCAGCACGTTTCGGAGTTCGACAGAGGACGAATAGTGGCTTATCGCGACAGCGGTTTATCGTACCAAGATATCCAGCCACAGTGAGACTAGTATGGATTTGGTGGGTGCAGGAGGGACGGAGGGACCGACGTGAGCGATTGCCGCAGCCGCGGTACACCACCGAACGAGAGGACCGGCCTGTTGTGCAGTGGGCATTGACGGCTAGGATGTGTTGCGCGACAACCTGTGTCAGCACGTACCGTTCGACGTCGTCTGCAAGAGCGGGGACTTGTAGCACGGCGCCAATTGCTCCGATTACCTTTGACGTTACACCACCGGCGAGTGCGGCGGCAGCGGGTCGTTGAACGCCGAAACTGGACTACGGAATGGCAGGACATTATCTTCTCCGACAAATTCCGCTTCTGCCTGCAGCACCAAGATGGTCGGATCCGCGTGTGGCGGCACCACGGCGAGAGACTGTATGACACCTGCATAATATGCATCGCCATACCGGTCCGTCGCCTGGCGTTATGGTTTGGGGTGCAATTGGATATGACAACCGCGCCCGTCTGGTACGCATTGCCGGTACACTCAACAGCCGCTGCTACATCTCCGACGTTTTGGAGCCTGTAAGTCCTCCCTTACCTGCAGGACCTGCCAGCGGCCACGTTTCAACAGGACAATGCGCGCCCGCACGTGGCACGCATCGTGCAACAATTAATCATGGCCCACCTGTTCTCCCGATATGTCGCCCATCGAAAACGTCTGGTCGCTGATTGGCAACTGAGTGGCCAGGGAAGCACCACCCGTGGCTATGCCTGATGAACTGTGGCGTCTGATGCCGCGGCGTGTAGCCATGGGGACCACACAAGGAGGTTATATTACTGGAGACACCACTGGCTCTGCCGGCATAGGTCACAGCTAATCTGGGGTGTGACGTCACAAGCAGGCAAAAACGAACTAAATAATACCGTTCATAAAACAGTATGCTTGTGTATCATTGATAAAAATTATTGAATTACTCATTTTATCTGTTTATACGCTTAGAAGCTTTTGTTCCATTGGTTTCAAAGCAGCTTCTGTTCTGCGGCGTGCCTGCTCATGACGTCATTTGTAGCACGGACGGTGACTTATGGCGGCTAATGCTGCGTGGATAGGAGTGGTGTCTCCAGTGATATAACCTCTTTGGGACCACACGAACTATTGATGTCTACGTGTTCCGCAGTTAGCACGGGCCTGTAAGCTCAATCGCTTCATCTTTGTATCTGTTATGTGTCCAGTAAACCTGGCTTTGCTATGTCGTGTTCTTCTTGGTGTTGCATTTTGGGTGGCCAGCAATGTAATTCAAATGTTCTTTATTTTACAACGAGATAATTATACAATATATACAGATGATGAATGATGAAATTTACATTATGAGATGCAGGTAAAAAAAGAAACAGAAAATAGAGTCTGTGAATTTAACAGACATGATCATGATGAGGTTACAATACTTGTATACGTATGCTATGAACCGTGGAAATCTTGACATTGGTGAACGTTGATGGAAAGCAGATGGAGGTTTTGAAAAAAAAATGTTCACTGAAAAAGAGAAAAGAAAAAAATTGTGGGAAGTTTTATGAATTTTTAAGTGTTCAGTTTGATACGATGATTGATGATCTCATACCAACGATCAAGTGGAGACCAGTCTTTGTAGATTTTAGGCAAACAGTTCTTGCGTCAAGCTTCTGCGTAATCTGTTTGTAGTCTGGCTTGTAAGTCTGCAGCGGAAAAACATCAAGAGTTTCCGTTGAGCAGATTGAATTGTAGCAGGCCGAATCAGCGTGTAAGTGAAAAGAGTATATGACATACTTGAGTAACACAAAAAGGTAGACACATATAGCTGGCTTGTGAAGAGTTGTACAGCCAGGAGACACGAGGTAAAGATATTCGATGTGGGTGTGGCTAGTGGTGCAAATCTTGGGAAGAAGTGCAAAAACATAGGTAAACAGCGGCGAGAGTACTTGGCAAGTTGAATAAATATGATGCACATTGCCTGCTATGCTGCAGTAACGGCAGTTGGGAGAGGATGTAAGCTGAAACCTGTGAAGTACAGTCGGAACACGAAGCCTGTTGTGTAGGTTAAGCCAATGCGTGTCGATTTCCTTAGGATGAGCATTAGTTGATTGTGCTGCATTCCAGATGAAACGAAGTTCAGAAGGGCGTACCTTGAGAATAGAGCATGGAGAAGCATTGCGAAGGCGAGAGATTTGATATAACTTTGTGGAGGTGACGGAGTGCAAAAGATATGATTGTTCTTGTAAAGTAATTGTGAACGGAAGCAGAAGAGAAGCTGATGTTGTGGGAATTAAACCTTGAGGGGTTGCCAAAGATGGAAATGACTGACAGATACCATCCTTGAGACTTTCGAATTTAACTGCATTTTCAGTGGTTGAGGAAAGACGCACTGAGAGATCGTTTAAATTTTTCCAAGTAAAATCCTGATTGACCAGTTGTGAAACAGTGACAATTCCTGCTTTTAACCAAGTAGGGTAGAAGAAGTATTCTTGGGGTGCAGGGAAGAAGAATAAAACAGTGGTTCTGCAATAAGGTCAAGTGTTATTCAAGGTGAGAGTTTTTTCAAGGAAAGCTTTTTTAGGAGTGAAATGGCTTCTTTATACACAATGAGGGAAACAGAGGAATCAGCTGGTATCTGTCCATTCGCAAAAACGCGAAAAGCTTGAGATGTGGATTCCTTGGGGATGAGAGAATATCATTGATAATCTGAGAAGCAATGGTTGGCCTTACCAGAAGATTGATGAAAGTCATGATCCTTTAGGTATTGTATTTACTGTGGATATCCCATAAGTCGATGCTTCTACACTTGACTGGAAGGGTGAGAACATTTGCCTTCACCCAATGGACTCTAATCCAGATGAAGTTAACAGTGAGTCTAAGGATTTCTGTGAGAACGTGAGTTAGTAATGTGCGAATAGCCCTTGTATACTGCAGGGACGGAAGGATGATTTCATTCATAATTTTTGCTCTGCCATGGAAGGACGTGAAATGTTTTACTCTTGACCAGTGACCAATAGATTGTTTCGTCTTGTTGATCATAGATGTACAGGTGGTTTGATCGGTAATGGTGTATTTACCAAAATAAAAACCTAAGAGTTTTTGAATATTAGAATTCCACTTGGCACACCAGGGATGATCTGTGCGATGTAGCCATGCTTCACACCTTAACCCTGCTGTTTTTTCAGTATTTAATGAAGCTCCTGAAACCGAAGCGTAAGTGTTATAAATTTGAAGCATGTGCAGGAAATTTGTATCAGAACGTATAAATAGCGTGAGGTCGTCTGCATGTGCTGTTAGGAAAATCTGATGTCGCAGACTGGAAGAAGTGGAGGTCGTTTTTTCTGTAAAAAACTGTCAAAGGTGAATAAGCAGCGGTTCAAAAATAATAGCAAAAAGTTGTCCCGATAGAGGACAACCCTGTCTGATTCTTTTCTCAAATGAAATTGTTGCCGTGAGGAAGTTGCTAGCACGTACATGAACGATAGAATAACAGTAAAGATTCAAAATCAGCCTGCAGAAGTTGTACGGAAAACCGAAATGGATTAAAACTGCGGATAAATAATCGTGACCAACATTATCAAATGCCTGGCGCTGGTCAATATTTAACACTGCAAGCGGTTCATGGTTAAGGTCTGCCATGTGAATAAGGTCTCTAATAATATTTAGGTTCTGAACAAAGCTTCGGCTTGGTATTGTATATGTCTGATCTGGATGGATAATTGTAGACAAGATGGAGTTTAATCTATGGGAGATAATTTTAGTCAACAGCTTATAATCCACATTCAATACACTTATGAGTCGCCAGTTATTTAAATCTTGGGGGCAATTTTTCTTAGGGAGTAATTTAATAATTGCACGAGTGAAGTCAGAGGGGATGACATCAGCGATAAGAGCATAATTAAAGCTTGCGTGAAGTAGTGGCAAGAGTTAAGAAAAAAGGCGTTATAGAAGGAATACCGTGAGGCCATCCCTCCTCTGTGCTGCTTGAAGGTTGAGTTTCGCCAGTGAATTTTTAATTTCTAAAGGGGAAATAGGCCAGGTGAGATCAGAGTGGTAATGTTGCGGAAATTGAGGAAGATTGCGGAGAAATAAAAATATATTTGCTGAATCGTTCATAGAAGTAATGTCGAACTTCAGAACAAATTTTCTGGTGTCAGAAGTAACAGTTCCGTTTTGTAATTGAAGATGCGTGATGTTTTTGCTGGAGCTTTGCTGTTTTTCTAGGGATATATAATAACTATGTGTTTGGTCGATGTTGCAAACGTCAAGACGTTTGAGGCGGTGGGTGGCTTGTTTTGCAATTGGTTCCAACAATTTCTTCAGTTCAGATTGTCGGACAAGATATTCTTTTGTAGGTTTGATCGATAGTACGGAGTATATTTCGGAGATTTTCAATTTCCATGTTTTGAATAGTTTGTCTGGATAAGGAGATCCTCTATGTGTACGCAAAACCTTTCTGTTTAGTATATATCGAATGTTCAATTGGATTAGTAACTGTTGGAAGTTGTTCTTGAGCTGCAAGAAGCATGTCTTTTACCGAATTGCAGAAGTCAGTGTCTTCCAGAAGTGAATCGTCGAAAGACCAACTTCGTCGACAAAATGCTGTAGTCGAACTTAAAAGAAGCGAAGTTGACACAAATTTGATGATCTGAAGAAGTGGTGGGTGGCTTCAGTAAGACGAGTTTGAAGGGATTGCGAGATATAAATACGATCTAATCGTGCTGCAGCTGTGGAGGTTGTAACGGGGGAACGCCATGTAAAATGCTGAAGGGTGGGATTCAGATAGGATAGCGGAAGGTATCAATTAAATTTGAGTTTTGAATAACGGCTGCAAGAGTGCTAACTACGTTATAGCGGTGCTCAGTTGCGTTATATCTATTGATTCGGTAGTCCAGCGTGCAGTTGAAGTATCCGCACAAAATAATGTGTTCTGAAAGAGAAACTTGTTGGATGTTATGTGAGAGGCGATTTAAAAGTCGTATAGCATCGTTATTTTGTTTTGGAACATAAATATTGAATAGATGAAAGATTTCTGAACGGTAGGTGAACTTCAAATGAAGCAGTTGTCCGTTGTAATTCTCAGTTTCTGAAATATCGTAAATTTGGGCTTTAATACGATTGTGAATCGGAATTCCAGAATTTATTGTATGACCGTAACTGTGGTAGAACTGAAATGACCACATACGCCATTTATTATACTGAGTAGTTGACTTGCAATTCGTCTCTTGTAATGCTATGAAATCAGCATTTACAGGGACTAGATCGGCATGTGTTAAAGATTTTGTGAGAGGGGGTTACTACATCCTCTGCAATTAAAGGAAGCGATTTTAAATTGAGACAATTGAAGGTTGCTGAAGGCCGTTATCGTCCTCAGTTTTTCTAAGTGTTCTTATACGGCCTCAAACACGGCGTATCATAACAAAAATTCTTTTATCTGTGATTTTTTCTCGAAGGTGAGCAACGAAAGCTTCTAATTGAGGAATTATCTCAGAGAACAACCACAAATAATAATTTGCATAAAACGCAGTATGATGCAGCTTTGCTCCCTTGTCCAAGGTCAGTAGTTCCAACAGCGATTCTTCACTAAGCGGACACGGAGGGAAATCCTCTGATGTCTCAGCTGCGTTCTAAGTTCATCAACGGGAACAAATTTGCTTTTTTCGTACTTTCCTCGGAGACTTCTTCTATTTCACTGGAGTTTTGCATAATTAATTTTGACGATGTCTCTGCAGGGCATTCAACTTGATGTGATAATACGGTTTGGGATTCGGCTGTTTGTTCATTTTGTTTTGTTGCATTTTTTTTTTCGCTTAGGTTTTGGGGAATTTGATTTTGCTGGTCTTGTAGGTTTGGTTTTAACTTTAGTAACTTCTGAATAGGTGGGACCCGCAATATCTGCTGGTTGTAAAACTGCGGTATCCATAATTTCTGTGTTTGAGTCAGTTCCTTCCGTAGCTGAGTCATATGCTGAGAGGTCATCGTTGAAAGGTGGGTTGTCCACTGCGAGGTCTGGTTCATTGAGAATTTACATCTGTGGGTGGGGGTGAATTTGAGCAATGGCGATCATTTCAGAAGAAGGAACGAAAGTTGGAATTGGTTCCAGGTTCGTAGGGGCTGTCTTGGATTCTTGGTCAGCTTGCAGTAGTTGGTCAACGGAGTTCATAGTGGCAGTGCTTTGAGGTGAAGGAGTTATCTCGGTAGTTGCGGCTTCTGCCTTGGATGTGGGCAGTTACTTCTGACATGACTAAAGCCCTTAAACTGGAAACATATCCATCCTATAGGTTTGAAACTGATAATTTGAGTGGGTAAGTTGAGACGTGCCTGTTCATTAGCAAAAACAACGCGGGCTTGCCTTGGAAGACTTTCAATGTGAGAGTAAGGCGAACCCCTCGGTGTTACGGAAGGGGTTTGAATCTCGCCGATGACTATTCCGCACTTATTGAGGGCTGCCATAATAAGTGAGTCAAGAATTTCAGGGGCAACTGGGTAAACACTTACAGTAACTGGTCGCTGTGACATAAGGGTAGGATAAATATGTGGATCTCCTATAGAGAGTCCTTGAACTAGAATTTTATCAATATGATCTGTTGAAGTGAAATAGACAAGTACATTATTAGATTTATGAGCAATGTGAGCAATTTGGTCCTTTAGAAACATTTTTGATAAGGCATCGCTGTATTGCGGCAATGGAGTCATTGGTAGAGCAGAAAAAACTACTCCCAACTTAAGTCGGGACAATATGTCCCTTCTTGCTGAGGAATTCTCAGAAAAACTTCTTTTTACTGCTTTATCTTCAATACATATTTCTGTTGCTGAGAGAGAATGAGAAGTGAATGTGCTAGGCATAGTTGTGGGGTGTAACCCTTGAACTACATTCACATAGGGAAATGAAAGAGCTCCATAGGACAGATTCCCCACTCATGCTTCATCCCGGACTTTGAACCAGCTCGGATGACAAGCTGGAAACCCGTTACTCTGACCACTTGGCAATCGGGCAGCCACGACAGAGTATGGATAATAATTGCGTGCATAAATCTTTAGAGCATCATAACAGTAAAATATCAAGCGTATGTTTCATTTTTTTGACGCTGTAAAATTTAAAGTTACACGAACATTAGCGAGCAACGCAGGCACAGACATCTATGGCAATTTATCATAAAATTACGCCAGAACGGAAAAGCCACTGTCACCACATGCATAACAGCCGATAACATTCTGCGAAGTAACTGCTGCGTCGTGAAACTTACGTGACTCAGTTACAAGGTGTCATAGGAGGAAGGAATCTAGTCTTTTGAAACTAGATCAATCGTAAACTCTCATCTGAGACATGTATTCGCATTGGCTACCAAAAAAACCATGTGAGGACTGTATCATATTTGTATCAGCATGGTAATAAGCAAATACATCAGGAAAATTCTTCTGGAAGTATCAAATAACGGACAGAGATAGTGCATTGTTCCCGCTCGACTGCACAGATATGATCCAGGAACTTTTAAATGAATATTGTAGTCTCAGTGATCAGAAGTGCTAGTATGCTGTAAGTAACTAATAAAGAACAGCGATAGTACATTGTTCCCCTTGATTGTAGTTATAATCCGTAGTGTACTGAAGAAGACTGCCGTGCTAGCGCAGTGGTCTAAGCGCTGGCTTCTGACCGTTCGTTCGAAATGAGTCTGGGTTCGAATCCTGGTGAGGCATGGATGTTTTTTCTTGCACGGCACTAGCTCTCTCCCTTCTCTGAAACCAGAAGCCCTGAATTAGGGACGGGTGATTTCTTAGTGCCCATCGAGTTGCTCAGTGTTTCCTTTACGTTTATCGCTACACCCACGCAAACAAGACTGCCGTTCTAGTGGTCGGAAGCACTAGTTTGGGGGGAAGGTAATAAAGGACAGTAATGGGAGTAAATTGTTCCTCTAGACTGCTCATAACTGAGCTCCTATTAAAGGAAGTGTACCGCGCCAGCATCCGTTTCGTCAAAGGCGTTAGTCCGTTGGAAGCAGAGTTGGGCAAAATCTTAATTGAATTAATCGGCAATGTATTACAGCGTAATGATTATGGGAACAAGAACTTAGCGTTACCATTACATGGTAATGATGAACAAGTCATTAGAATTACATGGTAATTGTAATGACATGTAGCAGTCACCCATTATAATCTTAATGGTTAACTGTATGTTGGTAATTAACCAATAACTTTATGGGTAACAATAAAACGTGAATAAACCAGCAAGCAGTACACTCTTACACGTTGTGTAGGTTATTTAAAAATTGTTCCACACCTCGGACCTCCAATGCGTGTATGTACGTGTAGTGGAGATTGAACGTGTATGACATGAGTAGTTTCCCCGTCTTCGCCGCAAGTAAAGTGATTTGAACGAAATAATACATATGAAGTAAGTACGAATGGGATGTTTATTTCGGTTAGAGATACTCATTTCGTCCATCTCCAGTACAGTATTATCGTCCATTACATACGTCTTACTGTCCAAAATAATTACCCCACTATAGCCACAAGAGCATATTAGCCACTACACTCACAGTTCAGCAACTCAGGGTGCACTTCCGAATATTACAGAAATTTGCGAACTCTTGACATTTTTGCTGTAATTCTCAAGCGTTGTTGTCCATTACTTATCGGATACGAACACTGGACTAGCGAGCGACTGACTCCTTCATATATACTTCGACAGGACCTGAACTTTCTGGAATATTCTTGATTTACATAAAACTCTCCAATTTCCCATCATTCTGGAACATTCTGCAAACGTCTAACCGCTTCTAGAAGATTCTACACGACACTTCGGTCTCTGTCTGCTATGTTACATGGCCGACTCTTCTAGACATTGCTTTTAGTACATGTACATGTGGGGTAGTAGGAAACTTCCCCACTAATGTTCCATCAAATCACGACACTTAAATAATGGACGGGCTGGACGACCTCTGAACACACACATTTAATATGATGTACACTTACAATTGATATAGAATACACTAACAACAGAACCCACTCGTTCCGCTAAGAAACACAAACATGGCGAACACATCGAACACCCTTCGGCACACAGCACTGTCTTGGTGTTTACGCTTCAGAACTCTCCGCAGCTCTACTTCTTGTCTCTGGAAGCATGTTTTAGTGACGCGCCGACGTCCGATGCTCACGCCATCCAGCGGTCGTTCTTCTATGTAGTGATCTCGGCATTTCACCATGATGACGTCACATACCAAAAACCCACAGTCTTTTCTATAAACTCTTAGTATGTAATTATTATTCGTAAATTGTGTAATTTCATTATCAAATAATTACATTGCGTTCGAATGGCATTATTAAATAATTGAATTATATCCTCCTCATTGTAATGCATTACAGATTAATTGTATTACCTTGTGCAAACCATACTTCGGATTGCCTTGTAATACATTACCTGTTACTGCATTACCTTGTAATGCATTACACGTTAATTGTAATCTGTACTTCCATTACTTTGTAATGCATTCCTGCTCAACTCTGGTTGAAAGCAATTAATGGCCGCCCCGGTGGCGCAGTAGTCTAAGCAATGGCCTCTCATCATTCGTCCGAACGGGGTCCGGGTTCGAATCCCGGTGAGGTATGGATGTTGTTTGTCTTACGGCACTGGCTCTCTCCCTTCCCTGGAACCAGTGACCCGAAATTAGGGACGGGCGACTACTTATAGCCCATTGAGCTGCTCACGGTGGTCGTTAAACCTCCAATCCAAAAAAAAAAAAACAAAAAAAACAGCAAAAATAGCAATTAATGAAGAACGACGATCCGGGGAAATTTGTCGCCCGCGTGCAGCAGTGTCCTAAGTGCTGGTTTCTGTCCATTCGTCCGAGATGGGCATAGGATAAGGCATCGATAGTGTTTGACTTTAAGGAACTGGCTATCCCTCTTTCTTGAAACTACTGGTCTCAAACTCAGAACGCGCATCTGCTCATATTCCACTGAGTTGCTCACGGTTGCAGTTACATCCCCAAGCAAAAAAAAAAAAAGAGGGGGGGTTATCGACCGCACAGTTGTAAGTCAACCATTCTTAAAACAGTGTGGTGCCGCCCTGGTGGCGCAGTGGTCTAAGCGATGGCCTCTGATCATTCGTCCGAACGGGATCCGGGTTCGAATCCTGGTGAGGCATGGATGTTGTGTTTGTCTTACGGCACTGGCTCTCTCCCTTCCCTGGAACCAGTGACCCTAAATTAGGGACGGGCGACTGCTTATAGCCCATTGAGTTGCTCACGGTGGTCGTTAAACCTCCAATCAAAAAAAAAAAAAACAGTGCCGACTCAGTGGCAGCGTAGTCATTGGCGCTAGTTTTCTTGAAACATCTAATAAAAGACAGTGATAGCGGTTAATTATTTTCCTCAAGAGAACAGTTATAATTCAACGTTTGTTTAAAGATAGAATGTCATCCCAGTGGCTGCAAAGTCAGAGGCGCTAATTTCTGGCTAGTTGTCTGTAGTGTATGATGGTTCGAGTCCCCTATAAGGCATAGTTTTGGCGCATCTCATTCGGCACTGGTTCCCTTCCTTCTCTGGCGCCAGTGTCCTCAGGTTATGGACGAGAGACTGTATCCTTAAAAGCTTAGTGAAGGTCTTGAACGCCGCCCCGGTGGCGCAGCGGTCGAAGCGATAACCTCAGATCATTCGTCCGAAAGGGGTCCGGGTTTGAATTCCGGTGAGTCATGGATGTTGTGTTCGACTTACGGCACTGGCTCTTTCCCTTCCCTGGAACCAGTGGTCCTAAATTAGGGACGGGCGTTTGCTCATAGCCCATTGAGTTGCTCACGGTGTTCGTTAAACCTCCAATAAAAAAAAAAAAAGAAGTCTTTAATCTTCCAAAAACGAATTCCGTACGTTCCGATACATCAATAGTGGTAAAAAGCATATTTGAATATGCGATTTGGCAAATCTGTAGTGACTAAAAAGCTTTTCGCTTCCTCGCAGAACCTGCTGGTGAAATACCTATGGTGAAGGCAGCACCTGAACAGCATGAATGAACACAAAAAATCTGCCACTTTTGCTTTAATGAATCTTTTTTATGGCTGTTTATCAAGGTACTTGAAGCAAACCGAGAAATTCACGAATCTATCTGCTGGTGTTCAAAGCTTTACGTAAACTGTATGATATGAACTCTGTCTCTTCAGGTCAGTACAGACTTTACTTTCTGCGAGCATGTGCAAAATTTTAAAGAAGGATGCTGCCGACTGGACATGATTTCATAGATAGTTCTAAAACGACAACGTTAACTATCATATGTCTTGGATCGTCGTTGGATGTAATGTTCAAGAAACACGCAAAAAAAATATTTTGCACCTTCGTGGAGCTCAATCCGAGGTGTGACTGAAGCCCACTGTAACGCTCTCAGGGCACGAACTATTAATTTTGTTAAGCGTGTACATTACATGCAGTACCGTTGCATAGAGAAGGTTAGCCGATAATCACCTTCACTGTGTTCTGTCAGTGACGAAAGCCCACGGAACCAAGCAAAAATGTAGAAGCCTTTCTTTCAGGAGTTAACGACCATCAAGCAACTCTTAAGAGGCGGTTGCCTAATGGCACGAAACGCTGGTTTGCAACCGTTTGTCGGAGATGGTTCTGGGCTCGAATCCCAAGTGAGGCAGCGAAGGACATTTGTCTCTCCTTTCCCAGGAACCATTAGCCACAAATTAGGTACGATCGATTACTTATAGTCCACTAAGTTGCTCGCAGCTGTCTTAAGCCCTTCTCACTAACTACAAAAAAAAATAAGCCTAGGGATATAAGCAATTGCCATTCATAATGTGGACTAACTCTTTCAAGGGAAGGATCAGGGCCAGATGCGTAAGACAAGTGCACCACTTCTTCACAGGTCTGCGCGGGCAGGGTTTTTTACATCAGTTAAGTAAAGTGAAAAAATCCCGGCGGCCCCGGTGGCGCAGTGGTCTAAGCGATGGCCTCTGATCATTCGTCCGAACGGGGTCCGGGTTCGAATCCCGTGAGGCATGGATGTTGTGTTTGTTTTACGGCACTGGCTCTCTCCCTTCCCTGGAACCAGTGACCCTAAATTAGGGACGGGCGACTGCTGCCCATTGAGTTGCTCACGGTGGTCGTTAAACCTACAATCAAAAAAAAAAAAATATCCCGGGCTTGGGCCTGTGCTGTACTGGAAGGTTTAGTGACTGCTACTGGATTAAAGCAAAATTTTCAATTCACAAAACGAAGACGGACTTGTTAAATAGTCAGATGGCGAAGATAACTGAGGGAAACAACACATAGTACACCGCCATCGGATGAGTGGATTAACCTTTTGAGAGCCAGCAGATTTTCCCATTACCTAGCATCAGCGAGGCTTCTAGCGTGTGCAAATCTTTCCTTCGCCTAGTGTCAGCTACGTGTCTAACGCGTGAGAAGCTTTCCTTCGCCTTGAATACAAGTGAGGTAAGTGTCAGCGACGCGTCTAGCGTGTGCAAATATTTCCTTCATTCAGTGTCAGCTACGTGTCTAACGCGTGAGAAGCTTTCCTTCGCCTCGAATACAAGTGAGGTAAGTGTCAGCGACTCGTCTAGCGTGTGCAAATATTTCCTTCATTCAGTGTCAGCTACGTGTCTAACGCGTGAGAAGCTTTCCTTCGCCTCGAATACAAGTGAGGTAAGTGTCAGCGACTCGTCTAGCGTGTGCAAATATTTCCTTCATTCAGTGTCAGCTACGTGTCTAACGCGTGAGAAGCTTTCCTTCGCCTCGAATACAAGTGAGGTAAGTGTCAGCGACTCGTCTAGCGTGTGCAAATATTTCCTTCATTCAGTGTCAGCTACGTGTCTAACGCAGGCAAAGCTTTCCTTTACGCGCGTTACTACGTCGAAGACAAAGTGTATTCTACGAAAGTTACTAGCATAATGAATTTGAAAAAAATGAATAACAGATGCCATAAGCTCTGTCACTTAATAGTTGTAGAACAAATGGCGCGAAATTGAATCCAGACTAGACATTCTTCGTTCCATCAAAGACGCCCATGTAGAAGTGCACTGAATGCAAATTAAAACTTCGTGTACCACTCTCAATTTCATGTTTAACGATGGTTGTGTATATACTATTTTCCTTCAAAGTGTATGTGCTTAAAATGTTGAAGTCTCATGGTGGACACCTTTTGTATATAGGTCTGCAAATATATCATTAGAAGGATTATACTCCGAATCCAGTAAAGCACTAAGTAACATCTCTCTCAAAGCATGAGGGTCAAATGTGTTACGATAAATTATTGATGCTTCGACTTTGGGGAATTTTAAGGTAAAAATTAAATTAACTGGACACCTGGTATTAACGGACAGATCCACTGTGTAGGCACAGAGCCTGATACAATGCGCAGTGTTGTCACCCACAATACACGAAATTGAACAGGAATTTCAAGATTTTTTTTTTTTTTTTTTTTTTTTTTTTTTTTGGAGGTTTAACGACCACCGTGAGCAACTCAATGGGCTATAAGCAGTCGCCCGTCCCTAATTTAGGGTCACTGGTTCCAGGGAAGGGAGAGAGCCAGTGCCGTAAGACAAACACAACATCCATGCCTCACCGGGATTCGAACCCGGACCCCTTCGGACGAATGATCATAGGCCAACGCCTTAGACCACTGCGCCACCGGGGCGGCTTTCAAGATTTCCTAGATGAATATATTGCATTTCAAATAAGCACTACCAAAATCTTGTCTGCATTTCAAAATATGTGATCTGAAAAAATTTTAGACACGAAAACATATATATCGTCTTGTATGTGTAAGTTTATAATAGTTTTAATAACCAAGATACTAAACTTACTCCTTCATCGTCTGCTTTTAAATTATTTTTAATCTGATAGACACAAATATGTATATCGTTTTTACGTATGTACATGAGTTTATACATTCATTTTTAATTGGCATTGTTAAAAAATTGTCTCCATCTTCTCTTGAAATATTCTTAATCTTACAGCAGCTGCGCTATGGTCTAAGCGCTGGATTCTGAAACTTTCCTCGAGATTGGTCCGGGTTTCGAATCTCGATGAGGATAAATGGTATTTGTGTTATGGCCCTGGAACCAGTTGCCGTAAATTAGCAACGAGAAACTGCATATAATAGCCCATCGCGCATATATCGTTTTGTGAGAATGTATAAATTTATTTATGGTTTTAATAACCACTGTAGAAATCTTAACCATGTTTAATCTGATAGTCAAACACAAATGCGCATCTATTTTTCGTAAGTATTTATCTGTATATGTAAGCTTTTCTTCCAAAATTTGGTCCGTCAGGTCTAAAACACAGGTTTTTTTATTCAACTTTGGACAGCCAACCGATGTCTTCCGATATCAGTAAACGTTTAGTTTCTTTCATAACAAATGTTTTGTCATTGCAAGTTGTGGATATGAATGATAACAAAGGAATAAAGACAATGAATCTAACTTCATTCAGCTTGAATAATTTATTTTGGCATAAATTCGCACAAACAGACGTGCTAAGTACTATTGTTCAATAAAGTATTCATAACTAATACCCTATACCGTATCCCAGACCTCCATATCCAAGACCACGGGATCCGAGTCCATACACGACTCCCCCATTTCCGAGGCTGTAAGAGCCGCCACCAATTCCATATCCTAGACCTCCGTACCCAACTCCTCCAAGTCCTGCACTGTAACCCAGGCCAGCTCCATATCCGAGTCCTACTCCTCCGTATCCACCGGCATAAGGAGCAGAGGAAATTACGTTGACGGCTGCAGGATCCTGATTGGCTGTTCCTGGCTCGTTGGTCTTGACTTGAGCACGGAATCCACCATGGTCAGCGACGTAATTGACCTGACGATGGACACCACGGGCATCGGAGAATCCGTAGCTTCCCTTGACTCCACTATGTCCATCTCCACTCTCTTCACGATGTTGTTCACCATGATGGTCCTTCACACTGTAGCCAAAAGCATAAGGTTGGGGCTGAAAATAGGTTAGAATGTCTGATTAATTTCAATCGTTCACTGAAAACAATGCAAAAGAAAATAGAAACTTAAATTGATCTATACGCATAAAATTTTGTTGGAAACGATGTATGTTTAATGAACCATTCAGCTAGATTTTTTAATCAAACTTTTGCATTTCATGTTAAATTTGTGCAGATGGTGAATATCTTAAATAGTATAACTATAGTAGTAATCCGAAACTTCATGATGTAGAATATAAATCAAAGCTTTCGCACATCAACCAGGTGGCTTTTTCAAGGAAGGTAAACAGCAAACGTCTTTGAAAAAGCCAAATGGTTGATGTGCGAAAGCTTGGAAACTTTGATTTCTATTCTACACCAAGAAATTTCGGATCACTAGGGTAGTTATACTATTTAAGTACAGCTGGTGTACAGTTCCTTCTTATTTAATTGGTAAAGATCTGTTATTCGCCCTCGTATTGGCTAGCAAGATCTTATCGCTCAAAAAGAAAGATTTATTCACGCCTTCAATATTCACCTTATAATTAATCTTAAGTGTTAACCCTCCTACTGGATGTATTGTTGCTGCACAAGGGGCTTGTTGCCGAAGCCTGTAAAAGCCGGGGTCGCACGATTACTCAATCCGGAGGGTAACGTTCGATCAAAGCTTGACGATGACATTCTACCTGAAGAATTCGAAATAGACGCTTCCTCTGACATTCCGCAGAATTCAGGGATGATTATAACGTCTTCGGTTCCACCATTTGGCGAAACATCAGTAAGTTGGGATTTTTCTTAAAGTAAGCAAAACTGATACCACGTGAGTTGACTGAATTAAACCTAATGTTCAGTCAGCGAGTTTGTTCTTTTATCTGTTATAAACACTACTCGTTTTTGGACAAGTTCGTTAAATCTACAAAACATACCTCTCTAGGTACCAGAATATAGACTCTTATAATACAGCACAGTTCTTAGCTTTCGGATCTGTTAAACAATCACATTCTTCAAATTTAAGTCCGCCTCAGTGGTGCAGTCGTCTACGAGCTGGATTCTGACTGTTCATCCAAGAAGGGGCTGGGTTTGTTTGCCTTAAGGCACTAACTCTCTCCCATCCCTAAAACCAGTGGCCCTAAATTGGGGACGGTAGAGTGCTTTTAGCCCATAGTTGTTCACTCAGCCAACAAAAAAATTAAGAGGCCTTCCCGGTGCCGTTACTGATTCGGAGTCTCGACCCTCTAAGGCTCTCGGAGCATCATGCATCTGTGATTTAGGATGCGGCATCCCCCTAACAGGGACCTGACGGGGTTCTTTTTGTATTATTCAACCCCTCAGACCCCAAAAATCTCTAGGCCGATCGGGTCTCCCGTTGTAGTAAGATCTGTTAAAGCTGTGTGGGAGCACATTTTTTCACCATCAGTGTTCCTTCTACTTCAAGTAGAACACATTGACATCCATATGTGCCAGGATGATATCTCCTTCATGTGAAGAGGGAACACAATTGCCCAAGTTAGTCTAGCAGTGGTGCTTTTTCGTGAGTGGGGGTAGTATTTTCTGTTACAATTTTTTGTTTGGCTCCTGGAGAGGCTAGGGTTTCATTATTTTACTTTCCAGGTCTGAAATGTGAGAACTATTGGTTACGACTGTAAAGCTTTTGTTAGGCTCTTATATATTTTAGACCTTCTGAACTCTCTTCCTTCCGGGTTTTTTTTTCTAGTACAGAGCCTTGGGCTAGCTCCCCACTTAAGGCAACTTTTTTTATCGGGATTTTTAGGGTTTTTTTTTCAGAAATAAGGGGGGGGATTTGGTTTTATTTTCTACTTTTTTAAAGTCCTTCTCGCTACCATACGGGTAAGTTACTGGAGATCGGGAATTTCAGTAACACCGTGAAAGAAACGGCCAGCAGAAAACCCGGACAATCCATTCCAACGCAGCCTCGGCGGCGCAGTGGCCTATGCGATGGCTCCTGATCATTCATCCGAAATGGGTCTGGTTTCGAATTCCGGTGAGGCATGGATGTTGAGTTTGTCTTATGGCGCTGGCTGTCTTCCTTCCGTGGAGCCAGTTGCCCTGAATTAGGGACAGGGGACTGCTTATTGCCCATTGAGTTGCTCACGGTGGTCGTTGAACGCGCAATCAAAACACAAGACATCCATTCCAACGGGTCTGAAACCGAATATTCATCAACAGAAATACATGCTTGGTAGCTAAAGGTTCAGGGAAATCCCTATCCATTTAGAGATGGGAAAAGTTGGAAAAACTGGATTTTATTTTAGGGTAGTTGGACAAAACTGAGTTTTATGTTCAATGACCAGTGCCGGATTTAGACTTCATGAGGCTTTAAGCTATATAAAGCTTGGACGCTCCTAGTTAAAAAATTACACCAGAAGGTCTCACAAAACTTGGAAACATATACTGGCATGCCTTTTAATTATTTAATAGCAAGACATTTAAAGTGAAAAATACAATTTATTTTCAAATGAATACTTTTATTGATTGCATAATTATCATTTGGTTGCGTTGATCTCAATCATAGATTGCCGCCCTAGTGGCGCAGTGGTCTAAGCGATGGCCTCTGATCATTCGTCCGAAAGGGGTCCGGGTTCGAATCCCGGTGAGGCATGGATGTTGTGTTTGTCTTACGCCACTGGCTCTCTCCCTTCCCTGGAACCAGTGACCCTAAATTAGGGACGGGCGACTACTTATAGCCCATTGAGTTGCTCATGGTGGTCTTTAAACCTCCAATTAAAAAATAAATAAAAAAAAATAATAATAAAGACAAAAAAACAATCATAGATTATAATATAGCATACCAATTGGAAACAATACTTAAATGTAATTTATAAAGTAATTTATACCTACAAAATACTGGCAAAAGAAGTAATCAGGGATACTTTTATTAAAGCGAGTGATGAACTTGTTTGCAAAATCAGAAAGATATCAGATAGGCCTACAATATAAAACATCTTTCTTGATTTCCTAAGCAAAATAAAAATGACACGGGATATCCGTGATGAGCCTGTGTGTCAGCACGTAGATTTTACGGACTTGCAGGTTTGGGGATAAATTAGCGAGCTCGAAAATTTTACTAGAATGCCAATTAAATGGAAACATTCTATATTATATGTTCAGTACACATATAAAATTTCAAAAGCCAATCAAGAAATTCTGAACTTGTTTTGAGGCCTCTGAGGATTGGGACGCCCTAAACTGCAGCTTATTTAGCTTAGGCTTAAATCCGGCACTGTCAATTATAGAAGTGCGTAATTTCGAACCTTAGACACCGCAGTGGAATCTGTTTATATTCCCACTAACGTAAAATATTGCTTCATTTGAGACGATAAGGTTCGTCAGTTAACAATGGTTGCACACAAGCAAACTAGTATCGTGTTTGCAATCGTCACGTTGAATAACTTGAAGTTTGTATACAAGGAATTTCAAACGTTTCTTTAAAACATGCACCGCGGATAGAGAGAGATAAAGCTTTTAAGGCTTGCATGTCGTACAGATTTTTCTCGATCTTCGAACAAAAGCTAGCAGCAAGGTTTCACATCACCTGTTCACGTGGGTGGCTGCCAAAAACTGTTTCTTCACTTTTTTCTGTTACCTTGAACTGCTAAAGACATTGCAGAATGTTTCTATGTGAAGGAGTCTTCGCTGACGTCGTTCTAACAGTTCTACACAAGTGGCAACTGAATTTGGTACGGCTATTCACATACATCCTTCTGCTGGTATTCCTGCCTTCATGACAAAGCAGCAGTCGTTTAAACTTGCTCATGCGCACATTCACGATAGCGGAGAGGGCCGATGTCATGTCGTAAAAACCGTACTCTTGTATTTTTGGCGTTGCCTTCTATAAGGTAACAAGTTAGTAAAATCATGCAATGCATTGATATGATACGCTTTCCAACATACCAGAAAGCATTACT
Source organism: Macrothele yani (assembly GCA_039090855.1). Taxonomy (NCBI): domain Eukaryota; kingdom Metazoa; phylum Arthropoda; class Arachnida; order Araneae; family Macrothelidae; genus Macrothele; species Macrothele yani. Next base: position 23,663,144 of record CM077028.1, on the reverse strand, counting down.
CAAGTTATGAGGAAAATGGCTGTGGAATAAATTTGGCTCCTGTGCCTTGACTTTTGATCCCATTTCCATGATATGCAACATAACCGGTTCAGTATGACTCCGGAACAACATACTAAAGTTTTGTCGCAATAGAAGCATTTTTAGTCAAGTTATGAGGATAATGGCTGTGGAATAAATATCGCTGCTGTGTCCTGACCTTTCACCCCATTTCGATGATATTCAACAGGACCGGTTCGGTATGCCACCGGAGCAACATAACGTTTTGTCGGAATCGAAGCATTTTTACGTAAGTTATGACGTATAAGTGCAATGGAATGGATCCCGCTCCTATGTTCTGACCTTTGACTCCATTTCGCTTATTTTCAATAGGATTTGTCCGCAGGTGTTTCCCTACTACATACTAAGATTTCATCGAAATCAAACCATTTTTACGTGAGTTATTGTACGGACAGACGGACAAAGCTGGAGCATATACGCTTCTTCAACGTACGGTTAGAAAGAGCAAAAAACTTTATTACCATGAATTAAATAGCCATTGATTTCACATTAAAATGAAATCAAATTTTTGAATTGCTTGTTCATATGGCGAAAAATGTGTTTTAATTTTCTTTTTTAAACGCTTTCCAACCGTAGGTTGAAGAAGCGCGCATGCTCCAGCTTTGTCCGTCCGCACGATAACTCGCGTAAAATTGGTTCGATTCCCATGAAATTTAAGTATTATGGTAGGGGACCACCTGGCAATGAACCCTATTGAAAATAGACGAAATGGGATCAAAGGTCAGGACATACGAACGGGATCTATTCCATTGATGCGTCATAACTTGCGTAAAAATGCTTCGATTGCGACAAAACTTTAGTATGTTCCGGAGATATACGGAACCAATTCTGTTGCATACCATGGAAATGGAGTCAAAGGTCAGGACACAGGAGCGAAATTTATTCCACAGTCATTATCCTCATAACTTGAGTAAGGATTTCTGGTACGTTGGAAAGCGTATCATAATCAATGAATTGCACGGTTTTACTAACTTGCTCCTCAAGAAACGTGTTTGAAATTTCTCGATTCTTCCTCGGACATTCAGTAGGCTTTGCAATAATAACTCGTGCCATTCTTATTTCATAAATACATCCCTTTGTCACCTTACATTCATTAAGTCTTAACTTCCCGTTTTTCATCATAATCAGCAATTCTTTATAAATCAGAAAATTCCCTATGATATCTATGTGTTGAGGACTTACTGTCGAATAGTTACTTTCCTAATCGAGGAGGATACTGACATACAAGTTGTACTTACAGCATGATGACCATAATCAAATCCATTGGCCATAGATAGAGCCAAGAAGGCGGAGAAAACGATAACCTATAAAGAAATAATAAAAAAAAAAAAAATACCTTTTGTCAGTAAAAAGTTTGGAAAATACATTGATGTGGTACAGATATACTAAAAATTTAGCAAAAATTAAAAAAACAATAACTGGGTTAATATTATGACATTGATAATTCTAGAAAAGATATGTGCGTTCATCAGAATGCCGACCTAAATGGTTGTCGAAGCTTCAAGTCATTCTGCATGAAATGCGAATACATTCTTAGGTAAGACCACCTCTGTAACATCATGATTAAAGTTCTTGACTGATAAAACTCCATTCCAAGTACCTTAAAGAAAAAAATCGTTTTGAGTGTCGTAATTGTATATCATCATCATCATTGTCAACCATTATCAATCCACTGCTGGACGAAGGTCTCCCCAAGTTTCCTCCACAACGGTCTGTCTTGTGCCAGTCTCCTCCATGTCACCCCTGCATACTTTCGAATTTCATCCACCCATCTCCCATGTGGTCTTCTTCTGGGTCTTTTCCTGTCCCTTGGAATCCAATCTAAAATTTCGGCTGTCCATCGATGATCTGTCCTTCTGGCAGTATGTCCGGCCCATTGCCATTTCAGGGATTTAACTCTGATCATGATGTCTTCCACTCTTGTCATTTTTCGGATCCACGAGTTCGTCTTCTTATCTCTCCTGGTTACACCAAGCATGCACCTCTCCTTGCTGCTTTGAGTTGTCTGCAGCCTTTGTATGTCTCTTTTAGTTAAGGTCCACGTCTCTGCACCATACGTAAGCACTGGAAGGATGCATTGATCAAACACTTTTCTTTTAAGACATAATGGCATACTGCTCTTGAAAAGTTATGCTGTTTCTTCCAAAAGCTCTCCAGGCAAGTTTTGTACGCCGATTAATTTCTTCATCAATGTGACCCTCACTTGATATCTGCTGTCCAAGATAAACGTACGTGTCTGTTATCTCCAGCTTTTCTCCATCAATCGATAAATCTTCATTTCTAGTAAAAGCATTGAACATCACTTGTGTCTTCTGAAAGTTCATTTTTAATCCCACTTCTTTACTCTTGTCAGCAAGTTCCTGGATCATACTCTGCAGCTCTGATGGGGTAGTTGCAAAAATGACTACGTCATCAGCAAAACGAAGGTGGGTTAGATAATCTCCATTAATCTTTATCCCCTTGGTTTCCCAGCTCAGTGATTGAAAAACACCCTCCAATGTGGCATTAAAGAGCTTCGGAGATATGGTGTCACCTTGTCTCACTCCTTTTCCAATTTTTATGTGTGTTGTATTTTCAAACAGCCTAATCTTTGCACTTGCATTTTCATAGATGTTATTAATAATATTAATGTATGCATCTTCAATACCGCAGGTTTTACAGAGCCATTGTAACTGCTGATGGTTTCACCGAATCAAAGGCTTTTTCATAATCGATAAAAGCCATGCACAATGGAAGTTCATATTCCCTCGCTCTTTCAATTAGTTCTCTCAGCACATGGATATGATCTATTGTGCTGTAGCCACTCCTGAATCCAGCTTGTTCTCTCGGTTGAGCCATGTCCAGTGTTACCTTCAAGCGGTGTGAAAGAACTTTAGTGAAGATTTTATAAACTACTGATAGGAGGCTGATAGGTCTGTAGTTTCCGAGATCCTCAATGTCACCTTTCTTATGTAGCAGGATCATTGTAGCGGTGTTCCAATCCTCAGGAATCTTTCCTTCATTAAGGCATCGAGTGAAAATTTGGGCGAGTACTTTTTCGATTTCTCCACTTGCTTCTTGTATGATGTCTACAGTAATTCCATCTTCTCCTGGAGCTTTTCCCCGCTTCATGTTCTTGATTGCATGTGCAACTTCTGCTGGAAGGACTGGAGGAACTCTGGTACTGGTATCTTTCATGATGTCTGGAGTGCATGTATCATCCCTTTCATATAATTTGGAGTAGAAATCTTTCACTCTTGTCAAAATTTCGCCTCTATTTCTTGTTACAGAACCATCTTCTTTTCTCAGCGCCATAATCTGTTTTCTTTCCTTATTGAGATGTCCCTTTGCTATCTTTAGGCTTTGGTTGTTTTCAATTGCTTTCCTCACTAGTTCACAGTTGAATTTTCTTACGTCTTCAGTGATACTTTTTCGTACTGTCTTGCATAGCTCTATATATTCCACTTTGGAAGTCACATCTTCTTTAGTTGTCCTCATCTCTCTTCTTTTTTGCATCAACATTTTCGTTTTTCCTGATAATTTATTTACATGCAACTTGTTCTTAGACCCAGCTAATTTTGTTGCTGTTTCCACAAGAGCTTTGGTTACTTTTCTGTTAACTTCAGAGATGTCCACTTCTTCCGATGTTAGGCCTTCTAAAGCAGAGAAACTGTTCTTCAGTTCCAACTTGAAGGTATTATGGTGTTTTTTAAGGTTGGTTATGTCAATAGATTTTGTTTGTCTTATGAGCTTGCCAAGTTCAAGTTTAGTGTTGAGGTGCATCTTACATCTCACCAATCTATGGTCACTACCTGTGTTGAAATTGTTTAGCACACTGCAGTCTTCTATGACGAATTTTTTGTTACACATAATAAAATCAATTTCACTTGTCGTCCCATTTGGATGTCTCCATGTCCATTTCCTGTGTGGCTTTTTCTTGAAGAAGGAGTTCAAGATGAAAAACCCTTCTGCCTCTGCAAACTCAACGAGAGTATTTCCACGCTGGTTTCTGTTGCCGTGACCGAATTTACCTACTGAAGTTTCATTCTGTTGCCGTTGCCCTATTTTTGCATTGAAACTCTCCCATAATTATTTTCAAGTGCTGCTTACCTTTATTATTTAGATGACAAATTTCCTCATAAAATTCTTCAATTTCTTCTTCAGGATGACTTGTGGTGGGTGCATAAGTTTGAATAATCTGAGCCTGGTATCTTTTCGATAGTTGGATAACGAGTCGTGCAGCTCTGTCAGAGGAACTTTCAACTTCTACCACTTTATCCTTCAGTTTCTTGTTTATTATAAATCCAACACCACTAGTTCTGCCAGTATCTGTCCCACGATAGTAGAAGAGATGTCCACTTTTCAGTTCGATTAGATCTTCTCCTTTTCTCCTTACCTCACTTAGCCCCACGATGTCCCACTTGATCCTTTGTAGTTCCTCTTCTAATTCAAGAAGCCTTGAATCAGAAGATAGGGAGCGTCCATTGTACGTTGCCAAGGTCAGCATCAGATGGCAGCTTAGTCCGGTCCTCCGGGGATTCTTAGCACCCTCTGCCTTCATGTCGCACTGGCCGCTGCCTTGGCCAGGTACATTCCAGCTGCCGGAGACTGAGGGCCAAGATTTAAGTTGTGGAGTCATTTTGGAGGGGTTTGACCATAACTCACCACGCTGGCCAAGCGGGTTGGTGAGTGTGGGATAGAATTTCCTCTAATCCCGATGGTATAGTTATACCGCTATGGGCGGTCGTCAGAGCCCCTTTAGTGGGAACAGGATGCACCACGAGAAGGCGGGGTTGACATTTGTCAAGGAGAGGCTGTGATGTTACGCATCACCTGACCTTGCATCCCAATTGTATATACTTCAGCTTTATATGCATCTTTACGCTTTCGCGATTTAGGAAAACCAAAATGAGGGTACTTAATAAATTTCATATCTAGTTTCAGCTTAACTTTTAGCATGAAAAATCAAAGCAAGCCATGAACAGTGAGTTCGTGTGACTTTCTCGATGTTGCGCCACATTTCCTAAGGGTAACGGTAATAATAGGAAGTAATAGTACCTAATAATTATGTTCCGCCGATCTGCATTTCATTACTGTTTAGGAAATTTGTTGCTCCATACAGAAATGCTACTTCAAAGGACTGATTTTTAAGTTCCACTAAAACGTTCCACATAAATAGATAATAGGAATTTTGAGTTTTATTCAAAAGGCGCATATCCAGGTACACTTATAATGAATTACTCAGTTTGGGTAGAAATCTTTTGTATACAAAATCGGTATTCTTGTACTTATTTAATACAGTTCATTTAAATTCAGAAAGATGTACAAAGTGATGAGAAGAAGAGAAGGATACAAATGAGCTGGGGTAGGCCTGAAAAAATGGAAATAATTTTCAAAGGATAAGTTCATTCTTCTCCAACATGATAGCACATGGTTACACCGATTAGCCATTACATTATGACCCCCCCCAGCCTGGAAAAATGAGCGCGCCTGAAGACCGAACGGTAGCACAGGTGAAGTTCACAGAGCAGAAGATATACAACCCGAGAACCGGCATTCGATTAGTAGCGCTCGGAGCTAGAACGGGAGAAGCGGCCGATTTATCGGAGATTGATAAAGGGCACATCCCTGACAGCTGAGCTGTCAGGGATGTGAACATCGCCGCGTACCAAGTTCACCCATTCATGGCAACTGTGTTCCCTGCTGCTGATGACCATTACCAACAGGATAATGCGCCATGCCACAGTGCCAGAATCGTTAAATATTGTTTCGCGGAACATGCTGGCGACTTTCTGTCAATGCTCTGGCCTCTATATTCACCTGAGATGAACCCAATCAAGCTTTTGAGGTTCGACTTTAAAACGGATTCGCGCTAAATCACCACCACCTCGAAATGTACAGGAACTGGAGGACCTGCTGTTGACATTATGGTACCAGATCCTCGTCGAATCGATGCCTCGCCCAGTGACCACTGTTTTTCGGGCTAAAGACGGTCCTACAGGTTATTAGGTAGGTGGTCATAATGTAATAGCTGATCGGTGTAGTTCCTGTGATGAATTATGCGAGATATTTTCTGTGACTAAAACAATAGCACTTGGTCGGTTCCTTTGATTAGTTATGGCGGCGAGACAGTGCGACTGAAAGGACAGTACTAGGTCAGAGCGACTAAAGAAACGTTAAGTAAGTGGACAATTACGCAAAGCAGAATGAAAAGAGGTATGCTGGGTATGTTATAGTGAAAAACCAAAACTCAAGTTTACGGTGTCTGATGAAGGACATTTTCCACTGCCGAAAGAAATCAGAATCAGTTTGGTGAAGCTCCTTCACGGTGTAAACGCAGCAGAAGGAAAATTCTTGTGATAGATTGGTTACTACGTAATAACAAAAAATAGATTGGTTATTACGATATATTGGTTAGTACGTACTAAAAGAAAGAGGAAGACCAAGATTTGGTGAAGTTGTAATGACGGCTGGAGTTCAGTCGATAAGATGAAGAGCGAAAACGCCTCTCCGGTGGCTCCGTGGTCTAAGTGCTGGCTTTTCACCATTCGTCCGAGAGGGATCAAGGTTCGAATCTCTGTGGAGCATTTATATTAAGTTTGTCTTATGGGACTGGTTCTCTCTCCGTTCGTTTGGTCCAATGACCCTTAATGAAGTACGAGGGGCTTCTTACAGCCCATTAGGTTGCGGAAAGACCAAGACTGAGAATTTTCGGTGCTGATCTTCATCTATCAGTGGACTTATCGAGGTTTGGGAAGATAAAACAAACAACAGTACGATTTTCTACAGAAATACTTTATTGTAGAATGTTGCAACTTATTATAGACTTACCTTTGAAAGTAACTTCGAGTCGAAAATTCCAGTTCTATGGAATTTTCGACTCGAAGTTACTTTCAAAGGTAAGTCTAGGACTTTCGCGTTTTGTACATATACTTCGTAATTGGTTAGTTCACTGGAATATACCAAGAAGCCAATGTGATAACTTCATCGGCGGATATGGCCGGGGATGGCCCAGTGATAAACGCTCGTGACTGCCACGGAGGATTCTCATGTTCGATTCCAGACACGTACGAACGCTCGAACCACTAAATATCTGCCGTGCGTCGGATGGGCATGTTAAGCCGTCGGACCCATGGTGTACTGGCCCCCAGGTGTAAAAATAAGAGCGTTTTCCTCCGTTTTTCTGCCTCATTTCCGTGTGACTTTCCTATCGGGTACTCTAGCCCAAATCTAGAGTCCTATTTCTAAGACCTGGGGTCAGACACTCTCTTCCTTAAAATCCTCTGCATATGATCTGATCTTCATCGGCGGATATGTTTAACATCTGGCGACATGTATGTTTTGTAGATGCTGGGAAAGTTATGGTGCTCTAACACATTTTTAGAGAAAATAATTATATTATTAAAACACAGTAAGCTTTAGTTTTCTTGCTGAAATTCACCTAAGAATGATAAATGGCATTGTGCAATTCGTACAATTAAACGTAGAGAGAATTATGTTCATCGTAAATAAAGAAAAATCTGAGTCGCATCGAATAACTAATATTATTCTAACAAAAAGTGTAACTGAGAAAATATGAATGTGCAGGAAAATGCAGATTACTTTGAGAAAAGAACCCGCTAAGTGATTCAAGAACTGCAGGGAAAACTTGGAAACATTAGAAGAAATAGCTAAAGACGAATTCCACAATTGGGTAAATAGTACCAACATATAATGCTTTCTAAAGACGACATTAGAATAAAATTTATCTATCAGGTTTCCATAGCGCAAGTACCTCATTTGACAAAGTGGTAAGCCGGCCGAGTGGTCAGTGGCGTAAGTTTCGAGCTAATCGTAAGAGCTGAACCCTGGTTCGAGTCTTGGTTGGGGCATGATCATATGTAGAGGATTTTAGGAAGGGAGTGTCTGACCCCAGGTCTTAAACAACCCTTAGAAATAGGAAGCTAGGAGATTTGGGCTACAGTGCCCGATAGGAAAGTGACACGGAAGCGAAGTAGAAAGGGGGAGGAAGACGCCCTTATTTATTACCGGGGGCCAGTACCCGGGGTTCGACGGCTTAACGTGCCCAGTGGATCGAGCGTTCGCACCTGCCTGGGATCGAACCTGAGGTCCTTTCCGTGGCAGTCACCAAAGTTGCTCACTCGGCCACCTGCGGCCGGTTGGGGCATCAGTGGTGTCTGAACGTATGATAATGGCTCTCCATTTCCAGGAAGCAATGGCCCAAAATTTGGGACATTGCTTCCCGGAAATGGAGCTCGCAGTTGCTCATGGTGACCGTTAGACACCAAAACGAGAAAATAAAGGAAGCAAGTCACAATGCAGTATGCACAGAACAAAGGCCGGCTTGTGCCACAGGAATGTCGCACCCAATCAACTGGGAAGAATATTTAACTCGCCCAGCGGTCGAGTAGCCTAGGACACTGACATCTGTATTATTGTAATGCTGGCTTACGAAGCAAGGCATGAGAATGCTATCTGTCTTAACGGCGCTGCTTTTCATTCTCTGAAGCTATTGGCTCTAAGTTGAGGACGCCAGACCCTTTGTAGTAACAGATAAACATGGTATCGCTAGCCTCCTTTTTTTTTCTTTTGATTGGAGGTTCAACGACCACCGTGAGCAACTCAATGGGCTATAAGCAGTCGCCCGTCCCTAATTTAGGGTCACTGGTTCCAGGGAAGGGAGAGAGCCAGTGCCGTAAGACAAACACAATATCCATGCCTGACCAGGATTCGAACCCGGACCCCTTACGGACGAATGATCAGAGGCCAACGCCTTAGACCACTGCGCCACCGGGGCGGCGTATCGCTAGTCTCCACACCACAAAACAGTACTTAAGATGAATGTCTCTCTTCTGCATTTGTTATCGAACCGGCAGCCGAACCGGTGGCAGAATGGTATGAGATTCTAACTTCTAACTCGTCTTGCAAGATGGGAATAAGCTGTCTCTATGGCGCAGTGGTCTAAGCGCTGGCTTCTGACCATGGGTCCGGGTTCGAATCTCGGTGAGAAAAGGATGTTGTGTTTTTTTACGCCATTGGCTCTCCCCCTTCCTTGGAAACAGTAGTCATAAATTGTGGACGGACGACTTCTCTTATACCCAAAGAATTTGCTCACGATGGTAGTTAACCTCCCCCCCCTCTCCCTTAAAAAAAAACCCAGACTGAAATGGGTTGGCATCTCGGATGAGGCCTGAGTGGTGTTTGCCCAATCTATCTTTTTACAGGAATCTGAATAAGACAAGGGACTGCTGATAGCCATAAGTTTCAAATCGTGGTCGTTACAACACAAAACAGAATGGTTAACAAAATTAGCAATACTTCAACTTAATTAGTTACAACACAGAACAACACAAAAATTGGCACAAAATTCTTTAACACATTCTTTGAGAATGTGTCAAAGAATTTTGCGCCAATTTTTCGAAGTGCGGAATTTTTTACATAACTGTCAGATGTAAAATACAGTTAGCAGCTCAAAAGTTCGAAATTCCAATTTTACGTTAGATTTGGAAACCGCATAAATTATGATAGTTTACAGGTTTAACGTAAAACTTATACTTGTTTTGAATGAAAGCAACATTACCTGGAACACCATGATGACGGGAAGCACGATATCTGTTTCGCAGGAGTTGAAACTGATATCTCTGACAAATGTGTTTCCTTTTATGATGTTTGAAAGCGGCGTTTTGGAACGCTTGATTGAGTGGGCATTCTAGGTCAATGTTTCAAAATTCTTGGAAACAGTAACAGTTTCGCTCGTGCTAAATGACATTTGTCGAATTCAGTGAGATTAAAATAGTTTTCATGTTTAAATGGGGAATTCACATGTATCTAAATAATGCGGTATTTAGTACGAGGGTCATAATTTTTTATTTCCAGAGGCAAAACTGTGCTGACGGGAAAGTTAACAAAGCCTATCCTTTGAAAAGCGTGTTTCTCTTTGTGGAAATAACACACCCTTTTGATTACTGTGTCAGTTCGAATTCAGCTTAATGCCATATTACTAATCACTGAGAGAACTACATATTTATTTTTAAATATATATATATGTTTGCAGAAGTTTGGATCGTCATAGAACACTGTTTCAATGTAACGCTGATCAGGTTTTGTTGAAAAATTATCTCCCTTATATAACTTTGCTTCTTCAGTAACTTTGTACGGTTTTTTAAGATTTTTTTTATTCGTTTCTGGGTTTAACGATCATTTTGAACAGCTATAATTGTTAGGCTAGTAGCTCGTCCCTAATTTAGGGCCAATTCTTCCAGAAAAAGGAGAGAACAAAACCCCCGTAAGTGGTCTAAGCGCTCGCTTCTGAACATTCGAACGAGATGGGTCCTGATTCAGATGAGGCACGGATGCTATGTCTGTTTTACGACATTGTTTCTCTCACTTCCCTGAGACAAGTAGCCCTAAATTAGGGACGGCCGACTGCTTATACCGCATGGAGTTGATAACGATTGTCTTTAAACCACCAAATAGCCTCCCCGGTGTCGCAGTGGTCTAAGCGATGGCCTCTGATCTTTCGTCCGAAAGGGGTCCGGGTTCGAATCCCGGTAAGGCATGGATGTTGTTTGTCTTACGGCACTGGCTCTCTCCCTTCCCTGGAGCCAGTGACCCAAAATTAGGGACGGGCGACTGCTTATAGCCCATTGAGTTGCTCACGGTGGTCGTTAAACCTCCAATAAAAAAAAAAAACAAAAAAAAAAACACCAAATAAAATCAAAAGCGAACGTACCAACCACGTGCTTCATCCAGGGCTTAGAACCCTTTCAAATGACCAGCCAGAACTCTACGCCTCTGGCCACTGAGGTAGCCAGTTCGAAATATTTAGACCCGTTTCGGAAAGTGAATGAATCCGAGAATCTCAACAGGTATTTTTCATGTCCTGCGAAAAGCGAAATTTTAAGATGCACCAAAACGAAAAATGTTCAAATTGAATTTTTTATTTTTTTCAACTTGTTTTGATAAAACAGCAGAATCTGCGATATCAAGAAAGTAAATCTTGACTTTTGAAAATACACGGCGATATTTTACTGTCCTTTTAATTATTTTTCGTCATAGAATGGATATTGTCATTTTTAAGCAATAGCTAAATTCAGTGATATTATAGTCGACATTTCCATAATTTCTGTAAAATTAAATTTAGTATGTTCCGCTGAATCGGAATTCAAGTTGGCCCCATTAAAAATGAACATAATTTTGACCCCAACCCGAATTTCATATCTTTATTAAAAATGCAAAAAATTTCGATTTTTGATTTTACCTTGGCCTTTAAATGTACTATATTCGCATTTTTAAGGGCTTATATCCGATTTTTGTTTTGTTTACCAGCCAAAGATAAAAATCAAAGCACGTGGTTTTCCCAACTTTGAGAACGTTTAAACCTTCATGTGCATTTCTGGCAGTTTTTTTTATTTGAGGGTTTAACAACATTTGTGAGCAACTCAAGTCGTTATAACAGTCGACCGTCCCTAGTTTAGGGGTAATTGAGTTTTCCCAATTATTTAGCATTTTTATTGCATGTCTCCAGAAGGTAGTATCTCCAAGCAGATTTATTTTTAAATATTATCGAAATTTTAATCGTTAGGTTGCTTCTACTCGCAGAAGTTTGAATCGTTAGGTTTAAAACCACTAACGGTTTCCCCAAAGACGCTGCCTCTTACAAATATCAGCTCCAAACTGTAGGATATGTACTTCCCACCTGGCATTTCGTGCATCAATGTCTGAAAGGAAAATAGTGACCTGGCTTTTAACTGCTTAATTTCTTGTACCAAATTTCGGGAAAATTGACAGCCTCTTGGGGTTGCCGAGTTGTCTGAGGTGCTGGCTTCTGATCATCGGACTGGTATGCTGCTCGTATCGAGCACAGAATGGGTGGGGCACTTATTCTATTCCTTTCCGGGAATTAGCGGACCTAATATAGAGACGGGCGATTGTTTACAGCTCTCATATTTCGCATGTTCGTAGTCAAATCCAGGTATAAATAAAACAAAAATTGCGATGGCCAATGTCATTGCTCAAAAGTGCTTCCTCTATATAGGACTACGAAGGACTGATAAAAAGTGTGTTGCTCCTCCAAACTCAACTGCAGTATCCATGAACTTAAAAATAATATTCTAGAGACTGTCAGGATGGAAAGCTCCGAAGTTTTATATTTGACAAATGTGTAAATATCCATGCTTGGAACATCAAGGATAAGACAAGTACTGAAAGGAAATTATAAGCAAAACGCATCATAAACCGTCAACAATAATCTATATATTAATTCTATAAGGTTTTTTACTGTACGACCTATTTTTAGAGAACGGTGAACATGATTGAGATATCAAAATAAAGGTCTTACCATGTAGGTGTGCCAGTCGAAGAGAAAAATGAGATTGGGGCAACGGTTCGGGCGTTGTCGGACGGCAAAGTTCCCATGCAAAGTCTATGGGAGAAGCGTGCGGTTGACAGAAAAAATTATCGCGAAACACGAGGTGTTAAATGCGGAAGCATGGAGAGAATGAGAATTGAGATAGTCCGAAGTCTTCTCTTTTCTTAGCGAACCATTGCGCAAAACAATGGTCCATTTACCACCATACGCTGATTCATGATGTCATGGAAACGCTAGCAGGCGATCGTATCGAAGTTCTTCGCGTCAGAACAGCGAAGACTCTCGAAGACCTGCTTGCGTTGTGCCGATGGACTGTGTGATGTATATATACAATTTAATTCATTCGATCGAGTTAATTCACGTAGGTAAATTGTTTCCATTATATAAAGATGTAAATACACATTTCGTACCATTGTTAGTAGAAATATTTACAATACGCGTACGGAGTTGCCCCATCTACATCTTCACTTTACAAGGTTTTTTACTGTGAGACCTATTTTGAGAGAACGGCTGAACGTAAAAATATGGTTGAGGTATCAAAATAAAGGTATCATGTAGATGTGCCAGTCGAAGAAAAACCTGAGATTGGAGCAACGGTTCGATTTTGATACGTTTAACAATGCTATTCAGAACAATTCCATTCAAAGACACTCTCCGACTGTTAGAAAAATGATTATGGCCAATCTTAAGTCTGATTACTCTGTACAATGGTAGAGAGGAGAGATACAAATATCTGGTTTCTATTAGAATAGTATAGCATATCCTATACAGATCACTGCAAATTACATTTGGTCATCAGCAATTTAGAACACAAAAAGATGGCGCTTTTCGTTCAGTATTTTGATTTTATATCATTAGAATTTAACTTGAACTCATTATGTTATCAGTCCTTATACTCATATATGCAAGGTCAGGTGGTGCAAAACATATAGCCTGTCCTTGACAAATGTCAAGCCCGCCTTCTCTCGGTGCATCCTGTTCCCACTAAAGAGGCTCTGATGACCGACAAATAGTGGTATAACTGTACTATCTAGATTAGAGGAAATGCTATCCTAAACTCCCAAACCCGCTTGATCATCGTGGGGAGTTGTGGCCAGTCCCCCTCCAAAAAAAAAGAGAGCCTGGAGAGACGCATGCTTGGCGTAACCAGGAGAGATAAGAGGAGGAATAAAAAAATGGCAAGAGTGGAAGACATCATAACCACAGTAAAATCCCTGAAATGGCAATGGGCTGAACATGTTGCCAGGAGAACAGACCACCGATGCACAACCGAAATTATGGACTGGACTCTAAGGGGCAGGAAAATACCCAGAAAAAGACCACAGGGGTGGATGAAATTCGGAAACATGCGGGAGTAGCATGGAGGAGACTGGCGCAAAATAGATCGTTCTGGAAGAGGCTTGGAGAGACCTTCGTCCAGCAGTGGATTAATAATGGTTGATGATGATACTCGTACACAGTAGAACCCGTATATAACGAGCCCGTATTTAGCGGGATTTCGGATACAACGAGTAAAACAGGAACTTTTGTTATGTTAATTCAAAGCAAATTTGATCATTTGTAACGAACGAAATTTAATGAAGTCCCCGGGATTCAACGATGGAGAGAAAAGCTAAGATCACTTTTAAAAAGCAAAGTCGAAAAATTTAACGAAATTCCATATTTAATGAGAAAAAGAATCTGTTGCACACTGTCCTGGAATGCAGGAACGAAGTGGTGGTATTATATGGAAAGAAATTGCAACGGTCTAAGGGAATCCTTGAGTGCTAGTGGAAACCTCTTGATTAACAACAACAACAAAAAAGCAGTGGGTAGGGAATAAGTCAAATGCTCAACAAGAGAGTCGTACTTAAGACTCTCTGGCACTACCCTGGGAATGGGTGGCAGAGAGAGAGAGAGAGAAACACAAAGCCTACTTCTAGCCAAAATAGGTTGCCTGGGGCTCACCCATATTAAAGTGGATTTATTGGGGGAAGTTGCAGAAAGGGATAGAGTAATGGAATGGAGATGTTGTCGGAGCGGAAACAGGAGATAATTCCTGGAATTCTCCATTTCCACTTTCACACTCCAAGTGAGCGTTGCATTAGGAGGATTGATCCTGCTTTTGATTGTATGTTTTGCACTAAGAGTGGTCAGTCTCTCGTGCCTGTCAAGATGAATATAGCTGAAAGGTTTCATTTATTAACTGTATGTATTTAAGGTTTTCGGGTATATCCAGTTATTACGGATGTATAATATAAACGAGAATGCATATTTTTACATGGCGGGAATTTTTTCCCAAAAAAGGGATTTAGCGAGCACCCGGGTTCTTTGAACAAGGAATTCCGCCGGTCTTGAGCTCCTCGTTAGAAATGGGTTCTACTGTATATATTTCCTCAATGCCTTCTTACATTTATCATTTGCTTTTCAATTCGCTTCTAGTTGGCAACTTTTGCCAATTCCGACTCTGTCAGTAAAAAAGAATCCGTTGCAAGGAGCCCAGTTGAGATTTCTCTATGTGATCTGTTATACTTTGTTGAGCGAATATAAATATACTTCCTATGGTGAAATTTAAAAGTCTGAAACGCTATAAATCCGCAGTGCATTTGTAAAATGCAATACAATCTAATAGATAAATTGAAAAGGCGTCAATTTACAGCTTAGTTTCCTTGCTTTCCAAGCATAGATCCAAAGTTCAGTTTCATGATCTCCGAAAGTATCATTTTTGCTGAGACAAGCCACATATGCTTGCTTCCTTCACTTCTTCTCTGTCTGATCGACGCCCTCTTTGAGTGCCTTTTGAGTAGGCCAATCAGGTGATGATCGGAACATGCGAGATCAGGACTATATGGAAGATGCCTCAGTGCCCATTCTTTAGAGGGTTTCACCAGTGTAGGCAGCAGTATGCCTTGGGAAAGTGTAGAAGTACTACCCGAAAATTTGACTTATCCTTTTAGTCCTTAGAAAACAAACTCATATTTTTGAGATATTTATAGCGCTAATCTTTAAATCTCAGAACAACTTGGTGATATTCTAGTAAGTAGTAGTCGAATTTTAAAGACATCAAAACTTTAAATACTAAAGGAAACCAAAATATACTTCCTATGGTAAAATTAAATATTATCCAAAAAGTGCTTTCGGAACAATGAAAATAAAATTTATAGATTCCAATGGGAAAATCTTGTAGAAAAGTCTAAAACGCTATAAATTTCTCACTGAAGGTTGAGAAATAAAAAGGAAAACAGTAGCAGAAAATTTTCTCCTGAGTAATTTTGGGAGCTTCTGAAAAATGTGCGCCCATAATAGTGAAAAAAATATTGAAACGTAAACTTTATAGATTCCAATGGGAAAATCTTGTAGAAAAGTCTAAAAACGCTATAAATTTCACTATTATGTGCGCCCATAATAGTGAAAAAAAATTGAAAATAAAATTTATAGATTCCAATGGGAAAATCTTGTAGAAAAGTCTAAAACGCTATAAATTTCCCACTGAAGGTTGAGAAATAAAAGGAAAACAGTAGCAGAAAATTTTCTCCTGAGTAATTTTGGGAGCTTCTGAAAAATGTGCACCCATAATAGTGAAAAAAATATTGAAACGTACGCGATTTTTTTAAATAAAATGAAATAGTGGCTAATTAGGTTTGATTGAAAATTAAGAATAATCAAATGGCGTAGACTATTTCTTTTAAAGAAATTCGAGTGATTGCAGAAAAAATGAGAACAGTGCAAGACTAAAATTTAAATAATCATAATTAACGAAAGCATTTTGAGAAAGGAAGTAAGCCAGGAAACTAAAGCTAAAATAAGTTAATGAAATATGAAAAAAAATATTTTAATCCAATTTGGTAGCTCCAAAAAAAAAGTAAATAAAGCTTGCAAGCATTCCATATCCAATAGGCAAGTTAATTGTTCAGGCCAGCAGTCAGTGTTAAGTTCGGGGCGCATTTGAACTCTTGGACGAACACACATTGATGATTCACTGGAGCTAAGAATAATTTTTTGTTGCGTAGAAGTAACTGAAAGAAAAACTTGTTCATCTTCCCGCATTGCACAGAATAAGATTGGCTGATATTTTCTTTTTCTCCTTAACACACACTCACACACAAAAGAAAATTGTTTCGCAACGCATTAGAAATCATTCAGCCATGCAGTTTCTTCTTACATGAAGTCATTGAAACTTCAAAACGGTCACATGTTTGTGTAGGAACCAAATAAAGATTGATTTTGGGGTTTTCTCTGATTACACCCGAATGAGCTCAAATGTACTGTACAATCAGCAATAGAGAAAATTTTTATTCCAACTTCAGTCAAGTAAATGTGACTTTGACACATAATACACTGGCTTACCTTTCTGCATTCATTATTTGAAAAACCGAACAGTTAAGTTTCACTTATCCCTCAGTAAGCCGTAAAATATTTCCAATTAATTTTACCTGCGATGAATACTTAAGAGACAAACGATGCATTCGTTTTATTAATGCCGTTCAAATTATTGATTTTAACAAATTGGCAGACAGTGTTTTAGAATAATTCCAACAACTTTGAATGAGCTATTTTCACTAATGCCTTTCTTCACGGCCATATTTTTTCTCACGTAAACCTGCTTCACGAAATCTGTTTTCTTGTTTGGTCATACGTTTCCTTTAAATGTTTTTACACCGCCCCCAAGCTAGATAATCTCTAGAGAACTGTTCTTACTTTTTTGTTAGCGCAGGTTTCCAGTTCAGCTAGCAATGTATTCATCCTATCGCCACTTGGGAGTCTTTGCTTTGGTAGCGCAGTGGTCTAAGCGCTGGCTTATGACTGTTCGTCAGAGAAGACTCAGTGTTCGAATCCCGGTGAAGTATGGACGTTGTGTTTGTCTTATGGCAATGGTTCCCTCCCTTCCCTGGAACCAGTGACTTTAAATTAGGAACGGGCGGATGCTTATAGCCCTTTGAGTTGCTCACGGTGGTCGTTAAACCTTCAATCAAAAAAAAAAAAAAAAGGCTTTGCTTTGACCGTGACGTTATCAACTCATGTCGTTTCCTGTTCCTTTTCCTATCTTCGTCGGTTATAGGTTATATTAAGCATGAACTTACCAATGCTTCTTTGAGTTATTTGCAGCCCTGTATGTCTTTTCTTGGAGTCCATGTCTGATACATAAGAACTGGGAGGATGCGTTAATTAAACCTTTCTTTAGAGACACTAACTATTATGCCCGTTTTTCGAACGATGAATCTGTAATTTTTTTAACATAAAAATAAATAAATAAAAAGTAATTAAGGGGAAGAAAAGTAATTTCAGATCCGTAACTGTTTCACGATTTAGAACAGTGTCGTGACGTCAATGCATACGGTTCGACGTAAAACGGAGCAGACTTTGGCGCCCCTTAATTTTAAATAAAGGAATTTTGACAGCATTTCAACGTTTCTGGCATAATTACCTTTAAACCTATCAGCATTTTTAACAGTAAAGCTAACCTTTTGTACTGTTTAGTTTTTAGTCCTATTTTAGGTATCCGGACCTTAAGGAGTATCACTATTCTAATTTTCATACCTCAAGACTTACTGAGAAGTGGTCGAACAATTCGCGGAAAATTCAACTAGAGAACGTTCCAAACCCGACAATTTGATTTTTTTTTCGGACTTTTCTAGGCATTTGGACCTTAAGATATATTTTGGATCTTAAGTATCATCATGATAATTTTCAGATCTCTAGGTCATTTAGAAGTTATCAAACAATTCGCGAAAAATTCAAGCAGACAATGTTTCATATGCCACCATTTTAATTTATTTTGTTTTCGGACTCTTCTAGGTATTCGGACCTTAAGATCTACCAACATGACAATTTTCAAATCTCCAGGTCATGTAGAAGTGGTCGAACAATTCGAGAAAATTTCAAGAGGAGAAATGTTCCATAGCCACCATTTTTAGCACGTCTTTTGTAAAAAAAGATCGTGCTTATGTTACCGGTTTGTCCGTCCATCTGTACCCACGATATCTCTGTAACTGTTAGTCCGATTTGGAAAATTCTTTTTCCATTGAGAAGCTTGAAATATGCGAATGATGATCCTTCATTTCGTTTTTTATACGATGTACAATTTCGCCGCTAGATGGCGTAAATGCAGATGTCGAATTCAAAAATAAATTTTATTCCCCATATTTGCTTCTAAACATCCGATTGAAAAAATTATTTTATCTTTCGATTCCATTTGTCGAAGAGTATTTTAAATAGTTACTTATTAAAATTACATATAGATTTTCCGCTAGGGGCGGAAAAGTAAATTACATTTTCCCCGATAACTCTTCTTTTAAAACGCCGATTTGAAATTTTTTCTTCAGCGGATGCACCTCCTGATGGAAAATCTTTTGCATATAATTAAAATTTTTGGTAAAGAATACTTTGGTCACCAGGGGGCGTAAGTGTTATTTTTGCTTCTGATGTATTTGCCATAAAGTCTGAGATTCTAAAATATCGATTGAAAAAACTTCTTTCTTGGACTGATGACACTCACATAGATAAACCTTTTCGGAATATTTTCTTTTTAAAATATTTGTTTCTCCGCCAGGGGCGTAGATGTAATCTTATTTTTGTCAATATCTCTACTTCTACGAGTCCGATTTGAAAAATTTCTTCTTTGTTGGATAATGCTTTCAGTGTGACATGTTTTTCATATAAATTTAAAATTTTCAAGTATTTCATAGACTTTCCGCTGGGGGGGGGTAGAGGTAAATTGCGTTTGCCCCTATATCTCTACTTCTAAATCTCCGATTTGAAAAATTCTTTCTGCACCAGATACAGCTCCTGATGGGAAATCATTTGCACACAATTTCTATTTAAAAACATGGTTTGGCCAACAGGGGGCGTAAATCTTAATCTTCGCTTCTGATGTATTTGCAGCAAAATATGAGCTTCTAAATTCTCGATTGAAAAAAACGTCGTTTGCAGACCTATACTACTCATGTCGACAATTTTTTTAGAAACATTTTCTTAAAACAATGCGTTGTTTCTACGCCAGGGGCGTAGATGTATATCTTATTTTCGTCAATATCTCTACTTCTAGGAGTTAGATTTGAAAAATTCTTTCTTTGTTGGATAGTGTTTCCGATGCGAAATGTTTTTCCTGTAAATTCAAAATTTTCAAGTAAATCATAGACTTTCCGCTTGGGGGCACAAATGTAAATTGCGTTTTCTGCGTTTTTTTTTTTTTTTGCTCCTAAAACTCCGATTTGAAGAATTCTTCCTGTATCGCATACAAGACCTGGTGGAAAATATTTTTCGCATAATTTCTAAAGTTTGGTAAAGAATGGTGTGGCCACCAGGGAGCATATGTGTTAATTTCTGCTTCTGATGTATTTCTAGCAAAATCTGGGCGTCTGAAAATTCGACTAACGTTTTTTTCTTGGACCGATACCGCTCATATGGAAAAACCTTTTGAGAATACTTTCTTCCTAAAATAATGCATGATTTTCCCACTAGGGGACGTAAAGTCACATCTTATTTTTGTCGATATCTCTGTTTCTAAGAGTCCGATTTGAAAAATCCTTTCGGTGTTGGAAAGCTTTTTCTTTGCCAAATGTTTCTCATATAAATTCAAGTTTTTCTTAACGCCCAAGTCTGCAACCATAGGGCGTAAGCTCACGATTTCGTTTACAGCAATATCTGAGAGATTAAAAACCCGATTGAAAAACTTCTTTCTTCCGTCAGATACTATTGTTTTCCATACCGGTTCCATTGACTTTGAATAGCTTTGATAAATTTAATTTGCGTCAGAACAGATTCAAAAGACGAGCTTATGGCATCCGAAAATTCGGTGTAATCTTTCTGGTTATTCTATGTGGGCGGAAAACGCCAAACTTTAAAAACGTCGCTATGTCAATAAACATTGCGTCATTACCAGTTTGATTGTAACCTACACTTTTAAACAGTGAGAAAAGAGCGCTAAAATTAGCTGCGTCACATAGCAGCAGGTCACGGGACCATAACTTTCCGGTGTGGTTGCGGCTGAAAACAGATGTTCGTTTCTTTCCTTTGCATCCTTAAAAAAGCTTAAAAGTCAGAAAACGATTTAATTTTTTTTAGTAAAAGAGGGATGGTTGTTGTGAGTTTAAGCTGTAAAAATTGCAATGCGTTTTGATTTATAGTTTGCCATATATCTGTTTTTTAAAATGTATCCTATCGCGAAATAGAGAATTTTCTTGAAATTCAAAAATTAAATTTCTTATAAGCTAAATCGAAGTTAAAAAAAAAAAAAAAAAAGGGCGACGTGGTGCAAAAATTCGGCCATGGCCCTTAAATGCCTACAAAGTTTCGTGGTTCTGTTGCCGTTAGTGTAGTAAAAGAGGGATGGTTGTTGTGAGTTTAAGCTGTAAAAATTGCAATGCGTTTTGATTTATAGTTTGCCATATATCTGTTTCTTAAAATGTATCCTATCGCGAAATAGAGAATTTTCTTGAAATTCAAAAATTAAATTTCTTATAAGCTAAATCGAAGTTAAAAAAAAAAAAAGGGCGACGTGGTGCAAAAATTCGGCCATGGCCCTTAAATGCCTACAAAGTTTCGTGGTTCTGTTGCCGTTAGTGTATCTGAAATGTGAACTGATAGCACGTTTTTGCTTACTTTAAATTTGAAATACAAGAGCTCTTGAAATATCGCCAGAATCGAAATACGGTTTATCTCAGAGTTCTCCAAACAATTCTCTACAAACGATGGAAATTATATATTTTTGTGTTCAATACTTTTTGCGCTGAGAACTAGTAAAGCGCGAGTGTCGCGAAATTTCTAAAGTGGTAGCAGCGCCAGTTACTTCTTTTTATTTAGAATAGAGAGATAATAGTGAAGTTCTCTTGAAAATTGTACTGTTTCTTCTAAATGCTCTCCAACCAATTTTTATAAAACGATTTATTCTTTGATGTGGCCCTCTGTGCGGGATATGTTACCCCAAAGTTGTCCCATCGATATCCGAATCTTCAGTTCTTGTAATAATATTAAAAAAAAACTTGACCTGATTACTGTGTTGTTGCATAATTCAGATTGTTACTGAAATCTTGGAGTCCGAAACAAAAACACGCATAAAATGAGCAAAGCAATCTTTTATTGATGTCTGAGAGTCTCCCCACCCCCATTTTCTTTACCATGGTGCAAATTAAATGAAAAAGTCAAAGTTTAACGAAGCAATTTTAACGTTACGCATCGGTGCAGTCAAATGTCGTCGTTTATCTACAGTTGTCATGGTCCGTCAGAAATACGTATTGTTCTTTAATGAAAAACTGAGATTTGGAGGTTTAGTATTTTTAAAGCTCTTTAACAATAGAAGGGTGCAGGAAACAAAGGTATTACTATTAACGAGAAAATGGACATTTCAAAAGGATTACAATTTTTCAAAACTGAGCCAAGGCAATGCTGCTGTGCAATTAAGCATTTCTGAATCTGCATTGAACAAAGTTTTTTTTTTTTTTGTAAATTAACTACAATGAAAAACAAAAATCGGGTTACAATTTAGAGCGTAGGTGAACAGTGGTCAAATAAGTACGAAATCTTGAGTCTGTTGTTATTCGTGATACAAGTGATGCAAATCTGCGACAGGAAACATAAAAGGTAGATTTTCAAGGTGGGGATTATACGTATATAAAAACTTAAACTTAAGAACAGACACTAGTGTCGCAGATTATAGCCTCACAGTGAAACACAAGCTTGAGCCGATTTGCATAACGCACGCGGCTTACTAGAAAGACGATGCGTATGTAAATTTCCGAAATGCGATGTCGCTGGTCACACGACAGCACTGAAATGGATATAAAGAGCATCTCGCAGCATGGCAGGAAACGGAAAGGGAAAGTGTGTGGTGTTGTAAACAGGTTCAAGTGCTTTGTTAGTGTGTCGCAGACGAGATGTCCACGCGGAGACATTTGGATGACTTTGCACGTGGTCGAATAATCGGAAAGCTGGAGGAGGGCGGAATCGTAACGAGTGTCGCCGACGAGTTCAGGGTGACCCATAGCAATGTTTCACTTGCGTGGAAGACCATCCAAACGACAGGAACAGCTTTCCGAAATGTCGTTGGTGATCAGCCACGGAAACCGAAAGCAAGAGATGACATATATACGCTGAAGAGCAATTGAATTAGAGATACCTGTCTAGTAACGTGTAGCACCACCTTTCGCCCTAATGACGGCGGCGTTCGTCTCGGCATGGACTCGACAAGACACCGGAAGCGTTGGGAAGCCAAACGGATCCACGACCCCTGAACAAGCTCCCACAGTTCACGAACATTTCATGGAGGGGGGGGTCATCTCTCTCGATGGCATCACAGATGTGCTCGATGGGATTGAGGTCAGGTGACCTAGCTGGCCAAAGAAACGAGGTTACGTCGGTGGAGTGTTCATCCAACCATTCTGATACAATTCGGGAGCTGCATTGTCTTGTTGCATGATGAGGTCCCCAGTGGGATGTTGAAGACGCACAAACGGAAGCATATGGTCGTTCAGGATATCCCGGTAACGTTGGCCTGTGAGGGACGATGCCACAAGTACCAGGGAGCCCCATTTCAGTCCACGTAAACAGTCCCCAGACGAGAATGCCACCCCCTCCAGTTTGAGGAGTACCCTTCTGGAAAAAACGATCCATCGCTTCATGTGGTTGGCGCCGTAATCGTATCCTGCCATCCGCATGTACCAACGTGAATCTCGACTGATCAGTCCAGGCAACATGTTTCCACATGTCTAGGGTCTAGTGGCGATGTTCCCACGCCCATGCTAATCTTTGCGCCCTGTGACGTGCGGTCGGCAGCGGTACCCTCGTGGGACGATGGCTTCTGTACCCCATAGCGAGAAGATGGTTCTGCATGGTGTGGCTGCCTACACGTTTTTGTGCACCAGCGTTAAATTGCCAAGTGATTTCTTGCACTGTGGCCCGTCTATCCTCTGTTACAATGTTAGCTAGCTGACGATGACCCCGCTCATCCACACGCTGTTGTCCACGGCAGTTGGCCCTTGAAAGGATGGTCTAACCGGATTAGATGTATTCCCGGTGCACCCGTGACACAGTGACCCGTGAAAATCCCAGTGCTTGCACGACTTCCGAGATGGAGTGATCCATTCGTCGGGCGCCGACAATTTGCCCACGATCAAATTGGCTTAGATCCCTCGTCTTACCCATACTGCGTCCGACTCTTACTGATTTCCGTCGCATGACTCCTTATATTGTCGGATTGCTGCATACGTCATGTCGTTTCCGTTTACAGGGCCGCCCACAGCGCCACATTTGCGTAACGCCAGCTGTCTGTAATTCAATTGCTCTTCAGTGTATGGTCCTACAGGCCAAATGTGATCGATGCCAGACAGCGGGCAATATCACGAAGCAACTGTAGATGACCACGTGACTCGCAGTATCGAGGTTCACCGTTTCCAGACGTCTACATAAAAGTGGACTATTTGCCCGACGACCTGAACGTTGCATCCCATTAAAGCCTACCCATCGGAGATATCGATTACAATTGTGTAAGGACCACAAAGATTGGATCATAGAGTAACTGGGTACGGTACTCTTCACAGATGAGATTCGTTTAGGTACCACGAGCGATTCTGGACGTCACTTGATCTGGAGACAGGCGGGAACACGTTATCGACCGGCTAACATTACCGAAAGAGATCGGTATAGCGGTGTTGGTGTATTCTTTTGGGGAGACATTACGCTGAACGTTCGTACTGAGCTCCACATTTTCGAAGGAGGTTCCGAAACCACTCCTGCGATGAGGTGCTCCTTCCTCACGTATGCCTATTCCAAGATGCCATTGGTTACGAGTTAGTGTTTATGGACGATAAAGCAAAACACCATCGTACACGTGCAGTAGATGAACTATTGTAAAGTGAGGATATCGCTCGCATGGATTGGCCTGCGTACTCCCCGGATCCCATAAAGCATGTGTTTGACGCTCTGGTGAGGTGTCTTGCTGCACGCCCACATCCACTTTAAAATGCCCATCAGTTGAAACGTGCACTACGAGAAGAATCTGCAACGTTTCCCCAAGAACTCGTGAACAGCCGCTCCTGTGGCGTAGTGGTCTAAGTGCTAGCTTTTGATCATTCGTCCGTGAAGGCTCCGGGTTCGAATCCCAGTGAGGCATTGATGTTGTGTTTGTCTTACGGCACTGGCTCTCTCCCTTCCCTGGAACCAGTGACCCTAAATTAGGGACGGGCGACTGCTTATAGCCCACAATTGATCACGGTGGTCGTTAAACCTTCAATCAAATTAAAAAAACAAACTCATGAACAGCCTCGTGTTAAGTATGGCCAGAAGCTGCAACGCAGCCATTGCTGTTAGGGGACATTATTTCCTTGCTGAAGACCACCCCTTTGCTGTAATCCATCTGTGGAAACGATGGCTCTGTACCATGGTGTGTACTGCTTTACGGTTATTTCTTAGTAAAATACCAGTGTACACTTTTTATTCATTTTTGCACATGTTTGTTCATTCCCCAATTTGGTGCATACTGAGGTCTCTGTGGTATGACATTCATCTATCTAGGTTGCCTCATTGCGGAGCTACGGCGAAAAAACCGAACGGTCCTTAAGTTTTGCCCGCCAGTGTGTATCAAACAACACATCCAGTGAAAAAAAATGAAGTATTGAGAAGCGTCGGCCCCAAAATAATCACAACGCGTTCAGCCGATGATATTCATAATGTTGATTAGACTAAGGTTTGTCACAGTGCTGTCCGATTGCAAATTTTCACCGAGAAACAGGCTATGGTTTTCTCAGGATACCATCGGCAATAACTCCAGAACTAAACATCCCATTCCAAACGTAAAACCGCTGTTTTAAAGAACTAGCAAAGACGAATTAACTGAGCGAGTTTCGCAGTCCGATTACAAATTTTCACCGAGAAACAAGAGATGGTTTCCTCAGGATACCATCGACAATAACTCTAGAACTAAACATCCGATTGCAAAAGTAAAACCACCGTTTTATAGAGCTTGCAAAAGCGGATAAACTGTGCGAGTTTCGCGGACCGATTGCAAACTTTTACCGACAAATCTTGGATGGTGTCCACGGGATGTCGATATATTTGTAAATGTGGAAACTTTGTTTATATAATAAGGCAATTGAAACATATATTATATGAATGTACTTTTTAGCGAAACAAAATCGTGTGCAATAGTTGATGCACAAGCACTCATAACATAATTATTCAATGAACTCGCCGTTGGCAGCGGTGAGTAGCTCGACCCCTGAGCGGAATTGGTCGCAGGCCTTGAAGACCTTGACCTTGTTCATATGGGTCATGACATTGGTGATGGCATGCCTGGCTGAGTCAAGAGTGTCATGGGGATGCTTGTTGGTTTCTTTCAACCACATCCCACATATAGCAATTCCAAGGGATTCAAGTTAAGGGAGTTGGGAGGCCGAATGTCTGGAGTACAGTGGTAGGACACATTTTCTTCAAGCCATTTCTTAGTCACTTTGGTCTTGTGGGATGGGTCAGAGTCCTGCTGAAGATGTAAGGCTGCCTCCCTTACATCTTCCAACAGTACTCAAGAGAATTCGTGGAACTTGTCAATCTCCTTTGAGGATATCCCGGCACTGAGAGCTGACTGCACGAATGCTCTTTTCATATCTTCTGTGACTGTGGTATTCATGATAATGTTGTTGATGATTTATCAGGAGAGAAAATAAACTCAGCTTTCAAATGAGAGTTTCTTAACTTTTCCAGGTCAAAATAGCATTTCAGATATTATCATCATTGTCAACCATTATCAATCCACTGCTGGACGAAGGTCTCTCCAAGCCTCTTCCACAACGGTCTGTCTTGTGCCAGTCTCCTCCATGTTGCTCCCGCATACTTTCGAATTTCATCCACTCATCTTCCATGTGGTCTTCTTCTGTGTCTTTTCCTGTCCTTTGGAACCCAATCTAAAATTTCGACTGTCCATCGATGGTCTGTCCTCCTGGCAGCACGTCCAGCCCATTGCCATTTCAGGGATTTTGCTCTGATCATGATGTCTTCCACTCTTGTCATTTTTCGTATGCACGAGTTCCTCTTCTTATCTCTCCTGGTTACACCAAACATGCACCTCTCCATGCTTCTTTGAGTTGTCTGCAGCCTTTGTATGTCTCTTTTAGTTAAGGTCCACGTCTCTGCACGATACGTAAGCACTGGAAGGATGCATTGATCACACTTTTTTTAAGACATAATGGCATATTGCTCTTAAAAAGTATGCTGTTTCTTTCAAAAGCTCTCCAGGCAAGTTTTATACGCAAATTAATTTCTTCATCAATGTGATGCTCACTTGATATCCGCTGTCCAAGATAAACGTACGTATCTGTTATCTCCAACTTTTCCCCATCAATCGATAAATCTTAATTTCTTGTAAAAGCACTGCACATCATTTTTGTCTACTGAAAGTTCAATTTTAATCCTACTTCTTTACTCTTGTCAGCAAGTTCCTGGATCATACTCTGCAGCTCTGATGGGGTAGTTGCAAAAACGACTGCGTCGTCAGCATAACGAAGGTGAGTTAGGTAATCTCCATTAATCTTTATCCCTTTGTTTTCCCAGTTCAGTGATTAAAAGACATTTTCCAATGTGGCATTAAAGAGCTTGGAAGATATGGTGTACACTGCCCCAGGCTCTGGGAATGTCTGGTTCAAAAATATTGTGTTTGGACATTTGACAACGCGTTCAGCCGATACGATATTGGGCTCATATCACGCAAATACATTGGAAGGAAAATCAAAATGGGTAATTTTCCCTTCCATTTTTTCTTTTGTCACTTGTCTCGATGCTTTCCTTCCGGTATTCCATGCTTCTACATTTTTACTCCTGTTACATGTAGGATGAGGACATCGAACTGTTATAGATTAGCTCATAGCCCGTACCATGCACGGGAGAAAAAGCTGTGAATGAATTAAAACTACGCCTGCAGTTATTTTCTTACTATTTTACTTGTTCCTTTTTATGAAATAAAATAACGCTGATTCCTTTTTATGAAATTACTCTGCAATGCGAAGAAATTGTAATAAAGCACGACATAGCACCTACGTAACAGAACAAACGTCGCGGACAGTTATTCGAGCACGTGCGTGTCACATATGAAGTCGTTTGTCCTACTAACTTTATTTTATTTTCCGCTATTTCTCCTTGATTTTTACGTCTCTTGCGGTGAGCTTAGTTTCGATTTCGGCCATCGGATAAAAACAGATGGCGCTGCAAGTACTGAACGACGTCAGAGTGCTAGGGACAGACGTAGCCTATTATACAGGTTCCATTACTGCGATCACATTTTCATTTCTTCTACGCTTTACAAAAAGTTTTCCGATACCGCTAATGTTAACAGAATACGAGGGTTATTCAGTTCGTTCTCGCAGGCGAGGAACTGGCGACGTCTCTGACCTCTCTAGGTGGTGAATCGTATATTCAAAATGATGTTATGGAAGATCCAAACAACACTTTTCAACTCAAAAATTACATAAGATTGCAAAATTGCAGTCAAAGTTGATGCAGAAGCACCCACGTTTGCATTGCATACAGAAGAAATTAAAAACTTTCTGAATATTTTAGAGTTCATCAAGATTTCGTTAATGCCTACCGCACATATTTATAAAGTAAAGGGCTCGGAAAGGCTTATACTTTTGAAGGTTAATTTAGCTGCAGGTAATTCTTCCTGCACTTCCATCATGCTTTGCTGAGCTCATATCATGCAAACGCAAAAAAGCCAAATTTCCATGTACTGAACTGCGTGAGTGTGACTGAGACTAATTAATAACAAGGAACTGTGCACCAACTATACTTAAAATACTATAACTATACTAGTAATCCGAATTTCTTTGCGTAGAATAGAAATAAAAGTTTCCAAGCTTTTGCATGCCAACCAGACGGATTTTTCAAGGAAGATAAACAGCATACTGAGTCTACCTTCCGTGAGAAACCTTGGAAAATTTGATTTTTATTTTACGCCAAGAAATTAGCATTATACATGTAGTTATACTGTTTTAAGTGATGGAGATTGTTAAACATTACTTGAAAAACTTTGAAATCAATTATGTATTTCAAAACGTGTGCGTTAGTGTAATTTTATCTCTATCAGGCATTTCTGTCATTGACAAATAAGTGCATTAAAAATGAATTTTTTTACACAAACCTTCTCCTACCTTTTTGAATAATACAGGCAATAAAACAGATTTGATTTATATATGAAAATGACCCACAGCAACTTAATATACTTGTAGAAACTGAAATTAATTAAATGGTATATTAAATAACAAAAGTTGAATTTTTGGCCACCATCTTGATTTTTAAGGAGCTTTCCGGTTGCAAAATGTTAACTTTATCTTCGAATTCGTATTCAGCACAATACATATCTAAAACTCAAAATTCAAATTAGACTGTAATTAGAGAAAATTGCAAGTTTGGCCGCCATCTTGGGAATTTAAGGGCTCCAGGGTAACATTTGGAGTGGCCCAATTTCTTAAAATGACCCTTAGGGTATGCCCAATGCCCATTCATGCCAAATTTCATGTTTTTGAACATTACTGAGCATTTTGCCAGCTCTGCCGCTGAACTATTTTTCAAAAATTCCTAAACATTTGTTTTCAGTGATATGAAATATTCGTACAACATTGAAGGAGATAATTTGGAAAGTACTTGGTATGTCTGTATAAAATTATACATTGAAGAAAAAATATTTTGCGCTTTCAGGTTCGACGACGTTTAACGAATAATCAGAAGAAATGAAAAAAACTAATAAACTGATTTAGGTTTACGTATGCTCCTAATCATTTTCCCCCGAAAATGCACGTATTTAAAAACTGAGTAACATAAGCCTTTTTTCATGAACAAGTTTGTTTTAGGAATGAGATGATTAATGTCCTGTCATCTGATTGCTGACCTAGAACTTTCGTGTTAAAAGAACATTTAATTAACATTTAATTAAAAACAAATTTATAGGTTCGATAATGTGTTGGTTGCATCGACTCATGCTTGTAGTTTTAGATTGGAAATAGTTTGAACCAACAGTTTTCCAAACTACTTTTTCTAATCACGCTTGGCGAATGACGAAGACATGCCTCGTACTTTCTTTTTGTTTCATTTTATTTTCTGTTTTAATAACTCCTTCTTTCATTTTGTTTGTTGTTTTTCCTATCGTTTTCCTTATCTTCTCGCTTTTTTCTTTATCCACCTACCCACAACGAATTTATCTTATTCTTTCCGTTTTACAGCTTATTCCTGCATTTTTCTCTCACTTTTTTTTTCCATACCCTCTTCTTCCTTTTACCCCTTATTGCTAAGTCTTTACATTCTTTTTCTTGCGTTATGTGAAACCGTCCCAAATTTTCCTGCCTAGTTTTTTTTTTTTTTTTTGCTTTATCCCCCCTGTCTCCCTCTATCTTCTTCCACCTTCACTATAAAATTGATGAAGGATGTTTCTTGCTAAAACGTTAGAAGTTAAATAATCGACTAAACACGATAAAACACAAATGTAGCACATATACACTACATGTAATAAAGCTTTACTGCTAAAACACACGCCAATTGAGATATTTCGAGAGCCTATATATTACATCATTCGGATCTCGTTGCTGTAATGATTATGTCCCATACAATTGACGTGGATCAGGAACATGAAACAGAAGTTATCGCTCTTCCCACGTTTATAAGTGGAAAGAACGATGATTTCTGTTTGATGTTCCTGATCCACGTATTATATAAGACCCTGGGTTCGATTCCCGGTGGCGGCCAATGATAATTTTTCCGTGACTCACTTATAAACTTGAAAAGAGCGATGACTTCTGTTTGATGTTCCTGATCCACGTCAATTTATGTATTAATCTCATGTGGCGTGTAGTTTAGCAGTAAAGCTTAATTACATGTAGTGTATGTCTACTATATTTGTGCTTTATCGTGTTTAGTCGATATTTTAACTTCTAACCTTCACTATATCTTTTGTTTTCAGTGTTTCCCTGTCTCTTACTCCTCCTCTCTTTTCACAGCTATTTGTCTGTGTGCGACGTAAACCTCTAGATAACCTTCCTTTTCAGTTTCTGTTTTCGTATGTAAATTTAATTACATCTCATTAAACGTTTTCTCACTGAACGACACATTACTTCACATAAGAGCTTTTACGATTTGGCAACTCTGACAGAGTCACAGCACGTTAAAACTAGAATTTTGATAGGTCGCCTGGGTGGCGTCGTAGTCTAAGCGCTGGCTTCTGACTATTCATCCGAGATGGGTCCTGGTTTGAATCTTGGTGAGTCATGGATATTGTGTTTGTCTTACGGTACTGGCATTCTCCCTTCCCTGGAACTAGTGGCCTTAAATTAGAGACGTGCGATTGCTTAAAGCATATTGAGTTGCTCACCGTGGTTTTTAAATCCTTAAACAAATGTGACAACTAAAGATCGGGTACTAAGTGCAGATTGTAAAGGTGGTAGATTGTTAAATGTTGAGTTCATAAAAGGTTGATGAGTTATGTTCTAGACAATTATCATTGAATCGATTTTCATGTAAAGACCCGATAGTCAACGAAGTATTAGTGTATTTAATCTTTCCTCAAAGAAAGGATTTTTTTTATCAATATAAATCTGTTTTTGCTGATTCTTCCTTTATAACAGGCAGTTTGGTTAATTTTGAGAAAGTGTGATTTATGTGCATGGCAATTGTTCAGGAGCATTCGTTCACCAATTCCTCGTACATCAGCAGCTATCAAAATCTTAATATCCACATGTGTTTCTCTATCAAAATGAAAACCAGCATTGTTTTGTTTTCTTTTATTTTTATCTGTCTCTACTTTCCGCCCCTTTAGCAAGTCTTTTGTGAAAAAAAAATCGTGCTTATGTTATGTTTGTCCGACCGCCTGTAGACACCATATCTCTGCAACTATTAGTCCGATTTAAAAAATTTAATGTCTCTACTTTCTACCCTTTCAGCAAGTCTTTTGTAAAAAATATCGTGCTTATGTTATGTTTGTCCGACCGCCTGTAGACACCATATCTCTGCAACTAATACTCCGATTTGAAATTTTTTTATCTGTCTCTCTACTTTCTGCCGTTTTAGCACGTCTTTTGTAAAAGAAATAGTGCTTATGTTATGTTTGTCAGACCGCCCTGTAGACACCATATCTCTGCAACTATTAGTCCGATTTGAAGAATTCCTTATGCAGTGGGAAGCTTGACGTAAGGCCAATGATGATCCTTCATTTCGATTTTCTTTTACGATGCTCAATTTCGCCGATACAAAGAGTAAATGATGTCGAAATTTTTTATACATTTTATTCCATTTTTCTGCTTCTAAACATCCAACTGAACATTTTTTTACCTTTTAGATTCCATTTACGTCGAAAGGGTATTTCAGGTATAGCCACTTCTTCAAGTTACGCATAGATTTTCCGCCACAGGGAGTAAAAGTAAATTACGTTTTCTCCGATATCTCTACTTCTAAAATTCCGTTTTGAAAAAAATTCTACAGCGGATGTAAATCCTGAAGGGAAATCTTTTGCATATAATCTTAAATCTTTGGTAAAAAATGGTTTGGCCACAAGGGGATGTAAGATTTTATTTCTGTTGCTGATGTTATTTGCCACAAAATCTGAGCTCCTAAAAACGCGATTGAAAAAGTTCGGTTGTGGACTGATTTCACTCAGTTCGATAAATTTGTTCGTATATTTTCTTAAAATATTTCAAGGTTTCTCCGCCATGCATCTTATTTTTGTCAGTATATGTACTTCTAAGAGCCCGATTTCAAAAATTCCTTTGTCGGATAGCGTTTCTGTTGCGAAATGTTTTTCATATAATTTCAAAATTTTCAAGTAACTCATAGACTTTCCTGCTAGGGGGCGTTAAGGTAAATTGCGTTTTCCTCAAAAATTCATGCTTCTAACACACCGATTTGAAAAATTCTTTCTTTGTTGGAGAGCTTTTCCGCTGCGAAATATTTCTCATATAATTTCAAATTTTTCTTGACTTCGCCAGATGGCGTAGTCAAGAAAAATTACAGCAATATCTGCGGGATTAAAAACCCGATTTAAAACTTCTTTCATCGGTCTGACATTGTTTTCCATACCGGTTCCATTGACTTTGAATAGCTTTGATAAATTTAATTCGTGTCAGAACGGATTCAAAAGACGTGCTCATTGCTACCGAAAATTCGGTATCACGTCTTTTTTTTCTTTTTATTAAGGACCACCCTGAACAACTAAAGATTACAAGCAGTGGCGGTCCCTAATTTAGGGTCAATGGTTCCTGAGAAGGGAGAGAATCAGTGCCGTAAAACAAACGCGCCGCCAATGCCTCACCTGGAACTCGAACCAGGACGCATATCAGAAAACCGATATAAAGCCCGCGCATCAGACCCCGCTGTAACTGGGTCTGATCTTTTGCTCTTTATCCCTTATATAACATTTTCTCTCTTTCTGTTTTCCCCAATAATATTCTCGTTTTCCCTACCCAAGAAGGCGCTTCCTTGCATTTTTCAGTTTATTTCTCACGCAATTTTTTTGTTTCCCACTTTTTTTCTATATTCTCGTTTTCCCTACCCAAGAAGGCGCTTCCTTGCATTTTTCAGTTTATTTCTCACGCAATTTTTTTGTTTCCCACTTTTTTTTCTATATTCTCGTTTTCCCTACCCAAGAAGGCGCTTCCTTGCATTTTTCAGTTTATTTCTCACGCAATTTTTTTGTTTCCCACTTTTTTTCTATATTCTCGTTTTCCCTACCCAAGAAGGCGCTTCCTTGCATTTTTCAGTTTATTTCTCACGCAATTTTTTTGTTTCCCACTTTTTTTCTATATTCTCGTTTTCCCTACCCAAGAAGGCGCTTCCTTGCATTTTTCAGTTTATTTCTCACGCAATTTTTTTGTTTCCCCCTTTTTTTACTCATTTTTCTCGGTTATTCACTCATTAATTCTTATAAGTGTTTCTTATTCCTCTAATTATCTGACACTTTTTTATCACTCGTAGGTAGCTTATTCAATGCATGTCCATACTACGCAAATACAGAGGCCGCCCCGCTGGCGCAGTGGTCTAAGCGATGGCTTCTGATGATTCGTCCGCAAGGGGTCCGGGTTCGAATCCCGGTGAGACATAGATGTTGTGTTTGTCTTACGGCACTGACTTCCTCTCTCCCTGGAACCAGTGGCCCTGAATTAAGGACGGGCTACTGCTTATAGCCTATTACGTTGCTCACGGTGGTCGTTAAACCTCTAATCAAAAAAAAAAAATTAACAGGGAAAAGAACACCAAATGAATATCCAAGGAAGGTACGTACTTCTACGACTATTTCAAAAGTAAAGTCTCCAGTCTTAAAAGAAAATCCATTGAGCTAAAGAGCAATTGCTGAATCGTTAAAAATTTCTGCATCAACTGTAAACAACACTGTTAAAAAATGTCTACTTAAAAATAAGAATCTGAACCTGCTCGTTTTTTTTAAAGTACAATTTTATCGTAAACGAGTTCATGACATGCTCAAATATAAGTAACCACACGTACTTACAAATAACTTCGTCAATAAATATAATCTCGTATTGCTTCATTTCAGATATTATAGGTTTCAAGAGAAATTGCTTAATAAATGTGTAAAGTGACACACATAAATAATTAGTCACTGATCACAAGTAATTTAATTATGCATAAAGTATCTTTGTGTACGTTTTTACATTAACTATATTTGTGTCAATCTCATAAATAATACATTGTCGCTTCATCACTATATTTGTCATAAAATTGTGCTGTCCATTTGCGTAGCATGTGACAGCGAGTATATCTATTATCCCAGATGTGATATCGAATAATATATTTTCAGTTGATTCTATGAATAAATTAGTATTTATTTAGTACACGTATTCCAAATTCAAAATAGAGTCGCGGATGGCTTAGTGGTTAGAGATTCAGACTACTCATGGAGGAACCCCAGGTTTAAAACTAGCCTGATTGGATTGAACCTGGGGCTCTCCGTGGTTGCGTGAATTTCTAACATTCGCTGAATATCCGCCGTGCATCGTTCGAGCACATTAAGTGACAGCCCCCGGGTAGGAATCCCCCGGTTAAAGTTCCTAGGACCCCCCCCCCTATAATTTTTCTCTGCCTTCTATGTGAAAAATCGTACGGTGGCGCCATCTATTGTGCTCTCACTTACAAACTATCCTGTCAATCGCTAGATTCGCTCTAACTTGCTTCAGTTTCTGTGCCCTGTCCGAGGGCACAGCAACTGAATGAAATTAGAGCCCAGATATTTGAAATAGATGGATTGTTTGAGTACATATAGTTGAAATACCAGATATACTCACAATTGATTTCCTGTATGTACTCAAAATGAGTACGTGTCTTTTCCAAAAAATGAGACACAAGTACTCGGAGCTATTATAAGCCCAGAATGTACTCAAAAACGAGTACATTTTGCTTATTTCTAAGTGCCAATTTTTAACAGTAAAAATAATAAAGATTTGAGTCTGAAGAAAACCAATAAACATAATGTTCAGTCTTTTCCTAGGCGCGTGGCTGAGCGCAGAACATGGTGTAGACTTCTTTATGAAAATCACTTAGCCTGAGACTGAAGAAAATTCATTATGACTTGATGAAGCATGGATCTACCCTAAACGATGTAACAAAAAAAGGCCGATTTACTCTTGCAAAAGAGCAGAAAAAGACCTACAAAATTGGTTTCAAGAATCCAAAGAAGCTTTCAGTAAAGAATCCATGATCAGTGCTGGTTTCTCGTACAATGGAAAATTAAAGTTAAGAAAAGTTAAAAAGAATGTTAAATACAATTCTAAATAGTACCCAAAATAGTGTTTAACTGCTAAATTTAAAGACGAACTACCGTTCCTGTATCCACAGAGCGTTCGAAGAGTAGAACTCAATCATGATAAGCCATACATCCAAATTTACGACTATTTCTTGAAAAAAATGGAAAAAAAGACGGGTATTATATCTATACCTTTTGCTCATAGTCCCCTGATGTGTCACCAATGGACTGTGACTTCGGACGGCTAAAAACAGCATTTTCTAAACGCAGACCTTCCAGTTGATTTTATGAATAAATGAGTATGTACTAATAATGTACTATGGTATATAAAGTATTATGGTACTACTATGGTATGTACTAAAATGAGTATGTACTAAAAAAAGTGTGTACTAATAATGAGTATGTACTGAAGAAGTGTGCACTAATAACGAGTATGTACTAATTGTACTAATATGAATAATGAGTATGCACTAAATGAGTATGTCGGATTATGGAAAGCAGTGGAAGAGAAGTGGGATAAAATATCAATTTTAAGGAATGCTCTGTTATGTTGAAGATTTAGATGTAGGTTAATAGTCCAGAGAAATGGCTATATGATAGAACATTTAAGAAAGAAATAATTTCATTTTAAACATTAATTATATTGCTAGACAACCGTTCTAAAAAGGTGTGGGCATTCTATGTAGAATGAATAAATGTTCACAATCCCGAAATCCCTTAACTTTCACGAACTAAGTTACATAAATTTTAGTACTCTAAGAATTTACATGATAGGTATAGAATTGACATCATTTACCTGAAAAAATTGAAATTCGACCTGCCTTTCATTTCTACAGTGTTTTTAATTAAGACTTCAAACAATGGTTTTAACTATACTACTGATAATGCGTTTTTTTTCCTAAAGAATATAAATCAAGGTTTCCAAGCAGTTTTTTCTCTATATAAGTACCTGTACACCAGCTACACATAAATAGTGTGATGGTAGACAGAAACTATCTGCCTTTCTTGAAAAATCCATCTGCATGATGCGCGAAAGATTGGAGACGTTGATTTATATTCTTACGCTAATAAATCCCATTACTAGCGTAGTTTTAAAATTTTATATGTAGTTAGTTTATGGTTCTTCGCTATTAATTTAAATCTGCACATATAAAACTGAAAGTCCTCGCTGACTCATCACCGAATCTCAGAAACTACTGAACTTAGAACTTTCGTGAAAGAAATACGGGATTACGCCATATAATACACATTTTGAAGATGACAATCCGATTTTTGGCGTAAATGTGACAAGGATGATAAATCAGATAATATCCAAAAACTTGAAAATTTTCATCATCCTGGAGCGGGACTCGAACCCGCGTCTCCCAGAAAACGCCCGGGTATACAAACCACTACACCACCCAGAACGACCAAGCTTCAAATTTCCGATCAATTTGAATCTGACTTGCCATCCTTGTCACATTTACGCCAAAAATCGGATCGTCATCTTCAAAATTTGTATTAGAACTTTCATATTTGGCAGGAATGTTCCTTTTACAACATAGAGGCGCACTAAGAAAGGACTGTTTCCTAGGATAATTTTAAGTGGGTATAAGCGGGTTTTTTAAATAACCCAGCTTTGAAAACGCTGGGACGTTTTGCAGTGATCGAGCCATTGTTGTCCAGCAACTGGAGCCCGCCCTTAGTTTTGAATGACTTGAGTTGACCTGCTCAGTATATATTTTGTTCTAAAGTTATTTGTTCTAAATTTATTTAACAAAAAACCTTAAAAATCATGAAAAAAGCGCTATATCATAATATTCTTTGCATTTAAACATTTATATTATCGTTTGACATATCGAATGTCAAGGTTTTTTTGAGTCAAAATCAAATTACCAACATTAGTTTTCACCGAAGCAGCGGTGTCGTAATATAAGTGGTAAGGTGACTGCAATAAATATACAGTAAATATAATGGTAGATTTTCATAATTGAAATTTGAAAAAAAAGTTCCCCCTTTGAGATATTAGCAATAGCAACATAATTTTGCTCACTCTTCCAAAAACATCTAACTTGCCAGTTTTTAAATGTACATTTTCGAACGCAATTTTTTATTATATTCAATATTTTAAAGATGAAAGTGGAGAGTAACGACGTATTTTGATTTGTTTCGTTTACGCTTGAAGTTATAGAATATCAAGTGTATTATTAGTATATTAATTTATGGTACAAGTTATAATATCACGTTCGAAGAACGGGTATTTAGCTAGTGTATTTATAATCTAAAAGAATACTAAATATCCAGGCGTCCATGTCTAATATAAGAAAAACTGACCGAACTTCATTGTTAATCCTTCACTAAATGCTTATGAATTTCAGGTTCCGTGAATCTGACTCTGAGGTGCCAAAAAAAGTCAACTGATGACAGTTTCAACACGTCGTGATATACTACTACTTTCACGTGTTTTGTTTCTAGCCTGATGCTGAAATTATCTATACTTGCTGAAAATGATTGTTGGCATCTGATCATTCATCCGAGATGGGTCCGGGTTCGAATCCCGGTGAGGAATGGATCTTGTGTTTGTCTTACGGCACTAGCTCTCTCCCTTCCCTGGAACCAGTGGCCCTAAATTAGGGACGAGCAACTGCTTATAGACCATTGCGTTTGCTCACGGTGGTCGTTAAACATCCAATCAATAAAAAAAAATGATTTTTTTTTCTCTGTTAATGTTCCTCCGAAATAATTTATCTTCAGAGAAAATGGAAGAAATGTTCAGTTCAGGAAAAATAACATTGCTTTGTCACTATTCAATACCACGGAATATTTATATTGCTTGGAAGTGTCCAAAGTATAAGATTATTAGATAATTTTGAACATTCTGAATCAAAAATCCATTCGGGTGTTAAAACAGAAACCATACTGGGAAATAAATGAACCCAAACCTATAATAAAGAAAAAGAAAGAAATCATACTGGAAAAATAAATTAACCGAAACCCATTTTCATTTTATGTAAACGTGTATTTTATTTTTGAGGTAACATCTTTCAGCTATAAATAATTTTTTCTTCACTTCAATTGCACAATTTTAATTTGCATTTAATATCCGTATCCAAGATCGAATCCACGCGACCCGAGTCCATAAACGACTCCACCATTTCCAAGGCTATAGGATCCACCTACAAGTCCGTATCCTCCAAGCCTTCCATATCCCAGACCTCCATATCCTATTCCTCCAAGTCCAGCACCACTGAATCCAACTCCTCCAAGTCCAGCTCCGTACCCGAGCCCGACTCCTCCGTATCCACCGGCATAAGGAGCAGATGAGATGACGTTGACAGCTGCAGGGTCCTGATTTGCGGTTCCTATCTCGTTGGTCTTGACTTGGGCACGGAATCCACCATGGTCAGCGACGTAATTGACCTGACGATGGACACCACGGGCATCGGAGAATCCGTAGCTTCCCTTGACTCCACTGTGTCCATCACCACTCTCCTCACGGTGTTGTTCGCCATGCTGGTCTTTCACACTGTAGCCAAAAGCGTAAGGCTGGGGCTGTAATAAGAAATATTGAAAAGTATGCATCGAAATCTTAATTCATCTGATTAAAATTATTCACTACAGAAGTGCAGAAGTAATATTTACCAATTAAAATTTCCAAAACTACTAAATGTCTTTAAATTAATAAGTATAATATATCTTTTTCGTTATAATAGTAACATTTTCAAAGAGCTTAAACATAAGTAGATTTCTCCCGAATCCAGATTCACCAAAAACGATGTACACGGACCGAAAAGAAGTAATTTGAAAATTAAATAATTAACTAGTGTTTAATTTATAGTGATGTGGACATTAATACTCTGAGGTGCCAAAAAAAAAAACTGGGAAGGGCACTACAATTTTCATTACTTGCTACCACACCCATGCGGTAAATAGTATCGTCCGCAGGCGACGTACGTATTGAGGCAGATATCTTTGCAAGCTCAAGTAGTAGCATTCACAGTTCAGATGGCAGCTTACCAGGATTTAAGTGATTTCGAGCGTGGTGTAACACTCGGTGCCCGAGAGATGGGTCACTCCATCTCCGAAATTATCACGAAATTTGGATTTACACTGTCCAACAATTTCAAAGGTGTACCTGAACTACACAAACTCGGGTAAAACATCCAGAGTGTGTGCCCGTAGAAAAGCCCTGGACGATCGTGGACAGCGGCATCTGGCATGCATCGTAACATCTTCCCGGCATGTAACATTGCCTCAGATCACAGCGCAATTCAATGCTGGGGCCAGTAGTAGCCTCAGAGTTTGCGCAGCGCAACGTTCCCTGTGTTTTACGGTGTTCCAGAGCCGACGGCCTACCCGGGTGTTATTGCCATCCCGACGACACAAGGTTTTGTGCCCAGCCTGGGCTCAGGAACACCTCCATTGGACGCAAGATGACTGGAAACGTGTTGCCTGGTCCTACGAATCACGGTACCAACTATTTTGGGCAGATGCAGATTGAACGCTAGATAACTGGAAATGTGTAGCCTGTTCCTACGAATCACGATACCAAGTGTTTTGGGCAGATACAGATTGAACGCAAGATAACTGGAAATGTGTAGCCTGTCCGACGAATCACGGTACCAACTGTTTTGGGCAGATGCAGATTGAACGCAAGATAACTGGAAACGTGTAGCCTGTTCCGACGAATCACGATGCCAACTGTTTTGGGCAGATACAGATTAAACGCTAGATAACTGGAAATGTGTAGCCTGTTCCTGCGAATCACGATGCCAACTGTTTTGGGCAGATACAGATTGAACGCTAGATAATTGGAAACGTGTAACCTGTTCCGACGAATCACGGTACCAACTGTTTCGGGCAGATACAGATTGAACGCAAGATAATTGGAAATGTGTAACTTAGTCCGACGAATCACAATACCAACTGTTTTGGGCAGATACAGATTGAACGCTAGATAACTGGAAATGTGTAGCCTGTTCCTGCGAATCACGATACCAACTGTTTTGGGCAGATACAGATTGAACGCAAGATAATTGGAAATGTGTAACTTAGTCCGACGAATCACGATACCAACTGTTTCGGGCAGATGCAAATTGAACGCAAGATAATTGGAAACGTGTAGCCTGGTCCTACGAATCACGGTACCAACTGTTTGGGGCAGATGCAGATTGAACGCAAGATGACTGGAAACGTGTAGCCTGGTCCTACGAATCACGGTACCAACTATTTTGGGCAGATGCAGATTTAACGCAAGATGACTGGAAGCGTGTATCCTTGTCCAAAGAATTACGGTACCAACTGTTTTGGGCAGATACAGATTGAACGCAAGATGACTGGAAACGTGTAACTTAGTCCGACGAATCACGGTACCAACTGTTTCGGGCAGATGCAGATTGAACGCTAGATAACTGGAAATGTGTAGCCTGTTTCTACGAATCACAATACCAAAAGTGTTTTGGGTAGATACAGATTGAACGCAAGATGACTGGAAACGTGTAACTTAGTCCGACGAATCACGGTACCAACTGTTTCGGACAGATGCAGATTTAACGCAAGATGATTGGAAACGTGTATCCTGGTCCAACGAATCACGGTACCAACTATTTTGGGCAGATGCAGATTTAACGCAAGATGACTGGAAACTTGTAGCCTGGTCCTACGAATCATTGTACCAACTATTTTGGGCAGATGCAGATTGAACGCAAGATGACTGGAAACTTGTAACTTGGTCAGACGAATCACGGTACCAACTGTTTCAGGCAGATGGCAATCTCCGTGTGTGGAGACAAGTCCACAAGGCAATGGGATCCCACATGTGTACAAGGAACAGTGCAGGCTGGCGACGATTCCATAATGGTGTGAGGTGTTTTCAGTTGGCACGCATTAAAACCCCCATACGTCTGCAGACCGCTCTGATCGGTGCAGGCTACGTAATCATCATTGGTCATCATTTACACTCGTTCATGTTATAAAACCACCTCGAAGGGTGCAACCTCTTTCAACACGACAAAGTGCCCCCGCTCACGTCCAAAATGCCCGATTATGGCTAGAGGAACATTTCACGGAGTCTGGTAACCTGAATCTGCCCCTTCAGTTGCTGGATTTCAACGCCATCGAACACATCTGGGATGCTGTTCAGCGTGCTGTTAATGCCAGGAATCCTCCACCGGCGAATATTACGGAACTGAAAGACTCTCCAGGAAGCATGGTGTGCAGTGTCTTCAGAGTACCACATAAAGCTTATGAAGTACATGTTCCGTCGCGTTGCTGCAGTCATCCGATCGCGAGGAGGACCTACGCGGTATTAGGGAACTATCCCAGTTTTTTTCTTTGGTGTTTCAGTGTACATGCTTTGTCCTTTATTAAAGTTACATGCAGATATTTACTAAGAATGATTTAGCGATAAACCAGACTATATTTTTGCATATTGTTTTTCAGAAACATTCCACAGTGTTAGTTGTGAGAATTCTTCCCGAAATTCAAGAATTTTTGGGCTCCCAGTTGCTAATTGTTGGGATCAGATTTTCACAAACTAGGATAGTGCGTTTTCCTAAAAGCTCATACCCCAATGAGACATCATGACCACCTACTCAATAAATTGTAGCACCCCCCTTAGGCAACAAAACAGCGTCCACCCGGCAAGGCATCAATTCCGTGAGCTGGCAAATAGGTACCCTAGGGTATCTGGTACCATAGTGTCAACAGAAGGTCCTCAATTTCCAGTACATTTCGAGATGGTGGTTATTTAGCGCGAGCCCGCTTTTCCAAGTCGAACCACAAATGTCCGGTTGGGTTCATGTCAGGCGAATTTGAAGGCCCAAGGTGTTAATAGAAATTCGCCAGCATGTTCATCGAACCACTCCTTGACGATTCTGGCAGTTCGGCATGGCGCATTACCTTTTTGTTAATGGCCATCATCAGCGGGGAACACAGTTGCCATGAATGAGAGAACTTTGTCCATAACGATGTTCAGATATCTGACAGCTGTCAGGGGATTGTGCTATTGGGATAATGGGGCCCAAAGTGTCCCAAGAAAATATCTCCCACAACATAACACCACGGCCGCCACCGTCCAGTTTCTGCCCAACAGTGCATGCAGGTGCAATAGCCTCCATTGGTAATAGGCGTTTCCGCGCTCGGCCGTCTGTGGAATGCACCAGGAATCTTGATTCGTCAGACCAGACAATTTTCTTCCAATCATCCACTGTCCAATTTCGGTGATCTTGGGCACATTTTATGCGTTGTTGACTATGACGTTCAGTGCTCATTGGAACCTGGCTGTATCTTCGGTTACGCAGCCCCGTGCGCAGAAGAATGGTATGAACTGTGTACTGTGACACATTGCCCTGATCACCATTGTTTTAGCTGAAGGTGATTTGTCGCACTGTGGCCCTGCGGTCACTGAGAACAATGCGTTCCGCTCCCCTCTGGCATCAATGAGCTGCGAACAACCCACAGCTGGACGACGGTTCGTCGTTTGGCGATCTGTGCACCATTTTTGATACGTACTCGCTACAGCGGCACGTGAACAACTCACAAACCACGCCGTTTCTGATATCGTAGTTGCGGAGGCGCCGTGCCATCACAATTTGTCCTTTATCAAACTCCCAAAAATCGGCGGTTTTCCCATTTCGACTCCGAACACTCTACTAACTGCAAACCGATCCTCTGGTTGTATATATATATATACTGTTCTGTGAAGTTCATCTGCGCCGCCGTTTGGTCTCCAGGAGTGCTCATTGCTGTACAGAGGGTGTGGTCATAATGTAATGGCTCATACTAGCAAATTCGTAAGACCTCCCATGGTCTAATTTGTTAATTGCGATTAAATCATTAATAGACAAAGTATACTTGTTATTAGATTTAGCATTAAATGAAATGTCATGCAAAAATTAAAATAACCAGATGGATTGACAAGCGTTTATGAAACTTAACCACCTTTCACAAACTTTCAGTAATTTTAGTTGTCAGCAGTTTTTAGTAATGGAATAATTAACTGTAAGTGCCGGCCCGGTGGCGCAGTGCTATGAGGCTTATAGCCATTCGTCCGAGATAGGGTTCTGGTTCGAATCTCGGTGAGTTATGAATGATCTGTTTGTCTTGCTGCACTTGCTCTTTCCCTTCCCTGGGACGAGTAGCCCTAAATTCTGATAGTCCAATGAATTGCTCACGGTGGTCGTTAAATTGTCAATAAAAAAAAAAAAAACCTGCTAAGCATTGCTGAATTTTTCAGCCTAAGACAATCGCCCTAGTAGCGCAGTGGTCTAAGCCACGGGTCTGCAAACTGCAGCTCGCGAGCCACATGTGGCTCTTTGGTTACGTACATGTGGCTCTGAAGTAAAATTGAAAATAAAGATACTACTGTATCATTGTCCCATTTATAAAATTTTTAAAGGATTTTATTCACAAAATGATGATTTCATTTGTTTCATAGGTCTCTCAAAACTTCGACAGTAATGAATATTTTTTTTTAATGCATGTCATTCGCTGCAGTGAATATTGGGAATATTGCCCTTTTTAAAAAATGCGCAGTTGTAAAAAAAATAACAAAAAAGCTAGCCATCTCTGCTCCGGGAAAATTAATTTGTAAAATTATTTTTTCGTAGCATAGGAGAATAATTTCATTTGTTTCATAGGTCTCTCAAAACTTCGAAGGGTGACGTCAGGGAGGGGAAAGGGAGGGTGCAGGGGGTCTACAGACGCAGTGGAGGGAATGGTTGAGAGACATGTAGGCAAGTGCTCAAGGTGAATAATAAGTGAGCGCACGGGCGTCCTCTACTGGGCAAGACAACGCTGGCAATGGCGAAAGGTGAAAGCGGGGAAGCAGGTGTAGTTGTTTACGGACGCGACCGAACGTGGAGTCTGTGTCGCTTTGCTGTTTCTGCAACTGGTATTTAATATTTATGATATTAAGTTAATAATATAACTTAATATCATAAGTTATACTATTAATTAATAAAGATATAATTGATATTATAACTTGTTATAATATTAATTTAAAATTTCCTTATTTGTAAAAATACACTGGTGTGCAAAA
The DNA here is from genome assembly GCA_039090855.1 of Macrothele yani. Lineage (NCBI taxonomy): Eukaryota > Metazoa > Arthropoda > Arachnida > Araneae > Macrothelidae > Macrothele > Macrothele yani. The sequence continues at coordinate 23,619,023 of CM077028.1, read as the reverse complement.
ATTAGGGACAAAGAGGAGAAATTAGCATAACAGCGGAACGAGCTGGCAGAACGTCCGAAAGACCACTCAGGAGATAGACCAAGGTCCGGTACGGTAGGACATGCGCCTATATGCAGAATGACGTAGGAGGGGGACCGTCGGAAGGGTATAGTTCACACGGGCGGTGTACGCTCAGCAATTCGGTGAAAGGTATTGCACGGTGTACATTGGTTTGAATGACGTGGAGTTGCTGCCACCGTGTGATATGGCCAGTAGACGACATCTGGATAACTTTACCCGAGGTCACGTCATTGGAAAGTTGGAAGAAGCTTGAAGTGTGACTAGTGTGGCCGAGGAGTTCGGGATCGCTCACAGCATCGTTTCACGAGCTTGGAGAGAATTTCAAACTACAGGAACAGCTGTCCTACAGTTTAGCAGTGATCGTCCACGAGCAACCACGGCTGCGGATGACCGGTATATCGTCCTACAGGCGAGAAGACACAGACGGCAGTCAGCGGGAGAAATAGCAAGGCACATGCAACCGACAACTAGACGTCCGTTATCGCGTTTTACCGTTGCCATTAGGCTGCACAAAGGTGGTCTATTTGCACGACGACCAGTACGGTGTGTGCCATTAACGCTTGCTCATCGGAGACGGCGGTTTCTGTGGTGTCCGGAGCACAAGAACTGGACACATCAGCAATGGGGTCGAGTTCTCTTTACGGATGAGAGCCGAGTTAGTCTGACGAGCGATTCTGGACGTATACGCATCTGGAGAGAGCAAGGAACACGTAATCACACCTCCAACATCATCGAAAGTGAATGGTGTGGAGGTGGCAGAGTTCTCGTTTGGGGCGGTATCATGCTTGGTAGCCGTACGGACCTCCACATCTTCCAAGGAGGTTCAGTCACTGGTGTCCGCTATTGTACCGAGGTTCTCCTGCCTCACGTGCGTCTGTTCAGAGGTGCTGTGAGTCCTGAGTTCCTCTTCATGGACGACAACGCTACACCTCATCGTACAGTGGCTATCGTAGAGTTGTTGGAGAGTGAAGATATTGAACGTATGGATTGGCCCGCAAGGTCTCCTGACCTAAATCCAATCGAACACGGGTGGGACGTTCTCGGGAGGCGCTTGGCAGCCCATCACCAGCCGCTAGCAACGATTCCGTACCTACGATTTGCGCTACAAGAGAAATGGGCCGCGATACCTAAACAGCTCCTTGACAACCTCGTCCTCAGCATAGACAGACATTGTAAATCCTGCAACGCAATCAGGGGTGATCATATCCCCTACTAAAGAATGGATTTTTTTGGCAGCCGCCTGCCACATGGACGCTTGTCTGCTGTCCAGTTGTGCTCGAAGCTACCTTTTCAATAAAGTGCCTTTGTATCCTTTGGATTCCTTGTTTGGACGGTTTTGCTCACTTGTCCCATATTCTTACATCTTGGGGATCTTTTGGTATGATTTGAGTCGACGTGGAGCACTTCTGCCCGACGTTACATTCGAAAAACCGTGTCGCCCTTAATTTTTGCACGCCAGTGTATGTTTATGGCACTCGGAAAATTTTTTAATTGTTGTGAGGGACAGATTTGGCTCTTCCGTCTCTAAAGTTTGCCGACCCCAGGTCTAAGCGATGGCTTCTGATCATTCGTCCAAGATGGGTCCGGGTTCGAATCCCGGTGGTGCATGGATGTTGTTTGTCTTACGGCGCTGGCTCTCTCCCTCCCTGGAACCAGTGGCCCTGAATTAAGGACGGGCGACTGCTCGTAGTTCAATGAGTTGCTCATGGTGGTTTTCAAACCTCCATTCTTAAAAAAAAAAAATCATACAACTCCGGAAGTTGCCATAATAACTGAACTTCGTACAGATAAGGCGCGGGAAGTTTAACATAATTTTGTATTAAATTGGCACCTTAAATAAATGAAAAGGCTTTTTTAAAACATAACTTTGCATTCAATTGGCGCCTTAAACCAAAAAGCTTTTGGGAATTCGATTCGCAATGTTGTACCGGAAAATGTATCAACAATTTGCTCCACTTAGCGCATTTTGATCTGTGGTTTAGACTTGAAGGTTTCTCAAATGTTTCCGGCCCAAAATTTTATTTATTTTCATAGGAAGAAAATTTCCATTTCAGTGAAGAGATGCTACAAAAATAACGCTATTGTTCCATTGGTAAATAAAATTATTTTCCGGGAAATGCACTGTAATGAGACTTTGTTTTTATGCCATCAGAATATCTTTAGGAGACTCAGAAAATGAAGCCTGGGTCATGAGTCTGGCTTTGGAAACTTGTGGTCTTATTTAACAGAATAAATCCACGTCTTTGTAACTGCTTCACTACACATGACAAAACTCACTGACAACTTTCCACTTCGTGTTTGACGTCTAAAGCCTTTTGGTTATGAAATATAGCAGTACAGGCGCATTTATCAAACCGTATCCTTTACAAACGTTAGACTCTATTTATAACTTATTGATCGTCCGCATCATTTCGCATTATCTCCACGTTCCATTAAATTCAGTCTCGTACTATTTCTGATGCAGAAACTTTTGTTTTGATTTTAACTTAGGACCAGTGTATAATCCACTCCTTCCATCTCATGAAAAGTGTATTTTCTTAATTTCTGGTTTAGCACCATCCAACGGAGTATAAAATATATAAATATAACTGTGTCATACATACTTCAATGCATGAAATATATGGCAGTCCTTATGTCGTCCTGTGGCCTATCTGGTAGCGCAGTGTTTTAAGAGATAGCTTATGACCAAGGGTCTGGGTTCGAATCCCGTGAGGCATGAATGTAGTGTTTGTCTTACAGCACTGTCTTTCTCCCTTCCTGGACTGGCGACTTCTTATAGCCCATTGAGTTGCTCACGGTGGTCGTTAAGCCTTCAATAAAAAAAAACCTCTTGTCCTCGAAGATTATACAGGAAAAACTGAAATATAAATTTTTGATTGAACTGATTTTTCTCTATTATTTGATGTTTAATTGAATCGATTTTTGTGCGGCACACAAAATAGCCCGATGATATCTACTTTTAAATTATTCTCTGAATTAGTTTCTTTCGTCCGCATGAACGTTGAACCAATCGCCTATACCACTAAATTAGGTTCAATGGTTCCAGGAAAGGAAAATGTGAAGCGCCTTATCTGAAATTCCACCACAGGACGATTAGAAAGAAACGCGCGCCTCTATCCACTCTGCCAGTAAGGCATCTGTCATGAGTTTTGGTAAATAGTTTTTTTGTCTTAGAAATGAGGTACAATGAAGCGTTATGGCAGAGTAGTCCAAACGTCGTATCCTATATTTAGGCAATTAATAAACTACATCACTTAGAAGAATAAGGCTTGCGGCGTTTGAAAGATAAACATCTCAAGTTCTGCTCGCTATCATTGCGTGCAGATGCCGCTATTTCTTTCTGTTTATAGATACATGTTTCAATGGCAAATGTGCAAGGAAAAAATGTGTGGTGTTTCTTGAACAGAAGTCAGTAATTCAAGTGCAAAAATATTTCCATACACGTTTCGGCAGGAATACTCCTGATGCTAAAAGAATTAAGCATTGTAAAGATAAGTATCTAGAAACTGAGAGTGTGCTACTGGATAATTCTAGAAATTGGCGTCCCAAGTGTTACAGAAGACGACGTGAAATGACTGCGAAAAGCATTTTGCAGGAGCCCGAGAAAGTCAACCCGACAAGCTGCTGATACAACTAGTTTTGCCACTCACAACAATGATGCGAATTTTGCGTGAAAGACTACTGTTATACGCATGTAAAGTCCGTATTGTGCAACATGTGCAGGAGAACGACGAAACCCGCCGTTTCGAATTTACCTTGACTTAATGCATAGCTTAGATAATGGCGAACACTTCCTTTAATGCGTAGTTTTTAGTGATGAGCTTTTGGAACACGTCTGGGGAATGCCGCATGCAATTAATTTTTTGGGAATTCTTCGACCACTTCTAAATGACGTAAAGTGTCTGAAATTTGTTATGCTAATAGGTCTTCAGGTTCGAATACCAAGAAAAGGCCGAAAATCAAAATTTCGGGCGCCACGGATACGTAGAAAAGTCCGAAAAAAATGTGGCTTTGGATTGTCTGTTTGAATTTTTCTACAACTTCTACTTCTACAAAAGTATGAAAATCAAAAAATTCAAAAGGATGCTTTAGCTTTACTGTTCAAAATGCTGATAGATTTAAAGATCTAATTATGCCAGAAACTTTGAAATGCTGTACAAATTTCATGAAATTTTAATTTAAAATTAAATGGCGTCAAATCCTGCTACCGTTTTACATAAAAAATTATGCATTGATGTCACAACTCTATTCTAAATCGTAAAATATTTGCGGATCTTAAATTTTCTTTTTCTTTTCTTTAATTTTATGAATTCACCATTTGCAGAACGGGTATGACTGCTAGTCTTTCAATAAAACAGCTCCTTCCACTGGGGAAGGAGCTCTTTTTTTTAAATAAAAATTCTCGAGATTTCTCAGAGAAATATTAGATATTTCAAAAACTATTGAAACAATGCTTTGGATTGTATTTCATTTATACTGAGGTCTGAGCTTTAGTAGATTTCAGCATATCTTTTCTGTTTTTTTTTTTTTTTTTTTTAGTTTAATTACTTGAGTCTTCAAAAAAATCGATTAGTGTTTCGAGGAATAAAAGAAAAAGGAAGTTTGCTATAACATCAGTTCTATAAACAAAAAAAAATATATATTTCATTCAATTTAGGAACGCATCGATCCCCTTCTACAAACACAAATGCGAAAAATTGCTTTTTGCTTTTTTAAATAATTTCCAGGAGCGTTTAAAACTATTTAATTTTCACCTGATTCTTCTCTTAATGAAGGCGTGAAATTATTCAATAGCCAAAACTGAACTATTAGTCTAACTAGGACAAGCCGGTAACGGATAACTCGGGTACAGTTGGAAAATTTTTAGGGAAGCTATTGTAAAATCTAAGCTCATTAAGGCGTCTATTATAACAAATTCTGGAAAATGAACGCGTAAAATTTGTCTTCCAGAGCAGAACTACGAAACATTCTAAACAAGTTAGTAAAATCATGCAATGCATTGATACGCATACGGTTTCCAACATACCAGAAATCATTACTCAAGTTATTACTCAAGTTATGAGGATAAATGCTGTGAAATAAATCTCGCTCTTGTGCCCGGACCTTTGATCCCATTCCGATGATATTCAACAGAACCGGTTCAGTATAACTCCGAAATAACATGATAAAATTTTGCCGCAATCGAAGAATTTTTACGTAAGTTCTGATGCATAAGGGCTATGGAATAGATCCCGCTCCTGTGTCCTAACCTCTGACCCCATTTCGCCCATTTTCGATAGGATTTGTCCCCAGGCAGATTCCCACAACATACTAACATTTCATCCCAATCGAAGCATTTTTACGTAAGTTATGACGCATAATGGCGATGGAAGTGATTCCACTCCGATGTCCTGACCTTTGACCCCATTTCGCCCATTTCCAATAGGGTTTGTCCCCAGTTGGTTCCCTATTACATACTACAATTTCATCGAAATCCAACCTTTTTGCGTTAGTTATGACGCATAAGAGCAGTGGAATGAATCCCGCATAACACTCCAACAGATCTCTAACAACAAAATTCTAAAATTTCGATAAACTGACCATTCGGGGAAATGATCTTTCGATATAATGATCTTTTAGTTAAGTAACCCTTCGGTGAAATGAACTTTTCGATGAAATGAACTTTTAGGTGAAGTGACCTTTCGGTGAAATGAACTTTTCGGTCAAGTGACTCTTCGGTGAAATGAACTTTTTGGTCAAGTGACCCTTCGGTAAAATGTACTTTTCGATCAAGTGATTTTCGGCGAACTAATTTTCGGTCAAGTGACCTTTCGATCAAGTGAACGCTCAAATAGATAATGACGTTGCGCACACACATCCTCTGGCCACTTGATAAACTTTATGATCTTTCCATGAAAGGGATCCAAGCGTTTGGTGATGTAGTTAAATAACATTCGAATGTAAGAACTTTTCCTGAAGAAAACCGCAACAGAAATTTGCGTAAAACACTCGGATCCATCATCAATTTATCGAATTTCAAAAATTAAATCTTAGACACCGGTATCTCTCGCAGTCAATTTCTAAATTTAATGAAAATGAGTGAAGACGGCTCAGCCATTAGGAGTGGCGATAATCTGATTTTTTTTTTTGTATTTAATTCGCCATTTTGCTAGGTGCTGTGTGTTTGGTGCTCCTTTTTTTTTTTTGGCCTGCCACTCTTTCGCAACATATACTCTTTTTTTCTCCGTTTAATATTGGTAAAATCTGTTTTTAGGGTTATTATATGAAATTTTAAAAAATTGCTTTGAATTCTCAGAATGTGTTCAATATATTCTGTTGGAAAGAAAGTATATGTCTGCAAATGCAAGGCAAAGTGCTAATTACCGTATATATAAGTACAAATCAGTATAAAATGTAGTCAGCATCGTTTGAGACTACCTGCTACCATCATCTGGGAAGCTGTTGGATACCATCCCTGTAAATTTATGGCGGCTAGGACACAAAGAAGTGAGTAAGTGCTCGTTCGACATCGTTCCGGTTCAATTGCTGTCCGTCCTAAGACATTTTGCAACGACCTGAAAAGGTGGTAGTCGCTTGGGGGCAATGTCCCGGGAATAGGTTGGGTGCGGTAGCATCTTCCAGCCCAGGTCCCGGATCCTGTGACAGGTCACTTGTGCTGTGTGAGGTCTCGCTCCATCTTGCTGTAAGAGAGACGCCCTTGCGGTTCAGCAGTGCTAGTCGTTTCGACGTGAGCGATGCACGCAGATCGTCGAGCTTGACGGCATTACACATCACCGGTGATCATGGTGGTTTGTGTCCGGAAGCAGCTCAAAAAACACACTCCGCATATCCCACCAAACATACATTAGGACTTGAAGTGGGTGTAAGCCGGCTCTGAGGGTCGGCATGGGCTTTTTTTTTTTTTTTTTTTTTTTGGGTCCAGCCACTGTTTCGGCCGCTGTCATACTGGATACATTTCTCATCACCTGTCACAGTGCCGTCCAAAAATGGCCTAACTTGTTCTCGTGCAAGCATGGACATTCGTGTGATTTGCTTTATTCTCAACTGTGAGTTGATGGGGTACCCAAACTCCACTCTTGTGCACGTTCCAAAATTGTCCCAGGTGCGTGATAAGTTCTCGTATTGGTAGTCCCGAGCTGTTCGGGCAACTCCCGCGTGGTCACACGTAGGAGCGGCCTCCATTAAGGTCTTCAGCATGTCCATATCCACTGTTGGGGGTCTTCCGGCTTTGGGACAGTCTGATAGGTCCAACTTTTCCTTTCCGAAACCGTTCGAACCAATGACAGCACTTGACGGCATTTTGTTGTCACTGTTCCTTAAAGCCTTTGCGGGGGTACTACCGCAACGCAACTCATACAGCATGCAATGGCGGATGTGCTCCTTGTCCACTTCCACGTTTGCTGACACTTACACTCTTCGCCTTCTGACAGAAAACTGCCATTGGCTTAAGCCATCTATTTGCCGGTCATGCCGGTGCAGTGCGCAATCTCAGTTGCCAATGTGCGCCGTGGCAGGGGCTTCGACTTCGAGTACCTCGTTATAGGACATTACATTACTTCTAACCCAACAGAAATAGAACAACATTTTCTTGTGTAAGGGCTTACCGATACTAGACTCACTTCCCGAAGCTACTTCCTCAATAGTCTGTTGTTTTCTAAGGGGTGCAAATTATATTTCCTGTTCCGGGGAACAAGTCACCTTCGTTACGCTACTGTTTACGTAGCAAGAATTCTTTGCTGATAATTTTGTGGTATCACTATTACAAGTACAACGGCGGAACTGTTTTGAAAAAGGTTTAAGGTCCTACAGTGATAGTTCTAAAATGTTATAAGGCAAACTAAATTTGACGAAAATTTAAATTGATGCTCAGCATGCATATTTTAACGCCATATTATTACATACTTACAGCATGATAACCGTTGGCTACAGATAGAGCCACCAGGGCGGAGAAAAGGATGACCTGAAAGAAAAAGAAAAATTAAAGAAAATATAAGAAGTACTTCGAGAATAACGTGCTCTTTTATTGACAGCAATACTGAAAGACATACTGAAAATGCTTGGATAATTTTTTTACCAGGTTCAGCTTATAAACAATATTTTATTAAAAATATAATAAAGAAATTTGTATTCTAAAAACAAAAAAAAAAAAAAAAAAAAACAGCCTCTGCTGTTTTAGAAATTTAGCTCGCAGCGCGAAATGTATTGAACGCAAATATATGAAATTAACATCGTTTGTAGAGAATTGTTCTGAAAACAAGGTGAAATAAACCGTTTTTCGATTCTCGAGGTACTTCAAGCGCTATTGTATTTCAAAATTAACCTAAGCAAAAAAAAAAAAAAAAATATCAGTTCGCGTTCCGGACACACTAACGAAGAACCATGAAACTTTGTTGGCATGTAGAGCCATAGCCGAATATATGCACCTCGTTGCACTTTTTTTTTATTTCGATTTAGTTTACGAGAAAATTAAATTTCACAAAAGTTTCTATTTCGCGATGATGGGATCCATTTTAAAACACGGATATATGGCAAACTATAAAACATAACGCAAGATGAAACGATTGAGCTTACAGGCCCGTGCGACTTGCGGAACACGCAGACATCAATAGTTCGTGTGGCCCCCATGGCTGGCAATAACGGCCGCTACACGGCGCGGCATCGAACGAACGAGGCTTTGGAAGTGGGCTTGGGGTATGTCAGTCCATGCTGCTTCCACACGTTGCCACAGTTCTTCAAGCGTAGCCTAGGGTGGTGCTTGCCGGGCCCTTCGGTTGCCGATCAGCGACCAGACGTGTTCGATGGGCGACATATCGGGAGAACAGGCGTTCCACGGCAGCAGTGACATCTGGTGGGCCGTGAAGAATTGTTGCACGATGCGTGCCACGTGCGGGAGCGCATTGTTCCGTTGAAACGTTGCCGCTGGCAAGTATTGCAGGTAAGGGAGGACTACAGGCTCCAAAACATCGCAGATGTAGCGGTGGCTGTTGAGTGTACCGGCGATACGTACCAGAAGGGTGCGGGTGTCATATCCAATTGGGCCCCAAACCAAAACGCCAGGCGATGGACCTGTTTGTCGATGCATAATGCAGGTGTCATAGTCTCTCGCCGCGGTGCCGCCACACGCGGATCCGAAAATCGTGGTGTTGCAGGCAGAAGCGGGATTCGTCGGAGAAGACAATGTCGTGCCATTCCGTAGTCCAGACGAGGCGTTCAACGTCCCACTGCCGCCGCACTCGCCGGTGGTGTAACGTCAATGGTAATCGGAGCAATGGGCGCCGTGCGACAAGTCCCCGCTCCTGCAGACGACGTCGAACGGTACGTGCTGACGTAGGTTGTTGCGCAACACACCCTAATTCCTGCGCTAACGTGTTCGGGATGTGGCAGTGCGAGCCATCAATGCCCACCGAAAAACATGCCGGTCATCTCGTTCGGTGGTGCGACGCGGCCGCGGCAATCGCTCACGTCGGTCCGTCAGTCTCTCCTGCACCCACCGAATCCATACTCTCCTCACTGTGGCTGGATGTCGTCCTACACGGACGCCGATGTCTCGGTACGATAAACTGCTGTCGCGATAAGCCACTATTTGTTCTCTGTCGAACTCCGAAACGTGCTGGAATGACTGCCGTATTCTGCGACAAGGCATCAGGAAGCTTCCCACGCACAGGTCTGGCAGCACAACACACTTCCACTACTTACACCCCGCCTTCTGTGCACCCTTCTTATAGTACTTCTCGGTGGCGTGCCGGGCTCACATGATTTGCATATGTCCTGCAAATGCTAATCGTTTGCGTCCTCTCGCGGGCGACGCATGCTGCGAATTTCAGGCCAATCGAATGCTTCCTTCTTGGTGTTGCATTTTGGGTGGCCAGCAGTGTATACATAACAGTATAAAAATATAATAAAAAAATACTTTTTCGTAAGATAAGATACGGAAAGTTTAATTTTTTAGAAACATTTTATATTTTATTCAAATCTGTCTTGAGACAGCTGAATAAAGTGATGCCTCACAACTTCCAAGAATGTATGAAAAAAGAATTACATGTAAATATCTTCACCTTTTCAGTTCTTCTGTTTCTGAACATTACAATACTCTCAGGTCTGATTGGGGGAAAATATTATTTTTGCATTAAGCAGATGGAAGGCGGGAAGATTTTTTTTTTCTGATGCACAATTTCTAGTTTTATGCTGGCAACGTGAGCACATACTGTATATTTGTATTCGGCAAGATACCGCTGCATGCTTGAAAACAAACCGGAAAAAATTATTTAGGGATCAGGTGGAAGAGAGTTTAACCATTTTCTTCATATTTTTGAATCACAAATCTTTTTAAGAAGTTACTTCAGGGTACCTAAAAAAGTGTTATATTCTGCCTGTGGATATGATTAGGCCTATAGATGAAACTATCTCGGGTCGCTGATTAAAAGGTAAAATGGATATAGCCAAGATTTGTTTTTGGACACTGCATAACCTCGTGACCTTTCAAAGCCATCCTTTGTTGATATATTTTTTTAAATCTATCGATATAAAAAGGATCTGTAATTATATTAATTTTTGTGCGATATTATTCCAAGTACGATCATTTGAAACTTCTGTTAATGGTGTACACCAAACAATTATATTCTGTGCTAAAGCAATCGCCCAATCATTACTTGTAAACCTCAGGGCAAAGCTTGCATATGGATAAATATGATTGTTGAGCTATTTGGCATTCCGTTTGTGTAGATTAAACATGAAATGGGTCCATATAATATGTAAGTGCGTGGTCTTCCGTAATTTACTGGCTGTGTACTGTAACTAATGATATACTAGCTTAGAACATATACACAGTCGAGTAACATTATTGTGACTACCTTCTACTTTTGGCGTCAATAGCGCGTAGCCAATGAAAGAAGGCACGTGTCGTGAGCTGGCTTGAAGGGTATATAAGGTGTGCTGTAGGCATTCCAAAAACATATCACTCTTTGTTGTCATGGATAAAAGGAGCGATTTATCAGATTTGCAAAAAGGGATGATTTTCAGCTTTCGGGCCAAGGGTGGGAGTAATTCTGAAACAGCGCAGTTTGTGAACTGTTCGCGTGCTGCTGTGGTTAAAGTGTATCGTGACTGCAGAAATGGCACCATTGTCCGGAAGGGTTTTCCTAGTTCGAACTCCGGTGAGACACGGATGTTGTGTTTGCCTTGCGGCATAGGCTCTCTCTCCCTTCCCTGGGACCGGTGGCCCTAAATTAGGGACTGAAGACTGCTTATACACCATTGAGTTGCTCCCGAAGGAATCATCCAATCGGAAGAAAAAAGGAAATGGCGTTATTGCAAATAAGCGACCTGAAAACTGCGGAGCACCACGTGCCGTTGATGCGAGAGGTGAACATCGGCTTCGAAGGTGCGTGAGGGCCGAGAGCAACTCATTGGCCGAATGAATCAGGGGCCTACCGAAAGTGTGTCTGAGTTCAGCATACCCTGCTGAGTGTGGGGCTACAATGCAGACGGATTGTCACTGCACCTATGCTAACAAAAGTGCATCGTCAGAAAAGGCTTACATTTGCACGGCAGTATCGGATATGGACCTAAGCTGATTGCCTTTTTCGATGAGTCGCGTTTTCTGTTTCATCGAACGGATGGACGTTGGCGTATAAGGCGAGAAACATCCGAGAACAAACGCTCTTTAACCATTGCTGGAAGAACACAAGCTGGTGGGGGCAGCGTTATGGTCTGGGGAATGTTTTCGTGGCATTCCCTGGGTCCACTCATACCTGTGGAAGGACACTATGGACTGAATTCGTTATGAATAAATCTCTGCAGATCACGCACACCCATACATGCTGATTGTCTTCCCTCGGGCTGATGAGATTTTCCAGCACGATAATGCGACGTGTCACACAGCTAGAAATATCCGAGAGTGGTGGGAAGAGCACGATGAAGATTTCAAAGTACTTCCTTGTCCTCCTGATACCCCAGACTTAAACCCAATTGAGCATCTGTGGGAGCACCTCGATCGTATTATTCGCCCTATGGATCTTTCACCACACACCCTCCCGCAGCTGTCAGATGCACTGCTGTCAGCCTGGCTCGACATATCTGTGAACATTTTCCAGCACCTAATGAGTCATTCCCAGTCTGTCTAGCTGCTGTCTGCGCTGCACACGGCGGTTACTCTGATTATAAACTGGTGGTCACAATAATGTGACTTGACAGTGTATTTCTACAGTCCCATCTCCAAAACCATGTTGTCTAACATAGATAGATAGGTAGAAAGAAAGATAGAGAGAAAATAGGTGAGAAGGGTCTGGAAATATTAAGTTAATGTGTAATGGCTAATTGGCCAAGATAGTAAGGCTAGGCCAACCCACGGAACCAGAGTGCTGAAATAATCTCTTTCGGCAATATGATGGGCTAAATCTATTGGACACTTTACATGGCTCAACTTTTATGACCACATGCAGTGATTGAAATGCTCTGCGTGAAAAACGGGAATGAGTTTTTTATTGGTTGGTCACAAGTGGCAAAATATGGGTCACATATGTGAATGTTAAGGGGAAAGGAGCATGGACCAAGCAGGAACACCCTCATAGATGGTCGCTAAGCCATTCCTTCATGGACTGAAAGTGATGCTGAGCTTTTGGTGGGGTTGTTGCAGTGTGATTTACTTTGAACTCTTACTGCGGTGAAATAACCAACACAGCGAATGTCTACATCAAACAGTTGCACCCTCTCTACGCTGCACTGAAAAAAGAGCCCAGCGTTGGTTTATCGCCATGGAATTTTTTCTCACCAGAATATGGATATTTTTTCTCACCACCCTCGTCCACATATCACTTTACGGACACAGCAAAATTTGCACGAGCTAGAATGGGAAATATTATCGCAACCCCCCCTTATTTCGTGGATCTTGTCCCGTCCGACTTTCATTTCTTCAGGTTTTTGTCCAGTTTTCCCCTTGAGAAAAACTTTGCAAATGATGAACTTTGCATCCCACCAGAAACATCGCATGGATGATTTCTTCAACTCCCGCTCGCCGGACTTCTATCGCAATGGGGTATTTCAACTCGTAGATCGGTGGAACAAGGTCATCAGTTCCAATGCGGACCACCTGGACGATTAGGTTAAATATTTTGTACGATTTTTTAAGCTTGAATTACACCTTTCTCTATTTTACGGATGTTTTCTTTACATCCTGATATCTGTACTGAGAGCAGCAGCACAACTAGCAAATGGTAGTGGCGATGAATGCGCCAATTCAGTAAGAAATTAATTATTCCAAAACTCCGAAGCACAAACAAAAAGGCGTTGAATATGCACATCAGGAAAGCAAAGAATGCATTCACTGGATTGATTCGGGATTGTGAGAATTGTTTCTTGTAAATGCATTTCACTAATATATGTGTCAGAAGTAAAGGAAGTTGCATCAGAGAAAGAGTTGAAACCTGACATATCTAATGCGTTTGAAATTTCTGTGAAAATTATTTGATTGACACGATGTATTTGGGCACATGTGAGTTTCTATATCTGCATTTTTAAACATCTAGTTAGACATTCCTAAAAATTTTGATTTCGAAAGCTATTACATTCTCACGTAGATTATCTGCAAGAATATATTTGTCCCTAAAATTAATAATTTAAAAAACAATTAGTATAAAGATAAAGTTTTCGCCTCTTCCATTTCTTTGTTTTCTCAAAAAGCCGTTGCGTAATAATCAGGTGAGCATGCTAGAACTTCGTTTAAACAGAACTCATGATACGTTTTCGGTAACTATGGAGCAAAATTCTGTGATACAACTCGAAAATTCAAGAGAACAAGATCGGTTTGGAGTAGCATGTCCAGAAAATTTCTCAAGATTAAAAAAAAACACTTTCTTTCCTTCAGAAGAAAACATACTATGAAACATTTGGTATGGGAAACAGGAAACGTGTGGAACTGATTGCATTTTCTTGGATTCTAAAAAAATACTAGTTTCCAAGAGAACCATATATCAAAGCTATTTTATCTATCGTTAGTGAAACCAGTAAATGATGTATGAAATCTTACGGGATCACATTAGTGCCACCGGAAAAGTTAGGAGTAGAAGCAATCAAAATAACATTACCTGGAAAATCATTACGAAAGTGAAAGTTTGTTCCCTTTGTCGAAGTTCAGAAACTGATATTTTAGACAAAACTGCCTCCTTTTATGTAGTTTAAAATGGTACCCCGAAACGCTTGGTAGGGCAGATATTCGAGTTCAAGGCTTTTAAACCATTGGTACCAATGGGACGTTTCTCCGTCTAAATGAAATTTGTCGAATAACGAGAGAAGATTAAAATAGTTTCGATACCTGTTTAAATGCGAAGTTTCTGCAGCTAAATCTATAATTATAAGTTGAACATGAACTTTTTCTTTTATCCCAGTGGCAATGCTCGAATCAGCGAAGCAAGACATGATTCGTAAAAAGAGGTCAAGATTAGATGAATGAAGTAACGTAAACTCGAAGATAAAAACGCCGCGTAGGTTTGACCGTGTTTGTTTTAATTATCCGCGACGGCATTTTTGACCCTAGAAAGCAAATCAGGTAGCTAGGATCTGATATTGCTCAGGGGTAGTATGTGCATTTCAATCATATTTTGTTTAGTAAAAATGAAATTCGACACCCTTGAAATTTTTAGTAAAATAAAAGGAAAAGCAAAAGCATGAAGAAACAAAAACAGTAAAATAAATCGCTTTTCAATGCAGAGGGAAACTTTTCTTCCGCATTTGGTTTTTATCAAGGAGGGATACCCGATATTTCCCGGGTAAATATTCGTATAATCGCCAAGTTCAACGGGCAAAATTGTATGAATGAAAAATATATTTCCAGTAAATTTATTTTAATTCGTTAAGATTATTGCTTTTTGGTAAACAATATTTTTTGGGTTTTCCATTGGGAGCAAAAATTTAGAGATTTTTAGGATTGCCAGCCCTTGAGCAGGCGACATAGAGTTGTCCGTGTGAGAAGCAGGGTTCCTCCAAATTAATGTCAGCCACTGCCAATGACTGGCCTTGCGCTTTGTTGATGGACGTGGCAAAGGCCAGACGAATCGGGAATTGCAGACGTTGAAGTCAAACGGCATATTGCCGCCCCGGTGGCGCAGTGGTCTAAGCGATGGCCTCTGATCATTCGTCCGAACGGGGTCCGGGTTCGAATCCCGGTGAGGCATGGATGTTGTGTATGTGTTACGGCACTGGCTCTCTCCCTTCCCTGGAGCCAGTGACCCCAAATTAGGGACGGGCGACTGCTTATAGCCCATTGAGTTGCTCACGGTGGTCGTTAAACCTCCAATCAAAAAAAAAAAACAAAAAAAAACGGCATATCTGTGTGGAATCAGTGGAATACTCGGAATGAAGACATCTTCCCCTTTTGCACAGCCATTCAGAATAGTTGCTTCGATGATGTGCGAGAACAAATTCTTGATGCAAAGCCTGGTTCCATTGCAAAGTCTTGGTGGGTCTAAGTTCTTCAGTAGCATGATTGGCGTCCCCCTTTTTGAGAAGCAAATTGTGGGGAGGCATACCTGGTGGCTCCAGTCAGTTGAAGAACTCTGTCGGGTAGAGAACTGCCTCTTCTGCTTCTGTGACAGGGTCAATTTATTTGTAGGATGTGGTGGTTCCAGGAAGTAAATTTTGAATGTGAGCATTGATATTGTTGACGCTGTCATTTCTTTTGGAGCTAGAATTGCTCCTTCACACAGCCACTCATGATTTCATGGTACTATAACTTAGACTGCACACGGTTTAACCCTTCCAAAAACCGTGCACGATCTAAGTTAGAGTACCATGAGCTAATATACCAAATTTGGTTGTTCTAAATAGAAAACTGTAGAACGTTTTACTAACATTTTGTATGGGAGGGCCCCTTGATTCCCCGGCTCCGACCCCTTCCAAAAGCTGTCTACGGTATAAATCAGAGTATCATAAGATAATATACTAAATTTGGTGGTTGTAAATTGAAAACTGTAGAACTTTATGCGGAAATTTTGTATGGGGTCCCTTTGAACCCCGGGCTCCGACCCCTGGATACTCTGAATCACCTACGGTCTAAGTCAAAGTACCATGAGATAGTATACCAAATTTGGTGGTTCTAAATTGAAAACTGCATATATTTTAACTAAAATAACGAAAATTTTGTATGGGTGCCTTCTTGACACCCTCCCCTGGCTCCGATTCCTTCCAAAACCCTTCTACGTCTAAGAGTACCATGAGATAGTATACCAACTTTGGTGGTTCTAAGTTGAAAACTGTAGATTTGTATAACGGACAAACAAACAAATATACAAACTTTCATATATAATATATAGATGTCCAACAGAAAATTTTACAAGATTAAAAATGGGCACTTAGCGCCGACTTCATCGTTCAGAAGAAAATATGAAAATTTGGTGTAGTGTAAGATTGTAGCTTGCATTATTGAAAATGTAAAGCCAAAAATGTTTTTTTTTATTTTTTTCTTGAAGACTGGATGGTCACTAAATAGATTTTAATAATCATCTGCATTGCGTGATTTCCGAATTAAAAATAAAATTATACAAAAGAGATCGGGTATACATATGTAAAATACCTCCTCTTATTTCACTCATGCACACTACCAGGAAGAATAAAAATTTGACATTAAAAGAAACACTGAGAAATTTAAGCATACGTGTATTTCTGAAAACAAAATTGCCCGTACGTCCTCTAGAATCGTGTGCCCTGAAGGTAACATACACAACTGAGTGATCACTGAGTTATGATCACCTACCTAGTATTTCGTAGGTCATCTTTTCGCCCTCAGTACAGCAGTTATCCGACGTGGTATTGATTCAATAAGATGCCGGAAGCAGTTTGTAGGTTTGGTCAACCAAGCTGTGTGTAATGCGGCCTTCAATGCAAGTATGGAGGTTATTGGTGTATCCAGACGCCTGATATGCCGTTCCATAGTGTCCCAGAAGTGTTCTATGACAGTGGAGGATCCAGCGGGGGGCGAAAGGGGCGATCGCCCCCTAAACCCTAACGAAGTTTTTACGCTTAAAGTAGCGAAGATCGTAAAGGATTAACTTTGCATATTTTGTTTTCAGTTTTTCTATAAAAAATTAACAATTAAACTTAGTATGGAGGATTTAAAATACTTATTACATTGATTTAGGTTCGGTAAGAAAAGAAAGAGAACGGAATAGAATAAAAAGAGAAAGAAAAAGAAAGCGCAAAAGATAAAGGGAAAACAGGAACAGCGGGGGTAAAAAACATAGGAATATTCTTTGTTAGTTCTTTGCTACTGTCATATTGTCTAGCATCTGTAACGTCTCGAAACAGGGTAAGGCAGAGCTTTGTACTGAAATCAGAGTAGGTGGGAGAAACTGTGAATAACAATCTGATCTACGTACGTATCTTAATTGGGTCATAAAGAAAATTCGCAAAAATGTCCCCTCCCCGCTCCCCCCGATGAGTCATTTTAGGACTTTTTTCTTATTTTTCCTGCTCCCTCAGGCAGCACGGGCGCTTCCCGTTGTTCCACCCACTCCGAAGTCAATCCCCGTTTGGGTGGGATGGGCTGGGAGGGAGGTAGAGTGGCTAATACGGGGAAATTTTCGCCATCTCCTACTGCTACTAACATTATATACATAATGTGCGGGAGTAACATGGAGGAGACTGGCACAACACAGACCGTTTTGGAAAAAAATTGGTGATACCTTCATCCAGCAGTGGATTGATAATGGTTGACGATGATGATATACACTAACGTTATATCAAAAAGACCATTTGGTAACGATTTCTGCCCCCATTTTGTACCCGAAAAACTGCCCCCCTAGAGTAAACTTCTGGCTTCACCCTTGCTCTGTGGGATTGATATCGGGGGAGTTCGGAGGCCAATCGGTATGCTGGAAGTCGGGACTGTGTTCTTCAAACCATTCTTGAACAATATTGCACCTGTGGCTCGGCGCATTGTCATCTTGGAAGACACCGTCCCCATTCGGGGAAATTGTGCAACATTGCTGAATGTACAGACTCAGCAAGCAATTCACGATAGTGGGCACCAGTCATACGTTGTTCCACATGCACAAAGGGTCCAAGTTCCGGCCAGGTGAATATACCCCATACCATACAACCTGCTTGTACTGTGGATACCATGCAGGATGGATCGAGTGCCTGGTATTGTATGCGTCAAATATGTACATGGCCATCCACGAAGTGCAGTAAAAAACGCGACTTGTCAGATCAACCCATATTTTTCCAGCCATCCGACGTAGAACTTGCATGACTTTTACACCAGATGAGTCTTTTGCGCCGAAAAACAGCAGTGTTTAGGAGAGGATGTCGTCGGAGACATCTGCTGTTATTGTTAGAAAAATTACCAAGATATGTCTGTCGTAGTTCAAGAGGACAATAGATGGCGCTGCCGCACTGGGCGAAACTCTCGCTCACTCATACAGGCGAAGTGAAGCTGCTGTTTTCCATCATCGGCAACGAAAAGGTTAACATGGCAGTGTGTGTGCTTGTCTTATTGTAAAAAAAACGATAACTTATGTGTGTTAAATCGACTTGCAGTTATCAGCGAACGATTATGGTGTTGTGAATCAACTTAATGTAAATAAATTGTGGATTGCTTAATAAATGGTGGTAAGTACTCTCTCTCTGTTCAGTCTTCCGTTCAGCGTGTTGGAAGATTCTAGTAATTTCGTTAGTCGTCACTTGAGATCAATGCGCAAAGCGCTATTGAGTGCACATTATAGAGTATTAAATCACTAACAGTTATAGCCCATATGTGCGAGAGTGTGACGCATGGTCATGATAGGTACTGTTCCGGACTGACTTATATTGGGTAGTCAACTATTGAACAGTGCACCGTCTGTTGACCTGTACGAGTCTTGGGACCCGGCGCTCACGTCTCACATCAACCTTTCGCTGTCCTGTGCA
Organism: Macrothele yani; assembly: GCA_039090855.1. NCBI lineage: Eukaryota > Metazoa > Arthropoda > Arachnida > Araneae > Macrothelidae > Macrothele > Macrothele yani. The sequence continues at coordinate 23,600,066 of CM077028.1, read as the reverse complement.
GTTTTGCCTCCGGGACGTTGTTTTACCATTTTCATGCCAGTCCTGATTCACTCCAAGTGCGGCGGCTCGCCAACAACCCGTCAGTTCAGCAGTTTGGGAAATCGATGTACCCGCTCTCGGAGATCCCACAATCTGTCCTCTCTCAAAGTCCGATAGATCTTTCCGTTTATCCATCACGCTCCGAATTTTACTACCTGCTGCTCCACTCCGTCCAAGATGATTAGTGGACCGAAGTAGCATATGTAAGGACATATGCTACTTCAGTCCACTAATCATGTCCTCTTGGAAATCACGTGGTCAACGGGCCGCATCCACTTCTGATAGAGATGGTCATAATTCAGTGATCACTTGGTGTATATAACCTACGTCTACGTCACCAAGCAGCCAATATAAATCAAGAAAACCGGAAGTGTAACTGAAATATATCCCAAGGTGACTGACTGCTGGTGTCAAGATTTTCTATCCCATTTCCTAAATGCAGGAGGTATCATATTACATATATGCTCAAAATGAAAGTAACAAACAGGAGAAATTAATAAAATGAATTTAAAGTAGAGCAACCTGGATGATGATTATAGTATATCACGTCCTGAGACAAAATATGAGTAATGTATAGTCAATTTATTTCCTGTCAATTGGGAAGAATGGTAAAATAAAAATATCAACGTTTACCACAATCAAAGGTTTATTATACATCGACTATAAGATACCTTGTGAATGTAGGCTTTCATATAAAGGACAGACTCGCAGGGCTTTAAATTTCTGAGTTAAGGAACAACAAGACCTACGTACGGAACTGTGAACTGAAGAAGTCGTCTATAGCCCAACATTGTCACGAAAATAACCATACATTTTTGTTTGACAAGTCTAAAGTGTTAGAAGCTTTCCACATACACCAGGACTCTTCACGGCTTATCAACGTCATGACCACAACTACATTTCTTTCAAGCGCGTGGAAACAACTCAACAAAAACCGTGACCGTCAGAACTCTGATGATGCCACAATGATTTGAATGTTTACGCTTCATTCGTCCTGATGATGCCGAGCCAATAGCTCTGCAAAACTATAGTCGATGTATAATAAACCTTTGATTGTGGTAAACGTTGGTGCTTTTATTTTATCTCAACACCACAAGTTTTGTAGTAATAAAATTATATGGGAAGAATGGTATTGAGCAGTTTTAGGGGAGGTTCGTAACGTGTCGTTCCTCTAACTAAACACAGACAACATGTTCCTCTCTTAAAAGACGAACCTCCACTTAAACTGGTAAATTCAATTATTTCCAATTGCAGGAAAATAATGCCCGGATTTTTACATGCAGGCACCAGTTATGTGCCTTCACAGTTTTATGGAATGGAATGTGACTCCAACTAACACTCCATCCATTCATCTCATTTCGATCCGTTTTCCATTTCAGGGTGGGACGAAGCTTTATTCCGCGTTCTCTAAATATGAATATCTATCGGTAATCAGCTTCCAAGCAGATTTTTGACACGTCAGTGAGAAGCACATTAGCGCTTTCTAGATGGAGACTTAATGTTTTCCTTCGTTGGTCTGTGCATTTGTACATACAGTAGTATTGGGATGATTCCTTTACACCACCCCAGTAGAGACACAATTTTTATGCTTATTTTGATTTTAAGCACCAATGTACAAAGTGTGATCAAAAAGTACCTAGAGTGGATTTTTTAAAAACAAGTGAAAGACTCAGATTTGAAACATAATCGCTTTCTAAGTAGTCTACTATTTACAATAAGTTGTGAAATCCTCCATTATTGAGTTTTCCTATTTACGAATAAGTTGTGAAATCCTCCATTATTGAGTTTTCCTATTTACGAATAAGTTGTGAAATCCTGCGTAGTGTAGTTCTTTAAATCCTAGTTTTCCTATTTACGAATAAGTTGTTAATTCCTGCATAGTGAAGTTCCGCGGTTTTATAAGCTCGCCTACTGTACGAATAAATTGTCCAACGAGGTTGAATATGATTGTTAATGGCTTCTATCAAATTTTCTACGTTCCGATTTGTTAAAATCTCATTAAAAAAATCTCATTTTGCCTAAACATACAGCTAGCTGCAGCTCCGCAGAAAATCCATTGTTTAGGAAATGTCCTTCTGGCGTTATTGTTTTTCGTTTGGAAAACATACTGTCATCAATTTTAACACAGCTCTCTTTCATTTTGTTATATTCAGCTCCAATAGCATAATTTCCCGATAGTACATATTGCAGTCCACTTTACCGTATTTGGTGACATGTTTAACTGCCGTTTGGAAAATTCGATTGACTTTAGTTCTTCGCTTTACCAAAATATAAAAATCAACGCTTTTGTCATACGGATACTAGCTCCTTTGAACCAGTTTTCAATTCAGAAATTAATATTTTGCTTGCACAATTTAACCCTGCATTTCCGGAATGCATCTTCATTTTGTGCCCGTTTTTTGCAAATAACGTAGCGCGTGAATTATGGATTTTTCTTGAAAAAGAAATGACTTCTTTTTCGCTTTTAGGTAATCCCCAAATCTTCATGACAGAAGCAAAATAAGCGATCAATTTAAAAACAAAATCAAAGATTACAGCTGTAGCTCTGCACAAATAACTTTCACAACTCAGTGCCACTCAGAATGGAACGAGATGTTCTACAAACGATTGCTTTTAAGGAAGTCATTTTTCCATTTGCTATGACGTCATGTTTTGCATGCTATCTATCTCCTGTGGGTCCCTTTTGCAGATAAATCATTATTCGTGGAAAGTGCCGTTACTCAGAAACTAAAGAAAACTGTGCAAATAGGATACAAATCGTTTGTTAGTCTTATGTTAATTCAGTTACATCTAGTTAAGTTTTTATGCCTCTTTTTAACTGAGTGTACACGGTTATACATATTACAATGACTTCTTTTGTACATAATATTGACTCCAGCCACATGACACGATCTTTCATACAGTGGTAATATATTTAAATATAAGTTAGCGCAAGCACATGCCGTATTTCTTACGATCTTGGTGTGGAACTTGTCATTAGGCCTCGTCATTGTGAATTGAGTTATGTTTACTTAAATGATACGGTATTACAGTTCCAAACCAGTGAAATTTTTGGGTGTATTCTGCATGAATTTCTCAGATGAGATTCTCAGGAGGATCAGCTTGCGTTATGTTTGAGATCTCGCATTGGTATGATTTCGCGGATTTCTGATTTTTTTTTTCAGTTAGAATTCTGTTAATTTTATGTTATTCTTTTATTTTTTGATTTTTTTTTTTCAGTTAGAATTCTGTTAATTTTATATTATTCTTTTATTTTTTCTGATTTTTTTCAGTTAGAATTCTGTTAATTTTATATTATTCTTTTATTTTTTCTGATTTTTTTTTTCAGTTAGAATTCTGTTAATTTTATATTATTCTTTTATTTTTTCTGATTTTTTTTCAGTTAGAATTCTGTTAATTTTATATTATTCTTTTATTTTTTCTGTATTGTCGTACTGCATTTTAATATGGGGTGCAACTACAAGGCGTAACATACTTCGTTTATCTGTTTTTTGCAGAAGTTGTTTGTCCGATTGTTAAATTTTTCGGCTGGTTCGGTGGTCCTTTTTCGTCATTTTCAGATATTAACTATTGAGTAACTACATAAATACAGATTGCTGCTGATGGTCCATGAACATATTTTTACAGGAAGATACCCCAATTGGATTGCATTACGGCGTACCACTCACTCTTATGAAATTCGTAGAGGATCGGGTTTTTCTGTTCCGTGGGCTCGTACAGGTTTAATAATATCAATGTGTTGGGATTGCGTGAGCGGAATGGATTACCGTTGATTATTAGATCAGAGGCACGTTATCCGGTATTTAAGCTAGTGTTATGGAGTTTTTGACGGGAAATTGAATATTGGAATTTATTGCTTTATGATTTATAAAAGAAACATATTGCGAAATTGCTTTCGCTGTCTTGACTGGACTGGGACACTTTGTTTTTATTTAGAGGGGATAAGGGGTTGTTAGGCAGTTTTCCAGCCTTTTCCCCTGTACATTTAATTATTTTTAACACAATGTTCTGATTCATAATGATAATGGGTAATTAGTCTATTTAATTGATATCAATTTTCAATTGAATGAGTTTTGTTGTGCATAATTTCTAATTATTGTGAAAGTTTTGGTGATTTGTTGTATTATGTGAGTTTTATTGGTGAATCTGTTTACTTTATTTGTTCAATTAGTTTACTATTGTGGCACATATTGTATTTTTACTGATATTATACTTTTATATAATATTGCATAGCAGAAATTTTCATAAAATATTTTTCTTAAATGCGCATTTGTTCTACGCGTTAAGGTCATGAATTGTTACAACACTGACTGAGAGAATATTCAAATGAACACGAATTTCATTTGCATATCTGAGCGATCAGATAATTAATTTTGAGTAATGGACTTTCCATGCAAAGCATTGCACTTAAGACTAACATAAGTGTTCATTCTACATTATGCTAATGATATCCATCCGTAGAACGTTTTCACAGAAGTACGATTCTCCTTGTGGTGCAGAAATCCCGACTGTTGCCAAATACTAAGTTAGATTTGCACTCTAGATAATGTACCAAGAGTTTCACCGAATAATACCTGGTCGCAACACAGAGTAATTACCCTGAGTTTGATATGCATGCTTCTGTCACCTGTCTATTTCCGAATTTCTTCCAATGGTTACGCGGTAGAGTACGTGATAAAGAGCAGCTTATTTTAACAAATGCTGTTTTTCAGTTAACTTATTTTTATGACCATGTGGAGTTAGGTTGTGAGAACTGAAGGCGATGCAGAATTTAAAATTAAACTTCCCAAGTCAGTCTAGGGAATAATGTGCTTTAACATAGAGATGACACCAAATTTTCAGTTGTAATGAGAACTTCTTTTGAATCCTTACCTTCACTTTAAAACATTTTCTGAAATTCAGGAGCCATTTTCAGTCATTTCTTTCTTGAATTAACGAAGAATATTTCTGACAAAACATTTTCCGTGAAATGACAGAAAGAAACCTGAATTTCACGGATTTTTCGTACCATGGGAAAATTCTTAATTTTTAGAAACCTTCAGTAGAAAAAAAAATAAAGGCTGTCTTACGCACGGTTAAAAACTTTAATGGTTAAAAACACATTCGCTAAAAACCTGATATACAGGTTGCATAGGAAAGTCCCCTTAGCCTGGAATAACTTGCGAACGGAGAGAGGTACAATTATGCAAGTGAGATAACGGTATAGTAAAGCGACTACGCCCGATCGAATGCAGCCAATAGCAGCGCTCCTAGTGGCGAAATGCGGAAGTTAGCCATTGCAAATCGAAAACGAAAAGAGAGAGAGAGAGCAACATTTCCAATTACAAAGTTGTAGAGCATCAATTAATTAGTACAAACAACATTTGTTTCACACGGATAAGATAAATTGTCGCCCGAATACCCTACAATGTCCGAAATCGATGCACGACGAAACTAATCTGTATATTCACGTTTCGCAAATGTAACCGTATGCAAATGCAGATTGTGACGTTATGCCGTACCTACGATATAAAAACCAGTAGTAGGATGTACCCTGATCAGAAGTTTAGGTCTACGTACGCTGTGTGAGAATGGCGAGCTTGGATTTCTGGGGTTACGTAAAAATTCAGCTGTATGCAACAGCGCCTGCAAGTCTACTGGATCTACGTCGTCGTGTTAAAGATGCTTACAATAGTGTGACACCTTCCATGCTGAGGGGAATGTGCATGCAGAGTTACTTTTACGAATACAAATGTGTATCGTGGGCAATGGCGAACCCTTCGAACATACTCGACATTACCTTTTTATCACTGTACGCCAGTTTGCCTTTTTCTTTTTTTTTTTTTGTTTGACGTTGAACTGTAGTATTGACATAAGTACGCATTTATGCAACAAACTGTGTGTATTTGCTCATACCTATGCCTGTTCCCTTAAAACGTTCACACAAAAGGTCGCGTATCGATTTCGAACATTTTATGGTATTCAGGCGACATTTTATCTTATCCGTTTTAAACAAATATTGTTTTGTACTAATTAATTGATGCTCTACAACTTTGTAATTGGAAAGTTTGCTCTATCTTTTTTCGTTTTTGATTTGCAATCGCTAACTTCCGCATTTCGCCACTAGGGGCGCAGCTATCGGTTGCATTCGATCGGGAGTAGTAGCTTTACTATACCGTTATCTCACTTGCATAATTGTACCTCTCTCCGCTTGCAAATAATTTCAATAGGCTTAAGGGACTTTCCTATGCACCCTGTATACATGAGATCTTTCGAGTCAGAAACTAACTCGTCTTCAGATGTGAATGAATACCTTTGCCGACTGGACAAGAGCTAAATGGTATAAATACAAACACTTAGTGACGTAAGCATTGCTTGATAGCAGACGACCAATGAAAGACATGAAGTTCACTAAGCACTAAAACTGTAATACAGTATTAGGTGAGTGAAAAGTAATCATAGTTCAGATTGTACCTCCCCATCTACCAAAGTCAGGATTACAGTAGGGTAATCGTCGTTACAAGAACACGGGTTTTAACTTGTGAATCAGCAGGCTTCCGGGGCAGTAACAAACAGGATTTTAGTCTTGGAACATCAAGGATCTTGGCCTCGGCCCAGAGCGGAAAATGGGTACCTCGTGAACACAATCTTTACAGGGCTGTTACTGGGTGCACCAGACTTTAATTTATACTTTGATAATATATTTTCTACTGATAATTTTAGCATGACCTGCATAGGATTTCAGAAACCTTTCCGCAGTTTCTTTCGTATATTGAGAGTAAATTACTGTTTTAAAGATGTGTTAACGGAGAATTCTGAATTTTCAGAAACCTTTCTGCAATTCCTTTCGTACATTAACGGGAAAACTCCGTTCTCACTTTTCCGTATCCGTATGACGAGACATTACCGGTAACAGGATCGATTGGTCAGAATATATGAGGTGAGGTTTGATTAACTTTTAAATTTCAATCGTCTGTAGAAGTTTGAAGTTCCGTAGTGAGATCGGATATTGTTTATAGCATATCGCATGAATTTTGTTTATTGTGGCACAAAATGTTTCTTTTCCATTCACTTATTTTGTGCAAACAGCTATTTATTATATATTGTGTTATTGTAATAAACCGGGTACTTATTGTGCAGATGATTATACGATGTCTATGTATCAGTCTTTGGACAACTTATAACAAAAAAGTATTATAACTATCAAAAACATATTTTATGTTTAGATTCTTTTTGTGAAATAATGCTATAAAAGAGAACATTTCACCTTTTTAAAGATAACTGAACCGCCCCGGTGGCGCAGTGGTCTAAGCGATGGCCTCTGATCATTCGTCCGAAAGGGGTCCGGGTTCGAATCCCGGTGAGGCATGGATGTTGTGTTTGTCTTACGGCACTGGCTCTCTCCCTTCCCTGGAACCAGTGACCCTAAATTAGGGACGGGCGACTACTTATAGCTCCATTGAGTTGCTCACGGTGGTGGTCGTTAAATCTCCAATCAAAAAAAAAAAAAAAAACTGAAAGTAATTGTCAATTTAACAAAATCAAGTTGCAGAGCATTTTGTTGCTTCGAAAAATCACGATGAAAAATGCTTAGTTTGTGAAAGGTCCCACAGAAAAAAAATATTACAAACCTATTCAGAAAAATAAACTGGGGTTCGATCCTGACTCAGATGAAGTAATTATCTGGGGTAAAGGCTAAGAAATGCAGGGTCGTCGATTTTGCCGAATTTCAGTTTAAATACGGGAAAAGACCGGAAATGGACTTTTCTGAAATAAACAGAATTTCTGACTACGGACGATCTGTGAAAATACGAAAGTTAAAATAAACGGGCGGTTTTAAAAACTGAAATTTCTGCAAAAGACGGACACCTACCGGCAACTTTGATGCACGTTATTTTCAGAAATTTTCTGTCAATTCACACCACTTATTTTTTATAGTGTTCAGGAAAATGTTTCGAAGTAGATTTTTAGAAAATCTAAACATTCAGCAAAAAAGAGAACACGCATACACAGGCTAGAGCAATGTGTTCCCACTGCCCGTCCGCTACGTTTTTTCTTCCAGTCCGCGAATAACCAGTGAATTTATTAATTTTTCTTTTGAAGCGAAATGGAGTCGAAGTAAGAGGAAATCTAGATCTCAATTTTTTTTCAACACTTGTCGCGGAAGCTTAAAGGAAACTTGGATCGCTAATCTTTTCACAGAAGATTTGAACTCCTGCAAACTAACTCACCAGCAAAAGGAAAGCTTTACAAATTTTGAAGATGTAAATCCGTTTTTTGATGTAAACACACTGGTGGAAAGTGAATAAAGAACACCAAGAAGGAGACGTCTGACACCAACGAAATTTATACAGCATAATAACGGAATACAGAGGATAACGTGATCAAAACATTATGGCAAAATACAGCTGTACTTGCTGGTAAACTGAAAAATAACATTTCCATGTAACATGGTTAGTACGAGGTTGAAGCGCCATGAACTGCGTCACACTGTGCAATTCTGGCATGGAGTCTGTCTTGCAGATGTTGGATGTAAGTTTGGGGTATTGAGTTCCAAGCATCCTCAACCTGGACGCGTAAATCAGGGATGGTCGTGGCTGGCCGTGGAGACCGGAAAAGTCGTTGTCACATAAAATCCCACACGCGCTCAATGGGAGGCAAATCCGATGAACGTGCAGGCCATGGAAGTTGTCTCACACCCTGAAGTGCATGTTGCGTTGCACGTGCCGTGTGTGGGCGTGCGTTGTCTTGCTGTAAAACACCACGATGGACCGACCTTACAAATGGCACAACAACGGGCTGAATGATGTTGATGTTGGAGGTGCTATTTCACTTAACCGGTACAAACACTAGTTGTGTACAGGAGTGATAGCTGATCGCTCCCCACACCAGAAGACCATGTGTAGCTGGCGGATGCAAGAAGGGTGGAGACGCTCCTCTGTGCGTCTGCGAACACGCATACGACCATCGGAGGCTCCCAAGCAGAATCTGCTTTCATCGCTGAACACGACAGATCGCCATTATTACGTTCTCCAGTGCAGACGTTGGCGACACAACTGCAGCCGTTCCTGACGGTGGGCTGTAGTCAAAGGTCAGAGGTACACATGCCAGAGGCACACGTGCACGTAGTCCTGCATCCAGTAGACGGTTGCGGATTGTTCGCACAGTCACCTCAGGTGCAACGGCAGCTCGGATTTGCGTCGCAGTGGATGTTCTGCTTGACAACGCCGCTCTTCTTATGCGTCAATCGGTTCGCTCATCAGTCCGTCTGTGACTCCCGGTTCCACGTCTTCTCGTGTGGAAATGTTCCTCAGACCATCTACGCCACCATCGTACCACCACCACCGATACTTCCCGTCCAATTCGCTCCGTAATAAGACGATACGACAACCCGGCCTCGCGGAGTCCGACTAGACGACCTCGCTCACAGTCTGATAACTGCTGAAATCGTACACGTCTTCCATGTCCAGGCATTGCAGCTTCTTCAGGGTCTTCGCACGTGTCCGTACGCCGACAACTGATTACATTAACTTCGCCGTACTTCTTAAATACCACCGACGATAATTTGCATATTATGCCGTGCTGTGGCGTAAGCGCTCACCGGTTGGTCCCGAAATTAACATCACACCTACGTAAACTCGACCCCATTAACATATGTAAATTTCATGATCGTCCGCCAATTCCTTCTTGGTGTTCTTTTTTCACTTTCCGCCAGTGTATGACAAGGATGGTAAGTCAAATAATAGCCGAAAACTTGAAAACTTCCTAGCCGTGGAGCGGGAATGTAAACCGCGTCTCCCAGATAGCGCCTGGGTATACTACCCACTGCACAACCCAGAACGACCAAGTCTCAAGTTTCTGATTAATGTGAATATAACCATCACAGGATTCGCAAATCGAAGCAATCGGCATTCATGTTTGGCGAATCTGGAGGTTAAGAATGCTATCCCGTGATTGTCCGGAGGAGCAGATAAATCATGAATGGAACACGGGATTACAACATACAATACAAATTTTGAAGATGTCATATTTACACCAAGAAACGGATTGTCATCTTCAAAATTTGTATTGTATGGTGTAATCTCGTATTCCATTCATGACGGAAAGCTTTGTCGAACTCCCTTTCGATTCTAATCTGATAGATATTCAGATCCAAATCTCTCAGTTTTGGTGTACTACGGAGAAAAACATCTAAGTCTCAGTAACACAGCTCTAAAATTATTGGTAACTTTTTCGACCCGTATTTATTGCGATACAAACTTTTCAGCTGTTTCGGCAATCGAAACAAAGCGCAGGAACATAATGGATACTAATGGTGCACTGTGCATTGCAGAAACGACCTTGGAACCACGGCTCGAGAAGATTGATTATTGCGGAGCAGCAGCAACAGAAGCCCCCAGAAAGAATCTATACATACAGTGGTGGCCAAAATTGTGGAAACATTTTAGAAAAAGTTAATTTTTGAGGTTTAATGGCTCATAACGCCATTTTTGTTTTTTACTAATACCATAAAATTATATATTAATGGAAAGATAATTTCATCAAGAATGTAATGCGACAAAGTTTGTTCAAGTATCTGTATTCTATAATTATTGCTATAATTATATATAGACAGTGCTGATAATGCCCACCAGATGGAGACGTCTCAGTTGCTGAGCCCATCTTACGAATTTGTGATGTCAGATTCTGACTGAAAAAGAAAAACACACATCAGCGCCGTGAATTGTTGGCCGTTGTGGTGTAAGGCTAACGCGCTCTGCTAGATATCGAGAGATTCGGGATTCAATTTCCCGACGTCGGCCGAATAACAATTTTTCGGTTGCTGTGCGTTGCTTAACGAGGAAAGAGCGATGGATTTATTTATTCAACTGACTATTTTCACCTATGATTTTCACCTATGAAAAGTTATAGCCAGAAAAAGGAAGCGATGATTTTCACCTAATGAAAAGTTATAGCCAAATAACCAGAAAAGGGAAACGCAACTTGCTTACGTTGATATGAAGTAGCTTTCCTTCATTTGACTGTAGCCAATGAGTACGAGTGTTTAGAGAGCCAATCAGTTGTCACCTTCTTTTGGCAATGAGCCAATCAGGTCACTGTAGAAATCAACTATTGATGTCATGTTTTAGAGCTGAGAGGAGGACATTTGTCATTGTGTTATGTGATTGCTATCAAGTTTTTGTGTGTGTGTGTGTGTGTGTGTGTGTGTGTGTTCTTTCATTTAGTGAGCTTGTAAAATGTAATAAAATTGAAAAGATGGCGCAAAGAGTTGACTGGTCACCCAGAAAGCGATGTAAATTAATACCATTAAGTGAACAAGGCTTCAGTTATGAAGAAATTAGAAGAAACATTAGTGGAAACTTAACCAAAGGCGGCATTTCCAAATTTTTGAAGAGGGATAAGGAGACTCAGTCACTACAAAACCAGACTGGTAAAGGCAGGAAAAGGTGCACAACCACAAGCGATGATAGAAGAATTAAAAGACTGTGCCTAGGTGACAGAAGAAAATCATCAGGGTGTATACAAGATGAAATGGCGCAATGCAATGTGATAGAAGTTGTACTGCTCACGTACCGTTATGTAGTTTACTTGTCAGTTATTTTACTAAAACATTTCGTGACCTAGGGTCGGCTATATTATCAGAAGTTGAATTTTTCACCCGTGCGGACACAGTTCGCCACACCAAATGGGAAAAACTGATTAGTATAAATATCCTTCGTTCCAGCATTCCAAAACGGTGTGGACATGACTCCGCCCAAATATTTTTTTTTCAATAGCCGAAACGTGTTTTTCTATGCCTATGACATCAATCCTATATGAAACTCACTCCTCATATTTATATTTGTGCGTGGGTGTGTGTAATTAAACACATAATTATATATCTAGGTTTATGTGGGTTTTCATGCTTGTGTGTGTGTATGCACGCACACACACAAGCATGAACAAGCACGTACACCCAGATGTATGTGTATGTGTTTAAATATGCAGACGTGTGTGTGTACTGTACATATGCGTATATATTCGTTCGTGTACGCAACCAGACATTTGAAAGAGTGTTTTGTAGACACGTTTGCAAACATTGGCGGCCGCCTCGGTGGCGCAGTGGTCTAAGCGATAGCTTCTGATCATTCGTCCGTAAGAGGTCCGGGTTCGAATCCCGGTGAGGCATGGATGTTGTGTTTGTCTTAAGGCACTGGCTCTCTCCCTTCCCTGGAACCAGTGACCCTAAATTAGGAACGGGCGACTGCTTATAGCCCATTGAGTTGCTCACGGTGGTCGTTAAACCTCCAATCAAAAAAAAAAAAAAAAAAAAAACATTGGCGATCAACAAAACTCGTTGCATCACTTCATCACAACATAATATGAAAGTTGACTCCTCTTTCTTTTGCCCAATAGCCATATTATGCGCTGTTGTGTTTATAAGGCTTTTAAATAATAATAGATCTTCATTTGAAATTCAGAAATCATCGCAGCTTTACGGCTCTTTCAGTTTAATAGCTATTCAGACTGGCGTTACTAAAATTTATTACTTCATATATTTCAGTTACTTCTCGAGCTTTTATGAAGCTTCAGTTTCTTTCAACTTCTAATGGAAATTTCGTTTCCTTAAATTCACAATAGGAAGTCATTTTCACACTAACAACTTGCCTTTGGAGTTATTATGAAACCTCGGTTTTTTTCAACCGTTATGGGAAAGTTCGTTTCCTTACAGTAGGAAGTCATTTTAACACTAGGAATAATTGGAATAACTTGCTATTTATAGTCAAGAACCAATTATTAGCAAATTATCAAGACTGGCATTTAGAATGTGACAGTAAATGAAAATTTACGGGAAAGTGATGCAAAAGTGTAAGAGCAAATTTGCTTGTGAATGCAAAGAAATTCTAGTCGCTTATGATTTAATTCCGCGGATAGTATGGTGCGACTTACGGCCGACAGCCTGTGACAAAAATAGGTCCCAATTGAAATCATTATAGTGTTAAAGATACGTGCAGCACACTAACCGTGTTACCATATTCGTAAACAGCATGGAGTCCAATTCGCGTAGTACGCAATACATCACGCGTTAGGGACAGATGATGCAATTTTTCTGAGTGTGCCGCCGAGTTTGACTCAGTCTATCTCTGCAACCGTGATCGCAACACGACTGTGCGTGGTATCGTTTTTAAGGCTCTCTACGATATCTATTCAAACATATGGAGAACGTTTCGCAGTGGTTCGAACTGAACATTTTAAAAATTCTTCTCTTGTGAACCGGAAAAGACTTTAAACAATATTGCAGTTTATTTAAACAACCGTGAGTGCAAAATGACAACGCGTGTTATCGTTTTAAAGCACTCGACGAGATCTATTCAAATATATAAAGAAACATGTCGAGGTAGTTTAAACTAAAAAAAAAAAATGTTTTCGTGTGAACGGGTTAACATTTTCGACAATGCCGAGGAATTCTAAAAATAAACACAAGCAAAAGTGGAGAAAATGAAATCCAGAGGCAAGTGATGTGGAATGTGAGGAGCCCAAGAACACTGCAACCCAATGAACTGAAGAGCATCGAGAAAGCCTGAAAGCAGCCGCCGCTAAACAAAATCCAACAGACCGATCGAAGCCGTACCCAGCCCATCTAGAACTCTGCTTTGTGTTCGCAATGTATCCTGCATTATTTGTAAAAATTATGTAAGTTACTTTTCAGATCATAGACCTGTGTTGGCTGTAACAAATTAAATAAACGCTTTGAAACTCTACTCGGGTGCCCCGATGGCGCAGTGGTCTAAAACGATGGCTTCTTATCATTCGTTCGAAAGGAGTCCGGGTTCAAATCCCGGTGAGGCTTTTGATGTTGTGTTGGGCTCACGGCACTGGCTCCTTCCTTTTCCTAGAATAAGATACCCTAAATTAGGGACGGGCGACTGTTCATAACCCACTGAGTTGCTCACGGTGGTCGTTAAACCTGCAATCAAAAAAGAAAGAAACTATACTCGACTAGCTCATTTCAACTCTCCGATGTGCAAGGCGTAGTACTATTACCCAAATTGACGGTTGAACCAGAACTGAGCCTACCGGTATTTTTTTTTTTTGTTACCTTCAAGGTTACAAATTCTTTCAGTTATGCCGTGAATAATTTCGAGGAAAATATCGGTATCAATCTAGGAAAAGGAAGTATGTCTTATCAACCGTATTTGCAAACCTTAATATCCTGACAGAAATTAAGAATATTTCTTTTTTCGATTTCAGTAAAAAATTTCAAAGAGAATCAAATATAACCCAGCAGAGTTTTTAAAAATTCCTTACGATACTAAATATTTAACTTACTGGAAATTCCTTTAGTCTGTATTTACGGTAATAGGTATTTTCTGAATTGCTGGGAATTTGCAACTCTCCAAGCAATATTTATTGGTTGCACTAGGAACATCTACACCGGGGAAGAAAGCGCTTTACAGCAGGTACAGACATTTGGCATGTAAAGATATAAAATCATAAGGGTAATAAACTTTTATGACAGAAAAATATGTAGATATTTTTTTGTGTATACAGTCATATCCGCAAATAACACCAAGACGAGATGTAAGAATGCAATTTAAAAATGTCCTAATAAGAAATGTGATCACATCGTATAGAGAGACAGCTTTTGCATCGACGATACATACTCACCAATAGTTTGTTGATGAAATCTGAATTCCCTTTCGCGATAAGGGTGGTGCGTGGCTCGGGTAGAGGGGTAACGATGTGCTATATTTCGTCCCACAGCATCCCGTGTATGTTTTATACGGTTCAGGTCTGAAGAAGTGGCTGGCCAATACATCGCCAAATATCCCCCTTTGCAGGACATAACCAACAAGTTGAGCCCTGTGTGTACGCGCGTTATCATCCATTGAAACTAACTGAGGGCCAACAACAACCCAAAAAGTCTGATATAAGGGTCTAGGATCTTGTCCCTGTAGTGCTCAGTACCTACATTGTCTCCTACGAACAAGTGGAGTGGTGTGGGGCCATCGAACCAAATGCCACCCCACACGAGGAGACCACCTCCTCCGGAGTATTAGTTTCATTCGTGGACGTTTGCAGGATCATTATGGATTCTCTGGAGATGAAATGCCGATCAGAATCTGTTTGTAGACCGAATCTCGATTCGTCTGATGTAAGAGCAACACCGGTCCACTAGTCTGGACTCCAGAAGCGATGTTCAAGCCAGCTGCCGTGTGAGAGAGGCTGTTAGCGGGACACAAACCAGTCTTCCTAGCGTAAATACCAATTACATTAAGGCTGTCTTTGAATGAGTGTTAGGGTTCATCTTCTAATTGATATCTGCAATGTAAATTATTTTGTACGCATTTTCTCGCAGACTATTATTTTCTAGTGCTTGAAATTTTGAGCACAAATAAAAAGGGAGCATTGTTAGTATATGCCACAGTCATTCCGAAATATTTGTTAGATTTTTTTTTAATTCAATTCATCTGACTCGAAAGTATTCCAATTTGGCGTCAGATGGCGCGATCAGTTAACATAGCAGCGTTTCTGTCATGAAGCAACGAAATCTCTTACTCCTGCCTGATTTTTCTGAATTACCTGAGCCAAAAAGAAATCAATTGATAGCAGCAAAGGTGAGATTGGAATCTTGTCTTCCATAGTCATCTTAAATCCTACTGTACGTTCATTTTTGAAGAGAAAATGTGTACATTAGCAGAGCATCCCTGAATTTCAGCTATGGACAATCCGCCCACTTACTAAGCTCCACCTCAAATTAACGTCATTGGTTAAAACGTAACAGGCCGCCCCGGTGGCGCAGTGGTCTAAGCGATGGCCTCTGATCATTCGTCCGAACGGGGTCCGGGTTCGAATCCCGGCGAGGCATGGATGTTGTGTTTGTCTTACGGCACTGGTTCTCTCCCTTCCCTGGAACCAGTGACCCTAAATTAGGGACGGGCGACTGCTTATAGCCCATTGAGTTGCTCATGGTGGTCGTTAAACCTCCAATCAAAAAAAAAAAAAAAAAAAAAAAAAACGTAACAGCGCGTATTTTCTCCTTTCATTGTGGAGCCAACGAGAGACCGCTTCCATTCTGAATCTGAATATGGTGAGGGTCTCCAGTGATTTGCTGACGCCGACTTCTGGGAGGGTCACTCAAGACGTAAAAGCCACGCACAAGGAGTGATTTTTTGCGCCATCTATTGCAGAAGATGAAACCTAACACTCCTTCAAAGACAGCCTTACGCCTTAGAGAAATCATTTGGAATGATACATAGTTCCAGTTGCAACGGAGAGCTCCGAAGATATTGCCGGGCTGTATACGACCTATAACGACTTGCGGTTAAAGCCACATAACTGTCCTGGCAAGGTGTTGTACACCGTGGAGGACCATATTCAGGCCTTCGTGACACTGCACCGGTGTTGTTGAAATGTTGCTATAACCATGAAACCACTATAGGGTGGACATTTATCTGCCATGTAATTACTTTCACTTAATCAATGTAACTTATACGTGACAACCATTGGCGCATATTTGAGGCTAGCTGCGAACCCCAGAGAATGCACAAATAAAAGTCAATTATCAACGGTATTAAGATATGTAGATGCTTTCGGTGCGAGAAAACCACGAGCGGATTCGCTTCTTAAGAGAATCAGTCTGGCGAGCTATAACCAACGACATAACGCAAGCAGGTCTTCCAGTGTCTTCGCTGTTCTGATTCGAAGAATTTCGATACGATCACCTGCTAGCGTTTCCATGAAAACATGTGAATGGTCGAACTTGGAGGTGAATGGACCATTGCTTTGCGCCAAGGTTCGCCCAGAAAAGGGAAGAACTAGACTAGCTCACTAACTGCCATGCTTTCGCCTGCAACAGCGCGTATTTCGCGAGAGTTGTTTTAGTTTGCGGGAAGTGTCAATGAATTAAAATCAGGTGATATTATATCTTAAATTCGTGGCTTTGTTGGATTCGAACTGTTTTGATAATTTTGTGTAAGCTTCCTTGAACATCTATAGTTAGAACATAATATACTCTATGCTTCAAATTTTGATACTGCTCCAGTAAAAAATGAACTGAAAGTGTTTTATTCTCTTGATGAATACAAAAAAAATCATTAAGAGACATTACTTGTTACATAAAGTTGAATAAATTGGACTTAGAGTATAGTGAGGTGCACAAACTAGCACACTTAATATTAAACTTTCCATCAACGACTGCAACTGCCGGAAGAAGTTTATCTCTATTAAAAAGAATCAAGATATATTTTAGAGCTACACAAGGACATGCACATTCGAGCAACTTGGCTGGTTTGCCAATAGAGAAAAACATTATTTTTAAGTATGAAAAAGTACTCTGAAGAAACATTTTTGTTAAAACGTACCATTCAAGTTCACCCAAACGGAAGGAAGAATGGAGTTTATGTCCAAATAAAGCATTCAATAGAAGAATGGCGTTCATGTACAATTAAGTGTTCAAATCCTAATCCTCATAATTATTTGTTATGTTAGCAAAAGCATGTACCTAAAATTTAGAAATGAAATAAAATAAATGAAATTAATTATTCAAGTCCCTTACGACCTACAAATGAGACTGGTGTGCTTCTAGTTGCTCTAAATCGTCGTCGCCGTAGAACGTCGGTTACACGTGTATGAGACACAAAGAAAGCGTTTGCAGCCAGTGGAACGTTCTTACATGCGCTGTAGAAGAGAAATGCCACTAACGTTCCCCGATTACTTTAATTTAAGTGTGTAACTCAGGTTGCATATTAGACAGCTTTTTTGCTCAATGAGTATGCAAATTTCGTAACTAGCATTTTCATTCTGTCCGTCTGAATATGTCCTGTAAACAGAAGAGTATAAGCAAATTTCTTCGGGAAGGGGGGGCACAGAAAGGGATGTGGGTTTCGAAATCCACCAGGACGAAACAAAAGTTGTTAATGAAAAGCAGAAGAAAAAATTAAAGCATTAGTTTCTGATATAAGTTTCTGCATCTTTATTAAATTAAACCAGCTTTTTCTAATGTATGCCGCATTTTAACAAGAAAATAAACTTAAAAATAAAATAAATTAAAAAATAAAGTAATTTTAAAATAATAATAAATAAGTTTCTTTAAAACAAACAAAGGGGCCCATGTTCCTTGACACCACTTACATAAATACTCCCTTACTGGTGAGCATCGAAACATTTCATTAAAGGTTTAGACTCCCTACAATTACCTTCAGGACTTTTATTTTGGAAGCCAATGTATGTGTTACCGCTAAAGTGCAGAAATTAGTTATTCTACAGATTATCTAGGTAATGTGCAGATTAACAGGGTGATCCGTTAAAGTGCCGAAAATTGTTTCATTTCTTAAATTACCTAGGTAAACTGCAAATTACCTAGATAATCTGCACATTATCTACTAGGCACTCGTTAAAGTGAAAATAAGATCTTTGCTGGAACAACAGCAACGTTTCTGTACGCTTCAATTAACATAATGTTATTTATTTATTTTTCGATATATAAAGAATCAAGTTAATACAATCAATCAACAAATTAGTTGATAGAATCAATCATCAATCAATTAAAAAACTATAATAGAAAGAATCAAACGGTTTAAAATATTATTATAATAAAGGAAATGAATTTGCAAAACATATGATAAGGTCAGGTGATGCGTAACATCACAGCCTCTCCTTGACAAATGTCAACCCCGCCTTCTCGTGGTGCATCCTGTTACCACTAAAGGGGCTCTGACGACCGCAAATAGCGGTATAACTATACCATCGGGATCAGAGGAAATGCTATCCCACACTCACCAACCCGCTTGGCCAGCGTGGTGAGTTATGGCCAAACACCTCCAAAATGACTCTACAACTTAAATCTTGGCCCTCAGTCTCCGGCAGCTGGAATGTACCTGGCCAAGGCAGCGGCCAGTGCGACATGAAGGCAGAGGGTGCTAAGAATCCTCGGAGGACCGGACTAGGCTGCCATTTGATGCTGACCTTGGCTACCTACAACGGACGCTCCCTATCTTCTGATTCAAGGCTTCTTGAATTGGAAGAGGAACTACAAAGGATCAAGTGGGACATCGTCGGGCTAAGTGAGGTAAGGAGAAAAGGAGAAGATCTCATTGAACTGAAAAGTGGACATCTCTTCTATTATCGTGGGACAGATACTGGCAGAACTAGTGGTGTTGGATTTATAATAAACAAGAAACTAAAGGATAAAGTGGTAGAAGTTGAAAGTTCCTCTGACGGAGCTGCACGACTCGTTATCCAACTATCGAGAAGATACCAGGCTCAGATTATTCAAACTTATGCACCCACCACAAGTCATCCTGAAGAAGAAATTGAAGAATTTTATGAGGAAATTCGTCATCTAAATAATAAAGGTAAGCAGCACTTGAAGATAATTATGGGAGATTTCAATGCAAAAATAGGGCACCGGCAACAGAATGAAACTTCAGTAGGTAAATTCGGTCACGGCAACAGAAACCAGCGTGGAAATACTCTCGTTGAGTTTGCAGAGGCAGAAGGATTTTTCATCTTGAATTCCTTTTTCAAGAAAAAGCCACACAGGAAATGGACATGGAGACATCCAATTGGGACGACAAGTGAAATTGATTTTATTATGTGTAACAAAAAATTCGTCATCGAAGACTGCAGTGTGCTGAACAAGTTCAACACAGGTAGTGACCATAGATTGGTGAGATGTAAGATGCACCTCAACACTAAACTGGAACGTGGCAAGCTCATAAGACAAACAAAATGTATTGACATAACCAACCTTAAAAAACACCATAATACTTTCAAGTTGGAACTGAAGAACAGATTCTCTGCTTTAGAAGGCCTAACATCGGAAGAAGTGGATATTTCGGAAGTTAACAGAAAAGTAACCAAAGCTCTTATGGAAACAGCAACAAAATTTGCTGGGTCTAAGAACAAGTTGCATGTAAACAAATTATCAGGAAAAACCAAAATGTTGATGCAAAAAAGAAGAGAGATGAGGACAACTAAAGAAGATGTGACTTCCAAAGTGGAATATATAGAGCTATGCAAGACAGCACGAAAAAGTATCACTGAAGACGTAAGGAAATTCAACTGTGAGCTAGTGAGTAAAGCAATTGAAAACAACCAAAGCCTAAAGATAGCAAAGGGACATCTCAGTAAGGGAAGAAAACAGATTATGGCTCTGAGAAAAGAAGATGGTTCTATAACAAGAAATAGAGGCGAAATTTTGACAAGAGTGAAAGATTTCTACTCCAAATTATATGAAAGGGATGATACACGTACTCCAGACATCATGAAAGGTACCAGAGTTCTTCCAGTCCTCCCAGCAGAAGTTGCTCATGCAATCAAGAACATGAAGCGGGGAAAAGCTCCAGGAGAAGATGGAATTACTATAGACATCATACAAGAAGCAAGTGAAGAAATTGAAACAGTACTCGCCCAAATTTTCACTCGATGCCTTAATGAAGGGAAGACTCCTGAGGA
This sequence comes from Macrothele yani, assembly GCA_039090855.1. NCBI lineage: Eukaryota > Metazoa > Arthropoda > Arachnida > Araneae > Macrothelidae > Macrothele > Macrothele yani. Next base: position 23,579,609 of record CM077028.1, on the reverse strand, counting down.
TTGGAACAATGGTACAATGATCCTGCTACATAAAAAAGGTGACATTGAGGATCTCAGGAACTACAGACCTATCAGCCTCCTATCAGTGGTTTATAAAATCTTCACTAAAGTTCTTTCACACCGCTTGAAGGTAACACTGGACATGGCTCAACCGAGAGAACAAGCTGGATTCAGGAGTGGCTACAGCACAATAGATCATATCCACGTACTGAGAGAACTAATTGAAAGAGCGAGGGAATATGAACTTCCATTGTGCATGGCTTTTATCGGTTATGAAAAAGCCTTTGATTTGGTGAAACCATCAGCAGTTACCACGGCTCTGAAATCCTGCGGTATTGAAGATGCATACATTAATATTATTAATAACATCTATGAAAATGCAAGTGCAAAGATTCGGCTGTTTGAAAATACAACACACATAAAAATTGGAAAGGGAGTGAAACAAGGTGACACCATATCTCCGAAGCTCTTTAATGCCACATTGGAAAATGTCTTTCAATCACTGAACTGGGAAAACAAAGGGATAAAGATTAATGGAGATTATCTAACCCACCTTCGTTTTGCTGATGACATAGTCATTTTTGCAACTACCCCATCAGAGCTGCAGAGTATGATCCAGGAACTTGCTGACAAGAGTAAAGAAGTGGGATTAAAAATGAACTTTCAGAAGACAAAAGTGATGTTCAATGCTTTTACAAGAAATGAAGATTTATCGATTGATGGAGAAAAACTGGAGATAACAGATACGTATGTTTATCTTGGACAGCAGATATCAAGTGAGGGTCACATTGATGAAGAAATTAATCGGCGTACAAAACTTGCCTGGAGAGCTTTTGGAAGAAACAGCATAATTTTCAAGAGCAATATGCCATTATGTCTTAAAAGAAAAGTGTTTGATCAATGCATCCTTCCAGTGCTTACGTATGGTGCAGAGACGTGGACCTTAACTAAAAGAGACATACAAAGGCTGCAGACAACTCAAAGAAGCATGGAGAGGTGCATGCTTGGTAAAACCAGGAGAGATAAGAAGAGGAACTCGTGGATCCGAAAAATGACGGGAGTGGAAGACATCATGATCAGAATTAAATCCCTGAAATGGCAATGGGCTGGACATACTGCCAGAAGGACAGACCATAGATGGACAGCCGAAATTTTAGATTGGATTCCAAGGGACAGGAAAAGACCCAGAAAAAGACCACATGGGAGATGGGTGGATGAAATTCGTAAATATGCGGGAGTGACATGGAGGAGACTGGCACAAGACAGACCGTTGTGGAGGAAACTTGGGAGACCTTCGTCCAGCAGTGGATTGATAATGGTTGACAATGATGATGATGATGATGATAAAATTATACTTACTTATTAGTGCAATCTAAAGATTGGTGACACTTTGAATTACATAGCAAATCATATTTCGTTTTGTCATTAAAACACTATTATATTTTGAATCTTCGCTGAACAGGTTTTAGAAGAATCTTTTCTTCATTGTACTCGCCAATTCGGTGCTTGCTTGCATACTAGGAGTTAAATTTATCTGCTTTAAAAAAAATCACGACACAAATTCACGCGCTAACAGGCAGAAACGAATTTTAAAACAGAATTAGCTATGCTACGCACTGGCAGCCGACGCCAATTATGAGAAATAAAAACAACCGGCGACGACTAGACACTGGCGAAACGAAACTAAAAGTGGAGGGAGAGGGGGAAGGTGTTAGGGAAAGGAAATGAGAGAAACAAACTTTTGAACTTTAACGATACGGAAGCCGTTAATGTGCACATTACCTAGATAAAATGCGGAAAACTTTTGATACCGCACGTTAACGGAGCAAATCAGTTAATCTGCAGATTAGCTAGGTAATGTGCACATTAACGGCTTTCGAGCTTTAGCGGTAACATGTGCAGTATACTCGTACATCTAAATACCCGTAAAAATTTAAGCTTTGCGCAACCACAACGACAGGCTTCCACACGTACGTCGAGCAAAATCAGCAAGAAATATTATATTCATTTGCCTGCAAAAACACTAAACAGTCATTTTTAACAGCTACACTGCTGTACCAATACATTATGCAGATATTCTAGAAATGTTTTGTCACAAAGGGTTATCAATTAACTTCCTTCCTGTAACATAATTTCGCCATTTCATTTCAATATTAAGGTATTAAGGAAGGTGAGCCTGCAGTAAGAAACTGCGAAATGTTGCTACGCACATCACTAAATATCATCGATATATATATAGCAAAAAAAAAAAAGAAGCACTAACCTATTACTAAGAGCCCCTCCAACGTATTTCCAAATCAAGCTTTACGCTAAATCTAGCTGTATTCTTATCTCAGCATATAAAAAACTCCGAATACGTTATCAAGTCAATAAAGGAATTTGTGGCGCACGTAAGAAAGTTGAATATATTTGACAGTGATATAATGGGAAGTTTCGACATAGTGTCTTCATATCCGTCTATGCCTAAACCAGAGGCTGTTGGAAACCTTGAAGAAATAATCGTCACTTCCCGTGAATTCACACCGACCCAAACAAAGAAACTTTTCGTTGCCTTAAATCTAGTTACTAACCACAACTATTTCAAATTGGATGGTGACATGTATAAACAAACAAACGAATCACCGATGGGTTCCCCTCTGTCAGCTGTACTTAGACCGCTGCAAGATCTCATCTTTCTAAAGTGTATCAAGAAACCCCGAGTGTGGATCCGCTACACCGACGATATATTCTTCATATGGGAACATGGAGTAGACGAAATAAAGGATTTCACATAAAAGATAAACAGTCTACATAATACGTTAAAGTTCACGATGTAGCTTGAAGTGGATGGAACGTTGAATTAGCTTCACGTTGCGCTCAGAAGAAATAAAACCTCCAGCTTCGATTTTAACGTTTATTATAAACCGACCGCAATACCGAACCGTGTCTCTCCTGATTCACACTGCCCAAAAGAGTACAAACTTCCTGCGTTTAGAGCAAGGTTCTATACAGCGTATAACGTATGCCAACCCGACTACCTAAATAACAAGGAAATTGTTAATACTTATAGCAAAGGTCTAAAGACTGGGTATAAGAGGAATGAAATACATAGACCTGTAAGTCATCGTAAAATGTCAGCAACAACAAAATCACCTATTAAGAAAATGAGGTACGCAGGATCCATCTCGTATATCCCAAGCTTTGCTATTGGTTAAAACATTTATTACGTAAATGCAAAAAAGTATTAATCGCAAAGATGTCCCCAACCCCATAATCACATAGTATCGATCTGAAAGGAGAGACAGTGTGGAAAGGAAACGGCGGGTGTCTACGCTATGCCGTTGGTCTAACCTGACAACACGGAAAAGATATATGTGATAATGACAAAGCCATCCTTGGACACTAGATGCAAAGAACTCGTACGAAGTGTCAACCTGGACATGCAGAATGCAGCTATCGCCAGAGAAGACGTGCATTCATCGACCACTCCAGCATAGAATAATATTAGAAGAATTTCCCCCATTAAAAGACGGGAACAAGTCGCGGCGTGCTGTGTAATTCCGTGCTAAAACATTTCGCGGACGCATTTTTATGTCTACCATAGCCTTGAAAAAGTCTCCCAGTGGAGTGCGAAAGAGATCGAGATATGTCAGATAAATTACATTAGCCTGCAATTCTGGCTGTGGGGACTACCAAATTTACTGGTACATTAGTTGATCCCTTAAAGCTTGGGCGGTGAGGATGGAAACACCCAACCAACAGGCCAGCAAACGACCTCGTGTGGTATTTTGAATAAACACCAATACTAAATATAAGTTGTACTGCACACGTACCATGGCTTAGTTTGCTTGTCAGTTAGTTTACTAAATCATTTCGTGACCTAGGGTCGGCTATATTTCCAGAAGATGAATTTTACACCCGTGCGGAGACAGTTTGCCACACCGAATGGGAAAAACTGATCAGTATAAATATCTTTCGTTCCAGCATTCCAAAACGGTGTGGACACGACTCCGCCCAAAATACTTTTTTTCAGTAGCCGAAACGCGAAATCTAACATATACGAAATTCATTCTTTATATTAACATTTGTGTGTAGGTTTGGGTGTACAAACACACACCCATATATCCAGGTTTATGCGCATGTATATGCTTGTGTATGTACACACAAGCATAAACACACGCAGGCATGATCAAGTACATACACCCGAATGTATGTGTATGTGTATGTGTTTACGTACGGAGACTTGTGTGAACAAATACGCATATATTTGTTCGCGAATGCAACCAGATATTTGAATGAGATTGCTCTGCTGACATACACTGGTGTGCAAAAATTAGGGACGAAGAGGAGAAATTAGCACAACATCGGAACGAGCAGGCCGAACGGACCGAAGGACCACTCAGGAGATAGACTACGATCCCGTACGGTAGGGCATGTGCGTATTTACAGCATGACGTGGGGGGGGGTATCGGAAGGGTAAACAGCACACGGGAGCTGTACGCTCAGCAATTCGGTGAAAGCTACTGCACGGTGTACATCGGTTTGAACGACGTCGAGTTGCTGCCACCGTGTGATATGGCCAACAGGTAGCTGGACGTCCGTTCTCGCGGTTTACCGTGGCCAGGAAACTGCACAAAGGTGGGCTATTGGCACGACGACCAGTACGGTGTGTGCCATTAATGCCTGCTCTTCGGAAACGGCGGTTTCTGTGGTGCCAGGAACACACGAACTGGACACATCAGCGATGGGTTCGAGTTCTCTTTACGGATGAGAGCCGATTTAGTCTGACGAGCGATTGTGGACGTATACACATCTGGAGAGAGCGGGGAACAAGCAATCACACCTCCAACATCATTGAAAGGGACCGGTTTGGAGGTGGCGGAGTTCTCGCTTGTTGTGGTATTGTGCTTGGTAAACGTACTGACCTCCACATTTTCCAAAGAGGTTCAGTCAATGGTGTCCGCTATTGTACCTAGGTTCTCCTGCCTCAGGTGCGTCTGTTTAGTGGTGCTGTGGGTCCTGAGTTTCTCTTCATGGACGACAACGCTACACTTAATCGTACAGTGGCTCTCGCAGAGCTGTTGGAGAGTGAAGATATTCAACGCATGGATTGGCCCGCAAGGTCTCCTGACCTAACTCCAATCGTACACGTGTGGAACCTTCTCGGAAGACGCTTGACAGCACGTCAACAGGCGCCAGCAACGATTCCGCAGCTGCGATTGGCGCTAAAAGAGGAATGGACCGCGATGCCTCAACAGTTCCTTGACAACCTCGTCCTCAGAAAGGACAGACGTTGTAAATCCTGCAACGCAGTCAGGGGTGATCATATACCCTATTAAAGACTGAATTTTTATTGGCAGCCGCCTGTCACAGGGACGTTTCTGTCTTCCGTCCAGTTGTGCTCAAAGCTACATTTTCAATAAAGTGCCTTTGTATTCTTTGGATTCCTTGTTTGGACGGATTTCCTTACTTGCCCCATATTCGTACATCTTGGGGACCTTATGGTATGATTTGAGTCGATGTGGAGCACTTCTGCACGACGTTATATTCAAAGAACCGTCTCGTCCTTAATTTTTACACCCCAGTGTATTTGCAAACATGGACGGTCGACACATGGAAATATCATAGCTTTAGATATACATATAAATATGTACGAGCGTAGTAAAGAAGTGGGATTAAAAATGAAATTTATAAAGCCAAAGTGCTGTACAATGCTTTTACAAGAAATGAAGATTTATCGATTCTTGTGGAGAAGCTGGAGATAACCAGTACCTACATTTATCTTGGACAGCAGATATCACGCGAGGGTCACATTCATGAAAGAATTAATCGGCGTGTAAAATTTGCCTGAAGAGCTTTTGGAATAAACAGTAATTTTCAAGAGCATTATATTACAAAAGAAAAGTGTTTGATCAATGATTCCTTCCAATGCTTACGTATGGTTCAGAGACGTGGACCTTAACTAAAAGAGACATACAAAGACTGCATACAACTCAAAAAGCATGGAGAGGTGCATGTTTGGTGTAACCAGGAGAGATAAGAAGAGGAAATCGTGGATCAGAAAAATGACAAGAGTGGAAGACATCATGATCACGGTAAACTCCCTGAAATGGCTATGGGTTGGACATGTTGCCAGAAGGACTGACTACCGATGGACAGCCGAAATTTAGACTGGATTCCAAGGGACAGGAAAAGACTCGGAAGAAGACCACATGGAAAATGGGTGGATGAAATTCGACAGTATAAGGGAGTAACGTGGAGGAGACTGGCACAAAACAAACCGCTGTGGAAGAAACTTGGAGAGACCTTCGTCCAGCAGTGGATTGATATCGGTTGACAATGATGATGAGGATGATGTACGAACGTGCAGTAAACTGCTTCTGAACGATCGAGATATGTCAAATAAACTACATTAGCCTGTAGTTCTGTCTGTTGGGACTGCCAAATTTACTGGTACATTAGTTGACCCCTTAAGGCTTGTGCAGTGAGGATGCAAACACCCAACAAACAGGCCAGAAAGTGACTTAATGTAGCATTCTGAATCAACACCCATATATTAATAGAAGCTGTACTGCTCACGTACCATTACTTAATTTACTTGTCAGTTAGTTTACTAAAACCTTTCGTGACCTAGGGTCTGCTATATTTCCAGAAGGTGAATTTCACACCCGTGCGGAGACAGTTTGCCACACCGAATGGGAAAAACTGATCAGTATAAATATCTTTCGTTCCAGCATTCCAAAACTGTGTGAACACGATTCCGCCCAAATATTTTTTTCAATAGCTGAAACGCGAAATCTAACCTATATGAAACTCATTCTTTATATTAATATTTGTGTGTAGGTTTGTGTGTACAAACACACACCCATATATCCAGGTCTACGTGCGTCTTCATGCTTGTGTGTACACACACACCCGCAAGCATGCACAAGTACATACACCCGAATGTATGTGTATATGTTTAAGTAGGGAGACGAGTGTGAACAAATACGCAAATATTTGTTCGCGAATGCAACCAGGTATTTGAAAGAGATTGTTTTTGTAGACATATTTGCAAACTCTAACGATCGAGAAAAATTATTGCCTTACTTCAACACAACATAATATGAAAATTGGCCCCGTCTTTCTTTTGCCCTATTGCCATATTTTGCGCTGTTATTTTTATAAGGAATTTAAGTAATGGATCTTCAGTTGAAATTCTGAAATCATCGCAGCTTACGGCTCTTTCAGTTTAATAGCTGCTCATACAGACTGGCGTTACAAAAATGTATTGCTTTATATATTTTAGTTGTCTCTCGAGCTTTTATGAAGCTTCAGTTTCTTTCAACTTGTAATGGAAAGTTAGTTTCCTTAAATTCACAGTAGGAAGTTATTTTCACACTAGGAACTCGTCTTTTGGAGTTATTATGAAACTTCATTTCCTTTCAACTGCTATGGGAAAGTTCGTTTTCCATACAGTACGAAGTCATTTTTACACTAGAAATAATTTGCTATTGATAGTCAAGTAACTATTCTAAGCAAATTATCAACACTGGCATTTAGAATGTGATAGTAAATGAAAATTTACGTGAAAGGGATGCAAAAGTGTAAGAGCAAATTTGCTCGTGAATGCAAAGGAATTCCAGTTGCTTATGATTTAACTTCGTGGATAATATGGGGTGATTTACGGCCTACAGCCTCTAACAAAAATAGGTCCCATTTGAAATCATTATAGCGTTAAAAATACGTGTCGCACACTACTCGTGTTAGCATATTCGTAAACAGCATGGAGTACAATTCGCTTACTGTGCGATACATCGTGCGTTAGGGAGAGATGATACAATATTTCTGGGTGTGCCGTAGCGATTGAGTTAGTCTATCTCGGCAACCGTGATCGCAACACGACTGTGCGTGGTATCGTTTTAAAGCTCTCGACGAGATCTATTCAAATATAAAAAGAACGTTTCGCGGTGGTTCGAACAGAACATTTTAAAAATTGTTTTCTTGGGAACCGGTGAACACTTTTGACAATATTGCGTTTTATCTGGAAAACCGTGAGTGCAAGAAGACTACGCGTGTTACGTTTTACAGCTCTCGACGAGATCTATTCAAATATATAAATAACGTTTCGCAGTAGTTTAAACAAGATTTAAAAATAAAAAACATTTCGTGTGAACGGGTTAACGTTTTTGACAATGCCGAGACATTCTCAGAATGAACACATGTGGATAAAATGAAAACTAGAGGCAAGTGCAAGTAATGTGGAATGTGAGAAGCCCAATGAACTAAAGAGCAACGCGAATGCCTGAAGGCAGCCGCCGCCAAACAAAATCCAACAGACCGATCGAAGCCGTACCCAGCCAATCTCGAACTCTGGTTTATGTTCGCAATGTATCCAGGGTTATTTGTAAAAATTATGTAAGTTACTTTTCGTAGCATAGACCTATTTTGGCTATAACAAATTAAATAAACGCTTTGAAATTCTACTCGGCTGTCACGATGGCGCAGTGTTCTAAGTGAGGGCTTCTGATCATTCGTTTGAAAGTGGCCCGGGTTCAAATCCCGTGAGGCATGGATGTTGTGTTTGTCTTACGGCGCTGGTTCTCTCCGTTTCCTGGAACCCGTTACCCTAAATTAGAGACGGGAGACTGCTCATAACCCATTGACATGCTCACGGTGGTCATTCCACCTCCAATCAAAAAAAAGAAAAAACTATACTCGACTAGCTCATTTCAACTCTCCGATGTGCAAGTCCTAGTCCTACTACGCAAACTGACTGTTGAACCAGAACTGAGCCTACCGGTATTTTTTTTTTAATTTCAAGGTTACAATTTTTTTGTTATGCCGTGAATAATGTCGAGGAAAATATCGGTATCAATCTAGGAAAAGGAAGTATGTCTTATCAACCGTATTTGCAAACTTTACTATCCTGACAGAAATTAAGAATATTTCTTTCTTCGATTTCAGTAAAAATTTTCAAAGAGAATCAAATATAATTCAGCAGAGTTTTAAAAAATTCCTTACGATACTAAATATTTAACTTAATGGAAATTCCTTTTGTCTGTATTTACGGTAATGTGTATTTTCTGAATTGCTGGGAATTTGCAACTCTCCAAGCAATATTTATTGGCTGCACTAGGAACAACTACACCGGGGACCAAAGCGCTTAACAGCAGGTACAGACATTTGGCATGTAAACTGGCAAAATCATAACAGTAATAAACTTTTATAACAGAAAAATATGTAGACATTTTGGGTATACAGTCACATCCGCAAATAACACCAAGCCGAGATGTGAGAATGTAATTTATAAATGTCATAAGAAATTTGATCACACCGTATAGACAAACAACTTTTGCATCTACGATACATACTCACCAAAGGTTTGTTGATGAAATCTGGAGCCAAAGAATTCCCTTCCTCGATAAGGGTGGTGCGTAGCTCGCGAAGGGCTCAGGGAGAGGGGTAACGTTGTGCTGTATTTCGTCCCAAAGCATCCAGGGTATGCTTTATACGGTTCAATTCTGAAGAAGTGGCTGGCCAATACATCGCCAAATATCCTCGCTCTGCAGGACATAATCAACAAGTTGGGCCCTGTGTGGGCGCGCGTTATCATCCATTGAAATGGAATTGAGGACCAACAGCTACCCCAAAAAGTCTGATACAGGGGTCTAGGATGTTGTCCCTGTAGTGCTCAACATCTACATTGTCTCCTACGAACAAGTGGAGTGGTGTGGAGCCGTCGAACATAATGCCACCCCACACGAGGAGACCACCACGTCCGGATTAATCTCGTTTGTGGAAGTTTGCAGGATCATTATGGGTTCCCTGGAGATGAAATGCTGCTATAGAATCTGTTTGTAGACTGAATCTTGACAAGTCTGTAAAAACAAAACCGGTCCACTAGTCTGGATTCCAGAAGCCATGTTCAAGCCAGCTGCCGTGTGAGAGAGCCTGTTAGCGGGACACAAACTAGTCTCCTAGCGTAAACAGCAAATGCATTAAGTCTGTCCTTGAATGAGTATTAGGGTTCATCTTCTAACTTATATCTGCAATGTAAATTCCTTCGTACACATTTTCTCCCAGACTATGATTTTGTAGTGTTTGAAATTTTGAGCACAAATAAAACCGGCCCATAGTTCATATATGCCACAGTTGTTATTCCGAAAATTTGTTAGAATTTTTTTTAATTCAATTTACCTTTAAAAGAAAGTCTTCCAATTTGGCGCTAGATGGCATGGTAAGTTAATATAGCAGTGTTTCTGTCTGGAAACAACGAATTCTCTTATTTCTGCATGATTTTTCTAAATTATCTTAGCCAAGTAGAAATCAATTAACACGGGCGAAGGTGAGATTGGAATCTTGTCTTCCATAGATCATCTTAAATCCTACTGTACGTCCATTTTCTGAAGAGAATATGTGTACAATAGCAGAGCACCCCTAAATTTCAGCTATAGACACTCCGCCGACTTATTAAGCTCCAACTCCAAATAACGTCATGGGTTAAAATATAATAGCTCGTATTTTCTCTTTTCATTGAGTAGCCAACGAGGAACCGCTGCCATTCTGAATATGGTAAGTTATCCAGTGATTCGCTGACGCAGACTTCTAGGAGAGTTACTTAAGACGTAAAGGCCATGCACAAGGAGTGATTTTTTGCGCCATCTATCGCAAAGGAATAACCCTAATACTCCTTTAAAGACAGCCTTAAGCCTGAAACAAATCGTTTGGATTCACACCGTAGTTCAAGTTGCAACGGAGAGCTCCGAAGATATTGCCGGGCTGTATAGGACCTAAAACGACTTGCGGTTAAAGCCACATAACTGTCCTGACAATGTGTTGTCCGCCGTGGACGAACACATCCGGGACATCGTGGCACTACACTGGTGTTTTTGAAATGTTGCCATAACCATGAACCCACTTTAGGGTGGACATTTATCTGCCATATAATTACTTTCCCTTAATCAATGTTACCTACATGTGACAACCAGTTGCGTATATTCGAGGCTAGCTGCGAACCCCAGAGAATGCACAAATAAAAGTCAATTAAATATACACAAATAAAAGTCCATTATCAACGGCATTAAGATATGTAGATGCTTTCGGTGCGAGAAAAACACGAGCGGATTCGTTTCTTAAGCGAATCAGTCTGGCGAGCCATGACCATCGCCATAACGCAAGCAGGTCTTCCAGTGTCTTCGCTGTTTTGATTCGAAGAACTTCGAGACGATCGCCTGCTAGCGTTTCCATGACAACGTGAATGAGCGTACGGAGGTGAATGGACCATTGCTTTGCGCCACGGTTCGCTCAGAAAAAGGAAGACTTTGACTAGCTCACTCACTGCCATGGTTTCGCCTGCAAAAGCGCGTATTTCGCGAGAGTTGTTTTAATTTGTGTGAAGTGTCAATGAATTAAAATCGGTGATATTATATCTTAAAGTCGTGGCTCTGTTGGATTCGAACTGTTTTGAAAAATTTTGTGTAAGCTTCCCTGAACATCTATAGTGTATAACGAAGTGAATTTCTCCGTCATTTTTATCCGCGCCGGGGTTCGAACCCGGGTCCACTCATTCCGGAATAAGTTGCTCTACCAATTAAGCTACGCGGACCTTGATTCTACCGGAATAAGTTGCTCTACCAATTAAGCTACGCGGACCTTGATTCTAATTTCTATCTGCCTTTATGTCGTGTGCGTCCTTCTGGCAGGTACGTCACATCTCCTGGTACGTTACATCATCTCCCCCTTATTTATTTTTTTTTTTCGAAGTGCTGGAGAAAGGATTCTCTTATTTTTCCTATCTCGCGGTGTGGAAATAACATCACACCAATGCGAGATTTTGAACGGTCGGGTCATCCGGATAGTTCGGGCGCCATTATAACGAAGTAAATTTCTCCGTCATTTTTATCCGCGCCGGGGTTCGAACCCGGGTCCACTCATTCCGGAATAAGTTGCTCTACCAATTAAGCTACGCGGACTTTTATTCTGATTCCTATCTGCCTTTATGTCGTGTGCGTCCTTCTGGCAGGTACGTCACATCTCCTGGTACGCTACAAGTGAGAACATAAAATACTCTTCACTTCAAATTTTGATACAGCTCCAATAAAAAATGAACTGAAGGTGTTTTATTCCTTTGATGAATACTAAAAAAATCCGTAAGAGGCATTACTTGTTACATAAAGTTTAATAAATTGGACATTGGGTTTAGTGAGATGCACAAATACACACAACTAAAATTAAACTTTCCATCAACGACTACAACTGATGGAAGAAGTTTCTCTCTATTAAAAAGATTCAAGATATATCTTAGAGCTTCACAAGGACATGCACATTCGAGCAACTTGGCTGGTTTGTCCATAAAGAAAAACATTATTTTTAAGTATGGAAAAGTACTCGGAAGAAACATTTTTGTGAAAACGTACCACTCAATTTCACCCAAACGGAAGGAAGATTAGAGTTCATGTACAAATAAAGTATTCAGATGAAGAATGGCGTTCATTTACAATCAAGAGTTCAAATCCTAGTCCTCATAATTATTTGGTATGTTAGCATGTACTTAAAATTTAAGAAAAAACGTTACTTTTATTACTTCACAATTAAAAATTAAACTTCACATTTTTTAAGAAAAACGGTACTGGGGACGGGTCGGGGGTGATTGGGGGGAGTAAGTAAGTCCAGGTCTCGGACCCCAGATACGCCACTGGTGACAACTAACATGAAATGAAGTGAAATAAATAAAACGAAATATTCAAGTCCCTTACGACCTAGGAATGAGAATGGTCTGCTTCTAGTTGCTCTATCGCTCGTCGTCGCAGTACAACGTCGGTTACACGTGTATGAGACACAAAGAAAGCGTTTGCAGCCAGTGGAAAGTTCTTACATGCGCTGTAGAAGAGAATCGCCACTAACGTTCCCCGATGACTGTAATTTAAGTATGTGACTCAATTTGCATATTGGACAGCTTTTTGCTCAGTGAGTATGCCCATTTCACAACTAGCATTTTCAACGTGTCCGTCTGCATATGTCCTGTAAACAGAAGAGTATAAGCAAATTTCTTCGGAGGGAGGGAGGAAGGGGCACAGAAACTGGTGGTTTTCGAAATCCACCACGACAAAACAAAAGCTAATGAAAAGCAGAAGAAAAAGTTAAAGCATTAGTTTCTGATATATGTTTACGCATCTTTATTAAATTAACCCAGCTTTTTCTAATGTATGCCGCATTTTAACAAGAAAAAATAAACAGTTAAAAATAAAATAAAAATTAAACAATAAAATAATTTTAAAATAAATAATAATAAATAAGTTAAAATAAACAAAGGTCCCTATGTCTCATTGACGACACCCCTTACATAAATTCTCCCCTACCGGTGAGCATCGAAACATTTCATTAAACAATTGGACTGGCAACTGTTGAATAAAGTTGAAAAATTGGACAGAGTTTATTGAGGTGCACAAATTAGGACTTTTATTTTGGAAACCAATGTGTACAGTATACTCGTACATCTAAATACCCGTAAAAATTTAAGCTTTGCGCAACCACAACGACAGGCTTCCACACGTACGTCGAACAAAATCAACAAGAAATATGATATTAATTTGCCTGCAATAACACTAAACAGTCATTTTTAACAGCTACACTGCTGTACCAATACATTATGCAGATATTCTAGAAACGTTTTGTCACAAATGGTTATCAATTAAATTCCTTCCTGTACCATAATTTCGCCATTTCATTTCAATATTAAGGTATTTAGGAAGGTGAGCCTGCAGTGAGAAACGGCGTAATGTTGCTACGCACATCACTAAATATCATCGATATATATATGGAAAATAAAAGAAGCAATAACCCATTACCCAGAGCACCTCCAACGTAGTTCAAAATCAAGCTTTACGCTAAATCTAGCTGTATTCTTATCTCAACATTTAAAAAACTTCGATTACGTAATCAAGTCAACAAAGGAATTTGTGGAGCGCGCAAGAAAGTTGAATATATTTGACAGTGATATAATGGGAAGTTTCGACATAGTATCTTTATATCCGTCTATACCTATACCATAGGCTGTTGGAAACCTTGAAGAAATGATCGTCACTTCCCGTGAATTCACACCGAACCAAACAAAGAAACTTTTCGTTGCCATAAAGCTAGTTACTAACCACAACTATTTCAAATTGGATGGTGACATGTATAAACAAACAAACGAAGCATCGATGGGTTCCCCTCTGTCAGCTGTACTTAGACCGCTGGAAGATCTCATCTTTCTAAAGTGTATCAAGAAACCCCGAGTGTGGATCCGCTACACCGACGATATATTCTTCATATGGGAACATGGAGTAGACGAAATAAAAGATTTCATATATAAGATAAACAGTCTACATAATACGATAAAGTTCACGATGTAGCTTGAAGTGGATGGAACGTTGAATTAGCTTCACGTTGCGCTCAGAAGAAATAAAACTTCCAGCTTCGATTTTAACGTTTATTATAAACCGACTGCAATACCGAACCTTGTCCCTCCTGATTCACACTGCCCAAAAGTTCACAAACATTCTGCTTTTAGAGCATGGTTCTATAGAGAGTATAACGTATGCCAAGCCGACTACCTAAATAACAAGAAAATTGATAATATTTATAGCAAAGGTCTAAAGGCTGGATATAAGATTGATGAAATAGATAGAATACATACAACTGTAGGAAATCGTATAATGTCGGCAACAACAAAATCACCTACTAAGACAATGAGGTACGCAGGATTCATCTCATATATCCCAGGCTTTGCATATTGCTTAAAGTATTTGTTACGTAAATACAAAAACATATTAATCGCAATGAAGTCTCCGACACCATAATCACATAAAGTATCGAGCTGCAAGGAGAGACAGTGTGAAAAGGAAAAGGCGGGTGTGTTCGCTATACCGTTGGTATATCCTGACAACACTGAAAAGATATACATCGGAATGACAAAGCCATCCTTGGACGCTAGATTTAAATAACACGTGCGAAGTGTCAACTTGAACATGCAGAATACAGCCCTCTCCTGGGAAGTGATGCATTCATCGACCACTCCAGCATGGAATATTAAAAGGATTGCTCCTTACACGAACTTTAAAGAGACTGCCATCAGGGAAACTGTAAAAATCCTCTCCAGCAAAGTTGAGACTCCAGCGTTGAATTCATATATCAATGACATGATATATACTGAACTACCAATAGTTTGGCATGTGTTATTAAAATACGGGAACAAGTAGCGGCGCGCCCTGTATTTACGTGCTAAAATGTTTCACGGAATATGCTCGTTATGTCACCCACGTTATTTTCGAGAATCATATTGTTTCCCTATGTGTTCCAATTTCCTGCATTTTTGTCAACCATTGCCTTGCAAAAGCCTCTCAGTGGAGGGCGAAAAATTGGCGAATCTGTGTGTTTATTACACCATAACAATAAACGAATTTAATACGCTATATGTGTTTCTTGAGTATTAATGTACAAGCGTGCATTTAACTGTTCCTGAGAAATCGAGATAGTTCAGATAAACTATATTAGCCGCAGTTCTGGCTGTGTGGACTACCAAATTTACTGGTACAATAGTTGACCCCTTAAAGCTTGGGCAGTGGGGATGCAAAAATCCATCCAACAGGCCAGCAAGTAATTTAATGTTGCATTCTGAATAAACACCCATATCTATAAAACCTGTACTGCTCACGTACTGTTATTTAGTTTACTTGTCAGTTAGTTTACTAAAACCTTTCGTGACCTAGGGTCGGCTATATTTCCAGAAGGTGAATTTTACACCCGTGCGGAGACAGTTTGCCACGCCGAATGGGAACAACTGATCAGTATAAATATCTTTCGTTCCAGCATTCCAAAACGATGTGGACACGATTCCGCCCAAATATTTTTTTCAATAGCCGAAACGCGTTTTTCTATGCCTATGATCAAACCTATACGAAACTCATTCTTCATATTAATGTTTGTGCGCGCGCGCGCGCGTGTGTGTGTGTGTGTGTATGTGTGTGTATGTGTGTGTGAGTGAGTGAGAATAAACACACACCCATATATCCAGGTGTATGTGCGTTTTCATACTTGTGTGTGTGTGTGTACACACACACACACACATGCAAGCATGAACAAGCACGGACATCCGGATGTATGTGCATGTGTTTAACTATGGAGACTTGTGTACACATATGGGTACATATTCGTTCGTGAATGTACCCCGACATTAGAAAGAGTGTTTTGGGGACATATTTGCAAATATTGACAGTCGACACATGTAAATATCGTACCTTTAGATATACATGTACATATAAATACGTACAATCGTGCAGTCAACTGCTTCTGATATATCGATATATGTCAGATAAGCTACATTAGCCTGTAGTTCTAACTCTGGAGACTATCAAATTTACTGGTACATTACCTGACCCCTTACAGCTTGGGCAATGAGGATGCAAACACCCAACCAACAGGCCAGAAAGTAACTTAATGTGGCATTCTGAAACAACACCCATATCTATAGAATCTGTACTGCTTACGTTCCGTTATTTAGTTCATTTGTCAGTTACTTTACTAATTCATTTCGTGACCTAGAGTCGGCTATATTTCCAGAAGGTGAATTTTACACCCGTGCGGAGACAGTTTGCCACACCGAATGGGAACAACTGATCAGTATAGATATCTTTCGTTCCAGCATTCCAAAACGGTGTGGACACGACTCCGCCCAAAATACGTTTTTTCAGTAGCCGAAACGCGTTCTTCTATGAGTATGACATCAATCCTATATGAAACTCACTCTTGATATTAATATCTGTTTCTGTGTTCTGTGTGTGTGCGAGAGTGTGTTTCAACACACACCCATATATCCAGGTTTCTGTGGGTGTTCAAGACTGTGTCTGTTTGCACACACGCAAGCATGAACAAGCACGTACATCCGGATGTATGTGTATGGGTTGAAATATGGAGGCATATGTGTTTCTACGTGTATATCATCATTCGTGAAGGCACCCAGTTATTCGAGAGGGAGTGTTTTACCGACATGTTAGCAAAAATTGGCGATCGGCACATAAAATTAAAGTTTAGATACACATATAAATATGTAAGAGAGTGCATTTAACTGCTTTTGAGAGATGGAGATACATCAGATAAGCTACATTAGCCTGTAGTTTGGTTGTGGAGACTACCAAATTTACTGGCACATTAGTTGACCCCTTAAAGCTTGTGCAGTGGGGATGGGAAAACCCCAACAACAGGCCGGAAAATGACTTAATAAGGCATTCTGAACCAACAACGATATCTATAGAACCTGTACTGCTCACGTACCGTTATTTAGTTTACTTGTCAGTTACTTTACTAATTCATTTCGTGTCCTAGGGTCGGCTATATTTCCAGAAGGTGAATTTTACACCCGTGCGGAGACAGTTTGCCACACCGAATGGGAAAAACTGATGAGTATAAATATCTTTCGTTCCAGCATTCCAAAACAGTGTGGACACGATTCCGCCCAAATATTTTTTTCAATAGCCGAAACGCGTTTTCCTATGCCTGTGATCAAACCTATGTGAAACTAACTCTTTATATTAATATTTGTGTGTAGGTTTGTGTGTACAAACACACACCCATATATCCAGGTTTATGAGCGTGTTCATGCTTGTGTATGTGAATACACATCCGCAAGCATGAACAAGTACATACACCCGGATTTATGTGTATGTGTTTAAGTACGGAGACTTGTGTGAACAAATACGCATATATTTGTTCGCGAATGCAACCAGATATTTGAAAGAGATTGTTTTGCAGACATATTTGCAAACTCTGACGATCGAGAAAATTCGTTGCGTTACTTCATCACAACATAATATGAAAATGGACTCCCATTTCTTTTGTCTGATAGTTTTATGTGCTGTTATGTTTATAAGGAATTTAAATAATAAATCTTCAGTTGAAATTCTGAGATCATCGCAGCTTACGGCTCTTTCAGTTTAATAGCTGCTCAGACAGACTGGCTTTACTAAACTTTATTACTTCCTGTATTTTAGTTATCTCTCCAGCTTTTATGAAGCTTCAGTTTCTTTTAACTTCTAATGGGAAGTTCGTTTCCTTAAAATCACAGTAGGAAGTTATTATCACACTAGGAACTCGTCTTTGGAGTTATTATGAAACTTCATTTTCTTTCAACTGCTATGGGAAAGTTCGTTTCCATGCAGTACGAAGTCATTTTTACACTAGGAATAATTTGCTATTGATAGTCAAGTAACTATTCTAAGCAAATTATCAAGACTGGCATTTGGAATGTAAGGGTAAATGAAAATTTACGTGAAAGTGATGCAAAAGTGTAAGAGCAGATTTGCTCGTGAATGCAAAAAAGTTCTAGCGGCTTATGACTTGCATTGTTCTAAATCAGAATACTACAGAAAACGTAAAATGTTTGAAAAATACAAGATCATAGCGATCTCCGTAATTTGTATTTTAAACAGTGCTTGTTTAAGCCACAGTAAGTAAGTACTTTTTTAAAAAAAATGGCGTCTTAAGTATAACTGCCGGAACATAGCCTTTAACACGATAAATATATTTTTGTTTTCTACTAATTGGTGGAATATATTTCTATTTGGTTTTTCTAAGAAACCTTATCTCATTTTGGGAATTCATATAACACATGAGTTTAAAAGAATATTGAATACCCTTTTACAAATGTGGGACTCTTACGCAGATATAACTTCTACTAATATACACTGAAGTGCCAGAAAAACTGGTACAGAAGAGCTTATGAAAAATGTATAGCAATGTCACCTATGCGCGTACCCGGTTGCGTCCGCCAGTGCGTATATAAAGCGATAGACATCCTTGCCAGCTGTCAGAGCTGTTTTCGGCATGAGAATGACAAGTAATAACGATTTAAGAGATTTTCAACGCAGTCTCATAGTTGGAGGTAGAAACGAAGTTGGGAATTTCACGGACGACCATTGCAAGCGTGTACCGTGACTACAAGAATTCCGGCAAAACCTCCAACAATAACAGTGTAGCCGTAAAAAGACATCGGGTGAACGTGACCATCGTCGGCTGTCAAATATCGTTTCTCGCGATAGGCATGCAACACTCTCGCAGGTATCATCGGAATTCAACGCTGTTGCCTCAACAAGCATCAGCGTCCGGACTGTGCAACGTAGCCTGCACGATATGGTCTTTGGGAGCCGACGCCCAACTCGAGTCTCCTTGATGGGTACACGACTCAGATCTATGCGCCTCGCTTGGGCACGGCAACACCGCCACTGGACACTTGATGACTGAAAACAAGTAGCCTTGTCTGACGAGTCGCGTTTCCAACTGTATCTGGCAGATGGAAGGATTCGTGTGTGGCGCAAACCCCATGATGCCATACATCCCGCCTGTCAACAGGGAGGAACTGTTATCGGCTGGTGGGGGGTCCGTAATGGTATGAGGTGTGTTTAGCTGGACGTCACTGGGACCCTTGGTACGTCTACAAACGTTTGGGACCTGCCAACGCTATGTGTACAGCATTTCTGACGTGGTACACCTGTTCATGTCCTGCATTCATGCTGAAGGGTTGGGCCTGTTCCAAGAGGACAATGCACTTCCACACAAGTGTCGGGACGCCACATTATGGTTAGAGGAGCATTCATCTGAGTTTGGGGTGTTGTCGTTCCCACCCAAGTCCCCAGATCTGAACGAGATGGAACACATTTGGGATGCCATGCAACGAGCTATCGAACACAGGAATCTGAGACCTCGGAACACACTCGAATTGTGGAACGCTCTGCAGGAAGTATGGTGTGCATTGTCTACAGCATATTTCCAGAAGCTAGTGGAGTCCATGCCCCGTCTTAGTTTTGCAGTCCTGCGCTCCCGTGGGGGGACCTACCAAGTATTAGACTGGTGTACCAGTTTTTCCGGTACTTCAGTGTATACGAAATTGGATCCGAAAATTCGAAGACAGCGCTTGCCCGAGACAACTCAAGCATGTAGTTAAAGTTACGGCGTCTGAAATACATCCCGCCATCCCTAGTCAGAATTGCTTGGCCCATGGAAAAGGATTTGAATTCGCACAGACATTTGCTGACGTGGTTAGTCTTCTGCGACGTGAGAAACATTGCTTTTCAAGAGCAGAGTTGTAACCTTTAATTTTGTTTGGGTAAAAGGGATGTGGGTAAAAATACCACCGCATAAAACACCCTTGAAAACTGAAAAGCTGTTAAAATACCTCTGGAAAATAATACCCCCGGAGGAAATACCCGCAGAACAAACGGTTCACTGTAAACTGCCACACAGAAACACTGATGTGTTGCGGTGTGGCAATTTACCGGCAACCCTGCCACACATCTTTCAGCAACTTGGCCACAAACGTTCCAGGGAGGGACGAAGAAAGCTATAGAGGTTGCCGTTTCTGAGCCTATATATAGAACTGAATTGGGAACTGCAAACGAATTTCGAGAAAACGTTTCATGAAAGTCATGCGAGAATTTTACTTTAATCTGAAGAAATAAATTGCCGAAGATCCAAGGTACACATGGTTTGGAAAGGCGCTCTACCCCCAACTTCCGTAATATTATATTCTGGGCCGCTGGAGTTTGTCAGTGTATCCAGGATGTTCCCCTTGAAGCGTCCGCGAGGTCTGTGAGCTTTGGGGGTGACTTTCCCCCAAAATGTCAAAATGGACGTAGAGCTGTAAACATTAGTACCATGCTTTATATAATGATTCTGTACACGACTACGAATTTTTAGGAGGGTTGGGTGAACCCCCCCGGTTGTAAGAGATCTTAAGGGGTAAATCTAGGATACACTCACCGACTTTAGAGGTCCAGAATATAAAATTACGGAAGTTGGGTGTCAGAGCCCTCCAATCCAAGCACCTCGTATCCCTTTTACAGACTTCGCGAACTTTCCGGGGGAAAGGGCATACATAGTCTTCCACTAAACACAACATGAAGCATAGAAATTGCGAGCAAATCGCTCACCTCGAACACTTGTCTGCTCTCTTAGAAACTTGGGGAAGGGTGAGTTCATCGCACCCTACTGAAAATTCGAGGTCGTGTACAGAGTCATTATATAAAGCATGGCTCTAATGTTAACAGCACTCCCAAAGCTCACGGACTTCGTGGAAACTTCAAGGAGAACACCCTGGATACACTGACAGACTCCAGCGGCCCAGAATATAATATTATGGAAGTTGGGGGTAGAGCTCCCCAAACCAAGTGCGTGTGCCTCGGATCCTCGGCAATTAAGTTCTTCAAATTAAAGTAAAATTCTCGCTTGGCTTACGTGTAAAGTTTTCTCGAAATTCGTTTAGTGGCGTATCTCGGGTCCGATACCTGGGCTATCTCCGCCCCCCACAGTACTGTTTTTCAAAGATTGCGAAGTTTATTTTTTAATTGTTAAGTAATAGAAGTAACATTTTTTTCCTAAATTTTAAGTGCATGCTATTGCTAACATGATACCAAATAATTATGGGGATTAGGATTTGAACACTTAGTTGTACACGAACTCCATTCTTCCTTCCTTTTGTGTGAACTTGAGTGTTACGTTTTCACAAAAATGTTTCTTCCGAGTACCTTTTCATATTTAAAAATGATGTTTTTCTCTATTAACAATCCAGCCAAGTTGCTCAACTGTGCATGTCCTTGTGTGGCTCTAATATATATCTTGATTCTTTTTAATACGGGAAATCTTCTTTCGGCAGATGCAGTGGCTGATGAACAGTTTAATATTAGATCTGCTAATTTGTACACCTAAATAAATACTATGTCCAATTATTCAACTTTATGTAACAAGTAATGTTTCTTACTGATTAGTTTTATATTCATCAAGGGAACTAAACGCCTTCAGTTCATTTTTTAATCGAGCTGTATCAAAATTTAGAGCATAGAAGTTCTGTAAGCTCTGGTAGATGTTCAGAGAAGCTTTCACAAAATTTGTCAAAACAGTTCGAATCAAAGCCACGAATTTAAGATATAATATCACAGATTTTAATTCATTGACACTTCACACAAACTGAAACAACTTTCGCGAAACACGCGCTGGAAGCATGGAGGGAATGAGGTAGTCCGAAGTCTTCGTTTTTCGGAGCGAACCCTTGCTCAAAGCAATGGCCCACTCACGTCCGTAGCTCATTCATGTTGTCATGGAAACGCTAGCAGGAGATAGTATTGAAGCTCTTCGCATTACAACAGCGAAGTCTCTCAAAGACCTACTTGCGTTACGTTGATGCCGTTGATCATCGCTCGCCAGACTGATTCTCATAATCGAAAGGAGCGAATCCGCTTAATTCCGTTGACTTTTATTTGTGCATTTTCTGGGCTTCCTAGCTGGCCTCGAATATACGCCATTGTGCCAAGTAATGTGTTTTATTTCATGTAACCCAATGTATTTCCCTTAGGATGTGCAATGTTTACGACACGAAAAAAGGTTATCAAAATAGCATCAAGCGAGCCATGAAATTTCAGTTGTTCTCCACTTTTCCAATTCCTTAGTTTAAGCCTCTTTTTCTTGTTTGTATGGCCAGGGGGATAATAAGCAGGGTGGATAAGAATTCACTGAGGGGATTACTCACTACTAATTACTCTGTTTGTTTTCTTTACAAAATAGGGGATTCCAACGCGGAAAGTGGAGTCTAAAGCTACACTAGCGCTCACAAGACTGCTCGGGGATAGTGAAAGTGCAGAAAGTGGATGACGAATGCTTTGCAGGAAAGGAGTGCAAGACGAAGTCGCTGGCTTCGAGGAAGGAAGTTAAGTAGGGGGCGGTATTGTGTCAGCGTAGCACGACGTTAAAATCTGATTTACACCAAAAATCGGATTCCCATCTTCAAAATGTGTATTATTTGGTGTAATCCCGCATTTATTTCATGATTTATCTGCTCCTCCGGGCAATCACGGGATAGGGTTCTTAACCTCCAGATTCGCTAAACATGAATGCCGGTTGCTTCGATTAGCGAATCCTGTGATGGTTATATTTAAATTAATCTGAAACTTGAGACTTGGTCATTCTGGGTGGTGTGGTGGTTAGCATACCCTGGCGCTATCTGGGAGACGCGGATTCACGTCACGCTCCAGGCCGATGAAATTTTCAAGTTTTCGGATATTATCTGACTTACCATCCTTCTCACATTTACACCAAAAATCGGATTGGCATCTTCAAAATTTGTATTATATATGGTAATTTGTATTTGTACTATATGGTGTAATCACGTATTTATTGCAACGAGATATCTTTTAAATAAACTGTTCAAGTGCAGTACTATTTCCTTAAGGAAAAAAGCAAACTTTTGAAAGCAATTTAGGACAAATAGCTTGAGAGCAAGCAAACAGTTGAAAGCGACATTCTAGTAACGCTTGTTTCTCACGGCAGTGGCGTAACTAGTCGGATCCATGTTTGTATGAGGATGCCTAGGTGGAGGGGTTGGGGAATGCACTAATTCCTTTGTAGTCCGTAGTGAAAAATTTAAAAAAGCTTTCTTTCAGCGTTTTGTAAAAACGTTTCTATCAAGCTTGCCCCACCGAAAATAATGCTCGCCCTCCCGTTGCCTATCCTGATTTCGAAGTATAGCGACGTCCCTGGATATCGGGTGAATTAATCGACGAAGCCGATGGCGATTTTACGTTTTTGAGTAACATCATCACGGGTGATGAAACGTCGTGCTACTTGTTTGATATTCAAGCAAATCGTGCTCCTTCAACGTAGAAATCAGAGCCTTCGCCGCTATCAAATAAATTCAGGCGGAATCTCAGCAAAGGGAAAGTCATGATGGAGGTGTTTTTTCTTTTCATTCTCAGGCCATTGTCCATTCCGAATTTATTCCTGAGGGCATAACAGTTAACAAGGAATGTTACCTGGACATTTAATGTCGCTTATGGGTGTCAATCCATCGTAAACGACCGGAGATGTGGCGAAGCGGATAATGGCATCTTCTCCGTGACAACGCGCCCGCACGTCGCGTCGTTCCTCATTGGTCACGGAGTTTCTCGCCAGAAATCGTACTAATATGCTTCCACATCCCACCTAGTCACCCGACTTAGCCGCTCTGCGATCTTTACCTCTTTCCACTAATGAAACAAAATCTGCACGGACGCTGTTTCGTGTCAACAAATGAGGTTAAAATAGCAACGCAGGGGGCCTTACAAGGGGTTGCAAAACATGGCTTTCAGCAACGCTTCCAGAAGTTTTACGAGCGCTGGCAAAAGTGCATCGTCAACAAGGGGATTATTTTGAAGGTGGTTCTGCATCGGGGTTTTTAAGTATTACGCCAAATCCCCCAAATATTTGGATCCTACCTGGTGCATTAATTTGAATATGGCTGTATTTCCGAAGTTTTATGTCAATCTTTTGGCGCCAGTTGCCGGAGGGTTTTATACAGCGGTGTCACAACCAGATAGTTTTCTTAATTCATGTCAGTTATGTCCTCAGAAGTGTAACTTCCCAATTGTGCAGCTATGAATAATACCGGACACGCATTATTATACTTTTCTCAAGACGTCGTAGAGAAATGCCACTCCTTTCATCAGCGAATCGAGTACGTGCCGCAGGAGAAGACATTAGTTTCATACCAAAGAGAAAGAAGACAATTATTATTTCAAAGATTTTTCGGTTTCCATTCTGCGGTTTGCGTTCATTGGAATATATGAAATTCTTAAAACAATCCGACCCTGGTTTGCATTTTTTTTGTGAAACTGCGAGTATTTATAACTCGTTGTAGCACGCGAAGAGCTGGATTTCAAACATAAACAAACCCAGCAGAGGCTGGAAATTCAGGTAACACTTCGGAAGTACTTCGTTAAATACAAACTTCATCCGGAAAACAGGATGGAAATTCGTTTTGTCGCCCCGGTGCCGCAAGGGTCTAAGCGCTGCCATATGATGATTAATTGTCCGAGAAAGGGTCCGGGTTCGAATCCCCGTAAGGCATGAATGTTGTGTTTGTCTTACAGCTCTGGCTCTCTCCCTTTTCGGGAACCAGCGGTCCTAAATTAGGGACGGGCGACTGCTTGTAACCTATTGAGTTGCTCACGGTGGTCGTTAAACCTTCAATCAAAGAAAAAAAAAACTTCGCTTTTCATTTCAATGTGATTAACGTTTTTCGCTGACCCTGAAATGTCTGGTAGGAGGGGGCAGTGGAAAATTGATTTTAGGATGATTTCGCAATTTCGATTAAAATTTGGTCTTGAAATGGGGCTTTTTTTGCAGCAATGAACGCACGTGTGAGAAACATCTCGAATAAACTCCCGTTCTCGTCAGACAATAAGTGGAAACAGAAACACATTGTTTCAAACTCAACTTGCGTTTTCGCTAAAAAGTTAAGTACTTTCAGGGAACCCAATTTTCATTGCAAAATTGCAAAAGAACTTCTGAAATATCTTAAATTTCAGATTACACGCAATGTAAAGTATATAGGAATAAAAAAATTGAAGTTTGGTCTCAATGAATTCTGTTTTCTAGTCGACCGCAGTTTCGCTCTGTTATGACTCATACTGCGGTTGACCAAAAAATAAAATTTATGGTGACTAAACGTGGCATTCCTTGTTCCTATAACCCCTGGAATATAATAATAAGAGTATATGGGTCAAGGAAACCGGTTCCATTATTTTTTTTTATTCTGGAAAGAAATATTAAGAAATTTATGGAAATTGTTGTTACGCTACGTACATATTTGGAATTCGTGAAAATTATTTTAGCCACACACTGACTCGCTTCAAAAACTTTATAAATCGGTCAGTAAAAAAAAGCAAAAAAAAATGGATTTAAATGAAAATTTCACCATTTCCAGCAAGAAAATCTCCGCGCGAATGTAATGCTTAATACTCGTAAAAGACGGCATCTGGAACATTGGCATTTGCAAACCACACCTTTCCGAAGGCTCCTCCTTACTGCTGGGCGGCTGATCTGTTTCTGAATTAACAGAAATCCTGTTTGTACTAATTCCAACAGAGAGCAAGCCCGATTGTTATACATGTAAAGGACGCTCGAACAATGTTGAATTTGGCATCATTTTTGTGGATTGTTAAATTCAACCAATAAAGAAATTCGAAGTGACTCTTTTAATATGATAACGATATGTTAAATATACACCGATGATCCATTCCACCCCCATCCTAGTGAAATAAGAGCACCTGGAGACCGAACGGTGGCACAGGAGAAGTTCACAGAGTAGAATATATACAACCCGAGGGCCGGCTTTAAGTTAGTAAGTGTTAGGAGTCAGAATGGGAGAAGCTGCCGATTTATCGAAATTTGATAAAGGGCAAATTCTGATGGCACGGTGCCTTGGAACTACGATCTCGGAAACGGCACATCTTGTGGGTTGCTCATGTGCCGCTGTAGCGAGTACGTATCAAAAGTGGTGCACAGATGGCCAAACGATGAACCGTCGTCCGCCGCTCATTGGTGCCAGAGGGCAGCGGAGACTGTCGTGCATGGTTCATAAGAGACCGCAGGGCCACAATGCGACAAATCACCCTCACCTACAACAGTGGTGATCAGGGCAATGTGTCACAGCACACAGTTCATCGCAGCCTTCTGCGCATGGGCCAGCGTAGCCGAAGACACAGCCGGGTCCCCCATGCACACTGCACGTCATCGCCAAAAACGCATGAAATAGGTCCAAGATAATCGGGATTGGACTGTGGATGTTTGTAAGAAAGTGGCCTGGTGTGACGTATCAAGATTCCTGGTGCATCACGTAGACGGCCGAGCGCGGATACGCTGATTACCAATGGAGGCTATGGCACCTGGATGCACTGTTGGACAGAAACTGGCAAGCGGCGCCGGTGTTATGCTGTGGGTGATGTTTTCTTGCGACACTTTAGGCCCCATTATTCCAATAGCACAATCTTTGACAGCTTTCAGGTATTTGAACCTTGTTGCGGACCAAGTTCACCCATCTCATGGCAACTGTGTTCCCTGCTGGGGATGACCATTACCAACAAGATAATGCGCCATGCCACACTGCCAGAATCGTCAAGGAATTGTTCGAGGAACATGCTGATGACTTTTTGTTGATGCCCTGGCCTCCAAATTCACCTGACATGAACTCATTCAAACATTTGTGGTTCGACTTGGGAAAGCGGGTCCGCGCTGAATCACCACCACCCCGAAATGTACGGAAACTGGAAGACCAGCTGTTGACATTATGGTACCATATACCCCAGGATACCTATCACCACCTCATCGAATCGATGCCATGCCGGGTGGCCGCTGTTTGAGGGCTAAAGGGGGGGGGTCCTACAGCTTATTAGGTAGGTGGTCATAATGTAATAGAGCATTGGTGTACTTTCTATTCATCTCATAAATTTTTTTCAAGTGTTTTTGTTCGCAAGTTGACACAATTCATAAATGAAAAGAGCACATATTCCGTTTGTTTTACTCTTCTTATGATGTTGCTATAAAAAGTTCACCTTTTAAAAGTTTAAATCCGTACTGAATTTTCTATTATGCAGAGTATTCTTTGATTTTGATACCTTGAAAATGCCCTTGGAAAGATGAATGAAAGTTATTTGGAGTGTCACAGTATTTTCGTTCAGTTTTAAGTCATAATTCGGTGTTCTCTTTAAAAGTGATACTTGAAATACGTAATTTCATCTGATTATACGGACGCTTTTAAGTAGTTTCTGACTTTGCTTCTATCGTTCCCCCTGTTTACACAGAGCTTGCTGACACCCAGCATGCAGCGGCCAAGTAACTAGTTCACGATAATTTTGTGAGGATAATTTTTACAAACAAAGATGAGAATTTGACTTCTGTAATAATCAACGGCGGCTCGCGTGTATGGGCAGTTGTTGAATTGTTCATAGAAACAAAAATCAGAATTTGACTTCTGTAATAATCAGCGGCGGCTCGTGTGTATGGGCAGTGGTTGTGTTGTTCATGGAAACAAATCAGAATTTGACTTCTGTAATAATCAGCGGCGGCTCGTGTGTATGGGCAGTGGATGGGTTGTTCATAGAAACAAAAATCAGAATTTGACTTCTGTAATAATCAGCGGCGGCTCGTGTGTATGGGCAGTGGTTGGGTTGTTCATAGAAACAAAAATCAGAATTTGACTTCTGTAATAATCAGTGGCGGCTCGTGTGTATGGACAGTGGTTCGGTTGTTCATGGAAACAAATCAGAATTTGACTTCTGAAATATTCAGCGGCAACTCGTGTGTATGGGCAGTGGTTGGGTTGTTCATAGAAACAAATTGACTTCTGTAATAATCAGCGGTGGCTTGTGTATGGGCAGTGGATGGGTTGTTCATAGAAACAAATATCAGAATTTGACGTCTGTAATAATCAGCGGCGGCGCGTGTGTATGGGCAGTGGTTGGGTTGTTCACGGAAACAAATCAAAATTTGACTTCTGCAATATTCAGCGGCAGCTCGTGTGTATGGGCAGTGGTTGGGTTGTTCGTAGAAACAAAACTGAGAATAGTCTACAACACATAATATTATAAATAAATAAATAAAGTAAATTTACAACAAGAGAAAAAAACTATACCCGCGATCTAATTATAAGAGAAATCCATTCTCCTTTTCTTGTGACGAACAGATATTTCAATCAATCACCTTGTCGTTAAAGTTACGCTACGTGGATGATGTAGTGTTTTAAAGCATTTATGTATCAATTCATGTCCTTTCCCCGAGCAGAGAATTTTCTAGCTGTAAGCACGAAAGAGACTGTCTACGGCGGCAATAGGTAATAGGACTTGTAAAAGCGAGTTTCGAAGAGGACCGTTTCTTTTGTACGGAAGATCGTTTTAGAAAGCTTAAAATACCTATTCGTTTTACTGGCATGCGCCGAAGTCAGGAATATTGTCATCATCGAACGGTTCCGACTGCTTAATTAGATTATTGCATCAGAGACGCCATAGACCTTCAAGTTAAGGACAGACACGAGAGGTCAAGATAAGGAGCCGGGGGGGGGGCAGAATTTAGGGGATGATGCTTGGGAACGAAGAAGGAAGTTAGTTTCAGGAATGGGGAAGCAAGAATGATGAGTTAATGAATTAAAAGAAAAGTTAGGTAGGACGTAGATATCAAAAGAAGAAAGTAAAGCAATCATAATTAATTCAGTAATAAAATAACTTCAGGACATAGCCAACAGGTGAATGAAATATTAATAAAAGAATAATTTCAACACTGAAAATACACTGTCGTGCAAAAATTAAGGACGAGACGGTTTTTCGAATGTAACGTGGTGCAGAAGTGCTCCACGTCGACTCAAATCATACCATAAGATCCCCAAGATGTAAGAATATGGGACAAATGAGCAAAACCGTCCAAGCAAGGAATCCAAAGAATACAAAGGCACTTTATTGAAAATGTAGCGTCGAGCACAACTGGACAGAAGACAGAAACGTCCATGTAACAGGCGGCTGCCAAGGAAAATCCAGCCTTTAGTAGGGGATATGATCACCCCTGACTGCATTGTAGGATTTACAACGTATGTCCATGCTGAGGACGAGGTTGTCAAGGAGCTGTTGAGGCATTGCGGCCCATTCCTTTTGTAGCGCCTATCGCAGCTGCGGAATCCTTGCTGACGGCTGGTGACATGCTGCCAAGCGTCTCCCGAGAAGGTCTCACACGTGTTCGATTGGATTTTGGTCGGGGGACCTTGAGGTCCAATCCATGCGTTGAATATATTCACCCTCCAACAGCTCTGCGACAGCCACTGTACGATGAGGTGTAGCATTGTCGTCGGTGAAGAGGAACTCAGGACCACCAGCACCTCTAAACAGACGCACGTAAGGCAGCAGAACCTCTGTACAATAGCGGACACCAGTGACTAAACCTCCTTGGAAGATGTGGAGGTCAGTACGGTTACCAAGCATGATACCACCCCAAACAAGAACTCCGCCACCTCCAAACAGGTCCCTTTCGATGATGTTGGAGATGTGATTGCGTGTTCCCTGCTCTCTCCAGATATGTATACGTCCAGAATCGCTCGTCAGACGAAATCGGCTGTCATCCGTAAAGAGAACTCGACCCCATTGCTGATGTGTCCAGTTCTTGTGTTCCTGGCACCACAGAAACCGCCGTCTCCGATGAGCAGGTGTTAATGGCACACACAGTACTGGTCGTCATGCAAATAGACTACCTTTGTGCAGCCTCCTGGCCACCACGGTAAAACGCGATAAAGGACGCCCAGTTGTCTGTTACATGTACCTTGCAATTTCTCCGGCTGTTTGCCGTCTGTCTCTTCTCGCCTGTAGGACAATATACCGGTCATCCGCCGCCGTGGTTGCTCGTGGGTGACCACTGCTAAACTCTCGGACAGCTGTTTCTGTCGTTTAAAATGCTCTCCAAGCTCGTGAAATGATGCAGTGGGCGATCCCGAATTCCCCGGTCACACTAGCCGCACTTCGACCTTTCTTCGAACTTTCCAATGACGCGACCTCGGGCAAAGTCATCCAGATGTCGTCTACTGGATTGCGTGTTGGCCATATCACACGGTGGCAGTAACTCGAAGTCGTTCAAACCGATGTACACCGTGCAATAGCTTTCACCGAATTGCTGAGCGTACACCGCCCGTGTGCTTTATACCCTTCCGATGCTGCATAAATGTCATGTGCATAAATGTCATCCTACGTCATGCTGCATAAATGCGCATGCCCTACCATACCGGACCCTAGTCTATCTCCTGAGTGGTCTTTCGGTCCGTTCTGCCTGCTCGTTCCGCTGTTATGCTAATTTTTCCTCTTCGTCCTTAATTTTTTCACACCAATGTAATATTGATACTTTTCGTTGAAGTACAATTCCTTCGTAATTTCCGCGAAAAGTTGCAAATCATAATACGTGCCGAACCCAAACGGGAGGGGGCAGTCCCGTCAAGAAGTAAATAAACAGCCCTGTAACAGTTACTTGACGACTCGATCAAGTTTTTCTCGAAAAAGAACTTGATCGAGTTGTTAAATAACTTTAATCACAAGGTTTTCTTTCATTTACAAAAGAAGGGGATAAGGGGGAGTTACTGGCATCCGCGTTAGCCTGAGAGCCGGACACTGAACCCAGGAGAGGGAGAGATCCAGAACTGTAAGACAAGCGCACTATCAACGCCCCTCCTATACTCGAGCCACTATGCCAGCGGAGCGAAAGAGCACTGGGTGCCCAATCTAGTACAGTATGTAGTTTTCCTTAAATCAAGTCGTAATGGAATTTGATATATGGTAAGAGATGCTGTGTTATTGTACCAAATATAGCTTTCCACTGGACAATTTCGTAAATGCAGAGTTATCCAAGGCACCCTTCTTCCATGATGCTATCGAGGAAATACGGCTGGCATCTACCATGGTGCAGAAGTCCGAGCACTGGCTTCTGACCTTTCGTTCGAGTCCCGGATGAGGCATGGGGGTGCACCTGTCTTACAGCACTGTCTTTCCCCCTTCCCTGGAATCAATGGTTCCAAATTAGGGACGGGCGACTACCTGTACTCATTAGAGCTTTTCACTATGGTCTTTAACGCCCTCTCCCCCCCCCATCTTCCTTAAAAACCGCTGTTGAGGTGTTTATCATGATAATCTCTCCCATATCAGCACATTTGTGAAGCTGTGTGTCGCTGAGTGGTCAGAGGAGTGGGCTTCTGATTTCTTGTAATGGTTCGCGTTCAGATTTTGGGACAAGATATAGGAGTTGTGCTTGTTTTTCTGGCACTGTTTTCCTGACTTCTCTGCAATCGATGGGCGATTCCTTGGAGCCTTGTGCATTCGTCGAAGTCGCTAAAAAGAACAGAAAACAAACTTATTACAACTGGAGCAATACCGTTGTAAAACACCGTAACGGCGCAAGACTGTTGCCAGATCGAGGTTCATCTTCTTGGCTCCCCGGTGGCGCAGTGGTCTAGGCGCTGGCGTCTGAACATTCGTCCGAGATAGGTCTAGGTTCGATTCCTGTGAGGCACGGATGTTATGCTTTTCACTCCTTTTCCTGAAAACAGTGGCCCTAAATTAGGGACACGCAACTGCTTATAATATATCGAAATGCTCACTGTAGGAGTTAACCCAATTTCACCGAAAGAACTTTTTCCGGTTGTTGAGTCTTCCAGTTTTTCCACAACTGCAATAGTCGCTAAGTAACATCTCATGTTTTCTGGGATTTGTTTGCAGCTCCGTGCAGTGCCCTGCCCTGCACCACGATTTCCATATTGCCATTAATATTTACATATTCCTTGACTTCCAGGATGATCGCGCTCGTAATTTTCCTTAACCCTTCAAGCCACAGTTCTCTGATCCCTTTCTGCAAAAATGCGT
The DNA here is from genome assembly GCA_039090855.1 of Macrothele yani. NCBI lineage: Eukaryota > Metazoa > Arthropoda > Arachnida > Araneae > Macrothelidae > Macrothele > Macrothele yani. Next base: position 23,547,432 of record CM077028.1, on the reverse strand, counting down.
ATCTCCTATATCAAAATTCCTGCAGTAGATCTGTAACGTTGTGAACAGGGAAGTTCAGTGTCTTAATCCATCTTACGTTCGCTGCTAAAATGTGGCATCGGACAACCTGATCATATTAGAAATCGTTTGAGCTGTACGCCTCCATAGTTGAAAAATATTGTGCTGCTTACTAATGTCCCCCTTAGATATGTAGCACATTAGAAAGTAACCGACGTCGGAGAATACATCAATTGCTTCGAAGTCGGAGCATTTCTGTCCTGCGGGGTGTATCTTAAGAAACCCACTTCCAGTTCATTGTGATAATTATGATGCAATCCAGCCAACACTGAAGAATCTCATATATTAAAGAAAATATCATATAACATCTCCTACTTCATCAGGTAAATAGTTGATACATGATAAAGATTTCTAACTCTTGATGCTTTCTGAGATAAAACCTTCATAGTCAGTGGCATCGTTAAAATTTGATTTAGAGAAAGGTCGTTTCTCTTGACTTCACCTCGTTCAGTATCTAAGTGAACGGTCCGGACCGTTGTTGCTAGATGCACTGGGCTTGTTATATCATTCGACAGGACCGTAGGGGTAATGGCAAATGAAAACCTTTTATGTGCTATGGAATATAAATGATGAAATTATAGGACATCAAAGAACACTGGCAGAGACAATATTCATGGAATATCCAATTACTCTTGCGGCCCGTATCGGAATGGTTTTTGTTGTTTTAAGCAATTGGTATACATTACAAAGTATTCGTGAATGGATATACAGTACAGCGTGTTCTGTAATGGATATACATTGCCCTCACCTTTCATGTACGACAAAAAATATGAAGATCTTTAATGATGGAATGATCCAAACAAAATTAGTTCTCACAGTGAGCACATTTCATGAATGTTGTTTCCTCGCAATCTTCTCTACCACATTCCTCAATTAGACGCGATTCAAAACAATACCAGAGGGATGTTTGGAATTATTCAGCATGAGTAGTGACATAACCCCACACTTATAAAATGCAAAGCGGATTAGGTTTTGAAATCGAGGTGCTGAAAACTGATAGTGATCAAAAACCTGCAGACGGAGAAAATGGTCTGTGTGCCAAAAGTTCATGTCTGATGTTACTAACTGTCCGTTATGAATTTAACCATATTTTTATAGGGACGAAAGAAGTACACAAAGAAATGGAGTGGACATCATGTTATTGACAAGCCGTGAAGAGTGCCGGTATATGTGGATAGCTTCTAATACATTAAGCTTGATAGTCTAATCAGGTTTACCTATGAGCGTAGGTTTCCAAACAAAAATGTATGGCTATTTTCGTGACTATGTTTGGCTACTGATGACTTCTTCAGTTTATAGTTCCCGTAAATAAAGCTTGTGTACCTTCACTCGGAAATTTTAAGCCCTGCGAGTCTGTCCTATACATGAAAGTCCACATTCACAACGTATCTGATAAATTCCCTAGGAATTTGTCTTCGACGCAGTCTTTTGATCCGTAAAAATTTATCTTGTTTATGGGTTTGAAAATAACTTTGAAATTAAAGCTCTTGAGAATTTTGGAAATTGCGAAGCAAATCTGTAGAGCTAATCGGATAACCGCCCACTTCTGTCGTATTGGGTTGTCTATTGGCGTGAATGAGCAGGCAGGCTTCGGTTTCCTAAATTTTTGGACAGCTTTGTCTATGTTTAATGGAATGGATATATCCTCTTTGTCTACAGCAATTCGTTTAAGAAAATCAAGCTCTTTTCTGCAAGGAATCCTCAGATGAGCATATATGTATTGCACGATATACGTATATGTAAGAAGGCAGAGATTTTTTGTTTCCATGGATGATTCGATTTTGCATGTGGAGGTAATGAAACAGCAAATGGTTTTCGATAACCTGTTGTTCTAAAGGATCCTTTAGAGCGTAATGTCAAGGAATAGTAAGCAGCCATTATTTTCAGTCGCATATGTGCATTGTATATGAGGATCAATTGAATTGACTTTAATATACTGTATATGAGGATCAATTGAATTGACTTTAATATACACTGCTGACCACCCAAAATGCAACACCAAGAAAGACAAGAGATAGCAAAGCCAAATTTACTGGACACATAGCAACAGATACAAATATGAAACGATTGAGCTTACACGCCCGTGCGATTTGCGGAACACTCAGACATCAATAGTTCGTGTGGCCCCCATAGCTGGCAATAACAGCCGCAACACGCCGAGGCAACGAACGAAATAGGCTTTGGATGTGAGCTTGGGGTATGTCGGTCCAGGCTGCTTCCACACGTTGCCACAGTTCATCAGGCGTAGCCGCAGGTGGTACTTGCCGGGCCACTCGGTTGCCGATCAGCGACCAGACGTGTTCGATGGGCGACATATCGGGAGAACAGGCGGGCCACGGCAGCAGTGACACCTGGTAGGCCGTGAAGAATTGTTGCACGATGCGTGCCGCGTGCGGGCGCGCATTGTCCTGTTGAAACTTGTCCGCTGGCAGGTCCTGCAGGTAAGGGAGGACTACAAGCTCCAAAACGTCGGAGATGGTGCGGTGGCTGTTGAGTGTACCGGCGATGCGTACCAGAGGGGTGCAGGTATCAAATTCAATTGCGCCCGAAACCTTAACGCCAGGTGACGGACTGGTGTGGCGATGCATAATGCGGGCGTCATGCAGTCTCTCGCCGCGATGCCGCCACACGCGGATCCGACCATCGTGGTGTTGCAGGCAGAAGCGGAATTCGTCGGGGAAGAAAATGTCGTGCCATTCCGTAATCCAAGTGCGGCGTTCAAAGGCCCACTGCCACCGCACTCGCCGGTGGTGTAACGTCAATGGTAATCGGAGAGATGGGCGCCGTGCGACAAGTCCCCTCTCCTGCAGACGACGTCGAACGGTTTGTGTTGACCCAGTTTGTTGCGCAACACACCCTAATTCTTGCGCTAACGTTCGTGATGTGGCGGTGCGAGCCCTCAATCCCGCCGCACAACAGGCCTGCCCCCTCGTTGAATGGTGTGCCGCGACTGCGGCAATCGCTCACGTCGGTCCGTCCGTCCGTACCACCTGCACCCACCGAATTCATACTCGCCTCACTGGGGCTGGATGCCGTCCCTCACGGGCGCCGATGTCTCGGTACGATAAACTGCTGTCGCTATAAGCCACTGTTCGTCCTCTGTCCAACTCCGAAACGTGCTGGAATGACTGCCGTATTCTGCGACGAGGCATCAGGAAGCTTCCCACGCACAGGTCCGGCAGCACAACACATTTCCACTACTTACACTCCGCCTGCTGTGCACCCTTCTTATAGTGCTTCTCGGTGGCGTGCCAGGCGCACATGATTTGCGTATGCCCTGCAATGCTAATCGTTTGCATGTCCTCTCGCGGGCGACGCATGCTGTGAACTTCTGGCCAATCGGATGCTTCCTTCTTGGTGTTGCATTTTGGATGGACAAGAGTGTATATAGGACACACTCGCAGGGTTTTCAATTTCCGAGTGAAGGAACACAAGACTTACGTACGGAGCTGTGAACAAAAGAAGTCGTCTATAGTCCAATATTGTTACGAAAATAACCATAAATTTTTGTTTGAAACCGCTACATTCATTGATAAACCTGACTCGACTATCAAACTTAATGTATTAGAAGCTTTCCACATATACCGGAATTCCTCATAGCTTGTCAATTACATGACAACTCCATTTCTTTCAAGCGCGTGGAAACAACTCAGCAAAAACCGTGACCGTCAGAACTCTGATGATGTCACAATGATTTGAATGTTTACGCTCCATTCGTCCTGATAATGCCGAGCCAGAAGCTCTGCGAAACTATAGTCGATGTATAATAAACCTTTGATTGTGATAAACGTTGGTATTTTTATTTTATCTCAACACAAGTTTTGTAGCTATACATTATATATAGTAAATTCTATATTTAGAAGTTTTATGAAATATAATACTATAAAACAGTACACTTCACAATTTCTTAAAAATAATTGAAAGATATTGTCAGTCAATAAAAAAATCTTAAACTCCAATGCGTTCTGTTTCGAAATATTGCGTTGAAAAAAATTAATTTGTGAAAAGTCTTCCTGCAAGACAAAATAAAATCATTACAAACGTATTCAGTAAGATAAGCTACAGAAAATAAAATAACTAAATCACCCGCATTAATTAAAAAAATAATCATCGGAAAATTAGTTTTACCTTGAACGCGAGTGCAGTTCCTAAGACTTTCGGGCTCAGTGGTTAAGACGCGCGGCTTAGGTAGAACTAACCCAATCGACCTGAGTTCGAACCCAGCCACTGGCGCGGAAAGATTCTCTGACGCAAGGGCTCAAAAATTCAGCCTCTTCGATTTTGCGGAATTTCTGTATAAATACGGAAAAACTTGAAACGGACTTTTCTGAAATAAACGGAATTACTGACTACGAAAAATCTGAAATTACTGAAGTTAAAAAAAAACTGGACACTTATAAAAACGGAAATTTCTTTAAAAGACTGACATTTACCGGCGACTTTGCTGCATATTATTTTAAGAAATTTTCCGTGAATTCACACCACGTATTTTTTTAGAGTGTAAGTACTGGTTTCGAAACACTTGTTCGAGACGGGTCTGGGTTCGAATCCCAGTGAGGCATGGATGTTGTGGCCCTGGCTCTTTCCCTTACCTGGAACCAGTGTCCTAGTAGTGACAAGCGACTGCTTATAGCCCATTGAGTAGCTCACGGTGGTTGTTTAACCTCCAAACCACCCCAAAAAGACGATGGTCAGTGTTAGGTGATCAGCTGATAGTGTGATTCAGTCGTTCTTGCAACCGGGTCAAACCATCGCTGCGGACTGGTGTTTGCCAAGAACCTGACACTACGCATGGAAAACTCCCCACCAAACAGCCGGTGTTAGTCAGTCGCCTTGAACCCATACTTCTCCATGACAACGCCAGACCCAAGGTTGTTTGCCGCCACGGTGGCGCAGTGGTCGAAGCCATGTCTACTGATCATTCGTCCCAGATAGGTCCGGGTTCGAATCCCGGTTAGGCCTGGATGTTGTGTTTGTCTTACAGCACTGGCTCTCTCCCTTCCTTAGAACCAGTAGCCCTAAATTAGGGACGAGCGACTGCTTATAGCCTATTGAGCAGCTCTCGGTGGTCGTTAAACCTCCAATAAAAAAAAACAACAAGTTAGTAAAATCATGCAACGCACTGATTATATAATACGCTTTCCAACGTACCAGAAATCATTACTCAAGTTATGAGGATAATGGCTGGGGAATAATTATCGGTTCTGTGCCCTGACCTTTGATCCCATTTCGATAATATTCAACAGAACCGGTTCAGCGTTCCTCCGAAATAATATGATAAAGTTTTGTCGAAATTGAAGCATTTTTACGTAAGTTATGATGCATAAGAGCTATGGAATAGATCCCGCACCTGTGTCCTAACCTTTGACCCCATTTCGCCCACCTTTTAATAAGATTCGTCCCCAGGCAAGCCCCTACAACATACTAACATTTCATCCAAATCGAAGAATGTTTACGTTAGTTATGACGCATAATGGCGATGGAAGTGATTCCGCTCCTATGTCTTGACCTTTGACCCCATTTCACCCATTTTCAATAGGGTTTGTCCCCAGGTGGTCCCCTACCAGATGCTAAAGTTTAATAGAAATCGAACCTTTTTTACGTTAGTTGTGACGCATAAGATCAGTGGAATGGATCCCGCTCCTGTATCCTGACTTTTGATCCCATTTCGTTCACTTTTAACAGGGTTCCTTCCCAGGTGATCCCCTTCCACATACTAAAATTTCATCGAAATCGAACGATTTTTACGCGAGTTATCGTGCGGACGAACATATGCACACAACGCGTGACGTAATGAGGCAGGTGGGAATCGCGACCAACTCCTCGCAAGAGTGTGACGTCATTAAACTTTAATCGGATCCACACACAACGCGTGACGTAATGAGACAGATGGCGTGACCGCGCGCCAACATATCAATCGCGAGATTGTGACGTTCATAAGATTTCTAAGCATGGATAACATCAATGGGACGACGCCATGACACTAAAAACGTGTTAATTTGGGGTGGTTATTTAACGCGCTAAACGAATTTTCCTAAAGTCGAAATCAAGCTAAATCGATTTCTAGTACCAGAATATGGTAGGTTAACGACTTTCATCAAAATCCGTAGATCCGTTTTCAAAATAAAATTCACATACCTACAAGAATTGCTCCTTTAAGATGGACGTCAAGTAATTTTGCTTCCTATACTTCTAATGGAAAAACGTCTGTACACATTTTCTTCACAATTAATGCGTTCCCAAGGATGAAAATTTGAACATCGATTAAAATAGTTTCATTTTATAACTTGGAATACTTAATATTTTCTAAAACTTAACCACAATTATGAAATCTGACATTTGTTTCTCTACTGACGTCATCAAAGTACAGGCCGCGCCATCTTTTTTCTGGTTTCAACACCACCAAAGGAAACGTTGTTTTTTAATATAATTATGGTTATGTTTTAGGAAATATTAAGTCGTCCAAGTTATAATATGAAGTTATTTCAATCGATGTTTAAATTTTCATCCTTGGGAACACAATAATTGTGAAAGAAATGTGTACAAGTTTTTCCATTGGAAGTATAGGAAGCAAAATTACTTGACCTCCACCTTAATAGTATGGGATAAGGGCGATGGAATGAATCCTTATCCTATGTCCTGACGTTTGACCTCATTTCGTCCATTTTCAGTAGTGTTCGTCCCAAGGTGGTCCGCTACCACATACTAAAATTTCATCGAAATCGAACCATTTTTACGCACGTTATGACGCATAAGAGCAATAGAATGCATCCTGCTCCTATGTCCTAACCTTTGACCTGCTTCACCCATTTTCAATAGGGTTCATTATCAAGTAGTCTCCTACAATATATTAAAATTTCATCGACATCGAATCATATTTACCCAAGTTATGACCCATAAGGCCAATGGAATGTATCCCGCTCCTATGCCGTGATCTTTGACCCCATTTCTTCCATTTTCAATAGGGTTCGTCCCCAGGTAGTCCCCTACCACATAATAAAATTTCATCGAAATCGAACCATTTTTACGCACGTTATGACGCATAAGGGCAATAGAATGCATCCAGCTCCTATGTCCTAACCTTTGACCCGCTTCACCCATTTTCAATAGGGTTCATTATCAAGTAGTCTCCTACAATATATTAAAATTTCATCGGCATCGAATCATATTTACCCAAGTTATGACCCATAAGGCCAATGGAATGTATCCCGCTCCTATGCCGTGATCTTTGACCCCATTTCTTCCATTTTCAATAGGGTTCGTCCCCAGGTAGTCCCCTACCACATAATAAAATTTCATCGAAATCGAACCATTTTTACGCGAGTTATCGTGCCGACGGACGGACAAAATGAAGCATATACGCTTCTTCAACCTACGGTTGGAAAGCGTAAAAAAAGACCCTAGGTTTTACGCCAGATTATTCAGAAACTGCACCAGTTAAGGTACGATATCTTCCTTCGTCCGCCTTATTCACCTGACTTTCCCTTACGTACTATCTTCAAGCACCTGGACTTTTTTCTACAGGGTAAATCGTTTCCCAGTTAAACGTTAGTTGAAACAGCCTTCCAAGAGTTTGTTACCCCTCGAAGTTCGACGTTTTTTCGTGACTGTATACGGCAGCTACTATCTCGTCGGCAAAAGTGTCTTGCTGCTAGGCGGTAATTATCTTTTTTATTTATCTTAACTACAATTTCATGCCACACCACAACAAAACATAATTTAGTCCATACACACCCAGGACTGCATCTACAATCATAATAAACAACAAAAGTCCAAGAATACAGTAATACCAATAGTATTATAAATGTGCAAACAGAATGAATGAAATTAAGCTCTTTAAATCATAGAAATCAACGGTTGCACGCAGCATGCAATGTAACCAAAGTAACAATAAAATTGCAGCACTTCAAAAGTATAACCATTACAAAACTTAAAAAGTATAACTATTTCCATACAATTCGATTTTTGCAAATAACATCATATTTTCATTAAGACATACTTTCGTTAGTATATATTTCATCATGTGTAACATTTTCAGAAAGTTACATACTAAAGTAAATAATTAAGTCACGCAAACTGATAAGAAGAAGGTGCGAACACTTCTTAGCCAATACATCAAAGGTCTCGCCACAGGGAGCATAACCAAAGTAAATGATAATTACAAAGCACCAAAGTAACACTATAATCTTTTAGTTTTAAATAAATTGAAGCACTGCAACAGATAATGTATAACAAACTGTTGCGATGTAATGTGGCAAGAAAACCAAGGGAAAAGGCTAACAAATAGCCTGACGGAGCCCTAGTCCCCAAAGAAAGAATTTAAATTGTCAAATCAAGGAACAATTTAACAGTAATACAATAAATTGAAGAAATAATACATAATATATGACCAACCGTCATACAACCAATAATGAAGAAATTTTTTAGCTCTCCTTTAAATACCGAATAGTACGTCACCTTCTTGATCCGAAGCGACAACACGTTCCAGGACTTAGGACAGGTCACGTTAATATTATTAAATTAAAAATTAGTACGCGCTCTCTAGGTATTATGATCATGGGAACACAAATGTAAGGTAATTAGATCTGAATATTTATTAGCATATATATATAAGTTCATGCATAAACAGTAATAATCGAAAACTGTATAAATTATCAAATGACATTATCTGATAACTAAGGAAAAGAGAATGTACCTGTAAAGACGGATTCACCAAACGTTAAAGAATTTTTTCGTAAAACATAAATTCTATTATCATTCCCAATAGTTGTGCCCCCCCCCCCACGCCAAGAGACAATAAGATAGAAATGGATAAATAAATGAAAAATACAATAACAACTTAACCTTGGCAGACAATAAACTTTAAATCTTATAGATGACACCAATGCGGGGATCTGAGCCCAATGGCAATTTCACTAACATGTGCATCCCATCTCAGATTTTCATGTAAATATACATCCAAGAACTTTACAACAGCCTGAAAGTCAAGGGGCACTCCATTAAATAATATCCCATTAGTAATATCCACTCGTCGCCTACATCGCAAAAAAAATACACTAGTAGTTTTGGAAACATTTACGATTAAGGAATTACAACAAAACCAACGATAGTAATCCAGAAGTTCCAAATTTTTACGTGGGATTAACTCAGAAAGTGTTCCCAGAAAAAAAAATAGGCTTGTGTCATCGACATACAAAATAGGAGTAGCACTTGAAGTGATAGTAAATAAATCATTAACATAAATTAAAGATAATAACGGGCCCAAAACCGATCGCTGAGGAACATCATGACGAAGGTTTATTTTGCACCGAATTTTAGGTGTCCGAAATTTCCATCACTATTCCGAAATTTCATCGGCAGCAACCAAATATTAAATGTGAGTGAGCAGGCCGGTGAAAGTAATCAAGATTCACATAGCACAAGAACGTTTCCTTTCTAGACTTGTGTATGAGGTCTCGAGCCCGAAATTAAACTTTAATGGCATTCAATAATTCCTTTATTTGAATTTTCAGAATCACTTTCATTTTGTTTGAAAGACCTTCAGAGGTAAGGGTTGTTTAAACACGAACTTGCTTTATATCAAGAGCTTAAAATTAAGTGTCCTTAAAAGCCTCATAATGTCGACTAAGAGAGCTAAATCCACATCATAGCATGTTCCTTGTTCCGGCAATTCGCATTCTTGAGTGATATGAATTTCCTAATTTCTTTCCGAAGAATAAAGTTTTAATGTTACGGCTCTGCTGAGAAATCAAAATCATGGGTAATAACTAACATTGCTACGTCATCCTGTTCGACTTCACAACGTTCTCTCCTCCAACTGCAAATCATTAAGTCAGAACTAGACCTAATTTAATTATGCGGACTAAAAAGCAGCAAAATACGCACTTAAAATGTAAAATAGGCTTTCATAATTTTTGTTTATTTATCTTCAAAGAAATGCTATGCACTCCGTAGCGGATTTCCGAACTGAATTGATGAACCACACACAAATTAATCTGTATTACTGTTAAATTTAATAACTAACAAGTTAGTAAAATAATGCAATGCATTGATTATGATACGCTTTCCAACATACCAGGAATCATTACTCAACTTATGAGGATAATGGCTGTGCAATAAATCGTGCTACTGTGACCCGACCTTTGACCCTATTTCGATGATATTCAACAGACTTGGTTCAGTATACCTCCGGAACAACATGAATTTTTGTCTCAATCGAAGCAGGTTTACGTAAGTTATGACGCATAAGGGCGATGGAATGTATCCCACTCCTATTTCCTGACGTTTGACTCTATTTCACCGATTTGCTATAGGGTTCGTCCCTAGGTGGTCCCCTAATACATACTAAAATTACATCGAAAACGAACCATTTTTACGCAAGTTGTGACGCATAACGGCAGTGGAATGCACCCCGCTCCTATGTTCTGACCTTTGACCCCATTTCGCCCGTGTTCAAGAGAGTTGAGTCCCCAGATAGTCCCCTAGCACATACTAAAATTGCATCGAAATCGAACTATTTCTAGGCAAGTTATGATGCGTAAGGGCAATAGAATGGATCCCGCTTTTATGTCCTAATATTTGACCCAATTTCACCCATTTTCCATAGGTTTCGTCCTCAGGTGGCCTACTACCACATACTGAAATTTCATCTAAATCGAACCATTTTTACGCCAATTATTGTGCGCACCGAGGGACAGACGGACAAAGCTGGAGCATATACGCTTCTTCGACGTACGGTTGGAAAGCGTAAAGAATGAGTAATAACTTAAATAATTAATAAAAAAAAACTTCAATAAACACTGTTCAAAAGATACTGTAGGAAAAATCATGTGCTACTGACTTTGTTGAACGTAAAAATGTTTATATATGATAAAATATAAAAATTCAGTAATATTTTCCGGCTTGTAGACATCATCACTATCGTCTTCGGAGATTGCATCACGTTCACATTCATCATCTTCCGCCACGTTCTCTAACACAGCTGGAGAAAGAGGGGCAGGCAGATCTTTTCCATGTGGAACTGGCCTAATGGCTGAAGGAATGCTTGCATACACAATTTTGTTCTTATTTTTCGGTAATATCTTGACAGCCGACGATGGTCACGTTCAATCAATGTCTTTTTACGGCCACACTGGTATCGTAGGTTGGAGGTTTTGCCGGAATTCTCGTAGTCACGGTACACCCTTGCAATGGTCGTCCGTGAAAATCCGAACTTCGTTACTACCTCCGAAATACTATGGCCTATCTCACTAGCGCCAACTATGACACTGCGTTGAAAATCGCTTAAATCGTTATTACTTGTCATTCTCATGCCGAAAACAGCTCTGACAGCTGGCAAGGATGTCTATCGATTCATATACGCACTGGCGGACGCAACCGGGTACGCGCATAGGTGACGTTGCTATGTATTTTGCATAAGCTCGATTGTACCAGTTTTTCTGGTACTTCATTGTATTTGTATGATGTTATTACCACCTATAAACGCAGCAGTTCGGTACCACAGATTTTTTGGAAGATAATACTGTAAAATAATGGATATTTTGTTTCCACTCAAGTCATTTTTTTTAGCCTTGAAATGAGTGAAAACTTATCAGATATTCGTTGTCATCGGACATGCACATCTGTCCAACGCCAAATCCGTATGTCTTTTACAAGACCTTTTCCTTCAGCATAGCTCTCATTGCCTTAAATCAACCATTCCATCATGTGTCGTCTTCTGGCTCACTGGAGCAAATAATTTTTCACTTACCTTGAAGTCATCTGTGACGTCTCGAAGGAGGATATGTCATTGTGCCATAACATCATCGTCGACTGTAGTGTCGTAGAAGGTTCAACCAATTATTCTCCATCCTTCGATAAGTGATTATAGTGGGCTTTTCCTGTGTCTGTATTTCAGACGATATCATCGTTCCAAGCAGCTCCTTCTTTGAAACATCACTTTTCTTCTGAACACAATGTATTGGCTAATCTTATAATCTCCAACGCCGGATGAGTTAGCCTCTTTGTGATTTCATGGGCGACAACGTAAGAAGCATAACAAAAAGCTTATTTACATAATATTCCGTTTTATCAGCAAAAATTCAAAGATCTCCTGTTACTGATCATATATTTACTTCCAGCCGGCGGCCAGCTAACAAAAACGCAAATTTTGTAGCACGTCTTTTGTAAAAAAAAGACAGTGCTTATCTCTGTAACTATTAGTCCGATTTCAAACACTCTTTTTGCATTGGGAAGCTTGAAATATGCGAATGATGATCCTTTATTTCGTTGTTTTTTTATACGATGTACAATTTCGCAGCTACAGGGCTTAAATGCAGATGATGTCAAATTCAAAATACATTTTATTCCATATATTTGCTTCTAAGCATCCGATTGAAAAAATTATTTTATCTTTCGATTCCATTTATGTCAGAGTATTTTAGATATAGTTACTTTTTAAAGGTATGCATAAATTTTCCGCTGAAGGGAGTAAAGATATTACGTTTTCCCCGATATCTCTTCTTCTAAAACTCCGATTTCAAAATTTTTGTCTTCAGCGGATGCAGCTTCTAATAGAAAATCTTTTACATATAATGTCTAATTTTAGGCAAAGAATACTTTGGCCACCAGGCGGCGTAAGTGTTAATTTTTGCTTCTGATGCATTTGCCATAAAACTTGAGCTTCTAAAATCCCGGTTGAAAAATTTCGTTCATGAACCGATACTGCTTACATCGAAAAACCTATTCGGAATATTTTCTTAAAATATTCCATGGTTTCTCCGCCAGGGGGCGTAGATATATATCTTATTTTTGCCAATATCTCTGCTTCTAATGGTCCGATTTGAAAAATTCTGTATTGGATAGGGTTTTGGTGTGACATGTTTTCCAGACAATTACAAAATTTTCAAGTGATTCATATACTTTCCGCTAGGTAGCGTAAAGGTAAATCCCCCCCTTTATATCTGTTTCTTAAACTCCGATTTGAAAAAAAAATTCTGTACCGGATATAGCCCCTGATGGGAAATCCTTTGCATATCATTTCTAGTTTTTGGTAAAACATGGTTTGGCCACCAGAGGGCGTAAACCTTAATTTCATCTTCTGATGTATTTGCAGAAATAAATCTGAGCGTCTAAAATCTCGTTTGAAATAAATTTGTTTGTGGACCGATGCTACTCACGTCGACAAACCTTTTAGGAATATTTTCTTAAAATAATGCATAGTTTCTACGCCAGGGGCGTAGATGTATATCTTTTTGTCAATATATCTACTTATAGGAGTCTGTCAATATCTCTACTTCTAGGATTTTTGTCAATATCTCTACTTCTAGGAGTCTGATTTGAAAAATTCCTTCTTTCTTGGATAGTGTTTCCGATGCGAAATGGTTTTCATATGAATTCAAAATTTTCAAGTAAGCCATACTTTCTGCTAGAGGGCGCAAAGGTAAATTGCGTTTTCCCGATATTTCTGCTGCTAAACCTCCGATTTGAAAAATTCTACCTGTATCGCAATCAGCTCCTAATGGAAAATGTTTTTCACATAATTTCTAATATTTGGTAAAGAACGGTTTGGCCACCAGGGAGCATAACTGTCAATTTCTGCTCCTGGCGTATTTGCAGCAAAATCTGAGCTATTGAAAACTCGATTAATTTTTGTTTCTTAGACGGATACTGCTCGCATCGAAAAACCTTTTTAAAATACCTTTATCCTAAAATAATGCATGGTTTTTTCGCTGGTGGGCGTAGATGCATATCTTATAAGTTCACGATTCCGTTTACAGCAGCATGTGCCAGATTAAAAACACGATTGAAGAACTTTTCTTCGGTCGGATACAATTGTTTTCCTTAACGGTTTCAATGACTTTGAATAGCTTTGATAACTTTAATTTGCGTCAGAACGGATTCAAAAGTAGTGCTCATTACACCCAATAATTCAGGGTCATCTTTCTTGTTTACATTCGCATACAGGTCACTGTGAGGAATATTTGATGTGAATATGTATTTATGATGTATCAATCGAAATAATTCGTATGAGTTTTAGAGATGTCCTTCTGACAAACATTAACGCAGATTTTTTTCTTCGCCGATTCATAACTTTCTTATTAGGGGAAATAACTAAAAAAAAACAAGTTAGTAAAATTATGCAATGCATTGATTATAATACGCTTTCCAACATACCAGAAATCATTACTGAAGTTATTACTCAAGTTATGAGGATAATGGCTGTGGAATAAATCTCGCTTCTGAGCCCTGACCTTTGACCCCCTTTCGATGATATGAAACAGGATTGGTTCAGTATACCTCCGGAACAACATGAAGTTTTCTTTTTTTTTTTTTTTTTTTTTTGCAATCGAAGCATTTTTGCGTAAGCCGCCCCGGTGGCGCAGTGGTCTAAGGCGCTGGCCTCTGATCATTCGTCCGTAAGGGGTCCGGGTTCAAATCCCGGTTAGGCATGGATGTTGTGTTTGTCTTACGGCACTGGCTCTCTCCCTTCCCTGGAACCAGTAACCCTAAATTAGGGACGGGCGACTGCCCATTGAGTTGCTCACGGTGGTCGTTAAACCTCCAATCAAAAAAAAAAAAAAAAAAATTGCGTAAAGTTATGACGCATGTCCTGATGTTTGACCCATTTTCGATGATATTAAACAGAATTGGTTCAGTGTACCTCCGAAACAACGTGCTCAAGTTTTGTCGCAACAGAAGCATTTTTAATCAAGTTATGAGGATAATGGTTGTGAAATAAATCTCGCTCCTGTGCCCTGACCTTTGACCCCATTTCGATTATATTAAACCGAATTTGTTCAGTATACCGCCGAAACAACATACTAAAGTTTTGTAGCAATCGAAGCATTTTTACGTAAGTTATGACGCATAAGAGCAATGGAATGGATCTCGCTCCTATGCCCTGACCTTTGACCCCATTTTGCCCATTTTCAATAGAATTTGACCCCAGGTAGTCATCTACCACATACTAAATTTTAATCGAAATCGAAACGTTTGTACGCAAGTTATGAACTATATAAGGGCAATGGAATTGATCCCGGTCCTCTGTCATGAACTTCAACCCATTTCTTCCATTTTCAATAGGTTTGGTCCCCAGGTGGTGCCTTACCACATACTAAAATTTTATGGAAATCGAACCATTTGTACGTAAGTTATGACGCATAAGGGCAACGGAATGGATCCCGATCCTATGTCGTCACCTTTGACCCAATTTCGCCCATTTTAAATAGGGTTCGGCTCCAGGTGGTCTCCTACCACATACTAAAATTTCATCGAAATCGAACCATTTTTACGCGAGTTGTCGTGTGGACGGGCAGACGGACAAAGCTGGAGCATATACGCTTCTTCAACCTACGGTTGGAAAGCGTAAAAAAGCGAAGCGCCCAGAAGGAATCTTCCAATCCAGATGAAAACTGGTATGTGAAATATACGTGTATAGGAAATGAGTGCAATTCCGGAGCAGTTGGGCCATGTATTCGTATAAAACAGCTACACGAGTGGAACAAGCCGGCACGTTGTATTGTCACCTCTAGCTCGGATACAAGCGGTTACCCGGCGTGGCATCGACTTATACAGCTCACCAATACTCTCCTGCCGGAAGGTGCCAAAATATAGGGCCAGTTCTCCGCCATTCCGGGATGGTCGTGCATGGCGTCTCATGTCTCAAACATGTTCAATCGGTGAGAGGTCAGGCGATCGGGATGGTCATGGAAGGGTGTCAACATTACTGATGCAGGCCCGGTAGAGCCGTGCCGTGTGTGGCCGGGAATTATCCTTTTGAGAAATTTCTCGGTGATGCTGCAAAAGAAATGGCAACTCAACAGGTCGTAGAATGCCGCCGACGTACACTTGAGCCGTGAGGGTGGTACGGAGAACTACCAAGGGTGTCCGGCTATCGTACGAAATTGCTTCCCAGCGTGTCGCACCCGGCATGCATTCCACGCTAAAGGCAGAATCCGTGCGCTGGCCGGCTCGTCTCAAGATACGTATGCGGTGGTCATCGACACCAAGTGTAAATCTTTTTGTGAGTTATGAGCCATTTAACTATAACATTTTATGCCAAGAAATGTGTGATCACTACTGCGGCCAGAGAGGTAATTTTCACTGTTTGTCCAAGCTGGGTCTGTTTCAACCCCGAACTGAGGCCTGGGTTGTGTATTCGTTATTCGGACGTAGCACCCTCCCTTTTCTGGAACACAAGCGAACCTACATTAATGACGGGGGAGCGCTTAATACAAGCTGTCCGAATAATGACTGTAAACTGAATGTACCAATTGGTGTAATGAAATAATAAAGAAATTTTGAATGGAATTAGAGTAGAAGTGACCCGCCGCGTGCAAATGTTCTGTCTGGTAATCTTCATGTCGGCCGCCCTGGTGGAGCAGTGGTCTAAGCGATGACTTCTTATCGTTCGTCCGAAAAAGGTCCGAGTTCGAATCCCGGTGAGGTATGGATGTTGTTTGTCTTACGACATTGGCTCTCTCCCTTCCCTGGAACCAGTGGGCCCTAAATCAGAGACGGGCGGCTGCTTATAGCTCATTAAGTTGCTCACGGTGGTCTTTAAACCTTCAATAAGAAAAAAAGCAAGTTGGTAAAATCATGCAATGCATTGATAATGATACGCTTTCCAACATACCAGAAATCAGTACTCAAGTTATGAGGATAATGGCTGGGGAATAAATCTCGGTCCTGTGTCCTGACCTTTGATCCCATTTCGATGATATTCAACAGAACCGGTTCAGTATACCTGGAAAATAACCAGATAAAGTTTTGTCGCAATCGCAGCATTTTTACGTACGTTATGATGCATAAGGTGTATGGAATAGATCCCGCTCTTGTGTCCTATCCTTTGACCCCATTTCGCCCATTTTCAACAAGATTCGCTCCCGGCAGTCCCCTACAACATACTAACATTTCATTCAAATCGAAGAATGTTTACGTAAGTTATGACGAATAATGGCGATGGAAGTGATTCCGCTCCTATGTCCTGACCTTTGACCCCATTTCGCCCATTTTCAATAGGGTTTGTCCCCAGGTATTCCCCTACCACATATTAACATTTCATCGATATCGAACCGTTTTTACGCGAGTTATCATGCCGACAGACAAACGGACGGACAAAGCTGGAGCATATACGCTTCTTCAACCTACGGTTGGAAAGCGTAAAAAAGACCCTTCATGTCTCCCCACTCCGAGGCGCTCGCAGCTGTCATTTCCGAGCGCTTGGTCGACGGAGGCAGACTTGTTGATTGATCACTCGTTTCGACACAAGAACAATAGAGTTGACGGTTGGTTTTTGGTGGAAGATGTCTTTCGCCATGACGACAAGTACACGGACGAAGTACAAAAATAATTCGCTAGGAAATTTCGTGATGCACACGTCCCGAACCTTAATGCGGTACGTCAGCTCATAGCGAAGTTTCGGGAAACTGTCAATGTTTTGTATGCCCGCCCCCGCAGGTTATCCACGACAAACGAAGCCGTACAGGATATCCAGGACAAGATACAGAGGAGTCCACGCAAGTCAGTGAGGCGGTTGTCACAACAAGCTGATGAAACAAAAAGTACAGCCCACAATATTCCGAAAATGAAGTTGCGTTTCCACCATTACAAAGTGTCTGTCGTGCATCAGTTGAAAGAAAGAGACCATGAGATCCGTGTTCGGTACTGCAGGTGGTTCCAAGAGTTCCTGTCACGAAGAAGGTGAGGACATTCTACACGTAGAAACTATCTGTCGTGCATCAGCTGAAAGAAACAGACCATGAGGCCCGTGTTCGGTACTGCAGGTGGTTCCAACAGTTCCTGTCAAGAAGAAGGTGAGGACATTCTGGACGTACAAAGTGTCTGTCGTGCATCAGCTAAAAGAAAGAGACCACGAGGCCCGTGTACGGTACTGCAGATGGTTCCAAGAGTTCATGTCATGAAGAAGGTGAGGACATTCTGCACGTACAAAGTGTCTGTCGTGCATCAGCTGAAAGAAAGACACCGTGAGGCCCGTGTTCGGTACTGCAGGTGGTTCCAAGAGTTCCTGTCATAAAGACGGTGAGGACATTCTGCACGTACAAAGTGTCTGTCGTGCATCAGCTGAAAGAAAGGAGACCATGAGGCCCGTGTTCGGTACTGCAGGTGGTTCCAAGAGTACCTGTCATGAAGAAGGTGAGGACATTCTGGACATACAAAGTGTTTGTCGCGCATCAGCTGAAAAAAAGAGACCGTGAGACCCGTGTTCGGTACTGCAGGTGGTTCCAAGAGTTCCTTTCATGAAGAAGGTGAGGACATTCTGCACGTAAAAAGTGTCTGTCGTGCATCAGCTGAAAGAAAGTGACCATGAGGCCCGTGTTCGGTACTGCAGGTGGTTCCAAGAGTTCCTGTCATGAAGAAGGTGATGACATTCTGCACGTACAAAGTGTCTGTCGTGCATCAGCTGAAAGAAAGAGACCATGAGGCCCGTGTTCGGTACTGCAGGTGGTTCCAAGAGTTCCTGTCACGAAGAAGGTGTGGACATTCTGCACGTGCAAAGTGTCTGTCGTGCATCAGCTGAAAGAAAGACGCCATGAGGCCCGCGTTCGGTACTGAGGGTGGTTCCAAGATTTCCTGTCATGAAGAAGGTGAGAAAATTCTGCACGTACAAAGTGTCTGTCGTGCATCAGCTGAAAGAAAGAGACAATGAGGCCCGTGTTCGGTACTGCAGGTGGTTCCAAGAGTTCCTGTCATGAAGAAGGTGAGGACATTCCGCACGTACAAAAAGTGTCTGTCGTGCATCAGCTGAAAGAAAGAGACCATAAGGAGACCCGTGTTCAGTACTGCAGGTGGTTCCAAGATTTCCTGTCATGAAGAAGGTGAGGACATTCTGCACGTAAACAGTGTCTGTCATGCATCAGCTGAAAGAAAGAGACCATGAGGCCCATGTTCAGTACTGCAGGTGGTTCCAAGCGTTCCTGTCATGGAAGAAGGTGAGAACATTCTGGACGTACAGTGTCTGTCGTGCATCAGCTGAAAGAAAGACACCATGAGGCCCGTGTTCGGTACTGCAGGTGGTTCCAAGGGTTCCTGTCATGAAGAAGGTGAGCACATTCTGCTCGTAAAAAGTGTCTGTCGTGCATCAGCTGAAAGAAAGAGACCGTGAGGCCGATGTTCAGTACTGCAGGTGGTTCCAAGAGTGCCTGTCATGAAAAAGGTGATGACATTCTGCACGTAAAAAGTGTCTGTCGCGCATCAGCTGAATAAAAGGGACCATGAGGCCCGTATTCGGTACTGCAGGTGGTTCCAAGAGTTCCTGACATGAAAAAGGTGAGGACATTCTGCACGTACAAAAGTGTCTGTCGTGCATAAGCTCAAAGAAAGAGACCATGAGGCCCGTGTTCCTTACTGCAGGTGGTTCCAAGTGTTCCTGTCATGGAAAAGTGAGAACATTCTGGACGTACAGTGTCTGTCGTGCATCAGCTGAAAGAAAGAGACCGTGAGACCCGTGTTCGGTACTGCAGGTGGTTCCAAGAGTTCCTGTCATGAAGAAGGTGAGGACATTCTGCACGTACAAAAGTGTCTGTCGTGCATCAGCTGAAAGAAAGACACCATGAGGCCCGTGTTCGGTACTGCAGGTGGTACCAAGAGTTCCTTTCATGAAGAAGGTGAGGACATTCTGCACGTAAAAAGTGTCTGTCGTGCATCAGCTGAAAGAAAGTGACCATGAGGCCCGTGTTCCTTACTGCAGGTGGTTCCAAGTGTTCCTGTCATGGAAAAGTGAGAACATTCTGGACGTACAGTGTCTGTCGTGCATCAGCTGAAAGAAAGAGACCATGAAGCCCGTGTTCGGTACTGCAGTTGGTTCCAAGAGTTCCTGTCTGAAGAAGGTGAGGACATTCTGGACATACAAAGTGTCTGTCGTGCATCAGCTGAAAAAAGAGAATACGAGGCCCGTGTTCGGTACTGCTGGTGGTGCCACGAACTCCTGTCTAAAGGATGTGAGGACATTCTGGACATTACTTTGTTTACAGATGAGGCGTAGTTCCACCTCAGCATGCACTTCAAGAGCTACAGGGGGCAATAATGACACACATCTACCACATCACACCACATACTTTGAGAAAGGTCTTCACCAACATGCATAAGCCTGTGCAGAAATGTCTGGAGGTCGGTGGGGCTCGTTCCCAACACTTTCTGTAGGAACCGGTTCGACATGGTGTCACCTTTAGTGCACAGGTTTTTTTCGGACATCCTGTAGCTTGTTGCAGTCACTAAGGCTCTGTGGGGAGGCGCATTGTGCTACTGGAAGAGTCAAGTTCTTTGAGCGTGCGTAATGACTAAGGACGGATGCAGATGGTCTGCAAGTGTAGACTCGTAGCTTGGACATATGCATCTAGCGTGCCAGAGGTCATAACATGCTCGGACAATAACCGAGAGTGCACTGAGGTACACCCGTTCATGTCCTGCATTAATGCTGATGGGTTGAGCCTGTTCCAACAGGACAATGCACCTCCACACAAGTGTCGGGAAGCCACATTATGGTAAGAGGAGCATTCATCTGAGTCTGGGGTGTTGCCATTCCTACCCAAGTCCCCAGATCTGAACGTGATAGAACACATTTGGGATGCCATGCAACGCGCTATCAAACCCGAGAATCCCAGACCTCGGAATACACCCGGATTGTGGAACGCTCTGCAGGAAGTATGGTGGGCATTGCCTACAGCATATTTCCAAAAGCTAGTGGAGTCCATGCCACGTTGTATTTCTGCAGTCTTACGCTCCCGTGGGGGACCTACGAAGTATTAGATTGGTGTACCAGTTTTTCTGGCACTTCAGTGTATATATCTATGTCAGAGAAAAAAAAGAAGAAAAGAGCAGGGTAGAAAGAGGAAGAAACGAACCTGGAAAAAGAAGCAAGGCAAAACGAAAAAAGCAGGGGAGAGGGTAAATTGAAAAAGGACCTCGGCGGAAAATGAAGGTGGCATTCTACATGGTGTTTTCAAAGACAACGCATGCAGAACGCCCCGTCGTTTAACGACCACTACCTAGAATTTGGGTTTCTGACTGAATCCTTTGCCTAAGGTACCTATATATTGACTAAACCGACAGAATAAACTTAAAAAAGATTACCGAGCAAAATAAATAATAAAATAAAATAAAAAAAATAAAAAATAGAAACTGAGCTTATGAAAAGGGGCCGAATTTTTTTTTTTTTTTTATCACATAAGAAAGTACTGATTTTAGAAACTTTAAATTATTAATAAATCACACTCACGGACAATGAAATTTGCTCACCAAGAAGGAAGCATCGGATTGAACTGAACTTTTAACGTACGTAATGATACAGATGAGTGGTGCACATGATGGGAAAAACAGAGCTGCAGGGCAATTACAGAGGGATCTGTGAAACGCAGCCCGGTCATCTTCACTAGCGCGTCCCACCGACTCGTGCTGCGGTACATACTGCAATACGATGCCGACATGCATGCGAACAGACGCCTGATGTTCTTCTGCGGTAGACTGGCCCACACGTGTTGCTCCAAATCCAAGATAGTGCGACACGGCGGCAGCTGTTGTTTCAACTGGTCCCACACATGCTCGATACGGGACATGTCCGGTGAGCGGGCAGGCCAATGAAGTGTCTGGACATGACGTAGTCAGACCTGGGTAGCCTGAGCCGTGTGCGGTCGGGCATTATCCTGCTGGTATAGCGCACATGGAATCCCGGCCAGGAATGGGAGCACATGGGGTCGTGCGATCTCATCCCCATACCGCTGGCCCGTCAATGACCCTCGTACCACTACTAGAGATCATCGAGTATCGTAGGCAATGGCTCCCCAGACCATAATGCCTGCAGTGGGGGAGGTGTGGCGCTCGATAGAGAGGTTGGGATTGTGCCGTTGACGCGGGGACTTCCACACCCGGACAGGATGATCATCTGTCTCCAAAATGAAGCGGCACTCATCGCTAAACACCACACGTCGCCAGTGTGTGACGTTCCACGTCCCTCTGGCCTGGCACCACTGCAAACGGAGCCGGATATGTTCTGGTGTTAATGGGAGCACACGTAAGTGATGCTGGGATCGTAGATTCGCTTCCCCGATGCGTCGGGAAATGGTTCGTGAGCACACAGGAACCGCTACATCTGCCTGTATAGTGCACCGGGTCCCCGTGGGATCCGTTCGTGCGTGTTGCGCACGATCCATCGATCCTCTTTACCGGTGGTCCTCCTGGTTCATCCAGAGCCGCTCCGCCGTGTGGCAGTGCCTCATGTGTCCACTGCTCCCAACAAAGCCGGACGGTATGGTCAGAACGATCGACGTGGTAGGCTATACGGCGCGCCGACCAACCCTGCGGTTTTCAGCCTGATGATCAGGCCTCTCTCAAAGTCCGTGAGTTGCGTAACTCGACGTCTCAGGCATCTACCTGGCATTCTTTTCACTCTGTACGTCAGCCGGTGCCTTTTTGCTTTCATGGGTCATCGACTACACGCCGATTTATAATGTTCGTGCTTGCAGCGCCAGCACACGGTGTGTGGTCATGCACACTCGCACCAAACGTGGATGATTTGCATACCAGCACGCACTCTAGCTATTTGCAAAGTTTCGCGGTTGTAGCATGCTTTCTTCTAGGTGTGCAAATTTCATTGTCCGTGAGTGTATAATAAGAAAACATTTATCTTAACTAGGCAAAGGATTTCATCGTTCCCCAACCCAAAGCTGACCGTTGAAAACGAGAAGATCTTTTGAGTTAAATATATGAAAATAAAAATTGACACTGCCTTTTTCATAAACGCTAAAATCCTTTGCCTAGTTAAGATAACCGTTTTCTTCTTATCTTATATACGTTATTAATAACTTAATGTTTCAAAAATCAGTACTTTCCTTACGTGACCAAAAAAAATATTTTTTCGACCCCTATCCATAAACTCGGTTTCTATTTTTTATTTTATTTTACTTTAATTATTTTCTTATTGATTTCGCTCCGTATTTTTTTAAACTTTATTCTGTCGGTTGAGTCAATATATATGTACCTTAGGCAAAGGATTCAGGCAGAAACCCAAATTCTAGGTAGTGGTGTTAAATGAGGGAGCATTCTGCATGCGTTGCCCTTGAAAACGTCATGCAGAATGTCACCTTCATTTTCCTCCCTGGTCCTTTTTCAATTTACCCTCACATCTCCTTTTTTCGTTTTGCACCGTTCTTTTTCTAGGTTGGTTTCCTCTTTCTACCCTGCTTTTTTCTTCCTTTTTTTTTTCTCCCACTCTTACTTCTTCCTTGCCTCCCTTTCTCCATATTATTTTTCCTTTTCCTCTTGTAATTTTTGGATAACTCTTACACCGCTGAATTTTGCGCGTTCAGGTTTCCCCAATCTCGTTATTTTTACTTATTTATTTTTCTCTACCCCTTTTTTCTTCTTTCGAGTATATAATATATACACTTTGTATATACAAATTAGTGTCAGCTTTTTGCTTTTTTCTATTTTCCCTGTAAACTAAGATCAATTCACATATAGCAAAAACAAATCCAGTTATTTCTGTTGAACACAATTTATTTTCCAGGTAATTTTAAATAAATGTAAATACAGCGCTTAATTTCGGGAATTTCTTAAATATTGAAACTGGTTTAATATCATAGACCATAACCTAATCCCCCGTATCCACGAGTTCCAAGTCCATAGACTACTCCACCGTTTCCGAGGCTGTATGAACCTCCTCCAAGTCCATATCCTCCAAGGCTTCCATAACCCAGTCGTCCATTTCCAAGTCCAACACCGTACCCAAGTCCTCCAAATCCAGCTGCGTACCCCAGACTGACTCCTCCATATCCATCGGCATAAAGAGCGGCGGAGATAACGTTGACAGTTGCAGGATCCTGATTGGCTGTTCCTGGTTCGTTGGTCTTGACTTGAGCACGGAATCTACCATGGTCAGCAACGTAATTGACCTGACGATGGACACCACGGGCATCGGAGAATCCGTAGCTTCCCTTGACTCCACTATGTCCATCTCCACTCTCTTCACGGTGTTTCTCTCTGTGATGATCCTTTACCTTGTAGCCAAAAGCATAAGGCTAGGGCTAAAAAAGTTACAAAAGACGTGATCAAATGTTTTCACATGATATGAATTATGCAGAACTATATTTAATTTAAATATTCTATGAAAAAACATGTTGCACGTGTCCAATAAATTCACGATTTGCTATTAGTAATGAGCTGGCCTGATTGTGAAGTAGTGTATAACTCTTTCGATCATCACGGTTATTTTCTTTTCTTTCACCAAATGAATTTTAGCTGCTGAAATAATGGGAACTATTATTAACACGTCTTTTGTAAAAAATATCGTGTTTTTGTTATCAGTTTGTCCGTCAGTCTGTCTGTGGATACCATATCTCTACAACTATCAATCCGATTTCAAAAATTCTTTTTCATTGGAAAGTTCGAAATCTACGAATGATGATCCCTTATTTCGTTTTTTTATACGATGTACAATTTCGCCGCTAGAGAGCGTAAATGCAGATGTCGAATTCAAAATATGTTTTGTTCTATATATTTGCTTCCAAACATCCGTTTGAAAAATTATTTTACCTTTTAATTCCACTTATGTCGAAGACTATTTTAGGTATGCTCACTTTTTCAAGTTACGTATAGAATTTCCGCTAGGGGGCGTAAATGTAAATTCCGTTTCTTCCGATATCTCTGCTTCTAAAACTCGGATTTGAAAATTTCCTTTTGCACCGCATACAGCTCCTGATAGAAAGTGTTTTGCATATAATTTCTGATATTTGGTAAAGAATAGTTTGGCCACCAGGGGGCGTGAGTTTTAATTTCTGCTTCTGATGCACTTGCAGCAAAATCTTTCGTGGACCGTTAGCACTCTCGTCGACAAACCTTTCAGAATATTTCTTCTTAAATTAATACATGGTTTTTTGGTTTGGGGGCGTAGATGCATATCTTTTTTTTTTTTTTTTTTTGTCAATATCTCTGCTTCTAAGAGTCCGATTTGAAAAATTCCTTCTCTGTTGGACAGCTTCTGGTGCGAAATGTTTTCCATATAATTTCAAAAATTTCAAGTAATTCGTAGACCTTCCGGTAGGGGGAGTAAAGGTAAATTGCGTTTTCTCCGATATCTCCGCTTCTAAAACTACGATTTGATATATTCTTTCTGTATCGGATACAGCTTCTGATGTGAAATATTTTACATATAATTTTTAATATTTGTTGAAAAACGGTTTGGCCACCAGAAGGCGTAAGTGTTTTTCTGCTTCTAATGCATTTGCAGCAAAATCTGAGCTCCTGAAAACTGTATTGAAAAAATTCCTTCGTGGACTGATACGCTAACATCGAAAAACCTTTAGAGTATAGTTTCTTAAAATAATGCATGCTTTTTCCGCCAGGGGGCGTAGATCCATAGCTTATTTTTGTCCACAGCTATGCTTCTAAGAGTCCAATTTGAAAAATGTCTTGGTTTGAGAGTGTTTCCGCTGAAAAACGTTTCTCATGTAACTTCAAATTTTTCTTAACGCACACGTCTGCCACCAGAGGGCGTAAGATCACGTTATCGCTTACAGCAATATCTTCGGGACTAAAAACCTGATTGAATAATAACTTTTTTGTTTCCGTCCGATACTACTGGTTTCAATTTGTAAATGTTTTATCGATTGTAAAACCCGGTTGATCGTTCTTCTAATCGGTTCCATTGTCTATGAATTGCTCTGGTAACTTTAATTTGCGTCGGAAAGGATTCAAAAGATGTGCTCATAACAACCAAAAATTCGGTGTCTTATTTCTTGTTTTTAAAGTTTTAAATGCAATGCAATTTGACTGTACTTAAAATTTTCCGGACGGTACAAAAATTAGTTATTTCTGTCTGATTTCAGCTGTTATGTGGCCTAAAAGAAATGGGGGGGGGGGTACTGGTATCCTTCCTTTGTGTTCTGACACACAAAACCCCAAAGAAATAATATTACATATGTACTAATGAAAGCATTACAAGTTGATCCGACTTGAACGAATCTCATGCATGATATTAAAAACGATTATAGATATAAATTGTTTAATTTTGACTCCGGTATCAAATAAGATCTAAATTTTGTTTGCAAGCCTAGTTGCGCCATAGTCTAAGCGTTGGCTTCTGACCATTCGTTCGAGATGGGTCCAGATTCAAATCCTGGTGAAACATTCATGTTTTTAGTCTTTTAGAACTGTCTGTATCCCTTTCCTAGAACCATTAGCCCTAAATTAGGGACGGGCTACAGCTTATATCAGATTGAATCGGTCGGTAAATCACAAACAAAACAAAATGTATTTATGAACAAATTTCTAATATCGAAATGAATGTTATTTGAAATTACCACCTCCATTTTTAAAAATACTATAAAACTTTAAAATTCATTAGATACACGAACATTGCCGAGAACCAGATAAACTATTTTCAATTCACAGAGAGAAATGAATATTCGGCATACAAAAGGACATATTGTGGTTTTTGATTTGTGCGGAACAAACTAGGCTTAGAGGAACCTACACTTCATTCATGTTGTACGCAGTTTGAACAGGAAGAAACATGCTTTTGAAATGGAGACATAGCAGCCTCCAAAGTCACCAAGGACTGCTTTGACGGTTAAATCATACTGTGTTCCAAGGCTGTGTTGTTGGTAACCACGTGAGTTATCGCAATGTTCGCGATCGTCGGCTAGAAGCCGAGTCGAGATCTCAGGTACCACAGAATTGTTACTCTTTCACTCCCAGTTTCTTTGAATTGTTGGACTTTCACTCCAAGTTAGGTGGCGCAGTGATCTGAGGGATAGCTTATAAACACTCGTCTGAAAACGGTCCGGGTTTGAATCCGGATGAGGTATGGATGTTGTGTTCGTATCACGGCACTCGTTCTCTACCTTCTCTGGAACCAGTGGCCCTAAATTAGGAACGGAAGACTGCTTGTAGCGCATTGAGATACTCACGGTGGTCGTTCAAAGTTCAATCAATAAAAAATAAAAACTCCCAGTTAGTTTATATATTTAACTTTTGCCGCTAGCCGTATAATTAAAGCTTATCGTGGCGCAGTGGTCTAAGCGATGGCCTCTGATCAATCGTTTAAAAGAGGTCCGGGTTCGAATCCCAGTGAGGCATAGATGCTGTGTTTGTCTTAAGGCACTGGCTCTCTCCCTTCCCTGGAACCAGTGACTCTAAATTATGGACGGGCGACTGCTTATAGCCCATTGAGTTGCTCACGGCGAACGTTAAATCTCCAATTAAAAAAAAAAAAAAAAAAAAACTTATTGTTTTTTTATGTCTTTCCTCTACGTAACTACAATAAAAAAGAATGTGCAGCAACGTTCAGCTCAGCATATACTTTGTGAATCCCTGGCAGAACTTCAAACCTTTGTTTTAGTGCAAGAAAAAAGAAAGATGATATTGAATTTTCTAGTGTAACGAGTATGTTTTTTGAATCCATTTTGACGCGAATTAAATATGGCAAAGTTATTCAAAATCAATGGAACCAGTATGAGAAACATTAGTATCTGACAGAAGAAAGACTTTTTTCAATCTGGCTTTTAATTCCGCAGATATTGTTGTAAACGGAATCGTAAACTGGTTAAATACTTGTGCGTTAAGAAAATTTGAAATTATATGAGAAACATTTCGCAGCGCAAACGCTCTTCAACAAATTTTTTTAGATCGGACACTTAGAAGCAGAAATAACGAAAATTATAAGGTATGCATATACGCCCCCTGGCGGGAGAAACATGCATTATGTTAAGAAGAAAGTATTCTCAAAAGGTTCTTTTGATATAATAGCGAAAATTATAAGATATGCATATACGCCCCTGGCGGGAGAAACATGCATTATGTTAACAAGAAAGTATTCTCAAAAGGTTCTTTCGATATGAGTTGTCCAGGAAAGAATTTTTTTCAGTCGAGTTTTCAGGAATACAAAGAATTGTTTTCAGTTGAGTTTGCTGCAAATACATCAGAAGCAGAAATTCTTACTTATGCCTCCTGGTGGTCAAATTATGCTTTACCAAATATTAGAAATTACATGAAAAACATTTCCCAGCAGGAGCTGTGAGCGATACAGGCAGAATTTTCCAAATCGGAGATTTAGAAGCAGAAATATCGGGGAGAAAGCAATTTACTTTCACGCCCCTAGCAGAAAGTCTATGAATGATTTGGAAATTTTTGAAATTGTATGAAAAATATTTCGCACTGGAAACTGTCCGGCAAAGAAAGAGTTTTTGACATCTGTCTCTCAGAAGTAGATATTGACAAAAATAAGATATACATCTATGTCCTCTTGCGGAAAAACCCTTTAATATTTTAAGAAGAAAATATTCCGAAAAGGTTTATCACAACGTGAGTGGTATCGGTCAACGAACGACATATTTCAAACGAGAATTTAGAAGCTCAGTTTTTGTGGCAAATTTATCAGAAGTATAAATTAACAGTTAACGCCCCCTTGTGGCCAAGCCATTCTTTACCAAAAAAGAAATTATGCAAAAGGTTTCCTATCAGAAGCTGTATCCAGGAGCTCAGAAAAATTTTTTCAAATTGGAGTTTTAGAAGTAGAGATATCGGGGAAAACACACTTTTCATTTACGCCCCCAAGCGTAAAATCTATGAGTAACTTAAAAAAGTGACTGTACCTAAAATATTCTTCGACAAAAGTGGAATCGAAAGGTAAAATAATTTTTTCAGACCGGTGCTTAGAAGCAAATACATAGAATAAAATGTATTTTGAATTCGATATCATCTGCATTAACGTGTTTTTTAGCGGCGAAATTGTACATCCTAAAAAAGAAAAGTGAAATGACGGATCATCATTCGCATATTTCAAGTTTCCCTGCGCAAAAAGAATTTTTGAAATCGGACTAATAGTTGAAGAGATATGGTGTCCACAGGCGGACTGACGGACATACCGATAACATAAGTACGATAATATTTTGCAAAAGACATGATAAAAAGTGTGGTCCATCATCCATAAACTCAAGCAGGTAAGTTTTGGAACCTTACCTAAAAAATCATTCTTCTCGAAGGCGCGATTGTTAGCGGACAGAATAATATGATCACGGAATGCTAAATCTATTCTCATTTCAAGGAATTATTGATTTCTTGAAGGTGCCACAGATTTTGTTAGGATTACAGAGTTAAAGAAATAAGCTCGAGTAAGAGAAAGACGTTAGGTTCCTTGTAAGCCTAACATACACTATATTGACAAAAGTCACCGAACACCCCTTCAAAAGCAAACGAACCGACACGCTGCGTTGTTAAGATGCAAGGTACAGATGCAAACGGCATAAAAACAAGCCTGCAGCTGACCGCGATCGTATCGCACTGTGACGTTGAGTGAAAATGTCGCGGCGGGAGAGAACTGACTTTGAGAAAGGAAAGATTGTTGGGTGTTACATTAGTGGGTTGTCCATAAGAGAAACCGAGAGGCGTTTAAACATACCCAAGTCAACAGTTTTGGATGTACTGAGTAAGTGGAAGACACATGGAGTGCCTGAAGTAGCAAAACGTACCGGCCGACTAAAGAAAATTAGTGAAAAAGGATGTCGAAGCCTCAGGAGAATCGTTACAGCTAATTGACGGAGTACCGCATCAGACCTCAGTGTACAGGTGAGTAAAAATGCTGGAAATTCTGTATGTACACGCACCATTCGCAGAGAACTTCATTCCATGGGTTACCGTGGTAGTGCGGCTGTGCATAATCCTTTCATCTCCACGCGGAATGCTGCTCGTCGCTTAGCATGGTGTAAAGAACATTTATCGTGGACCGTAGATCAATGGAAACGGGTCCTATGGACTGAGGAATTCAGATACACGATCCATCAGTTTGATGGCCGTGTGTGAGTATGGCAGCAGCCAGGGGAACGCTATTTACCACAGTGTACTTTTCCTATGGTCAAATTTGGAGCTGGTAGTGTACTCGTGTAGGGGTGTTTTTCGTGGTATCGTCCCGGCCTATTGGTTATCGTGAACAAACATGTTAACCAGCACGTCTACTACGATATTCTGGACAATAATGCCCTACCATCTCTGTGACAATATTTTGGAACCGAGCCTAGTTTGTACCAGCAGGATAATGCGCCGAGTCATAAAGCAAGGACTGTTACGGCGTGGTTTGACGATAATTCCGTATCGTTTGTTAGCCGCCCCGGTGGTCAAAGCGCTGACTTCTGACCATTCGTGCGAGAAGGTTCCGGGTTCGAATCCCGGTAAGGCATGGATGTTGTTTGTCTTACGTCGCTGTCTCTCTCTCCCTTTTCTGGAACCAGTGGTCCTAAATAAGGGATGGGCGACTGCTTATAGCCCATTGAGTTGCTCACGGTGGTCGTTAAACCTTCAATAAAAAAATCGTTTGTGAACTGGCCAACACAGAGCCCTGATCGTAATCCCATAGAGCACCTATGGGATGAATTACAGCGCCGCATAAGAAGTTTGGAACCAAGACCTACTACTAAGCAGCAATTAGCGGCTGCATTATGTACTGAATGGAAGCTCATACCTATCGCTGTGTTCCAAAACCTGGTGGAAAGCATGTCTCGAAGGGTCAGTGCATGCATTAAGGCCAAAGGTGGACCGACACCGTACTAATGTATGTCAATGAATGCCGTGTTGTGTTTCTCTTCAAGGTGTCGGGTGGCTTTTGTTAATGTAGTGTATATTGCCTTAAATAAGTTTGTCAAATTTGCGATTCAATCAAATATTGATGTTGAGATATCTTGTCAGTGCTAAACCTGAGCTGAACGTTTGAGAAAAGGAAAATTGCACATCACCAAGGATAAGTCTTCTCTTCCAAACACTTGTTGAAATATTTGGCTACACAATTGAAAAATATTGAAACTTTACTGCCACAAAAAAGAGCACCCTCACTTTATGTCATATAGCTTACTCGCAAAAAATATTGAAATTCCTCTGCTGTAGAAAAGAGGCAAAGCATATCCCCGCTTCAAACTATACAGCTTTAATGCAGAAAAATATCGGGATTTCTGTTCCTCAGAAGAGACAGCATTCTCCAAGTCAAACTATTCAGCTTACTGCAGAAAAAATATTGAAATTTCTTTTGCCACAGAGAAGAGGCAGAACATCCGAACTTTTAAACTATATAGCTTTACCATACACAAAAAATGTTTAAACTTCGCTTCCACATAAAGGTATTCCCACTTTATACAGCGCGAAACATTGTTGAAACTTCGATGAAGCAGAAAATCCATAGGGCTTCCCCATTTTGAAATTATACAGCTTCACACGAACTTCGCTGCCACCGAAAAACAACATTGGTATTCCTTATCTGAAATTATTCAGCTTCAATCACAGAAAAAAGTTTTAAAGTTCCTCCAAAGAAGCTTTCATCACCGAATGTAACTTAATGTTCCGTGATGAAAGCTTCGATAGAAGTAACAGCAAAATATTAGTTACATTCCTTTCCGTCACGGAATGCAACTTAATATCTTGCTTTTACTTCTATCCGTCGATGCTTTAGTAAATAGATGTGAACTCAGTTTGGTTTTAGAAAGCATTTTGATTTCACATCGCAAAAATACACAAATATTATTGTATTGAACGGACGTTTTGGAAAACTTTTCTTTCAAATACTTACTGCGTGATGAGCATAACCAATGCCATTAGCAAGAGAGACTGCTATGAAGGCAAACAAGAGAATCGTCTGGAAGACAGTAACAATGCAATAATGAAACTAACCAAAAATGTGCGTGTATGTTACAGCAAAGAAACGTGGAACAAATGAATTAAATACTTCAGTGAATATTTCAAAATATACAGTAAAATAATTTTTTATACACACCCACCTAATAACCAAGTATTCGCCCTCATCAATGCAGCAGGACGTCATGGCAAGGACCCTACCAAATATTGGAAACGTTTCTGTGGCATTCGACCCATGATCCTACGCGATCCCAGAGTTGCCACTAATGGGTTTCGAGCTCGAATGCTTTGCTTCATCTCTTTACACAGGCATTCAATTGGATTCAAATCCGGATAGTGTGGATCACGAACACGCTGGAATGTACCTCGAACTATTCCTTTCCGCAAACTGGAGTGGGCCGCCCCGGTGGCGCAGTGGTCTAAGGCGTTGGCCTCTGACCATTCGTCCGTAAGGGGTCCGGGTTCGAATCCCGGTCAGGCATGGATGTTGTGTTTGTCTTACGGCACTGGCTCTCTCCCTTCCCTGGAACCAGTGACCCTAAATTAGGGACGGGCGACTGCTTATAGCCCATTGAGTTGCTCACGGTGGTCGTTAAACCTCCAATCAAAAAAAAAAAAAAAAACTGGAGTGGGGTGGAAAGGCATTGTTTTTGTTGAAAGAAGACATTGTGATGTGGGGAAATGGGTAGCCATGAATGGGCGTTGGTGGTTTGCGAATATGTCAGTCATGATCAAATGTAGAGGATTTTAGGAAGGGAGTGTCTGACCCCAGGTCTTAAACAACCCTTAGAAATAGGAAGCTAGGAGGTTTGGGCTAGAGTGCCTGTTAGGAAAGTGACACGGCAGCGAGGTAGAAAGGGGAGGGAGACGCCCCTATTTATTACCGGGGGAGTACCCGGGGTCCGACGGCTTAACGCGCCCATCGGACGCACGGCGGATATTTAGTGGATCGAGCGTTCGTACCTGCCTGGGATCGAACCTGAGGTCCTTTCCGTGGCAGTCACAGACGTTGCCCACTAGGCCACACGCGGCCCATGCGAATATGTCAGTTGTGTGCCGAGGCGACTTTATATCTTTTGGGGCCCTAGGCGCTAAAAGGTTCAGGGATCCCTTCTTATCTCCTCAGAAATTTTAATCCGCCAGATTAACAAAAAAGGGGGAGGTCAAGAAAAAGGTTTATACACTTTTTAAAATGCCATTATATCTTCCTATTATTAGAACGTTCCGTAAGAAACAGTGCTAGTGTAAAAATTTCCTGTCTGTGCGCATCGATTGTTTTGATTTTAAAGATATTTCAGAAATTATTTTTGCAGCTAATAGTTTTTCGATAAAAAATGGATATTAAGTTTGGCACTTTCAAAATCCTATGTACTTCATGCACTGCAGTTATCAGAAACAGAATTTTGAGGCTAATAGCAAATCGATGGATATTTAGTTTGGCACTTTAAATACCTGTATCCCATTTATACCTGCACTGCAGTTATCAGAAACAGAAGCATGCGAATTAAATGCAAAAGATCCGGTCTGAAAATGGAAAAGGAAGAACTGCAGGTTTTTGAGTAAGAGTATCATTGAAACTTTTTATTACTTTTTCAAAAGCTAGTTTTATGTTGATTTAAAGAACAGAAAAGGTGAGAATACTTGATAATTATCAGTATTAAACCAGGGGAGCAGAAAGTAATGAGAAAATGTTTCAATACAATATAAATTACCTTTAACACTATTAAATAAGAAAAATATAGTGTGATATTCTCGAATAATCTTTCCTTCTTTACGCTTTCCAACCGTAGGTTGAAGAAGCGTATATGCTCCACCTTTCTCCGTCCGTCTGTCAGCACGATAACTCGCGTAAAAATGGTTCGATTTCGATGACATTTCAGTATATGGTAGGGGACCACCTGGGGACGAACCCTATTGAAAATGGACGAAATGGGGTCAAAGGTCACGGCATAGGAGCGAGATCCATTCCATTGCCCTTATGCGTCATAACTCGCGTAAATATGGTTCGATGTCGATGAAATTTTAGTATATTGTAGGGGACCACCTGGGAATGAACCTTATTAAAAATGGGTGAAGTGGGGTCAAAGGCCAGGACATAGGAGCGGGTATGCATTCTATTGCCTTTATGCGTCATAACGTGCGTAAAAATGGTTCGATTTCGATGAAATTTTATTATGTGGTGGTTGACCACCTGGGGACGATCTTATGACGTCACACTCTTGCGAGCAGATGGTCGCGATTCGCATCTGCCTCATTACGTCACGCTTTGTTTGCGTATGTTCGTCCGCACGATAACTCGCGTAAGAATCGTCCGATTTCGATGAACGTTTAGTATGTGGAAGGGGATAACCTGGAAAGGAACCCTATTGAACGTGAACGAAATGGAGTCAAAGGTTAGAACATAAGAGCGGGATCCATTGCACTGCTCTTATGCGTCATAACTAACGTAGAAAAGGTTCGATTTTGATTAACTTTTAGTATATGTTAGGCGACCACCTGGGGATAAACCCTATTGAAAATGGGTAAAATGGGTAACAACATTCAAATTAATCGGATTATTCAAATTAAATGGCTACATTCAACTTGAGACTTGGTCGTTCTGGGTGGTGTAGTATTTAGCATACCCGGGCGCTATCTGGGAGACGCGGGTTCGAATCCTTCTCTATCTGACTTACCATCCTTGTCACATTTACACCAAAAATCGGATTGGCATTTTCAAAATTTGTATTATATGGTGTTATCCCGTATTTCTTTCATGAAATATTTACATGAGTTTAGGGTAGAAGAAATTCTGTTCAAGATGTACACAAGCAGGAATTTGGAAAACCAAAGACATTTACGAGTCCTGGCACTTCTGCTATGGTGTTGCAAAAGCTCACATGATCCAAAGAAAGAACAATTTGGCAATGTACTCGTGAAACAGGTATCATCAAGTTAAGGATTTATCAAATTCTAAACGATGCAACTTGAAAATGTTGCACGCCAAATCCGTCACATTTAAGTGATGCTGATCTTCTGGCAGAGGTGGTAAAAGATACACCGTTTACTAACATGACTATTCTCAAGAGGCTATAATCAAAGTAAACAGCACAGTCAATTAGAGAACTTTACGGGCCATTCCGGGCTTTTTTTAATGTGACAATTTCTGAACTCTGACCGTACAGAGCCTGTACTATGGAAGGTTTAGTGTTTTGCTCCTAGATTAAAAAAAGGTTGGGGCTTGTCAGATGGCGAGGACCTCAGAGTTAAACAAAACAGACAAAGGTGTAACATCAGCCACCGGATGAGCTGATTAATTATAGCTGAAACCGAAAAGCTGGTTTGTAAGATGACAAACTGAAATGGGCCAGTTTGTTTCTACACTGCTGGCCACCCAAACTGCAACACCAAGAAGAACACGAGATAGCAAAGCCAGATTTACTGGACACATAACAACAGATACAAAGGTGAAACGATTGAGCTTACAGGCCCGTGTGACTTGCAGAACACGCAGACATCAATAGTTCGTGTGGCACATGGCTGGCAATAACGGCCGCTACATGCCACGGCATCGAACGAAAGAGGCTTTGGATGTGGGCTTGGGGTATGTCGGTCCAGGCTGCTTCCACACGTTGCCACCGTTCATCAGGCGTAGCCGCGGGTGGTGCCTGCCGGGCCACTCGGCTGCCGATCAGCGACCAGACGTGTTCGATGGGCGACATATCGGGAGAACAAGCAGGCCACGGCAGCAGTGACACCTGGTGGGCTGTGAAGAATGCATTGTCCTGTTGAAACGTGGCCGCTGGCAGGTCCTGAAGGTAAGGGAGGACTACAGGCTCCAAAACGTCGGAGAAGGTGCGGTGGATGTTGAGTTTACCGGTGATGCGTACCAGAGGGGTGCGGGTGTCATATCCAATTGCGTCCCAATCCATAACGCCAGGCGACGGACCGGTATGGCGATGCATAATGCAGGCGTCATACAGTCTCTCGCCTCGGTGCCGCCACACGCGGATCCGGCCATCGTGGTGTTGCAGGTAGAAGCGGGATTCGTCGGAGAAGACAATGTCGTGCCATTCCGTAGTCCAGGTGCGGCATTCAACGGCCCACTGCCGCCGCACTCGCCGGTGGAGTAACGTCAATAATAATCGGAGAAATGGGCGCCGTCCGACAAGTCCCCGCTCCTGTAGACGATGTCGAACGGTACGTGCTGACACACATTGTTGCGCAACACACCCTTATTCCTGCGTTAACGTTCGTGATGTGGAGGTGCGAGCCGTCAATGCTCGCCACACAACATGCCGGTCCTCTCGTTCGGGGGTGTGCCGCGGCAATCGCTCACGTCTGTCCGTCCGTCCCTCCTGCACCCACCGAATCCATACTCGGCTCACTGTGGCTGGATGTCGTCCCACACGGACGCCGATGTCTCTGTACGATCAACCGCTGTCGCAATAAGCCACTATTTGTCGTCTGTCGAACTCCTAAACGTGCTGGAATGACTGCCGTATTCTGCGACGAGGCATCAGGAAGCTTCCCACGCACAAGTCCGGCAGCACAACACACTTCCACTACTTACACCCCGCCTTCTGTGCACCCTTCTTATAGTGCTTCTCGGTGGCGTTCCGGGCGCACATGATTTGCACATGCCCTGCAATGCTAATCGTTTGCATGTCCTCTCACGGGCGACGCATGCTGCGAATTTCAGACCAATCGGATGCTTCCTTCTTAGTGTTGCATTTTGGGTTGCCAGCAGTGTATAAAAGTGGAAACCAAATTCGGTTTTCACTTCGTTGGTTTTGTTTTAATTGCTATTGTTTTCCGAGAAATGTTTACATGAAAGGATTTTCAGCTTCACGAAACTAATGGAGCTCCCTGCGCGATTTGTTGCTACAACGGAGACAAAGTTCGAAATATTTGTTTACGTGTTTAAGGCTATCATGTTTATACATAAATATGGAAAAAGACATGGGTTTAAATTTTTGTTATGAGGTCAGGAACCTTTTAATGAAATCCTTCCCCCAAAATGTATAGGACGTCGAGGATGCATTTAGTACCCTCCGCTTTCACCAGATTTAATGTATTTGCAGCGAAATTTGAGCTTCTAAAATCTTGATTGAAAAAATTACTTCGTAGACCGATACTACTCACGTAGACAAACCTTTCCGAAATATTTTCTACTTAAAATAATGTATGGTTTCTCCGCTAGGGGGCGTAGATGTGTATCTCTATTTTGTCAATATCTCTGCATCCAATGATCCGATTTGAAAAATTTCTTCTTTGTTCGGCAGAGTTTCCGATGCGACATGTTTCTAATATAATTTCAAAATTTTCAAATAATTCATTGACTCCGCTAGGAGGAGTAAACGTAAATTGCGCTTTCTCCGATGCCTCTGCTTCTAAAACTCCGATTTGAAAAATTCTTCCAGCACCGGATACAGCTCCTGGTAGGAAAATTTCATTGTAATTTCTAATTTTTTATAAAATAAGTTTTGGCTACCAGTGGGCGTAAGTATTAAATTTCTTCTTCCTAGGTATTTGCAGCAAGATCTCAGCTTCTAAAAACCCGATTAAAGAAATTCTTTCTTGGGCCGATACTGCACCTGCCGATAAATATTTGGTAATATTTTCATCTTAAAATAATTCATGGTTTCTCCACCAGAGGGCGTAGATATCTATCTTAATTTTGTCAATATCTCTACCTGTTAAAGTCGGATTTGAAAAATTCCTTCTTTGTTAGACAGCGTATCGGGTATAAAATGTTTCTCATTATAAGTTCAAAATTTTTCAAGTAATACATAGACTTTCTGCTAGGGGGCGTAAAGGTAAATTGCGTTTTCCTTAATGTCTCTACTTCTAAAACTACGATTTCAAAATTTCTTTCTGCACTGGATACAGCTCCTGATTGGAAATTCTCAGCATATAATTTATAATATCTGATAAAGAAGGGTTTGGCCACCAGGGGGTGTAAGCGTTAATTTCTGCGTCTGTTGTATTTGCAGTAAAATCTGAGCTCCTGAAAACTTGACTGAAAAAATTTATTTCATGGACCGATACCACTCACATCTAAAAACCTTTTGGAAATACTTTCTTTTTAAAAATAGGTGAGGGGAGTAGATCCAAATCTTATATTTGTCGATGCCTCTGCTTCTAAGAGCTCCATTTGAAAAATTCTTCCTTTGTTGGAGAGTGTTTCCGTTGCGAAATGTTTCTCATATAAATTCAAATTTTTCTTAACGCACAAGTCTGCCACCAGAGGGTGTAAGTTGACGTTTCATTTTACAGCAATATATGCAGGATTAAAAACCCGATTGAAAAATAAGTTGTTGTTTTTTCGGTCAGATACTACTGTTTTCCAGACCGCTTCCATTGATTTTGAATAGCTTTGGTAAATTTAGTTCGCATCATAGTAGTTGATGGATATACCCTGTTATTTTTGCGGTTGAAAGCCTCTTAAATAGTTAAAATGTTTTCATCAGAGAAAAGGATCTGTCTGTGGCGATTTTCTGAGTAACGCTGCAGCAAACTTTCACTTTTAGCACCATCTGCTGCTTCAGTTTTGTAGTGAGGAAGTGCCCTGTACGCCGCCGGTAGTTTCTATCACCCTTAGGTCACTCCGCAGCACGCGTGACATCGACATTCTTGAAATGTTCAGCCCTAGAGCCATCACTAATTGTTTTCTGAAAGAATTTCGTCGAATACCGTCTGCCACTGCTTTCATCAGGTGATGAAGAGTCTTCACGGTGTGTGGTCGACACTTTCTGTGGCGTTCAGTGACAGTCCCAGTCTTAAGGAATCTTTTTATGGTCAGGTAGCCAAACCTTCGACCTATTTTCAACTTCTTCAGCATGTTGAAAATCTCGGAAGCTGATTTTCCACATTTGTGCAGCGCTATTACAGCAACACGATTCTCATAATCCCCCCATACCATTGCAACTACTTCACAAAACACGTTATCTCCTCTGTGACTGAACGCACAATGATTCATTAGCTGCTTCATGCCTCCTGACTGGTCCGAGACGTTGCACACCGGTTGCCCACCATCTCTCGAACGTTTGTAAGAGTACTTGGGCTAAGACTGGGTATACGTTTCCGGAGTTCTGCTGGCTGTAAAAACAAAACGGTTGAAGTTTTGTCTGAATGTCGTGCTGGGTCGGTAAAGCGGCTACGCTGCGTGAAACTAAACATTTTGGCTAACAGCCCTATCTTATGGTTCGGCGATCTAGGACATGTAGACCAGCAAAATACATATTCACCGCTGTCTGTTGTTCGCGCTTCAGCTTGCGAAACCAGCTGCAGAAGCAAGAGCGGATTGGTTCGGGACACGGCGAGAAAGTTCTAGGTGGGAACGAAAATGGTTTATGAAGTTCCGAACTGCTGCTTGTTCCGTGGAAGGGAAGCAGATTGGCAGACGGTTGAATGAAATGCTAGGCACAGATTTGTAAGCTCTTCTGGCAGGAGTTTGCATCCCAGTAGATCACAGAACATGGCATTCCAGTTGGGCATGAGTCAGACAATCGTGGTTCTGCGGCTGCATATCATGGGAAAAAACAAAAATCGGGAAAATGTGCCTCACATGAACGAACGCTGGGAACTTATTCATAATCCAAATACAATGATCCGATTTCCCTTAGATGGAAATGGGTGCTAAGAACGCCCCGGTGAATCAATGAAATTAGGGAAGAAATGTCAGAACTATGTTAAAATGAAAAATTGAACTGTCAGGACAATCCATACAAACAAGTATGGTATTGTGCAACAATAATTTGAATATTGAAATTGTAGTACATCAGAGGGATATCATGTTTAGTTTATTCTTCTGTGTGAAGTAGAAGCTTGGGGTTGAAAGAAAACGCAATGTGTGTGACAGATAAGAGATGTGGATGTGTGTGACAGATAAGAGATGTGGATGTGTGTGACAGATAAGAGATGTGGATGTGTGTGACAGATAAGAGATGCTTCAGATGAAATCAAAAATTGAACTGTCAGGACAATCCATACAAACAAGTTTGGTATTGTGCAACAATAATCTGAAAATTGAAATTGTAGTACATCAGAGGGATACCATGTTCAGTCTATTCTGCTGTGTGAAGAAGAAGCACGGAATTGAAAGAAAACACAATGTGTATGACAGATAAGAATGCGAAAGATCACATGGACAACAAGAATGATGAAATACCGAGAAGTGTTAATAGAAATCACGAATTTTAAAGTGGGGTGAAAACAAAGAAAAACTGTACTCTTGGAGCATTCTCAGATTGGTATCAAAAGTAAAGTTCAATGGAAAGGGGAGACATGGGAGAAGAATATCCTAAATAGATAACATAAAGGTGACCAGTGTAACTTAAACAGAGAATCCTTAATAAGGTAAGCTAGGAATATAGCTGAATTATCTAGGGTGATAGCTGACTACAAGTAGGAGAAAACACCATAAGATTCAGTAGCAAACTGTCATATGTTCTTGAATATTGCTTCCAATATGTTCTCATAAGCAATTGAAAACAACCAAAGCCTTAAGATAGCAAAGGGACATCTCAGTAAGGGAAGAAAACAGATTATGGCTCTGAGAAAAGAAGATGGTTCTATAACAAGAAATAGAGGCGAAATTTTGACAAGAGTGAAAGATTTCTACTCCAAATTATATGAAAGGGATGATACATGTACTCCAGACATCATGAAAGGTACCAGAGTTCTTCCAGTCCTCAAAGCAGAAGTTGCTCATGCAATCAAGAACATGAAGCGGGGGAAAGCTCCAGGAGAAGATGGAATTACTATAGACATCATACAAGAAGCAAGTGGAGAAATTGAAACAGTACTCGCCCAAATTTTCACTCGATGCCTTAATGAAGGGAAGATTCCTGAGGATTGGAACAACGCTACAATGATCCTGCTACATAAAAAAGGTGACATTGAGGATCTCAGGAACTACAGACCTATCAGCCTCCTATCAGTGGTTTATAAAATCTTCACTAAAGTTCTTTCACACCGCTTGAAGGTAACACTGGACATGGCTCAACCGAGAGAACAAGCTGGATTCAGGAGTGGCTACAGCACAATAGATCATATCCACGTACTGAGAGAACTAATTGAAAGAGCGAGGGAATATGAACTTCCATTGTGCATGGCTTTTATCGATTATGAAAACGCCTTTGATTCGGTGAAACCATCAGCAGTTACCACGGCTCTGAAATCCTGCGGTATTGAAGATGCATACATTAATATTATTAATAACATCTATGAAAATGCAAGTGCAAAGATTCGGCTGTTTGAAAATACAACACACATAAAAATTGGAAAGGGAGTGAGACAAGGTGACACCATATCTCCGAAGCTCTTTAATGCCACATTGGAAAATGTCTTTCAATCACTGAACTGGGAAAACAAAGGGATAAAGATTAATGGAGATTATCTAACCCACCTTCGTTTTGCTGATGACGTAGTCATTTTTGCAACTACCCCATCAGAGCTGCAGAGTATGATCCAGGAACTTGCTGACAAGAGTAAAGAAGTGGGATTAAAAATGAACTTTCAGAAGACAAAAGTGATGTTCAATGCTTTTACAAGAAATGAAGATTTATCGATTGATGGAGAAAAACTGGAGATAACAGATACATATGTTTATCTTGGACAGCAGATATCAAGTGAGGGTCACATTGATGAAGAAATTAATCGGCGTACAAAACTTGCCTGGAGAGCTTTTGGAAGAAACAGCATAATTTTCAAGAGCAATATGCCATTATGTCTTAAAAGAAAAGTGTTTGATCAATGCATCCTTCCAGTGCTTACGTATGGTGCAGAGACGTGGACCTTAACTAAAAGAGACATACAAAGGCTGCAGACAACTCAAAGAAGCATGGAGAGGTGCATGCTTGGTATAACCAGGAGAGATAAGAAGAGGAACTCGTGGATCCGAAAAATGACGAGAGTGGAAGACATCATGATCAGAGTTAAATCCCTGAAATGGCAATGGGCTGGACATACTGCCAGAAGGACAGACCATAGATGGACAGCCGAAATTTTAGATTGGATTCCAAGGGACAGGAAAAGACCCAGAAAAAGACCACATGGGAGATGGGTGGATGAAATTCGTAAATATGCGGGAGTGACATGGAGGAGACTGGCACAAGACAGACCGTTGTGGAGGAAACTTGGGGAGACCTTCGTCCAGCAGTGGATTGATAATGGTTGACAATGATGATGATGATGATGTTCTCATAGACTTTAGCCTCGATCAAGGAGAATAAGCTGGGATTTTTTTTTATTGGGAGTTTAACGACCACCGTGCGCTACACAGTGGGCTGTGAGCAGTCGCCCGTCTTTACTTCAGAGCTACTGACTTAAGGGAAGGGCAAGAGCCAGTGCCGTAAGACAAACACAACATCCATGCCTCACCGGGATTCGAACTCGGACCCATCACGGACGAATGAACAGAAGCCATCGCTTAGACCACTGTGCCACCGAGGAGGCTAAGCTTGAGACTTCAGACATGTCAAAGATGCAGAGAAGCGTATGATTTTTACGACATGGATGACGGAAGCTTCGAGGTATTCTAAGCATATAGTCATCTCTGCTGTAAAAATATTCATGTGACTACGAGCAGGACACGTTTCAATACGAACGCCAATACTAATACAACAGCAGTACTTCACCAGACACGCACACACAAAAAAACACATAAAATATTTTGGAGTCGACGATATGTGTAAAGGAAAATATTATTTTCACTGGAACCAACCGGAAATTCATTCTGCTGACAGTTTATTATGGATGAAAACTAGATCGGAGTAATGCTTAATTGGAATTTGTGCATAGTATAGAATCATGTCTTTCCCTGTCTACAATGCTGTAGGTTAACATTTTCATTTGTATCGCTCGTGCTTTATTGTCTGCTTCTCCTTCGCCCTACGTGGCGAAATAATTTTATGATTTTAAAAATATTTTGTTTTACGTTTCACTGGAACTTTCCAGCTGATGTATATACCACTGTATTTATTGGAAGAATTCCATTGTCATGTACATAGAAATGTTATTTTACTGAAGAATAAAGGCAATTTTGAAGTGTAGCTGTTTAATGCCGAGGATATGTTAGTTTGAGTGCGCTTTTTGACATTCTGGTGTCTGTATGATGATTCTCCTAATAATTTATTAGATTCAAATAAGAGATATCATCAAATATGAGTCCACAATTATATTTCCGTACATAATTACTTTATTTTCCAAGTAATTTAGAATAAATGAGAATACAGCGCGTGCTTCCACAAATTGTTCAATAATTTAATTTCAAAAATGATTTAATATCCTAAACCATATCCCAATCCTCCATACCCCACATCGTATCCGCGAGATCCAAGTCCATATACGACTCCACCATTTCCAAGGCTGTAAGAACCACCTCCAAGTCCGTATCCTCCAAGCCTTCCGTATCCAATTCCTCCAAGTTGCGCACCATATCCAAGTCCTCCTAGTCCAGCTCCGTATCCGATACTGACTCCTCCGTATCCACCGGCATAAGGAGCAGAGGATATTACGTTGACTGCTGCAGGATCCTGATTTGCTGTTCCTGGTTCGTTGGTCTTGACTTGAGCACGGAATCCACCATGGTCAGCGACGTAATTGACCTGACGATGGACACCACGCGCATCGGAGAATCCGTAGCTTCCCTTGACTCCACTGTGTCCATCTCCACTCTCCTCACGGTGTTGTTCGCCATGATGATCCTTCACACTGTAGCCAAAAGCATAAGGCTGGGGCTGCAAAATATATAAAATACGTAATCAAATATTATCACATGAGATGAATTATAGAAAACTGCATTTAGTTTTAATATTCGATGAAACATTAAACGACAATTTAATATGCATATGCAATACTTTTTTTAAAAAACAGGATCTGTCGGATTATCGCCGAATATAAATTCCTATTTGGTACATTTTAAATTGCTCAAGTAATGCGGACTGTGTTTCCGAAATTGTAAATAGAATCGCGTACTTACCTCATGAAGCTAGTTCTTTAAAATCTTGCTGAAGTTAATTATCAATATGTATTATGATTTCAGCTTTAAGTGTAGCAAACTAAATGGAAGAAACTGTAGCCCTTTTTATTTGCTGCACGTAATGAATCTATTAAGAAAGAAAATCGCACTGGTACTAATGAAATGGAAACTTGAAACGCCATTATAGATTAGTGATGAATTTCGGTGATAACTAATATTATCAAAATTTGCCATATTTGAACGATCTATACACAAGATGAAAACACTAAGTGATCATAAATGAGATGTTTATTTCGTAAAAATGATTGGTTAAAAATAAAACCATTGGATTTTTCAACCTTACGGTTAAGGTCATCTTTAGATGGAGGCACTATTGAAAGGTATATACAAGGAACTTCGTTATAAATACTGTCTAGATAAGAGTTTAAGTGACGTAAGTACAAGTGTGAGACATAGGTAATTCTGCGCAGAACTCATGTGCTTGAGTAAATCCATGATTTTCCCACAATCCCCCCACCTCCTCGCCCCGAAAAGCTCCCTACAATATATAATCCAAAGAATTAAAACATACCATGTATTACATACCCACGCCCCTCTCACTTTCTCCCTTCTCCCCCACCTCTCTCATAACCCTCTTCTCCAAATACCAGAGCAAAAATTAAATAACAACTTAGAGTTACAAAAGTAAAGATGCAAGCGACAAATGTGCGAGACAGAAGATTATTGCCATTTTCAAGAACAACAGAAGTTGCAATAGAAATTGGATATTTACTGGACATGTTGCCATGGCAGCGGGATGTGACAAGGAGTGTCTTCTTTGCAAGCTTTGTTCTTGAATGTGTGAATCTAAAGGCTCTCAGCAAAAAGTGTCTGGAACTTATTATGTGGTGTGGTCAAAAGCCTGGACTCATTCCAGGCTGAATAGTGAGTGCCCTTACTCGATATTCGAGATAATTTGGTCGTCTGGGAACCTATCTTAAGGTTATATCGATGTTCTGTGAATCTAGTACTGAGGGTCCTCATAGTAGAGCTGACATAAAGTTTTTCTA
Organism: Macrothele yani; assembly: GCA_039090855.1. Lineage (NCBI taxonomy): Eukaryota > Metazoa > Arthropoda > Arachnida > Araneae > Macrothelidae > Macrothele > Macrothele yani. Next base: position 23,502,753 of record CM077028.1, on the reverse strand, counting down.
TTGCAGTGTGGGCTATCTGTTTTAGTGCAGTGGAATGAGATATATGCCACCCCTGTGGCGCAGTGGTCTAAGCGATGGCCTCTAATCATTCGTTCGAAAGGGGTCCGGGTTCGAATCCCGGGAGGCATGGATGTTGTTTATCTTACGGCACAATGCCGCCCCGGTGGCGCAGTGGTCTAAGGCGTTGGCCTCTGATCATTCGTCCGTAAGGGGTCCGGGTTCGAATCCCGGTCAGGCATGGATGTTGTGTTTGTCTTACGGCACTGGCTCTCTCCCTTCCCTGGAGCCAGTGACCCTAAATTAGGGACGGGCGACTGCTTATAGCCCATTGAGTTGCTCACGGCGGTCGTTAAACCTCCAATCAAAAAAAAAAAAAAAAAAAAAATCTTACGGCACTGGCTCTGTCCCTTCCCTGGAACCAGTGACCCGGTGGCACAGAGATCTAAGCGATGGCCTCTGATCATTCGTCCGAAAGGGGTCCGGGTTCGAATCCCGGTGAGGCATGGATGTTGTGTTTGACTTACGATACTGGCTCTTTCCCTTCCCTGGAACCAGTGACCCTAAATTAGGGACGGGCGACTGCTTATAGCCCATTCAGTTGCTTACGGTAGTCGTTAAACCTCAAATAAAAAAAAAGAGTTATACTCCTTAACCGTCTTCTTTTCATGATTCGATCCCTATCGTTCTTAGCATCGGTGATCTCGGTGATGATGCTAATTATGTATTACAATAAATTATCACATTTTGTTTCAGGTATCAAATGGTATAAAATATTGCTTATGGCCGAAAAGATTCTAGAATCGGAATCTCATTCTTCACGTTCAAACCCCGACTTTGCCGCCCCGGTGGCGCAGTGATCTAAGGCGTTGGCCTCTGATCATTCGTCGGAAGGGGTCCGGGTTCGAATCCCGGTGAGGCATGGATGTTGTGTTTGTCTTACGGCACTGGCTCTCTCCCTTCCCTGGAACCAGTGACTCTAAATTAGGGACGGGCGACTGCTTATAGCCCATTGAGTTGCTCACGGTGGTCGTTAAACCTCAAAAAAAAAAAAAACCCCGACTTCATTCAAACATTTAAATTCAAATTTATTGGACTCGGATTAATACTGAAAGTCAGACATTGTTTCGTATTTTCATTTCACAGACTGCCAGAACGAAAAAATAATCTGCTTACGAGAGGAAAGATTGTCTTTAGGTGATGTGTTTGCTTTGAGTTGCTTCCAGTTGATCGATCTTAAACATAATACACATTGCAGCAATTAATAATGAGACTGAATGATTTTTTTAATGGAGAAGCAAGAAAAACTACGTGAACATAATTTATTCGAAGTTTTATTTTGAGGGATAATTATCTTTTTGTTTTCATTTAGAGGCGATCAGGGGCTTGTCAGGCAGTATTTCAGCGTTTTTCCCTGGCCCCTTGCTGTACATTTAATTATTACTAACATATAATATTTGATTCATATTGACAATTGATCTTAATTTTCAATGGAATGAGTTTTGTTTTTGTGGAGAATTTGTATTTATTGTGAAAGTTTTGGTGATTTGTCGTATTTTGTGAGTTTCATTGATCAATTTGTTTACTTTATTTGTACAATTATTTATGATTGTGGGACATATTGTATTGTTACTGCGCATTATATTACTTTTCTATAATATTGTACAGCAGTAATTTTATAAAACAAATAAAAAAAATACATTCCTCTTGCGTAAATATGAGAAGAGGTACTATCAGCTAACAATAGGAAGGAATTGCAGAGGTCATCTTTTGATATGGAGTAAAGAACGTATGTCACAGTTCTTTGTATGTCTTCAATGTCTTGAGAAAAATTTCTTTTTTTTTAAGAGTGCTTCTTTTTAGGGAATAAAAAGTAGTCACACGTTGACAAATCTGAGGAATGGTCGAGTACACACATGTTTTCGTGCCAAAAATTGCTGTGCACTCACTGCGCTGTGTACGCGTGCGTTACTGTGAAGAAGGAAACATTGTCCGTTTTTGTACTCGGGCTTAACACGAAAAATCCTCTTCCACAATCGTCCCAAAATGGATGTGCAAGCATTGCCACTGACAGTTCTTCCTTCAGAAATTTACTCATGATGCCGGATTCCCTTGCTGCCATAAAAGCACATAAGCATTGTCTTGATTTTGGACTTTTGTAACTTGAACTTCTTTCCTTTGGTTGACTGTGGCGACTTCCACTGAGCACTCTGGCGTTTAGTTTCAGGATCATAACGAATACACCATGTCACCTGTCATAACGCTTTCGAGAAAATTTCGCATTGTTTCTGCAGTCTCCAGGACGATTTTGCGTACTGCACTCGTTTCTGGTAGTTTGACAAAGCATACGAAAAAACAACTAGCACAAACTATTATTTTTTTCCCAAATCCTGTACTGAAATTTGAAAAATCATCTCCATATTAACTCCGAGCTCACATTCCAACATCCTCAAGATCACACAATGATCACTGTTTATCCTTATGTAAAATTTCTCAATGAGTTCAAACGTTCCCGCTGAAATAGAGCTTCCGGGCCTTTCGTCGTTTTTCAAATCTTCCCTCCCATCCTTGAAACGAGCGTACCATCTGAATATTTGTGCACGAGTAAGTTATTAGCCCCATACACATCATTGAACAATTCAACTGCCTCAGATGCAGTTTCACCGAGGAGAACCGGGTATTTGCTCTCTGCTTCATGACATAGCAGTGACAATGCTCTTTCGCCGCATGTCGAAGCTGTGACAATGTTCTCCCACTGAATGACGTCATGCTCCATGGCAGATCTGTTACAATGTTCTTCCACCGAATCACGTCATACAAAGCGTAAGTAATCATTAGCAAGATTCTCACGCAAACGCTGTTGCCATTACATAGCTGATAAATGACTTAAGAAAACATACTGCACCTTCCCGACCCGTGTGTTTCACCGGGAGTTTTAAATAAAATCAGCCTCATTATTTAATTGCCGTAATGTGTAGGAACATGAAGATACACATGTTTGGAAGTTCGAACAGCAGACGTAAGACCTCCAAACGCATCCCCCGACGAGTATGTCAAGCTGGGCAAACCAGATCGAAAACATTTAGTTTCCACTGTTGGCGAATATATCAGGTCATCCCAGAAGTAATGTCGTTTTGCGCAAGCCCAACAGTAGTGATCCTCCTGGTGCCCGGGCTATGACGTCGACCACGGTGAATATAAGGGGGATAACGCGAGCAGACCTTCAAGTCACTTGACACCGCAAACGGGAGTTTTAGGTGCAGTCGCTATGTACTTAAACCGCATGGGAAATGGCAGTGTGAGAAGACCACATTAGGCATATTGTGCTGTATGAGTTCCACCATCGACATTCAGCGACGGTACCAACACGAAACATCAATGCCATATATGGGCTGGGTACCCTGGAGGTCAGGAAATGTCAACGCTGGTTCCAGAAATTTCGAAAGGGGGACACCAGCCTCAAGGATATGCAGCGACCCGGGCGGACTGTTGAGCTGGATAAACGACGTGCTGAAAGCTGCTGTTAAGGGAAATCCGCAGGAAACAGTCGAGGAATTTTTTTTTTTTGATTGGAGGTTTAACGACCACCGTGAGCAACTCAAAGGGCTATAAGCAGTCGCCCGTTCCTAATTTAAGGTCACTGGTTCCAGGGAAGGGAGAGAGCCAGTGCTGTAAGACCAACACAACATCCATGCCTCACCGGGATTCAAACCCGGACCCCTTACGGACGAATGATCATAGGCCAGCGCCTTAGACCACTGCGCCACCGGGGCGGCAGTCATCGAGGAATTGGCCACACTTGTTCATTCAACCCATTCCTCTGTTCGCCAGCATCTGCAGAACCTCGGTTATGTGTCGAAACTGGATAAGTGGGTACCCAATGATCTCGCTCCACAACAGCTTGTGGACATTTGCACTTTTTTGCTCTCCCGTGAAAAAAGGGAGCCGTTTCTGCAAAGAATTGTCACCGGCGATGAAAAATGGATTTTTGTGACATTAAGCGTAAACGGCAGTGGCTTCCAAAGAGAATATGCCTGCAGCAGTGGCTAAACCAGGACGTTTCCCATAAAAGGTTTTGATGTCTGTGTGTATTGGGATATGCAAGGCATAATCCATTACGAGCGGCTGCCACCCAATAAAACAATTACACGGGAAGTCTACTGTCAGCAGCCGCAGCGTCTACGCACTGCTTTGCAGGATAAACGTCCAGCACTCGTGAATCGTAAAGGCGTGCCTCTGCAGCAGGGCAACACAAAACCACACACAGCGAAAATGACCAGTGCCACGTTGCAGGACTTCGGATGGGAAACCCTTCCGCATCCAGCATATTCCCCTGACATCGACCCATCCGACTACCACCTCTTTCGCAGCCTGCAAAACCATCTTGCTGGGACTACACTTCGAAATGTGGAAGAGGTACGGCGAACCCTTTCTGCCTTTTTTACATCGAAACCCATGGAATTCTACAAGTCTGGGATTCAAAACCTTGTCGATTGATGGGAGACGGCTGTAACTACCGGGGGCACTTATTATATGGATTGAAACATCTGTTTCAGGTACGTGTTTCTTTCTTTTCTTCACACGTTGGAAAAACTACAGTATTTTTTTTATTACCTGATATTTCAAACAAGTGGAGAAACTGTAAATGGACGATGTATCGCTCTGTCCACGTTATTTTATAAACAACGCATAGCAACTGAAAATTTGTTGTTCCGAGACCGCTGGGAACAACAATTAGTACTCCACTGTTGGCATTTAGTTCTAATTAGTGACCGAATCGCTGAATTATTGGTGCAAAATTAAGCAAGTAATTAACATTTTAATGTGGCGTGCCAGCTTGGCGTCCAGCTGGCCCGCCAAATTATAATGTTCATAACACTCTTATTTTTGCAGCAATAATTCTGCTATTCGGGCACTAATTAGCGCTAAGTCAGCGCTATATGCCAACAGTGGAAATTAAAATGTTTCGATATGTGGTTCCGCCATTTTGACATTGTCTCCGAACAGGTTTGACGAACATATCAGATATTCCTGTCTAGTTTCAAGTTGCTGTTGCTGCCCACGTGACTTTTTCCATTGTTTGCTATTGTTCGCAGGAAAACATACTGACGGCTCGAGTACCACTGAGTGTTTTCTCTTACTTTTGTCACCATTGACTTCGCGAGCGGTATTTTTACATTTGAGATTATGTCTGGGCTGGCTATTGGTGGTTGTTTGGTGATGAAAGAAATGTGTGACTTAATGAGGGTGATGGACCAAAGAGTCACAAAACGCACTTTGAGAGCCAGACAGCAGGTATAAATTATATAAGAAAAAACACACATTATAAAATCCCGATGCCATGATCTGAGCAGGTATAGGATGTGATAAAAAAATTGAAGCCCATTATTAAGTTGAATTTTGGCCTCTAACATCCAGCTGCAGAGTTCAACGAAAGGAAACTTGCGCTATTTCGCCAATGAAAGTTATTGGTATTGCTCCCTCCCCCTACACACAAACACACACACGCGCGCGCGCGCGCTTTTTAAGTAATACAGCTGTACAACAGAAAAATATTCAAAATTTCGCCAACACATAAGGAGAATTCGTTTTGAAGTTCCACCTAAGAGATTTACAAATGTTGACTTCTATGAGATCCCTAATTGTACGTATCAGTATCTAGACGGCCTTTTTAACACACAGCGTAATATTTTGCATTCTGTTTAACCGTCAAGTGTGATTGATCGTCAGTGTGATTGATTCATATTTTCAAACCTGCAAAAAGTGGTTTTAGAAGCATTTAGATACAAAAATATTTTCAAAGCATTTAAATTCAAGTGTTATTGAACACAATTTGGACAAAGATTTTCAAATACTTACTGCGTGGTGACCGTAATCGATTCCATTCGCAATGGAGACTGCTACGAGAGCAGAAACGACAATGACCTGAAAAAAAAAGTTGTAATGCAAAATTGAAACTAAAGGAAAATTTATTTTCATCGGAAAGATAATAGTATGGAGCATTTAAGTTAAATTCAATATTAATAAAACATATGTATTTAAAAATTACTTTTCAGGATGAACAGAAGGCATTTTGTAAGTTACAATATTAACACTGTCATCTGCTTCATGTTCTAGCAACATTCCACCATTTTTCTTTCTCATAGTTCCAGGTAAACTCCAGGGCAATTAATGCGCTTCTTTTCCATCTGTGTTACTGGTGGATAATAAAAGTTATTGTGTTATGTATACCAGTTCCTTTTAAATTCCAGGTGCTGACCGTATTTACGAAAACATATTGTTGATTTTAAAATATTGAAATTCTGCGCATCCCCACGATGGCATAGAAGTCAGTCTCTGCTCAAGGTCAGCAGATGGAAAGGTTATGCTCATTCTGCACTTCCGGTGATTGCTTTGCGACGTCACTGTCCAAATCGCCATTGTAAGACTACCAAATCGCCACGTTTCTTCGTATCTACACCATAGCAGCGTGCCAGAATTATTATTCGTAAACCAGCTGGAATAATCTTCATAAATTCTACCAGATTTTTTAGTGCATAATGCTTTTAATTTTTAATTTAATAAATTTGGGGAATGTTGCCGAGAAGCTTTTCTTATTTCTCAAACATATTATTATATGACAATGATATGTCCTGCTGTGCGTTTTCCCTTGTAAAACAGCAAAAATTCCTCTTGTAACTAAATTACCATTTAAAAGCATAACCGTTACCCTTCCATTTACGTAACAAATGTGTGCGGGAGGTATTTTTGAAATCTCCGTTGCTAAAATATTCACATGACTGTGAATTTCCTATGTATTTAACGTAAATGTGCTTTTGCATAAGCTTTTGTTCTGTGTTCGAGTTATAAAAAAATGTTGACAAGACATCTTACTCCATAGCTACAGTTCGGATCTACGATTCACATGTTAGGATGATGATGTCACTCAGTGACGTCACGATTATTCGTCTGCGAGGAAGGCGGAAGGAACAAACCTTACTGTTTACTAACCTTCGTCTCAGCTAATTATCTAAACATAGACTCGCAAATATTGGCTGAGGGTATATTGCTAAAAATTCAATCACTGCTCCACTTATAAGATTTTCCTCTTCTTGTTCACAGTGTGACAAAAGACATAAACTTGTTAAAATTCTGAAACTGATATCCAGGGCCCACCTTTTTGCTTTTATTCTGCGAAAGGATACAAACACGCGTTTGTAATGTCCACATGTTTCTATATCACAACAGAAATTTGAATTTATTGTCCGTCATCTGTAACAATTGGATCTCATCGGTTTGGTCCTTCTCTTTCAGTCACCTAAATCTGTAACTGAGGTAAAAAAAATTAATATCCTTTAACACTTTAACGACAAAGCCGCCCAAAACTCCCGTTTATGCGAACAGCCAGGAAAGACGGAATTGCCAGACTAGAGATGATATAATTTTTTACGCTCACATTAAATTTGCATGGATTGGGCCGAGGATGGCCTAGTGGTCAACGTTCGCGACTGCAACGCAGAGGTCTCAGGTTTGATCCCAGACAGGTGCGAACGCTCGAACCACTAAATATCCACCGTGCGTCGGATGGGCACGCTTAGCCGTCGGACTTCGGGTACTAACCCCCCCTCCCTGGTTATAAATAAGGGCGTCTTCCTTCCCCTTTCTACCTCACTTCCGTGTCAATTTCCTGTCGGGCACTCTAGCCCAAATCTCCTAGCTTCCTATTTCTAAGGGTTGTTTAAGCCCTGGGGTCAGACACTCCCTTCCTAAAATCCTTTACATATGATCTGAAATTTGAATGGCATTTGCTGGATTAGCAGAAGTCCCCATTGTTTCTCTTGATATCGACCTGAGAGTTAGTTGCTCTCACTGCGATACCATTCTTTCCCATAGCGATATCATTCACTCTCACGACATCGCATCTTTCCTATGTAAGAGATTGCAGTGATTGCCCCTTAGCAAACATCTTAAGACTAACGCATAAGAATCCTGCAGACCGAAAGTTCCGTGTGGTGATCCAGCACTAATCATGTTTCTGTTAACCTGTCAAAGGTTTGAAAGAAATTCGAAAATTGACAACAGATGTACTACTGTTTGTGTAAATTGCAACGCCAAGAAGGAATAGGCGCTATTCGAATAAAATTTGTATCACAGATATGTTACCAGAGATAACTGCTTACATTTGTAAAGCCATGCAAGAATGTTTCGCTTCAAAACTCTCCGTGTCGTGTGAAGTCATCTCAAGCAACAATGACAACCGTGTATCATTGAAAGGAAGATATTTTTGATATAGTGCAGGGAAATAGCCTACCAAGCTGCTTCTAACCGAGAACAGAGTTCATCTGTGGTGTCTGGCGGAAGCGCTTGGCGGGCCTATTGCTTAGCTACAATGTCCCAGACATTTTCTATCCCTGACATACCCGGCGAACGTGCACGCCAGGGAATAAGCGGTATCTGCCGTGCATTTAAGAGGTCTTGGGCATTCCGGACCACATGTGGCCGCGCATTGTCTTGCTTTAATATACCGCTAGGAAAACTCTAAAGGAAGGGCATCACTTCTGCCTATAAACCATACCTGATGCATCACTGTCTGCTAAGGGTTGTCTCAATTTGTATATGCGAATTGTACCGAATGACGCCCAAAGCAATGACGCTCGGCTTTGGGGCGGTATCACGCTGCAAGATGCTTTTCATCCCTATATTTTGGAACACGTATGCGACCATTATAGTGCGTCAAGGTGAATTGTGCCCCGTCAGAAAACATCTGCTGCCAATACGTCCGCTAATATCTGTGTTCGCGACCACATTGTCAGCTTGAGGCGTCTGTAGTTGATGGTCAAAAAAATGTGCAGCAATGGGCTGCTAGCACCGATCCTGTGTTAAAGAAGCAGCGTCTAACTCTTTTGGAAGACAGAGCCTGATTTGTGACGGTGCTCGAATGCTGCGCTAACACCATGGGTGTCGCTGTGCGATCGATCAATACCATGCGGTAGAGGTGTCTGCCATCCTGTGTAGTCGTGCGATTTTGCGGTCCATTTTCGGGATGTCTGTGCGTCTGAGCCTCATCTGCCCACTGACGCCACGTTCGTATCACTATACTGGCGCTACTTCCCGTGTGAAAGACAATTTCGCGTTAGTAAAATCCAGCTTCTCTCATCCTAATGCTTTCTCGCTCAAAGTCCGTCAGGTGTTCACAGAGGCGTAACTAAGCATTTCTGCGCACGGGAAAAACCATAACATATTTCGCCTCGCGTCTGTCTTTCTATTCCTCAGTATACCCAACTCGACAAAACAAGATTAACGTCATATCAAACTACCGTTGTGTGTACAGCTTTTCCAAATTGCTTCGGAGTTCGGACCTTTGGTACCACATGAAACAGACCGAATCAGCTGGCAGTCGCGGTTCGCAGTCACAGTAATGATCGAATAGTCCCCAGAGAATCTTCAACAATGTGAACGACGTCCTTTTCTGAATGTGATAAAGTAATCATCTTCAGGTAGAAATGTAAATTTTAAGCTGCCATTGTTTACGAACTGGCGAAACATATAAGCAAATTTTGTAAATGGACAACTGGCAAAGTATGGCGCTAAAACAACTGCACCAAGAAACGGGTGCAGAAGTTTCAATTCTAGTTTTAATCAGATTGCAAACAATGATTTTTGCGCCCTTTCTTGACCTGTGTTGTTTCTCCTCTTGTAAACACCCTTGTTTCTCCTCTGGGTGTTCGCAATGCAACCTTCTTCAGCGACGGGCATAGTGAAACACAAGAAACTCCCTTTCGACTCAACGTCGGCTCTTCACTAATTGCAGCATCACGTTTGAGCCAGCTCTTTGTACCAAACACGAGACAGTTCAAAGGCCACTGCTCCGAAACCGCCTGCTCATTTGAACTGACATTTTAGTCATTTGCATGGCCCAGCCTGTGTTGCACATATCCTCTAAGTTTCAAAACAATACCTGCAGTCCTTCGTGGTGCTGCAATTTTCACAAACAAAAGTGTAGTTTCGTGCCGTTATGGTATCCTGGGAGAAACACTATTTTTGGGGTATTTGTAGTAAATTGGTTAATAATTATAGTACCAAAAAAGAGAATTTGTTTAAAAGATCAAATCCTGATATATGTATGGAAGGAATGTACTGACAATTAGATTTTGTCTGTCCTGACGCAAACTGTATCCACATATGATACATGGATTCGGACCCAGATCTTTTTACTACTATCAAAACCAATTCTCCCAACTGAACTACGCCGGCAGGCATATTGGTACTTTGTAGCGTAAAAGTCTTTTCGACTTCTACGCTGTTTTAACACATCAATATATTAAGAAATAGTTCCTAAATGAGAGAAAACCTTAACGGCCTGACGAAACAACAGAAGTCAACTTACGGAAAAGCTTTATTCAGGACGTAGAAAGCACATCGTAATATGGCAAACTGCAGTAAACGCTCCACACACCACACATTATCACACCACTCCTATCAATAATCAGTTTACAACCAACGCTCGTAATAATCGCTCTCTTACACTGCTCTCTTACAACGCTCCCTTGCAATAGATTAGTCGTCGTTTTTATCTCTTGCTCTTATCAAGATCAGGCATACGTCACGTGCATTCAACCTCAATTGTGTTGCCAAACGCATTCGTTTGAGGGAAAAGATTTTTCGTTGAGCGTGAAGAATAACTGAGAATAAACTCAAGATTTACATAGGGAAAGAAACTAAAAAGGAAAGTTAATTTAGAATATACGTCACAACTTCATTGTCGATTTGGCTCTTGCATTACCTCAGTGGCACGTCATCTGCGTCCTGTCATGTAGTCTCAGAACAAAGTTGTACGAGTGCAGCCCGGTGGCGCAGTGATCTAAACTCTGGCTTATGACCATTCGTCCGAGAAGGGTCCAGGGTCGAATCCCGGTGAGGCATGGATGCTGTGTTTGTCTTACAGCACTGGCTCTCTCCCTTCCATGGAGTCAGTGGCCCTAAATTAGAGACGGGCGACGGCTTATAGCCCATTGAGTTGCTCACGGTGTTCATTAAACCTCCGATAAAAAAAAAAAAAAGGTTGTACGAATAGTTTCAGAGCAAAGGCAACGCAAGACCGTTTAGTCTAATTGAGGCTACATTCCAAGTAAATTGCATGGATAATCACCTCAGTTACACTGGTCCTTCATACGTTAGCGTTAAAAGGGCTGTAGATTTACTAATACTTACTCTAAAGTGGTTTGTCATCGAGGAGTTTCGTTTTATGACTCAGGAACGTGTCCTTTTTCCCTCACCGCGCTTCAAACAACTCTAGCAACAATTCCACAGTTGCATGAAATTTAGGGTATTTATATTCAAGAAGATGGGACACTCACATTTCTCTCCTGAGGTCAGGAGCTACTACATGAAATCTTTCAAAAGAAATGGATAAAACAAAGAAGAGTGTTTAGTGCCCTCCGTCTTCACCAGTTTTTACTTTCATGCGTGGAATTACCTGAAAGGTAAAATATGGTTTGAACCTGCAGCTTTTAGGGAGCTAAGGCAAGCAATTGAAAACATTCCCAGTAGGAATATTCGTGGACGTTTCACTTGACGAGTGCCAGTGAGGAATAATGTGAATACTCGCGATAACATGCCAATCGTCCCACAACATTTGGTTCTCTGAATACAAATTATGTGTGGACCTGAATTGTGAGATCTAAGTTATACATTATCTATACGTCGAATATCTTTATTCTACTGTCAATTGGGCTTAACACCGTTGAGATTTAAAGCAATAGTTCAGATTTTAGGACATCGTTCTCTCCGTAGCTGTAAAAAGCAGAGATAGAAACGGGCCACGGGTCGACAGTTTGAGGGTCAAACGGGTCGGGTTAAAGCGTTCCTGACCCAATTTCGACCCCGTTTGATTTCCGTTTTATTTTTTAATATGAAGAAAACATATTTTAAAGAACCCTTCAGAGGTCTTTGAAATAATACTGCAGAGCTGCAGAGTATGATCTAAGAACTTGCTGAAAAGAGTAAAGAAATGGGGATTAAAAATGAACTATCAGAAGACAAAACTGATGCAATGCTTTTGCAAGTAATGACGATTTATCAGTCGATAGGGAAAGGTTGGAGGTAATCAATTCCTACATGTACCTTGGGCAGCAGATATCAATCTAGGGTCACCGAAAATTAATTGGCGTGTAAAACTTGGTTGGAGAGTTTTTGGAAGTAACAATACAGATTTTAAGATCAATATGCCATTATGTCTTAACAGAAAAGTGTTTAATCAATGCATCCTTTTAGTGCTTACGTACGCAGCAGAGACATGGACTTTAACTAATAAAGACACACAAAGACAGCAGACAATTGAAAGAAGCACGGAAAGATGCAAGCTTGGTGTTACCAAGAAAGGTAAGAAGAGGAACTCGTGGATAAAGAAAATAACAAGAGTAGAAGACATCATGATCAGAGTAAAATCCATGAAATGGCAATGGGCTGGACATATTGCCAGGAGAACGGACAACCGAAATTTTAGATTGGATTCTGAGGGACAGTAAGAGACCCAGAAGAACACCACGTGGGAGATAGGTGGACGGAGGAGACTGAGCAAGACAGTCTCCTCCATCCACCCCAAGGAGACCTTCATCCAGCAGTGGATTGATGATGATGATCTATTCCAGTTTATAACTCAAAACAGATTTGTTCGGTTCAGGCCCGGGTTTGGTCCAATTATGTGACGGCCTTGTCCTGGTCCGAAACTTTTGTCCCATTTCCAACTCTGATAAAAAGTCGAAGTTCAGATTTTCGGAAGTGGAATACTGGGCAACTTGTTTCAGGAAATTTAAGTTTTATTCTCCTTTTTCACGATGAGTTACAAAACTACCATGCGCTAGTTTTATTTGCTGCAACGTTGTCTTAGAGCGCATACGAAAACCTTTCTAAGCAGCCTTTTCTAACAAATTAACGGTGAGAAAGTTAAGCAATGAAAATGACATTACCTGGAATATCATGATGACTGCGGAAAGTTTGTTGCTGTTACTTGCAGCTCAGTTACTGATTGTTCTTAGAGACAAACTACTTCCCTTTTATGAAGACTGAAAATGATTTTCTGAAACGCCTGATCGCGCAAACATTCTAGGTCAAGGCTTTTGCAAGACGTGGTGCCACCGGGAACGTTCTCCACCGCTAAACGAGCATCCGACTCCTTAGAGATAGAAATTGTTTTCATACCATTTCTTTTAAAGTTCATACAACCTTGTGCAATGTGGCGAGATAGCCAGCCCGCAGAAATTGAGCCTTTTACTTCTTGTAGTTTACACTCTGACTGGAAAAACGAGAATGCAATTGGGCTCAACTACGTAATTTTGTAAAGACCTGTTATTCGAAAATGTCACTGCCATTTTCGGAATTCAGTCTGATGATTTCAGTCACACAGATTTTAATTGATAAAATTAAATTGAAACGGCTGGGAGAAAACTTTGCAGTTTCGGTGAGTGCAAAGAGTTAAAGCACCGGAATGTTTCCCCCTGCTCATATATTTGATACATTGCAGTTCTATGAACATTTCAGAACATACGAGCCACCACGATGCCGCAGTGGTATCTGCCCCTCCTTCCGAGTGGGCAAAGGTTAGAGTCCTGCGTGATGCAGGGTTGGGGTGTTTGTGTCTTACCATAATGGCGTTCTCTAGAACCAATTACTCTAACTTAGAGACGGGAAACTGTTTATAGTCCCTACAGTTGATTATGGTGAATGTGAAACCCCTCAAACAAAAAGGATATGCTAATAATAAATTATCATCAGTAGATTATCAATTATCTAATAATAAATGATCATCAGTAGCTAATAATAAATAATCAGTAGTTTATCAATAGGGGGTCTACAAACTTTTTATACTAAAAGTTGTCATAACTAATTCTGCAAATGTTGCACATATTGGTGCAGTAGTTAAGGGTGCCGTAGATAATTGAAGTGACAGTAAAAAGCTGCACATACGGTGCAGATTTTTACTGTCATTTCAATTTTACTCTAACGTGTAAGATTTCTAGCAAAATAATGTAAAGCTTTGGGAAGTGGCTTAAAATAACTACAATAGGAAGACTGCATTTATTTATTTTTTAATTATTGAAGGCATACTTAAAATATTTATATATAACTTTTGCTTTTACATCTGATGGTTTTCAGACACCTAGTAAAATTTGTCTTTTGCTTTCAAAACTGAGCTTTTTATACATCTGTTTGTTTCTTGTGGAGTCTGTCTTTGCTACATTCAGCTATAGTTGACAGTTACGGTTCTTAGTGTTGCATCCTTATACATTGCAAGTTCAAAGGTAACAATCATCACTATGACTTTTTCATCCCCTGCTGGTCACTGGCATATAAAATTGGATGAGTTTTTCTTTGTGCACACTCACTGCCTCTGTTCTTCAACACGAACAGCACAGATCGTAATGTGGATCCCGGGTTCTTGCCTGTCCCCAAGTTTAACTTTGTAACAAAATCTCGGTATGCATACTTTGAAGTTCATAATGTTCTTATTGTGCTTTTTAATAATATATTACCCACAAATATGAGAACTGTCTTGACAGTTAACACATCCTCTTCTAGACGGCATCAAAAACTACGGTTCATTACATTAAAACCCAACACAAATGCAATAGACAACTAGTGGAAAGTTAGCCCATCCTCGTGTAGCCATTGTCATGAAAACTACCATTAACTACTTACAAAACAAATAAAGTAGACAATTAAAGGAAACTTAACTCATCCTGGTGTAATCATTATCACAAAAACTACCATTGGTTGAATTAAAACCAAACACAAATACAATAGACAACAAGAAAGATGACACCGAATTTTCGGGTATAAGAAGCACGTCTTTTGAATCCATTCTGACGCAAATTAAATTTATCAAAGCTATTCAAAATCAATGGAACCGACAGTATCTGACGGAAGAAAGCTTTTCAATCGGGTTTTTAATCTCTCAGATATTGCTGTAAATGGAATCGTGAGCTTAAGCCTTCTGGTTGCAGACTTGTGCATTAAGAAAGATATGAATTTATATGAGAAACATTTAGCACTAGAAAAGCTCTCCAAAACAGAAAGAATTTTTCAAATCGGATACTTAGAAACAGAGATATCGACAAAAATAAGATATGACTTTACGTCCCCTGGTGGGAAAACCATGCATTATTTTAGGAAGAAAGTATTCGCAAAAGGTTTATCCATATGAGCGGTTTCGGTCCAAGGAAAAAAAAAGTTAATCGAATTTTCAGCAGCCTGGATTTTGCTACAAATACATCAGAAGCAGAAATTAATACTTATGCCCCCTGGTGGCCAAACCATTCTTTACCAAACATTAGAAATTATATGAAAAATATTTTTCCAGTAGGTGTTGTGTGCGATACAGGAAGAATTTTTCAAATCGGAGTTTTACAAGCAGAAATAACGCAGAAAACCAATTTACCATTGTGCTCCCTAGCGGAACTCTTGTCATTTTTCTGATTTGTCTTCCACTCTTGTCATTTTTCTGATCCACGCGAGTTCCTCTTCTTATCTCTCCTGGTTACACCAAGCATGCACCTCTCCATGCATCTTTGAGTGGTCTGCAGTCTTTGTATGTCTCTTTTAGTTAAGGTCCACGTCTCTGCATCATACGTAAGCACTGGAAGGATGCATTGATCAAACACTTTTCTTTAAAGACATAATGGCATATTGCTCTTGAAAATTATACTGTTTCTTCCAAAGGCTCTCCAGGCAAGTTTTATACGCAGATTAATTTTTTCATCAATGTGACCTTCACTTGATATCTGCTGTCCACGATAAACGTATGTATTGGTTATCTCCAGCTTTTCCTCATCAATCGATATATCTTCATTTCTTGTAAAAGCATTGTTTATCACTTTTGTTTTCTGAAAGTTCATTTTTAATCCCACTTCTTTACTCTCGTCAGCAAGTTCCTGGTTAATACTCTTCAGCTCTGATGGGGTAGTTTCAAGAATGATTCGCAAATCGTCATATTAGGTCGTCAGAGTCCATTTTGTTTTCGGAATAAATTTTAAGACATTTTAAAAAAGGAAGTTCTTTCCCTTCTGAACTTTGAAGTAGGAAATGCTGTGAGACATTTGGCGATTATATAAAGGCGCAAGTTTGCCGAAATCAGATTTTGCTATTTCATTACATATTATTCATTTCTTTTGCATAGCACTAAAACTTGCATGGCGACATTCTGCTGCACAGATGACAAAATCTATTGCAACTTATTGCGAAATGCGATAACGGTTAACATGCCCATGTCTGTAATCTCGTATCCGCAACAGTAGCGTTGAAAAGGTCTCAAACAGAAACCACTTTCGATACTTATTCGTATATAGTAGATTCCGGTTAAATTGGAACACGTCAGGGCTTATAACACTTTGGCTCAATTAAGAGGCTGTCCCAGTTGGGCAAAGCTTTACCCCAAAGAATTGATTTGGGATGTTCTTCAAGAACTATCTCCCCAAAAAAGGTTGTCCCGATTAATCGATTGCGCAGTTAACCGTAATTTACTGCAACATGAAATGTCCATAAAAATAGCATATGCTGCACGGCAAAGCCTTGGCGTTGGGAAATAGTTTTGATTTAACCTTCTTCGTATGCCCATGATTGATTCCTTCATCTTGATTTTGTCATGCTTTTTCGTAATTTTTAGCTTGTAATCAGCTGTCTTCCACGCGCAAAGTATGAGGAGACACAAGAACAAAAGGTAAAATTCCTCCTCATTAGGTAAAACATGAGCCTAATTGAAAAGCGAAACTTGCTAATCTCATAAATCTCTTCACTCTATTCTCTTTGTTGGATGAATGTTTGTTTGCAAGTCGTTCAGTTAAGTGGACTTAGTTAATGTAAACTCTGAATGCAATTTAAGTTGGAAATAAGAGCATTTAATTTAAACATTTATTAAGTGTAGTCAGCTATTTAAAACACGTGTAAGACGACTTATTAATTCTCGGTGGAGCAAACTATGAGAATGTTTTTTTTCCAGACTTGATTGAAGTAATAGTATTTGGAGAGCAAGTTTGTTCTTGTAAGGCCGAGATATGTAAGAAAATGGGGAACTTCACGAAAAGAATCTAGGATTAAAAGCGTACGCCACTAACTAGTGAAAAGAGAAGAAAAGGTATTTTCAACTCCTATTTCCAAGTCATACTAAAACAACAAGAAGTTAGTAAAATCATGCAATGCATTGATTATTATACGCTTTCCAACACACCAGAAATCATTACTCAAGTTGTGAGGATAATGGCTGTGGAATAAATCTTGCTCCGGTGTCCTGACCTTTGACTCCATTTATAAGATATTTAACAGAACCGGTTAAGTATACTTCGGGAACAACGTAATAAAGTTTTCTCTCAATCGAAGCATTTTTACGTAAGTTATGACGCATAAGGGCGATGAAATGGATCTCGCTCCTTTCTCTTGCTTCCCCAACAAGAAAGGCAGTAAGTTAAAAGAGAGTATACTAATGAACAGTTTAGCTATTTAATGGTTTATAAAGAATGTATTGAGCATATTTTCTAGGTTTTTATAATTCATAGTTCTATAGGAAGGAGGCGTGAACGTACGTATGTTTCGATTTGAGAAACTATCACCGGTTCCAAAAATTCTTTGGATAAATACTTCTTGGTGTGATACCCATCATTATGAAATACTTTGTGTGCATTTGGTTCAAATAAAACTGCGTTATACCAGCTAGTTGTAACTTGAGTGGAGGTTCGTGATTTAGCAAGCAGATAAAGCACACGTAACGAGAAGTAATACATTAATACTTTTAAATGCTTTACCACGGTACTAAAAGAACCACAAGAATCAAAATCATCATAATCAGGATTTTCCACTACTAAGAGGATTTCTTTGACCATATAGTTCAGCCAAAGTCTTCCTCCACTTCTCTCCATCAAAGGCCATCACTTCATCCAGTCCGTTATGTTTTAAACTTGATTTGATCTCCTCCATCCTCTTTCTCCTTGGTCTTCCCTTTTATGGAGCCTCCCACTCCATCAGAATTTTAGGAAGTCTCTCTGATGACATTCTCCTTACATGGCCGAACCATTGTAATCTCCGCATCTCAATAGTTTTAATAATGTCAATTTTAACACTCAAAAAATGTCGAATTTTTGTATTACTCACGCTTTCACATCTCGATTTTCTTGCAGAACGCCTCCAAATGTCCATCTCTGTAGTCAAAAATCTTTGTCGATGTATTTTATGCCGCCCGGTGGCGCAGTGGGCTAAGCGATAACTTCTGATCATTCGTCCGTGATAGGTCCGAGTTCGAATCCAGTGAGGCATGGATGCTGTGTTTATCATACGGCGCTGGCTCTCTCCCTTCATTGGAACCAGTGGCTCTAAACTTGGGACACGCGACTGCTTATAGCCCACTGAGTTGCTCACGGTGGTCGTTAAACCTCCAATCAAAAACAATTATGTCTTTAATTTAGTGTCCACGTCTGTGCACCATATAAAATGATACTCTGTACAATCGCAAAAAAAATGTTTTTTTTTTTACTCTTGGAAAGACATTGCTGCTTCAAAGAACAGAATTCAAAACAGAAATAGCTTTCCCGCCCCCGGAATTCTCCGACAATGTCATGATGACATGTACCATCCTGATGTACTATGGATCCGAAGTATTTAAATTTCTCAACTGTTCTCAATGTAATAAGAATCAAAATACCAAAAATAAAATTCCGTGGATGGACGCAGAGTCCAGTTCATCGTGTCATTGCAGAGCAAGCTCAAATGGCTGCCACGGTGACGCAGTGGTGGCTTTTTTGATCATTCGTCCTAAATGGGTTCAGAACCCTGGATGATGTGCTTGCTACCTTATCTGGAAGCAGTGGCCTTCGGTGGTTCCACTTAAAATATCTGCCTTATGTTTCCAGTGGTAAAATATTTTTACATATTTTCTTCTCAATTAATGCATTCCGAAGCATGTAAATTTGCACAAGGATAAAACTAACTTTAATTAATAGCAGCCGCCCCGGTGGCGCAGTGGTCTAAGGCGTTGGCCTCTGATCATTTGTCCGAAGGGGTCCGGGTTCGAATCCCGGTGAGGCATGGATGTTGTGTTTGTCTTACGGCACTGGCTCTCTCCCTTCCCTGGAACCAGTGACCCTAAATTAGGGACGGGCGACTGCTTATAGCCCATTGAGTTGCTCACGGTGGTCGTTAAACCTAAAAAAAAAAAAAAAAAAAAAAAAAATTAATAGCATGGGATACTTAATACTTGCTAAAACACAACCATAATGTAAGGTAAGGTGATGCGTAACATCACAGCCTCTCCTTGACAAATGTCAACCCCGCCTTCTCGTGGTGCATCCTGTTCTCACTAAAGGGGCTCTGACGACCGCCAATAGCGGTAAAACTGTACCATCGAGATTAGAGGAAATGCTGTTCCACACTCACCAACCCGCTTGGCCAGGGTGGCGAGTTATAGCCAAACCCTCCAAAATGATTCCGCAACTTAAATCTTGGCCCTCAGTCTCCGGCAGCTGGAATGTACCTGGCCAAGGCAGCGGCCAGTGCGACATGAAGGCAGAGGGTACTAAGAATCCCCGGAGGACCGGACTAGACTGCCATTTGATGCTGACCTTGGCTGCCTATAATGGACGCTCTCTATCTTCTGATTCAAGGCTTCTTGAATTGGAAGAGGAACTACAAAGGATCAAGTGGGACATCGTCGGGCTAAGTGAGGTAAGGAGAAAAGGAGAAGATCTCATTGAACTGAAAAGTGGACATCTCTTCTACTATCGTAGGACAGATACTGGAAGAACTAGTGGTGTTGGATTTATAATAAACAAGGAACTGAAGGAAAAAGTTGTAGAAGTTAAACGTTCCTCTGACAGAGCTGCACGACTCGTTATCCAACTCTCGAAAAGATACCAGGCTCAGATTATTCAAACTTATGCACCCACCACAAGTCATCCTGAAGAAGAAATTGAAGAATTTTATGAGGAAATTCGTGATCTAAATAATAAAGGTAAGCAGCACTTGAAGATAATTATGGGAGATTTCAATGCAAAAATAGGGCAACGGCAACAGAATGAAACTTCAGTAGGTAAATTCGGTCACTGCAACAGAAACCAGCGTGGAAATACTCTCGTTGAGTTTGCAGAGGCAGAAGGGTTTTTCATCTTGAACTCCTTCTTCAAGAAAAAGCCACACAGGAAATGGACATGGAGACATCCAAATGGGACGACAAGTGAAATTGATTTTATTATGTGTAACAAAAAATTCGTCATAGAAGACTGCAGTGTGCTACACAACTTCAACACAGGTAGTGACCATAGATTGGTGAGATGTAAGATGCACATCAACACTAAACTTGAACGTGGTAAGCTCATAAGACAAACAAAATGTATTGACATAACCAACCTTAAAGAACACCATAATACCTTCAAGTTGGAACTGAAGAACAGGTTCTCTGCTTTAGAAGGCCTAACATCGGAAGAAGTGAATATTTCTGAAGTTAACAGAAAAGTAACCAAAGCTCTTATGGAAACAGCAACAAAATTAGCTGGATCTAAGAACAAGTTGCATGTGAACAAATTATCAGGAAAAACCAAAATGTTGATGCAAAAAAGAAGAGAGATGAGGAAAACTAAAGAAGATGTGATGACAACTAAAGAAGATGTGATTTCCAAAATGGAATACATAGAGCTATGCAAGACAGTACGAAAAAGTATCACTGAAGACGTAAGAAAATTCAACTGTGAACTAGTGAGGAAAGCAATTGAAAACAACCAAAGCCTAAAGATAGCAAAGGGACATCTCAGTAAGCGAAGAAAACAGATTATGGCACTGAGAAAAGAAGATGGTTCTGTAACAAGAAATAGAGGCGAAATTTTGACAAGAGTGAAAGATTTCTACTCCAAATTATATGAAAGGGATGATACATGCACTTCAGACATCATGAAAGGTACCAGTACCAGAGTTCCTCCAGTCCTTCCAGCAGAAGTTGCACATGCAATCAAGAACATGAAGCGTGGCAAAGCTCCAGGAGAAGATGGAATTACTGTAGACATCATACAAGAAGCAAGTGGAGAAATCGAAACAGTACTCGCCCAAATTTTCACTCGATGCCTTAATGAAGGGAAGATTCCTGAGGATTCGAACACCGCTACAATGATTCTGCTACATAAAAAAGGGGACATTGAGGATCTCTTGAAATACAGATCTATCAGCCTCCTATCAGTGGTTTATAAAATCTTCACTAAAGTTCTCTTACACCGCTTGAAGGTAACACTGGACATGGATCAACCGAGAGAACAAGCTAGATTCAGGAGTGGTTACAGCACAATAGATCGTATCCACGTACTGAGAGAATTAATTGAAAGAGCGAGGGAATATGAACTTCCATTGTGCACGGCTTTTATCGATTTTGAAAAAGCCTTTGATTCGGTGAAACCATCAGCAGTTACAATGGGTCTGAAATCCTGCGGTATTGAAGATGCATACATTAATATTATTAATAACATCTATGAAAATGCAAGTGCAAAGATTCGGCTGTTTGAAAATACAACACACATAAAAATTGGAAAGGGGGTGAGACAAGGTGACACCATATCTCCGAAGCTCTTTAATGCTACATTGGAGGGTGTCTTTCAGTCGCTGAGCTGGGAAAACAAGGGGATAAAGATTAATGGAGATTATCTAACCCACCTACGTTTTGCTAATGACGTAGTCATTTTTACCACTACCCCATCAGAGCTGCAGAGTATGACCCAGGAACTTGCTGGCAAGAGTAAAGAAGTGGGATTAAAAATGAAATTCAGAAGACAAAAGTGATGTTTAATGCTTTTACAAGAAATGAAAATTTATCGATTGATGGAGAAAAGCTGGATATGACAGGCACATACGTTTATCTTGGACAGCAGATATCAAGTGAGGGTCACATTGATGAAGAAATTAATAGGCGTACAAAACTTGCCTGGAGAGCTTTTGGAAGAAACAGCATAATTTTCAAGAGCAATATGCCATTATGTCTTAAAAGGAAAGTGTTTGATCAATGCATCCTTCCAGTGCTTACGTATGGTGCAGAGACGTTGACCTTAACTAAAAGAGACATACAAAGGCTGCATACAACTCAAAGGAGCATGCAGAGGTGCATGCTCGGTGTAACCAGGAGAGATAAGAAGAGGAACTCGTGGATCCGAAAAATGACAAGAGTGGAAGACGACATGATCAGAGTTAAATCCCTGAAATGGCAATGGGCTGGAGATACTGCCAGAAGGACAGACTATAGATGGACAGCCGAAATTTTAGATTGGATTCCAAGGGATAGGAAAAGACCCAGAAGAAGACCACATGGGAGATGGGTGGATGAAATTCGAATGTATGCGGGAGTGACATGGACGAGACTGGCACAAGACAGACCGTTGTGGAGGAAACTTGGGGAGACCTTCGTTCAGCAGTGGATTGATAACGGTTGACAATGATGATGATGATGATGATATAAAAATCTATTGTTTTCCTTTGAGTAATACTCAGACCTGTTAATAAATGGCGCGACCTGTACATTGATGACGTCAGTAGACAAACAAAAGTTGGATTGCTTAGTTATGGTTATGTTTCAGCAAGTATTAAGTATCCCATACTATAAGTTAAAGTTAGTTTTATCGATGAGCACATTTTCCTCCTTGGGAATACATTAATTGCGAAGAAAATATGTAAAGAAGCTTTACCATTAGAAACATGGGACAGAGATTTTAGGTGGAACCACCTTAAAGTAGAGAAGGCGACTGCTGATAGCCCATCGAGTACCCCCTCCCCAACTTCCCCAAGTTCAAATGTGGGAATAAAAAAAGAATGCTGTTTACAAGATGCGTCAACATAAGTCGATCGTGTTTCAGTCTTTCGTTTTATTCTTGAATTTGCTACACCTATAACTACAATCTAGTTAGGATGTTAATGTCTGTCCTACCAAAGACAGCCAGAATGAGTACATCATTCTTGTACGCAGAAGACAAATCATGCTTTTGGATTCTGTCGGCAAATTTCGTAAACATGGGAAGCAAAGTACAACCTGTTTATCACAGCTGCATAGTCATTCAGTTTGATGTACAGGATATTTACACATTTTTAGGACGTTTTTAATGAGAAATTACAAAAACTAAATTTCAAAGTATTGAAACTGGCAACAGCGTGTTAGATGAACATGAAAGAAACATCTGCTGCAGTTAAATAACGTCTGCTAAGAAAATGGCTCACGTAAACAAGCTGTGGATTGAAAGTTAAGTTTTTGCTGTTCACAAAGAGAAATATTCCGATTCTGTACTTGAAAAATTAACCAAACAATCATGGGATTAGCATTTTCTAAATGTAAAAATAAGTAATATTATTAATAATAGACGAGAAAGTCGTGTTAAGCATTGCCGTTTACAGGAAAAAAGAACACCAAACGAATATCCAAAGAAGGTACTACTTTTACGACTATTTCAAAACTGAGGTATCTGGTCTTAAAAGAAAATCCACTGACCCAAAGAACAATTGCTAAACCGTTAAAAATATCTTTATAAACTGCAAACAAGATAATAAAGATTTGATTTTAAATTTATTATGACTATTGATGAATCGTGCATGGATCTATCTAAACGACTGTAACAAAAAAGGTCGATTTACTGTTGCCAAAGAGCAGAAAAAGGCTTTCTTTGGATTCTTGGAGCCACGTTTCAGTAAAGGATTCATGATTAGTGCTGGTTTGCACAATGAGAAATAAAAGTTAAGAAAAGTTGAAAACAGTGTTAAAATCAGTTGTACATATTACCAAAACAATGTTTTAGCCTCCTATATTTAAAGAAGAAATACTTTATCCACAGAGCCTTCAAAAGGTAAAACTGCATCAGTGTGGGCTAGCAGTTATACATCGATATCTACCACTGTGTTTCTTGAAAAAATGAAAACAAAAAAATTGGTATCAAGTGGTATCTTTTGCTTATACTCCTTCAAAGTCCCCTGATGTGTCACCAATGGACTACTGTGCCTTCGGACTGCTAAAAGGACTGGTATCAAGTCTATACCTTTTGCTCATATTCCTTCAAAATCCCCTGATGTGCCACAAATTGATTATTGTGCCTTTGGACTGCTAAAAAGACTGGTATCAAGTCTATACAGTTTGCTTATATTCCTTCAAAATCCCCTGATGCATCACCAATCGTCTATTGTGATTTCGGACTGCTAAAAGGACTGGTATCAAGTCTATACAGTTTGCTCATATTCATCCAAAATCCCCTGATGCATCACCAATGGTCTATTTTGCCTTCGGACTGCTAAAAAGACTGATATCAAGTCTATACCTTTTGCTCATATTCCTTCAAAATCCCCTGATGCATCACCAATGGTCTATTGTGCCTTTGGACTGCTAAAAGCACTGGTATCAAGTTTATACCTTTCGTTCATATTCCTTCACTATTCCCTGATGCATCACCAATGGTCTATTGTGCCTTCGGA
The DNA here is from genome assembly GCA_039090855.1 of Macrothele yani. Classification (NCBI taxonomy): domain Eukaryota; kingdom Metazoa; phylum Arthropoda; class Arachnida; order Araneae; family Macrothelidae; genus Macrothele; species Macrothele yani. The sequence continues at coordinate 23,478,318 of CM077028.1, read as the reverse complement.
TTGCTAAAAAGACTGGTACCAAGTCTATACATTTTGCTCATATTCCTTCAAAATCCCCCGATGCATCACCAATGGTCTATTGTGCCTTCGGACTGCTAAAAAGAGCGCTTTCTAAATGCGAACCTAAAAGATTTGTTGGACTATGGAAAGCAGTGGAAGAAGAGTGTAATAAAATACTACTACCAATATAGACATAAATCAAGTTGTTCTTTCCATGTAACATAACCACAGCAATTTGAAAATTTGATAGACCTGGAACCAGCATCTCCCGATTTCCGTTCGAGTATGCTAACCATTACACTACCCAAGACAATGAAATCCAAACAACTGAGGTATTTAATCTGAAACATCAGATTTTGATTTCACTGCACCAGTCGATACAAACGTGTCTTATCGTAGTGCTAAGTTAGATTACCAGCAAATGGCGATCTAATTTGATTTGGTGATCTAACTTAGCACTACGATAAGACACGTTTGTTTCGACTGGTGCAGTGAAATCAAAGTATGACGTTTCAGATTAACCCTTGAACGACCGTAACGCCCAAAACGCCCTGTCATACAAACGACCCTAGCCGCCTGAAACGCCTGTCTAGAGAGATTCAGATTTCCTACCCTTACCTGTTCTTTAAATTTGCCCGACCTCTGAGGGATCAGCAGGAGTTACCGTCAGTTGTCATTGTTGTTACTAAACAAAGAAATGAAACAAAAGACAGTTTCAGGCGTTGTGGTATTTAGAGTGATACTAGGATTTAGGGTAATGGTCGTTAAAGGGTTAAATACCTTAGTTGTTTGAATTTCATTGCCCTGGGTGGTGTAATGGTTAGCATACTCGAGCGGAAATCGGGAGATGCGGGTTCAGTTACCGTTCCAGGACTATCACTTTTTCAAATTTCTGTGGTTAAGATACATGGAAAGAACAGCTTGATTTATGTCTATATTAATTATTCCATATGCTTCCAACTTGATATTAAATGCAAATGTAGCGTTCCGCTGCGCAATGGCCTGGCATCGTCAGAACAATTAGTGTAAGTTGTATTCCTTCCTCTAAGACAACATCAACGATGTAGACAGTTATGGCGATTTCAGTTTTTTTCACGCCGTGCTTTATAAAGGAACTGATGTATCAAAATGTTAAAAGTGTATGTTCCCATTTTAACATAACAAAATTACAATCAAAGTTCATTCACTAGCTGGATTTAGAGTTGTGTTGTACCTTCATTTCCGGTTCGTTTGAATCAGAACAGTGTCATGAAAATTAGGTTCCACAAATTTATATGTACATTAACCAGTGGAGTTTTGGGATTACAGTCGTGCAACGTATTCCCTAATAACTTCCAGGAGCAGTCATCTTTCACAGGATGAAACTGGATTTGAATGTCAATCCTCCTTAAAGAATGGTAGCAATGTATCTTCAATTCCACTTTCATAGGTAAGTAAACTAGGGTCTCATCAATTTGGTCCATTATTGAACTATGTACTCGCATTTCGATTGTCGGTCTTTCAATATTATTCCAAGTAAACATCAACTTCTAGAATGGTTTCCAACAAATGTCGTTTTTGAGCTAGTCTAAATTAGTGTTTAGTCTCTTGAAACATGAAGGGATGGAGAACAAACACACCACCAATGTCTGAACCAGAAAAACAACCTTCGACAGTTTTTAACACGTTTTTTGTAAAAAAAGATCTTGCTTATGTTACCGATTTGTCTGTCCGTCCGCCTGTACCCACGATAACTCTGCAACTATTAGTCAGATTTGAAAAATTCCTTTTGCATTAGGAAGCTTGAAATATGCGAGTGATGATCCTTTATTTCGTTTATTTTTAAGATGTACAATTTTGCCGCTGGAGGGCGTAAATGCAGATGATGTTGAATTCAAAAATACGTTTTATTCCACATATTTGCTTCTAAACATCCGATTGAAAAAAATTATTTTATCTCTCTATTCCGTTTATGTCGAAGAATATTTTAGATATAGTTACTTTTTCAAATTACGCATAGATTTTCCACTAAGGGGCGTAAAAATAAATTACATTTTTCCCGATAATTCTTCTTCTAAAACTCCGATATGAAAAATGTTTTCTTCAGCGGATACACCTCCTGATGGAATATCTTTTGCATATATTTTTAAATTGTTGGTAAAGAATACTTTGGCCACCAGGGTGCGTAAGTGTTAATTTTGCTTCTGATGTATTTGCCATAAAACCTGAGCTTCTAAAATATCGATTGAAAAAATTATTTCGTGGACTGATGCCATTCACATAGATAAACCTTTTTGGAATATTTTCTTCTTAAAATATTCCACAGTTTCTCCGCCAGGGGGCGTAGATATATATCTTGTTTTCGTCAATATATCTACTTCTAGGAGTCCGATTTGAAAAATTTACTTCTTTCTTGGATAGTGTTTTCAGTGTGACATGTTATTCATGTAATTTCAAAATTTTCAAGTAATTCATGGACTTTCCGCTAAAGGGCGTAGAGGTAAATTTTGTTTCCCCTTATATCTCTGCTTCTAAATCTCAGATTTGAAAAATTCTTTCTGCACCGGATACAGCTCCTCATGGGAAATCGTTTGCACATTATTTCTCATTTTTGTAAAAAAAATGGTTTGGCCACCAGGGGGCGTAAATCTTAATTTCCGCTTCTGAAATATTTGCAGCAAAATATGAGCTTCTAACTTCTCGATTGAAAAAAACGTCGTTTGTAGTCCGATAGTACCAATGTCGACAAACGTTTTAGAAATTTTTTCTTCTTAAAATAATGCATGGTTTCTACGCCAGAGGGCGTACATGTATATCTTATTTTTGTCAATATATCTATTTCAAGGAGTCCGATTTAAAAAATCGCTTCTTTGTTGGATAGTGTTTCCGATGCGAAATGTTTTCCCCATAAATTCAAAATTTTCAAGTAAATCATAGATTTCCGCTAGGGGGGCACAAAGGTAATTTGCGTTTTCTGCGTAATTTCTGCTTCTAAAACTCCGATTTGAAAAATTATTCCTGTATCGCATACAAGACCTGATGGAAAATATTTTTCACATAATTTCTAATGTTTGGTAAAGATTGGTTTTGCCACCAGGGGTCATAAGTGTTAATTTTTGCTTCTGATGTATTTGTAGCAAAATCTAGGTTCCTGAAAACTCGACTAATTTTTTTTTCTTGGACCGATACCGCTCATATGGAAAAAACCTTTTGAGAATACTTTCTTCCTAAAATAATGCATGGTTTTTCCACCAGGGGACGTAAAGTCACATCTTATTTTTGTCGATATCTCTGTTTCTAATAGTCCGATTTGAAAAATTCTTACTGTGTTGGAGAGCCTTTCCCGTGAGAAATGTTTCTCATATAAATTCATATTTTTCTTAACGCACAAGTCTGCAACCAGAGAGCGTAAGCTCACGATTCCGTTTACAGCAATATCTGAGAGATTAAAAACCCGATTGAAAAACTTTTCTTCCGTCAGATACTGTTGTTTTCCATACCGGTTCCATTGACTTTGAATAGCTTTGATAAATTTAATTTGCGTCAGAACGGATTCAAAGGACGTGCTTACTACACCCGAAAATTCGGTGTCATTTTTCTCTTTTTTTTTTTTTTTTTTTTTTTAATTTATTGGGGTTTAACGGCCACTGTGAGCAACTCCACAGGCTATAAGCAGTCTCCCGTTCCTAATTTAGGGTCACTGGTTCCAGGGAAGGGAGAGAGCCAGGGCCGTAAGACAAACACAACATTCATGCCCCACGGGATTCGAACCCGGACCCCTTTCGGACGAATGATCAGAGGCCATCGCTTAGACCACTGCGCTACCGAGGCGGCGCCGGCATTTCTTGAGTTAGAAAAAGGCCATACAATGCTTTAAATTCGTATTTGTTCCTTAAGAATGCTTACTATTAGCACATCTTTTGTAAAAAAAGAAATCCTGCTTATGTTATCGGTTTTGAAAAAAAAAAAAGAAAAAAAAAAACATTTCGTCAGTCAGTCCGTCTGTGGACCCCATATCTCTACAACTATTAGTCCGATTTGAAAAAAAAATTACTTTGGGAAGCTTAAAATACACGAATGATGAGCCTTTATTTCGTTGTTGTTTTTTATTTTATTATTACGATGTACAATTTCGTCTCTAGAGGGCGTAAATGCAGATTTCGAATTCAAAATACATTTCATTCTATATATTTGCTTCTAAACTTCCGATTGAAAAATTATTTTGCCTTTCGACACCACTATCTTGAGGTATTTTTGGTACAGTCACTTTTTCAAGTTACGAATAGATTTCCGCTAGGGGGCGTAAAAGTAAATCACGCCCCCATCCCCTTACCCCGACATCTCTGCTTCTAAAACTCCGATATCAAAAATTGTTTCTACACCGGATACAGCTCCTGATGGGAAATCTTCTGCTTATAATTTCTTTGTACAAAATGGTTTGGCCACCACGGTGCGTAAGTGTTAATTTCTGCTTCTGATGTATTTCCAGAAAAATCTGATCTAAAATCTCGATTCAAAAAAATTCATTTGTGGACCGATAGTTCTCACGTCGATAAACCTTTTCCGAATATTTTTTTTTCTAAAATAATGCATCGTTTCTCCGCCAGGGGCGTAGATGTATATCTTATTTTTGTCAATATCTCTACTTCTAACTGTCCGATTTTAAAAATTCCTCCTCTGTTGGATAACGTTTCCTGTGCGAAATGTTTTCATATATTTTCGAAATTTTCAAGCAAATCATACTTTCCGCTAGGAGGCGTTATGGTAAATTGCGTTTATCCCTACATTTCTGCTTCTTAACCTCCTATTTGAAAACTTCTTCCTGAATCGTATGCAACTCCTGATGGGAAACGTTGTTTATGTAATTTATAATATTTGGTAAAGAATGGTTTGGCCACCAGGGAGCATCAGTGTTAATTTCTGCTTCTGATGTATTTGTAACAAAATCTGAGTTTCTGGAAACTCAACTGAAAACATTCTTTCCTGGACCGATACCGTACACATCAGAAACCTTTTCAGAATACTTTCTTCTTAAAGTAACGCATGTTCTCCCCGCCAGGGGCGTAGCTTATATTTGTCTATATCACTGCTTCTATGAGTCCGATTTGAAAATTATTTCTTTGTTGGAGAAGCGTTTCAGCTGCGAAATGTTTCTCATATAATTTCAAATTCTCCTTAATGCACAAGTCCGCAACCGGGAGCGCGTAAGTTCACGATTCCGTTTACAGCAATATCTGTGGGATTAAAAACCCGATTGAAAACCCTTTCTTTGGTCAGATGCTACTGTATTCCATACCGGTTTCATTGACTATGAATAGCTTTGATAAATTAAATTTGCGTCAGAACGGATTCAAAAGACATGCTCATTACACCCCAAAATTCGGTGTCATCTTTCTTGTTTTCTAAAGTGTTGGTATTTTCGAATTTACCAAATTCATCTTGCGAAAGTTGGATACTTAGTCGCATTTTCCCTTTGGTGTCTTTGTCCTTTCGTACTAGTAAAAAAAAACCAAAAAAAAAACCGAGAACGTTCATCTTTACGTCCACTCAGCCTGTTTCGTGGTATATAATTCAGCGTAGTTGTTTACTTGGCACATTGACGCACACAAACTTTTTAGAAAGTCGAAAAATTACAAACAACAAAGCAGTAATAATTTCGCACACAAATTTTATTTTCAATGTGTTTCATATTAACACAAAAACAGTACATACTACTCATAATTGTACTAAAAAAGCTAAACTTGTTAATTTAATATCCTACACCATATCCTAAGTCACCGTACCCAAGTCCACGGGATCCGAGCCCGTATACGACTCCACCATTTCCTAGACTATAAGATCCACCTCCAAGTCCGTATCCTCCAAGCCTTCCGTATCCTACGCCTCCATAGCCGATTCCTCCAAGTCCAGCTCCGTACCCGAGACCCACTCCTCCGTATCCACCGGCATAAGGAGCAGATGAGATGACGTTGACAGCTGCAGGATCTTGATTGGCAGTTCCTGGCTCGTTGGTCTTGACTTGGGCACGGAATCCAGCATGGTCAGCGACGTAATTGACCTGACGATGGACACCACGGGCATCGGAGAATCCGTAGCTTCCCTTGACTCCACTGTGTCCATCTCCACTCTCCTCACGATGTTGTCCGCCATGATGGTCCTTCACACTGTAGCCGAAAGCGTAAGGCTGGGGCTGTAGAAAGAAACATTTTTAAAAACTGGTCATATTTACAGGCATTTTTGCATTTATTTCATTGAGATTTTTAATTTTAACATCCAGATGTAAGGTCAGGTGATGCGTAACATCACAGCCTCTCCTTGACAAATGTCAACCCCGCCTTCTCGTGGTGCATCCTGTTCCCACTAAAGGGGCTCTGACGACCGCCAATAGCGGTATAACTATACCATCGGGATTAGAGGAAATTCTATCCCACACTCACCAACCCGCTTGGCCAGCGTGGTGAGTTATGGCCAAACCCCTCCAAAATGATTCCACAACTTAAATCTTGGCCCTCAGTCTCCGGCAGCTGGAATGTACCTGGCCAAGGCAGCGGCCAGTGCGACATGAAGGCAGAGGGTGCTAAGAATCCCCGGAGGACCGGACTAGGCTGCCATCTGATGCTGACCTTGGCTACTTACAATGGACGCTCCCTATTTTCTGATTCAAGGCTTCTTGAATTGGAAGAGGAACTACAAAGGATCAAGTGGGACATCGTGGGGCTAAGTGAGGTAAGGAGAAAAGGAGAAGATCTCATCAAACTGAAAAGTGGACATCTCTTCTACTATCGTGGGACAGATACTGGCAGAACGAGTGGTGTTGGATTTATAATAAGCAAGAAACTGAAGGATAAAGTTGTAGAAGTTGAAAGTTCCTCTGACAGAGCTGCACGACTTGTTATCCAACTTTCAAAAAGATACCAGGCTCAGATTATTCAAACTTATGCACCCACCACAAGTCATCCTGAAGAAAAAATTGAAGAATTTTATGAGGAAATTTGTCATCTAAATAATAAAGGTAAGCAGCACTTGAAAATAATTATGGGAGATTTCAATGCAAAAATAGGGCAACGGCAACAGAATGAAACTTCAGTAGGTAAATTCGGTCACGGCAACAGGAACCAGCGTGGAAATACTCTCATTGAGTTTGCAGAGGCAGAAGGGTTTTTCATCTTGAACTCCTTCTTCAAGAAAAAGCCACACAGGAAATGGACATGGAGACATCCAAATGGGACGACAAGTGAAATTGATTTTATTATGTGTAACAAAAAAATTCGTCATAGAAGACTGCAGTGTGCTAAACAAGTTCAACACAGGTAGTGACCATAGATTGGTGAGATGTAAGATGCACCTCAACACTAAACTGGAACGTGGCAAGCTCATAAGACAAACAAAATCTATTGACATAACCAACCTTAAAAAACACCATAATACCTTCAAGTTAGAACTGAAGAACAGGTTCTCTGCTTTAGAAGGCCTAACATCGGAAGAAGTGGACATCTCTGAACTTAACAGAAAAGTAACCAAAGCTCTTATGGAAACAGCAACAAAATTAGCTGGGCCTAAGAACAAGTTGCATGTGAACAAATTATCAGGAAAAACCAAAATGTTGATGCAAAAAAGAAGAGAGATGAGGACAACTAAAGAAGATGTGACTTCCAAAGTGGAATATATAGAGCTATGCAAGACAGTAAGAAAAAGTATCACTGAAGACGTAAGAAAATTCAACTGTGAACTAGTGAGGAAAGCAATTGAAAACAACCAAAGCCTAAAGATAGCAAAGGGACATCTCAGTAAGGGAAGAAAAACATATTATGGCACTGAGAAAAGAAGATGGTTCTGTAACAAGAAATAGAGGCGAAATTTTGACAAGAGTGAAAGATTTCTACTCCAAATTATATGAAAGGGATGATATATGCACTCCAGACATCATGAAAGATACCAGTACCAGAGTTCCTCCAGTCCTTCCAGCAGAAGTTGCACCTGCAATCAAGAACATGAAGCGAGGAAAAGCTCCAGGAGAAGATGGAATTACTGTAGACATCATACAAGAAGCAAGTGGAGAAATCGAAACAGTACTCGCCCAAATTTTCACTCGATGCCTTAATGAAGGAAAGATTCCTGAGGATTGGAACACCGCTACAATGATCCTGCTACATAAGAAAGGTGACATTGAGGATCTCGGAAACTACAGACCTATCAGCCTCCTATCAGTAGTTTATAAAATCTTCACTAAAGTTCTTTCACACCGCTTGAAGGTAACACTGGACATGGCTCAACCGAGAGAACAAGCTGGATTCAGGAGTGGCTACAGCACAATAGATCATATCCACGTGCTGAGAGAACTAATTGAAAGAGCGAGGGAATATGAACTTCCATTGTGCATGGCTTTTATCGATTATGAAAAAGCCTTTGATTCGGTGAAACCATCAGCAGTTGCAATGGCTCTGAAATCCTGCGGTATTGAAGATGCATACATTAATATTATTAATAACATCTATGAAAATGCAAGTGCGAAGATTCGGCTGTTTGAAAATACAACACACATAAAAATTGGAAAAGGAGTGAGACAAGGTGACACCATATCTCCGAAGCTCTTTAATGCCACATTGGAAAATGTCTTTCAATCACTGAACTGGGAAAACAAAGGGATAAAGATTAATGGAGATTATCTAACCCACCTTCGTTTTGCTGATGACGTAGTCATTTTTGCAACTACCCCATCAGAGCTGCAGAGTATGATCCAGGAACTTGCTGACAAGAGTAAAGAAGTGGGATTAAAAATGAACTTTCAGAAGACAAAAGCGATGTTCAATGCTTTTACAAGAAATGAAGATTTATCGATTGATGGAGAAAAGCTGGAGATAACAGACACGTACGTTTATCTTGGACAGCAGATATCAAGTGAGGGTCACATTGATGAAGAAATTAATCGGCGTACAAAACTTGCCTGGAGAGCTTTTGGAAGAAACAGCATAATTTTCAAGAGCAATATGCCATTATGTCTTAAAAGAAAAGTGTTTGATCAATGCATCCTTCCAGTGCTTACGTATGGTGCAGAGACGTGGACCTTAACTAAAAGAGACATACAAAGACTGCAGACAACTCAAAGGAGCATGCAGAGGTGCATACTTGGTGTAACCAGGAGAGATAAGAAGAGGAACTCGTGGATCCGAAAAATGACAAGAGTGGAAGACATCATGATTAGAGTTAAATCCCTGAAATGGCAATGGGCTGGACATACTGCCAGAAGGACAGATCATCGATGGACAGCCGAAATTTTAGATTGGATTCCAAGGGACAGGAAAAGACCCAGAAGACGACCACATGGGAGATGGGTGGATGAAATTCGAAAGTATGCAGGGGTGACATGGAGGAGACTGGCACAAGACAGACCGTTGTGGAGGAAACTTGGGGAGACCTTCGTCCAGCAGTGGATTGATAATGGTTGACAATGATGATGATGATATGATCATACATCAGGGGGAAATGCAATCGGTATCGTATCGCAGGTTTCGATGCAAAAATTACAAATTGCTATGCAAATAAGAAATTGAGTCTAAAAACTGCGATTCACAGCACCTTGGGTCCAATAAAATGACGATTCGCATTGGTGCCAGCAATACTGACAAGCAAAGCCGAAAATGTATGCTAAAACTATGTATATTAGGCCACAGTTTCTTCTGTACGATTATGGAAGAGTTGTTCATTGTCGAAACTAATGTTTCGACAATGAACAAAAACTAGTGTTTCGTCTGCCATAGCAATAACTTAGAATTTAGTGTAAATAATGCGGAACAGGAAGTTTTCTTTTTGTTTCCAAAATTTTATAAAATGTAGCATTTTGCAAATCGAGCACATGCGTGCAATTCTACTGCATGCAACTGCAATTTTGTATGTATCATCATCATCATCCATTATCAATCCACCGCTGGATGAAAGTCTCCCCAAGTTTCTTCCCCCGTGGTCTATCTTACGGCAGTCTCCTCCATGTCGCTCCTGCATACTTTCGAATTTCATCTAATCATCTCCCACGTGGTGTTCTCCTGGGTCTTTTCCTGTCCCTTGGAAAGCAGTTTACAATTTCGGTTGCCCATCCATGTTCCGTTTTTCTGGTAACATGTCCAGCCCATTGCCACTTCACGGATATTACTTTGATCATGACGTCTTGCACTCTTCTCATTTTCCTTATCCATGAGTTGATGTTCTTATTTCTCTTGGTTACGACAAGCATGCATCTCTCCTTGTTTCTTTCAGTTAACTGCAGTCTTTGTATGTCATTTTTTTAGTTAAGGTCCATGTCTCTGCTCCGTATGTAAGCACTGGAAGGATGCATTGATTAAAAACTTTTCTTTTATCATAATGGCATATTGCTCTTAAAACTTGTACGGTTTCTTCCAAGAGCTCTCCAACCAAGTTTTATACATCGATTAATTTCTTCATCAATGTGACCTCTGCTTGATATCTGCTGTACAAGGTAAGAGTAGGTATCGGTTATCTGCATCTTTTCCCCAACAATCGATAAATGTTCATTTCTTGTAAAAGTATAGTACATCAGTTTTGTCTTCTGAAAGTTAATTTTTAATCTCACTTCTTTACTCTTGTCAGCAAGTTCCTGGATCATATTCTACAGCTCTGAAGGTGCAGTTGCAAAAATGACTACGCCATCAGCAAAACGAAGGTGAGTTAAATAATCTCCATTAATGTTTATCTCTTTGTTTTTCCAGTTCAATGTATATATTCTGTAAAAATTGTGAATGCCCTTTGTCACCTATATAAAAGTGCTTCCCTTAGGTTTCTGGACTTTCACGGAAATGCTATTTTGAATGCTGCTAAGTTGTTATAACCTAAATAACGGCCCACGGACACACTTTCTAGTGGAAGCTTTGGTTCAGACAGAATTACCGTTTTATTTAAATATTTTGGTGAGTTATTGGCAGTTTATATGAAAAAAGCTAAAATTCCAAAATGAATGATTGCTTTAAGACATTTTGATTAAAGAAATCTGTAACACCTGCGAGAAGGTAGCAGCTAGGAATGATGTAATATAAACTAATCTACTGAATTTCCAAGTTTAAGATACATCGCAAGGCTAAATTGCAAAACTTGTCCAAAATTGTAAAACTTAGAGCTTTTTCAGCTATAAATAAAATAAAAACTGATTTAAGAAACAAAACGAAGTCTGAAACACTAAGATATATCCGAATAACATTAGGGCCTGAATTGGTTCTTCCAACAGACAGACCAGCTGATGTATTCTTCAAAAAGAAGCCTCTGCATACGACTGTGAAGAGTTCCCGTGAAAGACTTTTACTTTATGAAAGATAATTACTGTTATAGCAATTCAGAAATGATACATTCTCGCAGAAAAAAACTGAAGCTTATAAAATAGATATAGTAGGTTCATGTTGAAAACCGGTTCAATCGCCAAATGTACAGGAGTTGCGTAGACATCAAAATATTTTGCAGTCTTTTTTTTTTCAGTTAAAATAAGTGTATTGAGATTGAAATTTGAATTATAGTAGGAAATAAAAAAATTATAAAGTAATTATTAATTGTACAATAATAGTAATAAATTGCAAGTGTTTAAAAACGAAGGAAAAAAGTTGAAAATGTGCTGCACACAGTCGCTTAATTACCCCTCAATTTAAAGTGTTACTCCTCAAACTGAAGCAGTAATTTTCCCCTAGTGATAACCAATATGATATCTCCAAAAGTTTTGATACTGTTTTTTCCAGATATTGTATGTGTACATGGTATGACTTTTGCATTTGAGTTAAAGTTCAGGCAGTAGGCGACTTAGCAACTCAATGGGCGTTGGAAAGTTTTGTATGTTATGTTCAAATGTCTTTTTTCTCCCCGCTGAGGAAGAAACCTAGTAAAGTGCACGATTTGCACCTTACGGGTTTTGAAATATTGTGTGACGATCTGAATACGAATTGAAGATTTAATAAATTGTTGCATGAATTCGATAAAAAGGTGGTACTCACGCTTACAGCTGCTGAAAATATACTTAGAAAACAGGGACCGCTATGAAAAATCAGTGTGCTAAATTTTATTCTTAAAAATCCGTAAAAAGAAGAAACAAATCCTGTATCTGTAAGAAGTACTTTAACTGCAGTTCACCTTCTTAGTTTGCCAGTGTTCTATGTTCTGTACCGGTCTCTGCACAAATTCTGTTCACGCCAGACAGGTTTTTGACATCATTTGACTTTTTCTGCCTCAGTCACTCTATTATTATTATTATTATTATTACTACTGCTAGAGATGACTCCACCCCTTTCCTGGGGACATGCTTATCTCTTCCATCAGGGGCGGGTACGACGTACCAACACAGAGAATTCGTATTTCTTTTAGCTGCCAAGAAACTTCCTTACTATACTACAAGTATTCAGGATAGCTGCCAAGAAACTTCCTTACTATACTACAAGTATTCAGGATAGCTGCCTTCTGTAGTTCCTTGTAGGTGTTAGATTGGAGGTCTAGTGTCCGTATAGAGCTGTGAATGGTCCTAGGTACAACTCCTGTGGTTGATATTACTATGGGGACGGTGATGACGTTCTGCATATGCCACATTTCCTTGACTTCATATCGTAGTTCCTTATACTTTGACAGCTTCCTTCCTTGCGTCTTCTGGACGTCGCATGCGTTGGGCACGGCTGTGTTAATGAGGTATGCTGACTACTTCTCCTTGTCGACCAGGACGAGGTCGACAAGGAGTCGGTTGTGGGGGATGGTCTTATCAGATCTGATCGATCTGTCCCAGTACATCTTGTGGGTTTTTTCTCTGGGATGGTTTTGTGCTTTCTTGCAAATTTCTGTTGGAAGATCTTGTCAACTTGGTTGTGCCTGTTCGTATACTATGTTCGTGTGAGGACTCTGTACCCTGCTGGGATATCTTGGATGGTCTCTGGCGCTTGATGGCATTGCCGACATGTGTCGCATACTCTGACTTGTCCTTCAGAATAGGCATCCGATAGTTTCTGGTGTTTACAACTTGATCTTGTATAGCCATCAGAAATCTTTCGGTCTCGGGGAAGAGCCATTTTTTCAAGTGCCATTTGTTAGCCACGCGCTGGAAGCAGTCTTATCCACATGGTTGGATTGCAGAACGTTGTAGTGCCTTCTGTGTAGAACTTTCTTGCCCCAAACTTCTTCTTTTGACTCCCTCGTTCCAATCTCGATGTTCTGAGTTGAGAGGTCTAGAGCTGTGTACTTCTTGTCACTCTGGTTTATCGCTTGGTAATTGGACACTCTGCTGTGAAGAAAATGTTTTCTGAGGCTACTTATGTTTTTGTCTCTGTGTTCCAGGAGTTAAATCATTCCCCGTCCTCCACCTGTCCGTCCAATGGTCAGCATTTCTGCTGCTGACTTCGGGTGGTGCTGGCGAAGTTTAGTGAGGATTCTCCTGGTATTGCGCATTACTTTTTCTGTATAAAATAAGGTGGCCCACATGATGATCCCGAAGGAATACGTCAGAACTAGAACTGCGTATGTGTTGATAGTTCTGGTGATGTTCCAAGTGTTGAAAAAATGCGAAGAAGGAGATTAAAGGATTGCAGATGGTATTTACAGCTGTCATTTGTCTTTTTTCAAAGGCCGACACAAATCGCAACTCTCTCATTTCTACATAGACCTCGCAAGTGTCGGTTTGTGCTATGTCGAATTTACAAAACCAGGAATTAAAATAACAATTAACTAAGTAATTAGTTTTAAAATAATTAAACTTTACTGCTTAATGAAGCAAGTTATTAAATAATACGAACTGCAAAGAGAAAACTTAAACTTCAAAAAAGTAAATATAAATTTAAAATTACATTGGCAGAAAATTTAACTCCCCAACCTGAACGAAAAAAAATTACAAAGTCCATACTACTGCGAAAACATTCGACATTTATATATATCCGTGGATTGGTTATATAAATATTTTATGCTGATTCTTGCCTTTGGTTATAAGCAGTTAATTATTTGTTTCAAGAGCTTGAATTTATATTCAAAAAAGTTCTCTAAAGAACCGTAAATGAACTTAGTTAAGCAAATTAATCTACGACTATCATAGCTTAGATATAACAAACAGCTATGGATTAAGAGCCATAATAATATACCATAAATTATTGTTTGTAACTTTTAAACGCTCTTCTGTTCTTTCCCATTTTCAGTAATCCAAAATGCACGCAGACGTGTGTAATCCATACTGATTTTTTTTTGGTGAAATTGGAAAAATTCCCAACTGTGTGAATACTTGCAAAGTCATATGTGTTTTACTGAAAAAGTGTAAATGGTTAAATCACTCAAATTTTCTTCAAACGCATTTTCCCCTTGAGATTTATAGTACTTACTGCGTGATGGCCATATCCTATGCCATCTGCAATAGATGCTGTTATGAAAGCAGAAAGTAGGATAACCTGAAAAGAAAGGGAAATTTTTTAGCGAAAGAACTGCAATCACATTTTATATAAAAGTAATTCAAAATGATTCATCCCATTTCATTGTACCATAGGTCCATAAGGTTCAAGGTAATAATAGCGTACCATACATTAAAATGAAAAGAAACGCACCGAGTTAAGAATGTAACCGCTAGATGGCGCAATGTAACCCGTTTTTTTTTATCCTATTTACACATAATCGCTGTAAATTTAGAAACTCATAAAATACGGTCATTTGAAATCAGATGAATCATTTTGAATGCCCTGCATGATAATTTCAATATACAGCGAGAGAACAACTACAATTATATTTATTATTTTGTGCTATATAAAGTTCGATCAATAAAGTGAGAAATTTGTTTTAGCAAAAATGTGTATCTCATGAATGAGAGAAATGCAATCATTAGAAACAAATAACTGAATATGCACAATATTGACAAAAGTCACCGGACACACCTTCAAAAGCAGATGAATGAATCCGCTGCGTTGTTAAGATGCGCGGTACAGCTTCAAACGGTATAAAAACAAGTCTGCAGCTGACAGCAATCACATCGCACTGTGAGCTTGAGTGAAAATGTAGCGGCGGGAGAGAACTGACTTTGAGAAAGGAAAGATTGTGGGGTGTTATATTAGTGGGTTGTCCATAAAAGAAACCGAGGTGCGTTTAAACACACCCAAGTCAACTGTTTAGGATGTACTGAATAAGTGGAAGACACATGGCGTGCCTGAAGCAACAAAACGTACCAGCAGACCAAAGAAAATCATTGAATAAGGACGTAGAGGCCTCAGGAGAGTCATTAAAGTTAACAGACGGAGTACTGCACAAGACTTCAGTGTACAGGTGAGTAAAAATGCTGGAACCTCGGCATGTACTCGTACCATTCGCAGAGAATTTCATTCCATGGGTTACCGTGGTCGTGCAGCTGCTACTAAGCCTTTAATCTACACTCGGAATGCTACTCGTCGTTTAGCATGGTGTAGATCAATGGAAACGGGTCCTATGGACTGATGAATCCAGATACACGATCCATCAGCGTGATGGCCGTGGGTGGGTATGGCGGCAGTCGGGGGAACGCTATTTACCACAGTGTACTTTTCCTATGGTCAAGTTTGGAGCTGGCAGAGTACTCGTGTGGGGTGTTTTTCGTGGTATGGTCTCGGCCCATTGGTTATCGTGGACAAACCTGTTAACCAGCACGTCTACCTCAATATTCTGGAGAATTATTAAGTGATGTACAGTCCGAAAGCATTGTACATCACTTTTGGCTTCTGAAAGTTCGTTTTTTAATCCCACTTCTTTACTCTTGTCAACAAGTTCTTGGATCACACTCAGCAGCTGTAGTTGCAAAGATGAATACGTCGTCAACAAAACGAAGGGGAGTTTACTAATCTCGATCAATCTTTATCCCTTTTGTTTTCCAGTTAAATGATTGAAATTCATATCATCATCATCATCATTGTCAACCATTATCAATCCACTGCTGGACGAAGGTCTCCCCAAGTTTCCTCCACAACGGTCTGTCTTGTGCCAGTCTCCTCCATGTCACTCCCGCATATTTACGAATTTCATCCACCCATCTCCCATGTGGTCTTTTTCTGGGTCTTTTCCTGTCCCTTGGAATCCAATCTAAAATTTCGGCTGTCCATCTATGGTCTGTCCTTCTGGCAGTATGTCCAGCCCATTGCCATTTCAGGGATTTAACTCTGATCATGATGTCTTCCACTTTTGTCATTTTTCGGATCCACGAGTTCCTCTTCTTATCTCTCCTGGTTATACCAACGTTGCACCTCTCCATGCTTCTTTGAGTTGTCTGCAGCTTTTGTATGTCTCTTTTAGTTAAGGTCCACGTCTCTGCACCATACGTAAGCACTGGAAGGATGCATTGATCAAACACTTTTCTTTTAAGACATAATGGCATATTGCTCTTGAAAATTATGCTGTTTCTTCCAAAAGCTCTCCAGGCAAGTTTTGTACGCCGATTAATTTCTTCATCAATGTGACCCTCACTTGATATCTGCTGTCCAAGATAAACATACGTATCTGTTATCTGCAGTTTTTCTCCATCAATCGATAAATCTTCATTTCTTGTAAAAGCATTGAACATCACTTTTGTCTTCTGAAAGTTCATTTTTAATCCCACTTCTTTACTCTTGTCAGCAAGTTCCTGGATCATACTCTGCAGCTCTGATGGGGTAGTTGCAAAAATGACTACGTCATCAGCAAAACGAAGGTGGGTTAGATAATCTCCATTAATCTTTATCCCTTTGTTTTCCCAGTTCAGTGATTGAAAGACATTTTCCAATGTGGCATTAAAGAGCTTCGGAGATATGGTGTCACCTTGTCTCACTCCCTTTCCAATTTTTATGTGTGTTGTATTTTCAAACAGCCGAATCTTTGCACTTGCATTTTCATAGATGTTATTAATAATATTAATGTATGCATCTTCAATACCGCAGGATTTCAGAGCCGTGGTAACTGCTGATGGTTTCACCGAATCAAAGGCTTTTTCATAATCGATAAAAGCCATGCACAATGGAAGTTCATATTCCCTCGCTCTTTCAATCAGTTCTCTCAGTACGTGGATATGATCTATTGTGCTGTAGCCACTCCTGAATCCAGCTTGTTCTCTCGGTTGAGCCATGTCCAGTGTTACCTTCAAGCGGTGTGAAAGAACTTTAGTGAAGATTTTATAAACCACTGATAGGAGGCTGATAGGTCTGTAGTTCCTGAGATCCTCAATGTCACCTTTTTTATGTAGCAGGATCATTGTAGCATTGTTCCAATCCTCAGGAATCTTCCCTTCATTAAGGCATCGAGTGAAAATTTGGGCGAGTACTGTTTCAATTTCTCCACTTGCTTCTTGTATGATGTCTATAGTAATTCCATCTTCTCCTGGAGCTTTCCTTCGCTTCATGTTCTTGATTGCATGAGCAACTTCTGCTGGGAGGACTGGAAGAACTCTGGTACCTTTCATGATGTCTGGAGTGCATATATCATCCCTTTCATATAATTTGGAGTAGAAATCTTTCACTCTTGTCAAAATTTCGCCTCTATTTCTTGTTATAGAACCATCTTCTTTTCTCAGAGCCATAATCTGTTTTCTTCCCTTACTGAGATGTCCCTTTGCTATCTTAAGGCTTTGGTTGTTTTCAATTGCTTTCCTCACTAGCTCACAGTTGAATTTCCTTACGTCTTCAGTGATACTTTTTCGTGTTGTCTTGCATAGCTCTATATATTCCACTTTGGAAGTCACATCTACTTTAGTTGTCCTCATCTCTCTTCTTTTTTGCATCAACATTTTGGTTTTTCCTGATAATTTGTTCACATGCAACTTGTTCTTAGACCCAGCTAATTTTGTTGCTGTTTCCATTAGAGCTTTGGTTACTTTTCTGTTAACTTCCGAAATATCCACTTCTTTCGATGTTAGGCCTTCTAAAGCAGAGAATCTGTTCTTCAGTTCCAACTTGAAAGTATTATGGTGTTTTTTAAGGTTGGTTATGTCAATAAATTTTGTTTGTCTTATGAGCTTGCCACGTTCCAGTTTAGTGTTGAGGTGCATCTTACATCTCACCAATCTATGGTCACTACCTGTGTTGAACTTGTTCAGCACACTGCAGTCTTCGATGACGAATTTTTTGTTACACATAATAAAATCAATTTCACTTGTCGTCCCAATTGGATGTCTCCATGTCCATTTCCTGTGTGGCTTTTTCTTGAAAAAGGAGTTCAAGATGAAAAATCCTTCTGCCTCTGCAAACTCAACGAGAGTATTTCCACGCTGGTTTCTGTTGCCGTGACCGAATTTACCTACTGAAGTTTCATTCTGTTGCCGTTGCCCTATTTTTGCATTGAAATCTCCCATAATTATCTTCAAGTGCTGCTTACCTTTATTATTTAGATGACGAATTTCCTCATAAAATTCTTCAATTTCTTCTTCAGGATGACTTGTGGTGGGTGCATAAGTTTGAATAATCTGAGCCTGGTATCTTCTCGATAGTTGGATAACGAGTCGTGCAGCTCTGTCACAGGAACTTTCAACTTCTACCACTTTATCCTTCAGTTTCTTGTTTATTATAAATCCAACACCACTAGTTCTGCCAGTATCTGTCCCACGATAATAGGAGAGATGTCCACTTTTCAGTTCAATGAGATCTTCTCCTTTTCTCCTTACCTCACTTAGCCCGACGATGTCCCACTTGATCCTTTGTAGTTCCTCTTCCAATTCAAGAAGCCTTGAATCAGAAGATAGGGAGCGTCCGTTATAGGTAGCCAAGGTCAGCATCAAATGGCAGCCTAGTCCGGTCCTCCGGGGATTCTTAGCACCCTCTGCCTTCATGTCGCACTGGCCGCTGCCTTGGCCAGGTACATTCCAGCTGCCGGAGACTGAGGGCCAAGATTTAAGTTGTAGAGTCATTTTGGAGGTGTTTGGCCATAACTCACCACGCTGGCCAAGCGGGTTGGTGAGTGTGGGATAGCATTTCCTCTGATCCCGATGGTATAGTTATACCGCTATTGGCGGTCGTCAGAGCCCCTTTAGTGGGAACAGGATGCATCACGAGAAGGCGGGGTTGACATTTGTCAAGGAGAGGCTGTGATGTTACGCATCACCTGACCTTACATCCCGAAATTCATATATAGGGCCTTATATTAAATATAAGTCCATCAGTCTGTAAAGTCTTTCTTGCTCAGGAAAAAATAAACACGTCTACTTACGTAATCCTGGGGGAAAAAATTATCCAAGAGAAAGAGTGCACAATATGTTTTACACTAGAATCTCACAGCAAACAATACGCATATCCAGTCTTCTTCTCGGTAATTTATCAGCAATGTTCGCTTGTGGAGGATAGGCACATACCTACGCAGGAGTGGCTCTCGCTCAGCAGATACGTCAGTTCGACGTTCTACACACACGTCAGCCGTCCCAAGAAATCTTTCCTCGACGGCGGACTTCGGTCAACTGCCAAATAGGTTTTCCAGAGTAAATGTACTTTTAAGTCACCATAAATCTTTCTGGATGGCGGCTTTATTTATTTCTCACCCGTCTCCAAGATGCAAGAGACGTACTTGCCTCATGGGCAATTCTTGCGCTTTTCGCCCTTTTTAAGTGACAGACTTTATACCCCCCCCTCCTCATATACATGCCACTCCCGTTTCGGTTATCCAAACGAAAAAGAACGCGTCTCTTGAAGAAAATTTCGCTGCTTTCTTCCCAGAGAAAGCGTTTGGCTTTTGTTTTTGTTCCCTGTATCAGCAACAATATGTTCAACGAAAGCAACGCACATTTTTGTTTGTAAGATTTGGTGAACACTTACAATTATTTTCCTAGCAATGGAATGCACAAGGCCATAGGTAGTATTTTAAATTGAGTCAGTATTCTGGTTCTATCCGATCGGATTTCGAAGCAATTTTTGCGAAGTGAGTTGCGGAATTGATAACAGCTTCTTCCTCATCTGTACTGGTTCTCTTTAGACTCTTTTTACGATTTCCTACCGTAGGTTGAAGAAGCGGATATCCTTATATTTTGTCCGTCTGTCTGTCCTTCCATTCGCACTATAACTAGCGTAAAAATGGGTCGATTTTGATGCAATTTTAGTATGCGGTAAGGGGCAACCTGCGAACGAACCCTATTGAAAATGGACGAAACGGGGTCAAAGGTCAGGACATGGGAGCGTGATCCATTCCATCTCACTTATGCGTCATAAATTAACGTAAAAATGCTTCGATTGCGGCAAAACTTTGTCATGTTGTTCCGGGGGTATACTGAACCGGTTCTGTTGAATATCATTGAAATGGTGTTAAAGGTCAGGGCACAGGAGCGAGATTCATTCCACAGCAATTACCCTCATCACTTGAGTAATGATTTCTGGTATATTGGAAAACGTATCATAATCAATGCATTGCATGATTTTACTAACTTCTTGTTTAACACGATTGAGTTCGCGTTGAAGAATGACATTTCCTGAGCTAGAGTTATAAATGGGGATTTGTGATATAGAGATGAATAAACTCACTTAGTCATCTTAGCTTGATTGATTGGAGGTTTAACGACCACCAAGAGCAACTCAATGGGCTATAAGCAGTCGCCCGTCCCTAATTTAGGGTCACTGGTTCCAGGGAAGGGAGAGAGCCAGTGCCGTAAGACAAACACAACATCCATGCCTCACCGGGATTCGAACCCGGACCCCTTTCGGACGAATGATCAGATGCCATTGCTTAGACTACTGCGCTACCGGGGCGGCTCTGAGCTTGCTCCCTCCGATTCCTTACTGCATTGCACGACCAGATACGTGACGGAAATATGCTTTTATGCTTACTAAAATAAAGCACAATGCGGAAGTGAAATTAGTTCACTCTGGATAAATTTCTAGTATACTTAGAGAGACACCCGCTACGTAATATGCGTACAGATTTTTTGTAAATTCTTCAAAATTGAATTTGTGTTTGTTTGACATCTTTTTGGTCCTTACTTATCGGACACTGTTGTCTCAGTTTTTACGAGGGTTGTACCAAAAGTAATGCAAAAGTGGGCATAACTTTTTTATTAACTGACAGAGGTCGTTCAAATTGCACATGTTGGTAGAGTAACTCTTTCTTTATAGAAAGCTACTGCTCTCTTTATAGAAAGCTACTGCTCAACATAGTCTCCATCACAAGCGATGCATTTGCGCCATCGTTGAACCCAATTTTTGAATCTTCTTTGAAAAACATCAGGTGTAGACTGTTGTACCCACTTCTTCACAGTAATTTCCCCCTCGTCTGTGTCATCAAGTCGTTATCCCCGGAGACTGTTCTTCATTGGACCGAGCAGGTGGAAGTCGAAGGGTGCCAGATCTTGACTGTACGGTGGTGTGGGACCACCGACCAGCCTAATTTTCTGATCGCAAGGTTTGTTACCAAAGATGTGTGTGGTCCCGCATCGTCATGGTGAATGTGTATCGTTTTCAGATTCTTACTCGGTCTTTTCCTTCTTATGGCTTCTCTAAGCTTCTTGTGTGTCTGAATGTAACGCTCGCTGGTCAAGGTAACGTCACGTTCTAGAAAATCAAGAAGAGTGGCACACCTGTCATCCCAAAAAAACAGTCACCATGATTGTCTGTGCTGATCGCTGGCTCTTGAACTTCTCGGGCCTTGGTAAAGAGGTGTGACGCCATTCCATGGATTGATTCTTTGTTTCCGGACACTAAAGATACGCCCACGTATCATCCCCTGCGACAAAATCGAAACAAAAACTTGTTTTCATTGGCTTCAAACGCTTCCAGAAGATCCGAGAAGACTTCCACTTTTCTCTCCTTCAAATCGGGTGTCAACTGGCGATGTATCCACTTTGCACACGCTTTCCGATACCCTAAGTCTTCCATCATCTTCTATGTGGCATTGTGACCACAGTCCAGTTGTGCAACAAACTCACGGATTGTGACTCGTCTCTCCGCGAGAATCAGTTCGTCCTCTCGCTGACGATTTGTGTCAGTGGTCGCAGATGATGGTCTACCACTGCGTGGTTTGTCTTCAATGCTGGTTTCCCCTTCTTTAAACTACTTCATCCATCTGTGCACGTTACTCTTGTCAATGATGTCATCTCCGTAAACATTTTGTAGACTTCTGCGGATGTCGGACAGCCTGCATCCTTCCTTCGTCAAGAACTCAATGACGGCACGTTGCTTCTACTTGGAATCCGTTACTTACCTGCAATGAAGAAGGGTTAATATAGAGGAAGAGTTACTCTACCAACATGTGCAATTTGAACGATCTCTGTCAGTTAATGAAAACAGTTATGCCCACTTTTCCATTGCTTCCGGTAAAACCTTCGTAATATTACAATCCATGTTTAACTGTGGACACCATTTTTGCACAACAGAAAACAAAATGCAGTTTGGAGCAGCAATTTTCAAAAATAAGGTTGGATTTCAACATATGAAATTTTCGCTTTGCGTTTTTTACCGCACGGAAACTTCCAGTTCCTCTTTAATAGCAGTTTTGATTGTATAACTACCTCCATGAATAGAAGTTTTCGTCCGTACCTGACTAAGACTGACATTTCAATTTGACGTTTTCTTTTCCCGTATTGTTACGACTCCTATTGACCCGGGTAGTGGATGCTTTAACGACCCGACTAGATAGCAGATCTTTGTGAATAACAGGTTCTTATGCAAGACCCTTAAGCCGCCCTGGTGGCGCAGTGGTCTAAGGCGCTGACCTCTGATCATTCGTCCGTAAGGGGTCCAGGTTCGAATCCCGGTCAGGCATGGATGTTGTGTTTGTCTTACGGCACTGGCTCTTTCCCTTCCCTGGAACCAGTGACCCAAAATTAGGGACGGGCGACTGCTTATAGCCCATTTGAGTTGCTCACGGTGGTCGTTAAACCTCCAATCAAAAAAAAAAAAGACCCTTAATGAGACACATTCAAATGTTACGCTTAGTGTAACACATTGGTGGTGTCCAAGAGTTAAGCATAACTGATAAAACATACAAAGTAAAAGTTTAAAACCGTTAGGACATCGAACAGTGGTATGTAGATTAGTCATACACGTACACCAATCGCAGTGCATGATAAAAAAAGTCCTCTAACGTTTGATATGCAAATATCTCGCAGTTCCCTAAAAACAGCTTACCCTACTCTGTCTTGTTTCACTTACTTGCAATCTCCGTGACAAGAGTTTTCATTGGTGATCAGAAACATCATATGGAACAAAGACGCCAGGGTTTCACCATATTTTGCAGATTAGAATAATCGGAAAACAGTCACAGACTGTAGTCTCCAAAGCACTGAATGGGTCGCGAAGTGTCATCTCCAAGAATTGGCGAAGTTAGACACCAACATGTACAAGGTCGTCCAAGAGTCACAATCCTCAGCAAGACTGGTATCTTGCATTAACTGTACGACGTCATAGTATGATGTCTGATGGGCAACTCTCTGCAGAACTTGCGGCTGCTTTAGTACCACAAGTTTCAAGACAAACTGTTTGCAGGAGGTTCAGGGCAATTGGCCCCTACGCCAGACATCCAGTTGTGTGTCCCCCTCACTCCTGCGAACAGGAGAACCAGTTTAATCTGGAGTGAGGAACATCGAAACTGGGCACTGAATCAGTGGAACAATTGCTCTTCACATATGGGTCCAGATGCAGTACACAAATTGCTTCTCGTCGAATCCCTGTCTGGAGAGAACGGGGAACGCGTTACAGTCCCCAAAAATATCAGGGAAAGGGACCAGTTTAGTGGCGGTAGAGTTATGCATAGGCAGGCTTCATTTTCAATCTGCGCACATAGCTCTACATCTTCGACATAGGTAGTGTTACTGCTCTGAGGTACAGAGCCGACGTACTGGAACTTCACGTGAGTCTTTTCAGATGTGCACAAAATCAGAGCTGGTATTCGTAGACGATAATTCAACCCCCTCTCCCCCCACACACAGATCTCAACTGGAGGATGAATTTCTCCAAAATAAAGAAATCCAGCACATGGAGTGACCGGCAAGGTCTCCGGATATGAATCCGATAGAAATCCCGTTCCGCCTTTTACTCTGATACTCTACAAGCACCCGTGCGGAGGAGATAGGACACGCGAATGCAACCTCACCATGTGCAGTTTGTCCACCTTTTCCAGTGGTAGTCAGTTCTAGTTTGGGCAGGAGTGTGCCTTAATGGCCGTACTTTCATCAATGTTTGTCAAGGCAGCATGAATGCCTCAGTGTACCGAAACGATATCATTGTGCCCACTGTGACACTTTCTCCCGATGCTATTAGACATTCATTTTTCTCTGACAATGCGACCCGTCAGCGTTCCTGTAGCGTGCTTTAGGAGCTGAAACATCATGAAATTGAATCGTTACAGCTGCTTTCGAGATCTCCTACCCTTAATCCTATTCAGAACACTTTGGACTCTGTACAGCGACGTCTGGATAAGTCCACTGAGCTGCCCACGGTGGTCGTTAAACCCCGAAACAAACAAACAAGCAAAGACTTCTAGATAACCATGTTCCGTAGCCCAAAATACTGACAGACCTCCGTAACGTGTTCCCTGTAGTATGGGACGATGTCATTATAAGTATACCTCGTAGATGTCAAGACGTATACATGTAAATGGAAGTATGCTTCGTGATGTCAAGACGTTCTTCTACACAGGGATGGTGTTATCGTGTACTGAAGTCCAAATCCATTCTCCGAATTCATTATTTTGTATATATTGCTGTGCTTTGCTGTCTAAAGAAATTGCGCAATAAATTGTTTTTGTAAACGCAATCCTTGTCGTTTGTGTTAAGCACCTCACTGATGTTATTTCAATGCATGTTATTTGAGTCAGATGCATCTACCCTTCATTTCGTGCAATAACATTAACTTTTTGTGCCCAGTGTATGTTATTGTGTTAGTACTAAATACGTTTTTACGCAACATCACGTAGGATGGCTGTTAAATCATTTATTAACTAATGCAATAAAGCAACGTGGAAATGTTCTGGTTAGCAAAATGATCAATCTATAGTTTCCATTTCTTTTGCAGTTCTTAGTCTCAACAAAGAAAGCTATGGATATGACGTTGTCAGTTTTACGTGAAATTCCTATGACGATCCTTCTTATTTTCTAAAAACAGAATTCCTTATATAGCTGAATGAAAAGAGAAATGGCGTCTAGACTATAACGATGAGGAGATAAATCCAAAAACGGAGGAAGCACGTAAAGACGTGAGCAGTTTTATCATGGATTTTCGATAAAACTATATTAGTTTAAAAGTAATTCTAAATTTTGCTTTACTGTTTTTAAATCACGTTTCCCATGTTCTACTTTTTGGGAAGAAAGTTTTGTTGAAACTGCAGAAGCAACTGTTTTTTTATTAGAAACTTCTACCTCAGCTATCATACATTGAGGCATAGGCATCACGAGAAGTGTTGAAACAAATAAAATATGTATAAAGCTCCCAAACTTCCACGTTTCAAAGTGATGTGTAATTACAGAAACAAAATAAGCGCATCTATCGCAGATTTTTGTTTAATTAAATTAAAGTGGGGAATGAAGCATAACTGTCCGCATGAGGTCAATTCAGCTGAAAACGTGGGTTAGTAATATTACGTTCTATTCAAATTCAATGAAAAAAAATTCCTGTCCTGATTAAATTAGTGTGAGAAATTGGCACTCCAGTATTTTTGCAACTAGCTAATGGCACGTTTTCTGTGCTTCACTTAAATTACGTATATTAAGTTCAATTTTCGTTCATTGCATATATGCGTGAGGAATGTTATTTGTTGATTTTCAGGTTCTTTTCTATGGAATGATTAAAGGAAAAAGTTAGAATTAGTGTACAGTAGATTTCACTTAATTGGAATACAAAGAGGCTTTAGAACACTTTGGCCTAATTGAGAGGCTTCCCCGATGATGAAAAGCTTTATCCCAAAGAGCTAGTTTGGGATTTTCTTCAAGAATTGTCCCAAATAAAAGGCTGCCCCGAATATGCTAAGCTTTTTCCCAAGGAGCAAATTTGGGATGTTCTTCAAGGATTGTCTCAAATAAAAGGCTACCCCGATTATTCGAAGCTTTTTCCCAGAAAGCTAATTTGGGATGTTCTTCAAGAATTATCCTAAATAAAAGACTCCCCCGATTAACCAATGGCTCAATTAACCGGAATCTACTGTAATTGTAAGGGGAGCAATGAAATGAAGGTTTACAAAACCTCTATGTGATAACTTTTGCATATTTCACATGCATATTTGATAATTTCGTATTTGGGGCAAATGTATTGTTATGCATTATTTTTTTGGAAAAGATATTGCAAAAGAATATGATCGTTTTTATTTTTTACGTACACTCTCGTAGCAGCTGGAAGCTTTAATGTAATATTTAGCGGCAAAGGAGTGCTCTGATGAAAAAGCTTAAGGTTAATAAATCGCATGATATCTTGCATATGTGGAATCAATTTGCCTTTGATTTTACATTACACCTTGAACCCTCTGGGACTAGTTAACCCGGAGTTAACAAAATGAAATCAGTTCGAACGAATATCTTCCCCGTGTTAAGAAGGCTGAACGCGGCTGGAGCGAGTGTACCTGAGTATTGGAAAGCGTTGCTTTTCCTTTACCTTTGTTATTCAGAGTGGTCATTTTGGAGGAGGATTAACGCTTATCCTTGCTGCCTCATTACTGCTAAAATGGATATAACCATAGCGACGAACCAGGGACGTCGTCAAGAAAGTGCGAGGGTGGGCTAAATTTTTCTTGCCCATCCCTGTGCCCACCCAGTTCAAGATGTGCCATTTTTCAATATTTTTTTTAAATTTAAAAATATAATCTAGACTTTATCAAGTAATAATGAATCTCGTGTTTTTCCTCGTGTAGCCCTCCTAGGAAGTGCGTTGTTCACTTCTCCGTAGAAAGGTATTTAAAATAAGATCCGAAGGCTCATGAAAATTCCATTGTTATCTTGACTTGATATGTAAACATTATGAATATGACATCGTTAGAATAAAAACTGTTAAAAAATGCCTAGGTCTAGGGCCTATGAATTAATATTTAGTGTCCTAATTAAATGCGCAATGCAAATAACTTCAGTTGATACGTAAATATTATGAATATGTCATCGTTTGAATAAATACTGTTAAAAAATGACTTGGCATTGAGCTATTAATGTTTGGTGCCAATGTAAAAGCGCAATATAATTAGCTTGTTCTGTAAACGTTATGAATGCGACATCGGTAAAATAAAAACTGTCAAAAGGGGCTTAGACCTAGGCCTAAGACCTAGTATATAACATTGTAAAAGGGCAAAGCTTTTTCCATATTTTTAGTTTAAGCTTATTTTTCATGTTAGTACGGCCAAGGACGAATGGAGACGATGGATAGTAATTCAACGAGTACTTTTTGTGCTGCTACGTAGGGAATTTCAACAGGGAAAGTGAAGTCTAAAGCTATAAAGTGAAGTCTTAAAGCTCTTAAGTCGGTTCTGGGCAATGAGGTAGAAAGACGTGGCTGACGACTGCTCTATAAGGGATGAGTGCAAGACAAGGTCGCTGGCTTGAAGGAAGGGAGTTAAGGAAAAAGAAAATATCTACGTGCCATTACTTCTCCCCGCCACAAATGTAGGAAAACTTTCAGACTCTTGCGCAGAAGATTTTATTTTAATCAGTGCGTGCTGCTGGTGGCAAAAGTGTCATGTTTATTACATGGATATGCAATTCTTCAGATTTTACTAATTTTATTAAAAATGGATAGACGAAACATTAACGAAAAAATATACAGGTAGGCTAAGTTCTGATTGAGCTGTCAGTTTTGGAACGTAGGACTACGACTTGCAGATCGGAGAATTGAAATGAGCTAATCGAATATGGTTTCAAAGCGTTTATTTAATTTGTGTTATAGCCAACACAGGTCTGTGATATGAAAAGTAGCTTACATAATTTTTACAAATAATGCTGGATACATTGCGACTACAAAGCAGATCGATACACGAATTACCCAACGTGGTGCTCTGTCTTCTTGGGCTTCTTACATTCCTCGTCACTTGCTCTGACCTCACGTTTTGATTTTCTCCACTTTTGCTTGGGTTCATTCTACGAATTCCGCGGCATTTTCGGAAATGTTTACCCGTTCACACGAAAACAGTGTTTAAAATTTTCAGTTTAAACCACTGCGATATGTTATTTATACATTTGAATATATCTTGTCGAGAGCTTTAAAACGATACCACGCACAGTCGTTTTGCACTCACGGTTGTCCACATAAACGGCGGTATTGTGAAAAGTGTTCACCGGTTCACAAGAAAACCATATTTTTTAATGTCCAGTTCAACCACTGCAAACTGTTCTTCATATATCTGAATAGATCTCGTCAAGAGCTTTAAAATGATACCACGCACTTCGATTTGAGCTGACGGTTGCCGAGATAGACTGAGTCAAACGGGGGTGGCACGATGTATTACGTAGCACGCAACAGGCGGTGGACCGTACGTCGCTTCATGCTATCCGCGGCGTTAGACACAGTCCTACGTCAAAAGACCCTAAGCTCTGGATTCTTTTGTATTCTAAAATGTGTGAAAATTTGAAACAGTTCCAGAATTAATGAGTATTTTTTCAGGAAGGGGAGTGGGGGTCACGAATTCCTTTGCAGCCTGTAGTAAGATGCATTAAAAAATGTTTCCCTCCCCGGTGGCGCAGTGGTCTAAGCGATGGCTTTTGACCACTCATCCGAGATGAGTCCGGGTTTGAATCCCAATTGCGGCATGGATGTTGTGTTTGTCTTACGGCACTGGCTCTCTCCCTTTCCTAGAGCCAGTGGCCCTAAATTAGGGAGAAGCGACTGCTTACAATCCCCTGAGGTGATCACGGTGGTCGTTAAACCTCCAATAAAAAAATAAAAAAATTGTGTTTTGTAAATAAAGTTGCTATCAACCCCCCCTCCCCCTAGAAAAAATAATACTGGCCCACCAATCGCTCATCATAATTTCGAAATCTGACGACGTCCGTGCGACGAAACAAACAAAGGGGAGAATTGTTTGAGTCACTTTCTTCTCCCCACTGGCATGATGTACGTGTCAGGGGGACGTGCTCGTCCCTATCGTGCCTTGGGTTATGGCGAAGATGATAAGGACTGGAAGGAAACCAGAGTATGTTTCGCAGCCTCCCCGGAAGCGCAGTGGTTTAAGTGCTGGCTGCTGACCATTCGTCCGAGATTTGTCTGATGACTGTGGCTCTCTCCCTTCCTTGCAATCAATGGCCCAAAATTAGGGACGCGCGCCTGCTTATTATAATCCATCGAGTTGCTTACTGTGGCCGTTAAACCACCAAACAAATAAACAGAAAATTCGGCCAACGGAAAAGCTCTATACCAGTGGTGGGGGAACTTGCGTACTTAAAGGCTCTACGAGACCTGCCATCTTGTATTGCTGCCTTCTCTTATTAACCAACGGGCAAGCGTATTTCACAAATTGCTCGGGCAATTTTGCACATTTTGGAACACCGTTTGTGGCTAACGCAAGATATATGATAAATAAAGAGTTCCCTGGTTTCAGATTTTCATTTTGGACCATTTAAGTATTTCTTATTGATTAATAAAACTATGGAAGACGCCGTGGTACGACTTTCGCTGCAGATAAAAAATGAAGGGAAAGGTCAATAAAAATTTTGAAAACAGGGAACTCTTTATTTATCATATATCTTGCGTTGGCCACAAACGGTGTTCCAATATGTGTAAAATTTCCCGAGCAATTTGTGAAATACGCTTGCCCGTTGGTTAATAAGAGAAGGCAGCAATACAAGATGGCGGGTCTCGTAGAGCCTTAAGCCACATGCAGCCTTCTTTGCCATTAATGAGCCTTTTGAGTGTATCTAAATTTTGCAGAACAATTCCTTTGATTTTTATTAACATGTTTCGTTCGTCTTTTATTACCTTCATTTTAATCTTAAAATGACCAAATTTGAGATACCAAAAGGTAAAAGAAGATTCAACGAAATAATGCTCCCCGACTGACCGCCACAATTAAGACATCACCTTAGTCACAAAGGCTATTCTGACACCTGCTACGCTCATGATTCCGTTCTATGACTCCTAAAGAACTACAGATGGAATTGATTGAGCTCTCAGATGACATATTAAAGTCCTTATTTGATGCTAAGAAAGATTCAGCTGAAATGTGGAAAAATGTAATAAAATACCCACGCCTTCGGTAACATCCACGAAATATTCTTTCTTGCTTTTCAACCATTTTTTGCTGCGAATCTACATTCTCCTACCTAACTTCTGTACCAGGATTGGGTATCCATCTAGAGTATCAGCTTAAAGAGAGGACCTCCATGTTGGAACTAAATATTCCAATGCTTTCCAACAAAAAGCCAGTCACAACAAAGTCATTAAAAGGTTAGTTCACTTTAGAATTAACAATTTTTTTTTCATTTTTTGAAGTCAGTTCATAGTAAGATTTTTACAAAATAATGTACATTTCGAAATACACTATATTGATAAAAGTGACTGGACACCTAAAAGAGAACACAACGTAGCCTTTATTGACATGCACGGTGTCGGTCCACTTTTGGCCTTAATGCATGCCCTGACTCTTCGAGATACTTTCGACAAGGTTTTGGAACACAGCGATAGGTATGCGCTTCCATTCCGTACATAATGCTGCCGCTAACTGTTGCTTAGTTGTAGTCCTTGGTTCCAAACTTCTTATGCGGTGCTCTAATTCATTCCATAAGTGCCCTATGGGATTAAGATCAGGGCTCTGTGCTGGCCAGTCCACACACGATGCGAAATTATCGTCAAACCACGCCGTAAAAGTCCTTGGCTCGGTGCATTATCCTGCTGGTACCAACAAGGCTCGGTTCCATAGTATTACCACAGATTTGGTTGGGCATAATTGTCCAGAATATCGAGGTAGACATGATGATTAACAAGTTTGTCCACGATAACCAATGGACCGGGACCATACCACGGAAAACACCCCCACACGAGTACGCTGCCAGCTCCAAACTTGACCGTAGGAACAGTGCACTGTGGTAAACAGCGTTCCTCCCGCTGCCGCCATACCCACACACTGATGGATCGTGCATCTGGTTTCGACAGTGCATAGGACCCGTTTCCATTGATCTACGGTCCACGATAAATGTTCTTTACACCATGCTAAACGACGAGTACCATTTCGAGTGGAGATGAACGGCTTATGATCAGCCGCACTACCACGGTAACCCATGGAATGAAGTTCTCTGCGAATGGTACGTGTACATACAGAGTTTCCAGCATTTTTACTTACCTGTACACTGAGGTCTTGTGCAGTACTCCGTCGATTAGCTGTAAAGACTCTCCTGATGCTTCGACGTCCTCTATCACTGAATTTCTTTGGTCTGCCTGCACATTTTGCTGTTTCAGACACGCCATGTGTCTTCCACTTATACCAAACAGTTGACTTGGGTGTATTTAAACGCCAAAACATACCAAACAGTTGACTTGGGTGTATTTAAACGCCTCTTGGTTTCTCTTATGGACAACCCACTAATATAACACGCAAAAATCTTTCCTTTCTCAAAGTCAGTTCTCTCCCGCCGTGACATTTTCACTCAACCTCACAGTGCTATATGAACGCGGTCATCTGCAGGCTTGTTTTTATACCGTATGCAGCTGTACCGCGCATCTTAACAACACAGCGGATCCGTTCATTTGCTTTTGAAGAGGTGTCCGGTAGCCTTTGTCAATATAGTGTATATCTAAT
The DNA here is from genome assembly GCA_039090855.1 of Macrothele yani. NCBI lineage: Eukaryota > Metazoa > Arthropoda > Arachnida > Araneae > Macrothelidae > Macrothele > Macrothele yani. The sequence continues at coordinate 23,446,740 of CM077028.1, read as the reverse complement.
TGAAGTTTTTTTTTAATGCGGCCTTTTTAGATTACAGCTAACTTAATGGGGCCTTCGAACAGAAAAAGGTTCCCCACCTCTGCTCTATACTTTTATTCATTTTTTATACGTGGTACGTGCATGAACACATGGCTTGTTGATATTGGTCATTCAAACGCTTTGATGCTCCCATCCATCGATTTAAAAAGACATGTTTCCAGGCACAGTCTTTAAACAGGATGCGTGGTTTCACTTTAGCGGATACATGAGCTTAAATGTGTCGTATTTTAATTTGTCGGGAAAACCAATCTGAGAACAGTTTGAAAGTAAGCACCCTGTATATATAATATCATCATCATCATCATTGTCAACCATTATCAATCCACTGCTGGACGAAGGTCTCCCCAAGTTTCCTCCACAACGGTCTGTCTTGTGCCAGTCTCCTCCATGTCACCCCTGCATACTTTCGAATTTCATCCACCCATCTCCCATGTGGTCTTCTTCTGGGTCTTTTCCTGTCCCTTGGAATCCAATCTAAAATTTCGGCTGTCCATCGATGATCTGTCCTTCTGGCAGTATGTCCAGCCCATTGCCATTTCAGGGATTTAACTCTGATCATGATGTCTTCCACTCTTGTCATTTTCGGATCCACGAGTTCCTCTTCTTATCTCTCCTGGTTACACCAAGTATGCACCTCTCCATGCTTCTTTGAGTTGTCTGCAGTCTTTGTACGTCTCTTTTAGTTAAGGTCCACGTCTCTGCACCATACGTAAGCACTGGAAGGATGCATTGATCAAACACTTTTCTTTTAAGACATAATGGCATATTGCTCTTGAAAATTATGCTGTTTCTCCCAAAAGCTCTCCAGGCAAGTTTTGTACGCCGATTAATTTCTTCATCAATGTGACCCTCACTTGATATCTGCTGTCCAAGATAAACGTACGTGTCTGTTATCTCCAGCTTTTCTCCATCAATCGATAAATCTTCATTTCTTGTAAAAGCATTGAACATCACTTTTGTCTTCTGAAAGTTCATTTTTAATCCCACTTCTTTACTCTTGTCAGCAAGTTCCTGGATCATACTCTGCAGCTCTGATGGGGTAGTTGCAAAAATGACTACGTCATCAGCAAAACGAAGGTGGGTTAGATAATCTCCATTAATCTTTATCCCTTTGTTTTCCCAGTTCAGTGATTGAAAGACATTTTCCAATGTGGCATTAAAGAGCTTCGGAGATATGGTGTCACCTTGTCTCACTCCTTTTCCAATTTTTATGTGTGTTGTATTTTCAAACAGCCGAATCTTCGCACTTGCATTTTCATAGATGTTATTAATAATATTAATGTATGCATCTTCAATACCGCAGGATTTCAGAGCCATTGCAACTGCTGATGGTTTCACCGAATCAAAGGCTTTTTCATAATCGATAAAAGCCATGCACAATGGAAGTTCATATTCCCTCGCTCGTTCAATTAGTTCTCTCAGCACGTGGATATGATCTATTGTGCTGTAGCCACTCCTGATATATAATATATAATACATAATCTATTTAAACCTAATCTCAGCACGGAAGTTTAGGTTTCTGGGTAGCGTTATTTAAGGGGAAAGACTGAAAACAAATGAAAAAGAAAACGTTACCTTGAACATCATGACTGCGAAAACTTTGTTACAGTGAGGTGCTGTTCTGAAGCCAACTGATATTCATGACAAAACTGCTTTCCTTTTATGAAGTTTGAAATCATTTATCGGAAACGCATGGTCACAGAAACATTCTAGGTCAAGGCTTTTGCAAAACTCGGCGCCATTGGGAACATTTCACCAGCACTTAGACATTTGTAGAACGCCTTGGAGATTTAAATTGTTCAAATGCCTTTTTCATTCAAATTGGAAGTTTTAGAAACATGAAATAACTGCTGTCAGATTGGTTATCTAAAGAACTTGAAATATATTATTTTCAGTATCGAGTCAGGTACAACAATTTAACACATCAATTTAACCAAGATCACTGTTATATCGTTTTCTTTCTAAATATAATCAGCATACTAATTTTAGTAGTAATAAAATGAATATACTTCAACAGTGGGGCAGTTTTAATGAATTTAGCCTATTTTTCTAATATAACACGCAAAAATCTATACCGGCTATAAGGCTGTCTAAAAATCTTAACATACTATTTTCAATAGCGGGACTCATTCGTCCGAGAAGGGTCCACGTTTGCCGCCCCGGTGGCGCAGTGGTCTAAGCGATGGCCTCTGATCATTCGTCCGAACGGGGTCCGGGTTCGAATCCCGGTGAGGCATGGATGTTGTGTTTGTCTTACGGCACTGGCTCTCTCCCTTCCTTGGAACCAGTGACCCTAAATTAGGGACGGGCGACTGCTTATAGCCCATTGAGTTGCTCACGGTGGTCGTCAAACCTCCAATCAAAAAAAAAAAAAAAAAAGGGTCCACGTTTGAGTCACGGTGAGGCGTGGATCTTGTGTTTGTCTTACGGCACTGGCTTTCTCCCTTCCCATGAACCAGTGGCCGTAAATTGAGGACACGTGACTGCTTATAGCCTATCGAGTTGCTCACTGTGGTAATTAAAGCTTCAATTAAAAAACAAACCTGTACCGGGACAGGTTCTAAAATTCTGGCAGAACTTTTGAAAATAATCCCATAAGGATACCTATCTAAAGTACGAGGGTTGTATCGAAAGTAATGGAAAAGTGGGCATAACTTTTTTTATTGACTGACAGAGGTCGTTTAAATTGCACATGTTGGTAGAGTAACTCTTTCTCTATACAGACGTACTACCCAACAACAGACGTACTACTCAACATAGTCTCCATCACAAGCGATGCATTGGCGCCCTCTTTAAACACAACTCTGAAATGCTCTTTGAAAACATTAGGGCCGCCCCGGTGGCGCAGTGGTCTAAGCGATTGCCTCTGATCATTCGTCCGAACGGGGTCCGGGTTCGAATCCCGGTGAGGCATGGATGTTGTGTTTGTCTTACGGCACTGGTTCTCTCCCTTCCCTGGAACCAGTGACCCTAAATTAGGGACGGGCGACTGCTTATAGCCCATTGAGTTGCTCACGGTGGTCGTGAAACTTCCAATCAAAAGAAAAAAAAAAAAAAGGGTCCACGTTTGAGTCACGGTGAGGCGTGGATCTTGTGTTTGTCTTACGGCACTGGCTTTCTCCCTTCCCATGAACCAGTGGCCGTAAATTGAGGACACGTGACTGCTTATAGCCTATCGAGTTGCTCACTGTGGTAGTTAAAGCTTCAATTAAAAAACAAACCTGTACCGGGACAGGTTCTAAAATTCTGGCAGAACTTTTGAAAAAAGTGCCATAAGGATACCTATCTAAAGTACGAGGGTTGTATCGAAAGTAATGGAAAAGTGGGCATAACTTTTTTTATTAACTGACAGAGGTCGTTTTAATTGCACATGTTGGTAGAGTAACTCTTTCTCTATACAGACGTACTACTCAACATAGTCTCCATCACAAGCGATGCGTTGACGCCCTCTTTAAACCCAACTCTGAAATGCTCTTTGAAAACATTAAGGCCGCCCCGGTGGCGCAGTGGTCTAAGCGATTGCCTCTGATCATTCGTCCGAACGGGGTTCGGGTTCGAATCCCGGTGAGGCATGGATGTTGTGTTTGTCTTACAGCACTGGTTCTCTCCCTTCCCTGGAACCAGTGACCCTAAATTAGGGACGGGCGACTGCTTATAGCCCATTGAGTTGCTGACGGTGGTCGTGAAACTTCCAATCAAAAAAAAAAAAAAAAAAAGGGTCCACGTTTGAGTCACGGTGAGGCGTGGATCTTGTGTTTGTCTTACGGCACTGGCTTTTTCCCTTCCCATGAACCAGTGGCCGTAAATTGAGGACACGTGACTGCTTATAGCCTATCGAGTTGCTCACTGTGGTAGTTAAAGCTTCAATTAAAAAACAAACCTGTACCGGGACAGCTTCTAAAATTCTGGCAGAACTTTTGAAAAAAGTGCCATAAGGATACCTATCTAAAGTACGAGGGTTGTATCGAAAGTAATGGGCCGCCCCGGTGGCGCAGTGGTCTAAGGCGCTGGCCTCTGATCGTTCGCCCGTCAGGGGTCTGGGTTCGAATCCCGGTGAGGCATGGATGTTGTGTTTGTCTTACGGCACTGGCTCTCTCCCTTCCCTGGAACCAGTGACCCTAAATTAGGGACGGGCGACTGCTTATAGCCCATTGAGTTGCTCACGGTGGTCGTTAAACCTCCAATCAAAAAAAAATCAAATCGTTGTCCCGGGAGAGTGTCCTTCATTGGACCGAGCAGGTGGAAGTCGGAGGGCGCCAGATCTGGGCTGTAGGGTGGATGGGAGACCACCGACCAGCCTAATTTGGTGATCGCCGGATTTGTTGCCAAAGATGTGTGTGGTTGTCATGGTGAATGTGGATCCTTTTCAGATTCTTGTTCGGTCTCTTCCACCGTATAGCTTCTCTAAGCTTCTTTTGTGTCTGAATGTAACGCTCGCTCGTCGCGGTACAGCCATGTTCCGGAAAATCAAGGAAAATGACACTCTTGTCATCCCAAAAAACAGCTACCATGACTTTCTTTGCTGATCGCTGACTCTTGAACTTCTTAGGCCGTAGTGAAGAGATGTGATACCATTCCATGATTTGATTCTTTGTTTCCGGATCGTAAAGATACGCTCACGTTTCATCTCCTCTCACCAGATCGAAAAGAAACGTGTCTTTATTGGCTTCAAACGCTTGCAGCTGATCAGAGCAAACTTCCAGCCTTCTCTCCTTCGAATCGGGTATCAACTGCCGAGATATTCATTTTGCGCACACTTTCCAATACCTTACGTTTTCCACCGTCTTCTGTATTGCACTGTGACCACAGTCCAGTTGTGCAACAAGCTCACGGATTGTGACTCATATCTCCACGAGAATCAATTCATCCACTCGCTGATTATTCGTGTCAGTTGTCGCAAATGTTCTCCCACTGCGTGGTTTGTCTTCAATGCTAGTTTTCCCTTCTTTAAACTTCTTCATCCATCTGTGGACATTGCTCTTGTCAATGTTATCATCTCCGTAAACATTCTGTAGGCTTCTGTGGATGTCGGACAGCCTGAAACCGTCCTTCGTCAAGAATTCAATGATGACACGTTGCTTCTGTGTCGAATCCATTATCTACCTGCAGTGAAGAAGGGTTTCTACAGAGGAACCCTTTTTTACTGCAGGTAACTCTTCTTACCTACAGTGAAGAAGGTTTCTACCAACATGTGCAATTTGAACGACCTCTATCAGTTAATAAAAAAGTTATGCCCACCTTTGTATTACTTTCGCCACAACCGTCGGTAAATAAGCTCTCAGTGGTAGTACGTATAAGTACAATATTTTTAGCGAATCTTTTGAAATTAATTATATCCTTACAATATTACTTTGCCTGTCTGTCAAAAGACGTAATATAAGTTCGGGGAATTACTCTTTTCTGTTCAGAAAGTTACGCGAAAATTAAGGTAATAATGAAATCACTTTCGGATTTCTACGATGCACTGTTTCCACTCTAAATGACACAGTTGTGTATTTTTGCGATATTACCTAAATGGATTGTGCATTTGCAATCAACGAAATATCTTCACTTCAAGGGGTTATTTTTGGATGCAAAATTTACTAATCACACTATAGCTGTTTTTACTAAAAGAGATATTCCATTAAATTTCAAAACTCATTAATGAAAAATATTCCAGATACAGTAGATGGTGTAATTTCGGACTGCTGCTATTTCTCCACTTTTAACTGTTGGACTAGAAAAATTATTTTAACAGTGGTTATATACAATATGATACACACTATGTAGGTAAAGGTATTGAGACTCCTAGGTCGTGAGGACATAATGTCCTTTATTACCTGAAATCAGTTCACTGTTGGTAATTGTTTTGACTGCAGAAGACCCTACTACGTCGGGATGCTGATAAGTTCTCGGCCTCACCAAGAAGGATATGGGAAAGAGCCATGAAACTTACAGACTATTCCACATATGTACCCCGAAGTTAAACACACTTGGCACAACGTTTCTGAAGTTTCTTGAACTTTTCCAAAAAACAAATTCTGCATTCTGATCACTCAAATGCTGCTCATATAAACTCTGAATCATTTGAAACATGCTTCCCTTTCAAATATTTTTTTAAGGTTTGAGAACAGGAAATAGTCCGATGGAGTAAGATCTGGTGAGTAGGGTGGATGGTCTATGCACTTAAACCCCAGATCTTTCAAAACATACATTGTTTGCCCTTGTGAGCTGGTGCGTTCCTCTGCAAAAGAGAATACCTTTTCGCAGTTTTCCTCACCTTTTTTCCTTCAACGGCTGCTTTAATTAGCACAGCAAGTCGTAATAGTATTCGGGAATTATTGTTTAACTCTTCGGGCGATAGTCAGTCAGTTAAAAGCCTTCTGAATTCCAAACACCGTTGCCGTGACCTTTCCTGCAGACCTTTAAGTCTTGAATTTCTGTCGCCGTGGAGAACCAGAGTACTGTCCCTGCAGAGACTGTTGTATAGTCTCTGTACCGTTGTGATATATATACCACGTTTCATCAATAGTGAAAAGGCGCTCCAACAAATTATCAGTAGATCGCTCAAAATGCTGCAAAACCGATTTGGAAGTGTCCACTCGTTTTCGTTTCTCATCAGCGTTCAAACATTTGGGCACACACTTCGCTGACATCTTCTGCATATCCAAGTGCTCATGAATTATGAACCCAACACGTTCCCTGGATATCTCCAGTGTCTCAGCTATTGTTTTAGCCGAGATTCGACGATCTGACAAAATTACGTTATAAACACGATCAACAATTTCGGTTGTTGTCAGTGTTCAAGGCCTTCCAGATCTTGCTGCATCTTCGGTCTCAAAGTCTCCACACTGAAAATTAGCACACCATTTCTTCATGGTGGAATATGAATGGCGTTTGTCACTTCATGTTTGCGTCATACACTCATAGATTTCCTTTGCAGTTTTCTTCTGCAGGAACAAAAATTTCATGCCAGCCCGGAGTGCACATTCGAAAGTTCAACACTTTGCATTCACATGATTCAATGCCGCCCCGGTGGCGCCGTGGTCTTAGCGATGGCCTCTGATCATTCGTCCGAAAGGGGTCCGGGTTCGAATCCCGGTGAGGCATGGATGCTGTGTTTGTCTTACGGCACTGGCTCTCTCTCTCTTCGCTGGAACCAGTGGCCCTAAATTAGGGACGGGCGACTGCTTATAACCCATTGAGTTGATCACGGTGGTCGTAAAACCTCCAATCAAAAAAAAAAAAAAAAAAAAAGAAAAATGATTAAGTTCAGGACATCAAACATCTGCTAAAAAAGACCTATTTGTCTGAAGATTGGCACTTTACAATACAAAAGAACACACTTTCGAGTGACAAAATAATGCTACAATTACAAGATGTGTATTATACTTACTATAAACCAATTATTTGATTTTAATTTGAATAAAATAATGCTGAGAATAATTAAAAATGATTTATACCCAGACATAAAATCACTAAATATTGAAACTCATCACTATAAAAATAAGAATAGATTAGTACTGATACCAAGGTTTCGCCGCTCCGGTGGCGTAGTGATCTAAGCGATGGCCTCTGATCATTCGTCCGAACGGGGTCCAGGTTCGAATCCCGGTGAGGCATGGATGTTGTGTTTGTCTTACGGCACTGGCTCTCTCCCTTCCCTGGAACCAGTGACCCTAAATTAGGGACAGGCGACTGCTTATAGCCCATTGAGTTGCTCACGGTGGTCGTTAAACCTCCAACCAAAAAATGAAAAAAAGAAAAAAAAAAGATACCAAGGTTTCCACAAACTGAAACAATTAAAATTAATATAAATTACACCTACCCAAAGTTATGGAATTCATTTCCTCATGACTTGACTTCTAACAGTAATTTTAATTTATTTAAGAAAATAATGAAAACATGTCTTATAAAATAATTTGAATATAGTAGGCAGTAAATGGTGAATGGGATGTAAGGTCAGGTGATGCGTAACATCACAGCCTCTCCTTGACAAATGTCAACCCCGCCTTCTCGTGGTGCATCCTGTTCCCACTAAAGGGGCTCTGACGACCGCAAATAGCGGTATAACTATGCCATCGGGATCAGAGGAAATGCTATCCCACACTCACCAACCCGCTTGGCCAGCGTGGTGAGTTATGGCCAAACACCTCCAAAATGACTCTACATATGCGGGAGTGACATGGAGGAGACTGGCACAAGACAGACCGTTGTGGAGGAAACTTGGGGAGACCTTCGTCCAGCAGTGGATTGATAATGGTTGACAATGATGATGATGAAATGGTGAATTGGATGGTAACATCGGAGCTGGTATAAGACGCAAGGAGCAGAATAGAGAGTAAGGATACAGAGTGATTCACTCGGAACTTAACCCCCAAAAAATCGCTATAATTTTGAAAGAGGAAAACATTTCAAGCTGAAATTTGAAGCCGAAGTGCCTTGCCAGTTCACATATACATAGATATCAGAGGATATGTTGAAAATTCCCGCCATTTGCATACAAACAAAGATAAACTCGTTGCTGCATATTGTCAAATTTACGCCTCAGCCAGTTGGTATTTATTGCTTCAATTTCTTGTGTGATGTTGTTTTTCAGCTGCCGAATAATCCTAGGCTTATTTCTATATACAGTACCTATCAGATGACCCCCATAAGGAGTAATCGAGTGGAGTTCAATCTGGAGATCTGGGCTGCCACAAACCTTTGGAGGTAACCCGATCGCCGAAGAAAATTCGAATCTCAGCTATGCTGGCATTGGAAGTGTAACAAGTCGCACCGTCCTATTGGAAGAAGCCATTCTGTAGTTCAGTATCATCCAGGTGGTTCACAAACTGCATGAAGATATTGAGATACACTTCTGTGCTGACAGTCTGTTCAAAGGAAATGGCACCGATAATCCGGTTCCGTGAGATGGCGTACCAATCACCAAGCTTTATGGGCTGCATTCTTTCCTCGTGAATGACATGGGGGTTCTCACTCGCCCATACCCGTGTAATCTGTGAGTTCACATAGCCTGAAAGGTGGAAAAAGGCTTCTTACATGAGCCACATAAGGTCTAATACGCATGGATTTTGACTGAAGATATCCTTAAACCACCGGCAGTAATGCATTCGCTTCGGCATATTAATTAGTAACAGCTTATGAACAAGTGTAACACGATATGGCTTTAGTTTACCCATTTCTGCAGCCCCTCTGGCAGGTGGGATATGACAGTCCTGTTTCTCGCGACAGCCTACGTAACGATTTCTTTGGAACCTCTTTTTCACACATTGCACAGCATTCTCTGAAATTGCAGGTCGGCCTCCTGATTGCCTATCAGCAAGGCTTTAAGTTTCTTCGAAAGATTTGAAATCGTTGGTTTCGTAGGTGGTTCCCAACCAGGAAATTTCTTCTGACACTCCTTGAAGGAGCAGGAATTCCAATATCTTCGAACGATAAACACGCGCTCAGCAATCGTGAACACCATCGTACTCAACGCTAGCCGACGGACAAATAAAATGGCGCGAAACCGTTCCCTTTCGTCCGAGAAGAGTCCGGGTTCGAATCCCGCTGAGGCATGGATGTTGTGTTTGTCTTACGGCACTGGCTCCCTCTCTTCCCTGGAACAAGTAACCCTAAATTAGCGACGATCGAGTTGCTCACGGTGGTCCTTAAACCTTCAATAAAAAAAACGTTCCACCAGGCGTTGTGTATTGTGGCGCTGCTTATAGACCATCGAGTTGCTCACGGTGGTCGTTAAACCTTCAATAAAAAAACGTTCCACCAGGCGTTGTGTATTGTGGCGCTATCTGTGCATATGAGCCAAACGGCGCAGATATAGATGCAAATGTCAGAACGCACGGCACTTCGTCTTCAAATTTCAGCTTAAAATGTTTCCCCTTTTCAAAAATATAGCGCTTTTTTGGGTAAAGTCCCGAGTGAATCACTCTGTATAAGATACAGTTATAAAGATTTATCGAGGAGAGTAAAACTGATGAAGTGTGAGTTACTATCACTAATTGAGGTAAACGAACCCGAGGTCTGGTGTTTATCTAACTATCAAGAAGGTTGCTGATGTCTAGAACAAACTGATATATATGTTTATAATGAACTAATTGCTGTTTTTATTTACTATATATCAAACTGCCATGTGTGTGCTGGCTTGACTTTTTGTTGAGTTCTTTCATTCCTTTCTTTTGATTAGGGAGAAGAGCGCTGTGTGAGGTCTTGTGGCCATTTTCCTCTTCTTCCTGGTTGCTGTAGTATTTGTATATTGTTACAGGAAAACATTCCAAGCAGAAATATCCCCAGATGATCAGATCACCCTCCAAACTTGACTGTGAGGACAATGCAGTCCGTCTGAGTGTGTTCTCACAGCAAACGCCACATCCCAATACGTCGATCCAAACGAAAGGGTTGTAGCATCATTCGTCACTCCACACGTCACTCCTCTTCCGCTTCTCTGTTGCTCACAAATGCCGAACGCGGCAACACTGCAGTCGTCGTCTTGCATTAGAGTGATGTAGGAGTTATTCGTAGCTGACTTAGCATGGTAATCGTGAGTATGCAGTTTCGTACGTAGCTGTTTACCGACCTGGTGGCGCAGTGGTCCAAAACTGTTACAAAATTTTGTGGTAGGTTGCACGAAAAGTGGTGCTACACCTGCTACACTACTTTCCGAGAAGAGACACACCATTGTGTGGTGCAAACAAAACCTAACAATATGGTGCAACCTTAAACCATAACGTCGCGCAACCTTGTATTATGAACCATGTTTGTTGGGTTTCGTTTTGGACCACACAGTGGTGTATCTTTTCTCGGAAAGTGTATCTTTGGTGTATCTTTTTTCGGAAAGGTGTAAAGTTGAACCATGTTTGTTGGGTTTCGTTTTGGACCACACAATGGTGTATCTTTGGTGTATCTTTTCTCGGAAAGGTGTGAAGTTGAACCATGTTTGTTGGGTTTCATTTTGGACCACACAATGGTGTATCTTTTCTCGGAAAGTGTATCTTTGGTGTATCTTTTATTGGAAAGTGTATCTTTGGTGTATCTTTTATCGGAAAATGTATCTTTGGTGTATCTTTTATTGGAAAGTGTATCTTTGGTGTATCTTTTCTCGGAAAGGTGTAAAGTTGAACCATGTTTGTTGGGTTTCGTTTTGGACCACATAATGGTGTATCTTTTCTCGGAAAGTGTATCTTTGTTATATCTTTTCTCGGAAAGGTGTAAAGCTGAACCATATTTGTTGGGTTTCGTTTTGGACCACACAATGGTGTATCTTTTCTCGGAAAGTGTATCTTTGGTGTATCTTTTCTCGGAAAGGTGTAAAGTTGAACCATATTTGTTGGGTTTCATTTTGGACCCCATAATGGTGCATCTTGTCTCGGAAAGTGTATCTTTGGTGTATCTTTTCTCGGAAAAGTGTAAAGTTGAACCATGTTTGTTGGGTTTCGTTTTGTACCACATAATGGTGTATCTTTTCTCGGAAAGTGTATCTTTGGTATATCTTTTCTCAGTAAGGTATAAGGTTGAACCATGTTTGTTGGGTTTTGTTTCGGACCACACAATGGTGTATCTTTTCTTGGAAAGTGGTGCAGGTGGTGTAGCACCACTTTTTTGGTGCAACCTACTATGAAATGTTTACCAGTGAAGCGCTGGCTTCTGACCATTCGTCCGAGATGGGTCTGGGTTCGAATCCCGGTGAGACGTAGATGTTGTGTGTTTCTTATGGCACTGGCTGTCTTCCTTCCCTGGAACCAGTGACTCTTAATAAGGGACGGAGGACTGCTTATAGCCCACCGAGTTGTTCACGCTAAACTCCAAAACAAAGCAAAAAACTGTTCCAGTGGATTGTGCAACGTCGCCTGCCAGTTCTGAAGCAGAGTACGTGTGTGATGCCTTCATATTCCGCAGTAAACTTCATTCAGCACGATCATTTAGTTTGTGTAGGAGTTTGTGAAACCCGAAGAGTCGTAACGTTACGCAAAGGATTCTTACTCAGTTGGCATGCACACGGTATGCTGCTTCCAAAGGCAGTTACATTGTAAATCACCCTGATCTCCATAACGAATCTCAATCCTATTATTAAATTGCAGTTTCAAGTATGTTGCTAACAGTGATGCTTCTGTTATAACCATCTTACTTGCTTTTATTTATGCCATATGCTTTATTATTCCTTTTCTTACATCTGATTGGGGGAATCGCCTTATCACCCATGTGCTCAGATTCCTTCTGGTGTATTGCATTTTCATATAACTAAGTTTTAAATGTGTGCAATAAAATAATTGTAAAATTGTAGTTCAGCTACCCGCGATGTAGTCTCTTCCAATGCCGTCTGTGTCAACGTGTACTAACGCTCCCCTTAACAAACAGCACCCAAAAAAACGTGTGCGCTTGCGTACGTTCTGAAAATTCCTGTCTATTTGCATATACGGTATATGTATCCGAATAGTTTGGTGTACAAAGTGCTAGATTTTTCTGATGCCTCATTTGTCTATTTAGCCGAGAAGTTATAAATTCGTATTTCGAACTATATCTGCTTTCCTAAAAGTTCATTCTAAAAAACTTCTTTCTGGTAACAATTTATATTGCCTTGCTCGCCTTTACCAAAACCTTTAATAGCTTTTTTTTTTTTTGGAGCACAATGGCTTTAGTAAAGTTGAAGTCTGCCTCACCTAGATGTAATTAGGAAAATTCTTTCATCACGTTGGTTCCAACCGCTGTTGTTATAAACATGTTTCTCTGATTTTTGATCATCACTAATATCCACATTACAGGACACAGCAATATTCATTAGTTTCCGTAAGTCAAGCACAGCAGACGAAATGTAAAATAATCTTTATTGAAAGTGTGTGTTAATTTGTTGCATCGTAATATGATACTGTGTGCATAACAACGCATGTTAATGTTCATTTACATACTGGCAAATGAACAGTGCAGCTTAGAATTAATCTTATAATCATGTGTAAATAAAAAAAGTAGAAATTATAGCTATAACACTAGGTATGAGATGTAGAATAAGTCCGTAAATAGGTCAGTTGTCGGGTGTACGGTTAACAGCAAACAACTTCTGAGAGTTCCAGATTATTCAGGGTAAGAAACTTGCTGTTAATGCACGATGTTCAAACTTGCTGAATGGTTCCAGTTATAGGCAAACTTTAATAACTAAAAACACACACAAGTTAAAATATATTTATATGGTTAAAATAACATGAGTACTTTCGTGCTCGCTACGAGCACATCATCAGATGAAAGACCAAGTTGGAGTTCCAGAAATACATTTATATATGGGTGCCTTTGCCAAACGTTCTCAAAGATTTTCATATTCAGATGTCCATAGAATCTACCGAAAAATCCAGAATTGAACACTTTTTTACCCTAACACGTGAACGAAGGGATGTCAAATATGTTGGATCGATGACTTACGTCCCTCATGTGAATGGTAATTTATCGAACATCTGTCACGGTGTCGGTTTTGGGTTAAAAACGTCGAACATTTATTCCCTGATTAAAAATGATCGGGACCGTGTTGAATTGTAGGACAAATGCGGCATCTATTGCATTACTATGAAATCTGTCGATCCTCAAGACAAGGACCTTATATATATATATATCGGCTCAACCCTACGGAGACTGCAAACAAAAATTAAGGAACACCAATACAGTGTAAAACATGACTCGTCATCGACTGCTTTAGTCAGGCTTTCTTCAGCTGGTACACATTACCCATCTTGGACAGACGTCTCTCCATTCTATCTACCTCTACAACGAGGGAAACAGTGCTCTTTACAGAGAGTCTCCACATTTTGCATCGAGCGGACACTTGTTGCAATGATGAAGTACCCAGCCATATTTCCCAGGCCTGAAAAATTTTACTCTCCTCGATTCCGGTTCCTACTTCTAACATCGCAGACTCTGTCCATCATTAATGGAACTCTATAGGCCTCTATTTTCTCATATTGCGTTAAAGCAAGTGTACGGTCTTGAATTTATTTCCTCATTGAGAACGTTTGGCAACGGCACCCATATATAAATGTGTTTCTGGAACTCCAACTTGGTCTTTCATCTGATAATGTGCTCACAGCGAGCACGAAAGTACTCATGTTATTTTAACCATGTAAATATGTTTTACCATGTGTTTGTTTTTAGTTATTAAAGTTTTGCCTATAACTGGAACCATTCAGCAAGTTTGAATATCGTACATTAACAGCAAGTTTCTTACCCTGAGTATTTTTTGTGGCACGAAAATCTTGTTTATTATTATGTTTCAGATTATTTCAGATATTGTAGGTTAATTTATTATCCTCCGAGTATGGTGTTCTTCTTGCAAACAGGATGAAAGAACACTTAAAAAGAGAATCTGCTGGTACTTTTGAGCAATAAGTAATGTGTGTCGCACAGTTGACTCCCTACCAGAAAAATGGTAATTATAAATTCTTTACACTAAAATGAATAAATATCGACGAAAGCTGTGGTCTTAATTTGTCTACAAATGAAGGATAGTAGCTTATTATCTCGATCTTCAGGAGATAAAAGGGGATATGAATATATAATACATTCTTCCCGACTTTGATACGATTGTTGCACCGGGAAATGTTTGGAATGTTTTGATTCTTATAGATGGTTAAGTAACAGATCTAAAAAACGTTCGTGTGGTTTTAGTGAACTAGATGTTTCTGTCGAATAGCACTGAACGCCGCCCCGGTGGCGCAGTGGTCTAAGCGATGGCCTCTGATCATTCGTCCGAACGGGGTCCGGGTTTGAATCCCGGTGAGGCATTGATGTTGTGTTTGTCTTACGGCACTGGCTCTCTCCCTTCCCTGGAACCAGTGACCCTAAATTAGGGACGGGCGACTGCTTATAGCCAATTCAGTTGCTCACGGTGGTCGTTAAACCTCCAATCAAAAAAAAAAAAAAAAGAATAGCACTGAACAGCAGGAAATGGTGCGTTACTTAAATTGGTACTTCCCAGCATGTTTTATTTCCTTTTCAATAATTGTTATGGGGGGATGCAAGCGGTTTCGCCGTTTTAAGGAGGAAGAAAACATGAACAATCAGGAAACCAGTACACATTTATTCAAAGAAATATTGGCCGTTATCATCAATGACGTTTTGCCATTTTTCAGGTAAAAAGTGAATGCCCCTGTGTAGAAGGACTCGGGTTTTGAGCTGAAGAACGCAGTGACGAAATTTTCCACTTCTGGAACTGTGGTGAACCGCTGTTGTGCTAGGGCATGTTGCATAGAGCCAAACAGATGAAAGTCTGAGGGTGCAATGCCCGGGAAGTACGCCGGGTGCGGTAAAACCTCCGAATGTAGCTGTTCAAGGGTTGATTCGTGGTGGCACCGACATGTGGTCTGGCATTATCGTGTAACAGGATGAATGGGTGGCGTCCTTTACTTGCCCATGAGCGTTTTTGCTCGATTACTGCGTTCAGTTTCATCAACTGATAGCTATATCGCTGTGCAGTGATTGTTTCGCTCAGTTTCAACATTTTGAAGAACAGCACTCCATGCGTATCCCAACCGCACACACAACAGCCCATTTTCCCTGTGGATATCCTGTTTTGCAGTAGATGTTGATGGCTGGCTTGGGTCGACCCAGGATTGCTTGTGTGCGGGCTTGCCGTAATAGACCCATTTTTTATCCCCCGTGGCAACCTTCCATAAGAAATCCTTTCCCTTGAAACCTCTTCAGCAACGACATGCAGATTCTGAATCGTTGACCAATATTACGCTCCGTTAAAGTATGCGAAACCCACTTACCGATCTTCAGGATCTTCCCCAAGGCCTATACACGCCGTACCACCGTCGATTTAGCCGCTTTCAAACGTTCCACCAGTTGCGAGGTCGATTGTGTGGCGTCTTCTTGCAATAGCGATTCCAGCTCTTCGTCTGCGAGTTCTTGCGGTCTACCTGCACGTGGCTTGTCTTCCAAGTTTAGATCACCTTCCTCAAACCTGGTAAAACCATTCCCGATACGTCCGCTCACCCATAACCGTTTCACCGTACGCCTGACATATTGAACCGTATGCTTCACTCGCACTTTTCCCTAAATTAAACATGAATAACAAACAGTGCCACAAATGAACTTTATCGGCCGCCATGCTTGGCTTCATGTACGAATTGACAGCACTGGTCGCCGGCCGGTTAGACCCGTACAGCACGCGCTAACGGGGCGGCGGAAAAGTTTGCGTATGAGTTGCTCACGGTGGTCGGTAAACCTTCAATCAAAAAAAATTGCGTACACCTAATATGTCACTTAATGCGTAAAATTTTAATATACTCTCTTTTAGCTACATTTGTTGCCAGTTCACTCTCAAGATTTAAAAGAAAGCAGTCAACGCTGTGGTAAAGTAAAACTATAGACTATGTTTTTAGTGCAAAGGCTGTAACCAAGGCAAGTCATGGGCACCACCTCATATGTTGTTCAACAGATGTCGTCTACTGGATTGCCTGTTGGCCATATCACACGGTGGCAGCAACTCGACGTCGTGTAAACCGATGTACACCGTGCAATAGCTTTCACCGAATTGCTGAGCGTACACCTCCCGTGGGCTTTATACCCTTCCGAACCCCCCCCCCCGTACATCATGCTGCATATATGCGCATGCCCTACCGTAACGGACCCTAGTCTATCTCCTGAGTGGTCTTTTGGTCCGTTCTGCCTGCTCGTTCCGCTGTTATGCTAATTTCTCCTCTTCGACCTTAATTTTTGCACACCAGTGCATAATAATTTCAAACTGTCGAATGCACGATAAAAACCTGCTAAGTTTCTCAGTAACTCGTTGCTGTTATAGAATGACTTCTACTGCCTTGATAGGTACCGTTGCTAAAGTTCATCATCAGCCGGGATTGGAACCAGGCGGTTATCTTGATTGCAGCTTCGATCGACATTCTCTGCTGCTTGCTGTGAAAGCCTCTGTATCATTAAAGCTTCATCGGATTGCTGTAATGAAGACTTACCTGTGTTTGTTCCCCGTCCCTGGATTGCACTTCTCAAGAAGCTTTATACCACAACGACTGACTTAGCCGAAGAGTAGACTTTTACTATTATTTACCTTTCGGTTTGCATCTGCGGTAATGTGGCAACAATAATGTTATCCGTGACTGAAAGAATTGTTTCTGACTGTATGTATCACCATGTCTGTGACATTCGACGCTCGCTGCCTGAGGATGGAACTATGGTACTTCTGAAAGATTTTTCCCTATTAGGTTTTTAACTTTATGTATTTTTTAATATGTAAATAAATTGACATCTTTTACTGTAAAATTTAGCAGGTTTTTATCGTGTATTCGACAGTTTGAAGTTATTTATCATCTTTAATTCCAATGCACCATTTCCATCCTATATAATTTAATGTACTTGTGCTCGGCACACTGACGCGCGCATAAACTTTTCTGTAAGTCGAGAAATCACAAACAAATCAATACTAATTTCAGAACACAAATTTTATTTTCAACTTTTGTTCACACACACATTAATACAAAACGATGCATACTACTCATAATTTTCTTAGGAAAGCTAATTTGTTTTAATAATTTAATATTCTACATATCCTAAGCCACCGTATCCAAGTCCACGGGATCCGAGCCCATATACGACTCCACCATTTCCGAGACTATAAGATCCACCTCCAAGTCCATATCCTCCAAGCCTTCCGTATCCTAGGCCTCCTCCATAGCCGATTCCTCCAAGTCCAGCTCCGTACCCGAGACCCACTCCTCCGTATCCACCGGCATAGGGTGCAGCAGAGATAACGTTGACGGCTGCAGGATCTTGATTGGCTGTTCCTGGCTCGTTGGTCTTGACTTGGGCACGGAATCCAGCATGGTCAGCGACGTAATTGACCTGACGATGGACACCACGGGCATCGGAGAATCCGTAGCTTCCCTTGACTCCACTATGTCCATCTCCACTCTCCTCACGGTGTTGTTCACCATGATGGTCTTTCACACTGTAGCCAAAAGCATAAGGCTGGGGCTATAGGAGGAAACATTTTTAAAAATCTGGTCATATTTACAGACATTTCTGCATTTATTTCATTAAACATTTTGAGTTCAGCATCCATATTTTCACACTGTTAAATAGCAGGTATTGCATCGCAGTTTGCAATGTCAGAATCGCAATTTGCGATGCGCGTAAGTAATTCATAAAACTGCGATTCAAAAACAAAATAATAATAATAAAGAAAGTTACTGCACTTTTGTAGTTTCGATAAAATATTGATGATTTACATTGGTGCCACGAATACTGAAAAGAAAAAGCGGAAGTTCTCCGTTTTTAAGCTACCTTCATTAGCATTTTAAACGCTCGCACATACTGAACCACAGTTTCTCCAGTGACATCACGGCGGAGTTGAACTTCTGTTTTGAGTTATCCGATATATTCTTTATTTCAAACACTTTCCCGTGACATTGCCTTCAAAATTTCAAAAATTCTCAAAACCTTTAATTTTAACGTGATTTTTAAACCCATAAACAAAATGAGATTTTTAAGGATCAAAGGACTATGTTGAAAACAAAAACTCGTAGGGAATTTATCAAATT